>JASAUF010000322.1:11726138-14509776 GCA_030180095.1 Magnolia changhungtana
ATGGACATTTCTGTGAATGATGAGGGTATTCTTATTCATAATTTGACTGATAAACCCTCAGTTTCTGAAAAATGTATGCTCACTAGAGACTTTTGCAACATGGATGTTCATTGGACTCGTAAAGGGAATGTGCTTCCCAAAAGGTATTTGTTACCCAAATACAGAGTTCTTCACAGAATCTTTGTGTCTAATCTGTATCCTCGTTCCGGTAATAAAACTGACTTGACCTCGTTTATGGTTCGTGTTCTCCATGCTATTGCCAGCAGTACTCAGATTTGTTTACCATCCTTAATCTGTCATTTCATTCTTCAGTTTAGACTCCATCCTGGTCATAGTGACATTCCTTTTGCCTATTTAATGACTGTATTAGCTACACATATGTTAGTCGATATGCCGGTTGATGAGGCACCTATCCATCATCTGATTTTCAACAATACTAATATAAATAAGATGAAGCTGGAATTACTTCCTGAACAAGGTGGTGATGGTGGTGGTGGTCATGAAGAAGCTGGTGATGACATTAATATGGATGACATTTTTGAGGAACTGGATTCTAATTCAACAAATGATCCAGATTTTGAACCATCTGATGTTGATGCACGTCTGAGTGCATTGGAGGATAAAGTTAAGAATATAAATGTAAAGATGGAAAACATGTCGGTTACTCATAATTTACAATTCAAGTACATGCGCAAATATCTTAGGCGATTGAACAAAGGCATGCACCAACTTGATCCCTCTATTCCTGCTCCATCATCTGGTTCTGGTTCTGGTTCTGATTAGTTTATATGGGATTTCTGGTCTGTAATAGCTTTATAACTTAGCACTAGGTTGACTGATTTTGAGTTGGATACTATCTTTGTTTTATGCGGGGTATTTGTTCTATGTGAAACTATGCTGATTTTGAGTTGGATACTATCTGTTTTTTCTGCTATAATCTCGTAACTCCTCATATTTAATCTCATATATTCCTTTATTTAGTTCTCCTTCCTTATTGTTTCCTTTGTAATATTGTAACAAAAAGGGGGAGAATGGTTTGTTCTTAACGATGCGATTGTGAGAGGAGTAGCGTTGGTTATGTTACTCAGGAGGAATATGTTTGAACTGGTTGAATGTTGAATATTGAATATTGATTTGCAGGTAAGCCAGTTGATATTAACTGATTCATGATTCTTTAACCAATTGTTTTACTTTATGTTTATCTTGGTTATGTGTTTTGTCACTAATTTGACAAAGGGGGAGATTGTAAGTGCTATAGTTTATACCCCTGTCAGTTGTCAAATTTGTGGTGCCAAAATCACTATTATATAACTTGCATAAGTGAAGCTCTCTCAAAGATCAACATTCATGAACAAGTAAAGCTCACAACAAGCAAAGCTCACAAGTATAAAGATCAACCTTGACTGCAAGTATTGCTCACAAGACAAGTCTCAAGAATGCAAGACTTCAAGAAGAGTACAAGGCAGTTCGTAAAGAACTCAAGACACTTTCAAGGTTAAACTACATCAAGATTTCAAGATTGAACTACATTAAGACTTCAAGGCTTAAACTTCAAGGTCACTTGTTCCTAATGTTTCAATGTCTTTACTTCACGATTGGGGTTTGATTGACCTTAGGTTGACCTTAGGAGTAGGCCATTTTGGATACATAAGTCATATATTTATGTTACATGAGTTTGGGCAGTTCGAAGACTTGTCCTAGGATTTCTTCGACTAGTCTTACCTTTGCTTCGACCAGTTTAAGAAATTCCTCGATCAGTCGTGAGTCTGTTACAAAATTTCGATATTTTCTGTTAGGCTTCGACTAGTCCAGGAATCTGTTCGACCAGTCGAAGGAACAGTGTCGACTGCATCTTCGACCAGTCGAAAGTCTTCGACTCAAAGTCTAGCGATTAATTACAGGGTCTTCGACCAGTCGAAGGAGACCTTCGACCAGTCGAAGGTGACCTACGACCAGTCGAAGAGACCTTCCACCAGTCGTAAAACGGTCAAAGCTTATCGCACCCGATTTTTTTCAAATCTATTAATTCTTCGACTAGTCAAAGAGCTCCCTAGACCAGTCAAAGACGCGATCTGCTCACCTATAAATAGAGCACAAATCTCAAAAGAAAAGGTGAATTAATTAATCCATTCAAGCCAATCTTCGTCAAACTTCTGAGAGATAATTCTATGCTTCATCTAAGCTAAGTGTGCTTATTTAATATTCTCTTTCTTTAGCTTTATTTAATTGATTTTGTTTTTGCTATTCCAATCTAATTTGATAAGAGGAATTGTTATTCCCTTTCTTTAGAATCAAAATTAATTAAGGCAAGCCCTATTTGGTTTAATTTAAAATCTATTAGAACTAGAACCATTGTAATTGAGTACTGGACATTGAACTTGGACATTCAATCATTTACTCTGACTTGGTTCTACCGGGCTGCTACAACGAAGGAGGTAATCAGGTATTTTACATTTAATTGTAAATTCCTTTCTGTTTTGGTTTCTTTCAAGATTTGCCAGAAAAATCTTGTTGTATTGATTAGCTGAGGAGAGCCAGGAAAACTCAGAAGTGGGGTTTTTAATTGTGTAAGCCCACAGACAAAGACACAATTGTAAAGGTTTTGGGTGAACCTGTGAAAACCTATTTTGTTAGTGGACGCTAATATCCCCTATGTGAGGATATTAGGAGTGGAGTAGCATTCTGTGTGGCTATTGTTTAACAGTTGGTGAACACATAGGCGAACCACTATAATTCCTTGTGTTGTGGTTGAATGATTTATATTTCTAATCTTTAATTATTTATTTGTGGGATGTATGTATGGTGGTGAATGTTGTAATCATTTAATTCAAGCATTGTGGGAATTTTGTAATAGTTTAGAATTTATTTTCTACTATTCCTTTATCAGCTTGATATTCAATTTCCTCTAAAGTTGTTCCAGCAAGGTTGCCCTGCCATTTTTATGGTGTATGGCTATCCCTAGAACAATAAATTTGTGATTACAATTTATTTCAGTTTTGTTTGTGTTTATTTCTGTATTCCTCTTTGGTTTGAGATTTGATACAAAGATCTTTCTAGAAATAAGGTTGTCCTACTATAAACTCTGGTTTTTGGTGTAAGGTTGTCCTTAGAACAACATTTGTATCAACCTCTCAAGATCTGAATTTTGAGGTTGTTTTACTTTCCTGCATTGTGATTTAATTTGGCTATCATATTCTTTTTAATTCCGTTGTTCTAAGTTTTATTTGGCATAGTCCTATTTAGGCCTTTTCAGTATTGTCCCTAGATTGGGTGTATCTCATGGTTATCAACACCATGTTTGGAATGTATGCAATTACAAGTAAATCCCGGGATTTCCTTTCAAATTACACTTAGAAATTCATCACTATGTGATTTGGAAATCCCATCTCACACTCTCCAACAAAAGGCTCATTTTCCAAAGCCTATAAAATTAATTTTAATCCCCTCCCACCCTCCTACCAAACATCCCACTCCAAATCCTAAGGTGGGATTAGCAATGCAGCCCCATTTAATACAACTTAAGACCACTGGCCAAATAGGCCCATAGAGTTTTGGACCTAGAGTAGTGCTCATAGATTTTGAAAGACCTAACAGTATGAGAAATCCAATAAATTGATAACGTGAACCCTAGAACTTTGTAGTTGGTATGAGCATATGTGAAATGCTCGAGCGTAGTTAAATTCAAGTGCAGGCAACTCAATTCCAATTAGACAACTTTGACCCTAAGTGATAAACAATTTCTTGTATTAGAAAGGATATGAAATCACCTAGCGTATAAGTATAGACTTTGGATTACAACTATTGGTTGGTTATACTAAGGAATGTAAAACACTGATTATGTTAAGACAATTGAAAGATAGATTTAGTTAGTTGACTTGATTAGGTTGGAGCGAGACCCCATTCTTTTGTTGAATCCCCTTGGTACTCATAGGCTCCTTTAATAACTCTTAAGAAGGTTGTTTGACATAGAAACTATTCATGCTCATAGAAAACTTATATATCCCTTGGATTTAATATTAGGTCAAATCAATACAACCTTAGAATTGCTTTCCCAAAGACTTATTACAATCGGGAACACGGAGTAGAGGACTATATAGAGGCGAGGTATTCGCTGTTTGAATTGAATTCTTAATCCTGGTAGTTACCAATGAACTCTATGCTCTGATCAAGCAGAAGGTCGGGATCAACTAGGATTAAGAACTGATGCGACAAATTTTCTGTCCTAGCTAGGCAGAAGGTCCATGTATCCGACTCAGACCCACTACACAACTTTCCTTCCGTGTTGGCCCGACTACTTGCAACTAAAAGTTTATTATTTTATCCTTGAGAAGTGTTAGGAATATATAGCCGATAGAGACTTTGTCTTTTTAAGCCTAAGAAATTTCTCAAATGGGCAACAGACAGTTAGGAATTAGGCCTCGAACCACAGACCATTCTGGCATGCATAACGTGCATATGAACTTAGAAGGATAGTCTGCCATTAACCTATTTTGTCCAAATTCCTTATTTACTAATAATGTATAGATTATCTTACAGTATAAAACTATGCATGATTAAAGAAAGTAAGTCGGGACCATGGCAAAGGTCCTTCCCTGATATAGTTAGGCACCTTACCACAAAATCACACTCGTCCATGGAATCAACCAGAACACCCATCATTTTTGCTCCTTTTTATGACCATAGGTACCAATGTCATAATACACATCATCGATGAAAAGGAGACCAATGTATTGATAGATCGCTTCCCATTTCATACGAAAGATAGGTCACTAAATAGGATCTGAATTTCCCTTAGAATGTCAATAATGAAGTCATCGAAGGAAATCAATTAGGGTTCATGTATTAAACCAATTCGTATTAAAGAAAGGGCCTAACAATGAGTACGAGTTTAACTACTACCATGGACATGAATTAAGATGAGGACTCTCCTAGACCAAGACCCAACGAGCAACCTTATGACTAGGAAATTTGAACCTTTCATTGATGGATATTCCCTAAGCTTTATGAGTGATCAGACTACGGAGTTACTGAAATATACAACTGCGAAGCATTCGCGGCTTAACCCGATTCTCAATCCTGGGCGACTACCAATGGACTCACTGCTTGACCGAGCAGAAGACCAGGAGCCACCAGGACTAGGAAGGGATACGATGAGCCTTCTACCCTGGTCAGGTAGATGATCGATGTATCGGGATCAAGCCCACTATAACTGTCTCTCTGTGTTGGTCAAACATTGAAAAAAACTATCTTACTCTAAATAGATGGGAATCATCGTCAAGACTCCAAATAGGGAAAGAAATCCATTGTAGCAAACCATCAGGATATAAGTAAGAGATAAAAAAATAAGTTTTTAAGGGGGGTAGAGACTAAAATGTACCAGACTAGCATGGATAGTATACACCCGACCATGCTTGTAAACTTGAAGTCAAAAAGGCTTAGGCAAAGGAAGTAATAAAATCCTTACTCATCTCCCTTAGGCAATTTCGGGGACGAAATTATTTTTAAGGGGGGTAGATTATAATACCCCGGATTTTTTCCAATCTGGAGTTAGACGTCCTTAGGTAATGGGTTGATCCTAACACCTGATTAACTTCTCAAACACTCAATTCAAAAGTCTCAAATCCTTTTTCAAACCATTTTCTTCAAAACCTCACACTTTCTTCAAAAATCTCACCTTTCACTACCTTATCCTTCAAAATTTTCTAAGTGCTTTCATATTAGACACAAATCTTACAGTTTAGGTGATGTTGATTAATACTTAACCTAAAAATTACAATGAATAATAAATAAATACATAAAAGGGGTTTTTAACCATTAACCTTTTGGAATCTCATGAAATAAGTAGGCTATTTGGATAGATCAGCTTCTCCTACCCCAAAAACATGTATTGCACGTCAAATAACTCATCCTGGGTTGTAAAATATACTTATTTCAAATACCGGATAGCAAAATCACCCCAAATAGGACAATGAACGATGAGGGCCTCGCCAACCAAAATGCGGGCCTGGCAGAGCCGCAGCGGGCCAGCGGCCCGTTTTCGACAGAAAAATTCTTCACTGTTCGTCCAACTTTGAAAAATCATATATCCCTCGTTATAACTGTAGTTTAGGTGATTCAAAAACCAGATTGAAGGTTAATATGTCTAGTTTCATATAAAAATAATAGAAAAATATAATAAAATTTTAATATAGTTGAATATAGGTCGTTGTGACAACTGTCCAGAAAGTATTAGTTTGGACAGCTGCTGCTTCTAGAATTTTTAGAATTTTTTTACACCACAAAACCTAATGAAATTTGGTAGAGATGAAGTAGATGTGATGACAAAGTACTAAAAAAATAATTAAAATGATATACTACCTAAAAGCGCCAGAAAGGGGCGTAGAACTTCCTTAGGATCATATTCTTTCGTGATTAGGGCATAATTTAGTTAAGTATTAAACTGAACGCTCAGTAAAATTAGCTTAAATCACTTTAAACACGATCTGCAAGACTTAAAACTTGTGGAATCATTGACGCTACGTTACCCTATAATCTAGGGTCAATCTCATTACATGGTTGCTCTCGGGAGCATCACAAAACTCCGCATTGGACCTGGACTGCATGTCGAAAGTCCGATTAATGCGAAACTAAACAATTAGGACCGCCTTGTTGGGCTTGATAACCATCTCGGAAATCAAATTCAGATAGTGTCCCGGGGCTATTCGCTTGAGCCCGGAGTGAAGAGTGTGAGAAACGTGAAAGTAATTAAAAATAAATTCTGAATTTAAGTAATCTGAGACTTGTCGCTTGCGGGCCGAATATAAGGATTTAGACCATCATATTCTGACCCAAATACACCCTTGGATCAGGGGAAATTTCCTACAAGGCTAGTGTACTTGTGGCCCTGATCGGTGATCGTGGACCGTTAAACTTAAACTGGTCTGCCACAGGCGATCTGTAAACCCGATGGGACTGAAAACCTAACTTGACCTAGATCCATGATCAGGGAGCTTAAGTCTGACCTTTGGCTCAAGGGAGAGCTCCGGAAATGCTCCGTTGAGCCGGAACAGTCTCCCTTTGGACATAACCTAAGTATACCATGGCCCTGAGTCTATTTCCATGAGTTTTAGGCCTATATAAGGACCTTAAACCCTCTCTCATTTAGCCCATACAAATTTGAGAAAACCTAGGAGAGAGAAGAGAGAAAAGAGAGGGAAAGTGTGAGAATAGTGGGAGAAGCTTCCTGATACTCTATCTTGTTGATCTACGTGCTTAGCCATCATCTTCTAATCGCTATCCCGATGATTCTGTCGACATGCTTAGGTAAGGAAAACCTAACCCTAATCTATTCTAGGGTTTCAATTGCTACAAGTAGCGAAGTAGCTGACTTAAATCGTGCTATAGGTTGATAGACCGTCGTAGACGGAGGCTTAAAGATTTTAGCATATTCATGACGCTTCTACGGCGTAAGGTGCAGACTATAGACGTATAGGTTATTGTTTTCAAGGCTTTCAATGTCGGTTAATGATTTATAATTGACAAGGGTGTTATTACACATGCAAAATGCCTCATCTGTTTTGTTCTACGAGTTTACATGAACTATGTAGAATATAGTGTATTTTATGCATATGTTGGAATGTTTAAATATTTTTGGAATTTGGATTTGTGCTCAACATGTTTATTTGTCGTGAATATATGCCTAATACATGTGCGACAACTCCTTAGCCAAAGGACTTGCCCAAAATCACATCATGACAAATATACGTTATATGTGACTAAGTGTGTAGCCCAAGTGTTTGTAGAAATGTTTGAATGAACATGGAGCTCGGATTCATGCACACCATGGTTATCCGTCGTGGGTATATGCACGTGGTATGTAGGGCAACTCCCTAGTGAAAGGATTTGGCCTAAAACATGTGTAATCCTCATACATCATGTAAGGTGATGTATGTAGTCTATGTGTTTGTGAAAATGTCTGAATGTGCTAGTGATCACCTAGAATACTTTGTAGGAGGATCGAGATACGAATCTCGGTTACCTCAATTATGTGTATGATTTTCTACATATACGTTACATTGTAATGTCTGTTTTATTTCATGAAGTGAATGTGTGTGGAATCTTGTTTGTGCTGTATTTCATAACATGCTTCCTTGATTGTAAGAATTGAATTACTTGTTTATTCCTACTTTAACCATCTCATATGATTCTTGATGAAATAAAATGAAGTTGGGACTATGATTTAGTCCAGGCATTCGGTAACGGGATTGAATTCATGGCTGAGATTCATTCGCCATGTAAGACGTGTTTGACGTACCCGAGCCGTACTTCGGTTGGCAACAGTGGTTAGGCCACGCGAAGTGCTTATGCACTTCATGTTGTTCAGCTGGTTATGCGCTCATGCTAGTCGAGCTCATCAAGTAACCCGATCTATCTAATGTATGTTCACCATGTTTGGACGCTACTGCTTGAACCTAAGGTACTAAACTTACCAGTGTAACCCTGTTAACCTTGGTACCTCGATCCGCTAAGACTCATGAGCCGGGCATGGTGGTATGGGACACCTGGTCGAGCTGTCGGCCTACGCTGGGGTCACGAGCCTCCCCGTAGTGACCAGTAAGCAACTCAGACTCGTGAGCCGAATATGGTGGTATGGGACATTGTATTCGAGCTGTCGGCCTACACTGATAAGGCGATGGGGGAGTGGTGTAACGATTGCGTGTAATAGCCCTGGCAGCCCTTTGTAGTGACCTCGAGCATACTCTGAATCTGCGGAGAGGCGACGAGCCTTCCCGTAGTAAACAAAGTATAAACTAGGCCTGTATTGATAAGGTGATGGGGGAGCGGTGCAACAAGTGCGTGTAATAGCCCTAGCAGCCCTTTACAGCGACCTAGAACCATATCATTGTATGAGATTATCTAGGACTGATGACCCTAGAATGGATCATTGTTTGGGAATGATATAAGGGAGGTACCTTAGTTTCCCAATATTGTTGTATGAAAAGGACTAATAACAACTCGGTAATCATGCTCATAACATAGCACTGCATGTGCATGGCATTGTGGATCACTGAGGGATGAACGCATGCCGCGAACGTAAGATGGTGTCGCATGAGGGAGGTTTGGCAAGGGCATACATCATGACTGCATTCCATACTTGCATTAATAAGAGTATTTAGGAGTGTTTGATTGTACTGCTTTATCATTACTGCTTGACTGAATTGATAACATGTTAACCTATGCTTTATTGTTCCACTGAGTTAGCTACTCACTCCCACGTTACGGGACGGTGTTCTGGACACCCATCAGACTCTATCTTAGATGCAGGTATCGACGAGACGTAGGAGGCTGAGCCTGACTACTACGATGATCAGGATGAGTTCTCCTACATGCAGTTCTCTGGAGGCTTCGCTTAGGCCATTCAGATGACGGGGCTACAGGGTTTACCATTATAGTTGTACCATTTTTTTTGGCATTTTGATTTTGAAAATAATACATGTATATGGTGACTCAGTAAGGTGTTCATACTCTGGAGACCGATTGTGACGTTTTTGGCTTTATATACATTTATATACATCTTTCAGTCTTCCACTTGTGTTTTATAACTTGATCTGGAGTATGAATTACTGTTTTGGTATAATCTCACTCATGATTAATGCACTAACACAGACAACATTCAATCATAAGCATTTATGTTGCATAAGTGATGTTTTAGAACTCGGGTGTTGAGTTATTACTCGACGCCCCGATTTTCAGGGCGTTACACCTAGAGAGGAACTATACTTACATGTGGACTTGATAAGAAGACTGGCATGATTTCATTACACCTTGCATACAGCATTAGCTATATAGGCCTATTGTGCATCGCATTGGTATGGCGCCCAGTACTCATGTGTTGCCTCGCATAGCCTTGTGATGGCTTATGGCATTCATGCTTGGTATAGTATAGCCTTGGTATGGCTGTTGGCATTAATGGTATTCATGGTTCATGCCGCATTTTCGTATCCTCTGATATTGCTTTCCGGCACTGGTATTACACACACTTACACCGCCCTCTAAGCTTTTTATAAGATTTTGTACGATTGATGCATGCAGGAGATTCTAGCCAGTAGCTGTAGCTGAGGAGGAGCAAGGAGCGTGTCGTGGACCTTTTGGAGCTGTTCTTATTTTAGATCTTGTATTTTCCCTTTCGAGCCTTATACCTTGTATAAGTTTAAACTCGTAGTGGATTTTGTAATGTCGTTCCTGTAGTTATCATCTGTGGTTACTATGTTATGATCTTGGGTATATTCTTTATGAATCAGATTTATGTTATAGAAATCTTCCTTGTAGGATCCCAGGATCGGAACCTAGTAAATGGGTGTCAGGGGCCGAGAATGGGGTACTATGAAGGCTAACGGCGCTGGAGTCGGCTATCGAGATTCTTGTGAGTCCGGTCATCGAGTCTGGGGCATGACAAGGACAATGTAGATTTTAGGTTAGGGATGGGAGAATAGGTAAACAACTCAGTGTTTTTTCAGTTTCGAGCAAAATTTGCAAAATTTTTGAAAAAATTTCAATGTTTATCGTTTTGGAAAGCGATAAGTTGTGTATTTAAGACTGTTTTGAGTATGATGATAGGATACAAATCGAGTTTTGAATTGTTAGATTTGGAGCAACTAAGTAACCTATCACTTATGGTTCTTACACTCTATTGGTTAAGAGGAAGTTTGAATATTATGTTATTTAAATTATTTTTGGTAAACAGTATTGGATTTTCTGATTGTTAGTATGGTGATCATTGAAAGATATTGAGAACCGAGTCTAAAAAATTTTATCCACCTTAAAAGAAGAAAAATAATTAGTTAAAGAAAATAAGAGATCAACAAAGAGGTCATAAAAAATGAAAAATGACAACATCTTTGAGGGGAATGAAAAATGTCTTTGAAAAGGATATAATGTTTAAAGAAGAGGAATAAATACAAATGACCGTCGATATAAAATTAAAAATTAAAAAAAGAAAAAGAAAAAGGGGATAAGTTCAAAATCAGTACTTGGGTGTTCAACCAATCATGAAGTGATGACCATGGTTAACATTACGAAAAGATAGTATTTTCACTAAGCACTTTGAAAAAAATTTGATATGCGAACTATGCTCTGACCTAATGAATAAAGGACTTATTTGAGTGATTTCTTATGTGATTCAACTCTAGGTCTTCAAAATATCAATTTCTCATCTTAAATTTACTCATTCACACTTGATTACACAAAAGATCGTTTTCTGAAAAAAGGTTTGAACATTGTGCATTAAGGTTCATTTTTCACATACTTTGCTCGGAACTAGCAAAATGATGGTTGGGGATTGTGTTAAGGGTCCAAATATTGCATATTGGACCCTATTTATTACTTGGTTTTATGAACATGATAATGCTAAATGTTTTATTTTAATGATGTTTGTGTTGCAAGGTGAATTTAAGAGCTTGGATTGAAAAGAATGTTAAAAGCATGGATTTAACGCTCAAGAATCACCAAAGCTCAGAATGGATCTGACGAAACCAAGAATGAAAAATACACATACTAAAGATCCAACAAAACCAAGTCCCGAATGAAGAAAGTCGGAGTTTTGAAGTAAAATTCGGTGATCCTCGACTAGTCCTGGCTCCGGCTCAACCAATCCTACATACGATTGACCAGTCCTGGCCTCAGCTCGATCAGTCTTGGCTACGCAGGACCAATCCTGGACTCTGCTCGATCGCTCGAAGGTGTCCCGACTCGAACTCCAGTTCGTAAAACCTCCAAATCCCCGTCCTGCTCGACCAGTCGAAGGAGGCCCTCGACCGGTCGAGGTCATCCCACGATCGGTCGAGGACGGCCCACGACTAGTCAAGGGTTACTCAAAAATTGCGTAGGCTGCATAAATTTGAGACAGTTTCTAGAAATTTCTACTCGGTGTGAAAGTCTAAGGCCTAAAATTATAAATAGGGATCCCTAGGGCATCCTTAAGGATCATCTAGGGTTTGAGGAGTGGAGCAAAAGCGTGGAGAAGTCGTCGCCAAGAGTTTTTCTTCCTTTTCCTTAGTTATTTTATGCTTTTCTTAAGAGATTCTAGTTCAATTATATCTATGGTTGCCTAAACCTCTTAGCTAGGGCTAAGAGGTGAAACTTATAATGTGATGGGATGTTTCTATTGCTTTGATTCATGTTTATATTGAACTCTCTTTGATTATAGTTTGATTATAAGGAATACTTTCAGGTTTTAATGGTTGTTGTGACTCAAATTACAATGAATCTACGATAACTTTGAATATGTTCTTTTCATGTATTAAGATTGTGAATTTAGAAAATCCTGTTGTTCACCATCGTCCCTTGGGCATGATCGAAATATGGAATCCTCCCTAACTTTCCAATTCTCTCAGATTGGTTATGGGATTGGTAAATCCTGTTGTTTGCCTTGTCTCCTGGGCATGGTTTTGTGATGGAATCACTTCCAGTTCTCACTCTCTCATCCATTGAAAACTAGGTCAAAGGAAGTTCAGATTTGATTTTACTGAGATATCTTCCAATTAGATAGGATGGGACTCCAATTCCAATCATGTGACTTGAATAAGGCATAGATCCCCTAATCTCTACAAGTGGATCCTTGGAAACCCTAGTTTCCCACCTTTGAATTTCTTATGTTTTCATTAAATCTCTCACAATTACTCTCAATACATCTAGATTTAGGTTTTCATCTTTTTCTAGTTCTTCTTCTAGTTGCTTTCAAAATACTCACGAGATTAGTCCATGTGGATTCGACCTTGGTCTCACAAAGATTATTACTGCATCGTAACCCTAGACTTGGGGTTGTGAACAACTACATCGCACATTACTTTGTCCTTATAATATTTATCAATAGAGAAGGAAATATGACATCATTTGGTTACCTTTGTCTTGTTGACCTTCTTAATCCACTCTATCGTGTATGGAAATATGCTTCTTTATTCTTCTTACTAGAGAATCATATCATCAATCTCCTCATCACTAGATCCACCATCATCGGGTGGTGGTATGTAATTCATCATCGGTATCGCACCACGAACATTACAACCACAAGCCTTAACGTCAACCTCAAGCCGCTCATAATCGTAAACGTGATTTTTTCCTAAGGCCTGCATCAAACAGTTGATCACCACCTTTAGTCCTTGCATGACTTGTAAATTATCCTGTTGGAAAGCCTCAAATGTCGCTATTGTGATAGGATTGTTCCCTAGAACACCATCCATGGGATTATCACCCACACCATCATTAGATGCCATTGAACTGAGTAAAAGCCTCTCTGATACCAAATAGTGCAAGGAAGAGAGTGAAATAATAAGAGAAAGATCACCGTCGTCCTCAAGTGATTAAAACCTTGGATCTACAAGGAGAGTTCTTGTTCTTGAGTCTACAAGAAAATAAGAGATAAATTTAAGGTATTTTAATAAATAATGTGTGTATGATTTCTTGATTACACCACTAATAAAGAAAACCCAAACCTTAATTCAAATTACCCAAAATAACAAAATTCTAACATTAATTTAAATGTTACCCAAAATAGTAAAATTCTTCTATAGCCCAATTTCCTAATTCTAGCAAAACTCTTTTAAAGCTTAATTTTCCAAAAATAGAAATTTTAGATAATCCTTATCGGGATGTTCTCCATTTAATTATGAGCAACTTCTAAAAAGATGTAAATTCCTAAAACTCCAAAAAATAATGAAAATAGAAATTTCTAAAATATTAGAAATTTTTAAAAATTGAAGTATTGGACTAAGGGTGCATTTTTTGGCGAAATAGATGAATTTAGGCAGCCTAAGGGGTCGATTGGCCCTGTAAGCATCGCTGCATAAATATCGATAGGTCGTACGTTTCGTGATGATGCCCGAATCAAAAGTTACGACTAATTTACATTCCAAACTTTAAACAATAATTTATCCATATTGAGAATGACTTTCTTTAATCCAAATACACCTGAGACCTAATTATATCATGCCCTACATAGGACTATGTCCAGTTTTGATGGACTACTTCAACTTTCATTTTTGTTCTCTTGGCTCAGCCATATAAAGAATGCATCTATAACACATCCTACATGATAAATAGATCATAATTCTTAAGAAAACTAAAACCCTAAACCCTATCCAGTTAAGGAGGCCTTAGGGCTCTATTAAGCTATCTAGGCATATATCGGAAATTGGATTTATGTTAGATCTTTTATAAAATGAGATCCCTTTCCATTTCAAAAATAGTTGCTATATATATATATATATATATATATATATATATATATATATATATAGAGAGAGAGAGAGAGAGAGAGAGAGAGAGAGAGAGAGAGGATAGATGGTGTCTAACCTATCAATAAGCCATACAACTAACTAGCTCGATTTTCCTTGATGGTCTAGATCAAGTAGACTAGGGATGAGATCTCAGACTCCTAACTAGATTTTCACTAAAAAGATTGTCATGTTTTTGGTTCACCTTTCACATCTCTAGTTTGTATAACCACCTTAGGTGATTCGCTTACTTCTATTAATTGCATTCATTTTTGCATCGCAATATTTTGCTTCTTATACACCCTTTACAACATTTTCTTTTATCTATCTTTCCCACATATCTTCTACGTCCTACCAAGAAGTCAAATCCTTATGCATAAAAAATCACATGTCAAGTGCATCATCTATACAATCAAACTTTGAGTTGAGTTATGATATCTCGAGCTTAATTATTCCAAAAAAATGATTAAATTACATAAAGTAGACATCGAACGTCAGTATTGGTGAAGAAGGGTGCATAATCCTTCCTTCTCTATCACTTAGCTCATTACTCAAAACCTTTGGACGCCAACGGCAGGATTCATTCAAATCAGGGATATCCACACTACACCAAAATCGTCATTTAGGAACGGTTTAAAATCATTCCTAAATGCTTCAGAAACGGTTTTAAACCGTTCCTAAATGAGGCGTCCTAGAAAAACAGGAATGGTTTAAAACCGTTTTGGGTGCCGTTTCGATTTTTAGAAACGAAATTTTAAGAACGGTTTTAAACCGTTCTGGTGCCAACGGTCACATTTCAAGCACAATTTTAGAATGCCTATTAATGTTGCCAACGGTCAGATTTTAGGATGGAATTTTAAGAACAATTTTAAAGCCCTTTGTTCATCATATGAGAGAGAGACTGGGGTATGTAATATACTTGTATTATATGCCAGATAATTACACAAATAAAAGAAAAAGACAATAGAATGATTCACACACATAATAATCTTTTCCTTCTTTTCTAGTACACATTTCAATTTCAATTCCGATTTATAATTTCAATTCAACATTTCATTTCCAGGCTTCTATAATCCAATGATTCCTTGCTCTTTTCTAGAATGATCACTGCCTTCAGATATGACATCTGCTGCAAATCCTTCTTTTCTAGTCTGGCCTTCAGATATGAAATTATCCCCCTATTGTTTTACTAACCTTTCCTTCCTTTTCTAGTCTGGCCTTCCTTCTTGCAGCTGTTGTCCCATAGATGGGCTTTATATCTACCAGTCTACCTATGCCTGATATAAATAAAACCAAATATCCTTATTATAAGCAAAATAGAAAGTAATGAAAATAAAATAGAAATGGGAGCAACCCACAAGAAAATAAAAATGTATCATTTGAAGCATCACACATAAATGAACAAGACACCCAAGAGAAAAATATCAACAATAAGAACAACATTAAAAAGAAAGGGAAAAAAACTAAGAGACAAATAAACCCATAAGCACCCCACGTGAATTTAAGGGGCAACAACAAAAGCAAACACAAAAACAAAATAGTGTGACAGAAGGAACCCAATTCAATTTATTTTTTTAAGGCAAAAAATAAATAAATAAAAGAAGGAAAACAAGAGACTAAAAGCCCCAAAAAATAGTTACAATGACAAACCACCATATATGAACTAAAATAACCAAAAAATAAAAACGATAAACAAGATGAGAGAAAGAGGGCTCCTACTAACCTTGTAACACCTCTATATTGTGATGTTCTCTGCCCAAATGTAGCATACCATCTTCTCAGCAACATGAGGGTGTGATGTCTCAAGCAACAAGGCAATTATCATTGGTTCAGCTTTTGTCTGATGGTTGGAGATCAACACAACATTATGATCCTATGAATCAAAGTGTAGAAGTATTGATCAAATCTGTTAGAGCTGGGGAAAAAATATTTGGTGGAAAAACTGAAATATATTTGTACTTCATTTCAATTGAGAATGCAAACATATATTATATAAGAAATAGCAAGGGGTTTTCTTTATCTCCAAAATATCCAAAATTCCATAGACATTTTGGTGTAGTCTTTCATGAAAATAACAAGGATATTCCATAAATGTTGATTCAAAAGAAGAAAAGAAGAAAATGTTTATACAGTTCTTAGAGTTAGTGAGGATGCATGACGTCCTACAGGTTTGAGTAAGTGAGGATAATCTTTCTTCTACGTTTTGTTCCATAAATATTCCTTTTGACTCTTGCTCATTCCCACATTTATTGATTAAAGAAACAAAGAATAAAAGTAAACCCCCAAAGTTCCTCTGTTCTCAATTTCTTTCATTGGTTTAGCGTATTCCTGATTTTACAATGGCAGAAAAGATCTATTTCCTACAAAGGAGAATAAAGTAACCCACCAGTGCAAAGTTCTTTAATTCATGTTGAAGAACCATTTAAGAATAGGGATGGATGGCAATTTACACCCCATGATTAAATAACTTACCAGCTAACTCAGAATGGTTGAACAAAACCTAATTCCAAGAAAATGTTCCTTGATAAAAGCATGCTGATGCACTTGAGTCACCTTCTTATTCACAACTGCACAAATATTGCCACCTGGTAAGAAAAATCAGACAAAAAAGAAACAAAGATGGCTCTCTCCAACTCCTTAGCTGTCCAGCAATTCAGCTTCAAAGGAGTTTTCAGAATCCAAAACCATTACCCCTGTCTTGATCATATTTATCTTTCTTAATAAAATCCTCCCAATGTTTCCATTGACGTATCTACATCGCGATAAAGAGGAAAAAAATGCTCTTAAGTAATCATATACCACTACCGATAATAGATAAAAAGATAAAACAGTTCAAGTTAGAATGCTAGGACAACAAGGGCTCTGACATGACATGACAAAAAGATAAAATTCAGAATTTCAATCAAAATAGCAGGGCTTTAGCACTAGCACTAGAACATGTAGAGAAGGGCTTTAGCACTAGCACTAGCACATGTAGAGAAGGGCTTTACTTAGAAATCTCTGGTGGAGTTGTTATTGCATCTTATCACATCTTTGCTCAAACTTCAAGTGTAGGCTATCAAGAACATGAGATTTACAGTGGATAGAATTGAATTGTGCTGGTATTGGTAATGTGTTGCAAAAAAATAAAAATAAAATTGTATGGTGTTCAAATGATACTACAACTGACTAATTTCAATATCAACAATGCTTTCAGTACAAACCTCTTGTAATGAGAAAAGAAGTCCAAATCTGAGAATTTGCATCAGTGTAACATAAACTTAAGGAATAACCTAACACTTAAAATGACAGACAAAAAATCTTCTTTTTTTCTCTCTAACTATGCATTAGTTTTATGACATGTATTTGCCATTTTTTATTGTGAAAAAAGAATGCACTGCATTTCAAAAAAACTATTCGTTTTAACCATTCTGCAGCTTGCTAGAAATTGGATTGTTAGGATGTGTGTGGTAACCTACAAATAAATGGTTTTGAACATCAAGAGATTCATGCATGGTGGAGAGAAAAAAATCAGAAGTAAGCAATAATGGGAATATGAACTAATACAGATGGGCAACGACACTTACTCAAATGACAACGGAAATCATTTCAGAATTCAACTTATTTCAACTACCTACAAAACCATGCTAGCCAAATTACATAGCATGTTCATTTATTATTCCCGAATTACACCCTATGCCTCATAATATCCCATATGTCATTTTCATCAAAATCTAAACTGTTCAATCAATTGGATCCATCTGGAAAACAATAGGGATTTTGAACTGTTCGCCTGGTCCTTATCTGAATCCCCTCATGGGCTCATCTCACATACCCACAACAACAGCTTACCAAAAAAAAAAAAAAAAAAAAAAAAAAAAAAAAAGAAGAGAAAAAATGGCAACATTGAATGTGGTAGATGGAAAGTTTTATGAGCCACAAATCTATTTAACAGGACAGGTGTAAACACCAATGCTCTTGAGAACAATAGCATAAATTCAATACCCTTTTGAAAAAAGGGAGTCACTATTTACACCTTCCCCTTGCTTATTTACATACACCCATTTGCCTAATGATGGATTACGGATGCAAAGACCTGCAAGGAAGAAAAATAACTTGAGTTGTATTAGAAGGGAGAGTTCTATGATGTTTGTGTAGAAAAAGTGGTCGAGCAAAGACTTGCTCACCTCCTATAATAAAAAACACACAGATATGATGCCTTTCAATCTCAAGGGTAAGAAGGTTCTGTGTTCTCACCCTATGACAGTCTATTTGCTACAGCATCCACTTTGCAGTTTGATCATTTCAAATAGTTATGCTAGAGGACTGATCACCTACAACTGCCTACAGATAACTTGTCATCCCATCCAATTTTGTGTAGGATATATGCACCATGGAAAATGGTAGGTTCCATCTTAAAGATCACCCACTTCAAAAAATAAGGCAAATCCACACATTAGTTGGGCCACACCCTGCATGTTGAGTTAGACGGGCTACCTGATGAGTGGACCAGCCTGATTTCTATGCCATGTGATCTTCTTGATGGCCTACCATTTGCCTGATTTCTACCAAAATGGAAAGAAAGGAAAAATAAAATAAAAAACAAAAAACAAAGAGTTACTGGAGCTAACCATTAGGTTGGTGACCAAGAGGTCATCCCCCATTATCTGTACTTTGTCTCCAATCTCACAGGTTAACTTGGAGTAATGCTCCCATTCATCTTGATCAAACGGGTCTTCTATTGATACAATTGGATACTCAGCCAAAAATGACATGTAGAGATCTTTTAAAGCATTTCCTGATATCTTCTATGACCCGTCATTTTTTTGCGATGAATGAAAACAAAAAAAAAAAAAAGAAAAATTTCAGTTGGAAGTCACAAACTGAAACCGATACAACATGAATTCAATTACGTGTCATCACACTGTAACTTCTGGCCACCAGAGTTGCAGAAAAAAGAAGAAAACATACCTCTTCTTTATCACAAACTGAAACCGATACAACATGAATTCAATTACGTGTCATCACACTGTAATTTCTGGCCACCAGAGTTGCAGAAAAAAAGAAGAAAACATACCTCTTCTTTATCACAAACTGAAACTGATACAACATGAATTCAATTATGTTTGGATGTTTAGAGCAAAGCCACCTTCATCGCCGACATTGGTTCCATCTTGACTATATTACTTCTTTATCACAGCCTGCATCATATCATGTTATCAAGACATGATGCAAATAAAATAAGCAAAAGAGCAGATTATGATCTGGGTAGTAAACATGGACAGGAAATAAGAAGAAAAAATTGCATTCAAATGATGATATACCTCCACACCCATCTTCGTTGCCTTCAATTCTCCAATGATCGCTGGAACCATACCCACAGGAGAATTCCCAGACATATTCAATAGCTGCAAGTTACTAAAAACCCTAATGTCAGACGGAATTTATTGCTCACTCCATTGACATGAACTACTCTAGCAATGTTTGATATAACATCGAAAAGAAGATGTACTGATTGAAGAAGAAAAAATAATTGAAACAAACCTCTGTGCTAACCGGAAATGCAGCCTGTCATAATCTTCCTGCAAAACAGAAACAATTATTTTTAATAAATCTTCCTGCAAAACAGAAACAATCATTTTTAAACAACAAAAAGAAAAAGAAAAAAATAGCATACAATTGTTAGAGGACATGTAATGCCTGTACAAGTTGAAGACAGCTAGGTTACTAGTGAAATAAGCACTCTCCACTACAAGAAGGAAATTCATAAAATACTTTAGTAGATATATAATTACATATGGGAAAGCTAGCCTCAGCACAATGTACCAATTTCCTTATCTGACACTGCACTGAACTGGACATAGGTGCAATGGTCCATGACCAAGACCATCCATCTAGTGGGTTGCACATATCAGATTATGAGATAAGGTGACCTTTTAATGGTAGGTACAAAACAATATTGGCATTAGACAACATTGAGGTAAGCTATACGAAACTGTTTTTGCACAATACAATAAGCATTTTAGCTTGCAAGTATTATGAACATGCTATATACTAAACTTTAAGGTGGCACTCTTATCAAGTAAGCCACATATATTTGACATATATTTGTTGAATCTAGGCTGTTGGACTTCTCTTTATTGTTATTTTTTCTTGTCCAAGTTTGATATGGATCGGCGAACCAACATTATTTTCAGAAAATGCATCTTAATAGTGGAGCTCAATTAATGGCCAAGCCATGCTCGGGCCAACGATGAATGGCCCGGCCTAGCTAATTGGCCTGATCTAATCTCTACGTGGGCCATGGTTATAAGAAAGAAAAAATGCATGGTTTAAAGACCTTTGTTAGCAGCTCCCATTCAATCCAGGTGAGCTAGACTACCATAGCTTTCAATGTTGTAATGCAGATTTTCTACCATTGAACTACATGCTCAAATCCAAACTCATACCCAAGTTCAGAAAAGATAATTAAAACTGAAGTTTATGCAAAATACAAGAGTTGACGCAAAGGAATGATCAAGGAAAAAAAGAATATTTTGCATGAACAAAAAATATCCATGTAAGAAATACGATTATATGTTAGGTGGGATGGTCATCATACAATGGAAAAACACGAATGTCCCTGAACACAAAGTTTGAATGATTAGAACTATGGCCTTTCCAAGAAAAAATTCTGAATATACATGGGAGTTTCTATTGCATGATGTCTTTAAAAGCATGAACATGCTTAGCTTCCTAATACACATGGAAGGCTCCTTGGAACATAAATATCAATTCAAGTCAAGCCGTTCAATTAAAACGAAAAAGATTGGTGAACTGCAATATACCTACTAAAAGCATGGAGTAAATGTTGAAAGAAGCCCCAATTTAGATAAGATGGAAGAGAGTCGTAAATGATGAAAATCCACACCTGCCCCTTTCGCAATGGAGTTTTCAATGTATGTAATATCCACATTGAATGAATTAGCTCTCATTAGGATTACTATGCAGACTAAAAGAATTAACCACCCACAAGCTCTCGCATCTGCCATTCTACACAATCATGTTGAATATGAGAACAGAGGTGGCGCACACCCAAACACCATGTCCCTTGAAGGTCCAAGCTTCTACCCCAACTAATGCTTATAACTTGCTTGGAAGTTTTGTAGAGTTCCAGTGTGGGACTAAAACTAAAGCAATACAAACAAGGGACAAAAGGAGATTTGGTTAAAATTTGACTATAAACAAGCCTAGATATAGTGATCCTAGCTATATGGTCAAAATGGATAGTTGCAAGCAATGGTCCACATACAACCTTGCCCAATTGGATGGTTAGGATCATCCAAAGTGACCATTTTTTAAAATTTTTTTTTACAAATTTACAACAAGTGAACATTTCAGTCATGTTTAGCCATCAATCAAAGAGGGGAAATCATTTTGATGAAATGCATTTATGTTACATAAAAGAAAACAAGTGAATGTAATTAAAGGTAAATATGTAGAATCTCTATTTTGTACATCCTCTGTTCACAAATACAAAAATATAGGGGGTGGATGCATCCATATCACCAACATGCAACTCCAATGCTAAAAGCTTTAACAATCATGCTCTTTAGAAAGGTATTGCAACAAAAAATAAGTAAATTTTCCTAACTGTGCCCGTCCTAACCAGTGCATCAATATATGAACAAAGAAAAAGGCAATAGATCAAGTTCACATATCAAAATTATTTGAAGACAAAGTACTAGAAGAATAACCATTTGTTAGTCGGATTCCAACAATAAACAAGTTCATGGAAGTTAGTAATGCCAGACTGTGGTCTTTAGTTCCCATGTTAGCTAAATGTAAAGCTGATTAGTGACAAGAACCATCAGAAAATAAGATAACTATTCTAAGTTCACTTTTAGGATGTTCTAAGACAGAAGTAATGTGTGGAACTGGAATGGATCAGCTTTAAATGCACTAACTGTTTTCATGCATCGGAAGAAATTATAAGGCTTATGAGCTTATGTTAATGTTTAAGACTGCATAAGCTTCATGTTAGCTTGGGTCTTGATCAAGTAAATGAATCAACTCTACAAGTTCATTGTGTAACACTGCCAATGTGACCAGAGTCTTGATCAAGTAAACTCTACAAGTTCATTGAGTAACACTGCCAATCTGCCATTAATCATATCACTTATCCATGCAGTCTTAATAGTACTATAAGTGCAACCCTCTAGAAATTATGCCTTACTAATCCAGGGTTTAAGAAAGTACCACCAATGAGTCAAGGAATACCGGGACCAATTTACTCTCAACAGTTAATATCTTTTCAGCATCCTCAGCTGTGGTTACATTATGAATACCAGGTCCTGTTTTCTTCTTAATCCAAGTAACAATAGCATCCCTGTGTATTGAATTCAGAGAACATTGGCACCAAATCATGTCAGAGAATTCACTAAAGATAGCATAAGAAAGGGAAAAGATCTAACAAAACCGGTGCTTTTGAACCAAAGAAAAGAAAGAAAAAGAAACAAGGACAAGATGTCTTTAAAAATATTTAAAAAAAATTTGGTTAACAAACAGTTCTTACCCCAAGATATCACTAGGACCACCTAGGAGAGCGATGTGAATAAGTAGAAAAACAAGAGAGAGAATAGGGTGTGTAAAGAATTTTAGGACCACCCAGGAGCGATTTCATTATGAACAGTCCTAATTTTTTTCTAAACCAGATACGTAGCCATTCTTGAACCAAGGTTTTGGTGTAGTGTGCCTAGTCATGGCAGCAGGCTTACATGATTCCTTAACTATATTCACAAAATCTGGAAATCTAGATATTTCTTCACCATTTCGTGAAAAGACTTGCACAAACCCATCCATTAATTTATGAATCTAAGCTTGTTGGCCATCATACTTGTAGTAAGGATAAAAGAAAATCAATCTCGCGGTTTGTGCTTTGAAAATAGATGGAACACAAATAACCAGAAAATTAAATATGTTTGTATGCAAGTATTTATGTATACATGCATGTATGCATTAACATCAATGCAGACAAATGATCTTGCCAAAGCAAGCCTGCATCCATCATCCGGGACTATTGCTTTTGTTACCCAATTGGATCCATCTAACCTTGCCCGGGCAACCCCATTACATATGAAGTGAAGAATCTCCATCACAGCATGGAGTTCATTAGGATTGAGACGTTGACATCGACATGATCTCTGGATGCTTAACAGAAGATCCTTTGCACAGGAGAGAGAGCACATCTTGAAGTCCAATGTCCTTGAGAATATTCACAAATGGGAGATACTGAGTAGGAAGTTCGAATGCAAATGGGGAAAGGTTGACTGTCAGATGTACAAAAAGGGAACTCGCCTTGACCAAACACGTGCCATTTGCAACTAGTATGAATGCCACCTTTTGCAACTCTAATATATCTACCAAAAATAGAACATATCAGAGGCTTGAATAGTGGGTGAAGTTACCAACTCCTAAGATAAATAGGAGGGTACCCATTGAACAACTGGGTAGGCCATTTAACAGGATCTACTGTTAACCTAAAGTATATTAGCTAATCACCCAGATTTGTCACCCTGAAAGATGGGTTAGAAAACTTCAACCAAGCTTTTCAAAGCTGTACATTTATTTTGTAAACTGTCTCCCACCTGACCGGTGGGTCAACTAGATTCTTGGGTTAGAGCATTAACATAATAACACCATTCCAATGAATCCAGTAATCCACCAAGATCCAGACTGTTCCATCATGATACCCCACTCATTGTTGGCCTCAAAGGAGAAATATAGACCATTTAGGATTCTCGACCCATACCCAATCCTCCAATAAGTTGCCCAACTGTCAAAATGACGTAGGGAAGGACGTGTAGAGGTCGAGCACCGTCTTCCTCTAATATAACTACTCCAAATCCATGGAGTTTCTCTGGACTCCTCATAGAGAATTCTTGAATCCATGAGAAAAGAAACAATAAAATAGAAATAAATTCTAGAAAATTCATAATTTGATTGATGATTGAAATAAACGAGTTTACAACCCTTTAAATAGGCATATTAAGCCATGGGAGAAGTTTCGGAATCAAACTACAACTAAAACTTTTAGAATTTTTAACTTACTATAAATAGTAAACTTACTATTTATAGATGGCCGTGATCTCTAATAGTGCACATGATTTTCGGTGAAAAATTATAACGCCCTGAAATTCGAGGGTCGAGTAGCAACTTAACTCTCGAGTTCCAAAACATCACTTATGCAACAAAGATAATGATGATTAAATGTTGTTTGTGTTAGTGCAATAAACATGAGTGAGATTATACCAAAACAGTAATTCATACTCCAGATCAATTGTATAAAGGTAAGCGGAAGATTGAAACTGTATATAATTATATGTAAAAGAAACAAAACCATCACAATCTCCAGAGTATGAACCCAACTGAGTCACCATATACATGTATCTGTTTTACGATCAAAATGTCAAAAATACAACTAGAGAAGTAAGCTCTGTAAGTCTCGTCGATCCAGGCAGTCTAGGCAAAGCCACCAGTATACCGCATATACGAGAACTCGTCCTGGTCCTCGTCGTAGTTCGGCTCAGCCTCCTGAGTCGTCACCTCATCTGCACCTAAGACAGAGTCTGGTTGGTGTGTACAACACCGTCCCATAACGTGGGAGTGAGTAGCTAACTCAGTGGAACAATAAATTATAGGTTAACATGTTATCAATTCAGTCAAGCAGTAATGATAAAGCAGTACAATCGAACAATCCTAACTACTCTTATTAATGCAAGTATGAAATGCAGTCATGATGCATGCCCTCACCGACATACTCCCTCATGCGACACCATCTTACGTCCGCGGCATGCATTCATTCCTCAGTGCTCCACATCTTCCAGGCACATGCAGTGCGATGATGAGCATGATTACCGAGTTGTTATTAGTCCATTTCAAATAGCAGGATTGGAAAACTAAGGTACCTCCCTTGTATCATTCCCAAACATGATCCATTCTAGGGTCGTCAAACCTAGATAATCTTATACGATAGTATGGTTCTAGGGCGCTGCAAAGGCTGCCAGGGCTATTACACGCAATCGTTACACCACTCCCCCATCACCTTTTTAACGGTTCATCACTAACTTGATACAGGCCTAGTTCATACTCTATACACCGCGAAAAAACTCGTCGCCTCAACACAAATTCAGAGTATGCTCGTGGTCACTACAAAGGGCTCGTCACCAATTAGTGTAGGCCGACAGTTCGAATACAGTGTCCCATACCACCGTATTCGGTCTCACTAGTCAGGGTTGCTCATTGGTTACTACTGGGAGGCACGTGGCTCCAGCGTAGGCTGACAGCTCGACCACGGTGTCCAATACCACCATGCCCGGCTCATGATCTGGGCTTTCACTGGTAAGGTTAGTACCTCAGGTTCAAGCAGTAGCGTCCAAACATGGTGAACATACATTAGACATATCGAGTTACTTGACGAGCCTGACTAGCTCGAGTGCACAATCAACTGAATGATATGAAGTGCATAAGCACTTCACGTGGCCTAACCACTGTCGCCAATGGAAGTACGACTCGGGTTCGTCAAACACATCCTACGTGGTGAAATGAATCTCAACCATGAACTTAAGTCTGGTATCGATTGTCTGGACTATAATCATAGTCCCAATCGCAATCAATCCTTATTTAGAGCATGTGGAGTAAAGCATAATAAACAAAGTAATTCAAACATGTCATAAAGCATGTTACAAAGCACAATGTAAATAAGAAATACAAACACATATTTTATAGTAAGCGATTAAATTGAACAACCAATCATAGAAGAAATCATATACGTTTCTAAGGTAGTTGAGAATCCCATCTCAAGACCCACCTAAAGCCTGAATATCTAAGCACTTACTCTTACAAGCATTTTCACAAACACTTATAATACACTATATAACATACATAGTGTATATTAGCAAAAACATGTATTAGGGCGAACCCTCTCACCAAGTAAGTGTTATACACATATATAATACGTTCAGACATCAAATAATCATGGCAAACACATTTCCAAAATTTATACGTATACGGTACTTTCTACAAATACTAGGAATACAGTCTATTCAACATAGTTATCGTATAACCGAAAAGCGAAACGGACAGCACTTTGTACATGTGCAATTACATACAGATCATGAATCTATCATTATCTGACATTAAAAGCGTTGAAAACCATAACCTATACACCTAAAGTCCGCACCTTTTGTCGTAGAACCGTAATGAATTCGATAGGTTTGTTAAACCTTCGTATACGGTAGTTTGGTCACCTATAGAACGAATTAGGTTAGCTATTTCATAACCTACAATCATCACAACCCCAAAACAGATTAGGGTTAGGGTTTCTTACCTAGGAACGAAGTCAGAATCGTCAGGAAAGTGACTAGACTTGAGTGGTTAAGCTTGTAGAGCGGCAGGGGAAAGTAGTAGGGAGGTTCTCCCACTTCTCTCACACTTTCTCTCTCTTTTCTCACTTCTCTCTCCTAGGGTTTCTCTCAAATTCGTATGGCTGAATGAGAGAGGGTTTTAAGGTCCTTATATAGCCTAAAAACACACCAAATTAGACCTAAGGTCAAAGTATACTTAGGTTATATCCAAAGTGGGTCAGTTTCAGCTCAACGGAGGACTTCTGGCGGGCCCCCTTGAGCCAAAGGTCGGACTTAAGCTCACCAACCTTGGATCCAGGTGGAGTTAAGTTTTCGTTTCAGTCGGATTCCCAGATCACGCGTGGTGGACCAGTTTCAGTTCAACGGTCAGTGAAACTCGATCAGAGATTTCAAGTACATGGACATGTGTATGAAATTTCCCCTGATCCGAGGGTGTATTTGGGTCAGATTCTGACGGTCAGGTTGCTCAATACTGATCCGCAAGCGTCACATGCCAGATTTCATAAATCCTTATTTATTTTGGAATTATTTTCATGTTTCTCACACTCCTCGCTCCGGACTGAAGCGAATAGCTGTGGGACACTGTCTGGATTTGATCTACGAGATGGTTGTCAAGCCCAGCGAGGCGGTCCTAAGTCTATAACTTCGTATCATTCGGACTTTCGATGTGCGGTCCAAATCTGATACAGAGTTTCAATGTGCTCCCGAGAGCAGTCGGGTAATGAGTTTGATCCTAGATTTTAGGGTAACCTAGCGTCAATGATTCTACAAGTTTTGGGTCTTACAAATCGTATTTAAAGTGATTCAAACGGATTTCATGGCTAATCTAGTTTAGCACTTAGTTAACTTTATCAAATTTCTAAGGGCCCGTTTGGCCGGGTGGATTGGAAGGGAGTGAATTATATTAGGGTGGATGGCATGGATTTCTAGGTAATGATGGTGTTGTCAGCGGATTGTCTTGAGATATATGGGATTGCGATATCCCTGGATTAATACATCCAGTCCGTTTGGCACGCCCGGCCAATCCGGAGATCAAAGCTTCCGATCCCTTCCAATCCTACGAACCAAACACGTCGCAAGCTAATTTGAACAGGTTAGGATGGATTGGATGGGATTTAAAGGTAATGATGGTGTTGTCAGTGGATTGTATGAAGATCCATCGGATTTGGATCAGATCACCTTCACTGTTTGGTACGCCCGGCCATTCCTGGGATTTACCATCCAATCCCTTCCACTACCATCTAATCACTTCCAATCCAACTGGCCAAACGGGCCCTAAAGGATTTGATCCTAAGCGATTTATACCTGAGGTGGTATTCGGGCCATTGTACGGAATTTTTCGAGTTGTTATAATCTACCCCCCTTAATGAAAAATTTCATCCTTGAAATTAGTACCTTTTTGTACTCCTTAAGGAGCGGAGGGTAGTTCTTTTGGATCTCGGCTTCTGTCTCCCAGGTAGCTTCCTCCTCTGTATGATGCGTCCATAGTACCTTCACGAGTGGAATCACTTTGCTATGCAGTACCTGCTCCTTCCTATCAAGGATACGTATCAGGCGCAGCACATATGTAGCATCCTCGCTCAACTGTACCTGCTCCCATCTGATAATGTGTGAAGGATCAGGAACGTACTTCTTCAGCATAGATACATGAAATACGTTATGTACAGCTGCAGGTGGTGTGGGCAAAGCGAGACGATATGCCACAGCACCCACTCGATCAAGTATCTGAAACGGACCGATGAATCGCGGCGTAAGCTTCTCCTTCTTCCCAAACCGAAGTACTCCCTTCATAGAGGAAACTCTGAGGAATACATGATCTCCGACCTCGAACTCAAGCGGTCGTCACCTCGTATCGGCGTAACTCTTCTGCCTGCTCTACGCTGTAAGAAGTCGACGCCTGATAATGTCGATCTTCTCTGAGGTCGCCTGTACCAACTCTGGGCCAATCAAACTGCGCTCGCCGACCTTAGCCCAACAATGCGGTGCCCTGCAAGGATGACCATACAAGGCCTCATATGGAGCCATGCCAATACTCGCCTAGAAGTTGTTGTTGTATGCGAACTCTGCATAAGGAAGACAGTCATCCCAACTATTCTTGAAGTCCAAGACACAGGCACGCAACATATCCTCCAAAATCTGGTTCACCCGCTCTATCTGCTCATCGGTCTGAGGGTGAAACGCAGTACTGAACTTCAATTTCACACCCATCGCTTCCTAGATACGAGTCCAGAAGATAGACGTGAACCGCGCGTCTCTGTCCGACACGATCTCTAGGGGAACTCCATGCAGACGCACAATCTCTCTGATGTACAACCTGGCCAAGTCGTCTGCAGAGTTTGTAACTCTGATAGGGAGAAAATGAGCCGATTTGGTCAACCGATCCACGATCACCCAGATGGAATCGTGTCCCTTCCTCGTCTTCGGCAGCCCCGATATGAAATACATGGAAATGAAGTCCCACATCCATTCAGCTATGGGCATGGGCTGAAGCAGTTCAGGAGGTCGGTGATGTTCTGCCTTGACCTGCTGGCACGTTAGACGGTGAGAAACATACTCTGCTATGTGGGTCTTCATGCCGTCCCACCAATAAGACCGTCTCATATCTTGGTACATCTTCGTGCTACCAGGGTGCATCACAAGCTTCGATTTGTGGGTAGTCTCGAGGAGCTCCTGTCACAAGTCATGAATATCAGGAACGCATAAGCGGCCACGGTATCATAAACCCTCATCTATGCCAACTCTCCACTCGGAGTCCTCGGCATCGCTAGCTTGCTCTCGAAGCTCAGACAACCGCTCATCGCCCTTCTGGGCCTCGATAATCCTATCATCAATAAGTGGCCGCACCCGAACGTGCGCGACACACTCAAATGGCTCCTCCACTGTGAGTTTCTGCTCGAAGTCCCGCACGAACTCCAACATATCCCACTCTGCTATCATCAGCGGAGCCGTAAATGTTATAGCCTTCTTGTGGCTCAACGCATCTGCCATAAGGTTGGCCTTGTAAGTATGGTAGGAGGCCTCAAACTTGAAGTCCTTCAAGGTTTCCATCCATCTGCGCTGCCTCATATTCAAGTCCCACTGAGTAAATATATACTTAGGCTCTTGTGGTCGCAGAAAAGATCAACTCCTCTCCGTAGAAGTAATGTCTCCAGAGCTTCAATGCAAAGATGACTTCTGCTAATTTAAGATCGTGTGTAGGGTAATTTTCCTCGTACTTCCTTAATTGTCTCGAGGCATATGCAATCACCATATCCTTCTGCATAAGGACACAACCTAAACCAACATGAGACGCGTCAGTATATATAGTGTACTTGACCCATTGCTCTAACAATACTAACATAAGGGTGAACGTCAGTCTGTCCTTCAGCTCCTGAAAAGCTGCTTCTGCCTTCTCATTCCAAGCGAACTTCAAATCCTTATGCGTCAACTATGACAATGGCCTGGCAATCTTCAAGAAGTCTCGAATGAAGCGTCGATAATACCCTGCTAGGCCAAGAAAACTCCTCACCTCGGTAACCGAGCCAAGCTGTTTCCAATCCTGAACCGCGGCTACCTTAGCAAGGTCCACCACTATCCCATCCTTGGACACTACATGTCCCAGAAACTTGGCTTCCTCCTGCCAGAAGTCTCACTTCTTATACTGTGCAAACAACTGGTTCTTCTTCAAAGTATCCAACACCGCTCTCAGGTGCACCTCGTGCTCTTCCCGACTCGTGGAATATATCAGGATGTCATCAATGAATACGATGACGAATCGGTATAAGAATGGCCGAAATACCCTGTTCATCAAGTCCATGAACACGGCCGGTGCGTTCGTAAGACCGAACGACATCACCAGGAACTCGTAATGCCCAAAACAGGTCCTGAAAGTTGTCTTCTGCACGTCTTCATCTCTGACGCGCAACTGGTGGTACCCTGACTGCAAGTCGATCTTCGAGAAATACCTTGCCCCCTTCAACTGATCAAACAGATCATCTATCCTGGGCAAAGGATACTTGTTCTTCACGGTGACCTGGTTCAACTTACGGTAATCAATACACAACCGTAGTGAGCCATCTTTCTTCTTCACAAATAGTACAGGTGCTCCCCTAGGAGATACACTAGGTCGTATAAAGCCCTTCTCTACCAGCCCGTTAATCTGTTTCCGCAGTTCCTCCATCTCACATGAAGGCATGTAATACATCGGTAAAGAGATGGGTGTCGCACCGGACGTAAGATCAATGGTGAAGTCGATCTCGCACCGAGGTGGCAACCCAGGAATCGGTTCAAACACGTCCACAAAAGCCTGAACTACAGGCGTATCCTCAAGCATCGGAATATAAATAGCCTCTAATGAAAAAGCGTAACATCGCAACCGAGTAGCGTAACTGACCTGAACAGGAAAAGTAAAGGTCGTGCCATCAAGTCCATAGGCTATCACCACCCTAGTCTCACAGTCAATCTCTGCTCACATCTCAGTGAGCCAATCCATACCGAAAATAACATTGTAATGGAATAGGGGGACGATGATCAGGTCAACTAGTATCACTTTGCCACCCAAGTCTATCGAGCAGCCCTCACACATATGAGTAACTTCAGATGAAGTCCCTGTAGCAGTGATAACCCTCATTCCTCTCGTAGGAGCAATAACTAAACCCAGTCGCTTGACTGTCGTGCATGAAATCATAGAGGTAGTGGACCCAGTGTCCACCAATAAGAAGACGGGAGTACCTTGGACGTGTGCAGTGACTTCGAAGGCCATAGGCGCTGAAGGTGATATCTCCTGTTCCTCTGCTGTAAGCGTATGAACAAGCGCCTGCTGAGATCGGTTAGGCTGAGGTACTATGGGCCGTTGAGGCGGCCTGAAGCGAGGTGCAGGTGGTCTGAAGGACGGATGTGCAGGTGCCATCCAAAGTGGTGGAGTCGATAGAGCCTGCAGGTGAGGACGATCAATCATCTGCGGTGGAGAGAACCCGCTATCCCTCATCCGCGTAAAATAGCTCCTAGCAGGATGACCCAGTTTCCTGCAGTATATACAGGTCACAACAGGGTGCCTCATCGGAGCCACTGGCGCTGCGATGCTAGGAGGCAAATCAGCACGAGGCCTCTTGCTAAGGAAAGGCCTACTTTGAACATCTGGTCATGGTCTCGTAACCATAGCACCACGGGAGCGTGTCAGCCGATCACATCTTGCTCCGCCTGAATGGACATATGAATTAACTCCGCATAGGATGGTATGTGGACACAGCACATCTTCGACCGGATGTCAGGTCGCAAGCCCTCAGAGAAGCGTCGAATCCGCATCGGCTCATCAGCAAGTATAGTCGGGACAAAGCGGCCCAACTCTGTAAAGCGATGCTCATACTCAGTGACTGTCATGCCTCCCTGTCTGAGGCGCAGAAACTCATTCTCCCTCTCGTGTCGGTAGGCCTGAGGGTAATATTTCTCGTGGAAACGGAAGTCCGCCCAGGTCACACATATCCCTTTGCGACGACACCCGCGGTATCTTTGTCCCACCATAAGCTAGCCTCCTTCTCAAACATGAAGGTGGCTAACTCAACCTGTTCAACCTTAGAACAATGCAATATCTTCAGTATCTTCGAGATGTGGTCTAACCAGTACTCAGCCTCCTCGAGTCTGTGAAAACCCGTAAAAGTCGGAGGCCTCAAGCGCTGGAATCACTCGAGTAGATCGCGAGTACCCACGTCTCCCGTAGGGTACGCAATAGGTGTGGGCGGAGGCACATCCTCAGACTGAGTAGGAGGCTCTGTAGGCTCAGCAGGACGTATAGATGGCGAAGGTGGAGTCGCACTCCCACCCTGAGATGATAAGACCGCAAGAAGCTGCCGGTGCTGCTGCTGCATCAGCATCATCGTCTGCTCAAACCTGTCAGTTGGTGGAGCACCCTGCCGCTCATATGGGGTCGAAGAGAATGTTCGGTTCTGCTCCCGAACCGGGGGTGTATAAGGTGGCAGTCCACCAGTGTAACGCCCTGAAAATCGGGGGTCGAGTGTAACTCAACTCCCGAGTTCCAACGCATCACTTATGCAACATAATTAATGATGATTAAATGTTGTCTGTGTTAGAGCAATAAACATGAGTGAGATTATACCAAAACAGAAATTCATACTCCTGATCAATTGTATAAAAGCAAGCGGAAGACTGAACTATATATATGTATGTAAAGAAACAAAATAATCATTTTATTCTTCAGAGTATGAATCCATCTGAGTCACCATATACATGTCTGTTTTATAAATAAAATGTTAAAAATGAAGCTAAGTAACAATCCCTGTAAAACCCGTCGGTCCTGGCAGCCTAGTCGAAGTCGCCAGAGAACTGCATCTACGAGAACTCCTCCCGGTCCTCGTCATAATCAGGCTCCGCCTCCAGAGTCGTCGGCTCGTCTAAACCTGAGACAGAGTCTGGTTGGTGTGTGCAACACCGTCCCGTAACGTGGGAGTGAGTAGCTAATTCAGTGGAACCATAAAGCATAGGTTAACATGTTATCAATGCAGTCAAGCAGTAACGATAAAGCAGTAAATCAAACACTCATAATTACTCTTATTAATGCAAGTATGAATGCAGGTATGATGGATGCCCTCACTGACATACTCCCTCATGCGACACCATCTCACGCTCGCGGCATGCTTTCATCCCATAGTGCTCCACATCTTCCAAGCATATGCAATGCATGATGAGCATGATTACCGAGTTATTAATTAGTCCAATTCAAACAGCAGGATTGGGAAACTAAGGTACCTTCCTTGTATCATTCCCAAACATGATCCATTCTAGGGTCGTCAGTCCTAGTTAATATCAGATGATGGTGTGTTTTCTAGGTCACTGCAGAGGCTGCCAGGGCTGTTACGCACAAAGGTTACACCACTCCCCCATCACCCCTTAAACGATTCATCACTATACAGAAACAGGCCTAGTTCATACTCTATATATCGCGGCGAACCCTAAGGTGCACTTGTGATTTAGAGTATGCTCATGATCACTACAAAGGGTCGCTGTGGTGCACATTGCGCACAAAGGTTGCACCGCTCCCCCATCACCTTATCAATGTAGGCCGACAGCACGAATATAGCTTCCCATACCACCATAATCGGCTCACGAGTTAAGTTACTCACTGGTCACTACGGGGAGGCACGTAGCCCCAGCGTAGGCCGACAGCTCGACCACGGTGTCCCATACCACCATGCCCGGCTCATGAGTCTTAGCGGATCGAGGTACCATGGTTAACGGGATTCTCACTGGTAAGTTTGGTACCCTAGGTTCAAACATTAGTGACCAAACATGGTGAACATACGTAAGACACATGGGTTACTTTGACGTGTTCGGCTGGCTCGAGCGCACAACAAGTTGGGTGATATGAAGCGCAGAAGCACCTCGTGTGGCCAACCACTATCGCCAACTGAAGTACAACACGGGTTCGCCAACACATCATGTGTGGCGAAATGAATCTCAACCACAACTCCAAGTCTGATACCGGATGTCTGGATTATGGACATAGTCTCAAGCTCAATCAATTCCCAACCATAGCATGTGAAGTAAAGCATGATAAACAAGGTAATTCAAGCACACTAGCAATCATGTTATAAAGCATATTATAAAGTATGTTATGAAACAAGTTACAAAGCATGTTAAAAAGCATGTTATAGAGCACTATACAAATAGGGATACAAATACATATATTTCATAAGTGAGTGGTTAGAGTAAATAACCACATGAAGGGTATCATACGTGACCCTAAGGTAGTTGAGAACTCCATCTCAGCACCTACCTAAGGTGCAAACACTTAAGCACTTACACCCACAAGCAATTTCACAAATACTTAGAGTGCACAATTTCAACATACATGACGTATGTTAGCGGAATGTGTACTAGGGCTGTCCCTTTACCAAACTAGCATTTTATACGTATATATCATATTCACACAACAAATAATCATAACAATTACATCACCAAAATTTATACGTATGGGGTATTTTCTAGGATACACAAATTCAACATACATAGTGTATACAAGGGAACCTGTATTACGGCGATTCTCTTTGCCAAGCAAATATTTTATATGCACATAATATATTTATACGACAATTAGTCATGACAAACACATCGCTAAAATATACATGTATACGGTACTTCTTACAATACCGTATTTCTACATACATGGTATATATTAGTAAACATGTATTTAGGTGAACCCTTTCGCCAAATAAGTATTTTATCCATATATCGTATATCCATACGACAAATAAATATGTCAAACACATTTCCAAAAAAAATACGTATACGGTATTTTATACGAATACCTAGAGTATGTGAAATTCCATATTCTACAATTCTAATCGAAACAGAAAATGGAAAGCACTTTGTACATGTGCAATTGCATGCAGATCATGAATCTATCATTATCTGACATTGAAAGTGTTGAAAACCATAACCTATACACCTAAAGTCCTCACCTTGCTTCTTGGAATCTCAACGGATCGACAAGGGTTGAGGAGCTTCCGTATTCGGGAGTTTTCTAGCCTAAAGAGTGAAATCGGTTAATTATTTCATAACCTATAGCCTATACACCTCAAAACAGATCTAGGGTTAGGGTTTATTACCTTAAAACGGAGTCGGTATCGCCGGGAAAGTGCCAAGGAAGGGGTGGTGCAGCCCATGTGGTGATTTGAAACAGTAGGAGGAAGATTCTCTCACAACTCTTAAGCTTTCTCTCCCTTTTCTCTCTCTCTAGGGTTTTATCCCAAATTCGTATGGCTGTGAGAGGGGCTGTTCTAAGGCCCTTATATAGCCTAAAACCTCTCCGGAATAGACTCCGGTTCAAGGGGTACGTCTATTATAAGCATTTCGGCGTTGTTCCAGCTCAAAAGAGGGTTTCTGGCGGCCCCCCTTGAGCCAAACGTCAGACTTAAGCTCACAACTCATGGATCTACGTGTGATTATATTTTCATCTCGGTCGGATTTCCAGATCACATGCGGCGGACCATTTTCAGTTCAACGGTCAGTGGGCCACGATCCAAAATTTCAAGTACATGTAAATGTTCCTGAAATTTTTCCTGATCCGAGGGTGTAATTTGGTCCGATTTCGATGGTGCAGTGGTTGCTTATCTTGATCCGCAAACGAGTGGTGCCAGATCACTATTCAAGATATTTATGTTGTAAAAAAAATAGTGGTTTTCACACTCCCTCGCTCCGGACTCAAGCGAATGGCCGTGGGACATCGTCTGGACCTGATTTTCGAGATGGTTATCGAGCCCAGTGAGGCGGTCCTAGTTCCTTAACTTCGTGTTAATCAGACTTCTGACGTGCGGTCTAGACCTAATACGGAGTTTCAATTGTTCGAGAGCAGTCGGGTAATGAGTTTAATCCTAGACTTTAGGGTAACCTAGCGTCAATGATTCTACAAGTTTTGGGTCTTGCAGATCGTATTTAAAACGATTCTAACGGATTTCATGGCTAATATAGTTTAGCACTTAGTTAACTTTGTTAAATTTCTAAAGGATTTAATCCTAAGTGATTTCTGGTCGAGGTGATACTCGAGCCCTTGTACGGAAATTTACGAGTCGTTACAATCTACCCCCCTTAAACAAAAATTTCGTCATCGAAATTTGTACCTTTTCGTATTCCTCGAGAATCTGAGGGTAGTTCTTCCTGACCTCGGCTTCAGTCTCCCAAGTAGCTTCCTCCTTTGAATGATGTGTCCATAGTACCTTCACAAGTGGAATGACCTTGCTACGCAGTACCTGTTCCTTCCTGTCAAGGATACGCGTCGGGCGCAACTCATACGTAGCATCCTCACTCAGCTGTACCTGCTCCCATCTGATGATATGTGAAGGATCAGGAACGTACTTCTTCAACATATATACATGAAATACGTTGTGTACAGATGCAAGTGGTGTGGGCAAAGCGAGATGATACGCCACATCACCCACGTGATCCAGTATCTGAAACGGACCGATAAACCTCGGCGTGAGCTTCCCCTTCTTCCCAAACCGAAGGACTCCCTTCATAGGAGAAACTCGGAGGAATACATGATCCCCGACCTTGAACTCAAGCGGTCGCCACCTCGTATCGGCGTAACTCTTTTGCCTACTCTGTACTATAAGTAGTCGACGCCTGATGATGTCGACCTTCTCTGTAGTCGCCTGTACCAACTCCGGGCCAATCAGACTATGCTCGCCAACCTCAGCCCAACAATGCGGTGCTCTGCAAGGACGACCATATAGGGCCTCATATGGCGCCATACCAATAGTCGCCTGAAAACTGTTGTTTTAGGCGAACTCTGTGTAAGGGAGACAGTCATCCCAGCTGTCCTTGAAGTCCAACACACATGCCCGCAACATATCCTCTAGAATCTGATTCACCCGCTCTGTCTGCCCATCAGTCTGAGGATGAAACGCCGTACTGAACTTCAACTTCACACCCATCGCTTCCTGGATACGAGTCCAGAAGATAGATGTGAACCGAGTGTCTCTGTCTGACACGATCTTTAAAGGAACTCCATGCATGTAACGCCCTGAAAATCGGGGGTCGAGCATAAACTCAACTCCCGAGTTCCAGAACATCACTTATGCAACAAAATGAATGATGATTGAATGTTGACTGTATTTATGCATTGAACACGAGTGAGATTAAACCAAAACAGAATATCATACTCCAGAGACAGTAAATTAGCAAGCGGAAGACTGTGATAGATATATAAAATATATAAAATCTGTGGTGAATCTCCAGAGCGTGATAACATTACCAGGTTAATAAATTACAAGTACAGTTCAAATTATACCAATGTGTAAGTGTAATGTCTTCTATCCCATGTACCATAGCCCCGTCAATACAGTACCAGGTCTTCAGAGACCTGTCAGAGAGTTACATGTAGGAGAACTCCTCCTCGACATCATAATAGTAGTCCGGCTCTGCTTCAGGAGTAGCGTAGCCATCTGCAATCAGACAATGTCTGGTGGGTGTTCGAAACACCGTCCCGTATCGTGGGAGTGAGTGATCAACTCAGTGGAACAATAAAGCATAGGTTAACATGTTATCAATTCAGTCAAGCAGTAATGATAAAGCAGTACAATCAAACAATTTTAACTACTCTTATTTAATGCAAGTATGAAATGACATGATGTATGCCCTTGCCAAACCACCCTCATGCGACATCATCTTACGTTCGCGAATGCATACCTCCCTCAGTGCTCCACATCTACTAGGCACATGCGGTGCGATGATGAGCATGATTACCGAGTTGTTATTAGTCCAATTCAAATAGCAGTATTGGGAAACTAAGGTACCTCCCTTGTATCATTCCCAAACATGATCCATTCTAGGGTCATCAAACCTAGATAATCTCATACGATATTATGGTTCGAGAGGCATCGCGAAGGCATCGCAAAGGGCTCGTCACCCGTCAACACGGATACAAGTCTCACCGTATGCGGCTCAGTGCGGCCGTCAGCTCGAATACAGGTCTCACCGTACTCGGCTCAATCGCGGGCCGTCAGCTCGAGTACAGCTCTCACCGTACTCGGCTCAACTCATACTCTAGTTGCTGTGAAAGACTCATCGCCAATCACAGACCTTAGAGTATACTCGAAGATATTACAGAGGACTCGTCGCCCGTCAGCACGAGTACAGATCTCACCGTACTCGGCTCTCGCCGTAAGTATCGACAGCTCGAATACAGTGTCCCATACCACCGTATTCGGCTCACGAGTTTGGGTTTCTCAATGGTCACTACGGGGAGGTACATGGCCCCAGCATAGGCCGACAGCTCGGCCACGGTGTCCCATACCACCATGTCCAGCTCATGAGTCTTAGTGGATCGAGGTACCATGGTTAAAAGGGATTTCACTGGTAAGTTTGGTACCCTAGGTTCAGGCAGTAGCGACCAAACATGGTGAACATACATTAGACAGATCGAGTTACTTGACGAGCTCGGCTAACTCGAGCGCACAACAAGTTGAACGACATGAAGTGCATAAGCACTTCGCGTGGCCAACCACTATCACCAACCGAAGTACGACTCGGGTTCGTCGAACACATCTCACGTGGCAAATGAATCGCAACCACGAATTCAATTCTGGTACCGATTGTCTGGACTATAATCATAGCCCCAAACACAATCAAGTGCAGATAGATAAAGCAGTAGTGAATCAAGATTCAACTCATACAATCGAGGTCTGGTAGTATCCGTTTAGGGCTGCCAGGGCTGTTGCACGCACTCGTTGCTCCGCTCCCCCATCACCCATGACGGATCATACAACGTAAATATAAATTTAAACATATGCATTACATAGTTATAATCATAAAGCAGTTGAGCATGTTATGAATCACAACACAAGCATGAGTTTATACATGTTTAATTCCTAATCACACAACAATCCAAGGAGATCATACACATAGTTAAAAGAGGTTGAGAATCATATCTCAACACCCTTATACATTACAATTTGCTAACTACTACTCATTCAGACATTTCAAGAAACACTTAAACAAACATACATCAACATACATGACATATGTCGATCACATAGGCATTAGGCCAAATCCTTTCACTAGGGAGTTGCCCCAATCATAACACGCATATACCCACGACGGATAGTCATGGCAAGCAGGAATCCAAGGTCCATATTCATTCAGTCATTTCCGCAAACACTTGGGCCACACATTTTAGCATATATAGTGTATATTGGCCGTGGCGTGATTTAGGGAAAATCCTTTCGTCAAAAGGGTATCGCCAATACAACAATCATGAATCCATGACAATTAGTCATGGCGAGCACGAATGAGAATTCTATACTCATTCAGTCATTTTCACAAACACTTAGAATACACTATTACAACATACATGGTGTATGTTAGCAAAACATGTATTAGGGCTATCCTTTAGCCAAGTGAGTATTTTATCCATTAATAATATATTACTACAGCAAATAATCATGATAAATACATCTCCAAAATTTATACGTATACAGTATTTTCTAAAATACGCATTTTCAACATACATAGAGTATACAAGCAAACATGTATTACGGCGATTCCTTTCGCCAAATAAGTAATTTATCCATATATTATATAATCATACGACAAATAATCATGGCAAACACATTTCCAAAATATACATGTATACGGCACTCCTTACAATACAGTATTTCTACACACATAGTGTATATTAGTAAAACATGTATTTCAGCGAATCCTTTCGCCATATAAGTATTTTATCCATATATCGTATATCCATACAACAAATAAACATGTTAAACACATTTCTAAAAAAAATACGTATACGGTATTTTATACGAATACCTAGAGTATGTGAAATTCCATATTCTTCAATTCTAATCGAAATAGAAAACGGAAAGCACTTTGTACATGTGCAATTGCATGCAGATCATGAATCTATCATTATCTGACATTGAAAGCATTGAAAACCATAACCTATACACCTAAAGTCCGCACCTTTTGTCGTAGAATCGCAACGGAATCGATATGTTTGTCTAACTTCCGTATACGGCAACTAGGCAACCTAGAGAAGGTAATAGGTTAGCTATTTCATAACCTACAACAATCAAATCCCCCAAACAGGTTAGGGTTAGGGTTTATTACCTAGAAATGACGCCGGAATCGTCGGAAAAGCGGCAAGAATGAGGTGGTTAAGCACCGATAGCAGCAGGGTAGAGCGGCGGGGAGATCTTCCCACAACTCCCACACATTCTCCTTCTTTTCCCTCTCTCAAATCCCAAATTCGTATGGCTGCCATGAGAGAGGGTTTAAGGTCCTTATATAGTCTCAAAACTCACCGAAATAGACTCCTGTTCAAGGGGTACGACTATTATAGGTATTTCGGCACTTTTCCAGCTCAAAAGAGGGTTTCCGATGGCCCTCCTCGAGCCAAACGTCAGGCTTAAGCTCTCAACACATGGATCTACGTGGGATTACGCTTTCGACTCGATCGGATTCCCAGATCGCATGTGGCGAACCATTTTCATTTCGGTTCGACGGTCGGTAGGCCATGATCCGAAATTCCAAGTACATGTAAATGTTCCTGAAATTTTTCATGATCCGAGGGTGTAATCTGGTCTGATTCTGATGGTCTGGTTGCTTAATACTGATCCGCAAGCGAATGGTGCCAGATCACTATTCCAGATATTTATTTTGTAAAGGAAAGAGTGATTTTCACACTCCCTCGCTCCGGACTCAAGCGAATGGCCGTGGGACATCGACTGGACCTGATTTCCGAGGTGGTTGTCAAGCCCAGTGAGGCGGTCCTAGTTCCTTAACTTCGTGTTAATCGGACTTCCGATGTGCGGTCTAGACCTAATACGAAGTTTCGAGATGCTCCCGTGAGCAGCCGGGTAATGAGATTGATCCTAAGTTTTAGGGTAACCTAGCGTCAATGATTCTACAAGTTTTGAGTCTTGCAGATCGTATTTAAAGCGATTGGTGCTAATTTCATAGGCACTCTAGTTTAACACTAGCTAAATCTCACTTAATTTCTAAAGGGTTTAGTCCGTAAGATTTATGTCTGAGGTGGTACCTGGGCCTTTGTAGTTTGTATATAAAGTGATCCAAGTTATACTACTTAGCTAGTTTAGGATAGTGTCTAGGATGAAAGTACTTTGAAAAATTGGAAGATCAAGGTGGTGAAGGGTGAGATTTGTGAAGGAAATGGGTTCAAAGGCGGCTTTAGACTTTGGGATTCAGTTCTGACAAGTTAATGAAGTATTAGGATCGACCCATTGCCTAAGAACATCTAATCCCAGGTTGGCAAAAATCCGGGGCATTACAATCTACCCCCCTTAAAACAAAATTTCGTCCCCGAAATTGCCTAAGGGTAATAAGAAAAGATTTCTATTGACTAAGACTTAGTGATTTCGAGTTCCTACGGGTGGTAGGGTATGTACTAGCTGGTTCATTTTAGTCTACCCCCCTTAAAACTTATTTCTTTATCCATTGCTTGTACCCTGATGGTTTGCTACAATTTATTTCTTTACCTATTTGGAGTCTTGACGACAACTCCCAACAATTTAGAGTAAGATAGCTGTTTTCATTGTTTGACCAACACGGAGAAACGTTTATGGTGGGCTTGATCCCGATACATCGATCATCTACCGAGCTAAGGTAGAAAGCTCATCGTATCCCTTCCGAATCCTAGTGGATCTGGTCTTCGTGCTCGTCGGCAAGTGAGTCTGTTGGTAGTCGCATAGGATTGAGAATTGGGTCAAGCCGCGAATGTTTCGCAGTTGTATATTTCAGTAACTCCGTAGTCCGATCACTCTAGAAACGTAGGGAATGTCCATCATTGAAAGGCTCAAATTGTCTATGTCTAAGGTTACCCTTTAGGTCTTAGTCTAAGAGAAGCCGTGATATTATCTATGTCCAAGAAAGTGGTGAATCAAATCTTACTAGATGATCCTAAAATGGTTTCTCATAGTAGAACTTGCTAGGACTTCTATAATGTTCGTATTCAACGAGCACAGTTTCGATCTTGGGCCAGTGGGGTAGGGTCCACCACGATTCCGCTGCGCTACCCAGATCAAAGAAATGCAATAGGTGACCTAAACAGATTGGGCTCATAATGTTCTACCCCCCTTAAAATTTTATTTTCACCCTCAAGGCTTAAGATTTATGTCCTGCTCCGTACATCGGAACGAGGTGTAATTTATAACATATCCTTGACACGAAATGAGATGCGGTCTCCCACTACATCAGTCTTGGTACCTAGGATTATAGAAAGGGGCTATCACGGATGGGTGTGAGTTTGAGGCAAGATGCCTAATTCTACCAAGGAATTTTGTCGCGGTCCAGACTTATCCTATTTAATCATGTCTAGCTTAATAGGCAGGCTATCTTTTTACGTTCATAAGTACAATATGTATGCCGACATGGCATGCGATTTGGGACCTAATTCCTAACTGTCTGTTGCCCATTTGGGTAATTCCTTAGGCCTAAAAGACAAAGTCTCTATCAGCTATATACTCCTAACACTTTTCAAGGACAAAATTATAAACGTTTAGGTGTAAATGGTCGGGCCAACACGGAAAGAAAATTGTGTAGTGGGTCTGAGTCGGTTAAGCCGAATAACTAAGTCTATTATTCAATTGGCTTAGCATAATTAATTAGTCTTTTACTTTCCTTAGCCTAACCAGTAGCCTAGTCTTAATTTAGGAGTAGTGGGAATCCATAGGTGAGTCCAAAGTCTATGCTTATACGCTAGATGATTTTATACCCTTTCTATTATAAGAAATTATTTTACCACTTAAGATCAAATTGTCTAATTGGAATTGAGTTGCCCGAACTTGAATGTAGCTACGCTCGAGCACTTCACCTATGCTCAAACAAACTAAGGGGGTTCTAGAGTTCACGTTCTTAATTTGTTGGATTTCCTATACTGTCAGGTTTGTCGAAGCACCGCTCTAGGTCCACATTCCAAAGGTCTATTTGGCCTACGATCTTAGGTTGTACTAAATGGAATTACATTGCTAAGCCTACCTCGGGATTGGGAGTGACATGGTTGGTAGGAGGGTGGGTGGGATAAAAATAAATTTTATAGGCTTTGGAAAATGAGCCTGGTGTTGGAAAAGTGCGAGGTGGGATTTCCATATCCCACGATGGGGAATTTCTAAGTGTAATTTGAAAGAAAATTTCGGAATTTACGTTTAACTGCATACACTCCAAATATGGCATTGGAAAACATGGGATACACCCAAACCCCATGAAATCGAGAAAATGGTCGTAACCAATTCGAATAGGGCCATGGAAAGTGAATGAAAAATGAAGGGGAGAGAAAGTAAGGGATGGAGGTTTGTTCCTCCACGAGTTTGAGCCTCAACAAATGTTTGTAGAAGCCCAAATGAAAGGAAAGGAATGTAGGAAATGAAGAAATAGAAGGAGTAGGGAGCTTACACGTTTTTGAGCTTCAAGTGGGCGTGTAGGCATCCAAATGAGAGAAACGAAGAGGGAAAGGAGAAGAGGGTTGCAATGCACGATGGGTATGGATGGGTTGTGGTCGAAATCAACAGATAGGATGATCGGAAGGGCGGTTTTGAAGAGAAACAGCCAGTTTGGAGAGAGAAAATGGCTTGGAGGGGAGGTTTATGAAGGAAGTGGTGTTTGGGAGGGTTTTCGATGGAGGGGACATACATCAGGGAGGTCCCAAGACCTCCAAACTCGGTCGGCCCGAGCCGCGGGCCCGGCCCGGCAAAGAAACCGGTGAGGCCTCACCAAAAAATTTTCGATTTTGCAAAAGGGGCCCCCATGGTCGTGTTCCTCCAGTCCCCTAGGCCCTCAAAAACCCTGGGTCCCACCTTGGATCCCTCCGGAAGTGCTCCGTTTGGCCCCCTGACCCCGATTCGCTCTATTTCGGGTAGTTTCGGGCAAACTGGACATATCTTACAATCCGGAATGAGTTATCTGACGTAAAATATATGAATTTGGGGTAGGACGAGCTAATGAAGCCAACCAACCCAGCTATGCAGGGTTGCGTAGCCTGGAATTGTTAAAAACCCCTCCGATTGATGGTCATTTCCCTGTTTCAATTTTGTTTTACTAAAATAGTAGTTTTGGTTTGATTACTCTTACTCCGTTAGGTTTTAGGAGTTGTGCTCATCGTGTAAGGGGCTTAGAATAATTAGGAGAACGGTTTGGTGAAGTCAAATAGGACACTTACTATTTTTGGCCGAAAACCTTACACAATAGTAGACATCACAACCTAGGAGTTTTAGTTGTAGTTTGTTTCTGATTTCCTTCCCATTACTTGGTATCCCTATTTAAAGGGTTGTGAACTCATTTTTCTTTTGTCATTCATTAATCAATTTCGAATTTATTAGAATTTATTTCTACTTTCTGCTTTCTTTTCTCGTAGACTCGAGAAGTCTCTATGAGGAGTCCAGAGGAGCTCCGAGGATTCGGAGTAGTTAACATTTCAACAGTCGGGGTGAGGTGGATTGTAATCTAGAATCATCTATAGACGGCCTAGGAATGTTTTAAGGTCGACCCGTGCGACCAAGGGTATTCGTTTCTAGGGAACGACTCAAACCTGTCGACTGACGGCCTAAAGGTGATTCGAGATCGTTTCGTGAAATCATTGAGGCCTACGGGTCCAATCTCTACGGTTGATCTCAACCCATTGTGTTATTTGGTGATATTAGATAACCTAAGACTGTTTCTACATTCCGTCGCTCCCTCCTAAGTCAGAGTGCGTCAGTGTGCGTCGTGTGACCATAACCCAAGTCCGGTTTAATCCAAATCATGCTCTGATACCATCTTGTAACGCCCTGAAAATCGGGGGTCGAGCATAAACTCAACTCCCAAGTTCCAGAACATCACTTATGCAACAAAATGAATGATGATTGAATGTTGACTGTATTTGTGCATTGAACATGAGTGAGATTAAGCCAAAACAGAATATCATACTCCAGAGACAGTAAATTAGCAAGCGAAAGACTGTGATAGATATATAAAATATATAAAATCTGTGGTGAATCTCCAGAGCATGATAACATTACCAGGTTAATAAATTACAAGTACAGTTCAAATTATACCAATGTGTAAGTGTAATGTCTTCTATCCCATGTACCATAGCCCCGTCAATACAGTACCAGGTCTTCAGAGACCTGTCAGAGAGTTACATGTAGGAGAACTCCTCCTCGACATCATAATAGTAGTCGGCTCTCGCTTCAGGAGTAGCATAGCCATCTGCAATCAGACAATGTCTGGTGGGTGTTCGAAACACCGTCCCGTATCGTGGGAGTGAGTGATCAACTCAGTGGAACAATAAAGCATAGGTTAACATGTTATCAATTCAGTCAAGCAGTAATGATAAAGCAGTACAATCAAACAATTTTAACTACTCTTATTTAATGCAAGTATGAAATGACATGATGTATGCCCTTGCTAAACCACCCTCATACGACATCATCTTACGTTCGCAAATTCATACCTCCCTCAGTGCTCCACATCTACTAGGCACATGCGGTGCGATGATGAGCATGATTACCGAGTTGTTATTAGTCCAATTCAAACAGCAGTATTGGGAAACTAAGGTACCTCCCTTGTATCATTCCCAAACATGATCCATTCTAGGGTCGTCAAACCTAGATAATCTCATACGATATTATGGTTCGAGAGGCATCGCGAAGGCATCGCAAAGGGCTCGTCACCCGTCAGCACGGATACAGGTCTCACCGTATGCGGCTCAATTGCTGGCCGTCAGCTCGAATACAGGTCTCACCGTACTCGGCTCAATCGCGGGCCGTCAGCTCGAGTACAGGTCTCACCGTACTCGGCTCAACTCATACTCCGATTCTTTGTGAAGACTCGTCGCCAATCACAGACCTTAGAGTATACTCGAAGATATTACAGAGGACTCGTCGCCCGTCAGCACGAGTACAGGTCTCACCGTACTCGGCTCTCGCCGTAAGTATCGACAGCTCGAATACAATGTCCCATACCACCGTATTCGGCTCACGAGTTTGGGTTGCTCAATGGTCACTACGGGGAGGCACATGGCCCCAGCATAGGCCGACAGCTCGGCCACGGTGTCCCATACCACCATGTCCGGCTCATGAGTCTTAGCGGATCGAGGTACCATGGTTAAAAGGGATTTCACTGGTAAGTTTGGTACCCTAGGTTCAAGCGATAGCGACCAAACATGGTGAACATACATTAGACAGATCGAGTTACTTGACGAGCTCGGCTAACTCGAGCGCACAACAAGTTGAACGACATGAAGTGCATAAGCACTTCGCGTGGCCAACCACTATCGCCAACCGAAGTACGACTCGGGTTCGTCGAACACATCTCACGTGGCAAATGAATCGCAACCATGAATTCAATTCTGGTACCGATTGTCTGGACTATAATCATAGCCCTAAACACAATCAAGTGCAGATAGATAAAGCAGTAGTGAATCAAGATTCAACTCATACAATCGAGGTCTGGTAGTATCCGTTTAGGGCTGCCAGGGCTGTTGCACGCACTCGTTGCTCCGCTCCCCCATCACCCATGACGGATCATACAACGTAAATATAAATTTAAACATATGCATTACATAGTTATAATCATAAAGCAGTTGAGCATGTTATGAATCACAACACAAGCATGAGTTTATACATGTTCAATTCCTAATCACACAACAATCCAAGGAGATCATACACATAGTTAAAAGAGGTTGAGAATCATATCTCAACACCCTTATACATTACAATTTGCTAACTACTACTCATTTAGACATTTCAAGAAACACTTAAACAAACATACATCAACATACATGACATATGTCGATCACATAGGCATTAGGCCAAATCCTTTCACTAGGGAGTTGCCCCAATCATAACACGCGTACACCCACGACGGATAGTCATGGCAAGCAGGAATCCAAGGTCCATATTCATTCAGTCATTTCCGCAAACACTTGGGCCACACATTTTAGCATATATAGTGTATATTGGCCGTGGCATGATTTAGGGAAAATCCTTTCGTCAAAAGGGTATCGCCAATACAACAATCATGAATCCATGACAATTAGTCATGGCGAGCACGAATGAGAATTCTATACTCATTCAGTCATTTTCACAAACACTTAGAATACACTATTACAACATACATGGTGTATGTTAGCAAAACATGTATACGGCTATCCTTTAGCCAAGTGAGTATTTTATCCATGTATAATATGTTACTACAGCAAATAATCACGATAAATACATCTCCAAAATTTATACGTATACAGTATTTTCTAAAATACGTATTTTCAACATACATAGAGTATACAAGAAACATGTATTATGGCGATTCCTTTCGCCAAATAAGTAATTTATCCATATATTATATAATCATACGACAAATAATCATGGCAAACACATTTCCAAAATATACATGTATACGGCACTCCTTACAATACAGTATTTCTACATACATAGTGTATATTAGTAAAACATGTATTTGTGTAATCCTTTCGCCATATAAGTATTTTATCCATATATCGTATATCCATACAACAAATAAACATGTCAAACACATTTCTAAAAAAAAATACGTATACGGTATTTTATACGAATACCTAGAGTATGTGAAATTCCATATTCTTCAATTCTAATCGAAATGAAAACGGAAAGCACTTTGTACATGTGCAATTGCATACGAGATCATGAATCTATCATTATCGACATTGAAAGCATTGAAAACCATAACCTATACACCTAAAGTCCGCACCTTTTGTCGTAGAATCGCAACGGAATCGATAGGTTTGTCTAAGCTTCCGTATATCGGCAACTAGGCAACCTAGAGAAGGTAATAGGTTAGCTATTTCATAACCTACAACAATCAAATCCCCAAACAGGTTAGGGTTAGGGTTTATTACCTAGAAATGACGCCGGAATCGCCGAAAAAGCAAGAATGAGGTGGTTAAGCACCGATAGCAGCAGGGTAGAGCGGCGGGGAGATCTTCCCACAACTCCCACACATTCTCCTTCTTTTCCCTCTCTCAAATCCCAAATTCGTATGGCTGCCATGAGAGAGGATTTAAGGTCCTTATATAGTCTCAAAACTCACCGAAATAGACTCCTGTTCAAGGGGTACGACTATTATAGGTATTTCGGCACTTTTCCAGCTCAAAAGAGGGTTTCCGATGGCCCTCCTCGAGCCAAACGTCAGGCTTAAGCTCTCAACACATGGATCTACGTGGGATTACGCTTTCGACTCGATCGGATTCCCAGATCGCATGTGGCGGACCATTTTCAGTTCGACGGTCGGTGGGCCATGATCCGAAATTCCAAGTACATGTAAATGTTCCTGAAATTTTTCATGATCCGAGGGTGTAATCTGGTCGATTCGACGATGGTGCTGGTTGCTTATCCGATCCATGGCGAATGGTGCGGATCACTATTCCAGATATTTATTTTGTAAAGGAAAGAGTGATTTTCACACTCCCTCGCTCCGGACTCAAGCGAATGGCCGTGGGACATCGACTGGACCTGATTTCCGAGGTGGTTGTCAAGCCCAGTGAGGCGGTCCTAGTTCCTTAACTTCGTGTTAATCGGACTTCCGATGTGCGGTCTAGACCTAATACGAAGTTTCGAGATGCTCCCGTGAGCAGCCGGGTAATGAGATTGATCCTAAGTTTTAGGGTAACCTAGCGTCAATGATTCTACAAGTTTTGAGTCTTCCAGATCGTATTTAAAGCGATTGGTACTAATTTCACAGGCACTCTAGTTTAACACTAGCTAAATCTCACTTAATTTCTAAAGGGTTTAGTCCTGTAAGATTTCTGTCTGAGGTGGTACCTGGGCCTTTGTAGTTTGTATATAAAGTGATCCAAGTTATACTACTTAGCTAGTTTAGGATAGTGTCTAGGATGAAAGTACTTTGAAAAATTGGAAGATCAAGGTGGTGAAGGGTGAGATTTGTGAAGGAAATGGGTTCAAAGGCGGCTTTAGACTTTGGGATTCAGTTCTGACAAGTTAATGAAGTATTAGGATCGACCCATTGCCTAAGGACGTCTAATCCCAGGTTGGCAAAAATCCGGGGCGTTACAATGTAGACGAACGATCTCCCTGATGTACAATCTAGCCAGCTCGTCTGCAGAGTTCATAACTCTGATAGGGAGGAAATGGGCCGATTTGGTCAACCGGTCCACAATCACCCAAATGGAATCGTGTCTCTTCCTCATCTTCGGCAGCCCAGATATGAAGTCCATGAAGATGAAGTCCCACTTCCACTCTACTATAGGCATGGGCTGAAGCAGTCCAGGAGGTCGGCGATGTTCAGCCTTGACCTGCTGGCACGTGAGACAGCGAGACACATACTCAGCGATGTGGGCCTTCATGTTATCCCACCAATACGACCGTCTCATATCCCGGTACATCTTCGTGCTACCAGGATGCATCGCAAGCTTCGAGTTATGGGCAGACTCGAGAAGCTCGCGTCTCAAGTCAGGCATGTCAGGAACGCATAGACGGCCACGGAATCGTAGACCCCCATCAGAACCAACTCTCCACTCGGAGTCCTCGGCATAGATAGCTTGCTCTCGAAGCTCAGACAGCCGCACATCCCCCTTTTGAGCCTCAATAACCCTGTCGTCAATAAGTGGTCGCACCCGAACGTGCGCAACACACTCAAATGGCTCCTCCACAGTGAGTCTCTGCTCGAAGTCCCGCACGAACTCAACCATGTCCCACTCAGCTATCATCAACGGTGCCGCAAATGCTATAGCCTTCTTGCGGCTCAACGCGTCTGCCACAAGGTTCGCCTTGCCAGGATGGTAGGAAACCTCGAACTTGAAGTCCTTCAAGGTCTCCATCCATCGGCGTTGTCTCATATTCAAGTCTCGCTGTGTGAATATGTACTTAAGGATCTTGTGGTCACAGAAAAGCTCGAACTCCTCTCCGTAAAGGTAATGTCTCCAGAGCTTCAATGCAAAGATGACAGCTACCAACTCCAGGTCGTGTGTAGGGTAATTCTCCTCGTGCTTCCTTAATTGTCGCGAGGCATACGAAATCACCATGTCCTTCTGCATCAGGACACAACCTAAACCAACGCGAGATGCGTCAGTATATATAGTGTATTTCTCCCTTTGCTCTGGCAATACTAGCACAGGGGTGGACGTCAACTTATCCTTCAGCTCCTTGAAAGCTGCTTCCGCCTTCTCATTCCAGGCGAACTTCAGGTCCTTCCGAGTCAACTGAGACAACGGCCTGGCAATCTTCGAGAAATCCCGAATGAAGCGCCTGTAATACCCTGCCAGACCAAGAAAACTCCTTACTTTGGTAACCGAGCCAGGCTACTGCCAATCCTGAACCGCGGTTATCTTAGCAAGGTCCACTGCTATCCCATCCTTGGACACTACATGTCCGAGGAACTTGACTTCCTCCTGCCAGAAGTCGCACTTCTTGTACTGTGCGAACAACTGGTTCTTCTTTAGTGTACCCAACACCGCTCTCAGGTGCTCCTCGTGCTCTTCCCGACTAGTAGAGTATATCAAAATGTCATCAATAAAGACGATGACGAATTAGTACAGGAAGGGCCGAAATACCCGGTTCATCAGATCCATGAACACGGCTAGTGCGTTCGTAAGGCCGAACGACATCACAAGGAACTCATAGTGCCCAAAACACGTCCTGAAGGCTGTCTTCTGCACGTCCTCATCTCTCACGCGCAACTGGTGGTATCCCGACTGTAGATCAATCTTCGAAAAATACTTCGCCCCCCTCAACTGATCAAACAGATCATCTATTCTGGGCAAAGGATATTTGTTCTTCACCGTGACCTGGTTCAACCTACGGTAGTCAATACATAACCGTAGTGACCCGTCCTTCTTCTTCACAAATAGCACAGGTGCTCCCCAAGGAAACACACTAGGTCGTATAAAACCCTTCTCTACAAGCTCGTTAATCTGTTTCCGCAGCTCCTCCATCTCACATGGAGGCATACGATAAGTCGGTAATGAGATGGGTGTCGCACCAGGCATAAGATCAATCGTAAAATCGATCTCGCGCCGAGGAGGTAAACCAGGAATAGTTTCAAATACGTCTACAAATTCTCGAACCACCGGCGTATTTCTCAACGTCGGACCATCGATCGGCGCTAATAAAACAGTATAACAGTCAACACGACAGCGCCAACTGACCTGTACTGGAAACGTGAAAGCTGCGCCGTCAGATTCATAGGCCGTCACGACTCGAGTATCGCAATCTATCTCTGCTCTCATCTTCGAGAGCCAGTCCATACCGAGAATAACATCGTAGTGCCACAGCGGAGCAACAATGAGGTCGACGAGCACGGTGCGGCAACCCAAATCCACAGAGCAACCCTCACATAACCGTGCGACATCCGAAAAAGTCCCAGTGGCCGTAGTAAGTCTTAGTCCCTTGGTGAGAATAGTATGCAAAGATAGACGTTTAACTGCCCCACAAGAAATAATAGAAGTAGTGGACCCAGTGTCCACCAACAAGGAAACAGAAGTACCGTGAATGTGAGTCGTACCCTCAAAAGCTGTCGAGGCCGAAAGCGACGTCTTAGGTGCCTCAGCCACGAGCGTATGTACGCACGCCTGCTGCTGACGGTTCGGCTGAGAGGCCAAGGGCCGTTGCGGCGGCCTGAACCGTGATACAGGAGGTCGGAAGGAAGGAGAGAGAAAAGGGGCTGATTTCTTTGATTCTCCACGAGCAACAGTCCCAACAGGTGTAGAAGAGACACTAGGGGCAGGAAATGAAGAAGGAACAAGAGGAAATAGGGATGGGTTAGGAGGTTACCCGATTTTTGAGCTCCAAATGGGGGATATGAGAGCTCAAACGTGAAAGGAAGGGGTAGGGTAGGTAGCTAGGGCTGTTGTGATCGATGGGAGTGGGTGAGTTATGGACGAAAATGGGGGATTGAATGATTTAGGGGAATGGGTTGAGAGAAAAATCAGAAATGGAGGGGATGGGCGTTTGGAAGGGAAGATGTGAGAGAGAGGGGGGCTCCAGCCCTAAAAATCATAAACCCCAGCCCTAATCGCACACACCACATGCTTGGGGAGGTCGGGCCGACCGTTCCCAGGTCAGGCCCCATGTCAGATGGCCCACCCGACTGCGGCGCGCCGCGGTGACCGCGGTTCCACCGCGGTCCGCCTTGGCCGGCACCGCACCGCCGTGGTGGGGCCGTGTTCTCCATGGTCCCAAGGTGCCAAATGCACCTTGGTTCGACCCTGGGTCCCATTGGATTTAAGTGGGGAGGCCCCTGACTCGATTCGGTTCCAGATCGGGTGTTTCCGAGAAATTTCAGATCTGGACTGATCTTTTCTGATGTTTAACGACTGGATTTGGGTGGATAGCGAACTAGACACGTCCATAGACGATCTAGAAGTGATTTGGAGTAGACTCGTACAATCAAGATCGAGCACGGACTCGATCAAAACGCGCGTATTTGACGAACTTCGACGAATGGCGGAGTCGGGAGAACCTAGGACTGTTTCTAAAATTTTCTCGCACCCTCCTAGGTTGTAATGTGTCAACGTACGTCGTGGGAACATAACTCAGGTCTGGTTTAATCAAAATCATGCTCTGATACCAACTTGTAACGCCCTGAAAATCGGAGGTCGAGTGTAACTCAACTCCCGAGTTCCAACGCATCACTTATGCAACATAATTAATGATGATTAAATGTTGTCTGTATTAGAGCAATAAACATGAGTGAGATTATACCAAAACAGAAATTCATACTCCAGATCAATTGTATAAAAGCAAGCGGAAGACTGAACTATATATATATATGTATGTAAAGAAATAAAATAATCGTTTCATTCTTCAGAGTATGAATCCATCTGAGTCACCATATACATGTCTGTTTTATAAACAAAATGTCGAAAATAAAGCTAAGTAACAATCCCTATAAAACCCGTCGGTCCTGGCAGCCTAGTCGAAGCCGCCAGAGAACTACATATACGAGAACTCCTCCTAGTCCTCGTCATAATCAGGCTTCGCCTCCAGAGTCGTCGGCTCGCCTAAACCTGAGACAGAGTTTGGTTGGTGTGCGCAACACCGTCCCGTAACGTGGGAGTGAGTAGTTAACTCAGTGGAACCATAAAGCATAGGTTAACATGTTATCAATGCAGTCAAGCAGTAATGATAAAGCAGTAAATCAAACACTCCTAATTACTCTTATTAATGCAAGTATGAATGTAGGTATGATGGATGCCCTCACCGACATACTCCCTCATGCGACACCATCTCACGCTCGCGGCATGCTTTCATCCCACAGTGCTCCACATCTTCTAGGCACATGCAATGCATGATGAGCATGATTACCGAGTTATTAATTAGTCCAATTCAAACAGCAAGATTGGGAAACTAAGGTACCTTCCTTGTATCATTCCCAAACATGATCCATTCTAGGGTCGTCAGTCCTAGTTAATATCAGACGATAGTGTATTTTCTAGGTCACTGCAGAGGCTGCAAGGGCTGTTATGCACAAAGGTTACACCACTCCCCTATCACCCCTTAAACGATTCATCACTATACAGAAACAGGCCTAGTTCATACTCTATATATCGCGGCGACCCCTAAGGTGCACTGCGATTTCAGAGTATGCTCGCGGTCACTACAAAGGGCTGCCAGGGCTGTTACGCACAAAGGTTGCACCGCTCCCCCATCACCTTATCAATGTAGGCCGACAGTGCGAATATAGTGTCCCATACCACCATAATCGGCTCACGAGTTAAGTTGCTCACTGGTCACTACGGGGAGGCACGTAGCCCCAGCGTAGGCCGACAGCTCGACCACGATGTCCCATACCACCATGCCCAGCTCATGAGTCTTAGCGGATCGAGGTACCATGGTTAACGGGATGCTCACTGGTAAGTTTGGTACCGTAGGTTCAAACATTACCGACCAAACATGGTGAACATACATAAGACACACGGGTTACTTTGACATGTTCGGCTGGCTTGAGCACACAACAAGTTGGGCGATATAAAGCGCAGAAGCACCTCATGTGGCCAACCACTATCGCCAACCGAAGTACGACACGGGTTCGCCAACACATCATGTGTGGCGAAATGAATCTCAACCACAACTCCAAGTCTGATACCGGATGTCTGGACTATGGACATAGTCCCAAGCTCAATCAATTCCCAACCATAACATGTGAAGTAAAGCATGATAAAAAAGGTAATTCAAGCACACTAGCAATCATGTTATAAAGCATATTATAAAGCATGTTATGAAACAAGTTACAAAGCATGTTAAAAAGCATGTTATAGAGCACTATACAAATAGGGATACAAATACATATATTTCATAAGTGAGTGGTTAGAGTAAATAACCACATGAAGGGTATCATACGTGACCCTAAGGTAGTTGAGAACTCCATCTCAGCACCTACCTAAGGTGCAAACACTTAAGCACTTACACCCACAAGCAATTTCACAAATACTTAGAGTGCACAATTTCAACATACATGACGTATGTTAGCGGAATGTGTACTAGGGCTGTCCCTTTACCAAACTAGCATTTTATGCGTATATATCATATTCACACAACAAATAATCATGACAATTACATCACCAAAATTTATACGTATGGGGTATTTTCTAGGATACACAAATTCAACATACATAGTGTATACAAGGGAACCTGTATTACGGCGATTCTCTTTGCCAAGCAAATATTTTATACGCACATAATATATTTATATGACAATTAGTCATGATAAACACATCGCTAAAATATACATGTATACGGTACTTCTTACAATACCGTATTTCTACATACATGGTATATATTAGTAAACATGTATTTAGGCGAACCCTTTCACCAAATAAGTATTTTATCTATATATCGTATATCCATATGACAAATAAACATGTCAAACACATTTCCAAAAAAATACGTATACGGTATTTTATACGAATACCTAGAGTATGTGAAATTCCATATTCTACAATTCTAATCGAAACAGAAAACGGAAAGCACTTTGTACATGTGCAATTGCATGCAGATCATGAATCTATCATTATCTGACATTGAAAGCGTTGAAAACCATAACCTATACACCTAAAGTCCTCACCTTGCTTCTTGGAATCTCAACGGATCGACAAGGGTTGAGGAGCTTCCGTATTTGGGAGTTTTCTAGCCTAAAGAGTGAAATCGGTTAGTTATTTCATAACCTGTAGCCTATACACCTCAAAACAGATCTAGGGTTAGGGTTTATTACCTTAAAACGGAGTCGGTATCGCCGGGAAAGCGTCAAGGAAGGGGTGGTGCAGCCCGTGTGGTGATTTGAAACAGTAGGAGGAAGATTCTCCCACAACTCTTAAGTTTTCTCTCCCTTTTCTCTCTCTCTCTCTAGGGTTTTATCCCAAATTCGTATGGCTGTGAGAGGGGCTGTTCTAAGGCCCTTATATAGCCTAAAACCTCTCCGGAATAGACTCCGGTTCAAGGGGTACGTCTATTATAAGTATTTCGGCGTTGTTCCAGCTCAAAAGAGGGTTTCTGGCGGCCCCCCTTGAGCCAAACGTCAGACTTAAGCTCACAACTCATGGATCTATGTGGGATTACATTTTCATCTCGGTCAGACTTCCAGATCACACGCGGTGGACCATTTTCAGTTCAACGGTCAGTGGGCCACGATCCGAAATTCCAAGTACATGTAAATGTTCCTGAAATTTTTCCTGATCCGAGGGTGTAATTTGGTCTGATTTTGACGGTCTTGTTGCTTAATACTGATCCGCAAACGAGTGGTGACAGATCACTATTCAAGATATTTATGTTGTAAAGAAAATAGTGGTTTACACTCCCTCGCTCCGGACTCAAGCGAATGGCCGTGGGACATCGTTTGGACCTGATTTCTGAGATGGTTATCGAGCTCAGTGAGGCGGTCCTAGTTCCTTAACTTCATGTTAATCGGACTTCCGACGTGCGGTCTAGACCTAATATGGAGTTTCAATTCATTCCCGAGAGCAGTCGGGTAATGAGTTTAATCCTAGACTTTAGGGTAACCTAGCGTCAATGATTTTACAAGTTTTAGGTCTTGCAGATCGTATTTAAAACAATTCTAACGGATTTCATGGCTAATATAGTTTAGCACTTAGTTAACTTTGTTAAATTTCTAAAGGATTTAATCCTAAGTGATTTCTGGTCGAGGTGATACTCGAGCCCTTGTACAGAAATTTACGGGTTGTTACAACCAGTAAGACCAGCAGAAGGCAGATCTGAGCCAGAACCCGAGTCCGTAAGACCACCTCTGCGGGAAGGAGTCTGGTCCATCGAGTCAGTGAGCAAGAGGGGTGCCGTGCTCCTTGTAAACCTCCGTGACATGCCCTATACAACATAGGGTACATCGCATGTGAGATAAAGCATGACAACACAACACATAATCACTTAAGCATTCCACACACTTCATAACAAATGAGGTTGTATGCATTTCATTACCAAAATTGTCATAATACATGGAATATAGAGTTACATGAATCATGACAGAAGATGCAGGGGAGCTAATACAACCAAGCTTCACTACTACAAAAACATACTACTAACTACTACATCAATCAACATGAAAACATAAAGCGCCTAAAGCGGTAAGCAAAACAAACTACAAACAACAACATGGATGACTAGGCATCCGAGTAAGGCGATGGAGGAGGAGCATCCTTGTCCTGTACACAGCACAGGATAGTCCTTAATGTGCGAGACACCTTCTTAAAACTCCGCTTCATGAAGGCTTCGGTCAACTTAAGCTTGGCTTGGGTCTCATTAAGCTCAGCCCGAACCTGTCTAATCTCTTGCCGCAGGGCGGCTTGGCCCTCCTCAATGCGAACCATATGAGCATCCCTCGCAGCCTGAACCGCGTCCTGCTCACGCGACGTAGGAGGGGAGCTCTCCTCGGTATCCTGAGCCTCAGGTTCCTCTTCTTCTTCTTCATCTTCACTCCCATTCTCACTCTCGTCTTGTTCATTCTCTGTTTCATCATCACTCTCCTCATGTCGATTTTGTCGTCGCCGTGCCCCGAGTTCCGTCTGATGGAGAGTACTCTCGTCGATTTGGTGAATCGGTGCTAGTCTTTCCACCCCCAGACTGTAGCCAAACTCCTGTGCAATCCTGCATATGAGTCGGCCGAAGGGAAGAAAATCAGAGCTCCTGGTGGAGCGTGTAGTACTCACAATCTGTCTCAACACAAATGTAGGCACGTACAAGTTCACCCTCTGCCCCACCTGGTATAAAAAGTCTACCATGAGTCACGTGCACTCGCTGTGATTACTATGTCTGGGGTAGAGGTTGTATGTGAAGATGTGATGTAGTAGGCGGAAGTCGTCTGACATATGGGATGCTAATAGGCTTTTGTTCGTCTGCCACTCAACCAGTCGGCCACCACAAAGGAAACGTGTGCGATGATCCCTTTCACGTGCACTCCCCAGATTCTGCTCACTAGCATGTACGTCGCCAAGGGGCATATCCATAAGCCACGCAATCAATCTTACATCAATTGTGGTAAACAGATCCACACCACAAGAGAGCTAGAACTGTAAAGGTTCCAGTGTAGGCTCACTAATGTTGGCGTAGAAGGCTCGGACAATACCAGGATTAGTGCGACCTCTGGCCTCAAATAGCGGACCACAGTGGGCCGCCTCCACTTGCTCGAACAAGTAGTATTTACCGAAGAGTCATCCATCGACCTGAGCTTCAAAGAGAACCCTGCGGTCCTCATAAACTCCATGAGGTAGTGCCGCCAACTAAGCTCTTTCAGCAGGGATCCGGGGATCAAGATCCCGCTTGTTCAAAATTTCCAAGCAATGCTTGAGCTAGCGGCGGTGCCTCTCGCCGCCTTGAACGTGTAGGGCGACTAGGCCCAGCCTCATCAGCGGCACCCTTTCTCTTTCCGATAAGAGAAAGGATGGGGAGATGGAAAAAATGGCCGATACAATTGCAAGGAAAGCCATGGAAAGGGAAGGAAAGGAAAGAAAAAGGGTTGGAGGGTTGGTTCTCCATGAACTTGGGTCTCAACAGACATTATAGAGGCCCAAATGATAGCGATTGAAGGAGAAAAGTGGAGAGATAGGATAGGTGAGGAAGCTTACATGATTTTTGAGCTTCAAATGGGGGTGTGAAGCTCAAATAAGAGAAATAGAGAGGGTAGGGAGGAAGGGACTGTTGTGGATGATGGGGATGGATGGGTTGTGGTCAAAACTAGCAGATTGGACGATTGGAAGGGCGATTTGAGAGAGGGGACAACAAGAGTACAGGGAAAAGGGAGCTTGGAGGTGGGTTTTGTGAAGGAAGTAGGGGTTTGGGAGTGAGGTAATGGATGGGACCTACCTCAGGGGGGGTTCTTAAACCCCCAAACATGATCGGCCCGCACGGCCTACCCGGCCGGGCCCCAAATCTGGCTAGGCCTCGCCACTCTCTGGACAAGTGGGTGAGGGCTCGCCATTTTGGCGAGGTCCTCATGCCTCCTAGGCCCCAAAAACATATGGGTCCCACCCTGGGTGCCCCTGGACAAGCGTGGGTAAGCCCACAACCCCGTTTCGCTCCGTTACGGGTAGTTTCACAAAATTTCTGAGACATAATAGCTTTTACTGATTTTTAACAGCTGAGATGGGATGAGTTGTGATCTAGACCCATCAATAGACGGCCTAGGAGTGTTTTAAGGTCGACCCATGTGACCAGGGTTGAGTACAGACTCGTTTATAGCTATCGTTTTCAGTGAACTTCGCCGTTGGGCGAAACTGGGATGCCTAAAACTGTTTCTACATTGTTCTCACACCCTCCTAAGTCAAAATGCATCAGCGTACGTCATGAGACCATAACTCAGGTCTGGTTTAATCCAAATCATGCTCTGATACCAACTTGTAACGCCCTGAAATTCGAGGGTCGAGTAGCAACTCAACTCTCAAGTTCCAAAACATCACTTATGCAACATAGATAATGATGATTAAATGTTGTCTGTGTTAGTGCAATAAACATGAGTGAGATTATACCAAAACAGTAATTCATACTCCAGATCAATTGTATAAAGGCAAGCGAAAGACTGAAACTGTATATAATTGTATGTAAAAGAAACAAAACCATCACAATCTCCAAAGTATGAACCCAACTGAGTCACCATATACATGTATCTGTTTTACGATCAAAATGTTAAAAATACAACTTGAGAAGTAAGCCTTGTAAGTCCCGTCGATCCAGGCAGTCTAGGCAAAGCCACCAGTAAACTGCATGTACGAGAACTCGTCCTGGTCCTCGTCGTAGTCCGGCTTAGCCACTTGAGTCGTCACCTCATCTACACCTAAGACAGAGTCTGGTTGGTGTGTACAACACCGTCCCGTAACGTGGGAGTGAGTAGCTAACTCAGTGGAACAATAAAGCATAGGTTAACATGTTATCAATTCAGTCAAGCAGTAATGATAAAGCAGTACAATCGAACAGTCCTATCTACTCTTATTAATGCAAGTATGAAATGCAGTCATGATGCATGCCCTCACCGACATACTCCCTCATGCGACACCATCTTACGTCCGCGACATGCATTCATTCCTCAGTGCTCCACATCTTTCAGGCACATGCAGTGCGATGATGAGCATGATTACTGAGTTGTTATTAGTCCATTTCAAATAGCAGGATTGGAAAACTAAGGTACCTCCCTTGTATCATTCCCAAACATGATCCATTCTAGGGTCGTCAAATCTAGATAATCTCATATGATAGTGTGGTTCTAGGGTGCTGTAAAGGCTACCTGGGCTGTTACACGCAATCATTACACCACTCCCCCATCACCTTTTTAACAGTTCATCACTAACTTGATACAGGCCTAGTTCATACTCTATACACCGCGGCAAAACTCGTCACCTCACCGCAAATTCAGAGTATGCTCGAGATCACTACAAAGAGCTCGTCACCAATCAGGGTAGGCAGACAGCTCGAATATAGTGTCTCATACCACCGTATTTAGCTCAATAGTCAGGGTTACTCACTGGTCACTACGGGGAGGCACGTAGCCCCAGCGTAGGCCGACAGCTCGACCACAGTGTCCCATACCACCATGCTCGGCTCATGAGTCTTAACGGATAGAGGTACCATGGTTAACAGGATTTCACTGGTAAGGTTAGTACCTCAGGTTCAAGCAGTAGCGTCCAAACATGGTGAACATACATTAGACATATCGGATTACTTGACGAGCCTAACTAGCTCGAGCGCACAATCAACTGAACAACATGAAGTGCATAAGCACTTCGTGTGGCCTAACCACTGTCGCCAACCGAAGTACGACTCAAGATCGTCAAACACATCCTACCTGTCGAAATGAATCTCAACCACGAACTCAAGTCTGGTACCAATTGTCTGGACTATAATCATAGTCCCAATCGCAATCAATCCTTATTCAGAGCATGTGGAGTAAAGCATAATAAACAAAGTAATTCAAGCATGTTAATAAACATGTCATAAAGCATGTTACAAAGCACAATGTAAACAAGAAATACAAACACATATATTTCATAGTAATCGATTAAATTGAACAACCATTCATAGAGGAAATCATATACGTTTCTAAGGTAGTTGAGAATCCCATCTCAACACCCACCTAAAGCCTGAGTATCTAAGCACTTACTCTTACAAGCATTTTCACAAACACTTAGAATACACTATATAACATATATAGTGTATATTAGCAAAAACATGTATTAGGGCGAACCCTCTCGCTAAGTAAGTGTTATACACATATATAATATGTTTAGACAGCAAATAATCATGGCAAACACATTTCCAAAATTTATACGTACACGGTACTTTCTACAAATACTAAGAATACAGTATATTCAACATAGTTATCGTATAACCGAAAAGCAAAACGGACAGCACTTTGTACATGTGCAATTACATACAGATCATGAATCTATCATTATCTGACATTGAAAGTGTTGAAAACCATAACCTATACATCTAAATTCCGCACCTTTTGTCGTAGAACCATAACGAATTCGATAGGTTTGCTAAACCTTCGTATACGGCAGTTTGGCCACCTATAGAACGAATTAGGTTAGCTATTTCATAACCTACAACCATCACAACCCCAAAACAGATTAGGGTTAGGGTTTCTTACCTAGAAACGAAGTCAGAATCACCGGGAAAGCGACTGGACTTGAGTGGTTAAGCTTGTAGAGCGGCAGGGGAAAGTAGTAGGGAGGTTCTCCCACTTCTCTCATACTTTCTCTCTCTTTTCTCACTTCTCTCTCCTGAGGTTTCTCTAAAATTCGTATGGATGAATGAGAAAGGGTTTTAAGGTCCTTATATAGCCTAAAAACACACCAAATTATACCTAAGATCTAAGTATACTTAGGTTATATCCAAAGTGGGTCAGTTTCAGCTCAACGGAGGACTTCTGGCGGGCCCCCCTTGAGCCAAAGGTCGGACTTAAGCTCACCAACCTTAGATCCAGGTGGAGTTAAGTTTTCATTTCAGTCGAATTCCCAGATCACGCGTGGTGGACCAGTTTCAATTCAACGGTTAGTGAAACTCGATCAGAGATTTCAAGTACATGGACATGTGTATGAAATTTTTCCTGATCTGAGGGTGTATTTGGGTCAGATTCTGACGGTCAGGTTTCTCAATACTGATCCGCAAGCGTCACATGCCAGATTTCATAAAATCCTTATTTACTTTAGAATTATTTTCATGTTTCTCACACTCCTCGCTCCGGACTCAAGCGAATAGCCGTGGGACACTGTCTGGATTTGATCTCCGAGATGGTTGTCAAGCCCAGCGAGGCGGTCCTAAGTCTATAACTCCGTATCATTCAGACTTTCGATGTGCGGTCCAGATCTGATACGGAGTTTCAATGTGCTCCAGAGAGCAGTCGAGTAATGAGTTTGATCCTAGATTTTAGGGTAACCTAGCGTCAATGATTCTACAAGTTTTGGGTCTTGTAGTTCGTATTTAAAGTGATTCAAACGGATTTCATGGCTAATCTAGTTTAGTACTTAGTTAACTTTGTCAAATTTCTAAAGGATTTGATCCTAAGCGATTTCTGCCTGAGGTGGTATTCGGGCCATTGTACGGAATTTTTTGAGTCGTTTCAAAAATAATGTGTCTTATTTGGCCGAATCATAATGTTCCCCTAATTATAAGTCCATGTTGGGTGCATGTAACACCCCGCACTTCTAGTACGCGGGTGTCACCATTTAAAGTATTGCATACCATTTAAAGAGTTATCTGTGGTCAAAATAAGAAATGATCATGGTACAGAATTTGAAAATAGCAATTTTGAGAAGTACTGTAATGATCATGGCATATCACATGAATTATCTACCCTAAAAAAACCTCAACGAAATAGAATTGTTGAAAGAAAAATAGAATTCTATAAGAAATGGCTAATGTAATGCTAAATAGAATGAAATTACCAAAAAAATTTATGGGCTGAAGCTGTTAGTACTGCATGCTATATAATAAATCATGTTTACATTAGAAAAGCTAAAAATAAAACAGCTTATGAATTATGGTTCAATAAAAAGCCCATAGTTAAATGTTTTCGAACTGTTGGAAGCCAATGTTTTATATTACGTGACCGAGAAAATTTGAAAAATTTTGAAGCCAAGAGTGATGAGAGAATATTTCTTGGTTATGCTCTAAATAGTCGAGCATACCGTGTTCTTAACAAAAGAATTGGGGTGATATAAGAATCTATAAATGTTGTCATAGATGATCAACTGATCGCACCCAGTCCTAAACTAGATGATGATGATGATGTCAATTTGATTAATATACCTGACTCTTCATCTAAATCAAACAATACTAAGTTAAGGTTAGTTAAATACCATCTGACTAATCAAATACTTAGTAACCCTCGCACTGTCATTCAGACTAGAAGGCAACTAGAAAATATATGTAATCATATCTGCTTTACTTCTTAAATTGAACCGAGCAATGTAAATAAAGTACTTGCTGATGAAAGTTGGATTAATGACATGCAAGAATAAATAAATCAATTCATTAGAAATGATGTATGGTATTTAGTTTCCAGACCTACTGATAAACATGTGATTAGAACCAAGTAGATTTTTAAAATTAAAACTGATGAAATGAGAAATATTATTAAAAATAAGGCACAACTAGTTGTACAAGGGTATACTCAAATAAAGGTATTGATTACGATGAAACCTTTACACTAGTTGTGCACCTTGAATCAATCAGACTATTTATTTTCATTGCCTGCCATAAAATTTTTAAATTTTATAAAATGGATGTCAAAAGTGCATTTTTAAACAATGACTTGAATGAGGAAGTATATGTTGAACAACCAAAGGGTTTTGAAGATCCCAAACTTCCAAATCATGTTTACCATCTTAAAAAGGCTTTTAACAGTTTAAAATAAGCTCCCAGACCATGGTATGAAAAATTGATTAAACTTTTACTTAGTCATAATTTTATTATGGGTAGTGTTGTTAAGACTCTATTCGTCAAGAAACATAATAATCATATCCTGATAGTTCAGTTCTATGTTGAAGATATCATTTATGGATCTACATGCACTAACTTATCTATTAAGTTGCAGATCTAATGAAATCCAAGTTTGAAATGAGTATGGTCAGGGAACTAAACTATTTCCTTAAATTACAAGTGAAATAAATTGAAGATGGAATGTTCATCTCACAGACCAAATATGCATTGAACCTTGTAAAAAGGTTTGGTTTTGAGAACGGTAAAAATTTCGATGCTCCAATGAGTACGACACTTAAACTCTCAAAGATGAATCAGGTAAAAGTATAGACTCTCATCTATATCGAAGTATGATTGGTAGTCTTCTGTACTTGGCTGTTAGTACACCTAATATTACATTTAGTGTTAGAATATGTGCTAGATACCAATCTAAGCCTAAAGAATCACATTTAACTGTTGTTAAACAGATTATCAGATATGTCACAAGTTCTGCGAAAATAAGACTATGGTATCCACATGATACATTTGTACAAATTGCCGGATATATAGATGTAGACTGGGCAGGAAATGTTGATGATAGAAAATCTACCAGTGGTGGATGTTTCTACATTAGAAACTACTTAGTATCTTGGCTCAGCAAGAAATAAAATTTTGTATCTCTCTATAGCTGAAGATGAATATATTACAGTAGGAAATGCTTGCACTTAGTTAGTTTGGATGATTAGAATGCTAGCTGACTATAGAATTACGCAAGATACAATGACTTTGTATTGCGATAATTCAAGCACAATTAATATCTCCAAATATCCAATCCAACATTCTCATACGAAACATATCAACATACGATATCATTATATTTGAGAATTGGTTGAAGACATGTCTATCATGCTGGAATACATTCAAACTGAGAAGCAACTTGCAGACATATTGAATAAGCCGCTAGACAAAGCTAAAATTTTCAACTTAAAGCATGATATTAGTTTGTGTATTGTTAAATAATTATTTTTCTTTTTATGCATTTTTGTTTATGTTTATTCTTTTAAAATGCATAAGATGATAAATAAAATTTAAAATAAAATAAATATGTCAAAAATCTAAATTTTTGAGGATTTTCAACTAGTCGACCACATGCTCAGGCTAGCCGAAGATCGCGCGAATTTCACCTAAAAGGGAAAAAATTACAAATTCTATTCATTTCATATCTTCTTCCTCATCTAGCCAGTGCCCCATTCGACTAACCCATCTTCAGATCTTGCTAGTAAGTGATTTTCAATCAAATTTCTTCTAGTACTTAGTAATCTTTTGCTATTAAATCACATTTAAGTAGTGTATTCATCATTTGTAACCTATTTGTGGTGGGTTTTCATCAAAATATGATATAATCTTTTTTCCTATCATTTTCTTTGTTCTTTATCTTATGGAGTATCAATCCAAGAAAACGGCATGCAAAAATCATGCTAGTTCTTCTTCTCGATCAACTCCTATTGGTGTGAGAACCCTACGGTCGCTGAAAGAGCATCCGGACAGCGTTCAGGATTTCTGCAATAGAGATATTATCATAGAAAAATCAGTAAATTTAGACCATATTGCTCATTTTGGTCTAGTTCCCATACTCTCTAAGGTTGGTTGGGAAATGGGGCAGATCAGCTTATCGCTCCATTGTGCAAGGAATGTATGCATTAATTTGTAATGTCTCCCTTGATGATTTGACATTCTTAACTAAATTTGTTGAAGGGACATTTCAAGTTACACCGCGAGTTATTTCGGCATTGATGGAAATCAATGTTACAGATGACGGCATACCTATAGCCACATTATCAGAAAAAATGTCCAATTTTGAAAAACAAGTGATAATTCGTAAACTATGTCTATTTAATATAGAATGGTAGTCGGGTAATGCCCTCCCAGCAAACCAAATGCTCCTCAAATATCAAGTATTGCATCGAATTTTCACATTCAACGTCTATCCTCGAGCCGTGAATAAGACTGATCTTACTCCCTTCATGGTTAGAGTCTTTCATTCTTTGTGTTTGATATGTGTGTCTGTTTGCCATCTTTGATTTGCTATATCATTATTCAGTTTCTCTTGCATCCTAAGCACGGTTCGATTCCTTTCACCTATCTTATGACGTATCTTACGTTTCATTATAATGTTCAAATTCCATTGTTTGAGGCACCAGAATCCGAACTCCCATTTAATACTTTCAATCTGAATATGATGAACCTTAAAGCTCTTCCTAGTCAAGAAGGAAAAGAGGAGGGAGCACGACCGGCTGCATACACCACTATGGAAGACATCTTCAATGAGTTGATGAGTCAGATAATACAGCTGATTCCGACTACCAGCCCTCTCGGGTTGATGAGCGACTTAAATCACTGGAGGAGAAAGTTGAAGCTTTGCATGTGTCATAGGATTCATTGGCCCAAACCTAGAAGTCTACAATGAAGTACATGAAAAAGCACTTTCATCGCATCACCCGGAGTTTGAGCCAGAATGATCCATCGATGTCTGCTCCTTCCTCTAGGTCGGATTGAGCTAGATTTTCTTTCTGTTTTCAAACTTATTATGGAATTGTAACTTAACTTTACTTTATGTTGTGATATTTGGATGGTTTCACTAACACTTGCTACCCCTAAACCCTTAAACAAATTCTTATGCCTTCCTTTATAATTTCATATGCTTAACACTATTCTTCTTTTACATGCTCTTTGGTATTGATTATTTCATATGCTTACTGATATTTATCTCATTCTTCCTTTGTCAACTTGTGACAAAAAGGGGGAGAGTAGTGATCATCAAATTACCAATGTTACATCATATTGTTTCTATTGTTATATTGTATGAAGAGAATGTAGTCTGTATGAATAGAATGAATGGCAGGAATAAATGACATGAATGCTATGGAATCCTACGTATTCTATATGTGATGGAATCCTATGTATTCTATATGTGCTATGTAATGCTATGTATGCTATATATCTATTCCATAAGGGAGTGCTATTTGAAGTTTATCCTTTAGTAAGCTGAAGATTTCAAGAAGATACTTTACAAATCTTCAATGAGTACATCTTTGTTATGTTAATTGTTTTGTCACGAAATTGACAAAGGGGGAGATTGTAAGTGCTAAATTGTTTGAGCACACTTTAGTTGTCAAATTTCATATAGCCAAAATAATGTGACAGTAAATCTTCAAGATTTAGTTCAAGATCAAGAGAAGATCAAGCTCAAATGAATAGAAGATCAAGCTTAAATCAAGAGAAGATAAATCTCAAGATCAAGAGAAGATCAAGCTCAAGTTCAAGAAAACATCAAGCTCAAAAGTCAAGATGAACTCCGAGACTTAGTTCAAGTCAAAGAAGAAAAGATTATCTCAGGTGGTATAAAACCCCAGAAAGACCTTAGGACTAAGTGCTTTAAAAATGTTTAAAATTGGATTTTTATACTTATTTTGCTTGGAATTTTGCTAGCTCAATTTTTGGTTCGACTAACCTAAGTTTTCTCGGTCAGCCCAAGTTCAAGCCCAAAGAAAAACTAATTTTTGGTTGCAAATTCGGCTAGCCCGAGCTTGAAATTCTGCTAGACTGAGAAATTTTGGGTCAAATTTTAGTAACTACATCTTTCAGAATTTGTACGAGTTCGGCCAGCCAAAGGGTAAATTCAGCTAGTCGAAGATGACCTTGGGCCAGCCAAATTTTGGATAAATCTTATCCCACGCGATCCGAAGTCTATTGAACTGAATCCAGTCTACTCGGTCTAGTCGAAGACTGCCTCGGGCTAGCCGAAGATTCAACTTATTTGCCTATAATTGGAGTTCATCTTTCATTCAGAATTACACAAGCTAATTATCAAAATCCTTCTGCAAGAGAGAGAGAGAGAGAAGCTCAAGTTATTAGTAAGCTATTTGAACGGTATTTATAATTTAATTTATATAGCTTTTGTTCAATTCCCTTAATCTCAGATCTTTTTAGTTTGATTCTAAAAAGAGTAAATTATACTCTTCTTTTAAGATTTAAGAAAATTGATTCAAGTAGCCATTGGTTTGAACTTAATTAAAATCAATAGAACCTTAAACCCTTTCTATCTGACTGAACAACGAACATTCTACATTCAAGAAAGTAGTTCTTTGGCTACAAGCTTTTGATATGTCTTCTACGGTGAAGATAAGTATACATTCTAAACTCTGTTAGGTTTTCCTAAGATAGCCAGTTAAAATCTCAGTTTAGGTTTTGTCTGAGATAGCCTGAAAATCTCAGTGTGGGTTTGTATCGAGGGTCAAATATTGTATATTATCTCCCATTTATTACTTGGTTTTATGAACATGATAATGCTTAATGTTCTATTTTAATCATGTTTGTGTTGCAAGGTGAATTTAAGAGCTTGGATTGAAAAGGATGCTAAAAGCATGGATTTAACACTCAAGAATCACCAAAGCCAAGGATGGATCTTATAAGACCAAGAATGAAGAATTCACATGCCAAATATCCAACAAAACCAAGTGAGGAATAAAGAGCATTGAAGACTAGAAGTGAAGAAAAGGAACCCCAAAAATCTGCAACTCCAGCTATAAAATCTTCTAAATTCCCTTCACCCTCGACCAGTCGAAGGTTGTCCTCGACCAGTTTAAGGTTACGCAGATTTTGCGTGAACTGCATAAATTTGAGGCGGTTTTCGGATTTTTTCAAGTTGGTGTGAAAGGAGGTGCTGCAAAACCATAAATAGGAGTCCCTAGAATGTTCCTAAGTATCGTCTAGGGTTTGAGGAGTGGAGCAAAAGGGTGGAGCCTCTATCCGAGAGTTTTTCTTCTTCTTCCTTAATTGATCTTTTTTTTGTTAAGAGCTCTTAGTTTAATTATGTCTATGGTTGGCTAAACCTCTTAGCTAGTGCTAAGAGGTGAAGCTTGTAGCGTGATTAGGATGTTTGCTTTGTTTTGATTCATGTTTTGTTGAACTCTCTTGGATTCTAGTTTGAATATAAGGAATATTTCTAGTTTTTAATGGTTTGTTGTGACAAATTATAATATATTTGCGATAGCTTTGAATATCTTTTATAGCTGATTTGAGATTGTGAAATTAGTAAGTCCCATTGTTTACCATCGTCCCTTGGGTATGGTAGGATGATGGAATCCTTCCTAACCTTCACAATTCTCTTATGATTGGTTGTGGGATTAGTAAATCTTGTTGTTTGCCTTATCTCTTAGGCATGGTTACGTGACAGAATCACTTCCAAATCTTCATAACTCTCATTTATTAATGATTAGATCCATGACAAGTTCAGAGATCTAGCAAATCTCTTCTTACCAATTGGATAGTGTCACGCCCCAAAACCCAGAGATTAGATTCACAGGAATCCTGATCGCCGAATTCGGTGCCAACAGCCTCCGTAGTACCCCATTCTCTTCTCCTAGCATCCATACGCCAAATTTCGATCCTGGGATCCTACAAGGAGGATTTTTTTATATACATTTAACTAGTAATAAGCATAACCACAAGATTACCCAAATTCACAAAGGTAACATCATCATCACATATCTACTAATATAATCATTTGAGTACAATGCTGAAAAGGAAATACATAAATCAAAAATCAAGCTCCAGAAGACCGTTGCGCATTCCAAGCTCAACACTGCAACAACCTAACATCACCTGCATGCATCTATCATGCATAAGCTTATAGAAAGCTTAGAGGGTGGTGTAAGTGTGTGCACAAGGTAAGTGCCAAGTATTCAACGCAGTGTCATAATCATATAATGTCAAAATAGGCACAAGGTCATGAATCATACGTTATCAGAGTAAACAAAAATACTGACAGGTCCATGAGTCAAATAATATCAGAATACGCAATTCAGATCAACTATACAAATGAGGAACAATATCAGAATATACGATATAAATTAACTATACAAATGAGGAACATAAAGAGTCGAATATCAGATGTCGTATCTAAACCATATAAATACAGAAACACAGGTAACCCAAAATGTCATATGCTGCGAATGTAATGCACTATGCATTGCGAATGGAATGACCATGCTGGAGTGTGAAGTCAAGATGATAGTACGTAGTATCGGAGGCTATGGGGTCCATCACAAGGAACTTCTATCTAAACTAGTCCCATACCTAAATTTGGATAGTCAGACTCAATGTGGTAAACTCTTGATCTCAGGTTAGTCGCGCGCCCTAACCGAAATCCTGGCCATTGCGAAGGCACACATAACAAGTAGTTACGCACCACCAACCTGAGTGGATAGTGAATGAATGAGTATGCAACCTCTACCCAATAAGTCCACATATCAGTACGATTCATCTTTGGAATCATCACCGGGGTTTAGTACACTCTAAATGGCACTGCCGCTCTCCTAGCTGCACAGTCCAAGAGCATAAGAAACCTCACTATCTGCCTGACCAATAGTCTGCCAACACCTATCCGGCATGTTGATAGCAGACCCATTCATGAGCTGGTCAAACTCAGCCTAGCAATGTCCCCTGTGCTCGGGCGGGTAAGGCCACACCTCCTCCCAACCGACCACGACACAGTGGGAGACGCGACCTCCTGGTATTCGGCACTCGGGCGCTCATGTATCCACTCAGTCTAGACGTTGGGGCGTCTCTTGGTCACGGAGGTTTATGAATTTTTAGGGACATCTATGGCGCCCGTATGCTAGAACCAAACATTTCCGGTGTCCCGTCTGGCCATCCACGATATGCTTGTGGAGGCTATGACCCTGATGTCGTTAGGGCGTATAGTAATCATAATACAAGATGCATGAGTCATATAATTTAGTTATGCATCAATCCTGCGCATACCGTATGCTTATATGAGATAACCTCCACCCATCAGGGAGTCTTAAAACAACATGCTCAATGACATATGTAATGATCAACCACATCTCATAACAAACATGCAGATAATGCGTATGGGTATGTATCATAATGTTATGCTGTCTCATACTCATAATCGATATCAATAACTGGCACTGACAATCGGCATCGACAATGTGGACATTTAACCAACACTAGCTCCAAGGAATGGCCCACATAGAGCCTAACATATAGTGGTCTCATGGCCTCATAAAAGGGCCTGATATACAACACCATGGGCCTTGCTTCAAGATCTTAATACACATCACGATAGGCCTTTCACACGGGCCTAACATACATCATAATTGCCGAATACACATCACAATGGGCCTCGACTACAGGTCGCATATACATCATATAGGTATCAACAATCGGCCTCAGCAATCGAAATCGGCTTTGGTAATCGAAATCAGCCTCAACAATCAGAATCGGCCTAAATAATCAGAATCGGCATTGACACTCGGCCTCGACAATCAGAATCGGCATTGACACTCGGTCTCGACAAATCAGGATCGGCCTCGATACTCGGCCTCGACAATCAGAATTGACCCACACAATCGGCCTCGACAAATTGGAATCGGTAAGCGGCCACGATCGATAATTGGCAAATCGATCACTTCAAATCAGAATTGGTAATCGGCCACAATAATCGGCCTCAATCGATAATCAGCAATCAGCCACGATAAATCAGAATCGGTAATCGACAATGATAATTGGCAAATCGATCACTTCAAATCAAAATCGGTAATCGGCCACGATAATCGGCCTCGATCGATAATCGACAATCGGCCACGATAATTCAGAATCGGTAATCGGCCATGATAATTGACAAATTGATCACGTCAAATCAAAATTGGTAATCGACCACGATAATCGGCCTCGATCGATAATTGGCAATCGGCCACGACAATTCAGAATCGGTAATCGGTCGATACGTAGTTCCTATTATCAATTGGCAGTTGTTGGAGGTTCGTGAGGACGCTTCTTATATTAAGCAGCCAGTTCGTATCCTTGATCAGAAGGAGCAGGTCCTCCGAACCCAGGTCATTCCCTTGGCGAAAGTTCAGTGGGGTCACCATTCTGTTGACGAGGCATCTTGGGAGCGCGAGGCTGAGATTCGAGAGTGCTATCCCCATCTCTTTGATGATTGATCATATGTTGTATCTTATATGTTGTCTTCAATTTTATATGGCGGTGCCTTGTTTCCTCTTTTATTATGAGTTATGTTTCCTTGCAATGATTGAGTAAATTTTGAGGATGAAATTTTTATTTGGAGGGGAGAGTTGTAAGACCCATATCCTAGTCCGTACCGTTTCGTATGCTTCTGCGGTCCTTCCAGTCGAATTTCAGCAATCCTCGACCCATATCAGACGTTTGTGCACGATCCTAAGCTGAACCTGCATGCCAAAGTCGGCTCAAGGCGAGGCTTGTATCTTAGCGACTGCACCATTGCTGCGGTTCCAACGCTGTGACTTGTGCATCAACCCGATACCCAAGCTAGAAGATGTCGGCCTGCGTTCATTTTGAGGAAAATGCCGCAGATTACAAACTTCGAGGGAATCTCTACGATATATCACATCAAATCAAGTCAAGTACACCACCTTACCTCCATGCCACCTCACCCAATAACAAGTACAAGTGGCCTCTCTCTCTCTTCCCACAAGTCAACCCTCTCCCTCCCCTCACCACTCCTCTTTTACACATTTTCAAACAAACCCATATCTTTCCTTATAACCACCATATCACCCCATCCCTTTAACCCATTACTTCTCTCTCTCTCTCTCTCTTTCATTCCACTCTCAAGCAACTAAGAAACCCCAAAACTTCATACGTCCAAACATTCTCTCCCAAGCCAAGTGTGGCCCACCCTCTCATCCCTCATCCCCATCATCAAAACCCCATCAACCTCCATCAAAGATGAAGGCAAGGAGCTTAGGAGCCTAAGGGAGCAAGGAGAAGGCCTAGAGGTGGGTGATCCACTGTTGAAATCTTATCTTTAGGGCCCACTTGTTGGTGGGAATCATTTTGATGTATGAGATTTAACCAAGAGGGGGCCATAGTGTCGGGGTCCCTCTATCTCATCGTGTCTCTCTCTCTCTCTCTCTCTCTCTCTCTCTCTCTCTCTCTCTTTGAATGGTGATGGTGATAAAGGGGTGTGTGTGACCCATTTGCCATGTGCGTGTCCCATCATTGAGTATATATTTTTAATCCATTTACCTTCATGTGGGACCCGTCATTTGGATGTGTTGGATCTACACCATCCAGCCCATTAGTGGGCCCGGACGGAAGGAAAAACACATGTGTCAGGTGATCCAAATAGGTGGGCCACGTACATGTGGGACCCACCATGATGCTTATGTTATATTCATGCCGTCCAACGTCTTGGACGCTGGACATGAAGGTAGGAGAACATGGACGTGCGTGTACTGACATGGGAGTGTACTAACGAGCTAACAAAAAAAAGAGAAAAGAAAGGAAAGAAATGGTGGGCCACTCATGCAGGCCTCACCTTGATGAATGTACTTGATCCAAGCCATCCATCCTTTTTCTCAGATTCTTTTAGGCGTTGAGCCGAAGAATAAACTCAATCTGATTTCCTGGCGGTCCATAGCGTTGAGAACAATATTTTTACCGTTGAAATACACTTGGATAATTCTGTACACCAAAATATACCCAATATTGGGCTTGATAGGTTTATATGGAGCCATGAAAACCAATGGCCGGTCTGATTTCCCTGATGCGGGCCCTACCTAGGGAATTCCTAAAAAAAATTATTTTCAAATAAATAAATAAATAAATAAATAATAAGAAGAATCATCATTAACGCTATCTTGAAGAAGAGCAGTAGCGGCGCCGCTTACTGAGCGGGCGAGTGACGGATGAGTTGCGCCTCACATGCCCAAATTGTGGCCCCACCGTGATGTGTTTCGGACATCAACACCGTGCATTGGGTGGGCCTCCCCCTGGGTATGGGCCACCCAAAAATCAGCTGTGTACGAAACTCAGGTGGGCCACACCGTCTAAAATCATGTGAGGGCATGCCTAAAACATATAAAATCACTTGGTACGGCCTACCTGAAATTTGGATGCGGCTAAAACTTGGTTTGAACTCTCAACCAAGTGGGACGCACATAATGGGTGGGCTGGATTTGTGAACCACCTCACGGTGGGCTCCCTGTGCGCGTGACCAATCAACAAATTGGGTGAAAATAAACATTACAGTGGGCCCCCTCCCTGACCGTGTGGCCCTATCAACAGGTTGTATGGAAAATAAATATTACAGTGGGCCCCCAAGGTCCACATGACCTTATGAACAGATTGGATGAAAATAAACATTATGGTGGGCCCTGGCCCACGTGTTCTTATAAACAGTTTGAATGGCAAATAAACATTACAGTGGGCCCTACCCAAGGTCCACGTGACCTTATAAATAGGTTGGATTGCAAATAAATATTACAGTGCGCCCTAGGCCATGTGACCCTATGAACAATTTGGGTGAAAGATAAATATTATGGTGGGCCCGTATGACCTTGTCAACGGACTGGATGGAAAATAAATATTATGGTAGGCCTCACATGGGACCCACCAATGTATGTATTGTATCCACACCTTCCATAGTGTGGGTCCCACCATGGGTACTCCCTCTAACCACTATGGTACCTACCATGATGCATGAGTTTCATCCGTCCAACCATTTTGGAGATTATTTTTAAGGCCATTGTTGAGACCCATCTTAGTGTATTTGTGGCCCGCCCACTAAGGATCACTTTGATATTTATGAGACCATGGTTTGAGGCCCATTTGATGTATTGAAGGCCCATGGGTCGAGGCCCAAAGGGATGTACATGAGGCCCATTAAAACGTGATTCCACCATGGTTTATGTATTATAATCCTTATAGTAGGCCATACCTTGGGAGCAATGATGGTTTGACGTCCACATTGTAAGGATAATGTTGGTTAAATGTCCGCATTGTCACTCTCCCTAAGGCCCACTAATAGGCCCATAATTGTAGTGAGTAGGCCGTCTAGGCCCATATCCATTATGCACAAGCCCATCACCCTATGACATGTTTAGTATAGATTCATGATTCATGATCATACACATCATATGTATGTCTGATATGACGAGTGACTGATCATAGCATATGCCTTCGGACGGATTTATTTATGGGCTCCTTGATAGGCGGAGTTGCCCTACATGAGCGTGCGACGCGCACAGGATTGTTACATATTTGTTAGGGTGATTCATACACTTGCATTTGTGTGATCATGATTATTGTATGCCCTAGCGACATCAAGGCTAAAGCCTCCACAGAAACATCGTGGGTGGCTGGATTGGATACCGAAAATATTTGGTTCTAGCATACGGGCGCCATAGATGTCCCTGGGTGAAAATTCCTAAACCCGATGGTACCAGAGGATGACTCCAATGTCGAAACCGAGTGGATACACGAGCACGCGAGGGCTGTATACCAGTAGGCCACGTCTCCCACTGTATTGTGGTCAATTGGAAAGGGGTGTGACCTTACCCGCCTGAGTGAGGGGGCAATTTCTAGGTTGAGTTTGACCATCTTGAGGAATAGGTCCACTATCGATGAGCCGGGCCCGATATTAGTAGGCGGATAGTGAGGTCTCTTTCACTCTCCTAGTTGTGCGTTCGGATAGGGGTGGGAAGCTAGCGTAGACCCCGGTGATTTTCCAAAATGAGAACTATACTATATATGATGAGGATTGGCATGCTTGAGCCGCATCTCACATCTCATGGTCTTGACATGGCCGATAACATTCATATCTCACACCGCATAGCCTTAGTACGGCTGATTGCATTCATGTACTCATCAGCATGATTCCGCATTACTCTGACCTTACATTCTGAGCACGCTTATACTGCACACACTTACACCACCCTCTAAGCTTTCCATAAGCTTATGCACGATTGATACGTGCAGGTGACGTCAGGATGCAGCCGTAGTCTAGCCGCAGTTGGAGTGTGTAGCCGAGCTTCTGGAGTTTTGTTACTTTCATTATATTGTATTTCCCTTCAGACGCATCGTACTTAAAGTTTGTTATCATAGTGGATTTTGTGATGGTGTTCTTGTGGTTATTATTCATAGGTTATGCTTGTGGTTATGCTCATTACAAATCAAATTGATTATTAGAAATCCTCCTTGTAGCATCCCAGGATCGAAACCTCGTCTATAGGTGCCAGGAGCCGAGAATAGGGTACTACGGAGGCTGTCGACGCCGGATTTGGCGATCGGGAATTTGTGAGCCCAGTTTCCGAGTTCGGGGCGTGACTGATAGGATAGGCCTCTAATTCTAATTGTGTCCTTGAATCATGCAAGGTAGCTTCCCAATTGCTACAAGTGGATCGTTGGCACCCTAGTTCTCACCTTTAAATTCACTAGTTTTAATTACTTTAATCACAATTACTCTCTCAAATATTTCAGAATTAGGTTTACATCTTCTTCTAGTTCTAGTTCTAGTTAAATTCAGAATACACACGAGATTAGTCCCTGTGGATTCGACCTCGGTCTCATCGAGATTATCACTGCATCGCGACCCTACCTTGGGGTCATGAACAAGTTTTTGGCGCCATTGTTGGGGACTAAACGGTTGTTGTGAGGCCCGTATCCTATCCCATACCGTTCTGTAGGCTTCCGTTGTCCTGCCCCAAACTCGAAAAATGAGATCATAAAATTTCCGATCGCCGAATCCAGCACCGATAGCCTCCGTAGTGCCCCATTCTCGGATCCCGGCACTCACATGCCAGATTTCGATCTTAAGATCCTACAAGGAGGATTTTCAGTATGGTTTTTTTTATAATGGAGCATAACCACAAGCATAACCAAGTCACAAAACAACATCTCCACATATCCACTATATCAAAAACTTTAAGAACAATACGGAAAAGGAAATACAGGATGATCAAAAACTTTAAAATGATCTGATGTGCACTCCTGCCTCAGCGCTGTTGCAATCCAAGGCCACATGCACGCAACAGTCATGCATAAGCTTACAAAAGCTTAGAGGGTGGTGTAAGTGTGTGCGCAAGACAAGCGCCAAGCGTACAATATCAGAGTAATGCGAAAATATGCGATAAGTCCATGAATGCTATCAGCTGTACTAAAGCTATGTGTGCAAGACATGAATGGTATCGGCCATACTAAGGTCATGCAATGCGAAGCTTATGTAGCCAAATGTCATATGCGAGATGCAAAGAAAGCATGTCAGTACTCATCAAGTACACATATCAGTACAGTTCCTCTCTGGGATATCACCGGGGTCTAGTACACTCCACACTAATTGCAGCCTCTCTAGCTGCACAGCCTAGGGAGCGGAATAGACCTCACTATCCGCCTGACCAGTAGTCTGTCAATACCTACCCGGCTCATCGATAGCAGACTCATTTGCGAATTGGTCAAACTCAGCCTAGCTTACAGTCCCTCGCTTGGGCGGATAAGGCCACACCCCCTTTCAATCAACCACGACACAGTGGGAGACGCGGCCTACTGGTATTCGGCACTCGGGTGCTCGTGTATCCACTCGATCTAGACGTTGGAGCAGCTCCTGGTACAAAAAGGTTATGAGATTTTCACCCAACGACATCCTAAGTGCCCACAGTGCTAGAACTAAGTATTTTCGGTATCCAATACGGCTATCCATGATGTACCTGTGGAGCCACAGCCCTAATGTCGCTGGGGCATACAATGATCAAGTCACACATATGCGAGATGCATGAGTCACACCATTAAATTATGCAACAATCCTACGCGTACCGCGAGCTCATGTGGGGGCACTCCGTCTCATAAGGAGTCCCGTAATTGTCTCAGCCCAACGGCTTATGCTATGATCAAACATTCCTTATTTCAAGCATACATATGATACGTATGGGCATGAATCATAGAGCTATACTAAACACGTTATAAAGTGATGAACTGTCCTTACAATAAAGATGGGCCTAAATGGCCTACACACAACAAGTACGGGCCTATCAATGGGCCTTAGGGAGAGTTATAATGCGGACATTTAACCAACATTATTCTTACAATGTGGACGTCAAACCAACATTGATCCCAATTAGGCCTCGACCCATGGGCCTTAGATACATCAAATGGGCCTCATATATATCAAGGTGGGCCTCAATGAATGGACCATAACTACATCAAGATGGGCCTCCTCAATGGGCCTTATAAATATCAAGGTGGGCCTCAACAACGGGCCATAAATACATTAAGATGGGCCTAATTACATGGACCTCATGTATATATCAAGGTGGGCCTCAACGGATGGCCACGAGTACATCAATATAATATATATATATATATATATATATATGAGTCATCTCAAAAGATCAACGGACCGCACTCCAATAAACAATGGTAACAATGATTTCCACCATTAAAATCCTCAAGGCCCACTATATCATTTATTTTCTATCCAATCTGGCCATAAGGTCACACAGACCTGGATTAAGAGGAAACAAACTTCTTAATGATTCAAAACTTATGTGAAACAAAAGGTTTTAATGGAAGGAACTCACTCCCCACTACTTTTTTGCTATATGGTCCACTTGATCCTAGATCTATCTAATTTTTAGTCTCAAGCTCGTAAGGCAAGCTGGCCAAATGGTTGGACGGTTTGGATGCAACACATGCATCATGGTGGGTCCCACCATCCAGGTGTGGACGGTGTGGATAAAACACAAATCATGGTGGCTTCCACCGTCCACTGCTGTGGACAGTGCAAATAGTGGACGGTGCAAATAAAACACATACATCATTGTGGTTCCACGTGGGGCCCACCATAATGTTTATATGCCGTTTACCTGTTGATAAGGTCACGCTGACCTGGATGAAAGGAAAAATAAATTTCATAACTGATCCAAAACTTCTATGATACTTAAAAGGGTTTCAATGGCAATCATTCAATCACCATTGTTTCTTATCATGTGGGCCACCTGAGGCACGTATATGGCTAAAATTTGGAGGGGGGCCACTACCCTAAGGGGTCCATCAGATGCATGGTATGGATGCCCAACACACATCACTGTGGGGCCCACGATTGGGACCGTGGGTCCCTGCCCGTCCGCCCATAACAACGTAGGACGTTGCTGTCATCCAGCGGCAGCAGCCTCTGGTGCTTGTGTATTTTATTTTATTTTCTTTCCTTCTATGGTTTTTCATATGTGAGGCCCGTATCCGAAAAATCCACTCCACCCATTGGATTCCATAGCTTAAGACCGACCAAATGAGCCCAATATGCAGCATGTTTTGATGAGTAGAACATCAAGGTGGGTTTTCAACGGTAACAATACAGTTTTCTAAGCTATGGCCTGCCATAAAACCGGATTGACTTCATTTTTTGGCTCAACGCCTAAAACAGGCTGAGGAATGGAATGGATGGCATGGATTAAATACATACATCAAGGTGGGGCCTATACAAGTGGCCCACCCAAATAGCTTTGAACTAAGGCTAATATTTGTGTTTCCAACTAACGTCCAGCGTCCAGGGACGCTAGATGGTTTGGGCATTCCAAATATGGGAGGTGGGCCCTACTCATGTGGGCCACCAAATGATGAATGATGTGGATACAACACATATGTAAAGTGGGCTCCACCTATAGATGGCTTGGATAAAATACATGCCTCATGGTGGGGTCCACCCGGGTGGGCCACACGGCCACATCATCTCACACAATAGGAAAAATGAAAGAGAGAGGAGAGAGAGAGAGAGAGAGAGAGAGAGAGAGAGAAGAGGGACACGTGTGATGGAGGGCTCTGCTACTATGAGCCCTCCCTTGCATTCAATCATACATCAAGTGGGTCCCAATACATGTGGGCTCACCAAATCAAAGATCAACGGTAGAGATTCCTTCTCCACCCAAAATGGACAATCTAGATGACCTCTTTTCATGTAAGGAAAATAAAAATCATGATGGGGTCCATGGAGAATGGCCCCATCATGGAATGATCATGAGGATAAAGGTGGACCATCGGTCACATCTTAGGGTCCAAAGTGAGATCCATACCATCAATCAGTAGGCCCCACTTGGCCCATCATAAAAATATAAAAATCTAGCCTATAAGGCACCCACCGTTAGACCTTCACAGTCCGATGGAAAGCCGATCTCCTTATGTCTCACTTTGATGGTAGAAGATGAGAAATGAATGGCTAGGATGAAGGTTTTTGGGAGAGGAAGTGGGCCACACAAAACACCTTCTCTCACACTTGGGATGCTTGGACGTCCATTTTTTTCTCCTTTGTTGCTTAGAAAATGTGTGAAGAGAACGAGAGAGAAGGGATGGTTGTAAGAGTGAGAGGGAGTGATGGGTGATGGATGTGAGGTGAGTGATGGGTGAGGTGAGAGACTTGTTGACTTTTGGGGTTTGCTTGACTTGTGGAGAAAGAAAGCATGAGTTGCTCTTGTACTTGACATGATGTGATTGATTAATTGATTTGAGTGATTGATTGATGGGATATGATGTAGAGATTCTCTTAGGTTTGCAAACCTGTGGTGTTTTCTTCGAAATAAACACTAGCTCACATCTCCCTACCAGGGTATCGGATCGGTATGCAAAACGCGGCGTTGGAACCGCAGCGACAGTGCGGTCGCAATGGTACAAGTCTCAGATTAAGTTGATTCAAATCTACAGGATACGACTTAGGGTCATGCGAAAACGTCGATCATAGGTCACAAGTTGCCAAAATTTGACAGGAAGGATTGCCGGAGTCGAGGGAACAGTACGTACTAGGATACGGGCCTTACATTCGTGGTCCTCCCGTTCGAATTTCGGTAACCCGCGATCTGTTATCAGCAGTTGCACACAACCTTGAGTCTTGTCCCATATCTAAAGTTGGATCAACCCGAGACTTATACCCTAGCGACCGCACCATCACCGCGGTTACGATGCCATGTATTACATGCCGAGGCAATACCCAGGCCAAGAGATGTGGGCCCGCATTCAGTTCGAGAAAACGTCATGCATTTGTAAACCCAAGAGAATCTCTACAACATGTCCCGTCAATCAATCTCATCAATCACCCATCCCCAAGTACAACCTCCCCTCCCCTAAAGTCAACTCTCTCTCTCTCTTACAACCCATACATGTCAAGTACACACCCATCACCCATCACACCCATCCCTCTCTCTTACAACCTCTCTCTCATCTCTCTCTCTCCCATTCTCTCCCAAGCAAGAGAGAGCAATCGTCCATGGCTTTCCAAGGAAGAGGAGAGAAGCTAGTGTGGCCCACCTCCCTACCACCCAATCTCACCCTCTATAGATCATCTCGACCGTTGAAACACATCCCTTGGAGCTCTAGATCGTGTTGGCAGAAGAAGAAAAAGAAGATCTTCGGTGGGTGATCTTATTATTTGATTTTATGATTTGAGGGACCACTTGTTATGCGGCCCATCATGATGTATGCATTGTATAGGGAGGGCCCATAGTGGCGGGGTCCCTCCCCTTCTCACCGATCTCTCTCTCTCTCTCTCTTCCTTTGTATGGTGATGATGATGATGAGGTGTGTAGCCCACCTGGTATGTGTGTATGGTCCACCATGATGTGTTATATCCATGCTATCAAACCATCTACATGTGGGACCCATCTTGAAGGACTGTCTAGTGAACGAGCTTGTTACCCGACCGTCTGGATAGGCCCAAATGAGGAGAAAATGCAAATATCACCTTGTCCCATTGCCGGTGGGACCCACCCATGATGCACACCCTTACACCTACATCGTCCATCCAGCGTCCAGACCCTGGACACTGGACACTTTTCATTTATATAAACTAATATATTATTATAATATATATATAACATATTATATATATGGTAGGCCCATGTGGGACCCACCTGTTTGAGAAATATTATATAATATAATAATATATATTATGATGGTTCCCTGATGTATGAGTTTCCTCCATGCTGTCCGAGCATGGGTCCCACGTGAGGGCTACATGATGTATATGACGTGATCTTCACCGTCCAGATGTCTGGACGGTGAGTCACACATGATATATGTGTTGTTTCCATGCGGCCCAGCATCGTGGGCCCCATACACGTGTAAAATCCACCGTGATGTGCAAATCGTGGGGCCCACCTCTAATGTACTTAAATCCATGCCATTCCATCTAGGCGTGAAATCTCTCCCACGTGTGTGGGATCCACATTGATTTATGTATTTCATCTGCATCGTCCAAACGTGTTGGACGGTGGCAGCCACCAGATGTATGTATTATATCTAACACCACCCATCTACTACTATGGGGCCCACCTTGCACATGTGACATATGTGAGGTGTGAACCACCTTGATGTAAGTGTTTCTAATCCACACCGTCCGTACTTGGACGGTGGAGTAGCCCACCATGATATGTGTATCTTATCCTTGTCTCCTCCATTGCTGGACGTGTGGGGACCATCACACGTGTGGCACACGTGTGGGTGGGACCCACCTTAATGCATTTATTTTATATCCACCACGTCCATCTGCCCTTGACAGTGGAATGGATCCCACTGTAATGTATGTGCTTATGCACTCCATCCATCCATTTTAGCTTACGTGGGGCCCACCCCACACGTGTTACACATGTGGGATGGGACCCACCTTGATGATATGTTGAATATCTGCTCCATCCATGGTAAGTGGGACCCACCTTGATGTATATACTTTATATCCACCTGCCCATCTGGACGAGTGGCGTGAGGCATCATGATGTATTGTTATATCCAATCCTCTATCCGCTTGAGGACGTGGACTCCACTTGAATGTATGTGGTTCTTCAGCCATCCATCTATCCAGGGTGGTGTGGGAACCCGCCGTGATGTATATAGATGTATTCACCATACCACCCATCGGCATGTGGGGCGCACCATGATGAATATGTTTCAACCACGCTGTCCATATATTTTACTAAACCATGGACTGCCCCATTTGGCCCACTTAATATATATATGAGGCCCACCTGTTGTATGAGCCCCATTGTGTAGTATTTGAGGCCCAGAAATCAGACCCATGTGATGTATTTATGGCCTTTGAATGAGGCACAATGAGATGTATTTGCAGCCCATTTGACGAGGCACATGTGATATATTTAAGGCCCATGTGATGGGGCCCACCTGTTTTGTATTTGAGGCCCATGTGCGGAGCCCACCTATTGTGTATTTGAAGCCCATGTGATGAGGCCCATCATGATGTATTGAGGCCCATGGGTTATGGCCCATCATGACACATTCGAGGCCCAAGTGGTGCAACCCATTGTGATGTATTCGAGGCCCATGGGACGTAGCCTATTGTGATGTATTTTCGGCCCATGTGATGTGGCCCATAGTGGTGTGTGTTAGGCCCATGTGTTGCGGCCATGGGCTTACTATATGTTTGACCTTATGTGGGCCACCCCTTGGGGCAATGTTAGTTGAATGTCCACATCGTGACCTTCCCTTAAGGTCTGGATAGGCCCATTCTCATCGTTCTTTAGTGGGTTAACTCAAACGCTTGGGCCCCATTGATATTGCCTGATCCATCATCGGTTGTCCATCTACGGACCCTGCCTTGCGTCAAGGCCGATTCCGATTGTAGAGGTCGATTATCAAGGCCAATTCCGATTATCGATACCGATTCCAATTATCAAGGCTGATTCTGATCATCGAGGCCGATTATTGATCAATTTTGATCAACGTGTCCAATTTGCCGATTGTGATTTTTGATTGATTACGATTGTTGTGACCGATTGCCAATTTCGATTGACATGACCGATTTACCGATTCTAATTATCGTGACCGATTGCCGATTCCGATCGACGTGACCGATTTGTCGATTCTGATTATCGATCAATTCTGATTGTCATGACCGATTGCCGATTTTGATTGACGTGACCGATTTGCCGATTCTGATTATCGATCGATTCTGATTATCGTGACCGATTGTCGATTCCGATTGACATGACCGATTTGCCGATTCTGGTTGTCTAACCAATTGTCGATTCTGATTTGTCAAGGCCAATTTTCAACTGTCGAGGTCGATTGTATAGGCCGCTTCCGATTGTCAAGGCCGAGTATCGAGGCCATTTCTGATTGTCGAGGCCAATTCCAATTGTCGAGGCTGATTCCGATTTGTCGAGGACGATTCCGATTGTCGAGGTCAAGTATCGAGGGCGATTCTGATTATCGAGGCTGATAGGCTGATTTTCATTGTCGAGGCCGATTTCGATTATCGAGGCCAAGTATCGAGGCCGATTCCGAGTGTTGATTCCAATTGTTAAGGCCAACTTCGAATGTTGAGGCCGATTTCGATTACCAAGGCCGATTATCGAGACCTATATGATATACATGCGACCCGTAGTTGAGGTCCATTGTGACATGTATTAGGCCCATGATGCATGGCCCATTTGATGTATTCAAGACCCATGTGTAGGGCCCACATGTCATGTATTTGAGGCCCATGGGTAAGGCCCATTGTGATGTATCCATGGCCTATGGGCAAGGCCCATTGTAATATGTAATAGGCCCATGAACAAAGCCCACCTGTTGTGTATATGTGGCCTTGGAGTAAGACCCATTTTATTGTATATTAGGCCTTTGTGTGAGGTCGTGGGCCCATTATATGTTTGGCTCTATGTAGGCCATTCCTTGGGGATAATGTTGGTTAAATGTCCACATTGTCGAGGTCGATTGTTGATGCCAGTTATTGATACCGATATGAGTATGTGACAGTATAGCAGCATGATACATGCCCATACGCATCATCAACATGTTTGTTATGGATGTGATTGACCATTGCATATGTCATTGGGTAGGTTGTTATGAGACTCCCTGATAGGCAGAGTTAGCCCACATGAGCTCACTGTATGTGCAGGATTGATGCATGACTGGATTGTGTGACTCATGCATCTTACATCGTGTGTTGTGACTACTGTACGCCCTAGCGATATCAGGGTCATAGCCTCCACAGGCATATCGTGGATAGCCAGATGGGACACCGAAAATATTTGGTTCTAGTATACGGGCGCTATAGATGTCCCTGAGTGAAAATCACTAAACCTCTGTGGTGAGGAGATGCCCCCCAACGTCAAGACCGAGTGGATATGTATGAGTGCATAAGGGCCGAATACCAGGAGGCCGCATCTCGAGGGTAGGGGGCATAGCTAGGCTGCGTTTGACCAGCTCGTAAATGGGTCCGTTATCGACGTGCCCGGTAAATATTAGCTGACTACTGGCCAGGCGGATGGTGAGGTCTCTTCCACTTGTATGGTCACACGTCAGTGGGCGGCGGTTGTATGTAGAGTGTACTAGACCCCGATGATGATCCTAGAGATGAACCATACTGATATGTGGACTTATTGAGCAGGAGTTGCATACGCATTCATTTATTCATTCACTATCCACGCGGGTTAGTGGTGCGCATTTATTTGTTACGTGTACCTTCGCAATGGTAAGGATTTTGGTTGGGGCACGCGACTGACCTAAGATCAGGAGTTTACCACATTGATTCTGACTATCCAAATTTAGGTATGGCATTGGTTTGTATAGAAGTCCTTGTGGTGGACTCCGTAGCCTGTGATACTACATAATATCATCCTCAATTCACTCCAGCTTGTTCATTTCATTCGCACCGCATATCACATTGCATCCACAGCATTTAACATTTTGGGTTGACATGTTTCTGCATTGATATGGTCATTAGCATTCATGCCTTGCATCGCATAGCCTTGATATGGCTGATGGCACTCATAGACTTATCAACATATTTTCGCTTACTCTGATATCATATGATTTATGATCTTGTCAGCATTTCCACCTATTTTGATAGTGTATGATTTATGACATCGTATTGCATACTCGACACTTATCTTGCGCGCACACTTTCACCACCCACTAAGCTTTCTATAAGCTTACGCATGATAGATGCGTGTAGGTGGCGTTAGGTTACAACAGCATCGAGCATGGAGCTTGCAGCGGTCTTTTGGAGCTTTGATTTCAATATATGTATTTCCCTTTCAACATTGTATTCAATGTTTATATTAGTATATATGTGATGATGATGTTGCCTTTGTGATTTGGGTATACTTGTGGTTATGCTTATTACGAGTTAAATGTACATTGAAAAATCCTCCTTGTAGGATCCCAAGATGGAAATCTGGTGTATGGACGCTGGGTGCCGAGAATGGGGTACTACGGAGGCTGTTGGCACCAGATTCGGCGATCGAAAATTTTATGAGCCCGATTTTCGAGTTTGGGGCGTGACAATTGCGTCTTTCTGAGATTAGCTAGTTTTGAAATTAGGTCAAGATTAGGGTTTTTCTATTTTTTATTTCTAGGAATAGGGTTTTCTAAATTATTTTAGAAACTAACCTTGCTTCCTATTTCTAGGTTTAGAAACTTTCCTTTTCTGTTTTTAGAAACTACTTTCTAATTCTAGGTTTAGAAACTTTCTTAATTGTTTTTAGAAACTAACTTTTTCTATTTTTAGAAACTTTCTATTTTCTGTTTTTAGAAACTTTCCTTTTTTATTTTTATAAACTAGGTTGCTTTCTTATTTCCTTTTTTTAGAAACTAATTCACTTTCATTTTTCTTTTGCAGGGTCCTAACATAGATCTCCTCCAATCTGGTAACTTTCTTCTAACTTCTCCTCTACTTACTTTCCATATTGCTGTAGGATTTTTCTTTTATTCTTTTTTAGGATTAGGTTCAGGATTAGGGTTTCACCATGTATATGCAAGAGTGGGAACGTCAGTATGCTGAGATATTTAAGAGATATTGGGAACGGATATATGATGATTATGATAGGAAACAACTTGTGTCTCAAAATTTTTCTGAAAACATCACTGAGAACCGGCCAGAATATAATGCTCCACCAGTTAAGAAGTCCTTCAATGATTATAGGCAGGAGAATAATTACACTCCACGGATTAAGAAAATAGTATGCAATTATTGGAGTCATCGTGATTATTAGAATGAGGATAATTATCAACCATCCAGCAAGAAGAGAACTATGCATGAATATATTATGGCTGATAATATGTATCAACAACCACCAGACTCTCCCACCTATGACCCGTATGATTATGAATAGTGAAAATAAAAATATGTGGAAGACGAAACAACAACACATCATAGTAACAATTCTCTTAGATCCCTTACCTCTGAAAGCTAACCAGAAACGATCTAAGAGGATTCACTTTAGAGTTACATGGACTATCTTGCAGATATTAGAAAAACATTATAAGTGCTTGATTTGCACATTGATAAGATAGTGGAGGCTTGTTCATCCCAGCCACAACCCAATCTAGAAACACAATGTGAGAAAAGTGATCCTAACTCGCTTGTGAAGAACTTTGGAATTTGGAATGAGGAATTGGATTCCATTAATGAGCACACGGTTCAATTTTTCGAAGAGTCGATCTCGATGACAGTCAAAAGGAATGATCAAGAGACATGGGTTTCTTTCAAATATAATGATACTGACACACTTCACTCATATGGCACACTTGGTTTCAATGATAAGGAAGAGGTTAGTTTATTCAAACCTCAACCCAATCTAGGAACAGAATGTGAGGAAAGCAATCTCAGTCCACGTGTGTACTGCACTTAATTGGAAAATGATGACTATTGGGATGACAATCATGAATGTATAGCTCAAATATCCCTGGATTCAATCTCAAGTTTGGCCCATATCAATGATCAAGAGGTTCAGGAAGTTGTCGACCATAGTGATCTACTCCACCCATCTGACATAACCAATTTAAATGTGGAGGATGAATACTTTCAACTAACCCTTCCAACTTTTGTGAGATATGTTTAGACCACTCCCCTGAATTGAATGATGATACGATTTGAGAGATAAATAAGTTGTCAAGCCTGTATCCTAGTGACCATTCTGTTCCGTACGATCCCGCAGCCCTCCCGGTCAAACTCCGGCGTCCTGTGACCTGTATATATCATTTATACGCGACCTTAAGTTGTAGCCTATAAACTCGAGCCGACTCAACCCGAGACTCATGCCATTATGACCGTATCGTTGTCACGGTTCTGATGCCTCGTCTTGTGTGTCATCCGACGCTTAGATCGTGAGATGTGGCCCACGCTTTATTTTAGCCGTGGACCGCACGTCGTGGGTCCAGGACTTTCCAGATAGCACCATTTCCTAGGACCATTATGAGGGTGACATCACCCCTACCTCTAGTCATCCTACCCTAGCAAAATAATGATTGCTAACTTATCCCATGCCTCTTATAAATCCATTATTTCCTTACAAGTAATGATGCTTTTCTCTTCTATGCTTCTTTATTACAATCATTGCCTAGGAAAGACCACCCCTCTCTCTCTTATCTCTCTCCCTCTCCCTTTAATTTCTCATTCTTACATTGCAATGGCCATGGACGTCCCACCCATCTTCAAATTTTCAGCCACTTCCACTCTCTAGTTCCCTAAATCTAACCCTCCAAACCCCATCTCCACTATTGAATCTCATCCCTTTATAGCATTGGAACCTGGTGGTAAGAGAAGAAGTTCAAGATCTAAGGTAGGTGCTTGTATAGGACTAGATCTTGCTTTCTTTCTTAGATCTTTGTCTTTTATTGGTTAGGATCATGTAGGACCCACTAAACAATGGTGGAGATCTTACTTGACCCTTTGGATGTGACCAATAGCCCATCCTTGATGCATGCATGATCCATGATGGGGCCATTCTCCACGGACCCCACATGATATTTTGAGTTAATCTATGCTATTGATGGGTCATCTAGACACTTGAGTTGTGGTAGGGATGGCATCCCCAACTTAAATTCTTTTATGTAGGGCCATGCAATGCATAGGACCCATATGATGATCATGATGTATGGTTTGGATCTTTTGAGGGGCCTATAGTGGCGGGGTCCCCTCCCTTTGGTCAGTCTCTCCTCTTCTCTCTTTCTCTCTCTTTCCTTTTTTATGGTGATGATGTGTGTGGCCCACCTAATGTTGCATGTGTGGGACATCCACCGTCTAGATTTTTTGGACATTCAGCAAATTTCAGATGGGCTAGATGTCCAGTTGGTGGAGCCCACCATGCTGTCCATTTCAGGCAAGCCTGAATGAGGGGAAAGACACAAATGTTGGCGTGATTCCGGGCCGTGTCGTCCACCCTGATGGACCCAACTATGATGTATGTATTATGTCCACGCCAACCACGTGATGGTCCTACCTTGCTGGACTGTCCAGCGGACGGGCTTTCTAATTATCCGTCTGGATAGGCCTACATGAAGGAAAACACAAATATAAGCTTAAATCCAAAGCTGGTGGGCCCCACACATGTGGTCCCACCTCTGATGTATGTGTTTCATCCATGCAGTCCACTGTCCACACATGGACGGTAGGACCCATGTGAGGTATGTGTTTTATATCCAAGTTGTTCGTCTAGTGGCCTGGACGTGAGGCACCCATGATGTATGTGTTTCCCCACGTCGTCCAGGGCTGGGACATGTGGGGCCCATATGATGTATATCCACACCGTCCATTGTTGGACGTGGGCCCCACTATGTGTATGTGGTCATCTAAACTGTCCAGATCATGGGACCGACCATGATGTAAGTGTTTCATCCACGCCATCTAGATGAGCTCGACGTCGGCCCACCATGTTGTATGTGTTTCATCCTCGCTGTTCGGGGCAGACGGCCCACCAAAATGGATGTGTTGTATATCTAGGCTATCTATCTGGTGGGGCCCATTTGGCATATACAAGGCCACCATAATGTATTTATTTGCTACCCATCTAATTTGGTTGGACCATGGGCTGCCACTTGAGGCCTATTTGGTGATGCATCAGGCCCACCTTAATGTGTATGTTGTGAGCACACTCTCCACCTGATTTTCTGAACCATAGGAGCTAACTTGTAAGGCCCACTTTGATGTATATGATATACATGTTACCCATCCATTTTTATTGAACCATGGGCTGCTCCATCAAGCCCACTATGTTGTATGTGTTACACACACTCACCATCCTCCCATTGTGCTTAGAATCATGGGCTGTTCATGAGGCCCAATTGTATTATGTATGAGGCCTAGTATGACGTAAGGCCCATGAGATGAGGCCCAAGGTGATGTATATGAGGCCCTTGTGTGAGGCCCAAGGTGATGTATATGAGGCCCTTCTATGAGGCCCAATGTGATGTATGTGAGGCCCTTGTGTGAGGCCCAAAGTGATGTATATGAGGCCTAATTGTGATGTGTGATTCCACCATGATGTATATAAAGATGTTTATGATGCCCATTCATATTCCTAATTGGTATTAAAATGGGTCATGCCTTGGGAGCAATGATGGTTAAATGTCCATATTGTAAAAAAGCAATGGTGGTTAAATGCCCACCTCGCAATCCTCCCTAGGGCCCATTATTAGGCCTGTTCTCATCTCCCCTTGCTGTGGGCTAACCCAAATTGATGGGCCCCCACTAGTACAAGTATGATCCATCTCACCTTGTTGGGCTATCCCAAATTATTGGGCCCCATTGGTGATAGTAGAGTACCCAAACTTGGAAGCCCACTCTTTGAATAAGCCATCTAGGCCTATCCTTATTAAGAGAAGGACGCATCATCACCTCTTGACATAGATGGAAGAATCTATGGTAACAGATTTGGTATATCCACTGTTGATAATCGATCTTTATGTTATGGTTTAGATCTATTGTCCTTCTATGGACCCCGACTTGTATATAGGCCAATTATCGATATCGATTATGAGTATGTGATTGCATAGCATCATGATACATGCACATACGTATCATTTGCATGCTTGTTATGAGGAGTGACTGATCATAGCATTATGTCATTGGGCAGGTTATTCGGACTCCCTAATAGACGGAGTTGTCCCACATGAGCACACGGTACATGCAGGATTGCTGCATGACTGGATTGTATGACTCATGCATCTTACATTATGTGATATGGTTACTGTGTACCCTAACGACATAAGGGTAATGGCCTCCGCAGGCATATCGTGGATGGCAGGATTGGATACCGAAAATACTTGGTTCTTAGCACTAGGGCGCAATGATGTGCTTGGGTGAAAGTCCCAAACCCTTATGGTACTAGGAGGATGCTCCAATGTCGAGACCAAGTGGATGTATGTAAGTGCTATAGTTATTTACTCCTTTGATTGTCAAATTTTGTTGTGCCAAAACCACAGTCTGTGTCTTGTGTAGCACATTGATATATATATATATATATATGTGTGTGTGTGTGTGTGTGTGTGTGTGTGTGTATGTTCAAGGCAATGCATCACATGTACAAGGACATTGCTTTAAGTCAAGAACAAAGATCTACTTCAAGAAATGCAAGATCATGTACATTGTTCACTCCTTTAAGATTCAAAGTTCAAAGTTTTAAAGCGACATTGAAAGACAAGTCAACTGTTCATACTCAAGACTCAAGGTGAAATACAACTCAAGTACTACAAATTCAAGCTTTAAAAGATCTCAAGTTCAAGCTCCATTGTGTGTCGAGATCTCAAGCTTCATGAACTTTAAAGACCGTCTATCATTTGAAGAAAAGAAGGTTCAATGTTCATACATCATGTCTAAGGTATGGAAGACCTTAGATTGACCTTAGGGTAGGTCATTTTGAATACATAATTCAAATTGAATTACTTTATAAGTCCTAGCACTGGCACAACCAGTCCAAGAAATTCTACGACCAGTCCTAAGTTGTTGCAAAATTTTTAAAAATTTTGGTTAAGCTACGACCAATCCTGGAGACTGCTCGACTGGTCGTGTGAACAGTGCACGACTCGTCCACAACCAGTATTGCAGCCACAACTCAAAGTCCAACAACTGATTCAACCTTCTCACAACCAGTCGTGGACATGTCACGACCAATCGTGGAGACCACACGACCGGTTGTGCAAGGCCTATGACCAGTCGTGAAACGGTTTTATCCGATTGCGCTCAAAATTTCAAAATGTTGTTGGTCCTACGACCAGTCATGGACGCGATTTCTTCATCTATAAATAGAGCACGAATTTTAGAGTATTTCAATCGAATTAAAGTATAATCAAGTCATCACTCTGAGAGATAAGTTTGTATTCTTTTTAAGCTATATTATGCATATTTAATATTCTCTTTTATTAGCTTTGTATATTTGATTTTGTATTCTGCATTCCAATCTGATTTAAAAGAGGGATTGAAGAATTCCCACTTCTTGGAATCAAAATCAAATAGAGCTAGCCCAACTGGATTTTATTTAAAATCAATTTAGAATCTAGAACCATTTCATAAGTGAGTATTGGACATTAAACTTCTATTCGAACTTCTACTCCGATTTGGTTCTTCTGGGCTGCAACAAAAGGATAAATCCAGGTATTTTACATTATTGTAATTTTCTTTGTTTTGGTTTCTTTTGAGATTAAGCCAGAAAAATCTCATTCTTTTGGTTATATGAGGTGATCCAGAAAACTCAAAGTGTGGGGTTTTTGAATTGTATAAGCCCACTTGAAAGACACTAGAAAAACGTATTTTCATAGTGAACGATAATATCCACTATGTGAAGATATTAGGAGTGGAGTAGTTGTGTGGCTATTGTTTAACAGTTGGTGTACACACAATCGAACCACTATAATTCTTTGTGTCTTATGGTTTGAATGTTTGTTTATTCTCTATATCTTTTATCATTCAAGATTGTGGATGTATTTGTGGATGTGAATGTTGTAATTTTTAAATTTCAAGCATTGCGAGGAATGTTGTAATAGTTTAGATTTCCTTTCTAGCTATTTCCTTTTTATTCCTCTTCAGTTTGAGTTTTTGATACACAAACTGTTCTAGTAAGGTTGTCCTGCCATAAACCCTTGGTTTTTATGGTGCAAAGTTGTCCTTAGAACAACATTGTATCAACCTCTCAATACTAGAATTTTGAGGTTGCTTTACATTTCCGTATTGTGGTTTGTTTAAAGTGCTGTCTTTCATTTATTTGTTTAAATTCCGTTGTTATCATTTTAATTTGGCATAGTCCTATTCACCCCCCCCCCCGGCCGCCCCTCTAGGACATATAGCTCGACCTTTTCAATATATGTGCGCACGAGGACCGTATACCAGTAGGCCGCGTCTCCCACTGTATCGTGGTCTATTGGAAGAGGGTGTGACCTTACTCGCCTGAGTGAGGGGGCACTATCTAGGTTGAGTTTGACTAGATTGAGGAATGGGTCTGCTATCGACGAGTCGGGCCCTATATTGGCAGGCGGATAGTGAGGTGTCTTCCACTTACCCAGTTGTGCACTCAGATAGGGGAGGCAAGTTGGTGTAGAGTGTACTAGACCCTGGTGATTATCCAGAGTGATAACTGTACTAATATATGATGCTCCAAAGGTGAGCTGGATTGATATGTGCATTCAAATGAGAATTGGTATGCTTGAGCTACATCTTGCATATGACATTGGCCATGTAGGCCTTGCATCACATCATAGCCTTGATATGGCCCATAGCATTCATGCCTTGCATCGCATAGCCTTGATACGACTGATAGTATTCATGGATTCGCCAGCATTTTTTGCATTACTCTGTTATTCCATTCTGAGCACGCTTATATTATGTACACACTTACACCACCCTCTGAGCTTTCTATAAGCCTATGCATGATAGATACCTACTGGTGATGCCAGGACGCAGTCGTAGCAGAGCATAGGCAGGAGTGTGCGGCTGAACTTCCAGAGTTTCCTTTTGATATCTCTATATTGTATTTCCTTTAGTACCTTGTACTTAAATTTTTTTTTTATCATAGTGGATATGTGGCGATGTTTCTGGTTATGGCATGCAAGTTATGTTTATGGTTACGATTATTATGAAATAAATTCATGTTGAAAATCCTCCTTGTAGGATCGCAGGATTGGAACCTGGTCTATGGGTACCAGGAGCCGAGAATGGGGTACTACGAAGGTTGTCGGCGCCGGATTCGGCGATCGAAAATTTTGTGAGCCCAGTTTTTGAGTTTCGGGAGTGACAGGAGTTGGTATCAAAGCATAACTTAGGGAGAACCAAGGACAAAATCACATATCTGCTATGAATTTAGGACGATTAGGTCCCGAGTGCATAATCTTCTGGTTTGGTTCCCTAATGCAGCCTTCAAGGGTTCTCAAGCCTGTTAGGTACCTTTGTTCTTTTCTGTTGACCATGCCGCCGTGGTGAGGCACCCAAGTGCCCCGAGCAGCCTCCGCTCCACCACATGAGGTTCCCATTCCATCACTTGAGATTCTTATTTCACCACCCGCAGTTCTCATTCCCCCACCTGAGCCTCCTACTCCCAAGCCCGAGACCCTTGCAGATCTTGTGCCTCCGTCCAAGACTAACGTAGCCCCTACCATGCCAGTTGGTGCCGATCAGTTGTAGCAGATGCTCTAGGCTGTGACAGTCGCCCTCCACGGGCAAGGCAGGCGCCCTGCTGAGACCTCAGAGCAGGCAGAGGAAGAGCGCGCGAGTGCCCTCGAGATTTTCTTTGACTCGATCCCCCACGATTCCAAGGAGAGCCCGATCCGACTGCTGCAGAAAGGTGGCGCTCCCGAGTGGCGAAGATGTTCGAGACCATGAGATGTATGACCCAGTAGTGTGTCCCTTTGGCCGTGTATTTACTTGAGGGTGAAGTCGAGCATTGGTGGACCTCCATTGCCTATGCTGTAGGGCATGATTTTGTCTGGACATGGGAGGATTTCAGCCGCTGGTTTGACCGGCAGTATTTCCCCGACCACATTTGACGGCAGCGAGCATTGGAGTTCGAGACCCTAGTCCAGAGAGATATGTCCGTGTGGCAGTGCACGACCCGTTTTATGGCGCTGTCGAGGTTTACGCCGTATTTGATTGATGATGAGGGCGTAAGGCCCGCCATTTTGAGAACGACTTACGTTTTAGCCTCCGAGGCCATGTTATCGGCCATATGCTTCAGACTTTCGAGGAGGTCGTGCAGAGGGCTCAGATCTATGAGGCATATTAGGCCGATTCGCAGAGAGATCGTGATCATAGAGAAGATCGAAAGAGGTAGGCCCCCTCTGGTGGCCCCCATCATCAGCATCATTGCCCCCAGCAGAGGCGCATAGGCCGCCTAGTCGCCAGGGCACCAGCGGCACCCCCAGTACCACCTTAAAGGCAGTTCCAGGTGCCTTTTTTAGATGCGGTGGGATAAGACACCGCAAGTGGGAATGTCCCCAACCGCAACAGTAGCTGAGAGCACCACAACAGCAATAACAACTCCCACCATCGAGGCCCTCGCAGCAACATCATCAACACCATCCTCTGAGACCACAGCAGCCGAGGCAGCAGTTTCGGCCATAGCAGCAGTAACATTAAAGACCTTAGAGGGGATATGCACCTCCCTAGCCAGCTCATGCTAGGTTCTACACGGCTTAGTAGAACCTGTAGTCATCTGGAGGAGTTGTTGAGGGTATTCTCCCCGTCTCTGCATGCATCGCTTGAGTATTGTTTGATTCTGGTGTTTCACACTCCTTTATGTCTGAGGGTTTCTGTCGTTTGACCGGATTGCCGATTGAGTCTGCCCATGAGGGATTGTCAGTATCGACACCCTTGGGGAAGACCGCAGTGTTAGGCCATTTCTATTCGTCTTACCCCATGTTGGTGGGGGAGACTTTCTTACCCGCTGACTTGTTTATGTTACTGATGTCAAAGTTCGACGTCATCCTGGGTATGGGTTGGCTAGCCTAGTACTACGTCGTCTTAGACTGCTCCTTGAGGACAATCATATTTTTATACCCGGCTTGCCGCAGTTCCAGTTTGTTGTCGAGCCCAGAGGAGAGTTGCTGTCTTGTTTGATGTCATGTGTAGTAGAGGAGCCTGTAGTAGTGAGCGTTGGTCAGTTGTCAGTGGTTTGTGATTTTCTAGATGCATTTCATGAGATTCTGGGATTGCCGTTGCGCCAGCATATTGAGTTCCAGATTGATCTTGTGCATGGTACTGCGCTTATCTGAAAGGACCCGTATCGTATGACACCGATGGAGTTGCAGGAGCTGCAGCAGTAGTTGGACGAGTTGCATGAGCTAGGCTTCATTCGTCTGAGCAGTTTGCCGGGGAGAGCACCAGTACTATTTATCCAGAAGAAGGATGGCTTGTTGAGGCTCTACGTGGATTACTGCGAACTCAACCGGATCACGATAAAAAAATAAGTATCCGCTCCCAAGGATAGATGATTTATTTGATCAGCTGTAGGATGCACAGTTCTTTTTGAAGATTGACCCACGGTCCGGTTATCATCAGATTCGAATCCGAGAGGATGACATCCCGAATACAGCTTTCAGGACACGCTATGGTCACTTTGAGTTTCAGGTCATGTCCTTCGGAGTGACCAATGCGCCGGCGGTCTTTATGCAGTTGATGAACGAGGTCTTCCGTCCTTATCTCAATCAATTTGTTATGGTCTTTGTCAACGATATTCTGATCTATTCGAGGACTCGCGAGGACCATGAGCAGCATCTGGAGATTACCTTGCAGACCCTCCATGCCCACCAGCTGTATGTGAAGTTGGAGAAGTGTAAGTTTTGGCAGGAGGAGGTGAAGTTCTTCGGTCACATGGTGACGAAGGAGGGTGTCGCAGTAGACCCCTCAAAGATAGATGCAGTGCATCGGTGGGGCCAACCCATGAATGCGTCCGAGATCCGCAGTTTTCTTGGTTTGGTGGGATATTATCGACATTTTATTGAGGGATTCTCCTGTATCGTAGCACCGCTAACCAGGTTGACCCGTAAGGGCGTAGAGTTTATGTGGAGTGATGCGTGTGAGTGAGCATTTATGGAACTAAAGGACCACCTCACATCTGCTCCTGTCCTCATTCTTCTCTCTGGGAGTGAAAGATTTGTTGTATTTACTGATGCTTCGCGTGTAGGTTTGGGTGCTGTCCTGATGCAGCGCGGGAAGCCAGTGGCTTATGCGTCTCGCCAACTCAAGGTCCATCAGCTGAACTACCCCACGCATGATTTGGAGCTGACATCAGTCCTCTTCTCACTGAAGGTGTGGAGACACTATCTCTATGGGGTCAGGTTCAAGCTCTTCTCCGACCACAAGAGCTTGAAGTATATATTCTCTCAGTCCGAACTGAACATGAGGTAGAGACGTTGGATGGAGCTCCTGAAGGACTATGATTTTGATCTTCAGTACCACCCAAGCAAGGTGAACGTGGTGGCGGATGCCCTCAGCTGTTAGCCATGAGGCCTGGTGACAGATATGATGATTCAGGAGTGGGAGATGCTCGAGGATATTACAGCATATGACTTCGAGTTTGACTTACAGTTTTCTATCGTTCGGTTATCGAGCCTGTTGATTCAACCCTCTCTTGTCGCAAGGGTGATCGAGGCTCAGTAGTCAGACGAGTTACTTAAAGGTTATCGAGTAGAGGCGGCATCTGCGAGTCAGTCAGATTGGCAGATTGGTTCTGATGGTGGACTTCGCTTCAGAGGTCGATTATGTGTCTCAAATATTCCAGAGTTGCATAGAGATCTTATGACAATGCACATCAATCGAGGTTTTCTATCCACCCTGTCTCGATGAAGATGTATCGCGATATGATGCGACGGTATTTTTGGGCAAGGATGAAGCTCCAGATCGCCAGTTTTGTGGCCGAGTGTGACACATGCCAGCATATCAAGGCTAATCATCAGAGACCCCTAGGTCCATTGCAGCCGTTGAGCGTCCCGACGTGGAAGTGGGAGCACGTATCCACCGATTTTATTATGGACTTTTCAAGGACTCAGCGCGGTCATGACACCATCTGGGTTGTCATGGATCGTCTGACGAAATCGGCACATTTTCTCATGATTCGTGTGACTTGGCCCTTGGACCGGCTTACTAGATTGTTTATTGATGAGATTGTAAAACTTCACGATGTTCCAGTCTCGATTGTTTCTGACCGAAACCCGAGGTTCATGTCTCAATTTTGGAGGAGCTTCTAGAAGGTTATGGGGTCTGCCTTACAGTTCAGCACCACATATCATCTGCAGATTGATGGACAAACTAAGAGGGTCAACCAGATCCTTGAGGATATGCTCAGAGCTTGCATGATCGACTTCTCAGGTTGCTACTATTGGTAAGGCTCCCTTCGAGGCCTTATATGGTAGACCATGTAGATCTCCTAGTCGTTATGCCGAGGTTAGTGAGCACCGTCTCTTAGGCCCCAAGCTTGTGTAGCAGACGTCGAAGGTTATCGATATCATCAGGCAGAGGATGCGTACAGATCAGAGCCGGTAAAAGAGTTTTGCTGATCGTCGGCGTCGTCCCTTGGAGTTCGCTATTGGAGATAGAGTGTATCTTAAGGTCTCGCCCATGAAGGGCATGGTTCGATTTGAAGCGAAGGGCAAGCATACCCTAATATTATTAGACCTTTTGAGATCACTGGGCACGTTGGCACCGTGGTCTATAGGCTAGCCTTACCTTCTTAGTTATCTGTCATCCACAAAGTTTTTCATGTTTCAATGTTGTGGAAGTGTGGGTCAGATACCATTCCTGTGATTAATTGGCGGCCTCTTGAGATCCGTGAGGATGCTTCCTACATTGAACAACCAATTCACATCCTTGATCGGAAGGAGCAGGTTCTCCGGACCAAGGTCATTCCCTTGGTGAAGGTGCAGTGGGGTCACCATTATATTGAGGAGGCATCTTGGGAGCCCGAGGCTGAGATTAGAGAGCGTTATCCCCATCTTTTTGTAGATTGATTGTGCTTGTTTCATGTTTTCTACTATATTAATTGATATATCTATATATGCGATACCACATTTTCTCTTCTTTCTAGTTTTGTTCTCCATGATAGTAAATTTCAAGGATGAAATTTTTATTAGGAAGGGAGAGCTGTCAGGCCTGTGTCTTACTGACCATTCCATTCTGTAGGATCTTGCGGCCCTCCCGGTAAAATTTCAGTGACCCGTGACCTGTAGATATCATTTGCACGTGACCTTAAGTCACAACCTGTAAACCTGAGCTGACTCAACCAGAGACCCATGCCATTGTGACCACATTGTCACCGCGGTTCCGATGCCACGTCTCATGCGCCAATCCGACGCTTGGATCATGAGATGTGGCCCGCACTCTCTTCCGGCAGTGGACTGCACATCGCAGGGCCAGGACTTTCCAGATAGCGTCATTTCCTAAGACCATTATGAGGGTGACATCACCCCTACCTCTAGCCATCCTACCCTAGCAAAGCAATGATTGCTAACCTATCCCAAGCCTCTTACAAATCCATTATTACCTTACAAGTAATGAGGCTTTTCTCTTCCATGCTTCTTTCATCCAATTAGTGCTTAAGAAAGACCACCCCTCTCTCTCTTATCTCTCTCCCTCTCCCTTTCATTTCTCATTCTTCCATTGCAATGGCCATGGATGTCCCACCCATCTCCAAATTTTCAACCACTTCCACTCTCTAGTTCTCCAAATCTAGCCCTCCAAACCCTATCTCAATTATTGAATCTCATCCCTTTGGAGCATTGGAACCTAGTGGTGTGAGAAGAAGTTTAAGATCCAAGGTGGGTTCTTGTTTAGGACTAGATCTTGCTTTCTTTCTTAGATCTTTGTCTTTTATTGCTTAGGATCATGTATGACCCACCAATCAATGGTAGAGATCCTACTTGACCCTTTGGATGTGTCCAATGGCCCATCCTTATTGCATGCATGATCCATGATGGGGTCATTCTCAGTAGACCCCATCATGATGTTTTGAGTTAATCCAAGCTATTGATGGGTCATCTAGACACTTGAGTTGTGGTAGGGATGGCAGACCCACCTTAAATTCTTTTATGTAGGGCCATGCAATGCATGAGACCCATATGATGATCAAGATGTATGGTTTGAATCTTTTGAGGGGCTCACAGTGGCGGGGTCCCCTCCCTTTGGCCGGTCTCTCTTCTTCTCTCTTTCTCTCTCTTTCCTTTTTATGGTGATGATGTGTGTGGCCCACCTAATGTTGCATGTGTGGGACATCCACCGTCGAGAATTTTCTGGACATCCAGCGAATTTCAGATGGGCTGGACGTCCAGTTGGTGGAGCCCACCTTGTTGTCTATTTCAGGCCAGCCTGGATGAGGGGGAAGACACAAATGTCGGCGTGATTCCAGGGCCATGTGGCCCACCTTATTGGACCCGACTGTGATGTATGTATCATGTCCACGCCGTTCACGTGATGGGCCCACCTTGTTGGACTGTCCAGCGGACGAGCTTGCAGCCTGCCCGTCTGGACAGGTCTACATGAAGGAAAACACAAATATAAGCTTAAATCCAAAGCTGGTGGGCCTCACACGTGTGGTCCCACCTCTGATGTATGTGTTTCATCCATGCAGTCCACCGTCCACATGTGAACGATGGGACCCATGTGAGGTATGTGTTTTATATCCAGGTCGTCCATCCAAGGGCCTAGACATGAGGCATCATGATGTATGTGTTTTCCCATGCCGTCCAGGGCTGGGACACATGGGGCACATATGATGTATATCCACACCGTCCATTGCTAGATGTAGGCCCCACCATGTGAATGTGGTCATCCAGACTGTCCAGATCATAGGACCGGCCATGATGTAACTATTTCATCCACACCATCCAGATGGGCTGGACGTGGGCCCACCATCTTGTATGTGTTTCATCCTCGTTGTTCGGGGCAGACGGTCCACCAAAATGGATGTGTTGTATATCTAGGTTGTCCATCTGGTGGGGCCCATCTAGCATGTACAGGGCCACCATGATGTATTTATTTATTCCCCATCTAATTTGGTTGGACCATGGGCTACCACGTGAGGCCCATTTGGTGATGCATCAGGCCCACCTTAATGTGTGTGTTATGAGCACACTCTTCACCTGATTTTCTTGACTATAGGGGTTGACCTGTAAGTCCCACCTTGATGTATATGATATACATGTTGCCCATCCATTTTTATATAACCATGGGCTGCCCCATCAGGCCCACTATGTTGTTTGCGTTACACACACTCACCATCCTCCCATTGTGCCTAAAATCATGGGCTGTTCATGAGATCTAGTTGTATTGTGTATGAGGCCTAGTATGATGTATGTAAGGCCCATGAGATGAGGCACAAGGTAATGTATATGAGGCCCTTGTGTGAGTCCCAAGGTGATGTATATAAGGCCCTTGTATAAGGCCCAATGTGATGTATTGGAGGCCCTTGTGAGAGGCCTAATTATGATGTGTGATTCCACCATGATATATGTAAAGATGTTTATGGTGCCCATTCATCTTCCTAGTTGGTATTAAAATGGATCTTGCCTTGGGAGCAATGATGGTTAAATGTCCACATTGTAAAAAGGAATGGTGGTTAAATGCCCACCCTATAATCCTCCCTAGGGCCCATTGTTAGGCTCGTTCTCATCTCCCCTTGTTGTGGACTAACCCAAATTGATGGGCCCCCACTAGTACAAGTATGATCCATCTCACCTTTTTAGGCTATTCCAAATTTTTGGACCTGGTGCTAGTAGAGTACCCAAACTTGGAAGCCCACTCTTTAAATAGGCTATCTAGGCCTATCTTTATTATGAGAAGGACGCATCATCACCTCTTGCCATAGATGGAAGAATCTGTGACATCATATTTGGTATATCCACTGTTGAGGATCGATCTTTATGTTATGGTTTAGATCTGCTATCTTTCTATGGACCCTGACTTGTATATAGGCTGATTATCGATACCGATTATGAGTATGTGATAGCATAGCATCATGATACATTCCCATACGCATCATCTGCATGCTTGTTACGAGGAGTGACTAATCATAGCATTATGTCATTAGGCAGGTTGTTGGGACTCCCTGATAGACGGAGTTGTCCCACATGAGCGCACGGTACGCGTAGGATTGATGTATGATTAGATTGTATGACTCATGCATCTTACATTGTGTGATATGGTTATTGTGTATCCTAGCAACATTAAGGTAATGGCCTCCATAGGCATATCATGGATACAGGATTGGATACCGAAAATACTTGGTTCTAAGCACTAGGGTGCAATGATGTCCTTGGGTGAAAGTCTCCAAACCCTTATGGTACCAAGAGGATGCTCCAACGTCAAGACCGAGTGGATGTATGAGCACAAGAGGACCATATACTAGTAGGCCGCATCTCCCACTGTGTCGTTATTGGTTGGAAGGGGGGTGCAACCTTACCCTCCTGAGTGAGGGGACAATATCTAGGTTGAGTTTGATCCGCTTGAGGAATGGGTCCGCTATCGACGAGCCAGACCCGATAATGGAAAGCAGAGAATGAGGTCTCTTCCACTTACCTAGTGTGCGCTCAAATAGGGGCGACAAGATGACATAGAGTATACTAGACCCCGGTGATTATCTAGAGTGAGAAATGTACTGATATATGATGCTCCAGAGATAAGCTGGATTGATATGTGGATTCAGATGAGGATTGGTATGCTTGAGCTACACCTTGCATATGATGAAAGTGCCCTAGTTTCTCAATTAGCATGAATGTTGAGTCAGCAAGACAAGTGAGCCCCATAGGAAGATCATTCAAGCATCTGCCTCAAAAGGATGTGTACTTGAACTCGTCAAAGGTAAACTTAGCCTCACATCCCATGACCCAAAACACCAGGTACATAAAACCCTTAAAAATGGAACGAACAACATTGGGTTTAAGGTGTGAAAACTATTTTGCAAAATCAGGAAAATCCCCAAGTTTTCAGCCTTTGTCGATTAATCGATAAGTACTTCGATGGAATCGGACTCTGTTATCAATGTCCTCGATACTCACTCAATGGTATCAAAATGAGGACTTCAGGTGTCCAGCAACCAAAATGAATCTTGGACTGAATTATCGATTAATCGATGACATGATCGATATCATCGACTTTTGAATCTCGAGCTCATTGAGATGGCTAGATAAAATCGACATCTGGTCAGTTTGTGTCCAATATGCAGTTAAGGAAAATCATGTGATTTTCGATATCTCGAAGAGAGCCTCGATATCGTCAAAATTCAAACCTCGATGATATTGACGGATCTTCGATGATATCGAATTGGGACACAAATCTATCTAGCAAGCTTTCAAGTAAAATATTTCAAAATGTTCGAAGTATCGAGAATCACTCGATGATATCGATATTCAAAGATCGAACATAGCGAGACTAGGTCGATAGCATCGAATTGGGACACTAGACTGTCCAGCAAGTTTATAGGAAAATTTCTTGAAAAAAATTGATGAATCGAAACTGGTATCGATATCATCGATATTCAAAACCAGATGATATCGAGGGATACTTGATCATATCGATGCCTGTTCAGTTCCTAGGGCAAGTTTGCTCTTAGGTTTTTTTAAATGTCGAGGAATCGATCCATGGGTCGATGTTATCGGAGTTCAAAATCCAATGACATCGAAGCCTGCTCGATTTTATTGATCTGTTGGCAAAAAGGTTCAAAAACGTTTGACAGATTGAGTTTGTATCATCGAGCGGCCATTCGATGCTATCGAGAGTATACACTCGATGATATCAAAGCCTGCTCGATGATATCAAACTTTGTTAAAAATATAACTATTTTATTTTCGTTGGAACATTTTGCCTATTTAATGAGAGCTTGCCCGAGGTTATTTGTAGAGAAAATAGATAAAGATTTTGAGTGTTTAATTCAGATCACCTACCCTAAGCCTTTTCTCTCATGGGAGTTCATTCCTCAATCCACCCTCATCATCGATATTCAATAGAGTGGATTGGTGAATGAACTTCTGCATTCAAGGATCCTCCAACTACCACCTTAATGGCAAATCATTGAGCTAGGATACCTTAAATGCATAGATACTTGGAATCATTTTGTCTCTAATATAGGAAAATATTTAATAGAGTAGGATTCCAACATAACCTTGACCCAACCCGTCGTCGTACATCGGAGCATCATAAGTGTTGCAGATCAAGGTAGCTGAAGATTCTTCATCAACAAAGAAGGAGATCTTCATCAACGTACTAAATGGGGATCATCTACTTATCTGTAAGTCATTACAGTCCAGAGACCCTGCTGATCATTTCTTTGTGTAGGATTGGATCATAGGTGATTCTCACCCCTTTTAAGTCCTCATAAGAGGCCTCTAACGGGAGAATTCGTGTGGGTGATGTGTGTTTATCCTTGATCTTGGGAGTATAAACTTAGGTCCTTAGTGTAGGTCCTTGGCCTGTGTGGCTTAAAACTTAGGTGATGTGTGTTGACCTTTGCTCTTGTGTAGGGCATAAACTCTAGGTTCCTTATGTGGATCCTTGGCCTATGTGGCCTAAAACGTAGGTGCTGTGTGTTGACTTTTGCTCTTGTGTAGGGACTAAACTCTAGGTTCCTTGTGTGGATCCTTGGCCAGTGTGGCCTAAAATCTGGGTGTTGTGTGTTGACCCTTGCTCCTGTATGGAGCATAAACTTGTGTCTCGTGGAGACATGTTAGGTACCTTGTATAGGTCTTAAAGTCAGCCTTGTGTAAGTTGTACTAGTTTGAGGTGAACCTGATTTGAAACCTCTGTTAGCGAGATCCAGTACACTCAAGGGTTGAGTGTGTCTGCCGAAAGTGGAGTAGACACGTAGTCGAACCACTATAAAAATTATTGTGTTTGGGATTGCTATTTACTTTTACTGCTTATGTGATATCTCTGAATGTTCTCATAATGTATGTTTACATGATTACCTAGAACTAATTAGAATCACATCTCACACACAGTCACATCCATCATGAACTATTTTCTATATCTTGTTTATGTTTTGAATAGTCTTATGATTGGATCCTCTATTTGGCTTGGAAGCCATTAGAATTACATTGAAGAAATCCTGATACTTGCATATTGATTCAGTATAGGGTTGAAAGGTTTTAAATCATCATAAAATATTAAAAAGTCCTATTCACCGCCCTCTAGGACACCTTGGCATATTCCTACTTCTACTAAAGTGGTCATTACCACAATTTCATATGACATTCGCCATGTAGGCCTTGGATCCCATCATAGCCTTGATATGGCTGATAACATTCATGCCTTACATCGCATAGCCTTGATACGGCTGATACTATTCATGGATTCGATAGCATTTTCCACATTACTCTGATATTGCATTCTGAGCACGCTTATTTTGTGCACACACTTACACCACCCTCTAAGCTTTCTATAAGCTTATGCACGATAGATGCATGCTGGTGACGCTAGGACGCAGTCGTAGCTGAGCATAGGCAGGAGCGTGCGGCTGAGCTTCCAGAGTTTCCTTTTGATATCTCTATATTGTACTTCCTTTTGTACCTTGTACTCAGAAGTTTTTTTTTTATCATAATGGATATGTGGTGATGTTTCTGGTTATGGCATGTGGGTTATGCCTATGGTTATGATTATTATGAAACAAATTCATGTTAAAAATCCTCCTTGTAGGATCCCAAGATCGGAACCTAGTATATGGGTGCCGAGAGCCAAGAATGGGGTACTATGGAGGCTGTTGACGCCGGATTCGGCGATCGAGAAATTTCTTAGCCCGGTTTTGGAGTTTAGGGTGTGACAGGAGTTGCTCGATATGACTCTGGAATTTGAAACCATCCGATTGAGGCCACCATCTGAGTTGTCAACCCTTAACAATACAATGCCTTTACTGAGTAGTACCGATGAACAGAGTCTTCACATTAGTTCTTCGCCTGTTAATTTTCAATCTACCTATGTAAGGCGAGACAAGATACATCTGGTGACAATTTATTCTCACCATGATGAAGAGCAAGAGATCATGCTTCCATCCACTTCCAGAGACGATGGAATCCTTGGGCAGATCATCACTAACTTCAATGTGGAAAATGAATCAATCTCAACTGAATCTCCCAACTCTTTGGACGATTGCTTGGCACACTTTGCAGATTCAAACGATCCTATGATAAAAGAAATAGTGGATGCCTCGCAAGACAATACATCGGTAGTTGTCGCTGACTCAGAAAACCCTTATTCTGAAGCCCCTCCTCCTTCCCCAGATCTTAAGTGTTTACCAGTAAAGGAAGAGGAGCTAGAAATTGAACCGAAGTCTGAAACTTCGGAATGTGTTGAGACTACATCATTTACTGAGAATTTTTCTGAATTTTATCTACTTATAATCTCTGATTCACCATGGGGTACTAACTCTGAAACTTTCTCTATCACAAGTGAATCATATATACTTTGGACACCTCAGGAGATAAAAAGGAAACCTTATGCTGAGGTCCATAAATTTCTCTGAAAATTCATGCTCCAGGTCATCCAAGCCTATTGTAAAAAGGGCTTTTGGATGATCTTGTTGAGAAACCTACTGAGAAATTTATCAAGATATTGGCTGGATGAGGAACCTTGCAGCCTGACTGAGTAGCTTTTCCTTTATTTTCCTAGTTTAGGATTAGTTTGTTGCATTCAGCTGTTTTAGGATAGTTTGCTTATCAACGATTTAAGTCTTTTGTGTTAACCTAATTTTCACACTGAGATCATTGGAAATGCCTCAAAATTCCTTCTTCAGGTATTCTCTATCCATCACTTCCATTTTCTTCTCATTGCCACTTTTACATTATATGCTTATTTCTTTTATATTGAGGACAATGTAGATTTTAGGTTGGGATGAGAGATTAGGCAGGCTAATCAGTTGTTTTTTCAGTCTTTTAGCAAATATTGTGAAAAAAAAAATGAAGTATAAGATGCTTAATGTTGATGATTTATGTCCCTTAGATTCAGTTATTTAGAGATTTCAAAGTAAGTTTGAATTATAAATCCATGATTAGGAGTTTTAAACATTGATCGAGTCATGATTTCATATGCCACATCTAACTTTCACATTAAAGCTTCAATCAACATTGAATTGTTAACTTAGTGATTATTAAGCATGGAAGGAACCAACCTGGGGAATTTGTCCATCATGTTTAATCAGAAGAATTGAAAAGAAAGAAAAATAAATAAATACTCAACTAAAAAACAGTTATCATCGAAAATGGCTACCTATTAAAAATCTTTAAAAAGGTCGACATAGGGTGAAAGCCATCAATGGAAAAATTAAAAGCTGGAAGAACGAAAAGATGAACTATATGGCAAGTTTTGGTTGTCCTGAATGCTCTTTTGATTATCAACGTTATCATGAAAATGGAGAATTAAGCCGTTAATTATGATAAGTCTAAGCTTCATTATACACTCATGAAACTCAATGTTTATAATTGTTCTAATAGGAGGATTAATACTTTAAACTAGATTGTGAAATTTACTGAGCGCTAGAGTGAGGAGAAGGTGATGTTCAACATTGATGCATCTTAGAATTTTATTATCTGGATTGTTTAAAATAAAATTAAAAAAAAAAACCATTTGAGCTTATAGAAATTGTCCTATGGTTCTCGAAATAATTTTCGCATACTTTGCTCAGGACTAGCAAAATGCTGGTTGAGGATTGTATTGAGAATCAAATATTGCATATTATTCCCCATTTATTACTTGGTTTTATGAACATGATAATGCTTAATGTTCTATTTTAATCATGTTTGTGTTGCAAGGTGAATTTAAAAGCTTAAATTGAAAAGGATGCTAAAAGCATGGATTTAATGCTCAAGGATCACCAAAGTCAAGGATGGATCTTATGAGACCAAGAATGAGGAATTTGCATGCCAAAGATTCAAAAAAGCCAAGTGAGGAATGAAGAGCATTGAAGACTTGAAGTGAAGAAAAGGAACCCAAAAATATGCCTCCTTCGACTAGTCACTCGACTAGTCGAAGATTCCTTGACTCGAACTCCAGCGACAAAATCTTCTAAGTTCCTGTCACCCTCGACCAATCGAAGGAGACCCTCGACCAGTCGAAGGTTGTCCTCAACCAGTCTAAGGTTAAGCAGATTTTGTGCAAACTACGTAAATTTGAGGCGGTTTTCAGATTTTTTTCAAGTGAGTGCGAAAGGAGGTGCTGCAAAACTATAAATAGGAATCCATAGGACGTTCTTAGGTATCTTCTAGGGTTTGAGGAGTGGCGCAAAAGGGTGGAGCAGCTGTCCGAGAGATTTTTTTCCTCTTCTTTAGTTGATCTTTTTGTTTTGTTAAGAGTTCTGAGTTCAATCATGTCTATGGTTGGCTAAACCTCTTAGCTAGGGCTAAGAGGTGAAACTTGTAGCATGATTGGCATGTTTGCTTTGTTTTTATTCATGTTTTTTTGAACTCTCTTGGATTATAGTTTGATTATAAGGAATATTTTTAATTATTAATGGTTTGTTGTGACAAATTACAATAGATCTAAGATAACTTTGAATATCTTCTTTTTCTGATTTGAGATTATGAAATTAGGAAGTCCCATTGTTCACCATCATCCCTTTGGCATGGTAGGATTATGAAATCCTTCTTAACCTTCACAATTCTCTTATGATTGGTTGTGGGATTGGTAAATCCTGTTGTTTGCCTTGTCTCCTGGGCATGGTTAGGCGATGGAATCACTTCCAAATCATCACAACTCTCATCTATTGATGATTAAATCCATGAGAAGTTCAAAGATCTGACAAATCTCTTCTCACCAATTAGATAGGATAGAACTTAATTCCAGTTGTGTCCTTAAATCATGCAAGGTGCTTCCCAATTGCTACAAGTGTATCCTTGGCACCCTAGTTCCCACCTTTAAATTCACTAGTTTTAATTACTCTAATCACAATTACTCTCTCAAATATTTTAGAATTAGGTTTACATCTTCTTCTAGTTCTAGTTCTAGTTAAATTCAGAATACACACGAGATTAGTCCCTGTGGATTCGACCTCTGTCTCATCGATATTATTACTGCATCGCGACCCTACACTTGGGGTTGTGAACAGTTTGATTGTGATAGCTCGTGAAAATCAGAATAATTGTACATGGTTGTTAAGGTGAACCTGGGAAAATATTTTCATAGTGAAAGCCAAAATTACGAGGGAAGTTATTTTGGGAGTGGAGTAGGTGTGGCTGTTTTTAAAGCACCGAACCACTATAATCCTCTGTGTTATGTGGTGAATGTCTTTATTTTTTATATGGTGAATGGTTGTATTTAATTTCTAGTTAGGTGGTGAATATTGTAATATTTTATTTTTATTTACTCTTGTAAGTTTGAAGTTTTGATTTTAAAGAAATTCGTGAAATAAGGTTGTCCTGCCTAAAACTTTAGGTGAAGTTTGTCATACGAATTATTTGGAATCAACGTTTCAATACTTAAGCAATTGAGATCTCTGATTTATTTACATATTCAACATTTATTTCGATTATTTAGCATAATCCTATTCACCCCCCTCTAGGACATCTTAAGCTCTCTTTTTCAAATATGAATTTTTGAAATCAATGCACTGAAACTGTCAAAATTCGTACATGCAGAATATTGCTGAACAGGCTTACTCAGTTCAACTGAGTCCCACTCGGTGCAACCAAACCCTGCTATCTAGATTTACTTGGTTGCTTGAGGTTTACTCAGTGCAACCGAGCATTACTGTCCAGATTGCACTAGTTTGCTCGGTGCAACTGAGTTCCACTCGGTTCAACTGAACCTTGCTGTCCTTATTCTTCAAAATTTTCAAATTTCACTTGGTCGAGCAGTTTTGGTAGATCCAAGGTCACTCCTTTTAGTCCCAAACATGTGTGAATACACACAGACATGGAGTCAAGTCCAGAAATCAAATGTACTGCCCAAGGACGTCCAATTCCCAACTGGGAAAAATTCGAGGCGTTACATAGGGTCACCTATCTAAAGTGTTATGGTCTCTCAATTTTCTATGAAGGGAAATAGTGGTGGAGGCCATTAAGACATGTAAGTGGCTAAGGTCTTTATCACTAAAAAAGCTCCTAAATCGGATTCAAAATCCTCTATATTATCCTATGTTGTCGTCATAACCTTGCCATTAGATCTTACTTTGCTAGGGAAATCGATGGCAATATGTCTATAACTCTCATAATTGTAACATTGGACTTGCTTAGGTTATTTAACATTTTTTTATATTTACGATTCTCAACCGTTTTGTCCCTCTTCTCACAACTCTTCCCTCTATTCAATTTGAGGAATTTCTTGAATTTTCTTAAATTTTCTTTTGAAATCTTCATCCTCATCCTTATCATCGCTATCACCATCAGATTTAACAAACTTAAGCTTATATGAATACTTTTGATCAAAAGGAAGATGGCTTAGATATTATGAATTCATAGGCTAGGAATCTAGGATATGAGTGAAGAATCTTATAACATTCTATTGCACTAAAAATTCATCAAAATGCCCAAAGAACAAATGCCATATATAAAGGAATCAATTTTCAATGGTCATAAAATGTGTCAAAAGCAGCATTGTCGATCAACTGATGGATCAAAACCCATCAAATTACTCTAGAGAACTCACTGATATAGTTGACAGAGTTCGATCGATTGAGCCTGATCAATCAAAGTCACTCTAAGTTAGTTGGTTTTAGTTAGTTTAATTTCCATTCACTTGAGACCTTTATAGTCTATCTAAGAATTTTTCAAATGGGGTTCCTAAGGGTAAAGGATGATCAAACAAAGTTTATCAATTAAGGTTAGTATCATTTAAATGTTTATGTTGTTTTGGGTCAATGTTGGGGTCACTAAGGCACCTCATTTACCTATTGTTCACTTTCTTGATGATCCAGTCTTCACGAGACTTCGGTCTTCAGCTTCCAATGGCTCAACCGACTCCCTGATACACAGACAGACATGATTAACAAGCAAGATGCACAAATAAGTACACTAACACTTCTCATGTTTGCTAATATGAAAATAATTGTTTGGACTCGATGACAGTTGTAACTTATTAAATGATGACACGTGTGCTAGTTGTTTATTATGGGTTCGCAACGTGCGTATGTCATATGCTTATTACGTGAATGAGAGTTTCTTTTAAGTTGCTTTGTGTTAGTGATAGCTATTTTCTTTTCCAAAAGAATGTAAATAATGCGCCGTGAAATTCAACCAACTTAACATAGTTGTTAATTAATCTACTCCTCTAAGGTTTTCGGCTGTAGAGTTCTCATGCAATGCCACACTGCATCGTCCAAGTTAATGATTTTCTATGACTATGTTTCAGTCCAAACTCAACTTGGATCATGAAGTTGCTCTAGTGGTTAGTTAGCTTTATCACTTGAGTGGGGTACAAAACATTGAGTATAATTGTTGAAGCCGGCTGAACTTGTCATTTTTGAGCTACTGGTTGTTGGGGGCCGTTGCACAAACCTTAGGTTCTAGCCTCCCAAAAAACACCAGAATTATGGGATAATAAAGCAATGAAATAAATCAAAGCATAAACCACACGACACAAGAGATTTTTACATGGAAAACCCTCAAAGAGGTAAAAACCACGAGACCTCATCCAAATCAACAATCCACTATGAAGTAGAACATTACAACCAATCACAAGTACACACTACTTAGATCAAACCTTCTTCACTCACACAGGAGTAGATAAACAATAAGAGAATAAGAAAAAATGGAAAGATCTCACCGATCACAAGGACATAGAAGCACTAAGATGTTGCTTTAAGATCACATCTATGAGCATAACCCTCCCTTCCACAAGCTTCCTCTCTCTTTCTCTCTTCTCTCTCTCTCTCTCTCTCTCTCTCTCACCTTGGCCGTCAAAACCCTTAACACAATAGCTTAAGAAAACCTTCTCAAAAATACCCTAGAAAAGCCCTAGAGACCCCTATTTGTAGTTTAGGCAACTTCTTTCTGCACCTTGGCGAAAACCACCTCAAATTTATGCAGTCCGCACAAAATTCGGACACCAGCCCGGACGAATTAACACAATTGGTCGCTGGACTTTGAGTCGAGCGCCACGTGACTGGTCGAACGATGAGGAGAAAATTCCCATCAAATCTCTCCCTTTTCGACTCAAGAGGAATTCACCTTCTTCAAGCTAGACCGGTTTCTACAAACCTCAAACTTGCCCTTGAGAAAAGCCTTGGTCATCATGTCTGACCCATTATCGTCTGTGTGGACCTTCTCAAGGTGTAACACCTTTTATTCCAAAGTATCCCTGATTTAGTGATACCGAATCTCTATGTTCTTTGACTTGGAGTGCTGACTTCGATTCTTGCTCTCAAGTGTGCACTTTGACTATCGCAATAGACTACGTGCTGCTCCTACTTCAGGATAAGTTCTTGTAGGAACCTCTTCATCCAAAGCATCTCTTTACATGCTTCTGTGACCGCAATATACTCAGCCTCTATAGTCGACAATGCTACGACCTTCTGTAGCTTGCTCTGCCAAGAGACCATTCCCCCTGCAAACGTGAACATGAATCCCGATGTAGAGTTCCTAGAGTCTATGTCACCTGCCATATCTGCATCTGTGTAGCCCTCTTACACAGGTTTTTCATCACCATAGCATAGGCTCAACCTGGATGAGCCTCTTAAAATGGCCAAGCTATATGTCCTAGAGGGGGGTGAATAGGACTATGCCAAATTAAAACTTTAACAGTGGAATTTAAATGAATAAACGAAAGATAACACTAAAACAAATCTCAGTAGGTAAATGTAAAGCAACCTTAAAATTCAAGTCTTGAGAGGTTGATACAAATGTTGTTCTAAGGACAACCTTGCACCATAAAAACCAAGGGTTTATGGTAGGACAACCTTACTAGAACGGTCTAAGTATCAATATCTCAAACTGAAGAGGAATAAAAGGAAATAGCAGGAAATGAAAGTATAGCAGGAAATGAAAGTCTAAATTATTACAACGTTCCCACAACGCTTCAAATGTAAATATTACAACATTCACATCCACAAATACATTCCACAGTACTGAATAATAAAAGATATAGAAAATAAGTCACACACCTACAAAACACAAAGAGTTATAGTGGTTCGCCTGTGTGTACACTAACTATTAAACAACAGCCACACAACTTACTACTCCACTCTTAATATCCTCACACAGGGGATATTAGTGTTCACTATGAAAATATGTTTCTCATATTCACCTAAAACCCTCACAATTATGTCTTTCAAATGGGCTTACACAATTTAAAAACCCCACTCTGAGTTTTCTGGCTCACCTCAGATAACCAATACAATGAGATTTTTCTGGCTTAATCTCAAAAGAAACCAAAACATAAATGATTTACACAAATGTAAAATACCTGGATTTCTCCTTTTATAGCAGCCCGGAAGAACCAATCGGAGTAGAAGTTTGAATAAAGAAGTTCAATTGTCCAATACTCACTTTGAAATGGTTCTAGGTTCTAATTAATTTAAATTAAATCAAGTTGGGCTAGCTCTATTTGATTTTGATTCCAAGAAGTGGAATATCACAATTCCTCTTTCAAATTAGATTGGAACGCAAGAACAAAATCAAATATAACAAGCTAACAAAAGAGAATATTAAATAAGCACAATGTAGCTTAAAAATAACAAAAACTTATCTCTCAGAGTGATGTCTTGATTTTACTTGAATTGGATATCAAACTCTGAAATTTGTCGTCGATTTATAGTTGCAGAAACCGCGTCTACGACTGGTCGTGTGGCCACCACGACTGGTCGTAGGTCGAATTGCATTTTAAAATTTTAAGCACGATCGGATAAAACCATTCCACGACTAGTCAAAGGCACTTCACGACTGGTCGTGTGTCCTTCACGACTGGTCATGACATGCACACGAATGATCGAGAGAAACTAAAAATTATTGCTGGAGTTTGAGTCGTAGCAGCAAGACTGGTCATGAACGAATCGTACGCTGTTCACACGACCAGTCGAGAAGACTCCAGGACTGGCCGTAGCTCAACCAAAAAATTTTGAAAATTTGTAACAACTTATGACTGGTCTTAAAATTTCTTGGATTGGTCGAGCCAGTGCTAGGACTAATCGAACAGGGTCCAAGACTAGTCTTAGAACAGATCAAACACTTATAAAAAGATTTAATTTGAATTACGTATACAAAATGACCTACCCTAAGGTCAATCTAAGGTCATTCATACCATAAATGTGAGGTATGGACATTGAACCTTCTTTTCTTCAGATGATGGATGATCTTTGAAGTTCATGAGGCTTGAGACCTTGACATATGATAAAGCTTGAACTTAAGATCTTTGAAACCTTGAACTTGTAGTTCTTAAGTTCTATTCCATCTTGAGTCTTGAACTAGATCTCGTAGCTTTAAAAACTCTAAAGCTTTAGAGAAGAGAACAATATACTTGACCTTGCATTACTTAAAGTATATCATTATCTTGACTTGGAGCATTATGATGCAGTGCCTTAAACATATATAAATCAATGTGCTACATAAGACACAGATTGAGGTTTTGACACTACAAAATTTGATAATTAACAAAACAAATAACCATTGCACTTACACCTCTTAGATACCGCAGTATCCATTTCACCATTGCTCAATGTTCTTTGCCAGGATTGGCAAGATACCGGCTGACAACACCAACAACATATGCTATGTCTGGGCGCATACACACCATAACATACATCAAACTTCCTACTGTTGACGCATAAGGTATCTTTTGCATCTCATCCACCTCTGACTTCGTCTCGGGACACTGCATGTCACTCAATCTGAAGTGTACTGACCAGCTTCGCTGCATTTATATTGAACTGCCCTAGGACTTTCTCAATATACCGCTCTTGTGACAGCCAAAGCTTTCTGCTACTTCTGTCATGGGTTATCTCCATTCTTAGGATCTGCTTAGCGGGGCCCGAGTCTTTCATCTAGAATGACTTGCCCAACTCCTGTTTCAGCCTGTCAATATTCTTGATGTCTTTAACATGATAAGCATGTCATCAACGTATAACAGCAGAACTAAGAAATCACCATCTGAGAACTTACGCGTGAACACACAATGATCCGACTCTGTTCTGTCATACCCATGCTTTAACATGAACGAGTCGAACTTCTTGTACCATTGTCATGGAGCTTGTTTCAGCCCATATAAGCTCTTTCTTAACCTACACACCATATGCTCTTTGCCCTTGACTTCGAACCCCTCTGGTTGGTGCATGTAGATATCTTCTTCCAGGTCACCATGGAGAAAGGTAGTTTTAACATCTAACTATTTTATCTCTAGATCCATGCTAGCTACCAACCCAAGCAACACTCGTATAGATGTCATCTTCACCACTGGTGAGAATATCTCCTCGAAGTCTATACCTTTCCTCTGATCAAACTCTTTCACCACAAGTCTGGTCTTGTACCTCGTTTGTGAATTTTTCTACTCAATCTTCTTTTTAAACACCCACTTGTTGCTCAAAACTTTTTTTTCCTAAGAAAATTTCACAATATCATAGGTGTGGTTCTTATGCAGGGATTTTATCTCCTCTTACATAGCTTTCAACCACTCCCCCTTATGCTCCTTGGCTAGGGCCTCAGAATAATCTTCTTGCTCTCCCCCATCAGTTAGTATAATGTACTCATTCGGCGAGTACCTCTTGGACGGCTGTCTGTCCCTAAATGACCTCCTCACATGTGGCTCAACAGGTGGATTAAGTGGGGGTCGCTCCCCTATAACGCCCTAAAAATCGAGGGTCGAGCATAAACTCAACTCCCGAGTTCCAACGCATCACTTATGCAACATAAACAATGATGATTGAATATTGTTCGTATTAGTGCATTAAAGATGAATGGGATTAAGCCAAAACAACATATCATACTCCAGAGACAATTAAATTATGCAAGTGGAAGACTGTGATAGATATATAAAATATATAAACTGTGGTAAGTCTCCAGAGTGTGATAATGTTACCAGGTTAGATAATTATATGTAAATTTCTAAATTATACCAAAGGTATAATGTCATCTAGTTAACATCTCAGAAAGCCCCGTCGATCAGGACACGGCTCACAGGAACCCGCCTGAAAACTGCATAAAGGAGAAATCCTCCTCATCATCATAAAAGTCTGGCTCCGCTTCGCAGCATCACCATCATCTAAAACTCAAATAAGGTCTGCTTTGGTGTTTCCGTAACATGGGAGTGAGTGATCAACTCAGTGGAACAATAGAGCATAGGTTAACATGTTATCAATTCAATCAAGCAGTAATGATAAAGCAGTACAATCAAACACTCCTAAATACTCTTATTAATGTGAGTATGAAATGCAGTCATGATGCATGCCCTTGCCAAACCACCCTCATGCGACACCATCTTACGTCCGCAGCATGCGTTCATCCCTCCATGCTCTACATCTTCCAGGCACATGCAGTGCTATGTTATGAGCGTGATTACCGAGTTATTATTAGTCATTTTCATACAACAGTATTGGAAAACTAAGGTACCTTCCTTATATCATTCACAAATAATGATCTATTCTAGGGTCGTCATTCCTAGATAATCTCATACGATGATACGGTTCTAAGTCGCCAGTAAAGGGTCATTTGTCGGACATTACACGCACTCGTTGCACCGCTCCCCCATCACCTTATCAATACATGCCTAGTTTATACTCTGCTTACTACGAGAAGGCTCGTCGCCTCTTCGCAGATTCAGAGTATGCTCGTGGTCACTACAAAGAGCTATCAGGGCTGTTACAAGCAATCGTTACACCACTTCCCCATCACCTTATCAGTGTAGGCCGACAGCTCGAATACAATGTCCCATACCACCGTATTCTGCTCACGAGTCTGGGTTGCTCACTGGTCACTACAGGAAGGCACGTGGCCCCAGCGTAGGCCGACAGCTCGACCACGGTGTCCCATACCACCATGTCAGGCTCATGAGTCTTAACGGATCGAGGTACCAATGTTAATGGGGTTACACTGGTAAGTTTGGTACCCTAGGTTCAAGCAGTGGCGTCCAAACATGGTGAACATACATTAGATGGATCGGGTTACTTGACGAGCCCGACTAGCATGAGCGCACAACCAGCTGAACGACATGAAGTGCTTAAGCACTTCGCGTGGCCTATCCACTGTCGCCAACCGAAGTACGACTCGGGTTCGTCAAACACATCCTACGTGGCGAATGAATCTCAACCACGAATTCAAGTTTGTTGCCAATCGCCTGGACTATAATTATAGCCCCAATCATATTCAATCCTTAACCAGATGCATGTAGAGTAAAGCAGAATAAACAAAGTAATTTAAGCATGTTAACAAGCATGTTATAGAGCACAATATAAACAGGAGATATAAACACATATATTTCATACGTAAGTAATTAAATCAAACAACTTGCATGGAGGAAAGCATGTACATCTCTAGGTAGTTGAGAATCCTATCTCGACACCTATTTAAAGCACTATCATCTAAGTACTTACTCTTACAAGCACTTTCACAAACACTTAGAATACACTTATTAACATACATAACGTATATTAGCCAAAACATGTATTAGGGCAAATTCTTTTGCCAAGTAAGTATTACACTTATATATAACATGTACATACAGTAATTTATCATGGCAAACATACTTTCAAAATTTATACGTATACGGTATTTTCTACAAATATACAGAATATACTATACGCCATAATTCGCATACGTAACTGAAACGCAAAACGAACATTGCATTGTACATGTGAAATCGCTTCCAGATCATGAATCTATCATTATCTGACATTGAAAGCTTTGAAAACCTTAACCTATACATCTAAAGTCTGCACCTTACGCTGTAGAAATGAGTAACGGACTCAGTTAAACACCAAGTCTTAATCACTGGCAGAACAGCAACCTAAGACATGAAATAGGTTAGTTATTTCATCACTTGCAACAATCATAACCCTAGAATGGAATAGGGTTAGGGTTTCTTACCTAGAAGCGAAGCCGAAATCACCGGGAAAGTGATTAGATCAGGGTGATTAAGCACGTATGATAACAGGGTAGAGTAACAGGATCTATCTCCCACAACTCTCACTCTTTCTCTCCCTTCCTTCTCTTCTCTCTCCTAGGGTTTCTCTCAAATTCATATGGGCTGAATGAGAGAGGGTTTAAGGTCCTTATATAGGCCTAAAACTCTCCAAAATAGACTCAGGATCAAGGTATACTTAGGTTATGTCCAAAGGGAGACTGTTCCATCTCAACAGAGCACTTCTGGAAGCCCCCCTTGAGCCAAAGGTCAGACTTAAGGTCACAGACATTGGATCTAGGTCGAGTTAAGTTTTCAGTCCAATCGGGTTCCCATATCACACGTGGCGGACCGGTTTCAGTTCAACGATCACCGAAACTCGATCAGGGTTATAAATACACTAACCTGTGTATGAAATTTTTCCTGATCCGAGGGTGTATTTGGGTCAGATTCTGACGGTCTGATTGCTTATATCAGGCCCGCAAGTGACAAGTCTCAGATTACTTAAATTAGGTTATATTTCTAAAGAAATCTTCGTTTTCTCACACTCCTCACTCCGGGCTCAAGCGAATAACCGCGGGACACAATCTAGATTTGATTTCCAAGATGGTTGTCAAGCCCAGCAAGGCAGTCCTAATTATATAATTTTGTCGAAATCGGACTTTCGACGTGCGGTCCCGATCCGATACGAAGTTTCAATGTGCTCCCAAGAGCAACTGGGTAATGAGATTGATCCTAGATTTTAGGGTAACCTAGCGTCAATAATTCTACAAGTTTTGGTTCTTGCAGATCGTATTTAAAGTGATTCAGGCAGATTTCACAACTAATCTAGTTTAGCACTTAGTTAAACTTGTCTAATTTCTAAAGGATTTGAGGTTTGAGAGGTTCAAAAGGGGTTTGGATCTACCCCTTGCCTAAGGACATCTAACTCCAGGTTGGCAAAAATCTGGGGCGTTACACCCCTGGACCATCTTCTGTAGGAACTCCCTCGTCTTCTACACCTTGTTGTACTCCCCCGTCATCAGGCACTACGAGAAGAATAACCGGATTCATATCCTCTAGCTCTCTTGAACTAGGCTGCATCTTTTCTGGCTTATAAATATTTTCAATACATTGGTCTTCAAAGAAAACCATATCTCTGCTCCTGACGAGCTTCTTTTCAGTTGGATCCCACAATTTGTAGCCGAACTTTTCATCACTATACCCCAAGAACACACATTGTCTGATCTTCATATCGAGCTTGGACCTCTCGTCCTTTGGTACATGAACAGATGCCCTGCATCCAAACACCTTGAGATGACTGTACGATGGATCTTGTCCAGTCCACACCTTCTCAGGTACTTCTGCATTCAATGGGGCTGATGGACACCTATTTATCAAATACAGTGTTGTGTGCATTGCTTCTCCCCAGAACGTCTTGGGCAACTTTGCATGGGATAACATGCATCTGATTTTCTCTACAATGGTGTGATTCATTCGTTCAGCCACACCATTATGCTAGGGGTCTTAGGAACCGTCTGTTCATGCCGTATACCCAGGGACTTACAATACTCATGAAAGTCACCGATGTATTCACCACCATTGTCAGTGTGGATGCACTTCAATGATCTACCTGTCTCTCTCTTGACCATAGCATGAAACAATTTAAACACGCCAAAGACCTCATCCTTGGATTTCAAAGCATAAACCCAAACCCTCCTAGATGTATCATCTATAAAGGTGACAAAATACAATACCCACCCAAGGTTTTTGTCCTCATAGGACCACAAACATCAGAATAAACCAAATCTAATGCATGCACTTTATTAACATGAGAAGCAGATTTAACAAATGAAACTTTATGTTGTTGCCCTGATAAACAATCAATACAGGTTTTGAAAGGTATACCTATCACGTCTGGAAGGAACCGCTTCCTCGCTAGTAGTTAAAGCCCTTTTTTCACTCATGTAGCATAGACGCCTATGCCACATGTCAATAGTTAAATCTTCTGCTACATTCAACCCACCCTTGCACACACTGATACTTGCCTTGTAAATGGTGCAATGCTTCTTTCTTCTGGCTATGATCAACGAACCCTTGATGAGCTTCCAGTGCCCACCAGTAAACCGGCTTTCATAGCCATCATCATCCAACCTTCCCGTCAACATCAAGTTGAGGTGAAGGTCTGGAATGTGTCTCACATCCCTAAGAACTAATGTACAGCCCACATCGGTCTTCACACAAATATTACCGACCCCTACGATCTTCGATACGCCAAAATTTTCCATCTTCATGGTCCCAAAGTTACCTAACCTGTAACTTGTGAGGAAATCTCTGCGTGGAGTCACATGAAATGAGACTCCCAAGTCTATCACTCAGTCGGTGTCCTGACTCGTAGCCGTGAGATAAATATCATGATTTGCTGAAAGAATAACTACAATGTCGCCATCTGAAGTGACCGCAGTGGAATCTGATTCATCTTCCTTCTCCTTTCCTTTTCCTTTCTTGTCGTTCTTCTTATTATGACATTCATTCTTGTAGTGGTCTTTCTTGTCACAATTCCAGCATTCAACATCCTTCATGGTACTCGACTTGCCTCTTAATTTATCTTGGGCCTTCCTGCCCTTTCTGTTCTTTCCTCTCCCCCGTTCTTGTGTTACAAAGGTTTCTTGCTGAGTAGACCCCTGAGACTTCTTCCTTGTCTCCTCGTTGAAGAGATAACTAGTTACGTGTTCCATGGACACCTTTCCATCTAGCGCGGAGTTACTTAAAGATACCACTAATGTCTCCCAACTATCAGGCAATGAACTAAGCAATAGTAAAGCCAGTAATTCATCGTCCAAGACCATCTTCATAGTTCAATATATTGCTGACTTCATTCATGTGCTTAGCCACAAAACCACCATCTTTATACTTGATATTCACAAGTCGTCTTATCAAAAAAAATTTATCGTTGACTATCTTCCTCTCATACAGCCCTTGCAATTTCAACCATAGGCTAACGGCTGAGGTCTCCGTAGACAAATGGTGGAATACGGAATCGTCCAGCTATTGTCTAATAAACTCCACCGCCTTCCGGTCCAACTTCTTCCAATCATCATCTGACATATCCTTAGACTTTGTTGATATGCCTTGAATTGGAGAATACAAGTCCTTACAATAAAGCAAGTCCTCCATCTTAGCCTTCCATATGGTCCAGTTAGAACCATTGAGACTGATCATCCATGATGAGCCACCTTCCATAATTCAAAACCGATCCCACTCCGTTCAACCAACCTGGACGCTTTGATACCACTTTGTTGGGGGTCGTTGCACAAACCTTAAGATCTAGCCTCCCAAAAAATACTAGAATTATGGGATAATAAAGCAATGAAATAAATCAAAGCACAAACCATACAACACAAAAGATTTTTATGTGAAAAACCCTCAAAGAGGTAAAAACCACGGAACCTCGTCCAGATCAACAATCGACTATGAAGTAGAACGTTACAACCAATCACAAGCACACACTGCTTGGATCAAACCTTCTTCACTCACACAGGAGTGGATAAATAATAAGAGAATAAGTAAAAACGGAGAGATCTCACTGATCACGACGACGTAAAATCGCTGAGACGTTGCTTGCACAATAGATCACATCTACGAGCATAGCCCTCCCTTCCACAAGCTTCTTCTTCTCTCTCTCTCCACTCACACACCTTGGCCGTCAAAACCCTTAACACATTAACTTTAGAAAACCTTCTCAAAAATACCCTAAAAAAGCCCTAGGGACCCCTATTTATAGTTTAGGCAACTTCCTTCCGTACTTTGGCAAAAACAGCCTCAAATTTACGCAGTCCGCACAAAATTCGGACATGAATCTATGTAGCCTCGATTGGTCGAGCAGTGTCCTCGACCGGTCAAGCGGACCCTCGATCGGTCGAGTAGCCCAGACGAATTAACACAATTGGTCGCTGGACTTTGAGTCGAGCGCTACTCAATTGGTCGGGCACCACCCTCGACCGGTCAAGCAGGGCACTCGACCGGTCGAGCGACGAGGAGAAAATCCCCATCACTGGTGACTTTAAAGTTTGATCTTCTTTGGTGGCAATGCGGTGGCCAAAGAAATCTTCTATTTATCTCTTATTTAGATTTATCTAGCAGGTGACATCATCTAAATGATTAGATCAAACACCTCATTAGTATAGGCAACGGTACATGTGAAAACATCGAACTCATGCATAATTCTTCAATCTATAGCCTACAAAACGGATGGTCGGGATAATTTCTATTAACCTACATTCAATGAACAATTTCAGCCATCTACTTGATTGGATTCATCATTGGACTTTTATGGTTCTAAAGAACCTCTTTGTCAAGTAACGAACCATGCATTAATGGCTAGGAACGTGGGAGACTTTAAGTAAGAGGGACAACCTGTAGTTGGGTAGGCTCATCTGATCTGTTTGATTTTTTCATGATAGTCCAAGAATTTGCGTGTACATAATGGACAGTCCGGATCGATTTCTTTATCTCACACTACAACAAATGTAATTTTTAGCGGCGCTTGCTAAAATCCCCTAAAAGTGCCGCCAACGGTAATGGTGGCGCTAACCAAGCGCTGATTAATGGGTATGTCGGGAAAAGTATTGGCGGCGCTAGGTGAGTTTTAGTGGCGCTTGTCTGAGCATAAATACTTTTAGTTTTTAGCGACGCGAATAAGCGCCGCTAAAATTTGATCCGAGCGCCGGGAGATGGGGTTTCTAAACACTTTTTCTCACAAAATAGCGCCGTAAATATTCTACACCAGCGTCGCTAAAAGCTTTTGTATAGATTTGAAAGGACCTGGCATTCCAGTAATTTATTATTATATTATATAATTCAGAGACTTTTTAAGCTGAAAAATATAAAAACAAATAACCAAACACCTCCTAAGAAATTCACAATTCAGTTATTTAGAAATTCTTATACTAACAATTGCAATTCAATCCAAACTTCAGTGTGGCCATGGTATATTGAAAGCGGAGATGAAAATTAAACTTAAAGTTATTTTCTAACTTCTGAATTGCATATACCTTCCCAAGTATTGATAACTAGGCTCCAAATTGCAATTGTAGTGACTTTAAAAAAATAAAATGTAATTACAATTTGGTCATGAAAGAACATATTCAATAGTTATTGCAATTTAATTCAATTACACATCCAAATGCACCCTTGGTGATTTTAATCATTACCTCATTCATGAAAATATAACCATAGTTAGAGGCCATGAGCCGATAGTCATGTGCCAATGCAAAAATGCAGCTCGTACAATTGCATGTCCTCTGTTTGGACAGTCACCTTGTATTAGAAACTAATTCCAAGATTTTGAAATAAATGCAATCATTTGAACTTGGAAACATGTTAGAATTGGCGTCAGCTAGAAATAACAATTGTAATTTATCTCCTATGTAGAAATTTACCAAATTTCTGCAATGGTTGGGACACATAAAGTCAACATCTTGCTTACAAGCCTCTAAAACATTAGCAAGTATTCCTGCCCAATACAGAGGAAAAATAGAATCAGTGTCCATAACCAACTATTTATGGGTTCTTGAACATCATTCATTGGTTTCATGGCTCAAACCATTCAACCAAAACAAATCATCATCCATTGCTTTTTCTGCATTTCAAGAAGTTATAGAGAGAGAGAGAGTAGAACCAAACTAAAAGCATACCATTCTCCACAAAATCACATTTCTTTGAGGTTTTAACAAACAACTCCTATGCATTTTTTTCCAATACCAAGAGAGAGTTAAGACAAAAATAAATAAATAAATAAATAAAAATCATAAAAAAATCATGAAAACATAATATTACAATAAGAAATAAATGGTGCCAAAAATCTGTTGCCACCTTCCACAAGATTCATGCTCAACTAATGATAAGATTATCTTGTGTTTCCCTCAACAATAAGAAATAAATAGAACTCCTTGAGTATATGATTAGCATGTGAAATTGAATGTATCATTAATGGTTTGCATTCAAGAGTAATGGAACTGTGACTACCTGAAAATACTCAGGCATCCCTTTCAAGCATTGCAACCAAGTCCGGGTCAGGTCCTTCATATTGTCCCTTCCTTGACTTTCCTTCGTCTGCATCACCATTCTGCCAACATCACATGTAAAACACAACCATGATATGTAAAGGTCAAATATTACCGAACATCTAGCAGACATGAAAATAGTATGAATAGCCAAAGTCATAATGTGGAAATATAGGTTAATCAGGAATATGGCATAGCTAATGTGGATGGAGCACATATAACAAAAACAGAAATAAATTTTATTGCATTCAATAGAAAAATTTATGATCTACAAAACACTCCTTGATAGAATGGATTCTAACTTTTGCTCTATTAAGATAGCCACATGTAGCTAACGTCAAACACATCTTGAGCCAAAGAGACCAGCTATATTCCTCATCCTTAGATAGAGAACATTGGCTAAGATGCCCTCAAAACAATGCATATGTTTCCACAAATATAAAAGCATAATGATTCTACCATAAGATTAATGGTTGCAACCACAATATCCAACATATCAATGAAGCTATTGTAAGAGCAAGACTTGCCACTAAGAAAAGTGATCACAAGAGAAGAATGTGTAAATCACACTTAAATGTGTTCCTCATATACAAAATTTAATTATTTTATTACAAATGAGTTCCAAGAACTAGCATCAACCAAGTGGCTCGGACAAAAGCTGTCAAGGTTAATCATGGGCAAGAAACTGAAAAACAACTAAAGAGATGCATCATGCTATATAATGCCCTACTGTTTAGTTGTTAGGGAATTCATTCCATGGTTTATGTTTCATGGAGAATGTTAGACTTGGTATAGTATTTCTCCAAGAATGACTCTTTTTTTTAGTTGATGTAGAGTCTTTTCTGTGGAAACTAGCAAAAGTCAAGAGTTTTGTTTCAATTCCCTAGGTTTTTTACATTCAAGGAAAAAGGTGTACAAGCTACACTTTCGGGTGGGCTCCACAAAAAACATCGGGCCTCACCTATCATATCGAAAAACAGAAGACTAAAAAGGGGAATGAAAAAAAATCAGAGCACGCCAAGCAGCCACTCACTAGCTTAAGACCAATCATCATTTCTTCTGAGAACTGTCCTTGTACAAAAGATCATTATACATTAGGCAATAAAGAAATCCTGAAAAGCAAGAACAATGTTTAAAAATTTGGATGAACTTACTATCTTGACATAGGGAAGTCACTTGTCAATAATACCAATTGTAGTTGCCAACACGTCTTACCTTACCATCGCCAAACAATGACGTTTTAGAAGAAACTACATTTGGGTGATTCCCATGGGAATCAAGGCGTTGCACTTTGTATTGCTCTGCCACAATCTCGAGGTGATTCCCATGGGAATCAAGCAGTCTTTAGCATCTTGGTTTGGACGGATATGAACCTGCCCCATCGATGCATCAGAAGATGGGTAATGGTAAAAAATGAAAATTGTTTTGCACAATCTCTTGAAGAAAGAAATTAAAGAGCTCCTTTGATCCAGTAAATCAGTCATTCATAATGCTTGTTTATCTATGAGAAGAAACATAGTTTTAATAAAATGATTAGCAATACCTGAGGATTGAAAGTAGGTTTATGAGCTCCAACATCAATGGACATGGATTCAACTCCACGCTATGCCTATGGATTTTTAGAAGAGAAGTATCATCAGAGAAGCTCAAAGACTAACATTTTCACAAGCATGGACATGCATATTTAACAGAATGAACTTACCAATTTCATAAAAACCAGACTTTATTGCTGCCGCAACATTGACTACTGCTTGAAATCCATATGTGCATTGTCGGTTCACTGTCTTAATTGGCACACTCTCTGCAAGAATGGCTAAGAATGAGACATCTAGAATACTAGATATACCCTATAGAGGAAATTTTACAATGTTCAATCAAGCACCTTACTCTTTTTTCTTTTTTTCTTTTTTTTTTTTCTTTTTGGTTTCATGGACATGTCATTTTATTTAGTATTGAAATGTACCAAAAATTTCAATTTACTCAGCCAATGAGTTACATAGACAGCAAACCTTCTGGTGACCCAAAGCATTCATATGATATGTCATGTTGTGGATGGGGTATACAAGGTACCCCAAAAATCTTCCACATCATATGACCCTACATGTACTTACAAGTGGATCATTTCTTTGTAATCATTCATTTACAAGCCACCATCGATGGCAGGATCATCTGAAAGGGAAGATTTGTGGTTGGGGCTTCGTAATTAGCCAGCCACATGAAAGGCTTAGATTACCAAAAGATGGGCCTCACCTATACCATTTCTTGGATGAATATAGAAGGACATCATTGCTTTTGATTGAGCATCATATCTACCTCCTTTTATTCTATAACAATCCAAATATCATTAACCTGGAAAACCAGCAAAGAAGGCTACTAGGCGGCACTCTGCTGCTCTAATATTGCCCATAGCAAGAACATTTCCAATAAGAAAAAAATATTGGCTAATCCAAGAGTCACTACGTTATGAAACCCAATGGTTTATGAGTCGTAATGCTATTGGCAAGTTGGTTAGGCTCTTAGCAATTGGTAAAAGAGCCAACACCACATCTTGTGTTTGGGTCACGGAAGAAGCCGATTACCGCATTGTTGCACAAAGTAACCGAGGACTAGACTAAAAGTAGCTCGGTCTCGTGACTATTTGAAAACCAGAGATTCAACATGTCATGTGACTCTCAGAGGACAGGCAAAGATAAAAAAAGGGGTCATGCCACACCTAGCTAAATGTAAACATATACAACATTGAAAAGCCAAAAACGTAAAAGGCATATACCGAACAGAGGACGGATAGCTAAACTCACTTGACCACTCAAAACAAGTGGCAATCACATTGCACAAGAGCCAAAACCGCGACTAAAGATATGCGAAAGAACTTCAACGGCTTGGAAATTCTTCCCATGCACCCTCCAATGTAAGGAGCAAGCAAGCAGATAAGAAGCGGACTCGCACCATTGTTCCAAAGAACCACAAGATTTTCAAAGTGACCAAGACTCAAACAAGAAATGCACTGACCCACTCTAGAGTAAAAACAATTCAATGACAAATAGAACTGCAAGCAGCCCATATCCAATTTAGAATATATGATGATGTCCTTCATACTCTTTGACAATCTTAAGCTTATTTAGAATATATGCACTATCATACCTCGAGGAATTTGCTGTTAAATACCTCAATTCAAATCATTCCTTATGGAAGGGAATTTCACAGCACCAACAACCACTAAGACAAAAATTTCACAGCGTCCATATGATCCATACCGGCGGGACATTTGCATTGTTGAATAGCTGGTCCTTTATGTGGACAATTGGAGATTAAATATGGATGCTTGATCCAAAATCAATTTTCAGTCCAAAGCATTGTAGGATCTTAATAGAATTTTCCAACCTTTAGAATGGGCATATTATATTCTCTTTTTAAGCTTAAAATCTGATCAGTCCACACATGTAGATTTTCAGCTAAAACCAAACAAACAACTAAAATATAATTTTCTTAAGATTTGCTAATTTAACTTCACTTATGAGAAGCTTTAATAAAAGGAAAATCAGGTAGTCGTGCCCTAGAGCCACTGATGATATACAACCTTTTCACGGTGTTGACAAACATCCTACAAGGATGTGAGATTAATGATAAGATACAAATGCCTGTCTTGTTGAATATACAGAGTTGCAAATATTTAATTATTATACCAAGCTTTCTTTTTTACTGAGATACAAGAACATTTCAAACAAACTAGCATCATCAATCAGAGGTTAGAATAGTTCAACCAATATAATTGTTGGACTTGACTTGGCAGCATTGGTTTTCATATTTACTCAATTTAAGTTTACTTAACATATGTTACTTATATAATATCCAAGTGTCTGCATATCAAGGGTCCTTCCAAAGTATCAAATAACTGCCATTTAGATACCACCTAAAGACCATTTAGATTTCTTCTACTAAAGCAAAAAAAAAAAAAAAAAAGGGGCCAGATTTTTTCAATCCCCCTCAATCTGAATACAACTTCAAAATCATCTCATGATGCTCCAAATCTCTAAAATTAAAAATTAAAAATTTCTTCTAATAAAGGAAAATAAAAATAATTTTTTCTTTAATCCGAAAATCCTCACATCCCCGATTCCTAAAAACTCCAATTTGTAAAATCAGAAAATCCCTAATTTTAAAAGTCCTCAAATCCCCAACTAGTTAGGGATTGGACAAGACAAATCCCTAATGAGTAATTTGGCAATACAAATCCCTAAAAAGGGATTCAATAATGCAAATCCCCAACTAGGGATTCGACAATAGACATCCCCAATTAGGGATTTCTTATACAAATCCCTAATTAGGGATTCAACAATGCATATCCCTAATCAGGTATTATAAATTGCAAAAAGCAACAACGAGAAGGGAAAAACCTTACATCATACCTGAGAATTTGAGATTTACGAGCAGCAGAAGGCCGAACTGCAGCAGAGGGCTGAGGAGATAGAGAGAGAGGGCTAGGGTTTTGAGGAGAGAGAGAGAGAGAGAGAGAGGGGGGAGGGAGGAAGGAGATCGAGAGAGAGGGAGAGAGAGAGGGAGAGCGAGAGAGAGGGAGAGCGAGCGGAGAGGGAGAGGCGGAGAGAGAGAGAGAGAGAGAGAGAGGGAGGGAGATGGAGAGGGAGAGCGAACGGAGAGGGAGAGGGAGAGGGAGAGGCGAGAGGGAGATCGAGAGAGGGAGGGAGATGGAGAGGGAGAGCGGGAGGGAGAGGGAAAGGGAGAGCGGGAGGGAGAGTAAGCGCGCGGAGAGGGAGAGGCAGGGATCGAGAGAGAGAGAGAGAGAGAGAGAGAGAGAGAGAGAGAGAGAGAGAGAGAGAGTCGGGATAGAGAGAGAGCACGTCGGGAGGGGAGAAAAAAGGGTATTTATACCCGATCACTAACCGATGCCTAATTTTAATTAGCGCCGCTAAACTAGTGACGCACAGTGTCGCCTAATCCGGCTTTTGTTGTAGTGAGATCACCACTGACTTTGGTGATGAAATGACGTGGTCAGTTTGTGGATGTAAAACACGAGTTTTAACCAGTGGCCTTTAGCTGACAAAAAACCAATCACAAGCTATGTTTTACGGTAGTGATTGAGCCAATCACTACCGTAACCTTCAGCTGACACCTGCAATAGGCATTTCTTACATTAAAAAAAAAATCAATCAATTACTCAAAAAAATGAAAAAGAAATAAAAGAACATCACCAAATCAACTAGATTTGCTTAATACTAGGCTGATAGAGAAGCATTACTCAGTAAATAAAAACAATTCAAAAGAAACATTTAAAAGACACTCAATGAGAAAGAGGATAGATGTCTTACAGAGATAGCCCCTTCTGCACAAAACGGATGAGCCTAACACAACCGAATTCCCAATTCACGAATATCCAGCGTCGTCCTACAACACCATCAGTAGTTCTTAAAGGGCACAACTTCATTGCATTATAGAAAACAAATCAAAGCATCTTTCTTTTTCAAAAACCCAATTTGAAATACTTGTCAATAAGAAAAGAAATTTTGAAGCTTCCAGTCAACATCTCACTGCTAGATTTTAGCAAGAGTGAGAAGCAAGACAACCAATATTCCAAAACAAGGTAGGAAGTTAGGGTAACGGTTTCTATTTCAGCTGTATTATTTGGGCACTCACATATGCCAATTCTGGATTCAGATAGCATGGATATGTTTTTCTAATTCAACTACACCAGTTCTTATTTACTAAGTACAAGATAACATTTAGATTTTTTACCAAACAAATCATTAGCAATCTGCATCTATGGAACACAACAAGCATTAACATTGTGGTGTTCTTGTGTTCCTTCTCTTCAATCAACGAACGTTCACATTAGGTGGGTAGCTAGTTTTAAACTTTTGCCAAACAATAATCACAAGAAATCCTCTCTCAAATCTAGTTGGTGAAACAAGGTGCTTAACACCAACAGAAAATGGCTTGGACAAGGCAATGATGATGACAGTGATTGACACAAAACTGGAATTCCTTCTTTGCAAGAGGTTGAACTTAGTTTTCTTCTTCTTTTTAATGGCAACATATTTTATTAGGAAAACCAAAAACCAAAAAACTACAAAAGGAACTTGTATTGGTTGATAGTGAGTGGCTCTCTTGTTCTTCTCTAGTTACAAAACAGCACCTCTAGCTAGCTAGCTTTTAGCAATATGGGGGCTATCCCTGTGAATTTAGAGCCCCATCATTGATAAAATTAAGATGAGGTTGTCAAGCCTAAGCACCAGCCTCTGAACAGAGGTAGATTTTGCCTTAAAAAATCCTAGCATTTCCCCCGTTGCATTGAAATCACAGAGCATGAACTGTCATGCGATGTGACCATATGACCCCAAGTCTCCATGGACCAACTCTCTATTTTATGCAATGAAATCTCTATGGAAGAACACTTCCAAATCCAAAACGACTCCTCTTTAAAAACTTTCCCGTAAGGCATAAGAATTTTTTTAAAAACACAATGAAATGCCTAAAATCCCATTTTGAAGCATTTGTGAAACCCTTGTGAAATGTTTATGAAATGTAAGAGAAACGCAAGTGAGTTATTGATGGGTTTTTTTTAACCCGTCGTCCTTTTGCAACTGGGATGCGCAAGTCCTTTCGCAACTGGGATGCCCAAGTCCTTTCGCAACTAGGATGATGCGCAAGTCCTTTCGCAACTCGGATGCGGAAAGGAGTTTCCTAAAACCATAAAAAAGGGTCCCTAGGATTTTCTAGGGAGGAAGAGAATGCAAGAGGGTTTCCTAAAGCTTTACAAGGGATTTGCTAAAGGGTTTGGGCTATCAAAAGGTGAGAGAGAGAGAGAGAGAGAGGAAGAGAGAGAGGAAGCTTATAGAAGGGAGGTTCTGCTCGTGGAGGTTATCTACTGTGCAATCTATATCTCAGCACTTCTATGTCCTCATAATCGGTTAGATCTCTCCGTTTTCTCTATTTCTCTTATTGTTTATCCACTCCTGCATGAGTGAAGAAGGTTGTAACGTTCTACTTTATAGTGGATTGTTGATCTGGATGAGGTCCCGTGGTTTTTGCCTCTTTGAGGGTTTTCCACGTAAAAATCTCTTGTGTGGTGTGTGATTGATGCATTGATTGTTTTCATTGCTTTATTATCCATAATTCTGGTTTGTTCTGGAGGGCTAGATCCTAAGGTTTTGTGCAAGGCCCCCAATAAAGTGGTATCAGAGCTAAGTTCATTGAACAGGTAAGATCGGTTTTGAATTATGGAAGGTGGCTCATCAAGGATGATCAGCCTCAATGGTTCTAACTGGACCATATGGAAGGCTAAGATGGAGGACTTACTTTATTGCAAGGACTTATATTCTCCAATTTTAGGCATATCAGCAAAATCCAAGGATATGACTGCTGATGATTGGAAGAAGATGGATCGAAAGGCGATGGGGTTTGTTAGACAATGGTTGGATGATTCAGTGTTCCACCATGTGTCCACGGAAACCTCAACCGCTACCCTATGGCTGAAATTATAAGGGCTGTATGAGAGGAAGACAGCCGGTAATAAAATTTTTCTGATAAGGCGACTTGTGAATCTCAAATTTAAGGATGGTGGTTCTGTGGCCGAGCACATGAATGAGGTCAGCAATATAGTGAACCAACTCACCTCTATGAAGATGGTCCTGGATGATGAACTACAGGCTTTACTATTACTTAGTTCATTGCCTGACAGTTGGGAGACATTGGTGGTGTCTCTAAGTAACTCCGCGCTAGACGGAAAGATATCCATGGAACAGGTGACTAGCTGTCTCTTCATTGAAGAGACAAGGAGGAAGTCTCAGGGGTCTACTCAGCAAGAGGCTCTTGTGACACAGGAACGGGGGAGAGGAAAGAACAGGAAGGGCGGGAAGGCCCAAGATAAATCAAGAGACAAGTCGAGTAATAAAAAAGATGTTGATTGCTGGAATTGTGGTAAGAAAGGCCACTACAAGCATGAATATCGTGGTAAGAAAAATGACAAGAAAGGAAAAGGGAAGGAAGATGAATCAGATTCCACTGCGGTCGCTTCAGATGGCGACGTTGAGTTATTCTTTCTGCAGATCATGACGTATGTCTCATGGCTACGAGTCAGGACACCGACTGGGTGGTTGACTCGGGAGCTTCGTTTCATGCGACTCCACGCAGGGACTTCTTCACAAGCTACAAGTCAGGTGACTATGAGACTGTGAAGATGGGAAATTATAGCGTATCAAAAATCGTGGGAGTTGGTGATATTTGTGTGAAGACCGATGTGGGCTGCACATTAGTTCTCAGGGATGTGAGGCATATCCCAGACCTTCGCCTCAATTTGATGTCGACGGGAAGGTTGGATGATGATGGCTATGAATGCCGGTTTGCAGGTGGGCGCTGGAAGCTCATCAAGGGTTCATTGGTCATGGCCAGAGGAAAGAAGTGTTGCACCCTTTACAAGGCAAGTGTCAATATGTGCAAAGGTGGGTTGAACGCAGTAGAAGATTCAGCTATTGACATGTGGCACAGGCGTCTAGGCCACATGAGTGAAAAAGGGCTTCACGTACTAGCAAAGAAGCGGCTCCTTCCAGACGTGACAAGTACACCTCTCAAAACCTGTCTTGATTATTTATCAGGGAAACAACATAGAGTTTTATTTGTTAAAACTGCTTCTCATGTTAATAAAGTGCATGCATTAGATTTGCTTTATTCTGATATTTGTGGTCCTATGAGGACAAAAACCTTAGGTGGGGCATTGTATTTTGTTACTTTTATAGATGATGCATATAGGAGGGTTTGGGTTTATGCTTTGAAATCCAAGGATGAGGTCTTTGTCTTTGGTATGTTTAAATTATTTCATGTTATGGTCGAGAGAGAGACAGGTAGATCATTGAAGTGCATCCGCACTGACAATGGTGGTGAATACATTGGTGACTTTCATGAGTACTGCAAGTCCCTGAGTATACGGCATGAACAGACGGTTCCCAAGACCCCCCAGCATAATGGTGTAGCTGAGCGAATGAATCACACCATTGTTGAGAGAATCAGATGTATGTTATCCCATGTGAAATTGCCCAAGACGTTCTAGGGAGAAGCAATGCACACGGCGGTGGATTTGATAAACAGGTCTCCATCAGCCCCATTGAATGGAGAAGTACCTGAGAATGTGTGGACTAGACATGATCCATCATACAGTCATCTCAAGGTGTTTGGATGTAGGGCATCCGTTCACATACCAAAGGATGAGAGGTCCAAGCTCGATATGAAGATCAGGCAGTGTGTGTTCTTAGGGTACGGTGATGAAAAGTTCAGTTATAGATTGTGGAATCCGACCAAGAGGAAGCTCGTCAGGAGCAGAGATGTAGTTTTCTTTGAATATCAGTGTATAGAAGACATTGGTAAGCCAGAGAAGAACCAGCCTAGTTCAGGTGAGCTAGAGGACATGGATCCGGTTACTCCTCTGTGGTGCGATGATGACGGGGAGTACAAAGAAGGTGCGAGAGGACAAGGGAGTTCCTTCGAGAAGATGGACCAAGGGAGCGCCCCCACTTAATTAACTGTTGAGCCATAGGTGAGGAGGTCATCTAGGGACAGACAGCCGTCAAGAGGTACTCGCCGCATGAGTACATTATGCTGACTGATGGGGGAGAGCCAGAAGATTATCTTGAGGCCCTAGCCGATGAGCATAAGGGGGAGTGGTTGAAAGTTATGCAAGAGGAGATGGAATCCTTGCATAAGAACCACACCTATGACATGGTGAAATTACCTAAGGGGAAGAAAGCTTTGAGCAACAAGTGGGTGTTCAGAAAGAAGATTGAGCAGAAGAATTCACAAACAAGGTTTAAGGCCAGACTTGCAGTGAAGGGTTTGGTCAGAGGAAAGGCATAGACTTCGAGGAGATATTCTCACCAGTGGTGAAGATGACATCCACACGGGTGTTGCTTGGGTTGGCGGCTAGCATGGATCTGGAGATAGAGCAGTTGGATGTTAAAACTGCCTTTCTCCATGGTGACCTGGAAGAAGAGATTTACATGTACCAACCAGAGGGGTTCGAAGTCAAGGGCAAGGAGCATATGGTGTGTAGGCTGAGGAAAAGCTTGTATGGGCTGAAACAAGCTCCACGGCAATAGTACAAGAAGTTCGACTCATTTATGTTGAAACATGGGTATGACAGAACGGAGTCGGACCGCTGTGTATTCACGCGCAAGTTCTCATATGGTGATTTCCTAATACTGCTCTTATACGTTGATGACATGCTCATCATTGGAAAAGACATCAAGAAGATCGACGAGCTGAAACAAGAGTTGGACAAGTCTTTTGCGATGAAAGACTTGGGCCCGGCTAGACAGATCCTAGAAATAGAGATAACCCATGACAGAAGCAGCAGGAAGCTCTGGTTGTCACAAGAGCGTATATTGAGAAAGTCCTAAATCGGTTCAATATGAATGCAGCAAACCGGTCAATACTCCACTAGATGGTCACTTCAGATTGAGCGACAGGCAATGTCCCAAGACGAAGGTAGAGGTGGAAGAGATGCAGAAGATACCTTACGCATCAGTGGTAGGAAGTTTGATGTATGCTATGGTGTACACACGCCCAGACATATCATATGCGGTTGGTGTTGTCAGCCGGTATCTTGTCAATCCTGGCAAAGAGTATTGGGCAGCGGTGAAATGGATACTACGATATCTAAGAGGCTCATCCAGGTTGAGCCTATGCTATGGTGACAGTAAACCTGTGTTAGAGGGCTACACAGATACAGATATGGCAGGCTACATAGACTCCAGGAAGTCTACATCGAGGTTCATGTTCACGTTTGCAGGGGGAGCAGTTTCTTGGCAGAGCAAGATACAGAAAGTCGTAGCATTGTCAACTACAAAGGCCGAGTACATTGCAGTCACAGAGGCATGTAAAGAGATACTTTGGATGAAGAGGTTCCTACAGGAACTTAGCCTGAAGCAGGAGGAGCACGTGGTCTATTGCGATAGTCAAAGTGTTATACACTTGAGCAAGAATCCAAATCAACATTTCAAGTCAAAGCACATAGAGATTTGGTATCACTAGATCAGGGATACTTTGGAACATAAGGTGTTACAGCTTGAGAAGGTCCACACGGACGATAATGGGTCAGATATGATGACCAAGGCCCTGGTCAAGGGCAAGTTTGAGGTTTGTAGAAACCTGGCTGACTTAAAGAAGGTGAATCCCTCCTGGGTCAAAAAGGGGGAGATTTGATGAGTTTTTTTTTTTGACCCGTCGTCCTTTCGCAACTGGGATACGCAAGTCCTTTCACAACTAGGATGCAGAAAGGAGTTTCCTAAAACTATAAAAAAGGGTCCCTGGGGTTTTCTAGGGAGGAAGAGAATGCAAGAGGGTTTCCTAAAGCTTTACAAGGGATTTGCTAAAGGGTTTAGGGCTATCAAAAGGTGAGAGAGGGAGGAAGAGAGAGAAGAAGCTTATAGAATGGAGGTTCTGCTCGTGGAGGTTATCTACTGTGCAATCTATATCTCAGCGCTTCTATGTCCTCGTAATCGGTTAGATCTCTCCGTTTTCTCTATTTCTCTTATTGTTTATCCACTCCTGCATAAGTGAAGAAGGTTGTAACGTTCTACTTCATAGTGGATTGTTAATCTGGATGAGGTCTCGTGGCTTTTACCTCTTTGAGGGTTTTCCACGTAAAAATCTCTTGTGTGGTGTGTGATTGATGCATTGATTATTTTCATTGCTTTATTATCCATAATTCTGGTGTGTTCTGGAGGGCTAGATCCATAATCCTTTTCCGCCATTCCACTCTATCGAGGTTTGAGTTTCGAATGATATTTTATTCGGATATATTTTGGCAAGTGCCCTGATAGTGCCCAATCCAGTCAGAACAAAAAAAGGTTTGCATGTTAAAATATAGCATCTGTATGCATAGCAGTTTGTGTATAGTAACCTATTTGCAACTGTGTATGCAGCTGTTGAAATCCAGGTTACACATGGTTTTGGCAAGTTTATGGATGTTAGAACTCTTCATTGTAGATATAAATGCATTTAATGAAAGACAATTTGCATGTGTGATATGAAGTCCAACCACTATAATGCAACAAGGCATAACATTTACAAGAAAGGATGGGATAGTTTATAAGCATGGATTATGTTTGACATTTACCTATATTTTCTCAAAACAGGGGAAGCACATTAATTAAAATACTTAACAAAGAAAGAAAGAACTACAATTCATTAAGCAGAATGTCACATGGAGTTGAATATTAACATGCAATAGGGCAGTTGTGGGCACATGTACTGTAAGTATGCAATACAACCATCCAAAAGGTTAATCCAATCATTGGGTAGGGAGGCACCAAAAATCAGGCTGACCCAATCATCATGAGGACTACGCCATACATAAGAATCAACAACAACTCGAAAATTCCTATTTCATGTTACTTGGAATCATTGACCTGATACAGATATTCATGGTATCCTCAGGCATTCAGTTTATAGAAATGGGCCCACAACAACGCAGATGTTCATCTCATGGGTCCCAATTTAAATGGACCATGTCCCAGAAGTCGTGCAGATGGGAAGATACTAGCCACCCAATCTTTGGCATTTTCTTGGTTTAAATGGGGATTGTTGCCATATTTCTTTTCATAGCTGCCTCTTTGAGCCAAGCAATCAAAGAGCTTTGGATCCCCCATCAAAGTTTCATGGGGAAAGGTCTATACAGGGTGGGTCCATTAAATGAATGATCTTGATCACCCAAACATCTGGCCTGCTTGTACAAAATGACCCATGCATATTATGCACATTGGATGTTCATACTGCCAAGTGGTTTTCTTCTGGTTACTCTAATAATGGAGTTGTTGGGGTGTACCAAAAGTTTCAAAGGATAACAACTAAGTTCACAAATTGCTTGTTTTACAGGTGGTCAGCTTACGTTGTAGATGGGAAGGTTAAGGTTCTTAATGTTGAGAAAGTCCCTTTCGAATTCAAGGTTTCTAGTGGAGAGGTAATCTTGGGTCAGATTTAACTTGTTTGAATTGCTACCTCTTCTAAATGAGATATATTCTTCCAGTTCAACGAAATAGTGGTGGTATGAGTTCTGCCCTTTTAACAATAACATCCGTTTTATGTATTCCATTTGATCCACATTCTACTTGATACGCAATACTTCTTGTCTTCCATGTTGGGAAATAAATTCTGGTATATGATAGTTTTCTCTTCCTATTCCATTCCCATGTTGCCAACTTGCATTTTCCTTGCCTTTAGGACCCGTTTGGACACAAACTTCAAAAAAACATTTTCCTACAAAATCAACGCTGAAAACCAATTGGCTTTTTAGTGCCTTTTTCATCGGGTGATTTTGAAACCGGTGATTTGGCATGGGTTTCCAAACGGGCCACAAAACAGGGTTGTCTACGATAGTTGTTTGGACGCACCTAGTCCAAACAAACCCATAGTCGCATTAGTTTCCACATATGAAAAATGGAAAAAGAAAAAGCATCTTCTCACTTGAATTTTCTGAAATCCAAACCCTAGTTCTAGATCTAGTAAATCCCCACCATAACCAATCAAAAAACCTTGCAAAGTGCAGAAAATAGATCCAAAACCCTAGGAAACAAGAGAGTAGCAGATCTAGATACCTAATGGGTTATAAAACTGCAAATCGAACAGAATTCAGATTGAAAAACTCCACCCGTCACGAAATCTAACAGAATTCAGATCGAAAAACTGTAAATTTAAGTATCGAACAAATCAAAACTGTATCACACAACAAATCGTTTCTATGTATTCGCATCAAACAACATAGAAAAATCTCTAATTAGGGTTTCAACATTGAATTAGGGCTTCAACATAGTAAATCCCTAATTAGGGTTTCAACATTGTAAATTCCTAATTAGGAAATCACTAAGGTTGAAATTGATGAAATCTAGACTCTTACCTGTTTTAGATCTTCATCTAAGCCCTAAAATTAATGGCAACTACAGCGTGTCTTGTGTCTTGTGCGCAAGGCGAGAGAGAGAGAGAGAGAGAGAGAGAGAGAGAGAGAGAGAGTCTGGGGTAGGAAGAAGTCGAGAGTCCCGCGAGAGAGAGAGAGAGAGAAGAAGAGAGAGAGAGAGAGAGAGAGAGAGAGAGAGAGTTGGGAGAGAGAGAGAGAGAGAGAGAGAGAGAGAGAGAGAGAGAGAGAGAGAGAGAGAGAGAGAGAGAGAGAGAGAGAGAGTCATCAAGAGAGGAGGGAGAGGGAGAGAGAGGAGAGACAGAGAGAGAGAGAGAGAGAGAGAGAGAGATAGTTGTCGGGGAGAGAGAAGAAGAGAGAGAGAGAGAGAGAGAGAGAGAGAGAGACAGTCGTCGGGAGAGAGAGAGCTGGGAGTGAAATGGAAATCGCATCGTGTTTTTAATTTTATATAACATCCGTGGCCCGCATTTAAATAGCGCCGGTGCATGATGCACCCAAAGTGCCGGTTTTCCCTAGTTTTGTTGCAGTGTCACGTATCCCAGTGCAACTAAGTGCATTATCAGTTGTAGTGATATGAAAACACGGGATCAAGGATCATGTCTCCTCGTAGATAGGTCATACACGAGAAAGTAGCATCACCTAGAAGATCTTAACCGTTGCTAGGAGGATTTTTCATCACTAATAGTCAATCATTTGTTAGACTGTTTCGTAACACGCCATATGTAATGGGATGCAGATTGCGTAGCGAGTCCAACATCGATAACTGGGTGGTAACAGTAATATATATGTAGACTCACCATGATGCATGTGTTTATTTCATGCCATCATCTACTTTGCCAGCTCATTTTAGGACGCGGATTTCCTGCCAAAGCCTTTTGCAGGAAGTTCCTGCCCAAGGATGCTGGGTGGACCCACTTAAATGTATGTTAGAAATCCATTCTGTCCATCTATTTTACAAGCTCATTTTAGGACGTGAGACCAAAAAATGAGGTGGACACAAAACTCAAGTACATTACATAAGAAAGAAATTGGGTGAAGAAATTGCAACAGTTGAAACCTTCTTGGACTCCACCTTGATATATATATATATATATATATATATATATATATATATATATATATATATATATATATATATATATATATATATATATATATATATATATATATAGAGAGAGAGAGAGAGTCATGCTCCCCTGCGCACCTACGCACGTGCGCACCTTTGCACACGTGTCATGGGTGTCTAATCTGAACGGTCCATGTGATGCGAAATCCCATGAAACCTATATATATATATATATAGGAAAAAGGTACTATGTGCTCGAGCGTAAAGCGGTCATCCGTGAGGTCGAGCTGGGTGGGCCCCACCGTGATGCCTTTCGAACATCAACACCGTCCACCAGATGCACCATTCCATAATGGGCCTGGACGGCCCAAAATCAGGTCAATCCGTGACTCAGGTGGGCCACACCATCTAAAACCATAAGTATACATGCCAAAAATATATAAAAGCACTGGTGGGACCCACCTGAGTTTTCCATGCACTTGAAACTTGGTCTGAACCCTCATTCAAGTGGGACACACATAATGGATGGGCTGGATTTGAAAAACACATCTCGGTGGGCCCTCAAAAATGGTTATGAATGTTTTAATGGTGCACGGCCCTTCTGCACTTATGTATGTGGTGTGGCCCACCTGAGTCACGGATTGACTTGATTTTGGGCCGTCCAGGCCCACCATGGAATAGTACATCTGGTGGACGGTGTTGATGTTCGAAAGGCATCACGGTGGGGCCCACCCAGCTCGACCTCACGGACAACCGCTTTATGCTTGAGCGCATAGTACCTTTTCACCACTTTATGCTCGAGCGCATAGTACCTTTTCCCATATATAATATAACCTGGTGCAAAACTTTTATAGCCATGAGAATCCTTTAATAGTGCTCACTGAATGCCCATTGTTTTCTCTCGCGTGGCCCACTTGAGTGTTGAATACATCTATTTTTTGGTCAAACATCTTAAAATGATCTCTTAAAATAGATTGACAGGGTGAATTTGTAACAAACACCTGGATGGGCCTCACCTAGCATCTTTGCGCATGAACTTCATGCCAACAGCCCAGTAGGAAATCCACGTCCCTGAGCTCAAAATTAAAGCATGTCAAAATCTCAAGTGGCCCGTACCAAAGAGAAAACCCTGGGATTGAATACCTAACGTTGAAAACTCGTGGAGTTCACTGTAATTTTGGATCAAGCTAATATTTGGGTTCCCCCTCCATCTAGGTCTGTGTGACTTCGTGACCAGGTTCAATGACAAATAAATATCATTGCAGGCATAACGAAGGTTTCAACAGTGGACGTCATTATCTTCACTTCACTGTTTCCTGTGGCGTGGTCCCTTGACCTTTGGATGTACTCTAATTTTGAGCTATGCCCTGAAATAAACTGCAAAAATGGATGGACGGTGTTGATAAAACACATTCATCACAGTGGACCCGACCGTCCTTACTCCACGCAGCTACGTGGTGTTTGGGCTCAGCACGCAACCGTTTCCTCCTCATCCATTTGATGGGAGGTCGATAATTAAATTTGATAATATCCATGTGACTGGATCTTCTCTGCATCAGCGGCAGCAACAACGACGGTCATAAACATTATTGTTTATTGGCATGTTTTTCTAGTTCTACCGTACAAGGGTCATGTGGACAGCCCGCCCAAACGTGTTAGGGCCAATCGCTTTGGATTATTCATGCACAAAGATCACTTGATTATTAGCCGCTGAATATGATCAATTACCTTAATTTTTCCACTCCCTGATCCATAGCTCAAGTGGTAGACTCAGTGAAAGATACCTCGTTTCAACACTGAGGTCTTGGTATCGATCCCCTCCCTTAACGGGGTGGCTAACAGTGAAGCGTGAACTGACCGTGGGGTGGACTAACCAGCTAACAAAAAAATAAAAATAAATAAATTAAATTAAATTACCATGATTTTTCCACATCTACCTCCACTCTCACGATTAAATGGTTAGGATCGTCCAATGAGAGATAATTATAACCTTGGGCGATCTATGGTAGGCCCACCTATCCACTACAGGATAATTCGCCTAGATCCTCTGGCTCGGATGGTTGCGATTGTTCGATGAGGAAAGATTTGGACCTTGAATGATCTATGCTTAAGATGGTCTGATGAGAGAAAATTTGGGCCGTGGGTGGTGGTCTCACAAATAAAATACAAGATCGTCCATTTTCATCATGATTGAATGGTTAGGATGATCATCTCGATGGCAACTTTGGATCTAAGCGGATCTATGGTGGATCCACGTCTCATATATGGTTTCAAGAGGACAGGGTCCACTGGCATATCTGCATCATTTATTTATAGGAGATTTTACAGGAAACTACCGTATTAATATAAAATTTACGCACAGCTGTCTTTCTCAAAATGTTGCAAACAACCTCATTAATTGATATAATTATCATTCCACTACATTCCACCACATTGTCAATTTGTCATTGCCACCAAATTAATTAGTTGGTAGCTCCAGCATTGCCACCAAATTAATTAGTTGGTAGCTCCAGCATTGCCACCAAATTAATTAGTTGGTAGCTCCAGCACCCCACTACCATGTTTATGAAAATCCGCCCTGAACACTAGAAGTGTCACGGTATGTTAGATCAAAGGCTAAAAAATCTGCTTTATTTGTACTTTATTTGGATCACATGATTAGAAATAGTGTACACACTACCAAAAAATCGAGCAAAGGCTATGGAATGTGAAGGCTTTTGGCTACGGATTTAATCCGTAGTAATTTTGCTACGGATCTAAACCGTAGCCAAGAGCCTAATTGATCCATAGTTAAAGCCTTCCTCCTCATCCCTCTTGCTGGTGCTTAAGGGGCTCCATGGGGCTCAGTGAAATATATGTGTTTGATCTAAGCCATCTATAAATTCGTATATATAATTTCAGTGGATCAGGCCAAAAAATTTGTAGATTAAATGTATAAGTGAACCACACAATAAGAAATCATAAAAATTAAATTTCTATTGTTAATTTGTTGTGTGGTTTTCTTACAACTCTGATCTGACTCATTTTTTGTATCAGTCCTTAAAATAATATTTTAAACGTAGTGGACGGAATGGATAAATGACATACATCATGGTGGGCCCCACATTCCTAAAACCCATTCTCAAATTGGCCGTTCGTCACGCGCCGCACCCCCAAATCCCTAAACCTTTCCCATTTCTCTCGCCCGCACCTCCCAAAATGCCATTTTCATTTCCGCCTCACCCCTCTCTCTCTCTCTCTCTCTCTCTCTCTCTCTCTCTCTCTCTCTCTCTCTCTCTCTCTCTCTCTCTCTCTCTCCCACCCTCTCCGTCGCCATCTCTCGATCTCCGATCTCTCTCCTCACCCTCTCCACATCTCTCGGCCGCATTCCCCTTTCTCTGTTTCCCAACCCCTCTCTCTCTCTCTCTCGCGCTAGCGTCTTCAAAACCCACTTTCGCCGAGATCAGTCGAGGGTTTTCGCTGGGAAGGTCTCAACTGGTTTGAAGGTTAGTCTCTCTCTCTCTCTCTCTCTCTCTCTCTCTCTCTCTCTCTCTCTCTCTCTCTCTCTCTATTTAGAAATCAGATGAGGGTTTTCAGTGACTCGGTTACCATGCTATTGATGTTGCTCACCAAGTGTGGCTGGTGGCAAGGAAAGTATGTACATGAAACAAATGCTCGTTTTTTTCTTAGGGATCGTTTGACACCTTGGATTGGAGGGGATTGCCAATCCAGGGGATTTCGAATTCCCTCTTTAAGGGGGTTTGTAATCCACAGTGAGAGCTTGGATTACGCCTAAAATCATTTCAATAGTTGTAGGTATAAATGTATGTCACTGTACACTATCATTTTACTGGGTACATGGCCCACTAACGATGATCAGCACCATCCAAACATTGTTCATGTAGATCAGCACCATCCAAATATTATCCAGCACCGTCCAAACATTGTCCATATTAATCAACGATTAAAAATCATTGGTTAGTCACTTAGACATGATCTTGTGCTTGCCATTCATCTAAGACTTGGAATTTCATCATTTTTAGGCAAAACATATATTTTAGCGGGCTTATCACAACCATAGTGTCAAAATTATATATCTCACTAATTGGGGAAATTAAAGTTGATTTAGTAATTAAATTCAAACCCCTGTACATATGTCATGTATAGGTATTTTTGAATTAAAGTTGATTCACACTCCAGGGTGCCAAACACACCCAGAGGATTGCCAATCCGGGGGGTGGTAATCCCGGGGGTTGCGAATCCAGGGGGTTCCAAATCCACACTCCCAAACCCGACCTTAGTTTTTATGTTGCATAGAAGGTGTTTCATAAAATATCTGTAATGTAAAACCATTGCTTTTATTTTACTTATAGTGGGATTTTGAAGTTGTAGTCCAGGTGTTTGTAAAAATGCCTCAATGGTGAACTCGACTTGATCTTGGCTCAAACTCAGCCCGAGTTGCTGACCAAAACAAGCCGAGACGAGCTCGAGCTGAGGTCAGCTAGTGGTCATATAGGTTATAGGACCTATATATAGGTTATAGGACCTATATATGTTTGTGTATATTATCTTACCTGACCATATTAATGACCATTGATTAAATGTTTTGTATTTGTCCAGTCAGTGTGATGTTTGCATGGTAGCCCTTAAAATGTGCATTAAAACCCAAGGAACATTCTACATCAATGGATTGATCTGTGCAAGTGTCCCAGTGCAACTAAGGGCATGATTATCCTTTTGAGGGCAATGGATCATCTCTCACATTAAAGTAAGTCATTTGATGGTCTATACAAAACCATATGGGTGGGCCACACATATCTAGTTTTTGAACAATGCATGAATATTAGTATGAATGCATGATAATTCGAAAGGTCAAGCTGATGGTATGTTTCTACATATCAAGGTAAAAAACAAATCCAATTTCCTACCACTCACCATGATGTCTGCTCCATCCCATCAGTTTTGTTATATCATTGTAGGAAGTAAAGACTAAAAATAAATCAGGCAGATCCAAAACCCAAGGGGGCCACATTAGAGGGAAAAAAAAAGAAGAGTGAAATAGAAACACCCACCATCAAAAACTTTTTAGGGTTAACAATGATTTTAATATGCCATCTAGTTCGTTCATAAGTTTAGTCTCACCAAGGTGAATGGAAAACACAAATGTCAGCCTTAACTAAAACGTTTGTGCACTCCTAGAAGGTTATGGTAGGTGTTTAAACCCAACTACTTATGGTGCCTCTCATCCTAGCATGAGCTTACGAAACTGATGGACATGGATGACATTATAGACATTAAGGTGGGTCCACACAACTTCAGGTGACCAACTCCCCAAGAAACTTCCAACCTTAAGGATATCCACTGCGCACACCCTAGTGCTACTTAGTGTTCAAATTATCTCCGATATTATCTTTATCTCCAACTCAGCGATACCAATAACACTGGTAGCGATACCAATAACGCTAGTAGTATAAAAAAATTTCAGGTATTAGTAATGTATTGCTAAATATTGCCAACATATCAATATTGCTAATGTAATCGCTAATATTTTCAACTATGTACATTCTAGGTGTTGCATGTATTACCAATGTATCAATATCACCAATGTATTACTAATATTTTTGACTATGTAAATTCTAGGTAATGCTTGTATCATAAGTGCATCAACAATATTTCAATAATATTGCCAACGAATTAATATCATTAAAATTTTGTTTATTAAAAAATTTTTATTTCATTTTTTTTTCATGGGAACATGGTTATATGTAGTGTTCAGTTTGTCATTGATATTATTGATAATATCTTGATACTATCGATATCGTAACATGCACTATATTGAGACCACAATCTTCCATTTCCTTTCCAATTGTTGATGATTTCCTTGTGAAATATCATGTGTTGTTGATATTTTGCAATCTCGATAGATGTTTGGATGGAAGTTTGGATTGTTAAATAGGTCGGATGGGATGGTTGGATTGATTTCTTACAACAATACATGCTTTTAAGGCCTCATTAAATGGAAACTTGTTATGTATGCATTCTTTTTACAATTTTTTATTTCTAAATATGTAAATATGTACATTTTAACATCTCCTGAAGTTTCACTAAAAATTCCACTATTTTTCCCATGTTTCCCCGCATTTCCAGTTATCAGTGATATTATCGGTGATATCAATATTGTTTCCATATCCCTAACCAACGAAACTTGTAGCAATATCAATACTTTGAACACTAGTGCTACTAACTATGAATAATGGACCAGTTCTAGGCTTGAAATCCCTAATTTGTAAAATCAGAAAATCTCAATTCGAGGTCCACATTCAAATTTGTAAGCCCTAAAATCCCCAAATCCCTAAATGAGGGTCCACATCGAATCAGAAATCCACAAATTACTAAATTCCCAAATTCCTAAATCGGCATTGAGATTGAGAGAGAGAGAGAGAAAGAGAAAAAAATACCTCACGTTGGCAAAAAGTCTTTAATTGAGCTTTAGAGAGAGAGAGAGAGGGAATTAGGGAGAGAGAGAAAGAGGGCGTGGGTCGGACGCGAATTTCCTGTGAAAGCCTTTAGCTGGAAGTTGCTTCGGGTGGGGCCCACCACGATGTTTGTGAGAAATCCACCTCGTCCATCTGTTTTTTGAGATCATTTTAGGACGTTTCAGATGGGACGAGCTCGAGTTAATATGGTCAGGTAAAAATATCACAATCATATCTTAATATTATGAAAGGAACATAACATAAATGCTAATTTTCCCAATGTGAATACTTGTATATGCAAGTTGGGCCCATGGTTTACTAATGCAGCCCTTGATTTAGTGGACCACATTTTGTATGGAACACTTGCATATTTTAAAAAAATCCCCAAGATTGGATGATCCAAACCATCCAATCTTTAGCCTCTTTCTAGTTGAATGTGTCTTGTTCTTTGTATTTGTTTTCTTAACCATCTTAAAACTGAAAGTATCTTTCTTCTGAAACTTTTTATGAAATATCTCATTGTAGTGGTTTCACAGAAACCACATTGGGTAGAGAAAAATGTTAGCAACATTATTAATTTGTTGTAAAAATACAATGATTGCAAACTTCTTAATACATTGTATTTGGTAGATAATATCTGTATGGGTTCAATCATCCGATAGCACTTCTCGAATCCCTAACTTTTGAGGAAGATGGTGCATGAGGCTAATTTCCAACTTTAATTTTTGGTAAGGTGCAAGTTGAAAATGGACCCCTTGTTTAATCGAGATCCGGCTGTAATGAATAGGGAGTGGATGACACTAAGTTTCCCAGACCCACGTTTTCTTCTCGGAATCGAAGTTTTTCAAAGTTTGCATAAGAAAACCTTCCTGGTAGAGAATTCGTTCCTTGTCCATGCACCACTTGCAGATGTGCACGTTTTCCGGTTTCTTATGATGATATGGAAATACATCTAATGAAAAATGGATTCGACCCAAGCTATAAGGTTTGGAACATGCATGGGGAGCATGTATCACCTAAGTGTACTGTACGTGAATCAAGTTCCCAACAATACCATAGTGTCCCGAACTTAAACGAGGTTCACAACGCGATCGTTCAAGAACTTGGTGGTAATAATCTAGATGAAGTTGTACAGGATGAGCCCAATGTGACCCCTATAGTTGAAGGCGTCTTTGGAGAAAATGAAACTAATGAGTTTGAAGCAAATGCTGAGACGCAATAGACCGAGCTATACCACAGGGCCCAAGATTTCACCATGCTGACTTTCATTGTACAGCTTTTCAAATTAAAGGTGAATCATGGATAGAGTGAAAAAAGCTTTATAGAGCTCCTTCAACTACTGAAGAAGGTGTTACCTTACGGTAACAAGGCCCCAACTAATACCTACCAAGCGAAGAAGATCATTACAAAGTTGGGTCTTAATTATGTGAAAATCCATGCTTGTCCAAATGACTGCATCTTATACTGGAGAGAGAACGAGATGAAAACCATTTGTCCAAATTGTAAAACTTCTAGGTACAAGACTGAAATGGATTCTGAGAAAAAACAATCTCGAATACCTAGGAAGGTGTTAAGGTATTTTCCATTAACACCAAGGCTACAAAGAATGTTCAGTGTGCAATGGTTGGCGAAAGAAATGTCTTGGCACTCAACCAGGAAATTTCAACATGGAAACATGGAGCATCCAATTGATTTTATTGCATGGAAGAATCTTGATGACAAGTATACAGATTTTTCAGCTGAGCCTCGCAATGTTCGATTGGGTTTGGCTACAGATGGGTTTAACCCATTCGGCACTTTCAGTATGTCACATAGTTCATGGCCCGTTATGTGTGTGACGTACAACCTTCCACCAAAGCTTTGCATGAAACCTCAGTTTACTATGTTGACTTTGCTCATTGAGGGACCGCGACAACCGGGAAAGGATATTGACGTTTATTTACAGCCATTGATTGATGAACTGCAAAAGTTATGGCGAGAAGGGGTCACAACGTTCGATGCATACCATGAAAACAAATTCAACATGCGTGCCGTTCTGCTTTGGACAATCCATGACTTTCCAGCATATGGTAACGTTTCTGGTTGTAGGACAAAGAGTAAGTATGATTGTCCCATATGTGGTCCTAACACAGATTCTCTGCGACTCCAATATAGAAAGAAACATGTTTATATGGGCCACATATGATGGTTGCCAATGTCAGAATAAGCTAGGAAGGACACAAGTGCTGGCACGTTCAACAAGAAGGTGGAGATACGACATCAACCGATCCGTCTGGATGGGATTGAGGTCAAAAGACAAACCGCGAACTTGAATATGCAGTGGGGGAAGACTGGGAAGAGTAATATAAGGGGTATTGAAGGAGGTCGACAAGAGTTAGCGGATGATGTTGAATCACCGTGGTTCTTCAAACGGTCTATATTATTTAATCTGGAGTATTGAAAAGATATTCCCTGCGTCACAACCTTGATGTCATGCATATTGAGAAAAATATATGTGAAATCCTAGTTGCCTTGATGTTGAACACGTCTGGCAAAACCAAGGATGATGCTAATGCACGCAGAGATCTGAAACAATTGGGAATTAAGAAGCGTCTATGGCTGAAAAAGAACAATGGTAAGGTGATTCAGAAACAAGGTCCTTTCTGTCTGAGAAAAGAAGAGAAAAAACTTTTCATCTAGACTTTGCATGAGCTGCGTGTTCCTATCGGTTTTAGTGCGAATTGGAGGACCATCGTAAAGGAAGATTGCTTGGATTTAAAGGGAATGAAGTCTCATTTGTATCATGTGTTGATGCAACATCTGCTCCTAGTTCTCATCCAGCATACATTTAGGGATAGGAAGGTCATTCGTCCTATAATTACAATCTTTTGCACATTTTTTAATGCCTTGGGCTCGACAATCGTAGACCTTCAAACACTCCTTACTCTCAAGAGGGGCATGGCTAGGACGCTATGTCAGCTTGAAACTATATGCCTGCCATCGATATTTGTCATTATGATGCATTTGTCGATCCATTTGGCTTACGAGGCTCGCATATGTGGTCCTGTATACTATCGATGGATGTATCCATTCGAAAGGTACGCTGTAAGCTTAGTAAGAATAAATCGGCTTAACATCTACATTCGAAAGGTACGCTGTGAGCTTTGTCAAGTTCATGAAGACATTCAAGGCCTATGTCCGTAACAAGACACGACCTGAGGGTTGTATTGCAGAGAAGTACATCCAAGAGGAGACAGTTATATTCTGCAACCAATATAAAGGAAAACAGAAAACATGCCTATTGGAAAGGCTGGAAAAACGGTTTAACGGAGTCATTCCAAGACTACGTAAGTTGGAAGATATCGTTGATGATGACCCTAATGATGACGACGTTGGTCCAGTAGGTTCGGGTCAAAGTGTTATCCGAGTGTTATCCCAGCTACGACAAGTGGGAAGGGTATGTACAATAAGCTCATATATGTGTGTGTATATATATATATCTTCCTTACTTTATGCGATTTCAATATAACAATGTTATTGAATATCGCGCAAGAAGTACAAAGATTTCTTGCAGCGATGCTATAAGAGGACCAACAGGGTGCCTAGCGAGGACGAATTCATATCTTGGTTGAAGAGGCAACCATAGTTCATTGAATCTGACGATAATGAATTTAAAGATGTAGTGAGAGGACCTCTAGCTTTTTCTATTGAATACAATAAGTATTGTATTAATGGTTTCCTATTTGTCACTAAGGACTATGAGGAGAATAAAACGAACCAAAACAGTGGGGTTAGGACAGAGGGTATGACAACCTTCCGATCAAGTGCTAAGGATATCAATACAGTGGATGAAAATCAACCTTACTATGGAGTCCTTCATAGAATTATCCAATTGGAATACCGAACAGGGTACAAGCCCGTCCTATTTAAGTGTGATTGGGTGAAAGTGACACATCATGGTGTTTCTTTTGATGTCGAAGCGAATTTGAGATTAGTAAATTTGTCTAGTCTTCTGATTCGAGATAAAGTCGTGTGAGCCATTCATTCTTGCAGAGCATGCCACGTAAGTTTTCTACTCCAGAGATCCAAAAAATGCTGACTAGCATGTCGTCTTGGAGGTTCCAAAAAAAAAATTTGTCGAAGAAGAGACATGCGTTCTATCGGAACGATTAAAGGCTGTAAGCAATGCCGATCTAGGACTGATCTTACCTCATTAGCAATGGTTGATGAGTTGATATTCGATGAATCTGAAGACGTTAATGTTGTGGTCGAGAAAACAAAGAAAAGAAAACGATCAAAGAGAATCTACTAATTTGTTTGTATTTTCTAAGCATGTAACAAAATGATATTTATTGGAGGAAATCTAATCAAGGTTTGGATAATATATGTAAATTTTTTGTACTTTATCTGTGATCTAAATTATTTCTTAACCATTAGCTTTTTTTTCTTTTCTTTTCATATTAGGGAAGAAATAGGCACATGGATTCACAACCAGAACTATTGGGTGCGCAGGTGCTTGAGAGTGCAGATTCAAGCAACACCAAACGTAATAAGATACTTCTCCTTAATTATATATGTAAATTTCCATTTTCTTATATATTGGCGTTAATCAATTATGTGTATATATAACTGTTATTCTTTTTATGTAATTGTGTCAGCTTCTTCTTCATCTAGAAAGAGAGGCATTACTAGGTGGTCTCTTTACTTGTACAACCTGATAGGAAAAAAGTCCTAAAGACAAATGAATTCGGGCAACCGAATGAGGATTGTTCCGATCATAGAGACTTTGCATCGCATGTCGGTGTCCTTACCCATTCTCATATCCCAATCATATACCAGGACTTTCGCTGAGTGCCTCATGAATAAATTCGTATGGTCACAGAAAGACTGTCACAGTTTTATGAGTTTGAGGGTCAAAGTTGGGATGCAAGTATTGAGTACGTTACAAAACACATCAATGAAGTGTGGAGGAATTATAAGAGAAGATTGAATGCAAAATATATTAAAGACAAGGATTCTATTGCTGTGAGAGATGGTCCTGCCCCCCCAGGTATCCCTATGGAGGATTGGAGGGTCTTCGTGGATCAACACACCACCGAGGAATTCAAGAGGGTAAGCGTAAGGAATAAATCAATCGGGCCAAGCTAAAAGGACCTGCGTGTCTTGGGAGGCACAGCATGGCTGTTACTCACCATAAGATGGTATGTATTTAAAAATAGATATTATAGTTTAAAATTGAATTTAAATTTGAATTATCATTCATTTAAATTTATTAATGATATGTATTTCAATGATACATAATGTCCTAAAGGCGAAGGAGAAGAATCTTATGTCTGATACCGAGATAGGTAGATGTGAAGTCTTCTTAAGAGCCCATACAAGAAAGGACAAAGTTGTCCAGTATCCTGAACTTGCTGTAAGTGCATCCCTCGTACCACTAACTAGTACCCTTATGAAAAGCCTATGTATAACTTTGAATTATATTGCATTCATTTGTATTTTTTCACAGGAAAAACTAGAGGAGCTCTCTAGTAGCAATCCTGCTTTTAGGATGACCGGCATGGATGATGCCCTTACAGAGGTACTAATAAAATTTAAAAATTACTTAAGTTTTATGGTAATTATGAATATTTTAATAACTTAATTTACAATGTTTTACAGTTGGTTGGTTCTGATAAAAGAGGGCGAATGCAGGGTCTAGGTTGCTCAATAAGCAAGGTAGGACTGAAGAAGTCAGCCCCTGCTCGTTCAAAGGTAGAGAATGTGACAAAAGAAAAAGATGGCGTAGTTCAAGAGTTAACTCAGGTGAAGAAAAAATTAGATGATGTGACTTAAGATATAGTTGAGATGAAGAAAACATTGGTGGATATGCAGAAAGAGAGAGAGTCTACTCAAAATCTCTCATCACCAACAGTTGTTAAATCTACTCAGGCATCATCGGTATGCAAGTATAAATTTATTTTTTTACTGTATTGAGCTTACAATTATATTATAAGCGCTAACAACACCAATGCCATTTTATGTGTAAATGTAGCCGGATATTATATATATCGGTAAGAGATGCGACTTGCTTGGTTTTGGAAAACGTGGTGTAGTTGCTCGTGGTGAAGTACACGAAGTTAATCCAAATGCAACTGTCCATTACAAACCGTTGGAGGATGGAGCTTTTGTTGTTATCTTGACTGAGGTTGTACAACCTCACACTCCTTTGTGGAAAGAAGATGGGTTCGCATCTACACTTGGAGAGGTCGGTCTAGGATCATTTGTGCAATGGGGGAAAGAGGCTTTGAGAATTCAATAATTTGAACAAATTTGGTACTCTATAATTGAACATGTGTAGTGTGCATTTTGAACTAATTTTGAACATGTAGTGTGCATTTTGAACTAATTTAGAACTAACTTGGCACTTGTTTTTTTTAAAAAAAAATATTGAATGAATTTTGTACTCTATATTTGAATGTATTTATAGTCTTAGGCTCCATTTGGTCATCACATTAGTGTTTATGAAAGCATTTTTTTTTTAAAAACCAAATGGAGCCTAAGCCCTTTTTTAACTCCGCCAATGCAACTCCTTGCATTGCCGGTCCCAAGCTCGGATAAAGGAGGAGGGAGAAGGGCTTTAGAATGAGATCGTCAACTATGGAGGAGATCCTGAAAATGCAGTGAGTATCACTGGTTTTATGGTTTTACTTGTACATTCCTGTATTGATTACTCAAGCATGACGGTTATGCGCATTCTTTCAGGTGGATGTTGCATGTGGGAGGATTGGAGCTGCATATTTCAGATTCAAGCATATGGTACGTCTCTTGTCAAGAATGCACATGTGTAGTTAATCAAACAATACATTATGTGATATCGTGTGCATGATATCTATGTTGTAATTCCCCTCATGCATTTTGCTTAAAATCCATGTTTATGCATGATTCTCATGCATTGACATGGATTTGGGCAAAAAAAGATCGAACCCGAACCCGATTTCCTAAACCTAAACCTTAACCTATTCTCAAATCCCTAAACCTAAACCTACACCTAATCCTAATCTCAATTCCCTAACCTAAACCGAAACCTAAACTTGAAAAAACCTAAACCCGATCCGAACCCGAACCCGATTTCTAAACCTAAACCTTAACCTATTCTCAAATCCCTAAACCTAAACTTACAACTAATCCTAATCTTAACTCCCTAACCTAAACCTAAACCTAAACTTGAAAACCCAAACTTAAACCCGATCCCGAACTAGAACTCGATTTCTAAACTAAACCTTAACCTATTCTCAATACCCTAAACCTTAACCTACAACCTAACCTAAACCTAAACCTATAACCTACACTTAGAACCTAAACCTAAACCTATAACCTAAACCTAAGCCTAAAACCTAAACCTATGACCTAAAACCTAAATGTTTTCTCAAATCCCTAAACCAAAACCTACATCTAATCCTAATCTCAACAACCTAACCTAAACCTAAACCTAAACTTGAAAACCCAAACTTAAACCCGCTCCCGAACCTGAACCCGATTTCCTAAACCTAAACCTTAACCTATTCTCAAATCCCTAAAACTATGACCTATAACATATAACCTATAACCTATAACCTAAACCTAAACAAAAAATGAAATGAGTATCTCTGGTTTTATGGTTTTAAATGTAGATTCCTGTATTGATTACTCAAGCATGACGGTAATGCGCATTCTTTCAGGTGGATGTTGCATGTGTGAGGATTGGAGCTGCGTATTTCAGATTCAAGCATCTAGTATGTCTCTTGTCAAGAATGCACATGATTGGAGTGGCCTGGCCATTTGGACAGGCCGTATTTATGTATTTGCTCGAAATTGATGGAGCAGACCCGGATGTGCGTCGAAGCTATCCAGAAAAGTGGGGGTCCCTGGAAGGTGGGAACCGCTGTTATGACCATGATGAAGCTGTCCATTTCCTATGGACGGCATTGGAGGGGTCTGGCCATTTAGACAGGCCATGTTTATGTATTTGCTTGAGATTAATGGAGCAGACCCGGATGTGCGTCAGAGCTATCAGGAAGAGCGGTTGTCCCTGGAAGGTGGGAACCGTTGTTATGACCATGATGAAGCTGTCCATTTCCTATGGACGGCATTGGAGGGGCCTAGCCATTTGGACAGGCCGTGTTTATGTATTTGCTCGAGATTAATGGAGCAGACCCGGATGTGCGTCGGAGCTATCCGGAAGAGCGGGGGTCCCTGGAAGGTGGGAACCGCTGTTATGACCATGATGAAGCTGTCCATTTTCTATGGACGGCATTAGAGGGGCCTGACCATTTGGACAGGCTATGTTTATGTATTTGCTCAAGATTAAAGGAGCAGACCCGGATGTGCGTCGGAGCTATCCGGAAGAGTGGGGGTCCCTCGAAGGTAGGAACCGTTGTTATGACCATGATGAAGCTGTCCATTTCCTATGGACGACATTGGAAGGGCCTGGCCATTCAGACAGGCCGTGTTTATATTTGTATTATATTTGTATTTGCAGGGACCACACCCGAACCCATTCTCAAATCCTATAACCTATAACCTATAACCTATAACCTATAACCTAAATCAAACCCCTAACCTAAACTAAAACCTAAACCTATAACCTAAACTCAATTCCCTAAAGCTAAACCTACACCTAATCCTAATCTCAACTCCCTAACCTATAACCTAAACCTCAACTTGAAAACCCAAACTTAAACCCAATCTCGAACCGAACCCGATTTCTAAACCTAAACCATAACCCATTCTCAAATCCAAAAATCTATAACCTAAACCTAAACTAAAACCTATAACCTTAACCCGAGCCCATTCTCAAATCCCAAAACCTATAACCTAAACCAAAACCAAAACCTATAACCTAACCTTAAACCTTAAAACCAAAACCTATAACCTAAACTCTAATCCCTAAACCAAAACCTATAACCTCTACCCAAACCCATTCTCAAATCCAAAACCTAAACCTTAACCTAAACTCTAATCCCTAAACCAAAAACCTATAACCTCTACCCAAACCCATTCTCAAATCAAAAACCTAAACCTTAACCTAAACCAAAACCTATAACCTAAACCAGAACCCATTCTCAAATCCCAAAACCTATAACCTCTACCCGAACACATTCTCAAATCCAAAAATCTAAACCAAAACCAAAACCTATAACCTAAACCCGAACCCATTCTCAAATCCAATAACCTAAACATAATAACCTAAAGCCAAAGCCAAAACCTATAACTTAACCTAAACCAAACCCTATAACCTAAACTCAAATCCCTAAACCTTAACCTTAACCTATAACCTAACCTAAACCTATACTTATAACCTAAAACTATTCCCAAATCCCAAAGCCTATAACCTAAACCTAACCTTTTCCCTAAACCTATAACCAAAACTCAATTCCCTAAAGCTAAACCTACACCTAATCCTAATCTCAACTCTCTAACCTAAACCTAAACATAAACTTGAAAACCAAAACTTAAACCCAATCCCGAACATGAACCCGATTCCTAAACTTAAACCATAACCCATTCTCAAATCAAAAACTTATAACCTAAACCTTAACCTAAACCTAAACCAAAACCTATAACCTAAACCTAACTTTTCCGAAACCTATAACCTAAACTCAATTCCCAGAGCTAAACCTACACCTAATCCTTATCTCAACTCTCTAACCTAAACCTAAACCTAAACTTGAAAACCAAGACTTAAACCCAATCTCGAACATGAACTTGATTCTAAACCTAAACCATAACCCATTCTCAAATCCAAAACCTATAACTATTAAACCTTAAACCTAGCTAAACCTAAACCTAAAACCTAAACCTATAACCTAAACCTTAACCAAAACCTATAACCTAAACCCATTCTCAAATCCCAAAACCTATAACCTAAATCTAAACCTTAACCAAAACCTATAATCTAAACCAAACCTATAACCTAAACCCAAATCCATTCTCAAATCCCAAAACCTATAACCTAAACCAAAACCAAAACATATAACCTAATCCCGAACCTATTCTCAAATCCTAAAAACCTATAACCTATAACCTAAACCTTAACCTAAACCTTAAACAAAACACGTAACCTAAAGGCCATAAGCCCATTCTCAAATCCCAAAACCTATAACATAAACCAAAACAAAACCTATAGCCTAAACCCGAACCCATTCTCAAATCCCAAAACCTATAACCTATAACCTAAACCAAAACCTATAACCTTAACTTGGCACCTAAACCTATAACCTAAACCTAAAACCAAAACTAAAACCTATAACCTAAACCAAAACAAAAACCTATAGCCTAAACCCGAACCCATTCTCAAATCCCAAAACCTATAACCTATAACCTAAACCAAAACCTATAACCTTAACCAAAACCTATAACCTAAACCGAACCCCAAAACCCAAAACCCAAACCAAAATAACCTAAACTTAAACCCGAACCCACTTAAATCCAAAAACCTAAACCTTAACCTAAACCAAAACCTATAACCTAAACCAAAACCTACCTAACCTAAACTCAAATCCCTAAACCAAAACCTATAACCTAAACCCGTTTCTCAAATCAAAAACCTAAACCTTAACCGAAGGCCCTAACCTAACCAAACCTAAACCAAAACCTAAACCCGAACCCATTCTCAAATCCAAAACCTAAACCTTAAACCCTGGCTAAACCTAAACCAAAACCTATAACCGAAACCCGAACCCATTCTCAAATCCAAAAACCTATAACCTAAACCTAAACCTAAACCAAAACCTATAACCTAAATCAAAACCTATAACCTAAACCCGAACCCATTCTCAAATCCCATAACCTAATAACCTAAACCAAAGACAAAACCTATAACTTAAATGAACCCGAACCCATTTAAAAATCCTAAACCTAAACCTTAACCAAGACCTATAACCTAAACCAAAACCAAAACCTATAACCTAAAAACCCGAACCCATTCTCAAAATCCAAAAACCTAAACTTTAACCAAAACCTATAAACTAAACCAAAACCTATAACCTAAACCAAAACCTATAACCTAAACCCGAACCCATTCTCAAATCAAAAACCTAAACCTTAACCAAAACCTATAACCTAAACCAAAACCAAAACCAAAACCTATAACCTAAACCCGAACCCATTCTCAAATCCAAAAACCTAAACCTTAACCTAAACCAAAACCTATAACCTAAACTCAAATCCCTAAACCTTAACCTATAATCTAACCTAAGCCTTACTTATAACCTAAAACTATTCCCAAATCCCAAAACCTATAACCTAAACCTAACATTTCCCTAAACCTATAACCTAAACTCAATTCCTAGAGCTAAACCTACACCTAATCCTAATCTCAATTCTCTAACCTAAACTTAAACCTATAACCTAAACTCAAATCCCTAAACCTTAACCTATAACCTAACTTAAACCTATACTTAAAACCTAAAACTATTCCCAAATCCCAAAACCTATAACCTAAACCTAACCTTTCACTAAACCTATAACCTAAACTCGGTTCCCTAGAGCTAAACCTACACCTAATCCTAATCTCAACTCTCTAACCTAAACCTAAACATAAACTTGAAAACCAAAACTTAAACCCAATCCCGAACATGAACTCGATTCCTAAAAACCTAAACCATAACCCATTCTCAAATCCAAAAACCTATAACCTAAACCTAAACCAAAACCTATAACCTAAGCCAAAACCAAAACATATAACCTATAACCTAAACCCGAACCCATTCTCAAATCCCAAAACATACCAAATAACCTAAATCTAGACCTTAACCAAAAACCTATAACCTAAACCAAAACCAAACCTATAACCTAAACCCGAATCCATTCTCAAATCCCAAAACCTATAACCTAAACCAAAACCAAAACCTATAACCTAATCCCGAACCTATTCTCAAATCCCAAAAGACCTATAACCTAACCTAAACCTAAACCTAAACCTTAACCAAAACACCTGTAACCTAACTTAAACTCAAAACCAAAACCTAAACCCGAGCCCATTCTCAAATCCCAAAACCTATAACCAAAAACCTATAAAACCAAAACCTAAGCTTAAACCCGAACCCATTCTCAAATCCCCAAAACCTATAACCTATAACCATAACCAAAACCTATAACCTAAACCAAAACCAAAACCAAAACCTATAACCTAAACCCGAACCCATACTTAAATCCAAAACCAAAACCTTAACCTAAACCAAAACCTATAACCTAAAAACTCAAATCCCTAAACCAAAACCTATAACCTAACCTAAAAAAACCTAAACATTAACCTAAACCAAAAACCTAAACACGAACCCATTTTCAAATCCAAAAACCTAAACCTTAACCTATAACCTGAAAACCAAAACCTAAAACCTACTTTATAACCCGAACCCATTCTCAAATCCAAAACCTAAACCTTAACCTAAACCAAAACCTATAACCTAAACCCGAACCCATTCTCAAATCCAAAAAAACCTAAACCTTAACCAAAACCTATAACCTAAACCCGAACCCATTTCAAATCTAAAAACCTAAACCTAACCAAAACCTAACCTAAAAACCTAACCAAAACTATAACCTCAAATAACCTAATCCCGAATCCATTCTCAAATCGCAAAAACCTAAACCTAAGCCGAAACCAAAACCATAACCTATAACCTAAACCCGAACCCATTTCTAAAAAAACCAATAAAAAATCCTAAACCTAAACCTAAAATAACCTCCCAAAAGCCAAAACCAAAACCTAAAACTAATCCCAAAACCTATAACCTAAACCAAACCCATTCTCAAATCCAAAACCTAAACCTTAACCAAAACCTATAACCTAAACCAAACCAAAACCAAACCTATAACCTAAACCCGAATCCATATAATTCTCTATAACCCGAATCCATTCTCAAATCCAAAACTTATAAGCCCTAAATCAAAACCAAAACCTAAACCTAAACCTAAAACCAAACCTACGGACCTAAACCTAAAAACCAAAACCAAAAAAACCTATAACCTAATCCCGAACCTATTCTCAAATCCCCAAAAAAACCTATAACCTAAACCTAAACCTAAACCTATAACCAAAACCTTAACCAAAACTAAACCCAAAACCTATAACCTAAACCCGAGCCCATTTCTCAAATCCCAAAACCTATAACCTAAACCAAAACTAAAACCTATAGCCTAAACCCGAACCCATTCTCAAATCCCAAAACCTAAATAACCTAACCTAACCTTAACCTAAAAACCTAAATCCAAAAACCTAAACCTTAAACCAAAACCAAAACCACCTAAACCTATAACCTAAACCCCGAACCCATACTTAAATCCAAAAAACCTAAACCTAAAACCTATAACCTAAACTCTACAAAAACCCTAAACCCTAACTAAACCAAAACCTATAACCAAAACCTTCCTAAACCTAAACCTAAAACCAAACCAAAACCTATAACCTAAACCCTAACCTAATTCTCAAATCCAAAACCTAAACCTAAACCTAAACCTAAACCTAAACCTAAACCCGAACCCATTCTAAATCCAAAACCTAAACCTAACCTAAACAAAACCTAAACCCTAAAACCTAAAACCCATTCTCAAATCCAAAAACCTAAACCTAAGCCTAAACCAAAACCTATAACCTAAACCCAAAACCAAAACCTAAATAACTTAAACCAAAAAACCCGAACTCCGAACCCATTCTCAAATCCAAAACCTAAACCCTAAAAACCTATAACCTAAACCCACCTCTAAATCCAAACCTATTCTCAAATCCAAAACCTATAAAACCAAACCAAAAACCTAAAAACCAAAACCTATAACCTAAACCCGAACCCATTCTCAAATCCAAAACCTAAACCTTAACCTAACTCAAATCTAAACCAAAACCTATAACCTAAACTCAAATCCCTAAACCTTAACCTATAACCTAACCTAAACCTATACTTATAACCTAAAACTATTCCCAAATCCCAAAACCTATAACCTAAACCTAACCTTTCCCTAAACCTATAACCTAAACTCGGTTCTCAGAGCTAAACTACACCTAATCCTAATCTCAACTCTCTAACCTAAACCTAAACAAAACTTGAAAACCAAAACTTAAACCCAATCCCGAACATGAACCCGATTCCTAAACCTAAACCATAACCCATTCTCAAATCCAAAAACCTATAACCTAAACCTTAACCTAAACCTAAACCAAAACCAAAACCTATAACCTAAACCAAAACCATTCTCAAACCTATAACCTAAACTTGAACCCATTCTCAAATCCCAAAACATAACCTAAACCTAAACCTAGACCAAACCAAAACCTATAACCTAAACCAAAACCAAACCTATAACCTAAACCCGAATCCATTCTCAAATCCAAAAAACCTATAACCTAAAAACCTAAAAAACCAAAACCTATAACCTAATCCCGAACCATTTCAAATCCCAAACCTAACCAAAACCTAAACCTAACCTAAATCCAAAACCAAAACCTATAACTAAACCTTAAATCCTAAAAAACCAAAACCTATAACCTAAACCCGAACCCATTCTCAAATCCAAAAAAAAACTATAACCAAAACCTAAAACCAAAACCAAAACCTATAGCCTAAACCCGAACCCAAAACTCTCAAATCCCAAAACCTATAACCTATAACCTTAACCAAAACCTATAACCTAAACCAAAAATTCAAAACCAAAACCTATAACCTAAACCCGAACCCATACTTAAATCCAAAAACCAAAACCTTAACCTAAACCAAAATCTATAACCTAAACTCAAATCCCTAAACCAAAACCAAATAACCTAAATCCGAAAACCTAAACCTAAACCTAAACTATAAAACCTAAACCCGAACCCATTCTCAAATCCAAAACCTAAACCTTAACCTAAACCAAAACCTATAACCTAAACCCTAACCCCATTCTCAAATCAACCAAAAAACCTAAACCTTAACCAAAACCCAAAACCAAAACCTATAACCTAAACCCGACCCCTCAAATCCCCAAAATTCTTAAATCCAAAAACCTAAACCTTAACCAAAACCTATAACCTAAACCCGAACCCATTCTTAAATCCAAAACCTAAACCTTAACCTAAACCAAAACCTATAACCTAATCCCGAACCCATTCTCAAATCTCAAAAAACCTAAACCTAAGCCTAAACCAAAACCATAACCTATAACCTAACCCGAACCCATTTCTCAAATCCCAAAACCTATAACCTAAACCAAAATCAAAACCTATAACCTAAACCGAACCCATTCTCAAATCCAAAACCTATAACCTAAACCTAAACCTTAACCTAAACCTAAACCAAAACATATAACATAAACCCAAAACCTATAACCTAAACCCAAACCCATTCTCAAATCCCATAACCTATAACCTAAACCAAAGACAAAACCTATAACATTTAAACGCGAACCCATTCTCAAATCCTAAAAACCTAAACTTTAACCAAGACCTATAACCTAAACCAAAACCAAAACCTATAACCTAAACCCGAACCCATTCTCAAATCCAAAAACCTAAACTTTAACCAAAACCTATAACCAAAACCAAAACCTATAACCTAAATCCGAACCCATTCTCAAATCTAAAAACCTTAAACTTTAACCAAAACCTATAACCTAAATCAAAACCAAAACCAAAACCTATAACCTAAACCCGAACCCATTCTCAAACCAAAAACCTAAACCTAAACCAAAACCTATAACCAAAACCAAAACCTATAACCTAAACCCGAACCCATTCTCAAATCCAAAAAAAACCTAAACCTTAACCAAAAAAACCTATAACCAAACCAAAACTCAAACCAAAACCAAAACCAAAACCTATAACCTAAACCCGAACCCATTCTCAAATCTAAAAACCTAAACCTTAACCTAAACCAAAACCTATAACCTAAACTCAAATCCCTAAACCTTAACCTATAATCTAACCTAAACCTTACTTATAACCTAAAACTATTCCCAAATCCCAAAACCTATAACCTAAACCTAACGTTTCCTAAACCTATAACCTAAACTCAATTCCCTAGAGCTAAACCTACACCTAATCCTAATCTCAACTCTCTAACCTAAACTTAAACTAAACTCGAAAACCAAAACTTAAACCCAATCCCAAACATGAACCCGATTCCTAAACCTAAACCATAACCCATTCTCAAATCCAAAAACATATAACCTAAACCTTAACCTAAACCTAAACCAAAACCTATAACCTAAACCAAAACCAAAACCTATAACCTAAACCCGAACGCATTCTCAAATCCCAAAACATATAACCTAAATCTAGACCTTAACCAAAACCTATAACCTAAACCAAAACCAAACCTATAACCTAAACCCTAATCCATTCTCAAATCCCAAAACCTATAATAACCTAAACCAAAACCAAAACCTATAACCTAATCCCGAACCTATTCTCAAATCCTAAAACCAAAACCTATAACCTAAACCTAAACCTAAACCTAAACCTTCTCAAACCCAAAACCTAAACTTAACCTAAACCTTCAAAACCAAAAACCTATTAAACCCGACCCATTCTCAAAAATCCCAAAACCTATAACCTAAACCAAAACCAAAACCTATAGCCTAAACCCGAACCCATTCTCAAATCCAAAACCTATAACCTATAACCTAAAAAATCAAAACCTATAACCTAAACCAAAAACCAAAACCAAAACCTATAACCTAAACCCAAACCCATACTTAAATCCTAAAAACCTAAAACCTAAACCTAAACCAAAACCTATAACCTAAACTCTAAAAATCCCTAAACCTAAAAAAACCTATAACCTAAACCCTAAAACCTAAACCTTAAACCTAAACCAAAAAACCTAAACCCAAACCATTCTCAAATCCAAAACCTAAACCTTAACCTAAAACCAAAACCTATAACCTAAAACCCGAACCCATTCTCAAATCGAAAAACCTAAACCTTAACCTAAACCAAAACCTATAACATAAACCCGAACCCATTCTTAAATAAAAAAAACCTAAACCTTAACCAAATCCTATAACCTAAACCCGAACCCATTCTCAAATCAAATAAACCAAAACCTAAACCTTAACCTAAACCAAAACCTATAACCTAATCCCGAACCCATTCAAATCCCAAAAACCTAAACCTAAAACCTAAACCAAAACCATAACCTATAACCTAAACCCGAACCCATTCTCAAAAAAACCTAAACCTTAACCAAAACCTATAACCTAAACCAAAACCAAAACCCATAACCTAAACTCGAACCCATTCTCAAATCCTAAAAAACCTATAACCTTAAACCTAAACCTAAACCAAAACATATAACCTATAACCTAAACCCGAACCCATTCTCAAATCAAAATAACCATAACCTATAACCTAAACCAAAGACAAAACCTATAACTTAAGCATAAAACCCATTCTCAAAATCCAAAACCTAAACTTTAACCAAGACCTACAACCTAAACTAAACCTAAACCAAAACCTATAACCTAAACCCGAACCCATTCTCAAATCCAAAACAAAACCTAAACTTTAACTAAAAAAACAAAACCTATAACCTAAACCTATAACTATAACCTAAACCCGAACCCATTCTTCAAATCCAAAACCTAAACCTTAACCCAAAACCTATAACCTAAACCAAAACAAAACCTTTAACCAAAACCTATAAAAACCAAAACCTATAACCTAAACCCGAACCCATTCTCAAATCCAAAAACCTAAACCTAAACCAAAACCTATAACCAAACATAACCTATAACCTAAACTCCGAACCCATTCTCAAATCTAAAACCTAAACCTTAACCAAAACCTATAACCTAAACCAAAACCAAAACCAAAACCTATAACCTAAACCCGAACCCATTCTCAAATCCAAAACCTAAACCTTAACCTAAACCAAAACCTATAACCTAAACTCAAATCCCTAAACCTTAACCTATAATCTAACCTAAACCTTACTTATAACCTAAAACTATTCCCAAATCCCAAAACCTATAACCTAAACCTAACGTTTCCCTAAACCTATAACCTAAACTCAATTCCTAGAGCTAAACCTACACCTAATCCTAATCTCAACTCTCTAACCTAAACTTAAACTCAAAACCAAAACTTAAACCCAATCCCGAACATGAACCGATTCCTAAACCTAAACCATAACCCCATTCTCAAATCCAAAACCTATAACCTAAACCTTAACCTAAACCTAAACCAAAACCTATAACCTAAACCTAAACCAAAACCTATAACCTAAACCCGAACCCATTCTCAATTCCCAAAACCAAAACCTATAACCTAAACCAAAACCAAAACCTATAACCTAAACCCGAACCCATTCTCAAATCCCAAAACCTATAACCTAAACCAAAACCAAAACCTATAACCTAAACCCGAACCCATTCTCAAATCCAAAAACCTAAACTTTAACCAAAACCTATAACCTAAACCAAACCTATAACCTAAACCCGAGCCCATTCTCAAATCCCAAAACCTATAACCAAAACCAAAACCAAAACCAAAACCTATAACCTAAACCTAAACTCATTCTTAAATCCCAAAACCTATAACCTAAACCTAAACCTTAACCTAAACCTAAACCTATAATCATATGGTGAGACCATTTCTTTTGTGTCAATTTCATTCATCTTTAAGTTTTTTTTTTAATTCATTAAGAAAAAAATGGTTATACATGATGCACTTCTTTCACTTTGTCTTTCTTTTCTCCAATGGGTATTCTAATTTATGAGTGACATGACTATTTGTAGGATGATGAAATATACGAAGCTGTTGAAATTTCATGGTGAAGTCGAGCACATTAATTTCTCTAATGAAGCCAAAGACTTGTATTTTCAGTATTATTGTAATTGTAATTGTAATTATAATTGATTGAATGAATTGGATTGTAATTGATTGTAATTGTAATTGATTGAATGAAGGATTATAATTGTAATTGATTGAATAAAGGATTGTAATTGATTGTAATTGAATGAATGAATGATTGTACAGGTGGTAATTGAATGAATAAATGATTATATAAAATTTTTTAATGTCCAAAATAGCTACGGATATTGACCGTAGCCACTAATCTGACAGGTGTAGCCTTAAATTTGGCATATTGGTAAGAACTTTTAATATTTTGCTACGGATTATAACCGTAGCTATTGGAATACATAGCTACGAATTAAATCCGTAGCCATAGGTTCCACCGCGCCTATCACTACGGTAGTGCTACGGACTAAAACCGTAGCCATAGATCTATGGGTACAGATTTGGTCCGTAGCCTTTGCCTGTTTCTGGTAGCTATTGCTACGGATCATATCCGTAGCTGTTGGTACATATAGCTACGGATTAAATCTGTAGCCATAGGTTCCAAACCTATTGTTTCGGGACCTACGACTACGCTAGTGCTACGGACTAGATCCATAGCCATATACCTATGGCTACGGATTTTATCCGTAGCCTTTGCCCATTTTTCTGATAGTGACAGGTAACACTCACCCTCCAAATTATTTATATTAGTGTGACATCCATAGATTATAGCTGGTTATGATTTTTGGCTTACACGCATAATTTTTTGTTTGAAATCTAATGGTTGGAGTGGATTTCAAATACTTGTTATGGTGGCACTATTAGACGTCTCCCTCCCAAGTGTTTCCTTTGGGTGGCCCACCAAAATTCTAGGCAAGCGTGATGTATTATTAAGAAAAAGAATTGTATGGTACCCTATTATTAGTTTTTGAAGGGGCACCGTGATGTTTATGTAAGATCTACTTTGACAATTGTATATTTAGTTTTATATTACTGTAAATAGGAGGACAGGGGTTGGGGGACATCATTTTTAGCAAGGTATATATATATGTGTGTGTGTGTGTGTGTGTGTGTGTGTGTGTGTGTGTGTGAGAAAGCCAATTCGACCATTGGTTGTGTAATTTCATTTTAAGCCTAGAGCATAATAATAATAATAATAATAATAATAATAATAATAATAATAATAATAATAATAATAATAATAATAATAATAAGAAGAAGAAGAAGAAGAAGAAGAAGAAGAAGGAAATTTATACTTTAAGGCTTTAAAATTATATCAATTCATAATTTAGGTAGTCCATACCAGGGGAAATAGTTTTGAGGGTGATGGTTGAAATTGCGGTCGAACTGCTATTGTAGAAGTATGGAATTAGTCCAAGTGTCCTAGATGGGGGTGAATAGGACTTTTCAAAAATTAGTTTTCTATAACAACAAACAATACCTAACTTTAATCAAGATGAGTAAGGCAAAGTAACTCTATGGCTTCCAAGCCAATAGAGGATCAAAACCCATAGGCTTACACAAGATTTACATGAAAAGCAACTAGCCTATGAAGGTAGTGTATGTGATAGTGTGTGGGATGTGATTCATATCAATACTTAGACATTTACTAAAATATGCATCATAATAATCATTTAATAGACATAAGCATAATTATATCGATGCACAAAGAGCAATCACAAACACAACCATATATAGTGGTTCAGATACTTGCTTACTCCACTCCCGACTGACGCACTCTCTCCAAGAGTGTATTATATTTCATTATCCAATAGTTTTAAATCAAGTTAACCATGAACCTTCACAACCTACACAAGATTAACTAAGGAGCCTACACAAGGCAACTTTAGATGCCTACACACGGCAACAAGTCTTACACAAGGACACAACTACGAGCCTACACAATGCAACCTATGCCTACACAAGGAAAATGATTTATATTCAGAAGTTTTAGACATGTTTCAACCAATTTAAGAAAAAATGCCAACTTTAAATGATTTATATTCAGAAGTAAAAGAAAACAAAAGAAAAATACAAGATTTAAAAAGACAGATAAAAAACTTAGTAGAAAACCATAATAGTTTAAAAGAGCAAGTCTACTTCTTAGAATCTAACAAAGAGTTTCATATGGACAATGCTATTGATAACCAAGTAGATGCACTAAATATAATTACCAACATAGATTATCAAAAATGGCATGTCAACGTAACTATTGCCATAAATAAAGAATTTCATATCCAAACAATTGCTTTAATAGATATCGGAGCAGACATGAATTGTATTCAAGAAGACTTAGTACCCAGTAAATATTTTGAGAGAACTTTAGAACAATTAACAAGTGCCAGTGGATCAAAACTACAAATCAATTATAAATTCTCAAAAGCAGAAGTATGTAATCAAGGAATATGTTTAAAAATAACTTTTCTATTGATTAAAGACTTAACACAACCTGTTATACTTGGAACATCATTTTTATAATTAATCAAACCATTCAACATAGATAACTTTGGAATAAAAACTAGCTTACTAGGCCAGGACTTAATGTTTGAATTTATCAGCCCTCCAAAAATCAGGGATATAAACCAATTAAAATCAGTTTTGATAACAAAATGTATAAATTTAATCACGCATAAAAAAGAACATATTAAACAAGTTAAAAATCAAATCCAATATATTAAAATCAAGTAAGATCTGAAATTACCTGAAACAAACAATCGAATCTAAGGTTTTGAAGAATTAGTAAAAAAAGAAATATGTTCTGATCTACCAACAACATTTTGGAATTGAAAACGGCACATAGTCAAATTACCATATGAATTAGATTTTCATGAATCACAAATACCTACAGAAGCCAGACCGATCCAAATGCCAAAAGAATTATTAGAGCATTGTAAAAAAGTGATAGACGAATTATTACAAAAGGGTTTGATACGGCATAGTAAATCACCATGGAGTTGTTCAGCATTTTATGTTAACAAATTAGCTGAAATAGAAAGAGGAGTTCCAATACTAGTAATAAATTACAAACCACTAAATAAAGTATTACAATGGATATGATATCCAATACCAAATAAAAAAGATTTATTTAGGAGATTATATTCAGCAAAAGTTTTCTCAAAGTTTAATATGAAGTCAGGATTTTGGCAAATACAAATCGCAGAAGAAGATAGATATAAAACTGCTTTCAATGTACCTTTTGGTCAATATGAATGGAATGTCATGCCCTTCGGATTAAAAAATACACCATCAGATCCAAAACATCATGAATGATATTTTTAATCCCTATATTAACTTCGTTATAGTTTATATAGACGATGTGTTAGTATTTTCAGATTCTTTAGAACAACATTGAAAACATTTAAAAATATTTCTAAATGTTATCAAGATAAACGGGTTGGCTGTTTCAGCAACCAAAATTAAATTATTTCAAACCAAGATTAGATTTTTAGGACATCATATATCTCAAGGCACAATCATACCCATAGAACGGAGCCTAGAATTTGCAGACAAATTTCCCAATGAAATTAAGAATAAAACGCAATTACAAAGATTCCTTGGAAGCCTTATTATATAGGAGAATTTTATCAAGACCTGCATAAAATATGTAAACCATTATATGAAAGATTAAAAAAGAACCCACCTTCATGGACCCAACAACACACTAACATAATAAAAACAATTAAACTCAAAATTAAACAGTTACCATTATTTCATATAGGTGATCCATCAGCCCCTAAGATTGTAGAGACCGATGCATCAGAAATAGGATACGAAGGAATCCTAAAACAAAAGAAAAATGAATCAGAACATTTGGTAAGATTTACTTCTGGCTCCTGGAATGAAACCCAAAAAAATTATAGTACTATCAAAAAGGAAATCCTTTCCATTGTGTTTGTATCTCAAAATTTCAAAGTGATCTTCTAAACTAGTGTTTTCTTCTCCGAATAGACTGCAAAAGTGCAAAATATATTTTAGAAAAGGATGTTAAGAATCTAGCTCATAAACAGATTTTTGCCAGATGGTAAGCTATTTTATCAAGTTTTGATTTTCAAATTAAATTTATTAAAGGAGATTCCAATTCTTTACCAGATTTCTTGTCTAGAGAGTATTTACAAGGTAACAATGGCTGATAGATCGAAGCTTACAAGTAAACAAGATTATGCTATGCCCTCTCCATTGAATACAACTACTCCAGCAACACATTCTCCAGCAAAATCAAAAGTGGGAAGTCCTCTTCGAGGACAATCAGGATCTCTTATAGGAACAAGACTAAGACCCACTATTCCGCTTTCCCCTAATCCTTTTAGTCCATTAACCTCTCTAACCTCTTCTTCTTATACTCCCCAAACATTTGCAAGTAAACTGGTTGATACTAACCCAGGCTTACAAGATCCCCCCTCTTTCCAATTAATCCCCCATTCTCCTCCATCACCTACCAATGTTTTTACTTTAGAACCACAGTATTTTTACAAACCAGAAGCTTATCCTCTAATGCCCATTGAAGCAGAATTCAAAAACAAGCCTATCCCCTTCATTATACAGCTATGCTTCCCCCCATCCTGGCATTGGCCAGCAACCATCGGAAGTAAAATATAAAAGTACTATGAATTTATTCTAGTAGACACCGATTCCTGCATTTTCACTCGTGTACTAGATAAACAAGATAATTCAAAGATTGCTTATTCAAAATACCAAATTTTAAAAGTTCTTACTTACTCAGACTGGGAGCCAAAACCCAACTCAGCACGACAATTTTTCCAAGTATTTAGTCCACCGAGTTTCACGTATTATGATTACCAAAAAGCATGGTTGTATGCATTTTTCTACCAAAATCCAAATCTTTCACATTCATGGTTCTTCCATTTTCATTAAAAAACAAACCTAAATTTTCCTTTATGGTTTCATACATTTTGGAATTATTTTGGACCTGATACAAGAATTTACCTCCTCCAGTACAAGAAGGATTTACTTACTTTTTAGACACTTACAAGTTTTCTAACCAACAAAACCAACTACCAAAATCTTTAGTATTTTTCTCATTATTCTTAATCACATGGATTAGTACATAGGAATACCATATTCAGCAAGTTTCTTTATCTCCTGCTTTATATTTAGTTAGACGCTTTAAAAGAAAATGGTGGAAACAACTTAAATAAGATAGATTTCTAAAATCAGCACTTCAAAAGTATTTTCAAGAAAATCCTCATTTTTCAAAAGATGAAATAGTTTCTTCACAAGATCAGCAGTTCTTAGTTTCGAAGTCTTCCATTCAAGCAAAATTAACAGCCGCCAAGACCAAAGTTGAGTACATGGCAATACTAAACGAAGCAGCATCAGCCCTAAATCTAGAAGAAGATTCAGATGTTTCAAGTACACGCCATTTGCAACCAAATGAAAATGACTGTTATGGGATAGACGGCATACCTCAATTATAAGACAAGACAAAAGTACAGCTATAGCATGCCTACTCTGCAACAGGACAAGCATACTGTAGCCATCATTATTACAGCAACAAGAAGACAAGTTAAGCACCTTTTTCAAAGATCCCGGACTCTATTCTAGTTTAAATCCACAATATTGTACGAGCAGAATTGAAAGGTTATCAATTCTCTAGCAATCGTGTACAAACTTTGGACCTTAAGAGCATTTAAATCCATCGAAACTCAAGCCTGTTCAAATCCGCCGGACTTTAAGACCATTCAAGTCCTCTCGATCTCAAGCCTATTCAAATCCGTCAGACTCCAAGCATACTAAAATCCAGCGCCTATATAAGCATAGCTTGAAGATGTTTGAAGTAGGCTGAACTCCGAAGAAAAAATCATCTTTCTCATAACCATCTCCTAAGCCTCTCCTTTTCTATCCTAATTAACTCTTGTAAACCAAAATAGTGAATCTTCATCAGCTTGTAGTGGTCGATTAAGTTTGTAAGTATTTTATTAGATGATGTATTTCCTTTTGAAATCCATTAGTAAGAAGAAGTTTTAGTTATCAAAGTTTAGCAATGCCTCTGTATATTCCTTTAATTATTTTCCTTTGTATTTTCTTGGTTATATCTTATGAAATTTATTGTTTATGTTTATGTTTTATAAAATAATAGTGTTTTAAAACTATTATTTTATAAAACACTATTATTTTATCAAACACAACTAGGAGCCTACACAAGGTAACCTATACTTACACAAGGAAAATGCATACACAAGGCAACACGTCTCTTACAAGGACAACACGTCCTACACAAGGACAACATATTCTCCCGTCGGAGGCCTACAAAAGGTCTTGGTGAGTTTGTTCACTCAAACTCTAAATCTCAATCCTATACAAGGAAATGGGCTTCAGACTCAATGAACTCTATATACTTACAAGTGAGTGAGTCCCTTTCTCGCACAATCTGAAGATGATCATCTTGTTGATAAAGAGTCTTCAGATCCCTTAAACCGTAACCACTTCTGATGCTTCGATCAATGCTCTAAGGTTGTGAGGTTTAGGATTTGGAACTATCTTCTCTATTAAATGATATGAGTTAAATACTTAGAGAAGAGTTCCAGCATAATGATTTTCCTTTAAAAAGTGTCACTGGAAACTCGATGAATTCCAGAGTTCATAATTCAATCCAAGTAAAGAAGATGACAATAAATGCCCGTTCTATGGATTGAATGATGGACTCTTATAGGAAAAGAATGCTTGATGATGAGGGTATGATCTATTACAATAACTCTCTCAAGATTGTTTCAATTCTTGCTCTATTTGCTAAGAAGCAACCTACCGGTATATATAAAGAAGAATCCCAACGGTAAAAAAATGGACAGAAATCTGTCATTGTCGATGGTTATCAAATGGTATTCAATTCCATCAAAATTTGAACTTCAATGTTATTGAGCCTTCTTCGATTACATTGAGTTCCTACACTCATGTATTCATTTTTGTGTAGAACATATTCTGCTCGATCTTATCGAGCACCCTTCGATTCTATCAACGTGCACTTCGATGTAATTGAGAAGAGGTTCGATCCCATCGGATTATCTTTAGAAAAATTACATTTGGTTGCTGAAAGATTTTGTCCCAATTTTCAATACAATCGATCATCCTTCGATGCTATCGAATTTTGAAGTTTGATGAGATCGAAGGGTCTTCGCCGTAAACGAAAAAGTTGGATATACCTGGATAGCTTGCTGAACAAAATGATCCTGATTTTCAATGTAATCGATCAGTCTTCAATGTCATCGATAACTTACTCTCGATGTAATCGAAAGTGACTCGATTACATCAATGAACACTTATAGAGTATTTTCTATGTAGTGGGAGTGCCCTTAGTTGATCCAATCGAAGTGGGTTCAATGCTATCAAAATTTGAATTTCAATGTCATCGAACTCTATTCGATATAATCAACAATTCTCAGCAGATGATCATTTTGTTGTTGGACAAAATGTGTAAGACCCGTATCCTAGCCCATATTGTTCCGTAGGCTCCCGCGGTCCTCCCGGTCGAATTTCGGCGACCCACGGCCCGTAAATAACAGTTGTGCGCATCCTTGAGTTACATCCTGTCGATCTGAGTCGGCTCGACCTAAGACCTATACCAGTGCGACTGCGTCGTCGCCGCGTCTCACACGTCGAGGCGATACCTAGGCCAGGAGATGTGGGCCCGCGTTTGGTTCGAGGAAAACGTTGCGCATTGTGAATTCCAAGAGAATCTCTACGACACGTCACATCAATCAATCAATGTACAATTCAAGTACATATCCCATCACACCCATCCTTCTCTTACCCAAAGTCAAAGCAACCCATTCTTAACCCATTCATTTCTTACCAAAAGTCAAGAGAACCCATCCCCTTTCATCCCATCACCACTCCTCCCTCTCTCATTTTTCTCATTTCAAGCAAATCCCAAAGGGAAATCCAATGTCTAAGCTCCATGGATAGAGCTTGTGTGGCCCACCTTCCTACCTCCCATCTCCACCATCCAAGCTTCATCTCAACCCTTGAATCATGATCCTTGAGAGCTCTAGATTGTGTTGATGAAAGAAGAAGTCCAAGAAGAAGCATAGGTGGGAGTTCATAACATTAAATTTCTTTGATTTTGATTATTTGAAGGCCCACATATGGTGGGACCATTTGATGTATGGTTTGTATCGTCTTGAGGGGCCCATAGTGGCGGCGTCCCTCCATCACCATCCGATCTCTCTCTCTCTCTCTCTCTCTCTCTCTCTCTCTCTCTCTCTCTCTCTCTTTTTATGGTGAGGATGATGAAGACATGTGTGGTCCACCTGATGTGTGTATGTGTGGCCCACCAACATGTGTTATATCCACACCATCTAACCGCAGGACCCACCTTGATGGCGTGACACATCTAGGGTTGCCCGTCCGCTGGACATCCAGAGTCTCTGGACGAAAGGAACATACAAATATCATCTTAATCCAAGGTGAGGTGGGCCACACATGTGGACCCACTTTGACTGTGGAAAGCGGATTGGCTTGTCTACCACACAACAGCTATATGTGGTTAACAAGTTCTGAAGGTCTAATCACGTGGACCCCACCTTGATGTATGCATCTGATTCGCACCGTCCACCCTTTTCCTCAGCTCATTTTAGGCATTGAGCCGAAATATGAAGCCAATCCCAACCTCTAGTGGGCCACACCATCAAAGACATCATGTTATTAGTGATAAATCTTTTAGGGCCCACTGTAATGTTTCTATATGTTAAAACATGTTGAATATTGGACTTGTTAGATGTGTCCCGGGCCATAGGACCCTGCAGGTGGACCGGATCGTCATGATGTGGGGCTTACCTATGAAATCCTCATATATATATATATATATATATATATATATATAATCTAGTTAACGCTGCTGCTGCTAGAGTCCTGGGGCTGGTAAACTGGGCAGGGAGAGTGGGCCCCACCTCAGACCCCACTGTGATGCATGTGGAGCATCAACACCGTGCATTTAATGGGTCCCCTTTATATATGAAGTGCCCCCAAAAATCAACCGTTCACGACACTCAGGTGGTCCACACCACCCAATAGCAGGGGATGGAACATCAACCATTGAAACCCTTTTGAGTCACAGAAGTTTTGGATCTTTATGAAATTTGTTTTTCCTCTTATTTCAGGACCTTATGGTCAGATTGGATGGAAAATAACGTTATGGTGGGCCCCACGTGGGACCCACCTCTGTGGAAACGGACTGGCTAGTGTACCTTACACTAGCTATATAGTTGTTGTACTGACACAGTAAGTTCTGTGGGTTTGACCTAGACCATTCTTTCATCCCTCTGGTTGGCCACATGTGTGGGACCCACCGTGATACATGTATTGTATCATTCATGTTGACCCTGTGGGGCCACCTTGATATTGTGGTCCATCCACACCGACGTCCGTGGCCCCCATAATAATGTATGCATTTCAGCCGCGCCGTCCATCTATATGGGACCCACCTATGATGTAGGTGCTTCATTCCTGTTGTCTTGTAAAGGGACGTGGGTCCCACATGATATATGTGTTTCATCTATACAGTCCATCCATGGGACCCACCAGACGTACATGATTTATCCACACCGTCTAGCTATCTGTAGAATGAATACCCACTGTAATGTATGATCTTATTTACACCGTCCATCTATTTAACTGGGACGGGCAGGAGCTTTGAGTAGTTACCTTGATGTATTTATTTTATATTCACTCCGTCCATATGCCAGACGGGTGAGGCCCACCTTAAGATATGTGTATATCCATACCGTTCACATGGAAATCCCACCTGTGATGTATATTTGAGGCCCACTCACGATGTATTTGAGGCCCATGGGAAAGGCCTGATGTAATGTATTTATGGCCCATGTGATGGGGCCCACCTGTTGCGTATTTGAAGCCCGTGGGTCGTGGCCCATTGTGATGTATTTCCGGCCCATATGTCGTGATCTATTGTGATGTATTTTCAGCCCATATGTCGTGGCCCATTGTGATGTATTTTCGGCCCATATGTTGTGGCCCATTGTGATATATTTTCAGCCCATATGATGAGGCCCATTGTGATGTATTTTCGGCCCATTTGGTAAGGTCCAATGAGATGTACTTTCGGCCCATATGTTGTGGCCCATTGTGATATATTTTCAGCCCATGTGTCAAGGCCCATTGTGACGTATGTGTGGCCCTCGAGTGAGGCCCAATGCGACGAATGTGTGGACTGATGTAATGTGTGATTTCATTATAATGTATGTAATGATGTTTATGTGAGCCACTGCTTGGGAGCGATGTTGGTTAAATGTCCACATTGATGGGCGATGATGGTTAAATGTCCACATTGTGACCTTCCATTGAGCCCTTTGTTAGGCCGATTACCGATTCCGATTGTCGAGGTCGATTTCGATTGTTGAGGTCGATTCCGATTGCCAAGGCCGATTCCGATTGTCGAGGCCGATTCCGATTATTGAGGTCAATCATCGAGGCCGATTCCGATTGTCGAGGCCGATTCTGATTGTTGTGGCCAATCATCGAGCTGACTTCGATTGTCGAGGCCGATTCTGATTGTTGATGTTGATCATCGAGGCCGATTTTGATTGTCGAGGCTGATTCCGATTGTTGAGGTCGATTCTGATTGTCGAGGCCGATTCTGATTGTTGAGGCCGATCATCGAGGTCGATTGCGATTTCAAGGCCGATACTGATTGTTGAGGCCGATCATTGAGGCCAATTCTGATTGTTGAGGCCAATTTCGAGTGTCGAGGCCGATTCCGACTGTCGAGGCCGATTAACGAGATCCAATGTGATGTATATGCGGCCCATATTTGAGGCCCGTTATGATGTGTATTCAGCCCGTGTTTAAGGCCCAATGTGATGTATATGAGGCTTATGTGATGAGGCCCATTGTGATGCATTTGAGGGTCAAACGATGGAGCCCATTGTGATGTATGTTAGGCCCATGGGAAAGGCCCATCATGTTGTGTATTAAACTCTTGAGTGAGACCCATGGTGTTATATATTTGGCACCAGTGTGAGGCCATGGGTCCACTATACGTTAGGATCTATGTGGGCCACTCCTTAGGGGCAATGTTGGTTAAATGTCCACATTGTCGAGGCCGATTGTCGATGCCGATTATCGAGGCCGGTTATTAATATTGATTATGAGTATGTGACATCATAGCACCATGATACATGCCCATATGCATCATTTACATGTTTGTTATGAGATGTGATTGATCATTGCATATGCTATAGTGCAGGTGGTTTATGGGACTCCCTGATAGGCGGAGTTGTCCCACATGAGCGCACAGTATGCGCAGGATTAATGCATGACTAGATTGTATGACTCATGCATCTTACATTGTATGTTGTGATTACTGTACGCCCTAGCGACATCAGGGCCGTAGCCTCCACAGTCATGTCGTGGATGGCTAGATGGGACACCGAAAATCTGTTAGTAGCATCGGGCTGTCATAGATGGCCATGGGTGAAAATTCTTAAACCCTCTTGGTACCAGAGGACGCCCCAACGTCGAGACCAAGTGGATATATATGAGCGTATGAGGGACGTATACCAGTAGGCCGCGTCTCCCATTATGTCATGGTCGGTTGGGAGGGGTGTGGCCTTACCCGCCTGAGGGAGTAGGCATAGCTAGGCTGAGTCTGACCAGCCGTAAATGGGTCCGCTATTGACGAGCTAGGCCGGTATTGGTAAGCGGATAGTGAGGTATCTTCCACTTACCCAGTTGTGCGCTTGATGGAGCGGCAAGCTGGTGTAGAATGTACTAGATCCCGGTGATGATCCCAGAGATGTACAGTACTGATATGTGGACTTATTGAGCAGGCGTTGCATACTCATTCATTCATTCATTCACTATCCACTCGGGCTGGTGGTGTGCAATTATTTGTTAAGTGTACCTTCGCAATGGCCAGAATTTTGGTTGGGGCACGTGACTAACCTGAGATCAGGAGTTTACCACATTGAGTCTGATTATCCAAATTTAGGTATGAGACTGGTTTGGATAGAAGTCCCTTGTGGTGGATTCCGTAGCCTGCGATACTACGTACTATCATCTCGACTTCACACTCTAGATTGGTCATTTCATTCGCATCGCATATTACATTACATCCGCAGGCATATGGTTTTTGGGTTGTTATGTTTCTGCACTTATACAGCCTAGACGGACTTAACGGGATTTACATATTGCATTGTATCATCGACATCTGATATTTGGCTCTCTATGACTCCTCATTTGCATAGCTGATTTGTATTGCGTACTCTGATATTGTATAATTTATAGACTTGCAGTTTTTCTGCTTACTCTGATATTATATGATTCATGATCTTGCCAGAAATTTCGATATTGTATGATTATGACATTGTATTGTATACTTGATAATTACCTTGTACACATACTTACACCACTCTCTAAGCTTTCTATTAGCTTATGCACGATAGATGTGTGCAAGTGATGTTAGGTTGCAGTAACGTTGAGCTTGGGACATGCAGCAGTCTTCTAGAGTTTTAATTTTCGATATATATATTTCCTTTTCAGCACTGTATTCAAATGTTTATATTAGTGGATATGTGATGATGATGTTGTCTTTGTGATTTGGGTAAACTTGTGGTTATGTTTATTACGAGATAAAAGTACGTTGGAAAATCCTCCTTGTAGGATTCCAGGATCGGAATCTGGTGTATGGACGCTGAGAGCCGAGAATGGGGTACTGCGGAGGCTGTCGGCACCGGATTTGGCGATCGGGAATTTTGTGAGCCTGGTTTCTGAGTTTAGGGCGTGACAAAATTGACCTATTTTTCGATGCAATCGAACCATGTTCGATATAATCGAAAATGTCTTCGATTGCAAATTGATGCAATCGATTTTTCCTGTATAGTTTATGTTTATTCCTCTAATATTCTAAGTGTTTAAAACTTAAGCTTACCAAATATGATTTAAGAATTGTTAAGGGTAAGACCACGTTAAATGGGGTCATATACTTGAATGGTTTAGTTAGGGAAGTAAGACTTTGTTTACTTGTGTGGATCGCTTGAACTTCTTCTTGGTTGAGTTCTTTGATCTTGTAATCTTCAGCTTGGGACGATTTTTAGACTCTTAAACTAACATAAGGTGACGCACTTGATGCTTGAATGGATTTCATATAAACATCACGGTGTGACTCACCCTGCCAACCATTCTACACAAAACTAATAGATTAATGAGGTAGTTTTTTAAAAAAACTATTTTGAAAAATATGTCAAAATATAAATTTTAAATTAATTAGGTAGTTTTTTTTTATTATTATTTAAATTCCCTAGTTAAAAAAAAATAATAATAACCAAAAAACAAAAAATAAAAAAACAAAAACAGAAACAGAAACAAAAAAAAAATAATAATAAAGGGAGGGGGGGGGGGGGTGGGGGAAAGAAGGCGGTGCACGGTGCCATAATAAATTAGAAGGTTCTATGGAGCTCCTTTTTTGGACGGAGCCGTTGAGCCATTGAAGATGAATGGTGCTATCAACCGAAAAAAAGGAAGTCGGGATAGGTTCTTTTGGGCCCCACCTGGTGATCAAATCATCTGAAAACACGTGTCCATCTGTAAGGTAGTTCACTCCTAAAATTGAGGCCACATTAATGCGCCTCCCTAAGAAGTACAATTATTTTGTTAGGAGACAACAAGATATCGAGAAAGGTTTTGATACTCTGGCAGAAAGAGATGGCCTATACACAGGCACTTCTAAATCACTTTGAAATTGTATACACCTAAATCGAATTAAACCGCCCCATGTATGGACACACATGCTTAGATACTAAAAACTACACTTATTTGACTATCTTGCTATGGGATTTGTGGACATTTATTGGATGGTCGAAATCGTATCTTTCCACAACACTTGCCAGTGTGATATATCAGTACGGACCGTCCATCGGTATGGTCTTATCCATCTGATCAGACACGTTCGAGACATTGATGACTAACACAAAAACTAATGGTTTCCATGTGATAGAGTAAATAAAGTTAAAGGATAAGAGTACATGTACTTGATTTTGAGAAGTATCCCACAGCGGAAACGGATCGGCTACTCACCCGGCCAGGTCGGTGCTTTGTGGGCCTCACCACGATGTGTGTGTTTCATCCATGCCGTCCACCCATTCTTCCAGATCATTTTATGGTATGTTCCCAAAAAATGAGGTTGATCCAAATCTCAAGTGGACCACACAGTGTTGATTGAATGCCCACCATTAAAAACTTATTGGGGGGCACAGAATTTTTGGATCAAACTGATATATATTTTTTTCCTTCATCCAAGTTTTTATTACTTAATCAACAGGTTAGACGTTAAATAACCATTACAGTGGGCCCTAGGAGGATTTTAATGGTGGACATTCAATCACAACTGTTTTCCCATGGTGTGGTCCACCTAAGTTTAGATATACCTCATTTTAAGGATCAAGCTCTAAAATTATCTTTCAAAATGGATGGGCTGCGTAGATAAAACATATATATCATTGTGGGGTCCACATAGCACCGACCACTGGCCACCATATGGACCGTACAGATTAATAATTGTCTCTGCACTGGGCATCAGATGAAAGATGTACCTACCACATTCCCAATCACCGGTTCTATCGTAGACTCCGCAAGAAACTTACCGTTTGTTTGGTGGACGCGAATTGCCTGTGAACCCAATACCACGTCGCTACGTGGTGTGACTATGGAGCCCACCGTGATGTGTATGAGTTTTATCCACGCCGTCAACCCGTTTTTCCAGCTCATTTAGAGCATGACCCTAATATTGAAGTATCTGCAAAGCACAAGTGGACCACACCACAGGAAAGAGTGGGGATAATGACGTTCACCGTTGAAAACTTCTGTGACCCACAAAAGTTTTGGATCAACCTGATATTTTTGTTTTCACTTCATCCAGGTCTTTATAACACTATAAACAGGTTGGATGACAAATACAAATCACTGTGGGCCTTAGGAAGGTTTCAACGGTGAACATTTTATCTCCACTGTTTCTTATGGTATGTGGTTCCCTTGAACTTCGGATTTGATTTAATTTTGGGCTCGTGCCTAAAATGTTATGAAAAAACATATGGACGGCATCGATAAAACACATATATTACGGTGGGCTCCACAGAGTCCTTACACCACATGCATGGTTACGAGGTGTTGGGTTCACTCCACAATCCGCGCCATTGTTTGGTATCCCCCGCACACCACAAGTGCCAACTTGACAAGTGAGGCGAAAGAGGGCTGTCACGAGATGGAACCTACCATGAAAATGACCGTAAAAAAAAACTTTAAGCTAGCTACTCATAAATCATGTGGGTCACACCTTTAATGGAGAGTTTAATATTCTCCGGTGGTCCATATCTAGCATCGGTGTGCAATGCCGGATGGGGATATTGTCCGGGACAAGAAGCTAGGTAGGCCAACCGTGGTGTTTGTAAGACATTCACCTAATCCACGTATTTTTTCAGATCATGGTAAAAAGTGTATAAAAATGAAGCAGATCCAGAACTCACGTGAGCTGCATGGCAGGAAAAAGTGGGCAGGTAAATGACTATCGAGCATGGTGTTTATATGCCATTTATACCGTTGTGTCATGAGGTCATTCCTACGACGGACTGAATGCACAAGAATACCATACAAAACTTCCGTGAATTTTTGAACGGTGAACGTTTAATTCTCATTGTTTCCGATCACATGGCCTAGTTGAATTATGGATGTTGATTGTGATTTAAATCAGATATAAATATTGAAGAAATATTATATCCGATAAAATGCATTTTTATTTATTCATAAAATATTTTCATCACATTGTCACCTATAAAAAGAAAAAGAAAAAAAAAGAAAAGAATAGATGTAGCTAGAAAGTCTTTATTATTATTATCTAGGTTATTATTACATTTCATATTATGATTTATCACAAATCATTAATTAAATCTTTTAGGATAATCTTTAATTCTAAGGTGAAATATAATATAGTGACAAAAGAGTAACACATGTAAATATGATAACAAGACGGCAATACTTAATAGACTGCAAGAGACGCATGTCATGCCAATACATGATATGCAAAGATGAATGCAAGAAGAACCGTCTTTTGATAGTTTATAAATAGAGATCATCTATGCGATTATCCGTTTAGGCTATATGGCCTCTTCACATTATAAGATATATATCATCATATAAACGAACCTTTGTAGGGGTAGGTATTCTCCTTTTCACCATGAATCCATGATATTATTGAGAGAATTAGGGAAAATAGGGATACACATATTATACGTGTGAATCTTCGAAGTTGGGATGTGGGATTTAATCTATATGCGGAATAGTCCCACCGATCTGTCTGTGCATAGAACATGGAGATCAAGGGGTCGGATGACTTACCTAGCTGTGACGCCATAGGAGCAGGATAATAATACCAATACCAGAATACCGATAAAGCTAGGATCTTCCTTTCCTTCACACCATTTCTGCAAAATACTAGATGGGACTCGAATTTCTGCCGTGGTGTAGGATTGGGGACCCAACTCTCTTTTATAGAGACTGTGGAGAGAGAGTTTGAAATCCATCACAACTCTCTCCCTCCCACGCTCCACATTGTAGTGTCCAGTTCAACTCAAAGCTGGCTTGTCTGCGTAAAACTGACTATAGCATTCCACCCATAGTACTGCAGAGTGCACTTGTGAAGATAGCGCACTGACGCATCACCTGAAGTGAGGCCCACTGGTCTACTCAATCATCCAGTCCAACTGTATGACAATCCAGGCTGTTGATCAGTGAGGCCCACTGAATAGAGTTCTTACATGGGAGTGAAGCATTGTCTCCATTGGAGAACACATTGCTTGCGTATGTAGGATAGTGCCATGGCACTAGATTATTGGATATAATAAGGGTATTTATAGGGATCCTTAACTATGGGGTCCGCTGTGATGTATGCTTGCATCCACACAATCCATCCATTTTGAAAGCTCATTTTAGAGCATGATCCCAAAAACGAAGCATATCCAAATCAATGGTGGACCATACCATAAGAAATAGTTGTGATTGAATCCCCACCATTAAAAACCTCATGGGGCCACCAGAATGTTTATTTTCCATCCAACCTGTTGATAAGGTCACAAAGACATGGATGAAGAGATCACACAAATATCATCTTGATATAAAAAAAATCTTTTATGGATCACAATAAGTTTTTAATGGTTGATTACCATTGTTTCTTGTATTATGGCCCACCTGAGATTTAGATTTGCTTTAGTTTTGGGATTATGACCTAAAATGAGTTTTCAAACCAGATGGACGGCGTGGATATAAGACAAATATATATCACAGTGGATCCCACAGTTAGGGATCCCACCCATCTTGGTGAATTTGTGGATCCACTTAAGTCATGCCCTATTTATAAGCATTTGGGTAGGCTTGTTAATGATGTGGCAAGCTTCCATTTGTCGAAATCATGCCAAGTGTCGGTTGTACCATGGTAGGAGGAGATGCTGATGCTGATGTGGCAGGGTGGCAAATCTCATTCATCCACGTGGTAGAGGGTTGGCGCGGCTCGGCTTATGGGCCACGCTAAAACCTAGTGACGGAGTCACGCCTCATAGAAAACAAGTATGCACCAATGGGGTATTTTTCCACTATTTGACAGCCATGCTAGATTAATTTTGCATTCACTTGGGTTGTGTTAACACTAGATTAAATTTCTACAGTTTACAAAATCATTACTTTTTTTTACTGCAAAAGATGCCCCAACTTGCATCTAATGTTGTCTCTTTTTTAATTAAATTAGCGACAACATTATGCAATCATTCTCACTATAACACCCCATATATTTTACCATACTCGATCCTAACATATATGCGAGTGTTACCAATAGAGAACCGTAAGAATTCAATTCAATACCTATAGGAACCTAATGAATACACCCAATCACTTAAATCTTGAGCCTAATTATATGATTTATTAATTGAAGACTAAGATCCAGACAATCCACCATTAATTAATTAGAATGGTCATACTCTAATGAGGATCCACCTAAAATCAAGATAACTAATGAATTAGATCTGATTATCCCATACACTTAAACCGAATTGACTAAATTACCCTTATGACCTTCAAATTAATGGCATAAATAATCGAGGCCAAACCACCCTTTCCACTCACCATCGTGTACAAGAAACCCCACTACCTAAATCACCCTGAGAACAACTGGATTAATTAAACAATTCTACTCCACTCATTATTAGGCCATTAACCTCAAGGTTATAGAAAAACATTCACCCTACCGGGCTTGGCATCTCATATGGATTGGATTGTTGAGACTGTATGTCGAATAGTTCAACTTGGAACCGTAATCGAGCATATACAATATGTGAAGATCTTTAGTATAGAATGAAAGTTTTCTATTTATTTCCTAAAATAGAAATTAGTTATGATCATTTCAATTTATTCAATGTTGAGATGTTCAGATCGTTGGTTCATGATCATATTGAGGATATCAACCTAAATAGTTGTCCCTTAGATATTCGTATACTCGTGACCCTAATTGACAATCATTGATCTCTTAAATGTATCTGTCGATTGGCAAGTCCAAATTGCAATACAAGCATAACCTTGCGTAGATCACTACTTGATGAAAATCATTCATTGGCTTAGATCGATCGGTGTACTCCAATACGGATCCTAAAGATAAAATCAACCTATTATTGTATTAACAAGCCATTAGCCTTAATTCTATGGCAACCAAAACCCTAAATAAGACTATAAATACTATTTTTTTGGACAGCTCCTCTTCCTATCTGAATATTGACTTAATTGGGAGAAATTAGGAAGTGTTAGAAATGGAGAATTGTAGATGAGAGTAAGAGAAGAATAGAAATCGGGGATCTTGCATTAGGAGAAGGAAATTGTTGAAATTCACTTGTAGTAGTTGTTTATCCCTCCATCTATACACAACTGAAATTGGAGGTAAACTTTCCTCCTAATTACAATTGAGATGTAATATATGCAATGCATAATTTTAACCTTATTTTCCTTGAAATCGAATTAGGGACATTAGACTTCTACTGAGATCTCTGATTTTAGGTAGAACTAGACCAAGCAACCTATATCTAGAGGTAAGGACTATTCCATGTAAATTTTCATTTATCAGCCCTTGATAGTTCAGTCAATGATTATTGGATTTTGTTGTAATTTTCTATGATACAAATGCTAGAAATATCCTGTTATGATAATTCTTATGCTAATTGTTGATTTAATGTTAACATACTTGATGAAATGATTGTTTGTATGTACATGTGATAATAGAGACCTTCTATTTTATTTGATATGTTACTTGGATTGTTGATTAAGTGTTTGAGCAAAATTCCAACTGATACAATATAATGCTATATTCAATTGTTATATGCTTACAACATGTACATGGTAATATGCATTTGCTTGATTCTGGATCAAACTCTGAGAACTATTTGAATGAGCAGACTATCTGCCTTTAGTTGGCCATCACAGACTTACTTGGTTGACTGAGGCAGAACACAATCGACTGACAGTAGTAAAGACTATTCGGATCATTTCATACCTAATGTTGGTTTCGATGGAGTTCCATTTGTCGGTCGAATAGTCCAATTCAGAGTTCATCATTTATGTATTCTATCGTGTATCTAGGTTAATAACTCGTACATTTATACACTATATTAGATTTCCAAGGAATCACTCAAATATTGAAAGTACGAAGTGTTAAAGTCTACCTGTAACGCCCTGAAAATCGGGGGTCGAGTAGTAACTCAACTCTCGAGTTCCAGAACATCACTTATGCAACAAAATGAATGATGATTGAATGTTGACTGTATTAGAGTAGTGAACATGAGTGAGATTAAGCCAAAACAACATATCATACTCCAGAGACAGTTAATTTTGCAAGCGGAAGACTATGATAGATAGATAAAATATATAAACTATGTGAGTCTCAAGAGTGTGATAACATTACCAGGTTAAATAATTACAAGGACAGTTCTGAAATATACCAAATGTGTAAGTTTATTGTCTTCTATCCCAAGTACCATAACCCGTCAATCTGATATCGAGGTCTTGAGAGACCCGTCGAGAGAGTTACATGATAGGAGAACTTCTCCTCATCACCATAGAAGTAGTCGGCTCTGCTTCATAAGCATCGCCATCATCGAAATTCAACAAATCTGTTTGGTGTGTACAACAGATCGTAACGTGGGTGAGTGAGCTAACTAACTCGGTGAGAACAATAAGGCATAAGTTAACATGTTATCAATACGGTCAAGCGGTAATGATAAAGCGATAAATCAAACACTCCTAGTTACTACGATTAATGCAAGTATGAATGCGGGTATGATGGATGCCCTCTCCACACCCTCCCTCATGCGACACCATCTCACGTTCGCGGCATGCTTTCATCCCTCGGTGCTCCACATCTTCCGGGCACATGCGATGCATGATGAGCATGATTAGAGTTTTTATTAGTCCATTTCAAACGGCGGGATTGGGAAACTAAGGTACCTCCCTTGTATCATTCCCAAACATGATCCAATCTAGGGTCGTCGAGTCTAGTTAATATCGACGATGGTGTGTTTTCTAGGTCCTGCGAGATTTGCCGGAGAACATTACGCACAAAGGTTGCACCACTCCCCCATCACCCCTTAACGATTCATCACGATACAACTATACGAAACAGGCCTAGTTCATACTCTATATATCGCGGCGAACCTAAGGCTGGCAACGCGACTTGAGAGTATGCTCGCGGTCACTACTGAAAAGGTGCAACCGGCTGTACACACAAAGATCGCACCACTCCCCATCACCTTATCGGTGTAGGCCGGCCGGCGCGAATATAGTGTCCCATACCACCATAATCGGCTCACGAGTTGAGTTGCTCCTTTGGTCACTACGGGAGGCACGTAGCCCCAGCGTAGGCCGGCGGCTCGACCACGGTGTCCCATACCACCATGCGGCTCGGCTCATGAGTCTTAGCGGATCGAGGTACCATGGTTAAAAGGGTTTTCCTTTGGTAAGTTTGGTACCCAGGTTCAAGCATTAGTGACCAAACATGGTGAACATACAAAAACGGTCGGGTTGCTTGACGAGCTCGGCTGGCAGCGCACAACAAGTTAAACGACATGAAGTGCATAAGCGCCGCGTGCCAACCACTATCGCCAGAAGTACGACTCAAGTTCGTCGAACACATCTCACGTGGCGAATGAATCGACCACGAATTCAATTCTAGTACCGATTATGCGGACTATAAACATAGCCCCAAACACAATCAATTTGAATAGTAAAGCGATAATGGATCAAGGTTCAAATCATACAATCAAAGTTTGATAATATCCGTTTTGTACATGCATGTATTGCACATTACGCATTCGTTGCTCCACTCCCCATCACCCATGACGGATCGTACAAGCGTAAACATGAATTTAACATATGCATTACATACATAACATCATAAAAATTTGAGCATGTTATAAAGCATAACACAAGCATGAGTTTGTACATATTCAATTCCTAATCACACTGACTATTCAAGGAAATCATACACATAGTTAAAGGAGTTGAGAATCATATCTCAACACCCTTAAACATTTGCAATTTACTAACTACTACTCATTCGAGACATTTCAACAAACGCTTTAAAATTAGGAATCAACATACATGACATATGTTGATCACGGCGAGTATAAGGCCAAATCCTTTCACTAGGAGTTACCCCAATCATAACACGCATACACCCATGGTACGATAGTCGAATGACGAGAATCAAGTTCCATATTCATTCGGATCATTTCCACAAACACTTGGGCCACACATTTTAGCATATATAGTGTGTATTGGCCGTGGCGTGATTTAGGGTAAATCCTTTCGTCAAAAGGGTATTGCCAATACAACAATCAATTATCCATGACAATTAGTCATGGCGAGCACGAATGAGAATTCTATACTCATTGGTCATTTTCACAACACTTGGAATACACTATTACAACATACATGGTGTATGTTAGCAAAACATGTATTAGGGCTATCCTTTAGCCAAGTGAGTATTTTGTCCATATAAAATATATTTACTACAACAAATAATCATGATAACTATATCTCCAAAATTTATCATTATCGGTATCTTCTAGAATACGCATTTTCAACATACATAGTGTATATAAGCAACCATGTATTACGGCGATTCCCTTCGCCATTATATTTATACATAATATATATTATACGACAATTAATCATGACAAACACATCGCTAAAATATACATGTATACGGTGCCGTACAATACCGTATTTCTACATACATAGTGTTTGTTAGTAAACATGTATTTAGGCGAATCCTTTCGCCAAGCTATTATTTTATTCATATATTGTATAATCATATATTAAATAAGTATGTCAAACATTATTCCAAAAGAAATACGGATACGGTATTTCTACCATACACAATTTCAACATACGTCGCATTTACAAGTGAACATGTATTTTGGCGATTCCTTTCGCCAAACTAGTATTTTATTCATATATTATATAATTATACATTAAATAAACATGTCAAGCATTTATCCAAAAATATACATTATACGGTATTTCTACGTATAACTAGAATATGTGAAATTCCATATTTCACCGTTAATCAAAACAGGAAACGGAAAGCACTTTGTACATGTGCATTTATGAGATCATGAATCTATCATTATCTGACATTGAAAGCGTTGAAAACCGTAACTTATACACTTAAAGTCCTCACCTTTGCCTTTGGAAACGGAACGAATCAGCAAGGGTTATAGATCTTCCGTCTACGGGCAATTTCTAGCCTAAAGAGCGGAATCGGTTAGTCGGTATACATCCCACCTCGATTCCACCGCAAATCAGACCTAGGGTTAGGGTTTCTTACCTTCAAATGAGGCGGAAAAGCAGGAAAACGCCGAGAATAAGGCGGTGTAGGCCGTGTAGCAAGCCGATGCAAGTGGAGGAAGATCGACGACGATCTCCAAGTCCTTCTCTCTCTTTTCTCTCTCTCTCTCTAGGGTTTCCACCAAAATTCGTATGGCATTTGTGAGAGGGGCTGCTCTAAGCTCCTTTTATAGCCTCAAACATTACGAAAATAGACTTAGGTTCATGAGTCTTGCTTATATAGGATATTCGCGCTTTTCCGGCTCAAAGGAAGTTACGGTGGCCCTCTTTGAGCCAAACGTCGGACTTAAGCTCACCATCGATGGATCTACGTGGGATTCGTTTTTGACTCATTCGGATACGCAGATCGCACGTGGCGGACCACTTTCGATTCGACGGTCGGTGGGCCACGATCGAGAAATTCCAAGTACATGTAAATGTTCTGAAATTTTTCTTAATCGAGGTGTAATTTGGTACGATTCGACGGTCGGGTTGCTTAATATTGACGCGTCAACGAACGATGCCAGATCACTATTCCAGATATTTAATTTGGCTTATGAATAGTGTTTTTCACACTACCTCGCTCCGATTCAAAACGAATGGCCGTGGAACATCGGATAAGGCTGATTTTGAGATGATTGTTAAGCCCGGTGGGGCGGTCCTAGTTCCTTAGCCGGGTTAATCGAACTCTCGATGTGCGATCTAGACTAATCTGAAGTTTCGTTTCATTCGAGAAGCGAGACGGGAAATGAGTTTGGTTCAAACTTTAGGGTAACCTAGCGTCACTTGTTACTGCAAGTTTTGGGTCTTCCGGATCGTATTTAAAGCGATCCCAACGGATTTCATGGCTAATTGAGTTTAGTACTTAGTTAACTTTGTTAAGTTTCTAAAGGATTTAATCTACGTGATTTATGGTCGAGGTGGTACTCAGGCCTTTGGAGTTTGTATATAAAGTAATCCAAGTTATACCACTTAGCTAGTTTAAGATAGTGTCTAGGGTGAAAGTTCTTAGAAAAATTGGAAGATCAAGGTGATGAAGGGTGAGATTTGTGAAGGAAATGAGTTCAAAGGCGGCTTTAGACTTTGGGATTGATTCGACAAGTTAATGAAGTATTAGGATCGACCCATTGCCTAAGGTCATCTAATCCCAGGTTGGCAAAAATCCGGGCGTTACAATCTACCCCCTTAAAACAAAATTTAGTCCCTAGAAATTGCTAAGGATAATAAGGAAAGATTTCTATTATTTCATTTGCCTAAGACTTATTGATTTCGAGTTCCTACGCGTGGTAGGGTATATACTAGTCTGGTTCCTTTTAGTCTACCCCCTTAAAACTTAATTCTTCATCCATTTCTCATACCACGATGGTTTGCTACCATTTATTTCTTTACCTATTTGGAGCCTCGACGACAATTCCCACAATTTAGAGTAAAATAGTTGTTTTCAATGTTTGACCAATACGGAGAGACAATTTTGGTGGGCTCGATCCCGATACATCGATCATCTACCGAGCTAAGGTAGAAAGCTCATCGTATCCCTTAGAATCTAGTGGATCCGAGTCTTATGCTCGTCGGCCGGTGAGTCTGTTGGTAGTCGCACGGGATTAAGAATTTGGGTCAAGCGCGAATGCTTCAGCGATTGTATATTTCGGTAACTCAGTAGTACGATCACTCTAGAAACGTAGGGAATGTCCATCATTGAAAGGCTCAAATTGCCTATTCTAAGGTTGCCCTTTAGGTCTCGGTCTAAGAGAGTCCTCGATACTATCTATGTCCAAGGAAAGGGTGAATCAAGTCTTACTAAATCATCTTAAAACGGTTTCTCATAGTAGAACTTACTAGGGCTTACTATAATGTTCGTATTTATCGAGCACTTGTTTCGATCTGGGCCAGTGGGGTAGGGTCCACCATGCTTTCGCTGTGCCACCCAGATCAAGAGATGCAATAGGTAACCTAACTAGATTGGGTTCATCATGTTCTACCCCCCTTAAAATTTTAGTTTCACCCTCAAGGCTCAAGAGTTATGTCCTGCTCTGTATATCGGAACAAGGTGTAATTTATAACCTATCCTTGACATGAAATGGGATGCGATCTCCCACTACATTGGTCTTCTTTTCATCAATGTTGTGTATTATGGCATTGATACCTATGGTCATAGAAAGGAGCTAAAGATGAAGGGTATTGTGGTTGATTCGGGGTCGAGATGTGAGTTTGTGGCGAGGTGCCTAATTCTACCAAGGAATTTGTCGCGATCCGGACTTATCTATTTAATAGGGGAGTTATCTTTTTACGTTCATAAGCACAATACGTATGCCGACATGGCATGCGATTTGGGACCTAATTCCTAAGCATCATTGCCCATTTGGGCAATTCCTTAGGCCTAAAAGATAAAGTCTCTATCGGTTATATACTCCTAACACTTTTGAGGACAAAATTATAAACTTTTAGTTGTAAATGTCGGACGACACGGAAAGAATGTTGTGTAGTGGGTGCGAGTCGGATACATGGATCTTCGGCCTAGCTAGAATGACAGAAAATTGTCATATCATTTCTTAATCCCGTTGATCCCGACCTTGCAGCTTGATCGAGCATAGGGTTCATTGGTCACTACCGAGGATTGAGAAGTCGATTCAACCGCGAATACCTCGCTTAAATGTAGTTTCTACGCCCCGTGTTCCCGATTGTACTAAGTCCTTGAGAAGGCGATTACGAGGGTGTATTGATTTGACCTAACATTAAATCAAAGGGATGCGAGCGTGTATAGTTACTAATCAAACAACTTTCTAAGAATTATTAAAGGAGCCTATGAGTATTAAGGGTCGACGAAGGAGTGAGGTCTCACTCCAACCTAATCGACCCATTAATTAAGTCCATCTTTCAACTATCTTGCAATTACCTTAGCATAATCAGTCTCTTACGTTCCGTAGTAGAACCAGTAGCCTAGTCTCAATTTATGAATAGTGGTAATCTATTAGTCTATGCTTACACACTAGATGATTTCAGATCATTTCTAATACAAGAAATTATTCATCGTGTAGGGTCAAACGTTGTCTAAGTGGAATTGAGTTGTCTGTACTTGACGCTCGAGCTTTTCACACATGCTCACACCAGCTAAGAAGATCCTGGAGTTTGTATTATTAATTTGTTGGATTTCCTATATAGTCAGGTCTGTCGAAACTAGGAGTATCGCTCTAGGTCCAAACTCTATGGGCCTATCTATCAAACAACCATTTACTCCAAAAGCTTAAGCCTATCGAGTGTGGTGGGTTAATGTATATCAAGGACTTTATCACTTCAACACAATTTGGCCGAGTGGCCTTAAGTTGTATTAAATGGGACCGCATTACTAATCCTACCTTGGGATTGGGTGTGACATGGTTGGTAGGAGGGTGGGAGGGGATTAAATTTTATAGGCCTTGGAAAATGAGCCTGGTGTTGGAAAAATGTGAGATGGGATTTTCCATACCCACGATAGGAAAATTTCTAAGTGTTATTGGAAAGGAATTCTCGGAATTTACTCTTAATTGCGTACGTTCTAAACATGGTGTCGGAAGACATAGGATACACCCAATCCAGGGGCCATACCCTACATACACATTTATTATTACTCTTACAATTCTATCCACCGTAAACTTACCTAATGTAATTTGGCCGAACGGACCCTAAGCGTTCTCAAATACCTAAAACATTCTACCAGCTACTACACCTATCATCAGGAAAACATAACCACCCTAAGATAGTAGCCCACGCAAACCACAAGACAACATATGGATGAGCTCGGATAGAGCCATGGAAAATGAGGATAAGGAAATGGGGGCTGGAGTTTTGGTTCTCCATAGACTTGAGCCTGTGAGGGATTGTGAAGGCCAAAAAGGTAGGGAATGTAGAAGGTAAAAGGGAGAAATGAGGTAGGTTTGGCAGTCACACGGTTTGAGCTCCAAATGGGGGAGATGAGAGCTCAAACATGAAAGGAAGGGTAGGGTAGGTGGTAGAATTTGTTGTGATCGATGGGAGTGGGTGAGTTATGGATAAAAATGGGGATTGAAAGATGGAGGAAAGATTTGAGGGAGAAAATCGGAAATAGAAGGGGAGGGCATTTGGAAGGGAAGATGTGAGAGGGAGGGGGCTCCAACCCCAAAATCTCAAACCATTGCCAAAATGGCACGTACCGAGGGGGTGTATGAGGTCGGTCAGACCAACCTCGCCAGACTGGCCCCACCTCGAACCGAGCCGGACGGGACCGCGGTCCGCCGCCGATGCCGCGGTGGCGCCGTGATCGGACTTGGCCGAAACCGCGCCGCCGCGGTGGGGACGTGTTCCTCCAGTCCCACAGGCCCCAAAAATGCTGGGTCCCACCTTGGATCCCTCGGGAGTGCTCGTTTGGCCCTCGATCCCGATTCGCTTCATTTTAGGTAGTTTCGAGAAACCGGACGTAACTTGCAATCCAGGAATGAGTTGTCTGACGTAAAATATATGAATTTGGGGTAGAACGAGCTAATGAAGCCAACCAACCCAGCTATGCAGGGTTGCGCAGCCCGGAATTGCGAGAAAACCCCCCAATTGATGGTTATTTCCCCGCTTCAATTTCGTTTTGCCAAAATAGTAGTTTTAGTTTGATTTCTCTTCATCCGTTGGGCTTTAGGAGTAGTGCCCAATGAGAAAAGAGTTTAGAATGATTAGAAGAATGGTTTGGTGAAGTCAAATAAGACACTTACTATTTTTGGCTGAAAGCCTTACGCACTAGTAGACATCACAACCTAGGAGTTTTAGTTGTAGTTTGTTTCAGATTTCCTTCCTATTACTTGGTATTCCCATTTAAAGGGTTGTGAACTCAATTTTTTTTTTTTGTAATCATTCATTAATTAATTCAAATTTATTAGAATTTATTATACTTTCTGCTTTTCTTTCCTCATGAATTCGAGAAGTCTCGTGAGGAGTCAGAGAAGCTCCAGGGGATTAGAGTAGTTATCCTTATCACGTTCATCCCTTATTCTACCGATGGTCAACGGTTAGGGTGAAGTGGATTGTAATCTAGACTCATTGATAGACGGCCTAGGAATGTTTTAAGGTCGACCCGTCGTGCGACCATGGTTGAATACTGAGACTCGATTTTGGCGTTCATTTTCGGTGAACTAGCCGTTAGGACGAACGAGGATGTCTAATTTGTTTCTACATTCCGTCGCTCCCTCCTAAGTCGAGTGCGTCGGTGTGTGTCGTGTGACCATAACCCGAGGTCGGTTTAATCAAAATCATGCTCGATACCATCTTGTAACGCCACGAAAATCGGGGTCGAAGTAGTAACTCAACTCTCGAGTTCCGAGAACATCACTTATGCAACAAAATGAATGATGATTGAATGTTTGTATTAGAGTAGTGAACATGAGTGAGATTAAGCCAAAACAACATATCATACTCCAGAGACAGTTAATTTTGCAAGCGGAAGACTATGATAGATAGATAAAATATATAAACTATGATGAGTCTCAAGAGTGTGATAACATTACCAGGTTAAATAATTACAAGACAGTTCTGAAATATACCAAATGTGTAAGTTTATTGTCTTCATCCCATACCATAACCCCGTCAATACGATGTCGGGTCTTGAGACCCGTCGAGAGAGTTACATGATAGGAGAACTTCTCCTCATCACCATAGAAGTAGTCGGACTCACGCTTCATAAGCATCGCCATCATCGAAATTCAACAAATCTGTTTGGTGTGTACAACAGAGTCCGTAACGTGGGAGTGAGTAGCTAACTCGGTGGAACAATAAGGCATAAGTTAACATGCTATCAATACGATCAGCGGTAATGATAAAGCGATAAATCAAACACTCTAGTTACTCGATTAATGCAAGTATGAATGCAGGTATGATGGATGCCCTCACCACACCCTCCCTCATGCGACACCATCTCACGTTCGCGCATGCTTTCATCCTCGGTGCTCCACATCTTCCAGGCACATGCAATGCATGATGAGCATGATTACCGGAGTTTTTATTAGTCCATTTCAAAGCAGGATTGGGAAACTAAGGTACCTCCCTTGTATCATTCCCAAACATGATCCAATCTAGGGTCGTCGGTCTAGTTAATATCGAGACGATGGTGTGTTTTCTAGGTCACTGCGAGACACCGGTACATTACGCACAAAGGTTGCACCACTCCCCCATCACCCCTTAAACGATTCATCACGATACAACTATACGAAACGAGGCCTAGTTCATACTCTATATATCGCGGCGAACCCTAAGGCACGCCTGCAACTTGAGTATGCTCGCGGTCACTACAAAGGGCGCTGGTACAGTACACACAAAGATCGCACCACTCCCCCATCACCTTATCGGTGTAGGCCGAATACGAATATAGTGTCCCATACCACCATAATCGGCTCACGAGTTGAGTTGCTCACTGGTCACTACGGGAGGCACGTAGCCCAGCGTAGGCCGACGGCCTCGACCACGGTGTCCCATACCACCATGCCCGGCTCATGAGTCTTAGCGGATCGAGGTACCATGGTTAAAAGGGTTTTCACCGGTAAGTTTGGTACCCTAGGTTCAAGCATTAGTGACCAAACATGGTGAACATACAAAAGACAGGTCGGGTTGCTGACGAGCTCGGCTAGCTCGGCGCACAACAAGTTAACGACATGAAGTGCATAAGCACTTCGCGTGGCCAACCACTATCGCCAACCGAAGTACGACTCGAGTTCGTCGAACACATCTCACGTGGCGAATGAATCACGCGACACGAATTCAATTCTAGTACCGATTATCCGGACTATAAACATAGCCCCAAACACAATCAATTTCGAATAGTAAAGCGATAATGGATCAAGGTTCAAATCATACAATCAAAGTTTGATAATATCCGTTTAGGTCGCTGCGGTAATTGCAAACATTCGTTGCTCCACTCCCCATCACCCATGACGGATCATTATAAACGTAAACATGAATTTAACATATGCATTACATACATAACATCATAAAAGCCGAGCATGTTATAAAGCATAACACAAGCATGAGTTTGTACATATTCAATTCCTAATCACACCTATTCAAGGAAATCATACACATAGTTAAAGGAGTTGAGAATCATATCTCAACACCCTTAAACATTGCAATTTACTAACTACTACTCATTGGACATTTCAACAAACGCTTTAAAATTCGAGGAATCAACATACATGACATATGTTGATCACGAGGTATAAGGCCAAATCCTTTCACTAGGGAGTTACCCCAATCATAACACGCATACACCCATGATGGATAGTCATGGCGAGAATCCAAGTTCCATATTCATTGATCATTTCCACAAACACTTGGGCCACACATTTTAGCATATATAGTGTGTATTGGCGTGGCGTGATTTAGGGTAAATCCTTTCGTCAAGGGGTATTGCCAATACAACAATCAATTATCCATGACAATTAGTCATGGCGAGCACGAATGAGAATTCTATACTCATTCAGTCATTTTCACAACACTTGGAATACACTATTACAACATACATGGTGTATGTTAGCAAAACATGTATTAGGGCTATCCTTTAGCCAAGTGAGTATTTTGTCCATATAAAATATATTACTACAGCAAATAATCATGATAACTATATCTCCAAAATTTATACGTATACAGTATCTTCTAGAATACGCATTTTCAACATACATAGTGTATATAAGCAACCATGTATTACGGCGATTCCCTTCGCCAAGCAAATATTTTATACGCACATAATATATTTATACGACAATTAATCATGACAAACACATCGCTAAAATATACATGTATACGGTTCTTCATACAATACCTGTCTAGTATTTCTACATACATAGTGTTTGTTAGTAAACATGTATTTAAGCGAATCCTTTCGCTAAGCTATTATTTTATTCATATATTGTATAATCATATATTAAATAAGTATGTCAAACATTATTCCAAAAGAAATACGGATACGGTATTTCTAACATACACAATTTCAACATACGTCGCATTTACAAGTGAACATGTATTTTGCGATTCCTTTCGCCAAACTAGTATTTTATTCATATATTATATAATTATACATTAAATAAACATGTCAAGCATTTATCCAAAAAATATACGTATACGGTATTTCTACGTATAACTAGAATATGTGAAATTCCATATTTCACACCGTTAATCAAAACAGGAAACGGAAAGCACTTTGTACATGTGCATTTACACGCAGATCATGAATCTATCATTATCTGACATTGAAAGCGTTGAAAACCGTAACTTATACACTTAAAGTCCTCACCTTTGCCTTTGGAAACGGAACGAATCAGCAAGGGTTATAGATCTTCCGTCTACGGGCGATTTCTAGCCTAAAGAGCGGAATCGGTTAGTCGGTATACATCCCACCTCGATTCCACCGCAAATCAGACCTAGGGTTAGGTTTTCTTACCTTCAAATGAGGCGGGCACGGGAAAATGCCGAGAATAAGGCGGTGTAGGCGTGTGTAGCAAGTCAATGCAAGTGGAGGAAGATCGCACGGCGATCTCAAGTCCTTCTCTCTCTTTTTCTCTCTCTCTCTCTAGGGTTTCCACCAAAATTCGTATGGCTGTGAGAGGGGCTGCTCTAAGCTCCTTTTTATAGCCTCAAACATTACGGAAATAGACTTAGGTTCATGGGGACGTTGCGCTTATATAGGATATTCGCGTTTTTCCAGCTCAAAAGGGAAGTTACGGTGGCCCTCTTTGAGCCAAACGTCGACTTAAGCTCACCATCGATGGATCTACGTGGGATTTCGTTTTTGACTCATTCGGATACGCAGATCGCACGTGGCGGACCACTTTCGGATTCGACGGTCGGTGGGCCACGATCGAAATTCCAAGTACATGTAAATGTTCTAAAATTTTTTCTTAATCCGAGGGTGTAATTTGGTGCGATTCGACGGTCGGGTTGCTTAATCTCGACGTCACGAACGATGCTTGAGATCACTATTCCGGATATTTAATTTGGCTTATGAATAGTGTTTTTCACACTACCTCGCTCAGATTCAAAACGAATGGCCGTGGAACATCGGATAAGGCTGATTTTTGAGATGATTGTTAAGCCCGATTAGCAAGTGGGGCGGTCCTAGTTCCTTAGCTTCGGGTTAATCGAACTCTCGATGTGCGATCTAGACCTAATCTGAAGTTTCGTTTCATTCCCAGAAGCAGACGGAAATGAGTTTGGTTCTAAACTTTAGGGTAACCTAAGCGTCACTTGTTCGCAAGTTTTGGGTCTTCAGATCGTATTTAAAGCGATCCCAACTGATTTCATGGCTAATTGAGTTTAGTACTTAGTTAACTTTGTTAAGTTTCTAAAGGATTTAATCCTACGTGATTTCTGGTCGAGGTGGTACTCAGGCCTTTGGAGTTTGTATATAAAGTAATCCAAGTTATACCACTTAGCTAGTTTAAGATAGTGTCTAGGGTGAAAGTTCTTAGAAAAATTGGAAGATCAAGGTGATGAAGGGTGAGATTTGTGAAGGAAATGAGTTCAAAGGCGGCTTTAGACTTTGGGATTCAGTTCTGACAAGTTAATGAAGTATTAGGATCGACCCATTGCCTAAGGTCATCTAATCCCAGGTTGGCAAAAATCCGGGGCGTTACACTACCCCCCATAAAGGGAATTTCGTCTCTAAAATTCAACACTTCTATCATGAATGAGAATAAGGACAATCTATTTTACAATGTTTCTAAGCATTCACTACTTTCTTCATGAAGTATCTTTGTATGTAAAAATGTATACGACTAACAAAATGAAATAGGGTTATTACAATCTACCCATCTTAAAGAAAATCCCGCCCTCGAGATTTGATAACATACATCCCAATTATTAATATTACCAGTAGTAAAATTATCCTAATATTGTACCCTATGTCATATATGTCCAAGTGTGATATCATAAATGTTGAGTGTGAAATATTGCACATTTTTCCTTGTTTATACCTTGGCTTTATGAGCATGATAGAGTTTAATCAATCTATTTATGCATGTTTTGCATTGCGAGGTGATTTCAAGAGCTTAAGGCGAAAAGGATATAAAAGCACGGAATTGGATGCTCAAGACTTACCAAAGCAAGGATGGACCTTTGAAGGAATCCAAGTTCTAAGAAAACCAAGTAAAAAAGGAAGGGAATCGAGATTGCAAAGCGCAAAATTCAAGAGCTACTGAACTTGATTGTTCAATGACATCAAACATGCTTAGATAACATCGAAGTAAGTGTTCGATGCCATCAAAGGAGGCTCAATCACATCAAAATTTCAGAAAAAAATCAAGTTTAGTTGCTGGACAATTGGGAGAAATTATTGATTTCATTGAAGACCCTTTGATCCCCTCAAAGAGCATTTTGATGCCATTGAAGCCAACTGACATCGAGATTTTCAGGAATTCTGGGCTTGACTCACTAGACATTTCTGGGTGATTTATGATGACATTGAAGTCCCTTTGATGACATCGAAGACTCATTGAAGGTGCATAGAGTGAATAAATTTGAAGTGGTTCGCAAAGTCAGTCGAACAAAGCCTATTTTAAGTGGTTTTCTAGGTTCTCCTAAGCACGAATTAAGGTTAGAAGAGTAGTGTGAGTAGTGGAGACTTCTTCTCAAATCTTCTTCTTCTACTTGGTAATTCATGTTTTTATTAAGAGTTTTTAGTTCAATCATTTCTAGGATTGGCTAGCTAAGAAGTGAAGCTTATAGTTTATTTTAATATTTTTCTTATTTTGATTCAAGTTGTTTGATCTTTATGATGGATATTTCATGGTTTTTAATTCAATAAATAGGTATTTATGGCTTTACTTTGATCTATCATTGACTTTAGGCACGGTGGATGCTTAGGATTTTCCTATATGATTTCTTCTCACTACCAAAAAATAAGGTAACACCAACGGCTAAAAACCATTGGCATTGACCTTCCCTGACGGCTTTTAGCCATCGAACGGGCCATCGGGAATGGGGGCATGGGCATGGTCACATCCCAAACTCAGAAACCGGGCTCACAAAATTTCCGATCGCCGAATCCGGCGCCGACAGCCTCCGTAGTACCCCATTCTCGACTCCCAGTGCCCATATGCCAGATTCCGATACTGAGATCCTACAAGGAGGATTTTCAGTATGATTATATATATATATATATATATATATATATATATATATATAATGGAGCATAACTATAAGCATACCCAATTATAAAGGCAACATCATCATTTTATATCCATTAATATAATCATTTGAATACAATGCTGAAAGGGAAATACATATATCGAAATCAAAGCTCCAGAGAACAGCTGTACGCTCCAAGCTCCACGCTGCTGCAACCTAACACCACCTGCATGCATCTATCGTACATAAGCTTACAAAAGATTAGAGGGTGGTGAGGATGTGTGTGCACAAGATAAGTGCCAAGTATACCATAAAGCCCATAAATCATACATCATTGGAATAAGCGGAAATACTAACAAGATTATGAATCATACGATATCAGAGTAAGCAAAAATATACTGGTAAGTCTATGAGTGCTATCAGCCATACCAAGGTTATGCGATGCAAAACATAATAAGACAATAACAGATGCTGAGGATGTAATGCAATATAAAAATCTTGACGAGCCACGAATATCATCAACCTCATCTAAGCCATATAAGTGCAAAAATAAGTAACCCAAAATGCTAAGTACTACGGATGCAATGTGATATGCGGTGCGAATGAAATGACCATGCTGGAATATGAAGTCAGGATGATAGTACGAAGTATTACACGCTATGGGGTCCATCACAAGGGACTTCCATCTAAACCAGTCTCATACCTAAATTTGGATAGTCAGACACAATGTGGTAAACTCCTGATCTCAGGTTAGTCGTGCACCCAACTAAAATCCTGGCCATGCGATGGTGCACGTAACAAATAATTACACACCACCAGCCCGAGTGGATAGTGAATGAATGAATGAATGGATATGCAATTCCTGCTCAATAAGTCCACATATCAGTACAGTTGCTCTCTGGGGAAATCACCGGGGTTTATTACACTCCACACCGACTGCCTCCTCCCTAGCTGCACAGCCCTGCAAGTGGAAGAGACCTCACTATCCCCCTAACCAGCAGTCTGCCAATACCTACCCGGCTCATCGATAGCGGACCCATTTAGGAGCTAGTCATACTCAGCCTAGCTTATAGCCCCCTCGCTCAGGCGGATAAGGCCACACCCCCTCCCAACTGACCACGACACAGTGGGAGACATGACTTACTGATATTCGGCACTCGGGCACTCATGTTCCACTCGGTCTAGACGTTAGGGTTCCTCCTGGCCTCGAAGGTTCTGAGATTTTCACCCAAAGACATCCTAAGTGCCCACGGTGCTAGAACCAAATATTTCCGGTGTCCTATCTAGCCATCCACGATGTGTCTGTGGAGGCCACAACTTTGATGTCTCTAGGGCGTATAATGATCAAGTTACACATATGCGAGATGCATGAGTCATACTATCCAGTCATGCAGCAATCCTGCTCGTACTGCGCGATAACGTAGGGCACTCCATCTCATAAGGAGTCCTGTAAATGGTCTGTCCAATGGCGTATGCTATAATCAAACATTCTTTATATCAGACATACATATGATGCGCATGGGCATGAATTATGGAGTTATACTAAGCATGTTATATGGTGATGAACTATCCTCACAATGAAGATGACCTTGATGGCCTACACACAACAAGTATGGGCCTATCAATGGGCCCTAGGGAGAGTTATAATGCGGACATTTAACCAACATTATTCTTACAATGTGGACGTCAAACCAGCATTGCTTCCAAGGCATGGCCTGCCATAAAGGTCAACACGTAAACCACGGTGGAATCACATTACAATGGGCCTCAACCCATGTGCTCCAAATACATCATAATGGGTCTCAACCCATGGGCCCTATACACATCACAGTGGGTCTCAACCCATGGGCCTTTATACATCAAATGGGTCTCAACCCATGGGACCTAATACATCACAATGGGCCTCAACCCATGGGCCCCAGAATACATCAGAATGGGCCTCAACCCATGGGCCCCAGAATACATCAGAATGGGCCTAATCACATGATCCTCGTATATGTCAAGGTGGCCTTAACAACGGGCCTCGATAACGGGCCCTCATACACATCAAGGTGGGCCTCAATAACGGGCCTTGAATATATCACAATGGGCCTAATCACATGGGCTTATGTACATCAAGGTGGGCCTCAACAATGGGCCACAAAGACATTAAGATGGGCCCACATTACATGGGCCTTATGTACATCAAATGGGCCACAACAATGAGCCACGACAATGGGTCACACCCGAATACAAGTGGTGATAATGATTTCCACCATTAAAATTCCTAAGGCCCATCATAACGTATATTTCCCATCCAACCTGTTCCTAAGTTAACATAAGGATAGATGAAGTGGAACAAATATTAGCTTAATAGGAAACTACTATAGCTCCTTGGAAGTTTTGAACAGTGGACATCTTTGTCCACTACTTTAGATGGTGGGGACCACTTAAACTTTAGATCTGACTTATTTTTAGTCTCAACCCTTAAGACGAGCTTTCAAATGGTTGAACGGCTTGGATGCAACACATGCATCATGGTGGGTCCCATAGATGGATGGATCGGACTCATTCTTTAGCTCATGCCCAAAAATGAGCTTTCAAAATGGATGGACGGTTTGGACGCAGCTCATGCATCATGGCGGGGGTCCACATAAAGGCCCACTATCCTGTATATTATATATAATATAATATATAATTTATATATAGTATATACAATGTTATATATAATATAATCTTATATATATACACACACACACACACACACGCACGCACACACATACACCCACACACACACACACCCACCGTCCCCTGGACGGTGGATAGAACACATAAATCATCGTGGGCTTCACCGTCTACATGGACGGTGGAAATAAAACACATATATCATTGTGGGTCCCACGTGGAACCCACCATAATGTTTACAAGCCATCTAATCCATTCATAAGGTCACGCAGACCTGGATGAAGGGTAAAAACAAATTTCAACTTGATCTAAAACTTCTATGAACCCAAAAAGGGTTTCAATGGCATGCTTTAAACCACCACTGTTTCCTATGATGTGGGCCACCTGAGTGTTGGATCGCCCTGATTTTTGGGTGGGGCCTACATCAGGAAGGGCCTCACAGAATGAACGGGTTGGATGACATACATACATCATGGTGGGGCCCACGGCTGGGGGGCATGGGACCCTACCTTTCACACCCAGTGCACACTGCTTTGTGTGCATCAAGAGCAATGAGTAGCCGCACGCATTTATTTTATTTTTTTGCTTTCTTTGAAAAATTGTATTTCCAAGGTTTTTTTATACGTGGGGCCTGCATCAGCAAAATCCACTCCAGCCATTCGTCTTTACTGCTTAAGACAGACCAAACGAGTCCAATATTCAATATATTTTGGCGCATCAAATTGTCGGGGTGGATTTCAAGGGCAGACACACTGTTCGCTATGCTATGGCCCGCCTGAGAGTTAGATTAACCTCATTTTTCGGCTCAACACCTAAAATGAGGTAGGAAAGGGGATGAACGGCTTGGATTTGAAACATACATCAAGGTGGGGCCTACATGGACAGCCCTTCCCAATTTTTTTTTCTTTCTTCTGCTGTTGCCATTAGTACACCCATTGTCAGCTCACCCTTCACTGTTTTGCAACGTCCAACGTCCCTGGACACTGGATGGTTGGGTCACATATATTTAAGGTGGGCCCCACCCACATGCATGCTATTTGGGTGGGCTACCAAATGGTTGGATGGCGTGCATAAGGCACACATCAAGATGAGGTCCATTTGATGAACGGTTTGGACATCTCATAGCTCATTAAGTGGGCCACACAATCACATCTTCACACATAAAACAAATGAAAAAGAGAGAGAGAGAGAGAGAGAGAGAGAGAGAGAGACATATGTGTGATGGAGGGACCCAAGCACTATGGGCCCTCCATTGCATGATTTAAAACATACATCAAGTGAGTCCCATTGCATGTGGGCCCACCAAATCAAAGATCAATGGTGGAGATCCCTTCTCCACCAAGATGTAAGGTTTAGATGACCCATTTTCAAGCTAGAAAATAAACATCATGATGGGGTCCATGGAGAATGGCCCCATCACGAAATGATCATGAAGATCAAGGTGGGCCATCGGCCACATCTTAGGGTCCCAAGTGAGATCCATACTATTGATCGGTAGGCCTCACTTGGTCCATCATAAAAACATGAAAAATCTAGCCTAATAAGTACCCACTGTTCGATCTTCTTGGTCCGTTGGAAAGCCGATCTCCTTATGTCTCACTTTGATGGAGAGGATGAAAAATGAAGGGCTAGGATGAGGGATTTTTAGGATGGAAAGTGGGCCACACATGCACTTTTCTCTCATGGAAGAGCTTGGACGTGTGCACCTCTCTTGCTTGGGATTTGTTGCTTGGGAAATGAGGGAGAGAGAGAGAGGGTTGTAAGGAAATGTGAGAGATGGGTGATGGAGTGATGGATGAGAGAGAGGGATGGGTGTGTAAGGACTTTGTTGACTTTAGGGGTAGATGATGTAAGAAGGGTATGGGGTGTGTAAGAAACTTTTGACTTATAAGTTGCTTGGGGATGGGTGTGAGGTGATGGTGTACTTGACCCTTGATGGGATTGATTGATTGATGGATGTGACATATTGTAGAGATTCTCTTAGGATTGTAATGAGCGGTGTTTTCCTTGAACTGAATGCGGGTCCACATCTCTCGGCCAGGGTGTCGGGTCGGTGCATGAGATTCGGCGTTGGAACCGCAGCGACGGTGCTGTCGTAATGATATAGGTCTTGGATTAAGCCGACTCAATTCTATAGGATACGACTTTGGGTCGTGCGCAAATGTCGATTATCGGTCGTAGGTTGTCAGACTTCGACGGGAAGGATCGCTGGAGTCGACGGAACAGTACGAACTAGGATACGGGTCTTACTGGTATTGCTCGCTGATGGATTTAAACTATTGGCATTTTTTACGGCTAAAATCGTCGGTGTTTTCAATAGCTAAAACCATCGACATTTTCGAAGGCCAAAAGCGTCAGCTAGAAAGCCATTCGCTGACGGTTAAAACCATCGGCGTTTCTCATTAAATTAAAAAAAATGAAAATTAATTGTTTAATCAATGCACATTCAAAACTAGCTTAATACCCATTTTAAAAACATGTTCTCCAAAGCCCCAAACCAACCAACCTATTTGAAAAGATAAGTCTACACGAAAGAAAATGAAGAAATCAAATCAGATCTACCATTCAAATCCCAAACATATAAAATTTGTATTTCCATAAAAAAAAAATTGTATATTTGTTACTCAACTCCATATAAAAGCAATCTTAAGAAAAACGTTGATACAATAATTACATTTATGTAAATGTCATTGGGTTTGGATAAATTGCAGTAATCAGTTCCCTAAAACTGTAAAATTCCTCTAAACATTGATGTTGAAAAATCAACTCCAATCTCATTAGTAACTGAGAAGGTGCTTGTAATTGGAACTAAGCACAGCTCGCGGCTTCGAAGATCTTATTTTGGTCCATTTGAGCATTTGATTTATCGAAATTCTGCATAACACACTATAAATCTTTAATTCTTGAGATAAATCACTACATGAAAGAAAAAGGAGAAATCAAAATCAGATCTACCATTCAAATGCCAAACATATAAAATTTGTATTTCCATAAAAAATTAATTGTATATATGATACCCAACTCCATATAAAAGCAATCTTAAGAAAAACATTGATACAATAATTAAATCTATGCTAAATGTCATTGGGTTTGGTTAAATTGCAGCAATCAGTTCATCAAAACTATGAAATTCCTCCAAACATGGATGTCGAAAAATCAACTCCAATCTCATTAGTAATTGAGAAGTTGCTTGTAATAGGAATTAAACACAGCTCGCGACTTCGAAGATCTTCTTTTGGTACATCCGAGCATTCGATTTATCAAAACTCTCCATAACACACTATAAATCTTTAACTTCGTGAGATAAATCACTACACAAGAAAGAAGAAATCAAAATCAGATCTACCATTTAAATCCCAAACATATAAAATTTGTATTTTCATAAAAATATAATATTATATATGATACCCACTCCATATAAAGGCATTCTTACAAAGAGCGTTTGATGCAATAATTAAATCTATGCTAAATGGCATTAGGTTTGGTTAAATTACAATAATCAGTTCCTCAAAACTGTGAAATTCCTCCAAACATGGATGTTGAAAAATCCGCTCCAATCTCATTAGTAACTGAGAAGGTTCTTGTAATTGGAATTAAACACTGCCCACGACTTCAAAGATCTTGTTTTGGACCATCTGAGCATTTGATTTATCGAAATTCTGCATAACATAATATAAATCTTTAACTTCTTGAGATAAATCACTACACGAAAGAAAAAGAAGAAATGAAAATTAGATCTACTTTTCAAATCCCAAACATATAAAATTTGTATTTCCATTAAAAATTAGTTGTATGTATGATACCAATCCCAAGTTGCCACCTAGTCATGAAGGATCATGGCAACTCCATTTAAAAAGCAATCTTATGAAGAATGTTGATACATGTTGAGGGTCAAATATTGCATATCAAACCCCATTTATTACCTGGATTTATGAGCATGACACTGTTTAATGGCCCATTTAATCGTAATTGTGATGCAGGGTATATTTACGAGCTTGGATGGAAATATGGTGTTAAAAGCGTGGATTTAAGGCTTGGGCATCACCAAGGCATTGGATGGGACTCCATGGGACCAAGATCAAGGATTTACATGCCGGAGATCAGAGAAATTCCAGCCAATCACGATGAAGAGTCCCGAAAATGGTCCAGAATGCAAGATCACAGGGTTCCCGCAATCCATTCGGCCCGAAACTTCATACTATGAAAGTGGGCCAATTCACGATGAGATAGAGGCCATATATTAACCGCACATATTAAATTTCAGCCATTGGATCACTATGAAAGTGGGCCAACGGTCATATCAGCCCACAAATTGTCAAACTGGGGCCCACTTGATATCTGGATATGCTTCACTTTCGGTCTCAGCCCGTTTTAGGAGGTGACAAAGCAGATGGATGGAGTGGATTTATCGTAAACATCGAGGAGGGACCCACCTTACATGGTGCGTGTGCACAGCACACGCACAGCCGCAGTGCACTGGACGGGCCGCTTGGTCAACACGGGCGCTGACCCGATCGTCTTCTGAAATTCCCAGCGTCTGCAAGGTATGGACGCTGTTGACGCTAGTGGGCCACCACCTGATCCGAAGGTCAGATCCGGACCGTTCATTAGAACCGCAAGGTTCGTCTTCTCAGAGGCTAGGTGGAAAAACTTCAAGAAATTATGGAGATCGGTTTTTCTACCGTCAAAACGAAAGATGGACGGCAATAAGAAAACTGCTGGGCCATGCCTAAATCAATCCGAAACCATCCCTTCCCGGACGGTTTTTTGCCAGAAATACAATGGACGGAGTGGATTTTTCCATCACCGACAATCTTGGGCCCACCGACCATCACAGCGCAACATCTGCGCGATCTCTGTTCGTAGCAGAGCCTGCGGTAGATCTTGGTGGCCCACCATCACAGGTCAGATCCCAGATCCACACCATCCATCTTGAAGCCAGCTCAAAACCGACCGGACACCGGATCTTCCACCTTCGTTGTCGACAGGGAATCAAACCCAATTCGCACCAGTTGGGTTTCCTAAACAGAGACGGAAACTCTCTGTTCGCACGCAGACCGTCCGTTGTTTCATCTGCGGCCCACTCTCATCATCGGACGGCTGATCCCATCCGTCTAAAGTAACCAGAGGAAGGTACTGACTAAAACTTTCTACTCCCTCGCAGCCATGTATACAGATAAGATCGTCAGGGCTGGGTCTTTCGCCAAACATTGATCCACTCGGTGGCCCATCAAAATCTCAGATCTATTCTAAATTTTGGATTTTGGCATAAGTGGACCCTACTAAGACAATGGTCGATGTAGATTCACTAAAAGATCACTATAAGTGGGCCCACAAATGCCACCGACTCCAAAGTCCAACCCACATGCGTATTTTGTTTCGGGGAGTGCGTAAACTTCCAGCGACCGTCTCCTTTGAAGCTATAAAAAGAGAGAGGGAACGTGAAAAAAAAAACACACGGCTGGGAGCTCTGGACGTCAAGGGAGAGAGAGATAGGGAGTAGAGTTTGGGTTTTTTTAATTGTTTTCTTCTTCTTTCTTTTCTCTATTTTATTATGAGATCTAGCCCATTCATGTGTGGCTAAACCTCTTAGCTAGGGCTAAGAGGTGAAGCTTGTAGTGTGATGGGAACTCTTTGCTTGCCTTTTGTTTAGATTGATCTGATGTTGATTTGAGTTTAATTAAGGGAATGTTTTTAGTCTTTAATGGTCTGTTGTGACTGAAATTACAATGGGTCTGCGATGGCTTTGAGTATTTCTTTCTCCTTTTATGTTCTATGATGTCAGGAAGCCCTGTTGTTCACCATCGTCTCCTGGGCATGGTTGGATGACGGTAACCCTTCCTGACTTTCATGGCATGTTGATTGGTTGGTAATTAGTTTAATTCTGTTGTTTACTTTGTCTCCTGGGCATGGTTTGGTGATGGAATCCATTCTAATTCATACACCTTTCATCTTTTTAAACACTATATCAAATAAGTTCAGTTTAAATTCCATGATTCTTCAAGCAGGCATAAGATCTCCCTGATCTCTACAAGTGGATCCTCTGAATCCCTAGTTTCCCTTCTCTGATTTTTCCTAAGTTTTACATTATTATTTCACCATTATTCCTCAAATTATAATTGGTTTAGATTTCATCTTGGCCTAGATCTGGTTATTATCAGATAACGTACAGGTTTCAGTCCCTGTGGATTCGACCTCGGTCTCACCGAGTTTATTACTACATCACAACCCTATACTTGGGGAGTGAACATTACAACAATTAAATCTATGCTAATAAAAAATATATATCCCAAATATCAAAAATCATATGAGGTAAATCTTTCAAAATATAAGCTAATTCTCACTTTCTTGGTGAAGATAATAATTACATTCAAACTAACGTATAAACCAAAGTTTGATCAAGAAATAAACTTTAGATAGTTTGGATTAAATTGCCTAAAATGATTAATGTTGTTGAATCTTAAGCTTCGAAACCAACCAGCAAACCTCCGCTTTCTCAATGAATTACCTAAAATAAGATTTAGACTGTCTCTATAAAAAAATTTTTTAAAAAAAATTGTTATTAATTTAGATCTTGATCTAAAACTATTTGTAGAAACAATCAAGAGTTGATCTAAAAACAAGGGGTGTACAAATGAAAGGGTACTATAATACTTGCAATCTACAACTCAGCACATCAAGACACAAAAGCAAATGAGAAATGGAAATGCAATCAATCAACACTTACAAACCGCAAAGTATCATCAAAATCTGGTATGAATGTAGCTTGTCATGCCAATCTCAATAAGAATGAATGTAGAAAGTTCATTGCAAGTTATTCAACTACTCTTGGAATTGAAATAGCCATTATGTTAGGATCAATTGTTGCTTGCTAAAGAGTTCTAACAAATTAAAAAAACATCAATATTTATGAATTCCAACCTCATCATTTTCTAAAAAGAAAAAGAAAAAAAAATTAATGGCTTGAATAATTTCTACCACACAAGAAAATAAATGACAACTTTCTATAGAAAACCAAAGTACAATAAAAATAATGAAACAAGGTTGTAAACGTTTTCTTATTCAATGGTAGTGTAACTTCAGAGTTTTAGTAGTTCAGTATGGCAAACCTTTTAATTAGTCTTTGAGCTGACATAAGTTCATAAAAATGAACCAATCATTAGCTAGTTAACACAACACAACCATTAAAAAGGAAAAAAGAAAAATATGGAAAGCATGTTTGATTGTAAAAGTGTCATTGGGTGATTTCAATATCATGCTTAGAATTATTCTGGCATGACAAATTGAGATTTTCATACATAGGTTTTCAGTTCTAGCAATAGTCCATTCCTTCAATTCACACAGCAGATATTCTACAATACAATGTACATAACCCCTTTTGTTCGATACATCACAATTTGAAGGGTTTAACCAGCTAGAGGCTACCGGATAGAGGTTCCTTGACCTTTCCAACTACATCTTGCAATCCACAGAGCATATTTGTTGGCATTGCTACATCTATCATCTTTAGGTATGGTAAATTCAAATACGCAAAACAAGGCATCTTATATGAACAAGAATACATATACTTCATCAAGTTTTTCTAGAGGTTCAACTAAAATGTAATTTACTCTTCTTAAACTTCACCTATAAACACGACGTAACTGATGGAATTTACTCCTCTCAAAGTGGTTAATCTCCATCTGAAAATATAAGTATTTAATTGAAAATTTGAGGAATATGATTGGTTCGAATGGCTATTTGGCACCTTTTTTCTAAAAAAATATCACATATCTAACCAAAAAAAAGGAAAACATAAAAAAGAATAAACTGAAATGTGTCTGAACTTAATTGAATTACATGCACGATGCATGTACAATTTTAGAGTATAAGTGCATGTACCATCAGAGTTTGCTAGAATAACAAAGAACCACCCAACCTTTTAAACCCCTGAAGCCTGAACATCATGTCAAACAAATCACTTAATTCACCATGGCAACCAAGTACAATATTTCATAATTAAAATACAATTCATTGGTGATGGGGACATCATGCACACACGCACGCCTCCCTACGCACGTATGTAAGGAGGAGGAGGACCCCACCACTACAAGAAAAACGGGCAAAGGCTACGGCCAAAAACCGTAGCTAAAAAGTTTTTGCTACGGATCTAGTCCGTAGCACGTCCGTCGCTATTGGTGGGGTAACTAAAGGTCCAGCTACGGATTATATCCGTAGCAATAGACATCAATCGCTACAGATTATATCCGTAGCTAAATCTATGCCTACAGATTGAATCCGTAGCAATAGATATCATTAGCTACAGATAAAGGCTGTAGCTATAATTTCTGTAGTGAAATGTATGTACTGGCACGGATAATAGCTACGGTTTTCAGAACAATAGCTACGGTTAAAATCCGTAGCTATTTTTTAAAAAATTAATTTTTTTTTAATAATGGTGCAAAATTTTTTAAATAATAGTGTCTGTTTCCATTGCAAGAACCTATTATGATTGATAACTCATCTAAGATTAATGCTGATAAGAATAGTACATAAAATGCAATCAGGAAAAAAAACGATGCATTTATTACAAATAGCAATCAAATCATACAATGTATCCCACATTCACATTTCTAAATAAACAATACTTCACTTTGCTCAACCTATCATAAGAAGATAGAGCTTCTTCTGTCCCTGAAACTGCAGATGTAACTTCTGTGGACTTTGACACAAGATCACTTTCGAGTTCTGAAACCCTTCCCTTGAGAAAGTAATTTCATCTTCCAATGACTTCTCTAGCTTGTCAGCCTTGTATAAAACAACATTTGTAGACACAATCAAATAAGCATGCCTTTGTACACATCTCAAAAGAAAGAAAGACAAAAAAAAAAAAAAACACTGAAAACAGGGATTGCAACTTTCAAACAAATGAGGTTCAGGATACAGGGATGTACCTCAGTCTTGAATTTTTCATGAGCATATTCAATTTGCTTCAATGCAACTTCATTCACTTGTGCTATTTTTTTATACTGTCAAAAAAATATCATAAAATATTTAAATCCTTAAGAGTATCAGATAATAAATCCAAGTAAAAAATCTAAACCATCTGTAGTATGTGATCCTTGTTGGCTTATGCCTTCCCTTTCAGTTTTTCCATCTCTTCCTTTGCTTTCTGCATGTCCTCAATATGCTATTACATATATAACTAAAAAAATTGGAACATACTTATAGAAACATTACATAATAAGAGAGACATGAGTAAGAAAAAGAGGAGAGAAAAATCAGGCCAAAATGTTTCTCATGTAGATTAATTAATTATATATAATAGAGAGAGAGAGAGAGAGAGAGAGATCAGGTTATAGGTTAAGGAATTTGGGTTCGGGTTCGAGTTCGGATTTAGGTTATGGTTAAGGTTATAGGTTTAGGTTCAGGGATTTGAGAATAGGTTATAGATTTAGGTTATAGGTTTAGGTTTAGGGATTTGAGAATAGGTTTACGTTTAGGTTATAGGTTATAGGTTTAGGTTAAGGTTATAGGCTATATAGGTTTAGGTGTAGGTTATAGGTTATAGGTTATAGGTTTGGGTTTAGGTTTAGGTAATAAGTTATAGGTTTAGTTTGGGTTTAGATTTAGGTTTAGGTTATAGGTTTAGTTTATAGGTTTAAGAATTCGGCTTCGAGTTCGGGTTTAGGTTTAGGTTAAGGTTAAGGTTAAGGTTATAGTTTTAGGTTTAGGGATTTGAGAAGAGGTTATAGGTTATAGGATATAGGTTTAGGTTTAGGGATTTGAGAATAGGTTTAGGTTTAGGGATTTGCCAGATATAAACACGGCCTGTCCAAATGGCCAGGCCACTCCAATGCTGTCCATAAGAAATGGACAGCTTCATCATGGTCATAACAGCAGTTCCCACCTTCCAAGGACCCCCGCTCAACATCCGGATAAGAATATGAACTGACTCGGGCTCTTCAAAGATTGGTCAAATTCCAAGATTGAGGGCAACTTTGGAGCCTTCAAGTAATGACCAATTCCGACATTGATGGGCCCACCTTCTGCCCCCATTCCCAAAAGCTGAGATTAACATATTTGGGTCTTGGAATTAAGCAATTTTAAGATTGATGAGCCAACCTACTGCTCAATTCCCAAGAGTATAGATTGACAACTTTGAGATCTTCACTAATTTTAAGATTAATGGGACCCACTTGCTGCACCCAATTCTCAAAAACTGGCATGGACAGGTCTTATAAAAAAGGTCATATCCCACCCGAACGAACATGAAAGAATCCATGAAATGTTGGTATTGCAGTGTAAAAGCTAAAAATAGCTTAAAACTAGGGAACAAGAAAAAATTACCTTAGCAATGGCGGTCATGTAATTGTTTGTTTCCCAAGATCAATCTACATAGAGATACTGGCTTATGACGGATCTATACTTGAGCCCTCCAATGCCTTGTTAAAATAGTCAATAACCTGCTCCAAATCATGTAATTGGACTGTAAGTTTGAAGTTCAAATAAGATATCAAAGATAGGCCCAAAAAGTGCCACTGATAAAAGAAAATTAAAAAACCAAATTATCCAAATGGTCACATTCTGACATAGAGCAGGATGATCAGATGGCAACATTCGCTAATAAACCAGGGACAATTTGAAACAAATGCAGACATACACAAAGGCCATGAAATAGGCAGTAAATCCTGATAAAACAATCCTAGCTTCTAATCCATGGACACTTGTTTATGGCAATAAGACTGTTGGGCATGAAAACATTTTTAATCATCCAATAAATGTTCACTATTTTGATAGTCAGACAATCAGATAGTGTAATTTTTGGTTCATGATATATCTAAACTGAGAACCATTATTTAAACAGTTTAATTTGACTTGTATGGCTTGCATGCAATTTATGTAATTTGTAAGTGCCTGCATATCATCCAAAGTTATCCAAAGTTGGAGACACTCAATATGGATGCTAAGGGCCTCTTTAATGCATGGGAATCTATGGATTAAAAAGAAGGAAAATTGTAATCATTATTGTTTCCCCTAGTTTGACTTGCATAGAAAATCATGGATTCCATGATATCACTGCACTTTCCCACTTGTACAATCCACAAGCACGAAATTTATGGTGACCATTGTGAGATAAAACAGAGATTTCCACTTGCAAATCAAACATATCACTATAAATGGAATCCATTGGAATCCATTTCTCAATTAGTACATTGGGAAATAAAGATAGAAATAAAGATAAGTTTATCTCTACTCCTTGCAAATTATCCCTGACCACATATGAGCAGAAAGAGCTCCATATAGCCGTCCTACTCCTTGCGAATTGTCATCAACCGACAAGCTTATCAAAAGAAAAAGAAAAGAAAGAAACGAAAGAACTTAGAAGCCTCCTTTCCAATTTGAGCAAACAACGGTACATGTCAAGAACAGAGTAAAAGAAAAAGAAAAGATAATGATATTCTTAGAAGCCTCCTTCCAATTTGAAGGAAAACTTTACATCAAGAACAGAGCTTTGCTAAGTGCACATACATGTGCAATAAAGCAATCTAATCACATAAGCGTATATTAACGGATAAAACAGCTACAGGCAATATTCATTTATAAATGGACAATTTGGCTCTTTGGGAAACATGTGCCCATGATGGAAGCCAATAGTAGATGATGGAAGCTAGTAGTAGATTGTTTATCTGAAAACACAAACCAAATCCTAGCTTGCTTCTTACTATGAGTTTTCTTAATTTTCACTTTTTTTTTTACTTGGCTTTTGCCACACACACTATATGTGAGACATGGCCAAAAATTGTAAAATTTCCACAATCCCAGCCACTCAATTAGCATAGGGCCCAAAATGTGTGTGATCATAGTTCTGCCTCAATTCAATGGCTTAGGATCATCCAAGAGGCTGGAACTTTGGGGCAAGGCCCATATTTGGTTTGGTCTGGAATTTTACACATCAGCCTGGTGACCCATGGAAATGAGCACCTTACATTCAGCAAACATTTGTTGAGCTGATGTGCAATACTAAATCATTCTCAGATCGAAAAAAAAAATTCAGAAGTGGGCTAATGTTAAGAGAACAACAAACTACCCAATGTATTCAGCAATGGAATTTGATCAACAAATAGATTTTCATGGAATCCTGCCTGGGCTGCCCCTAATAGCTAGGACAAGGCTATAGTGATGAAATAGAGTTAATAAAAACCATTTGAGGCCTAACAAGTTATTAAAAAAATACATTTGAGGCCTTTGATTGCTAGCTAATTAGACAAAAAACCAAATTCAGACTATAAACAAAAAAATATTTAGGACTATTACCTATGCACCATTTTGATCCACTTCCAAGAAAAAGATCCAGACATGTTAGAAGTATGCATCCATACCGCAAAGTACCTATTATACAACCAAGAAGGCAAATAAAAAGTGTGTACATTGATCAAATTAAATCCGGATTAGCTGTTGGTATCCTCATAAATATTGAGTTGTCTAGTATATAGTGTGTGCATTGATCAATGTTGAGTAGTATATAGCACAGTCCAAAAGCTGGCTGCCAAGAACTATTTGTCTGTATAAAGAAGAAAACAGTACATGCCAAGCCCCACCCAACAAATGACCCATAATAATACCTTTTGAATTACTAGGCACCCATACATCTGAAGGCTCAAAGGTAGAATGCGGCCAACAAGCTGATTTGCTAGTTCTTTTCTCTGCTCAGGGCTTCCATGCTCAAAAAACTGCAAAGACAAAACAACTGAGCATTTTTATATCATAGGTAAACAACGTTCATACGACCAACATGAGAATGAATATAGAGACTACCAGATCACCAGCCCACAGTGTTTTAAAAAAATGATAAAGGAGGGCAGATGAACAGGGGAAAAAGAATGGAAGGTATCTTTACAGGAAAAAAAAAAAGGAAGAAGAAGAAAAAGAATGGAAGGAAACCAATGATTGTTTTGCCAGAAAAATCATACCTTTTGAATAACATAATTGCCGAACACATCAGTCATCAATGTTGGAGCATGTGGGAGAACTTCTTCAAAAGCAGAATAACTACAAAGTGAATCAAGAATCAAAAGCAGCATAAAAGGCAACAACTAGCATATGGTAGCCACATCCACCATGAGCAGAGTACTGCTTAGAAGTTTTACACAACTGTAAAACCTACAAGGAACAAACTCCTCATCTTACCACTAATCTATCTGAACATCCTCATTTCAGCTATACTCATCCTAGATATTTACAGAGTTGTGTCATTTTTTTGAATGATGGAATTTTATTAATAATCCAAAAGGCCACACAAACACCTGCAGTTATAAACGAATTACTGTTGCAAGCTTACCTGCACGAGGAATTACTCAAAGCAGGAGGAATAGGACCAACAACAATGTTAAATCTGACAGGCACCAACATAGATGTTTTCCTTCTCGATTGAAATTTAACTAATGAAATGAAGGAAATGGTGAAGTATCCGATCTTCAATCAATTTATTACTAATTGCAAAACAGAAAAGAAAAAATTTCAAGAAAGAAAAGGAAAAAAAGGAAAATTTCAAGAGTAAATACAATAATATTAGAAGGAAGTAGGATTAACGTTATAACATTTGCATCCGCTCTACACAACTTGCATTATTCAAGGAAAAAGAAATAAACAAGATTTGCCATTTTACTGAAATGTTCCCTTGTAATGAAAATGTAACTCAGAAATGACAAAAGTACAATTTAGAAGGTTGCTTGCATAAAGAGCAAAAGCAAAGAAGTATACCAAAAATACCCAGAACTTAATATGGATAAGTAAACAATGACAACCTCTTGGAAAAAATCAACCACCATAGTTATCAAACCAACCTATTTCCATGGCAGTAAATGACACATGGTAGGGGAATGCTTTCGGGAAAGTTGATGGAACATAATGGTCAGCACTTCCAAGTATGGCCTCTTCGATTTTGAAGCCACCACCACAGAACCCACAACTTAATCCTATCATCATCTACTTCACTCTAACGCAAACCCACACACAAAAAAAAAAAAAAAAAAAAAAAAAAAAAAAAAAAACCCATCTTTAGAAGAATTCTCCAAACTTCAGAAAATCTAAGATATTAAATAGCATAATTATGATTATTGGACCACAAGTTTTAAACTAAACCAAAGGTTGAGTAGAGCAATGTGAGTGTTTGGTTTATACTGAGAGAAGAAGAGAGAAGAGCGAGTAGGCAGTATGAGTGGAAGACACGGGGAAAGAGATGGGTTGAGACATTTTCGGGAGATGTGTAGTGTGGGTGTTATAGAGAAAGGTCAAATTTGGTTTTCTTTTCTTGAAAATGCTTATGTACCTCACACTACCTACCTACTTTGGGTTGCTTTCTCTAATTGGGGGAATGAATTCATATGTATAAAATCCAAGAGCCAAGTGATCCATGAATGAAGCTATGTTACTAAAGTACAACAAGGATTTGTTACATCTCATGAGCACTTCATTTTAAAATATTTCTAACAATGTCACAAGTTTGGTTTTTAGCCCGATTGTTAGTGTTCAATATACTAGATCTGGATTTCAAGTCAGGGATGAGGGAGCACATATCTTAAACAACACCACAGGTGCCCTTCAGTACAGCAACACATTCGCCAGAATACCATCAATAAAAAAAACAGGTTCAACTTTAAAAATCAACTGACTAAAGTGGAGACAGGATCAAATTTACCTAAATGCCCACATGGCTGCACAAATAGAAGTCCACCACAATTCCTGTGAGTTAAAGAGACAGGTTTCCAGCAATTGAATTTGAGGTATCAATTAAACAAATTACTTGTTTCATCCATGAAAATTACTAGCACTTGTTTAATTGTGAGTTACCAAACACCTACAATAATCTCTCAAAAATTGGGGCATGTATGATATTTAGCCTATTAATCACCATCTTACCAGGACATATATCTCAACTTTTTGTCATTTTTGGACAACAACAAATGTTGGTGGAGGCTGGTAACTTGGCTCGAGTGATGTGCATGCTTGAAAAGATCAAACATTAGGAAAGGTAAGGTGAGTTGACATTATATAACAAACAAAACAGAGAAAGATAGAACTCCTTTAAAATTGAAGATGTCACCTTCCGGATTGCATCTAGTTCATACAGTAAGACCTAGTAATATTGGCCTTTGGTCACACCATCCCTACATATACACAGAGAGCATCGTTAACGCCCCCTCTCTGAAGGGCTGTAATCTTCTGTTTTTAGGCGTGTAACTCTGGCTCTGCCTTCTCAGCAGAGGCTTTTTGTTTCTCTTTTCTCCTTTTAATAAAATCGTGACTTCCAAAAAAAATATATACACAGAGAGCATTATTAGCCTATTGGGGAAAAATGAGGCAGTCATGCATTATGGAAAGGAAATGTCAATAACAGTCACCTGTAGAACAGAATATGCTCGCTTTACTTTTCATTAAAAAAAAAAATTTTGACGGGTCCAAACCAAAGTCAACCCGATCATGTTCAATAGTTTAAATTATTGGTATAATGGTCTTGAAGGCCTAGTATTTTCTAAAATTCGTGACACTGGCCAACTAAAATTGGGTCTTGAGCAACTTGAGGCTCCTTTAACCTGCGGATTGGTTGTAACTTTAAAATCAACCATGATAAAACCATAATCTTCACCTATGCCCATTGAATTGGCCATGGTAGAGGCTCACAATACAAGGAAACATATTGTAAGGGATTCAGTCTTGCCATTGGCAATACCATAGTAAGTAGTAGTTCATAGTTTACATATGCCATCCTCATTTGAAGTTTGTTGAAAATGGGTTGAGAAAGCCTCTTGATGGTTGGCTACACCAAAGATGAACATCTTTTAATAATAACATGTTTACTACTCGACATAAAAGAGGAAGGATGATGGGTGGAGGGCTCATCAATCCCATTGGACGCCTACTGTAAATGATTTAAAACAAATGTCTGGATTAGCCAATCAAGATATGAACAGTGCAAGGATCCAGACAAGCCCTAACAGAACCGCGCACAGCTGTTAACATGAAATCAAGCAAAGAAGCTACCATTTTCTCCTTGGTTAAAAGAAAACAGTAAAAAGTAAACGAGGACTAGAAACACTAAATACCTTTCCAAAGAACCCCTGACATCAAAATTGTAGAAAGAGAACGGTTCAAAAGAACAAACTCCTGGATAGAATCCATCATTTACAGCATTCAATAAAACAATGGAAAAAACAAAACAGTACCTGTGTAATACTAAACAATACAGTATATTCTATGGTAATCAATGAACCAACCTGAAGTGCTAAAACAAATCCCATATCACCACTTTACCGTCCAACCCTGTATGAAACGATGCAATAAGATGGCATAGGTTGACCAACACTCATCTAGTGTGTTAGACAGGGACAAATCCCAACATCTTATTAGGGTTCAATGACCCTAATAAGACACCTTCAGAAATCCCAACATCTTTGTCGTGGAGATCATATTTTCTCATCCAAGATGCAATAAGGAAACTAAAAGCCTCACTAACGGATCCAAGACGCAATTCGTGAATGTCTTCCTATAAAACCCCAAATATAATCAAGGAAAAAAAAAAAAACACCATCAAATGAATCAAAGAGAAAACTAAAACTCGACCTATGTTCTGATAAAATCTGAAGGCGTCGCCGCCAAAGAACCTTCTCCTCAAGAGATGTTGGAATTTCATCAATGGAACCTTACCCATCCTTCCCAACCTTAAGCATTTGGAGATTAGTGAGATTGCAAAGATCTAGAAGCGGCCGATCGGATGATAAAATGACAGAGAGAGAGAGAGAGAGAGAGAGAGAGAGAGAGAGAGAGAGAGAGAGGGGAAACAGAGATGGGAGGAAAGCGGTGTCAGGCTGGCCATGACGGCCACGGGGAAAGGAGATGTTGAAACCCTTGAGCCCGGGAGAATAAAAATCTCCCGCGGGCTCCTTTTTTGGGTGCAGATTGCGTAATACCCCCACACGGAGCTATACACGACGGACGGTCATGTAAGAGGCTTTGTGGGCCCACTGTGATGTATGTGGTTTATCCACTTCATACATTCATTTTGAAAGTTAACTTTAGGGCAATATCTAAAAAATACAGCAGATCGAAGGCCTAAGTGGACCACACCAAATCAACGGTAAGTACTTAAATCTCTACTATTTCCTACGGTGTGGTCCACTTGAGCTTTGATCTGCCTCCTTTTTTGGGATCATGTCCAAAATTGATCATTCAAAATGGATGGACGGCTTAGAGAAAATATATACATTGCAAAGGGCACATAGAGTTCCTTATGGGACCGTCAATCTACAGGTAATAGCATTTGGGGTTAGTAGCTTTTAGCTACGGATTAAATCCGTAGCTATATAGCTACGGTTTATATTCGTAGCTAAAAGCCTCAATAGTCCATAGCCTTTGCTCGTTTTTTTGGTAGTGCACCATCGATCTGGATCAATGAAGACGTTTAGGGAGGACCTCCTAGCTAGATGACTGTGCTTTGGTCCCTTGGAGTGGACTCAATCATCATGTAAATCCCACCATGGGTTCTCATGATCATGGCCCACTGTTCTAATCGATCTAGTACTTTGAGTTTTGGTTATTTTTGTTATTAGGAACATTATGGACGGTCTAGATTACTTTGTTTAGTTGTTATTTGTGGTTACTTCATCTCTAAGTAATAGGTTGCGCACATGACACGAGTTTTGGGGTATAGAGTTTTATTATAAATAGACACCGCTTGTAGGTTTTTTTTTTATTCATTGAAGATTAATAAATTTTTTACATTTTCCTGCTCCTTTACGAGTTATGAAAACCTAATTGGGGGTGAAGCCCTCCCTTCTTCGAAGGGCTAACTACCTGGTGCGAAGCCACACCTATCCCGATTTGCCCCCACCTTCTATCATCTATATTTCTCTTCTTCTACAATCATCTAAGTTTCAAATCAATTCTCTATTGCAGTCATTTTTCTCTCTACAGTAGTTTCCAGAATCTGGCCCCACAGGAGGGCTGAAACTTTAGCAAAACACCACGCACAAACCGTGTATTGAATCAAGCTGAAATTTGGGAGTTTTGAAGTCCACCCCTGGCCGACCAGGGCCAAGCTGGCCTTTTTTGGAATAGTGGGCCTCACACACATGCGGCCGATATCAGACGCACGTGCATCTGGGTCATTGCTGCTGTCCCCACGTGTGGTACTTCTCTAGTTCGTCTCTCTCCTCTCTTTCACTCCTCTTTTACCCAAAATCCCTAACATAATCCTAAATTATTCAAATCTCCAATTTTATGCCCTTTCTTCAGCCTCAGGGTTCCCTGAATTGAAATTTTTGAATCCCTTAGATTGTGGGAATTATTTATGTGCATGTGTGGATGAATTAATCCTCCTTTGATTCTTGTTTGGTCTATAATTTTGATTAATCAGGCCCTAGCATGTGTAGCACTGGATCCGCATAAGATTTCCCTTGATTGACTGCTTGAACTTTTGTGTAGGATATGGAATTTTGTGTAATTATTTATGAACTAACGTGATTTAAAGCCTGAAAATCTTGCACATCATATTTGAATTTTATGTCTTGCATCAATTGGATTTTAGTCTTTACTCAAATAAACTTAATTAAAGTAATGAGATGATTTCAATCACAAAGTGAAAATTTCATATCTTTTGAAAAACACTTGCGGTATAAGCATCACAAAAAGAAAACAAAATCTATAGATTCCTGTTGAAAAACAGAACATTTCGAAATAGACCAAGTAGGTCTGACCAGTTGGACAGAACCACCAACAAAATCTGGTTAATTACACGAAAAACCAAATGACACCTAAAGATTTTGTTAATTATTAACTATTAGAGTACAAGAAACCAAACAACCTAGAATTTCAAAACAAATGAATGATTTATCCAAATCATTTGGAAGTCCACTCCCAGAAATCAAGAAGCATTACAACACTCACGTCTGGTACAAATAAAGCACTTTTAGGGCCCGTAGCATTTTTAATAACGGTGCGGATGTCTTCATCAATTGAGTCATCACATGGATTCACTTCCTAAAAGAGGTTCCAAATTACATGAGGCCAGGACTAGTAGCAATGTAAAAGTTAGGACAAATTTTCCCTAGCATGCCACATTACCATACTATGAGATTATATTAGATGTCATTAGTTGTACATTTTCCATATATAGTATTAGCTTTATTCACCATATCTATAATTAGCCATGTATAGAAATACTTTACTTAGGATTGGTTTTAATTAGATTTCATTGTAAGATTTTCTTGTATACGCATGTAAGTTCTTTATTTAAACCCGATTTGGGGTGAAGAATAATATAGAAAAAACAATTGGAATTTCTCTTATTCCTGACATTATCATGGTATCAAAGCCATTGATCTGAAATCTTCAGATAGTCCAAATTTCTCTTGGTGCACTGTTGCACAACAGTCCATTTCTCTTTTGCATGACCAACAGAACCAACAGACGATGTTGGTCCTTTACCATTCCCATCTTATTGCAATCAAGGTTTTACTTTTTTTTTTTTCTCTTCTCAGATTGGGGCCAGTTTGCCCGATTCACATAGCGGTATATTTTTCACATTTCATCTCTGCAGTTATTTTTCTATGGCATTGATGAATTCCTCAAATAAGATTGAGACCATCCATGTTATGTTGGATGAGAAGAATTTTTCCTTGTGGCAATTTCATTTCAAGCATTTTTTTTAGCAGGAAATAGCCTTTATGGCTATGTGGATGGTTCTATGGGAAAAACAACTGATGAAAAAGAACTCATAACTTGGACCACCAATAATTCGAAGATGGTCACATGTATCCTTAATAGTGTTGAGAGCATCATTGCAATTAATCTCACATATTTTGAGACAACATCAGAAATATGGGCTTACTTGAAAATGTGTTATCAACAATCAAATCATGCTCATAAATATCAAGTAGAGTACAAGCTGTCAAAACTGGAACAAGGATCTCTGAGTGTTTAAGACTTTTATTCTTAGTTTACATCTCTTTCACTTGATATTCAACATATGGATCTAGTGATCCCTGCCGCAACAATAGAGATAGTGAAGACACTTCGAGAAACAAGTAAATTGATGTAATTCCTGTATAAACTCCATCCGGGGTTTAAGCCAACCCGGGCAGTACTGATGAACCGGCCTCGACTTCCATCTCTTGATGCGGCCCTATCATATTTGATGGCAAAAGAGACACGTTTGAAAACCCTTACTTCCATGAGAGAAACAATTCCTGATGTTGCCCTCATTACTCGCAATGTTATGGGAAGGTCACATGACATGTCAAAAGTTAAGTGTTATAATTGTGATGAATTTGGTCATGTAGCTACTCGTTGTACCAACAAGAAAAAGCCTTTGAAATCATTTTATCCAAGTACTCTATTTTGTCGATACTGTAAACAAGAAGGACATGACATAACAAATTGCCCGATTCGACCTCATTTACCCCCTCATTACCAGCGACGTGGATGTGCATTTGTGGCATCTCCTTCTAAAAAGACTGATTCTTCCTCTTTCGTCTCACCATCATCAGTGCAGCCAAATTTGCTTTCTCCATAACAAATTCAACAAATTCTCCAGGCTATGGGTTCCTCAAGTTTTATAGGTAATATTGACTCTACCAAAACCTGGTATATTGATTTAAGGGCTTCCAACCACATGACTGGTGACATTTCTGTAACGCCCCGTGTTTTCAGGACCCGAGTACACGACCCCTGTCCCGAAAACCCGAGTGTTAACCTTAAAGGATGGTTAAATTCAAGTTTACATTCTTTTTTTCAATTATCAGAGTAAGCAGATGAGCGTAGTATGGACAAATCAACATAAAGAAAATTTTCATTATCATTCAAATATATAAGAAGCTGCCCATAATGACTTATACAAACCAATGTCTCTGCACTATCAATTGCAAGATTACATACACGAGAAATTTGAAATATATAAAACATATAAATGAGAGCCACAAGATCGCGCAGCTCCTCTTAGCAATACGGCCGTGCATCCATGGCACCTGCATAACTTCTCATCAAGTCTGATCATATACATCATCTGGGCCACCTGTTCTACCTGTACGGTTGTGTATTTGACGGATGAGTGGCCAGCTCAGTGTGAATTCCCCTCAAGATTACACACCGCCGCATTAGATAAGCATAGTTATAAAACAACAAGGCGATCAAAACAATACAGAATGCAGTCCTTTTAAATGCATGGATGTATGGATGCACATCGGCCTGGGGATGCACATCCAGCCGGACTTGGGCTCATCGCCCATGCAAATCATCGACTTGGGAAAATCATCCAGTCGGACAGGGGTCGATAGTTGGTGGTCTGGGAGCTAGCGAAATAATACCCCGAAGATCCTAAGGGCACGTGCTACAGCATCCAGATTAGCCACCCGTCATCGCCAACATGCTATGGATGCATGATTAGCCCAACCGTTATTAGTTCAGTTACAATCAGCCAATTTAGGTAAGCTCAAGGTCACTACGGGGAGCTCAGAGCCTAGCGTAGGCCGACAGCTCGGGCATAGTGTCCCATACCACCATCCCCGGCTCATGAGACTACCACCTTAGGATGTTTAATGAAAACCTGTCGACTAGTGGCCAATCATATTACAATATATGGGGCTTACCTTCGCATGGTTACACGATATAAAAACATCGAACCCATATAAGGAAAATATCAGGACAGAGACATAAGGCGATATCAAAACAAACCACATAGGTGATATCAAAACAATGCGATGAAAGACCATCCTTGCAAACCGTTGGATACAATAACCCTGTATGGTAGACCCACATCACTAGTTAATTTAAACTACCATTCAATAACCACTAAGCCGAAGGTCCATTACTATCACGACCAGTTAGGTTACATCCCAAGTATGGGTGTATACATATAGGTGGGGGTTTCCCACTGGTGTACCAGTTTAAGTTCCATAAGCAATTCACAAATAATCCACAAGCATGAATAAATATGCAGGATAAATATTAAGCAGGCAATATCATAATTCAATTTCCACCAGCCAACACATGTGATTATAAGAGAGAGATATCAATTATAAATTTAAATAAAAACTATAACTTAAGCTAATGGAAAGATGGAAAGCTCAAGGGGAAGAATCATCACCTGATGAACCGAATCGCCTTCTAGTTTCGCTAAGTGCTTGCGCCCTTAGAATTTATATCCTACCACAATTCATAAATTTGTACAATTAGGTCTAAGTTTTACACACTACCTAGGTTTTACTCTTAAGTTTAGATTCTAGGAATTGAATCCTAAATTGTTAATATTAATATTAATATTAATATTATTATTATTGTATAGTGGATTAAATAATATTCATAATAGGAGTACTAACCCATCAATTTAATAATGATGGTTCACAAGCTCGTATGTAGATATATCGATATTACCTATCATTCTTATAATGTCTAATAATTTCTTAAATAGTGCATGTAATAATATAACAAGGATTAATACCAATGCTCGTGTTAACAAGGATTATACTAATGATTTCAAAACAACCAGTAATATTAATAATATACCCAGTGTTAGCCAACATGACACTAATAATCATTGTGATGAAAATACATAATATACTTTACCCTTAAGATAATAGATAAAATAAAACATTAATATTTACTATCAATAGTCTACATGTGTAATATCTGATATTAGTATAGATAATTTACTAAAGGCCATACATTTCTAATACAAGAATTCCTAATAATGGTAATTATGGTAACACTTACAATGAGTCTAGTGTAGGTTTAAAGGGCCCCATGATTTTGATGGTTGGATTAACATACAGGTGTCATGCACACCATTGAAGGTGACCACCAGTTGAATGAGGAGGGGGTGGTCCACCGATGGAAGTGAGGCCCACGTTAGTCCCTGAGTGAGGCTCACTAAGCTCGAACCTCAGGTGCAGCCCATCTGGCGTTTGAAATGGAGCCCACTGAGCTACATGTGGTGCGGCCCAACTATTTGTACGGTGTGGTCCACTGTACACATGGTGAGGCCCACTGAGGCTTCCACTGAGGCTTCCTTCCAGTGCGGCCCGCCACGATCTGGACGTGGCTTCATCTTGGGAGTTGAGGCCAGTGTGCAGACCACCATCGTGGCCCATCCAAGGTGGCCTTTTGGGTGAGGATAAAGGCCCATGTTTGAGACAGAAACTGGGCCTGACCTTAGCCCAGAAAATCTGTTTTTGGCCTGGTTAGGGCCCAGTAACGGCTCAGCCAAGGACCTGATCCTTGATCAAAACTCCAGCCAATTCTAGCTGGACACCAGGCCCAGTACTGGTCTATTTCTCGGCCCAAACAGGGGCTTGCTACGGCCTGGATCATGGCTCGTCCAGAGGCCTGATTTTTGGGCCTGCTCGCACAGCGAGGAGAGCTGTGCTTCAGCCCACATTACGTACCAGCAAGAGGCTGATGACCCAGTCTGATTGCAGCTTGTAGTGCTGGTGCAGCTCGGTTCGGGTCGGACTGATGTGGTGCAGCACAGCAGAAGCTGCCAGCTCCTGTTTCTCGATTCTTCCACTTTCTTCCTCTTCCTTTCTCTTTTTTCTCTCTTTCCTGCTGGAACACCCAACAACACTCGAACCAGGACCCCAGCAGGGTCCCTGGCCTAGCCCGGACCCAACTCAGGACGAACTCAGCCTGGTCGAGTTGGTGCAACACGCACCACCTCTCCCTCGGGTTTCTCCTTCTTCATTCCTTCTCTCTTCTCTCTCAGCCTCTCTCTCTTTTCTTTCTTCACACCAGGGGCACCACAAGTCATTGAGAGCCCGAAAAAGGCCCCGAACTGAAACTGGCTTGGTTTGGAGATGGCGAGGAAGATGATGGCCATTAATGGTGTTTTTGAAAATAAGACTTCTGCCTCCAATCTGCTTCTTCCAGACTATCCCAATGGACCTTAGGAAGCATGTAAACAATGATTTCCAAAGCTTGGAAGAGTTTTGGGCAGTGGGTTCGTGAGTGGGAGGAAACGATCCATTTTTCAGCCACCACAAGAAACGGACTGGAATCCCCTGTTGTCGTCTGATCCTCTCCTGTTTATAAAAAAACCTAGCCTTCACCTAGACCGTTGGATAGAGGATACACGCTCCAGATTGGATCTGGCAGAAACCGGCTCCCAAAACCGTTGGCAGGAACCAAAGCCAGCCCCAGTTTTGCTTGGAACGCCCTAAACGAGTGGACGGCTGAGATGTTCCAGTAGAGGGACGGCTAGGATTGACGGGTGCAGGAGGACGCGGATCGCTCTGCTGGCAACGACAGATAGTTTCCATTTTTGGAAACGGTTGAGTTTTTGGGACCTATTTGCACCTCAAATTGTGTCCATGCACACGTGCAGAATCATGTGAGACTCGGGGGTTTTTGTTGCACATTTGTCCACTGTCAGATGGACGGTTTGGATGGTCCAGATGGAGACTGTAGGTGGGCCACGATCGGACGGAAACGGATGCTGTCCGTCGGCTGTGAAAACAAAGAGAGAGAGAGACTTTCTCTTTTAAGAGAAAGCTCGGTCAGCGCTGGTCAAACATACGTGTGATGTCCCGTGCACTTCGTGCACGGCAGTTTCAGTGCACTCGCACTCTGTGTGGGGTCCACCGAGATGTTTTCGATAGATCCACTCCGTCCAATCACTCTAGGAGGCCCAACAAAGGGTCTTGACTGTTGATCAGGCTGATGAAATGCCTGGGTGGGGCCCACCACTTGATTTAGGTCGTATTGATGGGTTTTTCGTCAATCTAGTGGTCGGATGATTCTGAAGTTGGACGTCAATGGTTAAAAGATTGTGATGGTCCATTTGTAAGGCTTTTGTCGTATATTACTAACCGATACTAATATTAATGTAATTTTTATTATTTTTGTATATTACTTATAATTACAATATTTAAAATCTCATACATATAAATAAATAAAATTTTAATATTAACATACCACTAATTACATGCTGCTGTTCACGCCTTCATTAGTATACATCATTCATAATATGCAACATCATATTTAATTAAAATTATATTTGTATTAATAATATTGTTAAATATAAAATTTCATTAAAGTATCTAATGATTTTTGTATACATACTTATAAAGGGTATTTAATACTACCTTAATACTTAAAATTCAACTATATATTGTAGAACCATTATTCATTACGTTTATTTAATACAACATTATTTTCATAATATTTTATATACGTTAGTTATATACATATCACTTTACTACGACACATTTTCCTACATTATCCATATGATAAATAAATTACCAAATGCGTCCATATTTCTTTTGATTCACATTTGTGTAAAATTTAAAATGTAATAAATAGATAAGATAATATACTCAGTATATTTCATTTGACTTTTAGGTGGTTTGATATGTGGTTGAGGATTACCTTCGATGATCGGATTTAAACTAGGATGCACGTGAATGTTTACTAAACCAGATTTGCATTTATCCTAAATCTTGGTTATACGGTAACACCCGAGTACTGAAAAGTACGGGGTGTTACAATTTCTTATTTAACTAATTATGTTCCATATAGAGGCGTGGGTTCCATCTCTACTGCATATGGCAACCAATTATTTATATTACATATTGGTTCCTTGAAAGTTTCAACTTCATCATCTCATAATTTCTTCCTTCAAAAAGTATTTTATGTTCCCAAGTTGTCTACGAACTTGGTTTTTATTGCCTAATTCGTTGAGAATAATGGTTTCTTCTTTTCTCGATTTGTTTGTTTCATACAGGATCTGGAAACATGGAGGCTGATTGGGAAAGGCCATAAGAGAGGGCGGTTGTTCACCCTGGAGTTTGATCCTGCTGTTCTCTCATCATTTTTTTTTACCATCTTTTAATGACATTTCTTTTGCTAATAAGTGTTAAAAATTATGGCATACTTGTCATTTAGGCCATCCTAATTTCAAGAATTTATTATCCTTGTTTAAGTCTGGTCTGTCGAATGATGATATAAATATTAGTCCTAATTCTATTTATTTGACTTGTGTTAGTTGTAGACTGTGTAAATCTACTGCATTACCATTTTCATTAAACAACTCTCGAGATACCACCCTATTTGATCTTGTTCATACTGATGTTTGGGGTCCATCTCCTATTATGACTCCTGGAGATTCTGTGTATTCTATTATCTCTATGGATAACTTTTTAAGGTTCACGTAAATATATTTCATGAAACACAAGTCAAAAGCCTTTTCTTGCTACAAAATAAAAAATAAAAAATTCAACATATGTAGAGACCCAAAAATTAAGATTCTACGATCAGATTCTGGTGACGAGTATATCTCTTTAGAATTTCAGAACTTTCTTAGTTCGAATGGTACTATACATCAACAGTCTTACCCTCACACATCAGAGCAAAATGGCGTAGCAGAATGTAAAAATACGCACATAACTGAGATGACTACCATAATGTTGAACTATGCAAATGTTCCTAAATCTTCATGGGCTGAGTCAAAATCAACAGTGGTATATCTGATCAATCGATTACCATCAAGTGTCTTAATAAATAGAAAGTCACAATCATTCCTCCTTTATGGTAAAGATCCTGATTATAGATGGCTACGGGTGTTTGGTTGCATTACCTTTATCCATCTTCCACAGTAAGAATGAGATAAACTCAGCCCTCGAGCAACTAAATGTGTATTTCTTAGATATGGTAAAAATCAGAAGGGGTATTGTTGTTATGATCTATGTGCTCGTCGTGTCTGCATGTCTCATTATGTTACTTTCTTTGAGCACTTACTGTATTATAAAGCTTTCCATGAATCTCAATCTATTCTTCTTGTGCCTTCTTCAATTTCTCATATGACCTCCTTTGATGAATCTCAATCTATTCCTCTTATACAGTCTTCATCTCCCTCTTTTGAGGTTTATCAACACTAGACGTAACCTACAACTCTTGTGCCCTCTCGAACAACGATACCTTCTTTAGATCTAGTGCATTCTCCTCCTATTGAGTCAGTGAGTATTCTTCCTTCCACTAATGTCCGATTATGTTGTTCTAGTCGTCCATCTATTCCTCCTACTTGGTTAAATCTCTTTGCCTCTCATCATTCCTTATTTTCTGGATTAGATTTTTTGGTTATTCATACATCTTATTCTCAGGCATCTGCACAACAATGTTGGGTAAAGGCTATGGATGACAAAATTCATGCTCTTGAAGAAAATGGTACTTGGACTCTGGTTCCTTGACCTAAGGGGAAGCAAGTTATCAGCAGCAAATGGGTATATTCCATGAAATTAAAATCAGATGAAAGCCTCGATCGATATAAAGCTTGTCTTGTGGCCCAAGGATATAAACAAGAGTATAGTATGGATTATGATGAAACTTTCGCTCCCGTTGGAAAAATGAAAACAGTCTGGTCGTTAATTGTTATCTCTTCTTCTAAATGTTGGCAACTTAATCAGCTTAATGTTAAGAATGCTTCCTCCATGAGGATCTTAAAGAGGAGGTCTACATAAAATAACCACCTAGCTATAAATCAAAGGATCCTAAACTAGTTTACAAATTATCTAAAGCTTTGTACGGGCTCGAACAAGCACCATAGGCATGGTTTGAAAAGTTCTATGGAGTGTTAACTCAGGCTGGCTATTCCCAAAGTCAATATAACTCATCACCGTTTATTCTCAAAACTGGTTCAAGTCTTTTTATTTTATTGGTCTATGTTGATGATATTCTCATAACCGGCATTCACATGCAAGACATCGTCAATCTCAAATCATTACTCCACACGTCATTTCATAAGAAGGATCTGGGGCCATTAACATATTTTTTTGGGACTTGAAATATCTCATACATCTCGAGGATATTTCCTTAGTCAACAAAAGTATCCTAATGATTTGATCAAACAAGTAAACCTTACAGATTTCAAGTCCTATAAAACTCCTCTAGAATTAAATGTCAAGTATGGGAAAGATAATGGAGATCCTCTCTCAGATATTACAACCTATAGGTAGTTGGTGGGAAGCTTGGTCTATTACTATGACTCGTCCTGATATCGCACATGCAGTTCACGTTGTTAGTCAGTTTATTCATCGTATTATTCGATTTCTTTGAGGTACCCCCGATTAGGTGTTTCTCTTTCCATTCTTAAATGATCTGTAGTTATCTGCTTATTCTGATGCTGACTGGGTAGGATGTCCCACTTCATGATGATCTACTATTGGCTATTGTATTTTCTTGGGACAATCATTGGTTAGCTGAAAATGTAAGAAGTAAACCACGAAATCTTGATCTAACACAGAAGCGAATACCATACAATGGCAGAAGCTTATAGTGAAATTACTTGGTTCAGGGGATTGTTAACAGATCTTGGGATTCATTTGTTTTCGCCAACTCCATTATATGCCGACAACTTGAGTGTTATTCAATTGGCTTCCAATCTAGTATTTTACGAGTGCACTAAGCACATTGAAGTTGACTGTCAATTAGTGCGAGAAAAATACATGGCTGGAAATGTAAGAAGCAAACCACGGTATTTCGATCCAGTACAGAAGTCGAATTCGTGCGATGACAGAAGCTTGTAGTGAAATTACTTGGCTTAAGGGATTGTTAACAGATATTGGGATTCATTTGTTTTTGCCAACTCCATTATATGCCAACAACCTGAGTGCTATTCAGTTGGCTTCCAATCCAGTATTTCACGAGCACACTAAGTAGATTAAAGTTGATTGCCACTTAGTGCGAGAAAAATACACGGCTGGAATCATCTCTCCCTCATGTGACATCAGAACTACAACTTGCTGATTTATTTAAAAAATCCACGGCAGACATAAGTTTTTTAGTAACAAACTAATGTTGGTTTGTTCTCACACATCAGTTTGAGGGGGGTGCGAGATTATATTAGATGTCATTAGTTGTACATTTATCATGTATAGTATTAGCTTTATTTGCCATATCTATAATTAGCCATGTATATGTTGTGCAGCACGCCAATAACGCAGCGAACCGAGATCCAATTCTGGTCTAACCCACAAACGATAAACAAGAAGAAATATAATCTAGAAGTAGAATCAAAGCATACCAAAAAACCACAAGACAAGATATATATGGAAAAACCCCAATAAGGGTAAAAAACCATGGGTGCAAACTTCCACTATAAAGAAAAATGAAGATTACAAGCAATATACTAACCTTTTTTCCTTTAGATGTATAGAGAAAACCCTTTGCCCACACTTTAAAATAATTCTCATAACCCTCGAAAAGCCCTAGAGACCCCTATTTATAGTTTAGGCAACTTCCCTTTCGCACCCTTGCGAAATCGCCTCAAAATTTCGTAGTCCATGTAAAATCCGCCAAATAAATCTGCGTAACCTTGGCTGGTTGAGCAGGCCGCTCGATTAGTCGAGCGGACCCTCGACTGGTGGAGCAAGGGCTTCAACCGGTCGAGTACCACGAACGCAAAAAATCATAGCTCGCTGGACTTTGAGTCGAGTCAGCCCTCGACTGGTGGAGCAGTCCACTCGACTGGTCGAGCAGCCCTGTCTAGATGTGGCTCCACATCTCAACAATCTCTCACTTGAAGACACATCACCATAAACCTTCGTCTTCTACATCCAGAGTGCACCACCTCCCCATCTTCAAGCCTGAAGACCAATCAAAGTTGAACAGAGCTTCAGTTTCTCCCGTGTGATTGCATTGGTCAACATGTCTGCAGGATTATCACTTGTATGAATCTTCTCTAGGGCAATCAATCCATCTTCCAGCAACGAACATATGAAGTGATATCTGATGTCAATATGCTTGGTCCTTGAATGAAAGGCTGAATTCTTAGCCAAGTGTATTGCACTTTAACTATCACTGTACAGCTTGCAATCTGCTTGCTTCTTACCCAACTCTTCCATGAAACCTTGCATCCACACCATCTCCTTGCACACTTCTATAGCTGTAACATATTCTTCTTCTATTGTATTGATAGATACTATCTTCTGTAACTGATAGACACACACTGACTGCAGCACTACCCAGAGTAAAGACATAACCTATGGTGTTTCTCCTACTATCGATGTCTCTTGCCAAATCTGAATCTACGTAGCTTGTAGATTAATTTTCGATCCTCCATAACACAACCCCACGTCCACAGTACCTACTAGGTATCTAAGGATCTACTTCATAACTTTCCAATGTTCCTTCCCGAGGTTGTTCATGAACCTGCTAATAACTCCAACTGCTTGAGCAATGTCTGGCCCCATGCTCACTATAGCATACATGAGACTCCCAATAGCTAATGCGTATGAGACTTTAGCCATGTAGTCACGTTCCTCCTGCATCTTTGCACCTTACTCCTTAGAAAGCTTGAAGTGGCGGGCTAATGGAGTGCTAACCGGCTTAGCACCTCCCATACTGAATCAATCAAGTACCTTAGCTATGTACTCTGCCTATGATAAAACTAGTTTCTTGTTTTCCCTGTCACGCTTTATCCTCATGTCTAGGGTTTGTTTTGTAGCTCCTAAATCCTTCATGGAAAATTTTCTAGACAATTGTCTATTGAGATTTGAGATGTCCTTCATGCTTGATTCGGCCACAAGCATATTATCAACGTATAGAAGAAGGATGATGTACGATGTATCAAACTTCTTCAAGTAGCAACAATGGTTTACATGACATCTCCTGAAACCATTTCTCAATATGAAACTGTCGAACTTCTTATACCATTGCCTCGGGGCCTGCTTTAGGCCATATAGACTCTTCTTCAGTCTGCATACCTTGTTCTCCTTTCCTGGTACTATGTATCCTATCAGTTGATGCATATATATCTCTTCGTCAAGGTCCCCATGAAGAAAGGTTGTCTTAACATGTAGCTGCTCTAGATGTAAGTCCTCTGTAGCCACTATACTCATGCGAATCGTAGACATTTTCACCACTGCTGAAATATTTTAGTGAAATCAATACATACCTTTTGTTGGAACTCTTTCACAACCAATCTAGCCTTGTACCATTTCGAACCATTGTACTCCTCCTTCAATCTGTAAACCCACTTGTTATGAAGAACTTTCTTACCCTTAGGTAGAGTGACTAGCTCCCATGTATGATTAGACTCAAGAGAGTCCATTTCATCATCCATGACCTGCTCCCACTTAACCCATGTATCTGACTGTAATTCCTCTTCAAAACACTTTGATTCACCATTATCTGTCAGCAGTAGATAATGTAAGGAGGGTGAGTATCAGACCATGGGTCTCCTCTCCCGAGTAGACCTCCTCACAACCGGTGTCTGCGGCTCTGCCTCACTATGCTCCTGTGCATGTTCATCCAGTGGCGCTGTAACATCTGTGTCCTGTAACTTTTCCAACTCTACGAATTCTTTCTCATCAGCCTTATTATGCTGCACACTATCCTTGTGCATGAATTTTTCATTGAAGAGTATGTCTTTCCTTTTGATGATTTTCCTGTTTTCTATATCTCAAAACCTGTAGCCAAAATCATGTTACCCACATCCTATAAACGTGCACCTCTTGGACTTCGCATCCAACTTGTTTTTATGCTCTGCATCAATGTGAACATATGAAGTGCAACCAAACACTTTGAGATGTGCAAGGTTCACTTCTTTCTCAGTTCACATTTCTTCTGGTAGCCTACCATCCAATGGTGTTGAGGGACTTCTATTGATAAGATATGCCACAGTATTCACAACATCTGCCCAGAATGTCTTGGCCAACCCTGCATGTAACCTCATGCTCCTGGCGCTTAAGGATGATCTTGTTAATGCGCTCAGCCACACTGTTCTACTGCGGTGTCCTTGAAATCGTTTTCTGATGTTTGATTTCATTTGCTGCACAATACTCCTCAAACTTCTTACAATAGTACTCTCTCCCATTACTTGATTTGAGACATTTTACTGTTTTACCTTTCTCATTTTCTACCATAACTTTTCACTTCTTAAATACATCAAATACATCAGATTTATGCTTTAAGAAATAGACCCACAGTTTTTTACTAGCATCATCAATAAAAGAAACGAAATAACCTGAACCACAAAGAGATGATACCTGTGCCGGTCCCCACACATTAGTGTGTACAAGCTCCAACAGATGCGTCTCTGGAGTGCGTTCTGTCTTCTTAAAAGTTATCCTCTTCTGCTTGCCATACACGCAGTCATCGCAGAATTCCAAGTCAATAGACTTCAGTCCTGGTAGCTTCTCTTTTAACAATAGCACTTTCATCCTCTTCTCACTCATATGTCTCAACCTCTGATGCCATAAATACCTATTCACTCCAGTTGATGAGACTGCGTGTGAACTATACGATATTGAAGTCACGTACAAAGTACCTTCCTTCTTACCTCGAGATATCACCAAGGCACCTTTTGTGATCTTTCAAGAATCACTAGTGAATGTCGTTACATATCTGGTATCGGCCAACTGCCTCACTGAGATCAAATTCCGTTTCAAACTCGATACATGTCTAACATCTTTCAATTTCAAAGTTGTTCCGTCTTTCTGATTTATATGAATGTCTCCCTTTCCAACAATACTGCACAGCTCATCATCACCCAGGTAGACTCTTCCAAAGTCACTTGACATATAATCATACAGAACTTCCTTACACGAAGTGGCATGAAACAAAGCACCCGAGTCTATGACGCAAGACTCATTCCTTGCATCAAGAGACAAGATCAATGCATCTGTGTCACTCTCCTCAGATAGATTCACTGAATCATTCATATATTGAGAGTTTCCTTCTTGTTTCTTAAGCGCCCTACAATCACAATTCATGTACCCCTTCTTCCTGCGATGCCAACACCCGTCTTTGTCCTTCGGTCCCTTGGACTTCTTCCTCGACTTAGAACGTCCGTGTTTATTGCCTCCTTTGTTCAGCGATCTTTCTCTTCCTTCAACATTAGAGCATTCCCTGAATCCCTTGAAACTCTTGTTGCCCTTCTTATAGATTCTTCGCAGAGAATTAGACCGGCTACATCATCGAATTTTAACTTTGTCGATCCTAAGGAATTGCTCATGGCAATCACCAAACCATCCAAACTATTTAGTAAACTGGACAAGATTAATAACGCCCAGACCTCATCCTAAAAATAATGCCAACGGATTTCAACTGGCTCGTGACTGTATTGAACTCGTTTCGATGTTCAGTCATGCTCCTACCATCTGACATCTTCATGTTGAATAGCCATTTCATGAGATGAACCTTGTTGGACACTAAGGGTTTTTCATACATCGTAGCTAGGGCATGCATTAAATCTTTTGTGGTTTTCACCTTGGATATATTGAAGGCGACGCTCTTAGACAAATAGAGTCAGATCATTTCTAAAGCCTTCCAATCCAATAAAAACCATTTATCATCTGTCATCTTCTCTGGTTTATTCTTTTTTCCTTCTAGAGGAATATAGAGGTCCTTTTGATATAGATAATCCTCTATCTGCATCTTCCAGAAGGCAAAGTTTGAACCATTAAACTTCTCAATTCTAGTCATCTCTTCTTTCGTCATCGCTCCTACTTGAACTAAACCAATAGCTTTTATACCAGTTGTTGCGCAGCATGCCAACAATGCAGTGAACCAAGATCCAATCTCCAATCTCATCCACAAACGATAAACAAGAAGAAATATAATCTAGAAGTAGAATCAAAGCATAACAAACAAACCACTAGACAAGATATATGTGGAAAAACCCCAACAAGGGTAAAAAACCATGGGTGCAAACTTCCACTATGAAGAAAAACGAAGATTACAAGCAATATACTAACCTTTTCCCTTTAGATGTATAAAGAAAACTAGTTGTTGCACAGCACACCAACAACGCAGTGAAACCGAGATCCAATCTCCGGTCTCACCCACAAACAATAAACAAGAAGAAATATAATTTAGAAGTAGAATTAAAGCATACCAAATAAGCCACAAGATAAGATATATGTGGAAAAACCCCAACAACGGTAAAAAACCATGGGTGCAAATTTCAACTATGAAGAAAAACGAAGATTACAAGCAATATACTAACTTTTTCCCTTTGGATGTATAGAGAAAACCCTTTGTCCACACTTTAGAATAACTCCCATAACCCTAGAAAAGTCATAGGGACCCCTATTTATAGTTTAGGCAAAGTTCTCTTTTGCACCCTTGAGAAACTGCCTCAAAATTCCGCAGTCCGTGTAAAATCCGCAAAACGAATCTGCATAACCTCGACTAGTCGAGCAGGCTGCTCGACTGGTCAAGCGGACCCTCGACTAGTTGAGCAAGGGCCTCGATCGGTCGAGCACCACAGACCTAAAAAATCATAACTCGTCAGACTTTGGGTCAAGCCAGCCCTCAATTGGTCGAGTGGGCCACTCGACCAGTTGAGCAGTCCACTCGACTGGTCGAGCGGCCCTGTCCAGATGTGGCTCCACATCTCAACAGTATTGAAATACTTTAATTAGGTTTGATTCTAATTAGATTTCATTGTAAGATTTCCTTGTATACACATGTAAGTTCTTTATTTAAACCCGATTTGAGGTGAAGAATAGTATAGAAAAAGCAATTGGAATTTCTCCGATTCTAGACATAATCTCATATAAGTGTAAAGATAAGAAAGCGAGTTCAATAACAGTTACTAGCAGAGAAAACTTTGTTACACTAGATTGACAATGAAACTATATATTAACACAACTAGCCACAAATTCAACATGGTTGCAATGGTAAAGCAGGGCACTAGAAATTAAGGAACATTTTAAATTTGAATGATTACTTAGAGATAAGATCATAAAGTAGTGTGATGCAAACCTCCAAACTCTTTATAATGATTGATTGAAAAATATAGTGAATTCGTGCTCCACCAAAAGCTCTGATGTTGGCATTTCCTCGTTTTTCGCCTCCACCATCGAAGAAAAAGCTATAGAAAACAGACTATATAATGAGTTCCCATCTGAGCATTCAACCCGCGATGCAAATAACTGGTATGAAATGATAACAAATCGCCTTCGCCTTCCTGCGAAAGAGTGTAAATCGACTTTCGCAGGAAATCCGCGTCCGTCGATCATGCATTCGACTCAACAACTTTGGGCCCATCTCTTGTCAGACATGGCAACTATTAACTGTCGGTCACAGCAGTTAAAGGAGGTCAAGAGATGCCGTCGAGAGGTTTGTGCTTGTTCATAACAGATCCAAAAACCCAGCCCACGGGTCATCTGGAGATGTTTATGAAATCGAGAGATGTGATCTAAAATTATGGTTGGGCAGGCCTTGCAACCGTTCATTAATTTGATGAATTTTCTCCATGGCATGATCGCTAAAACGTCTACGCCCTAGTATCTTTTAACTGAGGTGAGTATATAGGCAAACAGGTATGGCTGAACTTGTCAATGGGCTTGATCAGCTTGTTGGGTTTTCGGCCCGGTTTGATACAGGTTAGGCTAAGCCTCTAATATAGACATATAGACTGGCCCAGGCGAAGCTTTACAAATTTAGTATTTTACATGGGCGAGGACTGGAGCTGGACACAAACCAAGCCTGCTCGAAAACTCGGCTTGGGTTGGTTTGAAAAAGCTAGGCTTAGATTGGTTCGAATAGAATTTCAAATCAAACGAAGCCTCGGATTCACGATAGTTTTTTTTTTTTTTTTTAAAAACTACACTCAAATTAAGACAGTACCGGCTCGAAGCTTCAACTCATAGATTATATGGACAGTGTTTCCTATGGTGTTATCCACTTGAGCTTTGGATATGATTCAATTTTGGGATCATGTCCTAAAGTGATATGTAAAAATGGATGGATTTCGTAGATAAATACATGACAATGTGGATAATACATAATACATATACATGAATGCACATTATTTCTTGTGGTTTGGTTCACTTGAGATTTGGATATGATTTAATTTTGGATCGTGTCCTAAAATAATATATAAAAATGGATAGACAACGTGGACAATACGTATACATGACGATGGGGCCACAAAGTTTGCTTGGTATGCTAAAGAGGGATTTGAATGGGCTGGTGACCTCAACACCCGCTATATAGTTGGTGTCAAAGATCTGTGGGCCCCACCATGATATATGTATTTTATCTAGCTGTCCATAAAAAATTTCAGCTTATTTTAGGATATGAGACAAAAAATAAAGAAGATCCAAACCTCCAACGGACCACAACACACGATCCAAACATGTTGAGGGATAGCTCGGTTCATCTTGAATATTTGGACCAAAGCATATCAAGCTCAAGCTCATATAATCTAAAAAGCAAACCAAGTTCAAACAGTAGGGATAGGCTCGAAGCTCTGCTGGTCTAAAGCTCAAATAGGGGTGTCACATGATCAAGCCAAATCAAACTTGGGTCAAACTCGGTTCGACTCAGCTCATATACAACTCTAGCGAAGGCTGGAATTATGAACAGGCCCATTTCTGATTAATGAGTGTGCTTGGTCTTGATAATGTAGAGACAAATAGCAAAAGCGTTGGCCTGAGAGGATTAAAGTTGGACTGTTCATATGATTAAAGTTGGACCGTTCAAAGCCCAGGTGGAAATTGGGTGGCCCGACACGATCTCCACGGTTCCCCATCAGAGCGATGCAATTAATGCACTTTAGTCAGGGCACATAAATGCATGCACAGTTTCAGGGTATAAGAGAAGAAGAGCATTAAATGGCAAATTGGTTTTATATACATAAAATCGATCTTATTTCTATGCTATGGCCCATTTAAAGTGGTTGCCACCATTTTGGACGTTTTGTATGCCACCTTTACCACGGACGTGTCAATGTAGATAGATAATACTCTCTCTCTCTCTCTGGTCAGACCCATCTTTGGACCGGGCTTGGACGTACACACTGGGCGTGTTGATAGGACTTGGGCTTAGCATGCATGTCCCAATCAATTTTCAGATCAGTCTCAGGCTCAAGTCCTTTTAACTCGACCTGGCCTAGGTCAGTCTAACCCGACTTCATGTGTTAATGTGTTATATCCAACAAATATGCCATTCCAATCCTTGGTAAGAAAACACGTGTCTTGAACATAGATTCGTTCCTCCCAATGTCTTATCTTCCTGCACGTGTCACCCACTTGAAAATGTATGAAATAGGAACATTCAAGTGCAAAATACCTATTTTATAAATTCATGCCAGACAGGCCCAAGCTTAGGCGTCTGTTTTAGACCCATGGAAGGTTCAGCCTGACATGGGCTCTATGCCTTACGTGTGGGGCCTCCAGCCCAAACCCAGTCCAGTTTCACCCCTACCCAATGTGGAAAATCAAACACCCTACGTTCAGACAACAGGTGCATGGTTTATTAGGGATTGGAACACGTCGGCTTGGACTACGTGTTAAAGGGCCAACGTGCTTTTGACCCAGGGTCGGGTCATGATAAACCTATACTGAGTTGGGTTCAGGTCAGAAAATTAGGCCCGCTTAAGTAAATGGATTGGGTTATGGATGAATGTTTTGGATCTAGACTGTATGCCAGGGCCATTACTCTCGGTCCAGTGGTAGACTCTCAGGAGTTTCAACACCTGGTCAAGGGTTTGACTACTCATAGGTGGTGAAATTAGACTACGGCGTGAGTGTGTGGGGGTGTGTGTGCGCGCGTGTGTAAAATAAAATAATAATAAAAGAAGACTATGTATGCCATGTGTGCAGCAATACGTACAATCACATCTACCCAATCCAGCCTCGTAATTATCTTGCAAATAGTCACAGAAGGTCCGAACTGTGGCAATACTATTACCAGGATCTAGGCGTGGCAATAGATTCGGCCACTTCTGCATAAATCCGGCCTCATAATTATCTTGCAAATAGTCACAGAAGTTCTGAACCGTGGCAATACTATTACTAGGATCTAGGCGCGCGTGGCAATGGATTCGGCCACTTCTGTATGGTTTATTCAGCTTTGATCTATTTGCAGTGTGATGAATTATAAGAAGTCTGTTAAAATTATTTAGAAACTGCATACTGGCATATAAAAATGTCAACTTAAACGGTCCAAATTAGTCTCCTTCTTAGACTTGTGATTAACAAGATATCACGCCTATTACATTATCTGACAATTTTATTGCTGGAAATCCATGGGACGGTTAAAGATGACAAATGTCCAATGGTCTAATTTCAACAAACAGTTGTTCAAGAATCGTTCATCCCGTACAATTTTGATAATTTCACATTGGCATGGTGGGTTTCTATATTTATGATGTAGAATGGGCCACATACCTATTCCTGACTTAGACTGAAAAAAGGTTTAAATGAAAGCGGATGTAATCCATTATATCGGACCCACTCATATTTGGGGCGTAACCAGGCCTTAGGCACCTATAGATCAAATAAATTTATTTCGAATTGAGAAAAATTACCGTTCAAAGTGCAAACTATAAATCAGCCATAACTTTTTATCCGGAATGAGTTACACGACGCGCAACCTATGAATTTCAACTGAAATTTTGTTACGGGGCCAATAGTTACCCATAATCATATTGTGTCACTCTGTTTCGCTAGAAAATGACTCATTCCTATTCAAGTCTCCTGTTTTTCAGAAAAGTTACTATTTTTAATAAGTTTTAAGTTGGATGTAACTTTTTATTCTTAGAGTTTTAGTATTTTTGTGTCTTCTTAGGGTTTGCTTCTTATCATACCAGGAATCATCCTGCATAGTTAAATTAGAACTTTCTATTTTTAATAAGTTTTACTATTTTAGGAAAGTTTCAATTTATTTACATTAAGACTCTTAATTAAGGTTTCATTTTATTATTTAAATCTTTCTAATCTTGTTTGAGAGACATATTTCAATAAAATATTTTTAAAGTTCCTTAACTATTGTGGATTCGAGAGACATTATGCCTTGTGTATTCAAGGTCTTATTCACTTGAGGAAGATGGTGATCTTCCTCTTTATCACTTCATGATCTTCCCTGCATCAGTTGGTATCAGAGAGAGACTTTTCCTCAGGATGATGGCATCTACAATAACATTTGAGGCTTTTCAGTGGGAGAATATGCAAGCCATGCAAGGGCTATAGGTGACAATCTACCGTTTGACGAAAGTCTTAGGGTAAGCCCATATTCATGATGATGAGCGACCTCAGGTTGTCGTTGGGGCTTGTAATCATCATGTTCATGGGGCAGTTCCTGTGGCTAGTCGTAGATTATTGCCCAAAGATAGTGGATCTACTAATGAAGAGATTGATGATATGATTCTCTATCAAGAAGAATGAAGGGGCGTTAGGCCGAATCAAAATAGAGTTTTCCAAATTAAAGTAGATATCCCTAGCTTCAATAACCAACTTCACATTGAGAATTTTTGCGATTGGCTTTCTAAAATTGAGTGATTCTTCGATTATATAGAGATTTCTGAGGAGAAAAAGGTCAAGCTTGTGGCCTATAAGTTGAAGGGCGGAGCGACAGCTTGGTAGGAGCAACTCCAACTTTTACTCGAACTAGGTAGATGAAGGCACCCATCCACATGTGGCAGCGAGTGAAGCAATTGATGCAGACACGATTCCTACCGAGCGATTATGATCGGGTATTATTCCAACAATACCAAAATTATCGGCATGGTAGCTGATTCGTAAGGGATTTTGCAGACGAATTTTATCACCTATTTATGAGAAAAAATATGGCCAAGACCAAGTTGGAACAGGTTGCTAGATTCATCGGTGACTTACATATGGTGATCCTGGATCGGATCCAGATGTAACCCGTTTGAACAATGAATGAAAATATCAAATTGGGCACCCAAATAGAGATGCAAGTGGAGGGTTCCAATACACAAAACTCAATTTCAAACGGGGTAATCACTTCCGGACCATTGTAGAATGCATCACAATCCTAGGGAAAGGAGCTTATGGGGGGTGTCCTTGACCTCCTTCAATTGCAAACCGAGATTCGGGGAGCAGCAAAGGTAAGCCCCATAAAGCAGCAATCACTGCTACTTGTCCAAGTAAAATCCCTAACATCTATGGTTCACCTCTACGGGAGAAGTGTTATCGATGTAACCAACTTGGTCACTGATCTAACATGTGTCCTCAGAGACATATGACTAATCTAACCATCAATGATAGGAGATCAGAAGATGTAGAGGATGATCCAAAAATTAGTGACGTTCAATCCGCTGCTGATGATGGAGAAGGAGACGAATGGCCACATGAAGATCACGACGAATCTCTGATCGTGAGGAAGTTGTTGTACACAACAATGAAATTAAGAAGTTGATCCACAAAGGCACATCTTTCGAATGAAATATACAATGAATAAAAAAAAGTATGTGATCTGATCATATATGACGGGAGCAGTGAGAATATCATGTCGAAGATTATGGTGGATAAGTTGCGACTTAAGACAGAAAATAACCCATCTCTACACATGATTAGATGGATCAAGAAGGTCAGTGAGACAAAAGTAACCGAATAATGCTGTTTTTCATTCTCCATTGGAAGATACTATAAGGACAAAGTAGTGTGTGACGTAGTCAATATAGAAGCTTGTCATATGTTACTTGGTTGACCATAGCAGTATGATGTAGATGCTATGAATAAAGGTTGAGATAATGTATATATTTTTGTCAAGGATGGTAGAAAAATTATACTCGCCCCTATGGGACTGGATACCTAACCCGAAACTTCTAAAGTGAAGGGGAGGGTCCCTCCTAACCATACAGGATTTCATAAAAGAGTCTGAGGAGGCATGAGAGGTATATGCACTGGCCGTGAAAGGGAAAGAATTAGAACCTTTGAATACTTCTAAGAAATTAATACTAGTGTTATAGGCATTCAAGGAAATCATGCCTAATGAAATTCTCGATGGGTTGCACTCCAAGCGAGATGTTTAAAATCATATTGACTTTGTCTTAGGGGCAAGTTTGCCCAATCACTCTCATTAGTGGATGAGTCCGAAAGAGTTTAGTGAGAGACAACATGAGCCCGTGTGTTATTCTAACCTTGCCAACACCCAAGAAGGATGGGAGTTGGCGTATGTGTATCGACACTTGAGCCATAAACAAAATAACTATGAAATATCAATTTCTTATATCATGGTTAGACGACATGTTAGACATGCTAGAAGGGATAAAGATATTTTTCAATTTGAATTTGAGGAGTGGTTACCATCATATCCATATTAGGTTAGGTGATAAATGGAAAACAATGTTTAAAACTAAGGAGGGCCTATACGAGTGGTTGGTTATGCCCTTTGCACTCTCAAATGTGCCTAACATGTTCATAAGGTTAATGAACCAGGTTTTGAAACCATTTATTGGGCGGTTCGTAGTAGTCTATTTCAATGATATCCTAATTTACAATTAAAGCAAGACAGATCATGTGGAGCATCTCAAGCAGGTGCTTCAAGTGCTTAAAGAAAACAAACTATACCTTAATTTGAAGTATAGTTTCTTTTACAGATAACCTCTTGTTTTGGGGCTTTGTAGTGACATCTATAAGAATCTATGTGTACGAAGAGAAAGTGAAAGCTATTAGAGAGTTGCACGTTCCAAAAAATATTCATACAGTGTGAAGTTTTCACAGGTGGATAACTTTTTATCATCAATTCGTGAGAAACTTTAGTACCATTATGGCCATATTACTGATTGCATGAAAAAAATCAGTATCAATGGATTAAGGAGGCATACAGAAGCTTTGCAAAGATTAAGGAATGATTCTCTAATACCTCAATCCCTGTGCTCCCTGACTTGGATAATCTAATTGAGGTCGAGTGTAATACTTCTTATGTGGGTATTGGAGGCGTGTTATCTCAAGAAGGCAGGCCGGTAGCTTTTTACAGAGAGAAGCTGAGTGAAGCTCGTAAAAAGTTATTGACATACGACCTGGAGTTATATGCAGTCGTCCAGGCTTTACGTCATTGGAGACCTTATCTAATTCAGAGGGAGTTTATCCTCTATACAGATCATCAAGCACTCAAATATATTAACAATCAATGCCATTTGTGTGCATGCCAGATGAATTTCTTTCTTACAAGAATTCACATTCTTGTTGAAGCTTAAAGGCAACAAAATAAGGTTGATGATGCACTTAGTAGAAGAGCAATCTTACTGGTTACCATGAGTAATGAAGTGTTTAGGTGCCTCAAAGAATTATACACAGATGACGATGACTACAAGGATGCGTAGGCCATATGCCAGGTGGGTTAATCAAGTGACTTGCATATTCAAGATGTTTTTCTCTTTAAGGGAAACTAGTTATGCATTCCATGAAGATCGTTGTGGGAGCTCATCGGTGGCCTTGACGGTCACTTAGTGCGAGGCAAGATGATAGCCCTTTTGGAGGAATGCTACTTCTGGCTATAATGGAAAAGGGATGTAAGGAAAGCGGTGCAGAGGTTCCATACATGCCAAACATTTAAGGAGCAGTCATAGAACAAAAACCTTTACACTGCTTTACCTATACCGATGGCCCTTGGGAGGACTTGTCCATGGACTTCGTGTTAGGTCTTTCGCAGACTTAGTGAGGTATGGATTCAATCTTTGTGGTGGTTGATAGGTTTTTCAAGATAGCCCACTTTATCCCATGTAAGAAGACTCTCGATGTGACACATGTAGCAAATTTATTCTTCAGAGAGATCATGTGATTACATGGTGTTGGTAAGATGATTACCTTCGATTACGATACCAAGTTCCTTAGACACTTTTGGAGGACTTTATGGCGATGATTTAACACCACATTACAATTTAGCATTGCCTACCACCCCTAGATGGATAGGCAAACAGAAGTGATGAATCGTACGCATGGGAACCTCATATATTTTATCTCTGGTGATAAGCCTAAACAGTGAGATCGTACTCTAACTCAAGTAGAGTTTGCCTTCAACAACATGCATAATCGGTCGATCAACAAGTCCTCATTTGAGATTGTATATGGTCAAGTTCCCAAAAACACGCTTGACTTAGTCCCTTTGCCTAAGTTATTGAGAATCAGTATTGCAGAAGAAAATATGGCATATCAGATCGCAATTATGCATGATGATGTTAAAAAAAACTTCTAAGTGTTCAATACCAGGTACAAAGAATAGGCGGATAAACATCAACACAAAAAGGTTTTTTAAGTACGTGATAATGTGTTGGTTCACCTACATAAGGATAAATTTTCGACGAGGACGTATAACAAGCTGAGAAATAAGAAAATAGGCCTAGTCCCGATACTCCAAAAAATCATGCCTATGACATTGAGCTTCTTAAGGGCATGGAGATTTCACGGATGTTTAATGTGGTAGATTTATATGAGTATCATGAGCCGAGTTCGAGGGATAACTTAAGGACGAATGTTTTTCAAGTGGATGGGACTAATGTAAAGAGGGTTGTAGACCTATTCCTGGCCTAAATGGATCGAAAAAAGCCCAAACAGAAGCGGATGTTATCCATCAAATATGGGCCCAATCTTACATGGGGCATGATGTAACGAGGCCTTAGGCATGCTCGAATTAGAGAAATTCATTTTGGATTGAGAAAAATTATCGTTCAAAGCACAAATCGTAAATTAACCATAACTTTTGATCTAGAATGAGTTACGAGATGCACGACCTATGAATTTTGATTGAAATTTTGTTTTGGGACTAGTGTATCGTGTCACTCTATTTTGTGATAAAATGATTCCTTAATTCACCTATTTTACTATTTTTAGTAAGTTTTAGGTCGGACCTAGCTTTTTATTCTTAGAGTTTTAGTATTTGATGTCGTGTTAGGGTTTGCTTCTTATCATTACAAAAATCACCCTACGTAGTTAGATTAGAACTTTATATTTTTAGTAAGTTTTACTATTTTAGGAAAGTTTTAGTTTTTTTGCATTAGGACTCTTAATTACGGTTTTATTTTATTATTTAAAGCTTTGTAATCTCATTTGAGAGATAGAAACTTTTGATCCGGAAGGAGTTCGAGATGCACGACCTATGAATTTCGATTAAAATTTTGTTCTGGGGCCGACCAACACTTGTAAGTGTATTGTGTCACTCTGTTTCATGATAAAATGATTCCTAAGTCACCTGTTTTACTATTTTTAGTAAGTTTTAGGTCGGACGTAGCTTTTTATTCTTGGAGTTTTAGTATTTGGTGCCTTCTTAGGGTTTACTTCTTATCATTACAGAAATCATCCTGTGTAGTTAGATTATAACTTTATATTTTTAGTAAGTTTTAATATTTTACGAAAGTTTCAGTTTATTTGCATTAGGACTCTTAATTACAGTTTTATTTTATTATTTAAAGCTTTGTAATCTCATTTAAGAGATAGATTTCAATAAAGTGTTTTTGAATTTTCTTAACTCTTCTAGATTTAAGAGCTATTACACCTTGTGGATATGAAGTCTTATTCACTTGAGGAAGACTATGATCTTTCTCTTTATCCCTTCACACCCTTTCATGTATCAATTTAGTTGGTTTAACTTATTTGATATATGCCATGTGTACACTTCTTAATGGGTGCAACTTCGGTGGATCCTTGATTGTTGATCCTATCTTGATGTATGTATCTTACATTCACATTGTCCATCCATTTCTCCAACTCATTTTAGGGCATGAGCCCAAAAATGCATCAGATCTAAATCTCTGGTGGACCATGGCATAGGAAACACTAGTATTGCTATTAAATACTTGTTGAGGGGACACAAGTTTTGGATCAAGCTGATATTTGTGTGATCCCTTCATCCATATCTTTGTGACATTATTAACAGGTTGGATGGCAAATAAACATTATGGTGGCCCTTGGTAGTTTTTAATGTTGGGCATTCAATCATCACTGTTTCTGGTGGTATGGTTCCCTTGAGATTTAGATCTGCTTCGTTTTTGGGCTCATGCCCTGAATTGAGCTGAAGAAATGGATGGATGGTGTGGATGTAAACCACATACATCAAGATGGCCCCACAGTTAGGGTTCCACCCACCTTAGTGGATCGAGGGATCCACCAAAGCCGTGTGCCTTCTAAATTGACATAGGCAAATGATTGTTGTAGTCTCATTTAAAGAATACACAATGGGGTCGAGGGTAATAACATAAAATTGATGATGAAGCCGAAGATGAATAACTAAAATCATGATTAATTTGGTAAGCATTTCAACGATAAACCACATTGTTTGGGTTTGTATGATTATTTTTCAAGAGACTCAATGATGGAAAAAGCAAAACTAAGTAAATTACAATTTTGAGAGTAGCTCAAGCAAGAATCTAGGATTTCACAATCATATAAAATGTGAATTTTTCAAGAAATCATTCATCTACTACATCTTACATGAGATTGGCTTTTTACTAACAAACCCAACTAATATGAATTCACAACTTCTCTTCCATTAATTGGAATAATGTTTAGATCTTCTAAAACAATAGAAAATAATTAACGAAATGTTCAAGTGATTAGAATAACCATGTTATCTTAATAGCCAATGAAAAATTAAGACAACAAGCAAAACCAACGGTAAACTAGGAAATTTCCAACTTTAGAAAGCCTTTGGCAAATGTGGGGATCTTAAGATCTCTAAACTCAATCTAATTAGTACCTCAGAATTTATGGAAAACACCAATTCTCACTTTTTATTTTTGTTGGAAACCAAAATAAAATTATTTCTAATTTCCACCTATGAGAAAGGCATTTTCCTACAATGAATAAAAATGAGTTTATTAAGTGAAGTTCAAATGTGCCACTATTTGTCTTCAAGCACCTTACATATGCCACATATGTCAATGTGCCAAATGACTAATTTTGTATCTTTGCTTATGCTTCGCATGGTCCACTATGACATAGTTGTCAATGTTGCACATGTGTCACATCCATATTCTCTTGCACCCCACTTTGTGTAAAGCATTTTCCATATGCTAATGTGCCACATGTTACACCATTTATCTTCTTTTTGCGCCCCGCGTGCTGTAATGTGCCACGTGTACCACCATTTAACTTCTCTTATGCGCCACATGTGCAAAGCACTCCACATGAGCCAATGTGCCACATGTGTCATTGTCCAATGTCAATTGCTCTTAATATGCCACATGTGGCACTAGTCAACTTCAATCACTCCAAATATGCCACATGTGCCAATGATGCCAATTGCACAAGTGTTGTCATCTAGCTTCAAGTGCCTATGTGTCGAATATGCCAAGGAATGTCTTATGCCACATGTCACCATACAATTTTAAGAACCTCGCATATATCACGTGTTATAATAAGTTTTAAGCACCCAGCCGCACATACCACATGTTCTATCATGCATCTTTAAGCATCTCACATGTATCACATGTGCTACTTTGGCACATGTTAGTGATTACCTAAAGTTTTTTGTTATGCTAAACAATAATTTTGAAAATAGACCCTAAATTTTTAGACAAATCTTATTGAAAAGCAAATAAGGAAAACTCTTTCCTTTTCATGGTTTCTTAGAAATAAGATTTCCTAACAAACACTATTTCTTCTCCTTTACTTTCTATAATCCAAGTGGGCTCTAATTAACTTTTGTTTCAAGAAAGGTGGGAGCACAGCACTTATATCTTTGTCGAGGTGGATAAAAGGTTGTACAATCAAGTTTATTCGAGTGGGATTTACAAAACATAATAGGCCTCGCCTCTCATATAATCACAAATAAACAACAATAAGAAGCAAAACAAAGTAGCCCATTGCCTTCTAAATACATTCACCAATCCTAGCAAACCAAAACATAGCCCCTGCAACGCCAAAATTCTGGAAGCAGGGCTGCCTAAGTCCAAACTGAATTCCTACCTGTAGGACCACTGCAAAAACTCCAACACATCCTCCACCACTGTCTGACTCCAAACTAAATTGTTATCTATATGAGCCCTAATTTAACCCTAAAATTGTTGCAAGGAGGGACGTGATGAGGTCGATCACCGTCTTCCTTAGGGAATAACTACTCTGAATCCATGAAGCTCTCTAGACTCCTCAAAGAGATTCCTCGAATTCACAAGGGATAAAAGCATACATAATTCCTAGTAAGTTTAAAATAATTTGATTGATGATAAAAAAAAAATGAAATTACAACCCTTTAAATAATGAGCTCAAACCTAAGATAGAGCTTTAGACTTAGACTCCAACTAAAACACCTTAAAATCGTGACTTACTATAAATAGATGGCCTCCATACATACTCGACTTCATGGTTTTCGGCCAAAAATAGTAAGTGTCCAATTTGGCCCAACCATGTTATTCTCCTAACTTTTCCAATCCATTTTCATGTTAGGCACAAATCCTATAATTTAAAGGATCAAAAGTTATACTCAAACTAAAACTTACTATTTATAGTAAAAATAAAATTAAATGGGACTTTTAACCATCGATCGGATGGATTCTCGTAAATCTTGCATGCGTAATGTAACGTCCTAGATTTTCACTATTTTGGATTTCCAAAAACCATTGAAAATTTTCAATATAATTAACTTATGTAATCACTTACTGACCATTAACACTCGATGTTATCCTATACGTGGGTGGTACCAATAAAGAACTATACAAATCTAATTAATCAGCCGTATGAAGTCATCACATCCGCCCGAACATGTAAACCTCAAGTCTAGTTTTGTGAATTGTTCATTTAGGGCCCAAATCTAACTGATCTACCACTGACTAATGAAGACAACCACAACTAAATAAAGACCTACCAAAAAGTCGAGACAACTAGGGGTCAGATCTTAATTAACAAACCAAGTCAATCCAATTACTCATTTAGCCAAAGAATCAACGGTTTAGGGTTATTATGATCGAATCACTGTTTTCGCTAATTACTGAAATGGCATTGAAAACCACACTAGTTGAAGAAGGAATATGCCAATATGTCCTAGAGGGGGGTGAATAGGACTTTTTAAAGTTTTTACAGCTTTACTTAGAAATCCTATTTCACTAATCCTATGAATATGCAATATATAAGGATTACTCAAATGTAACTCTACTGGCTTCCAAGCCTGGTAGAGGATCCAATCACAAACTATTCAAGAGATAACAATATATAACTTAGTTTATGATGGATGTGACTGTGTATGTGTGTGAGGTGTGATCAGATATAGAAATATGAATGCATTGACATAAATCACACACACAGAAGAAGTGCAATCACAAACATAGTCATTTTTATAGTGGTTCAACTACTTGTCTACTTCACTCCTGGTAACCGCACTCAACCCTTGAGTGTACCGAATTTCACTAAGAAAGTTTCAAAGCGGTTCACCTCAAACCTAAGGTTTTAAATCAGGTTCACCTTCAACCTTTACAACCTATACTGAGGCTAACTATTTGTGCTCTCACGAGCAAGGGTCAACACAACGCACCCACTTTTAGGCACACTGGCCAAGGATCTTCTATAAGACCCTACTGGAGGTTTCTACACAGTTCACCTCAAATCCGAGGTTTTACACGGTTTACCTCAAACCCAGAGTTTTACTGGTTCACTCCTAACCAGATGTTTATGCTCTCCACAAAGCAAGGGTCTACACAACGCACCCACCACGTACACTCCCGCCGGAGGCCTTCTACAAGGGCTTCAAGGGTGAGAACCACTTAAGACCCAATCCTACAAAGGAATGATCACAGGTGTCCTCTTGGACTCTAGATACTTACAAATAAGTTGATGAGTCCTGATTAGCGCACTGCCGAAGATCTCCTCCTCCTTGTCGACGAAGAGTCTTCTGTTCCCTTGATCTGCAACATAAAAGATGAACCAATATATGGTGACAGGTTAGGTCAAGGTTATGATGGAATCCTACTCTCTAAAAGTTTTCCTATAAGGAAGATAGAGTAGTTCCAATCATCTAAGCATTAAAGGCACCCAGCTTAATAATTTACCATTAAAGTAGTAGCTGGAGGATCCTTGAATACGAAAGTTCATTCCCCAATCCACTCTATTGAATATCAATGGTAAGGGTGGATTGGAGGATGAACTTTCCTGAGAGAAAGGGCTTTGGGTATATGATCTAAGGTTAAACACTCAAAAGCTCTCTCTACTTTCTCTCCTAACAACAATAGACAAGTCCTCTATATATAGGTAAAAGGTTCCTACGGATATAAAACGGTCACATTTATGATTAAGTTCAATATCATCGAGCAAGTTCGATATCATCGAGCGTATACTCTCGATAGCATCGATGGTTTGCTCGATGACTCAATCTCAAAGTCATACGCTTTTGAAACCTTTAGCCAATTGGTCGATGAATCGAAACAATTGTCGATGTCATCGAATTTCGAACTCCGATTCCATCGATGGTAGGTTCGATCCATCGACACTTGAAAAATGAAAGAGACTTGACTAGAAATATTTCAGGTTTTTAAGATATGATCGAGGGTCAGCCGATCTCATCGGAATTTGCATATAGATGCTATCGAAGGCAATGTCGATGGGATCGATAAATCCTGTAGATTTACCAATAAGCTCGCTGGACAGATTGTGTCCAGTTTCGATCCAATCGACTCGGCCTTGATATCATCGACATATGAATATCGATTTCCTCGAATGACCCCCGATCAAAGTAAAAACCAACCTGAAATATTTGCTAAAAGAAATGCGTGTCCATGGTCAATATCATCGATGGACTTTCGATCTTATCGATATTTGATTTTAGATCATATCGAAAGGTACATCGATATATCGAAGGATTTTGAAATTTTCTTTAAAAAATAGGGGCGCTAAAAATCTGCCTGTCGATCTTATCGAGCCACTTTCGATGAGCTCGAGATTTGAGTATCGATGATATCGATAGGTGTATCGATACATCGATAATTCGTCCAGATATGTTGTGAGGTTGCTGGACATATTTGGTCCTCTTTTCAATGGTATCATTGAAGCATTGAGGACTCGATAGCGCAGGTCGATCATATCGAGGGTGTTTTCGATAAAATCAACAAGGTAAAAAAAACTTAGAGATTTTCTTGTTTTGAAAAAGTTTTCTCACCATAAAACCCTATGATTTTCTAACTTATTTTTAAGGGTTTTATTCATCTGATATTTTGGGACATGGGATGTGAGGCTTTAAATTTACCTGTGGCGAGCTTGCACACATTCGGTTGAGGTAGACGCTTGAATTGATCTTCCTATCAGGCTCTGTAGACAATCTGACTCAACACTCACGTAACTTGACAAACCAGGGCACTTTCAATTACAAATAGGCCACACTATGAACTTAGATAATCCAAACCCTAATCATTATACATAAGAAATCTCAATACCTAATTCATTCCAAAGATGTCTTGATTATCCAAACAAGCTTTATACCCTTCGTTAGTGTGCCACTAAATCCGAGACTATAGAAAGACATTTGTCTTAGTGGGCTTGACATCCATCGCAGGATATCGAGGCAAGATCATGCCTCGAATCGCTTAACTTGGACTTGCAAGGTCAGTGCATGAGACGTGAGAATATTCTTGAAATTAATCAAGAACTTAAGTTAATTGTCTATGTCCGGTCTTTGCTCAGGTTGTGGCTTTCGAATAGTTAGATCATGACTAAATTTAGGGAAACCACATAAGTTAATACCCTGCACATATCTGTATAGTCACGGCCCCGATTGACCATCGGTGACCGTGGAACTGACTTCTGATCATACTCGTTGATCAGAGCATCTAAATGGTGGGTCGATCATATCCATACATAGATCATCACTAGGGTCAACTATCGTATAGTGTATATCAACGTATACATCCCATAGTGGACCCCAAAAGTTAGATACACCCTCCTATAGGGCTAGTATAAAAAAAATATAGGCCTTAGGGCCATTTGCACCTTTATGCTGCTATAAATAGGGGATTTGGAGGCCTTCCTTTCTCCCATACGGATTTTATGCCTTATGAGAGAAAGAGAAAAAATGAAGAAAGAAAGAGGAAGAGAGTGAGTGAGAGAGAGAGAGAGGGAAGGATATTGGTGCTTAGGGGTTAATATTTCATCGATCAGACTCTTTAACTTACCAAATCCTTCGTCGAATTCATCACCACTTGTAAGTAAAGTTAAGACTTGCATTCAACTCTTTGATTTCGTAACTTATACCTACTTTACTTGTGATTAACGATACTTTATTGCTTTACATTAGGAATTGGTGATTTTTCGCAAAATCTTAACCCTATGAGATCAAAGATGGGAAATCCCTTGTTAAAGGTGCAAACCATTATTCATACGTTGCCATTTATCAATCCTTGAGGGTCTCAATTAATGATGTGTTGTTTGTAGATAACTTAGTGTATGATAACATGTTTACATTTCAATTTGGTCGCAACATGTGTTATTGCTTGTCTGTGGATGCTTACATGTTTGATAAAATGCTTAAGTGATTGAATGTGTTGTTCTATTGATGCTTATATGTTCGACGAAATGCTTATATGATTGTATTGTATTATTGATACTCACATGTTTGATAAAATGCATATGTAATTGTGTTGTGTTATTGATGCTTATATGTTCGATGAAATGCTTGATTGATTGCGTTGTTAAATTTAGGTTTAATATGAAATCTTATCATGATTGCCTAATGAATTGTTATCCCTTAGTGATATTTAAAATTTCTTACAATGTTGGATCAGTCGGTAAATTACCCGAACTAAGCGGTAGCCCGAGTTAGGTCAGTCACCCTAGTCTTGTTCGATCGACCCGAGTTGAACATGGACAACCGACAGTAGTTGAACTACATGGGATGCTTGCACCTAATGTCGGTTATGAAAGTGCCATGGTTTGTCAAATTATGTGAGTGTTGAGTTAGTCTGTCAGGTGAGCCCCAAGATGAAGATTACATGACTAAGAACTCAACCAAGAAGAAGTTCAAGTGCTCCACATAGGTAACCAAAGCCTCACTTCCATAACCAAACCCTTAAGGTATATGACCCCATTAATAAGAACTTAGTCTTACCCACAACGATTTTCAAAAATCCATTGGTAAGCTAAGTTTTAATCACTTGGAGTATTAAAGAAAAAAAATGAATTATTTAGAAAAAATCATGATGGCATCAATATGGAATCGGGGACCATTTCGATACAATCGAACATGGTTCGATTGCATCGAAAAATAGGCCCATACAGTCCAGCAACAAAATGAACATAAGCTGGGTATTGTCGATTACATCGAATGGAGTTCGATGACATTAAAATTCAAATTTTGATGGCATCAAACCTACTTCGATTAAATCGACTAAGGGCACTCCCTCCACAAATGAAATACTCTTTAAGTGTTCATCGGTGTAATCGAATCTTCTTCGATAACATCGAGACTAAGTTATCGATGGCATTGAAGATTGTTCGATTGCATCGAAATATAAGACCAGTTTGTCCAACAAGCTATCAAGGAATATCCAACATTTTCAATCACATCGAAGACCCTTCAATGTCATCGAACTTCAAAATTTGATAGCATCAAAGGTCTAATCGATTGTATAAAAAAATGGGACAAAACCTTCCAGCAACTAAAGTATAATTTTCTAAAGAAAATTCGATGGGATCGAAACATCCCTCGATGACATTGAAGTGCATGCCGATGACATCGAAGGGTGCTCGATGAGATCAAACAGAATCTGTTCTACACCCAACTGAATATCTTAGTATAGGTAGATGATGCAATCGAAGAAGGTTCAATGACATCGAACTTCAAATTTCGATGGAATTGAAGACCATTCGATAGCATCGACAATGTCAGATTTCAGCCTGTTTTTTGACCATTAGGATTCAAATTTATATAAACCCATGGGTTACTTCTTAGTAAAATGAGCAAGAATTGGAAAGATCTTGAGAGAGCTATTGTAATTATTAATATCCTCATCCTCAAGCCCTCTTTCCCATAAGAGTTCATCATTTAATCCATAGCACAAGCATTTATTGTCATCTTCATTACTTGGATTGAATTATGAACTCTGGCATTCATTGAGTTTTTAGTAGCACCCTTTAATGGTAAATCATTATGCTGGAACCCTTGAATGCTTAGCTCATGAGAATCTTCTTGAAACTCTAAAGACAGATCATTTATTAGAGAAGATCAGACCAAACCCTAAACCAACAACCTTGGAGCATTGATTGGAGCATCAAACGAATGGTTGTGGTTCAAGGGAGCTGAAGACTCTTCATCAACAGGAAGATCTTCTTCAAACATGTACTGACAAGGGGCTCACTCACTTACAAGTAAGTATAAGAGTCCAAAGAGTTTAAAGCCTCTTCCTTATATAAGATCTAGTTTCAGAGTTTGTTCTGAAAATCAATAAGACCTTTTGTAGGCTCCCGACGAGAGAATACATATGGTGTCCTTGAGTAGGACCAATTGCCTTGTGTAGGCATTGCCTTGTATAAGCATGGTAAGTTGCCTTGTGTAGGCTCCTAAGGTTGTTTTGTGTAGACTCCTTAGCAAACCTTTTATAGGTTGTAAATGTTTATGTTTAACATGATTTAAAACCATTAGATAGTGAAATCTGGCACACTTTAGTGTGGAGTGCGTCAGCTAGGAGTGGAGTAGGTAAGTAGCTGAACCACTATATATCGTTGCATTTGTGATGATTGATCTTGCCTATATATATTGACTGTTTGAATGATTACATTATGCGAAATACATGTTTGGTATAATGCAACACTTAGATTTTCACTATTCTAGAAGTTGAATATGAACAACCTAATGATAAACCTACTTAACTTATATTAAAATGGGTAGTATTTACAGTTAAGAAGGATTAAAGTTTTAAAAGTCCTATTCACCTCCCTCTAAGTGTCACACCCCAAACTCAAAAACCGTGCTCACAAAATTCCCTATTGCCGAATCCGGCGGCGATAGCCTCCGTTGCCCCCCATTATCGGCTCTTGGCGCTCGTTCACCAGGTTTCGATGTTGGAATTAGACAAGGAGGATTTCTACAATATAAGTATGATTCATAATGAGCATACCCAAGATCATAACATCATAACCACAGATAATAACTACAGGAACGCCATTACAAAATTCACTAAGAATTAAAACTTTTTACAATACAAGGTTTGAAAGAGAAAGATACAAAGGCTATAAAGCAAAATTCCAAAAGATTCGCAACAACTCCTGTTCCTGCTCCTGCTTACTGTCTAGAATCACCTACACGCATTAATCGTGCATAAGCTTATAGAAAGCTTAGAGGGCGGTGTAAGTGTGTGTAGGACAGGTGCCATGAATGCAATATCAGAGTATTCGAAATGTGTGGCAAGATCATGAATACCAACAGCCGTAACAAGGCTATGAAAATGCAAGGCAGGAATACCTCTTCCAACCAAAGGCTATGCAACACAATGTAAAATACCATCAGTCATCCCAATGCTAAGCAATGCGGGCCTATATAGCCAAGTGTCATATACAATATGCAATGAAATCATGCCAATCCTCATATCAAGTCCACATATCAGTACAGTTCCTCTTTGAAAAATCACCAAGGTCAAGTACACTCCATATAAACTGCCGCCTCCCTAGCCGCACAGCCCAGCGAGCATAAGAGACCTCACTACCTGCCTGTGGACAGCTAATCACCAACAAGGCTCAACAGTAGCACACCTATTTACAAGCTGGTCAAACTCAACCTATCTTAAATGCCCCCTCACTCGGGGGGGATAAGGCCACATCCCTTTCCAACCGACCACGATACAGTGGAAGACGCAGCCTAATGGTAAAGGCACTAGCACTCATGTTTTCCACTCGGTCTCGATGTTGGATCATCTCCTGGTACCATGAAGGTTCTGAGACTTTAACCTAAGGACATCCTACGTGCCCACAATGCTCAAACTAATATTTCCAGTGTCTAAATCTGGCCATCCACGATATGCCTGTGGAGGCTACAACACTGATGAAGCTAGGGTGAATATCAACCGTGCTATGCAATGCCAGATGCATGAATCACACAAATCAACCATACATCAGTCCTACGCATACAACGCTTTCTAGAGGGGTTACTCTATCACTCAGGGAGTCCTATAACAGCCTGCCCAATGGCATAAACCATGACCAATCACATCTCAACCAAGCACACATATGATGGTCATGAAGATAACCAAGTATGTCATGCGATGATGTTGTACTCTCCTCATAATAAGATTGGGTCTAAGTACACATGGGGATGACTCATGAAAAATAACTAAGTACATCATGCGGTGAAGTTACACCCTCCTCTCAATAAGGTAGGATCTGGGTACTTAGATAATTTTACATGGAATAGAAATAGCACAACTACTAGTGGGGGCCCAACAATTTGGGGTAGCCTACAAAGATTAAGAGAGCAATACTATGGGCCTAAAATCATAAGAATGGGTCTAACAAAAGGTCTAAGGTGGACATTTAACCACCAATAGATGAGAATGAGCCTAACAAAAGGGCCTAGAGGGGTCCACAATGGGGACATTTAACCACATTGTCCCCTAGAAGGCGGCCTAACAAAGATTCTACCTAGAGCAAAGCCCAAGTACTAACTTAAAAATAAAATAGGCAACACTACATATATATATATATATATATATATCATATCACATAATGGGCCCCAAGAAAAAGGCCCAAAGCCCTCACACAACATCATGGGCCTAAAAAGGCAAACTATGGCCCAAGAACAATGGCTACCGAATTCATGCATTATGTTGGACCTAGTGAGCAGCCCATAAGCCCAAGTACATAGGCAAAAACATATCCAAGTTGGGTCAAATGATCCCTTCAATATCAACCCAAATCTGGGTAAAATAGGCGGGCAATCAAGGACCCAATCACACATACAATTCAACCCACCAAGTCCAGCATAATGTGAAAACAGTCCATGCACAAAGACTGGGCCAAGGGTGGACGTCCCAGCCCATCTGGGCCTGCTAGACATCCTAAGAAAAAAAAAATATGGTCAAATTATTTGGTCCCAAGCAATCAACTAAAAGTGGGCCTAACAAGGCACTAATTAAGCCCGAAAGAAATCTCAGGGAAAAATATCTACTCAAGGAGTATACAACACCTCAATCTGGTGGGCCTCACCACATAAAATTTTCCAGTTATATTTCAAACATTTTAAGGCCCTTGCTGGACATTCAGCCCACCTAGCTCCCTGGGCCCGCTGAGGTCCAGCAGATAGTAATTTTGGGAGAAATTAAATTTTATAATGGCCCTTAGTTATCATAGTGGATCCCAACAGATGAAAGGTGAGGATATGACACAAGAATATAGGTGGGGCTGCTGTTGGACTGCAAGTCCAGCAACACCCAAAAAAAATCTTGGATGTCCTAGGTGGGCCTGGGCATCTCAAGAGGCCTGGACGACCAGCGACAATAAACCCCAAGGCGGGCCCCACTGGTGGACGTCCTACCAGGGACTGAACCACTTCTCAGTGGGCCACACTAGGTAGGACAGCCTGGATAAAATACTACATCAAGGTGGGCTACAAGGCGAGGACGGTCGGCCAGCCCATTGCTGGACGGCAGCCCAGCCGGACGTCCAGCAGTTGGACTGCTGGCCCAGCTCTAAAATGCCCTAAAATTTAGTGAATCAAGTGGCCCACATGCACCTGAGGTGGGTCCCCACAAGGTGGACCACAAGATGGGTGAAGGGGGAGGCCACCATCACACACAAACATGAGTTACAAAAATGGACAGCAAGGTCCAGAAATAAAATTCTATAAGAAAAAATATTGGTGTCCCTACATGGAACATCCAATGGAGTGGGCCTAGGCCCACCCAAAAGTGGGAAAAAGGGGTGGTGATCATGCTCCTATAAAAGTATAGCAATGTGGGGTCCACAAAATTGACCCATTATTCCCAAAATCAATAAATACATGTGTTTTCCCTCCAATAAGCATGACTTGACGGTCCAGAATTTTGGATTGTCCTGCCCTTGGGTGTGCTCCATTGGCTATCCATTTATTGACAGTTGGAGGTGGGATTTAACATACATTAAGGTGGGTTCCACACCTCCAAGAATCATCTCTCAATAGGGGTAAAACATGCTTACAATAAGTTCAATCTTCCATGCCAAGATCAATGAAAAACAACCCAAAAAATATTCCGGAAATTTTCTGGACAACAAGATATAACTGGACACATCAGTCCATAACTGCTTAATAAAGGGGAAATACTCCACAAAAATGGTGATATGGTCCACCTTAGTGGGCCTCACAAACATCCAGACCAAAACCCCTTCTCAAAACCCCTTGCATGCATTAAAAAGGGAGCAAGTGGGACGCCAATGTACAGGAAATGGACAGTAAGGGGCGTCCCACCTTGCTGGATGGTCTGGATGTCCTAGGGTCCCTAAGTGGGCCACATACATCAGAAGGCAATAATAGAAAAAGGGGAAAGGAAATTCGGCTATAGGAGAGGGGGCTCCGCCATGATTGAGGCCCTCTCCATCATCACAACCTCACAACATTCATCATAACATATTACAAGCTGTATCTTACACATGCATGGATCAAAAAATTAAATCTAAGGCGGGGATGTCATCTCCACCAAGGATCTAGGGTCTAGATGACCCCATAAGCTATGGATCAAAGAAAAATTACCATGATGGGGTCCATGGAGAATGACCCCATCTATGGAACATGCATGCATAAGGTGGGCCATTGGCCACACCCATGGAGACATGAGGGACCTCCACCATCTTTTGATGGGCCCCACAAGCTCCCTTAATTGAGAAAAAGAAGATCTAAGAAAGAAAAGCTGAAAACTATTCTAAATGGGCACCCACCTCACAAGATCTCCTAGTTTCTCCTATCTCCAAGCTCCTTAACCTCTAAGGGTTATAAATCTATGGTTAAGATTATGTTTTGAGGGTTAGATGGAGGGGATTTTTTTTAGAGAAAAGGGGGCTGGAGTTGCTGGAATATGGGGGACGTCTAAGACTCCTCTAGCTAGGGGAAAAGATAAGAATGAGGAAGAGAAGAAAGATCATGGAAATAAGTAGATAGAAAGGAATGATTAGTTTTTTTTTTTTTTTTTAAGAGGGGTTATAATTACACATGGGATAGGGTGTTGTTATGATGAGTTTGGGAGAAAGAACCCATGCTTGCTAGGGGCTAAGGGTTTAAGCTAGCTAGGCTAGATAGGCCATCATGGAATGGATGATGTCATGCTTCCTAGGGTGGCATGTACACATGCTAGGTGGGTCCCACCAAAACATGATCAAGGGTCCAAATAAAGCGTGGCCTACAACTTTTGATGTATACATCGGATTTACGCACGAGACACGGCGTTGGAACCGCGACACCGACGCAGTCGCAAAGGTATAGGTTTCGGGTTGATCCTGGTTGAGTCTACAGGATAGGATTTAAGGATGATCGCAAATGCTACCTACAAGTCACTGGTCACCGAAGTTCGATTGGTAGGACCGCGTGACCTAATATAACAAAACGGATACTCGGTTAAGGGTCTGACAGCTCTCCCCTCTAAAAAAAATTGTTTAATGAATACCAACTCATGTCACGCCCTAAACTTGGAAACCATGCTCACAAAATTCCCGATCACCGAATCCAGCAGCGATAACCTCTGTAACGCCCCATTCTCGGTTCCTGGCGCTCATTCACCAGGCTCCGATCTTAAGATCCTATAAGGAGGATTTCTATAATATAAGTCTGATCCATAATGAGCATGCCCAAGATCATAACATCATAACCACATATTTAACTAAAGGAACACCATTTCAAAATCCACTAAGAATTAAAACTTTTTATAATACAAGGTTCGAAAGAGAAAGATATAAAGGCTATAAAGCAAAACTCCAAAAGATCCATGGCAACTCCTGCTCCTGCTCCTGCTCACTGTCTAGAATCACCTACACACATCAATCATGCATAAGCTTATAGAAAGCTTAGAGGGCGGTGTATGTGTGTGTGGGACAAGTGCCATGAATGTAATATCAGAGTATGCAGAATGTGCAACAAGATCATGAATTCCAACAGCCACCATAAGGCTATGCAAATGCAAGGCAGGAATATTCCAACCGACCACGATACAATGGGAGACATGACCTAATGGTAAAGGCACCGACGCTCATGTTTTCCACTCAGTCTCAATGTTGGAGTATCTTCTGGTACCATAAAGGTTTTGGGACTTGCACCCAAGGACATCCTATGTGCCCATAGTGCTTAAACTAAAATTTTCAGTGTCTAAATCTGGCAATCTACGATATGCCTATGGGGGCTATGTCCCTGATGAAGCTAGGGTAAATATCAACCGTACTATGCAATGCTAGATGAATGAATCACACAAATCAACCATGCATCAGTCCTACGCATACAGCGCTCTCTAGAGGGGCTACTCCATTACTCTGAGAGTCCCATAACAACCTGCCCAATGGCATAAACCATGACCAATCACATCTCAACCAAGCACACATATGATGCACATGGGAATGGGTCATGAAGATAACTAAGTATGCCATGCGATGATATTGTACTCTCCTCATAATAAGATCGGGTCTAAGTACACATGGGGATGACTCATGAAAAACAACTAAGTACATCATGAGGTGAAGTTATACTCTCCTCTAAATAAGGTAGGATCTAGGTAATTAGAAATTTTATATGAAATAGAAAGAGCACAACTACTAGTGGGGGCCCAACAATTTGGGGTAGCCCACGAAGACTAAGAGGCCAATACTATGGGCCTAAATTGATAAGAATGGGCCTAACAAAGGGTCTAAGGTGAACATTCAACCACCAGTAGATGAGAATGAGCCTAACAAATGGGCCAAGAGGGGGTCCACAATGGGGACATTTAACCACCATTGTCCCCTAGAAGGCGGCCCAACAAAGATTCTACCTAAAGCAAGGCCCAAGGCCAAGTACCACCTTAAAAATAAAATGGGCAATAATACATACATACATATATATATATATATATATATATATATATATATATATATATCACATAATGGGCCCCAAGAAAATGGCCCAAAGTCCTCACACAACATCATGGGCCCAAAAAGGCAAACTATGGCCCAAGAACAATGGCCACCGAATTCATGCATTATGTTGGACCTAATGGGCAACCCATAAGCCTAAGCACATAGGCAAAAACATATCCAAGTTGGGTTAAATGGGCCCTTCAATATCAGCCCAAATCTGGGTAAAATACGTGGGCAATTAAGGACCCAATCACACATACAATTCCACCAAGTCCAGCATAATGTGAAAACTGTCCATGCATAAGGACTAGGCTAAGGATGGACGTCCTAGCTCATCTGGGCCTGCTGAACACCCCAAAAAAAATCTGGTCCAATTATTTGGTCCCAAGCAATCAACTAAAAGTGGGCCTCTGTAAGTGTTATGGTCTCATGCTTCTTTGGTTGTCAAATTTGTGATGTGTCAAAACATCTATCTGTGTCCTGTGCTTTTATGATAATTTATATGAATTCAAGACACTGCATAAATACTTCAAGAAGCTACAAGTTGAACTTTTCAAGAAGCTACATATTGAAGTTCAAGAAGCTACATGTTGAAGTCTCAAGAAGCTACAATGTTGATGTTCAAGTCTCATGACTTCAAGACTAATAAGCAATGCATGAAGTAGTTGTTATACTGATGAAGATCTCAAGTTTGAAGCTATAACAAGTTCAAGATCTCAAGTCTGATATGGTTCAAACAATCTACATTCGTTGAATGGTTGAAGTTCAATGTCCATACGACATGATTCAGGTTTGAATGACCTTAGGTTGACCCTTTAAGTAGGTCATTTTGGATACATAAATCAAATGTTTATTTTACATAAGTTTGGTCTATTCTCGACCAGTCCTAGCTATTGTTCGACCAGTCCTGGCATTGGTTCGACTAGTCCAAGAAATTCCACGACCAGTCCTAAGTAGTTGTAGATTTTTCAGAATTTTTGATACGCCCACGACCAGTCCTGGAGGTCCTTCGACCGGTCGTAGGTGTGGTTGACTGTCTCACGACCAGTCGTGGATCTATGACTCAAAGTCCAGCAACGTAATCTATGGTCCTACGACCAGTCGTAGGGATCTACGACCAGTCGTAGGTGACCCACGACCAGTCGTAGTGTACTCACGACCAGTCGTGGAACGACTTTCAAAGATCGCGCTTAATTTTTCAAAAATCTGTTAGAGCTACGACCAGTCCAAGGTTTCTAAGACCAGTCGTAGGAACAATTTTTGCTTCTATAAATTGAACACGAAATTCAGAGTTTTCACACTTCAACTCGATTCAATTCAAGAATTTTCAAGTGATCACTCTGAGATAAGTCTGTGTTTATTTTAAGCTACATTGTGCTTATTTAATATTCCTTTTTACTAGCTTATTTAATTTGATTTTGTTTCTATATTTCAATCTTATTTAAAAAGAGGAATTATCTTATTCCTTCTGCTTGGAATCAAAATCAAAAATAGCTACGCCCAACGAGTTAAATCTAAAACTATTAGAATTTAGAACCTTATGAATGTGAGTATTGGAAATTGAACTTTGACATTCAATCATCTACTCCGATTGGTTCTACCGGGCTGCTAAGAAAAGGAGAAATCCAGGTATTTTACAATTCTGTAAAATTTATTTATTTTTGGTTTTGTTTGAGGTTAAGCCAGAAAAATCTCATTGTACTGGTTTTGTTTGAGGTTGAGCCAGAAAAATCTCATTGTATTGGTTGTCTGAGGAAAACCAGAAAACTCAGAAAAGAGGGGTTTTTGAATTGTGTAAGCCCAAGTGAAAAAGACACAATTGTAAAGGTTTTTGGTGAACCTGTGAAAACCGATTTGATAGTGAACGCTAATATCCCCTGTGTGAGGATATTAGGAGTGGAGTAGTCAGTGTGGCTATTGAAAGACAGTTGGTGTACACACAGGCGAACCACTATAACTCTTTGTCTTGTGGATTGAATGCTTGCTTAAGTTTCATATCTTTTATCATTCGATTGTGTGGAATGTACAAGTGGATGTGAATGTTGTAACTATTTACATTTCAAGCAAGTGTGGGGATTGTTGTAATAATTTAGATCTATACTTCTGCATTTAATTTCAATTCCTTGCTATTTCATTTACTTATATTAAAATTGAGTCCTTGATCCAAAAGAGGTTCTAGAAATAAGGTTGTCCTACCATAAGCCCTTGTTTATTATGGTGTAAGGTTGTCCTTAGAACTAAATTTGTATCAATCTCTCAATACTTATTTATCAAGGTGATTTAAAATTTAGCATTGTGAATTGATTTATATTGTAAGGCTATTGGTTTAATTTATTTCCGCTAATTTTATTTTAAATTTGGCATAGTCCTATTCAGCCCCCCTCTAGGACATATATAGCTTGGCCTTTTCAAGTGGTATCAAAGCCTAATAGCTCATTTTTGTTGCTTTTTATTTGGATTTATTTCCTGAGCTAACGTTCTAAGCTATATAAAAAGATGTCAAATTTTGATAGCCTTTCAGTTACTAGGCCTCCACCTTTTGATGGTTCCAACTATGCCTATTGGAAAGCCAGAATGAGGATCTTCCTCAAATCAATGGATGAAAGTGTGTGGCAAGCCACGGATCGAATGGAATCCTCCTACCATGGAAGTGCTGGTGTTGATGGTTCAAAATCTATGAAAATTACACCGTATTACCAATGGACCACACTTCAGAAAAATGAGAGTAGTGCTAATGCTAAAGCACTAAATGCAATCACTTGCGCACTATCACTGGATGAGTTCAAAAGAATCATATCCTGTGATACTGCAAAGCAAGCCTGGGATATTTTAGAAATGACACACGAAGGTACATCAATTGTCAAGAAATCTAAAGTCCAACTCCTCACAACTAAATTTGAAGAAATTCATATGGAGGAAAATGAAATGTTTATGGACTTTTTCACTAGATTGAATGACATTGTTAACTCAATGTGGGGTCTTGGCGATAAGATCCCAGAAAGTAAAGTATGTGCAAAAATACTACGCTCTCTTCCTGAACGGTTCAATTCTAAGGTAACCGCAATCCAGGAACTTCGTGATACGGACAATATGAAGGTAGAAGAATTAGTTGGTTCTTTACAAACCTATGAATTAAGTTTTAAAGCTCCTAAAGGTAAATCTATTGCTTTGAAGTCATCTAAAAGTATTACTCAAGAAAATTCAGATTCAGAAAAGTCTGAAGATGATATGGCCCTTTTGGCGAAAAAGTTTTATAAGATTTTCAAAAGTAAGAAAAGAGTCGACTTTCAAAAGGCAAATGAAAAGAAACGTACTAAACCTAAGTCTAAAACTTGGAAATCATTGAAAGATAGTCAATGCTACAACTGTCAAGAATATGGGCATTTAGCAAACAAATGTCCTAAAAAGGACAGATCCAAAAGGAAGGGTATGTTGGCTACTTGGGATGAATCGTCTGATTCTGAAGCCTCTTCTGAATCAGAAAATTCAGAAAACCGAAGTCGGGCAAATGAACTTAAGGCCCTTATGACTCTAGCCAAGTTTACCTTTTTCGATCACGATGATTCAACAAGTGAAGAAAATTTGGATAGTGATCATGAAAATGATGAAGATCTTCAAGATGCTTACAATGCCTTATATAAGGAAAGTTGTAAAATTGCTGTCAAACTTAAACTTCAAAAAGAAAAGTTTTTTAAACTTAAAGAATGTTTTGAAACCCTTGTTTTAGAAAAATCTCAAATTTCAGATTGTTTTGAAAAATCAAAGTGTGATCTAGAATTCAAAACCTCCCTAATTGAAAATTTGAAATCTGAAAATGAGAAACTTAAAAATGAAGTATCTTCTCTTCTGAGTTTGAAGGACACATGGAGATATGCCCAAGGTGATCCAAAATTAGAAAAATTATTATCCGGATCAAGAAAATGTGGCGATCGATCCGGGTTGGGCTATGATAAAAACACATCTCCTAAACAGAAGAATACTCGTTCCAATTTTGTGAAAGGAGAGACTTCTAACTCAAAAGGAAAAGGTACTAGTCAAGTTTTTTCTAAAAATACAAAAACTTTTCAAAAACCCAAAAGCAGCTATATAAATCAGATTCGAAACCCACTAGCTGAAAAAATTGTTGATTTACTTAAGGAGCTATTAAAATCTAACTCATTAGGTCACTCTTATAACTATAAACAAAAGAAGACCAATTATTCTCCTAAACCCAAAATAGTACTGAAATGGGTTCCTAAGGTTGCCTGTTTGGTTACTCACACTGCTTTCAAAGCTACAAGCCATTCAAAATGGTACCTAGACAGTGGATGCTCCAGACATATGACAGGCGACAAAGCTCTATTCACCGAATTTAAAGATATGACTGATGGGTCAGTCACATTTGGTGATGGTAGCAACTGCAAGATAATTGGCAAAGGTACGGTTCAACTCTATAACCTTCCCTTATTTAAAAATGTTTTATATGTTGAGGGTTTAAAACACAACCTGTTGAGCATATCTCAAATATGCGATAACAACCATAATGTTAAATTTTCTAATCAAAGTTGTGAAATTATAAATGAAAAAGGTTCTGTAATATTAACTGGTCGCAGAACTTTTGAAAACTGCTATATAGTAAGCAATGGTAGCTCATCTGAACAAACGTGCTACATGGTCCATACCGATGAGACAGAATTGTGGCATAAACGCCTTGGACATGTACACTACCGAAATTTATACAGATTGAGCAAAAGTGAAATAATTAGAGGACTACCTAAGATGCAAAAAGTAGACAAGATTTGTGGTGAATGCCAGTATGGTAAACAAACTAGGAGCTCTCACAAAAAGGTGAACTCCAATATCACCACAAGACCACTCGAGCTTCTCCACATGGATCTTATAGGACCAACAAGAACGGAAAGTCGAGGTGGCAAAAAGTACATCTTAGTTATTGTAGATGATTACACAAGATACACTTGGGTTTCATTCTTGAGAGATAAATCAGAAACCCTTGATGAAGTGAAAAAGATTATAAAACGGATTCAAACTGAAAAATGTTCTCAAGTCAGCAAGATCCGTAGTGATCATGGATCCGACCGAAAATAGCGGTTTTGAGAAATTTCAGTAGCGATCGGGAATATCGCATGAATTCTCTGCCACCTAAAACTCCTCAACAAAATGGTATTGTCGAGAGGAAGAATAGAGTGCTTCAAGAAATGGGAAATGTTATGTTAAATAGCATGAAGCTCCCTAGAAATCTCTGGGCTGAAGCAGTAAATACAGCCTGCTACATTATTAACCGTGTTTATATTTATAAATCTAATAATAAAACGGCTTATGACATGTGGTTTGAGAAAAAGCCTTTTGTCAAATACTTTCGAGTTTTTGGCAGCAAGTGCTATATTTTGCGTGACCGTGAAAATTTGGGAAAGTTCGACACTAAAAGTGATGAAGGGATCTTTTTAGGATATTCTTTAAACAATCGTGCATATCGGGTTGAACAACGGGACGGTGTGATTCAAGAGTCAATAAATGTTGTGATTGACGATCTTTTGAATACACCTGTCCCTAGTTCAGATAATGATGAAGTTCTTATACTTGAAAAACAAGAAATTTCATCAAATGAAACTAATCCAGAATTAAGGACTGTTAAAGATCATCCAACTTCTCAAATACTTGGAAACCCTCTCACTGGTGTGCACACTCGTAGACAATTAGAGGACATATGTAACTACGTATGCTTTACATCCCAGATTGAACCGGTTAACGTAAAAGAAGCACTTTTGGATGAAAACTGGATTCTTGCGATGCAAGAAGAACTTAATCAGTTTGTCAGAAATGATGTCTGGCACCTTGTTCCTAGACCTAAAGATAAACATATTATTTGAACAAAATGGATTTTCAAAAACAAATCTGATGAACTTGGAAATATTATTCGAAATAAAGCAAGACTAGTTGTACAGGGGTATACACAAATTGAAGGTATTGACTATAATGAAACATTTGCTCTCGTAGCTCGTCTTGAATCAATCAAACTTTTTATCTCCATTGCATGTTTTAGGAAGATTAAAATTTACCAAATGGATGTAAAGAGTGCCTTTCGAATGGTGATTTACAAGAAGAGGTATATGTTGAACAACCTACGTGGTTTGAAGATCCTAAATTTACTTGATCATGTGTATCGTCTTAAGAAGGCTCTCTATGGTCCGAAACAAGCTCCCAGTAGCATGGTACGAAAAACCGACTAAGTTTTTTGAGTCATAATTTTCGGATGGGGTGTGTTGATAAGACGCTCTTTGTTAAGAAACATAACGATGATATTCTAATGGTTCAAATATATGTTGACGATATTATTTATGGATCAACTTTGTACTAACATGATTTGTTGAGTTTTTGATTTGATGAAGTCTAAATTCGAAATGAGCATGGTTGGAGAATTAAATTATTTTCTAGGGTTGCAAGTAAAACAACAATCTGATGAAATTTTTATCTCTCAAACCAAATATGCTCAGAGTTTAATTAAGAAATTTGGATTTGAGAAAGGTAAAAATTTTGATACTCCTATGAGTACAACTTTGAGACTCTCAAAAGACTGCTAGGTAATGATGTGGATCCTAAATTGTATCGTAGTTTGATTGGTAGTTTGCTTTATCGATTGCTAGTAGACCGAGATATTGCTTTGAGTGTTGGTATTTGTGCTCGTTATCAATCAAATCCTAAAGAATCTCACTTAACTGCTGTTAAGCGGATTATGCGATATGTCGCAAGTTCTACTAAACTGGGTCTCTGGTATCCACATGAGACTAATGTTCAATTAGCCGGGTATGCAGATGCTGACTGGGCTGGAAACATTGATGATAGGAAATCAACCAGTGGTGGTTGTTTCTACATTAGAAATTGTCTTGTTTCTTGGTTTAGCAAAAAGCAAAGTTCTATATCGCTATCAACAAATGTGAAATTTGAATACATTCTTCTTGGAAATGCATATACTCAACTTGTTTGGATGAAACGAATGTTAAGCGATTATGGAATTATTCAGGATTCTATGATTTTATTTTGTGATAATTCCAGTGCAATAAATATCTCGAAAAATCTAGTTCAACATTCACGTACTAAGCATATTGACATTAGATTTCATTACATTGGTGAATTAGTGGAAGAAAAATTAATATATTTGGATTACATTCCAACCGAGACTCAACTTGCGGACATTTTCACTAAACCGCCGACAAAAGCAGGTTTAATAAATTAAAGTTTGATCTCGGTATGTGCAATTTAAATTGAATTTGCATGATTTGGTGTATCATAATGTACATAAATTTGATGTTTTATTTGCTTAAATTTGAAAATTATTTAAAAAATTACAAATTTTATGTCGTACTCGACCAGTCGTGAGTGTACACGACCGGTCGTGACACGACCGGTCGAGCACTTACACGACCAGTCGTGAAACACGGGATTTCACTTTAATTTGGGGATTTTGACTCTTCTTCTTCATTTCTTTTTACCCTCCAACGGTTCTAGCTACGACCGGTCGAACCCACCTTCATAGTACTTCAAGGTTAGTGGTTCTTTTGCATTTTCTTTGTAGATTCTTGTTATTAGTGTTTCAAATCTCATTCTTGTGGAATCTATTTGGTCGTTCATTGCAAGTTTGGGGTTTTCTCTTGAAAAATCTGTTCTATCTAAACCTCATTTCTTCTATCTTGCATCTTGTTGTTTCCTTGAAATCCTTCTTTGAAAATGGATGCTAGAGGTAAAAAGAAAACTACTCGAGGTCCCTCTTCATCTAGATCAGCTTCTATTGTACAACGTCATCTTCGCTCTCCCGAAAATGATCCTTCTGATGCTCGGGATTTGCGTATGCGCAATGTTATTGTTGAGCGTCATGTTAATATTAATCACATTGCTTCTTTTGGTATCCTTCCTCTGTTGGAATCTGTGGGATAGGAGAACATCTTACATTGGGGTGGAGCTGCATACCAGTCCATTGCCCAATCCATGTTTGCATGTATCTGTGATTTTTCTCTTGAGGATTTTACTTTTAAAGTTGATACTCAAGAAGGATTGTTTTTAGTGGATCGACATTTGATTCTTCGACATTATGGAAATACCTGTCAATGATGAGAGCATTCCAATTAATATTCTACATGACAGTCTCTCAGAATCTGAACGAAAAATGCTTACTAGAGATTTATGTAATTTGGATGTTCATTGGACTCATAAAGGTCATGTACTTCCCTCAAGGTATTTGTTACCCGCATACGAGTACTTCATAGGATATTCATCTCAAATCTTTATCCACGTTCTGGTAATAAACCGAACTCATTGCTTTCATGGTTCGTGTTTTGCATTCTGTAGTCTCTGGTGCAAAAATATGTCTACCGTCTTTAATTTGTCATTCCATTATTCTGTCTCGTCACCATCCTGGACACAGTGATATACCCTTTGGTTATTTATTGACTATGCTGGCAAATCATATGCTCGTGGCTATGCCTACTAGAGAAAAACCCATCCATAATCTCCCTTTTAATAATTCCAATCTTAACAAGATGAATTTAGAATTGGCTGAAGGCCAAGTGGATCTTGTGTAGCAGTGGTTTGAAGCAGGAAATGCTGAAGCTAGTGATCTTCCTGAAGACGTGAATATGGATGATTTATTTGAAGAACTTGAATCAGACTCGGCTGATGATCCTGATTTTCAGCCTTCTGATTTTGATGAAAGGTTGAATTCCCTTCAAGAGCAGGTGGCTCAAATTCGTGTTACCCAAGACACACAATTTTCATATTTACGCAAATATATGAGGCGGATTGCTAAGGGTTTACATAAAATTGATCCATCTAATCTGCACCCTCTCTCGGTTCGATTTGAATTTTTAATGGGTCTGTAATATTTTTTTTACTGAACTTTACATGCTTACTGACTTTTTGGATTATGCACTATGTTTTCTTGAATCAACTCCTATTTTCATTCTTATTGATGCTCTTCTTCCTTTGTCATTTTGTGTCAAAAAGGGGGAGAAGTTTTGGTTTTTGATTTATTTAAATTTAATCGTTATGATGTGCTCCTATTACTCAGGATATTACTCAGGGGGAGTTAAGCTTCTCAGGGGTAGTTATGGGAAGTTATTACTTAACATATCTATATAACTATGCATGCTCCTCTATTGTAAACCTGTTGTGTTTGTACTTCTCTTATGTACTTCTCTTATGTCTATTGGAAGTATTATTATTATTTCTTGGGTGTTTTGTCGTGTTTTGTCACAAATTTGACAAAGGGGGAGATTGTAAGTGTTATGGTCTCATGCTTCTTTGGTTGTCAAATTTGTGATGTGTCAAAACATCTATCTGTGTCCTGTGCTTTTATGATAATTTATATGAATTCAAGACACTGCATAAATACTTCAAGAAGCTACAAGTTGAACTTTTCAAGAAGCTACATATTGAAGTTCAAGAAGCTACATGTTGAAGTCTCAAGAAGCTACAATGTTGATGTTCAAGTCTCATGACTTCAAGACTAATAAGCAATGCATGAAGTAGTTGTTATGCTGATGAAGATCTCAAGTTTGAAGCTATAACAAGTTCAAGATCTCAAGTCTGATATGGTTCAAACAATCTACATTCGTTGAATGGTTGAAGTTCAATGTCCATACGACATGATTCAGGTTTGAATGACCTTAGGTTGACCCTTTAAGTAGGTCATTTTGGATACATAAATCAAATGTTTATTTTACATAAGTTTGGTCTATTCTACGACCAGTCCTAGCTCTTGTTCGACCAGTCCTGGCATTGGTTCGACTAGTCCAAGAAATTCCACGACCAGTCCTAAGTAGTTGTAGATTTTTCAGAATTTTTGGTACGCCCACGACCAGTCCTGGAGGTCCTTCGACCGGTCGTAGGTGTGGCTTCGACTCGTCCACGACCAGTCGTGGATCTACGACTCAAAGTCCAGCAACGTAATCTATGGTCCTACGACCAGTCGTAGGGATCTACGACCAGTCGTAGGTGACCCACGACCAGTCGTAGTGTACTCACGACCAGTCGTGGAACGACTTTCAAAGATCGCGCTTAATTTTTCAAAAATCTGTTAGAGCTACGACCAGTCCAAGGTTTCTAAGACCAGTCGTAGGAACAATTTTTGCTTCTATAAATTGAACACGAAATTCAGAGTTTTCACACTTCAACTCGATTCAATTCAAGAATTTTCAAGTGATCACTCTGAGATAAGTCTGTGTTTATTTTAAGCTACATTGTGCTTATTTAATATTCCTTTTTACTAGCTTATTTAATTTGATTTTGTTTCTATATTTCAATCTTATTTGAAAAGAGGAATTATCTTATTCCTTCTGCTTGGAATCAAAATCAAATATAGCTACGCCCAACGAGTTAAATCTAAAATCTATTAGAATTTAGAACCTTATGAATGTGAGTATTGGAAATTGAACTTTGACATTCAATCATCTACTCCGATTGGTTCTACCGGGCTGCTAAGAAAAGGAGAAATCCAGGTATTTTACAATTCTGTAAAATTTATTTATTTTGGTTTTGTTTGAGGTTAAGCGAGAAAAATCTCATGTAATTGGTTTTGTTTGAGGTTGAGCGGAAAAATCTCATTGTATTGGTTGTCTGAGGAAAACCAGAAAACTCAGAAAAGAGGGGTTTTTGAATTGTGTAAGCCCAAGTGAAAAAGACACAATTGTAAAGGTTTTTGGTGAACCTGTGAAAACCGATTTGATAGTGAACACTAATATCCCTGTGTGAGGATATTAGAGTGGAGTAACTCAGTGTGGTCATGTTGAAAGACAGTTGGTGTATACACAGGCGAACCACTATAACTCTTTGTCTTGTGGATTGAATGCTTGCTTAAGTTTCATATCTTTTATCATTCGATTGTGTGGAATGTACAAGTGGATGTGAATGTTGTAACTATTTACATTTCAAGCAAGTGTGGGGATTGTTGTAATAATTTAGATCTATACTTCGCATTTAATTTCAATTCCTTGCTATTTCATTTACTTATATTAAAATTGAGTCCTTGATCCAAAAGAGGTTCTAGAAATAAGGTTGTCCTACCATAAGCCCTTGTTTATTATGGTGTAAGGTTGTCCTTAGAACTAAATTTGTATCAATCTCTCAATACTTATTTATCAAGGTGATTTAAAATTTAGCATTGTGAATTGATTTATATTGTAAGGCTATTGGTTTAATTTATTTCCGTTAATTTTATTTTAAATTTGGCATAGTCCTATTCACCCCCCCTCTAGGACATATATAGCTTGGCCTTTTCAGCCTCACAAGGCACTAATTAAACCCAAAAGAAATCTCAGGGAAAAATATCTACTTAAGGAGTATACAACACCCCAATCTAGTGGGCCTCACCACATAAAATTTTCCAGTTATATCCAAAACATTTTAACGTCCTTGCTGGACATTCAGCCCACCCAGCTCCATGGGCTCGCTGAGGTCCAGCAGATAGTAATTTTGGGAGAAAATAAATTTTATAATGGCCCTTAGTTATCATAGTGGGTCCCAACAGATGAAAGGTGTGGATATGACACAAGAATAAAGGTGGGCTGCTGTTGTACTGCAAGTCCAGCAGCACAAAAAAAATTAATCCTGGAAGTCCCAGGTGGGCCTGAGCGTCCCAAGAGGCCTAGATGGCCAGCCACAATAAACCCCAAGGTGGGCCCCACTGGTGGACATCCTACCAGGGATTGAACCACTTCTCAGTGGGCCACACCAGGGTGTATGGCCTAGATAAAATACTACATCAAGGTGGGCCACAACAGGAGGATGGCCGGCCAGCCCAGTTGGACGTCCAACAGTTGGCTACTGACCCAGCTCCAAAATGCCCAAAATTCGGTGAATCAGGTGGCCCACATACACCTGAGGCGGGTCTCCATAAGGTGGGCCACAAGATGGGTGAAGGGGGAGGCCACCATCACACACAAACATGAGTTACAAAAATGGACAGCAAGGTCCAAAAAATAAAATTCTACAAGAAAAAAATATTACTGTCCCTGCATGGAACATCCCATGGAGTGGGCCCAGGCCCACCCAAAAGAGGGAAAAAGGGGTGGTGATCATGCTCCTATCAAAGTACAACAAGGTGAGGTCCAAAAAATTGACCCATCATCCCCAAAAATCAGCTAATATATGTGTTTTCCCTCCAATAAGCATGGTTGGATGGTCCAAAATTTTGAACCGTCCCGCCCTTCATGGACAGTTGGAGGTGGGACTTAACATACATCAAGGTGGGGTCCACACCTCCAAGAATCATCTCTTAATAGGGGTAAAACATGCCTACAATAAGTCCAATCTTCCATGCATGCCAAGATCAATGAAAAACAACCCAGAAAACAGTCCAAAAATTTTCTAGACAGCAAGATATAACTGGACACATTAGTCCATAACTGCTGAATAAAGGGGAAATACTCACAAAAATGGTGATATGGTCCACCTTAGTGGGCCCCACAAACATCCAGACCAAAACTCCTCAAAACCCCTTGCATGCATTAAATAGGCAGTAAGTGGGACGCCAATGTCCAGGAAATGGACAATAAGGGACATCCCACCTTGCTGGATGGTCTGGACGTCTTAGGGTCCCTAAGTGGGCCACACACATCAGAAGGTAATAATAGAAAAAGGGGAAAGGAAATCCGGCCATAGGAGAGGGAGCTCTGCCATGATTGAGGCCCTCTCCATCATCACAACCTCACAACATTCATCATTAAATATTACAAGCTAGATCTTATACATGCATGGATCAAAAAATCAAATCTAAGATGGGGATGCCATCCCCACCAAGGATCTAGGGTCTAGATGACCCCATAAGCTATGGATCAAAGAAAAATTGCCATGATGGGGTCCATGGAGAATGACCCCATCTATGGAACATGCATGCATAAGGTGGGCCATTGGCCACGCCCATGGAGATATGGGGGACCTCGACCATCAATTGATGGGCCCCACAAACTCCCTTGAATGAGAAAAAAAGATCTAAGAAAGAAAAGCTGAAAACTATTCTAAATGGGCCCCACAAACATCTAGACCAAAACCCCTTGCATGCATCAAATAGGTAGCAAGTGGGACGCCAATGTCCAGGAAATGGATAGTAAGGGGTGTCCCACCTTGCTGGACGATCTGGACGTCTTAAGGTCCCTAAGTGGGCCACACACATCAGAAGGCAATAATAGAAAAAGGGGAAAGGAAATCTGGCCATAGTAGAGGGGGCTTCACCATGATTGAGGCCCTCTCCATCACCACAACCTCACAACATTCATCATAACATATTACAAGCTAAATCTTACACATACATGGATCAAAAAATCAAATCTAAGGTGGGGATGTCATCCCCACCAAGGATCTAGGGTCTTGATGACCCCATAAGCTATGGATCAAAGAAAAATTGCCTTGATGGGGTCCATGGAGAATGACCCCATCTATTGAACATGCATGCATAAGGTGGGCCATTGGCCACACCCATGGAGACATGAGGGACCTCCACCATCTTTTGATGGGCCCCACAAGCTCCCTTGAATGAGAAAAAGAAGTTCTAAGAAAGAAAAGCTGAAAACTATTCTAAATGGGCACCCACCTCATAGGATCTCCTAGTTTCTCCTATCTCCAAGCTCCTTAAGCACCAAGGGTTATAGATCTATGATTAAGATTATGTTTTGAGGGTTAGATGGAGGGATTTTTTAGAGAAAGGGGGCTGGAGTTGCTGGAATATGGGGGACGTCCAAGACTCCTCTAGCTAGGGGAAAAGAGCAGAATGAGAGACTGAAGAAAGATCATGGAAAAAAGTAACTAGAAAGGAATGATTAGTTTTTTTTTTTCTTTTTTTTTTTTTAAAGTAGTGTTATAATTACACATCGGATAGGGTGTTGTTATGATGAGTTTGGGAGAAAGAACTCATGCTTGCTAGGGGCTAGGGGTCTAGGCTAACTTGGCCATCGTGGAATGGATGATGTCATACTTCCTAGGGTGGCGTGCACACATGTTAGGTGGGCCCCACCAAAATACGATCAAGGGTCCAAAAAAAGTACGGCCTATAACTTTTGATGTATATATCGGATTTACGCATGAGACGCGGCATTAGAACCGCGGCACCGATGCGGTCGCAAAGGTATAGGTTTCGAGTCGATCCGGGTTGGGTTTACATGATGGGATCTAAGGATGATCACAAACGCTACCTTCAGGTTGCGGGTCACCAAAATTCGATCGGTAAGACCACAGGACCTAATGGAACAAAATGGATACTCGGTTAAGGGTCTGACACTAAGACACTTGGACATATATCTGTACTTCAATAATAGCGATACTACCGTAATTTCAGGTTATACCGGGATTCTCTTAGGTCAATCAAACTAATTTAACAACTGAATAATCATGTATGTTTATAATATATGAGATGACCAAATCAAATCTAAGATACCCCATTTCTAATGGATGAGACTATTCGTAATGGTTAGTGCGATATGATCTCATTAAGACTCATGAGTTAGGCATGGTGGTATGGGATACTGTGTCTAAGATATCGGCCTATTTTGGGTGACGAGCCTCCCCATATTGACTAGTGATTACTAAAGGAGGTGGTAGATCACTGTTCAAATGACCCCCTCAAATTACTCAGCCGATGGTTCAGTGCCAGAGTATCGTTCGAACGACCCGGCCGTGAATGGAATTGGGTGACAAGCCCTTTCCTTATGGTATGGTGATTTGATTTTATGGGACAAGCCTACACCTCAGAACTGAGTTATTATACTCGATGTTTAGGTGACGACCCATACCGAGTTGATCCTTATACCTTCGGATATCATGCCGTACCTTTGGAATTGTTGATTTGTGAGATAAACGGGTGATACCTAAAGTTGGATCAAGGGACATTGGTGAAAAACCATTACGTACCGCAACAAGTCACGTGATCCGGATAAGGACTCATGTATAACATTGGTATCATAGCTTCGTTAATTTACTGTATTAATTGGAATTAATAATCACTCGACTAATTATGCACATTAATCGCATTACAACAGAATAGGATATTGCGATTTGGTGTTGGAGTCACTTGATAAGGGAGCATACCATTTGCGAAATAGGCGTTGAAGTTGCTTGTGAGGGAGTGTTAGATTGTAAGGTGCATGCATCATTTCATAATCTCATTCATACATTTAATAAGAGTATCTAAGAATTGTTTAATTTATTATTTTATCATTACCTGCGCTGATTAGGTTGATAACTGTAAGTGTTATACTGAAAATCTTGCACCCGGATTTGTCAAATTTTGTTGTACCAAACCATTTAGAATCTATATCGTGTTTTGATAAGTTGGAAAGATCATCTTCATACATTTTGAGTTGTCCATGTCATCATCGAATTTTCTACATGTACAAGTTGAAGAACATTGATAAAGTTTAAGACTACAAGCTCAAGTACAAGAAGCTCAAGTACAAGAACTGAAGTTTAAAGCTCAAGCTAAAGTTAAAAATCACTACCTTAAGTCTAGCTCAAGTTCAAGACTTCAAGGACAAGGCTCATATACTTCAAGTAATCGAAAGTGATCGATGTTTCGATGTTTCAAACTCACAATCAAGGTATGAATGACCCTATATTGACCATAGGTTAGGTCATATTGATTGTATATTGAATTTGGGTCAATGTATAAGTTTATAGACTTTTCTTTAACTAGTCCTAACCTTTGTTCAACTAGTCCAAGTACTGGCTCGATCAGTCCAAAGTATTTCTTGACCAATCCAAGATTTGTTGAGCATTTTTTAGAATTTTTTGTTATGGCTCGACTAGTTGTGGACACTGCTCGACCAATCGAGTGAACAGTCTCGACCAGTCGTGACATGCTCGACTCAAAGTCCAGCAAGCTTTTTTGGTCCCACTCGACCAGTCGAGTGCATTGCTCGACCAGTCCAGCAAGCCACTCGACCAGTCGAATAACGATCTTATCTTATTGTGATAGAAATTTTTAAACGTGGTTAGTCTTTCGACCAGTCGAACCGACCCTTAGACTAGTCGAGTGAACAATATTTTCACTTATAAATAGAGGACGACTCTCAGAGTTTTTTCACTCATTCCAAGCATAATCAAGCCATCACTCTGAGAGATAAGTTCCTACATTTCTTAAGTTATATTGTGTTCATTTTAGATTCTCTTTAATAGCTTTTTGTATTTGACTTTGTGATCTCCATTTAACTTCATTTCATTAAAGAAGGGAATTGTGATTTTACCCTCTTTGAGATCAAAATTAAATCAAGCTAGCCCAGGTTGATTTAATTTAAAAATCATTTAGACCTAGAATCCTTTCATTTGTGAGATTGGACACTGAATATCTTCGTTTACATTGGATTGATTCTACCGGGCTTCATCAGAAGGAGAATCTTCAGATAAGTACAATTTAATTTTGTGTATCTTTTGTGGTTTATGAGATTTAGCCAAGAAAATCTTATATTTAGTTTTGTCTGAGATAAGCCAGAAAATCTTAGAGTGTGGGGTTTTTGCAATTATGTAAGCCCATCTAAAAACACAATTGTGAAGGTTTTAAGGTGAACCTTGGAAAACCTTATTTGATAGTGAAATCCAATATCCCGTGGGAGAGGATATTGGGAGTGGAGTAGTTGTGTGGCTGTTTTTCAAACAGTTGGTGTACACATACGAACCACTATAATTCTCGGTGTTTGGTGGATGCTTATGGTGATGTGTGTGTGGTGCTGAATGTTGTAATTTCCTTTTATGCACTTATGGTGAATGTTGTAATAATTTAGATTATTTCCTTTGCTTCCTTCTAAGTTTGAGTTTTTAATACTTACAAATGTTCTAGAAATTAGGTTGTCCTACCACAAACCTTGGTTTTTGGTGTATGATTGTCCTTAGAACTCAGTTTGTATTAACCTCTCAATACTTATGTATTTAAGGTTGCTTATAATTGTGCTATCTATCTTTGTTTGTCTTTGTAATTCTGCATTTATTTTTTAATTTGGCATAGTCTTATTCACCCCCCCCCCCCCTCGAGGACTTTAAGCTCGGCTTTTTAAAGTGGTATCAGACCCTAATAGCTCATTTTTTTTATTTAGATTCATTTCCTGAGCTAACCGAACTCGAGCTTATAATGTATCAAATTTTAATAACCTCTCTATTACTAGGTCTCCACCTTTTGATGGCTCCAATTATGCTTATTAGAAAACTAGGATGAGGATCTTTTTGAGGTCCATCGATGAGAGCGTGTGGCAAGCCACAGTGACTAGATGGAACCCATCCACATCTGAAGTTCTAGGTACTGATGGAACTAAATTTGTTAAAGTTACACCTTATTATTCATGGACCACGCTTCAGAAAAATAATAGTGCCAATGCCAAAGCTTTAAATGTAATCACTTGCTCACTATCACCAGATAGATTCAAAAGAATTATATCTTGTGATACTGCAAAGTAAGCCTGGGATATTCTAGAAATGACATACAAGGGTACGACTATAGTCAAGAAATCTAAACTTCAAATCCTCACCACTAGATTTGAGGAAATACGTATGGAAGAAAGTGAAACTTTCATGAACTTCTATACTAAGTTAAATGACATAGTCAACTCTATGCAGGGACTTGGTGATAGCATCCCAGAAAGTAAAGTTTGTGCAAAGATACTGCGCTCATTGCCTGATAGGTTCAATTTTAAGGTGACTATCATTCAGGAATTTCATGATATAGATAACATGTAAGTTGAAGAACTTGTTGGTTCTTTACAAACCTACGAGTTAAATTTTAAGGCTCCTAAAGGTAAGTCTATAACCCTTAAAGTCTTCAAAAAATATTTCTCAAGATAATGCTGGAAATTCTGATTGTGAAAATTCTGAAGATGATCTGACACTATTAGCCAAGAAGTTTTACAAAATTTTCAAAAGCAAAAAGAGAGTAGATTTTCAAAAACCTTCTGAATAGAAAAAGAGTAGATATAAAAATTAGAAATATATTAAAGACAACAAATGCTTTAACTACCAGGAATATGGGCATCTAGCAAACAAATGTCCAAAGAGGGACGAACTTAAAAAGAAAGGTATGTTGGCTACATGGGATGAATCGTCTTGCTCTGAAGCTTCTTCTGAGTCAGATGATTCTGAACCTAAGTCTACTAATGAGGTCAAGGCCTTAATGACTCTAGCCAGAGTCACTTCCTCAAAGAGTTGTGATTCAACTTATGATGAAAATTTGCGGAGTGACCCTGAAAATGATGAAGATTTACAAGATGCCTATAATGCATTATACAAGGAAAGTTGTAAGATAGCTGTAAAACTTAAACTTCAGAAAGAAAAGGTTTTAAAGTTAAAAGAAGATTTTGAAAACCTAGTTTTATAAAAATCACATCTTTCTGATTGTTTTGGAAAGACTAAATGTGATTTAGATTTCAAAACGTCCCAAGTTAAAAATCTAAAATCAGAAAATGAAAAATTAAAACTAGAAGTCTCTTCTCTCTTGAGTTTGAAGGATACTTAGAGGTATGCCCAGGGTGATCCTAAACTAGAAAAATTACTAACCGGATCAAGGAAATGTGGTGATAGATCTGGTCTGGGTTACGATAAGAATACGCCTCTTAAATGTAAGCCTACTCCTCTTAAGTTTGTTAAAGGGGAGTCCTCTAACTCAAAAGAGAAAAGTCTGAATCAAAATAGTTTTAAAAATCCTAAAACTTTTTAGGCTATGAAACCTAAAAGCAACCATATCAATTATAGAAATCAGAATCATAACCCTTTAGCTGAGAAAATTATAGATTTACTCAAGGAGCTTCTAAAATCTAGCTCGAATGGTAAAATATATAACAACTACAAGAGTAAAAAAACCAACAATGCTCCAAAACCCAAAACTGTAATGAAATGGGTCCCTAAGGTTGTTTGGTTGCCCACACTGCTTTCAAGGCTTCGAGTCAATCAAAGTGATACCTAAACAGTGGTTGTTCTAGACACATGACAGGTGACAAAGATTTGTTCACCAACCTTAAAGATATGACTGATGCTTCAGTCACTTTCGGTGATGGTAGCAACTGCAGAATAATTGGCCAAGGTATGGTTTAACTCTTCAATCTTCCTCCTTTTGAGAATGTTTTGTTTGTAGAAGGCCTTAAGCATAGTCTCTTAAGAATTTCTCAAATTTTGTGATAATAAACATAGCGTCAAATTCACTAATCAAGGGTCTAAAATTTCTAATGAGAAAGGTTCTGTGATATTAATTGGTCGCAGAACATCTGAAAATTGCTATATGGTTAGTGATTCGAGCTCATCTAAATTATCGTGTTACATGGTCCAAACCAATGAGACCGATCTATGACATAAATGCCTAGGACATGTACACTAACGTAATCTTTATAGACTGAGCAAAGGTGATGTAATAAGAGGTCTACCCAAGTTAAAGAAAATAGATAAAATTTGTGGCGAATGTTAGATTGGAAAACAAACTAGGAGTGCTCACTAGAAAGTGAACTCCAGTGCCACATCCAAACCCCTTGAACTCCTCCACATGGATCTCGTTGGACCTACTAAACGGAGAGTCGAGGCGGTAAGAAATACATTCTGGTAATAATGGATGAATTTACCAAGTATACATGGGTAGCTTTTATGAGAGAGAAGTCTGAAACTCTCGATGAAGTAAAAAGGATACTCAAGCGTATCTAAAATGAGAAGGAATCAAATGTTTCAAAAATCTGAACTGACCATGGATCGGAATTTGATAATAGCAATTTTGAGAAGTTCTGTAGCGATCACGGGATATCGCATGAATTTTCTGCACCTAAGACACTTCAACAAAATGGGGTTGTTGAAAGGAAAAAAATTGTGTTCTTCAAGAAATGGCTAATGTTATGTTAAATAGCATGAAATTACCTATAAATCTATGGGCTAAAGCTGTGAACACTGCATGCTATATAATAAACTGTGTTGATACTAGAAAATTAAATGATAAGACTACATATGAACGGTGGTTCAATAAGAAGCCCACAGTCAAATACTTTCGAGTTTTTGGCAGCAAGTGCTATATTTTACGTGACTATGAAAATCTAAGGAAGTTCGACACTAAAAGTGACGAATGGATTTTTCTAGGGTATGCTCTAAATAGTCGAGTGTATCGAGTTCTCAACAAGAGAACCAGTGTTATTCAAGAATCCATTAATGTAGTTATAGATGATCACTTGAATACTCCTGGCTCTAGTTTAGAAGATGATGATGTCTCTATATTTGATAAACCAGACTTTTCATCTAGTCAAAATGACACTGAACTGTGGTCAATTAAAGATCATCCAACTGATCAAATTCTTGGGAACTCTCTCACTGGTGTGCGCATTTGAAGACAATTAGAAAACATATGTAATTATGTGTGCTTCACTTCCCAGATTGAGCCGGCCATGTAAAAGAAGCGCTTATTAATGAAAACTGGATAGTAGCTATACAAGATTAACTAAATCAATTTGTAAGGAATGATGTGTAGTATTTGATTCCTATACCTAATGATAAACATATAATTAGAACTAAGTGGATCTTTAAAAATAAATCTGATGAATTATGAAATATTATAAGAAACAAGGCTAGACTGGTTGTACAAGGGTACACTCAGATAGAACGTATTGATTACAGTGAAACCTTGCTCCAGTAGCCCGTCTTGAATCTATCAGATTATTTATATCCATTGCTTGTTTCAAAAAATTCAAAATTTATTAAATGGATGTCAAGAGTGCTTTCTTGATTGGTAATTTACATGAGGAAGTATATGTAGAACAACCTAAGGGTTTTGAAGACTCTAAATACACTGATCATGTCTATCGCCTGAAAAAGGCACTCTATAGTTTAAAACAAACTCCTGGGGCATGGTTTGAGAAGTTGAGTAAGTTGTTACTAAGTCACAACTTTGTAATGAGAAGTGTTGATAAGACATTATTTGTAAAGAAACACAATGCTCACATACTTATATTACAGATTTATGTTGATGACATTATCTATGGTTCTACATGTTCTAACTTGACTACTGAGTTTACAAAATTGATGAAGTCCAAGTTTCAAAATGAGCATGGTTAGAGAACTGAATTACTTTCTGGGTCTACAAGTGAAACAACTCGAGGATGAGATTTTTATTTCTCAAACCAAGTATGCTCTAAACTTGGTGAAGAAGTTTGGTTTTGAGAGCGGCATACTCGTATGAGTACGACTCTTAAGCTCTCTAAGGATGCAACAAGTAAAAGTGTAGATCCTAGGTTGTATCACAGTATGATTAGTAGCTTACTATATTTAACTGCGAGCCAACCTAATATAGCATTCAGCGTAGGTATCTATGCTAGATATCATTCAGATCCTAAAGAATCTCACCTGATTGCTGTCAAGCGAATTATGAGATATGTCGCAAGTTCAGCCAATCTTGGCCTTTGGTATCCATATGATACTAATGTTCAGTTAGCGGGTTATACAGATGCTGACTGGGCTAGGAATATAGATGATCGAAAGTCTACCTGCGGCGGATGTTTTTATGTCGGGAACTGTTTAGTTTCATGGCATAACAAGAAATAAAGTTTCATTTTATTTCGCTATCCACAGCTGAGGCTGAATATATTGCAGCTAGGAATGCATGCATTCAGCTTGTGTGGATGAAATGGATGTTAAATGACTATGGATTTGTGCAAGATACTATGGTTCTTTATTGCGATAACTCTAGTGCTATCAACATCTCTAAAAATCCCATCCAGCATTCATGAACTAAGCATATTGACATTAGATATCATTATATTTGTGAATTAGTGGAAGATAAAATTATTTCATTGGATTATGTTCAAACTAAAAATCAACTTGCAGATATTTTCATAAAGCCACTTGACAGAAACAGGTTAGCTAAATTGAAAATGAATATTGGTATGTATAATGTGACTTGAGATTATTGTGTCTTCATGTATGATATTGTATATTGTTATTTTTACAAATTTATTGAATTTCAAACATTAATAAAAATTGCACATTTTTGGGTCTACACGACTAGTCGAGTACACACTCGACCAGTCGTGGCATGACCGGTCGAGTATGTACATGACCAGTCGAGTAGCGCATGTAAGGTGTTTTTAAGGTGAGTAAAACCACTTTTTCTTCATCTTCTCCAATAGCCCCTTTCACGACTAGTCAAACTCACATTCGATTGCAACTTGTTTAGTGTGTCTTTTCCATTTTCCTTTCAGATTTTGGTTCTTTGCACTTTTATTTACTTGATTCTAAGGTTTATTTCAAGATTTCTAGTGGTTTTCTTCCATTATTTGGGTGAAATCCATAAATCCTTCTTGTATTTTATTTTTGTTTCTTGCAATGGAAGGTAGCTATAAGAAGAGAACCACTCGTGGTCCGTCTTCTTCCCGTTCTACACCGATTTCGGTGCGTACTCTTCGACCACTCGAAGAGGACCCAGAATATATGCAGGATATTCGTCTCCGCAACATCATTGTTGAGCGGACTGTCAATTCGAACCATTTGAGTCCTTTCGATATCGTTCCCCTCCTTGAGGCTGTGGGATGGGCTAACATATTGAATTGGGGTGGACTCACATATCGGTCCATTGCCCAGGCCATGTTTCCATGCATTAGTAATGTGTCTATTAAAAATTTAACCTTCATTATTACGTTTAGAGAATGTACATTTCCAGTAGATCGTCACTTGATTTCTAACTTGATGGATATTCCTGTTAATGATGAAGGGATTCCAATTACCACATTGTCTGAGAGATTAAATGAATCTGAAAAATGAATGTTAACCAGAGTTTTATATAACATGAACTCAGATTAGAATTTCGGGATTGTGCTCCTATCCAATCATATGTTACCCAGATACAGAGTTCTTCATTGTATCTTTATCTCAAATGTTTACCCGAGATCTGGTAACAAGGCTGAATTAACTTCTTTCATGGTGCACATTCTTCACTCTATTATTTCTGGTATTCAAGTGTGTCTTCCACCTCTAATTTGTTATATGATAATTCAATTTCGTCTCCATCCCGGCCATATCAATATACCTTTCGCTTACTTGATGACCACCTTTGCTATACATTATCTTGTGGTCATGCCTACTGGAGAAGCTCCTATTATCCATCTTCCTTTCAACAATTCCAACATTAACAAAATGAATTTGAAGTTGGCTCTTGGCCAAGTTGATAGGGATGTTGGAGGAGCTACTGAAGAAGCTAGAGAGGAAGAAGCACTACCTCCTGATGATTTGACTATGGATAATATCTTTGATGAATTAGAATCTGATTCTGAGGCTGATCCTGATTATCAGCCATCTGCTTATTATGAGCGGTTGAGAACCTTAGAGGAAAGGTGGAAGGTTTGCATGTATCCCAAGAGACTTAATTCAAATACATATGCAAATACCTTCAGCGTGTTAATAAGGGTTTACATCAAATTGATTCATCTATTCCTGCTCCATATTTTGATTTTGATTAGTAGTTATTCATGTTGGGTTTGTAATAACTCTTAACTTTAATTGTGCTTGAATAGTACTTGGACATGTTTGGGTTATGCTTCATGATGATATTTTACTACTATTCTATGGACATGTTTATGCTATTCACTCTCTTAAATCATACTCTTCTCTTATATTTTTTCTTCAATCCTCTCTTTCATTTTCTTTCCTTTGTCATATTGTGACAAAAAGGGGGAGAAATGTGGTATATATGTATATAATGATTGTTAGAGTTGTGTGATTGTGGAGATATATGGAAAATATTTTTGGATATGTATTTGCTTAATACAAGTATCTATAAATCACTTCACTTGGATTGAGGGGGAGTATTAGATTGTGGGGGAGTTGTAGGGAGTTGTAGTAGCATTACTGGTGCATTATTCTTTATTGAACTGGTGCATGATTCTTTAAATTGGTTTTTGTCACAAATATGACAAAGGGGGAGATTGTAAGTGCTATATTGGAAATCCAGCACCCGGATTTGTCAAATTTTGTTGTGTCAAACCATTTAGAATCTGTATTGTATTTTGATAAGTTGGAAGATCATCTTCATGCATTTTGAGTTGTCCATGGCATCGTCGAATTTTTCTACATATACAAGTTGAAGAATGTTGATAAAGTTCAAGACTACAAGCTCAAGTACAAGAACTGAAGTTTGAAGCTCTATCTAAAGTTAAAGATCACTACCTTAAGTATAGCTCAAGTTCAAGACTTCACGGACAAGGCTCATATACTTTAAGTAATCGAAAGCGAATGATGTTTCGATGTTTCAAACTCACAATCAAGGTATGAATGACCCTAGATTGACCATAGGTTAGGTCATATTGATTGCATATTAAATTTGGGTCAATGTATAAGTTTATAGGCTTTTCTTTGACTAGTCCTAGTCCTTGTTCTACTAGTCTAAGCACTGGATCGACCAATTCAAAGTATTTCTCGATCAGTCCAAGATTTGTTGAGAATTTTTGGGAATTTTTTGTTATGGGTCGACCAGTCGTGGCCACTACTGGACCAGTCGAGTGAACAGTCTAGACTAGTCGTGTAGTGCTTGACTCAAAGTCCAGCAAGCTTTTCTGGTCCCACTCGACCAGTCGAGTGCATTACTCGACCAGTCTAGCAGGCCACTCAACCAGTCGAGCAAGCCACTCGACCAGTCGAGTAACGATCTTATCTTATCGCGCCAGAAATTTTGAAATGTGGTTAGTCCTTCGACTAGTCGATTCGACCCTTAGACCAGTCGAGTGAACAGTATTTTCACCCATAAATAGAGGACGAATCTCAGAGTTTTTTCACTCATTCCAAGCATAATCAAGCCATCACTCTGAGAGATAAGTTCTTACATTTCTTAAGCTATATTGTGTTCATTTTAGATTCTCTTAAATAACTTTTTGTATTTGATTTTGTGATCTCCATTCAACTCTATTTCATTAAAGAAGGGAATTGTGATTTTACCCTTTAAGATTAAAATCAAATCAAGCTAGCCCAGGTTGATTTAATTTAAAAATCATTTAGACGTAGAACCCTTTCATTTGTGAGACTGGATATTGAACATCTTCATCTACATCTTATTGGTTCTACTGGGCTTCGTCAAAAGGAAAATCTTCAGATAAGTATAATTTAATTTTGTGTATCTTTTGTGGTTTGTAAGATTCAGCCAGGAAAATCCTATATTTAGTTTTGTCTGAGATAAGCCAGAAAATCTCAGAGTGTGGGGTTTTTGTAATTGTGTAAGCCCATTTAAAAACACAATTGTGAAAGTTTTAAGGTGAACCTTGGAAACCCTTATTTGATAGTGAAAGCCAATACCCCGTAGGAGAGAATATTGGGAGTGGAGTAGTTATGTGGCTGTTTTTCAAACAGTTGGTGTACACACATGAACCACTATAATTCTCGGTGTTTGGTGGATACTTATGATGATGTATGTGTGGTGTTGAATGTTGTAATTTTCTTTTATGCACTTGTGGTGAATGTTGTAATAATTTAGATTATTTCCTTTGTCTCCTTCTAAGTTTGAGTTTTGATACTTACAAACGTTATAGAAATCAGGTTGTCCTACCATAAATCTTGGTTTTTGGTATAAGGTTGTCCATATAACTCAGTTTGTATCAACCTCTCAATACTTGTGCATTTGAGATTGCTTTTAATTGTGTCATCTATCTTTTTTGTCTTTGTAATTCTGCATTTATTTTTTAATTTGGTATAGTCCTATTCACCCCCCCCCCCCCCCCTCCCTTCTAGGACTTTAAGTTCGACCTTTTCAATAACATGTGTAACTTAGAACTAATAAAACTACTGAGTTAGCTACTCACTCATACCTAGGACAGTATTTTAAAATACCAACCATACAACATTATTGATGTAGGTACTAGCGAGACCTCAGATGGGTAGGCATAGATTAGCTTGTGCCACTATCATTATGTTTTGGAGGATAGGACAAAAACTAAAAATTTTACACCTCATTCATTTGGGTATGTATATTGTGGCTTGTATAATCCCCATTTGGGCAGACACCACTTTTTAATTGTACTATGATTGTTAGCCCTATATTTATTAATTTTTATTATCTTTACCTCATGTTTGATCCGATAATTTGAATTGCGTTACTCTGATTGCTTGTGTGTGAAATGAATGTGAATCAGAATGAGGTCACACATGCATTTTCATTTGATTTTCGCCCGAGAATTTGGGATTGGGGTCTCTGTACTCGAGTGCCGATTTTTGGGGCATTATAGGCAACCCAACATAGTGGGGTTAATTGGCTTAAGTAGCTTCTCCTACCCAAAATCATATATAATATGTCGAAAAACTCATCCCAATTTGCGAGATACGACTGATTTAAGTTCTTAAGGGTCTGGATCGTTTCCGCCTCCAATCAGGCCTTCTCTGGTCCATCTTTGCCATGAAAGTGTCTGCAAGCCTTTCTACATGAAAAATGATTAAATTTTGCAAAGCCATTTGACGGCTAATAAACCTTGGGTGCTTGATGAGGGCATAAAGCTCTTTGATTGCTTTATACATGCAAAATGAGTCCGGCTGCCAAGCTAGGCCCGTTAGAAGCTAAGTGCATATTTAGGCATTTTCTCCTTCATTCAAGTTTTTTAACCAATTTCTTTCGATCCTATCCATCCATGAAGTCATCTGCCACCTGTGATACAAAAACTTCGGTTAAAATGTGCACCTTGCAAGATATGCAAGAAACTATATGAAGAGAGAGTTGATTTTCAGTGTCTTTAGAGCATCACCACCATCTTATGTGGCCCACTCATTACAAGCATCCATATAACCTTCTTATTGTCCTTTGCAAGGGCTTCAAATTGGCAAAATAATCGATGTAAACCATCAACGATATGAGGAAAACAGGCACTCGAATTTGTGTCCCGACAAAGTAATCTATAGCTAGTATCCTGCATAACTTGTGTTTGTGCGATTTTGAAGGACTTCGAACTCTGTGTGAGGCCCACAAGCTTCTTCTAACCTATAGTGAATTGACACATGGATATGCAAAATACACAATGATGCTAGAAACATAAAAATCTGTGGAGAAACTTGCGAGATCTATGCGCCCAAAGTCGAGCATGAGAGTTCCTGCGAATGACTTCTTCCTTGGGTTTGGGGGTTAAAACAGGTATGTTGGGCCTCCTTCTTGCGGCCCACTTGATGATGCTCAGATGGATTGGTTATTAAGATACATCATTGAAGTAGCCCGCTGCCAGTGGTGGAAGTTGTCCACCCGGGTCCAAGCCTACATGCATCACAAAATCTAGACAAGGGGTATCAATGGGTCGTGGTCGGGCCAAGAAAAATAAAAATATTTTGAATAGCCCAGCCGTCAGGCCTGCTGAATAGTTTAAAATCTAGGTCCAATCCAACCCCAGGACCAGCCTGTTGACACTTGACAGCCCTAATCCGGACCACTCAAACTGCGGGGTCCGTTGATTGGGAAGGTGGCATGGATCATATGTGCTTTGCATGGTAGGCTACCTGAGTATCATATAACTCTTCTTTATATATATATGGAAACTTCTTATGAGGTTGAGCTGTATGGCCCCACCATGATTTGTGTCGTACATCTACCCCATCAGTCAGATGCGCCTTGGGCTTAAAAATCAAGTCAATCCATGACTTTTGTGGGCCACACCACATACAAAAGTTGAGAAGGGTTATCCTCCCATTAAAACATCCATAACCGTGTTTAGGCCCACTGAGATGTCGTTCACAAATCCATCCCATCCATTATGTGTGTCCCACTTGAATGAGCGGTCAGACCAAGTTTCAGATGCATCCAAATTTCAAGTGGGCCCCACCATATGCTTTTATATATTTTAGGCATGTCTTCATATGATTTTAGATGATATGGCCCACATGAGTTCCGTGTACAGCTGATTTTTAGGATATCCCATAATTTGAAGGATACCCATCAAATGCACGATGTTGATGTTCAATACACATTATGGTGGGGCCCACACAACTCGACCTCATGGGAAGTTCCCATGAGCTCGATCGCATAGAACCATTTCCCACACACCCACACACACAATGAAAGGCGTGATCTCATAGTTCTTGGTCCGTGAAGATGCATTGTTAGGTGTTCCATTTTTCCATTGAGTCCGAACCTAAACCTATGCTCAAGAGATAGTTGTCCATACATTGATAAGGGATGTATGGATTCTCGAGAAGAGAGGAGCCGTGGTGGTCCCCCCCAGACCGCCCGGATCCCACTAGTGAATAGAAAGATGCAGCCTGCAATCCAAACTGAGGACGGGTTTTTGGAGTTAGCTCACCCTCGCGGGATCGCGACCCTTTGTCCCGGCCATTGTAGTGGAGGGATGCTGTGTGTTCCCCACCATGATGCGTGTCGAACATCTACCCCATCAGTCACATGCACCATTCCATGGTGGGCCTCGGGCTTAAAAATCAAGTCAATCCATGACTTGTGTGGGCCACACCACATACAGAAGTTGAGAGGGGTTACCCTCCCATTAAAACATTCATAATCATGTGTCGGGCCCACCTAGATGTGGTTCACAAACCCCGCCCATCCATTACGTGTATCCCACTTGGACGAGGGGTCTGACCAAGTTTCAGATGTATCCAAATTTCAAGTGGGCCCTACCAAATGCTTTGATATATTTTAGGCATGTCTTCACATGATTTTAGATGGTATGGCCAACCTTAAGTATATTGATTCTACATGTTTGGCTTCCCTTTATAAAGGGGTTTTTTTCTCATTCTTGGAGCCCAGCGCCCATCTGAACATTGAGTGAGGGATAAGCCTTTTTTTTTTTGGTTAGCTGGTTAGTACACCCACAGTCAGATCACACTTCACTGTTAGGCACCCCCCACTAGGAATCGATGCCATGACGTCAGTGTTGAAACGAAGTATCTTTCACTCAATCTACCACTTGAGTTATGCATCGGGGTGTGGTGGGGGATAAGCTTTGTTGCTTCCATCATGAGATATATAGAGGCCACCAATTGGGTCATTAAGCCCATTGGAAGGCAAATCCAATCCGTTCATTTCTTTTGTAGCCCACCATTCTTTTTAGAAAGATGCTAACCTCACAATAATATGAACTCTCTATGAACCATGAAATTCGACGACTGATAGTAGCAACCACTCACTGTCAACTATTTCCTTGCACCGTGCTTCACGTGATCGGGAGATGTGACTCGTTCTTCAGACCCTTAACACCACAAGGATGGTGCCTGTGGGGCCCACCATCAGGTGTGTGTAGAATCCAATCCATCCATTGGAGCTGACATTTCGTAACATACCATGGGCCAAAGAATGAGCCATGTTGGCAAATCAATTGGACTACACACCACGAGAAAACAATTGAGAGTGAATAACCACTTGTATCAGTTGTTTTTACCATAGAGCTCCTATTAAGTTGAAGCTGGCATATTTCCACTGAAATAACGGGTCACGAAGAGAATGAACATATTTGACCTACCTTAAAGTAGGCCCAATATCACGTGATGACCACCTCATGTAGTGGCATTGAAGTTTGAAACTACTCCTTTGAGTAAAAGTAGGTACCAACATAACTCCCAATGCAAATGCATTTTGGTTCATAAAAAAAAAGTTAAAAAGATGCAAGGATACTTTAAGAAAAAGGTAATGAAAATGAATACTATTAGTTTAGAAAGGCGACAGGATTATTTTGGTAAAAATCTTTTTGTTTTCAAGCGGCAGATTACATGGGACGCAGATGGCGTCCTGACGCAGACACTGCCACTAAGGGCTGGACGCTTGTTCCATAACTCTAAGTGGCCACACCAAAGGGATCAATGGTGGACATTAGAGAGGGTGCAGCCCACCGCAAAAACTTCAATCTGTGTTGTTTATATGCAATCCTACACCTTCATCTGGTGCATCGATCCCAACAGAATGAAGGGTGTTCCGAAATTCAATTGGGCCAAACCAGGTATTTATATGGGTTTTAGGTGTGACCATACATGACTCCTTGTGGTGTGTCTCACCTCAGTTTTGGGTCAAGATGTTCTCATGTATGATGAAAATTAAGAGGCCTAACGATTCCACGTAAGCTTCACGGGTAGGCTCCACACAGCTCGAAACTTTGATAATTACACTGCATGTGCCTATGATCATTACAAATTTATGCGTATCTGTCTAACGAATAGTGTTGATATTTTGAAAATCTCATCATTTTTACAGGAAATAAAGCATACAACATTATCCTCATAATATGTGAGATTTTCAAAAATATTGGTAGTTTTGAATTGTTCATTTTTCACCAAATTATCCCAATATTAATGTACGCGTACTTGACATTCTATTATAATTAATATTATTTATTTTATTTTTTTATTTTTTGAGAGATTTCCCAAAATCCTCTATGAAAAAAAAAAAAAAAAAAAAAACAGAAGAAATCTCCTGAGAAATTTCCCAAAATGAGATTTCTCAGTATGATGCTTCTTAGTCTTCTATGGGAAATACATCAACGGAGCAATCAAGCGCATCCTCAACTATTCAAAAAACATAGGTTTTCCGGTGAAAAGAACAAAAATAGCGTGTACGTTGGTCCAGGCCGACCCTGGCCCGGCCTGGCATATAGGGCCAGAAGCCTTTTTACCCGATTAGAGCTAGGACCGGCAAGCCCAGGTGGGGAGCCTTTTTACTCCAATTAGTGCTACGGCCTAGTCAAGGCTAGGGCAAGGTTGGAATAGTGCCGGGCCAGGGTCAACTGGAACTTGGCCCAAGCCCAGCTAATTCCTATCCTTATGAGGGACAGGAAGTTCTAGGTGATCACACAGTCATGTAAAAGATCGGAGCCGCTCATCACCTTACCCCCGCTTCAAAATCAGGCTAATCTGATGTATGTGTTTTGTCTACATCCATCATTATGTATGTGTTTTATCTATGCCATCCATCATGATGTATGTGTTTTATCCATGCTATCTATCCCTTTTTTCATATCATTTTAGGGTATAAGCCTAAAAATGAGGTATATCTAATTCTCATGTGGACTACACCACCGGAAACAATGTTGATTGAATGCCCACCATTGGAAACTACTAGGGACCACCAATGTTTTTGATGAAGCTCATATTTTTTATTCCCCTTCGTCCGGGTCTTTGTGACCTAATCAACAGGTTAGAGGGGAAATAAACATTACAGTGGGCCATAGGAAGTTTTTATCAGTGGGCTTTCAATCACTACTGTTTTCTTGTGGTGTGGTCCACTTGAGCTTTGAATCTGTTTCATTTTTAAATTTATGTCCTAAACTGAATTGGAAAAATAGATGGACAGTGTGGATATATAAAACATATATCATGGTAGGCCTGACAGAGCGACTACTACCAGTGTCAGCAGGCAATCAGCATCCTGGGCTAGGACATAAATAGAAAGTTTTTTCTTTTTTTTCTTTTTTTCTTTTTTTTTTTTTTTTTTTTTTTCTTTTAACACACGCGCACACACACACACCCACACACTCACACCATAGCGGGATTTCACCACTTATGGATAACGGAACCCTTGACTGGGTGTTGAAACTCCTTAGAGTCTACCACCGGAGCAAGAGTAAGGATCCATAGAAAGTTTTTGTTAAGGGCACGTTTGGTTGCACCAAATTCCATCAAATATCATGACAATGTCCACCAAATTTGATCACAATATTTTGTGCAACCAAACGCACCCTAAACCATGTTGCTGTCCAGAAGTAGCCCGAGTCCGATCCATGGGCCTAAATGTCGAGTTCTAGCCAAGCCAGTGGAGAGACAACCCTATGAGTCCAATTGGTCCTGAGTCTCATGACCGGCTCCAATAGAGCAGGGACTCAATAGAAACATTGTCAAACCATGTATTTCCAAGTCCTAGAAAGAATTTGCTAAGGCTTTAACGTGGGTCCCAGATCTGAATGGCGGGCCTGGATCTCAAGCCCAAGCAATAACTAATTGCGCATTACCTGCCTTTAAGTCCCACATCCGGTAGGGCATCTATGCAACGGATTAATGGAAAAAAGGCTACCTAATACTATATCTCAACTATTCCTCAAATGTAATTGTGACCAATGAAATAGGATTTTACCGCTTATAAAATAATGGTTATATTTAACATAGAGAAAGGTGTGATGAGGAAGATTACGGTCTAGTTCAAGTGTGCAAAACCTTGAGTCCACAGCGTTAATCTTGAATTTAGAAAGAAAAAAAATAAATGAAAATTCAGAATTTCATTAATCAACAATCTTTAAACTTCCCGTTAATAGTCTTAATTCGATTAAACTAAAATTTACTTGAAATACTAAAATTATTGAAGGTATAAAGTCCTAATTTAAACACGCCAGATGATTCTTGACATGATTAGAAGGCTGCATATAGTAAAACTCTAAAATGAACAAGGTATGTCCAAATTAAAACTTATTATAAATAGTAAGGTTTTTTCTTCTAAAACTTAAATTTTGAATATGAAGTAAGCATGTTTGTTATTTATTTATTTTTTATTTTTATTTTATTTTTATTTTTTTTAGTGAAACAGAGTTACGCGACGTGCTTATAGGGTCGGTTCATCCCGGATGGCTTGTTACAGTCAAAATTGATTCATAGGTCATACCTCCCATAATGATACCTAGATAAAAAGTTATGGCTAATTTACGATTTGCACTTTGAGTGATAATCTTTCCCTATCTGAAATGAATTTCTTCGATCCGTACGTACTTAGGGCCCAATTAAATCATGATCTAGATCAGGTTAATTTACTAATTACTCATGGCTGAGTGAAAGACTATTTGCCACCCCACCTACATTGTCCAACACCGACAATATTTAATATTAATTAAAAGATCAAATAATATTTTGATATTGTAAATGCAGTTTGTCCCTTTAGGTCTTGTTAATTAAGCATTTTTTAAGTTATTTAATTTCCTACTTCCGGTTGAGTTCCTTACAGTCTTGACCCAATCCTAATCATGACACACACACACACACACACACACACACACACACACACACATATATATATATATCCCTTCCAATTCTGGTGATATCCAACTTGACTGGACCAGAGTCTGCTTAACTTCTTCTAGTTTCAATACTAAGGTTGGGCCAACAAATCTAATAATGGCCCAGCTTCTAAACCCAAAAAGAAGTGAGGAGAAACGAAGAGTTGTGTTCTTTTCTAATCTTAACTAAGTTGTGATTAAATCGAATGCTTTCTGAGTTTTAATGAAATCTGAATAGACTCATCTCAGCTGACTGAGTCTCTCATTTAAGTCAACTCATTCCAAGCTCACGCAAAGAGAGTGAGAGAATGAGTTGTTATCTGAGTCGACTCGTCTGAGTCAACCGAACTGCGTACATTAGAAATTTTCTAGTTTTTAAGTTACGACTTGCCTGATCCCTCTCGTGATTGTCCAGCCCTAGAATAGGAGAGAGAGAGAGAGAGAGAGAGAGAGAGAGAGAGAGAGAGAGAGAGAGATTCTTGGCATTGGGCTTTACGAAACTTTCCTGAAGATCATGATTAGGAATTCTTACATGACAACTCACACTGTTGTAGAGAGACATGACTAACGCAAGAAAAAACCTTTTGATAGACATTATCAATCCTAAAAGATTGGTTGGCAGTTGTCTTCCTCTTCTCTCTCTTTTTCATCATCAACCCCTCCCTTGACTCCGTCCCTTTCTTTCTTTTTCTCTTTTAGCATCCTCCCTTCAAACACTCGTGTGTGCCTGACACGTGTGCCATAACATCCGAGCCGTCCAATAGGTGCATCCACCATCGAGATTCTCTGGCCAAAATATCAATCTGTTCTTTCATCGGCTCATCCATTCGTCTTCTACGTCGTCCAACTAGATGGACCCAGCTAATTCTTTCCCTAGGACATCTAAATGATCGGGCACACCTTATCAATGGCTTCAATCATGCACAGGTATGCAATGTAACATAACATGTTACTGTACTTGTTACATAGCACTTTTACACGTTGCGCACGTGCCAACCTGGTAAGTGTGCAGGGACATCCAAATGATGTATAAGGTGCTCCGACCATGAAGATTATCATACTCAAGCTTCATTTTGGTTCACTTACCAGGTGGGCCACGTGAACGTTCGATGTGGACCGTTGGCAGTTAAGTTTGAGCTATAAGTTCTTTTGATCCAATGGGACCAAATTGAAGGTGGGACCGGACTTATTCCATTGCGAGACCCACCTTATGTACTTATACGATGTCCCTCACACATACTACGTTAGCACTTGCGCTGAGGGTAGTGGTGGAGCAAGGGCGTCTCATACCTCTATAGTGTGATAGAATTCTTTCCTTTTCACTAACATCTTACTTACCTCGTTTTCACCATCATACGTCCCCTCACTGGGGCCTAGACAGACAGATCTTCTGATGATCATCAGAATTATTCATATCATAGATGCAGTTCTAGACCCTCTATAATAAGAAATATATGACTGTTGATGGTAGAAGAAATTTGGACAATTAAAATGATAGCTTTCAATGCATGGTGTTCTAATCCACAAAAATCAATAGGCAAAGTAATCATTTTAGTGTGATCATTGGAACATGGCCCATCGTGACAATAGCTTACCTAAAATGTTGCCAACAACCTTTTGCCCCTCACGGCCTTCAAACACTACCTCCTAATGACTAGCTGTTGTGGTCGTTAAATAGGATGGGCCGGTTAAATGCCCCTGGATATTGTTTTTAAAGCTATAGGCTCTCTTTGTTGCATGCCATCATTTCATATCTTATTATTAAAGCCTTTGCTTAACCGGCCATTCAAATGCCTGTTGTGGACTTTACCTTTTTCCTATGTAGCAACTGACATGTAAAGTGGTCCTAGGGCTTCCGAGGTTGATGTGCGTGGCCTACTTTGTTATTTCTCAAATTAAGAATTGGCTAATTGGATCCAATGACCATATATCAAGGAGGAACCAAGGACTCTTTTAGCTTGATTTTCATAAAATTTTGGTACAGTTGGAGTATGGAAAATGTGTCTCAATTGGTTAACTCTTGCATACATCATATTATTAGTCGGTGTCTGATTTAGACAAGTTGCAAGTTTGCTAATCGAATCCTCTGATCATTTTTAGGTCTTGCAAATGACCCTCTTCAAGTTTTTAAGCCCTTTCGGGCTAGCAAGAGGTCAATTTATCAAAATGCAACGCGTTTTGAGTTCTTCAAGGGTCATGGCGATTTGGTCGGAATCGGATGGGTTGGCCCAAAAATCTATTGATCCAGCCCATCAACTATACTCGAGGACTGCTTGAGATGCATTTGGCCCAATTCATGTAGTCCCTTGATGGGTGTCAAATCCTACGGATATCTTTTTTATGGAAGCCTAGTGAAGTTGATGAGCAGTTTTATCTCATTTTCAGGTGGGGGTCTACAAATGGCTATTATAGCATAAGGATTGGTTCATGCATACATGAATAGACAAGGTATAAGTGACATGTTTCCATTCATGTGCAGAGGTTATGTAAAACAATAGGGTGGGAAAGTACCATAAATGGTGAACCCTAAAAACCTTAAACCCCTCCTTATAAATTAAATCATATTTCAAAAGGAAGAGCATCTCAGATAAAGAGAGCCATGGACCCCACCCGACTATATGAGGTTCACATTTGTGGATGTGTGTTTCATTTGCCGTATTTAGAGGCTGGGGTTGGGTTATCACTCTTCTTCCACCTGGGATAGATAAGGGAGGGACCGTCTATGTTGAAGGATCCACATCAACATTGTTTGTGAATCTTTATTACAAACATATAACTTATTGGTAAAATCTAAACCATTTTTTATAAGGATTAATGCCTTAGAATTCTAAGATTATCAAAGGTAGCAGATCTTAGGATTAAAATAAATCTAGATGTTTTAGAAACCTGTTCAAATTCTGATATGTTTAATGAAAATTCAACACAAAATGGTAGAAAAAAAGTTACAATTGAATGCAAAAAAATAATATTATTTATATGCAATCGATTGGATTAAGAAGGTTAGTGAAACTATTAATGTAACTTTGTGGTGTTTAGTTTCATTTTTAACTAATGATCATTATAAAGACAAAGTTACATGTAATGTGGTGCTATAAAAGCATGCTATATGATACTAGAGAAACCACGGTAGCATGATGTTGACTCCATTCATAGAGGTAGGAACAACATCATATCTTCTTTAAAGATGAAAATAAGATTACCATTTCCTTTATAATTGATGTAAATTGACTTGAAGCTTTCCAACTGTAAGGGAAAACTTTCCTACCAGTGGGTGGTATAGAACTTATGATTAATCTAGAAAAAATTAACGTCATTGAATAGAGAACTCAAAAGTTCTAAAAGACTACGAAATGGATTATCGCTTGACAAGTGCAACCATTTTAAGAGTTTCAAAGTATTCTAAGAAGCCAATGTAATGATGATTTTTTCTAAAAATGAATTGTTGCCAACAGGAACCTGTTGTAGGTGCCTTGATTTGCCAATAACATGTGCTAGTGTGTCTTGAGTTAATTGGGCTTCCAGTGGAAGACGAAGACAACCAAAGACTTGAAGACTTGCAGAATCAAAGCTTGAAGACACAGGTAAATTGATATGCCTTGGTGAACCTAGACTTAGACCCCTTTAGTTTCAAAATAACCTATCTCTAGATGATTCAATATAATAGGAAAACACTTGATTAATCATTAAAGCCTTATGAATTAACTTGAACAAAGTTTAGTTAGGCTTTAGAAGTATTCTTTGGATTTTCAGTTCAACCTGAACCATTTTCGATCAGACCACAAATAACCAAAAGAGTCTAACAAGCAATATTTGGAAATTTCAGTACATTTTTTATCCAACCGGTTGAACCTTCAACTCGATTTGGTTCGACCAAATTATACTTTTGGTCCAACCGAAGGTGTCGATTTTTGTTTAACAACCTTGTGAACTATCCTTGGCTATTTTTGGTCAAATTGAACATTTTTAGATATGACCGAACAACTAGTAGTTATAGATCCATTGTGGCCTTTTTCTTATAAAACGAGCACTTAGACCTTAGCAAATTAGATGATTTTTAGTAGTTTTAGAGGCTCTATGCATATAAATCCTATCATATACATTTAGACTCTAAATCAATGAAATCCATGTCATTTTCCTTGTGAATCATCACTCTAATGAGTATTCCAAGCTCCATTTGAAGATGTACATGTTTTCTTACATTCTCTAAAGGATTGACAGTAATCCTATAGGTAAATCATTTGTCTATAATCCTCTAGAATGCCCATATAGGTGAATCCCCTCTTGGAACCTACTATCCCATTAGTTTAGGAGATTCGACCACCATCCCATTACCTTGCCATCCTTGTAGGTACATCATTGGAAGGTATCCGATTGTTGAAGTTGAAGAAGATCTACATCAAACATCGGGGGAATTGAAAAGAAGTTGATTCAAGTATGAAGAAGCATCTTAAGAAAGACATTATTAATGATGCTCATTCATTAGTAAGAATTTATTTTGATTTTATTATATACTTAAGTCTTTTGTAGATTTGAGTATGAAGTTTGAAACCCAAACTGAACTAAGTTTTTATGTGAACCATCGGCAGGTGTGTATGTAAAGGTTATTAGTGAGCTTATAAAAAATATTTGTTAGTCTCTATGTGAGCCACTAGTGGGTGTACGTGTATGTAAGGTTATTTGTGAGCATATAAAAAAATACTTATAAGTCTCTGTTTCAGCCTTCGACGGGAGTGTATGTAAGTCCTTGTGTAGGAATGTAGAGGTTAGTGGTGAACCTATAGAAAATCATTGTAAAGGTAATTGTGAACCTATAGCAAACCATTGAGATAGTGAAATCCAAAAAACTTGAGTTTGACTTCGTCATCCAGGAGTGGATTAAGAATTTAACTGAACCACTACATATCATTCTGTTTGCGATTTTTATTGTGTATGAATTTATATTTATGCTTGTGATTGGATTTATTTATTTCATATGGATATATGAATAGATTGTATGATAGGAGTTGATAACACCTAAAATTTGTGTATTTATCCTCTCAATTGCATTAGCTTTCCTAACACTTAAGTGTTAATTTGATCTAATTATATAAGTTTTCTATATGCAAGGAGAATTTGGACCTAAAGAAGAATATGTGCTTAAAAAGAGATCAAGCTGAAGATGATAAAGAATTAAAAATTTGGAAGACATTAATGAAGATTTCATGTGCTAAAGATCCAAGAAAACTAAGGATAAAAGATAATGAAAAAGCTAAAAAATCACAAAGTGCATCAATAAAAATAATAGACTATTCAGCCCCACCTGAGGTTTGTTTGGTCCGAATGACTGTGCACAAAACGGTCCAGAGATAAATAATAATTTTTAGAAATAATTCAACTCGACACTTAGGTTCAATCGAAGTCTTGTTCGGGGCGACTTAAAGGAGACAAAGACTTCAGACAGATTTTGATGAAATTCAGCTGCGACCAAAGGAATATTCGGTTGGACTCGATGTGACCAAAGGCTATCATCAGTTCAACCAAAGTGTGATATGAGTGCGTAAAATTGAAGTCAGTTCCAAGTTAGTGAAAGTTTTTCGTATTTAAAGGAGTGTTCAAAGCTTTCCTAAATACGAATTAGGGCTTGCGAGAAAGTCCTAGAGGTGGTGAAGCTTCCACAGGGCTGTCCTTCTTTTTCGATCCATCAAATCTTATTTATCATTTTAGTTTTTCTTTCCAAGATGTTAGCCATGTTAGGCTAATCTCTTAGCTAAGGTTAATGGATAAAGCTTATAACAATTATAATGTTTAGTTTATTTGATTCAATAACATTGATATGAACTACAATAATATATTAAAATAGATTTAGATTTACTTTAAAACCTTTGAGTTGTTTACTTTTGAATTTTTTGTTCACTATGGGTACAATAAATGCTCTGATTTAACAATTATTTAGCCTGAATTAGAGAAGGATTCAATCTATACAATTGATTAATCTATTGTTGTGTAAAGGTTCTTTTGATGCTTTTGATTCCTTGTGATTGAGATCATAGTGCTTCATGAGAGAATTGTTCAACCAAATTCATTTTCTTATTGGTGTTGATGATTAGTTAAATAGAATTATCTTCTAATTGGATAAGATAGGACTTCGATTACAAATGAGTTATACATTGAATCAGTGAATGAGATATTATGATTGTTATAAGTGAAATCCTGGATCCTTTCTTTTATTTATTATTTTAAAATCATTTTCTACATTTCTAGATTAAAAACCCAAACACCTTTTACCTTTAAATTAATTTTAGATTGTGTTACAAATTCCTTGAGGATTCGACCTCAGTTTCTCCGAGTTATTATTACATCTTAGCCTTGCACTTGAAGTTGTCAACCCTTAGGTTCAATCAAGTTTTTGGTGTTGTTGCTAGTGAGTGATGTTGAACATAATTAGGTTTAAGTTTTCTAGGTTTGATTTTTATTTTATGTTAGATTTCTCTATTTTCTTAAAAATTTCTAATATAGGGTTTTTAGTTTTTTTAATTTTAGAAATTTTTAGGAGTTTATTTTTTTAGATCTTCTAATATTACAAAGATCGTTTGCTTGTTTTTCTTTGTAGTACCATCTAGTTATAGTTCCTCTCTTTTGGTAACATCTCTCCTCACCCCCTATAATTTGTTTCCGTATTGTTGTAATTATTTTTTTTATTTGGGTTAATGATTAGGGTTTTATCATGTTCATGCCGGAGTGGACACGAGAATACTCTAATCAATTTCTAAGAGATGAGATATTGGTTGAAGGGTGGACAGATTATTATGTTAGGAATCGCCCAATGTCTCATAAATTAGCTGGAACCACGATTGAGAACTGACTGGGTTATGATGTTCCACTGGTTAAGAAGACAATGTGTGATTATTGAATGGGTGATTACGCTTATCAACCGTCGAGTACGCCCACATATAGCACATATGATCTTGATTGGTCGAACCATCAGAGCTTAAATTGGATAGGTGAATCAACCATGGATTCTAGCAACTATTCCCTTGGGCCCCCTACTTATAAGATCCCACCGAAAATAACTTATGAAGTTCTGGTTCAGAGGTTCATGGATGCTCTAGAGCAAGTCAACCAAAATATCATGCAAACATTCTGAAACATCGGGACATCATTTGAGATATTTCCATCCTCTATTCAAAGAATTTAGTCATGTCTCATTGATGAAGAATGCAATTTTCTAGCATGGCTTCAGCCTAATCCAAAAGTATAATGTGAGGAGAGTGATCTCAACTTTGCTTGTATGGCATATTGAATTTGAGAATGAGGAGCCAGAGTATGTTCAAGAGCTTATGGTTCAGTTTCCCGAGGGGTTAATCTTATCTGAAGCACCAGTTAATGATTGAGAGACAAAGAATTTTCAAATAAGGTGATATTGATACAATCCACCAACATGACATATTTGATTCCATTATGGAGAGTGAGTCCCTTTTCAATGAATGTCTCCACTCTCTAAAAGTATGCTTAGCATACTTTGAGGATTTTAATGATGACATGATTAAAGAAATATTAAATTCCTTATAAGACAATATTAACTTGCCTGATACTGACCATGAAGGAAAGTATTATGAAAAGCCTCCTTCCACCAATTCTGAATGTTTACCATTATGGTTAGAGGAGCTGGAAGTTAAACTGAAGCTCGAGACCTCAGATTTTTATAAAGACTAAGCTGGCTAAGAACTTTAATGAAATTCAGTTTTGAAAAAAAATTCTACTAAAGGTGAATCATTTATTCTTTGCAAATCCAAACTTACTATAAAGTAGGTTTATGGATCATCTTGTTGAAAAACCTATTGAGAATTTTACTAAGATACTTGTCAGAGAAAGAACCGATGCCTTTGGATGATTAATAGTTTAGGTTTAGGATTTTAATACTTTCTTAGGATTAGTTTATTTATTAGTTTAGTTTAGTCACTGAAACACCACTTGATATGAAGTTCGCACTAGTATATCTATATGTCACATTTCGAGTACTTTTCATCTATTCTTTATTTACGTTGCTCTTATATTTCTCTTATTGTATATGCTTATACATTGAAGATAATGTATAATTTAGGTAGGCTGAAGCTTTTGAAATTTTTTTTTTTTGGATTTATGCCAAAATTTTAAATGTTTTAGCTAAATTTTTTATTTTTTATTTAAATTCTGTGAATTTAAGTAGTTTTGAAGATAATCTAGAGATTAGAATGACAAAATACTAATGTTGAGGTTTTTATTTTTTTTTGAAACCTGAATTCTAGTTATTTGATAGATTTCAAAGTTAAGTTCGAAGTTATTAATTTTTAACTGAAAGTTTTAAACATTAATAGAGTCATGATTTCACATGTCACATCGAACTTACACAGTAAAGTCTAAGTTTAATACTAAATTATTAACTTAATGATTATATATTGAGAATGATAAGAACCAAGCCTGGAGGATTTGTCCATCCTATTCAATAAAAATAAGTGAAAAAATAAGAAAAATAAAATAAAATAAAGTAATATACAACTAAAAAAACATTTGTCGTTGAAAAAGACTACCTATTGAAATTACATGAAAAAAAAGAGAGAGAGAATCTTTGAAGGGGAAAAGAAAAGTTTGAAAATAATTTGAAAGTCATCGATGGAAAAATCAAAAGTGGGAAGAAAGAGTGTTGAACTGTAAGGTAAGTTTTGTTTAGGCTTTGGTTATCATGAATATTTTTTTTATTATTATCAATGTTAACATGAATATAGATACTTAAACCTTTGATTGTGTTCAACTTAGATTTCACTATGCACCCATAAACCTCAATGTTTAGAATTTTTCTAATTATAGGATTAATGCTTTAAACTTCATTAGGATATTTACCAACTGCTAGGGTTTATATAGAAGTATATATGCTCTCCATTAATGTATATTGAAATTTTAGAATTTGAATTCTTTTTAGAATTGCTTGAGTTTATAGGAAATTTATTCATTTGGTTTCACAATATCTTTCGCATGTTTTGCTCGGGACTAGCAAAATGCTAGTTAAGGGTGTGATAAGGCCTAAATATTACAATTTATCCTCTCAATTACATCAGATTTATTAACATTTAAATGTTAATTTGATCTAATTATATATATATATATATATATATATTATGTGAAGGGAACTAGAGAACAGGCAAAGATATAGAGAGAATTGAGGGAGTCATCAGGGGCATGCCCTCTTCTCCAAAGACTTCACAAAATCCTGATCGTCTCCAAGGCCTTGCCCGACTTAGGAGACCAGCACTAGGGAAAACCATCCACTTACAAAAGATACCTAAGTCAATAGTAGGGTTGGAATCGGGGATATTTGACCATCTCTTTAGCAAAAAATGGTGTCGGATCTCCCATTTTCTTTCTCACATCTCAAATAAACTTGCATTTCAATCCACACATCCCATACATATCAAAAGCACGAGCTCACTTTCATTTATCTTTTATTCGGCAATAATAATTTTTCATCTTTTTATTTTATTTTACTTAACCGGGTCTTAAACCCTGTGCAGTAAGGCTATATCTTGTTTAGTTTCTCTTTTTACCTACCTAGAGTCTTAAACTCCTATAAACATGACTAGATGAAATTATGGCAAAACTCCACCACATTCAGTAAAAATTTGTAAAATCTAGCGAAGTTAAGATCATACATCGTGTGTGTGTGTGTGTGTGTGTGTGTGTGTGTGTGTGTGTGTTGGGGGGGAGGGAATGGTGCCTAACGCATTCCTTTTCTATAACCGAGGCCTTACTCATAATCTATGGCTACAATGCAACCGCATGAGTCACTTGAGTGGGGGAATCTTTTGATTCCTTAACCTTTAAGAAAGTCTACGATTTCTAGTCAGGTGTAGATTCTAAAGCTTCATTTGGCTAGTGGTGACTCTAAATTAAATGCGCTTTTATCTTTGAGTCAATCCCACATTTAAATCAAACTAAACTACAACAACGAAGGGGAGAAAGTCGAGGAAGTGGGGGGCATTTCTACGTCTGTGCTCATTTGGGATGACATTCACAACCTCAACTATAAAAACCCTTCATCCCCTGCATTCCCTACAATATAACAACCTAGAGAGAGAGAGAGAGAGAGAGAGAGAGAGAGAGAGAGAGAGAGCTCTATCTATCCAACTCATCTTGGCCATCCAACATGTCTATCCCATCGTAACCATCCAACCCATTCAGGCCATACATCCAAGGCATTCAAGTAATTTTAGTGGTAAGATCCCATGAAGTACAGTCAAATTCTAAGACCCTTTGTTAGCTTTTCACAAGAGGTGCATCAGGGTTCTTTGTTTCCCCATCACATCTTTTTTTTTTTGGGTTAACACCCACACCCCACATACTCACACACCTACCCACACCACATGGGCACTCAATCCTTAGTCTTAGTGTTGAAACAAAGCCTATCTACCACTAAGCTATGGAACCAGACCCATGTTGTTTTCTTATTGTAGTTTATTTTGCTTATCAATATGTTGTAACACCTCACTTTTCATACACTCCTTTGCTGAACATTTGTACTTTTTTACTTCTCGATCACAGACCCACCCACACCATGTGGGCACTCTATCCTTGGTCTCAGTGTTCAAACAAAACCTGTCTTCCACTGAGCCATGGAACCGGACCCATGTTGTTCTCTTATTGTTGTTTGTTTGGCTTATTAATATGTTGTAACACCTCACTTTTTATAAAGTCCCTTGCTGAACATTTGTATTTTTTTTACTTCTGGATCTTTCATACTCTGTAGTGACCACAACTCCTACCACATTAGAAATTGGGAGTTGATTTAGTCTTTACATTTTGTTAAGCAATAATCATCTCCTCAGTCTTTGAGCGCATTTGAGAAATAATCCTCATTAGTTTTGGATCTTGTTCTTGGTTGATCATCTCCTAGTTCTTTAAGGATATATAGTCAGACAACAATTAATGGCCTCTTTAATTTCAAATCTTATATGCGGCTCAATTAAGAAATAATCATCTCCTCGCTATTTTTATCTTGAACAAGCAATAATACTCTTCAAATTTGAATTTTGTTGGCAACTGAGTTGGGAAATAATCATTACATTTTTTATTATTAACCACAAAGGAAATAAGCCATAAGCTCTGAAAATTGAATTCCCAAAAATCTCTCAATCCTACTGTACATTCATACAAGTGGAGAAGGTATCTAACCTCTTCCTTCTTTGTCACCGAGGCCTTTACTTGGAATCCCTATCCAGTGTCTTATCACATGAGTCACTCAAAATCAGTGAACCTTTTACACCCACCTCACCGTGGCTCTATAGTATCCAAACAACCACAGATTCCAAGATAGTTGGCTAATATCAACTTAAGTCAAATCGCACCATTTGCAAGCCAATACACTACCATGCATCTTCTTGAAAAAGAAATACTAAACAGTGTTAAATGATTAATATTCAAATGTTCTAATTTTCGATTTTTTTTTATTGTCAATCCCTCCCAACGTCTTCTGTCATGAAGGCTTTGAATTATTGCAACCATGGATTGACGAATCTGAAAAGTAGGACGTCCAAGTCGACCAGAACTTGGTCTGACCTGATGCAGCAGTTTGATACTATGACTCACCCCCGACTTTGGATAAATCTTGCATATTTATGCCCAACTCGGGAAAGTCACTATTCGACCCGAGACTGGATGAATTGTGCACGATCATTACGGAAACGGATTGGCTACTCCCCCTGCCAGCAGCAATGGCTGGTGGTTGGTGCTCCGTGGGCCCACCATGATGTATGTGTTTCATCCATGCCGTCCATCTATTTTTATAGATCATTTTATTGTATGAGACAAGAAAATGAGATATATACCAATCTCAAGTGGACCACATTACAGGAAACAGTGTTGAATGATGGTCGACCATTAAAAACTTTTGGCCATAAAAGTTTTGGATCAATCTGATCTTTGTCTTTTCTCTTCACCTGGGTCTGTATGACCTAATCAACAGATTCGATGTCAAATAAACAGTACAGCGGGCCTTAGGAGGATTTTAATGGTGGATATTCAATCACTGTTCTTTTCCTGTGGTGTGGTTCATCTGAGATTTATATCCCTTTCATTTTTGGGCTAAAGCTCTAAAATGATCTTTAAAAATGGATGAAACACATACATCATGTTGGGGCCCACAGAGCACCGACCATCAGCCACGGGGCTGGTGATAGGGGGTGTAGCCAATCCGTTTCCGATTATTACATCTAGAATCCCATGCAACACTAGCGTCGAGTTACAAGCCGGATGTATTGCCACAAGCTTAACTTTTTTCCTTCCTTCCTTCTTCTTCTCTCTAAATAGGGTTGGCAATGGGCCAGGCAAGCACTGGACTGAGGTTGGCCATAGTCTCCTTACCCTAACTCTAGCCCTAATCAGGTTTAAAAGGGCCTTGGTGCTTCCTCCACACGACAAAGACAAGGAAGGAAAAGGGTAGCATAAAAAATAAAAAAGGCTTTAAAAAAATCCAATCCAATGAATTTTTGCTGTTGTCTCTCCATTCAAGACATGTCCATCTTACAAATGATTATAACCTTTGAAACATTACCCGAATCTAAAATTGCTTTTAAACTAAAGATAGACCCTAAGTGAGAGCAGTTCAAAAGCTTTTTTAAAACCTTCTTTCGTTTCTTCTTACAACGGTGGCCTACTCCTGGCCCAGATACCGGCCTAGATTTCAAGCCCAGGTTGTCCCCGTGGTAAGTTTTAAGTGCCCAAGCCATGGCCCCACGGGCGGCTCGGCCCATTTCCACCCCAAGTCCGTAAAAGCATGCCAAACATATTCCCTACATTGGCCAAACCAGCGAGTTCCCGAGCCGCTGATCAGGTGGGCCTGACTAGGTACACCTATGAAATAAAATGTCAAGCCATTCCAGTCCCCTCATGTGCCGGGCCCCACTTGTACATTCGATCAAACGGGAATATATGCGGTGTGCCGCCACCTGATCAGTGGCTTCGGTCTACATGTGCACCTGCGAAGTGAACTCGCCGCGGTGCAAGTACGCATTTCACGATACTAAAACATGCGAAGTGAACTCGCGAACCATCAGTCATCCGAAGCGCTCATGGGACGAAATCTACGACGGTCTTCCGCAACGAGCATGTGAAGTCTAGGACGTGGGTGGCCTACTGACGCTGTCAGTAGCCAATAGCTACTGGACGGTGCTACGTGGGCCCAACATGATGCGTGTGTTTTATCCAATCCATTTATTCACTTTTTCAGGTCATTTTAGGGCATGAGACCAAAACTGAGGCACATCAAATACTCATGTAAACCACAATCAAGGAAATAGTGGTTAATGAGTTCAATAATTAAAAACTTTTTACGTGCCAGAAAGCTGATATTTCTGATTTCACTTCATCCAAGCCTGTTTCTTGAAATTTGGATCTGCCTCATTTTTTTTAAAGCAGGAATGATCGAAAAAATAAAGGATGGATAAAGGAAGGCCTACATGGGCACTGTGCAGTAGCTACTTCGCCACGGGCTGCGTCAACCAGGTATTCCGCGTATTGCAGACTCACCCCTGCCAATCCACGTGTCGCCCAGACAGTGCTACAGTACCTGTCAGTGTCGACAAAGCGGGTGGGAACACGTGGAGGCACCATCCGTAGCTCTCAGATATGCGCGGGCGCGATCCCAGCCGTCTGATGGCTCGCGGCCACTCGAAGAAGGATCAAAATCCCATGAGAGCTTCGGACGACAAAAAGCTACGCTGTTCTTTACTTTTGAGGAGAAAGGAGCTTTTCTTTTCCGTATATGACCCTCGGGCCGAGGATATGGATTCATACTAGGGTTTTCATTTGCGTTAATGGATCCGGACGCGGATTGGGTACTGCTCCCACCAGGACCTGGCTAGAGACGGACGGTCCTGTCAGGAGCTTCGTGGGGCCACTGTGATATATGTGCTTTATCAAAGCCGTCCATCAATTTTGACAGATCATTTCCGGACATGAAACCAAAGGGAGGTAGAACGAACACTTGAATGTACCACACCATAGGAAGCAGTGGTGACCATGACCCCAACCGTTGAAACCTTCCTACGGCTCACCGTGATGGTTATTTTCCATCCAACCCGTTCATAAGGTCGCATAGACGGGAAACCGTAAATATCAGCTTGATCGAAAACTTCCGTCGCCCCAAGATTCAATCCTCACTGTTTCCTGTAGTGAGGTCCACATGAGTATTTGAACCATCTAATTTTTCATCCCCTAAAATGATCTTTCAAATGGACGGTTAGGATAAAACGCGTAGATCACAGTGGGCACCACGGAGCCCTGACAGGACCGTCCATCTCTAGCTAGGTCTGGTGGGGTAGTACTCAATCCGCGCACAATGGATTCGGTCGTTGTTCAGATGGAAGCCACACCTATGGCCCAAAAGATATGTCCAATCTCTGGATTCTGTTCAGTTGAATATCAACCGACCATGTACTGATTTCCTTAACGGTGCATCTGCAGACAGCTAATGAATAAGCAGAGGCTATCCAGATGTAGTTGGTCCACCACGTGTTATCAGATCAACGGTCTGGATCACCGGTTGTGGCCCTGCCCATACTACCAAAATAGTTGAGTATCTTGTGCAGTTTCCTCGGGTCGAGTATCGTATAATTGCTTCCCTTTTTTACGAATCATCTCTCCGTTGTCTAGCTGACGTCCAGCTGGATTGACGGGCCCACCTTCCCGTTCCGGCGAGACATGCTCTCTCGCTCTCTCCCTTGCCAAACAACACCCTCTTCGCACCCTAATCATACACCCCATGATGTTGCCACGTCAGCATCTCAGAGGCCCGGCTCCGCGGCGGCTCCTCTCCATGGCTTGGCTTCCACTCGTCACCGCCCACCACATCCGTATCAAACATTTACACATGGAAATGTACTGATGTATGTACAACCTTTCTCTCCCACCAATGTGTCACTTGCGTAGAAAATCCAAGCCGCGATAGGTGGGCCACACTACGAGATCAGCTAAGGCGAAAATCAGGATGGTAAACTGATCAAATGAATGAATAAACGATGGTCTCACTCAACGCACGGTTATGATTCTTTTAAAAATGTATTGATTCAATTTCCCCCCTCAGTAATTTTTTTTTTGTCGCGCACCTTTCACACGGCTCGGACGTTCTACACGAGTTTTAGTATTGGCAGAAAATAAAGCATTTTGGAAGCATTTCTTGGTGCGTTTGACCTGTTCGTGTATAGACACCATGAAACCAACCGACGCGGCCCCGAGGTTGTTCGATCACTTACTGTTGTGGTCATGGTGATGTATGTGCCTTGTTCCAGGCTGCGAAATCTCTTGCTAGGGCATGATTTAAAAATGAAGAAGAAACAAACCTAATGTATATTGTACTTGATGAGAAATAAGTAGATGAAAAGATCTTAAAGATATTTGGAATACTTCTTGTAGAATCATAGTTGATGTAAATAAAATAAGGTGGCCAAATTACTTAAAAGTTTAGTGAGCGAGTAGAGAAACACGATCAAAACCGTTCAGATATAAAAGTGACGTATAGAAATAGTTAAAAAAGATAAACATAACAAAAGAATGATTTAAAAGAAGGCTTTTCTTACTACGGTACTCATCGCAGTAATTGAAAAAAGATATGGAAGAGCAAACAATAACAAAACTCTATAAATTGGAGAGGAATCCAGTGGAACAAAAAACTCCAAGTCTCAAACCAATCAAACTAAACAAATCTATGAATTTATTTTATTTCAGCTTATCTTAGGAGTAACAATAATTCTTGGTTATAATCTTTAATTGTAATCCAAAATCTACACTCATACATTGGAATCGTTCTTTTTCAAATATCACACAGTTCTTTTAAGATACGTATTTTCGCAGTCGCTCCTAGTGACCGATTGTGAGCTTTTTCTTTTGTTTGATTTGCACTTATATTTTGAAAGTCATTTCTTGTGAAAGGCACGAAGCAAAGTGTAGGGCTGCGATGTAGTAATAACTCTGTGAGAACGAGGTCAAATCATTAGGGAATGGGGAACACGGTTTAAAACTAATCATAATCTAACGGTTTGTCTAGGTTTTTAATTCAATGATTAAGGAAAGAGATTTCAAAAAAAAAAGAAAAAAGACTAAGGATCTAAGAATCCACTCATAGCAATCAATATATAACTCAATTGAAATCGAAGTCTTATTCTATCCAATCGGAAGATAATTCTGTTAAATCATTCATTAACACTAATAATAATATGATTTCGATTGAAAAATTCTCTTATGAAGCACTCAGACATCAATCGCATCGAATTCAAATTATTGATTGTGCTCGGAGTCTACAATAGATTAAGAAATTTTATATATTGATTCCTTCTCTAAACAAGAATTGTAATTGCACTTACAAGCATTCAATGTGCCCGGAGTCGACAATGGATCAAAGGTGAAACAACATAAAAGCTTTAAGATAAAATCCAAATCTATTTCAATTTACTTATCATCATTTAACCTATTGTTATTAAATCAAATAATCTAAATATTGTAATTAAACTACAAGCTTCATCCTTTAACCTTAGCTAAGAGATTAACCTAACATGATTAATATCTTTAAAGAAAAAAATTTAGAAATTAGAAAAGACAAACTAGATTTGAGAGGAATGAGAAGAAGAACGGCTTCGTGGAAGCTTATCTACCTTTAGGTCTTTCTCCTCTACCCTAAATGGCAATTAAGAAACCCTAAACGTCCCTTTAAATAGGAAAAACTCGCAACGACTTGAAACTGACTTCAAATTTATGCACTTTTGATATGTTTCGGTTGCACCGATTATCAACTTCAGTTGCAATCGAACATAACTTCTGTCGCACCGAATTTTTCTCTTGGTTGTAGTTGAATTTCTTCAATATTCATATGAAGTCTTTGTCTTCTTTAGATCGCACCGAACTCTCCTTCGATGGAACCGAACATGGCTTCGGTCGGACCTAATGTCTAGTCGAATTAACTTCGAAAATCACAGTTTCTTACTGGATTATTTTATACACATTTGGTTAGAGCAAACCAACCTTGAAGGTGACCGAATAGTCTGTTATTTCTATTGATGTACTTTACAGTTTTTTCAGTCTTTTCTCTCTCTTATGCACTTGATTTTCTTGGATATTTGGCACTTGCAATTTTCATTAATATCTTTCAAATTTTCAAGTCTTCTCTTGATTAATATTTTGAGCTTTAATCCTCATTTTAAGCGCGTATTCACTTTTAAGTTAAAATCTCCTTGCCTGAAGAAAACAAATATAATTATATTGAATTAAGACTTAATTGCAAGGGAAGTTAATGAAACTTAAAGGATAAATATGTAATATTTAGGGGTTATCACTCCCCTAGCCAACATTTCGCTAGTCCTAAGAAAAACATGCGAAAGATATTTTAAACCTAAATGAACAAATTTCCTTCAAATAATTCTAAAAATAGCCTAAATTATAGAAATTCAAAATACACTAATGTAGAGTACTACTTCCACCTAAACTCTAGTACTTCGTAATTGTTTTAATCAAGTTCAAAGTGTTTGAAATTACGGTATTAGGCCACAATGTGTTAAGTGCGAAAGCTTGACGAAGCTAATGAATGAAGCTTATGTCCTGCGGCAGGGTGATTAGGAACCAATATAAAAATATGCCTATTTAAAAATTTAATTGCCTAAGTTAAACTAATTTCCAATTAAACTAAGTAAGACAATATAACTCTAACGCTTCTAAGCTAATAGAGTGTCCAATCACATAGATTACAAATGATTTGCAAATAAGCAACTAGGCTATCAAGATAGTGAACATGTCTGTGTGGGAAGTGCTAACTATCAACTTAAGTAATCATCTAATCATGCATATATAATTAAGCATTCAAACACAATAGCATAATTAAATAAGTGCACAAATAACACTCCCAAACACAAGCATGTATAGTGGTTCAGCTACTTGCCTACTCCACTCCCGATGGATGTACTCAACCCATGAGTGTACTGGATTTCACTATCGGAGGTTTTAAATCAGCTTCACATCAAACCTTTATAGCCCTACATAAGGACTCTAAGATTTTTGCCTTATACAAGAGTAAGGGTTCTACTCCCGAACCCAACAATTTAGGATTTACACAAGAGCTAAGGTCATACACAAGAACCTTACGGTTTAGGCTCTACATAAGAGTCAATGTCCTACTCTCGAACCTAATATTTATGCCTTACACAAGAGCAAGGGTTCTACTCCCTAACTCAACAATTTAGGCTCTGGACAAGAGTCAAGGTCCTACACAAGAACTTGAAATTTATGCTATATGGAAGAGACAAGGTCTTACGAAAGAACCTAGGTGAGTTTGAACACAAACTCTCGCACTCCAACCTACACAAGGAAGGAGTACAAATATGGACTCCTACACATGACACTTACTTGTCAGATTGAGTCCCTTTTTATGCTTATCTTAGGTTGCTTACTCTTCGCTTTCATGTGCTTCAATCAACTCCTCAAAGCTACCCCTATCATGTTGCCCCTGCTTCGCCAAGGCTTTAGCTCCATGATCAATCACCTTTCTTGTTATGCTCCATTGAGATACCCAAGGTGATAGGAGGTGGTTGAATTTCCTACAATTAATGTGTAGTTATTTTCTTAGGAGATTCAACTAGATGGTTCTCCTAGAAGATTTTGGATAATGGTTTGCCACGATATCTTAAGTCCAATCTCTAGGAATTGGAAGAGTTCAAGCACATCTCAATGTTAAGGTTGGAAGCCTCATTAGAGTTGTAATATTAAAAGAGATAGCTTGGAACTTAATGGAATAGTGGCTAGGGATGAGAGATATACATATGGAATCATTCTATACCTTTAGTTGCTCCAAAAACCCATCCAAAAAAGTTAAAAGAAAACAGCTCTGTCGATGGGATCAAAGGTCCTTCAATGCCATTGAAGATACCTTTGATGTCTTCAAAGGTTTCCCTGATGCCATCAAAAAATCCATATATATATATATATATATATATATATATATATATATATATATATATATATATATATATATATATATATATATATGGGAAAAGGTACTATGGGCTTGAGCTGATGGGAACGTCCCATGAGGTTGAGCTGTGTGGTCCCCACCGTGATGCGTTTCGAACATCTACCCCATCAGTTAGATGCACCATTCCATCGTGGGCCTAGGTATAAAAAATCAAGTCAATCCGTGACTTGTGTGGGCCACACCACATACAAAAGTTGAGAGGGGCCGTGCACCATTAAAACATTCATAATCATTTTTTTGGGCCCACCGAGATGTGGTTTGCAAATCCAGCCCATCCATTATCTGTGTCCCACTTGGATGAGGGTTCAGACCAAGTTTCAGCAGCATTCAAAACTCAGGTGGGCCCCACCAAGTGCTTTTATATGTTTTTGGCATGTCTTCACATGATTTTAGATGGTATGGCCCACCCGAGTTCCGATATCTACTGATTTTTGGGATATCCCATAATTTAAAGGGGACCCATCAAATGCACGGTGTTGATGGTTGACACACATCACGGTGGGGCCCACACAGCTCGACCTCATGGGAGCTTATCGTGAGGTCGAGCGCATAGTACCTTTTCCCTATATATATATAACTTGCTGGACATATGTGGACCAGTTTTGATGTCATCGAAGGTTCTTTGATGCTATCAAGAGAGTCTTAAGAAAAATCCAAAAACCTTACTTGACAAATCTAACTTTTAATCGATGCCATCGAGGAGACTTCGATGTCATCGAAGGTTCTTCGATGCTATTGAGAATTTCATAGTAAAATTTAGTTTGGTTGTTGGATAATCCCGACTCTCGATCGATGTCATTGAGCAGGTCTTCGATGTCATCAAAGACCGTTCGATGACAACTGAATGCCATCGAACATCACATAGAATCTGTTGTTCTTCTAGGTTATCTTCTACACAATAGATTCGCACCTCTTCTAGCTTTCTTTATCATGTTTTTCTTAGTTTCCTAAGGCTAATGGATGATCAAATTTATATTTCTATTGGGTTAAGATCATCTAGAGGTTATATGGTTGTTTTGGGTCAAAGGTTAAGATCACCAAGTGACGCAGGGATGAACATGATGAGGATAAATACTCCGAATCCACGGAGCTTCTCTGGACTCCTCACAGAGACTTCTAGAATCCACGAGGAAAGAAAGCAGAAAATAGAAATAAATTCTAATAAATTCGAAATTGATTGATTGATTAATAAAAATGAGTTCACAACCCTTTAAATAGGGGTACCAAGTAATGAGAAAGAAATCAGAATCAAACTACAACTAAAACTCCTAGAATTCGCAACTTACTATAAATAGTAAACTTACTATTTATAGACGGTCGTGATGTCTACTAGTGCACAAGGTTTTCGGCCAAAAATAGTAAGTGTCCTATTTGGCTTCACCAAACCGTTCCCCTAATTATTCTAAGCTCTTTTTACGTTGGATGCAACTCCTAAAGCCCAACGGATGAAGAGTTATAATCAAACTAAAACTTACTATTTATAGTAAAAACGAAATTAAAGCAGGGAAACGACCGTCGATCCCGGGGTTTTTCGTAATTCCGACTTGGTTGGATAAAGTAGCTCGTTCTACCCCAAAATCATATATTTTACGTCAGCTAACTCATTCTGGATTGCGAGATACGTCCAATCTAAGGTCCGACGGTCCGGATCACTTCTGTCGTCGACCGGGCCTTTTCTAATCCATCTTGGCCATGAAACTGTCTGCGACCCACTCTACATCAGTCCCCTCCACTTCAAAAGAACTCATCCTCGAGTTCTCATCCTGCGCTAGTTCATAATACTCGGTCAGGTCCGCGACGTTGAAAGTCCGTGAGATCGCCATGTCATCTGGAAGATCAACAATATAAGCGTTGTCATTAATCTTCACTACCAAAAAAATGGGCAAAAGCTACGGATAAAATCCGTAGCCATAGATCTATAGCTACGGATTTAGTCCGTAGCACGACCGTAGTCGTAGGTGCCGTAACAATAGGTCTGGAACCTATAGCTACGGATTTAATCCGTTACTATAGGTCAAAATAGCCACGGATTTAATTCGTAGCAATTATGTCCGTAGCTATAGGTTACAACAGCTACGGATTTAATCACCACTACTACGGATTTAATCCGTAGCTATATCTGGCAACCGCTACGGATCTAAGCCGTAGCAATTATATCCGTAGCTGTAAGTTACAACAGCTACGGATTTAAGCATAACAGCTAGGGATTTAATCGTAGCTATAGTTCTAGCATGAAATTCTGGATATAATCCGTAGCAAATTCTATATTAAAAAATATATATACAATTATTTGTTCATTCAATTACCACCTGCATAATCATTCATTCATTCCATTACAATCAATTACAATTATTCATTCATTCAATTACAATCAATTACAATCCTTCATTCATTCAATTACAATCAATTACAATCCTTCATTCAATCAATTACAATTGCAATTAATTACAATCCTTCATTCAATCAATTACAATTACAATCAATTACAATCCTTCATTCAATGAATTACAATTACAATTACAATAATCTTTGAAAATACAAATCTTTGGCTTCATTAGAGAAATTTGCTCGACTTCACCACGAAATTTCAAAGATAAAGAATTGAAAGAGAAGATACATTTTGACATGATTTGATATTTTTCACAAGTAAATAGGCCTTTTTCATTGCCATCACCCACGAAGAATAAAAACCGATTGTTGTCAGTCCCTCCTTTTCCTTTCAATTTCTTAGTGACCTCTCGTAAAATTACTTCCACGTCATTTATGTAGCACTTTGAAGAGTCGTCTCGAAATGAACCTCTAGTAATGACAAAGTAACTTCCTGCAACAACTTCATATATTACATCATCCTACAAATAGTCATGGCATTCATAAATCAGAATGACCATTGGAGGAAAGAAAAACAAAGTGAAAGAAGTGCATCATGTATAACCATTTTCTTCTTTTTTTTCTTAATGAATTAATAAAAGCTCAAAGAGGAATGAAATTGACACAAAAGAAATGGTCTCGCATATGGTTTGTAGGGCCAAAATAAACGTCAGGAAATCAGGTTCGGGTTTAGGTTTGGGTTTTCAAGTTTAGGTTTAGGTTTAGGTTAGGGAGTTAGAGATTAGGATTAGGTGTAGGTTTAGGTTTAGCGATTTGAGAATAGGTAAAGGTTTAGGTTTAGGAAATCGGGTTCGAGTTCGGGTTCGGGATCGGGTTTAGGTTTGGGTTTTCAAGTTTAGGTTAAGGTTTAGGTTAGGGAGTTGAGATTAGGATTAGATGTAGGTTTAGGTTTAGGGATTTGAGAATAGGTTAAGCTTTAGGTTTAGGAAATCGGATTCGGGTTGGGATCGGGTTTAAGTTTGGGTTTTCAAGTTTAGGTTTAGGTTTAGGTTAGGGAGTTAGGTCTAGGTTAGGTTGTAGGTTCGGGTTTAGGGAATTGAGAATAGGTTAAGGTTTAGGTTCGAAAAATCGGGTTCGGGTTCGGGATCGGGTTTAAGTTTGGGTTTTAAGTTTAGGTTTAGGTTAAGGAGTTAGGTTTAGGTTAGGTTGTAGGTTATGGTTTAGGGAATTGAGAATAGGTTAAGGTTTAGGTTGAGGAACCGGGTTCGGGTTCAGATCGGGTTTAAGTTTGGGTTTTCAAGTTTAGGTCTAGGTTTAGGTTAGGTAGTTAGGTTTAGGTTAGGTTGTAGGTTAAGGTTTAGGGGTGAGAATAGGTTAAGGTTTAGGTTTTGAAACGGCCGGTTTCTGTCGGGATTGGGTTTAAGTTTGGGTTTTCAAGTTTAGGTTTAGGTTTAGGTTAGGTAGTTAGGTTTAGGTTATAGGTTTTGGATTTGAGAATGGCCTCGGGTTTAAGTTATAGGTTTTGAGATTTGAGAATGGGTTCGAGTTTAGGTTATAGATTATGGTTTTGGTTTAGGTTTAGGTTATAGGTTTTTGGATTTGAGAATGGGTTATGGTTTAGGTTTAGGAAATCGGGTTCATGTTTGGGATTGGGTTTAAGTTTTAGTTTTCAAGTTTAGGTTTAGGTTTAGGTTAGGGAGTTGAGATTAGGATTAGGTGTATGTTTAGCTTTAGGGAATTGAGTTTAGGTTATAGGTTTAGGAAATGTTAGGTTTAGGTTATAGATTTTGGGATTTGGGAATAGTTTTAGGTTATAAGTATAGGTTTAGGTTAGGTTATAGGTTAAGGTTTAGGGATTTGAGTTTAGGTTATAGGTTTAGGTTTAGGTCTAGGTTTTGGTTTAGATTATAGGTTTTGGTTTAGGTTTTAGGTTTTAGGTTTAGGTTAAGATTAAGGTTAAGGTTTAGGTTCGAGTTATAGGTTTTGGATTTGAGAATGGGTTCGGGTTTAGGTTTAGGAAATCGGGTTCATGTTCGAGATTGGGTTTAAGTTTTGGTTTTCAAGTTTAGGTTTAGGTTTAGGTTAGGGAGTTGAGATTAGGATTAGGTGTAGGTTTAGTTTTAGGGAATTGAGTTTAGGTTATAGGTTTAGGAAAGGTTAGGTTTAGGTTATAGGTTTTGGGATTTGGGAATGGTTATAGGTTTTGATTTAGGTTATAGGTTATAGGTTTATGTTAAGGTTTAGGTTTAGGTTATAGGTTTTGGGTTTGAGAATGAGTTCGGGTTTAGGTTATAGGTCTTGGTTTTGGTTTAGGTTATAGGTTTTGGTTTAGGTTTAGGTTTTGGTTATAGGTTTTGGGATTTGAGAATGGGTTCGGGTTTAGGTTATAGGTTTTGGTTTTGGTTTAGGTTATAGGTTTAGGTTTAGGTTTAGGTTATAGGTTTTGGGATTTGAGTATAGGTTCGGGTTTAGGTTATAGGTTTTGGTTTAGGTTATAGGTTTTGGTTTAGGTTATAGGTTATAGGTTTAGGTTAAGGTTTAGGTTTGGGTTATAGGTTTTGGGATTTGAGAATGGCTTCCAAGTTTAGGTTATAGGTTTTGGGATTTGAGAATGGGTTCGGGTTTAGGTTATAGGTTATGGTTTTGGTTTAGGTTTAGGTTATAGGTTTTGGATTTGTGAATGGGTTATGGTTTAGGTTAGGGAGTTGAGATTAGGATTAGGTGTAGGTTTAGCTTAGGGAATTGAGTTTCGGTTATAGGTTTAGGAAAAGGTTAGGTTTAGGTTATAGGTTTTGGGATTTGGGAATGGTTATAGGTTTTGATTTAGGTTATAGGTTAGGGAGTTGAGATTAGGTTTAGGTGTAGGTTTTGATTTAGGTTAGGTGTAGGATTTGGGAATGGTTATAGGTTTTGATTTAGGTTTAGGTTTTGGGATTTGAGGTTATAGGTTTAGGTTTAGGTTATAGGTTATAAGTATAGGTTTAGGTTAGGTTATAGGTTAAGGTTTAGGATTTGAGTTTAGGTTATAGGTTTAGGTTTAGGTCTAGGTTTTGGTTTAGGTTATAGGTTTTGGTTTAGGTTTTAGGTTTTAGGTTTAGGTTAAGATAAAGGTTAAGGTTTAGGTTTAGGTTATAGGTTTTGGATTTGAGAATGGGTTCGAGTTTAGGTTTAGAAATCGGGTTCATGTTCGGGATTGGGTTTAAGTTTTGGTTTTCAAGTTTAAGTTTAGGTTTAGGTTAGGGAGTTGAGATTAGGATTAGGTGCGAGGTTTAGTTTTAGGAATTGAGTTTAGGTTATAGGTTTAGGAAAAGGTTAGGTTTAGGTTATAGGTTTTGGGATTTGGGAATGGTTATAGGTTTTGATTTAGGTTATATGTTATAGGTTTATGTTAAGGTTTAGGTTTAGGTTATAGGTTTTGGGTTTGAGAATGAGTTCGGGTTTAGGTTATAGGTCTTGGTTTTGGTTTAGGTTATAGGTTTTGGTTTAGGTTATAGGTTATAGGTTTAGGTTTAGGTTTTGGTTATAGGTTTTGGGATTTGAGAATGGGTTCGGGTTTAGGTTATAGGTTTTGGTTTTGGTTTAGGTTATAGGTTTTAGGTTTAGGTTAGGCCAAGTTATAGGTTTACGTTTAGGTTTAGGTTATAGGTTTTGGGATTTGAGAAATGGGTTCGGGTTTAGGTTATAGGTTTTGGTTTTAGTTTAGGTTATAGGTTTTGGTTTAGGTTATAGGTTTAGGTTTCGGTTATAGGTTTTGGGATTTGAGAATGGCTTCGGGTTTAGGTTATAGGTTTTAAGATTTGAGAATGGTTTTGGGTTTAGGTTATAGGTTATGGTTTTGGTTTAGGTTTAGGTTATAGGTTTTGGATTTGAGAATGGGTTATGGTTTAGGTTAGGAGTTGAGATTAGGATTAGGTGTAGGTTTAGCTTTAGGAATTGAGTTTAGGTTATAGGTTTGGGGAAATGTTAGGTTTAGGTTATAGGTTTTGGGATTTGGGAATAGTTTTAGGTTATAAGTTTAGGTTAGGTTATAGGTTAAGGTTTAGGGATTTGAGTTTAGGTTATAGGTTTAGGTTTAGGTCTAGGTCTAGGTTTTGGTTTAGGTTATAGGTTTTGGTTTAGGTTTTAGGTTTTAGGTTTAGGTTAAGGTTAAGGTTAAGGTTTAGGTTTAGGTTATAGTTTTTGGATTTGAGAATGGGTTGGGTTTAGGTTTAGGAAATTGGGTTCATGTTCGAGATTGGGTTTAAGTTTTAGTTTTCAAGTTTAGGTTTAGGTTCGAGTTAAGGAGTTGAAATTAGGATTAGGTGTAGGTTTAGTTTTGAGGGAATTGAGTTTAGGTTATAGGTTTAGGAAATGTTAGGTTTAGGTTATAGGTTTTGGGATTTGGGAATAGTTTTAGTTATAAGTATAGGTTTAGGTTAGGTTATAGGTTAAGGTTTAGGATTTGAGTTTAGGTTATAGGTTTAGGTTTAGGTCTAGGTTTTGGTATAGGTTATAGGTTTTGGTTTAGGTTATAGGTTATAGGTTTAGGTTTAGGTTTAGGTTAAAGGTTTTTGGATTTGAGAATGGGTTCGGGTTTAGGTTATAGGTTTTGGTTTTGGTTTAGGTTTAGGTTATAGGTTTTTGGATTTGAGAATGGGTTATGGTTTAGGTTTAGGAAATCGGGTTCATGTTCGGGATTGGGTTTAAGTTTGGGTTTTGAGTTTAGGTTTATGTTTAGGTTAGGGAGTTGAGATTAGGATTAGGTGTAGGTTAAGGTTTAGGGATTTGAGTTTAGGTTATAGGATTAGGTTAAGGTTTAGGTTTAGGTTATAGGTTTTGGGATTTGAGAATGGGTTCGGGTTTAGGTTATAGGTTTTGGCTTTAGTTTAGGTTATAGGTTTTGGTTTAGGTTATAGGTTTATGTTATAGGTTTTTGGATTTGAGAATGGGTTCGGGTTTAGGTTATAGGTTTTGGTTTTTATTTAGGTTATAGGTTATAGGTTTAGGTTAAGGTTTAGGTTTATCTTATAGGTTTCTGGATTTGAGAATGGGTTCGGGTTTAGGTTAAGGGTGTGGTCCCCGCAAATACAAATATAAATATGGCTTTGTCCAAATGGCATGAAGCCCTTCCAATGCCGTCCATAGAAATGGACAACTTCATCATGGTCATAACAACGGTTCCCACCTTCCGGGGACCCTCGCTCATCCGGATAGCTCCGACGCACATCAAGGTCCGCTCCATTAATTTCGAGCAAATACATAAACACGGCACTGTCCAAATGGCAGTGCCCTCTCAATGTCGTCCATAGAAAATGGACAAACTTCATCATGGTCATAACGGTTCCCACCTTGAGGACCAGCTCGCTTCAACATCCAGGATAGCTCCGACGTATATCCAGGATATGCTCGATTAAATAAAATGGATTATCAAGATCATTTAAATAAAATCAGTCCAATCAACAATCTGACCTGGAGGATTCTGTTAGCATTGTTGACGACACCTCGAACCTTGTTTAAATCCATGTTGCAATCTGTGGCCACTGATGCTATTTGTCTTTCTGTGAAGTTGGCGACGATTTCTACATCAAACCCGGCGAAAGCAGCCCTAATGATAAAGAACATTTCTGCATCACACCTGAAATTCCCATCCATTAGTTGTGTGTGAGCATATATATATATATATATATGTGTGTGTGTGTGTGTGTGTGTGTGTGGGGGAAAAGGTACTATATATATAAAAAAAATCTCTTTATGTTTTTTCAATCCATCTTCCATTTTCTTCTTAACAAGAAAATCCATATTTACTAATATTCTCATTTTTCTATTTTTCAAAAGAATGAGTTCGGACTCCAAAAGCGTCGGCTCCAGCACTCGTACTTTCAACCCAATCCCTAACCAAGGACTCCAAAATTACCAAGTACTCATAAACATTCATTGCAAGCATTTTCTGTCTATGTGCATGACAACCATACTGTTAAGATCAATCCTCTTATCTTCATTTACAGAAACTAGTGGATGACAAATTATGTGTAACATATAGAGCTGGTTCAGCCACTTATGCAATTAGGGAAGGTTCAAAAGGGCCAGATTTCCACATCAAGCATCAGTTGCATACATATGATCTGAAGGACAAAAGTATTACCTTCAACAAACAGTAATAGTTGTCTTTTATTTGTAATCCTGGATGACACTTCAAGCAAATAAACATATGTCAAAAAATTTATGGAGAGAATTTTTTAAAAAAAAAAAAAAAAACACAAACATGTCAATCTCCATAATGTCCAATCGAGGGTCGAGTCCCTTCCCTATGCCATCTAATACTGCATAGATGAAATTTTCTCTTATGAGCAAAAAGTTACGGATAATGATATCTAGCAATGAACTGACTAGCTTTCCTAACTCCTGTACCTGAAAAGGCTCTAACAACAAATGTGAAAGTGGCAGGAAACGGAAAGGTTGATCTAGCAAAGAATGGCGAGAGATCTTCTCCTCATTAATGAGAATACAATAGGTCGTCTTTAATGTGCATGAATATATTTTTAGTGAAGAATAATGGTCTAGAAGGTGCTAACCTGAAGAAAGGATCGATAATAACAAAGAAACAAGACATGGGAAGGAGAAATAGAAAATTGACTAGAATTTGTTCATTAGGGTTCCTGCCACCTCCAGTTCCTTTCAGAGATTCCTGGAGCCTTTCCCAAACATTCTGCAGCATCAGCAAGTTCAAAAAATTATATAGACGTAGATGCATTCAACAACTCAATCTCCTTCTGTGTTTGAAATCTTATACTGCAATCATATCCACCCCCAAACATGTGAGAAAAGGCCATACATGCATGCCAACTATAGTAGCATGAAGAAAAGCAGCAACAAAAACAAAAACAAAAATGCCCACTTAATGCAGGTCCATAGCTAAAATTTCTGCAAAAAAAAGTGTTATATTTGTTATTTTTTGAATTTGTTGCAACTGATAGTCATCTCATCCAAATTCAACAAAAAAAAAAATAAATCATATCTTTCAATTGAATATTCCCAACAAAAAACAGTTAGATGATTTGAACCTGAAATAAATTTCAGAGGTAAGGGCAATTAGAACACTTAGTATCTGGACTTTTTAAATGTAATGGAGCACATCAAAATGCAATGAAGTTGAACTTCAAAATGCAATGGAGTACATCATGATCATTTAAATGAATGCTTGATACACAGAAAAATTTTAGAGGGAATGCTACAAACCTGAAATAAATTTTAGAGGTAAGGGCAACTAAAACAAATGGCTATGGAAAGAACCTGAAATAAATTACTTAGCTATAAAAGATAAACATCAATAATTTTTATATGTTGGTGGCAATATTACTATAAACCAAGATTGTATATATACCTGTACAATAATATGTGATGTGTAATTTGTAATTCCATCTCAATGAAAAGAAGCATGGAAGAACAATTCTATTGCTTAGATGATCATGGGCCGAGCATGTCCAAGTCATTGTCACTAAGACTAGCTAGCTCTGTTTATAGATGTCCTATGGTTGATGCAGTAGAGTAACTCCCTGTTCACTATCAGTTTCTCAAGTATTTCTAACATTACGCTAAGGAATCAAGTCTATTTAGTGTGAGGTGCATCATCATCATATCAAACTTAAATTAATTGAAGGGAAAATGCCAGTCATATACTTATATTTGCAAGATATAGTTACTGATTATCGACAACTGGCGAGTGGTGGACGATGCATGACAGTAAATTAGTTACAATCTGCATACGCCGTATACAATTAATTCAAATTAAGCTAGCCAAATTATGGGTTCTGTTTCAATGTATCATGAACCACAAATCAAGATTATTTGTTATCTATGAATATTAGAATGGTGAATACTAATTGGGTGGTTAAAAATAAAAATAAAAATGGTCAATGTCAATTTTACGAGAATGATACATTAGGCGCTTTCTTATATTCTCTAATGTGGAAGGTTGGGCAATTTAAGTGAGTTGAAATTTTAGGGGTAGTTTGCAATTTCGTGCTTAGTTGGCTTTATAATTTTGGATTGTAGGATTTCACAAGTCCTTGGGACTAGAAATTAGAAATATATCGAGGTTCCTATTTGGGTTGCGTATAGTGTTTTTCTAAGTCCATCAATATTTACCTTCAATGTACTACTTTCATCAGGAAATGCCACTATGGTTTGAAGAGGCAATTCAAGTTGCACATGCGTGAGATCCAGGCTATTCATTATGTGCAGCCCACCATGATCATGACCTAGCACAAAGCCCAACACAGTATAATCATCAAGTGGACAAAGGAATGAGAATGAGTGTAAGTATCCTTGCTAATAAAGGAATGAGAATGCCCATTGATCTGTATGATTGTGTAGGCCACTACATATGGGACAAATTGATGGCTGTCCAAGCATGTTTTAGCTGTCCATTTGTTTTCTAGACTTTGCTCCATCTGATGGATCGACTGCTAATTTGACTAGGAACAGGGCCCAACTGATGGACAGCTTGAATCTTGCAGTTGTTTTCTATCTAGGCACATGTGATGGCATGTAAAGCGGTTGTTGGATTGTAAATGCTTGAGATTTTCAAGTCTCATTACATCTTCAAGCATTCAAAGAAAGGATAGTAAGTGTATGACTGCAGTTATGGCCCTTGATAGAGTGGAATAGTGGAAAAAGATGTATGTAGCCAACCCCAATTAGTTGGTATAAGGCTTAGATGATGATGACCAGCTTCTGGTTGGAGCCAACATGGTCTGGCATGCATTTGGTGTATGTGGAAAACAACACTCACAGTAATGGGCTTCCATTCTTCCACATTTTCCCCTCCAAATTACAAGATATCCACTGGAAGTTCGAGAAGATATCTCACTCAGGAACTAGGAATTTCTTTCTAATATATCCTTAGAAAATTGAAGCTTCCAAAAACTAATAAAACTGAAAATTATTAGACACCGTGTAAATCATGAATAAGCAAAATGCATGAGAGGAGAATTGATTTCAGAAAGTGAAGCTAGAAAATTGAAGCTTCCAAAAATCACTCAGATTGAAAGATCCTAGTTGTAAAATATTCTGACTTTTTCTTGATAGAATGTGAACAAGTGCTGTACTTTCTCTCTTAACCATCTATTTATTGATAGCCTAATGGAAAATATTTGGTTTGTGGCCCGCCCACAGAGGTGCCTATGATGTCAACTATTAGAATCTTTGGACAGTGGGTGTTCCGCTTGCACCACTTGTGCGAAATGAACACCCAAATGGTATTTGCAAAACTTTAATACCTCTACTTCAACATCCTCATCTCCATAATCTGGGAGAAATACCATTGACCTAGCTTGTAACATGTACAGATGGGTATGTGACCAACAGAACTATTTCATTCTCGCTCTAAATAAACTCATCCAAACAATGGTAGAAGTTGGAACATAAAAGAAAGTGCATATACTCATGGTGATCCAAAAAAAATAAAAATGCTAGTCAGTTAAGGAACAACATGTTCTAAGGATAAGCATGGCTGAAATGAGGATATTGAGATTGATGATCGGTGGCGAGATGAGGAAGGATAGAATTAACCTAACCACCAAATCAGTGAATTTACAGAAGTTGGAGAGCTAAAGATACCCAAATAAAAACTCTCCACAGATTTAAGTTGGAACTCGCTCTTTCTCTTTGTTCCATTCCCTTGATTTCTTGCAACCACTTCATTCTCCATGAAAGTAGATTTCTCCACTGTAAGAATCTCAAACAGAAAAGTTCTGAACTCAAAGAACCGTAACAATGCAAAGGTGCTTGTTAAGATAGCGATTGAGTAAATAGCGAGAATCAGAACCAATTAAATAACAGGGACATTCAAACGTAGCAGTAAATAAAGAAATTTACAGGGACATTCAGAGGTAATGTAGGCAATAGAGCCTTTGTCTGTTCTGGTTCTCTACCGGCTATGTTAGTCGACACAGTCAGCTTCAAGCAATCAATAATATAACAGCAAAGAAATAATGAAAAATTCCCTTAACAGCTGCATTGTCCTTTTCTTTTCTTTTCTTTGTTTTTTTCTTTTTCCTGTGAGAGGCATTAGAGAAGTAGAATATTGCACACAACCATAGATGCACAAGCACGCACCCACAATATGAATGAACATTATCAATTCATGCACTCCAAAAGCATGTAATTAACAGGAAAATTTTACTCCTAAGTTGTGAATGTTGAATAAGTGATTAGCTTCTGATTTCTAACAAGAATGACCTATACAAGAAATGTTTAAACTAGCTATATACTACCACAACAAAAAGTCAAAATTTCTGGACCTGCTCATCTGGTGATCCAAATGAAAGACACTGCACAAGAACAGGAATTGCCCCTGCTGGAAAGAAATTGCCAACCACTGAAATGCATAACATCAGTCATTAAACAACCCCGTGGCTCCCTTTGGAACCTCACGCATGGCACCGACTGGTCTATTGTACCACTTGCAACATTGATATGCCATGAGTTTCATATTTACACTTGAAATTGAAGTATAGGATGATATACAATGCAAATATGTTAACTATTTGAAGTATCTTTGTATCCTAATTGTAAGAAGGAGAACAAATGATGTCTTAGCTGAAAAATGCAGAAAAGACGAGCCCACATCAAGAGAAATAAAAATACTTTCATTTCATGGACTTGGAACAGGATGGATCACAAAGCAATAGGGACCTCAAACCGTGGAATATCATCGTATTGAAGGGCTCATTTTTGGGCACCACCATGAATATGACCAATATCACATTATTTTGAACCCAACACCACTCGGCCAATATCTTTTTTTTTTTTTTTTTTCTCTTCTTCTTCTTCTTCTTTTTTTGTGAGAATTTACTAGCATTCATAATGAGGCAGGAGCCCTCAAATTGTTGTTACCTTTCTTTCAAGTCCAACTTCAAAGCAAACAGTGAACCTAGTACAACAGGATTTAGTTAAACCACATCCCAACTTGATATTCCGGCCAATATCTTTATCTCGAAACACATTTATAAAATCAGTAATTTCATTTTATTTAACAAAATCCAACCCATTTATAAAAGTACACGACCCGTTTATAAAATCCAACCCATTTTCTCTTCACTGCAGGTATGATATGAAAACAACAGATGGACCAAAACAATTTACAACTTGAAACTGTTTCTAGACCATCCAATTTTATTTTTTTAGAAAATGTATGGTCTACATGACAATTAACCAGCCTGAAATGAAATACACTGTTGGTTCCAGCCTGACAATCTTACAAGTTTTTTTTTTTTTTTAAACCCATTTATTTTCCTTACCCAAGAAAATGTGAGGATATCTGCAGTTTCATAACGACCCGTCAATCTTCTCTCATTGCCCTCTCCATATGCATAAATGTGTTCCTTGTGTCACAGGCCCAGCTTCTCGATGGCTTTCTTGATCACATTAATTCCTCCATCATCTCTCATCAACTTGGTGCTGACAGACAAAAAATAATAATAATAAATAAGAGAGAGAGAGAGAGAGGAGAAGAAGATTGGATGGATGTGTTAATGTTTAGACTACTAGTAATAGGTCCTTGTAAGACCAATGTGAATGTTAAACTTCTTTTTTTAAAAAAAAAAGAAAAAGAAAAAAAAAGCCAGTTATACTGATACAAATTACTATGCCTTAAGATGATTCTCGCATGATTGTTTATGTTTCGTCAATCAATAATTTGTCGGCGTAGACTACAAGTAGTAGGTCCTTACAGGATCAATGTGAATGTTCTTTCTAGGTTCCTCTTTTTTTATTGTTTTCTTTCATTTCAAGGAAGTGGCACAAATTTGAGTGTAGGAGCTGAGGAACCATCCATTTCAAATGTTAGCAAGCATAAACAATGAAGAAGTAGGAGAAGTTGGAAGCATGATTCAAAATGGGAGCAGCACATATCATGAGACTTGCCAAACCCTGGAGGCCCCAAACATTGGATCTGAGGCAAATCCTTAGATTAATGACTCCAAGATTGACGGATGCAAGCATCCAAACAGGATCTTATTTTCTGCAGGCAAAAAATATCATGAATGTTTCCCAACTCTTTGATTGACTCCACATTATGCATTCTTCTCTACCTCTATTTCTTCTTTCCACTTCTTAATAAGATTTCTTCTTTGTTGATCGAATAAAATAAGTGAACATCGAGTCTTTTGTTCTTATCGGCAACAAATAGATTTTGTTGAAAGGAAAGTATAACTATCCATCAAGCTAGTGTTGAGTCTGATTCCAAAATGATAAATGAGCACAAGCTGAAACCTAAGTTCAGAATTAAGAATGTCCATGGATCCCCATAAAGGAGTTAATTCACAACTCAAGAATTAAATATAAATGTGAGGGTTATCTTGATAACCTGATGGGTGTTAATCATAGATAAAGATGAGAAGTGTACAGCCTGAACATAATTCTAGCATCACACTCCTACAAATTACAGAAACACCGCTTGCAAGTGAAATAGAGACTGCAAAATATTAGAATACACCACAAGCTAAAATAAATGTGTGATTCAGTAGACGAGTGATAAACCGAACATGGACTGTATAACAAAATGGAATTTGTAAATGAAACTCAGTTAGGCAACCGGGCTCATGAATAGCTTCCCACCCATAATCTTATGTATAAAATATCAGTTGAGTGAAGGATCAACTTTCACAACTTGTTTTACATACTTAACAAAAAAGAAAAAAGAAAAGAAAAGAGTTGCCTGATATTTTGTTATCTTGGTGAGTTTTTCATTAACTTGAATCAATCAAACTAGGAACTAGAGAACCCTTTTCAAATCTCAGATGAGTTTCTGAAACGAATACAATGTTTCCAAGACTCGAATAGGAGAACTAAACTACCTAAGTGTGCTTAGAAAATCTTTTTGGCAGAAAAAAATAACATGCCTGGAAAATCTTTTTTGCAGACAAAAATATCAAAGAATCTATTTGGAACATCATCTAGACATCAGTTCATGGGAAGCATAATATAAAGAATTATGTCATATACTTATATAAATCTCATATCATGCCCAGGTACCAATAGTCATTGAGAAGCTACTTACCAATTTTCGCACATCTGCAGACGGGACATGAGTGAGAACAAACAAACCCTGGAGGTATTGATCCATTAATAGCAGTAAAGCCTGCATCATGGTAATATGATAACTAACACTTCCACTTAAAAACACTAATAAACTTTAGAATGTCTGTGTAAAAGGACAATAGGATCCTAAATATACTTACCGTTGGCATCACCACAATGAACTAATTTACAGAACTAGGAAAGTTTACAAATTAAATAGCATGCCATTTCATCTAGCCATTTCATCAAACATATATCATGTCATTTCAAAAAACAGTTTGCATGCCATTTCATCAAACAGATAGCATGCATGAAATCTAGCCATTTCATCAAACAGATAGCATGCCATTTCATCCAGCCATTTCATCAAACAAGTTAGCATGCATCAAATCTGAAAGATGAAAAATATACATAATGAAAGGAAGATATCAAACCTATACCTCAAAGATATGAGAAGGGTTTCGAATGGCATGTGTTTCTTCGGGTAGGATCTTTACACTGTCAACGAATGGAGAGAGATAGAAGAGACGGCGGAGATATTGAGAGAAAGGGAGGAGAATGAGAAAGATGGAGCAAATAGGGGTAGGCGAGGGTTTGAGGGGGTTTATCCTCTATATAAAGTGAGATCGAGTTGGGATTACGATTTGGGTAGTCGATTTGAGCGTTGTGGGTGCGATTTTGAGAAGGGGCAAGGGTCATTTGTGATTTTTTATTTTTATTTTTAATAAAAATAAACCTTCTATAATAACAATGCATGAACACAGATCCAAATGAGCAATGAGTCATATCCCGTTGGAAATCCAAACCCTAGCCGTAAACCCAAACCCAATCCTATCCCCCACAACAATCCGAATTCCAAACCCCGCCGAACTCATCTCCATTCGTCACACCCATTGACCCGCAAATCCCTTCCCGAACCCATCCCGACCCATTCTCTTGCATCCTACTAAAAATCCCAACCCTAAACTCATGCAAACCCCTCGCCCAAACCCATCTCCTTCCCCGTAAAACCCGCCTCTGAATCCATCTCCGTTTTTCCCACACCCATCTCCATACCAAAAAAACCCATTTACAACTGCCATTAACGTTGTTAGACCCATCTCTTACCCCGACAAACTCCATTCCCAGCCGCCATTAACGTTGCCAGTTAAACATGCGTATCTTCAATCACTGTTGCAGCTGGCCATCATCTTTGGCATACTCTACAATGACATTCGTCATAAGGGTATGCTGACAGAAACGGGTTGGCCACAAGAAAAAAGGGGCAGCACCATTTTCATTTTTATTTTTTGGCTGAAACAGCAAGGGCTGTGATTTGGGGAGGAGCTTCACGGCTGCATTGGAGAGATAGAGGGAGGAGAATGAGAGAGATGGAGCAGGTGAGGTAGGGAAAAGGAGAATTGGGAGACAGAGGGTTAGGGAACGGAGAGAGAGAGAGAGAGAGAGAGAGAGAGAGAGAGAGAGAGAGAGAGAGGGGACTAGGGTTTTGGATGGGCGCGGCTCTGTTTTTTGAGCGCGCCCCTTTTGGGCATCAATTTCAAGAGCCGTGTGACGGTCCCGTCAGGGGCTCCGTGGGGCCCACCATGATGTATGCTTTTTATCTATGCCGTTCATTAGTTTTAATAATCTTTTTCAGTTCATGATCCAAAAAATTAGGTAGATTGAAGGCCCAAGTGGACCACACCATAGGATGCACATGTGATTTAATCTCCATGTTTTCTACCGTGTGGTCCACTTGAACCTTTGATCTAACTGATTTTTGGTTTCATGCCCTAAAATGATATTTCAAGATAGATGGATGGCTTAGATAGAATACATATATTTTTCTGAGCCCTATAAAGCCCCTTACACGATGGTTAATTATTAATGGTGTGGCAAGTTTTTAGCTACGGATTAAATCCGTAGTAAATATAGCTACGGTTTATATCCGTAGCAAAAAACTTACATAATCCGTAGCCTTTGGTCAATTTTTTGGTAGTGCTTTTGAATGATTGGGACGAGTCCAAACTTCTTATTTTTCAACTTGTTATACGTTCCGGTCGAAAATCTCTCTTTGAGCAGATGGACCATAACGCGTACGCCAACCTTGAACACTTTTTGTCGCCGGTGCTTGTCTGCTTGTTCCTTGTACTTCTCATTCGAGGCATTTAGCTTGGTCTGCACTTTCGCATGGATGCCCATGATCTTGTCTGCCATATGTTCTGCTGCAACACTCATGCCTGGGTGCTTGGGCAGAGGGACCAGGTCAAGCGTGTGGTAAAGAACTCGTCCATAGATAATCTGGAATGAAGATTTCCCTGTCGAGCGGTTCACCATGTTGTTGAATGTGAACTCTACTTGAGACAAAGACAAATCCCACTGCTTCGGTTTTTCTCATGAAATACAGCGAAGGAGGTTTCCTAATGTGCGATTCACAACTTCGGTCTGCCCATCAGTCTGTGGGTAAGCACTACTGAATTGAAGTCATGTATCGAATCAAGCCCACAAAGTCCGCCAAAAGTGGATAATGAACTTCATGTCACGATCAAAAGTAATGGTCTTGGGGACCCCGTGTAGTCGTACGACCTCTCTGAAGAATAGATTCGCTACGTGTGTTCAATCGAGGGTCTTCTTACATGGGATAAAGTGCGCCATCTTGGAGAAACGATCTACCACCACGAACACTGAATCCATGCGGCGTTGTGTTTGTGGGAGACTAAGCACGAAGTCCATTGATAAATCCTCCCAAGGACCGACAGGCACAGGTAACGCGGTGTAGAGGCCTGTATTCTGAGATTACCCCTTGGAGGTCTGACAAACATGACAACGTTGTACGACTTTTTCCACATCACGTACTAATTGTGGTCAGTAATACCGCTCTTCCACAAGAGCTTGCGTCTTGTCTCGCCCAAGGTGTCCACCGAGGCTACCTCCATGTAGCTCCTGAATAATCTGCTCCCTCAGAGAACTTTTGAGGGATGCACAATCGATTTTCTTTGAAGAGAAAATCGTCCTGTATATGAAGGTCACTAGGGTGACCTTCTTGGCACTTCACCCAAGAATCTTTGAAGTCCTCATCCTCGGCATACAGCTCCTTGAGACAGTCGAAGCTGACTACCTTGTTGCTCATCGTAACAAGTAGTGATGCACGACGGCTAAGTGTATCAGCCACCTTGTTCTGCTGCCCTGACTTGTGCTTCAGAACGAATATAAATTCCCGTAAAAATGCAACCCATCTAGCATGCACACGATTCACGTTAGTCTGACTATTAATAAACTTTAATGCTTGATGGTCAGTGTACAGAACAAACTCTCTTTGAATTAGATAATGCCGCCAATGTCGTAGTGCCTGAACAACTGCGTACAACTCAAGCTCATAAGTCGACCACTTCTTTTGGGCTTCGCCGAGCTTCTCGTTGTAGAAGACTACCAACCTGCCTTCCTGTGATAACACTCGTCCAATTTCGCCGTATGAAGCGTCGCACTCAACCTCAAATAATTTGTCAAAATTAGGAAGCACCAAGATCGGTGTTGTAGACAAACGATGCTTGATCTCATGAAAGCTCTTGTTAGCTTTATCGGTCCACTGGAACGGTCCTTTTTTCATGCAATCTGTTATAGGCGCGACTATGGTGCTAAAATCTTGCACAAATCGATGATAAAAAGTCGCCAACTCGTGAAAACTTTTCACCTCATGAATGTTTGTCGGGATCGGCCATTCCCTAATAGCTCGCACCTTTTCATCGTCCATATGAATGCCTCTGGACGTTACAACAAATCCTAGAAACAACAGGCTGTCAGTTAAAAAACTACACTTCTTCAAGTTGAGGTACAACTTGTTAATTTGTAGGACCTGCAACACCTGCTTGAGATATTTCCTGTGCTCCGCCTCATCCTGGCTATATATCAATATATCATCAAAATGTACTACCATAAATCGGCCAGTGAACGGTTTTAGAACTTGATTCATCAAATGCATAAAAGTACTTGGTGCATTCGAAGGCCAAAGGGCATGACCAGCCACTCATATAACCCTTGATCTTGAATGCCATTTTCTACTCATCAATGGGTCGGATATGAATCTGATGGTACCCACTCCTTAGATCTAGTTTTGAGAACACCTTGACCCCTTCTAGCATATCGAGCATGTCGTCCAACCGTGGTATTGGGAACCGATACTTGATGGTAATTTTGTTGATTGCCCGGCTGTCGACATACATGCGCCAACTTCCATCTTTTTTTTAGTGTTAATAATGCTGGTACGGCACATGGGCTCGTGCTCTCTCTCAAGAGACCCTTACGGATCAATTCCTCCACTTGCCCCTGAAGTATCTCACACTCCTTCGGACTCATCCGATAATGAGGGCGGTTGGGCAGGCTAGCCCCAGGGACGAGGTCTATGTGATGTTGGATGTCCCTCATGGGGGGTAATCCATCAGGTAAATCCTCAGGCTAGACTTTTTTGAATTCATTTAGCAACAGTCTTAAACTTGGAGGGATGTTTGAGGGTTCCTCTTCCTCGCCCTTCACCACTATGGCGTACACCTCGTCAGTTTCCTTGGAATCCTCCATGAAATCCTGAATGGTCAAGAGGAAACTCCCCTCCACTTTAGAGGCTTCAGGGTGGTTCTCTGGTGCCATAGGGGCAAGGATTATTTTTCGGCTATCCTTGATGAATACGTAGACATTGTCTCGTCCCCGATGGGTCCCATCACGGTCTGACTACCAGGGTCGACTGAGTAGTATGTGGCAAGCTTCCATGTCAACCACGTCACAAAGTATCTGATCCTTATAATTTTTACCAATTGAAAATGAGATAATGCATTGTTCAGTTACCTAGGTCTCATTCACCTTTTTTATCTAGCCAATTGAGTACGGGGAAGGATGTTTCGTCGTTGGTAGCCACAACTTATCCACCATCACCCTTGAGACGATGTTCTCACTACTACTACTGTCTATGATCGCATCACAGACATTTTCGTTGACAGTGCACCGAGTACAAAATATATTGTGTCGCTGTGGATGTAATTCCTTTCGTGGGGTATGCAGTAATCGCCTCACAACTAGAAATTCACCACGATCCTCGCCCGTCATTTCATCGCCACTTGCTATTTCTTTAGTGGCTTGCTCATGTTCATCATAGTCATGACCTTCTGCAGCCTCATCTTCAGTGCCCCCTTCGTTTATAGTCAAGTGTACTGTGGGACGTTGAGGACAGGTGTTTGATAAGTGGTGTAGCTGGCCACAGCAGTAACAATTGTTTGACCTTGGCCGAGCATAAGGATTTAGAACCCTACTCGGGCTCGCTATTGTGGGTGCTGCACGTTGAGGTCTAAATGAGCCGCTCCTCGTATCATGGTTTGCGGTTGTAAGAGGTTGAGGACATTCTCCTACTGGATTTTTTCCTTGTGCTAGCACTGAATCCTGCGTGGGACCCGTCATAGGGGGTCGAGTTGAAGGATAGGGATGAACAGGAACTCTTGCAAGTTGCATTTCTGCCCTACCTGCCAATTAAACTGCTTCATCCACGGTCCCGACTGGGTACATCTGAAATCGGTCCTGAATTGTCAGCCGCAACCCACCTATAAATCATACCACTTTCTGTGACTCAGATTCTGACAGATCGTTTCATGTAGCCAACCGTTGAAATTCTTCAGTGTAATCTATGACCGTTCGATTTCCTTGTCGGTAATTTTGATATTATTGGAATAGTATCTGCTCATAATCACTAGGGAGAAATCGTGATCGAAGAAAACGTCTCATCTGTGGCCATGATGAGATGGGTGCCTTGTTCTAGTGGGCTCGTAAGAGTTGTAATTGTTCCCACCATGCAGAAGCACCAGATTTTAATTTAAACGCTACCAATTTTACCCTTTTATGATCTGACACGTCCATATAATCAAAATATCTCTCTACTTCGGCTAGCCAATTGAGAAAATCTTCTATACGTAATAAACCATTAAAACTAGGAAGTTCAGCCTTACCTCGATAGTCTCTTTTAGCACAATCTTGGTGATCGCCTCTATGGATTGGTCGTCTGACAAAACCCTCATTAAGCTCCTCGTCACTAAAACTTGAATCATTTGGCATAGCCCTACGGTTTGCCACTGGTAGTACTCTACGAAAATCGGGGTTGTGTCATATAGCAATCACAGGTGGTGGAACCACCATGGGTGGTGGAGCAACCATAGGTAGTGAAGCACCGCCTAGGGCTCGAGGCGAAAGTAGTGCATCCGCATGACAGTCGAGGGTTGCCTGCAGCCCTTGTATGGTCAACTGACTCTCCCGGTGGAAAGCTTCTATTTTTTTCGAAAGATAACGAATCCCTGGATCACCATCAACAGGATTTTGATTCATACCTTCATTGTTTGCCATCGGCCCGAGGGGAATCCTCGCTTTGATACCAATTGACGCAGGGATGAACGTGATGAGGATAAATACTCCGAATCCACGGAGCTTCTCTGGACTCCTCATAAAGACTTCTTGAATCCACGAGGAAAGAAAGCAGAAAATGGAAATAAATTCTAATAAATTCGAAATTGATTAATTGATTAATAAAAATGAGTTCACAACCCTTTAAATATGGGTACCAAGCAATTGAAAAGAAGTCAGAATCAAACTACAACTAAAACTCCTAGAATTCGCAACTTACTATAAATAGTAAACTTACTATTTATAGACGGTCGTGATGTCTACTAGTGCGCAAGGTTTTCGGCCAAAAATAGTAAGTGTCCTATTTGGCTTCACCAAACCGTTCCCCTAATTATTCTAAGCTCTTTTCACATTGGACACAACTCTTAAAGCCCGACGGATGAAGAGTTATAATCAAATTAAAACTTACTATTTATAGTAAAAACGAAATTAAAGTAGGGAAACGACTATCGATCCAGGGGTTTTTTGCAATTTCGAGCATTGCAACCCTGCATAGTAGGGTTGGTTGGTTAAAGTAGCTCGTTCTACCTCAAAATCATATATTTTACGTCAGCTAACTCATTCCGGATTGCGAGATACGTTCGATCTAAGGTCCGACGGTCCGGATCACTTTTGTCGTCGACCGGGCCTTTTCTGATCCATCTTGGCCATGAAACTGTCCGCGACCCACTCTACATCACCAAGGCACTTGTTTTACCTGTTATTGTTTCCTTGATGCTTCAGCTTTGCTTATGTCTTTAGTCTTCAATTTTCAAAGGCTCAACCAACTACTTGACACAACGACTCATATAATTGACAAATAGGGTGAAAAAAATCAGTGCACTAACAATGTTATTCCTGTAATTAGAAAATTTCAAAATATCGAGTTCAATGGATGCAGGGTAAAATCTAAACGTAACATAACCAAATGTTCAATTCTCTACCTTTCCATGATAACATTGATAATCAAAAGAGTTCAAGATAACAAAAGTTTAAATCAAAACTTTCCTTACAATTCAAAACTGTACTTTTTTAGGTTTTTATTTTTCCATCGACGACTTTCACAATATTTTCATTTATTTCTTATATTTTTCACAACGGCCATTTCATGGAACTTTGATAGGTAGTATTTTTCAAAGACACCTTTTTTTTTTTTTTTTTTTTTTAATCAGGGTATTACATTTAAAAAAAAAAAAAAAATTCTCACTTGAACATGATGGACAAATTGTCAGGTTTGCTTCCTATAATTCTCAATAATCATCAAGTCAAAAATTCAATATCAAACTAAAACTTTAATGTGTAAACTAGATATGACATAAAATCATGACTTAAGCAATATTTAAAACTTTCAATTAAAGATTAAAAACTTCAACTTAACTTTGAAATCTATCAAATAATTAAAATTCAGGTTTTAAAAATCCTCAACATAAGTATCTTATCATTTTAATATCTGGATTATCTTTAAAATCACTTAAATTCATAGAAATTTTCCTAAAATTTTAAAATTTTTAACTCAAAATTTAGCCAATCAACACAAATCCAAAAAAAATCCAAATGAAACCTACCCCATATATATATATATATATATATATATATATATATATATATATATATATATATATATATATATATATATATATATGCAATAAAAGCAATTTTGAGAGCAATGAAAATAAAAAATAGTAGACGAAAAGTAATCGCAAGGTGATAAACAAATAAGCTAGTGCAAACTTCCTATCAATTGGTGTTTTAGAAACTAAATTAAACTAATAAACCAACTAATCCTAAAAATGAAAATTCTTAATTGGAAATGAGAGCTTACAATGTCCTAGAGGGGGGTGAATAGGACAATATCAAATAATCGAAATAAGTGCTGAATATATAAATAATACAAATATCTCAATTGCTTGAATATTGAAACATTAATTCCAAATAATATATAAGACACTACGCCAAAATATTGAAAAAAGGACAGCTGAAAACTGTCTTAAATCTAAATAAATGACGGTTTTGAATCGTCGCATGGGCCATCCTATTTTACCGCGTCGTTTTAGTTAAAGGACGGTCATAGACTGCCATTAAAGATGGACATTAAAAGGACGATTATGGACTGTCTATAAAGAAGGACGATCATGGACTGTCATTAAAGATGGACAATAAAAGGTCTGTTATGGACCGTCTCTGATGTGAGACAGTTACAACCCGTCTAAAACACTGACAGTCTGTGGCCGTCACTAGTGTTCATTTAATGTCTTTAAAAAACACTACTAGAAAAAGGGGCAAAGGCTACGGATAAAAGCCGTAGCTAAAGATCTATGGCTACGGTTATCGTCCGTAGCAATTAGTACCGTAGCTATAGGTATCAAAGCTATAGCTACTGATTTAATCCGTAGCTATAGAGCATATGTCTACAAATTAAATCCATAGCCATACTTTCCGTAGTTCAAAAGTACATACAGCTACAGATTATATTTATTGCTAAAACTAGAACAAGAGCCGTAAAAATAGGCTGAAGTTAGCAATAGCTACGGTTTCTAGATCATGAGCTATGGTCAATAGCCGTAGCAATGTCTGTTATATATATATATATATAATTATAATTATAATACTATCAAACAAATTTGAATCCAAAAATCCAAAATTAGATTTGGGTTTTGAATTTCTACATTTGAGGCCCTATGAATTAAAAAACCCGAAACGAAAGTTACCGTTTTCTAGCATTGGAGAGCCAAATTTAAAGAAACAAAACAACCAAATGCTATTTCAGAGTCATCTTCTAGAAGGAAAGGAAAAAAAATGGAAAGTGAAAAAGAAAAACCCACTTGAGTTCTTTGGAATCCGTACCATCAAACTTGAGTTGTGTTTCAAGATCATGGCTCCCACTCGAATCACCTCCACTACTGCCATCAAGCTGTTTGTCAATCAACCGCCTCCTTTCCTTGATCATCGCTTCTTCAATAATTCAACTCAACAAACATCAAAATACTATCAAACATATCCCAAACTAATTTCCAAAGAAACCCGACTTCAATTCAATGAAATCATAATGAAGATAGGAGAATTCTGCATGAAAAAACATTAAAAAATGAACATTTTTCTATGGCACTCTTGCTTTGCACCAAGGCCTCAGCTCTTCCGGTATGCTTCCACGTCAAATAATGAAATATGAATAAGCTTGAAAACCAATGAAGGGGGCAAAGATAAAGAGGGTTCGAATGGCCGCTACAACAATTGCCTTCACTGCCAACTTCAATACAAATGAATGCAATTGATTAAATTAAAAGTAATTTGTTTGATGCAAAAATAGAGAGGGTATTCATAAATGAGTAGTTTTCATTGCCCTCCAAACAGCAACCCATGAGCCTAACAAGATTCCTATGTTGAAGCTGAGCCACTAATGCGACCTTGTTCATGGAAACATATTTAAAATTTCCTAGAAGTTCTGTGAAACATGGTTATCACCATATACACTGCAAATGGTCACAATAATTTATATGGAGCACATGGATAGGCCGCATCCCATAAATTGTGTTATGTGAATTTTTCCTATTGAATGTGGAATGATGGCTACCATGGTCCATTTGCCTTGATGATTGGGCTATATGAACCATCCATATGATGACATCAAATCAATGGCCCCGATTATGGATTCTTGGTAATGCTTTTTTAGTGGTTGAGAATATGCAATGTGTGCATGGAAACCTAAAAAATATTGAGAAAATTACCTTGCAAACAATGCAGTTATTCCCAACAGACATGTCAGCGAGGGAGTAGCACCTAAAAATAAGTTTCGACCTTCTTTCTCAACGTAGCGTGCTCTTTTTTTGACTTGCTGGAATGTCCTCGGGCATCTGCATACATGTATGGAAAGGCAATAGCCAAACATCTGCGTACATTTTTTTTTCATAAAAGAACATACAATTGTCAAGAAAACAACAACATAGTGACATATGAAACAACAATTCCAGGAAGTCATATTCTTGAGAGAAAGATCTGGTTACCTGATTACGACTTATTTGAAAAAAATAATGCAATGAAAGGGGGTTCAATGACCAGAATGCTGACAAAAGTTGCATGAAACTGCATGACTAGAGCTTATGGGCATGAATCTGGCTGTGATACATCATCTTTTTCTCCTGATCAAGTGATCGGAATTTGGCATTCTCTCACCTCTCTGACTGTGAAACATTTGAACTACACCCACCACCATTTCCGATTCTCTTACTCGCATACAAAACCATTGTTTCGGGAAATTCCATGATGGACTCTCATTTCTCATCAAAACCTGTAAATCTTTACTATTTTCCTCTGAAAATCAGGCATCTTACAAAAATCAGCTACTACTGCAAAAGGTATGGTTGAATGAGTCGGCCTAGAATTATCCTGATCCATGTTTTGACTGGGTTTCAGTATATGCTTTGCACACATGCATGCAAAAGCAATTGCCAAACAATTGCCAAACATTTGCGTACATGCATGCAAAAGCAAAAGCAATTGCCTAACATTTTAGATATAGTACAAGATAAGGAAAAGCTCATGGATGGTTAGGATTGAAAGAAATTGGGCTTGGCACAATAGCTTTCACTCTCGGCCGTCTATTAAACGGTCATGATCTACAATGTTGGAAAACACAATAGCAATCACCTTGCCCAGATGACTCTCAGCCGTCTATTAAACGGTCATGATCCATGTTTCCAATTTTCCATAAACAAGACAATTCATGAACCCTGTCAGCAACGCAGACATAAAGAAAACTTAAACGGACACCCCATAAGGCAGGATATGTTGATAAACAAAGACTAATGGTTTAAAAAACATTACAAGACAGAAAGATCCTTAGCTCTCTAGTTGCCTGCGATGTGGCTTGATAGAAGCAGCCGACGACATATCTGCAGCAGAGACAATTTCTTAGTAACAAGAATCTCCTTCAGTCTTTCTTTCTCTGTCCAACTTCCTCTCATTCTCTTCAATGGCTCTCTTTGCTTCTCTAGCTTTCTCCCACTCCTTTTTCACTACTGCTTGGGTCACTTCACTCCAAACCAAAGTAGATTCACTTGGTAACAATCCCTGTCACACTGAAAAACAACATCTCTTATGTTCAAAACCATAGTTCTAAAACTGACTGACTTGATTCAAAACTCCGCTGAGTCAACTCGATTCGAGCTGAATCACTAGGAAACTCAGTACCATGCATTATTCGATCACAACTTGGTAAGATCGTCGAGTCGCTTGATCACTCACTCAAATTGTAATTCAATTCATAAAGACTACCAAACACCAAATTGTAATTCAAAACATTGTGGTTTTGTACTATCTTTCCCCTTGGCATGCCACTTCTATAGGATATTCTAGCTAAGAAAATTGTAAACCAGCTATGATGAATATACCCAAAAAAAAAAAAAATCAGGTTGATCTAGTCACCAGGTGGGCCACACCTGGATGTAGAGTTAGATCGACAGTTGTCCATTGATTCCAATGGTCTGGCACATCTGATGAGTGGACTGGCCTGATTTTGGGGCCAGGTGATCTTCATGGTGGGGCAATTTGGGTGTGTGCCATCGAATCAAATTGCAGCTATTCACATTGAGGGTCTGATTGCCAAATTGCAATTTGTTACCTTAAAGTCAGATTAGAAAGAAACCCACACTACAACAACGGGAATTTTACGGCGCTCGAAAGCGCTGCTAAAACCTCTGCAAGCGCCGGTATTTCATCGCAACGATGAATGGGTATGTCGGGAAAAGTATTTGCGGTATTGGCGGCGCTAGTTGCCAAATATTAAAGTTTTGCGACGCGAATAAGCGCCGCTAGAAATAGTTTTGAACCCTTTTTCTCAAGAAAAAGCGCCGCAAGATTTCCACACAAGCGCCGCTAGATCTTGAATAGTTTTGATAGGCCCTAGCATGCCAGTAATTTTTTTTATTATATACAATTCAATCGAAACCTGTATTTTTAAAATATTTGAAACATAAAAATGATGCCATACAAATAAAACTGAATATTAAACAAAATTTATATTATTAGACAATAAAAAAATATATATAATATTTATTACAATACACATCTTCAATTTGATGAGTTGGCTAAAAAATATTAATGTTAATTGATAACTAATACTGTGGATTTCCTTCACTTGAGGGTTATCTGGGAGGCTTATGCCATACAAATATCCTGCAATTTGAGTTCGAAGATCTGCTATGCAAATAAACTTCTTCAAAATATTCTTGGGCATGATGTATGTGTAGCCTGTCTCCTGTAATCAGGAATTACTCACATAAGTTCAGTTTCTAGAATCTTGAAAGTTAAAAAGTGCATATAATAGAAAATATTAGCAACCTCATATATGAAAATTAAGGTAGCAATCACCAGTTCTACTTCAAAATGTATCATGGTATATGATTTCACACCCTGTAACAGCTATTGGGTCTATCAATGATAGACAATTGTATACTGCCTCATTGGGGTTAATTCCAATAGGGAGCTACAAGATTTGAAACCAGTAAATTTTCCCAAGTATGCATATACACATTAGGGTATATGAGCATTCATGAATGTATGCATCTAACAGTCTGCGTGCATCCAATAGCATCTTTTTTTAATGTTCCAACCCTGTAAGGGGTGTGATCAATTACCTAGGTGCGGGCCATTCCTGGTAATTTTCAAACAACAACAACAATAATAATACTCGCCCAATTCCTTTTATCCGTGAGATACTACCCTGCATGTACTTGGATATGGAACAAATGGTACCCAAAACTTACATCTCTAGGTAGTGACAAATGAACAATATAATGATAAGGTGGTGACTCTGATAATTTTAAGAGTATTGGATTTCTACTCAAACAACAAGACTTACATCCATCCATGAAACAGCGCTGCTCATGATTTGAGCTGAAAGCATATGTTTCCCTTGAGGTTTCAAGTGATGTGAGTAGAAATAATCAATTTCCCACGAGGTTTTATTTGGCTAATTACTTCCATAGCTACAAAATTTAACTGAACATTGCTAAGTTGAACTAAATTTCAATACTCTTCTATCAGAATATCACTTTCCAAAGTATCAACCTTCTCTATTGGGATCACAAAGTAGGAGGCTTTGATGACATCCTTACTTGCCCCCCATGTAAATTCAAATCTGGGAAGCACAAACAATATCACCTAGTAAAAACTAATTGAGATTGATGAATACATGCTAGAAGATGGAAGCTAATAATATAAACCAAGCCTAGTACAAGGCATCTCGTAGGGAGGTAAAGAGAAGAACGTGAACTATACAATGTTTGACTAGACTAAACAACATTTGTTTTGACAAGCAACCATACAGGCAGATTGATCTTCCTACAATCCAAGAGGTTCATCAAATGTGACTCATCTTGAATGAGCATATCCCAAATATCTCATCCATCATTGGAAGTAAAAAAAAAAAAAAAAAACTATCCATATGCTAGATAGTTTTTTTTTTTTGGTCATTGAATGTGAACCATTGGCTAGACCACCATTTCCATGTCACTAATTAGACTTCCAAAGCATCGTATGTCCATGATGGGCCCAACAAATGAACTTTCTAGGTCACCATAAGGGCCCCACCCATACAGTTTCTTGGCTAAGCCAAAAAAAAGTTGTGTTCAATGGGGCATCATAATTCTTTTGGGTGTGAAACGATGTCTGGCTGAGGAATTCAAAAAAAAAAAAATTATATTGCTTCATGATAGTTGAAGGTTGGCCTAGATTTTAATTTTGAAAATTTGATTTTGCTGGCCCGAGCCCAACCCATTGCCAAGCTTTGTTAAAAGGAGAATATTACATAGGATAGATGCCGTTCACATATGAAAACTATCTTAATATGCTTTAACCCAAAAATCACAAGCTACTTATTGAGAAGTCATGAATTACAAATAAAATCAATGTCAAACAGACTGCTGATCAGAAACTATCCTTAAGAGAAAAAGCAAACCCTAAAACAATGGAAGATCCACCATACCTCAATTACAACATTATGCAAGGCTTTCACCATTTGTCAGAACTAGCATAGCGGCTCATTGGAGCAAAGAAATTTATGGTAGAATAACCCCATGAATTGATCTTAGAGATTATAGTGTTCCAAAAAAATTAGAAACAATAACAAATTTCTCAAATAAGCAAGAGGCCCTTTCTCGATCTAGCAAGGTAGATGGAAATATTGATGTGAGAACAAAGCACATACCTTTTTTCTTGAAGCTCTTGCAAGTTGCAATGGCCTTTCTCGATCTAGCAAGGAAGATGGAAACCAGCAGGATTGATGCAGAATTTGGAAAGCTGAACAACAGAATTTGGAAAAGAAACAAGAGACAAAAGGAAAAATCTCCAGACCCATAAACAACACTCGTCATTAGTCATTCCAAAAAATGCACAATGGATTTTCCGAGTAACCCAGCCCTTTTGGCCCAACATCCAAGGTTGGCATGCTGCTGCGTGACCCACATTAACAGTTGTGTGCGACATCCGTAAAAATTGTGGGCCACACCACTGAGAACAATGGGGGAGACACCCATCATAAGTTTGTGTTTGAGGCTTTGGATGAGTTGATTTTTAAGATGTATAGTGATACTAGATGGACTGAGTGGCTACCGCATCTACAAGTCAGTGGGCCCAGCAGAACTGAGGTGTTTTAGCCTCTGCTTACAATAACAAGAAACAAGAAACTATATGCAGAAAACTATTTTGTGCTTTTGTACAATTTACCAATAAAAGAAATATGCTCAGCTGCAAATATTAATCAATCAAGATTAATTGACAATTACAGATTGATCAATTCGAAGCAAAGCTTCTTTCACTTTAAGTGATTAATAACTATAAAGTAACAAATTTCTAGCAATTAATTGTATAAAAATTTATGGCTTTTGTTTACCATTCAATAGCTAACTTGGTAAGTTCTTTAGGCCTGTTTGGATTGGCAAAAAATAATATTCATCAGAGGAAAGAAAAATGATTTCCTCTTATATGACAGTTCCCTTCGTTTACTCTAAAGCCGAGATGGGTGAGGAAACCGGGTTTCATTTCCTCATATTTTCTCAAACAAGGGAAAATTTCCCTCTTTCTAATAGACGACTGTCAATCTTAAACTACTTAGGGGGTGTTTAGTGTTGATTTTTATATTTCTTGTCTTAGTAATTCTCTCGCTTTTGCCAAAAAGAAAAAAGAAAAAAAAAGTTCATACATTTTTGTTGCTTTTTAACATTTTCACCTTTTACTCAAAATTTACTCTAGCTTTTGGATGAAAATTAGAAAACAAAAAGAATTTAAACAGAAAGTTTGACTTTTCCTAAGTTTCTCTAAAAATCTTCATGTATGAACCAAACACTGGGAATGAAAAACATAAAGAATTTAAATAAACATATAGACTTTTCCTAAGTTTTTTTTTTTTTTTTTTTTTTTTTTTTTTTTTTTTTTTTTTTTTTTTTTTTTTCTGAAAACTCCTATGATGAACTAAACAAAATTTAATCATACCAAATAATGTTACTAATTAAGAATACATGTAAAAAAAAATCTCACTAAGGGCCTACAAGGATAGCAACATGCTAGGTTTATCATGCATCAGGCTTGAACCCAACTGGTTCAGATTTATGATTGCTCATATCTAGTAAAGCATACAACCATATTGCCCAAATAATGTTCAGTTCAAGTACTCCATCAAATTTTACACATTGCACAAGTGCACACCCACAAAAATAATTACCAGAATAATAATTAATATATAATCTGAATATGTGCTGGTAGATGTATATGTAGGTTTGGCATTTAATATTCCCTATATACCTTCTTTCATCTACGTCCAAGTTACAACTACTTAAATGCAGCAAAACATGCATTTGAAATAACCATATGGTCTTCCAAACAACAATCAGTTCCAAACAGCATACCCAGATCCAAACATGATTAAGGAATTCAGGTTTAAATCCCAATTTCTTTGGATCCAGGTATCATATTTGAAAACTGTGGTTACTTCAGAACACACATCAGTAGCACTATTGAAAAAACAAAGATATCAAAGAAATATACATTTTCCAAACAACATACCCAGATATTCATTGCTTGTCATTAAGGATATTTGTTGAGAATAGGATGCACAAAAATGAGTTAAAATTATGTGACAATTACTTACAAATTACAAAAGGTTGCTTATGCACACTTTCAACTGCTGAGGTCCTTGGTTGCTCAACCTCTGAATTTCATAGCTCCAAGTCATGCAAGTGAAATCCTGAAAAATGAAATCATACCAAAGCTTCTAGCAAATCTTCAACTGATTTAGAACCCATATGGCTAGGATCTCACCTGGAAGGACTTTAAGGAGAAAAGATATCTCAGCATATTCTACGCAGAGGAGTATTTGAATGGTACTATTATTCAAATGAATACTTGGGCACTCCAATGTTTGACATCCAATCACCACATCAGGTGAGCACTCCAATGTTAAGTCCATAAGGATCACAATCTGCCAAGTAATAGGCAGGTAGGCACAATTTTTCAATGAGAAGCCGTAAAAAGCTGATAGGAAAATGTGTGTTTGTAACAGATCATAAAACATATATTACAGGCTAGTGGATTGGAGAAGTGTTTGTTATGATGCATAGAAATGTCTCACTGTGACATGCTCAAAATTTTTAATAACAAATAGGAGAAGTATCCTTTTTACATTTACATGAATACACAAGCGATGGAGATTAAATATGGATGCTTGATCCAGAATCAATTTTTAGTCTAAAGCTGGAATCAGCCATTTCATGTAAAAACCAAACATGAACGACAAAAATAAGCACACAAATGAAAGTAGATGCAACACAGAAGTGAACCAAACCAGTCAACAATATGGGTAAGACAAACTTACCTTATACCTTTCAAACCTAGCATCTTCAGCATCCCCATTGAGAGAAAAGTGACAACTCTTCCCACAGGATACAAGACTAAGGAAAGCCATGCAACTGGCCTGACCTAGTGTCATTGCACACAATGGGTCAAATGAATTATAAATAATCACTTCCCCTCACTTGTAGAAATTAGACAAAGTACACATTTGTATAAAAGAAATATATCAGTAAAAGAATGAACGTAGACAATTAGGACCAATGGTCCAAATCCAACTTACATGTGAGCGCACTTAACGAACTAAAGGGGCATTATATGATCCTCCAGTCATAGCTTGTATAAGTGGGGCTCATTGGTTGATTTATAGTGGCATGAAGCATGAAGCAAAGTAGAAAAATATTTAGGTGCAGGTGGAGATGTGCGTCTATTTCAAAAAGATGAGCTGTACTACCTTTGACAAATCCTGTAATGGTCTTTAATACCAGTGATTTGCATGAAATATGCAAGATGAAGCATTAAGATCTTTGAGATGTTTCAGTTAAAAGGTTTTAAGTTACCTGTAGTTCCAAATGAGAAAAGGATATTCATGAATGCTTCCACAGGTTGTTCTACTGCAGTATAATCCTTAGCCTTGCAATTTTGAGGAGAAATATACACCTAGAACTCCAAAAAACAAAGTTAGACATGGCCTATAGTTGCATGAAGAAAGAAAGGAAGCGCTAATAGATTCACGTGCAGAAGCGAAGCAACATCTATCTCAAATATTAGCAAGTATAAATGGCGAAGAAGCAGGAGCCAGAAAACAAGTCCATAGCACAAGTTCAAAGCATGAGCAGAACATAGTAGAAGAAACCTACAACTAAGATGATCTCTACTCTTTTTCCAACTTGAAGAGCTCCTGTACATCCCTTGTACCATTGCCCTAATTGAGATTTGGCAGTAATGATGAAACGTAACAAAACCATTTCAATAAAACCATTTTTTCATCATCATCAGTCTTGCCTTGCTATGTGGACTTTGGCTTTACGAATCTTGCTTCACCAATCTAGATTCAAAATGGGAATTCTCATGATTACTTGGCACAAGTCCAAAAATAAGCTGCCTATTTAACATCAACCTCCCTCCTTTACCCAAGTTGGGAACAAGCTGGCACATCAATACCAGGAGAAGTTTCATATGAAAATCAGACCATTTGAAAGGAAAAAAGAAAAAAAGAGGGAGTTTGAGAGTCCTACTAACCTATATAGCACTCGCAATGGTAAACGGAATCCTGATTTCTCATATAATGTTGCACAGACAAAGTACACATTTGTATTGATTTACTGTTTAGTCTAAATTACTTGTATGACACATATTTTAAAATTTTAAGTGCATGTGTATCATCCATCGCACATTGCTAGAGTATTGAAATTCTTCGCAGATGCCATACCATGATCATCATCGGTGTACTAGTGTGACCCACCCAATGAGTGGATAAGTCCGATTTTTATCTATGATGATCACTATGGTCATTCAAACCTTTTGAACAGATCAGATGTTATACACGTATGACACTTAGGCAGAAAAGGATTGGCTATATGTAGAAGTTTGTGTACAGTTGCTGCATGAGTAGTGGATGTTTTTAAGGATAAAATGACTGTAAGTTCCAGAAAAGGATTGGCTATATGTAGAAGTTTGTGACAACATTCAGGTGTAGTGACCAATGACTTGGTACATAAACAGACTTTAATATGCAGTTCTAGCCATGGATTTGTGGCCTCTAAAGGAACTGTGAAGATTAAAAGATAGAGATGTCATAGAATACTCAGTCCGAGAGTTGGCCCACTAAGCTCAGTTTTCAATTTGTACTTGGCATTAGTCTGGGTGGCCCATGTACTATGAACGACTTAGATTTGAAGACCTTGTTGTGGTTTATTTGTTTGGCTCTGTTGAGTGGTTAAGGATCTTTCCAATAATTGACAACTTCAAAATCTAAAACTGTAGTTCTTTCCATAGAGATTGACACAATTTAACATTCTCAAATGAAAAAAAGAAAAAAATATAATGGAGAAAAGAGAAACCTCATACCCTAAAACCTCCAAAACCCAGAATTCAAGCCCTGCACAAGATCCAGACACCAGAAGCAGCTCAAACTCCATTTGAATACACAGACAAATGCCACCAGACCATTCCAACACTATTTACCACTTTACTGTCACATGAGAATAAAATCAGCAGATCTAAAACCCTAACTAGAAAAAAACATTTAAAAAAAAAACACAAATCCCACCCAAAATATATAATTAAAAATTTATAAAAAAAAACCCTAACCTTATAATGATTTAGTGACATTTCGTTCAGAACAATTTCTATCCACCAGATCTTGCTAAAATCCCCTAATCAGAGAGAAAAAAAACCCACCAAAATTCACCTCTCTAATGCAGTATCAGAGAATCAAGGAAGAGAGAGAGAGAGTGATGAACGCCGTAATCAAACCATAAAACTAGAAAGAAAGCCAGTAAACGAAACTGAAAACCCTACCACGATCTTCTGAAAATAAGAGAGAGAGAGAGAGATCCTCGGAGATCTGAAGCTTACCACAGGAATGTAGCTCTTCGAAACCCTAATTCGACCATTCCTCGACTCCAAAAACCAGAAAATCCCTAATTAGGGTTTCAACATTGTAAATCCTTAATTAGGAAATCACTAAGGTTGAAATTGATGAAATTTAGACTCTTACCTGTTTCAGATCTTCATCTAAGCCCTGAAATTAATGGCAGCTCGCGCGAGAGAGAGAGTCGGGGGTAGGAAAAAGTTGAGAGTCGGGAGAGAGAGAGAGAGAGAGAGAGAGAGAGAGAGAGAGAGAGAGAGAGAGAGAGAGAGAGTCGAGAGAGACAGAGTCATCGGGAGAGGGAGGGAGAGAGAGTCGTCTGGGAGAGAGAGAGAGAGAGAGAGAGAGAGAGAGAGAGAGAGAGAGAGTCTGGGAGGAGAGAGAGAGAGTCGGGAGAGGGAGAGAGAGAGAGTCGAGAGAGGGAGAGATGGGAGCGAAATGAAAATCGCATCCGCTTTTTTTTTTTTAAAATCAAGAAACATCCGTGGCCCGCTTTTAAATAGCACCGGTGCATGATGCACCAAAGTGCCTCTTTTACCCATTTTTGTTGTAGTGCCAACTGCAATTTGAGGGCTATTTCCTTACAATGATAATTTGATTGGCTTATGCATCCGAATGGTGAACTGTTTTGTGCAAGGACAAAAAAAAAAGTAATTAAGGAACGGGCACATGCACGGACTATAGATTCAAACGTGCTTGATCAGCTTCCACCTACAATATAGAAAAAATAAGAGTTCCAAAAAAAAAGGATCATATAAACGAAGGTTAATTATTATTATTATTATTTTTTTAAGACTTACAGTTATTTCCTTCGCAAATTCAAAATAACCCAACTTTTCCTCATAGAATACGTCCTTCAAATTTGACAAATTTTGAAAGCAAGGATCACTTCTGAGAATTAAGTTTGAGAATATAAACAACTTGAGCAGTACAACAAATTTGAATGAGTATCAAAATTTGGAATTCAAAGTCCATGTTTATGCTATCCATTGTAATAAAAAAATCTTTACTCCCTCTCTCTCGCGAGGATAGTTGTTGGAAGGCCATCAGCTTGCTTCCATTCTTTCCATCCACTGCAGCTACCCAATGACCCAAAAAAATGACGGATTATTTATCACTAGAATTTACTCCAATGTATACTCTATTTCAAAAACAAAAAAAAATTCCAATGCAATAATTTCAAATCGAATGACTCCAAATAGAACTAAAGAGCACATCCAAACAAAATACTGTGTTAACTCTGCACCCAGTATGAAAGTCATGGCAGCAGGCTTACATGATTCCTTGACTATATTCACCAAATTTGAAAATCTAGATGCTGTTTCTTCGCCATTTCGTGAAAGACTTGCACAAACCCATCCATTAATTTATGAATCTGAGCTCGTTGGCCATCATACCTACAGTAAGGATAAAGAAAATCAATCTGATAGTTTATGCTTTGAAAAAAGATGAAACTATCCAATCAAATAACAAGAGAAAAAGTTGTCTTTCAAAAGACAATAAATAAATAATCAAATGATGAGAGAAAAATATCAGAACTAGTAAAAACCTTCTCATATATTTTCTAAAATTTGCAAATTTTAGAAAAGTTAATCAGGTTATGGCTTATGTTAGTGAGCTCCTAAGTCAACTAACTATCATATTAAAATGTATAGCCGCATTCCTTCCATTTACACCAGTTGCCATCAGCTGACAACTTTGTGCAATTAGTTAAGTATATCTTGTATTTTTTATTTATTGAAGTACCAAATTCATGGAAAAAAAAAAATCAACAAATGTAAATATAAAAAAAAGAAACAAATATAATCATCTCAAAAACCTAGTTTTGCCTCTTGAATTGATACATATCACTCGCTCTCAAATTACATTCATTTGCTATATCCATCCATATATATGGATATATGGATGGATGTGTGTATGTGTGCCTAAATGAGAAGAAGTAAGAGCATGTCCACAAGCTATAAATCACCCTCGCCTTGTATGCAAACACATGATTTTTTTCAATGGTGTAAGCAAACACATTATTAGAACATTTAAAGCTATAAAATTTGAGGACCGTAAATGAGAAGCGCAAATCCCTGGATCTATCCCGTACACAATTCCTAACTTAGTGAATGATTATTTTTCCCTTCTTAATCAATAGGAGAAATGATTCACACAGTCCCCTCCTTCCCACCAACCTGTCATGTTTGCTGACATCCCACTTATGAAAAGATGGACCGCACTAAAAATATCACCTACTGTAAAAATCAGGTTGACCTATTTACTTAACTAAGCAACATCTGTTAGTGGGCCTTGCTGATTTTTGTCCAAGGTGACGTTCATGGTAGATCCTACATATTGAATGGCTTGGATGTACACAAGTGACAATTGACAAGAAAGATAAGATTTTTGTGATCACATATAACAAGAGTAATCAGGGGCAAAAAGGTTTTTTGGATAGTAAAATCTATGTAAAATAGAAAAGGTTTAAGCTAAAAAAAACGCACAATCGCCTCAAAGTGTATTGAATAACTCTCGTCCCACAATCATCTCACTCCTTTGCAGTATGTAGCCCGAGATTACTTATATTTTTAACATAAAAAAGAAAACCCAAATCAAGATTCTTTCTACAAAATCCAAATCAAGAATTTTCTCAGATGTAGTGAAATTCCAAGTAACACCCAACTTCATCAATCAGATCAAAATGTCCACAACCAGAAATAAAATAAAAACATATATATATATATATATATATGTATATATATAGGGAAAAGGTACAATGCACTCAAGCTACTTTTAATGCCCCGTGAGGTCGAGTTGTGTGGGCCCCACCGTGATGCGTTTCGATCATCTACTGTTCACTCCCCAAGTATAGGGTTGTGATGTAGTAATAAACTCGGTAAGACCGAGGTCGAATCCACGGGGACTGAAACCTGTACGTAGTCTGAAACTAACTAGATCGAGAACTAGGATAAGATGAAATCTAATCAGGTGAATATGAAGGAATAATGGTGAAAATATTTATCTAAAACTGGTGAAATTTAAAGGTAAGAAACTAGGGATTCAGAGGATCCACTTGTAGAGATTAGAGAGATCTTATGCCTGGATTAAAAATCAGAAAAATTAACTGAACTGCCATTGATATAGTTTTCAAGAAATGAGAGGTATGTGAATTAGAATAGATTCCATCACCAAACCATGCCAAAGAGACAAAGCAAACAACAGAATTAAACTAATTGCCAACCAATTAACATGCCATAGAGGTTAGGAAGGGTACCGACATCCAACCATGCCCAGGAGACAATGGTGAACAACAGGGCTTCCTGACGTCAAAAACATCAGAGGAAAAGAACATGCTCAAAGCTATCGCAGACCCATTGTAATTTTAGTCACAACAGACCATTAAAAACTAAAAACATCCCCTTAATTAACTAAAATCAACATTAGTTCAGTCTAAAAAAAAGGCACAAGCAACGAATTCTCCCCATCACGCTACAAGCTTCACCTCTTAGCCCTAGCTAAGAGGTTCAGCCAAACATGAATGGGCTGAATCCCTTAAACAAAATAAAAAGAAAAAGAAAACAAAGTAAAACTACTTTCTCTCTCTCCTGCTCGTTGAAAAATTGAATGCCCTTTCTTTCTTCTTTCTTGCCTCTTATAGGAGTAGAAAGTTGGTTGGAAATCGGACGTGGATAGCTATGTGCGGAACTTTTATGCAGACCAATCGTGCACGCAACACCATTCGCAGCTAAAGGTAATGCATCTGTGTTAGAGTGGAAATTTCGGCTATAGGAGCTCCCAACACGCGATCCGAGCCATTCCGACTTCATGGCTTTGATTGTGACCCCTTGTTTAATCTTCTGATCGGTCCGGATCGGAAAGCTGGCCCATCATGATGGCCCACTGTTGCACATTGCGTCTGATTTTTTCGGATCATGAAACAGAGTGCGTAACCGTTACGCTGTGATGATGGTGGGGTCCACAATCGGTTTCAAATGAGAAATCCAAGCCGTCCACCGGATCCCTCTCGGAATTTCGGTCAGGAAAGAGTGGTTTTTTACCGTCCGTTGATGCGGCCCATAGAATTATCACCGGACCGTTCGTTCTACGTCCGAACGGCTGAAATCTGCTCCATGCTTCTTCTAGGAAAACTTCTACCTAGGTGAGGGTCACGCCCTCCCTCTGGATTAAATGGATGGTTCAGATGGTTGATCCGATCACGTTCTGGGTCCCACAACTCCACGGAAGACCCGAACTTCCGGACGCGCGATCTTGGCTCCAAACCTGCGCTGACATGTTCGGTGGGGCCCACTTCGATTCTTTTCTTGAAAATCCACACTGTCCAGTAGATTCAACTTGAAAAACCATTTTAGGAGGGATGGTTTTGGATTGATTTCATCGTGGCCCACAAGAGTTCACTTACTGCCATCCATCTTACATTTGAATGCAATCCATCTGTGTGTTCATGTATGAGACCATACGGAGACCTTGACGAAGGTAGTGGACACCTGCTAGACCGAATGGACGGTGCTGATCATCAAACTAGGCTATGAGTGAGGCCCACTAGTGATCACAGCGTCCGCAAGGTGCGGACGCTGTGTAATGCGAATATCAGTCGGGCCAGCGCCCGCTTTGACCGGCCGGCCAGCCTGGTGCGTTGCTGGAGTGCATCGCCTGTGCACTCCCACATGTACATGTGGGGTCCAATATGATGTTTGTGAGAAATCCAATCCATCCATGCTGTTTCTCATCTTATTTAAACCATCGAGCCCAATTTAGAAGCATATCCAGATTAGAGGTGGACCTAAAATTGGAGATTAATGGGCTGATCTATCCTTTGGCCCACTTCTTGAGATATCCAATGGTTGAAATTTAATATATATGGTTTATTTATGGTCCCCAGGTCATGTATGAAGTTTCGAGCCAATCGGATGGTGGGAACCCTGTGATCTTGCATTCTGCATCAGTTTCGGGCCTCTTTAACTTGAACGGCTTGATTTCCTCGGCACCCTGGAGTGTAAATCCATCGATCTTGATCCCTTGGAATCCCGTCCATGGCCTTGGTGACTTCAAAATATCAAATCCACGCTTTTAGCACCTTTCTGTAGTCCACGTTGGCAAATGTACCTTGCATCACAAACACGATTAAATTGTGCTTTTAAACGGTGGCATGTTCATAAATCCGGTAATAACTGGGGTCTAAAATGCAATATTTGACCCTCAACACAACCCCCAACCAGCATTTTGCTAGTCCCGAGCAAAATATGCGAAAAATAAGTTGAGAATTACATGACAATTTTTATAGACTCAAGTGATTTTTTATTTTTTTAGTTTTGAAAAACAATCCAGATCCTAGAATTCTAAGATTCATGAATGTTGGGTATTACTTTCTCCCAGACTCATGCGCACAGTAAAGTTCATAGTCAAGATCAAGGTATTAATCCATCAATTAGAAAAATTCTAAACATTGAGTTCCATGGGTGTATAGTATAATCTCGGCTTATCGATATTAAGATTCAATCTGTTATTTTATGATATCATTGGTAACCAACAAGAGCATTCAGGACACCCAAAACTTAAACTAAAAGGTGTCTCACAGATCATCCTTTTTCTTTCTTCCAGCTTTTGATTTTTTTCCATTAAAAGTAATGTCAAGGAGGGGAATCAAATCCTTACCTATAGGGAGCAAACCTATGGTGAAGATCGTACACCCAACCCTTTTCACATATCATCCATGAGGAATTAAATCTACACCTATAGGGAGCAAACCTATGGTGAAGATTATTCGCCCACCCCTTTCCAAAGGCATTTTGTATTTTCTTTTTCTTCAATTGATCATGACGGGCAATTTTTCAGGTTAGTTCCTTCCATGCTTAGTGATTACCAAGTCAATCCTTCAATATTAAACTGAAACCTTAATGTGTAAGCGAGATGTGACATGTGAAATCATGACTCAATCAATGTTTACAACTTCTAATCATGGATTAATAATTCAACCTTAACTGTGAAACCTAACGGACAACTGAATCCAAGAGTAGTAAATCACCAATATTCCATATCCTGTAATTCTAAATCAAAGATGGTCGTCAAATCACTTCGAATTCACCAGAAATTTCATAAAAAATTTAAAAAATTTCACAATTTTTGCTCAAGACGAAGAAAACACTGATTAGGTAACCTAATCTCCCACCCCCAACCTAAAATCTACATTGTCCTCAATGTAAAAGAAATAAGCATACCATGCACATGGGACAACGAAAGTAAAAGAGAAGTGATGGGAAGAGAGTACCTGGATAACGAATCGAGAGACTTTTCCAAAAATATCAGTGAGAGAGTAAGTCACGCAAGAGAGAAACCAACATAAGTAAAACACAAATAACAAAAATAAACTCCTACCTATACCATTTTCACAGGTGCTCTCGATTGCATTTAGCATATGCAACAAGCCTTTAAACCCCTAGGTTGCCCCGAGTGGACGAGTTGTAGTCTCGTGAGGGTTTGCAGTAATGTTACCCACAAACATTGAACAAACTAAATAGGAAAATGAAATGGAATGAAAAGCTGGGTTGTCTCCCAGGAGCGCTAAGTTTACCGTCTATCATAAAACAGTATAAAGCAAACTACCTTAGTCCTATGAAAGTAGGGAAAAACTACTCGATCATATTGCAAGGTTCCTCTTCGGCCAGTATCTTAATAAGTTTCTCAATAAGTTCCTCAACAGGATCATCCAAAAGCCATTTTTGCAATAGGCTTGGACGCCCCGGAGCATGACTTTCCAGAGAAACTTATGTAGCTCATAAGAAATTTTTTGTTGAAGTGCTTGAGGTATCCATAGTATATACGATTCACCTGTAACAGAAGAAGTTTCAATGTTAGTATCCCATGGTGAATCAGAGACTACACAGAGATGAAATTCAGAAAAATTCTCAAAAAGTGATGTAGTCTCAACACATTTCGAAGTAGCAGACTTCGGTTCAATTTTCAGCTCCTCCTCCCTTAATGGTAAACATTCAGGATCTGTGGAAGAAGGTGCTTCAGAGTAAGGGTTCTCTCAGTCAGTAATGACTACCGAGATGTCGTCTTGCAAGGCATTCACTAGGTCTCTTATCATGGGATCGTTTGAATCTGCAAAGTGTGCCAAGCAATCATCCAAAGAGTTGGGACATTCAGCTGAGAGTGACTCATTTTTCACATTGAAGTGTGTGGTGATCTGCCCAAGGAATCCATTGTCTTTAAAAGTAACCGTAGGTACGCTCTCTTGCTTCAGCCCTGCACAGACAGATAGAGGGTCAGTAGACGAAGTATTGATGTGCGGATTCTGTTCATTGATACTACTCAGAAGAGGCCTGGACTCATCAAAATTCAACAGTTCAGATGGTGGCCTCAACTGGGTGGTTTCAAATTCCAGAGTCGTATCAAGTAACTCGTTCATCTCCTGAATCATATCATCATGTAATTCAAGGGAGTGATCCAAACATGTCTCACAAGAGATAGAAGGGTTGGTTGTAAGGAGCTCATCCACTTTTAAATCAGATATGACAGGTGAGTGGAGTAGCTCATTATGATCGCTCACTTCGTGCACTTCTTGATCATTGACCTGGACCAAACTTGAGATTAATTCCAGGGAAACTGGGGCTGAACATTCATGATCATCATCCCAATACGCATCATCGTCTAATTCTGTGCAGTGCACACTTGGGATGGGATCGCTTTCCTCACATTCTAAATTTGGTTGAGGTTCGATTAAACTAACCTCTACCTCATCATTGATATCCTGTGTATCATGTAAGGAAAGTGTGTCATCATCATTATATTTGAAAGACAAACATGTCTCTTCCCCATTCTTTTGAACCGTCATCGAGATCGATCATCGGGAAAGTGAACCATATGCTCATTAGCACAATTCAACTCTTCATTCCAAATTCCAGATTTTGTCAAAAGCGAGTGAGGATCACTTTCCTCGCATTGTATTTCTGGATTGGGCTGTGGCTGAGATAAACTAACCTCCATTAGCCTATCAAGACATGATTCAAGTGCTTCTATTAATTTCCTCATGTCAGTAATATAATCTATGTAACTCGGAGATAACTCCTCTTGGATCGTTTCTGGTGGATATTCAAACGTGGCTGATCCATGAGGGTTATTACCATGATGTTTTACTGACTCGACTTCGAAATATTTCTGTTTCCACTGATCAAAATCATACGGGTCATCGGTCGGGAGTTGATACGCGTCATCATTCCAATAATCACGTACTGTTTTCTTAACTCGTGGAACACAATTATTCTCCCGCAGATAATCACCGAAAGACTTCTTAATCGGTGGAGCATCATATTCCGATTGGTTCTCGAAGATATTATCAGAAAAATTTTGAGGCATAGGCTGTTTTCCATAAGCTATCTCAACATACTGACGTGCCCACTCATTCATATACATGGTGAAACCTTAACTCTGAATCTAATCCTAGAAGAAAGCAAAATCTTACAGTAATATAGAAAGTAAAGGAGAAGTTAGAAAGATGTTACCAGACTAGAAGTTCCTATGTTAAAAACCTGCAAAACAAAACAAAACAAGTTAGTTTCTAAGAATAGTAAGTCTAAGGTTAGAAAATTTTTAAAAATAAAACCCTAATTCTAAAAATAGAAAAAGTAAAGAAATTAGGAAGATATCACCAAATTAGAAGTTTCTATCTCAGAATCCTATAAAACAGGAAAGTTAAGTTAGTTCCTGAAAATTAAAAAAAACCTAAACCTAAAGTTAGAAAAAATCCTAATCTTAACTAATTCTAAAACCAATTAATTTCAGAAAATCGTAGCCGTCAATCCCCGGCAACGGCGCCAAAAACTTGTTCACTCCCCAAGTATAGGGTTGTGATGTAGTAATAAACTTGGTAAGACCGAGGTCGAATCCACAGGGACTGAAACCTGTACGTAGTCTGAAACTAACTAGATCTAGAACTAGGATAAAATGAAATCTAATCAGGTGAATATGAAGGAATAATGGTGAAAATATTTATCTAAAACTGGTGAAATTTAAAGGTAAGAAACTAGGGATTCAGAAGATCCACTTGTAGAGATCAGAGAGATCTTATGCCTGGATTAAAAATCAGGAAAATTAACTGAACTGCCATTGATATAGTTTTCAAGAGATGAGAGGTATGTGAATTAGAATAGATTCCATCACCAAACCATGCCAAAGAGACAAAGCAAACAACAGAATTAAACTAATTGCCAACCAATCAACATGCCATAGAGGTTAGGAAGGGTACCGACATCCAACCATGCCCAGGAGATAATGGTGAACAACAGGGCTTCCTGACGTTATAAACTTCAGAGGAAAAGAACATGCTCAAAGCTATCGCAGACCCATTATAATTTTAGTCACAACAGACCATTGAAAACTAAAAACACCCCCTTAATTAACTAAAATCAACATTAGTTCAGTTTAAAAAAAAGGCACAAGCAACAAATTCTCCCCATCACGCTACAAGCTTCACCTCTTAGCCCTAGCTAAGAGGTTCAGCCCAACATGAATGGGCTGAATCCCTTAAACAAAATAAAAAGAAAAAGAAAACAAAGTAAAACTACTTTATCTCTCTCTCTTGCTCGTTGAAAAATTGAATGCCCTTTCTTTCTTCTTTCTTGCCTATTATAGGAGTCGAAAGTTGGTTGGAAATCGGATGTGGATAGCTATGTGCGAAACTTTTACGCAGACTGATCGCGCACGCAACACCATTCGCAGCTAAAGGCAATGTATCTGTGTTATAGTGGAAATTCCGGCTATAGGAGCTCCCAACACGCGATCTGAGCCATTCAGACTTCATGGCTCTGATTGTGACCCGTTGTTTGATCTTCTGATCGGTCCGGATCGGAGAGCTGGCCCATCATGATGGCCCACTGCTGCACATTGCGTCCGATTTTTCAGAACATGAAACAGAGTGCGTAATTGTTACGCTGTGATGATGGTGGAGTCCACAATCGGTTTCAAATGAGAAATCTAAGCCGTCCATCGGATCCCTCTCAGAAATTCGGTTGGGAAAGAGTGGTTTTTTACCGTCCGTTGATGCGGCCCATAGAATTATCACCCAACCGTTCGTTCTACGTCCGAACGGCTGAAATCTGTTCCATGCTTCTTCTAGGAAAACTTCTACCCAGGTGAGGGTCCCGCCCTCCCTTTGGATTCAATGGACGGTTCAGATGGTTGATCCGATCACGTTTTGGGTCCCACAACTCCACGAAAGACCCGGACTTCCGGACGCGCGATCTTGGCTCCAAACCTGCACTGACATGTTCGGTGGGGCCCACTTCGATTCTTTTCTTGAAAATCCACACCGTCCACTAGATTCAACTCGAAAAACCGTTTTAGGAGGGATGGTTTTGGATTGATTTCATTGTGGCCCACAAGAGTTCTCTCACTGCCATCCATCTTACATTTGAATGCAATCCATCTGTGTGTTCATGTATGAGACCATACGGAGACCTTAACGAAGGTAGTGGACACCTCTTGGACCGAATGGACGGTGCTGATCATCAAACTAGGCTATGAGTGAGGCCCACTAGTGATCACAGCGTCTGCAAGGTGCGGACGCTGTGTAATGCGAATATCAGTCGGGTCAGCGCCCGCTTTGACTGGCCGGCCAGCCTGGTGCGTTGCGGGAGTGCACCGCCTGTGCACTCCCACATATACATGTGGGGTCCAATATGACGTCTGTGAGAAATCCAATCCATCCATCCTATTTCTCATCTTATTTAAACCATCGAGCCCAATTTTGAAGCATATCCAGATTAGAGGTGGACCTAAAATTGGAGATTAATGGGCTGATCTATCCTTTGGCCCACTTCTCGAGATATCCAATGGTTGAAATTTAATATATATGGTTTATTTATGGTCCCCAGGTCATGTATGAAGTTTCGAGCCAATCGGATGGTGGGAACCCTGTGATCTTGCATTCTGCATCAGTTTCGGGCCTCTTTAACATGAACGGCTTGATTTCCTCAGCTCCCTGGTGTGTAAATCCATCGATCTTGATCCCCTGGAATCCCGTCCATGGCCTTGGTGACTTCAAAATATCAAATCCACGCTTTTAGCACCTTTTTGTAGTCCACGCTGGCAAATGTACCTTGCATCACAAACACGATTAAATTGGGCTTTTAAACGGTGGCATGTTCATAAATCCGGTAATAACTGGGGTCTAATATGCAATATTTGACCCTCAACACAACCCCTAACCAGCATTTTGCTAGTCCCAAGCAAAATATGTGAAAAATAAGTTGAGAATTACATGACAATTTTTATAGACTCAAGTGATTTTTTATTTTTTTAATTTTGAAAAACAATCCAGATCCTAGAATTTTAAGATTCATGAATGTTGGGTATTACTTTCTCCTAGACTCATGCGCACAGTAATGTTCATAGTCAAGATCAAGGTATTAATCCGTCAATTAGAAAAATTCCAAACATTGAGTTCCATGGGTGTATAGTATAATCTCGGCTTATTGATATTAAGATTCAATCTGTTATTTCATGATATCATTGGTAACCAACAAGAGCATTCAGGACACCCAAAACCTAAACTAAAAGGTGTCTCACAGATCATCCTTTTTCTTTCTTCCAGCTTTTGATTTTTTTCCATTAAAAGTAATGTCAAGGAGGGGAATCAAATCCTTACCTATAGGGAGCAAACCTATGGTGAAGATCGTACACCCAACCCTTTTCACATATCATCCATGGGGAATTAAATCTACACCTATAGGGAGTAAACCTATGGTGAAGATTATTCGCCCACCCCTTTCCAAAGGCATTTGTATTTTCTTTTTCTTCAATTGATCATGACGGGCAATTTTTCAAGTTGGTTCCTTCCATGCTTAGTGATTACCAAGTTAATCCTTCAATATTAAACTGAAACCTTAATGTGTAAGCGAGATGTGACATGTGAAATCATGACTCAATCAATGTTTACAACTTCTAATCATGGATTAATAATTCAACCTTAACTGTGAAACCTAACGGACAACTGAATCCAAGAGTAGTAAATCACCAATATTCTATATCCTGTAATTCTAAATCAAAGATGGTCGTCAAATCACTTCGAATTCACCAGAAAGATCATGAAAAATTTTAAAAATTTCACAATTTTTGCTCAAGACGAAGAAAACACTGATTAGGTAACCTAATCTCCCACCTCCAACCTAAAATCTACATTGTCCTCAATGTAAAAGAAATAAGCATACCATGCACATGGGACAACGAAAGTAAAAGAGAAGTGATGGGAAGAGAGTACCTGGATAACGAATCGAGAGACTTTTCCAAAAATATCAGTGAGAGAGTAAGTCAGCGTAAGAGAGAAACCAACACAAGTAAAACACAAATAACAAAAATAAACTCCTACCTATACCACTTTCGCAGGTGCTCTCGATTGCATTTAGCATATGCAATAAGCCTTTATCCCTAGGTTGCCCCTAGTGGACGAGTTGTAGTCTCGTAAGGGTTTGCAGTAATGTTACCCACAAACATTGAACTAACTAAATAGGAAAATGAAATGGAATGAAAAGATGGGTTGTCTCCCAAGAACGCTAAGTTTACCGTCTATCATAAAATAGTATAAAGCAAACTACCCTAGTCCTATGAAAGCAGGGAAAAACTACTCGATCATATTGCAAGGTTCCCCTTCCGGCCAGTATCTTGATAAGTTTCTCAATAAGTTCCTGAACAGGATCATCCAAAAGCCATTTTTGCAATAGGCTTGGACACCCTGGAGCATGACTTTCCAGAGAAACTTATGTACCTCATAAGAAATTTTTCGTTGAAGTGCTTGAGGTATCCATAGTATATACGATTCACCTGTAACAGAAGAAGTTTCAACGTTAGTATCCCATGGTGAATCAGAGACTACACAGAGATGAAATTCAGAAAAATTCTCAGAAAGTGATGTAGTCTCAACACATTCCGAAGTAGCAGACTTCGGTTCAATTTTCAGCTCCTCCTCCCTTAATGGTAAACATTCAGGATCTGTGGAAGAAGGTGCGTCAGAGTAAGGGTTCTCTCGGTCAGTAATGACTACCGAGATATCGTCTTGCAAGGCATTCACTAGGTCTCTTATCATGGGATCGTTTGGATCTGCAAAGTGTGCCAAGCAATCATCCAAAGAGTTGGGACATTCAGCTGAGAGTGACTCATTTTCCACATTGAAGTGTGTGATGATCTGCCCAAGGAATCCATTGTCTTTAAAAGTAACCGTAGGTACTGTAACGCCCCGGATTTTTGCCAACCTGGGATTGAACGTCCTTAGGCAAAGGGGTCAATCCTAATACCTCGTTAACTTGTCAGAACTGAATCCCAAAGTCTAAAGCCGCCTTTGAACTCATTTCCCTCACAAATCTCACCCCTTCATCACCTTGATCTTCCAATTTTCTAAGTAAGCCCAGACACTATCTTAAACTAGCTAAGTAGTATAACTTGGATCACTTTATATACAAACTCTAAAGGCACTCCGAAGTTCCACCTCGACCAAAATTCACTTAGACTAAATCCTTTAGAAATGAGACAAAGTAACTAGGTGTGAAACTGATTAGCTACGAACGTCTCTAGGATCGCTTTCAATACGATCACGCAAGACCCAAAACTTGTAGAATCATTAGGCTAGGTTACCCTAAAGTTTAGAACCAAACTCATTTCAGTCGCTCTCGGGAATGAAAAACGAAATTAGGTCTAGATCGACATCGAGTCCGACACTGGCTAAGGAACTAGGACCGCCCCTCGGGCTTAACAATCATCTCAAAAATCAGCCTTATCTGGTGTTCCATGCCATTCGGAATCGGAGCGAGGTAGTGTGAAAAACACTATTCATAAGCCAAATTAAATATACGGAATAGTGATCTGCATCGTTCGTTGACGTCGGTATTAAGGTTACCGTCAGAATCAGACCAAATTACACCCTCAGATTAGGAAAAATTTCAGGAACATTTACATTTGAATTTACATACATCGTGGTGATCAATGTCGAATCGGCGAAAGTGGTCACACGTGTGATCTGCGATCAGAATGAGTCAAAAACGTAATCCCACGTAGATCCATCGATGGTGAGCTAAGTCGACGTTTGACTCAAGAGTCAGAACTTCCTTTTTTTGGAAAAGCGTGGAAATGCCGAAAATCTTATATAGCGGTACCCCATGAACCTAAGTCTATTTCCAGTAATGTTTGAGGCATATAAAAGGGCCTTAGAGCACCCTCTCTCACTACATGAATTTGGGTTTTGGGAGAGAGAAAAGAGAGAGAAAGAGAGAGAGAAGGACTTGGAGATTCTTAGATCTTCCTCCAACTGCTTGCTCACGGTCTACCTTCTATTACAGACGATTTCCCGGCGTTCTCCGCCTCATTTGAAGGTAAGAGAACCTAACCCTAGGCGATTTGCGGTGGAATGAGGTGGGATGTATCGACTAACCGATTCCGCTTCTTTAGGCTAGAAATCGCCAGTAGACGGAAGATCTATCACCCTTATTTGATTAGATTCGTTTCAAAGGCAAAGGTGAGGACTTTGCTTATAAGTTACGGTTTTCTAACGCTTTCAATGTCAGATAATGGTAGATTCATGATTCGCTGCAAGTCACATGTACAAAGTGATTTATTTCTGTTTTGATTAGCGGTGTGAAATATGAAATTTCACATATTCTAGGTATCATAGAAAATGATACGTATTTTTTGATAATTGTTTGGCATGTTTATTTAATGTTTAATTATATAACATATGAATAAAATACTAGTTTGGCGAAAGAGATCGCCAAAATATAGGTTCCTTTGTAAATGTGCCGTATGTTGAAAATACGTATTGTAGAAATATCGTATACGTATTTTCAACATACGGCACATTTACAAAGGAACCTATATTTTGGCGATCTCTTTCGCCAAACTAGTATTTTATTCATATGTTATATAATTAAACATTAAATAAACATGCCAAACAATTATCAAAAAATACGTATATATGTATTTCTACGTATACCTAGAATATGTGAAATTTCATATTTCACACCGCTAATCAAAACAGAAACGGAAATCACTTTGTACATGTGCAATTGCAAGCAGATCATGAATCTACCATTATCTGACATTGAAAGCGTTGAAAACCGTAACTTATAAGTTTAAAGTCCTCACCTTTGCCTTTGAAACGAATAATCAAGAAGGGTGATAGATCTTCCGTCACGGCGATTTCTAGCCTAAAGAGCGGAATCGTTAGTCGGTATACATCCCACCTCGATTCCACCGCAAATCGACCTAGGGTTAGGTTCTCTTACCTTCAAATGAGGCGGAGAACGCCGGAAATCGTCTAGAATAGAGAGGTGTAGACCGTAGCAAGAAGCAGTGGAGGAAGAGGAAGAGCAACGATCTCCAAGTCCTTTCTCTCTTTTTCTCTTTTCTCTCTCCCAAAACCCAAATTCGTATGGCTGTGAGAGAGGGTGCTCTAAGGCCCTTTATAGCCTCAAACATTACGGAAATAGACTTAGGTTCATGGGGTACGCCTTATATAAGATTTTCGACGCTTTTCCATTTCAAAAGGGAAGTTCTGTGGCCCTCTTTGAGCCAAACGTCGACTTAAGCTCACCATCGATGGATCTACGTGGGATTACGTTTTTGACTCATTCTGGATACGCAGATCACACGTGGTGACCACTTTCGCCGACATGGCCACGATCGAAATTCCAAGTACATGTAAATGTTCTCGAAATTTTTCTTAATCCGAGGGTGTAATTTGGTCCGATTTCGATCTGTGTTGCTTACACGACGCCAACGCGCCAACGAACGATGCCGATCACTATTCCAGATATTTAATTTGGCTTATGAATAGTGTTTTTCACACTACCTCGTCCGATTCGAAACGAATGGCCGTGGAACATCTGATAAGGTAGCTGATTTTTGAGATGATTGTTAAGCCCAGAGGGGCGGTCCTAGTTCCTTAGCTTCGGGTTAATCGGACTCCCGATGTGCGATCTAGACCTAATACGAAGTTTCGTTTCATTTCGAGAGCAGACGGGAAATGAGTTTGGTTCTAAACTTTAGGTAACCTAGCGCCAATGATTCTACAAGTTTTGGGTCTTAGATCGTATTGAAAGCGATCCTAACAGATTTTCGTAGCTAATCTGGTTTCACACCTAGTTACTTTGTCTCATTTCTAAAGGATTTAGTCCTAAGTGAATTTTGGTCGAGGTGGAACTCAGCCTTTGGAGTTTATATATAAAGTGATCCAAGTTATACTACTTAGCTAGTTTAAGATAGTGTCTAGGGCGAAGGTACTTAGAAAAATTGGAAGATCAAGGTGATGAAGGGTGAGATTTGTGAGGGAAATGAGTTCAAAGGCGGCTTTAGACTTTGGGATTCAGTTCTGACAAGTTAACGAGGTATTAGGATTGACCCATTGCCTAAGGACGTCCAATCCCAGGTTGGCAAAAATCCGGGGCGTTACAATACGTATTGTAGAAATATCGTATACGTATTTCTTTTGGAATAATGTTTGACATATGTATTTAATGTATGATTATACAATACATGATTAAAATACTAGCTTGGCGAAAAGAATCGCCGAAATCTATCTTCCTTTGTAAACACCATGTATGTCGAAATTGGGTACACGTGGAAGTACCCTATACGTATAAAATTCGCCGATGTGTTTGCTATGTTTAATTGTTGTATGAATATGTTGTATATGTATAAAATACTAGCTCGGTAACGGACAACCCTAGTACACCCTCTCAGCATACGTCATGTATGTTGAAATAGTGCATTCAAGTGTTGGTGAAATTGCTTGTGAGTGTAAGTACTTAAGTGTTAGAACCTTAGGTCGGTGCTTGAGATGGAATTCTCAACTAACCTAGATACATGTATGATTACCTCCATGAGGTTGTCCACTTAAACCGCGTACTTGTAATACGTGTGTTTGTATTCTTGGTTTTATAGTGTTTCATAATATGCTTACAACATGCTTTATATCATGCTTTATAATATGCTTATAACATGCCTACTAGCATGTTTGAATTACTTTATTTATCATTCTTGAATTACTTTGTGCTTTACTCTACATGCTATGGATGACAATTGATTGTGCTTGGGGCTATGATTATAGTCCGACAATCGGTACTAGATTGGAGATCGTGGTTGAGTTTCATGTCGCCACGTGAGATGTGTTCGTCGAACTCGAGTCGTACTTCGGTTGGCGATAGTGGTTGGCCACGCGAAGTGCTTATGCACTTCATGTCGTTCAACTTGTTGTGCGCCGAGCTAGCCGAGCTCGTCATGTAACCCGATTTGTCTTATGTATGTTCACCATGTTTGGTCACTAATGCTTGAACCTAGGGTACCAAACTTACCAATGAAATCCGTTAACCATGGTACCTCGATCCGCTAAGACTCATGAGCCGGGCATGGTGGTATGGGACACCGTGGTCGAGCCGTCGGCCTACGCGGGGCTACGTGCCTCCCGTAGTGACCAAAGTGAGCAACTCAACTCGTGAGCCGATTATGGTGGTATGGGACACTATATTCGCGCCGTCGGCCTACACCGATAAGGTGATGGGGAGTGAGTGGCATGGTCTTTGTGTGTACACCACAGCCCTTTTAGTGACCGCGAGCATACCTGGGAAGTTGCGGCGTGCCTTAGGGTTCGCCGCGATATATAGAGTATGAACTAGGCTGTTTCGTATAGTTGTATCGTGATGAATCGTTTAAGGGGTGATGGGGGAGTGGTGCAACCTTTGTGCGTAATGTACACAGCGAGCCTCTCGGTGACCTAGAAAACACACCATCGTTCGATATTAACTAGGATGACGACCCTAGATTGGATCATGTTTGGATATGATACAAGGGAGGTACCTTAGTTTCCCAATTGTTTGAAATGGACTAATAAAAACTCGGTAATCATGCTCATCATGCATTGCATGTGCCCGGGAAGATGTGGAGCACTGTGGGATGTAAGCATGCGCGAACGTGAGATGGTGTCGCATGAGGGAGGGTGTGGTGAGGGCATCCATCATACTGCATTCATACTTGCATTAACGGAGTAACTAGGAGTGTTTGATTTATGCTTTATCATTCTCGCTTGACCGTATTGAGAACATGATAACTTATGTCTTATTGTTCCACCGAGTTAGCTACTCACTCCCACGTTACGGGACGGTGTTGTACACACCAAACAAGATTGTTGAATTTCGGATGATGGCGATGCTTATGAAGCTGAGCCGGACTACTTCTATGGTGATGAGGAGAAGTTCTCCTATCATGAAACTCTCTCGGCGGGTCTCTCGAAGACACAGTACTTGTATTGCCGGGTACGTGGTACTTGGGATAGAAGCCAGTGAACTTACACATTTGGTATATTTCAGAACTGTACTTGTATTCATATAACCTGGTAATGTTATCACACTCTGGAGACTCATCATAGTTTATATATTTTATCTATCTATCATAGTCTTCCGCTTGCAAAATTAAATGTCTCTGGAGTATGATATGTTGTTTTGGCTTAATCTCACTCATGTTCACTACTCTAATACAGTCAACATTCAATCATCATTCATTTTGTTGCATAAGTGATGTTCTGGAACTCGAGAGTTGAGTTACTACTCGACCCCCGATTTTCAGGGCGTTACAGGTACGCTCTCTTGCTTCAGCCCTGCACAGACAGATAGAGGGTCAGTAGACGAAGTATTGATGTGCTGATTCTGTTCATTGATACTACTCAGAAGAGGCCTGGACTCATCAAACTTCAACAGTTCAGATGGTGGCCTCAACTGGGTGGTTTCAAATTCCAGAGTCGTATCAAGTAACTGGTTCATCTCCTGAATTATATCATCATGTAATTCAAGGGAGTGATCCAAACATGTCTCACAAGAGATAGAAGGGTTGGTTGTAAGGAGCTCATCCACTTTTAAATCAGATATGTCAGGTGAGTGGAGTAGCTCATTATGATCGCTCACTTCGTGTACTTCTTGATCATTGACCTGGACCAAACTTGAGATTAATTCCGGGGAAACTGGGGCTGAACATTTATGATCATCATCCCAATACGCATCATCGTCTAATTCTATGCAGTGCACACTTGGGATGGGATCGCTTTCCTCACATTCTAAATTTGGTTGAGGTTCGGTTAAACTAACCTCTACCTCATCATTGATATCCTGTGTATCATGTAAGGAAGTATGTCATCATCATTATATTTGAAAGACAACCATGTCTCTTCCCCATTCTTTTGAACCGTCATCGAGATTGACTCATCGGGAAAGTGAACCATATGCTCATTAGCACAATTCAACTCTTCATTCCAAATTCCAGATTTTGTTAAAAGCGAGTGAGGATCACTTTCCTCGCATTGTATTTCTGGATTGGGCTGTGGTCGAGATGAACTAGCCTCCATTAGCCTATCAAGACGTGATTCAAGTGCTTCTATTAATTTCCTCATGTCAGTAATATAATCTATGTAACTCGGAGATAACTCCTCTTGGATCGTTTCTGGTGGATATTCAAACGTGGTTGATCCATGAGGGTTATTACCATGATGTTTTACTCACTCGACTTCGAAATATTTCTGTTTCCACTGATCAAAATCATACGGGTCATCGGTCGGGGAGTCGTACGCGTCATCATTCCAATAATCACGTACTGTTTTCTTAACTCGTGGAACGCAATTATTCTCCCGCAGATAATCACCGAAAGACTTCTTAATCGGTGGAACATCATATTCCGATTGGTTCTCGAAGATATTATCAAAAAAATTTTGAGGCATAGGCTATTTTCCATAAGCTATCTCAACATACTGACGTGCCCACTCATTCATATACATGGTGAAACCTCAACTCTGAATCTAATCCTAGAAGAAAGCAAAATCTTACAGCAATACAGAAAATAAAGGAGAAGTTAGAAAGATGTTACCAGACTAGAAGTTCCTATGTTAAAAACCTGCAAAACAAAACAAAACAAGTTAGTTTCTAAGAATAGTAAGTCTAAGGTTAGAAAATTTCTAAAAATAAAACCCTAATTCTAAAAATAGAAAAAGTAAAGAAATTAGGAAGATATCACCAAATTAGAAGTTTCTATCTCAGAATCCTACAAAACAGGAAAGTTAGGTTAGTTCCTAAAAATAAAAAAAACCTAAACCTAAAGTTAGAAAAAATCCTAATCTTAACTAATTCTAAAACCAATTAATTTCAGAAAATCATAGCCGTCAGTCCCCGGCAACGGCGCCAAAAACTTGTTCACTCCCCAAGTATAGGGTTTTGATGTAGTAATAAACTCAATAAGACCGAGGTCGAATCCACAGGGACTGAAACCTGTACGTAGTCTGAAACTAACTAGATTTATAACTAGGATAAGATGAAATCTAATCAGGTGAATATGAAGGAATAATGGTGAAAATATTTATCTAAAACTGGTGAAATTTAAAGGTAAGAAACTAGGGATTCAGAGGATCCACTTGTAGAGATCAAAGAGATCTTATGCCTGGATTAAAAATCAAGAAAATTAACTGAACTGCCATTGATATAGTTTTCAAGAGATGAGAGGTATGTGAATTAGAATAGATTCCATCACCAAACCATGCCAAAGAGACAAAGCAAACAACAGAATTAAACTAATTGCCAACCAATTAACATGCCATAGAGGTTAGGAAGGGTACCGACATCCAACCATGCCCAGGGGATAATGGTGAACAACAGGGCTTCCTGACGTCATAAACATTAGAGGAAAAGAACATGCTCAAATCTATCGCAGACCCATTGTAATTTTAGTCACAACAGACCATTAAAAACTAAAAACACCCCCTTAATTAACTAAAATCAACATTAGTTCAGTCTAAAAAAAAAGGTACAAGCAACGAATTCTCCCCATCACGCTACAAGCTTCACCTCTTAGCCCTAGCTAAGAGGTTCAGCCCAACATGAATGGGCTGAATCCCTTAAACAAAATAAAAAGAAAAAGAAAACAAAGTAAAACTACTTTCTCTCTCTCCTGCTCGTTGAAAAATTGAATGCCCTTTCTTTCTTCTTTCTTGCCTCTTATAGGAGTTGAAAGTTGGTTGGAAATCGGACGTGGATAGCTATGTGCGGAACTTTTACGCAGACCGATCGGGCACGCAACACCATTCGCAGCTAAAGGCAATGCATCTGTGTTAGAGTGGAAATTCCGGCTATAGGAGCTCCCAACACGCGATCTGAGCCATTCTGACTTCATGGCTCTGATTGTGACCCCTTGTTTGATCTTCTGATCGGTCCGGATCGGAGAGCTGGCCCATCATGATGGCCCACTGCTGCACATTGCGTCCGATTTTTTCGGAACATGAAACAGAGTGCGTAACCGTTACGCTGTGATGATGGTGGGGTCCACAATCGGTTTCAAATAGGAAATCCAAGCTATCCACCGGATCCCTCTCGAAATTTCGGTCGAGAAAGAGTGGTGTTTTACCGTCCGTTGATGCGGCCCATAGAATTATCACCCGACCGTTCGTTCTACGTCCGAACGGCTGAAATCTGCTCCATGCTTCTTCTAGGAAAACTTCTACCCAGGTGAGGGCCACGCCCTCCCTCTGGATTCAATGGACGGTTCAGATGGTTGATCCGATCACGTTCTGGGTCCCACAACTCCACGAAAGACTCGGACTTCCGGACGTGCGATCTTGGCTCCAAACCTGCACTGACATGTTCGGTGGGGCCCACTTCGCTTCTTTTCTTGAAAATCCACACCGTCTAGTAGATTCAACTCGAAAAACCGTTTTAAGAGCGATGGTTTTGGATTGATTTCATTGTGGCCCACAAGAGTTCTCTCACTGCCATCCATCTTACATTTGAATGCAATCCATCTGTGTGTTCATGTATGAGACCATACGGAGACCTTGACGAAGGTAGTGGACACCTCCTGGACCGAATGGATGGTGCTGATCATCAAACTAGGCTATGAGCGAGGCCCACTAGTGATCACAGCGTCCGCAAGGTGCGGACACTTTGTAATGCGAATATCAGTTGGGTCAGAGCCCGCTTTGACCGGCCGGCCAGCCTGGTGCGTTACGGGAGTGCACCGCCTGTGCACTCCCACATGTACATGTGGGGTCCAATATGACGTCTGTGAGAAATCCAATCCATCCATCCTATTTCTCATCTTATTTAAACCATCAAGCCCAATTTTGAAGCATATCCAGATTAGAGGTGGACCTAAAATTAGAGATTAATGGGCTGATCTATCCTTTGCCCACTTCTCGAGATATCCAATGGTTGAAATTTAATATATATGGTTTATTTATGGCCCCCAGGTCATGTATGAAGTTTCGAGCCAATCGAATGGTGGGAACCCTGTGATCTTGCATTCTGCATCAGTTTCGGGCCTCTTTAACATGAACGGCTTGATTTCCTCGGCTCCCTGGTGTGTAAATCCATCGATCTTGATCCCCTGGAATCCCGTCCATGGCCTTGGTGACTTCAAAATATCAAATCCACGCTTTTAGCACCTTTTAGTAGTCCACGCTAGCAAATGTACCTTGCATCACAAACACGATTAAATTGTGCTTTTAAACGGTGGCATGTTCATAAACCTGGTAATAACTGGGGTCTAATATGCAATATTTGACCCTCAACATCTTCCCCATCGGTCAGATGCACCATTCCATCGTGGGCCTGGGTCTCAAAAATCAAGTCAATCCATGACTTGTGTGGGCCACCCCCCATACAAAAGTGGAGAGGGGCCGTGCACCATTAAAACATTCATAACCATTTTTGAGGGCCCACCGAGATGTGGTTTGCAAATCTAGCCCATCCATTATGTGTGTCCCAATTGAATGAGGTTTCATACCAAGTTTCAGGTGCATGCAGAACTCAGGTGGGCCCCACCAAGTGCTTTTATATGTTTTAACGGTGTCTTCACATAAGTTTAGATGGTATGGCCCACATGAGTTCCGTATATGGCTGATTTTTGGGATATCCCATAATTTAAAGGGAACCCATCAAATGCATGATGTTGATGGTTGAAACGCATCACGGTGGGGCCCACACAGCTCGACCTCACGGGAGCTTATCGACAGCTCGAGCGCATTGTACCTTTTCCCATATATATATATATGGAGAGAGGGAGAGAGAAGAGAGAGAGAGAGAGAGAGAGAGAGAGAGAGAGAGAGAGAGAGAGAAAGAAAGAGAGAGAGAGAGAGAGAGAAAGAAAAGAGAGAGAGAGAGAGAGAGAGAGAGAGAGAGAGAGAGAGAAAGAGAGAGATGGAATGTACCCCATTCATCTTCTTCAATAGAGGGATTAGATTGAGTTGAAATGGATCCATGGAGTGCAGTTGATCATGGATTTCAATTTCTATAGGGTGAAAAGGCTCACCACTTCCCACAAATACCCAACAAGAGAGAGAGAGATTTCAAAGAATTACAAAACCTAAAAAATGAGAAAAAAATAAGCAGATGCAATTTCAGGATTGAAAAGAAAAACATAATGAAAGGAAATTCTTAGATAAACAACAAATACACAGACAGAATTTTAAAATTTACAAAAATAAAATAAAAAATCAGAAGAATAAAAAAATAACAGATATAGTTTCAGATTAAAAAGAAAAACCCAAATCATTTTAAGGTCAAAGAGAAAAAAAAAAGCCCAAATAAATGGAAGTTCTCAGGGAGAGAGATAGAGAGAATCTAGTGCTTTGAAGAGCTTTGCAATTGCTGGAAGATGAGAGAAGCTAAGGGATGTGGGACATGGGTTGCTGGAAGACGAAGGATTCAACGAGAGAGAGAGAGAGAGAGAGAGAGAGAGAGAGAGAGAGAGAGAGAGAGAGCACTATAAAAAAATTGGGCAAAGGCTACGGATAAAAGCCGTAGCTAAAGGCCTATGGCTACGGTTATAGTCCGTAGCAAGACCGTAGCCATTGGTGTCGTAGCCATAGGTCTTAAAGCGATGGCTACGGTTTTAATCCGTAGCCATAAAGACAATAGCTACGGATTAAAGCCGTAACAATACTTTCCGTAGCTCTAACATATATACAGCTACAGATTATATCTGTAGCTAAAAGTAGAGAAAGAACCGTAACAATAGGCTTAAATTAGACACAACTACGGTTTCCAGATAAAGGGCTACGGTTAATAGCCATAGCTACTGCCTATTTTTTTAAAAATTAATTAAAGAAAATATAATAATGGCATCTCTTACCATTGTAGTACATGACCTGATAGATCAACTCATATAAGCTAATATAGATAAGTACTTCATGGCTAAATCATTTATTCATTCAATCTAATACAATCATTCATTTTAATCCATTGACAAAAATACAATGCCTACATAATAGTTATATGTCTATTTAAAGTTCTCATTGACAGCAAGATCCAATGCCTTCTCACAGCCAAATAGCTTCTCAACAATCGCAAGCAACAACTCCATGGATGTGTGCCTCTACTGGCTATCATTTTCCATTAACTAACACCCTATTCTCAGCTTCGCTTTGATCCGAAAACTTATTGCACATGGTTGACCACCTCACGAACCGTGCATTGCTTTCATACTGCAAAACCAAACTTCATCAACATACAGCAAGTGTGCAACAGTTATGCTAAAATGAAAAATGCAAAATGTCAAAGACAATCCATATGTCAACAATATATACCTTCAGGTTGCTCAACATTTTCACAGTAGCAGGATTAAAATATAGATACATAGAAGGAAATTTAGGTAATTAGTTAGCAGGAAAAAAAGAAAAAGAAATAGGTAGGAAGCAGGACTGGGAGCCAGAGTCCAATGCACAGTATACTTCGGTAGGTGGCGATGTTTTTCTTTCACCCTAACTAGGAATTAGAAAGCAGGTGGTTCTAAATTTACCTGATTGGGAACTGGAGAGCAAGGTTGGACAAAGAACAAACCTGACTTAAATGTCAGGGTGCATTTGGAAGCTTCGCTTAAAAGCTCCAATTGCAATTTGGGGCAGCAATAAAGCATAAAAGAAATCTGTCTTAACGCAGTTTGCATTTTCCTGTGCCAACCCAATTAATGCAAAGCAGATGGGTTTTGCTCGAGTAGCATGCCAATTCCAACTTGGCAATCCTTCCAAATAGGCCCTCAAAGTGCAAATAGAGATTTGAATCCATACCACCCCAATTTGTACCACACATCAATCTGAATGTTGCCAATGGAGTTAAACAGTCTTGATTGTGCTTCCAAGGGAATGATCTAAGCCCACTTGAAAAATCATTACTAGTTCCCTTAGTATACTAGTAGAGCATAATGCAAGAAAAATCTAAAGCAGTAACTCAAGCAAAAACAAGTTAAAAGTAAATAAAAAAATACTCACCATTGGGGCATGAACTGGAGTTGGTTCAGTGCTAAGATCAAATGGGTTGGTAGTTTTTGATTTCTGGGGAAATGCAGGCATTGACTGCAAGAAAAATCCATATTTTTCCATTATTGTCAGGTACCATGAGTGACCAAATGCAAAACATATGCACTACAATAGTGATAGAAACAATAGTGATTTTCTTGGCATATGAATTGCCAATGCATGCCAAAACCCATGCCATGAGGTATAGTTGCTTGCCAACCCATTGTGCTGATTGAGAAAGTAGTGACATTAACAATATATCAGTGAATTGAGTTGCATTTCAAGTTTTGAATTCTCAATGAGTGGAATGGTAATTTTTTTCATTTCCATCAAATAACTCAGCACAAAACCAATAGATGATCAAACAAGCATAACTTTTCTGTTCATTATACATCTAAACTGGGCCATAATTTGGACAGTTCAATGACCTGTACACCACATACACAATTTCTAAGTAATCTAGGTGCCTGCGTAACCTCCATTGTACACTGCTAGTATCAAAGTTTTTAGTCTTTAGAAAAACAAAGGGGCAAAAGTTAAAAAAAAGGATCCCCAAATACCCAGCCCTGTTTAGACGCAAAACAGGGCATTTGTTTCTTGAAAGAAAATTTTGAAGTCTTGCATTGTTGTTAAATATTTAGTACAAATGAAAGACATGATCTGTAGGCAAACAAGAGTATCATGAATGAGAAGGCACAGTTAGCATTTTCACCCTGAGTGCTCATCAACATTCACCTTTGCCATTCCTCATTGTGACTAGCAGAAAACTGAAATGGCAGCAGAATAATATTACTGATCCAATCTTTCTATTAAGAGGGAGGCTCAAAATACTCTAGAACATAAAATCTAACACATCATGCGTAAGCATTCATCTTACACCATAAAACAATGTAACAAACCAAACTAATAGAAAATTGCTGCCAAGACATAGCATAAGAGACATGAACACCAACGTGTACATGCTCAGTAGGGCATTAGAGACATGAATGTTTCATAACATAGATTGCAGCCCATGGATTATTGTGAATTTCAGTTCTCTTAGTTGCAGTTTTGAGAACTCTCACATCCCATTGTGGAATATCCTCTAAACTAATCAGCCGTATGCACCTCAACTTTCTATTATGAACTGTTTTAAGAAGTAGCTGTCAGGAAGTACTCAGAAATTCTTTTGGATTCTTGGGTGCCAAACCAGTCTGAATTCATAGTGGGATTACCATGTCATTACAGTTGAAGGCCACTATATTGGAAAGCAACAAACTACATATTGTTTCCCTACAGCTAGAGTATTCTCTGGGATCATATGTTGCCTCTTTAGTGCTTGTATATCTCATAGAGAATGTTTCCACAAGTTTACAGTTGAAAGCTGATTCTAAGACCGGAAAATGGAAGCTTTTCATAAACTAGGCAATATACCAAAACAACAAATGGTCTTGTATCAAGAACTTCAACAATCATTTTACATTACATCAAGCTTGAAAGCACCAAATAAGCTGAAGTATTTTGCATTATGAGTAAAAGAAGTAACTTTTAACAAAACCATACCAACATTGTCTACTAATCAAGTGAACATTGAATGAATGCATTAACCAAGCTAGATATTAAAGAGGATTGAAAGTGGTTATAACACATGCAAACAGGCTATTGGACAATGAAATGCAAACGTTTCATGAGTTGGAGAATCTGTAGCAGTAACTCACAGTTTTTACTGTTTTTAAGTGAGGTTCGACACATTTCTGAGCCTGCATAGATTTTTCTGATGCCTGAAACAATTTCACAATTTGAAAATGGTCATTTCATGCAACCTCCAAAAAATAAGATGATCTTGTGAAAGACCAGAAAACTAGAATGATAAGAATAAGAAATTACCCTGAATGAATTCAAACATTCAATTTCAACTGAAGAATGATGAGAAGAACCTGCAACCATATGTGCAATCGCCTCTCCTCCCAATTTCTAGCAAGTGGAGAATAAAAATAAGAAAAAATAGAGAAGCCTGAATACCGATAAAATTGAAAGAAAATATTAATCATAGCCTTGTTCCAGCTATCTGAGCTAGCTTTACAAGTTCTTGTTTAAATAGGAATTCTCACAGAGGAAGTTCAAAATCGGCAACCCACCTGACATTGACCTCCTTTACCTTGCTAGGGACTAGCTGTCGCGATTACTTGGGTGAATTTAAAAATTACAGGAGTTACAAAAACAAAAGGAGAACTGAATGCCTTTATAGGGTACAAGATAGTAACTGGAGCAAGAATGAAACTTTGAACAATCTGTTTGTTTCCTAAATAGATGGTGTCTGGACAGAGTTCTGATTCCTAAACAGATGGGTGTACCAAAACATATGAACGTTTAGGGAATAGAATGCAATGAAGAAACTTATTTAGTGTTTGAAAATAATTGTGAAAAGTATAGCCCCAAACTTTTTGATTGCTCATAATTGAAAATCACTAAGAGCTTGGTAATTTATTGAATCTTGCAGTCTCCTGAATACAGCAACATTCTTTATTTCATTAGAATAAATATTCTTTGTCAAAAAATCTTAGAAAAGAAAATGCATTTTGTATGTATATTTCTAATACCTTACTCCACAAGAAACAAAAGATATGCTGATATAAGGGAAAAAAAAGAAGACTAACAAAGTATGCTTCTTCTTTTTGGAAAGATGAGAGCAAAGTATGCAAACAAGCATACTCTAACAAAGTATGCAAGCAAATATTTCTTTCAAATATTCATTTCCATCCATTTGCCAGATCTCATTTTCTAATTAAAATTAAATGAAACACACATTATGAACCATCCCACTCAATAATGTAAAACTGCCCTCACTTCTCATTAAAATAGGCTACCCTGTGAAATCATGAGGACATTGTCAATAGAAACCATATACCAAACAGGCCACCACTAAAGGTTGTCAAATGAAACCTACCAATGAATATTATTTTTGACATCAGAACCTGAAAAATGGAGTTCTAATCATAAAGTCTTAACTACGTGAAGAGCTTCACCTAGTTGCATATATCTAGTTGAAGTTGAGGTATGTTTGAATGCCTTGAAATCTCAAGTGGGAAGCACATACTCCCTCCCAAATCAAATGTCATAAATTATTTGAGAAGCAATTTAGAATAGAAAAATGCACAAAATAGAAGGCTATGTAATGCAGTTTCTATCTTCCATTTCATGCCAAATCCACACTAGATATCCTCCAATGGAATAAGATGGGATCTGCTTATGACTTGGCAGTCATGAAAACGTACAATACCTATAACATTATATGTATTGTGCACACTGAACAGAAAATCTTAGAAGACGTGTTCTGCACATCATTCTTATCCATTTGTTCTCATTGGTTTTTGATGCAGGAGTTTCTAGATTTCATGTATCAAGGCCATCAATAACAAATCATTAAGTGCATCAAAGAATAAACTAAATTGGAAAGAAACATAAAAACAATAGATTTTATTCTTTCATCTAATATAACCTGCTCCGATCACTCCAACTGTCTGCCCCTTGGGTAAATAATTGAATTGCAAAAATCCATAAAAGGGAAATATATTTTCATTCATGACCATTCTCTACATCATGTTCAATCGCCTCAACATTCCTAACAGATTATCTTATAAAAGAAAGAACATATATAAAAAATAATAATCAAATTAAAACCTAAAAATAATGTGTTGTTATTTGTGTTAAAACATACCATGAGCAGAACAGAAGCAATGGGCACCATGGTGCATTGGGTTGTGAAAACTGTCTTGGGTCAATTCTCTACAAGCAGTGCAGGTGGTAATCCAAACTTGATTTGATGGATCTTGGTGTGGATGGAGCATGCCCATAGACTTCGATCGACAGCCTATACATAAATGATTGTGTAAAAATAAAACAAAAGCTTGGGAAAAGGACAGATTTGATGGTCAAGAACTTCCATTTAGATTTGACATGTTGAGTCTACGATACAAGTTGGCATGGAGAAACAGGCCAATTTCATTGCTGAGACCACCCCAACTGGTTCTTTCTTAGATTACTATTTAAGATTGTGATATGAAATTACCATTTTCATCCAATATGAGTTTCAAACCATGTAGGTACTAGTGCAGGTGAGGCGTCAATCAGTCCTAGAAATGGCAAAGGACGGAAGCGTGAATCAACTTCAAACATATCCAAATGCTTTGGCCCCTCGATGAGATTTCTGTGGACTAAAAAATTTACACTGCCACAACTAAAAAATATACATTAAAGCCAACCATCATATAGAAGGACCAAACAATTCATCAACTCCCACCATTTAATGGCGCTGGCAGGAATCCATAAGCACTTTGAAATTTGAATTCTCAATACTCAAGTTTGAAATGCATGCTTAATATTCCCACCCACAAATTGTTGGATGGTGGGACTTAGAAGATGTGTTTGCACCAACTCTCTATGCACACTGAACAGACAATCTTATCTAAATCAGCAAGTAAAAAATATTGAGGCAATTGAGAAGAAACTGAGTAACTTAACAGATACAAGTTCTATATGTTGCCCCAGCTATGGGAGGAGATTGCAAACTAGAACAATGGCATCAACACTTGCTAACACCAAGCCAACTCATCCAAGTCGACTCAGTTTCAGCCACCACCATTCTGAGTTAAATCCCTTATAAATCATACATGCATGGGTTCTGACCATGTTGGAATGTGACATTTAGGATCTGATAGATAGCTAAGTTACTCTCCAAGACAATTTTGATTCCTTGAGTGGAACATCAGGGATCACAATAAGAGTTTAGTACAGAGCATAGATTACCTAGGTTGCAATTGAATCAAGCTCGTCAAAGAAAAGCACGCACGGAGCTGATTGGCGAGCTTTATCGAGTATCTCCCTCACATTAGCCTCTCTCTCTCCAAACCACATAGTTAGTAGCTCAGGTCCCTTGATGCTTATGAGTTAGCCTGGCACTCATTTGCGAATAATTCATAGCTAGCAGATAATTTGTGAATTACTCAGGAAAAGGCTTTTTCCTAAAAAAGTTCATGAATTATCCATGATTGTTTCAGAAGGGTAGAGCACTCTGTATTATAATGCAATAAGAAGAATATCTGTAGCTATTCATAAACAGTGGTGATTCCATGCATGCATGTGTTAGAAAAGAAGAATTGTATGATACCATGGGCAAAGTATGATGGACCATATTGTGCATGAATCCACCTGGAATATACTGACATGTACTCACTCTAGTCAGTCCAATGTGTGGACGCACTAGGGTGGGTCATTGCTACAAAAACACATTGACTTGACAATCATAATGTCCAATCAATGGACATGCCCATTGAATTCTATTAGTTGGCAATTTCTCATTCTAGCTAACCAGCTGATTCCCAATGATGGAAGAATTATAATCAATCCAGCATACACTCCATTACAACACTACCATAATTTGGACAGTGGGAGTTAAAACATATCCTCAAAAACCAAAATGCAGACCATGTGCATGGTGGTTGCATGAATGATTATCATCCACCATACCCTGCCACAGTATCATCCAAGTCCTCTGTAGCAAACAACAAATGTTGCAGTTATTAGAGTTTACATATCAATATCAAAGAATATCAAACTAATAAAAAAGAAAAATCAGAAATGTAAAAAGCTTCCAGCAACATTCTTTGATGTTGGATACCATTTGCGTGTTGCAATCCATCCACCCTGCAATCTCCTTGGTGCCAAAAAATCAGTCCAACCCAAAGCTCCGACGGGCCAAACCATACGGCCAGTTGAGCTGAGGTTGCTCATCATTAAAAACTTTCCACATTATATGTGGGGCCATCGTGTTTCATATCTGTCATCTAATCCATTCGGAAGATGTGCCCAAGCAAGATAGACGGAAACACCAAAGATTAGTCCATTCCAAGACTAAGGTGGGCCACACCACATGATTTGAGATGCTTTAGGCATGCTTTTACATGGTGGCCCACCTGAGTTTGGATCGGCTTAAATTTTTATTTTGGCATACTAAGGAGATATTGAGGGGGCTCATATAATGGATGTTATCAAACAGTTTAACCACATAAACAAAACCCTAAATGGATAAACGAGAGCAAAAACGCAGGAAATACAACAAATGAGGCGATAAATTCAAAAATCATGATAGAAAGATCCGATTTCTTCACTGATAATCGATATCTTCGGTCGAGAATCAGAGAAGATTTGCAAAACATACATAAGGAAATCAACAAACAGAATAGAAGAAATCACTCACCTTTCCACGTCCGTTGAGATAGCGAGATAGAGAGAGAGATTGCAAGGGCTTTGAAAATGGGATATGAGAGAGAGAGAGAAAAAAAAAGGGAGGTGTGAGATTGAGATTGAGAGAGATGGAGAAGAGGGGCACGGGAGATTGAGAGAAATAGGGAAGAGGGGCGCGGGAGATTGAGAGAGAGAAAGGGGAGAGAAAGGGACGGACGTGAGAGGGAATAGGTGTGAGTGAGTGGAGGGAAATGAATTTCGTGATAAGGGGGAAAGAAAAAAGGCAGCGCGGTTTTTCACAGTTTTTACCTGCTACAGTTTCTAACCGTAGCTAAAAGATAAAATGACCGTAGCAATTGAACAATCCGTAACGGGCCCTCCATAGCTCACATTTGACGGGATTTGGACGGACGGCCTTGTCAAGGGCTTTGTGGGGTCCGTATTGATGCAATCGATATATCCACTCCGTCCATTAATTTTGTAATAATTTTTTATAGGAAATGAACCCAAAATCTAGGCTAATTGAAGGTCTAATTGAACCACGCAATCAATCAATGGATTAATCTCCACTCTTTCCTACCGTGTGGTCCACTTGAGCTTTCGATTTACTTTATTTTTTGGGTTCATGCCTAAACTATTCTTAAAAAATGGATAGACGTATTAGATGGAGCACACACATTTTAATGGGCCTCGTAGAGTCCCTTATGACGTATCCAAGGTTGCACGTACGTCTGGAGGACTTATCTTTTTGCTAAGGTTTGGATAGTTTTAGCTGCGGTTTTAATCTGTAGCAAATGAGCTACGGTTTATAGTTGTAGCCAAAAACCAAAATAGTCTGTAGCCTTTAGTCATTTTTTTAGTAGTGGAGAGAGAGAGAGAGAGAGAGAGAGAGAGGGGGGGGAGGGTAGTTTTTTTTTAAAATTTAGGTGCAGGGTCTTTTTTTAGCGTGGGGGGATTTTTTCGGGCATGGGACAGAGTAGGAAACAGACGGTCTTATAAGGCGCTCTGTGGGTCCCATTGTGATGTATGTGGTCTATCCACACCATCCATTTATTTTGAGAGTTATTTTTAGGGCATGATCCAAAAAAGGAGGTAGATCGAAATCCCAAGTGGACCACACCACAGATTAATGGTAGGCACTTAATCTCCACTGTTTCCAATAATGTGGTCAACTTGAGCCTTCGATCTATCTCCTTTTTTAGACGCATGCCTGAAATGAAATTAAAAGAAGAAGAATTTCATATCCAGTATATGAATTATAACAAGAAATATCTATCAAATCTATAACGGTGCATTTGGATGCACATGAAATAGAATTGTTGACATTCAGTCCAATCATTATTCCCACTATTTCCTCTGGCATGGTCCACTTTAAATTTCGATATGCTTCAATTTTGGGCAGAACCCTTAAAAGTAAGGGAAGAAATGGATGGATGGTGCAGATGAACCAAATACATTCTCGATGGGCACAAGTGAGTTTACATGGTATGATAAAAGCTTACCAGAGTAACTCGGCACGCAATTCCATTTGGGACGGTATAACTCATTTATGTTTGGCTAATGGTTGGTGCTCTGTAGGCCCCACCATGATGTATGTGTTTTATCCATGCCGTCCATCCATTTCTTAATATCATTTTAGTGATTAATCTAAAAAATGAGCCAGATCGAAATATCATGTGGACCACATAATAAGAAATAATAGTGAGTGAATGTCCACCATTAGAAACCTTTGAAAGGCCACAAAAGTTTTGGATTAATTTGATCTTTGTAGTTTCCCTTCATCCAGATCTTCTTTACATTATCAACAAGTTGGATTGCAAATAAACACTATTAAAACCTTATGACAGACTCTTTATAATTTTTAATGGCGAGGCACTATATTACCACTCTTTCCGGTGGTGTCGTCTACTTAAGATTTAAATCTACATTTTTTTTTATTCCCCACCCAAAAAATGGATTGAAGAAACATATGGACGACATGGATATACAAGACATCATCAAAATCTCACTTTCGTTATCAAACTTTTCAAATTTTATTTTTTTAAATACAAAATCTCAATTTCTTTTTTGAAAGTTTTTTTTTTATTTTCAAAGTAGTCAAAATTTTCACAATTTTTTTTTAATATTTTCAATTTTCTTTTTGAAAATATCATTTTTTTGGAAATCTAATTATTTTTACAAATTATCAACTTTATTCAAAGTTCTTAATTTTTTTTTTCAAAATATAGATTTTTATTAAATCACAGTAATTTTTTTTTTTCAAAATCTCATTTTTTTCTCAAACTTTGTTAATTGTTTTTCTAAGCTTCTCTACTATTTTTTTTTTCAAATTCATAAACTTTTTAAACTTCTCAATTTTCTTTTTTAGAATGTCAATTATTTATCAAAATCTTGATTTTTTTCGAACTTCATTTCCTAAAATCTTGATTTTTAATAAAATTAAAAGGATGTAGAGTGGGAAACTAATGGAAGGCCTAGATACATAATACTTACATCAAGGTGGATCCCATAGTAACCCCACGTTAAGGCATGCTCTACCTTGCATTAGGGAGTTAGGGCAGTGGAAGGGTAAGGCAGTTTTGGGCCTATAAGACAGCTAATGACTATCTCTAATTCAGACAGTCTCTGGCTATCTCAAATGACCACTATAAACAGCTAAAGACTGTCTCTAATGTAAACAGTCTCTGACCATCTCAGATGACCACTATAAGATGACTAAGGACCATCTCTAATGCAGACGGCCTTTGACCATCTCAGATGACCACTATAAGACGGATAAGGACTGTCTCTAATGCAGACGGTCTCTGAAAGTCTTAGATGACTGCTTATAAGACAACTAAGGACCGTCTTTTATTCCAAACAGTCGATAACCGTCTTTTCTCCGCTGTTACCAACAGACTTTGACCGTCTTAAATGATTTGTGGATGTTCAATATTTATAAGACAATTTTGTTTCATATTATAGACAGTTAAGAGCTGTCTAAAATATTATAGACGGTTCATAACTGTCTTTAAACCAAGGGATTTGTCTTATTTCCCCCTTTTTCACGTAGTGGGACAACCTTCACCTAAAATTTTAGGTAGGACAACCTTATTTCGTAAATATCTTTAAAATCAAAACTTTAAGCTAGCAAGAGTAAATTAAAGAATTACAACATTCATCACAGAACTGAAATTAAATACATCCCATCCACCAAAAATAAAAATAAGGCATTCACCACATTTCATAAAGAATTATAGTGGTTCAGTGCTTTAAAAACAGCCACACCTACTCCACTCCCAAAATTACTTCCCTCTTAATTTTGGCTTTCACTATAAAAAGGTTATCATAGGGTCTATCACGCCTCAAATTCGGAAATCGGGCTCACAGAATTTTCGATCGCCAAATCCGGCACCGACAGCCTCCATAGTACCCCATTCTTAGCTCCTGACACTCATATACCAAGTTTCGATCTTGGGATCCTACAAGGACGATTTTTAATATAAATTCATTTTATAATGAGCAGAACCACAAGTATAACCCACGAACAATAACCAGAACATCATCACAAAATCCACCATGATTAAAAACTTGAGTATAAAGTGAAAAAGAAAATACAATGATAATAACAAAAATTCCAGAAGCTCTGCGACACGCTCCTAGCTCAATGTTGCTGTGGTGTCCTGACGTCACCTGCATGAATCAATCATGCATAAGCTTATAGAAAGCTTAGATGGTGGTGAAAGTGTGTGCGCAAGGTAGTAATGCAAGAATACAGTATCAGAGTTATGCAGAACCATGCTAGTAAGTCCATGAATGCTAACGGCCATACTAAGGCTATGTGATACGAGTCATGAATGCTATCGGCCACGCCAAGGCCATGCGATACAAGGCATGAATGCTATTGGCCATACCAAGGCCATACAATGCAAGGCCCACATAGCCAATGTCATGTGCGACATGTAGCTCAAGCATACCAATCCACATATCAATCCATCTCATCTATGGAGTATCATATATCAATATAGTTCTTTCTAGATAATCACCGGGGTCTAGTACACTATAGACCAGATTGCCGCCTCACACTGGAGGCACGACCATGCAAGTGGAAGAGACCTCACTACCCATCTGACTAGTAGTCTGCCAATATCTACTCAGCACGTTTGTAGCGGACCTATTTATGAGCTAAGACTCAACCTAGCAATAACCCCTTCTCTCCGAGTGAGTAAGGTCACACCCCCTTCCAACCGACCACGACACAGTGGGAGACGTGGCCTCCTGGTATTCGGCCCTCATGCGCTCATACATCCACTCGGTCTAGGTATTGGAGCATCCTCCAAGGTACCATAAGGGTTTGGGAACTTTCACCATAGGACATTTATCGTGCCCCTGTGCTTTAACAAGTATTTTTGGTATCCAATCCTATCATCCGTGCTATACCTATGGAGGCTACAGCCCCGATGTCGCTAGGGCGTACAGTAATCACAACACACAATGCGAGATGCATGATGAAAGTGCCCTGGTTTGTCCATTAGCGTGAGTGTTGAGTCAGCAAGACAAGTGAGCCCCATAGGAAGATCATTCAAGCGTCTGCCTCAACTGGATATGGCTTCAGATCTCTATAAAGGTAATCTTAGACTCACATCCCATGACCCAAAACACCAGGTATATAAAACCCTTAAAAATAGTTAAAACAACATAGGGTTTAAGGTGTGGAAACTGTTTTGCAAAATCAGGAAAATCTTTAAGTTTTTAGCCTTTATTGATTTATCGATCATGCTTCGATGAAATCGGACTCTGTTATCGATGTCCTCGAAACTCACTCAATGTTATCAAAATGAGGACTTCAGATGTCCAATAGCTAAAATGAATCTTGGACTGAATTCTTGATGAATCGATGACAGGCTCGATATCATCGACTTTCGAATCCCGAGCTCATCGAAATGGCTCGATAAAATTGACAACTAGTCGGTTTGTGTCCAATAAGCAGTTAAGGAAAACCATGTGATTTTTGATATCTTAAAGAGAGCCTCGATATCTTCGAATTATAAATCTCGATGATATCGATGGACCTTCGATGATATCGGATTAGGACACAAAACTGTCCAGTAAGCTTTGTAGGTAATTTTTTTTAAATGATTTGAGGTATCAAGAATCACTCGATGATAATGATATTTAAAGATTGATCATTTCGAGACCAGGTCGAGGTCATCAAATTGGGACACAAAACTATTTAGTAAGTTTATAAGAAAATTCTTTTAAAAGATCGATGAATCGAAACTGGTATCGATATCGTCGATATTCAAAATTAGATGATATCGAGGGATGCTTGATCATATCGATGCCTGTTCAGCTCTAAAGGAAAATTAGCTCTCAGGTTTTCAAATGTCAAGGAATCGAACCATGGGTCGATGCTATCGGAGTTTGAAATTCGATGACATCGAAGCATGTTTGATATCCTCAATCAGTTGACAAAAAGGTTCAAAACCATTAACAGATTGAGTTTGTGTCATCGAGAGGCCATTCGACATTATCAAGAGTATACGCTCGATGATATCGAACTCTGTTAAAAATATGACTGTTTTATTTCTGTTAGAACTTTTTGTCTATTTAATGAGAGCTTTCCTGAGGTTGTGGTAGAGAAAAATAGATAAAGATTTTGATTGTTTAATTCAGATCACCTACCCTAAGCCCTTTTCTCTCATGAAAGTTCATTCTTCAATCCACCCTCATCATTGATATTCAATAGAATAGATTGGTGAATGAACTTCCACATTCAAGAATCTTTTCAGCTACCACCTTAATGACAAATCATTAAGCTGAGATTCCTTGAATGCATAGATCGTGGTATTACTCTGTCACTCCAATGATTAATCATTTAATAAAGTAATTACCAACATAACCTTGACCCAACTCGTCGCCTTACATTGGAATATCATAAGTGTTGTGGATCAAGGGAGCTGAAGATTCTTCATCAATAAAGGAGGAGATCTTGGCTCATTTACTTATCTGTAAGTCATTAGAGTCCAAAGACCCTGCTGATCATTCATTTGTATAGGATCAGGTGATTCTCACCCCCTTCAAGTCCTCATAGGAGGCCTCCGACGAGAGAATACATGTGGGTACTGTATGTTGACCATTGCTCTTAGTGAGCATAAACTTAGGTCCTTAGTGTAGGTCCTTGGCCTGTGTGGCATAAAACCTAGGTACTGTGTGTTGACCTTTGCTCTTGTGTTGGGCATAAACTCTAGGTTCCTTGTGTGGATTGTTAGCCTGTGTGGCCTAAAATCTAGGTGTTGTGTGTTGACCCTTGCTCCTGTGTGGGGCATCAACTTATGTCTCGTGTAGACATGTTAGGTACCTTGTGTAGGTCCTAGAGTTAGCCTTGTGTAGGTTATACTAGTTTGAGGTAAACCTGATTTGAAGCCTCCATTAGTGACATCCGGTACACTCAAGGGTTGAGTGTGTCTGCCGAAAGTGGAGTAAACACATAGTCAAACAACTATAAAAATGATTATGTTTGGGATTGCTATTTACTTTTAATACTTGTATGATTTCTCTGAATGTTCTCATAATGCATGCTTACATGATTACCTAAAACTAATTAGAATCACATCTCACACACACAGTCACATCCATCATGAACTATATTTCTCATCTTATTTATGTTTTGAATATTCTTATGATTGGATCCTCTATCTGGCTTGGAAGCCATTATAGTTACATTGAAGAAATCTTGATATTTGCATATTAATTTAGGATAGGGTTGATAGGTTTTTAAATCATCATAAAATTTTAAAAAGTCCTATTCACCCCCCTCTAGGACACCTTGGCATATTCCCACTTCTACTAAAGCGGTCATTACCGCAATTTCATTTTGTATCAGAGCGGGTCTGTCTTAAGGGCTTCACTGCCTAGAGAGTGATCTTAACTGAAGTTGGTAATATGGCCAAAGGAGAGGGCTCATCTGTAACTAGACCTCCTATATTTGATGGATCAAATTATGCGTACTGGAAGGCTAGGATTTAATACTTTCTGAGATCTTTGAATCATGATGTTTGGGACATTGTTGAAAAAGGATATGTGCCACCAACCGAACAAATAATACTTGAAAATGGCACAACTATTGCCAAACCAAAATCTAAAGAAATGTGCACAACATTCGATAAAGAAAAATAAACTTATAAAGCTAAAGCAATGAATGTTATCTACTGTGCTGTGTCCCAAGAAGTCTTTAATCAAATCAGTATGTGTGGAATAGCTAAAGAAGCATGGGACTTATTGGAAACAACTCATGAGGGAACCAGCACAGTGAAAAGATCCAAATTGCAACTCCTAACATCACAGTTTGAAAGTCTCAGAATGGAAGAGCATGAGACCTTCATGGATTTTTTCACAAAATTGAACATCATCTGCAACTCCATGGTGGACTAGGAGAAAAAGTTCCAGTTTCCAAAATCTATAGGAAAATTCTAAGATCCTTACCAGAACGGTTCAACTCAAAAGTTACAACCATTGAAGAATGTAGAAAGATGGATGAAATGAAAGTAGAAGAGGTTCCCTACAAACATTTGAACTACACTTCAAGCAAACTCCTAAAACCAAGAATATTGTTCTCAAAACCTCAAAACACATTACTAATGAGGAAGATGAAAGTGAAAGGGAAAATGAAGATGAAGAAGTGGTTCTTTTAGCTCAATGGTTTAGAAAATTCTTGCACAAAAACTATGAGTGACTATTTAAAGGGAAATAGTCAGACAACAAGCATTATACAAGTAAACCTGGTAAAAAGTCCAAAGAGCCACAGTGCTACACTTGTCGAAAGTTTGGGCACCTGTCCACTGAATGTCTAAAAAAAAAAAAAACCAAAGGAAAGGCGATGGCAACCACTTGGGATGATACTGAAGAGTCAAATTCAGAATGCAGTGACTCAGAGAGTGATGGAGATAAAAAATCCTTGAAAATCCTTATGACATCTACTTCATCCAACATTCCCATAGAGACTGAGAATATCAAAGAACCTCAAGCGATGGGATCATTTCCATCTGATGATGAGGAAACAGAGAAAGAAGAAGAAGAAAAGGATAAATTACAGGATGCCTACGATCAACTTTACATACATAGCATCAATATCCTTAAAAGACTTGGGATTAGTGAAAACAAGAATAAATTGCTGCAAATAGATCTAGATAAAACTTTAGAAACCAATACACACATAATTAATGATTTTCAACAATACCACTCAGATAATGATAGGCTTGGAGGAATCAACTCATTTCTAAAATCCGAGTCAGTGAGACTAAAAACATATTGAGTCATTAAAAGATGAAAACACGCATATTAAGAATGAAAATCACACACTTATACTTGATGCAGAAAAATCCAAAAAAATTGTTGAGTTGAGTTACAAATTCTCCTAAAGTAGTGAAAATTAGAAAAACTTCTGGGAATGGGGAGACCACAAAAGGACAAAAGGGGAATGGGATATGAAAACTTTAAACCAATTCCTAACCCTAGAGCAACAACAACTAAGAAAACAGCTGCTTCAGGAAGTAATACAAGGGTGACTCCTATTTGTCACTTATGTGGAGATTCAGGATATTACAAATTTGAATTTCATACCTTTGATTGGACTAACTCAACCAGAAGAACAGTACAAAATGTCAAGAGTCCACCAAGGTTCATACCCAAAGGCAAGACATATCCACCTCCACCTAAAATGACCAAGAAAATGGAGGAACTACTAAGTCAGGTGGCTTAATTGAATCAAAAGACAAATGAATTGATAAAACAAGGAAAAGTGATTCAACCGCTTACTGTACCCAAACAAGTTCCTAGCAAAATGAAAGAACCATCCTCAGCCACAAAATGGGTGGTTAAGGGAAAGAAAAATTGCCTTGAGACTCACTCAAATTTTAAAATAGGCAATAGTGCTAAGTGGTACTTAGACAGCGACTGCTCCAGACATGTCATGGGTGACAAATCCCTTCTCTCAAATTATTCAAATCTTGATGATGGGATAGTCACTTATGGTGATGGAAGCACTGCTGAGGTAGTAGGGAGTGGAACCATAGAAGGAATGGAAATGAGAATACTTTTTGCATAAAAGGACTAACTCACAATCTTTTAATCATCTCACAAATATGTGACAACAAACATGTGGTTACTTTTGACAAACTAAAGTGCAAGATCCTGGACTTATTAGGAAAATCCGTCATGGAGGGTCTTCGCACAAGTGACCATTGTTATGTCATCAAAGGCAATGAAAAGGTTGATCCATATGCTTAGTAAACAATTAAGCATGGAAAACATGTCCAGGTCATGGCATCTAGATCTGGATGGATGTGTGAAATGATGCATCCTTGAAAATTATCATGATATCTTTGAGGGTTCTACACCTCGAAAATTCTTTTTACATATAAGCATGGCTGATGTTTATAATTTTGGTGTCATATCTTTTTGTACAAATTTTGTTGGGTATATAAGCTGATAAGAATACACTGTGTGATATACATGTTCATCTGTCTATCAAAATTTGGAGATAAAATGTCGAACTCTTCTCCTCGATAGAGTAATTGTCAAATCGAATGATCCGCGATATTATCGACCTCACATTGATATCATCAGCGGCTTCTCAGAATCAGAAACGTCAGACTAAAGGATCTGTTATTGAACTCCTATTTTGATAAAATTGAGTGAGGCATATCGATATCATCAAATCCATACTCGATGATATCAAAGGTCACCACTCGATAAAAAGCGAGCGAGCGGGAAAAATTCATTTTGCTTCCCCTCTTAACTGTTCGTCTTCTCTGGCCAGTTCTTTTTTTTTTGTGTCTCTCCTTTGTCGACCGCGAGCCGTCTAGGGTGGTTCGAATAAGGTAATTTCTTTCACATCTTCTTGATTCTTCAAGGTCTGTGCTAGTGTTTTAGGTTATTCTAGATTGATTGATTTCAGTTGAGAAAACTCTTGGTGGAGCCACTAGGTTTCTGTCTCTTGTCTAAACCTTTCTCTCTGTCATTTTTACACATCCTTGTCCAAATGAGTAAAGACAAAGGGAAAGCATTTGTTGTTGGGGAATCTTCTAGACCCACCAAGCAGAAAACTCTTACCCCAAAGAACAGGGCTAAGGCACCAGTCCGGAAACCTCCACACGCCAATGGAGCAAACAAATGACGCGTGGTGAGGCTCCTATTGCTACACCAGTATCCTCACATACTGTTGTGGGCCCTCCTCCGCATATTCTTGAAAAATACAGAGGGAGGCACTTGGTGTATGAGCATAGGATTGACAGGGAATGCATCAAACCCTACAATGTGGAACCTCTGTTAGAGGCAATCGACTGAATGCCTCTTCTTGATTTCGGGGGTCCATGTCATGATGAACGGACATACCATTTTCTTGCATATTGTCATTCTCCAGTACTAGATCCACCGTCCATTACTGTCACAATCGAGGATGATAGCATTGACATTACTGCGGAATCCATTGCGAGCATTTTCGGTCTAACCTTGTCTCCAGTCGGGTTGTCTGATCTTGACCTTGAGAACCTAATCACTCGATCTACAATCACAAAATTCCTGTGTCAGGACCGAGATATCCCATGGTACCAAGGGAATGCATTGAAAGCTAAATATATGCACCCTAAATACCGAGTCTTGTACAAAATATTTTGCTCCAGCGCTTACCCTCGTAGACCCAATCAAGCTGACCTTACCCTTACCCTCATGGTCATGGTTATGTACTATGTTGCCACTGGAATCAAGTTGTGTCTGCCTACCTTAATTCTTCACCAAATGGCAAGTGTCATCCACCAGTCCAGAGAAGTCCATCTGCCCTTTCCTCACATCATTCATGTGATATGCAATACAATCGGTCTTCCTTGGACAAACAATCCTAAGCGCCCTCTCCAGCATTTTAACAGGGTCAATATTAAAAAAATGAACCTTAAATTTCATCCATATCTGGAAGGCCAACCTGAGGAAGAAATTCATGGAGAAGGGGAGATGGAAGAAGGTACAGTGCCACCAGGAGGAGATCTACAAGAGCCTCAACAAGTTCTAGCTCCGATTGATTCTGTCAGACCCAACACTTCAAATTTTATCAAGATAGGGTCAGGGTGACGCAGTGTGGATTGGCTCGAATAGAGGATAAGCTGGAGAGACATGATTCACGGTTCTCGACATTGGAGAAAATGGTGTTTGGTGTACAACACACGATCCAGCAGCTCGTTGATCTATTGTCGTGTTACCGAGATGATACGGCGTCATCCTCCTCGACACCAGCACCATAGAGTCGACTGCTCTCCTGCCTCCACATACACCGACTACTCATCTGCACGTACGGGCATGGATATCTTTTTGAATGCCCTATGTTCTTGTGTGTATATGTGGTGGCTAGCTAACATGAAAAGTCTAACCGTTTTTTTTTTTTTTTTTTTTTTTTTTTTGTGGGTTATGGATATCCTCTACATGAGGAAAATACTTGTAGGCCCATGGTTAGGCTAGATATTTAGTTATGTTGGTTTGGGTTGGATGATGAAATACTGCCAAGCTTGGGTAGTTTTTATTTTGGATATTTTGATGGGTGATTAATAATTTATATATATTTACTGCCATCTGTTCTCAATTCTTTACTGCTCTCTATGAAATGCTGGTATAAACTGTGATTGCTTTCTCCTGCATTTCCCTTACAGATTGAGAATTGGTTTGTGATTTATGTCGTTTGAAGCTATACTGCAATTTTTTTGAGAAATCTGTAACAACTCGAAAAATCCCGTACAATGGCCCGAGTACCACCTCAGGCAGAAATCACTCAGGATCAAATCCTTTAGAAATTAGACAAAGTTAATAAGTACTAAACTAGATCACATACGAAATCTGCACTAATCACTTTAAATATGATCTACAAGACCTAAAACTTGTAGAATCATTGACGCTAGGTTACCCTAAAATCTAGGATCAATCTCATTACCCGGCTACTCTTGGGAGCATCACAAAATTCTGTATCAGATGTGGACCGCACATTGAAAGTCCGAATAATACGAGGTTATAGAATTAAGATCGCCTTGCTGGGCTTAACAACCATCTCGGAAATCAAAGCCAGATGATGTCCCAGGGCTATTCACTTGAGCCCGGAGCGAGGAGTGTGAGAAAACGAAGATTTGTTCAGAAATATAACCTAATTTAAATAATTTGAGACTTGTCACATACGGGCCTGATATAAGTAATCAAACCGTCAGAATCTGACTTGAATACACCCTCAGATCAGGAGACATTTCATACACAGGTCAGTGTACTTGTAACCTTGATCAAGTTTCGGTGATCGTTGAACTGAAACTGGTCCGCCACGTGTGATTTGGGAACCCGATTGGAATGAAAACTTAACTTGACCTAGATCCATAGTCAGTGAGCTTAAGTCCGAACTTTGGCTCAAGGGGGGGCTCCAAAAGTGCTCCGTTGAGATGGAACGGTCTGTATTTGGACATAACTTAAGTATACCATGGCCCTGAGTCTAATTTGGTGAGTTTTTAGCCTATATAAGGACCTTAAACCCTCTCTCATAGCCCATACGAATTTGAGAGAAACCTTAGGAGAGAGAAGAGAGAAAAGAGAGAGGAAGTGTGAGAAGAGTGAGAGATTCTTCCTGATACTCTACCCTGCTATCATACGTACTTGACTATCCCGATCTAATTGCTTTTCTGGTGATTCTGGCTTCATTTCTAAGCAAGAAAACCCTAACCCTAACCTGTTTTAGGGTTTTTATTGGTACAAGTAGCGAAGTAGTTGACTTACCTTGTGTTATAGGTCATCGTATCGACGTTGACGAAAGCGTAGAGTTTCTATTAAATCATTGCGCTTCTACGGCGTAAGGTGCAAAATATAGACGTATAGGTTATAGTTTTCAAAGCTTTCAATGTTAGATAATGATAGATTCATGATCTGGGTGTTATTTTACATACAAAATGCGATGTTCGTTTTACGATTCAGTTACATATGCAAATTATGGCGTATAGTGTATTCTGTATATTTGTGGGAAAAATCGTATACGTACAAATTTTGAAAGTGTGTTTGCCATGATAAATTACTGTATGTACATGCTATATCTAAGTGTAATACTTGGTGAAAGAATTCGCCCTAATACATGTTTTGGCTAATATATGTTATGTATGTTAATAAGTGTATTCCAAGTGTTTATGTAAATGCTTGTATGAGTAAGTACTTAGATGATTGTGCTTTAGGTAGGTGTTGAGATAGGATTCTTAACTACCTTAGAGATGTATATGATTTCCTCCATGTTAGTTATTTAATTTAATCGCTTACTTATGAAATGTATGTGTTTGTATTTCATGTTGATATTGTATTTTTATAACATGCTTATTCACACATTTGAATTGCATTGTTAATTCTGCTTAGACTACTATACATGCTTTCTAGATAGGACTTGAATGTGATTGGGGCTATGTGATAGTCCAGGCAGTCGGTAACGGGATTGAATTCGTGGCTGAGATTCATTCACCATATAAGACGTGTTTGACGAACCTGAGCCGTACTTCGGTTGGTGAAAATGGTTAGGCCACACGAAGGGCTTATGCACTTCATGTCGTTCAACTTGTCGTGCGCTCATGCTAGTCGAGCTCGTCAAGTAACCCGATCTGTCTAATGTATGTTCACCATGTTTGGACGTTACTGCTTGAACTTAAGGTACCAAACATACCAGTGTAACCTCGTTAACCTTGGTACCTCGATCCACTAAGACTCTTGAGCCGGGCATGGTGGTTTGGGACACCGTGGTTAAGCTGTCGGCCTACGCTGGGGCCACGAGCCTCCCCATAGTGACCAGTGAGCTACCCAGACTCGTGAGCCGAATATGGTGATATGGGACGCTATATTTGAGTTGTCGGCCTACACTGATAAGGTGATGGGGGAGTGCTATAACGATTGCATGTAACAGCCCTGGCAACCCTTTGTAGTGACCTCGAACATACTCTGAGTCTTCGTGGAGGCGACGACCCTTCTAAAACAACAAGAGTATAACTAGGCATGTATTGATAAGGTGATGGGGGAGCGGTGCAACGAGTGCATGTAACAGCCCTGGCAGCACTTTACATCGACCTAGAACCGCATTATTGTATGAGATTATCTAGGACTGATGACCCTAGAATGGATCATTGTTTGGGAATGATATAAGGAAGGTACCTTAGTTTCCCAATACTGCTGTATGAAAAGGGCTAATAACAAGTCGGTAATCACGCTCATAACATAACACTGCATGTGCCTGGTGTTGCGGAGCACTGAGGGATGAACGTATGCCGCGGACGTAAGATGGTGTCGTATGAGGGTGGTTTAGCAAGGGCATGCATCATGACTGCATTCCATACTTGCATTAATAAGAGTATTTAAGAGTGTTTGATTGTACTGCTTTATCATTACTGCTTGACTGAATTGATAACATGTTAACCTATGCTTTACTGTTCCACTAAGTTAGGTACTCACTCCCACATTATGGGACGGTGTTCTGGACACCCACCAGACTCTGTCTTAGATGCAGGTATCGACGAGACGCAGGAGGCTGAGCCTGATTTCTACGATGATCAGGATGAGTTCTCCTACATGCAGTTCTTTGGAGGCTTCGCTTAGGCCATTCAGATGACGGGGCTATAGGGTTTACCATTATAGTTGTACCATTTTTTTTGGCATTTTAATTTTGAAACTAATACATGTATATGGTGACTCAGTAAGGTGTTCATACTCTGGAGACCGATTGTGACCGTTTTTGGCTTTATATACATTTATGTACATCTTTCAGTCTTCCGCTTGCATTTTATAACTTGATCTGGAGTATGAATTATTGTTTTGGTATAATCCCACTCATGATTATTGCACTAACACAGACAACATTCAATCATAAGCATTTATGTTGCATAAGTGATGTTTTGGAACTCGAGTGTTGAGCTGCTGCTCGTCCCTCGATTTTCAGGGCGTTACAAGTTGGTATCAGAGCATAATTTGGATTAAACCGTACCTGGGTTATGGTCACACGACGTACGCTATTACCTTTCGACTTAGGTGGGTGCAAGAAAAACGTAGAGACAGTCATAGGTATCCCTATTTTACCAATTGGTGAAGTTCACTGAAATCGGTCATTTTGTTTGAGTCTGTACTCAATCGTGATCATATGAGTCGATCCTAAAACACTTCTAAACTGTCAAACGATGGGTTTAGATCACAACTCACCCCATCCTAGTCGTTAGAAATCGGTAAATACAAACATGTATCAGAAACTTCCCGAAACAACCCAAAACAACTCAAACCGGAGTCGGGGGCCTACTTACACCATTCTAGAGGGACCCAGGGTGGACCCCACATCATTTTGGGACCTAAGAGGCACGAGGACCTCGTCCAAATGGTGAGGCATCGCCAATTAGTCCAGAGAGTGGTGAGGCCCTCGCCGAGTCAGTGAGGCCTCGTCGCTTAATGGGCCCGGCCGGGCGGGCCACTCGGGCTGATGCTGTTTAGGGGCTAGGGTAACCCCCTGGTGTGTGGGCCGTCAATTAAAACATCCCCAAACACCTACCTCCTTCACAAAACAGACCCCCAAGCTCTCCTTTTCCCTCAAAGTTATTGTTTTCTCTCCCAAACCTCCCCTTCAATCGCCTATTCCGTCATTTCCTGTCACAATCCACGCACCTCCAGCATTTACAGCCATACCTACTCCCCTATCCTCTCCATTCCCTTTCGTTTGAGCTCCTACACCCCATTTGAAGCTCAATTTCGTGTAAGCTCTCAACCCATCCCATCTCTTCATTTTCTTTCTTCAATCCCTATCATTTGGGCCTTTACAAACCCCTGTTGAGGCTCAAATTCGTGGAGAACCAGAAACTCCAGCCCTATTCCCCTTTTTTCTTCACTTTCCATGGCCTTCTTCGAGTTTATTGCGGCTATTTTCTCGATTCCACCATCCTTTCTCTCATGGGAAAGAGAAAGGGGGCTGTGGATGAAGCTGGGCCTAGCCACCCTACGCGTTCAAGGAGGCCGAGAGGCGCCACCGCTAGCATAAGCACCGCTCGGGAGTTTCGGAAGAAGCGGGATCTTGATCCCCGGATTCCTACTGAAAGGGTCTATTGACAGAGCTGTCCCGTGGAGTGTATGAGGGCCGTAGGGTCCTTTTTAAAACTCAGGTGGATGGGCGGCCTTTGGAGAATATCTGTTGTTCGAGTTCCTGGAAGGGGCTCATTGGGGTCCACTATTTGATGGCGGGTATCGCGCCAATGCGAGCACTGTCCGAGCTTTCTATGCCAACATTCGCGAGCCTATACTTAAACCCTTACAATTCCAGATCTCATGTGGAAGGGATCGGTTGGCCACAGTTGATGTTAGATTGATATCTCGGCTTCTAAATGTACCCCTTGGCGAGGTGCATGCTAGCGAGCTGAATCTGAGGAGTGTAGGTGAAAGGGATTGTCGCACACATTTCCTTCATGGTGGCCGACTGGTCGAGTGGTCACCGAACAGAAGTCTTCTAGCGATTGATATGTCTGACGACTTCCGCTTGCTCCATCACATCTTCACGTTCAATGTCTACCCCAGGTGGAGCAATCGCAGTGAGTGTATGCGCCTCATGGTAGATTTCCTATATCAAGTGGGACAGAGAGCGAACCTGTGTGTGCCTACGTTCATGTTGCGATAGATAATCAATACTACACGCTCTGCTAGAAGGATGAATTCGCTCCCCTTCGACTGACTCATATGCAAGATTGCACGTGAGTTTGGCTATAGTCTTACGGTGGATATGCCGGTGCCGATTCATCACATCAGTGAGACTACCCTCAACTAGATGAAGATCGGGCCATGGCAATGCCAAAGTCGACTTGAGGAGAGCGATGATGAGACGGGGAGTGAGGAAGAAGAGAGTTAGGAAGAATATGGAGCTGAGATAGAAGAGGAGGAATAGGAAGAAGAGGAAGAGGAGGCCCAAGATACAGAGGAGAGCTCCCCTCTTACGGCACTGGTACAGGACACTGATCGGGCTGCTTGGGATGTTCATATAGCTCAACTAGAGGAGGATCATGCTGCTCTACAATAGGGTCAGGCGGTCTTACGACAGGATGTTGTGGATCTTCGGGGCCTTGTGAAGCACAAGTTTAAGAAATAACTCGCGCGTTGAAAACGATCATGTGCTGCCTGAAGGATAAGGGTGTCCCTTCTCCATTGCCAGACTCGGATGTCTAGTCATCCATACTATTGTCTTATAGTTTGCTTTGGTTACAGCCTTAGGATGCTTATATTTTCATGTTGATGGGTGTAGTAGTTGGTAGAATGTTTTAGATGTTTGAGGCTTTGGTTGTATTAGCTCCCATGCATCTTCTGTCATGATTCATGTAACTTTGTATTCTATGTATTGTGACAATTTTGGTAAATGAAATGCATGCAGCCTCTTTTGGTATGAAGTGTGTGGAATGCTTAAGTGATTGTGTATTGTGTTGTTATGCTTCATCTGACATGCATTGCACCTATGTTGTATAGGGCATGCCATGGAAATATATGTGGAGCACGGTACACCTCGCACTCACTGATATGATGGATCAGGCTACTTCCCACAGAGATGGTCGTATGGACCCTGGTTTAGGCCCAGATCGTGAGACTATACCTGCGTCTCAGCCTTCTACTAGTCCTACAATTTGGACTACCCCTATACATCATCTCAGATGTCTCATTTGAACTGCAGAGCCTTTTGCTCGGGGCCGAGGATGTACCGCACGCACTCTGCATACCCTATGGGGAATTTGGGTACTAGTGGCCTTCTCGAGGGATTCCAGCGCTTGAGGCCTCCTACTTTTACGGGTTCTCACAGACCCGAGGAGGCTGAATATTGGATAGACCGCATCTCCAAGATATTACGGATGCTGCATTGTACCGAGTCAGAGCAGGTTGAGTTGGCCACATTTATGTTTGAGAAGGAGGCCAGTATGTCATGGGATAGTGTCCTGCGGACAATCACAGTTGGCTACGCATGGACTTGGGCAGCTTTCGAGTTTTGTTTCCATGAAAAGTACTACCCTCAGACCTACCGATATGAGAGGAAGAATGAGTTCTTGCGCCTCAGGTAGGGAGGCATGACAGTTACCGAGTACGAGCATCGATTTACTGAGTTGGGCAGATACGTCCTTACGATACTTGCTGACGACCAGATGCGGATACGACATTTTTCTGAGGGCTTGTGACCTGACATTCGGTTGAAGATGTGTTATGTCAGCATAACCTCCTATGCCGAACTGGTACATATGTCTATGCGAGCAGAGTTAGATGTAGAACGACTGACACGCTCTCGTGGCCCTATGGTTACTAGGCCACGACCAGATATCCAGAGCAGGCCATTCCTCGGCAAGAGACCTCGTATTGACTCTCCTCCAAGGATTGCGACGCCAGTAGTTCCGATGAGGCGTCCAGGTGTGACCTGTTCTTACTACGGGAAACCGGGTCACCCTGTAGAGAGTTATTTTGTACGGATGAGAGACAGCGGGTTTGCACCACCGTAGAGGATTGATCGTCCTCGCCCTCTGGCTTTATTGGCTCCACTACTACGGACTGTACCTGCACATCCATCCTTTAGACCACATGTACCTCATTATAGGCCGCCACAGCGACCTATGATGCCTCAGCCCAACCGACCACAACAGGCACGTGTTTATGCGCTCACAGCAGAAGAACCAGAGACATCACCTATGGCCTTTGAGGTCATTGCACATGTTCAAGGTACTCCTGTCTTTTTATTGGTGGACACTGGATCCACTACCTCCATCATTTCAGGTGCGGCAGGTAAGCATTTAGCTTTACATACTACTCCTACAAAGGGTGTGAAACTCACTACTGCTATTGGGACTTTTTCGGATTATCACACGGGTGTGTGAGGGTTGCTCCGTAGATTTGGGTAGTAGGACGGTATGTGTTGACCTCATTGTCGCTCCACTATGGCACTACGACATTATCCTCGGTATGGACTGGCTCATCGAGATGAAGGCAGAGATTGATTACGATACTCGAGTCGTGACAGCCAGCGGACCTGACGGCATGGTCTTTACTTTTCCAGTACAGGTTAGTTGGACATGTCGCGTTGGATGTTATGCTTCTTTACTTGAGCCTGCTGATGGGCCGACGTTAGGAAACATGCCAGTAGTTCAGGACTTTTCAGATGTGTTCAGGATGATCCCTGGATTACCTCCTCGGCGTGAGATCAATTTTACAATTGATCTTGTGCCCAGTGCAACCCCCATTTCATTACCCATGTATCGGATGCTTCCATGTGAGATGGAAGAACTACGGAAACAAATTGAAGAGCTCGTAGAAAAGGGCTTCATATGACCCAGTGTGTCTCCTTGGGGAGCACCTGTGTTATTTGTCAAGAAGAAAGATGGGTCGCTACGGTTATATATTGATTACCGTAGGTTGAACCAGTTGACCGTGAAGAACAAATATCCTTTGCCCAGGATAGACGACCTATTTGATCAGTTGAAGGGAGCAAAGTAATTTTTGAAGATCGATTTATAGTCAGGGTATCATCAGTTGCGCGTCAGGGATGAAGACGTGCAGAAGACGGCCTTCAGGACTAGTTTTGGGCATTACGAGTTCCTTGTGATATCGTTCGGTCTCATGAACGCACCGGCCGTGTTCATGGACTTGATGAACCGGGTATTTCGGTCATTCCTATACCGATTCGTCATCATGTTTATCGATGACATCCTAGTATACTCTACGAGTCGGAAAGAGCACAAGGAACACTTACAGGCAATCTTTGAGGAAGAACCAGTTGTTTGCGCAGTATAAGAAATGTGACTTTTGGTAGGAGGAAGTCAAGTTCCTGGGACATGTGGTGTTCAAGGAAGGGATAGCAGTGGACCTGGTTAAGGTAGCCGCAGTTCAGGATTGGAAGCAGCTTGGTTTAGTTACTGAGGTGAGGAGTTTTCTGGGCCTGACAGGTTATTACCGACGATTCATCCGGGACTTCTCGAAGATAGCCAGATCGTTGTCACCGTTAACGTGAAGGGATCTGAAGTTCGCCTGGAATGAGAAGGCGGAAGCAGCTTTTCAGGAGCTGAAGGACAGGCTGACATCCGCCCTTATGCTAATATTGCTAGAGTAAGGGGTTAAGTACACTATATATACTGGCGTGTCTCGCATTGGTTTGGGTTGTGTCCTTATGCAGAAGGACAGGGTGATTGCGTATACCTCGAGACAATTAAGGAAGCACGAGGAGAATTACCTTACGCACGACCTTGAGTTAACAGCAGTCATATTCGCATTGAAGCTCTGAAGACATTACCTCTACGGAGAGCCTTAAGTATATATTCACTTAGCAGGACTTGAATATGAGGCAGCACCGATGGATGGAGACCTTGAAGGGCTTCAAGTTCGAGGTTTCCTACCATCCTGGCAAGGCCAACCTTGTGGCAGATGCATTGAGCCGCAAGAAGGCGATCATATTTGCGGCTCCGCTGATGATTGAAGAGTGGGATATGTTGGAGTTCGTGTGGGACTTCGAGCAGAAACTCACAGTGAGGAGCCATTCGAGTGTGTCTCACACGTTCGGGTGCGGCCACTTATTGATGATCGGATTATCGAGGCCCAGAAGGGCGATGAGCGGTTGTCTGAGCTTCGTGAGCAAGCTAGTGATGATGTGGACTCCGAGTGGAGAGTTGGCACACATGGGGGCCTACGATACCATGGCCGCCTATGCGTCCCAGATATTCAGGACTTGAGATAAGAACTTCTCGAGACTGCCCACAGATCAAAGCTTGTGATGCATCCTGGTAGCACGAAGATGTATCAGGATATGAAGCGGTCGTATTGGTGGGACAATATGAAGGTCCACATCGCAAAGTATGTGTCTCGTTGTCTCACGTGTCAGCAGGTCAAGGCCGAGCATTGTCGACCTCGTGTACTCCTTCAGCCCATGCCCATAGCTGAATGGAAGTGGGACTTCATCTCTATGGACTTCATCTCGGGGCTGCCGAAGACGAGAAAGGGTTATGACTCTATTTGGGTAATCGTGGATCGATTAACCAAATCGGCTCATTTTCTTCCTATCAGAGTGACGAACTCTGCAGACGACTTGACTAGGTTGTACATCAAAGAAATAGTGCATCTGCATGGAGTTCCCTTGGAGATCGTGTCAGACCGAGACACGCGATTCACGTCTATCTTCTGGACTCGTATCCAGAAAGCAATGGGTGTGAAGTTGAAGTTCAGTACCGTGTTTCACCCTCAGACCGATGGGCAAACAGAGCGGGTGAATCAGATTTTAGAAGATATGCTGCGGGCTTGTGTTTTAGACTTCAAGGACAGTTGGGATGACTGTCTCCCGCACGCGGAGTTCGCCTACAACAACAGTTTTCAGGCAAGTATTGGCATGACTCCTTATGAGGCCTTGTATGGGCGCCCTTGCAGAGCACTGCATTGCTGGGCAGAGGTTGGCGAGCGCAGTTTGGTTGGCCTAGAGTTAGTACAGGCGTCAACTCCTAACGGCCCAGAGCAGCTAAAAGAGTTATGCCGATACAAGGTGGCGACCACTTGAGTTTGAGATTGGAGATCATGTATTCCTCAGAGTTTCCCCTATGAAGGAAGTCCTTCGGTTTGGGAAGAAGGGGAAGCTTACGCCGCAGTTCATTGGCCCATTTCAGATACTTGATCGAGTGGGAGTAGTGGCATATCGTCTCGTTTTGTTCACACCACTCACGGGCGTACACAACATATTTCATGTATCTATGCTGAAGAAATACGTCCCTGATCCTTCACACATCATCCATTGGGAGTAGGTGCAGTTGAGCGAAGATGCTACATATGTACTGCGTCTGACACGTATCCTATATAGGAAGGGCAGGTGTTGCACAGTAAGGTGATTCCACTCGTGAAGGTACTGTTAACGCATCATATAGAGGAGGAAACTACCTGAGAGACTGAAGCCGAGGTCCGAAAGAACAATCCTCAGCTTCTCGAGGAGTACGAAAATGTACTAATTTTGAGGACGAAAGTTTTCTTTAAGGGGGGTAGATTGTAACGACTCGAAAAATCCCGTACAATGGCCCGAGTACCACCTCATGTAGAAATCACACAGGAATAAATCCTTTAGAAATTAGACAAAGTTAACTAAGTGCTAAACTAGATCACATACGAAATCCGCACTAATCACTTTAAATATGATCTGCAAGACCCAAAACTTGTATAATCATTGACGCTAGGTTACCCTAAAATTTAGGATCAATCTCATTACCCGGCTGTTCTCGGGAGCATCACGAAACTCCGTATCAGATCTGGACTGCACATCGAAAGTTAGAATAATACGAGGTTATAGAATTAGGACCGCCTTGTTGGGCTTGACAACCATCTCGGAAATCAAAACCAGATGATGTCCCAGGGTTATTCGCTTAAGCCCGGAGCGAGGAGTGTGAGAAAACGAAGATTTCTTTAGAAATGTAACCTAATTTAAGTAATCTGAGACTTGTCACTTGCGGGCCTGATATAAGCAATCAGACTGTCAGAATCTGGCCCGAATACACCCTCGGATCAGGCAAAATTTCATACACAGGTCAGTGTACTTGTAACCTTGATCGAGTTTCGGTGACCATTGAACTGAAACTGGTCCACCACGTGTGATCTGGGAACCCGATTGGAATGAAAACTTAACTCGACCTAGATCCATAGTCAGTGAGCTTAAGTCCGACCTTTCACTCAAGGGGGGGCTCCAGAAGTGCTCCTTTGAGACGGAACAATCCGTATTTGGACATAACCTAAGTATACCATGGCCCTGAGTCTAATTTGGTGAGTTTTTAGCCTATATAAGGACCTTAAACCCTCTCTCATTCAGTCCATATGAATTTGAGAGAAACCTTAGGAGAGAGAAGACAGAAAAGAGAGAGGAAGTGTGAGAAGAGTGAGAGATTCTTCCTGATACTCTACCCTGCTATCATACGTACTTGACCATCCCGATCTAATCACTTTTCCGTTGACTCTGGCTTCATTTCTAGGTAAGAAAACCCTAACCCTAACCTGTTTTAGGGTTTCTATTGGTACAAGTAGTGAAGTAGCTGACTTACCTTGTGTTATAGGTCATCCTATCGACGTTGACGAAAGCGTAGAGTTTTTATTAAATTCGTTGCGCTTCTACGGCGTAAGGTGCGGACTATAGACGTATAGGTTATAGTTTTCAAAGCTTTCAACATCAGATAATGATAGATTCTTGATCTGGGTGTTATTGTACATGCAAAATACGATGTTCATTTTATGATTCAGTCACGTATGCAAATTATGGCGTATAGTGTATTCTGTATATTTGTAGGAAATATTGTATACGTATAAATTTTGAAAGTGTGTTTGCCATGATAAATTACTGTATGTACATGCTATATCTAAGTGTAATACTTACTCAGTGAAAGAATTCACCCTAATACATGTTTTGGCTAATATACGTTATGTATGTTAATAAGTGTATTCCAAGTGTTTGTGTAAATGCTTGTATGAGTAAGTACATAGATGATTGTGCTTTAGGTAGGTGTTGAGATAGGATTCTCAACTACCTTAGAGATGTATATGATTTCCTCCATGTTAGTTGTTTAATTTAATCACTTATGAAATGTAGGTGTTTATATTTCCTGTTGATATTGTATTTTTATAACATGCTTATTCACATGTTTGAATTGCTTTGTTAATTCTGCTTAGACTACTATACATGCTTTCTGGATAGGACTTGAATGTGATTGGGGCTACGTGATACTCCAGGCAGTCGGTAATGGGATTGAATTCGTGGCTAAGATTCATTCGCCACATAAGATGTGTTTGACGAACCCGAGCCGTACTTCGGTTGGCGATAGTGGCTAGGCCATGCGAAGGACTTATGCACTTCATGTCGTTCAACTTGTCGTGCGCTCGTACTAGTCGAGCTCGTCAAGTAACCCGATCTGTTTAATGTATGTTCACCATGTTGGACACTACTGCTTGAACCTAAGGTACCAAACTTACCAGTGTAACCCCATTAACCTTGGTACCTCGATCCGCTAAGACTCATGAGCCGAGTATGGTGGTATGGGACACTGTGGTCGAGCTGTTGGCCTACGCTGGGGCCACGAGCCTCCCCGTAGTGACTAGTGAGCAACCTAGACTCGTGAGCCGAATATGGTGGTATGGGACACTGTATTCGAGCTGTCGGCTTACACTAATAAGATGATGGGGGAGTGATGTAACGATTGCGTGTAATAGCCCTGGCAGTCCTTTGTAGTGACCTCGAGCATACTCTGAGTCTGTGTGGAGGTGACGACCCTTCCGTAGCAACAAGAGTATAACTAGGCCTGTATTGATAAGGTGATGGGGGAGCGATGCAACGAGTGCGTGTAATAGCCCTGGCAGCCCTTTACAGTGACCTAGAACCGCATCATCGTATGAGATTATCTAGGACTGATGACCCTAGAATGGATCATTGTTTGGGAATGATATAAGGAAGGTACCTTAGTTTCCCAATACTTCTTTATGAAAAGGACTAATAACAACTCGGTAATCACGCTCATAACATAGCACTGCATGTGCCTGGCGTTGTGGAGCACTGAGGGATGAACGCATGCCGCGGACGTAAGATGGTGTCGTATGAGGGTGGTTTGGCAAGGGCATGCATCATGACTGTATTCCATACTTGCATTAATAAGAGTATTTAAGAGTGTTTGATTGTACTGCTTTATCATTATTGCTTGACTGAATTGATAACATGTTAACCTATGCTTTACTGTTCCATTGAGTTAGTTACTCACTCCCACGTTACGGGATGGTGTTCTGGACACCAACCAGACTCTATCTTAGATGCAGGTATCGACGAGACGTAGGAGGCTGAGCCTGATTTCTACGATGATTAGGATGAGTTCTCCTACATACAGTTCTCTGGAGGCTTCGCTTAGGCCATTCAGATGACGGGGCTACAGGGTTTACCATTATAGTTGTACCATTTTTTTTTTCATATTTTTATTTTGAAACTAATATATGTATATGGTGACTCAATAAGGTGTTCATACTCTGGAGACCGATTATGACCGTTTTTGGCTTTATATACATTTATGTACATCTTTCAGTCTTCCGCTTGTATTTTATAACTTGATCTGGAGTATGAATTACTGTTTTGGTATAATCCCACTCATGATTATTACACTAACACAGACAACATTCAATCATAAGCATTTATGTTGCATAAGTGATGTTTTGGAACTCGGGTGTTGAGCTGTTTGTCGACCCCCGATTTTTAGGGCGTTACAAAATCACAGCTCTCCTTTAACCTTGTATGCATGGATGGTTTCCATGAGTATAGAGATGTCGTTATCTGTTATGCATTTGTCCCTTACTGATTCTGCATTTTAGAGATGTCGTTATCTGTTATGCATTGAAATATGTGGATCTCTATTGATTCTCCCATGTCTTTGTGCTACAACTTCAGTTAACTAATATTGCAATTTTGCCCTTTGCCAATGACTGACAAAAAGGGGGAGAACAAATCTCACCACAGAGAAAATTGTGTGTATCTATGTATGAATGATGGTACAGCTGTTAGGGGGAGCAGCTAGGGGAGCAACTACTACTGAATGTCACATTCTTATGTGTAAACTCAAATAGCCTATTTGTAAAATTGTATAGAGTTCTTGTACACACAATTTAGGGTGTTGGTATAGATGTTGTTCTAGGATTTCAAGTGTTTTGTCATGTAATTGACAAAGGGGGAGATTAAAAGTACCCTGGTTTGTCAATTAGCGTGAGTGTTGACTTAGCAAGACAAGTGAGCCCCTTAGGAAGTTCATTTAAGCATCTGCCTCAACTGAATGTGGCTTCAGATCTCTATAAAGGTACACTTAGCCTCACATCCCATGACCCAAAACACCAGGTATATAAAACCCTTAAAAATAGTTAGAATAACATAGGGTTTAAGGTATGAAAACTGTTTTGCAAAATCGGGAAAATCTTAAAGTTTTCAGCCTTTGTCGATTTATCGATCGTGCTTCGATGAAATTGGACTCTATTATCGATGTCTTTGAAACTCACTCGATGTTATCGAAATGAGGACTTCAGATGTCCAGCAACCAAAATGAATCTTGGATTGAATTCTTGATGAATCGATGATAGGATCGATATCATCGACTTTCGAATCCCCAGCTCATCGAAACGGCTCGATAAAATCGACAACTGGTCGATTTGTGTCCAGTAAACTGAAATGGCGATGAAGACCATACTAGTTGAAGAAGTAATATGCCAATATGTCTTAGAGGAGGATGAATAGGACTTTTTAAAGTTTTTATGATTTATTTAAAAATCCTACTTCACCAATCCTGTGATCATGCAGTTATCAAGATTACTCAAATGTAACTTTACTGACTTCCAAGTCTGGTAGAGGATCCAATCACAAACTATTTTAGAGGTAAGCAGTATGCAAGCTAGCTTATGATGGATATCATTGTGTAAGTGTGTGTGGGGTGATCAAATGTTCAGATATAGAAGTATTAATGCAAATCACATAATCATAAGAATAACAATCACAAACACAGTCATTTTTATAGTGGTTCGACGATGAGTCTACTTCACTCCTGGTAACCGCACTCAACCCTTGAGTGTACCGAATTTCACTAAGGAGGTTTCACAATGGTTCACCTCTAACCTAAGGTTTTAAATCAGGTTCACCTTCAACCTTTACAACCTACACTGAGGCTGACTGTTTATGCTCTCACAAGTAAGGGTCAACATAACGCACTCACTTTTAAGCACACTGGCCAAGGATCTTCCATAAGACCCTACTGGAGGTTTCTACACGGTTGACCTCAAGCCTTAATATTTTACCAGGTTCACCTAAAACCCGGAGTTTTACTGGTTCACTCCTAACCAGATGTTTATGCTCTCCACAGAGCAAGGGTTCACACAACGCACCCACCACGTACACTCCCACCGGAGGCCTCCTTGAGGACTTCAAAGGGTGAGAACCACTTAAGACCCAATCCTAAAAAGGAATGATCACAAGTGTCTTCTTGGACTCTAGATACTTACAAATAAGCTGATGAGTCCCGCTTAGCACAATGCCGAAGATCTCCTCCTCCTTGTTGACGAAGAGTCTTCTGCTCCCTTGATCTGCAACACAAAATGATATACCAATACTCAGCTTCAGGTTGGGTCAAGGTGAAGATGGAATCCTACTCTCAAAATATTTTTCTATCAGGAGATAGAGCGATTCCAATCTTATGCATTCAAGGCATCCCAGCTTAATGCTTTTCCATTAAGGTAGTAGCTGGAGGATCCTTGAATGTGGAAGTTCATTCCCCAATCCACTCTATTAAATGTCAATGATGAGGGTGGATTGGAGGATGAACTCCCTTGAGAGATAGGGCTTTGGATATAAGATATAAGTTGAAACACTCAAAAGCTCTCTCTTCTTTCTCTCATAGCAACAAAAGACAAGTCCTCTATATATAGGCAAAAAGTTCCAATCGATATAAAATGGTCACATTTATGACAGAGTTCGATATCATCGGGCAGGTTCGATATCATCGAGCGTATACTCTCGATAGCATCGATGGTCTGCTCGATGACTCAAACTCAATGTCATACATTTTTGAAACTTTTGCCAATTGGTCAATGAATTGAAATAATTGTCAATGTCATCGAATTTTGAACTCTGATTCCATCGATGACAGGTTCGATCCATCGACACTTGAAAAACGAGAGAGACTTGACTTTGAAATATTTCAGGTTTTCATGAATGATTGGGGAACCGTCGAGATCATCAGAATTTGAATGTCGATGATATCGAGATCAGAGTCGAGGCATCGATAAATCCAGCGGATTTGTCTTTAAGCTTGCTGGACGATTTATGACCTTGTTCGATGCAATCGACCTGGTGCCGATATCATCAATATTTGAATATCAATTCTATCGAAGGGCCACCAATCATAGTTAAAAACAACCTGAAATATATGCTGTAAGAAATGCACGCCCACGATCGATATCATCGATGGACTTCCGATGTTATCGATATTTGATTTCAGATCATATCAGAGAGCATCAATATATCGAAGGAATTTGAGATTTTCATTAAAAAATAGGGGCGCCGAAAATCTGCCGATTGATCTTATCGAGCCATTTTCGATGGACTCGAGATTTAAATATCGATGATATCGGTAGGTGTATCGATACATCGATAATTCATCCAGATATGTTGTGAACTTGCTGGACATTTTTAGTTCTTATATCGATGATATCAATAGGTGTATCGATACATCGATAAATCCATCCAGATGAATATTTAGTTGCTGGACACTTTTGGTCTTCTCATCGATAATATAGTTAAGGTATCGAGGACATCGACAGAGCAGGTCGATCATATCGAGGGTGTTCCGATAAGATCGACAAGGCGAGAAAAACTTAGAGATTTTCTTATTTTGAAAAAAGTTTTCTCTCCTTAAAACCGTATGATTTCTAACTTATTTTTAAGTGTTTTATTCACCTGGTGTTTTGGGTTATGGGATGTGAGGCTTTAGATTTACCTGTGGTGAGCTTGCACACATCCGGTTGAAGCAGACACTTGAATTGATCTTCCTTTCAGGCTTTGTAGATAATCTGACTCAACACTCACGTAACTTGACAAACCAGGACACTTTCATAAGCAGTTAAGGAAAACCATGTAATTTTCGATATCTTGAAGAGGCCTCGATATCTTCAAATTTCAAATCTCAATGATATCGACACAAAACTGTCCAACAAGATTTTTAGGTAAATTCTTTTAAATGATTCGAGGTATTGAGAATCACTCGATGATATCGATATTCAAAGATCAATCATATCGAGACCAGGTCGAGTTCATCGAATTAGGACACAAAACTGTTCAATAAGTTTATAAAAATTCCTTTAAAAGATCGATGAATCGAAGCTGGTATCGATATCATCAATATTCAAAATCAGATGACATCGAGGAATGCTCGATCATATCGATGCCTATTCAGCTCCAAAGGCAAATCTGCTCTTAGGTTTTCAAATGTTGAGGAATCGAACCATGGGTCAATGCTATCAGAGTTCGAAATCCGATGACATTGAAGCATGTTTGATATCCTCGATCAGTTGACAAAAAGGTTTAAAAGTATTTGACATATTAAGTTTGTGTCATCGAGCGACTATTCGACATTATCGAGAGTATACGCTCAATGATATCGAAGCCTACTTGATGATATCAAACTCTGTCAAAAATATGATTGTTTTATTTTTGTTGGAACTTTTTGCCTATTTAATGAGAGCTTGCCTGAGGTTGTGGTAGAGAAAAATAAATAGAGCTTTTGAGTGTTTAATTCAGATCACCTACCCTAAGACCTTTTCTCTCATGGGAGTTCATTCCTCAATCCACCCTCATCATTGATATTCAATAGAGTGGATTGGTGAATGAACTTTCGCATTCAAGAATCTTTTCAGCTACCACCTTAATGGAAAATCATTGAGCTGAGATTCCTTGAATGCATAGATCATGGTATTACTCTGTCACTCCAATGATTAATCATTTAATAGAGTAATTACCAATATAACCTTGACCCAACTCGTCGCCTTACATTGGAACATCATAAGTGTTGCGGATCAAGGGATTTGAAGATTCTTCATCAACAAAGGAGGAGATCTTCTTCAACGTACTTAATGGGGCTCATCTACTTATCTGTAAGTCATTAGAGTCCAGAGACCCTGCTGATCATTCCTTTATATAGGATTGGGTCACAGGTGATTCTCACCCCCTTCAAGGCCTCATAGGAGGCCTCCGATGGGAGAATACGTGTGGGTGCTGTGTGTTGACCCTTGCTCTTAGTGAGCATAAACTTAGGTCCTTAATGCAGGTCCTTGGCATGTGTGGCCTAAAACCTAGGTGCTGTGTGTTAACTTTTGCTCTTATGTAGGGCATAAACTCTAGGTTCCTTATGTAGATCGTTGGCCTGTGTGTTCTAAAATCTGGGTGCTGTGTGTTGACCCTTGCTCCTATGTGGGGCATAAACTTGTGTCTCGTGGAAACATGTTAGGTACCTTGTGTAGGTCTTAGAGTCAGCCTTGTATAGCTGTATTGGTTTGAGGTAAACCTGATTTGAAACCTCCGTTAGTGAGATCCGGTACACTTAAAGGTTGAGTGCATCCACTGGAAGTGGAGCAGACATATAGTCGAACCACTATAAAAACAACTATGTTTGGGATTACTATTTACTTTTAATGCTTGTGTGATTTCTTCGAATGTTCTCATAATGCATGCTTATATGATTACCTAGAACTAATTAGAATCACATCTCACACACACAGTCACATCCATCATGAACTATGTTTCTCATCTAATTTATGTTTTAAATAGTGTTATGATTGGATCCTCTATTTCGCTTGGAAGCCATTAGAGTTACATTGAAGAAATCCTGATATTTGCATATTAATTCAAGATTGGGTTGATAGGTTTTTAAATCATCGTAAAATTTTAAAAAGTCCTATTCACCCCCCTCTAGGACACCTTGGCATATTCTCACTTCTACTAAAACGGTCATTACTTGTAACACCCCGTACTTTTCAGTACTTGGCTGTTACCATGAGAACTTGATTTAGTATAAACACAATCGCGGCTTATGTCATTATTCACACACTCTAGCCTAATTCCATCCATTAATGGTAACCTTCACCCATAACTCATCATTAAATTCCCTAGATGGAGCATCACGCCACAAGAGAAGTCTATTTTAGTGTTTCTATCACCTTGGTAGACAGATCTAACCGTCCACTATCAATATCAAACTCCAAGGATCACTAATGGTCATGTTTAGATTCAATCAGACCATCGGATAGACGGAAATCTTAGTTCAAACCCCAAGAATAAATGTCGTGTGACCCATCTGGTTAAATTTAAAATGAATGGTGGGCCTAATTGGCTCACTAGTTAGATGAACGATCCTGATCTCATGAGTGAACCACAGGTTATCATCGAGTCGACAATAGTTGGCACTCAAAGGCTATATTTTAGTTAACACGGCCCGCCTGAGCTATCTCAAAGCCAGACGGGTGGCTTATCTTAAGTTGGTACCATAAAGATTTATTTTAAATGTGATATAATTGTATACATATATCATAATACAAAATAATCTTATAATTATTTGTAATACTACATATGTTACTCGAATCATTCAAATTACGTATATTACTTAAACTATATATAAAATAAATTGTACGCCAACACACTATCATATAATTGATGTATGTAACTAATATTTACATTGTATAAAAAATATATATATATCACTTAACATAAGTTGTACTATACTAACATATGCATATATAATCATAAAAAAATATACTATATATATTAATAATTGTAAATAAATACTTATCTATAATAATTAATGTATTATGCTAAACAAATATGTAAATGTATTTTTATTATATAATCTAGAACATTATTTACTAATACTTATTATAATGAATATATAATAATATCATATTAATTAATTATAGTACACTTTGAATAATTAATATTTATATATACATAAAAGAAAAGTATGCATGTATACATACATACATACATACATACATACATATATATATATATATATAATATTTCAAAGTAAATAAATAGCCATTAATATAAAATATAAATGTAATACAAGTTGTATATATGTTTATAATATATATATATTATATTTATTATTACCTAGTATATAGTATTTTGAAACTAATAGACGGGTTAGATTTCTCACAGACATCGTTAATCGATGGTGATGGGCACTCAAAGGCCATATTTGAGTTGAGATGACCCACCTGAGTATAGGATCTGCCTCATTCTTTGGATCGGGCCCTAATATGGGCTGACAAAACAGATGAACTGAGTGGATGGGTCAAAATCCTCATGGTGGACCCCACTTCACACGGTGCATGTGCACAGCATATGCACACCCGCCATGCATCGGACCGAGGAGCCCAGTCAAATCGGATCTGACCCGATATTTTCCAAAAAAAAAGGGGATTTCTCTCCTTGCTTCCCACCCACGCTGTTTAAAACAGCCATTCCCACACATGGATCTGTGGCCCACCATCAGCGAACACTTAGCTGATCCAAACCATTCATAAATTCTAGGACAATGGTCCTACTAAACCTATATAGTTTCAACCATTGGATCCCACCCACGCGATCATAAACGCCAGCGGAAGAAGACTGCTTATGCTTCTTCTCTTTCCAAAAACAGAAAGCCCAGTTTTCTTTCCATGCTGGCGATCCATGTGAGGAGAAATTGTCAAATCCTAGCCATCCATATAGATTATCTTAGCCACCCACTGTCGTTCACACAGATTAGGGCTGTCATTGGAAACTAACATCGATTTTGTTGCGCCAACGGTTTGTCCCTGCCATGGAATGAATCCGGGCCGTTTAACGTTGATCTAACAGATCTGGGGAAGTTAGGGTAGTGCTAAAAAGAGAAAGGAAATCGAGCAACGACACCCTTCCACCCATTCTCACTGCTGCCCTTAAAAAAATGGCTGAAATCCTTCCCCCTTCAAAACCACCAACCCAACCATCCTTAAGCTTCGAAAAAGCTTTCCTGGAAGCTTCTTAGGGTCCATTAGGACCTTTTGTAAGAAGTAGATCGGAGGAACGAGCAGTGTTTTGGAGAACGCCATTAATGGCTGCCTCCTTTATCCTCGTTCAAATCGCACTAGGTTCATTTTGAGTTTGTCGGTTCTGATCAATTTTGAGCATTTCGAAATTCTGGGGAGAGAGAGAAAATGAAAGAAAGAAGAGGAGAAGTAGGAGGGAGCTGTCATCAGCTCGGCAGAAATCGAGTTCGGCTAGTGTTGGGTTGCTGTCAATCGACCCACTTTCTGTTGCTGCTGAGCCTGGTTCAAGCTTGGGGTGTTGCTGGATGTTCCAGCAATAAGGGTATCAGAAGGAGAAGAAGTTAGAGGCAGAGAGAGATGTTGAGGGGCAAATATTGCATATTAGACCCTATTTATTACGTGATTTATGAACATGCCACCGTTTAAAAGCCTAATTTAATCGTGTTTGTGATGCAAGGTACATTTGCAAGTGTGGGCTACAAAAGGTGCTAAAAGTGTATATTTGATGCTCTGAAATCACCACAGCAAGGGACGGACCCCAGGGGACCAAGAACGATGAATTTACATGCCCGAGATCAGAGAAAATCAAGCCGTTCACATTAAAGAGGCCACACAGTCATCCAGAATGCAAGATCACGGGGTTTCCACCATCCGTTCAGCCCGAAACTTCATACACGGCCTGAAGACCATAAATTAACCGTACACATTAAATTTCATCCATTGGATCACTGAGAAAGTGGTGCAACAGACAGATCAGCCCCTAGTATCATGATTTGCGGCCCACCTGATATCTGGATATGCCAGCAAGTTGGTCTCAACCCCTTATATTTGATGGGAAAGCGGATGGACGGAGCAGATGTCTCAAAAACATCTCTGTGGGACCCACATGTACAGCACGTGTGTACGGTTCACAAGTGCACCGGGTGTGCACCTAACCATTCAAAAGTCGGTCAGCGGCGCTGACCGACTTCCCTTTTTAAAAAAAAATCAAAAACGAAATTTCCGTTTGCTGTTTCGCAACCTAAACCATCGGTTTCTATTGTGGGCCCCACCCATCTCATGTTTCACTGATCTGGACCATCTATTGTGTTCATATGGGGGCCATAACCCTCACCTAGGTGAATGTTTGGCCGCATGCACTCGATCACCAATTTCCACCGTTCAAACTCTGGACGGACGGTGGGTGTAAAAATCTGTGGGCCACCACAATTCCGACCCGAAATTGAGCATTCCCAACCGATTCCTCGTCCTCTATCAAATTGACGGGGTGGATTTCTCAATAGATGTCAAGGTGGGACCCACCGAACGTCACAGCGGCAGTTGCCGTTTTGATGGCTGCGTAACGGAGGAATTGTGTCCGTTTTGCGGACGATTGTGGGCCCCATCCATTGTCCAAACTGACAATCCCAACCGTCCATCGTATAGACCAGCAAAGAAAGTCCCAGGAAACATGATTTTTGCGGATAAAGTACAAGGAATATGGGACTTGTGAAGATCCGATTTTTGCTGCATCACAGAGTCATATTGCAGGGACTTGTGCTCAATTGAGTATCTTCTCTTCGTACGCACGAAGTTCTACACCGACTAAAGCAAGGCAACCTATTTCATCTCATGGACTGGAGACGACCTGGGTGGCCTATAAAAGAAGGAGAAGAGAGAGAGAAAAAAAATTCATTCCACGGCTGAAAAGAAGAGAGAGAGAGAGAGAGAGAGAGAGAGAGAGAGAGAGAGAGAGAGATTTGTCTTTGTTTTGTTCTTTTCCTTTCATTATTTTTGAGGGATCCAGCCAATCATGGTTGGCTAAGCCTCTTAGCTAGGGCTAAGAGGTGAAGCTTGTAGCGAGATGGGAGGATTCTACGGCTTGGATTATGCCCGTTGAACTCGTTTTGATCGGTTTGATTTTAAGGAAGATTTTAGTTTTTAATGATTTAATGTGACTGATATTACATTAGATCTGTGATGGCTTGAGTTTTCCTTTTCCTTCTTCTGATTATGGGGTTAGGAAGCCCTGTTGTTCACCATCGTCTCCTAGACATGGTTGGATGACGGAATCCTTCTTAACATTCATACGTCTTTTGATTGGTTGTAGATTGGTTTGAGTTATGTTGTTTACCTTGTCTCATGAGCATGGATTTGTGATGGAATCATATCTAATTCTTATACCTTTCGTCTATTTGAAAACTAGATCAAAAGGAAGTTCACATTGATTTTCAGGTTATATCTTCCAACTGGATGAAGATGGGACTCGAAGTCTAGTTGAGTTCATGAATCAACCACAGATCTCCCTGATCTCTACAAGTGGATCCTCTGAATCCCTAGTTTCCTTCTCTCTGAATTCTTAAGTTTAGATCAATAATTCACCATTATTCCTCAAATCACAATTGGTTTAGATTTCATCTTAGCCTAATTCTAGATCTGGTTATTTTCAGATAACGTACAGGTTTCAATCCCTGTGGATTCGACCTCGGTCTTACCGAGTTTTTACTACATCACAACCCTATACTTGGGGAGTGAACAAGCTTTTAGCGCCGTTCTTGGGATTGACTGGCTACGTTTCTGGTTAGTCTTGGTTTTAGGATTAGTTTAAGATTAGGACCTTTTTGATTTTTAGGTTTTATTTTTAGAATTTTCTAATTCAGTTTTTCCTTTAATTTTTAGAAACTTTCTCTCAAGTAACTTTCTATTTTTATTTTATTTTAGTTTTTCCCTTTTAGAAACTAACCCAACTTTCTTGTTTTGTAGGATTCTGAGATAGGTTTCTAATTTGGTAATTTCTCTCTTAATTTTTTTTCCCTGCTATTTCTAGATTAGGATTCCTTTTTAAGTTTCTAATTCTAACTCTTTTAGAATCCAATTTTGTTTCCTATTTTATTTTTTAGAAACTAACTTTCTTGTTTTGTAGGCTCATTAGAAATTTCTAATTCGGTAAGCTCTTTCTAAATTCTACTTTCTATTTTTAGAATTTCTGTTACTAACTTACTTTCTAGTTTAAGAACTTTCCTCTTTTGTTTTAGAAATTTTTTTTTTACTCTCTTAGGAATTTCTCTTTTTCTAAATTAGAAACTAGTTTACTGCTATTTCTCTTCTTAGGATTTTCTAATTTTAGGTCAGAATTTCTCTACTTTCTATTTTTAGAACTTTTCTATTTCTAGGCTTTCATTTATTTTAGAAATTTTTTTTCCTTTTTAGAAACTAACTCATTCTTCCTTTATTTTTAGAAACTTTCTAATTCTATTTTTAGGAACTAATCTCTTTTTGGTTTCTTTTTGCAGGTTCTTAATTTAGGGACTCCAATTTGGTAACTTCCTTCCAACCCTCTCTTTCTTTTTAGATTCTTATTTCCCTTCATAGGATTAGGTTTAGAATTTGATTGAGGGCTGTGAGTGTTTCATGCCCAAGTGGGCTCGTGACAACACTCGACGTCTCTTGACTGAAGGAGGATTAGTTGAGGGGTTAACTGTCCATCGCAGGACTAGACACCGCTCGAATTCCCCTGAGTTAATTGAGGATATGGCTGAAAACCAACCTCGTCTACCCCAACCTAGGGTAGAAGATGTCAGGATGAGAATGAGGTGCATCAAGCACCCCGCCTCGTACCTTACGAGATTACTTACAACCGGCGGGGGTGAGTATGCCCTCATGCATGGTTTTTCAGGAGAATGCAGGACATATGGATATCAAATCAGGGGTGATCCAACTCCTTCCTAAATTTCATGGGCTTGAGTCAGAGAATCCATATCTACATCTGAAAGAGTTCGATGAGATCATGACTACCCTATACTTTCCTAACGTGTCTGATGACACGGTCAGGTTAAAACTCTTCCCTTTTCTTTGAAAGAGAAAGCCAAGACGTGGTTACATTCACTACGTCCTCAATCTATTGGCAGATGGAATGACATGACAAGGGAGTTCATTAAAAATTTTTTCCATATCATAAGATGAACACCCTTAGGAAGTCGATCATGAACTTCGCCCAAAGGGAAGATGAAACATTCTTCCAATGTTGGGAACGGTTCAAAGATCTTGTCAGTTCATGCCCACAACATGGTTTTGAAACGTGGCGCATCACGAATTTTTCTATGATGGACGACGTCTCCCATGCGCCAATTAGTTGAGACAATGTGTAATGGGGAGTTTATGAATAAAGGTGTCGATGAGGTGTGGGACTACTTTGATAAACTTGCTGAGAACACACAAACATGGGACATCTCCCCTAGACCAAGTACTACGCCTAGGCCGACTCATTCCAAAGAAAAAGGTGGAATGTACCTCCTGAAAGAGGATGATGATATTAACGCCAAGGTAGCCAATCTCACTCGAAAACTCGAGGCCATGGAATTAAAGAAGGATAAGGCCAAGGAAATTGTTTGTAGTATTTGTGGTTGCAACATTCACACTACTGAGAATTGCCCAACTATATATCCGCCTTTCAAGAGGTATTGAATGAGCAATCCAATGTCGTAAGTAATTACCAAAGACCTTTCGGTGGGCCCACCTCTAACACATACAATCATTTGGAGAAACCATCCAAACTTCATTGGAGGAATGGACAAACCGCAACACCTCAAGGTTTCCTAAATCAAAATCCAACTCAAGAGAAACCTCAAGAGGATCCAGCTGAAACATTTTCAAAAGCAAGATTCGTTCAATCAGGGTATGCTATAAGCCTTTCAAGACCTTACAAAAGCAATACAAGGACTTAAGGTGAAAATGCGATTGGGAACAAGGGAGCTTCAGCTCAACCTCTTCCCAATCCTAAATCGCAATATGAAGTTAGCGACCCAAGCTCTTCAAATCAGATGGAGCAAGCTAAATCCATCACCACTCTTAGGAGTGGAAAAATCATTGACAAAACCATTCCGGTTAGGGCTGAAAAGTCTAAGGACTCGAAAGTGGATAAAGAAGATGGATCTAGCCATGCCCCACCAGAGTTAGAACCGGAACCTCAAGGAAAGCCGGTTGCTCCATTTCCCCAATGGTTGGTTACACCAAAACCTCTCTCTAACTCTCAAGATATCCTAGAGGTGTTGAAACAAGTGAAGGTCAACATTCCTCTACTTGATGCCGTGAAACAAATACCTTCCTATGCCAAATTCTTGAAAGACTTATGTACGACCAAAAGACGGCAAAATATTCAAAAGAAAATCTTCCTAACTGAGAAAGTGAGTGCCATCCTAAAGCAAGATGTGCCACAAAAATTCAAAGACCCTAGTAGCCCAACTATATCATGTGTAATTGGGGACTATCGAATTGATCATGCACTTCTTGACTTAGGAGCGAGCGTTAATCTTATTCCCTACTCGGTATACAAACAGTTGGGTTTAGGTGAATTAAAACCCACCTTAACCACACTACAACTTGCTGATCGCTCTGTTCGTGTACCAAGAGGAATAATTGAGGATGTGTTGGTCCAGGTTGATCGATTTTACTACCCCGTAGATTTCATTATCCTGGATACCGAACCCATCAACAATACAAGCACTCAGATTCCCATCATTCTTGGTCGCCCATTCCTTGCCACTTCAAACGCAATTATCAATTGCAGGAATGGTGTCATGAGTATGTCTTTCGGGAATATGACATTAGAAATGAATATCTTTTTCAACACTGGCAAACGGGTAGAGGAAGATGACAATATCCACGATATTAACATGATCGATACTTCCGTGGAAGATAGGACACCCCTTACCTTATCCTCTGATCCTCTAGAGACGTGCCTGGATCACTCCCATGAGTTTGATGATGACATAATTAGGGATACGTGTGCCATGCTTGATGCGGTACCGGTACTTGAAGTTAACCGGTGGAGGCCTCAATTTGAAAAGTTACCCCAAACTGATGAAGTGTCTCTACCGTCTAACCTCAAGCCACCAAAGCTTGACCTAAAACCTTTGCCCTCTGATTTAAAATATGTATATTTAGGTCAAGATGAGACATACCCGGTGGTGATTTCTTCCCACCTTGAGAAAGAACAAGAGAGTATGCTCATATCTACTCTCCTTGAGCATAAGGGAGCCCTTGGATGGACAATCGCGGACCTCAAGGGAATTGATCCCTCGATTTGTACTCACCGCATATATCTTGAGGATAATGCGAAGACAGCTCGACAACCACAACGTAGACTAAATCCAAACATGAAGGAAGTGGTTAAGGCCGAGGTTCTTAAACTATTGGATGTGGGTATCATATACCCCATATCTGATAGTCAATGGGTGAGTCCAACTCAGGTGGTTCCTAAGAAGTCCGGGATCACCATCGTAGGCAATGCCAATAATGAACTCGTGCCAACTAGAGTCACTACTGGTTGGAGGATGTGCATTGACTACAGAAAATTAAATACCGTCACGAGGAAAGACCACTTTCCTTTGCCCTTCATTGATCAGATCTTGGAAAGGTTAGCTGGTCATTCCTATTATAGTTTCCTTGACGGGTATTCGGGCTACAACCAGATAGAGATCGCCCCTGAAGATCAAGAAAAGACTACGTTTACATGTCCCTACGGCACCTTTGCTTACCGAAGGATGCCATTCGGGCTATGTAATGCTCCTGCCACTTTCCAGCGATGTATGATGAGCATATTTTCTGACATGGTGGGGCAATATTTAGAGGTCTTCATGGACGATTTCTCTGTCTTCGGTCCATCTTTCAGCGAGTGCTTGGAAAGTCTTAAATGTGTGCTGAAAAGATGTGAAGAAAAGAACTTGGTACTTAATTGGGAGAAGTGCCATTTCATGGTTCAGAAGGGAATTGTCCTTGGACACATTATTTCATCCAAAGGAATCGAGGTGGATAAGGCAAAGATCGATCTTATCTCTAACCTACCTCCACCCAAGAACATAAGGGACGTGCGATCCTTCTTAGGACACGCCGGGTTTTACAGAAGATTCATAAAGGACGTTAGTCTCATCTCTCATCCTCTATGTAATCTACTTCAAAAGGATGCACCATACGAGTGGACTGAACCATGTCAGGAAGCTTTCACTAAGCTTAAGGGCATATTGACTAGTGCACCCATCATACAGCTACCTGACTGGAGCATTCCTTTTGAACTTATGTGCGATGCGTCTGATTATGCTCTTGGGGCAGTTCTAGGCGAGAGAAAAGATAAGAAACCCTACGTTATTCATTACGCAAGTAAGACTCTAAATCCTGCCCAAGTGAACTACTCGACTATGGAAAAGGAACTCTTAGCCGTAGTGTTTGCCTTGGACAAATTTAGGTCCTACTTGATCAGATCCAAGATCATTATTTACACTGACCACGCAGCGCTTAAGTATCTTCTGTCTAAGAATGATGCTAAGCCCCACTTGATAAGATGGATCCTCCTACTCCAGAATTTGACCTAGAGATAAAAGATAAAACAGGAGTAGAGAACGTAGTGGCTGACCATCTTTCTCGCCTTAATCCCTCTGATTCCTTTGAGACGACGCCGATTAATGACATGTTCCCTGACGAACAATTGTTCAGAGTCTCTCATTCGCCTTGGTTCGCTGATATCGCTAATTATCTTGCTACAGGTTCCATACCGACACATTGGACTGCGCAAGATAAGAAGAAATTTTTCACCGAGGTGCGCAAATTCTTCTGGGATGATCCATACTTGTTTAAATATTGCCCAGACCAAATCTTGAGGAGATGTGTACCAGACGATGAGCATCAGAGTGTCATCTCCTTCTGTCACTCACAGGCCTGTGGTGGTCACTTTTCTGTAAAAAAGACCACGGCCAAGATTCTGCAGTGTGGCTTCTATTGGCCCACTATGTTCAGGGACACTCATGAGTTTTGCAAAGCTTGTGAGCGTTATCAGAAATTGGGAGCATTGTTCCATCGAAATATGATGCCCTTAAATCCTATTCTTATCATAGAGGCATTTGATTGCTGGGGCATCGATTTCATGGGACCATTCCCCCAATCTTTTGGGAATTTATATATTTTGCTTGCCGTAGACTATGTCACTAAATGGGTTGAAGCGATTCCGTGTCGAACTAATGACCATCGCACGGTCATTAAATTCCTGAAAGAAAACATCCTTTCCCGATTCGGAACGCCTCGAGCCATCATTAGTGATGGGGGCTCACACTTTTGTAATAGACCATTCGAGAGTTTAATGAAGAAATACGGTATCTCTCATAAGGTGAGCACCCCATACCATCCACAGATAAGTGGGCAAGTTGAGATTTCCAATAGGGAGATCAAACACATTTTGGAGAAAATGGTTAACCCTGACCGTAAGGATTGGTCAATTCGATTGACCGATGCCTTATGGGCATACCGCACTGCTTTTAAAACCCCTATTGGAATGTCTCCCTTTAGACTCGTCTATGGGAAGGCTTGCCACTTGCCTGTGGAGTTGGAACATAGAGCTTACTGGGCGATCAAAAATCTAAATTTCAATCGAACAATCTTTGGCTCGCTACGCAAACTTCAATTAAATGAACTTGAAGAAATCCGGAACGACGCGTACGAGAACTCGAGAATTTACAAGGAGAGGATGAAGGCGTTTCATGACCAACACATTCTACGAAAATCATTCACGCCAGGTCAGAAAGTCCTTTTGTATAATTCTCGATTACATCTCTTTCCGGGTAAGCTTCGATCTCGTTGGACCGGTCCTTACATTGTCGTTACTGCATATCCTCATGGGGCCGTCGAGATAAGAGACCCCGACAATGGCAAGGAGTTTAAAGTAAATGGGCATCGCTTAAAGCCATTTGTCGAGAAATTTGATTCAGAGGACATGTCCATGCCTCTGACTGATCCTGTTTATCAGGATTGATCTCCTAGTCTGATGGAGGTATAGGTAGGTTTCCTGTTTGCATAGGACTAGGGTAGTCACTTTGGTCTGGCTGAAGACGTTAAACTTAGCGCTCCTGGGAGGCAACCCAGCTTTTCAATTTATTTCATTTTCCTAGTTAGTTTAATGTTTGTGGGTAACATTACTGCAAACCCTCACGAGACTACAACTCGTCCACTAGGGGCAACCTAGGGGTTTAAAGGCTTGTTGCATACGCTAAATGCAATCGAGAGCACCTGCGAAAGTGGTATAGGTAGGAATTTATTTTTGTTATTTGTGTTTTACTTTCGATTGGTCTCACTCTTGTGCTGACCCATTCTCATGTTGAGATCTCTATGGAAAAGTCTCTCTCGACTCGTTACTCAGGTACTATCTTCCCATCACTTCTCATTTACTTTCGTTGTCCCATGTGCATTGCATGCTTACATCTTTTACATTGAGGACAATGTAGATTTTAGGTTGGGGGTGGGAGATTAGGTAACCTAATCAGTGTTTTCTTGGTCTTGAGCAAATCAGTGTTTTCTTGGTCTTGAGCAAGAATTGTGAAAAAAAAATTTTAAATTTTTTTTTTTTTTTAAATTTTGGACTTTCTTGTACATTCGAAGTGATCTTGATGGCCATCTAGGGCACTTAGAATTTCAAGATAAGTGATGTTGGTAATTTCTGACTCTTGGATTCAGTTGTCTGTTAGATTTCACAGTTAAGGTTGAATTATTAATCCATGATTAGAAGTTGTAAACATTGATTGAGTCATGATTTCACATGTTACATCTCGCTTACACATTAAGGTTTTAGTTAATATTGAAGGATTAACTTGGTAATCACTAAGCATGGAAGGAACCAGCCTGAAAAATTGCCCGTCATGATCAATTGAAGAAAAAGAAAATATAAATGCCTTTGGAAAGGGGTGGGCGAATAATCTTCACCATAGGTTTGCTCCCTATAGGTATAGATTTAATTCCCCATGAATGATATGAGAAAAGGGTCAGGTGTACGGTCTTCACTATAGGTTTGCTCCCTATAGGTGAGGATTTGACTCCCCTCCTTGGAGTTGCTTTTGATGAAAAAAATAAAAACTGGAATAAGGAAAAATGATCTGTAAGGCAAGTTCTAGTTTACGTTTTGGTTGTCCTGAATGCTCATTCAATCATCAATGTATCTTGAAAATTGACAATTGGATCTCTTAATGATCGATAAGCCGAGATTACACTATACACCCATGGAACTCAATGTTGGAATTTTTCTAATTGATGGATGAATACTTTGAACTTGATTATGAAGTTTACCGTGTGCTTGAGTCTAGGAGAGAATAATGCCCAACATTCATGAATCTTAGATTTCTCGTATCTAAATCGTTTTTCAAGATTTCACTCAGTTGCATAGAAATTGCCTTGTAATTCTCAACTTATTTTTCGCATATTTTGCTCGGGACTAGTAAAATGCTGGTTGGGGGTTGTGTTGAGGGTCAAATATTACATATTAGACCCTATTTATTACCGGATTTATGAACATGCCACCGTTTAAAAGCCTAATTTAATCGTGTTTGTGATGCAAGGTACATTTGCAAGTGTGGGCTACGAAAAGGTGCTAAAAGTGTATATTTGATGCTCTGAAATCACCACAGCAAGGGACAGACCCCAGAGGACCAAGAACGATGAATTTACATGCCCGAGATCAGAGAAAATCAAGCCGTTCACGTTAAAGAGGCCACACAGTCATCCAGAATGTAAGATCACGGGGTTTTCACCATCCGTTCATCCCGAAACTTCATACACGGCCTGAAGACCATAAATTAACCGTACACATTAAATTTCATCCATTGGATCACTGAGAAAGTGGTGCAACAGATAGATCAGCCCCTAGTATCATGATTTACGGCCCACCTGATATCTGAATATGCCAGAAAGTTGGTCTCAACCCCTTATATTTGATGGGAAAGCGGATGGACGGAGCAGATGTCTCAAAAACATCTCTGTGGGACCCACATGTACAGCACGTGTGTACGGTGCACAAGTGCACCGGGTGTGCACCTAACCATTCAAAAGTCGGTCAGCGGCGCTGACCGACTTCCTTTTAAAAAAAAATCGAAAACGGAATTTCCGTTTGCTGTTTCGCAACCGAAACCATCGGTTTCTGTTGTGGGCCCCACCCATCTCATGTTTCACTGATCTGGACCATCTATTGTGTTCATATGGGGGCCATAACCCTCACCTAGGTGAATGTTTGGCCGCATGCACTCGATCACCAATTTCCACCGTTCAAACTCTGGACGGACGGTGGGTGTAAAAATCTGTGGGCCACCACAATTCCGACCCGAAATTGAGCATTCCCAACCGATTCCTCGTCCTCTATCAAATTGACGGGGTGGATTTCTCAATAGATGTCAAGGTGGGACCCACCGAACGTCACAGCGGCAGTTGCCGTTTTGATGGCTGCGTAACGGAGGAATTGTGTCCGTTTTGCGGACGATTGTGGGCCCCATCCATTGTCCAAACTGACAATCCCAACCGTCCATCGTATAGACCAGTAAAGAAAGTCCCAGGAAACATGATTTTTGCGGATAAAGTACAAGGAATATGGGACTTGTGAAGATCCGATTTTTGCTGCATCACAGAGTCATATTGCAGGGACTTGTGCTCAATTGAGTATCTTCTTTTCGTACGCACGAAGTTCTACACCGACTAAAGCAAGGCAACCTATTTCATCTCATGGACTGGAGACAACCTGGGTGGCCTATAAAAGAAGGAGAAGAGAGAGAGAGGAAAAATTCATTCCACGGCTGAAAAGAAGAGAGAGATAGAGAGAGAGAGAGAGAGAGAGAGATTTGTCTTTGTTTTGTTCTTTTCCTTTCATTATTTTTGAGGGATCCAGCCAATCATGGTTGGCTAAGCCTCTTAGCTAGGGCTAAGAGGTGAAGCTTGTAGCAAGATGGGAGGATTCTACGGCTTGGATTATGCCCGTTGAACTCGTTTTGATCAGTTTGATTTTAAGGAAGATTTTAGTTTTTAATGATTTAATGTGACTGATATTACATTAGATCTGTGATGGCTTGAGTTTTCCTTTTCCTTCTTCTGATTATGGGGTTAGGAAGCCCTGTTGTTCACCATCGTCTCCTAGACATGGTTGGATGACGGAATCCTTCTTAACATTCATATGTCTTTTGATTGGTTGTAGATTGGTTTGAGTTATGTTGTTTACCTTGTCTCATGGGCATGGATTTGTGATGGAATCATATCTAATTCTTATACCTTTCGTCTATTTGAAAACTAGATCAAAAGGAAGTTCACATTGATTTTCAGGTTATATCTTCCAACTGGATGAAGATGGGACTCGAAGTCCAGTTGAGTTCATGAATCAACCACAGATCTCCCTGATCTCTACAAGTGGATCCTCTGAATCCCTAGTTTCCTTCTCTCTGAATTCTTAAGTTTAGATCAATAATTCACCATTATTCCTCAAATCACAATTGGTTTAGATTTCATCTTAGCCTAATTCTAGATCTGGTTATTTTCAGATAACGTACAGGTTTCAATCCCTGTGGATTCGACCTCGGTCTTACCGAGTTTTTACTACATCACAACCCTATACTTGGGGAGTGAACAAGAGAAACGAGAGAATAGGGGGAGTCAGGTCAGTGGCTACCCGACCTGACTGAGTCGAGCACGACTTGGCCTCAATTTTGGTCCAGGTTGCTCGACGATTAAAAAGAAAAGAAAAAGAGAAGTAGAGGAAGAAGAGGAAAGAGAGAAAATGAGAAGGAAAAGAGAGAGAGAAAAAGAGAGAGAGAGAGAGAGAGTTGGGGAGTCGAGTCAACTCGCTGCCGAGTTGAGTCCGAGTTGACTTGGTCCAGGTTCTTGTTGGACATTCCAGTAAGTTTTTTTTTTTAAGAAAAAAAAAAGAAAGAAAAGAAAAAGAAGGAAAACAGTAAGAAAGAGGAGGATAGGAAGAGAAAGGAAGGAAAGGGAGAGGAGGAAGAGAGTGCGTTTGAGTCGAGGGCCGCCACATGAGTTGACTCAACTGTCTTGCGAGTTTAACCTAGATTGGGGTTATTCAAAGGTGAGTTGACTCCCTAATCACCTTCTATTAACTAAAAATATATTTTACATGTATATATTAATAATAATAAGATGAGTTATTAATCTGCTTGTGTTGGTTGAGCATAGGTATTCAGTAGAGGCTACTTTAGATCACTCTTGTTAAAATCAAGTCAGTATGGACATTGCAATTGAATTTAAGTTGATCCCGTCTAAGGTGAGGACTCACCCTTTGAGCTTCCCACTTAAATTCACCAACTTGGACATGAACGATGCTTTAATTCTATGTAGTTAGTAATTCTAAATTATTTAGTTTACTTATTTCATTACATGAATATGCTAATATGGTGCATGATTGGCTCATTTAACATATGAGTGTTGTGTCTCTTTAATACTAGTAACATGAATGATTCGGTTGCCACATGTTGTAGAGTTTGCTAATTAACCAAATGTTGTTGTTTGTGATTATCTCATGGATTGAATATAACATGTTAAGCACTTACCATCTTGTAGGCCCTATTTGACTTATACGGGCTTGATCACACACTTGCCTTATATAGTTTGGACCACACTTTGCCTTACACGGATTGGACCACATAATTACTCCATGTGGCTTGGACCGTTAATTTGTCCTTGGTGGCCTTGATGGAACATTGGTGCCTTTTGTGGCTAGCTGATTCTCTCTTCATTTTGCGGCATTCAATCGTATGGTGATTTCCGGGTGGAGTGGGTGTTCGCATAGCTATTTTCTAGCCATCTTGCGGTGTTCACATACGATATGATTTTCGGGTGAAGTAAAGTTTTGCATGTTGGGTTGCTAGCCATCTTGCAGTGTTCGGTCGTACTGTGATTTTCGGGTGGAGTGGGTGTTCGCTTAGCGATTTCCTAGTTTGTATGTTGCTTGTCTCTTCATCTTGTAGTGTTCAGTCATACCATGATTTTCAGGTGGAGCAGGTGTTCGCTTAGCGATTTCCTAACCATCTTGCGGTGTTCACGTATGATATGATTTCTAAGTGAAGCAGATGTTTGAAGCTTGGTTTTCTAGTCATTTTATAGAGGTCGTAAGATTGACCGTTTTGACTATCTGGACATGTCCCTTTGCATTGCAGTTTTCATTACACTCCCTTAATGTTGAAATTGTGTTAACTAGCTTAATTCTAAATGCATGGTCATCATTCTTGAATTGCGTTGTTTAAAATGCCCTTTCTCATATGTTACTATTCATGTTAGATTATGAATGATGAGTGCGTAATCTTAAAGGGTGCTCCTCACTACGATAGCCATTGATGCTATCAAACCGTAACAGTTAATGTAGGTATAGAGCGAGTCGATGTTGTTCATTGAGTTGCTAAAGCAGATTGGATAGCTAAAGAGCCGGGCGGGGTTCCTGCTACCCACATTGATCTCCACCATTAGTTGATAGACTCATGTTTTTGCTTACCTGAATTTTGTTATTTGAGATGGTATAAGTCCTGTATGGGTGCTACATTTAAAGTTTCATTATGGTTGGAATGTTCTAATTCAATGCATGGTTTACTCTAGCTTCGTTACAATTAACTCTGATTAATGATAAGCAGTTCAAATTTACACTGAATTTTTGAGGTTAACACTCGGGTCCTGAAAACACGGGGCATTACATTACCGTAATTTCACATGAGTCACACAATCCGGTCATGCATCAATCCTGCACATACCGTGAGCTCATGTGGGACAACCCCACCTATCAGGGAATCTCACAAACAACTTGCCCAATGACATATGCAATGGTCAGCCACATCTCATATCAAGCATGCAGATGATGCGTATGGCCATGTATCATGATGTTATGCTATCGCATACTCATAATCATTATCGATAATCGGCCTATATACAAGGCGGGGTCCATAGATGAATAGCAGATCCATAACATGAAGGTCAGTCCTTAATTGTGGATATACCAAACCTGATAGCACTGATCCCTCCATCTACGGTGATGATGAACTCTCCTCATATCAAGGTTGGGCCTAGGCGGCCTACCTATATTCCTAAGGATCTGGAATGAGCTTCCTTCTCCATATTATCATATAACCAACTAGATTCCCTAAGGGGCCTAAATAAATCTTAAATGGATTCCAAGATTAAAACAATCCTACTAGCAACCAATGGGGGCACAACATCTTGGGTTAGCCCAAATGCATATAGATGGATCATGCAAATATCAATGGGGCCCAATGATTTGGGTCAACCCACTTAGGGAATGATGAGAATGGGCCTAACAAAGGCCTAATGGAAGGTCACAATGTCGACATTTAACCATCATTGCCCATTCAATGTGGACATTTAACCAACAATGCTCCCAAGGAGTGGCCCATAGCCTCACATAAGGGCCTCATATACAACATAATGGGCCTCACACAAGGGCCTACTATACAGCATAATGGGCCTCACACAAGGACTTAATGAAGTAACCCATACCCTTCATAATAACTGGAAAATAAATGGACTTCACTCATATTGTGTCATACATCACTATTGGACCTCACGTGTCAGCCCATAGCCCACATACATCAAGGTGGGCCACATGGGGCAGCCTAAAGCCCATAAAAATGCTAAGGTAGGCTATGTCTAGTATATCGAACATGGTGGGCCTCTTTGGGCAGCCCATAGGCTCCAAAAATATAGTTGGGCCAAGTGTATAATATGCCTAATACAGTGGTTTACAAATCAGCCCATGTAGTCCACCATAATGGATGGATAACACCTTACCATGGGAAATTCTAAGGTTGGACATTTAGCCCATCTGGCCCATTAGACATCTAGAAAATCGGGGCAATCTGGCCCATACATAATCAAATGAAAGGTGGGCTTAACAAGGCATCAAAGGGGCTCAAATTCTGTCCAACAAGGAGGTGCATATCATACAAGGAGGTGGGTCTGTTGCTGGACTTTTGGGCTAGCAGCAGTCCAGTCAATTTGGACATTCAAGGGCTGGACGACTGAGGATAAATCATGCATCAAATGGGTCCCACGTCCAGGGGGCTAGATGGTGTGGACATGAAGTACATATATCAAGGTGGATCCCACGTTCCACATGGATGGCCTGGATAAGACACGTACATCATGTGGGTCCCATGGTCAGACGGACTGCGTGGGTATAAAATACATATATCATGTGGGGTCCTAATGTCCCATGTGGACGGTGGATATACAATACACATTATCAAGGTGGGCCCCACCCCCACACGTGCAACACGTGTGGGGTGGGCCCACGTCCAACAATGAATAGACAGTGTGGTAAAACACATACATAGTAGTGGGTCCCACCGTCCAACAAGCTGGATGGTGTGGATAAGACCCATACATCATGGCCGACCCCACATACCACTGTCCAGAGATGGATGGTGTGAATATAGAATACTTGCATAAAGGTGGGTCCCACCCCCACACGTGTTGCACCCCACACGTGCAGCATGTGTGGGGTGGGTCCCACATCTATAAATGGAGGACGGTGTGGTGAAACACATACATTATGGAGGGGCCCCACCGTCCAGCGGTTTGGACAGTGATCCAGATGGCCACAGGCCCTGCTGGGCTGGCTAGGGGATGGTATGGATGGCACATACATCAGGTGGGGTCCACACGTGCATGGCTCACCTCCCAAACAAGCCAATATTTGTATTCTCTCTACCCAAAACTGACCGTCTAGGCGGGACAGTCCTGCTGGACGGTCAGAATCGTTAGGCCCACATATGGATGGCCATGATGAAAAATAGATAGGTCCATGGGCCTGGTGCTGATGATCATTAAGGTGGGGTCCACATGCACCATCCTAAAACAAAATCCTAGGTAAAATCAAGGCAAAAACCCTTCTAAAAACACCAAATGGGCCTGGATAAAAAATTTGGACAACAACATATTGCTGTCCAATTCCAGACCAAAAGCTTGCTGGAAAAAGATAAAAATCACTGTGCACATCAAGATTGGACCACCTATAAGGGCCCCACATACTTAGACCATTGCATGTAAGACAGGGCAGCAAGGTGGGCCGGCCTGCGTCCAGAAAATGGGACAGTAGGGGCGTCCCACCCCCGTTGGACGGTCTGGATGTGTCGAGCACATCAGATGGGCCATGATCATTAGGAAAAAGGAGATCTAGGGGGAGAGAGAGAGAGAGAGAGAGAGAGAGAGAGAGAGAGAGAAGAAAAAATCAGCCAATAGAGGAGGGACTGCGCCACTATGAGTCCCTCTCGTGATCTACACCATACAATCACATATGATATGGGTCCCGTGCATGCATGGGCCCAACATAACATAGAAAAACTCTAAGATGCAGATACCATCCCCACCATGCAAATGAGGGGTCTAGATGACCCTTAAGTGGCATGGTTTAGAGTTAAAAAAACCATCATGGTGGGGTCCATGGAGAATGGACCCACCATGGCTCATGCATGCAAGAAGATAGGTCAAAGGCCGCATCTAGGGGATCTGGAGGATCTCCACCATGGATCGGTGGGTCCTTCAAGTCCACAAGCAAGGAAAAGAAAGGGATTAAAGAGAGAGAGAGAGAGAGAGAGAGAGAGAGAGAGAGAGAACTAACTCTAGAGAGCACCCACATTCAAATCTCAAGCTCCTTCTTCCACCAATGGAATCTTAATGGGCCAAGGATGAGGTTTCAATGGTTGGGATTGATTTTGGAGGGTTGGATGAGGGGGTATAGGACCATGCAAGGGCTGGAATTTTGAAGAGCTTGGGATGTCCAAGGGATTGTTAGAATGGGAGAATGAGAATGAAAGAGGGAAAGAGAGAGATGAAGGAGAGAGAGAGAGAGGTAATGATGATGGCTAGTCTCTCTCTCCTAGCTAGGCATGATTTGTATAAGAGAAGCAAGGCTAGTGTCATGATTTGTTGTAAGAAGGCATGAGGCTAAGGGGGTAGGATGATGTCATCCTAGCTAGCTAGGGTGACATCACCCACATGATTGCCTAGGGAAGTGGGCATGGACACCATGGCTCCCACAATGATGATCAATAGTTGGGATAATGCGAGGGTCGAGTCTCACTATCTAGACGTCGGATTGACACACAAGACACAGTGTTGGAACCACAACAATGATGTGGTCACAATGGCACAGGTCTCAGGTTGAGTCGACTTAGGTTTACAGGATGTAACTTAGGGTCGCGCGCAAATGCAATTTTGATGTCATTAAACCATTTCCAGTTGTATCGACTTCCTACACTAGATATTCAGTGTGTGTAGGATAGATTCTGTCCGATCTCATCGAGCATCCTTCAATATCATTGATGTGCATTTCGATGCTATCGAGGTATGTCTCGATGGCATCGGGATTCCTTTTTAAAAAATATACAAAGGTTGCTTGACGGTTTTGTCCCTTGTTCGATGCCATCGATCAGACCTTCGATTGATCGAGATTTAAATTTCGATAACATCGAAAGGTCTTCGATGTGCTCGAAGAAAATTGGATTTCTTTGAAAGCTTGTTGGATAAACTGGAGTTAGTTTCGATGCAATCAAGTAGCCTTTGATGCCATCGATAACTTACTTTCAATGCCATCGAAGAGGGTTCGATTACATCGAGGAGCACTTAAAGTATATTTGTATTTTAAAAGAAGTAAGCCCAAGGTTGATGCAATTAAAATGCGTTCGATGTCATCAAAACATAAGGTTCGATGTCATCGAACATCATTCGATGCAATTGACAATTCCCAGTGTGTTTTCATTTTATTGCCTGACAATATGGACATGTATTTGATGCAATCGAACGATGTTTACTGACATCGAAAATGTCCTCAATTGCAGCTCGATGAAATCAACATGGCATATTTTTTTACCTTTTTTTTTTTCATACTTCTTCCAATACTCAAAGTACAAACAACTCAAACTTATTAGAAGATTTTTGAAATAGTTTAGGGTAAGTTAGGTTCTTATGGAGGCATATACCTATCAGGGTTTGTTTTGGGTTGATGAGGCTTTAGTTTACCTATTAAGCATGTTCGTATGCCTTCATCTTTGATGAGTCTTGGTCTTGAAGTCTTCAGCTTAGGGCTCACTTAACTGACAGACACTACACCAAAATCGTCATTCTGGTATGGTCGGGAGTTTGGTTCAAAAACGGCCCTAAGCCGCTCTTGATTTGAAACGATATTGAATCATACTCGACTAGTTGTTGTTATACTCTGTTATTTCCATTGTTTTGTTGGTGTGTCCTAATTGAGTGTTTGATGTTCTTTTTTCTAAAAAAAAAAAAAAGAAAAAAAGAAAACCAAAATTGTATTGATATCGGGGTCAAAGACTGTACAATGCTTCGGGCGAGCTCCGATAAAAGATAAAGGAGCTCACCTATCATGTACCGAACAAAAAAACCTAAGACACAGAAAGGAGGGGTAGGGCCCAACAGCTGGATGGGAGATCGAAGCATGGGAAAATGACTAACCCCACAAGAGGTCAGACTCGAAGGTTACCCAGGCCTGCCTTATCCAAGACCAGGGAGCCTCTGGTTCGCCGAGGTAAGCCCAAAGGAGAGCGGAAGAAGGAATTAGCATTTCCTTCACTGGCCGCTCTGGCAAGGGCATCCGCCACCGCATTCCCTTCACGATAAATATGCCTGAAGGAGAGGTTGAGAGAGCAACTGATGTGGTGGATGGTCCCTATCCTATACCAAATGTTCCAGGGGCAGTGGCGAGAAGGGATGGCAGCAGCTTCCACCACCATTTTCGAGTCAGATTCCATGATGATATTCGAAAAGCCCAACTTGCTACATAGGACAATGCCGTCAAGCATAGCCTGAGCCTTCGCTATCGTATTCATTGCGTAGCCGTAGTACCGATGGAAGGCAAATATAAACCGCCCCTGGGAGTCCCTACAGACTCCTCCACCACCACTCTCCCCCAGATTTCCACAAGAGGAGCCGTCCACGTTTAGCTTGACCCACCCAGGAGGGGGACGATCCCAACTCACAATCTGGGACTTAGCTTCAGATTTCCCCCTGCAAAAGAGGAAATGAGGGCAATGAGTAGCAGCCGAGACCATCAAAGGAGGATGACTGTAAATGGGGCTACCGAGTTCCTGCACCCATTTGGAGACCCGAGAAATAATAGAGAGGCTGACATGTGGATCTCATCAAACCTGAATGCATTTCGGCTCAACCATAACTCCCATGATAAAAGGCCAGGAATCGAGCCCACACAGAACTTCTGTCGAGATGAGAAGGAGGCCCTGAAAGACCAGAAGTTGATCCGCTGCTAAATAGAGTGGGAGGGAATATAGGGAACGTCAAAAAGGCGGTGGAAATGGGTCCACACAGCAGAGGCTGTGTACCCAGAACAAAGAAGGTGGTCCAGGTTCTCCTCCATGAATGCAGAGGGCCTGATCAGTTGAGCAGGCGCAGCATCAGGGGGCTGAGAAGGGGCTTGAGAAGTGTCAAATGCCAGAACTGAAGTAGGGGTTGAGGCCAGCCGCTGATGCATAGAAACTGCCCCGGTGGAAGGAAAGGATTGCTGGAAGGGTGCCAAGGCAGGCATGACCGAAACAGGGCCATGCAAGTTAACAGAGAGCAGGTCGACGCTGGCCAGTGCTGGACCAGGAGCATCACTGCAACATTCACAGCGAGAGGCCAGTTGTACACCAGATATTTGGACCACCGCGTCCACCGGGATGGTGTGGTGCATAATTTTCCAGAGAAAAATACCAATCTTCGGTGGGAGAACCTTATTTTAAGCCCATCGCATTCAACGCAGAGGCTGCCGGTGCTGCCAGATCTCATTCCAAGCTGAAGAGAGAGAGGGAATTCACTGGACGTTGAAAGGTCCCAGGCCAGGATGTCGTCTCTGCTTGGCAAATGAATAGGGGAGTTCGTCAGAAGTTGAAACGTTGCAGCAGGGAGGATATCCCAGATGTCGTGCTATATTGCGTGGGCAGAAGGTGCATAGAAGTTCTTGACCGTCAATTCCCTGAGATGGGCTGGGATGGGACCTTCCACAAGGCTGGCCATGAATCCCTTGCCAGTCCAATCGTCATTCCAGAATCTTACATCACCCTCACCGAGCAGCCATTTCGAATGAAGGGTGGCGGTCGGGAGAGATTTCTGCAAATCCTTCCAGACAGTAGAGTTAACTGCGGAAGTCAGGCCCTTGGGTTTGATAAATTTGCTGAAATATTTCTTCACCATGAGACGCGCCCAGAGAGATCTCCCTTCCAAGAAGTTCCTGGCCATTTTAATCCTAAAAGCTGACATAATATCCTCCATAGACCTGAAACCTAGACCTCCCTCAGACAGAGGGTAACAGAGGTTAGACCATTTGATCCAATGCTTCTTATTCTGACCGTTCGCAGTCCCCAAAAAAAAATTAGATAGGAAAGATTCCATCAGCCTGCAGGTTTCTTTAGGGATGCTCACCGCCGACAGAACATGGATAGGCATGCTGGGCAAGACGTGTTTGATCAGAGTCATTCTGGCTGTCGGGTTGAGAATTCTGGCTTTCCAACCCTCAATCTTTTGAAGAATTCTCTTGGTAAGCAGGAGCAAATGATTAGCCCGAACTTTACCTTTCATAAGGGGGATGCCCAGGTAAGTACAAGGAAGGGAAGCCTGCTTAAATCTTGTCGTATTCCTGATTTGGCGAATTTTGGCGAGGGACACTTTCGATGGGAGAATAACGACTGTTTTATTGACATTCACCTTTTAGCCTGACCCCTGCTCATAGTCAGCAATAAACTTGAGGAGAGGTCGCACAGTCCCTATCCTGCCATTTAAGAATAAGATTGCATCCTCTGTAAAAAAATAGATGGGTTAGAATAGGACAGTTAGAAGGGAGCTTGAACGGCTGACACGTTCACCTTAGGAAGAAGTCATGAATGCCCCTGCTTAAGACTTCAGCGGCCAAGATAAAGAGGGAGGGAGATAGGGGGTCCCCTTGCCGTAAACCTCTGGAGGAAGGGAAGAAACCATAGGGTCGACCATTTATGAGAATCGAAAACTAGCTGCCCATCCAACATCGCCAAGCTTGGAATATCCAGTGTTGATCAAAACCAAATTGCTTAAGCACCTAACTAAGGAAGGACCATTCAACCCTGTCATAGGCTTTTTCGATGTCCAACTTGATGATCATATTGCCGCCAAACACTTTACGGTCCAACTCATGGATCATTTCCCTTGCAATGGAGATGTTCTCCACAATTGATCTATCCTTGACAAAAGCCCCCTGCTCTTTAGAGATGATGGAGGGAAGGATGGAGGCCAGTCTAGACGCGATTATCTTAGAAAAGATCTTCATGATGACGTTACAGAGGTTGATGGGCCAGAAGTCCACTATGGATTCCGGATTGGTCTTCGTTGGGATGAGGCAAATGAGGGTGCATTGGAATGCCCTAGGGATGGGTCCGCCTTGGAGAAAGTCCTTAACAGCTTCAAAAATATCATTGCCAATAAGATCCCAGTAAGAGGAGAAGAAAGCACCGTTAAAACCATCCGGCCTGGGAGCACTATCAATCGGGATTGAAGAAACCGCAGCCTTGACTTCTTCAATCGTGAGAGAGGCAGCTAGATCTACATTCATCTGTTGGGTGACTATAGTGGGGATACAAGAAAGAATGGCTTCGTTCACATTCCTAACCTGAGATGAGAATATATCCTTAAAATAGTCCACAGCCGTCCTGCCAATGTCGTCAATATTCTCAACGATTTCTCTAGAAGCGAGCTTAATTCGGTTGATAGACATCCTTCTACGCTTAGACAGCACCGAATCATGAAAAAACTTGGTGTTTCTTTCCCCTTCCTGAATCCATTTAATCCGGGATTTTTATTTCTAAAACATCTCTTGCTGAAGCTAGGCCAACTTCAGACTTTCCCTTGCTGCTTTCAGCCTGTTAATGCCTGCATCCGATGTAGAAGAGAGGAGGGATGCTTCAGCACGAGCGATTTCATCCTCAACCTGCTGCACCTTATTGCTGACATCACCAAATGTGGTTCGATTCCACTCTTTAAGGACGCTTTTGAGATGTTTCATCTTAAGAAGAACCTTAATCATAGGAGTTGCAGCAACATCAATCTCTCATGAAGCTTTTACAACCCTCTTGAAATCCTCGTGGGTTGTCCACATACGTCGGAAGCGAAACGGGCAAGGAAAATTATCATTCTCATCCTGGAAGCTCATGAGCAATGGGGAGTGATCGGAATATACCCGCGTGAGATGATCTACTTTAAAGTTTGGGAGGGTGCTGATCCAACTCGGGTTCACGAACATCCGGTCGAGTCTGGCTCATCTCCGTCCTGTGCCTGCACGGTTGTTGCACCACGTGAAGATGGACCCATTGAATCCCGCATCAAGTGCATCATTAATGGCTACAAGGAAGTCGGTCATCAATGCAGAAAAGGAAGAAAGACCACCCATACGTTCGTCAGTGCTGACAGTAGCGTTGAAGTATCCACATGCCAGCCATGGCCCATTGTTCAGGCTAGAGATCTGACGCAAATTTCCCACAGTTCCTTCCTCCTCTCCTTTTCGCAACTAGCATAGACTGCCGAAATCATAACTTGAGAGGAGTTAGCAATGGAGAGCCTAAATGTAACACATTGCCTGGAAGCTCGGACAGATTGGGCGTTGATGCCTTGCTTGGCAAGGACCCATATTCTTCCTTCAGAAACTTCTTCCATTAAATGAGAATCGAACCCCAGCTTCGCAGCCACAGAGTCTCGCTTTGAAGCTATAATCATTGGCTCTTGGAGAATTAAAATAGAAACCTTATGTTTCTTGATCAATTGTCTCAAGTGGCGGATAGTTTGGGCATTACCTACCCCTCGCACGTTCCAAGAGAGGATGTTAAACATCGAAAACCCATCCTTTTTGCTCAGCCCTTCTACGAATACAATTCAGTCACTGTCTCCTTCTGCTAAGCACTGAAATTGTTGTCTGTTCTCGCTGTCTTGTTATCTTCGCAGTCTTAGCACTATCTTCAGCTTTGTCAGTTTCAGTTACAAATAACTTAGAGTCAACAGACGCCCTATCAGCCACAATATCTACCCAGAGGGAGATCCCGTTCTCATCGTTAATGGCAGCCTATTGGGCTAGAGGACTGACCTGAGGGCATTGCAGCTTAACTGATCCCTGAACATTCGTATGTAGACTATTGCCTTCCTCGCTAGGGTCACAGTACCCCTGTCGAATGGTATTAGTTTCCAGCAACATAGTTTCCTCTCTGACAGTGGCGAGGTCAATTCAGTTCTCCCAAGTCTGAGGAATCTGATTTTCTTCTATGTTCTGAGTGGTTGGAGCAATCGGGCTGAGGGGAGCAGGATTCGATTTTAGCAGAGTTGGAGTGTCCCTAAACAATTGCTGGACACCCGAGAGCCAGCCTTCCCAGTCATTCATCACATTTCCATCAATGTGGATTCCGAGCTGCTGTTGGTGGGTAGAGGTGGGCAGACGAGATGGGAGGGCTGGCAAGGAGGAAGGATCAACGGTAATGAGGAGTTGGGCTGGGCCGAGAGGATGGGGAGGTTGGCAATGAGTGGGAGAACATTGTGTGGGGTTAACAAGGTGGATGGACTGATTATGGGTTGGCAGGGTCTGATTGTGGGTTGGCAGGGGACAAGGCAAGGCTGAGGTGTGCAGGGTCTATCGAGACTAGGTGGGAGTGACAGGGAGTGGGAGGTTAGCAAGGTTGAAAGATTGAAGGTGGTTGAGCTGAACTGAGGAACAGGGCAAGGAGGCTGAAGAATGCAGATCATGTGGAGCGAAGGCCAAGCCACCCAGAGGCTGAGGGTGGGGGGAAAGGGTAGAGGGGGCAAGGGGACCTGCTCCACTCCCAGAAGCACAATGTACCAATAGAGTAGGATTGGGTTGGGCGAGGGTTGGGGTAGCAGAGGCCGACATTGCTTCCATTCGTCTGACCGGGATCTCAATACGTAATGCTTGATGGAGCTGAGGCGGTTGGGGGTTCAAACAGGTAATAGGTCGAGCATCTGGGGGGTGTTTCTCCACTATCCTTTCACTAGGCATCTTCGTGGTAGAGTCCCTTTCCTCATCAGAGGTAACAGTGGCCTGCTGATGCCCAAGAGATTTAATCACCCATTCCTTCGTTCCCTCCGGGCGTGGTTCCATAGGCATTCCCTTTCCACCCGATTTTGGATCCATTCCTTGTGATGTCTCCAGTAGCACAAGGATCGGAAAAGATTTTCCTTCAACCACGAGTTGTAGCTTCGTAGGGGAGACGAGATTCTGCCGTGGAATAATCCGAGCCCTGGCGTACCATTGGTTGCTACCGGATAAGGATAACAGATCTAGTTCCAATACCTCACCAACATGTTCGGCAATCTGTCTGATAGTTTGCTCGGTCCACGCATGCAGAGGGATACCTTCAAAGCAAAACCAAACTCCCCTGCCCGGGACTTTTAACATTGGTCCCCAGGTCGGACATTGGCCAAGCCCAGCTTACGATGAAGCAATTTGTCTCGCAAGAAGGCGACCACAGCTTCCCTGGAAGTGAATTTCAAGGAGAAAGCAGATTATGATAGTTGAAATATCTCCATCGAGGTGGAGTGAAAGGGGGAGTTACTGATACCTTCATGCAGGGATAAGGGGCTAATGCTAAAATCGACGGTCTCCCCTATCAGAGCATGTGCAAAGTCTGCTCTACCTTTGTCAGAGATCCACTTGGGCACGATAATAGTGTGGTTAATGGGCGGTGGAGGGGTAGGAAGCATGATAACCTCTGCAAAGGACCGGGAAACAGGCTTGGTGTTATTATCTCTGTTAGGGATGCCGAGGGTTTGGTCGGACTGGTTCGTAGGTGGAGAAGAGGAGGATGGAAGATGAGGGATAGATGGTACCTGGGGTTCAAATCGCGCTCTAGCATGTCCGGCATTGCCAATCGCAGACCGAGAGGATGGCCGAGAGTTAACAAAGCTGACCGTCATTCGACGTCGGCCCATAAATCAGCCGCTGAGGAGCTCCAGCGCTGATTTCGCCTCTTCCCACTACTTGAATGTGACGAATGCGAATCCCTTGCTTCGACCAGAAGCTAGGAAGGATGGTATGAAGACATCAGCTAGGGCGTCGAACTGTCCGAATCTAGCTCGAATGTCTTCGATTGATGTCGTGAACGGAAGGTTCCCGATAAACAATTTGCATTCTGTCGATGGTTTCTTCTTCCGCACCTCGCTCCAGATCTCCGTCAATCTTGTATTGATGGGGCCCGCCTAATCCCCCATCCGGGGAGAAGGACAGATTCAAAATTCAAAATTGATCTGATCCTTCCTCAGTGTTTGATGTTCTTATTTATTATTATTATGCATTATTGTTTGATGTTGAAACAGATGGACGGAATGGATTTTATTAGTAACCTCTAAGTGGACCCCACATAGCCCGAGAGCCACATTACATTAAATTACCGCAGACTACCGAATGTTTTTCTTCATTTCCTATGCTAAAACGCCCTAAAATCCTTCATTTACATCCATTGTCGTTTGTGTCTCCCTCTCTATCCCCCTCTCCCTCTCCCTCTCTCAATCTCCCTCGATCTCTCCTCGATCTCCCTCGATCTCAACCCTCTCTCTCGATCTCTCCCTCCCGATCTCAACACTCTCTCTCGATCTCTCGACTCTCCCTCCCTCTCCCGATCTCCATCTCCTCGATCTCCCTCTCACTCTCCCTCCCTCTCCCTCGATCTCCATCTCCCTCGATCTCCCTCTCACTCTCCCTCCCTCTCCCTCGATCTCCATCTCCCTCGATCTCCCTCTCCCTCTTCCAATCTCGACCCTCTCTCTCTCGATCTCCCTCTCACTCTCCCTCCCTCTCTCGATCTCCCTCTCCCTGCATTTCCTCTCATATGAAAGATGTAGTTGTGCATTTGAATATGTGGAAGAAGGTATTGCGACGTCTTCTTACTCCTGATTTTTGTCTTTTATTGGAATTTCCATAGACAAGGCAATAAGGATCTTCATTCTTAATAGAGTTAAAGCACAGACTGCTGCTTCCTTAGGGTGAGGCTGCACTGGCTAGGACTTGATACAATGTGCCCCTAATAAACTCCCTTGTGCTTTACGTAGGAATGCAGGTAAAATCAGAAGCTCGCCATGACTGCTCAGACGCAAGAAGAGCTCCTCGCCGCTCATCTCGAGCAGACAAAGATTGATGTATGATTTCTCCTCTCTTGATTTCATTTCATTAATTTTTTTTCTTAAATCTCTCTCTAGTAGAATCTGTAGATCTCGCTAGGTTTCCGTACTTCTTCTTAGGGTTTCGCTAACGTGCGCCTGTGGCATCTGTCTACTGTATGTGTTGTCATTGGGGCAAGTCATTAAATGGCACACCCCTCGTTTATGTTAAGATTTAAATAGTATCTAAATCTTTTTCTTTTAATTGTGGGTAGTCCCCACAGCTATTCAAATTTGTAGTCCCTGGTGATCTCCACCATTCATTCATGTGTCACCCTGGATTTGATATAGTTGGCCCCACCAATTAATGGGCACAGTAGTGAAAAAAAATGTAATGCAAACTCGAATGGGAAAGCAAATGGATTAATATGAAAAGAAAGAGACTGCCAGAAAAGACCCAACAATCCTCTTGTTAAATGCTAGAGATCACGAATGCAAGACTGTGAGCAAGCTCAATAGTCCTCTAGTCTTGAACTAGAGATCACTTTACCCCCATGGTAAGGTTCGCACCTAATCCGCTTATGTGACCCATTAATGGGTCAATCATCACCGTTTCCTAGGCATGGTCCATCTGAAATTCTGATCTTCTTCAATTTTGGCCGACGGTGTGGATATAGAATACATACATCAAGGTGGGCCCTATGGTAAGGTTCTCACCCAATCCCCCACCCCCCTCCTAATGTGATGGGGTGGATGGAATTTATTTATTTATTTATTTATTTTGAGAGAGAGAGAGAGAGAGAGAGAGAGAGAGAGAGAATTGGACTTCTTTTTTACTAACCTTGCATTATTCTTTTATTTATATTATCATCTCTAAGTTTTCAAAAGAGGACAAATTTCAAAACTCACTATTTTAGACATACCTAGTGCAAGAAGATTGCTGTGAAGTTTTGTAATTGAAAGTAATGCTTCTGAAGTGATGAAATACCCGGTGTTGTTTTCCCATAAGGCCATGTTTGGAAACCATGGATTCCGTGCCTAACAATGGAAACGGAAAGGAGTTTGCCTTTGATATGACGACTTATTTTGTTTGGATGGCAAAGAAAGGATGGTTTCCACCTAGTAATAATTACACTTTTCCATCCTCAAGAAACTAGTAAAGTATTTTGAGAGGAGTATGAGATTTACACTTTCCCTTTTAAGAAAGAAAGAAAAAAAACCTGCCTTGAATGTGTACTTAGTGAAGTTTGGTTGTGGCAGATTGTTTCTTCTTGTAAATCTTAGTTACTGATTATATTCCCGTCTGTATATAGTATTGTATGTATGAAATAATAAGGATCTGCTCATACTCTGGCAGGATTGTATTAAAACCAGCTTCATGTTCAGCCAAAAATGCCCAAGCACATGTACATATAATTAGATAAAACCTTTCATCTTTCCATCACAGCGCAATATTGGGAACCCTTTATTTACATATACTAGGTGTCTGCTTGGGATTTTTTTTTTCTAATAGTGAGATACAGGGAATGTTTTGATCCCACATTCCTAAAAATGGCCTGTGCTGTTGTCTGGCTCTCTAGATGCTAATTTCGTGGGTCAAAAAATTTATGACCAAGCTACAATCCTTGCATGTCAAAATCATGGGAAATATAAAGAATCCATTTACCATATTCTAATACAATCGGCTTATGAATCTCTTATGAGGTTCTAGAAAAAAGAAAATCTTCTTAAGATTCTAATTATTATCTCACTTGCATTTACCACACAAGCAAATGAACAGCCATTCAAAATCTCAAGTGAAAGATGTTCTATAGAAATTCAGCAATTTAAACAACTACAAAAATCATCTGTTTGTTGTCCATCATGCATATTCTGAAGATCCCAAAAAGCAACATCGCCTTAGGAAAATGAAAGAAACAACCAAGGTTGATGAAAGTAATCCTTGTACTTTAACTGGAAGGTTTCGACTAGTTGATCAATGGTGTGTTTTTTGTAAAGGTACATTGGCTTCTACTCTTATGATCACTTCAATGATTTTCAGGCCATGTGTGACATGTGGCTGCTGGGCGATTCTCAATATTTAATTCAATGAGAATAAAATTATAAGGCAAAGTGACTATCAAGTGTTATAGTAAATCTGAATTTCACTATTTTTAGTTTTTTTACTTTGTATTTTGGTGTAGCATTTGAACGATACTGCTTTGGGATAAGTGCCTATGCATGCAATCATTCCTTGCTAGTAAACACAACTCTGCATCTAAACCTGGGTAAGCTCTGCTTCTCTAGATCCTTTTGTTTGTGCTTTCATCTTTTTCATTTCCTCCTTGTCGTCTGTATAATTTCCTATCTCTCTATGTTGGAATCTCATATGTATTGGCCCAAAAATCATATATGTTGACATAGGTCTATCCCGATTGAAGGAAATTGGGGCAATCCATTAACTAATTTTTGCTTTGTTAGAACAAAAAGGAAGTAATTTGGGAATGCATTGATTTGAGAACTTAGAGCATCTGAATGAAAGAAATCCTGTTATATGTGTATTTATATCTTTGCGATACTGAATTTATGCTTTCTTTACCATTTGAGAGTACATTGAATACAAACCTTAGGGTTTTTTATTTATAAAGTACATAGAGATTGAATAACATGTGAAATAATTGATACAGACCAAATTAGTTGCAATCCCCAATAGATCTGCTTAGAGAATAATGGAGAACTTCCCTAAAAGTATTGCTATTTATCAGGCTTGAACACAAAAGATGTTCCAATGTCGCACAAAAAAAAATGCAAGTTATTCTTACCATGCCTCGAGAACATTCCAAAAGTATGCAGAGCACGCACATGAAATTCCTGGAAACTATTCTTTAGTGCATCAACATGTTGATTGGCACTGGCTTTGTATTACTCTTTGTTAATGCTTGTGTCAGAATGAATTAAGTACCCTAAAACTTCATTTTTCTTTGGTTAGACAGTTCACCACAATACCTACCAGTTACCACAAAGATCCTTGTGTAAAGGAGTTTGGCATCAAAATTAGTGAGACACTTGCTTCGGTTGAAGCACGCATTTTACCTACACTTGGGTAAGTAAATTGGTATTTTTTTAACAAATGCGAGACTTGTTTCATTGACTAGCTAGTTTAACTACATGAGCTCCCTCCTTTGAGTGCTTTTTAATTTTTCGCTATTGCTTCTGGTTGGTTTTGTACCTTAAATCCCATGACACACTGGTAGAGAAAAGGATTGTAAAGCTCCACTTCAACTGTAACATTTTACTTTAACTTGTATATCCACTTGTAATTAATAATTTTCTTTTCTTTTAGTAAGTTAGCTAAGTTTAATGTTATTTTTTAGTGCAATCATCTTTTCATCTATGACTTATTGCTAATTCCCTCCACCTGATTACATAACTCACTACGACAAAACGTGTTTTTGCTGACGGAATAATGTTGTTGATGATTAAGGGAACTTTATTTGTCTCTTGAGAGTGATTTTCAAGATGTTTGCCTAGTCTTATTTGATGCCTTTCATCTTTTTAACCATCATCTTACAATCCCACCTAACATTTAAATTACATGGGCTGAGATTTGGTTGATCATTGTGGCTGAACTATCACAGCATGCACCAAAGTGCATTTGGATTCAGATGAGAACTCAGGAATGAAATTAATTACCGAGATTTTTTTTCTTTATTCGACATAGCTGAAGTTAACAAGGAATGAAAATGTGGCATTTCCAATATGTAAACATACTTCTATTGAGTGACTGATGACTTATATGCCATTGATGGTCTGTAAGAAACACTAGATCCTAGTCCATTGACTTTGACATGCAATTTTTGTAAAGTGCCATTGACTTGAATGTTTTTAATATATGTTTTTATCATATTTGTTGTCAATGAAAGAGTTAGCACACACACAAGCTACTAGTCTTACCCCTAGATAACTAAAACCATAGCATGGGGTCTTTTTGTTCCATCATCAAGACAAAGGCTGTTGGAATTAGTCCTAGTTGGTAGAACAGAAATTCTCTAGCCACCTGAAAGGCTACATGCCAACTTATCATTGCTTTCTAGTTTTGTAACTGATCTAAATGCTTGTTGATACTTTTTGAATTGCAGTACGTCTATGGTTTCTGGACAATATATATTGATTGGGTGTTGTTGTTCTGATTATATATTTCTTATTCAGAGCTTAAAACACAACCCAAATGGGAGGTTTGTTGTGGTTTGTGGGGATGGAGAATACATCATATATACAGCTTTGGCCTGGAGAAATAGATCCTTTTAGTTTAGCGTTGGATTTTGTTTGGTCATCAGATGGAGAATATGCAGTTAGGGAAAGTACATTAAGGATTAAAAATTTTGAGATCACATATAACAATGGTGAAGGCTGTTGTTGTTCTTAATAGTAAGGAGGGAGTTAGTGACATTGTGTACTTCACTTAGGAAGGATATGGCCCAACTACAGTGATTGGAAGCCTTTATGGTCTTAAACATGGGCTCCATGGCTTCCATGTCCATGCTCTTGGTGACACAACAAATGGCTGTTTGTCGACTGGTCCACATTTTAATCCTACTGGCAAAGAGCATGGTGCTGTCGAGGATGATAATTGCCATGCGAGTGATCTTAGGAATGTCACAGTTGGGGAGGATGGTACTACTACTTAATTTCACCATTGTAGACAGTCAGATTCCTATCACTAGACCAAATTCCATTGTTGGGAGGACTGTTGTTGTCCATCGTGATCCTTCTGATCTTAACTGTGAGGCAATTGCATCATGTATGCACCCCTGCGACACCATGGGCAAGGGTGCATACATGATGCTGCACAGATTAGATAATCTCTGGCCCATTTGATGGATGGATTGGGTCTTACTCGAATGTGCCACATTGGTGTGTAGTACTCATTCTTCATGTTTACACGTGGTTACATGTATATGGGTTGTTCTTTTTCATAGATTCCAATAAATGAATCATTATTACTCTCTAAGCATGTCTGATTTTCTTGGAAGAGAACAGTTCCATAGTTCATAATAGTCACTTCTTGGGCTACAACAGCCAGATTTTGTTTGGAGCTTAGAATTTGTTAAATCTTGCAAATGGGGCCTTACAAAAATTCAATCCACTTTGAAGACAAATCTGGATGCCTATACTCATAATAGCAGCCTCATTATTGGTATTATAGTTGCATGATATTTTAAGTTCCAAATGAGTCTCATTACTAAACTTTTGTTGCAGTTGAACTAGCTTTGATTTTTTTCGCACACCAAAAAATATCCAGATGAACCACCACATTTGAATGTGAAAAGGTTGGTTATTAGTGTTTACAGATGACAACTTTGTGAATTCAATTCTAGGCTTTTGTGAGTGAGTATGTTGTGACTGGAAAAGATACTGACACTGGTAGGTAACTGTTGATGAGAGAATTTACACATATGCATGACCAAGCTGTTCATCCAACCTGATTCTTGGACCAAGCATAAGTTGTGGGTAAGTTTTACTAACATGTGTGTGAAGCATTGCCCAACCAAATGCAGCAACATGCACCAATGTAGCGTAAGGTTGTGAGATAAAAGCTTTCAATTAAGTGGGTCACACTTTTTAGAACTTTTAGCTTAAAAATCAAGTGTTTCCTTCCTCAAGTTTTTAGAACTTTTAGCTTAAAAATCAAGTGTTTCCTTCCTCAAGTTTTTAGAACTTTTAGCTTAAAAATCAAGTGTTTCCTTCCTTAATTGTCTATTTGCAGCCCACCAACCCAAGGATTCAAAGGAAACCTCAGGGATTCATCCATTTTGGACTTATCATGTGTTGTTAGTTGTTACTGATAAAGGTCGTAGAAGGGGTCCTATTGGTGCTGCAACTTCCATTTGAAACATCCCTATAAGAAGTAATAGAAAATGGGGAGGTAAAGGTTCAAACCACCTTGAGAACTAGTAGATGAAAGAAGATAGAACTGTGTGTTTGTGTTTGCATGCACACGTAAATCCATTTTCCATTTCCAATAGACTTGGATAGCCTTAGATAAAAAGCTTTTTTCATGGAGGATTTAAATTTTATGATTCATTAATCAAATGAACCATATATCTGTTTTTTTTTGTTTCAGGAATATAATCATATTTGTTGAAGTCCACTTCTCTTGTTGTAGATAAGACCCTGTTGAATCAGGTATAATTGTGTGCTTACCTATAATTTTAGTTAATTTATATTTTTATTACTTCATGTAAACATTTTTGTAGCTATATAATTGTGTGCTTTTCGTGTTCTTTTGAGAGCCAAAGGAGAGTCATTCGAAGAAGTGAGTGGTCATATGTAACATTTTATAAAAGAAAATAAAATATGTGATGTTTCTAAATATTAGAACACAAGCATGATTGAGAGAGAAGCTCCATAAGCTTGATTCATAGACTGAAATTGATAAGCATATTACTCCTTTATAGATTTATAGATCTCTGCATTTGCAGGTTGTGGGATTGGCGAGGGCAATGTTCAAATGTTGTAGGAAGGTTGAAGGAATGACTGATGTGGTTAATATTGTTGGAACGGGAGGTGATGGGACAAACACGATTAACATATCAACAGGGGCTTGTATTCTAACTGCTGCTTCCGGTGCAAAAATTGCCAAGGTGATGCTCCTTTCACATAAGGAATAATGTTGAAATTATTCTAGTATGTACTGTAATTAATTAGGATTCTATGTTATGGTAGTAGCAAGGAAACAAATCCAGTTCTCCTAGATGTGTAGGATTCCTCTGTGGGTGTCTATCTTTATTTGAATATGAACTAGAAGCTTTGTTGCAGATGTATGAGATGCCTTCAGCAAGTGAAACAGGAGTACTACCTGGTGAAGAACAAGCTTGAATCTTTATTCGGGGTAAGGAGATGTCCTTCTAATGTGTGATTTTATTTTCCCACCACTCTCTGTTTTTACATAAATTCTACGTTCATAATTTATTATTACTTTTATTTTTGCAGGCCTGTAGCTACTAATGTAAATCATTAAATTATATGAGAGATTTCTTATTCCTTGTAAATTTGTTTATCTAGTATGTATAGTTTTGTTTTTAGTTCTAGTTTTTAAGTGTGTCTGTGTTCCTGCATTTGGCTTGACAATGAAAGCTTGAAGGATATGTTGTTGTAAAGTATGCTCTCAATGTAATCTTTTTTCCCACGTGGTTGAGAATTTTCCAATGCCATTGATCTTGCTATTGATGTTGTTGCTCTCTGTCTGCAGCATCCTAAACATATTAAAAACTTGATTTTGGTGGGTCCTGCTGGATTTTCATCAGAGTCAGATGGTAAGTCAGAGTGGCTGACAACTGAAACTTTTACTTTCATGATTTCAGATAATCCCTCCTTTCGATTTGCAAAAAAGGCACTCAAGGCTCGGCTGTGTTTCTTTCTTATGGTGTGATGCGATTCCATGAAAATCCCCATTGGAGTGATTCCATGTGATTATCCCTTTAATAGATCAATGGTCTAGACAACTGAAACTTCTACTTTCATGATTTCACTAAATTTGAATTTGATACCGTTTTGTTTTTGTACTTATGGCAGTTCATTTACACCACCAATTCATGTGTCCCAAATGGCAAGGAAATCAGGTAGCTCTGCTAGCCATGTGGACCACAATGATAATCAGGTGGGATAGCTTGACCATACATGCTTGAAGTTCCTCTTCAAATGAATTTTTAGTATTATTATTACTATTTGTGCATGACACAACGACTTTTACTTCAAATACCCTGTTTCAGATTGAGCTTCTACTTCAAGGTGACCATTTCAAATTGAACAAACAATGGCTTTTAATACCTGAGCCAGTTACACTCCAAAATCTAGTTTTAATTCCTTGTTTGGGAATTACGTTTTTCCTCTGCTTTTTCTGCAGCTAAACCTCAACCAGAAGTATATAGTTGAATACTGATTTATGGTTAGTTTTGGCTCCTTATTTGGGCTTCTAGATCTTACTTACACCATTCATTTCTATCAGTTCCCCAGCTGCTTGACCAGATGCGAGTAACTATACACTTCATTTTATTGGTCTTTATAGTAAAAACGAAATTAGTGATTGGTGTTAGTCCACTGGATCAATCCTTTCTTTATTCTAATGTTGGGCAAGCATGATTAACAGCCACTACAGGAAGGGATGTGCACAGGATTAACAGCTCATGACATGTACCAGACTGCCTTGGAAGTGGCGCAGAAGGAAGCCCAGATCCCTCTATTGGCAGATGGAATACCAGGCCTGAAGAACTGGTGGAAGAGATCGCTCGGGTTGTGGGGGATAGACAAGAAGACATTGAAGAGGAGGATTTGTAGTGAATGTCATATCTGAAAGCAGAGTGATCATTTTCAAAAAGAGCAAGGAATTGTTGGATTATAGAAGCCTGGAAATCAAATGTTGTATTGAAATTGGAAATTGGAATTGAAATTGAAATGTGTACTAGAAAAGAAGGAAAAGATTATTATGTGTGTGAATCATTCTATTGTCTTTTTCTTCTATTTGTGTAATTATCTGGCATATAATACAAGTAGATTACATACCCCCCCCAACACACACACACACACACACACACTCTCTCTCTCTCTCTCTCTCTCTCTCACACACACACACACACACACACACAATGAACAAAGGGGTTTTAAAATGTTCTTAAAATTTCGTCCTAAAATCTGACCATTGGCAACATTAATAAACATTCAAAATCGTTTCTAAATTTGTGCCTAAAATGTGACTGTTGGCACTAGAACGGTTTAAAACCATTCCTAAAATTCCATTTCTAAAAATTGAAACAGTACCCAAAATGGTTCTGAACCGTTCCTAATTTTCTGCGACGCCTCATTTAGGAACGGTATTAAACCGTTCTTGAAGCATTTAGGAACGGTTTAAAACAGTTCCTAAATAACGATTTTGGTGTAGTGAGACTCAACACTCACGTATATTGACAAATAATGACACTTTCAGTTGGCGCACTTTGCATTTTAGATCTTTCGATCCGACGACTAGAAATAGTTCAAATTAATGATTAACAGTCAGAAACATTTTTCAAACGTTCTAAACCATTGATGGCCACCTAGCAACGGTCCACTCCCTTGTGTGTATATAAATTGTACCATTCTAGTCCAAATTCCAATCAACTCCAACAGATCTCTCTTCATCCATCGGATCCTCTAGATAACATCTCTAAGAAAGAATACTGCAAATACGTCCATTGTTCGAGTATGCCAGAAGATCTACTATGTTGAATTGTTCCTAAGTGGACTCTTCATGATTGTTGCACGCAGGATCTAGATAGGCTTATCTTATCCTGAAAGCAATTCGCCTGTAACCCATCAACAATTGATAAGGGAGCGAATCACATTTTAAGCACATCATAAATTTTACGTGATTCAGCCTTGTGAAACAAAAATAATTAACTTTATTTATTTTTTTTTTTTGATTTTTTCAACACATTTTTTCCAACAGTAATAGATTACCAATCTCCTTGAAATCCTGACTCATTATAAATAGATAATATCCTAAGGGAAGAGATTAAAAAGATATCCCTGGGCGTACCACCCCTTTGGCATCACCTAGAGAGAGAGAGAGAGAGAGAGAGAGAGAGAGAGAGAGAGAGAGAACTTTCCTCCATCACACATTCCACATGTGTGGGGTCATCTCCCTTGACCCTCCTCTGAGGTTGATTTAATGGTTCTCAACTTCTCCTTCATATGGGATAGATCTTTGAAGGATCGACATCATTAACCTAACGGTTTTTTTTATACCATCAATTTGAGATAATTTTAATTCATAGACTTATATATATATATATATATATATATATATATATATATATATATATGGGAAAAGGTACTATGCGCTCGAGCGTAAAGCGATCGTCCGTGAGGTCGAGCTGGTGTGGGCCCCACCGTGATGCCGTTCGAAGATCCACACCGTCCACCAGATGCGCGAGCCCAGGGTGGGCCCACACGGACCAAAATCAGCCGTCCATGTAACTCAGGTGGGCCATACCATCGAAAAACATAAGTATACACGCAAAAACATGTAAATGCACTTGGTGGGCCCCACCTAAGTTGTGGATACCACCTGAAACTTGGTATAAAATTATATTCAAGTGGGACACACATGATGGACGGTGTTGATCATCAAAAAACGTCTTGAAAGCTCCCCAAAAATGGTTTTGAATGTTTCAATGGTGCACGGCCCCTCTCAACTTCTGTACGTGGTGTGGCCCACAAAAGTCACAGATTGACTTGATTTTCAGCCGTGTGGGCCCCCTCTGGAATGGTGCATCTTGTGGACGGTGTGGATTTTCGAACGGCATCACGGTGGGGCCCACACCAGCTCGACCTCACGGATGACCGCTTTACACTCGAGCGCATAGTACCTTTTCCCTATATATATATATATATATATATATATATATATATATATATATATATATATATATATATATTCATTCTAAAAACTTTACTGTATCAAACTAGAATCCTTAAGAGTTGTAAATCTAAAATCTTAGTTTTTTAAAACGTTTTATAGTTTGCTACATTTTGAATTTTCAAGATAGAGAAAATGATGAAAAGTAGAAGAAGATGAGAAAATATTCTCTCCTCTCCTCCCTTCAATCAGACCTGTGAAATTGTTGGGCTTATCTTGTAAAAGTCTCCTAACTGCACAGGTCCAATCCTATAGTGGGCACATGATATTGCTTTCGATTCTCTGATCACATTAGGATAGATGGAATAGAGACATCTTATGTTGGAGGATTAGAGTGGGTAAAATTCATCCCCAATCGAAGGGATAAATATAATATAAGGTCTACACCATTGATTTGTGCATCCTACTAAGGATGTGATTGTACTTTGATACGATTGTGTAATTTCAAAGTCTGTATGTTTTTAACTTTACATTTTCATGTCTTTCCAAAATAACACACAGCCACGAGGTGCTTTCTAATAAGATGAATAAATAGTCAGCGGTCTATGTATTTAGGAAAGCTTATATGCCAGTTGACTTCTTCTTCTTCTTCTTCTTTTTTTTTTTTTTTTTTTTTGGTTAAATAGGCTTAAGTTGGAAATGAAGAATGATTTGATTGCTTTTCTCAATCAATCTCAATGTATAAGAGAAATGTTCCAGTGCTCTCACGGAACTATAAGTGGTAGTTCTCCTACTTGCGTGAGTTCACTTGGATAGTCTACATCTAAACTGTCCATTAAGTCCAAAAAATATTTTCATGGGCTACCATATAAACATCATACCGACCAGATTGTCCAAATCATCTTTGATTTGGCCTTATTTCTTTACCCATCCATTTTTGAAGATGTGGATTAAATGGTTACAATTGCCTAACAAAACTGATTCTTTAGAATAATAAGCAATCCATGATAGGCCCTAACCAATTGACGGATCAAGTTGTCGAATATTGAACCTCCTTTTTTTTTTTTTTTCCTTCTTCTTCTTTAAAAAAATAAAATAAAATAAAAATTTCTTGACCGTTGGAATTAAAGACCATTGGTTGAATGTTTTGTATTTGTCATGTCTCCGTGCAATGTTTGCATGTAGCCCTTTGAAATGAACCCTAAACCTGATGAACTGTCTAGATCAATGGATTGGACTGGTTAAGTGTCCCAATTGAACTAAGAAGCACTGTAACTTGTAGAGGTGGCACTGGACGACTTGATCAGGCTAACTTGATTAGTTGGACTCGTTCAAATTTGACTCGACCCGAACCGAATGGGTGAATCGGTCCGAACCAAGTAGGCTTCACCCAGTCCGAACTCAAACCGAGTCGAGTTCGAGTTACCTAGTAATTCGACCCGAAACTTGATCCGGTTAGACCCAACTCTCTAACTTTACCCGCCACACCCTATCCCTATCCGATCCCAAAATCCCTCTCTCCCTCCTGCATCCTTCTCATCTTACAAGCCCGGCAATCACCCACCACCGTCACCCTCCTCCTCCTCCTCCTCCACCTCTCTCTTCTCCACTCTCTCGGTCTCTCCCTCCTTCATCTCTCAATCTGACTTGGTGCATGCCAACTTGACCCGAATCGGTACTTCTGACCGGATCGGACTCAGTCTGGATTAGTCCAGGCCAGACCGGATTCGGATCGAGTTAGGCATGCTGGACTCGGTATCGAGTTGGTTCGGGTTCAGGTCAGGCCTATTCCAAAACCGGATCGAATCGAGTCAGCCCTAACTCGGTCCGGCTTTGACTCGATGCCCAACTCAAGTAACTTGTAGTGCTTTGAGAGCACTGGATACGTGGTCCGCATCTTTGCACAGTATACACGTGTTTGCAACTTTGACAGCCCATCAGTTGGTGTCCAGACCTGGTGTCTTGCAACTTAACATGGATGTATAATGACCCAAAGATACCCTAGATTTGACGATCCCATCAACCAACATTGGGATACTTCTTTTGTTGAATGTGGGCCGTTCCCGTGTCTCTTCCTCACCATCTATTTGTAGGTCCGAATCAGGCAGATTAATATTGTCGGATATTCTTGAGCATAGTTCATCGCATGGCTGGGTCAACAGATCAGTGGTCTGAATTATCAAACCATGGGCCCCACTTCTAGAACTGGAAACGTTTGAAGACTGATACAAGCACGTCGCTATCTTATCATATAAGGAGTCATGAGAAGTAGGTGGGCGCGATCTTCTTCATATTATCTCCCGGAAATTAAGTTAGTTCACTTGATGGGTGGGCCACGATATTAAAAGTAGTTGGGCGGATTGGAAAACTACGGAGGAGTTTTTATCAGCCCTGCATTTGATCGGTAGATTCTAACCCAGCTGACTAACGGACTGGCCTTCTGGGGCGGTACATCTATACAGAGGCAAAGCTCTGATGGATGGACGCGGACTCTGAGGGGCCCCTGTGATGTAAGGGTTTTATCCACACCGTCCGTCCATTTTCCATGTCATTTTAAGGCACAAGCCCAAAAATGAGGTAGTTCCAAGGCTCAAGTGGACAACATAGTGGCGATTAAATACCTACCGTTGAGAACATTTTTGGGGCCACAGAAGTTTTGGATGAAGCCGATATCTGTGTTTTTTCTAGGAAGGTTTCAGCGGTGGGTGGCGTCCCATGGTGTTGTCAACTTAAGCTTTGGATCCTTACTCCGGTGGTAGACTCTCAGGAGTTTCAACACCCGGTCAAGGGTTCTAGTATCCCTAGGTGGTGAAATCCTATTAGGGTTTTTGACCTGCGGAATCACACAGATCTAGATCTAGGATGACAATCCAATGGCACCAAGCACATAAGAGAACACACAGATTTAACGTGGAAAACCCTTGCAGGAAAAAATCACGGCACAAAGCGACAAATCTCCACTATGAAAGCATCAATTACAAAGAGAAAGGACTTACCCGATTCGAACAACCTCGAATCTCACCCTTGCTACACCCTTTGATAACCCTAAACCCTTTTAGAAACCCCTAGAACTACTTTAGAAAGCCTTCCCATTCATCACCCATGTCTATAAAAATCCTAGGAACACCTATTTATAGTTTAGAAAACTTTCCTTCCGCATCCCAGTTGCGAAAGGACTCAAATCTGCAATTTCGCGCAAAATCGCGGAACAAACTGCGTAACCTACAACTAGTCTAGCCGAGTCTTCGACTGGTCGTAGGACCCCTTCGACCAATCGAGACATCCCTTCGACCAGTCGAGCAGCTCGGACACCAAAATCTCATGTCGCTGGACTTTGAGTCGTGCAGGCTATGACCAGTCGAACTATTCCTTCGACTAGTCGTACATGTCCCTCAACCAGTCGTAGCTACAGTAAAAAATAGATTAAAGACTTTTTTTCTCAACAATTTTCATCAAGTGTTCAATCTTCAACCGTGTAGCTTCTTGACCTCTTCTCTTATTTTTGCATCACATCATAGCTTCTCGTGCACACTTCATCCTTCTTTTCTGCCATCGCCATGCCCAGAGAAGTTACACATAACTTAAACTTCTCTGCAAGAACGACCTAAGTGAGCATGTCTGCCGGATCAAAATCTACGTGCTCAACCACCTTTGCTTCCTTCTTCTCAAAAAGAAAAATGTAGTCTTCTTACCATCTCACCGCTACCCAATATTGCTTGTCGGGGTACTTGCTCACAACACTGATAACCTGTGAAATAACCGGTCTAATCCAAACCATGACATACACTGCCAACCGCATTCGAATAAGGCTCATGAGATATCATGCTTTTCCTCATCTGTTTTGGGACATGTCCTGAGGAAAATTTGAGAAGAGATGCGTAGGGAACGCTCTCCAGCTTTACTTGGCACATCACATACTTGATCAATACCTACATACAAGGTATTCCTCCTGTGATTACCAAAGCCTACTCCTTCTACAGTCTCAATGCTGAGAATCATCTTTGCAGCCCCCCAATCCTTCATCCTGAATGCCCCACTTAACCGAGTCTTCAGTAGATTGATTTCAAACATATCATAATTGGCGTTCTACATGTCATCAATTCCTGATTCACCATGAAGGAATCAAATCACTGCCTAGGCGAGGTCGAATCACGACCTCCTGCAAAGTCTTTTCTCAGCCCCTTTAACTTCGAACCGCTCTGGTTGCTTCATGTAGATCTGCTCTTCACTTTCCCTTACAGAAGTGTAGATTCCACATCCATCTTTCCAGCTCAAGATCACATTGCCCAACCAGCGCCAATCACGGATCTAATAGACACCTGCTATACCTGTCGGCGTGAATATCTCTGAGAAGCCGATCCATTCTCTCTAAGCATAACCCTTCACCACCAACATTGCCTTGTATCTATGTTGTATCCTCCTGAAGATCCACCTGCATCCAACCGCTTACCGGCCCACTGGAAGCTCCACCAGCTCCCATATGTCGGTCTGGTACACCGAATCCATCACATCACCCATAGTCACCTTCCACTTTTCAACACCAGGCTCACCTAGAGCCATCTGAATAGAAGATGAATCTCCTGCGATATTGGAGTCATCTATGTACCTCGCCAGTATTCTGCGATTATGCCATGTGATTCTTCTCGCAAGTGGATGCTCCACCTGATATGTATCCCTGTCCGCACGTCTCAACCTTCCTGCCCTGCCCGCTCATGTGGCCATGCCCATCATGTCACACACGTGTAGAGGTGAAATCCGCTACATCCACGGCAGCTCCACCTTTTGAAGTGCTCCCGATCAACCTGTAAACATGATCAAGTCATTGCGCTTTCATGATTACCTGTGCCCCCTTAGATACTTTAAGAGCACCATCAATACCTGTGTACTTACATCCGCCTCAAGCACACTAAGAGAAATCAGATTCTGCTTCAAATCAGGAACGTACCTAGCATCAGTCAAGGTACGCTCTACCCCATCAAACATCCTGATGCGCACCGTACCAACAACCACAACATTACAGGCAATGTCATTGCATATAAATACCTGTCCACCATTGCACTCCCTGTAGCAGGTGAACCAACTCTGATGATGAGTCATGTGAAAAGATGCCCGTGTCTAGCATCCACTCGTCCTTACGATCATCGTATGATCGTCTGAGCGAAGACACAGATAAACCATCACCATCACATCCATCTGACGTGGCAGCATTAGCCTCCCTGCATAAAGCCTCAGAATCTTCCCTCTTCGATTTAGGATTTTCACAATCCCTTTTTACATGTCCTTCCTTCCCACAATTCCAGCATTTTACCTTTCCTTTGCCCTTGCCCTTGGATTTGGATCTGGAACCTGAAGAACCTGTACCTTGTTCAGAATTCCTACCCACTGTAAACAGTGCATCAAAAGACGTCCTCATGTCGCTATTTAGTTGTCTCATAGCCTTTCCTTAAAGGGCTGATGTAATGGTATCGACACTCAGGGTTTTGTTCGTGCTACACATAGTGTCCTTAAATGCCTTAAAAGACGCCGGGAGAGAATTCAGCAACATACATGTATGTTCTTCATCTTTCATCACTTCCTCCATATCCAGCAATTTGCAAATTAATTTATTAAAGTTGTTGATGTGAGCCTCTAGATCTCTACCCTCTGTCATCTTGAAGTTATACCACCGCCGCTTCAAGTGCAAGCGATTTTCAGAGGATTTCTTCGCATAAACATCCTCTAACTTCGCCCATAACTTAGCCGCAGTTTTCTCACTAATGACATTGTAGAGAACCTCATCTGCCTTCTTATCAAGAGTATTCCAATCACCATCAGTCATAGTGGACTTCCGCTCCTCAAGAGCACCATCTTCGCCTTGTTTGATTAAGGAACTCATCTTCTTGATCTTCCATAACTCAAAATTATTTTTCCCTGAGTACTTCTCAATCTCATACCTGGTGCTCGCCATTATTACTAATCCCTCAGATTCAGATCTGTGCCCCAACCGATTGCTCTGATACCACTTGTTGGGGTTTTTGACCTGCGGAATCACATAGATCTAGATCTAGGATAACAATTCAATGGCACCAAGCACACAAGAGAACACACATATTTAACATGGAAAACCCTTGCGCGAAAAAACCACGGCATAAAGCGACAGATCTCTACTATGAAAATATTAATTACAAAGAGAAATGACTTACCCGATTCGAACAACCTTGAATCTCACCCTTGCTACACCCTTTGATAACCCTAAACTCTTATATGAACCCTTGGAACTACTTTAGAAAGCCTTCTCATTCATCACCCATGTCTAGAAAAACCCTAGGAACACTTATTTATAGTTTAGGAAACTTCCCTTTCGCATCCCAGTTGCGAATGGACTTAAATCCGCAGTTTCACGCAAAATCGCGGAACAAGCGGCGTAACCTACGACTAGTCTAGCCGAGTCTTCGACTGGTCGTAGGACTCCTTCGACCAGTCGAGACATCCCTTCGATCAGTTGAGCAACTCGGACACCAAAATCCCATGTCGCTGGACTTTGAGTCGTGCAGGCTATGATCAGTCGAACTATTCCTTCGACCAGTCGTAGCTGTCCCTTGACCAGTCGTAGCTACAGTAAAAAACAGATTAAAGACTTTTTTCTCAACAAATCCCACTAATGCGTAAGTGTGTGGGAGGTCTGTGTGCGTGTGTAAAAAATAAAAAATAAAAATAAATAAAAAAAGCTCATTTTTTGGCTTTTAACCTGAGATGATACATCAAAACGGATGGATGGTGTGGATAAAACCCATGACATTACAGTGGCCCCTCAGACCCTTTTCCTTTTCTATCTACGGACGGGCGGGGGTAGTACCCAATCCGTGACCCTGATGGATGGATTTGGTTCACATGTCTTTTGGCCATGCTGGGTTGGCTTAGCTGCTTTCTACCCGTGTGTGGGCTCCAACCCAACAAACCTCTCTTCGATGAGTTTGGACGAATATAAAAGGGGAGTTATGGGGGTAATCTGGCTCCGTGTGAAACTGATACTCAGGCACCTAGATATGCTACACGTGGAATATATTAACTCTAATTAAACTGACCATATTGGGTAACGCCTGTCACTAAGCTATAGCTAGAAAATCACGTTGTTTAGACACTTCTGACGTCTGATTGTTTGACACTTGTGTGTTGGAAGAAGTCCCTCGGGTATTTTTCATTTCTACCCGTCCAATAAATGTCTACCAATCTGTAATTAGATAATCGAATAAGCCTAACATTTGACTTGTAATAGATCTAAGCTATTACTCCTAATTTGAACGGTTGAATTTGAATTAATTAATTACAAGCACGCAAACTTTACAATTTCAAGTGCCTTCGTATCAATCACACCGTGCCGAGTATCGAAGTGTTTCTCGTACAAAAATTTCAAAGAACCATCAATTGCTTTTGTTTATAACCATCCAACTCTCTACCATGATCAGACATTTATCATGCTCCTTTAATGACTAATGTCATTTAGGTACACCCTGATCCATTAGCTCAAGTGGTAGACTAGTGAAAGATACCTCGTTTCAACACTAAAGCCTTGGTATCGATCCTCAGTAAGGGTGGCTAACAGTAAAGTGTGAACTGATGGTGGGGTGTACTAACAAGCTAACAAAAAAAAAAAAAAAAAAAGGAAAAAAAACGTCATTTAGGTTATGAAATCTTCAGAGGGCCCAAATATTTGAACGGTATTGATTAGGGTACGTGTATGCCATGTGAAAGTGGACGTGTGCCCAGCTCTGGATGGTCATACTCTTGCGGAGTATCAGGAAATGTTCCCTTTAAAAGTTTAAAACCAAGGTGTAATGATAACGGCCCTACAATGGTGGGTGTTAAAAAAGGAAGATGATAAGCTAGAAACGTCTCTATCGTATTATGATAGTGCTCCCTTTCCACCGTACACATGGAGTGAGGAACGGAAGATCTGAATTGTACACCTAGTGGACCCTATAGTGGATGGTCCATGGATAAAAATCCATCTCCGTTGGACGTACCCTTGCAGTACTTCATAACCGTTGAATTGAAGGCTTTTCATGGTATAAGTAAGATCATCGAAATCGTGTATTTTTTCCGTGATTTGATCAACCAAAGTTGGGACCAGTACGTATACGGTGCTGATTGGCTGCTTTCCATTCCATGTGGGACTCCATCGACTTGGGTTTCCCACGCCCTTGCTGCGGTTCGACCGTGGCCATCCGTTTGGCCAGCTCATTTTAGGACAGGAACCCAAATAACAGGCAAATCCAAAGTTTAAGTGGACCACAACACGGAGGACAGCAGTGATAAATACATAAATAAGCCATCCATTAGAAATTTGTTGGGGTTCAGTGAAGTTTTGGATCAAAATGGAATTTGTACTTTCCCTTCAAGGAGGCCGCGAGTCACCTGACGAATTGGTTGGATGGCATGTAAACATCAAGATGGGTCCTGGAAATGTTATAACAGTGGGCGTCTTTGTCTTGTTGCTTTCTGTTGGGTTGTTCACTTGATTTGTTTCCTGTTATGTTGTTCGCTTCAGCTTTCGTTCTGCCATGCCTAAAACTAGCAGAAATTAAACCTGTTGTGTTGTTCACTTGAGCTTTGGATCTGCTTGGGCCTAAAATGAACTGAAAATCTGTTGTGCTGTTCACTTTAGATTTGGATCTGCCTCATCCTAGCCTAAAACCTGTTGTGTAATTCACTGGAGCTTTGGATCTGCCTAATCCTTAAACAAGTTCAAAACGAATGTACAGCGGGCCTGATCCAGCTTAGGCCTGCACAGTAAAATGTCATCGTACGTTGCGTATATGACATCCACTCCATCCATCGGGTGAGATTTTTGCTACCGGAAAAATAACATCCTAAGGTGAGCGAAACAACGATAAACAATGACGAGAGTATGCCAACCATAGAATTGCTTGTGGGGCCCAAAATATTCATTATATTCCGTTGAGCCCATTCATCAGCTGTGAATCACCGGGATGAAGGGACAAGACAAAAATCTTTTGGTCTAAAACTTACGTGGGCCACACAACTTAGGCGTGATATTGCTACACACAACTTAGGCGTGATATTGCTAGGTTCTTCGCAGTCTCGCCTACCTGAATTTAAGACCTATATGATTTTTGACGTGTACATGTTACGCCAACCCACACCTGAGAGAGGGAATGGACTCTACATACACAACGCGGAGAACTCCGCGAGGCTAAGGTTTGTACATGTTGCATTCATTATGTTATGCCTTAAAATCCAGCACTTAGCACTTAGGTTAGCCAAACCATGATCTCACATTCCACGACACAATTTATAATTTAAGCATTTATATTCAAAATTTTATGAATATTGCATGTTAACAAACCATAATTTCATAATTTTCACAAAGTACTTAAATGTTATTACAATAATCTTGACTTTCATCTAAACTTTTACCATAGAATTTTTATTTTATTTTATTTTTTTCCTTCAATGAATACAAACCAAAAAGGTAAACCTAAAGCTAAGCATACTTCTAGATTTGTGCTTCACCATGCTCCCCACTAGACTTAGTAACTTGAAATTTAGTATCCACAGTAATGAATGAGCTTATAAAGCTTAGTGGGATAGCTGTTGGGGGTGTTGCGCAAAAACCTTAGGATCTCGCCTCCCAAAAATACTAGAATTATGAGATATAATAAAGTAATGAAATAAATCAAAGCACAAGCCACACGACACAAGAGATTTTACGTGGAAAACCCTTGAAGAGGTAAAAACTATGGAACCTAGTCCAGAGCAACAATTCACTATGAAGTAGAACGTTACAACCGATCACAAGCACACACCGCTTGGATCAAACCTTCTTCACTCACGTAGGAGTGGCTAAACAATAAGAGGATAATGAAAACGAAGAGATCTCACCGATCACGAGGACGTAAAAGTACTGAGACGTCGACCGTGCAGTAGATCACCTCTACGAGCAGAATCCTCCCTTCCACAAGCTTCCTCTCTCTCTCTCTCTCTATCTTTTTCTGCCTTCTACTTTATTGGAATAACTTTAGGAAGTCTTTGCATACCCTGGAATAGCCATAGGGACCCCTATTTATAGTTTAGGCAACTCCTCTTCCTCACCTTTGCGAAACCGCCTCAAATTTACGCAGTCCACACTAAATCCGTGCAGAATCTATGTAGCCCTCGACTAGTCGAACCAGGTCCTCGACTGGTCGAGCCTAAAAAATAGAGCTTGCTAAACTTTGAGTCGAGCGAACCTTGACTGGTCGAGCAGCTCCCATCGACCGGTCGAGCAGCCCACTCAACCGGTCGAGTAGCATGGTGAAAGACATCCGTTTTACAACTCGGCTGTACTACCTCTCCTCTGAACTGAAAAATCCCATTTAATCTTCCCCTTTCTGACTCAGGAGGAATTTGCCTTCTTCAACCCAGCCAGGTTTCTACAAACCTCAAACTTGCCCTTGAGTAATGCCTTGGTCATCATGTCTAACCCATTATCATCCATGTGGACCTTGTTAAGCTGTAACACCTTCTATTCCAAAGTATCATTGATCCAGTGATATCAAATCTCTATGTGCTTCGACTTAGAGTGCTAACTTGGATTCTTGCTCAAGTGTATAGCACTTTAACTGTCGCAATAGACCATGTGCTGCTCCTGCTTCAGGCTAAGTTCTTGTAGGAACCTCTTCAGCCAAAACATCTCTTTACATGCCTCTATGACCGCAATGTACTCGACCATGTCATCGACAATGCTACGACCTTCTATACCTTGCTCTGTCAAGAGACCGCTCTCCCTGTAAATGTGAACATGAACCCCGATGTAGACTTTTTAAAGTCTATGTCACCTGTCATATCTGCATATGTGTAGCCTTCTAACATAGGTTTTCCGTCACCATAGCATAGGCTTAACCTGGATGAGCCTCTTAGATACTGCAGTATCCATTTCACATTTGCCCAATTTTTTTACCAGGATTGGCAAGATACCGGTTGACAACACCAACCACATATGCTATGTCTGGGCGTGTACACACCATAACATACATCAAACTTTCTACCGTCGACACGTAGGGTATCTTCCTCATCTCATCCACCTCTGCCTTCGTCTTTGAACTCTACTTGTCGCTCAATTTGAAGTGACCATCCAGTAGAGTACTGATCAACTTCGCTACATTCATATTGAACCGCTGTAGGACTTTCTCAATATACCGCTCTTGTGACAACCAAAACTTTCTACTGCTTCTGTCACGGGTTATCTCCATTCTTAGGATCTGTTTAGCCGGGCCCAAGTCTTTCAACGCAAATGACTTGCCCAACTCATATTTAAGCACGTCAATCTTCTTGATGTCTTTACCCATGATGAGCATGTCATCAACGTATAACAGTAGAACTAAGAAATCACCATTTGAGAACTTGCACGTGAACACACAGTGATCTAACTCCGTTCTATCATATCCATGCTTTAATATGAACCAGTCAAACTTCTTGTACCATTTCCATGGAGCTTGTTTCAGCCCATACAAGCTCTCCTTAAGCTTGCATACCATTTGCTCTTTGCTCTTGACTTCGAACCCCTCTAGTTGGTGCATGTAAATCTCTTCTTCCTGGTCACCATGGACTTATGCAAGGATTCCATCTCCTCTTGCATAGCTTTCAACCACTCCCCCTTATCCTTGTCAGCTAGGGCCTCAAAATAGTCTTGTGACGCTCCCCTATCAGTGAGCATAATGTACTCATGTGGCGAGTACTTCTCGGACGGATGTCTTTCCTTAGATGTCCTCCTCACTTGTGGCTCAACAGGTGGATCAGGTGGGGGCTGCTCCCCCGGTCCATCTTCTGTAGGAACTCCCTCGTCCTCTACACCTTATTGTATTCCCTTGTCATCAGGCACCTTAGGAGGAGTAACCAGATCCATGTCCTCTAGCTCACCTAAACTAGGGTGGGTCTTCTCTAGCTTACAAATGTTTTTTATACATTGATCTTAAAAGAAAACTACATCTCTGCTCCTGATGAGCTTCTTCTCGGTCAGATCCCATAATCTGTATCTGAACTTTTCATCACCGTACCCCAAGAACACACATTGCCAGATTTTCGTATCGAGCTTGGACCTCTCATCCTTTGGTACGTGAATGGATACCCTGCATCCAAACACCTTGAGATGACTATACGATAGATCTTGTCCAGTCCACACCTTCTCAAGTACTTCTCCATTCAATGAGGCTAATGGAGACCTGTTTATCAAATACACGTGTGCATTGCTTCTCCCCAGAACATCTTGAGCAACTTTGCATGGGATAACGTGCATCTGATTCTCTCTACAATGGTGTGATTCATTCGCTCAGCCACACCATTATGTTGGGGGGGTCTTAGGAACCATCTGTTCATGTCGTATACCTAAGGACTTACAATATTCATGGAAGTTACCAGTATATTCACCACCATTGTCAATGCAGATGCACTTTAATGATCTACCTGTCTCTCTCTCGACCATAACATGAAACATTTTAAACACACCAAAGATCTCATCCTTGCGTTTCAAAGCATAAACCCAAACCCTCCTAGATACATCATCTATAAAGGTTTTGAGAGGTACACCTGTCACATCTGGAAGGAGCTGCTTCTTTGCTAGCAGCTGAAGCCCTTTTCACTTATGTGGCCTAAACGCTTGTCCCACATTTCAGTAGCTGAATCTTCTGCTGCGTTCAACCCACCCTTGCACACACTGATACTTACCTTGTAAAGGGTGCAACACTTCTTCCCTCTGACTGTGATCAACGAACCCTCGATGAGCTTGCAGTGCCCATAAACAAATCGTCTTGCATAGTCATCATCATCAAACCTTTCCGTTGACATCAAGTTAAGGTGAAGGCCTGGAATGTGCCTCACATCCCTGAGAACCAATGTGCAGCCCACATCGGTCTTCACACAAATATCACTGACCCCTACGATCTTCGATAAGTCAAAATTTTTCATCTTCACGGTTCCAAAGTCACCTGACTTATAGCTTATGAAGAAATCCATGCGTGGAGTCGCATGAAATGAGGTTCTCGAGTCTATCACCCAGTCGGTGTCCTGACTCGTAGCTGTAAGACAAACATCATAATCTGCCGAAAGAATAACTACAACATCGCCATCTGAAGCGATCGCAGTGAAGTCTGATTTATCTTCCTTCTCCTTTCCTTTTCCTTTATTGTCATTCTTCTTCTTATGACATTCATGCTTGTAGTGGCCTTTCTTGCCACAATTCCAACATTCAACATCCTTCCTGACACTTGACTTGCCTCTTGATTTATCTCGAGCCTTCCCGCCATTTTTGTTCTTTCCTCTCCCTCGATTTTGTGTCACAAGGGCCTCTTATTGAGTAGACCCCCGAGACTTCCTCCCTGTCTCCTCATAAAAGAGACAACTAGTTACCTTTTCCAAGGACACCTTTCCGTCTGGCGCAAAGTTACTCAAAGAGACTACCAATGTCTCCCAACTACCAGGCAATGAGCTAAGAATAACAAAGCATGTAGTTTATCGTCCAGGACCATCTTCATAGGGGAGAGCTGGTTCAATATATTGCTAACCTCATTCATGTGCTCAGCCATAGAATCACCATCTTTGAACTTGAGGTTCACAAGTCGTCTTATAAGAAAAATATTATTGTTGGCTGTCTTCCTCTCATACAACCCTTACAATTTCAGCCATAGGCTAGCTGTTAAGGTCTCACTAAACACATGGTGGAATATGAAATTGTCCAACCATTGTCTAATAAACCCCACCACTTTCCGGTCCAACTTCTTCCAATTATCATCTGACATATCCTTTGTCTTTGCTGATATGCCTAAAATTGGAGCATACAAGTCCTTGCAATAAAGCAAGTCCTCCATCTTAGCCTTCTATATGATCCAGTTAGAACCATTGAGACTGATCATCCTTGATGAGCCACCTTCCATAATTCATAACTGATCTCACTCCGTTCAACCAACCTGAACTCTCTTATACCACTTTGTCGGGGACGTTTCATAAAAACCTTAGGATCTCGCCTCCCAAAAACACTAGATTTATGGGATATAATAAAGCAATGAAATAAATTAAAGCACAAACCATACGACACAAGAGATTTTACGTGAAAAACCCTTGAAGAGGTAAAAACCACGGAACTTAGTCCAGAGCAACAATTCACTATGAAGTAGAAAGTTACAGTCGATCACAAGCACATACCGCTGAGACGTCGACCACGCAGTAGACCACCTCTACGAGCAGAATCCTCCCTTCCACAAGCTTCCTCTCTCTCTTCTCTCTCTCTCTCTTGGTCTTTTTCTCCCTTCCACTTTGTTGGAATAACTTTAGGAAGTCTTAGCATACCCTAGAATAGCCCTAGGGACCCCTATTTATAGTTTAGGTAACTCCTCTTCCGTACCTCAGTGAAACCACATCAAATTTACGTAGTCCGCACCAAATCTGTGTAGAATCTGCGTAACCCTCGACTAGTCGAGCCGGGTCCTCAACTGGTCGAAGGACCCTTTCGACCAGTCGAGCCCAAAAAATAGAGCTTGTTGGACTTTGAGTCGAGCGAGCGTCGACTGGTTGAGCAGCTCCCTTCGACCGGTCGAGCAGTGCGGTGAAAGACATCCGTTTTACAACCGGCTACACTACCTCTCCTTTGAACTGAGGAGGAAAACCCCATCAATAGCCTTAGACAATTTGCCACATATAATTAGTTTCAAAATCATGTTAAGAGATTTTCATAAAAATATAAAAAATTTAAATTTAAATAAAAAGAGTATAGTAAACCAAGCCTTTAGAAATAGGTATGCAATGCATGGGACACATCATTATTGAGTTGATTATTAGAATTCTTGTATTTCTTTTAATTTGATTTCCTAACCTTCCTTGGTACAACACCTCGTATGGTAATGTGAACGTTTTATATGATGCCCATCTATCCAAAAGGCAATCTTGGGCTATTATTATGAACTTTTTGTACTCATATTCGCCCACCCAAAGGGTATTTGTCCTGGTAATGAGAATATTTTGTAAACATACTCATCCCTCCAACAAGTTCACTAGTGACGGACCATCTTATATGGCTAATATATAAAGATATACATCTCCTACTGAGCTTGACAATGGGAACCTTTAGTAAATTAACCAAGCTCACCCTCCCAAAGGGATTTCGGTAGAAATCTAATATCTAAAAAAAGGTTAAAACTTCAATTTTCTAACATTTTAAAGTCATCAAAATATGATCATATTCTTAAGTAATTACAAGATTCCTCAACAAACAATTTAAAGCTTCAAAACATCATAAATTCAATCTAAAAATTAAAAAAATCAAAATTGAATGCACACTTGAAATTCCAACCATTATTCAAGGATAAAACTAAAAATGAACAACCCTAAATCCCCATTTATATAAATCATAAATTTTGATTCCATGTCAATAAGATTAATCGAAAACAATAAATCATATGAAACAACCTTTTGTAATTGAATTTTAATCACACAAAACCAAGATTACATTATGAGAAATTACGTAAGGCAACTCACCTATTCAACATGGTCGATTGACTTAAACTCGAACTAAACTTAGCTTGATTCAGAACTTAACAAGTCGACTCAATGATTTTAAACTCAATTCCCCCCCCCCCCCTCAATTTCTATAAATTTATTTAATATTTTTTTTCTCACTCTCTCTTAATAGAGAGGTTTTATAACCTTCTCTCAAGCTCTCTATGATTCTACAATCTGAGTTGAAATAGAAAATTGATGTAGAGCGGATCGCAAATAGTTTCATGGCCAAGATGGATAAAAAAAGGCCCAGTTGATGACAGCTATCGGACCTTAAATCGAACATATCAATCCAGAATAAGTTAGATTGGACGTAAAATATATGATTTTGGGATAGAACGAGCTACTTTAGCCACCCAGCCCCGCTATGTCAGGTTGTGCAAGCCAGATTTGCTAAATGTCATCAGATCGACGGTTGTTTCCCTTTTTTAATTTCATTTTTACTATAAATAGTAAGTTTTAGTTTGATTATAACTCTTTATCCGTTGGGCTTTAGGAGTTGCGCCCAGCATGAAAAGTGTTTAGAATAATTAGGAGAATATCTTGATGAAGCCAAATAGGACACTTACTATTTTTGGCCGAAAACCTTGCACACTAGTAGACATTACGACTGTCTATAAATAGTAAATTTACTATTTATAGTAACTTGCAAGTTCTAGGAGTTTTAGTTGTAGTTTGATTTTGATTCTCTTCCATTGCTTTGTATCCTTATTTAAAGGGTTACGGACTCATTTATTCATCAATCAAATTACGAATTTATTAGAATTTATTTTTATTTTGCTGACTTTCTTTCTCGTGGATTCGAGAAGTCTTTGTGAGGAGTCTAGAGAAGTTCTGTGGATTCGAAACAGTTATCCCCTTAAGGAAGATGGTGCTCGACCTCATGTCCTTCCCTATGTCAGTTTGGTATCAGATTGAGGCTTTTCCTCAGATTTATGGCTTTTAACGATGGGTCGGGCAACAATCCCATGGATGGTGCTCCAAGAAATTTACCTTTAATGGTGTCAACTTTTGAAATAGTGCAGCGAGAGAATTAGCAAGCCATGCAAGGGCTGCAGGCTTTCATCGATCGTATGGGTGATCCCATTGTGGAGGCTCTAGGGCAGCTTCGTGTTCTTGGTGGTAATCCACCGTCATCTATTGCTGGAACTCGTTGTCACGCCCCAAACTCGAAAATCGGGCCCGTGAAATTTTTGATTGCCGAATCCGGTATCGACAGCCTCTGTAGTACCCCATTTTTTACTTCCAGCGCCCATACGCCAGATTCCAATCTTGGAATCCTACAAGGAGGATTTTCAACGTACATTTGTTCCATAACAAGCATACCACAAGTTTCCCCAAATCATAAAGGCAACATCATCATCACATATCTACTAATATAAATAGTTGACTACAATGCTAAAAGGGAAATACATATATCAAAAATCAAAGCTCCAAAAGACCGCTGCACTCTCCAAGCTCAACGCTGCTGCGACCTAATGCCACCTGCACGCATCTATCGTGCATAAGCTTATAGAAAGCTTAGAGGGTAGTGTAAGTGTGTGTGCAAGATAAGGGTCAAGTATTAAATATCAAAGTAAGCAGAAATACTGGAAAATCCATAAGTTATATAATATCAAAGCATGCAATGCATATCGGCTATGCGAACTTAGAGTCATAGTGAACTAAATATTAGATGCTGAGGATGCAATACAATATGCAAATCTTAACGAGTCCACGAATACCGTCAACCTCATTCAGGCCATATAAATACAGAAACACAGCAACCCAAAATGCCATATGCCACGAATGTAATGTAATATGCGGTGCGAATGAAATGACCAAGCTGGAGTGTGAAGTCGAGATGATAGTACGTAGTATCGCAGGCTATGGGGTCCATCACAAGGGACCTCTATCTAAAACAGTCTCATACTTAAATTTGGATAGCTAGACTCAATGTGGTAAATTCTTGATCTCAAGTTAGTTGCATGCCCCAACCGAAATCGTGGTCATTATAAAGGTACACAACAATTAGTTGCGCACCACCAGCCCGAGTGGATAGTGAATGAATGAATGAATGAGTAAAATATTAAGTATGCAACTCCTGCTCAATAAGTTCACATATCAGTACTGTACATCTCTGAGATCATCACCGGGGTCTAATACACTTTACGCTAGCTTGCCGTCCCTATCTGAGCTCACAACTGAGTAAGTGGAAGAGACCTCACTATCCACCTGCCAATATCGGGCTCGACTCGTTGATAGAGGATCCATTCCTCAAGCTGATCAAACGCAACCTAGATATTGCCCCCTCACTCAGGCGGGTAAGGTCACACCCCCTCCCAACCGACCACTACACAGTGGGAGACGCGGTCTACTAATATACAGCCCTCATGACCTCATAAATATCCACTCGGTCTATACATTGGGGCGTCTCCACACCACGGAGGTTTAGGGACTTTCACCCAGGGATATCCAACCTGCCCAAATGCTCAAACCAAACATTTCCGGTGTCCCATCTGGCCATCCACGATAAGCCTGTGAAGGCCACAACCTTGATGTCGCTAGGACGTATGGTGATCATATCATAAAATGCGAGATGCATGAGGCATACCATCCAGTCATGGATCAAACCTGCACGTATTGCGCGCTCACGTGGGGAAACTCCATCTCTTAGGGAGTCTCATAATAATCCACCCTATGGCATATGTAATGGTCAACCACATCTCATAACAAACATGCAGGTGATGCGTATGGGCATGTATCATGATGCTATGTTGTCACATACTAATAATCGGTATCGATAATCGAATAATCGGCCTATAAGTAAGGTGGGGTCTATAGATGAACAGTCGATCTAAACCATAATATAAAGATTGGCCCTTGACTGTGGATATACCAAATTCGGTAACATAGAACCATCCGTTTACAGTGGTGATGGACCGTGCAACATCAATGGGGCCTAATGATTTAGGTTAATCCACTAAGAGAATGATGAGAATGGACATAACAAGGCTAAAGGGAAGGTCACAATGTAGACATTTAACCATCATTGTCCATCAATGTGGACATTTAACCAACATTGCTTCTAAGGAGTAGCCCACATAGAGCCTAACATATAGTGGGCCCATGCCCTCACATAAGGGCCCAATACACATCCCATTAGGCCACACACAAAGGCTTCATACATAATATAAGGGGCCTCACTCAAGAGCTTAATATGCATCACAATGTGCATCCCTCAAGGGCCACAAATACATCACCATGGGCCTCATACAAGGGCCTCACATACATCATATTGGGCCACGTCCCATGGGCCTTGAATACATCACAATTTTAACAAGGTGAGCCTTAATGGATGGGCCACAAATACATTAAGGTGGGCCTCATGGATGGGCCAAAAATTCATCAAGGTGTGCTCCATGGGTGGGCCATAAATACATTAAGGTGGGCCTCATAGATGGGCCACAAGTACATCAAGGTGGGCCTCGTGGATGGGCTATAAATACATCAAGGTGGGCCTCACAGATGGGCCATAAATACATCAATGTGGGCCTCATAGATGGGCCACAATTACATCACTTGGTGGCCCATGCAGCGCTTCCAGATCGATGGTGTGCATACACAGTACATACATCGGGGAGGGCCCATGTAGCACTGTCTAGATGGATGGTGTGCATGTACAACACATACATCAAGGAGGGCCCACGCATCACTGTCCAGACGGATGGCTGGAATGAAATACATACATCATGCGGGACCCACTGGATTTGTTGACATCAATACATCAGTTATCTAGTTGGTGAGACCCACATAGTTTACTAACGTTAAACAGCAGCTATGTGGCTGGTGAGAGGTCCACATCTAAAGAGACGGACGGTTAGGATATAAAACATATCTAATGGTGCATCCCACAGGACCGTCCACGGATGGACGACCTAGATAATCAGATACATCACGGTGGATACCCATCATCCCAACCATGGATGGTGTGGATATAACACTACATCATGGTGGGCTACATAGGTGCACAGTGTGGATTAAAACACATGTATCATGGTGGTGGGGTCCACATCCCCAAACAGACAGGTATATAACACATGCATGAGGTGGGTCCCACTATCCAGGAACGTTGGACGGTGTGGATATAGACATCAAGGTGGGCTCCACCATCCAAGGGTCTGGACGGTGGATGGTATGAATGAAACACATACGTCATAGGTAGGCCCCACCACTGTCTAAGGACTGGACGGTGTGGATGGCAGGGATGAAACATGTATATCACGTTGGGGCCCACGTGAATGGACGATGTGAATATATAACACATCACAAGGTGGGTCTCATAGTCCTACGTGGATGGTGAAGATACAAAACTTACATTATAGCAGGGGTCCATGTCCAGCAATGGACGGTTTGGAGGTAATATAAACATCTAGGTGGTCCCACGTCTGAACAATGGACGGCGTGGGGATCACTCATACAGCTAGGTTCCATCGTCAGATGGACGGTGTGTATCAAAATACATACATCTGGGTGGTCCCCCACTGTCTAGACCACTGGATGGTGTGGATGGATATAAAACACATGTATCATGGCAGGCCATACCGTCCCATGCTTGGATGGTGTGGATATATAACATATTAAGGTGGGACCCACCATCCATGGGCTGGATGGTGGATGCAATACATATATATGGTGGGTCCTACGCCCGAGGACAGGTGGGATATAACACATTTCTCATGCAAGGACCCACAAAACTTGTTGGCATCAATCTGCGTGGGACACACCGTCCGTATTAATGGACGGCGTGGATGTAAGGTGGGTCCACACGTGTGGCCCACCATAACGTTTATCTTCCATCCCATCTGTTCATAAGGTCACAAGACCTGAATTAAGATGAAAAACAAATTTTAAATAGATCCAAAACTTCTGTGACCTAAAAAAGGTTTCAATGGTAGACGTTCAATCCCCTGCTGCTTTGTAGTGTGGACCACCTAAGTTCCATGTACGGCTGATTTTTGGGTATCCCAATATCTATAGGGGACCCATCAAATGCACGGTGTAGATGTTCAACATACATCATAGTGGGGCCTGTGGTGGGGCCCACCGTCCCTGCTTGTTGGGGCGCTGGGATGCTGGTAGCAACGGCGTCACCCCCCTTGCTTCTCTTTTTTCTCTTATGGTATTTCATAAGTAGGGCCCATATCTAAATGATCCAGTCCCTCTGTTGGATTCTATGGCTCATGATAGACCCAACGAGTCCAATATTCAGCATGTTTTGACATGTAGAAACATTACTGTGGGCGCTAACAGATTTATCATTATTAAATTAATCTTTTTTATGGTGCGGCCCACCAGAGATTGGGATTGGCTTCATTTTTCAGCTCAACACCTAAAATGAGCTGGGAAGTTGGATGGATGGTGTGGGTACAATACATATGTCAAGTGGGGGTCCACGTCCAGTGAATGAAACACTTGCATTAGTGGGCTTCCATCGTCCATGACTGGATGATGGACGGTGTGTATAAAACACATACCTCATGGGGTCCCACCATCCTGGGCAATGGACGGTGTGAATATAGAATGCATATATCAATGTGGTCCCCACCTCCACATGTGTAGCATGTGTGGAGTGGGTCCCACCATCAAGAAAAATGGACGGACGGTATGGTTGTGACACATACCTCACGTCAGACTCCAGAACTTGCTGACTACAATCTAGCAGCAACTGTGCTGCATGAGACCCACCGTCCAGGGTTTGGACGGTGTGGATCTAGGACACAACAAGGTGGGTCCACACATGCGGGACCCACCAACTTTAGATTAAGCTGATATTAGTGTTTTCCTTCATCTTAGCTGGCCCAAAATGGGCAGCAATGCGGGCCCCATTCACTGGACATATAATATGGATAAGAATGCATCATGGTGGGCCTGTTGACCTTGGACGGTCTGGATGGCCGTGCACATCAGGTGGGCCACAAATCATAATCATCATCAAGAAAAAAAGAAAGAAAGAAAGAGAGAGAGAAAGAAACGACGGAGATGGGAGGAGCTTCGCCACTATGAGTTCCTCCATGGACATGCATACATCAAGATGGGTCCCAAATGAGATCCATACCATAATCGGTAGGCCCCACTTGGTTCATCACAAAAATTGCAATCTAACCCTATGAAACACCGACCGTTTTCGTTCCTTCTTGACTCTTTGGCTTCCTTAGCTCCTAAGCTTCAACTTTGATGGAGGTTGATGAACTACGGATGGCTAGGGTGGGAGATTGGGTAGTAGGGAGTGGGCCACACTAGGCTTCTCTTGAAGCTTGGACGGTCACCTCCTTGAGTTGCTTGGGAGATGGACTTGAGAGAGAGAGAGAGAGAGAGAGAGAGAGAGAGAGAGATGATGTAAGAGTGAGTGATGGGTGAGTGTAAGAAAGGGATAGGTGGAAAGAGAGAGAGAGAGAGTTGACTTTAGGAATGGGAGAGGGATGGGTTGTGTACTTGTTGTACTTGACTTAAATTGATTAATTGATTTGATGTTTGGTAGAGATTCTCATGGGTTTTGCAATGTGTGGCATTTTCCTCGAAATAAATGCGGGCTAAACTCTTAGCCTGGGTATCGTATCGGTGCATAAGACGCGGGGTTGGAACCGCGGCGACGGCCTGGTTACAAGGGTACAAGTCTCAAGTCGAGTCGACTCAGATATACGAGATGTGACTTAGGGTTGCGTGTAAACGTCGATTACAAGTTGTGGGTTACCGGAATTCGACGGGAAGGATCGCGAGAGTTTACGGAATTGTACGGACTAGGATACGGGCCTGACACTAGTGATCACCCTGATCGTGAAATAGTACTAGCAATAAACCAAAGAATCATTCTTGAGGAAGGAAGATCCAACGATGAGGAGGTCGATGACATTGTTCTCCAATATCCTAGAAAGGTTGCGATCGGGCAGATCGGGAGTTCAAGATGAGGTTCAATATTCCTAGCTTCAATGGTCAAGTACACATTTAGGATTTTCTCGATTTGCATTATGAGATTGAGCGATTCTTCGACTATATGGACATCCATGAAGCAAATAAAGGTCAAGTTTGTGGCCTACAAGTTGAAAGGTGGAGCTTCAGCTTGGTGGGAACAACTGCGACTCACACGGGCGAGATAGATGAAAGCACCAATTCACACATGGCAACGGATGAAGCAACTACTACAAGCATGATTCCTCCCTAGTGACTATGATTAGGTACTATTCCGGCAATACCAAAATTGTCGGCAAGGTAGTCGGATGGTGAGAGATTACACAGAAGAATTCTATTGCTTAGTGGTGCATAACAATTTAGCCGAAACTAAATTGCAGCAAGTTGCCCGATTCAATGGTGGATTATGTATGGTGATCCAAGATCGAGTTCAGATGCAGTCCTTTTGGATGATGAATGATGTAATCAAGTTGGCTACCTAAGCGGAAGTACAACTTAAAAGTCCTAACACACGGACCTATCCTACCGTTAGGGTTGCGGTGATAGGCCCGCCCCGGAGAGCTCCACAACCTAAGGAGAAGGAGCCCATAGGAGCACTCACTCAACCTCCTACACCCGTGAACCAAGATCGAGGAAGCAGATAAATTAGGCCCCAAATGGGCATATTAACTGATGCTGGCCAAGTAGGATCTCGAACCCCTATGCTTATCCAAGGTTGGACCATTGCTTTTGTTATCGCCAGCTGGGTCCCCATCGACAAGTGGTGAAACTAGCCATTAATGATGGTAATGTTGAAAATACCGACCACGATCCAGGTATTCAGGATTCATAATATGAAACAGAAGATGATACGAATGAGTTAGGTTGGGTCCAGCAGGATCATGACAAATCGCTCGTCATAAGGCGACTATTGCATGATCCAAGGAAAGAAGTACACCCATAATGACATAACATCTTCCAGGCTAGGAGTATAGTGAATTGATAAGTCTGTGATGTGATCATCGATAGTGGGAGCAGTGAAAACATCATCTCCAGGGTAATGGTAGAAAAATTCCAATTGAAAATGGAGCATCATCCCTCCCCATATACGATCAGTTGGATCCAAAAGGTCAGTGAAACAAATGTAACTGAACAGTGTACCATATCCTTTTCAATTGGTAAACATTATAAGGATTAAGTAGTATGAGATGTGGTTGACATGGAATCATGTCACATACTACTTGGTCAACCCTGACAATCCAACCGTGATACCACTCATAAAGGGTGAGATAATGTATATATTTTCGTCGAGGACGGTCGAAAAACCATATTAGCCCCTATGGATCCAGAGGGACCACCTGAAACTTCTAAAGTATAGGGTCATTTCCTCTTAACCATATGGGACTTTGTGGAGGAATTCAAAGAAACAGGACAAACCTATGCACTAATTGTAAAAGGGAAAGAACTCGATCCCACCAACATCCCTAATGAACTAAAGCCCCTACTACGTGAGTTTAAAGAAATTTAACCTGATGACCTTCCCGATGGATTACCTCCCAAGCGAAATATCCAACACCATATCGACCTTGTCCCTGAGTCCAGCTTACCCAATCATCTTCACTATCGGATGAGTTCGAAGGAGTGCGAATTCTGTAAGGGTAAGTGGAAGAACTGATCCGTAAGGGTCTTATCTGAGAAAGCATGAGCCTATGCGCCGTACCGGCTCTATTAACTCCTAAGAAAGATAGGAATTGGCGCATGTGTATCGACAACTAAGCCATCAACAAAATCACCGTAAAGTACAAGTTTCTCATACCACGGCTGGATGATATGTTAGACATGCTTGAGGGCATGAAATTATTCTGTAAATTAGATTTAAGAAGTGGCTACTATTAGATTCAAATACGGAAGGGTGATGAGTGGAAAATGGTCTTTAAGACCAAGGAAGGATTGCACAAATGGATGGTCATGCCCTTTGGTCTTTCAAATGCGCCTAGTACATTCATGAGGTTGATGAACCAAGTTCTGAAACCTTTCATTGGACGGTTCATTGTGGTTTAGTTCGATGATATTTTGATATATAATTAAGATGAAACCACTCATATGGAACACCTTAAGAAGGTCCTTTTAAGTGTTCACTGAAAATAAACTATATCTAAATTTTAAAAAGTGTAGCTTTATGACCGATAACCTATTATTTTTAGGGTTTTTCGTGACATCAATGGGTATTTGGGTGGATGAGGAAAAGGTGAAGCAATCGGGGAATAGCCGGTTCCCATAAATATTCATGAAGTACGAATCTTTCATGAACTGGCAATATTTTATCATCGGTTCATAAAGAATTTTAGTACCATTATGTCACCAATCACAGATTGCATAAAGAATGGGCAGTTTCAGTGGACTGATGAAGTCGACAAGAGCTTTATTGAAATTAAATGTAGGTTTTCTACAACCTCGATTCTTGCACTTCCCAACTTCGACAAACTGTTTGAACTCCTATCTTAGAATTGGGAGAGTTTTATGTCAAGAAGGTAGGTCGGTTGTTGAGTGTCAAATATTGTATATTTTCTCCTATTTACCTCTTAGTTTTATGGACATGATAATGTTGAGTGTCAAATATTGGAAATGTTTCCTTACTTGTATCTTGGTTTTATGAACATGAAACTGCTTAATGTTATATTTTATACATGTTTGGGTTGCAAGGTGAATCTGAGAGCTTGGATTGAAAAGAATGGTAAATCATGGATTTAATGCTCAAGAATCACCAAGACAAGGGATGGATCTTATGAAACCAAGATTGGAGAATTCACATGCCAAAGATCCAAGTAAACCAAGTGAGGAATGAAGAGAATCAAAGATTTGAAGTGAATTTGCGTGATTCTTGACTAACCAAAGCGTCGGCTCGACCAGCCTTGACTTTAGATCGACTAGCCTAAGAAACTTTGGCTCGAACTCCAGCAACAATATCTTTTAAATTCGAGCCATCCTCAACCAGTCAAAGGTGACCCTCGACTAGTTGTGAGTTACGCAGATTTTGCACGGACTGCGTAAATTTGAGGCGGTTTCCAGACTTTTCCAACTCGGTACAAAAGTTGGAGTTCCCCAACTATAAATAGGAGTTCCTAGGATGCTCCAAAGCATCTTCTAGGGTTTGAGGAGTGGAGCAAAAGGGTGAAGTGCGGTTACCAAGAGTTTTTTTCTTCTTCTTTAGTTTGTTTTATGCTTTCCTTAAGAGATTTTTTTTAATCATGTCTATGGTTAACTAAACCTTTTAGCTAGGGCTAAGAGGTGAAGCTTGCAGTGTGATTGGAATGTTTACCTTCTTTGATTCTTATTTATGTTAAACTTCATTGATGTACAGTTTGATTTTAAGGAATGTTTTCAGTTTTCTATGGTTTATTGTGACTCAAATTACAATAGACACTGTGATAGCTTTGAATATCTTCTTTTCCTATTTGAAATTGTGGGATTAGTAAATCCTGTTATTCACCATCATCTCCTGGGCATGGTAGGGTGATAGAATCCATTTCAATCATCACAATCCTCATCCATTGAGAATTAGGTCAATGAAAGTTCAGATTTGATTTAATTGATATATCTTCCAATTGGATAGTATAAGCCCCGTATCCTAGACCGTACCGTTCTGTAGGCTTTCGCGGTCTTCTCGGTCGAATTTCAGCAACCTTCGACCTTTGTCCGATATTTGCGCACGACCCTGAGACACATGCCGTCAACCGGAGTCGATTTGACCTAAGACTTATATCTTAGCGACCGCACCGTCGCCGTGGTTTCGATGACGCATCTCTCACGCTGAGGCAATACCGAGGCCAGGAGATGTGGGCTCGCGTTCGGTTCAAGAAAAACGCCACGCATTGCAAAACCTAAGAGAATCTCTACAACATGTCACCTCAATCCATCAATCAATCCCATCAAGGGTCAAGACATGTCAAGTATACCATCACCTCACACCCTTTCCCAAGCAACCCCCAAAGTCAAAAAGGTTCTTATACACCAATACTTTTCTTACACCATTTACCACAAAAGTCAAAAAGTCTCTTACACATCCATCACCACCATCCATCACCCATCTCTCTCTCTCTCTCTCTCTCTCTACAACCCTCACTCTCTCATTTTTCAAACTCATTTCCAAGCAACCAAAATACCATACGTCTAAGCCATTTCTAAACTCCAAGAGAACTTTGTGTGTGGCCCACTTCCTACCCTGTCATCTCCTATCTCAACCATCTAAACTCCATCTCCTCCATTAGGATCAAAGCTAAGGAGCTAACGAAGCCTAGGGAGCAAGAAGGAACGGTGGGTGATCTTGGATCTCCACTTATTTATTTTATTTTGTGATTTCAGGGTCCTTTCATGGTGGGACCCACCTTGATGTAGGCTTTGTATCAAAGAGGAGCCCATAGTGGCGGGGCCCCTCCATCCTCACCGATGTCTCTCTCTCTCTCTTGTGTATGGTGGCCTGTGGCCCACCTTGATGCTTGATATCATCCACCCTGTCCGCCCATCCAAAACGGCGTGGCCCGCCTTGATCATGCCTTTTAAATGGTGGCATCCATCCGTTTTATCTAGGTCATTCAGTGGGCCTAAATGATAAGAAACACAAATATCAGCTTGATCAAATCCCATCGCCCACTTCGTGGGACCACCATCATGAAGTGCATCATCCAGCACCGTGGCTGGATGCTGGACAGAGGCTATATACAAATATATTATGTATATGTTCAAGTTACATCAATATATGATAATATTATATTATATTGTGATATTATATAATGATATAATATTATATTATATAATATATACCCTGTATATATATACCCTTAATTGGGCCTGACCGTGCTTGTGGAGCCAATGTGGGACCCACTTGTTTTGTGAAATGGGGTGGGATGGTGTACGTGTACAGCAGCCGTGTAGTTGTTGTATCGACATTGCCTAGCAACGTGGGACCCACCTTGACATCTGTTGTATATCCCCACCGTCCATGGGCTGGGACGGTGGGTCTGATGGTGATGTGCATGTGTGTGTTACATAGATGCCGTCCATCGGTTTCAAACCAAACCGTCCATTTTCTAGGGGCGTGGGCCCCACCTGCTGATTAACATCAGCAAGTTCTAGGGTACCCACGTGCTGTATTTGTGCATCCAAGCTGTCCATATGGTGAGACCCACTTGGTTATTAATGTCAGCAAGTTCCATGGGTCCCATGTGATGTATATCTACATCTCAACCGTCCTGATGGTGGGACCCACTGTTGGACAGTGTTTAGATGGTGCTGACGCATCTAGACAGTGTTTAGATGGTGCTGACGCACCCAGACGATGTTTGGATGGTAATGATGCATCTAGGCAATGTTTGGGTGATGCTTATGCTCCTGGACAAGTTTGGAAGGTGCTGATTTATATGGACAATGTTTGGGTAGTGCTGCTCCTCATTAATGGGCCATGAACCCCATGGATTTATAGTGTACAATGATACACATGTTACACCTACAATTATTGAAATGATTTTAGTATGGTCTAAGCCACTTGAGGACCATTGGTACGGCTCATCCATGAGGCCCATCATGATGCATTTTGGCCCATGGCCGGGGCCCACCTATTTGTATTGTTAGGCCCAGATTCGTGGCCCAAGTAGCGTGGCCCATTTGTTGTATATATAATGCCCACATGTGAGGCCTATGGTGACCCATTTGACTCGGCCCATTCGATCAGCCCATTTGATTCGGTTCATTGATTTGGCCCATTTGAATCGGCCTATTTGATTGGGCGCCCATTTGAGTCGGCCCATTTAAATCGGCCCATTCGAATCGGCCTAGTTGATTGGGCCATTCGATCGGCCCGATACGATGTATGTGAGGCCCATGAGCGAGGCCCAATGTGATGTCTGTGTGGCTATTACATTGTGTATGAAATCCTTACGAAGGCCACTCCTTGAGAGCAATGTTGGTTAGATGTCCACATTGATGGGCAATGATGGTTAGATGTCCTTATTGTGACCTTCCCTTAAGCCTCGTTAGGCCCATTCCTTGCGTGGGTTAACCCAAATAATCGGGCCTCACTCGCCGTATGTGATTGATCGATTTCGATTACCGATTTTGATTATTGATTTCGATTATTGATTATCGATTATCGATTCTGATTATGAGTATGTGGCAACATAGCATCATGATAAATGTCCATACGCATCATCTGCATGCTTGTGATGAGATGAGTGATTGATCATAGCATATGCCTTCGATCAGATTGCTTATAAGCTCCCTGATAGGTGGAGTTGCCTACATAAGCGCGCGATACACACATGTTTGTTGTATAACTGGATTACTTGATTCATGCATCTTACATTGCGTGACATGGTTACTTTACGCCCTAGCGTCATTTGTAGCCTCCACAGGTGTATCGTGGTTGGCAGGATTGGATACCGAAAATCTTGTTCTACTTGGGGTGCAATAGATATCCCTGGGTGAAAGTCCCTAAACCCTTATAGTACTAGGAGGTTGCTCAAACGTCTAAATCGAGTGGGTGCATGAGCGCTAAGTATCGATTACCAGAAGGGCGCGCTTTCCACTATGTCGTGGTTGGTTGGAAGGGGGTGCGGCCTTACCCGCCCAAGAGGAGGGAGTAAAGCTAGGCTGAGTTTGACCAGCTTAAGGAATAGGTCTGCTATTGACGATCCGAGCCCGATATTGACAGGCGGATAGTGAGGTCTCTTCCACTTACCTTATTGCGCGCGATGGGGCTGCAATCTGGTTTAGAGTTTACCCCAGTGATATTCCAGAGTTGAGCTGTATTGATATGTGGACTTAGATGAGGATTGGTGTGCTTGTATTGTATCTCACATTGCATGGTCTCGGTATGGCCGATATCATTCATACCTGACATCGCATGGCCTTGGTACGACCGATAGTATTAATGGATTCTTCAGCATATTCTACATCACTCTGATACTACATAACTATATTACTACCTTGTGCACACACTCTCACCACCCTCTAAGCTCTCTATAAGTTTATGCACGACCGTTGCCTGCAGGTGACGTTGGACCGCAGTAGCGCTGAGGCAGGAGCACATAGCAGATCATCTTGGAGCTTTTTATCCATTATCATTGTATTTCTCTTTATACTCATTGTACTTATAAAGTGTTTGATCATAGTGGAAATGTGATGGTGTTTTTTATTACTTTTTGTAGGTTATGCATTTGGTTATGTTTATTACAAATTAAACTGATGTTGAAAACCCTCCTCGTAGCATCTCAGGATTGGAACCTGGCGAATGGGCTTTGGGAGCAGAGAATGGGGTTTTAAGGAGGCTGTCGGCACCGGATTCGGCGATCAGGAATTTTGTAAGCCCGGTTTTCGAGTTTGGGGCATGACAAAAGTTGGTATCAGAGCATAACTTGGCGATAACTAAGAATAATATTACATATTTGCTATGAATGACTAAGTCCCGAAGTTCAGATAGCTTAGCAATCTTTTATTACAGACCCTTAACGTGCATACCTTTAAGAGTTTTCAAAGTTGATAGGTGTCTTTGCTCTTTCCTGTAGGACAAGATGCCTTAGAGAGTGACCCGATCGACTCTCGCACCACCACCTGAGACTCTCGCACTACCACTTATGATTCCCACACCACCAGAAGAGGTTCCTACTACCCAGCCTGAGGATGCCGCTCCTCTACCAGAAACCGGTGTGAATCCGACCGTACCCGTGAGTGCCTCCCAGTTACAGTAGATGTTACAGGATGTGACGGCCACACTTTAGAGGTAGGGCAGATACCTTGTTATTTCACCAGACCAGGCAGAGCAGGAGCGTGCAAGCGCCTTTCTTCAAGAGTTTCGATGGCTCGATCCCCTGCGTTTCCAGGGCAAGATAGACCCGATTGTAGCCGAGAGATGGCACTCCTATGTAGAAAAGATATTTGATACGATGGGATGTACGACCTAGCGGCGAGTCTGATTAGCAGTATTTCTTCTTCATGGTGAGGGTGAGCACTGGTGGACATCAGTCTCCCGAACAATAGGGCTAATTTTGTATGGACCTGGGAGGATTTTATAGATCGGTTTGACCGACAGTATTTTCCTGATCACATCTGACGACAGTGAGCATTGGAGTTCGAGGCCCTGGTACAAGGTGATATGACGGTGGCTCAGTATGCGGTTCTCTTTGTAGCGCTATCCAGATTTGTGTTATACCTGGTAAATGATGAGGAGCGGAGAGCCCGCCGATTTGAGGATGGCTTACGTTACGGTCTTCGAGGCCGTGTTACTGGCCATTGATGAGGGTCGAATATTGCATATTAGACCCCGACTATTACCTGATTTTACGTACATGATAATGCTTAATGCCATATTTTAATTGTGTTTTTATTACAGGATGAAATTAAGAGCATGGATTGAAAAATGATATTAAAAGCATGGATTTGACGCTCCAAAGTCATCAGAGCAAGGGACGGACTCCAGAGGACTGAGATCAATGAATTTATACGTCAGGGACCTGAGGAAATCAAGCCGTTCACGTTTAAAAAGGCCCGAAAATGATGCAAAATGCAAGATCACATGGTTCCCGCCATCCGATTGATTCAAAACTTCATACATGAGATGAAGGCCATAAATTAACCATACATATTAAATTTCAACCTCTGGATATCTCGGGAAGTGTTCCAACGGCTAGATCAACCCCTTAATTCAGTAAGTGGGGCCCACCTGATAGCGGGATATGCTTCAACTTTGGTATCAACCCCTTAATTGGAGAGACAAAACGAATGGATGGTACCGATTTCTCATATACATTGTAGTGGACCCCACCCAAATAGAGTGTGCATCATGCACGAGTGCACTAGCCGTGCACAGCAACACAAAGAAGGTCAAACAGACCTTTGACCGACCAAAAATCTGAAAATTCCAAAAACCGCAACAGCGTTAACGACTGTCCGGCGTCGGTTTCAGTTGTAGGGCCCACACATCATCATTTAAAAAGATCTGAACCGTTCATTGTTCTTCTAAGATAGGGAAGACTCTCACCTAGGTGGAATTCTGGCTTAATACAGGCGATCACTCGATTTCCACCGCCAAACGCAAGACGGATGGTGGAGCAGAAAGTCAGGTGGATCTCATCAACAGAAGGTGACAGTATGAATTCCTGATCGAAATTTCCTCCTTCATCTAATGGACGGAGTGGATTTTCAATTTAGGTGAAGGAGTGGGCCCCACCAGCGTCGCAGCGAAAGAGTTGCGATCACCGTTCCAGCGTCCCGCAAACCGACCTGTGGTCGTCGGTTGTGGGTCCACAACGTCCATCAAACCATCAATCCGGACCATTCATCAGGTCTAAATGAAGACCATTATCACTGCCTAGGTGGCAGATTTGCAAATCATCATCAAGAATGAAATCCAGCCGTTCAAACGCAGGTTGGATGGTGTGATGAGATATTCTGTGGCCAGACCAAAACGGAGGAAAAATTTTATATTTCCGATCAAAATTTCGATAGAAATTCGGTGAACGGAGTGGATTTTGCTGAAGACTTCAATCACGGACCCCACCATCACCACAGTCTCGTCTTGGCGTCTGCGTAACGACGAACGCTGTCCGTTTTTGCGGCTGATTTTGGGCCCCATACGTCATCCGTACGGACCATCCAAGCCATTCATCTTGTAGAGTGGCTCGAGCACTACAAAATCATGTTGATATTTTGTGTCCATGCGTGCACACGTGTGCGGTACAGAGGCCACAAACTGACTGCCCGCATTGTTCAAAACTGATCTTTTTGTGATTTCTTCTCTGGGCCGCGTCAATGGACATTCAAAACCACCCATTCTTGACTGAAATTTTGTCCTGAATCCAATGGACGGGATGGATTTTCCAAAAAATACTTCTGTGGGGCCCACCGATCATGGCTGCGAAAATTTGCACTCTATGTCCTGCTACAACTCTGCCACCGACTCCAGCCCTCCAACAGCTATAAAAGAGGAATTATGGACGTGGGAAATTCATTGAGAAACAAGGGATTCCAGATCCGGAGCAAGGGAGAGAAGAAAGAGAAGAAAGAAGGGAGAGAGATCGATTGGTTTGGTGTTTTTTTTTTATGAATTTTGTTTATCCATCTTTTTAATGGATTTTATGGGTCACTAATCTCTTAGCTAGGGCTGAGATGAAGCCCCTAATTTGATTAGCTCTTGTATTGGTTGAATTGACTTTGAATATTAATTAATTTGTTTCTTTCTCTAAGTGGGCTTGATTGGTTTAAATTCTATACTTCTCCATCTATGAACTTGACCAAAGTATATATATGGATGTTGTTTAGATGCTTATTATAGGTGCTTGTGTCTGATCAAGAAAGAGGAAGAAACAGGGTGCTTTAATGAACTATACATTCCATGTACCCGATCAAGGACATGGGATATGTTATTCATGGCATTGCTTAAAGGAATTAGACATTCTGTATGCCCGATTAAGGACACAGATTGTGCTTTCTCTAAATAAGTGGTATCAATCTAGATCAAGGTGAATCAACAGACAAAACAAGGGTTAGGATAATTAGGGGTGGATTCAAAAGTCCTAGTGCTCTCTCTCGATTGAATTTTCTTCCTGTTCTTAATTGTTTTTTCCTAGAATTGTGCTTAGTAGTTCATTCCATTATTTGTTGGATTAGTTAAGAAGAATTGTGAATTTGAGTTGTGACGATCAGTCCTCGTGGGAACGATCTCGTAATACGTACCATATTTACATCTAATTCGTATACTTGCGAGTTTAAAAATCATTTAAATCATGTTGGTTTAAATAAAACATCAGCCATGAGCTCCTGACTTTTAAGGGGGTGGTACGAAAGGCCCAGATTTATGAGGCTGAGTGGGCCAGTTCTTAGTCTGATCGTGGTCAGAGGAGACACCAGAAGAGGCAGGTTCCTTCCGGCGACTCCCACCAGCGTTGACCATAGCAGCAGAGGTGCACATGTCGTCTAGTCTTCCGAGCACCAGTAGTACCACCAGTACCACCTCCGAGGTAGTTCGTCGGCACCTGTTTTGGGTGAGGTATGACGGGACACCATATGTGGGAGTGTCCTCGCCCCCAGTAGCAGCGGCAGCAGAGACCCCCACAACAGTATTAACAACAGCCCCCAACACCGATGCCACCTCAGCATCAGCACTAGCCTCCGAGGCCGTAGCAATAGAGGCAACAATTTTGACCACCTCAGCAACCCCATCAACAGCAACACGCTCAGAGGAGACAGGCACCTCTCCAGCCAGCCCAGGCTAGATTCTACACGGCTCAGCAGGATCCGCAGTCATCTGGAGGAGTCGTTGAGGGTATACTTCCAGTCTCTGCATGCATCGCTCGGGTTTTATTCGATTCCAGTGCTTCGTACTCATTTATGTCCAAGGGATTTTGCCGTTTGACTGGATTGTTGACAGAGTCTGCTCGAGAGGGGTTAACCGTATCGACGCCCTTGAGAAAGATTATAGTATTAGGCTACTTCTATTTGTCTTACCCAGTGTTAGTAGGAGAGATTTTCTTGTCCGCCGACGTGTATGTGCTGCCGATGTTAGATTTCGACGTTATCTTGGGCATGGATTGGCTTATCGAGTACCACACCATCTTGGACTGCTTCGCGAGAACAATTACGTTCTGTATACTAGGCTTGCCACAGTTTCAGTTCGTTGCAGAGCCCCGGGGAGAGCCATTGTCTTGCTTGATGTCCTGCGCCGTTGAGGAGCCTGTTACTGCTTGTATTGATCAGTTGTCGATTGTTTATAATTTTCCCGATGTGTTCCAGGAGATTTTGGGATTACCGCCTCGCCGACACACCGAGTTTCAAATTGATCTCGTGCCCGGTACCGTGCCTATTTCGAAGGGCTCGTATCGTATAGTACCATTGGAGTTGCATGAACTGCAGAAGCAGTTGGATGAGTTGCACGAGTTGGGCTTTATTCATCTGAGCAGTTCATCGTGGGGAGCGCCGGTACTCTTCGTGAAGAAGAAAGATGGCTCGTTGAGTCTCTACGTAGATTACCGTGAGCTCAACAAGGTCATGATCAAGAACAAGTACCTGCTCCCGAGAATTGATGAGTTATTTGATTAACTGCATGGTGTACATTTTTTTTTGAAGATTGACTTGCATTCCGGTTATCATCAGATTCGGGTCCGATAGGAGGACATTCTAATGACGGCTTTTAGGACGCGTTACAGCCATTTTGAGTTCCAGGTCATGTCCTTCGGACTGACCAAAGTACCCACAGTATTCTTGCAGTTGATGAACGAGGTCTTCTGCCCCTATCTCGATCAGTTTGTTGTAGTCTTCGTCGACGACATTCTGATTTATTCGAGGACCCGTGAGAAGCACGAGCAATATTTGGAGGTTATGTTGCAGACCTTCCGTATACACCAGCTGTATGCGAAGCTGGAGAAGTGCAAGTTCTGGTAGGAGAAGGTGGAGTTCCTCGATCATGTGGTTACGAGGGAGGGCGTTGCAGTGGACCCCTCGAAGGTTGAGGTAGTACGTCAGTGAGGCCAGCCCACTACTGCGTCCGAGATCCACAGTTTCCTTGGTTTAACAGGCTATTACTGACGTTTCATTGAGGGCTTCTCTCGTATTGCAACCCTGCTAACCAGGTTGACTGGGAATGACGCGAAGTTTATTTGGAGCTACACCTGTGAGCGAGCATTTATGGAGTTGAAGGACTACCTCACGTCCGCTCCTGTACTCACTCTTCCCTCTGAGAGTGATGGATTTATTATATTCACCGATGCCTCGTATATTGGTTCGGGTGTTGTCCTGATGCAGCACAGGATACCAGTGGCCTTCGTGTCTCGTCAGCTCAAGGTGCATGAACTGAACTACTCCACGCATGATTTGGAGCTGGCTACAGTTGTCTTCGTACTGAAGGTGTAAAGATACTATCTCTATGGGATTAGATTCGAGCTATTTTCTGACCATAAGAGTTTGAAGTACCTCTTCTCACAGTCTAAGTTGAACATGAGGCAGAGGCGTTGGATGGAGCTCCTTAAGGATTATGATTTCTATCTTCAGTACCACCCAGGCAAGGCGAACGTGGTGGTGGATGCCCTCAGCCATCAGCCAAGAGGACTGGTGGTGCATATGATGATTCAGGAGTGGCAAATGCTTAAGGATATATCAGAGTATGATTTTGAGTTCGGCTTGCAGTCTTCTATCGTGTAGTTATCGAACCTGTCGATTCAACCCTCTCTTGTCGCAAGGGTGATTGAGGCTCAGCAGGCTGATGAGTCGTTACAGAGTTATGTGGTTGAGGCAGCATCTGAGAGTCAGGCAGATTGACAAATTGGTACAGATAGTAGACTTCATTTTAGAGGCCGACTATGTGTCCCAGATATTCCTGAGTTACGCAGAGATCTTATGACTGAGGCACATCGATCGTGGTTTTCTATCCACCCTAGCTCGACGAAGATGTACTGTGATATGAGGCGACACTATTTTTGGGCCGGGATGAAGCGCCATATCGCCAGTTTTGTGGCCGGGTATTACATATGACAGCGTATCAAGGCCGATCATCAGAGACCCCCTGGTCTATTGCAGCTATTGAGGTTCCCGATGTAGAAGTGAGAGCACGTATCAACAGATTTCATTATGAGTTTGACGAGGACTCAGTGCGGTCATGACTCCATCTGGGTTGTTGTGGATTGTCTGACGAAGTCGATGCATTTTCTTCCGATTCGTGCGACTTGGCCTTTAGACCGGCTTGTGTGGTTATTCGTCGAGGAGATTGTGAGACAGCATGGCATTCCAGTCGCGATTGTTTCTGACCGAGACCCGAGGTTTACGTCTCAATTTTGGGGGAGCTTTCAGAGAGCGATGGACAGACCGAGAGGATCAACCAAATCCTTGAGGATATGCTTCAGGCCTGTGCGATTGATTTCGGGGTTAGCTGGGATGAGCATCTGCGATTAGCTGAGTTCGCGTACAACAACAGCTACCAGGCGACCATCAGCATGACTCTTTCGAGGCACTATATGGCAGACCATGTACATCACCGAGTTGTTGGAGCGAGGTTGGAGAGCACGGTCTCCTAGGTCCCGAGCTTGTGCAGCAAACATCAAAGGTTATCAATATCATCAGGTAGAGGATGTGTACAGCTCAGAGCCGGCAGAAGAGTTTTGCTGATCGTCAGCGTCGTCCCTTAGAGTTTGATGTAAGAGACCATGTGTATCTCAAAGTCTCGCCCATGAAGGGCATAGTTCGATTTGGAGCGAAGGCAAGCTTGCCCCAAGATTCATAGGACCTTTTGAGATCACTGGGCGCATTGGCGTCGTGGCCTATCAGCTTGCCTTGCCATTTCAGTTGTCTGACGTCCACAACATTTTTCATGTCTCTATGTTGAGGAAGTGTGGGTCAGACATCATTCCTGATATTGATTAACAACCACTAGAAGTTTGTGAGGACGCTTCCTACATTGAGTAGCCAGTTCGTATCCTTGATCGAAAGGAGCAGGTCCTCCGGACCAAGGTCATTCCGTTGGTGAAGGTTCAGTGGGGTCACCATTTTGTTGAGGAGGCTTCTCGGGAGCGCGAGGCTGAGATTCGAGAGCGTTATCCTCATCTCATTGATGATTGATCATGTGTTGTATTTTGTATGTTATCTCTGATTTTATATAGTGATGTTATATTTCTTCTCCCTCATGAGTTATGACTAGTTGCGATGATTGTGTAAATTTTGAAGACGAAATTTTTATTAGGAGGGGAGAGCTGTAAGCCCTGTATCCTAGACCGTACCATTCCGTAGGCTTTCATGGTCTTCCCGGTCGAATTTCGGCAACCTTCGACCTTTGTCTAACATTTGCGCCGACCCTGAGACGCGTGCTGTCAACCAGAGTCGGCTCGACCTGAGACTTGTACCCAGACGTCGCCTCGGTTCTGATGCCACGTCTCGCGCATCGAGGTGATACCCAGTCCAAGAGATGTGGGCCCCGTTCAGTTTAAGGAAAACACCGTGTGTTGCAAAACCGAAGAGAATCTCTACAACATGTCACCTTAATCCATCAATCAATCTCATCAAGGGTCAAGTACATGTCAAGTACACCATTACCTCACACCCTTCCCTAAGCAACCCCCAAAGTCAAAAAGGTTCTTACACACCCATACTTTTCTTACACCATTTACCACAAAAGTAAAAAAGTCTCTTACACATCAATCACCACCACATCCATCACCCATCTTTCTCTCTCTCTCTCTCTCTCTCTCTACAACCCTCACTCTCTCATTTTTCAAATTCATTTCTAAGCAACCAAAATACCATACGTCTAAGCCCTTTCTAAACTCTAAGAGAACTTTGTGTGTGGCCCACTTCCTACCATGTCATCTCCCATCTCAACCATCTAAACTCCATCTCCTCCATTAGGATCGAAGCTAAGGCTAACGAAGCCTAGGGAGCAAGAAGGAACGGTGGGTGATCTTGGATCTCCACTTATTTATTTTATTTTGTGATTTCAGGGCCCTTTCGTGGTGGGACCCACCTTGATGTAGGCTTTGTGTCAAAGAGGGGCCCATAGTGGCGGGGCCCCTCCATCCTCGCCGATCCCTCTCTCTCTCTCTTGTGTATGGTGGCTTGTGGCCCACCTTGATGCTTGATATCATCCACGCTATCCACCCATCCAAAATGGTGTGGCCCGCCTTAATCATACCTTTTAAACAGTGGCATCCATCCATTTTATCTAGGTCATCTGGTGGGCCTAGATGATAAGAAACACAAATATTAGCTTGATCAAATCCCGTCGCCCATTTCGTGGGACCACCATGATGAAGTGCATCATCCAACACCGTCGCTGGACGCTGGACAGAGGCTATATACAAATATATTATATATATGTTCATGTTACATCAATATATGATTATATTATATTATATTGTGATATTATATAATGATATAATATTATTTTATAAAATATAATATATACCCTATATATATATATACCCTTAATAGGGCCTGACCGTGCGTGTGGAGCACTTGTGGAACCCACCTATTTTGTGAAATGGGGTGGGCTGGTGTACGTGTATAGCAGCCGTGTAGCTGTTGTATTGACGTTGCCTAGCAATGTGGGACCCACCTTGGCATCTGTTGTATATCCCCACCGTCCATGGGCTGAGACAGGGGTCTAATGGTGATGTGCACCTGTGTGTTACATACATGCCGTCCATCGGCTTCAAATCAAACCGTCCATCTGCCAAGGGCGTGGGCCCCACCTGTTGATTAACATCAGCAAGTTTTGGGGTACCCACGTGCCGTATTTATGCATCCAAGCTGTCCATATGGTGAGACCCACCTGGTGATTAACGTTAGCAAGTTCCATGGGTCCCACATGATATATATTGACATCCCAACCGTCCTGATGGTGGGAACCCTTGTTATGGGACGAGTGTTTGGAGTCTTGCCGACGCATCCGGACAGTGTTTGGATGGTGCTGACGCACCCAGACGATGTTTGGATGGTGCTGATGCACCTAGGCAATGTTTGGGTGATGCTTATGCACCTGGACAAGTTTGGAAGGTGCTGATTTATATGGACAATGTTTGGGCAGTGCTGGTCCTCATTGATGGGCCATGAGCCCCATGGATTTATAAGTGTACAATGATACACATGTTACACCTACAATTATTGAAATGATTTTAGTATGGTCCAAGCCACTTGAGGACCGTTGGTACGGCTCATCCATGAGGCCCATCATAATGCATTTTGGCTCATGGGCGGGGCCCATCTATTTGTATTGTTAGGCCTAGATTCGTGGACCATTTATTGTATATATAAGGCCCACATGTGAGGCCCATGGTGACCCATTTGACACGGCCCATTTGATTCGGCCCATTGATTTAGCCCATTTGAATCGACCCATTTGATCGGCCCATTTGAGTGGACCCATTTAAATCAGCCAATTTGAATCGGCCCATTTGATTGGCTCGATACGATGTATGTGAGGCCCATGAGCGAGGCCCAATGCGATGTATGTGTGGTCGTTACATTGTATATGAAATCCTTATGAAGGCCACTTCTTGAGAGCAATATTGGTTAGATGTCCACATTGATGGGCAATGATGGTTAGATGTCCTCATTGTGACCTTCCCTTAGGCCTTGTTAGGCCCATTCCTTGAGTGGGTTAACCCAAATAAGTGGGCCCCACTCGCCATATGTGATTGACTGATTTCGATTATCGATTCTGATTATTGATTTCGACCATCGATTTTTAATTTTCGATTTTCGATTTTCGATTTTGATTATGAGTATGTGGCAACATAGGATCATGATACATGTCCATACGCATCATCTGCATACTTGTGATGATATGAGTGATTGATCATAGCACATGCCTTCGAGCAGATTGCTTATGGGATCCCTGATAGGCGGAGTTGCCCTACATAAGCATGCGATACACACATGTTTGCTGTATGACTGGATTGCGTGATTCATGTATCTTGCATTATGTGACATGGTTATTGTATGCCCTAGTGACATCAGGGCTGTAGCCTCCACAGGAGTATCATGGTTGGCAAGATTGGATACCGGAAATCTTTTTCTACATAGGGTGATATAAATATCCCTGTGTGAAACTCCCTAAACCTTTATAGTACCAGAAGGTTGCTGCAACGTCTGGACAGAGTGGGTGTATGAGCGCCGAGTACTGATTACCAAAAGGCCGCACTTTCCACTATGTCGTGATCGGTTGGAAGGGAGTGCGGCCTTACCCGCCCATGAGGATGGGGCAAAGCTAGGATAAGTTTGACCAGCTCGAGGAATGGGTTCGTTATCGACGAGCCGAGCCTGATATTGGCAGGCAGGTCTCTTTCACTTACCTTATTGCGCGTGATGGGGCGACAATCTGGTTTGGAGTGTACTAGACCCCGCTGATATTCCAAAGTTGAGCTGTATTGATATGTGGACTTAGATGAGGATTGGTGTGCTTGTATTGCATCTCACATTGCATGGCCTCGGCATGGACAATATCACTCATGCCTGGCATCGCATGGCCTTGGTACGGCCGATAATATTCATGGATTCTTCAGCATATTCTGCATCACTCTAATACTATATAACTGTATTATTACCTTACGCAAATACTCTCACCACCCTCTAAGCTTTCTATAAGCTTATGCACGACCGTTGCGTGCAGGTGACGTTGGACCGCAGCAGCGCTGAGGCAAGAGCTCATAAGAAATCATCTTGGAGATTTTTATCCATTATCATTGTATTTTCCTTTATGCTCATTGTTTTTTTTATCATAGTGGAAATGTGATGGAGTTTTTGGTTGTTGTTTGTGGGTTATGCCTTTGGTTATGCTTATTACAAATCAAACTAATGTTGAAAATCCTCTTCGTAACATCTCAGGATTGGAACCTGGCGAATGGGTGCTGGGAGCTGATAATGGGGTTCTACGGAGGCTGTCGGCGCCAGATTCAGCGATCGGGAATTTTGTGAGCCCGGTTTCCGAGTTCGGGGTGTGACAGATAGGATAGGACTCCAATTCCAATTGTGTTTATTAAATCAAGCAAGGTAGCATCTTGAAAGCTACAAGTGGATCCTTGGCACCCTAGTTCCCTTTTGATATTTGATAAATCCTTCACAATTACTTATTTTATTTCAAATTTAGATTTACATCTTTCTCTAGTTCTACGTCTAGTTATTTTCATAATACATACAAGTTTAGTCCTTTTGGATTCAACCACAGTCTTACCGAGTTATTACTACATCACGACCTTACACTTTGGGTTATGAACAAGTTCTTTGCACCGTTACCGAGGACTAACGGCTGTATTTTTCTGAATTTAATTGGTTCTAGAATTAGGTTAAGATTAGGACTATGTTGGAGCATAAAAATAATGAAGAAAGATTAAAAAGGAGAAGATCAAAAGGCAGTTGGAAGAATGAGGAAGAAAGAAGAAGATCAAGCATCATAATTAGTAGTTGCGCAGGTCGCGCAACCAGTAGTCAGTTGCACTGACTGCTCAAACAACTTAATTCATTATATGGGCCGCGCAATGGATTTCCTCCATAATGCGGACCACGCAACTCACTTCCTTGTGTGGGTCATCATTACCAAGATCAGATATAGATTATTATGGATGGTCAAATCTGATGCAAGGCGGGCCCCATGCCACAAAAATCGAAGGTTCACATGTGTGGGGGCCTATAAATACCCCACTCCCCCTCTCATTTGAGAGAGAAGAAATTAGGAAGAAGAGCAGAGCTCTAAAGGAAGACTGAAGGTGAGAAGGGGAAGCAGTTAATGGTTGCATGGGACGCGTAATCAACAACTTATTATGCGGGTTGCGTAATCAGGCCATTATATGGCTAGTTACAAAAAGGGCTAAAGTGCTGCCGAAATCGTTTAGTTTGATCTTCGTCATTCCAAGCTCTCCTTTTGCACAAGGGACAAGCTCATAAAGGGGGAAAGATCGAATGATCAAACCAGCACAACATTCTTCCTAAAGAGATGACTGAAGCAGATGTCGAAATACTGCCGAATTCGAGATTTGACATTCGAACTTTGTTAATTTCAATTCATGTATTTCAAATGATCTATCTTAGAATCAAGGGATATTAGAGGATGTAAATGAACTCAACACTATTAATACAATGATTGTTTTGTATATTCTTTCTTTGTTATGTTCTAATAAGGTAATTCTCCAAGTCCAATGCATTTGTTTCTTGTCCGAAACAAAATGGTGACTCCACTGGGGACTTTATTTATCTTATTTTATATTAACATTGAGTGTATTATAGAACTTTCGTTGTAGTTAGGCATCTTTCAATGCCAAAATGGCGACTCTCAGTGGGAACACCCTCTCCTTCATCTCTAAGGTAGATTATTTCATGCTTCAAATACTAATTACAATTTAATTCTATGTTTTATGATTGAAGGAATCAAACTGCAAATTACGACCGATGGAAATTTCCGCAAGGAAGGTGAACTTTTATTTCACTGCGACCGGATTCACAGTGGAATATGCACCGGACCAACCTCCTAAGCACAGGGCTCAGTTCCCTATAAGTAAAAATGACTCAGCTCGAGCAATAGCTGGAGTTATGTCTGCTTCACCTCAAACATTGGGAGGTGACAAAGACTGGACCGTCGTAATGTCTCGCAGGACGTGAGCACGGAATATGAGAAGCCGTATAATGAATCCACCTTTGTCCAGAGTTAGAGGACTGATAACACGTAATGCTGCTATGAGGAATCCTGAACTTGCCCCTCCTGTAATATATCCCGGGCGAACAGTTCCGTAGTTAACGTCATGCGACTTCCCTGCTTTAGTTGCCTCAAGAGTCAGATGGACAAAAGAGCAAAAAGGTAAGTGATTACTAGTAAGTTCACCGATGTCTGTATCACCCCAATCAATCAATGGCAATAGGAGCACAAAAAAAGTCGAATAAAACTCCATCTTGCCCTCTCTTCATCAGTCCTATTACGTTGACATATTCCCACCCCACTCCGACTACAACTTCGTTGAAGAGCCGAGAAGCAACAATACATATGGCCGGAACGAACTAGAAGAATATGCCAACTATAGAGGACCGTATGAATGAAATGGCAGAAGCGCAAAGAGCACTAATGGAGGAGTGTAGAAATCTCAGAGAAGCCTTAGTGACTCTCGCACACAATGTAGCCCAGATAGTGGCTTTCCCAATGATGGGCACAATGAATGGGCAAGAAAACCAACCCGAAGGCTTTCAAACACCGGGGGCAGGATCATTAGGGTTTGTCCTAGCAGTGAGAACCATGACATAAGACGAGGTGAGACAAGTCGTCGAGGAAGCTGTCAGAGTAGAGAGGGAGGGTGAGAATACTGGTCATTTCAGATACCGAACACCGTATCCAAGAGAGGTAGAAGACATCCATTTCCCTGCTAACTTCAAGCATCCAGATTTTCAGAAGTTTAATGGAGAAAGGTCACTGGAGGAGCACTTAATGCACTTTATTTATAGATTGGGTAATTTTTCTACAATACCGCAGTATTGCTTGTGATTGTTTAGATCATCTCTAACAAACAAAGCATTCCGATGGTATTCCAGCCTGGCCCCAGGGTTGATACGCACTTAGGAACAAATGCAGGACGCCTTCATGTCAAACTTCTTTTCTTCAGAGCGTGATGTCAGTATTATAGAATTGGCTTTTGTATGACAGAGAGAGGGGGAACTGGTAGAGAAGTTTATAGATAGATGGAAGACATTGGGGGCTTCGTGTAGATAGCTGCCAGTAGAAAAGGAACATGTCAAAATGTGTCTGAACTCCATAGAAACAGGAATTGCGTTCATGCTCACCAGTGCCGATATCAGGACTTTCTGTGACCTAGCCACTAAGGCTCATGCTCTAAAGTTGATGACTCGAAAGATGCCAGCATTTCACTGTAAGACAGCCAGGAGGGGACTCAGCAGGATGGCCGCAAATACCGTCGATCGTGAAAAGAGAAGTAAAGATACAAGTGACTCGAGAGGTAAAAGGCCGAAATAGAAAGAAGAATCGAACTAGCCGAGAAACAAATACAATGGAAAAAGACCCAGAGCACTCAATTCTCACGAAGGGTTTGCGTTCGATAGGGAAGATGTTGTCCCTATGATGAACCAATTACTAAAAGCCGGTATGATAGAATTACTAGTACCCAAGCGCCCTGAAGACGTGACAAGAACAAGAGAGAGATTTTTACCGCTATCATCGCCTGGTGGGACATCTAGCAGAAAATTGTTGTATGTTAAAATGTATAATACAACAAATGATAGACAGAGGTGAAATAAAGATGGAAAAAGAAAAAGAAAGGGATGCAACGACAATAGTGAATATGCTGACAATCCGGGAAAAGGCCTAAGAAAAGAAAGAGAAAGAAGACTATAAGATACAAAAAGGTAGCGGTGATTACACTATGATCAGGAAAGAAGATAACAAGCCCTGCGAAGCAAAAAATCAGAATTATAAGAAGGGAAGTTGTTGAAAGACAAAACGATAATGATAAGAAAGAAGAGAAGAACGAGACAACAAAAGTGACTTACGATGTCGTAAGTCATTTGAAGGGTATACCGGCTCGATTAAACGTCTATGATGCGCTTAAGTTGTCAGAGAAATTTCGGCAGAGCTTGGTTCAAGCATTGTCCAATCATGATGTCAGAGAAGCCTTGCTGGCAGAGATGGAACACAAAGAGTATAAAGAGCAAGAAGACTGCCTACAAATTGTTACCTTCTCCGATGATATTTTGGCCGGTAATGATAGAAGGCCATATCCATGGTAAAAAGATTAAACAGATTATGCTTAATAATAGGTCTGCAGAAAACCTCTTACCACTCTCAATGTTGAGTAAACTGGGTTATCGTCATTCCGATCTACGCCTTAGTGGAATGATGATACGGGGCTTCAATCAAGATGGGCAACGGGCACTCGGTAAAATTACGGTGACTGTAAGACCTGTACCCTAGTTCGTACTGTCCCGTAGGCTTCCGCGATCCTACCGCTCAAATTCCGGCAATCCTCGACCCATATCGGACATTTACGTGCGATCCTAAGTCGGGTCCCTCATACCGAAGTCGATTCGAATCGAAACTTGTATCATAGCGACCGCGTCGTCGCCGCGGTTCCAACGCCGTGACTTGCACACCGAACCGATACCCAGGATAGAAGATGTCAGCCCACGTTCATTTTGAGGAAACGCCGCACGTTGCAAATATCGAGAGAATCTCTACGAAATGTCCTATTAATCAATCAATCACTCATGTCAAGTACAAGTCAAGTCACTCCATACCCAAGTACAATAACCCATACCTTTCTCTTACACAAGCAAGCCCAAAGTCAACCCTTGTATCACTTACCTCTCTCCACCCATCCTTTCTTACAACACATCACTCCATCACCTCTTATCATTTCCATCACCTCACTCTCTCTCTCTCTCTCTCTCTCTCTCTCATTTCTCAAATCTCCCAAGCAACCCAAAGCTCCACACGTCCAAGCTTCTCCCTCCAAAATGTAAAGTGTGGCCTACTTTACCTACTCTCTTATCTCCCATCTCAACCGTTGATCCATCATCTACCACCATCAAAAGTCAAGCAAAGGAGATAAGGAGGCTAAGGAAGCAAGGTGAAGGACAAAGGTGGGTGATCTTCGAGTTCTACTATTGATTTCATGATTTGAGGGCCCACTTATTGGTGGGACCCATTTTGATGTATGTGATGTATCCATGAGGGGCCCATAGTGACGAGGTCCCTCAATCACCGTCTCTCTCTCTCTCTCTCTCTTTCTTTGAATGGTGATGATGATGAAGGGTGAATGAGGCCCACCATGAATCATGTATTTCATGTGGGACCCATTGGATGAACGTGTTGGATCTATGCCATCCAGCCCATTAGTGGACCAAAATGAAGGAAAACATAAATATCGGGTGGGCCACGTTCATGTGAGACCCACCGTAATGTGTGGGCCACGACCTCGTGGGACCCGCCACAATGCATGTGTTTCTCTGTGCAGTCAAGCGTCTTTGGACATTGGACGGGCGTGACTAACATGAAGTGCGTGTACTGACAGGGAGTGTACTAACGAGCTAACCAATAAGGGAAAAAATTGTGGGCCACTCATGCAGACCCCACCTCGATGTTTATGCATGATCCAAGCCGTCCATCCCAACCCTTACATCATTTTAGGTGTTGAGCCAAAAAATGAGACCGATCCAATTATCTGGTGGGCCGTGGCATTGAGAATGCTAGTATTTTCTGTTAAAACTTGGGAAAATGATTGTTAGGGTCCACAAGAAGCTTGGACCCACCTGAAACTTGGTTTGGGCCCATAATTTTGTGGGACACGTACAATGGACGGGGTAGATCTGGTTAATGTGGGTCCCACCTAGGAAAAAAAAGTAGAAGCAAGCAAGCGTTCGTTCTGCTTCTTGACAGAAAGACTTGAGTAAGCGCGCGCACGGCTGTTGCTCGACTGACGGACGGACCGGCAGGGCTCATGGCCCCAACTGTGGACCTCACCGTGATGCGTTTCGAGCATCAACACCGTGCATTTGGTGGGCCTTCCTCTTAGCTACAACCCACCTAAAAATCAGCCATATACGGAACTCAGGTGGGCCATATCATCTAAAATCATGTGAAGACATACCTAAAACATATAAAAACATTTGGTGGGGCCTACTTAAAATTTGGATGTGGCTAAAACTTGGTCTGAACCCTCAGCCAGATGGGACACACATAATGGGTGGGCTGGATTGGTGAACCACATTGAGGTGAGCCCCATGTTGACCCCCAGGTCCACATGACCTTATAAACAGGTTAGTTGGAAAATAAACATTCCAGTGGGCCCCATGGCCGGTGGCCTTATCAACAGGTTTGAATGGAAAATAAACATTTTAGTGGGCCTCAGTCTACATGACCTTGTCAATAGGTTGGATGATAAATAAATATTATGGTGGGCCCCATGACCTTGTCGACGGGTTGGATGGAAATTAAATAACACGATGGGCCTCTAATTCTCTGTGACCTTACCAACAGATAGATGACAAATAAATATTACAGGGGCCCTCGGTGATTTATATATATTATATTATATTATAATATAGTATATTATGATATATTATATTATATTATATTATAGTATAATATATATATGAAGGGTGGGCCACGTGTGTGGGACCCACCGCTGATGTATGTGTTCCTGTTCCACCATCTCGATGGAACGGTGGCTCACCATGATATGTGAGTAACTCCATCATATACATGTATTTCATCAATGCCATCCATATGTCTTATATCCACGTTGTCTATCTTATATGAGGCCTACCTTGATTTCTTTAGGCCCATTGTTGAGGCCTTCCTTGACTTGTATGAGGTCCATTTGATGTATTGAAGGCCCATGGGTCGAGGACCAATGGGATGTACATGAGGCCCATTTGATGTATTGAAGGCCCATAGGTCAAGGCCTAATGGGATGTGCATGAGGCCCATTATAACGTGATTCTACCATGGTTTATGTGTTACTATTATAGTGGGCCATGCCTTGGAAGCAATGTTGGTTTGACGCCCACTTTGTAGGGATAATGTTGGTTAAATGTCCGCATTGTCACTCTTCTTAAGGACCACTGATAGGCCCATACTTGTAGTGAGTAGGCCGTCTAAGCCCATATCCGTTATGCACAAACCCATCACCCTATGACATGTTTAGTATAGGCTCATGATTCATGATCATACACATCATATGTATATCTGATATGACGAGTGACTGATCATAGCATATGCCTTCGGGCAGATTGTTTATGGGCTCCCTAATAAGCGGAGTTACCCTACATGAGCTCGCGGCGCTCGCAGGAATGTTGCATGTTTGGTCGGGTGATTCATGCACTTGCATTTGTGTGATCATGATTATTGTATGCCCTAGCAACATCAGGACCATAGCCTCCACAGACACATCATGGGTGGCTGGATTGGATACCGAAAATGTTAGGTTCTAGCATACGGGCGCCATAGAAGTCCCTGGGTGAAAATTCCTAAACCCGATGGTACCAGAGGATGACTCTAACATTGAGACCGAGTGGATACACGAGTGCGCGAGGGCCGTATACCAGTAGGCTGCATCTCCCACTGTGTCGTGGTCGGTTGAAAAGGGGTGTGACCTTACCCGCATGAGTGAGGGGGCAATTTCTAGGTTGAGCTTGACCAGCTTGAGGAATAGGTCCACTATCAACGAGCCGGGCCCGATATGGGCAGGCGGATAGTGAGGTCTCTTCCACTCTCCTAGTTATGCGTTCGGATAGGGACGGTAAGCTGGCGTAGAGTGTACTAGACCCCGGTGATTATCCAGACTGAGAACCGTACTGATTGATGCTCTAGTGGGGGGCTGCATTGATATGTGGAGGTGGATTGGCATACTTGACTTGCATTATGCATCGCATGGCCTTGACATGGCTGATAGTATTTATATCTTTCACCACATATCCTTGATATGGCTGACTGCATTTATGTACTGATCAGCATGTTTCTGCATTACTTTGACCTTGCATTCTGAGCATGCTCATATTGCGCACACACTTACACTACCCTCTAAGCTTTTTATAAGCTTATTCATTATTGATGCGTTCAGATGACTCCAGGACACAGCCATAGTCTCACTGCAGTTGGAGCGTGCAGCCGAGATTCTGGAGTTTTTGTTATTATCACTATCTTGTATTTCCCTTCATACGCCTTGTACTCAAAGTTTTTGATCGTAGTGGATTTTGTGATGGTATTCTTATGGTTATTGTTCGTGGATTATGCTTGTGGTTATGCTTATTACGAATCAAATTGATTATTAGAAATCCTCCTTGTAGCATCCCAGGATCGGAACCTGGTATATGGGTGCCGGGAGCCGAGAATGGGGTACTACGGAGGCTGTTGGTGCCGGATTCAGTGATCGAGAATTTTGTGAGCCCGGTCTCCGAGTTCGAGGCGTGATAGAAGTTGGTATCAGAGCATAACTTGGAAATAACTGAGAACAGCATCACATGTTTGCTATGAGTTTAAGGCGATTAGGTTCTGAGTGCGAAACCTTCCGATTAAGTTTCCTAACGTGCGATTCTCAAGATTGATTAGCGCTTTATCTTTCCCATAGGACATGCCGCGCAGGCGAGTGACCCGATCGACTTCAGCTCCACCACCTGAGGCTCCAGCTTTACCACCTGTGCCTCCCGTTCCACCGTCAGAGATCCTTACTCCCTTGCCTGAGGATGACGTTCCTCCACCTGATGCTGGTGCGGACCTTTGAGTGCCTTGCAGTTACAGCAGATGTTACAGGCTGTGACTGTTGTGCTTCAGGGGTAAGGTAGTCACCCAGTTATTTCTCCAGCTCAGGCAAAGCAGGAGCATGCGAGTGCCCTTCTTCGGGAGTTCAGACAGCTTGATCCTTCGCGTTTCTAGGGCGAGCCAGATCCGACTGCAGACGAGAGATGGGCTCCGATGTGGAGAAGATCTTCGATACCATGTCGTGTACGACTGAGCAGTGAGTCTGGTTGACAGTATTTCTTTTCTAGGGCGAGGTTGAGCATTGGTGGACCTCCGTTACCCGCGTCGCAGGACCTTATCATGTCTGAACATCAGAGGACTTTATCAACCGATTCGAGGAGCAGTACTTTCCTGACGACATTTGATGTCGGAGAGCACTGGAGTTCAAGACTCTGGTGCAGGGGGACATGACCGTTGGGCAGTACGCTGCTCGTTTCGTGGAGCTATCGAGGTTTGTGCTATATATGGTTGATGATGAGGGGCAGAAGACCAGCCATTTTGAGAACGACTTACGTTACGGTTTTTGAGTCCGCGTCATTAGGCATGAGTTCCTGACTTTCCAGGCAGTAGTGAGGAGGGCTCAGATTTATGAGGCTGAGTGGGCCGGCGGACAGAGTGATCGAGATCAGAGGAGAGGTCAGAAGAGGCAGGCCCCCTCCAGTAGCTCACAACAGTATCAGTGACTACGAGATATAGGAGCCACCCATCCGCCAGAGCACCAGTAGCACCGTCAGCACCCCCAGCAGCATCACCTCAGAGGCAGCTTTCTGATACCTGTTATGGATTTAGTGGGATAGGACACCGTAGGTGGGAGTGTCCCCGACCTCAGCAGCCGAGAACACCACAACAACCTTCACAGCAGCCGAGAGCATCGCAACAGCCTTCACAGTAGCAGCGATAGCAGATTCCACCACCGAAGCCCCCTCAGCAGCAACACCAGCATCAACCTCCGAGACCGCAGCAGCAGAGGTAGCAGTTTCGAGCGCCTAAGCGACATTAGCAGTAGAAGCATCCTCCGAAGGAACAGGCACCTCCCCAGCCAGCTTAGGCTAGATTCTATGTGGCTCAGCAGGACCCGCAATCTTCTGGAGCAGTCGTTAAGGGTATTCTTCCAGTCTCTTCATACATCGCCCGAGTATTATTTGATTCTGGTGCTTCACACTCATTCATGTTTGAGTATTTTTACCCATCAATTGGATTACCGACAGAGTCTGCTAGTGAGAGATTGACTGTATAGACGCCCTTGGGGAAGACCATAGTATTGGGCCGTTTCTGTTCGTCTTGCCCCGTTCTGATCGGTGATATCTTTTTACCCGCTGACTTGTTTGTGCTACCGATGACAGACTTCAACGTTATCTTGGGCATGGATTGGCTTGCTGAGTACTGCGCTGTGTGGACTGTTCCGCGAGGACTGTCACGATCTACAAACCTGGCTTGCCACAGTTTTAGTTTGTTGCATAGCCCCGAGGAGAGCCATTGTCTCGTTTGATGTCCTGCGCAGTCGAGGAGCTTGTTGCTTTATGTATCGATCAGTTATCGATGATCTGTAATTTCCCCGACGTCATATTGAGTTCCAGATTAATCTTGTGCCAGGTACCGCGCCTATCTCGAAGGCCCCGTACCGTATGACACCGATGGAGTTACGTGAGCTGCAGTGTCAGTTGGATGAATTATGTGAGTTGGGATTCATTCGTCCGAGCAGTTCGCCTTGGGGAGAGCCAGAACTCTTCGTCAGGAAGAAGGATGGCTCGTTGAGGCTCTACATCGATTACCGCGAACTCAACCGAGTCACGATTAAGAACAAGTACCCACTCCAAAGGATAGACGATTTATTTGATCAGCTGCAGGGTGCACAGTTCTTTTCGAAGATTGACATGCGTTCTGGTTATCATCAGATTCATGTCCGAGAGGAGGACATCCCGAAGACAGCTTTTAGGACGTGTTACGGTCATTTTGAGTTTCAGATAATGTCCTTTGGACTGACCAATGCACCCGCGGTCTTCATGCAGTTGATGAATGAGGTCTTCCGTCCATATTTTGATTAGTTTGTTATGGTCTTCATCGATGATATTCTGATTTATTTGAGGACCCGTGAGGACCATATGCAGCATCTGAAGATCGCATTACAGACCCTCCGTGCCCACCAGCTGTATGCGAAGCTAGAGAAGTGCGAGTTCTGGCAGGAGGAGGTGAAGTTCCTCGGTCAGGTGGTGATGAGGGAGGGTGTTGCAATGGACCCCTTGAAGGTTGAAGCAGTGCGTCAGTGGAACCAGCCCACGACTACGTCCGAGATCCGTAGTTTCCTTGGTTTAGCGGGATACTATCGACATTTCATAGAGGGCTTCTCCTGTATCGCTGCCCCGATGACCAGGTTGACTCGGAAGGGTGAAGATTTTATTTGGACTGACGCATGTGAGTAGGCATTCGTGAAGCTGAAGGACCATCTGACGTCCGCTCCTGTCCTCACTCTTCCCTCTAGGAATGATGGATTTGTTGTATTTACCGATGCCTCACGTATTGGTTTAGGTGTTGTCCTGATGCAGCACGATAGACCTGTAGCCTTCGCGTCTCGTCAGCTCAAGGTGCATGAGCTGAACTACCACACACATGATTTGGAGCTGGCAGCAGTTGTCTTCACATTGAAGGTGTGGAGGCACTATCTCTATGGGGTCAGGTTCGAGCTCTTCTCTGACCACGAGAGCTTGAAGTACTTATTCTCTCAGTCTGAGATAAACATGAGGTAGAGGCATTGGATGAAACTTTTGAAGGATTATGATTTTGATCTCCAATACCACCTAGGCAGGGCGAACGTGGTGGCGGATGCCCTCAGCCGTCAGCCACGAGGCCTGGTAGCATACATGATGATTTAGGAGTGGAGGATGCTTGAGGATATAACAAAGTACGACTTTGAATTTGGTCTGCAATCTTCTATCGTTCAGCTATCGAGCCTATCGATTCAACCCTCTCTTGTCGCAAGGGTGATCGAGGCTCATCAGACAGACGAGTCGTTGCAGGATTATTAAGCAGAGGCAGCATCTGAGAGTCAGGCAGATTGACAGGTTGGTTCTGATGGTAGACTTCACTTTAGAGGCAGATTATGTGTCCCGGATATTCCCGAGTTGTGCAGAGATCTTATGACTGAGGCACATCGATCATGGTTTTCTATCCACCCTGGCTCGATGAAGATGTGTCGTGATATGAGGAGACAGTATTTTTGGGCGGGGATGAAGCGCTAGGTTGTCAGTTTTGTGGCCGAGTGTAACACATGCTAGCGTGTCAAGGCCAATCATCAGAGACCCCCTGGTCTATTGCAGCCGCTGAGCGTCCCAATGTGAAAGTGGGAGCACGTATCTACCGATTTTATCATAGGTTTGCCGAGGACTCAGCGCGGTCATGACGCCATGTGGGTCGTCGTTGATCGTCTGATGAAGTTGGTACATTTTCTGGCGATTCGTGCAACTTGGCATTTGGACCGACTTGTGAGATTATTCATCGAGGAGATCGTGAGACTGCATGACGTTCCAGTCTCGATCGTTTCTAATCGAGACCCGAGGTTCACATCTCAGTTTTGGAAGAGCTTTCAGAGAGCGATGAGGTCTGTTCTATAGCTCAGCACCGCGTATCACCCGCAGACCGATGGCCAAACCGAGAAGGTCAATCAGATCCTTGAGGACATGCTTCGGTCCTGCGTGATTGACTTTAGGGGTAGCTGGGATGAGCATCTGCGATTGGCTGAGTTCGCATACAACAGCAGCTATCAGGCGACCATTGGCATAACTCCTTTTGAGGCATTGTATGGCAGACCATGCAGATCTCTGAGTTGTTGGACCGAGGTTGGAGAGCGGCGTCTCCTAAGTCCCGAGCTTGTGCAGGAGACATCAGAGGCTATTGATATCATCAGGCAGAGGATGTGCACAGCTCAGAGTCGGCAGAAGAGTTTTGTTAACGGCCGACGTCGTCCCTTGGAGTTTAATGTAGGGGAGCATGTGTATCTCAAGGTCTCGCCCATGAAGGGCATGGTTAGATTTGGAGCGAAGGGTAAGCTTGCCCTGAGATTCATACGACCTTTCGAGATCACTGAACACATTGGTGGTGTGGCCTATCGCCTTGCCTTCCCATTTCAGTTGTCCGGCGTCCACAACATTTTCCACGTTCTTGTTATTGATTGGCAGCCATTGGAGGTTCATGAGGACGCTTCTTATATTGAGCAGCCAGTTCGTATCCTTGATTGAAAGGAGCAGGTCCTCCGGACCAAGGTCATACATTTGGTGAAACTTCAGTGGGGTCGCCATTCTGTTGATGAGCCGTCTTGGGAGCGAGAGGCTGAGATTCGAGAGCGCTATCTACATCTCTTTGATGATTGATCATATATTGTATCTTGTATACTATCTTTGATTTTATATAACGATGCCTTGTTTCCCCTTCTATTATGAGTTATGACTAGTTGCGATGATTTTGCAAATTTTGAGGATGAAATTTTTATTTAGAGGGGAGAGTTGTAAGACCTGTACCCTAGTCCGTACCATTTCGTAGGCTTCCGCGATCCTACCGGTTGAATTCCGGCAATCCTCGACCCATATTAGATGTTTGCGCACGATCCTAAGCCGGGTCTCGCATACCGAAGTCGATTCAAACCGAAACTTGTATCATAGCAACCGCGTCATCACCGCAGTTCCAACACCACGACTCACACACTAAACCGTACCCAGGATAGAAGATGTCAGCCCATGTTCATTTTGAGGAAATGCCGTGTGTTGTGAATATCGAGAGAATCTCTACGAAATGTCCCATCAACCAATCGATCACTCATGTCAAGTACAAGTCAAGTCACTCCATACCCAAGTAAAACAACCCATACCTTTCTCTTACATAAGTAAGCCCAAAGTCCCTCACATCACTTCACCTCCCTCTTCACCCATCCCTTCTTACAACACATCACTCCACCCATCCCCATCCCCATCACTCCATCACCTCTTATCATTCCCATCACTCACTCTCTCTCTCATTTCTCAAATCTCCTAAGAAACCCAAAGCTCCACACGTCCAAGCTTCTCCCTCCCAAATGCCAAGTGTGGCCCACTTTCTCTACTCTCTCATCACCCATCTCAACCGTTGATCCATCATCTACCACCATCAAAAGTCAAGCAAAGGAGCTAAGGAGGCTAAGGAAGTAAGGTGAAGGCCAAAAGGTGGGTGATCTTCGAGTTCTACCGTTGATTTCATGATTTGATGGCCCACTTATTGGTGGGACCCATTTTAATGTATGTGATGTATCCATGAGGGGCCCATAGTGATGGGTCCCTCAATCACCGTCTCTCTCTCTCTCTCTCTCTCTCTCTCTCTCTTTGAATGGTTATGATGATGAAGGGTGAATGAGGCCCATCATGAATCATGTATTTCATGTGGGATCCATTGGATGAACGTGTTGGATCTATGCCATCCAGCCCATTAGTGGGCCAAAATGAAGGAAAACATAAATATCAGGTGGGCCACGTTCATGTGGGACCTACCTTGATGTGTGGGCAACGACCGTGTGGGACCCACCACAATGCATGTGTTTCTCCGTGACGTCCAACGTCTCTGGACACTAGACAGGCGTGACTAACATGGAGTGCGTGTACTGACAGGGAGTGTACTAACAAGCTAACTAATAAGGAAAAAATGGTGGGCCACTCATGCAAACCCCACCTCGATGTTTATGCATGATCCAAGCCGTTCATCCCAACCCTTGCATCATTTTAGGCGTTGGGCCGAAAAATGAGACCGATCCAATTATCTGCGCGGGCTGTGGCATTGAGAATGCTAGTATTTTCTGTTAAAACTTGGGAAAATGATTGATGGGGTCCACAAGAAGCTTGGACCCACCTGAAACTTGGTTTGGACCTCTAATTTTGTGGGACACGTATAATGGACGGGGTAGATCTGGTTAATGTGGGTCCCACCTAGAAATAAAAGAAGAAGCAACAGTAGCATTGCTTCTGCGCTCGACAGAAGACGCAGGCAGTGCCTGCGCTGGCTGCCTGATGGACGGACCAGCTGGGCCTCACGGCCCCAGCTGTGGGCCTCACTGTGATGCGTTTCGAGCATCAACACCGTGCATTTGGTGGGCCTTCCTCCTGGCTACGGCCCACCCAAAAATCAGCCGTATACGGAACTCAGGTGGGCCATATCATCTAAAATCATGTGAAGACATGCCTAAAACATATAAAAACACTTGGTGGGGCCTACTTGAATTTTGGATGTGGCTGAAACTTGGTCTAAACCCTCAGCCAAGTGGGATACACATAATGGGTGGGCTAGATTGGTGAACCACATTGATGTGGGCCCCAGGTCCACGTGACCTTATAAACAGGTTGTTTGAAAAATAAACATTCCAGTGGGCCCCATGGTTATGTGGCCTTATCAACAGGTTTGAATGAAAAACAAACATTTTAGTGGGCCCTAGTCTGCATGACCTTGTCAACAGGTTGGATGATAAATAAATATTATGGTGGGCCTCATGAGCTTGTCGACGGGTTGGATGGAAAATAAATAACACGATAGGCCCCCAGTTCTCTGTGACCTTACCAACAGATAGATGGCAAATAAATATTACAGGGGCCCTTGGTGATTTATAAATATATTATATTATATTATATTATAATATAGTATATTATGATATATTATATTATATTATATTATAGTATAATATATATATGAAGGGTGGGCCACGTGTATGGGACTCACCGCTGATGTATGTGTTCCTGTTCCACCATCCCGATGGAACGGTGGCTCACCATGATATGTGAGTAACTCCACTATGATACATGCATTTCATCAATGTCGTCCATATGTCTTATATCCACATTGTCCATCTTATATAAGGCCTACCTTTATTTGTTTAGGCCCATTGTTGAGGCCTACCTTGACTTGTATGAGGTCCATTTGATGTATTGAAGGCCCATGGGTTGAGGCCTAATGGGATGTACATGAGGCCCATTTGATGTATTGAAGGCCCATGGGTCGAGGCCCAATGGGATGTACGTGAGGCCCATTTGATGTATTGAAGGCCCATGGGTCGAGGCCCAATGGGATGTACATGAGGCCCATTATAACGTGATTCTACCATGGTTTATGTGTTGACTATTATAGTGGGCTATGCCTTAGGAGCAATGATGGTTTGACGCCCACATTGTAGGGATAATGTTGGTTAAATGTCCGCATTGTCACTCTTTCTAAGGACCATTGATAGGCCCATACTTGTAGTGAGTAGGCCGTCTAGGCCCATATCCGTTATGCACAAGCCCATCATCCTATGACATGTTTAGTATAGACTTATGATTCATGATCATACGCATTATATGTATGTCTGATATGACGAGTGACTGATCATAGCATATGCCTTTGGGCGGATTGTTTATGGGCTCCCTGATAGGTGGAGTTGCCCTACATGAGCTCGCGGCGCTCGCAGGAATGTTGCATGTTTGGTAGGGTGATTCATGCACTTGCATTTGTGTGATCATAATTATTGTATGCCCTAGTGACATCAGGGCCATAGCCTCCACAGACACCTTGTGGATGGCTGGATTGGATACCGAAAATATTTGGTTCTAGCATACGGGCGCCATAGATGTCCCTGGGTGAAAATCCCAAAACCCGATGGTACCAGAGCATGACTCTAACGTCGAGACCGAGTGGATACACGAGCGTGTGAGGGCCGTATACCAGTAGGCTCCGTCTCCCACTGTGTCGTGGTCGGTTGGAAAGGGGTGTGACCTTACCCGCCTGAGTGAGGGGGCAATTTCTAGGTTGAGTTTGACCAGCTTGAGGAATAGGTCCGCTATCGATGAGCCGGGCCCGATATTGGCAGGTGAATAGTGAGGTCTCTTCCACTCTCCCCAGTTGTGCATTCTGATAGGGACGGCAAGCTGGCGTAGAGTGTACTAGACCCCGGTGATTATTCAGACTAAGAACCGTACTGATTGATGCTCTAGTGTGGGGCTGCATTGATATGTGGAGGTGGATTGGCATACTTGACTTGCATTATGCATCGCATGGCTTTGACATAGCCGATAGTATTCACATCTTACACCACATAGCCTTGATATAACTGACTGCATTTATATGCTCATCAGCATGTTTCCGCATTACTCTGACCTTACATTCTGAGCACGCTCATATTGCGCACACACTTACACCACCCTCTAAGCTTTTTATAAGCTTATGCACGATTGATGCATGCAGGTGATGCCAAGACGCAGCCGTAGTCTCACTGCAGTTGGAGCGTGCAGCCGAGCTTCTGGAGTTTTTGTTATTATCATTATCTTGTATTTCCCTTCATACGCCTTATACTCAAAGTTTTTTATCATAATGGATTTTGTGATGGTATTCTTGTGGTTATTGTTCATGGGTTATGCTTATGGTTATACTCATTACGAATCAAATTGATTATTAGAAATCCTCCTTGTAGCATCCCATGATCGGAACCTAGTATATGGGTGCCGGGAGTCGAGAATGGGGTACTACAGAGGCTGTCCGCACCGGATTCGACGATCGGGAATTTGGTGAGTCCAGTCTCCGAGTTCGGGGCGTGACAGTGATGTTGGAGATAGGAGAACTAACTACTGATGTTGTGTGCCACACATTATAAATGCAGTGACGACATACAATCTTCTCCTATGAAGGCCATGGATACATCAGTACAACATTGTACCCTCTACTCTGCATCAATGCTTCAAATATTGTAAAGATAGGATACAGTATAAAGTAATGGCTGATGCGAAGCCCTATACGGAAGCTGAGGCCTTCTTTGCAGACGCCAATTATTATAAGGGGTTCGCTAAAGAAGAAAGAAAGAATGATGAAAATAAAGTCCTAAAGGACATTCAAGTAAAGGTGATGAAAGAAGAAACAGAAAAGGCAGAATCGTCCAGAGCTGCAGAAATAAAGAAGAAATTCTATTTTGTACCAAAACATCTGAGACAACCAGGGGGGCCACCGTTAACTCTATTATCACCTGAACAATTGAAAATTTTGCAGTCCAATTATATAGTGTCATTTCCATATGCTGAAAGAAATAAGCCATTCTCGGCTATTCTGGGAAGGTTTCAGGTCAGGGCCAGCACAAAGTACTCAGAACCAATAGAATTCTACACCCCAGCAGAAGCAAAGATAGGAGAAGAGACCAAGAATAATGTGTATTACGGTAAGCTGACACCGCAAGATCTTAAAAAATATAGCGCCGCAAGCAAGAAAATTATGAAAAACATGGGTTTCTATTATGACGTACGCACCGATCTAAATCATGGGAAAGGAATTCAGATTCCTATTGGGGTTGGTCATGAAAAGCGATGAAAAATTCAAGGATTGGGGGCAGAATCATCGATCAACATGGTCACAGCTGAGCAGTTATTAGAAGAAGATCCTAAAATAATTGAGCATCCTATAATGGCCCCAAAACAAATGGAAGACGAGGGGCAGCCAACAATAGACAGTTTACGAGAAGTAAACTTGGGTACGGAGGAAGAGCCGAGGAACACATTCATCAGTGCCGGTCTTTCTAAACAGGAGGCAGAGAAATACGTTTAACTTCTTAAAGAAAATAGAGACGTCTTCGCTTGGACATAAGCAGAGATGCTAGGTTTGGAGCCTTCAGTAGTAATGCACCAGTTAAATATTTTTAAGGAGAAAAGGCCGGTTAAACAGGTGCAAAGGCAATTTCACTCAGACTTGGTTCCCCTAATAGAAGAAGAAGTGAAGAAGCTGATAAAAGTTAGGTTTATCAGGGAGGTCAAATATCCCAAGTGGATATCGAACATTGTCCCAGTGAAATAGAAAAATGGACAAGTCAGGGTATACGTTGACTTCAGAGATCTGAATGAAGCCTGTCTAAAAGATAATTTTCCTCTCCTGATAACTGAATTGCTGATTGATAGTATGACTCAGTATGCTATCATGTCCTTCATGGACGGCTATGCAGGTTATAATCAAATTAGAATGGTACTTGAAGATGAAGAAGCAACAACGTTTAGAACTTCGCTGGGAATTTATTGTAATAAAGTTATACCATTTGGTCTAAAAAATGTTAGGGCGATATATCAGAGGGCAATGCAGAATATCTTCCAAGACATGATGCACAAACATGTTGAGTGTTATGTTAATGACTTGGTAGTTAGGTTAAGTAATCATCAGGAGCATCGCGAACATTTGGCATCAGTATTCCGTCAACTCAGAAAGAGGCAGCTGAAAATAAATCCGGTTAAATGCACATTTAGGGTGTCTTCAGAAAAATTTCTCGGTTTTGTTATTAGGCACAGGGGTATTGAGATCGATCCAGGGAAAGTTAAAGCCATCCAAAATATGCCGTCACCGAAAACTTTGAAAGAATTAAAAAGTTTGCAAAGAAAACTGGTGTAAATTCGGTGTTTCATTTCAAATCTAGTAGGGAGGTGTCAACCATTTGCTAATTTGATGAAGAAAGGTGTAGATTTTGTATGGGACAAAGCCTGTCAGAATGCTTTTGACTCTATAAAGGAATTGCTAAAACAACGGCTGGTATTGACGGTCCCGATAAGAGGGCAGCCGCTCATTTTGTACATATTTGCAGCTGAAAATTCATTATGTGCCTTGCTAGCACAAGTGAATGAATCTGGGAAAGAGACCGCCCTTTATTATCTAAGCAGAACCCTAATGGGCGCAGAATGCAATTATTCCCTGATCGAAAAGGAATGTTTGGCGTTAATATTTGCAGTGCAGAAGTTGAGACATTATTGCCTCTCCTGTGACATCACTTTGATCTCAAGAACAAATTCGATAAAGTTTTTGATGATAAGACTGATGTTATCTAGGAGATTGGCCAAATGGATGTTGTTACTTTTGGAATATACTATTACGTATGAGCCGGCAAAAGCGGTAAAGGGGCAACCAGTGGCAGACTTCCTTACAGCACACCTCGTAGCAGAGTGTGAGACCATTAGTGATGATTTTCCTGATGAATAGGTTATGCTGGCCGAGTTGTAAAGCCCATGGCAGATGTATTTTGACAGCACTTCTTGAGCGTCAAGGGAAGGGGCCGGGGTGATAATCATTACTCCTCAAGGTGACTTGTTACCTTACTCTTTCACATTGGGTACTGCATATACATATAATGAAGCCGGATATAAAGCTCTCATCATCAGAATGGAAATTGATCAAGAAATGAAGATAAAGACACTATATATTTTCGAAGATTCTAAATTGATCATAAATCAATTGACGATTGAATTCGAGATAAGAAAGTAAGAGCTCTTGCCATACTGCTGAAAGCACAGCAGTTGTTAGAGCAGTATTGTCATGTCGAAATCAAGCATATACTGCAATTTAAAAATTCAAAAGCAACTGCCTTGGCTAGCTTAGCAGCGGCTCTGTCCTGCCCAAATTAAAGCCCTCTCCAGGTGACTATAGAAGAAAGGAGATTTTTACCATCTTCAAAGGTCATTGATAAAATTGTTAAGGTACTTCCTATATCGTGTTTGGAGGTAACAACAGATGATTGGTGTCACCCTTTCATAGATTACCTTAAATATGATATCTTGCTAGAAGACCCAGCGTAGAGATAGCAAATCAAGCAAAGATCGAGTAGATTCATCATATGTAGCGAAGTACTGTACAGAAAATCTTACAATGGGATGTTGCTACGTTGCCTAGAAGAGCAAGAAGCAGGCCAGATGTTGCAAGAAGCACACTTTAGAGAATACGAGGCACATCAAGCTGGCCAAAATTTATTTCATCGGAAACATCGAATGGGGTATTATTGGCCCACTATGTTCAAAGATGCAATAGATTATGCGAAGCGGTGTCATGAATGCCAGATTCACGGAGATGTTATACACATTCCTCTAGAAGACCGCATCAGTCAGTCACCTCTTAACCTTTCTCTACCTGGGGACTTGACGTTATTGGTTCTATAAATCCGCCTTTGTCCAAAGGAAAATAGTATATTTTGGCAGCAACAGATTACTTCTCCAAATGGACAGAAGTGATTGCACTACGCAATGTAAAAGAGAAAGATGTGGTTAACTTCATCCGACACGCAATAATATACCGCCATGGTATTCTGAAGAAAATCGTCACAGATAATGACATTCCTTTCAAAAATAAAGGCATGAAAAAGCCGTGTCAGAAATTCAGCATTCATCATTCATTTTCAACACCTTACTACCCATCGGCCAATGGATTAGTAGAAGTGTTTAATAAAAGGATAGTCAAGATACTGAAGAAGACAGTGACAAGAAACAAGCGTGATTGGGACGAAAGGGTGCAAGAAGCATTGTGGGCATACAGAACTACCCACCGGATAGCAACAAGAGCAACACCGTCTTCACTAGTTTATGGTGTAAAAGCGGTCATCTCGATCGAAATACAAGTTGCGTCACTGAGAGTGGTAGTACATCAGTCAATCACAGATGATGACAATGTAAAAATAAGGTTGAAAGAACTAGATTTGCTTGATGAAAAATGCTTAGCAGCTCAACAGTGGCTGCAATCATATCAGGCAAGGACATCGGTCGCCTTTGATAAACAGGTTAAGTATCGGTCTTTCAAAAAAGGGGATATGGTGCTGATGCTTAAAAAACTGATAGTGGTCACCCACAGAACAAGGGGCAAATTTGACCCTAAACAGAAGTATACTCCAATGGAGCATACAGAGTCGTAGATCAAGATGGATAAGGTATCAGTATACCGGTCAATGCTTACTTCATCAAAAGATAAAGTCCCTGAAGATACTACTGATTTTGCTCCAGAATATTATCAAAATAATGCTTCTAGACCAAAAGGGGGCAAGAATAAGCAAGGTCATGGCCATGTATTGTCAGATGAATGAATAAAGAAAAAGAAATTTACAAGCGCATCAAGATTACATATCAACAAGTGTTACAAAAGGAAAGTGACCATCGTTATCATCATCAAGCGAGCTCTACAAAATTTTGTTGAAATTGGTATCATCACAAAGCTGATATATTGTGAACAACACATAAGAATATCATTGAAGATATTAACAAAGGTTGTGATGTATCAATCTCAATCAGAGATATCTATCATTCTTGCAACAACGATGGCCACCTACTATTATCTTTTAAGGCAGCCTAGCTAAGCCCTAAAAAATAAAATGGCCAGCTATGCATAAGACCTATCGTTTTTACCATTCGGGTAGCAGTGAGAAGCCAGTGGCCCTAAAAAGCATGTGAAGGCTATCATATGCATACCCATGCGGCAACAGACGGAGACAGCGACTAAAAGCCATAAAAGGCCAAAAAGTCCTCAACTGCCAGTCATGCGTGAGACCAATGCCATCTGTACAGCTTTCCGACAACGTTACGGGGAACGAATGAAAATACCCTCCCATGAATGGGTGTGACCTTACAGGCGAAGAAAATGCGAGCTGTAGTGTGAGCTCTTTGGCCATGTCTATAAATAGGCTAATCATGCGTAAGGACCCCAAATTTCTAGCTTGATTTCAGTAGTAACTCATGAGGAATGGCCTAAACCTACTCATTGATGGACTAACGACCTTAGATTTGGTACCCTAAAGGTCGCCTTGTGCGCCCCGTGAACTCTAGAAGTTACTGTGGCCAACCCTGTGCGTAAATCCAACCGATTTCATGGCCCCGGTAACTTCACTAGGCCCCTCTGATGGATCACAATTTGTGAACTCACTAGGTTGTGAGAAGTCCAGTGAACTTCTAAGAGTTACAGAGACCATCACGTGAGACCCAACTCCACTACTCAAGAGTCTAAAAAACTGCATGGCTCCACTATTCAAGAGGATAAACTATGTGATTAGCTGACTAAACTAACACTTAGTACCGCCAATTAAGACAGGGATCATATAGGAAATCCCCTATTAACAAGTCATAAGGGAATACTTAAAAAATAGGGAGGTATAGCACATCAATCAGAATATCGCATAAACAGACAAGAGAACCATTATAAAAAAAATATATCATGAAATTCTTGTATAACTTACAATTCCAAGAGTACTTGTAGTAACAAAAAAGATCAAAGTTTTACATCACATAGTTCTCCTGTTATGCCTAATGCTGCTAAGTATTGTTGCAAATTTTCTTGAAGATTAACTTGAGCAGCAACATGTTCCAATCTGGCATTTGAAATAATTCTGGTAGGATCCAGGATACCAACTAGCTTTTCTTCTAAGGAGGCAATTAGTTCTTCATTCTTAGACAATTCAGATCTTCCAGTGTCCATGGAATGAAGGCTACATTGCATCTTTTCCTGTACTCTTTCAATGTTCAGATCTTCCTTCAGACCTTGCTCCTCCAGCTGAGCGATTTCTTGCTTCAAAAGAGTAATACGATTCTAAATAGTTGTCTTATTATCAACAAAAGTCTTCAGTTGCTCTTGCAAAGATAGTTGTTCTTGGTCGTAACGAGAGACAATGGGAGGAATTTGAGAAACCTTCTCCTTAGAGTATGCAAGTTGCTTCCTGTACTCCAAAATTTCATGCGGGACAATCGCAGTTTCAACTAATGACAGAACAGTTATTGAATTATGGAATCTTAAGAGAGCATCGCATATGGAAGAAAAGTTAACTTTTGTCATCCGTGCTGCACTGTCCAGAACATCTAAAGCAACAGCCAGATCTAACCATTGATCAAGATCTTTAAACATCTCAACAATAGCTAATATGGAATTCCCGATCAATGTCAACTTATACGCAGAAATCTTCTCAAGAGATAACACATTTGATGAAGTCCCAATAGAACCAGAGCTTGTCGTGCCACTTTGAGGTAAGTTCCCTATTAAGAAATAAGAGATATAAAGTTATAGCAAAACTGTAAGTGCAGATAATATGGAAAGTGTAAATGAAGAAAAGGATATACCTTTCATTGGTATCGAAACAGTAGGAGGTTACATCTCTCTAGTAAAAACGGGATTAGGTCCCACCATCTTTGCAAAAGATGGAGCTCTAGCTTTAGTACTTGAATAAATGGTGGTGGGAGTTGGTAGATCAGTTGATTCTACCGGAAAAGCAATTTCACGTGTCACTGCCCGTGGAGGCATTGTGAATCTCGGTGAAGCTGCTGGCACGATGAGAGGTAAATCTATTAGGGAAGTACTATCTACCTCCATATTGATAACATGATTACCTGAAATAAAATACATAAGAGAAGAAAAGGAGAAAAGAATGAAAGCAAGTAAATAAAAAGAATATATATAGTGAGATTGTCTTACATGGCGAATAACCATATTCCCCGTAGTCTAGGGGTTCGTCTTCTTCTTCTCCCACTATAGGTGAAGTCTTTGTAGGAACAACCTTGGAGGTTAGGAGGATATGTCCTTCATCAGTAGGAACATCTATTGCAATGACATATTCTTCGCCACTAATATTGACTTCCCCCTCCTCATAGTCATCGTCTTGATTCTCTTCTTCCACCTCGTATTCATCAGAAACAGTATTTCCAGATGAAGAAGTTGAACCTTCACTTTCCAATCTCCTTCGCTGGATTCTTCAATAACAACCTGTTTCCCTTTAAAAAGAAATGACTAGTTGCTTTCTGGTTGAGGATCTGCGCTGGCTAAGACCAGAGAAGCAGAAGTAACAGTCCCTTCTTAGGGAGAAGCTTGGGCATGCGTTTGAGATCATGTCATTGGAGAAGGACTAGGATGGATAGTCCTAGGGGTAGGAGAAGAGGTCGACTAATGTTGAAGATGAGTAGAAGAGGTTGGCTAGTCTTATAGGTTGGCAACGTTCTTTGGCAAGGGGGAAGCAGCCTCTATCGCTTCCTCTCTTCTTGAACCGTAGAGAGGAACCTTTTCAAATTCACGAATGACATCGTAAGCTATCCGCCCTTCAAGGGTATTATCAGGCTTCTTCTCACGAATAGGTTCATCTATGGATATTTTGATGCAATGATGACCAGTAAAAGGAGCATGACTGGTCTCCGTTATGAAGCCTACTCCCTCTTCAATTGTGCGACCCCTAAGTCTTGGTGGTGGAAGCCAGATGGGCTTAGCTACTGGCAGACCATTCCTTACCAGATATGACTAGTGAACCCACCGTCTCGTGTGGTTATATGAAGCCCGAGGAATATGGTCGCAGCCCAGGATGATGAAAGAAGAATTAGCTCGGCCTAATAGTTGCTTCCAGACCATCGCCCAATTAAATGGGTCAGTGTCATAACTCCGCATTCTTCGAGTTATAAGTCAACAGTCTTCAGGAACTGCCTAATCGAAGCTTAATTGATAAGAAAAATGACTAGGATAGTACGGTTCTCTCCAGAATTCTATTCCCTCCCTCAACGAGAGACTACACGATCCAATCGACAAAAAGAATGCCCTTTCTCCCGTAGTGAGTGACTCTATGTCTGACTTGTCCGTGTCTGTTGTATAGTGAGGTAGATAGAAATGAAAATAATTGAGCTTGGCATCGGATAAAAGACATCTTTCGCCCAGTCATAGGACCTCTTCGCCTTGGCTCTCTTTTGAAAGAACAAGAGAGGAATTTGAGAAGAATGAACATAAGCTTTCTCTAGCACTTTGAAAGTTTAAGGGAAATAGAAGCCGAGCTAGCTGATGAAGTGGTGTCATGGCATATAAGTGGAAGTAGAGTCAACGGAGGGACTTTTTATGTGAGAGCGATCTCCCCGAAGCCTCTATAAATTGAACATAAAGCAGAAGGAGCAAGGGAGTATTTGATCCCTTCGGCCATAGCACCGGCTACTATAAACAGTGAGGGGAGGATGACATCTACTGACTTAGAGCTAGGAAAAACTACTATACTTAACCAGTAAGCGATAAACACTGCGAGTTCCCCATAAACAGAATATTCAGTGCGCTCTTTTATGCTCTTGCGAAGGCGTTCTAGATCTCACGAATGGTTACCGTTAAACCTGGAAGAAGAGTATAAGTAGGTGAAATCAAGGTTATGTATCAAGACATAATAAAAGAACATTAATTTGAGAAGAAGAAACATTACTGAAGAGCTCTGCTAAAATGGGCTAGCCATTGCATAGGGTGAATCTTGTGGATGTTTGGAAACTTGGACATCTCCTTGAAGAGTTCGGTGGTTGTTTCCAAAATAGAGGCGATACGGTCTGGCGAAGTGACGAAGGCTAATTCGTCATTGGTGGGGATGAAGTCATCAAAGAATTTTTTGGTTATCGGCAAACCAATGATTCTATGAATATCCCAAAGTGTAATGCTCATTTCACCTTCGGGCAGATGAAAGGAATTGGTGGAAGGGCACCAATAGCTGAGGAAAGCCTTCATAATAGAAGATTCCTTATGGAAAGGATATGATATTACTTCGATCACAGCGTAAATATCTATCTTGGATAACCTCTCCGCATGCTTCGTAAGGACTGTCGTGGCCCATTCAGAATAATAATTGCGGGGAGTCAAGAGGCGCCTTGTTCTGAACTCTTCAGGATTCCAAATGAAGCGATGTTTGCTGAAACGCTGTTAGAGTGTCTCGTAAAAGCAGGTCGAGTATAGGATGTGCGGATCATAAGACGAGGTGAGGAAGATCATGGAATGGATATCACGGATTTTCTGTATCGGTTTCGTCGACTGCAGAATGCCTTCCAGTTATCTTGGTTCTCTGAACGACCAAGACTCTATGTAAGCTAGTCTTTCTCCATCCAGGTGATCGTTAGGCTTGCAGTTCAGCATGGACTAATGATGATGAAGACTGACTGGAATCGTTACGATGCCTCACTTGTAAGGGTTGTCAAATTTTATGACACCTTTAATTGCACGAATTGACTCCCAAGAATTATGCAATTTCTTCTAGTTGTGCTCCTTAATTTTATCCTAAAATTCTTGGGCCTTATTCCAACTAGTCTTCTTCGGTCGGGAAGGAGGCGGAGTGTCTTCCCTGGCAGGAGGTTTCTGGCTGATGGTTTGGTGGTGTGCTGTGGATTTCAACCATTGTTCCCAGTCATATTCGTGACCATGTTTGGGAAGTCTTTCAAGATCACCCGCTGCAATGGCCCCATGGATGGGGGATGGTAGTGTGTTTATGCATTCGGTGAAGTCGAAAGTGGGGAATACTGGCTCCTTAATGTAGGCGGGGTGCATAACAATTGTCTTAAAATGCTTCCGCGATGGTTGAGCAGGAGGTGCGGGAGATTCTCCGGCTTGAGAAGGCAGCGAGTTTGGTAATTCTTGATGTGAGGGATGAGTGGTAGGAGGATTAACGACGATGAAAGTTCTCTTTGTGTGGGCCATGATGAGAGAAGTTAAGTCCTGAAAAGAATTAGGTTGATAAAAGTTAATACAGGAAAACAGGCCAAGTTAAAGAAAAAAATTAAGTCTGGTAAAAGACCAAGGGTCGGGTGCGCGGATCGCACAACTGAAGTCCGTTGCGCGGGTCGAGCAACTGAAGATTGTTGCGTGAGTGCATGTAATGTTTTTTACCTTGTGCGAATGAAGTGTTCGTTGTGCGGGTTGCACAATCAAGTCTGGTTGCATGGGGGGGGGGGAAAGAAGTTCACGAGAAAGCTTCGCTGCAAAAAGTGGGAAGTGAGAGAATGAACTGGGACCAACTATTTATAGAGGACCGGGCTGGGTATGGTACTCGGGTGCATGTGGGTCATGCAACAGCTTCAAGAAGTTCAGAAATTTGAAGGTTGATTCTAATTCTTTAATTCCAATAAACAAAGAAAGGATCAAGCGGGCATCTGTTGGAGCATAAAAATAATGAAGAAAAATTAAAAAGGAGAAGATCAAAAGGAGTTGGAAGAATGAGGAAGAAAGAAGAAGATCAAGTATCATGATCAGTAATTGCACGGGTCGTGCAATCAGTAGTCGGTTGCACGGACCGTGCAAACAACTTAATTCATTATACGAGCCGCACAATGGATTTCCTCCATTGTGCGAACCGCGCAACTGACTTCCCCGTTGTGCGGGTCGCACAACCAAGATCAGATATAGATTGTTATGGATGGTCAAATCTGATGCAAGATGGGCCCCATGGCACAAAAATCGAAGGTTCACATGTGTGGGGGCCTATAAATACCCCACTCTCCCTCTCATTTGAGAGAGAAGAATTTCGGAAGAGGAGCAGAGCTCTGAAGGAAGACTAAAGGTGAGAAGGGGAAGCAGTTATTGGTTGCGCGGGCCGCGCAATCAACAACTTGTTGCACGGGTCGCGCAACCAGGCCATTATATGGCCAGTTACAGAAAGGGCCAAAGTGCTGCCGAAATCGTTCAGTTCATTCTTCGTCGCTCCAAGCTTTCCTTTTGCACAAGGGACAAGCTCAAAAAGGGGAAAAGATCAAATGATCAAATCAGCACAACATTCCTCCTAAAGAGATGACTGAAGCAAATGTCGAAATACTGCCAAATTCGAGATTCGACATTCGAACTTTGTTAATTTCAATTCATGTATTTCAAATGATCTATCTTAGAATTAAGGGATATTAGATGATGTAAATGTACTCCGCACTATTAATACAATGATTGTTTTATATATTCTTTCTTTGTTATGTTCTAATAAGATAATTCCTCAATTCTAATGCATTTATTTCTTGTTCGAAACAGACCAACTTTTTGTTTTGTTTCTATGTTAGGATTTTTATGCTTTGTGTTTAGAAACGAACTTGATTTTTTATTTTATAGGATCCTAACATAGAAATTTCCAATCCAGTAACCTCTTTCTAATTCTCCCTCTTTTTATTCTAGATCTCTTTTTGTCTCTGTCTAGTTTTCTCTTTAGGTTTACGTTAGATTCTGAACTTAAGAGCTTAGAGTGTTTCATGCCCAAGTAGGTCTGTGATAACACTCTACGTCTCTTGACTGAAGGAGGTTTAGTCGAAGGGCTACCTATCTATCACAGGATTAGACACTGAAAAGGCGAGCTTAAGAAGTCCTATAGGGGGGTGAATAGGACTATGCCAAATATTTGAATAAAATGTTGAATAAGTAAATAAATGAGAGATCTCAATTGCACTAGTATTGAAACGTTGATTCAAACTGATTCGTAGGACAACCTTCACCCAAACAAGTTAGGTAGGACAACCTTATTTCACGAAAATGATAAGAATCAAAATCTCAAACTAATTAAGGTAAATAAAACTATCTATTTACAAATATTCACTACTTTTGCATAAAAGAAATTACAACCATTCATCGCAAAAGTAATAAAAACATTCGCCACAACACCAAGAATTATAGTAGTTTGGTGTCTCAACAACTGTTTTCAAATAGCCACACCTACTCCACTCCCAAGATTACTAACCACGTAATCTCGGCTTTCACTATAAATAAGGTTTTCACAGGGTCACCTTAAAACCTGATTCAGTTGTGATTTGAACGGGCTATCACAAACAAAGAAACCCCTCACAGAGATTTTTTGGCTATCTCAGAAAAACTAACACTGAGATTTTCTAGCTATCTTAGAAAAACCAAATACAGAGTAAAAAAAGAATACTTATCTTCACCATAGAAGAAGTTATAACTGTAGAATGCTTTTCTTAAATGATAAATGTTCAATGTTCAATTCAATAGAAAAGGTCCAGGGTTCTATTTGATTTTAATTAAGTTTAAACCAAAAGCTACTTGCATTAATTCCCTTAAAGCTTAATAAGAGTAAACACTCTTTTTAGAATCAGAATAGTAGAGTTTTGAGATGAAGGAATTATTGAAAAAGCTATAAAAAATAGTATAAATACTACTTGATAGCTCGATAATAAATGAAGCTTCTCTCTCTCTCTCTCTCTTGAATTAGGCCTTTAATAGGCTTGAATTGTATTTTTGGATTGAGAAAGAACCTCAATATATAGGAAAAAGTTTGTTCGTTCGACTGGTCTAAGGCAGTCTTCGACTCGCCTAAGCACCAGATTCAGTTCTAACAAATTTTCAATTTCGAGTGGGATAAGATCCAATAGATCTTCGACTGGTCGAAGGACCTATTCCACTAGTCGAAGGTGACCTTCGACTAGTCGAACAAGCTCTTTGACTGGTCCAGAAAGTTGAATTCGAACTGATTTTAGTTGCTGGACTTCGAGTCGAGGACCCTTTGATTGATCGAAGGAGGTCCTTCAACTGGTCGAGGAGTCCACTCGATTGGTCGAAGTTTCAATAGAAAATCTATTACACTTTGGCTGGTGCTTGGACTAGTCGAGAAACATTTAGACTGGTCATGCCAAAACTTAGGCTAGTCGAAACTCAGTCATTTATAAGTATAAAAACCCAATTTAAATATGTTTTGAAAGCACATAAACCTAAGGTCTTTATAGGGTTTTTAATACCTATATGGATTGAATTTCATTAGATTAGAAACTTGAAATACTCAAAGGAGCTTGATCTTCTACTAGAACTTTCAGTAGATCTAGCTTGGTCTTCAACTTAAGCTTGAGTTTGAACTTAAGTTTGAAGATGAGCTTCAACTTGAGCTTGATCATGAGCTTGACTTGAACTTGATCATGAGCTTGACTTGAAGATCACTTTATTAAGTTATTTTGACAAGACGAAATTTGACAAACAAGTGTAAAATGTGCTTTAAACATAATAGCAGTTACAATCTCCCCCTTTGTCAGTTTCATGACAAAACACTTAGTGTTACAAGAATCTAAATGTAGCCCTGTATTCTTATACTCATGATGTAGTTTAAGATTGCAAAAAATTTGTACTCCCTCTCAAGTTGTACTCTCCTTGTTCATACAAGCATTCCAAGCATAGCATTCTCCAAGCAATATAACATACCTATTCCCAATTCACATGCATCATAGCATATATTCCAAATATTCCAATCATTCATGACATTTATTTTAACTCTACATTTCAATCATTCACATACATGCATCATATATCCATACCATGTTTCAACTCTCTCTCCCCTTTTATCACAAGTTGACAAGGGAAGAAGGATGGTAACTATCAAGTAAAAGCATATGAATAATGTTGAGGGTTAAATATTGTATATTAACACCCATTTATTTGTAACACCCCAAACTTTTCAATACCCGAGTATTGAAGGTTTTTGACTGTTACTATGAAATTTTACTTAATATGTACATGTGTACAATACTAACCTAGCTATCCTGATCTTACATCTATTCTCCAACATGAATCTGACCATTAAAAATAATCTTCACCCATAGATCAAGCCATCTGACCGTTGATTTTAAGACAAGATCATCATATGTCCAAGTAAACCCACTTATGACTATCTGGTTACAAAAGTGACCATACGCCCACCTACATACATAATTTGATTACTAACCATCAAGTTTTCCTATTTTAAACATATCTCTGACCATCCATTGTGTGGGTTGATATATGTACATTCCTAATTAATTTGGTGAATAACTCTTTATTCATAATGATTTAGATATACATTCTTTTGTAAGAATTGCTTAGAAACGTGACTATAATCATATAGAACTATTAGATTTTACAAAACTCTTAGATCAATAATAATTACGAAAATGCCACTAACTTAAGACTCATGAATTCTAGATCACATAGTACCCACTATCTATTTAATATAATATTTTATACCATGCCTATGTATCATAAACCAACCATACACGTTAATTTCAGCCCTTAGATCATTGTAAAAGTGACCCAATTGGCATATCATCCCCTTATCTGTTAATTTTTGTGTCCGTCAAGTAAAGAAACCTCGTGTGTAGTCATAGTTGAATAGTTCCTTCATATGAACGACTTGGATTGCCCATCATATGGATTAAGTGTGAAGTATGAAGACCCACTTTAGTAGGTTTTTCCTTAGGCGCGAAAGTTATCCTTTCGAGGCTTATCAACTCCTCATAAATCTAGATCTTTAGATCTAGCGACTTTTTGTCGTCCATCAAAACTCAAACTTGGACCACACCTAGGCCTCACATGACTTCGACATCAAACAAAATTTGGACCACGATATATGATCCTACACCATTGAACACTGAAGCCAGTTCCTTCATTTTGACGCAAAAGGTGATATTTCAAATTTAGCCTTTTTCCACCATCGATCAATCACCAAGTTTTGTCCAATTGTCTGCCTATCTTGACTACACGTTTTCTCCAAATTTGGGACCTGATCATTAAGTGTGGACCGTTAATTTAGATCAAATCCATTTTGACACCCGCTAGAAGACCTTTCAAGATAAAACAACTTAAAGCTTGATATGGTTCATATTTGGACCCATGGCCCAACACGACCTTGCAAAGTTGAGGAGGGGAGTGGATTACTCAAGAAATTATCACAACGGAGCCACATTATACCTACACACGATCCGTGTCTACACCCAACTAACCTTGCTTAAGGAGAGACATATTTGAATAAAACATCTCTTCTCCAAATTTCTAATCTTAGAAGAAATTCAAAAGTGAACACCTTTAATTACGTTAGATTGTGTGGTCCACTTGATTTATAGATCTTCCTCATTTTTAAACCCCACATCCTAACCTGATACAGAGAAACATATGGACGAAGGGGATCCCCACAAGGGCTATTATAAGTGGACCCCACCTCACCACATGTACGTATTGTATAAAACAAGAGGTGCACTGTTGGATGTCCAGCATCCACAACGACTATTCCAGATTAGGAATTATCTTCCTTGAATCAGAAATGTCCCACCTCCATTGATCACGAAGAGATCTGGTACATCTACGTAATAGGTAGCCCTGATAAAACCATGTAAAGAGAATCCAAACCGCCAGATGAACGATAATCCACTGTTAAAATCCAAAATTTTAAAAGCATGGCCCACTTAAGCTTCACACCGGCCTTCTTCTTAAACTGAAATCTAACCCACTCACATGACTTGTCTGAATTTAGATTTTCACCACATATGACCAATGGGACCCACACAAAATAATAACAGTGTGGATCTCGACAAGTGCCCCTTGGGACCCACACTCGTGATGAGCGTGCATAAGATATTGATGCTCCCGCGATCCACCAGAACCAGGGAGCATCAAAACCAAACGAGAAAATTACCACTGTAAACACCACCTTTTATCCAGCATATTTTATGAAGGATCCAAAACTTACCTTCCCAACTTAGACCTTGCACATACGGATAGAGCATTTGAGGACGAAAATACCCCTGCTTATGCTACCTATGGCTACGGTTATAATACGTAGCCATAGGTCTACAGAAATTAAAAATCACTTTAAAAAGCAGGGGTATTTTCGTCCTCAAATGCTCTGTCCGTATGTGCAAGGTTTACGTTGGGCAGGTAAGTTTTGGATCCTTCATAAAAGACGCTGGATAAAAGGTGGGGTCTACAGTGGTAATTTTCTCAAACTAAACCGGAAGTCATGGGAATTTGAAATTCCCACTTCTTCATGCAACCTTCTATCAACAATGGACAGACGCCCGCTGTGAGCGACTGATGGGCCTCCATCACCATCCAAAAGGGTGATCCAAACCATCCATGTTGTAGATGGGCCAAAATCAACCAGACCCTAGCTCCTTCCACACCAAATCCAATCGAGAGACTAAACAGATTCTCTCCTACATTCCTTCCATAAATAGCGACAAAGAAATCGAGAAGGTTTCTAGTTCTTCCGCGCAGGAAATCAAAGGGTGATTACCTAGCTCTGATCTAAGCCGTCCAAAATGAAGAGAGGAGACTTCCAACCGTACTCACGACGGCCGTGAGGAAAGAGGAATCCCGATGAGATCCCCTGACTTCTCCAAATGAAACTATCGTAAAATTAGGGATCTGCTGCTGACCGACGGATGTCACATTCAAGGCTATGATCAATGCCATCCACTAGTGGGCCCATCTATAGACAATCCGATCTGATTTGGATCTATAAAATACACCAGCTATCTACAACAACAATCAATCTGTTCATCCTCTGATTTCAGAGGAAGAAACTGAACTGCGTTCGGTCTTCTCGCTGCGAAGTGGGTTTGCGCATGAAACCTCGTAGAAGGACCTAGAGTCTTTACGCATATAAAAGCCCTTCCACCCCACCGTCTTGAGGCTATAACAAAGGAAAGAGTGTAAGGCCTGAATCCTAGACCGTACCATTCTTTAGACTTTTGCGATCCTCTCCGACGATTTTCGGCAACCCGGGAACTTGTAGACAGCGTTTGCGCGCGACCCTAAGTCGCGTGCCGTAGATCTGAGGCGGCTCAACTTGAAACTTTTACCTTAGTGACCACGCCATCGCTGTGGTTCCAAAGCTGTGTCTCGTACGCCGATGCGATACCTAGGCCAAGAGTTGTGGGCTCGCATTTATCTCGAAGAAATACCACGCATTTGCAAATCTCGAGGGAATTTCTACAACCCATCACATCAATCAACACTTGAAAAAGAAGTGAGAAATAAGAGAGAGAGGAGATGAGATGGAGAGATGGATAGGTGTGTAAGAGATTGTTGACTTTAGGGGTAGGTTGTGTAAGAATGGTATGGGTTTGTGTAAGAGTTTGTTGACTTATGGGGTTGCTTGGGGATGGGTGTGAGGTAATGTGTACTTAACCCTTGGTGCAATTTGATTGATGGATTGAGGTGACATGTTGTAGAGATTCTCTTAGGTTTTACAATGGGCGATATTTTTTCTCGCACCGAACGCTGGCCCACATCTCCTCGCTAGTGTATCAGATCGACGCATGAGTCACAACATCAGAACCGTGTCGACGGCGCGGTCGCTAAGGTACAAGTCTTGGGTTGAGTCGACTTGGGTTGACGACGTGTGAATCAGGGTTGCGGGCAAATGCCTGTTAAGGGTTGAAGGTTGCCGAAATTCGACCGAAAAGACCGTGGGAACTTACGGATTGGTATGGTCTAGGATACGGGTCTTACACTAGGAGTTGTAGGCTCGCGTTTATCTCCAAGAAACCCCACGCATTTACAAATCCCGAGAGAATCTCTACAACCCATCACATCAATCAATCAAGTCAAGTTAAGTACAAGCAACCCATACCCTACCCATCTCTCTCCCATTCCCAAAGTCAACTCTCTCTCTCTCTCTCTCTCTCTCTCTCTCCACCCATCCCATCCTTACACCCATCACCCATCACTCCATCACCTTTTCATCCCATCACTTTTCTCTCTCTCTCTCTCTCATTCTCTCTCTTTACTCCCAAGCAACCAAGAGACCAATTGTCCAAACCTTCCAAGGAGAAGCTAGGTGTGGCCCACTTCCTTACCCTAAAAACTCTCATCTCCACCATCTAAACTTCATCATCCACCATCAAACGTTGAGCATAGGAGCTAAGGAAGCCAAGGGACCAAGAAGTAGTGCAATAGGTGGGTGCTCTTAGGATTTCCACCGTTGATTTCTAGTTGTGGGCCCACTTTATGGTGGGACCCACTTGATGTATGCATTGTATTTACTATAGGGAGGGCCCATAGTGGTGGGGTCCCTCCCCTTCACACCGTCCCTCTCTCTCTCTCTCTCTCTCTCTCTCTCTCTCTTTCTTTTTTATGGTGATATATGTGTGTGGCCCACCTAATGTGATTAAAAAATCCAGACCATCTAGTTTATGGAGCCCACCTTGTTGCCCATTTTTTTAGCCCGCCCAGATGAAGGAAAATAAAAATATTGGCCTAATTCTGGGGCTGTGTGGCCCACCTTATTGGACCCCACTATGATCTATGCATTATATCCATATCATTCACATGATGGGGCCCATTGTCTTGTCGCTTCGGTCAATGGCGGTGCCCACTGCCCATCGCCGCCCAGGGACAGCCTGATGGTACGAAAACCCAAATGTCAGCTTGATGCTGACCTGGCGAGGCCCACACATGTAGACCTACCTTGTTGCGTGATAGATCCACACTGTCCTGACCCTGGACGGTGAGTCCCACGTAGCTGCAGCTGCTGCATTGGCGTCAGCAAGTTCTATGGGCCTGATCACAAGGATGTATCCAAACCGTCCATCCGTTTGGGAAATGGACCCCACTACCATGATGTATGTGTTTATATCACACCATCCATATGTTTGGACGTGGGCCCATCCCATACGTGTGGGAGTGGGACCCACTTGAAATATGTGTTATATCCTACACCGTCTATCCAACATCCACGGTCTGGACACTGGCTCCTTCAAAGAATAATAATAAATAATATAATATAATATTATATATACATATGATATATTTATATATGCATGTGGTGGGCCCCACATGGGACTCACCTGTTGAACGGATTGGCTGGTGAGTCTTACACTAGCTATATAGCTGCTGTATTGACGTCCCAAGTTCTGTGGGTTACATCCACACCGTCCAGTTTGTTAGACGGTGGGACCCACCTTGATATTTGAATTTTGTATCCACACCATCCATTTGGATGGTGTGCTCATGGAGCCCAACAATGATGTATCTGTTTATCCATTGTCCATCCATCGGGACATGTGGGGAGTGGACCCCACCTCTGATGTGTGTATTATATACACACCGTCCATTTGGATGGTGCTGTGCGTGGCCGACCTTGATGCATGGGCCCTATGCACACCGTCCAAATTGTTGGACAGTATGGCCCACCTTTAATTTATGTATTCTATATCCACACCGTCCAGTGGTCTGGACAGTGGGGACCACCTGCGATGTGACATATGGGTCTTATCCACACCGTCCAACTGTGACATATGGGTCTTATCCACACCGTCCAACTGTGACATATGGGTCTTATCTACATCGTCCGGCTGTGACAAATTATATATTCACGCCATCCATCTGTTTTTTGCCGTTTGAGACCCACCGTAATATATGAGTTCTACCCCACCATTGATGTATTTGTTTTATATCCAAACCGTCCTTTTTTGGACATGGGCCCATCATGTTGTACATGTTTAATCTATGTCATCCATTTGTGTGGCCCATTGTGATGTATGAGACCCTTATGTAAAGCCCATTGTGACCATGTGAGGCTCATCGTTGAGGCCCATGTATTGCGGCCCATTTGATTTATTTAAGGCCCAGATATGAGGCCCACTATGATGTGTTTGAGACTCATGTTTGGGGCCCAATGTGATGTATACTCGGCCCATGTGTTGAGGCCCATGGTGACGTACATGAGGCCCATGGGATGTGGCCTATTATGATGTATATGTGGCCCGTGTGATGCGGCCCACATGATGTGACCCATTGTGATGAATGAGGTACATGTGATATGGCCCATTGTGATGTATATTAGGCCCATGTGATGCATCCTATTGTGATGTGTGGTTCCACCAGGATGTATGTAATGATGTTTATGATGCCCATCCATGTTCCTAGTTTATATTAAATGAGTCATGCTTTGGGAGCAATGATAGTTTAATGTCCACGTTGTATGAGCAATGATGGTTAGATGTCCACATTATAACTCTCCCTAGGGCCCATTGTTAGGCCTATTCTCATCTCCCCTTAATGGGTTAACCCAAACTATTGGGCCCTCATTGATGATTACATTACCCATCTTTCCCTTGCTTAGGTTATCTCAATCCATTGGGCTCCCATTTGATAATGATGCTTCCACCATAATACCCTGTAAGACCACCCAAGCCTTGGAGCCCATCTTGTGTTTGTACTGAGCCTTCCAAAGGGAATGTGGCCCACCTTATGCTTATTGGGCCCTTAGGAAGCCCAGATTGCTACGTGATGAAACAGCCAAGGAAGCCCACTCCTTGTTCTTAGGCCCATTCTTGATATGAGTAGGCCATCTAGGCCCATCCTTGGTATAAGGAGAGTACATCGTCATCGTAGATGGAAAGATCAGTGGTATCAGGTTTGGTATATCCACTGTTAAAGATCGATCCTCATGTTATGGATTAAATCCGTTGTCCTTCTATGAACCCTGTCATATATATAGACCGATCATCAATTACGACTATGTTGGTATATGCACTGAGTATGTGTTAGCATAACATTGTGATTATATGAGGCCCATTGTTACTATGTGAGGCCCATCATGATTGTATGAGGCCCATTGTGTGATTGTATGAGACCCATTGCAATTTTATGAGGTCCATTACGATTATATCAAGCTCATTGTGATTATATAAGGCCCATTGTGATTGTATGAGGCCCATTGCGATTATATGAGGCTCACTGCGAGTATATGAGGCTTATTTTGATTATATAAGGCCCATGTGATTGTATGAGGTACATTATGATTATATGAGGCCCATTGTGATCGTGTGAAGCCCCTTGTATGTGTGAGGCCCAATTGTGATGTGCAAGACCCACTATGATGTATGTGATTCTAATCATGCTTAATATACTTCATGATACATGCCTATACACATTATTTGCATGCTTGTTATGAGGAGTGATTGAGCATAGCATGTGTCATTGGGATGACTATTTATAAGACTCCATAAGAGATAGAGTTACCCCACATGAGCGTGCGGTGCACGTAAGTTTGATGCATGAATAGATGGTATGGCTCATGAGTCTCGCATTTCACGACATGATCATCTAGCGCCCTAGTGACATCCGGGCTGTGGCCCCCACAGGTATATCGTGAATGGCCAGATGGGACACCAAAAATATTTGGTTTGAGCATATGAGCACTTTGAATGTCCATGGGTGAAAGTTCCTAAACTCTTATAGCCAAGGGATGCTCCAATGTTTAGACTGGGTGGATATACATGAGCGTCTCAGTGCTAAATACCAGTAGACCGCTTCTCCCACTGTCTCGTGGTCGGTTGGAGGGGGGTGTGGCCTTAGCTGCCCGAGTGAGGGGCTGTAAGCTAGGCTGAGTTTGATCAGCTCGCAAATGGGTCAGCTATCGATGAGCCGGGTAGGTATTGGTATATTGCTGACATGCAGGTAATGAGGTCTTTTCCACTTGTTGGGCTATGCGGCCGGCAGGGGCGGTAGCCAGCTTGGATTGTATTAGATCCTGGTGATGATCCCAGAGATGTACGATACTGATATGTGGACTTACTAAGCAGGAGTTGCATGCTCAGCATTTGATTGATTCATTCATTCACTATCCACTCGGGCTGGCATACGCAATCAAATCATTTTGTGCACCTTCGCAGTGGCCAAGATTTTGGTTGGGGCGCGCAACTAACCTGAGATCAGGAGTTTACCACATTGAGTCTGGCTATCCAAATTTAGGTATAGGAATGGTTTGGATAAAAGTTCCTTGTGATGGACCCCACGACCTACAATACTACGTAATATCATCCCGACTTCACACACTTTAGCTTGGTCATTTCTTTCGCACCGCATATTGCATTGTATCCTCAACATATGGCATTTGGGTTACTATGTTTCTATATTTATATGGCCTAGATGAGGCTGATGGTATTCGTAGTTCTTTAGAATTGCATATTGTATTGCTTTCTCGATATCTGATATTTGGCTCATTTATGACTCCGCATTGCATAGTCGATCTGCATTACACACTCTGATATTAAATGACTTATAGCCTTACCAGTGTTCCGCTTATGCTGATATTCGAATGCTTGACACTTATCTTGCGCGCACACATACACCACCCTCTAAGCTTTCTATAAGCTTATGCACGATAGATGCATGCAGGTGACGATATGACGCAGTTGAGCTGAGGTGAGAGCATACGGCAGAGCTTCTGAAGCTTTTGGCATTTATCTTGTATTTCCCCTTCATGTATTGTACTCAAGTTTTTTTTATATTAGTAGATATGTGATGATGATGTTGCCTTTTGTGATTTGGGTAAACTGGTGGTTATGTTTCTTATGAGGTAAATGTACGTTAGAAAATCCTCATTATAAGATCCAAGGATTGGAATCTGGCGTATGGGCACTGGGAGCCGAGAATGGGGTATTACGGAGGCTGTCAGCACCGGATTCGACGATCGGGAATTTTGTGAGCCCGGTTTGCGAGTTTGGGGCGTGACAAAGAGACTCTTCCTTCCGATGATGAGAAAGAGATAGAGAGAGAGAGAGAGCAACGTCCAGCTCTTGACATGGACATAGCAACAAGGAAAAGAAAAAGAAAAAGAAAGAAAGAAAGAAAGAAAGAAGGAAAGGAAAGGAAAGGAAAGGAAAAGAAAATAGAAGAGAAGAAAGGAAGAGAAAGAAAGAAAGAAAAGAAAAGTAAAGTAAAGAGAAAGTTGGGTTTCGAGTCGACTAGTTGGGTCCTGGACTGAGTCAGGGCCGAATTTGAGTTGAGCTTCTAGTGAGGGTTTTATCCATTAAGCTTACATTAATTTAAGTTCTTATATTTATCCTACCTTTTACATGCCTTTCTGTTATTTTATCTTACCTTTTTCATGCCTTAATAATACTTTAAATCTTCCTTGCAATTATGTGTTTTACCATCAATTATTTTCCTTTGGCTTATGATATAATGTTGATTTCAAGTGATCTTTCTGAATTTATGTGGGGCCATGGATACAAGTCTTACTCTTGCCTTATCAAAATTATTTCAATTAGACCTGCTACTCGTCTCTTTATTGAGTTGGCCATTATCACTGTCCTTATTATTGAAATGGCTATTGCCACTCTTCTATCGTTATGTTGGCCATTGCCACTGCTTGAGTTGACCATTGTCACTCGTCTCTATATTGGCCTTATGTTACCTATCTTTAAAGGGCTTGGGCATGTGTCTTGATATTCCAGAACCTCCATGATTCAATATGAATTCTCTATAAGTGCAAGTACTATGTTAGGAATCCCTCCTTTAGCGATCAAATAAATATCGTGGACGTAACGCGTTTTCGGGAGCGGCCTTGGGGCGACATGTAATTGCATGATTCATAGGTGATAGTGCACAAATTGGTGTATGTAAATCATTATATATATATATATGTTACATCAATTCTTTTCTTTGGGGGTTGGATGTCGCATTTAGTCACTCCAATCCAGGTTACATGATTCACCCGGTCATGTGTTGTGTTCATGTTGGGATAATTGCATAAATCCATGTTAAATGTGGGACACGCCAGCGAATCTCCGTAATATGGGATGCGGGGCGAGTCAGATAACTATAATCGTATTCCACATTATGGTGATCGCTAAGTGTGATAAACTGCATATACTTTGCTAGGCATACATCTCATATAGATTGCTTGTGCATTGATACCTATTGTAGTTATGGAGTACGAGATGTATCAAAACCCTTACATTGTTTTATGAATCTCTTGAATTACTATTAATCTTAAAGGATAACCATCAATATGAGTAGGGTGTTGACCCTCTTCCAACCGTACAGATGTTGTAGGTGATGTGCAGGTTGAGGACCCAAAAGACCAAACCCTGGCAGAAGACTTTACTAAATAGACTAGGAAAATTACTTTATGGTTTATTTTCTTTATAATTCTGCTATGCAACTCAGAACTTGTAATAAGCTCCCATTGTGAGAGCATTTGACGATTTAATTGATTTTGGAATAAAGAATATAGTTAATTTTATTCTTCTGAATGTTACCTTCTTGAATGTACCTGGATGTGATCTATAACAATTATATGACACAATCTCCAAAGCATCCAAGATTTACATCATTAACACTTGGTTTTTTCAGGCACGAGTATAAACTCTAGCCGCGAAAGTTTCGGGATGTTACATTATTACTTGGTTTTATGAACATGATAATGCTTAATATTTTATTTTAATCATGTTTGTGTTGCAAGGTGAATTTAAGAGCTTAGATTGAAAAGGACGCTAAAAGAATGGATTTAATGCTCAAGAATCAACAAGCTAAGGATTGGATCTTAGAAGACCAAGAATGAAGAATTCACATGCCAAAGATCCAAAGAAACCAATTTAAGAATGAAGAGAATTGAAGTTTTGAAGTGAATTTGCGTGAACCAATTGTAGCTAACCAAAGGCCAGTTGTAGCTAAAGAATCACAGGCCAGTTGTAGCTAACCAAAGGCCAGTCATGTGAACCAATTTTTCACTTATAAATAGTGCTCAAATTCAGAGTTTTATATTTAATTTTTATCAATCTTAGGCAATCACTCTGAGTTTATTTTGAGTACATTCTAGGATATTTTGTGCATATTTAATATTCTTAAAAGTAGCTCTTGTAATTTGATTTTGATTCTCTATTCCATTCTTATTTTGCAAAAGGATATCCGATTTACCCTTTCTTGAGATCAAAATCAATATAAAGCCCTTGCTGATTTAATTAAAAATCATTTAGACTTAGAAACTTATATACTTGTGAGACTAAACGTTGAACATCTACGTCGTCATCAAGTTGGTTCTACCGGGCTACTTTAGAATCATCATACAGATAAGTTTTTACTTTTTCTGTAATTCAATTCCTTTTTTATTTGTGAGATTGTTCTAGAAAATCTCTATTTTTAGTTTATCTGAGGTGATCCAGAAAACTCAGAGCGTGGGGTTTTTGAATTGTGTAAGCCCACTTGAAAAACACAATTGTGAAGGTTTTAGGTGAACCTTGAAAAACCTATTTTAGATTAGTAAACGCTAATATCTCGAAGGAGTGGATATTAGGAGTGGAGTAGTTGTGTGGCTGTTGTTTAACAGTTGGTGTCCATACAAGCGAACCACTATAATTCTTTATGTTTGGTGGATGTGTGGTTTATTGCTTTATCTTTTATAGTTTAAGATTGTGGGATGCATTTGTGGATGTGAATATTATAATCTTTAAATTTCAGCATTATGTGGTGAATGTTGTAATAAATTAGATTATATTTCTTTAATTTCCTCTTCAGTTTGAGTTTTTGATACTCACTCATGTTCTAGTAAGGTTGTCCTGCCATAAACCATTAGTTTTTGGTGTTAGGTTGTCCTTAGAACCAAGTTTGTATCAACCTCTCAATACTTGATTTTTGAGGTTGTTATTTCCTTTGGTTATTTGGAATTCATTTGGCTATCTTATTATTTATATTCCGCTTATTAATTTTTATTTGGCATAATCCTATTCACCCCCCCTCTATGACATATAGCTCAACTTTTTCAAGTGGTATTGAGTTTAATACCTTGTTTATTTGGATTTAATTCCTAAGCTAACCAATCTGAGCTTTTAAGATATCAAATTTTGATAGCCTTTCTATCACTAGAACTCCACCTTTTGATGGCTCTAATTATGCTTATTGGAAAGCCAGAATGAGAATATTCTCGAGGTATATTGATGAGAATGTGTGGCAAACCACGGTAACTAAATGGACTCCACCTTCTATTGAAGTTCTAGGCCTTGATGGAATTAAAACTCTAAAAGTTGCTCCTTATAGCACTTGGACCACTCTTCAGAGAACTGAAAGTAGTGTCAATGCTAAGGCTTTAAATGCAATTACTTGCGCACTATCATCAGATGAATTCAAGAGAATTATATCTTGTGATACTGCAAAACAAGCCTGAGATATCTTAGAAATGACACACGAGGGTATGACTACTGTCAAGAAATCTAAACTACAAATCCTTACCACTAGGTTTGAGGAAATACGTATGGAAGAAAGTGAAACATTCATGGACTTCTATACTAAGTTGAATGACATAGTCAACTCTATGTGTGGTCTTGGAGATAGCATCTTAGAAAGCAAAGTCTATGCAAAGATACTACGCTCACTACCTGAAAGGATCAATTCGAAAGTCATGACCATTCAGGAACTTCGTGATATAGACCATATGCAGGTTAAAGAACTGGTTGGTTCTTTACAAACCTACGAGTTAAACTTTAAAGCTTCGAAAGGTAAATCTATCGACCTTAAATCTTCTAAAAATATTTTTCATGTAAATAATAATTCTGATTTAGAAACCTCTGAAGATGATATAGCCCTTTTAGTTAAAAAGTATTACAAGATTTTCAAAAGTAAAAAGAGGATTGATGTTCAAAAATCTGTTGAAAAGAAAAGTTCAAGATCTAAAAATTGAAAATCTTTAAAAGACAGTCAATGTTACAACTGCCATGAATATGGGCATCTAGCAAACAAATGTCCTAAAAGGGATAAACCTAAAAAGAAAGGTATGTTGGCTACATGGGATGAATCTTCCTGCTCTGAAGCCTCTTGTGAGTCAAAAGATTCTGAAACTGAGTCGGGTAATAATGTTAAAGCCCTAATGAATCTAGCTAAGTTCACTTTCTCAGATAATGATACAACCAGTGAAGAAAATCTGGAAAGTGATCATGAGAATGAAGAAGATCTTCAGGATGCTTATGATGCCCTATACAAGGAAAGTTATAAAATAGTTGTTAAATTAAAACTTCAGAAAGAAAAGTTTTTAAAATTGAAAGAGATTTTTGGTAATCTAGTTTTGGAAAAATCACACCTTTCAGATTGCTTTGAAAAAACTAAGTGTGACTTAGATTTCAAAACGTCCCAAGCTGAAAACTTAAAATCTGAAAATGAAAAACTAAAACTAGAAGTCTCTTCTCTTTTGAGTTTGAAGGACACATGGAAGTATGCCTAAGGTGACCCCAGTTTAGAAAAACTTCTATCTGGATCCAGAAAATGTGGTGATCGATCTGGATTGGGCTACGATAAAAATACTCCTCTTAAATTTATTAAAGGAGAGTCTTCTAACTCAAAAGGGAAAACTCTAAATCAAAATATTTCTAAAACGACTAAAACTTTTCAGTCCTTAAATCTTAAAAAGAACCATATCAACTATAAAAATCAGAACTGTTATCCCTTAACTGAAAAAATTGTAGACTTGCTTAAGGAGCTCTTAAAATCTAACTCAGTGGGTAGGATGTATAACAATTATAATCAGAAGAAAACCAACTATGTTCCTAAACCCAAAACTGTAATGAAATGGGTCCCTAAGGTTGCTTGTTTGGTGCACACATCGCATTCAAAGCCACAAGCCATTCAAAGTGGTACCTGGATAGTGGTTGCTCCAGACATATGACAGGTGACAAAAGTCTGTTCACCAGTCTTAAAGACATGACTGATGGTTCAGTCACATTCGGTGATGGTAGCAACTACAAGATTGTTGGCCAAGGTACAGTTCAACTCCCTAACCTCCCTCTATTTAAGAATATTTTATATGTAGAAGGTTTAAAACATAATTTATCAAGCATTTCTCAAATTTGCAATAATAATCACAGTATAAAATTTTCAAATCAAAAGTGTGAAATCTTAAATAAGAATGATTCTGTAATATTAACTGGTCACAGAACTTTTAAATACTGTTATATGGTTAGTCACTCAAGCTCATCTAAGCTATCGTGTTACATGGCCTATATCGATGAGATCGAACTATGGCATAAGCGCCTAGGACATGTACACTACCGCAACTTGTATAGATTGAGCAAAAGTGAATTGGTAAGAGGTCTACCCAAAATAAAGAAAGTGGATAAGATATGTGGCAACTGCTAAATAGTGTTCACAAAAAAATAAATTCCAATGCCACATCTAAACCACTCGAACTTCTTCACATAGATCTTATTGGACCAACTAGAATGGAGAGTCGAGGTGGCAAGAAATATATTCTGGTCATTGTAGATGACTTTACCATGTATACTTGGGTAGTCTTCTTAAAAGAGAAATCTGAAACTCTCGATGAAGTAAAAAGGGTACTTACACGTATCCAAATTGAAAAAGAGTTACAAGTCACTAAGATCCATAGTGATCATGGATCTGAGTTTGAAAATAGTAGTTTTGAGAAATTTTGTAGTGACCAAGGAATATCACATGAATATTCTGCTCCCAAAACACCACAACAAAATGGAATAGTTGAAAGGAAAAATAGGGTGCTTCAAGAAATGGTAAACGTAATGTTAAATGGTATGAAGCTTCTTAAAAATCTCTGGGCTGAAGCCGTAAATACTGCTTGTTATATAATTAACCATATTTATATTTGAAATTTTAATAATAAAACAGCCTATGAGATGTGGTTTGATAAGAAGCCTTCTGTTAAATACTTTCGTGTTTTCGGTAATAAATGCTATATCTTGCGTGACCGAGAACATTTGAGTAAATTTGACACTAAAAGTGATGAAGAAATATTTTTAGGGTATGCTCTAAATATTCAAGCATATCGGGTACTTAATAAGAGGACCGATGTAATACAAGAATCTATTAATGTGGTCATTGATGATCATTTGAATACACCTCTCTCAAGTTCAGAAGATGATAAGGCTCTTATAATTGATAAACCAGACTCTTCATCAAATCAAAATAACACTGAACTACGATCAAATAAAGATCATCATACTGATTAAATCCTTGGAAATCCCCTCATTGGACTATGCACTCGTAAAAAATTAGAAGATATGTGTAACTATGTGTGCTTTACATCTCAGATGGAACCGGTTAACATAAAAGAAGCCCTTTCTGATGAAAACTGGATTGTAACTATGCAAGAAGAGCTCAATCAGTTTGTAAGAAATGATGTTTGGTATTTAGTTCCAAGATCAACTGATAAACATATTATCAGAATAAAATAAATTTTTAAGAATAAGTCTGATGAATTTAGTAATATAATTAGAAACAAGGCTAGGCTGGTTGTATAAGGGTACACTCAAATTGAAGGTATTGATTATGATGAAACCTTTGCCCCAGTAGCTCGTCTTGAATCAACCAGACTATTTATATCCATTACGTGCTTTAAAAAATTCAAAATATATCAAATGAATGTTAAGAGTGCATTTTTAAACGGTGATTTGCATGAAGAAATATACGTTGAACAACCAAAGGGTTTTAAAGACCCTAACCATGTTAATCATGTTTATCGCCTAAAAACGGCACTTTATGGATTGAAACAGGCTCCCAAGGCATGATACGAGAAATTAACTAAATTCTTGTTAAGTCATGAATTTGTTATGGGGAGTGTAGATAAAACATTATTTGTTAAGAAACATAAAGATCATATTTTAATTGTGTAAATCTATGTTGATGACATTATCTATGGATCTACCTGTGTTAACATGACTGTTGAGATTGCAGATCTTATGAAGTCTAAATTCGAAATGAGCATGGTTGGAGAACTAAATTATTTTCAAGGGTTGCAAGTTAAACAACTTCCTGATGGATTCTTCATCTCTCAAACCAAATATGCTCTGAACTTAGTTAAAAGGCTCGAATTTAAGAGTGGGAAGAATTTTGATACTCCAATGCGTACCACTTTGAAACTCTCTAAGGATTCAACAGGTAAGACTGTGGATCCTAAGTATATCGTAGTATGATAGGAAGTTTACTTTCTTTAACTGCGAATTGACCAGATATTGCTTTTACTATTGGAATTTGTGTCAGAAATCAATCAGACCCTAAAGAGTCCCACTTGATTGTTGTCAAGTGAATTTTGCAATATGTCGCTAGTTCGACTAATCTTAGTCTCTGGTATCCACATGATACTAGTGTGCAATTAGCTGGTTACACGGATGCTGATTGGACTGGTAACATTGGTGATCGCAAATAAACTAGTAAGAAACAAAGTTTCGTATCATTCTCTACCGCTGAGGCTGAATATATAGTTGCAAGTAATGTATGCACTCAGTTAGTATGGATGAAGAAAATGTTAAGTGATTACAAAATTGCGCAAGAATCTATGATAATATATTGTGATAACACAAGCACAATTAATATTTCCAAAAATCCTGTTCAGCATTCACGAACCAAGCACATTGACATTAGATATCATTATATTCGTGAATTAGTGGAAGAAAATATAATTTCATTAGAATATATTCAGAGCGAGTATCAACTAGCTGACATATTCACAAAATCGCTCGACAAAAATCGATTTGTAAAATTGAAATTTGATCTTGGTATGTGTAATAAGAATTGATGGTTTGTGCTCATTTATATCATAATGTTTGTATATATTATTTTACATTTTTATTTTATTTAAATATATGCAAAATTGCACATTTTCAGTGTTACACGACTAGTCGAGTACACACTCGACTAGTCGTGGCACGACCGGTTGAGTATGTACACGACCAGTCTAAAATGGTGGTGAAGACCGCTTTAGTTGAAGCTGGGATATGCCAATGTGTCCAAGAGGGGGTGAATAAGACTTTTTTTTAAAGTTTTTATGATTTATTTTAAAATCTCATTTCACTAATCCTATGAATATGCAATTACCAGGATTACTCAAATGTAACTCTACTGGCTTCCAAGCTTGGTAGTGGATCCAATCACAAACTATTCAAGAGATAGCAATATATAACTTAGTTTATATTAGATGTGATTGTGTATGTGTGTGAGGTGTGATCAGATATATAAATATGAATGCATTGACGTAAATCACACACACAGAAGAAGAGCAATCACAAACATAGTCATTTTTATAGTGGTTCGACTACTTGTCTACTCCACTCCCGATAACCGTACTCAACCCTTGAGTGTTCTGGATTTCACTAGGGATGTTTCACAGCGGTTCACCTCAAACCTAAGGTTTTAAATCAGGTTCACCTTCAACCTTTACAACCTAGATCGAAGCTGACTGTTTATGCTCTCACGAGCAAGGGTCAACACTACGCACCCACTTTTAGGCACACTAGCCAAGGATCTTCCATAAGACCCTACCCGAGGTTTTTACACGGTTCACCTCAAACCCGAGGTTTCATAGCAATTGACCTCAAACCTAAGGTTTTGCTGCTTCACCTTCAACCAGATGTTTATGCTCTCTACAGAGCAAGGGTCCACACAATGCACCCACTTTTAGGCACACTGACCAAGTATCTTCAATAAGACCCTACCAGAGGTTTCTACATGGTTCACCTTAAACCTGAGGTTTCACAGCGGTTAACCTCAAACCTAAGGTTTTGCTGGTTCACCTTCAACCAGATGTTTATGCTCTCCACAGAGCAAGGGTCCACACAACGCATCCATTATGTACACTCCCGCCGAAGGCCTCCTTGAGGACTTCAAAGGGTGAGAAACACCTTAGACCCAATCTTACAAAGGAATGATCAAAAGGTTCCTCTTGGACTCTAGATACTTACAAATAAGTTGATGAGTCTCAATAAGAACAATGCCAAAGATATCCTCCTCCTTATTGATGAAGGGTCTTCCACTCCCTTAATCCGCAACATAAAAAGATGTACCGATATATGGTGATGAGTTGGGTCAAGGTTATGATGGAATCCAACTCTCAAAGGGTTTTCCTATAAGGAAGATAGAGTGGTTCCAATCATCTAAGTATTCAAGGCATCCCAGCTTAATGATTTGCCAATAAGGTAGTAGCTGGAGGATCCTTAAATGTGGAAGTTCATTCCCCAATCCACTCTTTTGAATATCAATGGTGAGGGTGGATTGGAGGATGAACTTCCTTGAGAGAAAGGGCTTTGGGTATATGATCTAAGGTTAAACACTCAAAAGCTCTCTCTACTTTCTCTCCCAACAACAATAGACAAGTCCTCTATAAATAGGCAAAAGGTTCCAACGGATATAAAACAATCACATTTATGACTAAGTTCGATATCATTGAGCAGGTTCGATATTATCGAGCGTATACTCTCGATAGCATCGATGGTCTGCTCGATAACTCGAACTCAAAGTCATACGCTTTTGAAACCTTTTGCCAGCTGGTCGATGAATTCAAACCAATTGTCGATGTCTTCGGATTTCAAACTCTGATTCCATTGATGATAGGTTCGATCCATTAAATACTTGAAAAATGAGAGAGACTTGACATGAAATATTTCAGGTTTTTAAGATATGATCGAGGGTCAGCCGATGTCATCGGAATTTGCATATCGATGCTATCGAAGGCAGTGTCGATGGGATTAATAAATCTTATAGATTTACTAATAAGCTCACTAGACAGATTGTGTCCAGTCTCGATTCAATCGACTCGGCATCGATATCATCGACATATGAATATCGATTTCTTCGAATGGCCCCCGATTAAAGTAAAAACCAACCTGAAATATTTGCTGGAAGAAATGTGCGCCCTCAATCGATATCATCGATGGACTTCCGATCTTATTAATATTTGATTTCAAATCATATCGGAAGGAGCATCGATATATCGAAGGAATTTAAAATTTTCTTTAAAAAACAGGAGTGTTAGAAATATGTCTGTCAATAATATCGAGTCGATTTCGATAGACTCGAGATTTGAATATCGATGATATCGATATGTGTATCGATACATCGATAATTCATCCAGATATGTTATGAGGTTGCTGGACATTTTTGGTCCTCTTTTCGATGGTATCGATGGAGCATCGAGGACTTGACAGTGCAAGTCGATCATATCGAGATGTGTATCGATATAATCGATAGGGCAAGAAAACTTAGAGAATTTTCCTATTTTGAAAAATGTTTTCTAAGCCAAAAACCCTATGATGTTCTATTTTGTTTTTAAGGGTTATAATATACCTGGTGAATTGGGACAAGGGATATGAGACTTAGATTTACCTGTGGTGAGCTTGCACACATCCGGTTGAGGCAGACACTTGAATTGATCTTCCTATCAGGCTTTGTAGATGAACTGACTCAACACTCACTCTAATTGACAAACTAGGGCACTTTCAATCTCCCCCTTTGTCAATTACGTGACAAAATCCCAAAACACCCTAGAACATTCTAAACAAACACATCCTAAATTGTGTGTACAAGATTTTACACAATTTTACAATTTTTAGCCCATGAACACAACCAGTAGTTGCTCCCCCCGACTTATAAACTCCGCCTTTCTTGTCGCGGCTGCTCCCCCTAACACCTGCACAACATCTAAACAGATATACAATTTTCCATTCGGGATGTGGGGTGTTTGGATTGTTCTCCCCCTTTTTGTCAATCATTGACAAAGATATAACAGTTGATATTGACTGAAGCTTAAAGTATTTGGGAGAACCACTCAGCTAATAGAATATGCGTATAAAGATAGATGTATAATGGTCAATCAGGAGTTGAATTAGACATCATTTGTAGTGAAGATATATGCATAGCAGATCAGATATATGCAGTGTCATAGTAAATAGAATATTCATTAAAGACATCTCATGCAATTCAAGATAAGTCAGGGGATCGTAAAACATAAGTATGGTAGTAAAGATGAGAGTTACATTCAACCATATACCAAAGTATACACATACTGCCATAAACAGCAGTAAATTAATTAGTAGATCCATGCCCCAAAAAATATGTTCAGTCCAATCATGGACATGTACAATTTCCCAAAAAAAAAAACATCAGATTCTCCAGATTAGTTAGTTATCACAAACTCTCGTGAAGGTGTAGAATGTCCAAAAAGATACTAATTTTCATACGCAGAAATGAAAGTCAAGTGTATTTGATAGCATGCAGTGATCATCATCATGGAGCGAAGTGAGATGGTGTGGTGTCATTCCGGTGGCAAGTTATCACATCCACCAACTGTTGGACAGTTTGCTGCACACTTAGCACCATCCGTTCCAGGACAGTAAATCTCTCATTCATTGACTCCCTGAGCTGAGAGACATCATGCTGAATGGCGCTAAGCTTGTCTGGATAGAGCGTAAACCTCTTTGCATGCCCAGGTGTTGATGCTGATGGAGCATGTTGAGATCCAGAAGCTTCTTCTTTGGCCATCTCAGCTCCTCCCATGGGAGCGTTACCTTGTGGGGGTCCCACTGTTAAGGTCCCTTGCCCTTTCTCTTGAAGTAAGCACCTTTTGTCAGGTGGACCTTGAAGACTCCCCTGGACCCGACACTTTTCCCATTTGGACAAGTGGATTTTGAGAAATTCGAGAAAGATGACAAAATCCTGGCAACTGAAAATACTTAAAAAAAAAAAAAAAAAAAAGAATGAACTCTTAACGTGTTATAAGGGTATTACCCGATTTGTGGACAGATTTGAGTAGTCTGACATGGCTCTTGATGGTTTGGTCGAGAGGATCGAGCAGAGAAGATGACCGAAACCCTTGAGAAAATAAACCCCCCTTTTCGCTTCACTGACTTTAATCGGGCGGCATCTGTCGAAATTATCGATCATTATTTCGATAACATCGAGAATTTGCTAGTCGATTCTATCGAATCTGTCTTCGATATCATTTAAGGTTACTATTTATTTCTGCTTTGTGAGATTGTTTAAGTGCTATCTTGATTTATGTTTGTTTAAATTTTGCATTTAAGTTTTAAATTTGGCATAGTCCTATTCACCCCCCTTTAAGACTTTAGCTCGACCTTTTCAAGTGGTATCAGAGCCTAATAGATCGCTTTAATTATTTTTTTAGATTAATTTCCTGAGCTAACTGATCTAAGCTTTTTAAGATGTCAAATTTTGATAGCCTTTCAATCACTAGGCCTCCACCATTTGATGGCTCCAATTATGCCTATTGGAAAGCCATAATGAGGATTTTCTTAAAATCCACAGATGAGAGCTTGTGGCAAGCCACAATGACCAATTGGACCCCTCCTACCACTGAAGTAACTGGTACAGATGGATCTAAAATGATAAAAGTCTCACCTTATTTTTCTTGATCCGCTCTTCAGAAAAGTGAGAGTAGTGTCAATGTGTAACACGCCGTATTTTTGCATACACAAATGTTACCATTATAAACCCAATTTGCATGTCTGTAGGAGGGTACACAAAACCTAAGTTATTAACCAAGCCATAATACTCACAACCCACCACTAAAACTCGACAGTTAAATTAAAATAAACCTATAATAGTAAGTTGAGACTCCTATGTTGTGAGCCACATAAACAACTAGAGAAAAGTACAAGAAATCGTAGATACTTTTACCACTAATAATAATAATAATAATAATAATAATAATAATAATAATAATAATAATAATAATAATAATAGTAATGATAATAAAATTAGTAAAAGTATCATAAATACATATTGAGTCATCTAATCCCTAATTCAGCAACTGATTACTAGTTAAGTGTTCCATTGGACCTTTTTCTTTTCTTTTTTAACCGTTGATACTCGAATTTGAATCGATCCGACCACCAAATCAATGTAAATCCACAAATAAGAGTCAAAGGTTAAAAGTAGAGCCCACCTAAGCATATGAATTGCCCAAAAAATGGTCAAATACCCTAACAGGACATATGGATTCAAACAGACGGCGTGGATCACACTGGTCATCACATGGACCCCACCTTTTAATTCACGCGTGTACACAAACCTGTGTACACCCACTGAATGTGGGATCAGAGATCGGGTCAAACAGAGTTTGACCCGATAAAAATTTTAAAAAAAATCGGATTTTCACCTGACTTCTCGCCGCGCTCGCATGCAAAATCAACTATCCGATTTTCATCACAAAATGGCCCACCATCAGGGACCTTTTCCATGATCCAAACCATCCATCTGCTAGGTACGGTCCCACTGACCATAACCATGGGTTGATCCATGGTTGGAGGTTACCTGCTCCTGCTCAGGCCTTGCAAAGGGAAGACGCTGACGGGGAGGAAAACTCCACATCCGCTGATGCGCTGGAAAATCCGGTCGTTGGAGAACGTTGGACGGAAGCCACGTACACTACAGTAGCCTCGTCACCCCTACAGTTTCTAAAAACACACCCCCTACCCGTCGAAAGGCGGAAAGAATCCTTTCCCTTTTTAGCAAGTGTAAATCCCAACCTTCTCTCACCTTCTAGAAGCTTCATCCAAGCAATCCAGAGCATCCAGTCAAGGGCTAGCCGAAAATCTCGTAAGGAAGGATGAGATTTTGGCCAGTCACAGCCACATCTCGTACCACCTTCATTTTAAGACAACTATCACCAAAACCATCCACACCCACCATGAGGTGGACCCCACATCACTAATAGGCCATATCAGGACCATCCAAACGGCCCTAATCTATAGATTAGCCACTCAGTTAAGAAATGCCATTACCAACAGTCATCTTCCTTAAACGGACTATGAGAACCCACCTTTTACGTGGGTGGCCCATTCACCCATCCAAGTCGTTCATCGCGTAGCCCACCCCCTCTAATACCTAACTGAGTTTAGATCATTCATCCCTACACAAGATCTGATTTGCAGTGAGGCCCTAATGACAACCTATTCTCTACCGACTTGCATTAATAGCATACTAATCTCAGAGATTAACCGTAGAAGGACCTAGAAATAGGAAAGGCTATAAATTAAGAGCCGTGTGTTAGGGTGAATCCCGAGGAAAAGAGAAAGAGAAGAAATAGAATGGGAAGGTGAGAGAGAGATCTCGGCGCTGCTGGTGCGAGTTGTAGTCTTAGTAGCAGCTCGACTCGGCCCAAGTCGCTCAGTTCTGAGAGAAAAACTGGGAGAGAGGAAGGAGGTAATGAGAAGAGAAAGAAGATCAGAAGAAGAAGGGAGAAAGAGAGAAGAAAATGGTGAGAGAAAGAGAGTTTTGGGCATGATAGCCGCTGAGACGAATTTCCAGCCGTCCGTTTGAGAGCCCTTAGTCACGCAATAGAATCATTTCACCAGCTCAAACCCTCTACCAGCTCAGGTAAAAGAGATCAAAACCCATCCCTGTCTTATATTCGAATCAAACCCATCAATGTCCAACCCTGGTTAGATAATTCCGTCTATTTCTCTCTCAGTTATTGAAGGATTGCACCACTCGGCTGGTGGTGTTCTCAGTCCCCTCAACTTGGTTGCAAGTTGAGCGACTCAGCACCATTCCTGGATGGTAAAACCCGATCCGACTCCATGGCAGTGGTCGGTTTGACCTAATACAACCGCACCATCGAGCATCTCGTGTCGATCTTGGCCACTACTGGAGCATCACACCAAATCGTTGGACAAGTCAATTGAGTCGTGCGGTTTCTGAGTTGGGGACTCACCCACGTTTCTGGTGGAACGCTAACTCGGTTCGATCCTGTGGACCCTTCTAAATCTAGCCACTCTCACCTGCAAGAAAGACCAGTAGGTACAAATCAGTAACTATTCTACCTTAGAAGGGATTCCTACCCACAATCTGTTTAATCAAGATCCTTGCATCCACATCTCACGGCAAGAGGGACTTCTGATCTAGGTGAGGAGCATCCCCTATAGCTTCTTCCTTTCACAAATTGCCATGTGGATTAAATCTCTAATATATAGAATTTTAGAAAATTATTAATTCCTAGCTATCTTGAATTTCATGAAGTAATTGTCTTAATGCCATATTTCCTTATAATTATGTGTATGATGTATTGTCTTGCAAACTCCATGCCACATTATGATTGTTTTCTTATGTTGAGAAAGGAAAGCTTTCATACTAGCTCATTTGTGAATTGTGAGACATTTCCTTCATGACTGTCTACGTTCTTTAAACTCTAAATTAGTTGGCATTATCTTGTGGATAGATCTTGCAATATGGGAAATGAAAACTGTTTACATGTGGTGTAAAGTGACGATTAGAATTCCATCCTTCATAACTATCATGGGTTTGTCATAACACAAAAATTCCTCTTGTCATCTTAATTTACATCATGAACATAACTGTAATGAGACGACTTATGTTTTATAAACTCTTATTTTATTATACATTGTGAGTAGTATGAAGATTGAGCATGAGAATAGTCCTTAAGGGATATAGAAGGACTCTTAGATAATCCGAATGATATTACCTCACTTGAACATTTACATGACTCTTGGTGAGCCCTCCTTTGAATATAAAGAAATCATGGAAGTTCAAACGGAATGCATAGTTGGATATTTGAAAGTTGAAGGTCATCACTATTCTATCAAAGTAATGTATATATGTATCATGGTGCATAACATCCACGCATAACATGTGAGCTTTTCCAAGTGTTCATCGTAAGTCACATCTTGTTGGGTTGTGCAAGGTTTTATTACCTAAGTCCAACCATCAGGTTTGTGCACTTGTACACTTTGGGCCGCTCTTTCTTTACATGAGGCTTTTTCGGGATTTTATACCTCCTCGGGCATACCCTGAGTATTTTTCCAGGAGGTCATCCTTGGGCGCACTCACCTTCATGGCCTTTTCCAGATAGTCTACCTACCACGGGCAGTCTTTTATTTTGACAGCTGGATTGCATACCCAGATCTATGACTTGAGCATACATTCATACACATATACATTCATTTATAACTTCATGATTAGTCTCCTTGTAATTTGAATGTGTTGTATATGTATTTGTATTGCCCTGTGAATTATATATGAATCGTTAATCTATTTTGGAATGATGTGTTATGGTCAAATCTATGAGGTAAATTCCCACTTAGTTTTCACTCACCCAATAGTGCGGTTGCACCAAATAGATGCAGGAATGATAACAGGTGGAGACCCCTAGAACGAGATTCCAGGGACGGCTAAGGTGGAGTTTGGCAAAGGAGAGTTCTATGTGAATGTTGTTGAGCCATTGGAGCTCTAGGATTTACTTGCTTTGTATTTCAGATTTTGTGTCTTGTTTGAGTAGTAATAAAATATTTCCTTATTGTTGGATTTCATTTTGTTCCCACTTAAATGTGTTAAACTTCCGCTTTTGTCACTCTTGATATCCTTAGTTTATGCAATATTGCCTTACTCCATATTATGAGATTTGCCGCTATTTAGATGTATATTAGTCCACTTCACAACGTAATACTCGGGTTCTCAATGAGGATTAGACTATCCTCAGGTTTTAAGGACCAGGGTGTTACACACTGCAAAGGCTTTAAATGCAATTACTTGTGCACTATCACCTGTTGAATTCAAAAGAATTATATCCTGTGATACTACAAAGCAAGCTTGAGATATTTTAGAAATAACACATAGGGAACAACAATTGTCAAGAAATCTAAAGTCCAAATCCTCACAACCAAATTTGAGAAAATACGTATGGAAGAAAGTGAAACTTTCATGGACTTCTGTACAAGATTGAATGACATTGTCAACTCTATGTGAGGTCTTGGTGATAGAATCGCAGCAAGTAAGGTCTGTGCAAAGATATTATGCTCACTACCTGAACGGTTTAATTCAAAGGTAACTATGATCCAAGAACTTCGTGATACGGATAATATAAGGGCATAAGAATTTGAAAGTACCCTGGTTTGTCAATTAGCGTGAGTATTGAGTCTGTTAGACTACAGAGCCTGATAGGAAGATCATTTCAAGCGTCTGCCTCACCGGATGTGTGCAACCTCGCCACAAGTAAATCTGAGCCTCACATCCCTTGTCCCAAATCACCAGGTATACTAAAACCCTTAAAAAATGATAGAATATCATAGGGTTTTTAGGGTAAGAAAACATTTTTAAAATAGAAAAATTATCTAAGTTTTCTTACCTTGTCAATTTTATCGATACAGATCTCGATATGATCGACCTACACTATCGAGTCCTCGATGCTCCATCGATACCATCGAAAAGAGGACCAAATATGTCTAGTAACCATATAGATATCTGGACGAAATTATTGATGTATCGATACACCTATCGATATCATCAATATTCAAATTTTGAGTCTATCGGAAGTGACTCGATAGTATCGACAGGCAGAATTCCGGCGCCCCTGTTTTTCTTAAAGAATATCATATAAGCTTCGATATATCGAAGCCTCCACGATACCATCGCAGTTCAAACCTCGATGATATCGGTAGGCCCTCGATGATATCGATCTTGGGCGCCAAGATCTCCAGCAACATATTTTAGGATGTTTTATCTATGATCGGGGGTCACTCGATAGATCAGGTAACATCTCGAAAAAATCCGTACAAAGACCCGAGTACCACCTCAGGCAGAAATCACCCAGGACCAAATCCTTTAGAAATTAGACCAAATTAACTAAGTTCTAAACTAGATTATCTGTGAAATTAGCACTAATCACTTTAAATATGAACTGCAAGACCCAAAACTTGCAGAATCATCGACGCTACAATACCCTATAATCTAGAATCAATCTCATTACCCAGTTGCTCTTGGGAGCATCACGAAGCTCCGTATTGGACCTGGACCGCACGTCGAAAGTTTGATTACCATGAAACTAAACGATTATGACCACCTTGCTGGGCTTGACAACCATCTCAGAAATCAAGTCTTGACTGTGTCCAGAAATGTACAACTTGAGCCCGGAGCAAAGTGTGTGAGAAATGTGAATATTTTTTGAAATAAAATCCAAACTTAAGTAAACTGAGATGTGTCGCTTGCGGGCCAATTCTAAGGTTTCAAACCGTCAGAATCTGACCCAACTACACCCTTAGATTAAGAAAAATTTCCAACACACGTCAGTGTACTTGTGGCCCTAATCGAGTACCGGTGACCATTGAACTAAAACTGGTCCGCCACAGTCGATCTGTAAATCTGATCAGACCAAAAACTTAACTCGACCTAGATCCAATGCCAGGGAGCTTAAGTCTAACTGAATGCAGAAAAAGAGCCTCCAAAAGTGCTATGTTGGATCGAAATAGCCCCCATTTGGCTATAACTTAAGTATACAATGACCCTAGGGCCATTCCGATCAGTTCTGGGCCTATATAAGGGCTTTAAACTCTCTCTCTCTCTCTCGCTCATTCCATACGAATTTGAAAAATCTAGGAGAGAGAAGAGAGTAAAGAGAGAAGGAAAGAGAGAGAAAGTGAGAGAGAAAGTGGGAGAGAGTTCTTAGGATTCAATCCCATCACTCCACGGGCTTAGTTACTGCTTCTACATCGCTATTCCAGCAATTCCGACTCCATTCGTAGGTAAGAAACCTAACCCTAATCTGTTTTAGGGTTTTCAATAGTGTAAGTGATGAAGTAGCTAACCTATTTCATGCTATAAGTGACCGTTGTGTCGTAAACAATGGCTTAGTGTTTAAACTGAGTTCGTTCCAAGTCTACCGGTGAAAGGTGCGGACTATAAACATTTAGGTTATGGTTTTCAAGGCTTTCAATGTTAGTTAATAATTTATGACTGACTTGAATGCTATCACATGCTTAGTTACAAGGTTTCCCACACTTTACACTTATATATGAACTATGTTGAACATGTTGTATTCCATGTGTTTGTTGTTATGCTTAAATGAGTATGGAATTGGGCTTCGTGTTTGCCATGATTATTCATCGTGAATATATGGTCGTTATGCATGTGATAACTCCATGGTGAAAGGAATTGTCATAATTCCTGTTATCGCCTACATACGTTATGTATGTTATAGAGTGTAGACTAAGTGTTTGTAAAAATGTCTGAATGAATATGGAATTTAGATCTGTGCTTGCCATGATTATTACTATGAATATATGCTTGTTAGGTATGTGGCAACTCTTTTGTAAAAGGGCTTGCCAGGATATATGTTATAACTAGTCTAATACATTTATGTTGAAATGTGTAGTCTAAGTGTTTGATAAAATGCCTGAATGAAGAAGTGCTTGTGTAAATATATGTAATGAGGGTGTTGAGATGAGATTCTCAATTCCCTTATCTATGGTACAGTTTCCTTGATGTGATCTATCTTACTACTCTGCGATTTATAGATGAAATGCTTATGTGTGGTTACATATGTAGCATGTGTATGTGGAAATGCTCAAATGAAATTTATATTTAGATTTGGTTGTCACATGTTATCATTGATTATCACCTGCGAATGCTATCATTTGAAGTGTGATTGGGACTACTACGTACTCTAGGCAATCGGTAACAATTCCTGGTTAAGTGGCTGAACTAGTCTCACCACATTTGATACGTTCGATGAATCCGAGGTGTACGATGATTGTCGACAGTGGTACCTTGTCGGCTAATTCAGCATACACTTGTACTAGTCGAACTTGTCAAGCAACCCAATTGGCCCGATGTATGTTCACCATATATGGACGCTACTGCTTGAATCTAAGGTACCAAACTCACCAATGGAAAGACCGTTTAACCTTGGTACTTTGATCCGCTAAGACTCACGAGCCAGACATGGTGGTATGGGGCACCGCGGTCGAGCTGTCGGCCTACGCTGGGGCGATGAGCCTCCCCATAGTGACCAGTGAACAACCCAAACTCGTGAGCCAAATACGGTAGTATGGGACACTGTATTCAAGCTGTCGGCCTACACTGATCAGGTGACGAGCCCTTTGTATAGACCTCGAGTATGAAATAGGCCTACCCTAGTACAGCGTGGCTGTGGTCCTCAGTTGGGTTGGCGACGAGCCTTCGAAAATAGACTGTTAGTCGATAGGGCGTCAGTGATATTGACCACGAGTATATTCTTGGACTGCGTTGAGGCGACGAGTCTTTCCGTAGCAATTAGAGTATAAACTAGGCCTACACTAATCAGGTGACGAGCCCTTTGTAGTCACCTAAAACCACAACATCGTATGAGATTTGCTAGGACTGACGACCCTAGAATGGATCATTGTTTGGGAATTGATATAAGGGAGGTACCTTAGCTTCCCAATCCTGTTATATGAAAAAGACTAATAAGAACTTGGTAATCATGCTCAGGCACCGCACTGCATGTGCCGTTTGGTGTTGAGTAGAGAACACTAAGGAAGTGACTGAAATGCGCGACCGTTAGATGAAGATCACAGATGGAGTGCAGGCAAGGGCATGCATCATTTATACATACCATTCTTGCATTAATCAGAGTACTTAGGGATGTTGATTGTATTATGTTATCATTACTACTTGACTAAATTGATGACATGTTAACCTTTACTTTATTGTTCCACTAAGTTGATCACTCACTCCCACGTTACGGGACAGTGTTGTACACACCAACTAGACCTTGTCTTAGTTGCAGGTGAAGGCGATGCCTACGAGGCAGAGCCGGACTATGAGGATGACGAGGAGGCATTCTCTTTCATGTAGTTTTCAGGCGGCTTTATGTGAGTCGCGGCCTGATCGACGGAGACTTCTGGGATGTTGACTAGATGCCCTTACACATGATATTTTGTCTTTTTTGAAACACACATGTATATTCATTTTTGGTCCATTTTGGGAAGTATACATGCATGTATTTAACCTGGTAACATGTTCACACTCTGGAGACTTACAACAGTTTATGTACTTTATATATCTATCACAGTCTTTCGCTTGCTTATTTAACTATCTCTGGAGTATGATATGTTGTTTTGGTATAATCCCACTCATATTTAATGCACTAATATGAACAATATTCAATCATCATCATCTATGTTGCATAAGTAATGCGTTGGAACTCGGGAGTAGAGCTTATGCTCGACCCCCGATTTTCAAGGCATTATAAATCGATATTCAAATATCGATGATATCGATGTTGTATCGATTGCATCGAACATGGACATAAACCATCCAACAAGCTTTATAGAAAATCCTTTTGATTTACCGATGCATCGACACAACTATCGATATCATCGATATCCAAATTTCGATAATCTCGAAGGTTCCTCGATCACTCATGAAAACCTGAAATATTTCAAGGCAAGTCTCTCTTATTTTTCAAGTGTCGATGGATCAAATCTCTCATCTATGGAATCGAAGTTCGAAATCCGATGACATCGACAATCGTTTCGATTCATCGACTAGCTGGCAAAAGGTTTTAAAAGCGTATGACATTGAGTTCGAGTCATCGAGCGGACCATCGATGCGACCAAGAGTATACGCTCGATGATATCGAACTCTGTCATAAATGTGACCGTTTTATATCCGTTAAAACGTTTTTCCTATATATATAGAGGACTTGTCTATTGTTGTTGTGAGAGAAAGAAGAGAGAGATTTTGAGTGTTTAACCTTATATCTTATACCCAAAGCCCTTGATATTCAATAGAGTAGATTGGGGAATGAACTTCCGCATTCAAGGATCCTCCAGCTACTACCTTAATGGCAAATCATTAAGCTGGGATGCCTTGAATGCATAATTGATTGAAATCACTCTATCTTCCTTATAGGAAAATCTTTTGAGAGTAGGATTTCATCATAACCTTGACCCAACCCGCCACCATGCATTGGTACATCTTTTGAGTTGTGGATCAAGGAGACCGAAGATTCTTCATTAATAAAGGAGGAGATCTTCGTCAATAAAGGAGGAGATCTTCGTCAAACGTGCTTAATGGGACTCATCCACTTATCTATAAGTATCTAGAGTCCAAAGGACACTTCTGATAATTCCTTTTTTAGGATTGGGACTTAGGTGTTTCTCAACCCTTTAAGCCCTCGTAGGAGGCCTCCGGCGGGAGTGTACGTGGTGGGTGTGTTGTGTGGACCCTTGCTCTATGGAGAGCATAAACATCTTGTTGAAGGTGAACCAGTCAAAACCTTAGGTTTGAGGTAAATCAAGTGAAACCTCGGGTTTGGGGTAAACCACGTAAAACCTCCGGTAGGGTCTTATCGAAGATCCTTGGCCGGTGTGCCTAAAAGTGGGTGCGTTGTGTTGACCCTTACTCGTGAGAGTATAAACAGTCAGCCTCAGTGTAGATTATAAAGGTTGAAGGTGAACCTAATTTAAAACCTTAGGTTTGAGGTGAATCGCTATGAAACCTCCTTAGTGAAATCCGGCACACTCAAGGGTTGAGTGCATCTGCCGGAAGTGGCGTAGACTGATCGTCGAACCACTATAAAAATGACTGTGTTTGAGATTGCTATCTTACTGAATGTGTGATTTACTTTAATATTTTTAATATCTGAATATCTAAGATCGCACCTCACACACATATACAGTCACATCCATCATAAACTAGTTTGTATACTGTTTACTTTTTAAGTTTGTGATTGGATCCTCTACAAGGCTTAGAAGCCAATAGAGTTATTTTTGAGTAATCCTAATATGAGCTTGTTGTTAAGATTAGTGCAATAGGATTTTAAATAAATCATAAAAACTGTAAAAGTCCTATTCACCCCCCCTCTAGGACATATTGGCATATCCCTACTTCAACTAAAGTGGTCTTTACCACTATTTCAATTGGTATCAAAGCGGGTCTCTCTGGCTTCACCACCTAGAGAGTGATCTTGACTGAAGTTCAGAATATGGCCAAAGGAGAGGGCTCATCAGTCACTAGGTCTCCAGTATTTGATGGCTTAAATTATGCATACTGGAAGGCTAGGATGCATTACTTTCTGAGATCTTTGGATCATAATGTTTGGGATATAGTTGAAAGAGAATACGTGCCACCAACTGGACAAATCATACTTGACAGTGGCACAACCATCACAAAACCCAATTCTAAAGAAAAGTTGACGGTGTTTGACAAAGAAAAACAGATTGCTTAAGCAATAGCTATGAACGTCATCTACTATGTCGTGTCCCAAGACATCTTCATCAAATAAGTATGTGTGAGACATCCAAAGAAGCATGAGATCTATTGGAAACAACCCATGAAGGCACAAGCACTGTGAAGAGCTCCAAACTACAACTTCTGACTTCACAGTTCGAAAGTTTCAGAATGGAAGAGCATGAGACCTTTATGGAGTTTTTCACAAAGTTGAATATCATCTATAACTCCATGGGTGATTGGGAGAAAAAGTTCCGGTACCAAAAATCTGTAGAAAAATCTTAAGATCCCTACCTAAACGATTTAATCCCAAAGTAACAACAATTGAAGAGTGTAGGAACATAGATGAAATGAAAGTAGAAGAACTGGTAGGTTCCCTACAAACTTTTGAACTTCACTTCAAACAAACCCAAAAATCCAAAACAACTATCATAAAAACTTCTAAGAAAACAATACATGAGAACAATGAGAGCGAAAAGGAAGATGAAGATGAGGGAGTGGCTTTGCTGGCACAACAATTCAGGAAGTTCTTTTAGAAAAATCGTGGCCGGCCTTCCAGAGGAAGAAAGGTGAACAACAAAACTTCCACAGGAAAATTTGGTAAAAGGACCAAGGAACCACAATGTTATGCCTGTCAGGAGTATGGAAACCTATCAACCGAACGCCCAAACAGAAAAACTAAGGGCAAGGCAATGGCTGCCACGTGGGATGATACTGAAGAGTCAAATTCAGAATCTAGTGACTCAGAAAGTGATGGAGATCAAAAATCATTGAAAATTCTCATGGTCTCTACTACTTCAATCATTCCCACGGAATCTGAAAACGAGAAAGAACAGTAAGCCACTAAATCATTTCCATCTGATAATGAGGAAACTGGAGAAGAAGAAGAAGAGGATAAACTACAAGATGACTTATAATCAACTGTATATTCATAGCATCAAAGTGGTTAAAAGACTTGGAATATCTGAGAACAAAAAGGAATTACTGCAAAAAGATTTAGATAAAACTCTAGAAATTAATACACATCTAATCAATGATTTACAGTAATATCACTCTGACAATGATAGACTTGAGAGAATTAACTCCTTTCTTATATCCGAGTCTGAAAAACAAAACAAACAGGTTGAGCAATTAAAAGACAAAAATGTGCTCCTTCAAAATGAAAATCATACACTTCTGTTTGATCTAAAAGAGTCCAGAAAAATTGTCAAGCTAAACTGTAAGTTTTCCCAGAGTGGTGAGAAGTTAGAAAAACTTTTAGGTATGGAAAAATCTGGAAATAACAAAAATGGCTTAGGATATGAGAAAGTTAGAGCTAAAACTGGGTATGAAACACAAATACTTGAAAAATCTGATGCCTCCAGTAGCAACACAGAAACTAATCAAGTAGTTGAATCAAATAAGAAAACTAAATCTACTACAAATAAGAACCCTCTCACAAAGTGGATAATTAAAGAAAAGAAAAATTGTCTAGCTACTCACTCAAATCACTTAACAGGCAATGACACTAAGTGGTACCTAGACAGTGGTTGCTCAAGACATGTTATAGGTGACATGTCCCTTCTTTCAAACTATAAGAATCTTTATAATGGGATAGTCACCTATGGAGATGGAACCACTGCTAAAGTAATTGGATAGGGAATCATAAAAGGGATTAAATTGCTTAAAAATGATAATGCTTTCTGCATAGAAGGTCTGACACATAATCTCCTAAGCATATCTCAAATCTATAATAATAGGCATGTGGTTAAATTCAACAGATAGGAGTGCGAAATCCTAAACCAATCAGGAAAATCAGTAATGAAGGGTCATCACACAAGCAACCACTGCTACATTATCAAAGGCATAGAAAGGACTGATGCCTAGAAGTACTGAACAGAGAAAAACAAGTCCAGATCATGCATCTAGATTTGGATATTTGGTGAAATGATGCAATTTTTGCTGAGCTCTAAATGATATACCTGAGGTTCCTCACCTCAATTTTTTGTACATAAACATCTTGATGTTTATAATTTTAATTTGTACAAATCTTATACAAAATTTTGTTGTGTATATGTCAGATTTAAAGATGATCCATACTATACCTATATGTCTGTCGATATTTGGGCTAATGAAAAATACTCATCTTCGATATGACTATTGATAAGTCATGTGCATTTTTGATCAAATCGATCAACTATCGATATCATTAACATCTCTTCAGAATGTGAAAAATCACATGATCGAGACTATCATCGAAGCTATTGTCGATAACATCCAATGAGGATCATCAATATAATTGAAAGAAAGTTCAATAGTATCGAAGACTGCTGGACGATAAAAGGCGGTCGAGCAGAAAAATTCTTTTTTTTTTTAAAAAGCTTTCCACTCTTTTCTGCTCGAATCCTCGGTCGGAAGTCCATCGGTGGGTCCTAGAAGCTTCTTGCAAACTGGTATTATCCTTCCATTCCTTTCATTTCAGGGTCTATCTCACTTTTGGTTGGGCATTTTCTGAAGAATTTTGTCCTCCTTACATCCCTCTTATTACCCATCCTCACCTTTACCTGTCTCGTACACTGAGAAATCATGAACAAAGGGAAAGGTAAGTCTCTTCACTCGTTACGATCAAAGAACTTGCAATCAGAATCCAGTAGGTGTCAACCTATTTCGATAGAAGGACATCTACTCACCATTGTTGAACGTCTAGTGCTCAATAGTGCTATTGAATCTTTTGGAGTGGACTTACTTTTGGAAGTAATGGGTTGGCAGAACATCCTCAATCTTGGAGGATCGTATCAACTAAGGGTGATCCAATAATTCTTCAATCACTGTCGTGTCACTAGTAATGATCCCCCTAGCATTCAGGTCGAACTTGCACATTACTCAAAGATAATCACTCCGATCACCCTGGCTCATCTTCTAGATCTTGATGTCACTCGGATTCCAGTGACTAACAGGAATCTCAACGGTCTGGGTGTATGGGGAGAAATTACTCGTGCATTATGTCAAGGCACTACCGTTCCACGAAATGATGACAATTTCCTTCACATCAACTATCTTGGACCCTCTTTCAAAATTCTTCATAACATTTTTGGGTCTAATGTATATCCCTGTGATGTCGAAGGAAATCATCTCTCTCCATTTATGATCAATGTGTTGTATAATATACATCAAGAAAATCAAGTGTGTCTACTACTTTTCTCCTCAAGCAAATCATTCATGTAATTCAAAGGCAATTATCGAGAGAAACTGTGCTTTCCCGTACTCATATGTAAATTAGCACATCATGTGGGGCTTCCTGCCACATCTGATACTGTGTATCCTGAAGCATGGTTCGACAGTATTGCAGCCCACGAAGCCCAACAGTTGTATCTCTCTTCGTCTCCCCCCAGGCTTCGCTTTCCCATGCCAAGGGGTGTCCAACATGCTCAACCATCGATTCAGCCTACACATGGAGGGTCAAATCGCACGCCGATGGTCAGCCCAGAGTCAATCACGAACCACCAAACTCATCATCTAGAACAACACCTTTTGATTGGGATGGCAGGGATGGAGCAACGGTTGTACAACTGTGAAAGGCGTCTCACCACAATCGAAGAGAAGGTCGACGTCCTCCAGCACTGTAACACCCCAGATTTTTCCTAACTTGGCAATGGTCATCCTTGGATGTAGAACTACCATAGGACCTTATTCTGCCGTGATTAGGCAGTAATTTAATTAAGTATTAATAGCTTGAATCACCTTCTATACAAACTACAAAGGCCCGAGTACCACCTCAGGTAGAAATCACTCAGGACCAAATCCTTTAGAAATTAGACGAAATTAACTAAATGTTAAACTGGATTAGCTGAGAAATTCACTTGAACCACTTTAAATATAAGCTGCAAGATCCAAAACTTGCAGAATCATCGATGCTACATTACCCTATAATCTAGGATCAATCTCATTACCCAGTTGCTCTCGGGAGCATCATGAAGCTCCGTATCAGACCTGGACCGCACGTCGAAAGTCCGATTACCGCGAAACTAAATGCTTAGGACTGCCTTGCTGGGCTTGATAACCATCTCGAAAATCAAATTCAGATAATATCCAAAAAAGAATAACTTGAGCCCAGAGCGAAGTGTGTGAGAAACGTGAATATATTTAGAAATAAAATTTGAATTTAAGTAATCTAAGTCGTGTCGTTCACGGGCCAAATATAAGGATTCAGACCGTCATAATATGACCCAAATACACACTCGGATCAGGGAAATTTCATACACAGGTCAGGGTACTTGTGGCCCTGATCGGTGATCGTGGACCGTTGAACTGAAACTGGTCCGCCACAGGCGATCTGTAAACCCGATCGGACCAAAAACTCAGCTTTACCTAGATCCAACATAAGGGAGCTTAAGTCCGACCTTAGGCTCAAGGGGGGCTCCGGAAGTGCTCCGTTTAGCTGAAACAGATGCACTTTGGACATAACCTAAGTATAGTAAGGCCCTAGGGCTATTTTCGTTAGTTCTAGGCCTATATAAGGACCTTAAACCCCCTCTCTCTCATCCCATGCGAATTTGAGAAAACCTAGAGAGAGAAAAAAGAAGAAAAAGAAGGAAAGAGAGAGAGGGTGAGTGAGCGACTAAGAGTTTATTCTTGGGATTCTATTCTGCTATTCTACGTGTCTATCCATCACTACCAAATAACTATTCCGGCGATTCTAACTTCGTTCTTAGGTAAGAAAACCTAACCCTAATCTGTTCTATGGTTTCAATTGTCACTAGTAGCGAAATAGCTGACTCAACTCGTGCTATAGGTTGTCATTCCATCGTTGACGAAAACTTAGAGTCTCTATCGAATTCGTTACGCTTCAACGGTGTAAGGTGCGGACTATACACGTATAGGTAATGGTTTTCAAGGCTTTCAATGTCGGTTAATGATTTATAACTGACGTGGGTGTTATTTCACATACAAAATGCGTCGTTTGTTTCGCCTTACAATTATATATGAACTATGAAGAATATAGTGTATTCTATGTATATATTGAGATGTTTGAATACGTATGAAATTTGGATTTGTGCCTAACATGATTATCTGTCTTGGATATATGCTTTTTATATATGCAAGAACTCCTTAGCGAAAGGATTTGCCCTAAATCACGTCACTGCCAATATACGTTATATATGTTAAGTGTGTAGCCCAAGTGTTTGTGGAAATGATTAAATGAATATGGAACCCGGATTCATGCATGTCATGATTATTCGCTGTGGGTATATGCGTATGGCATACAGGGCAACTCCCTAGTAAAAGGATTTGGCCTAATACATGTGTAATCAACATACATCAGGTATGATGATGTATGTAGTCTAAGTGTTTGTAGAAATGTCTGAATGAGCTAGTTGTTACTAAGAAGTACTTTGTATGAGGGTTGAGATATGAATCTCGGTTACCTCAATTATGTGTATGATTTACTCCATATACGTTACATTATCATGTCTGTTTTATTTATGGAATGAATGTGGGTGAAATCATGTTTGTGTTGCACTTTACATCATGTTCATATGATTGTAAGAATTGAATTATTTGTTCATTATTGCTTTGATTGTCTCACGTGATTACCTGTTGAAATTGAATGAGGTTGGGACTATGATATAGTCCAGGCAATCGGTAACAGGCCCTGATTTGGTGGCTGAGGTTGTTTTGCCCGCAGGACGTGTTCAACGAATCTGAGCCGTACTTCGGTTGTCGATAGTGTTTGGCCATACAGAGTGCTCACGCATTTCATGTCGATCAACTCGATGTGTGCTCGTACTAGTCGAGCTCGTCAAGTACCCCGATTTGCCTATTGTATGTTCACCATATATGGACGCTAATGTTTGAACGTAAGGTACCAAACCCACTAGTGAAACCCCGTTAACAATAGTACCTCGATCCGCTAAGACTCATGAGCCGGACACGGTGATTTGGGACACCGTGGTCGAGCTGTCGGCCTACGCCGAGGTGGCGAGCCCACCCGTAGTGACCAGTGAGCAACCAAAACTCGTGAGCCGAATACGATGGTATGGGACACTGTATTTTAGTTGTCGGCCTACACTGATAAGATGACGAGCCCTTCGTAGTGACCTCGAGCATACCCTGAACCTGCGTTGAGACAATGAGCCTTTTTGCAGTAATCAGAGTATAAACTAGGTCTGCACTGATCAGGTGACGAGCCCTTTGCAGCGACCTAGAACTACAAGATCGTATGAGAGTTACTAGGACTGACGACCCTAGGATGGATCATTGTTTGGGAAATGACATAAGGGAGGTACCTTAGTTTACCAATCTTGCTGTATGAAAAGGACTAACAAAAACTTGGTAATCACGCTCATAACATCGCACTGTATGTGCCCCAGGTTGAAGAACATAGAGGGAAGAAAGCATGCCGTGACCCTAAGATGGTGTCACACGAGGGAGTCTAGGCGAGGGCATGCATCATGAATACATTTCATCCTTACATTAATAAGAGTATTTAAGAATGTCTGATATGTCTGCTTTATCATTACTGCTTAACTGAGTTGATAACATGTTAACCTTTGCTTTATTGTTCCACTGAGTTGATCACTCACTCCCACGTTACGGGATGGTGTTGTACACACCAACCAGACCCTGTCTTAGTTTCAGATGATGGTGATTCTTGCGAAGCGGAGCCGGACTTTTATGACAATGAGGAGGGTTTATCCTATATACAGCTATCAGGAGGGTCTAGGTAGACCAGGTTCTGATTCGATGGGATTACAGGGATATATGATTTAGTTGAACGCTTTACATTTTGGTATTTTGTATAATGTGACACAAAACATTTATATATTCAGCCCTATTACATATGCGTATTATGGGGATTTGAAACCACTTATGTACTTTATAATATATCACAGTCTTCCGCTTGCTTTATTTAGTCATCCCTGGAGTATGATATGTTGTTTAGTATAATCCCACTCATGTTTAAATGCACTCATATTAATCACCATTGTCTGTATTACATAAGTAATGCATTGGAACTTGAGAGCTGAGCTTTGCTCGACCCCCGATTTTCATGGCGTTATAAGATGGTATCATGATTTAGATTAAACTTGACCTGGGTTATGATCACACGACGTACGCTGATGCATTTAAACTTAGGTGGGTGCGAGAAAAATGTAAAAGCAAGCTTGGGTTGCCCAGTTTCGCTAATTGGCGAAATTTATCGAAAACGATCGTTGAGATCGGGTCTGTACACATCCGTGATCACTTGAGACAACCCCGAATCGCCCCTAGACCATCAATCGACGGGTTTAGACCACGATTTACCTCATCCCAACCCTTAAAAAATTGATAAATGCAAATATACGTCAGCATAGGACTCGAAATGACCTGAAACGACTCGAAACGGAGTCAGGAGCCTAACGGACCATGTCCAGGAGGACCCAGGATGGGACCCACACATTTTTGGGACCCAGGAGATAGGAGGACCTTGCCCAAAGGGCGAGCCCTTGCCAGAACTTCTAGAGGTCGACGAAGACCTCGCCGGTTTGGTGAGGCCTCGCCGCCAGATGGGCTCGGCCCAGCAGGCCGGCTAGGGCCGACGAGTTTTCAGGGTTGTATGGCCCACTGATGTAAGGTGGGTTGATTTAAACCCCTTCCAACAACCCTTCTCTTCATAAACCACTACTCTAAGCTCTCCTTTCTCCCTGAAAATCTGGTTTTCCCCTCTCAAATCTCCCCTCTATTCTCATATCTTCTTCTTCTTCTTCTCTACATACCCATCTCCACCGTCTTCTTCACAAACCTCCAAATGTTGGGACATTTTTGTGTCCCATAACCTTCACAACCTCCAAATGGTGGGACATTTAGGGCCCGTTCAGCCAACTGCATTAGGTGAGTTTAAGGTGGATGGAATTGTAAAAGTAACAATAAACTGGATTGGGTGTATCCCATGTTTTCCAATACCATGTTTGGAATGTATGCAATTAAAAGTAAATCCTGGGTTTTCCTTTCAAATTACACTTGAAAATTCATCATCATGGGATTTGAAAATCCCATCTCACACTTTCCAACACAAGGCTCATTTTCCAAAGCCCCAAAAATTAATTTTAATCCCATCCCACCCTCCTTCCAAACATATCATTCCCAATCTTGAGGTGGGATTAGCAATGCAATCTCATTTAATACAACTTAAGACCACTGGCCAAATAGGCCCTTAGAGTTTTGGACCTAGAGTGGAGCTCCTAAATTTCAAAAGACCTGACAGTATGGGAAATCTAATAAATTGATAACGTGAACCCTAGGACCTCCTTAGCTGGTATGAGCATATGTGAACTGCTCGAGCATAGTTAAATTCAAGTTCGGGCAACACAATTCCAATCAGACAACTTTTGACCCTAAGCAATAAAAACAATTTCTTATATTAGAAATGGTATAAAATCATCTAGCGTATGAGTGTAGAATTTGAAATAGTATAAAATCATCTAGCCCATAAGCTATTGGATTACCGCTACTCCTAAAATTAAAACTAGGCTATTGGTTACACTACGAATGTAAGAGACTAATTATGCTAAGATAATTGAAAGATAGATTTAGTTAGTTGACTTGATTAGGTTGGAGCGAGACCCCATTCCTTCGTTCAATCCTCTTGGTACTCACAGGCTTCTTTAATAACTCTTAGGAAGGTTGTTTGATTAGTAATTATTCACGCTCAGAGGAAACTTATATATCCCTTAGATTTAACGTTAGGTCAAATCAATACACCCCTTAGAATTGCCTTCTCAAGGGCTTATTACATTCGGGAGCACGGAATAGAGAAACTATATATAAGCAAAATGTTCACGGTTTGAATCGAATTCTCAATCCTGGTAGCTACCAATGAACTCTATGCTCTGATCAAGCAGAAGATCGGGATCAACTAGGATTAAGAACTGATACGACGAATTTTCTGTCCTCGCGAGGCAGAAAGTCTATATTCCGGCTCAGACCCACTACACAACTTTCCTCCCATGTTGGCCCAATCACTTGCAACTAAAAGATTACAATTTCGTCTTTGAGAAGTGTCAAGAACATATAGTCAAAAGAGATTTTCTCTTTAGGCCCAAGCAATTTCTCAAATGGGCAATAGACAGTTAGGAATTGGGTCCTAAATCACATGCCATGTTGGCATACATATTGTGCATATGAACTTAGAAAGATAGCCTGCCTGTTAAGCTAGACATGATTAAATAAAGTAAGTCGGGACCGTGATAAAAGTCCTCCTTTGGTAGGATTAGTCGTCTTGCCACAAACTCACACCCGTCCCTGAAATCAACTACAACCCCCATCGTTTTAGCTCCTTTCTATAACCATAGGTACTAATGCTGTAGTACACATTAGTTATGAATGGAAGACCAATGTATGGAGAGGTCGTTTCCCGTTTTATGTCAAGGATAGGTTCTAAATTACACCTTGTTTCGACATACGGATCAGGACATAGATTCTTGAGCCTTGAGAGTATAAATAATTTTTAAGGGGGGTAGGACATTATGAGCCCAATCTAAGTTAAGCCAGTCTATTCATCCATTGGATCAAAGTGACGCAATGAAAGCGTGGTTGGTGCCTGCCCCACTGGCCCTGGATCGAAGGAAACTGATCCGGATTAAACGAAAGGTTAAGTCACTAAAGGGTCACTAAATAGGAGATGAACCTTCCTTAGGATGTCAATAATGAAGTTACTAGAAGGAAAGCAAGTAGGGTTCAAATATTAAACCAATTCATATTAAAGAATAGGTCTAACAATGGGTATGAGCTGAATTATAATAGCCGAGGTCAGTGTATCCACAATGTGCTCGTTGAATACGAACCCAATAGAAGTCTTAGCCAATTTCAGAGACGAAATTATTTTTAATGGGGGTAGATTATAACACCCTGGATTTTTCCTAACTTGGCAATGGACTTCCTTAGACGTAGAACTGCCCTAGGACCTTATTCTGCCGTGATTAGGGCGTAATTTAATTAAGTATTAATAGCTTGAATCACCTTCTATACAAACTACAAAGGCCCAAGTACTACCTCAGGCAGAAATCACTCAGGACCAAATCCTTTAGAAATTAGACGAAATTAACTAAGAGTTAAACTAGATTAGCTGAGAAATTCGCTTGAACCACTTTAAATAAGAACTGCAAGACCCAAAACTTACAAAATCATCGACGCTACATTACCCTAATCTAGGATCAATCTCATTACCCAGTTGTCTCGGGAGCATCATGAAGCTCCGTATCAGACTTGGATCGTACATCGAAAGTCCGATTACCGTGAAACTAAACGCTTATGACCACCTTGCTGGGCTTGAAAACCATCTCAAAAATCAAATCCAGATAGTATCCAGAACCGTACAACTTCAGCCCAGAGTGAAGTGTGTGAGAAACGTGAATATATTTAGAAATGAAATCTGAAATTAAGTAATCTGAGTCGTGTCGCTCACGGGCAAAATATAAGGATTCAGACCGTCAGAATCTAACCCAAATACACCCTTGGATCAAGAAAAATTTAATACACAGGTCAGTGTACTTGTGGCCCTGATTGATGATCGTGGACCGTTGAATTGAAACTGGTCCGCCACGGGCGATCTGTAAACCCGATCAGACCGAAAAATCAACTTTACCTAGATCCAACATAAGGGAGCTTAAGTCCGACCTTAGGCTCAAGGGGGGGCTCCGGAAGTGCTCCGTTGAGCTGAAACAGATGCTCTTTGGACATAACCTAAATATACTAAGGCCCTAGGGCTATTTTCGTTAGTTATGGGCCTATATAAGGACCTTAAACCCCCTCTCTCTCATCTCATATGAATTTGAGAAAACCCAGAGGGAGAAGAAAGAAGAAAGAGAAGGAAAGAGAGAGAGGGTGAGTGAGCGACTAGGAGTTTATTCCTTGGATTCTATTCCGCTATTCTATGTGCCTATCCATCACTACCAAATTGCTATTCCGGCGATTCTAACTTCGTTCTTAGGTAAGAAAACCTAACCCTAATTTGTTCTATGGTTTCAATTGTCGCTAGTAGCGAAATAACTGACTCAACTCGTGCTATAGGTTGTCATTCCATCGTTGATGAAAACTTAGAGTCTCTATCGAATTTGTTACGCTTCTATGGCGTAAGGTGCGAAATATAAATGTATAGGTTATGGTTTTCAAGGTTTTCAATGTCGGTTAATGATTTATAACTGACGTAGGTGTTATTTCACATGCGAAATGAGTCGTCTGTTTCGCCTTACAATTATATTTGAACTATGTGGAATATAGTGTATTATATGTATATGTTGAGATGTTTGAATACGTATGGAATTTAGATTTGTGCCTAACATGATTATCTGTCGTGGATATATGCTTGTTATATATGCGACAACTCCTTAGTGAAAGGATTTGCCCTAAATCACGTCACGGCCAATATACGTTATATATGTTAAAGTGTGTAGCCCAAGTGTTTATGGAAATAATTAAATGAATATGGAACCCAGATTCATGCATGCCATGATTATCCATTGTGGGTATATGCGTGTGGCATATGGGGTAACTCCCTAGTAAAAGGATTTGGCCTAATACATGTGTAATCAACATACATCAGGTATGATGATGTATGTAGTCTAAGTGTTTGTAGAAATGTCTGAATGAGCTAGTTGTTTCTAAGAAGTACTTTGTATGAGGGTTGAGATATGAATCTCGGTTACCTCAATTATGTGTACGATTTCCTCCATATACGTTACATTATGATGTCTGTTTTATTTATGGAATGAATGTGGGTGAAATCATGTTTGTGTTGCACTTTACACCATGCACATATGATTGTAAGAATTGAATTATATGTTCATTACTGCTTTGATTGTCTCATATGATTACCTGTTGAAATTGAATGAGGTTGGGACTATGATATAGTCCAGGCAATCGGTAACAACCCCTAATTTGGTGGCTAAGGTTGTTTTGCCACGCAGGATGTGTTCGATGAATCTGACCCGTACTTCGGTTGTCGACAGTGGTTAGGCCACACGGAGTGCTCACGCACTTCATGTCATCAACTCAATGTGCGCTCGTACTAGTCGAGCTCGTCAACTATCCCGATTTGCCTATTGTATGTTCACCATGTATGGACGCTAATGTTTGAACCTAAGGTATCAAACTCACCAATGAAACCCCGTTAACCATGGTACCTCGATCCGCTAAGACTCATGAGCCGGACATGGTAGTATACGACTGTAACACCCCAAATTTTTTGCCAACCTGGAATTAGACGTCCTTAGGCAATGGGCCATTCTTAACACCTTATTAACTTGTCAGAACTGAATTCCATAGTCTAAAATCACTTCTGAACCCATTTCCTTCACAAATCTCACCCTTCACCACCTTGATCTACCAATTTTTCTAAGAACTTTCACCCTAGACACTATCTTAAACTAGCTAAGTAGTATAACTTGGATCACTTTATATATAAACTACAAAGGCCTGAGTACCACCTCGACCAGAAATCAGTTAGGACTAAATCCTTTAGAAATGAGACAAAGTAACTAAGTGCGAAACCAGATTAGCTACGAAATCCGTTTGAATCGCTTTAAATACGATCTGCAAGACCCAAAACTTGTAGAATCATTGACGCTAGGTTACCCTAAAACCTAGGATCAAACTCATTACCCGACTGCTCTCGGGAGCACTTTGAAACTCCGTATCTGATCTGGACCGCACGTCGGAAGTCTGAATAACTCGAAGTTAAGGAATTAGGACCGCTTCGCTGGGCTTGACAACCATCTCGGAAATCAAATCCAGATAGTGTCCCACGGCTGTTCGCTTGAGTCTGGAGCGAGAGTGTGAAAACACTTGTTTTCTTTAAAAATATATATCTTGAATAGTAATCCGCATCTTTGCGGATCAGTTTTAAGTAACCAGACCGTCAGAATCAGACCAAATTACACCCTCGGATCAGGAGAAATTTCATACACATTTACATGTACTCGGAATCTCCGATCGAGATCCGCTGACCGTTGAACTGAAACTGGTCCGCCACGCGTGATCTGGAAATCCGACTGAAATGAAAACATAATAGAACGAAGATCCGGTGTCGGTGATCTTAAGTCCGGCCTTTGGCTCAAGGAGGCCCGCCAGAAGTCCTCCGTTGAGCTGAAACTGACCTGTTTTGGTTATAACCTAAGTATACTTTGACCTGAAGTCTATTTCGGTGAGTTTTTAGACTATATAAGGACTTAAACCCTCTCTCATTGCAGCCATACGAATTTGGTTTTGAGAGAGAGAAAAGAGAGAAAGTGTGGGAGATGTGGGAGAATCTCCCTGCCGTGCTTCCCTGCCGCTCCACGAGCTCCACCACCTGATTCTCATCGCTTTTCCGGCGATTCCGACGTCGTTTCTAGGTAAGAAACCCTAACCCTAATCTGTTTTAGGGTTGTATAGGTTGTAGGTTATGAAATAGCTAACCTGTTTCGTTCTTTAGGTTGCCAAACTCCCGTATACGGAAGCTTAGCGAACCTATCGACTCCGTTACGATTCTACGACAAAAGGTGCGGACTTTAGGTGTATAGGTTATGGTTTTCAATGCTTTCAATGTCAGATAATGATAGATTCATGATCTGCATGTAATTGCACATGTACAAAGTGCTTTCCGTTTTCTGTTTCGATTAAAGTTGTAGAATATGGAATTTTACATATTCTAGGTATTCGTAGAAAATACCGTATACGTATTTTTTTTGAAAATGTGTTTGACATGTTTATTTGTTGTATGGATATACGATATACGGATAAAATACTTATTTGGCGAAAGGATTCGCCGAAATACATGTTTTACTAATATACACTATGTATGTAGAAATACTGTATTGTAAGGAGTGCCGTATACATGTATATTTTGGAAATGTGTTTGCCATGATTATTTGTCGTATGATTATATAATATATGGATAAATTACTTATTTGGCGAAAGGAATCGCCGTAATACATGTTTGCTTATGTACACTATGTATGTTGAAATTGTGTATTCTAGTAAATACTTTATATGTATAGACTTGGGAGATATAATTGTCATGACTATTTGCTGTATGAATAGGATTTATATGGATAAAATACTCGCTTGGTGAAAGGATAGCCCTAATACATATCTTGCTAACATACGTCAAGTATGTTGAAATAGTGTACTCTAATTGTTTGTGTAAATGCTTGTGAGAGTAAGTGCTTAGATGTTAGTGCCTTAGGTAGGTGTTGAGATGGGAGTCTCAACTACCTTAGAGACATGTATGTTTTCCTCCATGAGGTTGTTTACTTTAACCACTTACTTATGAAATATATGTGTTTGTATTCTTGGTTTTATAGTGCTTCATAACATGCTTATAACATGCCTTATAATATGCTTTATGATATGCTTGATAACATGCTCAACTGATTGTATGATTTTAATTATGTAATGTGAATGTTTAAATTCATAATTACGTTGTATGATCCGTCATGGGTGATGGGGGAGTGGAGCAACGAGTGCGTGCAACAGCCCTGGCAGCCCTAAACGGATAATACCAAGCTTGATTGTATGATTTGAATCTTGATCCATTACTGCTTTATCTATTTGCAATTGAATGTAATTGGGGCTATTGTATGGTCTAGGCAGTCGATAATGGAATCGAATTCGTGGCCGAGATTCATCCGCCACGTAGGACGTGTTTGACGAACCCGAGTCGTGCGTTGCTTGTCGGCAGTGGTTAGGCCACGCGAAGTGTTTATGCACTTCATGTCGTACAACTCAACGGGCGCTCGTGCTAGTCGAGCTCGCCAAGTAACCCGATATGTCTAATGTTTGTTCATCATGTTTGGACGCAACTGCTTGAACCTAGGGTACCAAACTTACCAGTGAAATCCCTTTAACCATGGTACCTTGATCCGCTAAGACTCATGAGCCGGGCATGGTGGTATGGGACACTGTGGTCGAGCTGTCGGCCTACGCTGGGGCCACGTGCCTCCCCGTAGTGACCAGTGAGCAACCAAACTCGTGAGCCGATTATGGTGGTATGGGACACTATATTCGAGCTGTCGACACCTACGACGAGAGCCGAGTATGGTGAGACCTGTACTCGTGCAGACGGGCGACGAGTCCTCTGTAGTGTCTTCGAGCATACTCTAAGGTCTGTGATTGACGACGAGCCCTTCACAGCAACTAGAGCAAGAGTTGAGCCGAGTACGGTGAGATCTGTATTCGAGCTGACGGCTAGCGATTGAGCCAAGTACGGTGAGACCTGTATTCAAGCTGACGGCCGACAATTGAGCCATATACGGTGAGATCTGTATCCGTGCTGACGGGTGACGAGCCCTTTGTGATGCCTTTGCTACACCTCTCAAACCATAATATCATATGAGATTAACTAGGACTAACGACCCTAGAATGGATCATGTTTGGGAATGATACAAGGGAGGTACCTTAGTTTCCTAATACTGCTATTTGAAATGAACTAATAATTACTCGGTAATCATGCTCATCATCGCATTGCATGTGCCTGGTAGATGTGGAGCACTGAGGGATGGACGCATTCACGAACGTAAGATGATGTCGCATGAGGGTGGTTTGGCAAGGGCATACATCATGTCATTTCATACTTGCATTAAATAATAGTAGAAAGTGTTTGATTTTACTGCTTTATCATTACTGCTTTATCATTACTGCTTGACTGAATTGATAACATGTTAACCTATGCTTTATTGTTCCACTGAGTTGATCACTCACTCCCACGTTACGGGACGGTGTTGTACACACCAACCAGATTTGTTGAGTTTCAGGTGATGGCAATGCTTATGAAGCAGAGCCGGACCACTACTATGTTGACGAGGAGGAGTTCTCCTATCTGTGACTCTCTGGCAGGTCTATGAAGACCTGGTATTGTATTGACGGGGCTATGGTACTTGGTATAGAAGACATTACACTTCCTCACATTAGATATATTTTAGAATTGTACCTGTAATTAATTAACCTGGTAACATCATCACACTCTAGAGACTCACCATAGTTTATATATTTTATATGTCTACCACAGTCTTCCGCTTCCAATTTAACGGTCTCTGGAGTATGATATGTTGTTTTGGCTTAATCTCACTCATGTTCAATGCACGAATACAGTCAACATTCAATCATCATTCATTTTGTTGCATAAGTGATGTTCTGGAACTCGGGAGTTGAGTTTATGCTCAACCCCCGATTTTCGGGATGTTACAGATGGTATCAGAGCATGATTTGGATTAAACCGGACCTGGGTTATGGTCACACGACGCACACTGACGCACTCTGACTTAGGAGGGAGCGACAAAACGTTAAAAAAAAAAACTGACTTAGGATTTTCCAAATTCGCCGAACGGCAAAACCGACCGAAATCGACCGCTGAGATTGGGCCCGTACGCACCCATGATCACCCGAAACAATCCCGAATCACTTCTATGCCATCAGTCGATGGGTTTGAGTCGTTCCTTAGAGACGAATGTTCTTAGGTTGTGGGTCAATCACAACACCAAAGCCTAAAACCCCTTTTTACCCAATTTCTTCAAAATCTCTCCTTGCACCACTTCATTCTTTAAATTTTTTTTACATCCTTTCATACCAGATATAAATTCTAATGTATAAATGATGTAGAATAATACTTAAACAAAAAGTTACTATAACTAGTAAATATATGTATATATTGGACTTTTGACAATTCAAACTTTGGAATCTAACCAATTAAATAGGTTATTTGGATATATTAGCTCGTTCTACCCCAAAATCATATATTATATGTCAGACAACTCATTCCAGATTGCAAGATACGTCCGATTTGACCCGAAACGACTCGAAACGGAGTCGTGGGCCACACGCGTCAATCCGGGGGGACCCGGGGCTGACCCGGGGTACCATTGGCCCCTTGGGAGGGTGGAGAACACCACCAAGCTGTGGAGGCGCAGTGCCAGACAAGGTGGACCGCTGTGGAACCGCGGTGGACCGCGGTCCAGTGGGCCCGAGCGGGCCGCAGTTCGTTGCTGGCCCGTTTTCAGCCACTTATTTTCTGTGATTTTGGTCCGACTTAAAAAAGTCATATCTCCCTCGTTATAACTCTAATTTAGGTGATTTAAAAGTTAAATTTAAGCTTGATAAGTCTAGTTTCATATAAAAATAAGTAAAAAATATAATAAAATATTTAATATAGTTAAATATGGATCGTTGTGTCAACTGTCTGAAAGTTATTAGTTTGGATAGCTACTGCTTCTAGAATTTTTAGAATTTTTTCTACAAGACAAAATCTAATGAAATTGGTAGAGATGAAGTATACTTGATGATGAACTACTAGAAAAATAATTAAAATAATAGACCAACTAAAAATGCTAGAAAAGGCGTAGAACTTCCCTAGGCCCGTATGGTGCCTACCAAATTTTCTGGGGGACCCCTTGTTCACGTCGTTTTTGCCCCCTCTCTCTCAAACGTCCCTCCAAGACCACCTTTCTCTTTTGGCTTGCTGTTTTACCTCTCAAACCTTCCCTCTAATCACTCATTTCATCATTTCCTGCCCAACTCATCCTCTTCCAACGTTTACAACATAACCTACTCCCTACCCTCTCCATTCTCTTTCTTTTGATCACTTACATGCCCCATTTGAAGCTCAAATTCGGGTAAGCTCTCAACCCATCCCAGCTATTCATTTTCCTTCTTCAAATCCTATCTATTGGGCCTCTACGACGTCTGTCGAGACTCCAATCCGTGGAGAACCAAAAACTCCAACCCCCAATATCCCCTTATCCTCATTTTCCATGACTCTATCCGAGCATGTACGGCCATTTTCTTGGAGGCCTAATCATCCATACTATGTTTGGAATGTAGGCAGTTAAACATAAATCCCATATTTTTCTTTTCAAATTATACTTAGAAATTCCTCATCCTGGGATTTGGAAATCCCATCTCACACTTTTCCAACACCAGGCTCATTTTCCAAAGCCTATAAAAATTAATCCCCACCCACCCTCCTACCAAACCAGCCACTCCCAATCCCGAGGTGGGATTAGCAATACAGTCCCATTTAATACAACCTAAGACCATTGACCGAATAGACCCTTAGAGTTTTGGACCTAGAGCGGTGCTCCTAGATTTCGACAGGCCTGACTGTGTAGGAAATCCAACGAATTTATAATGTGAACCTTAGGATCTTCTTAGCTAGTATGAACATGGGTGAAATGCTCTAGCATAGTTAAATTCAGGTTCGGGAAATTCAATTGACAACCTTTGACCCTAAGTGATAAAACCCTTCCTGTATTAGAAATGATGTGAAATCATCTAGTGTATGAGCATAGACTTTGGACTCACCTATGGATTCCCGCTACTCCTAAATTAAGACTAGACTACTGGTTAGGCTAAGGAAAGTAAAAGACTAATTAATTATACTAAGCCAATTGAATAATAGACTTAGTTATTCGGCTTAACCGACTCAGACCCACTACACAATTTTCTTTCCGTGTTGGCCCGACCATTTACAACTAAAAGTTTATAATTTTGTCCTTAAAAAGTGTTAGGAGTATATAGTTGATAGAGACCTTGTCTTTTAGGCCTAAGGAATTGCCCAAATGGGCAACAGATAGTTAGGAATTAGGTCCCAAATCGCAAGCCATGTCGGCATACATATTGTGCTTATGAACGTAAAAAGATAGCCTGCCTATTAAGCTAGACATGATTAAATAGGATAAGTCTGGACCACGACAAAATTCCTTGGTAGAATTAGGCATCTTGCCTCAAACTCACACCCATTCGTGATAGCCCCTTTCTATAATCCTAGGTACCAAAACTGATGTAGTGGGAGACCGCATCTCATTTCATGTCAAGGATAGGTTATAAATTACACCTTGTTCTGATGTACGGAGCAGGACATAAATCTTAAGCCTTAAGGGTGAAAATAAAATTTTAAGGGGGGTAGAACATTATGAGCCCAATCTGGTTAGGTCACCTATTACATCTCTTTGATCTGGATGGCGCAGCGGAAGCGTGGTGGACCCTACTCCACTGGCCCAGGATCGAAACTGTGTTTGCTGAATACGAACATTATAGAAGCCCTAACAAGTTCTACTATGAGAAACCGCTTTAGGATGATCTAGTAAGATTTGATTCACTACTTCCTTGGACATAGATAATATCAAGGCTTCTCTTAGACTAAGACCTACAGGGTAACCTTAGACATAGACAAATTGAGCCTTTCAATGATAGACATTCCCTACGTTTTTAGAGTGATCGGACTACGGAGTTACTGAAATATACAACTGCGAAACATTCGCGGCTTGACCCAATTCTCAATCCTATGCAACTACCAACGGACTCACTGCTTGACCGAGCAGAAGACTAGGATTCACCAGGATTCGGAAGGGATACGATGAGTCTTCTACCCTGGTCAGGTAGATGATCGATGTATCGGGATCAAGCCAACTATTACCGTCTCTCCGTGTTAGTCAAACAATGAAAACAGCTATCTTACTCTAAATTGTTGGGAGTTGTCGTCAAGACTCCAAGTAGGTAAAGAAATAAATTGTAGCAAACCATCAGGGTATAAGAAATAGATAAAGAAATAAGTTTTAAGGGGGGTAAACTAAAATGAACCAGCTAGTACATACCCTACCACGCGTAGAAACTTGAAATCAATAAAACTTAGGCAAAAGAAATAATTAAATCTTTCTTTATTACCCTTAGCCAATTTCGGGGACGAAATTTTATTTTAAGGGGGGTAGATTGTAACACCCCGGATTTTTTGCCAACCTGGAATTAGACGTCCTTAGGCAATGGGCCGCTCTTAACACCTTATTAACTTGTCAGAACTGAATCCCATAGTCTAAAATCACTTCTGAACCCATTTCCTTCACAAATCTCACCCTTCACCACCTTGAGCTTCCAATTTTTCTAAGAACTTTCACCCTAGACACTATCTTAAACTAGCTAAGTAGTATAACTTGGATCACTTTATATACAAACTACAAAGGCCTGAGTACCACCTCGACCAGAAATCAGTTAGGACTAAATCCTTTAGAAATGAGACAAAGTAACTAAGTGCAAAACCAGATTAGCTACGAAATCCGTTTGAATCGCTTTAAATACGATCTGCAAGACCAAAAACTTGTAGAATCATTGACGCTAGGTTACCCTAAAACCTAGGATCAAACTCATTACCCGACTGCTCTCTTGGGAGCACTTTGAAACTCCGTATCGATCTGGACCGCACGTCGGAAGTCTGAATAACTCGAAGTTAAGGAATTAGGACCGCTTCACTGGGCTTGACAACCATCTCGGAAATCAAATCCAGATAGTGTCACACGGCTGTTCGCTTGAGTCCGGAGCGAGAGAGTGTGAAAACACTTGTTTTCTTTAAAAATATATATCTTGAATAGTAATCTGGTATCTCTCGTTTGCGGATCAGTTTTAAGCAACCAGACCGTCAGAATCAGACTAAATTACACCCTCGGATCAGGAGAAATTTCATACACATTTACATGTATTCGGAATCTCCGATCGAGATCCGCTGACCGTTGAACTGAAACTGGTCCGCCACGCGTGATCTGGAAATCCGACTGAAACGAAAACATAATAGAACGAAGATCCGGTGTCGGTGAGCTTAAGTCCGGTCTTTGGCTCAAGGAGGCCCACCAGAAGTCCTCTGTTGAGCTGAAACTGACCTGTTTTGGTTATAACCTAAGTATACTTTGACCTGGAGTCTATTTCGGTGAGTTTTTAGACTATATAAGGACCTTAAACCCTCTCTCATTGCAGCCATACGAATTTGGTTTTGAGAGAGAGAAAAGAGAGAGAAAGTGTGGGAGATGTGCGAGAATCTCCCTGCCGTGCTTCCCTGCCGCTCCACGAGCTCCACCACCTGATTCTCATCGCTTTTCCGGAGATTTCGACATCGTTTCTAGGTAAGAAACCCTAACCCTAATCTGTTTTAGGGTTGTATAGGTTGTAGGTTATGAAATAGCTAACCTGTTTCGTTCTTTAGGTTGCCAAACTCCCGTATACGGAAGCTTAGCGAACGTATCGACTCCGTTATGATTCTACGACAAAAGGTGCGGACTTTAGGTGTATAGGTTATGGTTTTCAATGCTTTCAATGTCAGATAATGATAGATTCATGATTTGCATGCAATTGCACATGTGCAAGGTGCTTTCCGTTTTCTGTTTCGATTAAAGTTGTAGAATATGGAATTTTACATATTCTAGGTATTCGTAGAAAATACCGTATACATATTTTTTTTGAAAATGTGTTTGACATGTTTATTTGTTGTATGGATATACGATATATGGATAAAATACTTATTTGGCGAAAGGATTCGCCGAAATACATGTTTTACTAATATACACTATGTATGTAGAAATACTGTATTGTAAGGAGTGTCGTATACATGTATATTTTGGAAATATGTTTGCCATGATTATTTGTCGTATGATTATATAATATATGGATAAATTACTTATTTGGCGAAAGGAATCGCCGTAATACATGTTTGCTTATGTACACTATGTATGTTGAAATTGTGTATTCTAGTAAACACTGTATATGTATAGACTTGGGAGATATAATTGTCATGACTATTTGCTGTATGAATAGGATTTACATGGATAAAATACTCGCTTGGCGAAAGGATAGCCCTAATACATATCTTGCTAACATACGTCAAGTATGTTGAAATAGTGTACTCTGTGTTTATGTAAATGCTTGTGAGAGTAAGTGCTTAGATGTTAGTGCCTTAGGTAGGTGTTGAGATGGGAGTCTCAACTACCTTAGAGACATGTATGTTTTCCTCTATGAGGTTGTTTACTTTAACCACTTACTTATGAAATATATGTGTTTGTATTCCTGGTTTTATAGTGCTTCATAACATGCTTATAACATGCTTTATAATATGCTTTATGATATGCTTTATGATATGCTTGATAACATGCTCAACTGATTGTATGATTTTAATTATGTAATGCGAATGTTTAAATTCATAATTACGTTGTATGATCCGTCATGGGTGATGGGGGAGTGGAGCAACGAGTGCGTGCAACAGCCCTTGCAGCCCTAAACGGATAATACCAAGCTTGATTGTATGATTTGAATCTTGATCCATTACTGCTTTATCTATTTGCAATTGAATGTGATTGGGGCTATTGTATGGTCTAGGCAGTCAGTAATGGAATCGAATTCGTGACCAAGATTCATCCGTCACATAGGACGTGTTTGACGAACCCGAGTCGTGCGTTGCTTGTCGGCAGTGGTTAGGCCACGCGAAGTGTTTATGCACTTCATGTCGTACAACTCAACGGGCGCCGTGCTAGTCGAGCTCGCCAAGTAACCCGATCTGTCTAATGTTTGTTCACCATGTTTGGACGCAACTGCTTGAACCTAGGGTACCAAACTTACCAGTAAAATCCCTTTAACTATGGTACCTCGATCCGCTAAGACTCATGAGCCGGGCATGGTGGTATGGGACACCGTGGTCGAGCTGTCGGCCTACGCTGGGGCCACGTGCCTCCCCGTAGTGACTAGTGAGGAACCAAACTCGTGAGCCGATTATGGTGGTATGGGACACTATATACGAGTTGTCGACACCTACGGCGAGAGCCGAGTATGGTGAGACCTGTACTCTTGCTGACGGGCGACGAGTCCTCTGTAGTGTCTTCGAGCATACTCTAAGGTCTGTGATTGGCGACGAGCCCTTCATAGCAACTAGAGCATGAGTTGAGCCGAGTACGGTGAGATCTGTATTCGAATTGACGGCTAGCGATTGAGCCGAGTACGGTGAGACCTGTATTCGAGCTGACGGTCGGCAATTGAGCCGCATACGGTGAGATCTGTATCCGTGCTGACGGGTGACGAGCCCTTTGTAATGCCTTTGCTACGCCTCTCAAACCATAATATCGTATGAGATTAACTAGGACTGACGACCCTAGAATGGATCATGTTTGGGAATGATACAAGGGAGGTACCTTAGTTTCCTAATACTGCTGTTTGAAATGAACTAATAATTACTCGGTAATTATGCTCATCATCGCATTGCATGTGCCTGGTAGATGTGGAGCACTGAGGGATGGACGCATTCACGAACGTAAGATGATGTCGCATGAGGGTGGTTTGGCAAGGGCATACATCATGTTATTTCATACTTGCATTAAATAATAGTAGAAAGTGTTTGATTTCTTGCTTTATCATTCTTGCTGAATTGAATTGATAACATGTTAACCTATGCTTTATTGTTCCACCGAGTTGATCACTCACTCCCACGTTATGGGGACGGTGTTGTACACACCAACAGATTTGTTGAGTTTGGTGATGGTAATGCTTATGAAGCGAATGGGACCACTACTATGTTGACGAGGATGAGTTCTCCTATCTGTGACTCTCTGGCAGGTCTATGAAGACCTGGTATTGTATTGACGGGGCTATGGTACTTGGTATAGAAGACATTACACTTCCTCACATTAGATATATTTTAGAATTGTACCTGTAATTAATTAACCTGGTAACATCATCACACTCTGGAGACTCACCATAGTTTATATATTTTATATGTCTACCACAGTCTTCCGCTTCCAATTTAACGGTCTTTGGAGTATGATATGCTGTTTTGGCTTAATCTCACTCATGTTCAATGCACGAATACAGTCAACATTCAATCATCATTCATTTTGTTGCATAAGTGATGTTCTGGAACTCGGGAGTTGAGTTTATGCTCGACCCCAGATTTTCGGGATGTTACAGCGACACCATGGTCGAGCTGTCGGCCTATGCCGGGGCGACGAGCCCACCCGTAGTGACCAGTTAGCACTCAAAACTCGTGAGCCGAATACGGTGGTATAGGACACTGTATTCGAGCTGTCGGCCTACACTGATAAGATGACGAGCCCTTTGTAGTGACCTCGAGCAAACCCTAAACCTGTGTTGAGGCGATGAGCCAATCTGCAGTAATCAGAGCATAAACTAGGCCTGCACTGATCAGGTGATGAGCCCTTTGTAACGACTTAAAACTGCAACATCGTATGAGAGTTACTAGGACTGGCGACCCTAGGATGGATCATTGTTTGGAAAATGACATAAGGGAGGTACCTTAGTTTCCCAATCCTGCTGTATGAAAAGGACTAATTAAAACTTGGTAATCACGCTCATAACATCGCACTGCATGTGCCCTGGGTTGAAGAGCACAGAGGGAAGAAAGCATGCCGCGACCGTAAGATGGTGTTGCACTAGGGAGTATAGGCGAGGGCATGCATCATGAATACATTTCATCCTTGCATTAATAAGAGTATCTAGGAATGTCTGATATGTTTGCTTTATCATCACTGCTTGACTAAGTTGATAACATGTTAACCTTTGCTTTATTATTCCACTCAGTTGATCACTCACTCCCACGTTACGGGACGGTGTTATACACACCAACCAGACCCTGTCTTAGTTTCAGATGATGGCGATTCTTGCGAAGCGGAGCTAGACTTTTATGATAATGAGGAGGGTTTCTCTTATATGCAGCTATCAGGCGGGTCTAGGTAGACCAGGTTCTGATTCGACGGGATTACAGGGATATATGATTTAGTTAAACACTTTATATTTTAGTATTTTGTATAATGTGACACAAAACATGTATATATTCAGCCCTGTTACATATGTGTATTCAGGGGATTTGAAACCACATATGTACTTTATATATATATATATATATATATATATATATATATATCACAGTCTTCCGCTTGCTTTATTTAGTCATCCCTGGAGTATGATATGTTGTTTAGTATAATCTCACTCATGTTTGAATGCACTCATATTAATCACCATTATCTGTGTTGCATAAGTGATGCGTTGGAACTCGGGAGTTGAGCTTTGCTCGATCCCCGATTTTCAAGGCGTTACAAGCATACTACTCAACAAATGGTGGACTTGCTTACACAGAACAATCCTCATGGACATTGAGCTCATGTTGAGGAGTATAACTGCGGATGGATTACTGAGCATGTCTATTTTGCTCTGACTAAATACTTTGCTGCAAAACCTTTGAGCAGATTTTTTTTTGGATATTTTGATGAAGTTTTGATCGGGATAACTGTTAATTTACTGTTGTCTGGGGTAGTGAATGTTTTGGATAATGGTGGAAATGGCTGATTCTGCCATTTTTATACTCTAAAGATCCCTTGGTTTCTCAAGTGTCTGATACCGAATGCATGTGATTTTTGTTTGATTATGCTATTTGCTTACATCACTGCTCTATTTCTGTCTAATATGCATACACTGTTTGTGAATATGATGTCTGATTAAACTCTGCTAATCATTATACATCTTTATATGAATGTTTTACTGAATCAGTGGTTCTTCCAAATAATTCATTCTTCAATCAATATCAACTACTAAATCTTTATCAATGACTAACAAAAAGGGGGAGAACAATTCTAACACCCCGACAAGAAAATTGTATATCTGCTTGAATGGTGTTGCAGCTGTTAGGGGGAGCAGGCTGGACCAAGAGAGGGGGAGTTTACAATCAGGGGGAGCAGATACTAGGCTGTGTTATGTACATGGGTTCACTAGAAATTATAAAATTGTGTAAAATGCATGTACACACAATTTATGACGTGTTTGTCTAGTACTCTAGGGTGTTTCAGGATTTTGTCACGTAATTGACAAGGGGGGAGATTGAAAGTGCCCTGGTTTGTCAATTAGCACGAGTGTTGAGTTAGTTAGACTATAGAGCCTGATAGGAAGATCATTTCAAGCGTCTGCCTCAACTGGATGTGTGCAAGCTCGTCACAGGTAAATTTGAGCTTCACATCCCTTGTCCTAAATCACCAGGTATACTAAAACCCTTTTAAAAAAATGTTAGAATATCATAGGGTTTTTAAGGTAATAAAACATTTTCAAAATAGGAAAATTTTCTAAGTTTTTTTGCCATGTCGATTTTATTGATACACATTTCGATATGATCAACCTGTGCTATCGAGTCCTCGATGCTCCATCGATACCATCGAAAAGAGGACCAAATATGTCTAACAACCTTATAGATATCTGGATAGAATTATCGATGTATCGATACACCTATCGATATCATAGATATTCAAATTTCGAGTCTATCGGAAGTGACTCGATAGGATCGGCAGGCAGAATTTCAGCGCCCCTGTTTTTCTTAAAGAATATCATATAAGCTTCGATATATCGAAGCCTCCTCGACACCATCAAAGTTCAAACCTCGATGATATCAGTATGCCCTCGATGATATCGATCTTAGGCGCCAAGATCTCCAGCAACATATTTCATAATGTTTTATCTATGATCGGGGGTCACTCGATAGAATCGATATTCAAATATCGATGATATCGATGCTGTATCGATTGTATCTAACATGAACATAAACCATCCAGCAAGCTTTATGGAAAATCCTTTTAATTTACCGATGCATTGACACACTTATCGATATCATCGATATCCAAATTTCGATGATCTCGAAGGTCCCTCTATCACTCATGAAAACATGAAATATTTCAAGACAAGTCTCTCTCGTTTTTCAAGTGTCAATGGATCGAATCTCTCATCGATGGAATCAGAGTTCGAAATCCAATGATATTGACAATCATTTCGATTCATCGACTAGTTGGAAAAAAGTTTTAAAAGCGTATGACATTGAGTTCGAGTAGTCGAGCAGACCATCAATGCTATCGAGAGTATACGCTCGATGATATCGAACTCTGTCATAAATGTGACTGTTTTATGTCCGTTGAAACCTTTTGCCTATATATAGAGGACTTGTCTATTGTTGCTGTGAGAGAAAGAAGAGAGTGCTTTTAAGTGTTTAATCTTAGATCTTATACCCAAAGCCCTTTCTCTCAAGGGAGTTCACCTCCAATCCACCCTCACTATTGATATTCAATAGAGTTGATTGGGGAATGAACTTCCGCATTCAAGGATCCTCCAGCTACTACGTTAATGGCAAATCATTAAGCTGGGATGCCTTGAATGCACAGATGATTGAAATCGCTCTATCTTCATTACAGGAAAATCTTTTGAGAGTAGGATTTCATCATAACCTTGACCCAACCTGTCGCCATGCATTAATACATCTTTTGAGTTGCAGATCAAGGAGACTGAAGATTCTTCGTCAACAAAGGAGGAGATCTTCATCAAACGTGCTTAATGAGACTCATCCACTTATCTGTAAGTATGTATAGTCCAGAGGACACTTGTGATCAATCCTTTTTAGGATTGGTACTTAGGTGTTTCTCACCCCTTCAAGCCCTCGTAGGAAGCCTTAGGCGGGAGTGTACATGGTGAGCGCGTTGTGTGAACCCTTGCTTTGTGGAGAGTATAAACATCTGGATGAAGGTGAACCAGTCAAAACCTTAGGTTTGAGGTTAACCGTGTGAAACCTCGGGTTTGGGGTAAACCACGTAAAACCTCCGGTAAGGTCTTATGGAAGATCCTTGGCTAGTGTGCCTAAAAATAGGTGCATTGTATTGCCCCTTGCTCGTGAGAGCATAAACAGTCAGCCTCAGTGTAAGCTGTAAAGGTTGAAGGTGAACCTAATTTAAAACCATAGGTTTGAGGTCACTACCAAAAAATAGGGCAATGCCGACGGCTAAAAACTGTCGGCACTGGCCTTCCCCAACGGCTTTTAGCCGTCGGATGGTCCGTCGGGAAAAGGGGCGTGGGCGTTGCTCGCCGACGGATTTTAGCAGTTGGTGTCTACGACGGCTAAAACCGTCGGCATTTCCAATGGCTGTGGAGGACAGAAAACCCGTCGGCATTGTCGACGGCAAAAAGCCGTCGGCGTTTCACATAAAAAATAAAAATAATAATAATAATAATAATTAATTGCCTAATCAATGCGCATATCCAAAACTAGATGATCCTAACCATTCCAAATGCATTCCAAACGCATTCATAAAAACATAGTACTAATAGCAACAAAATATAAAATTAAGCATAACAGAAACATGATCCTAACCATTCCAAATGCATTTCATTGGACAAATACCGAGTAATTATGTTACCTAATTGCTGACAAGATAAACATATCACCTTTCATAATAGTCACGAGAAAATCTTTTGGAAGCTCAAATGTTGCAAACACATCCATTTGATGGCTTGAATTCCAGTTAATCACCTATTATCACAAAAGCAGCAACCTGGTCATTGAGGTAGCCAGGCTTGTTCTAGTCGTGAGCTAAAAGTTGCTAGGAAACACATTCTGCACCCATACAACACACAACACAGGCATATGGATGCATGTGCCAGCCAAAAACTAGTGGACCCTTTTCAAGAAATGCCACCAGTAAGAACATATTCACACTCTTAAATGCAAGCAATCCACAAATGACTTCATGCACAAAAAAGAAAAAAGTTGCAATTACAATGAAGGTCATTTGTGTTTTGGATTTCAAGATTCAATTTGAGCAGAGCAAAATCATTCAATCCCAAATAGCCCTGCCCCCACCATCTCAAATATCATTATCCTCAGAAACTTTGGGCGTTGAAAGAACTCGTGTTAATATGTTATACTTTTTGTGGCCACTCCTGCAATTGCACCAACTCCTGCTTATGGTAAATGTAAGTTCAACCTAAAATTGCAGACTGATGGGATTGCAATCCTTCAAAGATTCAGCAAGGACCGACTTCTAATCAACTTCATGCTCCATTTTAGTTAAAAAGACTCTTGAACCAAAAGAAAAATGTGCATCCAACACGATTTTAAAGCCTAATGAAGTTGTCTTGCAACAATTTTAATGATCGTTTCATATATTTCACACTTGATTCTTTTATTGAGATAAAAAAAAATAGAGGACCAGTTTGTATAGGACAGAGGTGGACCTACATCAAACTCTTGAATTGAAACTGTATCAAGCATGTAATGTGATTTCCAACCAATCAACAAAAGGTGCATCTACTATGAAGCAGCCACTTTTTAACTTTTATGTCGGAACTTGGAGAAATTTTGTTCACTAAAACAAGGGTCTATTCTAGCTATTTTTGGCCTCCAGTTATCCCAAACAGACTACAGTACGCAAGATTCAGAAAGAAACAAGCCGAAAGCAAGATGAGGATCAAAATATTACCCGCATTGGAGAGCCTTGAGACTTCAGCTTCAGCTTGACTAATGAAGGCATCTTTGTTTCCTTGCACATATTGGTTGAGAGAGCCTTGAGACTTTAGCTTCAGCTTGACTAATGAAGGCATCTTTGTTTCCTTGCACATATTGGTTGAGCCAATCTTTCAATATTTCTGCAAGTCTCCTCTTTCCTTCTGAACAACCTATGGTAAGGAAATGTTTACTCACAAAGCATACAAAATACAGAAGAAAGAAAGAAAAAAAAAAAAAAAAGAAGCCTTGATTGAACACAAATGATCAATAAAACTAGCATATAACACTCCAACAAAATATAAATATATTGACCTGAGAATGCTAAAATATCTTGAATATGTTCCACATCATAAGAAATGTGAGGAAAGTGTTTGGATAATTAAATTTCCCCTTATTGAATCAGCAAAATAGTCACAATATTATAGAAGTATTAGAGAAACAGACCAATTTGAGAGATTTGGGAATATAAGAAATACGAGATGTCCATAAGTTGATATTTTAGGTAGTGCCTCCTTATGTGTAAGTATTATAAGTAGTGCCTCCTTATAGAAGTATTTTAAGTAGTGCCTCCTTATCTCCAGCACCCATTGTCGGCCTACACATGTAGGAGTAAAGAAATTCATGATGGCAAGTGGTTTCATTTTCATTATGGATGAGTATTGAGTTATAGCATGACAAACCAACAAATAAACAAAAAGCTTCAAGTCCAAAGATTCAAATCAACCTTGGCGGCTCAACCATGAACTTGTGATTGAAGAGCTCGAACGTCAATCTCTCAACTGCAGAAATAACTGACGAGGGCTCAACATACAGGAACTGCTTTCTCAAGTCAACTGTACTTGCCGATTGCCGTTAAGGTACATTAGGAAAAAGAGATGCAATTTTTGAATCTTGATTCCTTAAGTTACCCAATGAATATCCACTGGAAAACACTTGACATTCCTAACGGGTTAAGAATCTGGTGCTAAAAGCTTATATTTAAGTTAGTTATCAAGCACATCATCCCGTGCATGACACGTAGGAGATCTAGCATCATTTTGAATATCTATATCATATCGGCCGATACAGGCGATGCCAATGCCCGGAATGAACAGAGATGGTAGATCAGAGAACTCAACAATGACCACTTAACGCCATCATATCCAACATGGTGGTCCTACAATTGTGTTGGATTTACATCATCAATTAGATGCAACAGTAATCCTCCCTATAAGGATATGTAATACAAGGTTTGCTAATTTTACAATGAGTACATCCCAAACCATACACATAGCCACACATGCCGACATGGCACAGACACAAGATTGAAGACGTTCCTTAGGTGGACTGCATGTATGTGCCTTGTCCCAAGAATCAGGTTGATCAATCATAAGTGAACCAAAGTATATGAAAAAAAATGAGGTTACAGAAAAATTAGCCAATGGTCCCCATTCAACATACATGTGCATCCCACCGGATGAATTGAGTGACCCGATTACTGGACCAGGGACATACACAATGGGAACACCTTATGGATGGCTCGAATCTCCCACAAATCTGCCGCATTGGCACATGCGGCAGCGTCTAGAGGGGCTGGGATCTCACCTTGTAGAATTAGCAAACTTTTATGTAATACTCCTCAGGAAATTTAAGAAAGAGAGTATGGCATGAAAATTTGCAGTGAATCCAATAAAGGACCTATGAGTAAGATCGTTAGTACAAAAAATTAGAGATCCTTGTTACTCGTTTCTTATCTATAGCAATGAAAACCTTTTTTTGCTTTCCTATTATTAATTTTGAAGCCATTATGCATTCGACCTTCAGGACCATAGTGGATTATAGAAATTTTAAGCTCAACAATCAGTTATTGTAGCTGTTCATTTTACCTGGATTACGCCATAAAAGGCTTCTACAGAGATCTATACAATCAGGATGCAGTTCTTCCAAAATACCTTGTGGAAAGCTGTGGCTCATTAGATGCCAAAATATTGTGGAAAAGTCTGCACACACGGTGATTTAGGATAAGGTCAAATACAACCATTCTTATAGAGAGATCTTTCAAACAAAAATTCACAATACATGTATGTTTTAATAAGAACCTGGTATTGGCAATTTCCTTCAAAGGATGGCTTCCCTGTGACCAGCTGGAACAGAATTGCTCCCACACTCCATAAATCAGCCTGCATAGAGCACTCATGAACTTGAAGAACAAAAAAATATCTGCACACTCTACCATAGGTAGTACTGATATGAGGAACAAGTTGTGTAATAACACCTATGCATCATATTTTTATTTGAATGATCTCTGGAGCCATGTATAATGGTGAACCACAAAGTCTCAGCTAACCCTTGAGGTGTTAGGTACCTACAAGGGAGGCATTTTTTAATCAAGAAAACAAAAAGATGGAATTGGAAGAAGAACTGAGACCAGCCTGAAAAATCAGATACACCAATCTTTTTTATTTTTGAAAGATGACGTAAATTGTTCAGTTTCTCTCGTATTTGTTCTCATTACAGAGAGGGTTTCCTCACAACATCTTCTAAAAAACCCTCTACTCAAGTAACTCCCATACCATTTATGATGTCTCTTGTCGGTCGGAATGGAACACGCCAAAGACAAGCAGAGCTATCACATAAATTATTGGAGTCTTTATTAACACGTGAGCGTGAACTCCTCTCTTACTCGGATAAATTAGGAAGATAGGAAAAATGGAAATTCAGTGGTCGAGATATAGACAAACCCTCTCTAGTGTTTTGAGCATCAGGTCTGTTCAAAGGCAACACCGAGATCGATGTGAACTACTTCGTAGTAGCTTGGTCAATGAGAATTTTATTCGAATGTCGATCTCCAAGCCCAACAATGTAGCCTACCTGAATTCAAAGGATATACTTAGTCATTAAGCTGCATCTTGGTTAGCATGTCTCCATCTCGAGGCACATAAATAACTGATTGGAGTTATATGCATCTTGGTGATGCATTTCAAGGCATTAGATATTACATAGAAAGTGCATTCTAACATCAAAGAATGAATTCTACATCTACAGAACTCATAGCAGCCTGATCTTGTCCTGGCGTGTTACACCATAATAATGAGCAACATTTTCAGAAGTAACACCCATGGGTAGAAGACAGTCTTGAGCTTGCTGGAAACTCTAAACCTGTGACATTATAAAATATCTTTGTTGAGTGCAAGAAACATCCTTTCTTAAAGCAAAAAAAGGCAAAACTTAAAAGAAGATGTAGAGTTCAGCGAGAACATATCTTGGGATTTATTGACCCTTCCCAAGCCATTGGATTTGCTGTCATAGACTCCGATCTAGAGCCCCAATCCCTGTATTGAGAAGATTTAGAAAAAATAATAATAATAATAATAAAGATAAATCCAAAGTTCATAAACAACATAACATGACCGTCAAGCCTCTCAATAGGATGCATGAATACCTATGTCATAAAATCCAGCTTTAATGGTTGCAGCAACATCAGCAACTGCCTGGAGTCTAGATGAGCATTGCTTGGGTTACGATTCTAATAGCGCAGATTTCTGTTTGACACAGATAGATAGTAAATACAAATGATTGAACATGTACCTATAGAAATTCGCTGACATTAACGACCTGAAAATCATCTCGAATGTACAGAAATTAGCTGACATTAACGACCTTTTCAAACTGTACATATGGTGATGAGATGTACCCTACAAATTCCTCCTCAAATCAAATGGGATAATCAACATACATTGATAGAAAAAGGATAAGAACTTTTTACAGTGGTTTGTAGGTGCATTGAATCTAGTTTGATTACATCCTAACAAAATGAGTGAAACCGCGGCCCAAATAAACGAGAGGAGCTATATAATCTCAGATTGCCTATGAACCTTGATACACGGGCACTCAAAAATTTCACACATTGCATATATTAACTCAAATAAGCAGTATAAAGCTCATGACCCACCTTCAGAGACACAATCTCTTGATTCATGGACACTTGTTTGTGGAAATAAGACAGTTGGATATTTTTCATTTTTAAACATACAATCCAATAATCCAATAATCGGAGAAGCTTATTTTATCCATGATATATGTGCATTGGGTACAATTATTTGGAGAGTTCAATTTGAGTACTAGTTGTATGCAGGTGTGAAATTTCTTAGTGCTGTGTATCATCCATCACAATCTGCAGAGTATAAAAGTTTTTTTTTCTCAAAAAAGCGATAAGTGGAAAGAAAGTAATCTGGGTCTTTGCTACCCCACCTCTTCATTATACAAAGGATTGAAGAAACTACTAGCTTTTTAGATATACCGGGTTTTGCCACTTGCAATTTCAGGTGGCTTGTTGGCAGAACTCCATTCCACTAAATATTTACCAGAATGCCCTATCAAATGCAACCTTAAACTGCCGAGATAATGGGTCACTCACCCAGATCACTTGTCATTCTTGGTTGGCTTGTCAAAGAAAACTCGGCCAACACAAAAGAGACTCCATTCCCACCCAATCCGAAATGTAATGCTCTTTCCACTCTTGCCAAACACCACCCTTTTCGAGCATACGGGAACAACAAATATTGGGAAGAATCCCATTGGAGCATTCTTCCAAACGCAACCTCAAACAGCTGGGACGATATGGCCACTCACCCAGCTCACATGCCATTTCGAGTGGCTTGTCGGGAAGACTGTTACACCCAATGTGGAATGTGCTTTCCATTTTGCGGAGAATCCCACCCTTTCGAGTAGGCGGAACCCAAGTAAATATTGAGCGTGCGAGAATACCTAGAGCATATTGGTTTTTAGGACATCTGGATTTCTGCTAAAGACTCTCGTAGGAAGTTCTTGTTCGGGGATGGTGGGTGGGTCCCACGTTGGAGTTTGTGAGAAATCCACATGTCCCGACAGCCTTTGTGCAAGCTTAGATCCTCGATCTATGCTTTCATCAACCCAAGCATTCAAGCTTATACTGATCTATGCTTCAAGAAGAAAAGAGAAAAAGCAATGATGAAGGGATCTGGAATAAAAACAGCAAGAAGAGGAACAATCAATGGGAAAATAATGGATTTCGAGAGAAACTCACCTATTTGAGATGAATCTTCAAGGATTCAGATCTCTGCGAGGAAGATTGTGCCGTTCGAAAGAGGGAAGAGCTCTGGCAAGGAAGATCGCCCGTTTGAAAGATGAAGAGTCGTTCGAAAGAGGAAGAATCGTGCGTTTGGAAATCCCTCTTCTGAAATGAGAGATACTTTCAAATCCGCTAATTTTGTGTTTACCATCATTTATAACATACACATTATTACCAGACGTACATATAATGGACCATTTACTGGATGGTTATGATAGTTTTATATAATAAAATTATATATTACCCATCTAAAACTAGACCCATTATTTGGTTGTTCTGGATAACCCTATATCATTACCACTATTGATATAAATGAGTCACCACATTTTTACAGAAAATGCAAAACTCAGGCACATTGACAGTTAAAAAAATGGTACCTTCAGCAAAGGATCTGGTAGGGCTCTATGGGACCCACCATGATGTTTTTGCTTCATCCATACCATACATCCATTTCTAAATATTGTTCTAAGAATTATGACAAAAAATTAGTCCTAAATAAATCTCGGTTGAACCACACCACAGGCTTAAAGTAGCGTTTGGACGTCCACCGTTAAAAAATACTATTTAGCTACGGATTTAGAGAGTTTTAGCTACGGATTTTAGCCGTCGGTATTACCAACAGATTTTAGCCGTAGCCAAAACCACCCCAAGACCGTCGGCTTTGCTTAATTTTTTGGTAGTGGGTGAACCACTATGAAACCTCTTTAGTAAGATCCGGTACACTCAAGGGTTTAATGCGTCTGCCGGAAGTGGAGTAGACTGATCGTCGAACCACTATAAAAATGACTGTGTTTGAGATTGTTATCTTTTTGAATCTGTGATTTACTTTAATATTTTCAATATCTTAATATATGAGATCACACCTCACACACATATATAGTTACATCTATCGTAAACTAGTTTGCACACTATTTACTTTTTAAATAGTTTGTGATTGAATCCTCTACAAGGCTTGGAAGCCAATAGAGTTTTTTTTTTTAGTAATCTTAATATGAGCTTGTTGTTAGGATTAGTGTTATAGGATTTTAAATAAATCATAAAAACTTTAAAAGTCCTATTCACCCCCCTCTAGGACATATTGGCATATCCCTACTTCAACTAAAGCAGTCTTGACCGCTATTTCAGAATTAGTTGGTTCTTTACAAACCTATGAGTTAAAATTTAAAGCTCTTAAAGGTAAATCTATCGCCCTTAAGTCTTCTAAAAATATTTCTCAAGAAAATAACAGTTCTGATTTAGAAAATTCTGAAGATGATATGACCCTTTTAGCTAAAAAGTTTTACAAAATTTTCAAAAGTAAAAAGAGGGTAGATTTTCAAAAACCTATTGAAAAGAAAAGATCTACATCTAAAACTTGAAAATCTTTAAAAGACAGTCAATTTTACAACTGCCATGAATATGGGCATCCAGCAAACAAATGTCCAAAAAAGGACAAACCTAAAAAGAAAGGTATGTTGGCTACATGAGATGAATCTTCCTGCTCTGAAGCTTCTTCTGAGTCAGAAGATTCTAAAATCAAGTCGGGTAATGATGTTAAAGCCCTAATGACTCTAGCCAAGTTCACTTTTTCATATAATGATGATTCAATCAGTGAAGAAAATCTGAATAGTGATCATGAAAATGAAGAAGATCTTCAAGATGCTTATGATGCCCTATATAAGGAAAGTTGCAAATTTGCTATAAAGCTTAAACTTCAAAAAGAAAAGTTTTCAAAACTAAAAGAAAATTTTGATAATCTATTCTTAGAAAAATCACACATTTCAGATTGCTTTGAAAAAATTAAGTGCGACTTAGATTTCAAAACCTCCCTAATTGAAAACCTAAAATCTGAAAATGAAAAACTAAAACTAGAAGTCTCTTCACTTTTGAGTTTAAAAGACATATGGAGGTATGCCCAAGGTGATGCTAAGTTAGAAAGACTCTTATCCGGATCCAGAAAATGTGGCGATCGATCTAGATTGGGCTATGACAAAAGTATTCCTCCTAAACATAAGAATACTCCACCTAGATTTGTGAAAGGGGAGTCTTCAAACTTAAAAGGGAAAAGTCAGAATCAAAATTATTTTAAAAATGCTAAGTCTTTTCAAACCTTAAAACCTAAAAGTAACCATATCAACTATAAAAATCAAAATTGAAATCCTTTAGCTGAGAAAATTGTTGACTTAAGGAACTCTTAAAATCTAACTTAGTGGGTCGATCTTATAACAACTACAAACATAATAAGACCAACTATACTCCTAAACCCAAAACTATAATGAAATGGGTTCCTAAAGTTACTTGTTTGGTTACCCACACCACTTTCAAAGCTTCGAGCCATTCAAAGTGGTACCTAGATAGTGGATGCTCCAGACACATGACTGGTGACAAAGGTCTGTTCGGTGATGGTAGCAACTGCAGAATTGTTGGCCAATGTATGGTTTAACTCTTTAACATCCCTCTATTTGAGAATGTTTTATATGTAGAAGGGTTAAAACATAATTTATTAAGCATCTCTCAAATAAATCATAGTGTAAAATTTACTAACCAAGGTTGTGAAATTTTAAATAAAAATGGTTCAGTAATATTAACTGGTCGCAAAACTTCTGAAAACTATGATATTGTTTGTGATTCAAGCTCATCTAATCTATCGTGCTACATGGTCCATACCGATGAGACCGAATAATGGCATAAGCACCTCAGACATGTACACTACCATAACCTGTATAGATTGAGCAAAAGAGAGTTGGTAAGAGGTTTACCCAAAATACAAAAAATAGACAAAATATATGCTAAATGTCAGATTGGTAAATAAATCAGGAGTACTCATAATAAGGTGAACTCCAATGCCACATCTAAACCACTCGAACTTCTCCACATGGATCTCATTGGACCAACTAGAACGGAGAGTCAAGGTGGCTAGAAGTACATACTGGTAATTGTTGATAAGTTTAACAGGTACACTTGGGTAGTCTTCTTAAGAGACAAATTAAAAACTCTCGATGAAGTAAAAAGGGTACTTAAACGTATCCAAATGGAAAAAGATTCACAAGTCTCTGCGATCCGTAGTGATCATGGTTCAGAATTTGAAAATAGCGGTTTTGAAAAGTTTTGCAGTGATCAGGGAATATCACATGAATACTCTATGCCCAAAACACCACAACAAAATGGTATAGTAGAAAGGAAAAATAGAGTCCTTCAAGAAATGGCAAATGTAATGTTAAATAGTATAAAGCTTCCTAAAAATCTTTGGGCTGAAACCGTAAATACAACTTGTTATATAATTAACCGCGTTTACACTAGAAAATCTAATCGTAAAATGGCTTATGAAATGTGGTTTGATAAGAAGCCTACTGTCAAATACTTTCAAGTTTTTGGTAGCAAGTGCTACATTTTACGTAACCGAGAAAATTTGGGTAAGTTTGACACCAAAGTGATGAAGGGATATTTTTAGGGTATGCTCTAAATAGTCGACCGTATCAAGTTCTTAACAAGAGGACTGGTGTAATTAAAGAGTCCATTAATGTGGTTATAGACGATCACTTGAATACACCTGTCCCAAATTTAGAAAATGATGAAGTTCTTTTAATTGATAAACTAGACTCTTCATCAAGTCAGGATAATACTGAACTGAGGACAGTTAAAGACCATCCTTCTAATCAAATCCTAGAAACCCTCTCACTGGTATACACACTCGTAGACAACTTAAAGATATGTATAACTACGTGTGCTTTACATCTCAAATAAAATCGGCTAATGTAAAAGAAGCTCTTACTGACGAAAACTGGATTGTAGCGATGCAAGAAGAGTTCAATCAGTTTGTAAGAAATGATGTGCGATACTTAGTTCCAAGACCAAAAGATAAACACATTATTAGAACAAAATGGATTTTCAAAAATTAGTCTGATAAACTTGGAAATATTATCAGAAACAAGGCTAGGCTGGTTGTACAAGGGTACACTCAAATAGAAGGCATCGATTATGATGAGACCTTTACCCCAATAGCTCGTCTTGAATTAATCAGACTATTTATATCCATTACTTACTTTAGAAAGTTCAAAATATACCAAATGAATGTAAAGAGTGCTTTCTTAAATGGGGATTTGTATGAGAAGTGTATGTTGAGCAACCTTCGGGTTTTGAAGACCCAAAACATGCTAATCATGTCTATCACCTAAAAAAAGGCACTCTACAGTTTGAAACAAGATCCCATTGCATAGTATGAAAAATCGACTAAGTTTTTACTAAGTCATAACTTTATAATGGGAAGTGTTGATAAGACATTGTTTGTAAAGAAACATAATGATCACATACTAATAGTGCAAATCTATGTTGATGATATTATTTATGGATCTACTTGTGCTAACATGACTGTTAAGTTTTCAGATCTTATGAAGTTTAAATTTGAAATAAGCATGGTTAGAGAACTAAACTATTTCCTAGGGTTGCAAGTCAAACAGCTACCTAATGGTTTCTTTATCTCTCAAACCAAATATACTCTGAACTTAGTTAAAAAGTTTGAATTTGAGAATGAAAAAAATTTTGATACTCCAATGAGTATTACTTTAAAACTCCAAGAGGACTCTACAGGTAAGAGTGTGGATCCTAACTTATATCGCAGTATGATTGGAAGTTTGCTAGTTCAACAAATCTTAGTCTCTGGTATCCACATGATACTAGTGTGCAATTAACTGGTTACACGGATGCTGATTGAGCCGGTAACATTGATGATTGAAAATCAACCAGTGGTGGTTGTTTCTATGTAGGGAACTGTTTAGTTTCTTGGCCAAGTAAGAAATAAAGTTCAAGATCGCCAATGATGAAATTTGAATACATTATCATGGTAATGCATGCACTCAGCTTGTATGGATGAAAAGAATGCTAAGTGATTACGGAATTGCGCAAGATTTTATGGTCTTATACTGTGATAATTCAAGAACAATTAATATCTCTAAAAATTCAATCCAGCATTCACGAACCAAGCATATTGACATTAGATATCACTATATTCGTGAATTAGTGGAAGACGACAATTTCTTTGGATTATATTCCGACCAAGAATCAATTAGCTGACATATTCACAAAACCGCTCGACAAAAGTAGGTTTACAAAATTAAAATTTGATCTTGGTATGTGCAATGTGAATTAATAATTCATATCTTTTTATATCATAAAATATATATTTTTATTTTTCAGTATTTAAAATTTATGAAAAATTGTAATTTTTATGACATGCATGACTAGTCGAGTACATACTCGACCAGTCGTTACATGACTGGTCAAGCATGTACTCGACCAGTCGTAAATCGCGGGTTTGAGCTTTTATTTGGGGAAAAATCACTTTTTATTCATTTGGGTCTTCTTCTCTAACGAGCCTTACCTCGACTAGTCGAACCCATCTTCAATTCCTCCATGGTTAGTGCATTGTTTTCATTTTTCTTGTAAATTCAAGTACTTTACACTTCCTTTTCATCATTTGTGTGGTTTATTTCTTGTTTTATGTCAATTTTTGGAGTTTTTTACTAAAAAATCTGATCTACTAGAAACCCACTTTACTTCTTTTGCAATCTCTTTATTCCTTACTTTCTTTATTGCAAATGGTAGGTAGAACTAAGAAGAATGAATCTCGTGGTCCATCTTCATCTCGTTCGGCTCCTATCACGGTGTGCCACCTTCGGTCACCCGAGGAAGATCCTACTTATGTGAAGGATATTCGATTGCGCAATGTGATAGTAGAACGAACTGTCAATGTTGATCATTTGGCTCCTTTTGATATCCTTCCTCTCCTTCAGTCTGTAGGTTGGGATAACATACTACATTGGGATGGGCAGGCATACCGCTCCATTGCACAGGCTATGTATGCATGCATTTCTAATTTTTCTACTGAAAATCTGACATTTACTATTATGACTAGAGAAGGTCCAGTTGATGTGGACCGTCATCTTATTTCTGGTTTAATGGACCTTCCAGTTAATGACGAAGATATTCTCATTAGTTCTCTAGTGGAAAAACCCTCTGAAACTGAGAAGCGAATGCTTACTGGGGATTTATGTAAGATAGATGCGAAATGAAGTACTGGTAATCCGCTCACCTCCTAGTTTCTGTTAACCAGATTAAAATCCTTCATAGGATTTTCATTTCAAATGTTTACCCTCGATTTGGTAACAAAACTGAACTTACTACATTCATGGTTCGTATTCTCCATTTTGTCATTGCTAGAGTCTCTGTATGCCTTCCTTCTCTGATTTGTCATAGTATTATTCAGTTCTGTCTCCACCCAGGTCACAGTTACATACCTTTTGCTTATCTTATGACTGTGTTAGCCACCCATTATTTAGTGGTTATGCCTGTTGGGGAAGCTTCTATTCACAATTTACCCTTCAACAATTCTAACATTAACAAGATGAATTTGAAGCTGGCCCTAGACCAAGTTGATGTGGGTGCTAGTGGAGCTGCGGATGCTCATGAAGAATAAGGTGATTTGCCTCCAAATGATGTCAATATGGATGACATCTTTGATAAACTTGATTCTGATTTTGCTGGTGATCATGATTATCAGCCATCTGACTTTGATGTGCATTTGCTCTCACTTGAGGAGAAGGTTGAAAGTATGAATTTGTCCCATAAAATGCAATTCAAATATATGTGCAAATATCTTAAGCACATTAACAAGGGACTTCATCAAATTGATCCTACCATACCTGCTCCTTCTTTTGGTTCGGATTAGTAGTTGAATTTTATATATGTAATAACTTTTAAACTATTTGAATTTCTCTTGTTTTATGGGATTAGACATGCTTGAACATGGTTGCTTTTGGATTTAGTTATCTTGACTATCTTGTTCATTTATCTTCTTCTTCCTCATTACTCTACTTTTACTTCTTTGTTTATCTACTTCCATTATCTTTTTATTGGTTTCTTCCTTTGTCATATTGTGACAAAAAGGGGGAGAATTTTATCATGCATGTGCTATGTGGATTGTGGATTATGGTTGTGGATAGTTAGCCACCGTTATTTTATTTTTTTGTAAGGGGGAGTATTGTTGGGAGAATATTGTTGTATTGATGCATATTTCCTGTTTATAAATGGTGCATGATTCTTTAACCAGGATATAACTAGTGCATGATTATTTGACCAGGGTATAACTGGTGCATGATTCTTTGACTAGACTAAAACCGGTGCATGATTCTTTATTATGCGTGTTATGCATATCGTATTATGAAGTGTGTTTTGTCATAAATTTAACAAAGGGGGAGATTATAACTGTTATGTTTTCTAGCTCCTATGATTGTCAAATTTTGTAGTGCCAAAACCTCTTAGAATATGTGTCTTGTGAAGCTCATCTACATATTCAAGATCATGCATCTCATGTACAAGAACAGGGGTCTTTACCTCAAGAACTTCAAATGCAATATCAAGAGATATACAAGTTCAAGTTCAAGTTCAACACCAAGTGTTAGTTCAATCTTTCAAGCTTCCATAGTTAAAGGTTTCAAAGCTTCATCCATGTCAAAACATAGGTCTTTACTTTGGTGCTTAAAGCTCAAGATGAAATACAAGTTAAGTATCTCAAGTTCAAGCTTTAAAGAGTTACAAATTCAAGCTTCAACACACTTCAAGATGTCATGCTTCATGTATGTCAAGAACAACTATCAACCGAAGCAAAATAAGATTCAATGTTCATATATCGCTTATCAGGTATGAATGACCCTAGATTGACTATAGGTTAGGTCATATTGATTAAATACTTTATTTGGGTCACTTTATAAGTGTATAAGCTTTTTCTCGACTAGTCTTAACCTATGTTCGACTAGTCTTAGCACTGACTCGACCAATCCAAGATTTGTTATATATTTTCAGGATTTTTTTGTTGGATCTTTGACCAGTCCTGAAAACTGCTCGACCAGTCGAGTGAATAGTGCTCGAATAGTCAAGCAACCTCGACTCAAAGTCCAGCAACTAAATTAGGACCCACACGACCAGTTGAGTGCAAGGATCGACCGGTCGTGCAGGCCACTCGACCGATCATGGAAGCCACTAGACCAGTCGTGGAACGGTTTTAACCTATCGCGCCCGAATTTTCAAAAGTTTATTAGTCCTTCGACCAGTCGAGCTGTCCTCTGGACCAGTCGAGTGAACAGTTTCTGAACTTATAAATAAAGCATGATTTTTAGAGTTTTTCATTCAATTCAAGCAAAATCAAGACACCACTCTGAGAGATAAGTTAGTGATATTCTTAAGCTATATTGTATTCATTTAATATTCTCTTTAATTAGCATTTTGTATTTGATTTTGTATTCTATATTCCAATCTTATTTGAAGAAGGGATTTTTATTTTCCCCTTTCTTGGAATCAAAATCAAATCAAGCAAGCCCAGGGTGATTTAATCTAAAAATCATTTAGAACTTAGAACCTTTTCATAAGTGAGTGTGGACATTGAATATCAACGTTGAACTTCTACTCCGAATCGGTTCTACTGGGCTGCATCAAAGGAGAATATTTAGATAAGTGTTTTACAGTTTTTATAAGGTTTCTTTGAGATTGTGTCAGAAAAATCTCTTTCTTTCGATTTGTCTAAGGTGATCCAGAAAACTCAGAGTGTCGAGTTTTTTTAATTTAGTAAGCCCACTTGAAAGACATAATTGTGAAGGTTTTAGGTGAACCTTAAAAAACCTATTTCATAGTGAACGTCGATATCCACTGTGTGAGGATATTGGGAGTGGAGTAATTATGTGGTTGTTTTTCTAAGCAGTTGGTGTACATACAAGCGAACCACTATAATTTCTAGTCTTGTGGTGATTGATTATTTGTGACATTGTGTGGATGTTGCAATTTCCTTTTATGCATTTGTGAAAGAATGTTGTAATCTTTTTATTCAAGTGTGGGAATGTTGTAATAGCTTAGTTTATTTTCTTTGCTATTTATTTCTTTACTTATTCCTCTGTATCAGTTTGAGATTTTGATACACAGACCTTTCTAGGAATCAGGTTGTCCTACCATAAACCATTGGTTTTTGGTGTAAGGTTGTCCTTAGAACATTTGTATTAACCTCTCAATACTTGTACATTTAAGGTTGCTATTTATTTTTGCTTTGTGAGATTGTTTAAGTGTTATCTGGATTTATGTTTGTTTAAATTCCGCATTTAAGTTTTAAATTTGGCATAGTCCTATTCAAGCCCCCCCCCCCCCCTTTAAGACTTTAGCTAGAAATGGTGGTAAAGATCGCACTAGTTGAAGAAGGAATACACCAATATGTCCTAGAGGGGGTGAATAGGACTTTTTAAAATTTTTATGAGTTATTTAAAAATCCTACTTCACTAATCCTATGATCATGCAATTCTCAGGATTACTCAGATGTAACTCTACTAGCTTTCAAGCCTGGCAGAGGATCCAATCACAAACTGCTTAAGGAGTAAACAATATGCAATCTAGTTCATGATGGATATGACTGTGTAGGTGTGTGAGAAATGATCAGATAATCATATATGAAAATATTAAAGCAAATCACTCAATCAAAATAACAATTCAAACACAGTCATTTTATAGTGGTTCGATGATAAGTCTACTCCACTCCCGGTAACTGCACTCAACCCTTGAGTATACCGGATTTCACTAAGGAAGTTTCACATGGTTCACCTCTAACCTAAGGTTTTAAATCAGGTTCACCTTCAACCTTTACAACCTACACTGAGGCTGACTGTTTATGCTCTCACAAGCAAGGGGCAACACAACACACCCACTTTTAGGCACACTGGCCAAGGATTTTCCATAAGACCCTACTGGAGGTTTCTACACGGTTGACCTCAAACCCTAAGGTTTTACCAGGTTCACCTAAAACCTAGAGTTTTACTGATTCACTCCTAACCAGATGTTTATGCTCTCCACAGAGCAAGGGTCCACACAATGCACCCACCACATACACTCCCACCGAAGGCCTCCTTGAGGACTTCAAAGGATGAGAACCACTTAAGACCCAATCCTAAAAAGGAATGATCACAAGTGTCCTCTTGGACTCTGGATACTTACAAATAAGCTGATGAGTCCCGTTTAGCTCAATGTCGAAGATCTCCTCCTCCTTGTCGATGAAGAGTCTTCTGCTCCCTTGATCCATAACACAAAATGATGTACCAATACTCGGCTTTAGGTTAGGTCAAGGTGAAGATGGAATCCTACTCTCAAAATATTTTCCTATCAGGAATGTAGAGCGATTCCAATCTTATGCATTTAAGGCATCCCAGCTTAATGATTTGCCATTAAGGTAGTAGCTAGAGGATCCTTAAATGCAGAAGTTCATTCCCCAATCCACTCTATTGAATGTCAATGGTGAAGGTGGATTGGAGGATGAACTCCCTTGAGAGAAAGGGCTTTAGATATAAGATATAAGTTGAAACACTCAAAAGCTCTCTCTACTTTCTCTCACAGCAACAAAAGACAAGCCCTCTATATATAGGCAAAAAGTTCTAACGGATATAAAACGGTCACATTTATGACAGAGTTCGATATCATCAAGCGTATACTCTCGATAGAATTGATGATCTGATCGATGACTCGGACTCAATGTTATACACTTTTGAAACTCTTTGCCAATTAGTCGATGAATCTAAACTATTGTCGATGTCATCAGATTTCGAACTCCGATTCCATCGATGACAGGTTCGATCTATCGACACTTAAAAAATGAGAAAAACTTAACTTTAAAATATTTCAGGTTTTCATGAATGATCGGGGAACCGTCTAGATCATCAGAATTTGAATGTCAATGATATCGAGATCAGAGTCGATGCATCGATAAATCCAGAGGATTTGTCTTTAGCTTGCTGGACGATTTATGACCTTATTCGATGCAATCGACCTGGTGCTGATATCATCGATATTTGAATATCGATTCTATCGAAGGGCCCCCGATCATAGTTAAAAGCAACTTGAAATATGTGCTATAAGAAATGCGCACCCTTGATTGATATCATCGATGGACTTTCGATGTTATTGATATTTGATTTCAGATCATATCGGAAGAGCATCGATATATCAAAGGAATTTGAGATTTTCATTAAAAAACAGGGGCGCCAAAAATCTGCCTGTCGATCTTATCAAGCCACACTCGATGGACTTGAGATTTGAAGAAATGAACTTATTTCACTTAAGTTTCATATTTTCATATAAGATATTCACACAACCCAAACACTCAACTTGTGAGTCCAAGTTGAACGATTCTAGACGTGATCTTAACTTGTTGTCCCGCGATGGACATCAACCCTAGCGTGACAGACATTATTCTATAGTTTTGGAACTGGTGGCCCACTAACAAGTGGTCTTAAGCTTGTTCGGAAAATCAGGGCATTTCTGTAATGAATTAGGTATCAAGATTTCTTATATGCAAGTATTAGGGTTTAGATTAACTACGTTCATAGTGTAGCCTATTTATAATTAGCAAAAATGGTGATCCAGTCTTAATAACCTTAAACCATTAGTTCATGGGCTAAATGGATAATTGGATCACTTTGGTCTATTAATTACAATCCGTCGCCTAGTTGTCTCGTCTTTGGGTAGATCTTTAATGTAGTTATGGTAGTCTTGCTTTGTTAGTGATAGGTCAGCTAAATGTCGGCCCCATGTGTATAGATCATGTGGTTAAACTCGGTGTTTAAGTGATCGGCTGGATTTGTTGGTTTCATACAGTTGATTAATTGGATTTGTGTGGTTCTCTATTAGTACCACTCGCGTATAGGCAAACATCAAGTGTTAATGGTCAGTAAGTGACAATGTAAGTTAATTATAATGAAAAATTTCAAGGGTTTTTTTAGAAATCCAAAATAATAAAAATCCAGGACTTTACAGTGCAAGAAATATGCTCCGGTCTAACCAAATGTTGCCTAAATACAGGGTGTTGCATCGCATTTTTATTTCAAATGTCTATCCCCGATCCGGCAATAATGATGAGTTGACATCATTTATGGTTCGTATTATTCACTCCGTTGTGTCAGGTATTCCTGTGTGTCTTCCCTCTTTGATCTATTACATTACTATTCAATTTCGTCTTCACCCGTGCCACAGCTATATTCCATTTGCTTACTTGATGACCATCCTAGCCTTACACTACAATGTGGTCATGCCAGCTACTGAAGCCCATATTGTGCTTCTTCTGTTCAATAATTCAAACATAAACAAGATGAACTTGAAGCTCAATCTTGGTCAAAGGGATGGGGAAGCAAAGGAAGTTCAAGAAGAAGATGCGCTACTAACCAAGACCATGATGGAAGATATTTTTAATGAGTTATAATTAGATGATTTTGAGGCTGATCCTCATTATCATCCACCTGAGTATGATGAGCGTCTTCGCTCTTTGGAGGACAAGGTGGATGCATTGAAAATATCCCTGGATAATCAAATGAAATATATGCGTAAGTATTTTTGACGTATAACTAAGGGATTGCATTAGATTGATCCATCCATTCCACCTCCTTCTTCATCTGGATCAGATTAGATTTTACGATATCTTTAGACATGTATTAATGTTTCCCTTTAACCTTAGCTTTTTGGACTTGTTATGTATAACTTACTAATGTTGATACTTTGCTGAATCATGCTCTTAACTTTACCTCTTTATCTACTACTCGTTGTTACTTATCATAATCACTACTATATTTTCGTTCAATTACTTATCTTCCTTTGTCAAGTTGTGACAAAAAGGAGGAGAATTTTATAGTTCTGTCGTTGTGTTTGATGTGTAGAGAAGCATTTTTTTTTAAAAAAAAATATGTATGTATTTGTTAATACAGGTACTCTACAAATCACCAAGTTTAGATTGAGGGGGAGTAGGAAGAGTAGATTGAGGTGGAGTATTTTTGTTGCAAGAGTATCATGTTATGAAGTGGTGTTTTGCAATCTTCTAAGTTGTTTTGTCACAAATTTGACAAAGGGGGAGATTGTAAGTGTTATGTTGTATGTCTAGCATCCTGTATTGTCAAATTTTGAAGTGACAAACCACTTAGGTATGATGGACTTCTTCAAGTGATGGAAAGTTTACCTTCAAGTCCTACATTACCTTCAAGTGCTTCATCAAGCTCATAGGTCAAGTTAAAGTTCATATTCAAGTTTAAAGACCAAGATCAAGTACATTATCAAGTTCAAGACCAAGTTCGAGCGGTACTTCAAGTTCAAAATCAAGTTCAAGTACACTTCATGGTCAAAAAAATGTTCAAGTTTTAAGTATACAAGATCAAGCTTCAAGTACTTCAAGAAGAAGATCTACCAAATCTACCAAAGCGACAAGTGCAATGTTCAACATTTGAGGTATAAATTACCCTAGAAAGACCTTAGGATTAGGTCATTCATATTGCATATTTAAAATGGGTCATTGTGCTTTCTATAGGCTTTGCTTCAACTAGTCCTAGTCAATATTCGACTAGTCCAGGCACTAGCTCGACTTGTCCAAGTTTAAATTCATATTTTCAGATTTTTCTAGTGGGTCATCGACCGATCGTGGAGACTAGCTCGACCGGTCGTGGAGACTAGCTCGACCGGTCGTGGAGACTAGACTCGAACTCCAACAACTATTTTAAGCCCCACTCGACCAATCAAGGGTCAGTTTTATCCGATCGCGTCAGAATTTTTGAAATTTGGTTGCTCCTAGGACCAGTCGAGGCTCACCTTAAACCAGTCGAGGGAACTATTTTTTATCCTATAAATAGAGGACTTTTCTAAGTTTTTTTCACTCATTCCAAGCCAATTCAAGGCACCACTCTGAGAGATAAGTCCCCATGATTGTTAAGTTATTATACGGTAATTTAAGATTCTTTTTATAGCTTTCTGATTTCTAATTTCTTGATCTCTTGCTACTTCATTCTGATTTGATAAAAGTAAATTTTATTCTATCCTTTTTGAGATCCACGAAATTGAATCAAAGTAGCCCAAGGTTGATTTAATTTAAAAATCATTTAGACCTAGAATCCTTCCATTTAAGTGATTGAACATTAGACATCTTCATTATCAAGAAGTGATTCTTCCAGGCTACATTCAAAGAGAATCTACAGATAAGTATTTTCAATTACAGCTTCTGGTTTTTGAGATTGCCAAAAAATCTCTATTGTGGTTTTGACTAAGATAGCCAGAAAATCTCAGCATGGGGTTTTTAATTGTGGTAGCCCATTAAAAACGCAATTGTAAAGGTTTTAAGTGAACCTTGGAAAACCTTCTTTCATAGTAAAAGACAATATCACGTGGGTTGTGATTATTGGGAGTGGAGTAGGTGTGGCTGTTTTAGGACAGTTGGTGTACACACCGAACCATTATAATTCTTAAAGTTTAGATGGTGATGATGTATGTGGTGAATGCTTGTATTTATTTCATGTATTTGTGGTAAATGTTGTAATAGCTAGATTTGTTTCTATTGGTCCTTACATTGGTTTGAGTTTTTTATCCTTACTGCGTTCAAGAAATCAGGTTGTCCTACTATAAACCTTGGTTTTTGGTGTAAGGTTGTCCTTTGAACAACGTTTGTATCAACATCTCAATACTATTACATTTGAGGTTGCTATTTGTTTAAGCTATCTGCATTTATTTTTTATTTGACATAGTCCTATTTCCAACCCCCCCCCCCCCCTAGGACTGAGAGCTCACCCTTTTTCAAACCTATTCACTGGACCAAAAGGAAACTTCGACAAAATTGGCATTGGATGTGGAATAACCCGTCCAGCACTAACTACTGTCGGTCGACAATGTTTTTCCTTAACTGACTGAATAAGCTTGTGTAGACAGACAACTGTTAAAATGATTTTCAAACCTTGATCCACAACACTTCAGCTACATATTATCATGTACATTGTCATAAGCACATATCAGTCTAACATACATAAATCATGATAAGTCGGTTTTATACACAGGTCCTGATCATTCTATATCCTTGGGGAATATCATGTACTTTTTCATTCCACCATAAAATTACCTCGGGTTTCAGAAAGGATAGTCTCAAATAGTCCATCTCTTGTTGAACCTAAGCTTTAGTATTATCATTTATGTGAAAAGCTATAAGTTCTCAAAAATGTTTTATCATAAAAGTCATTCACTCCCAGAATTTTAATTTCTAAACCATATATCCAAATTATTTGAAATTCAAAACTTAGGTTCCTAACTTATTTATGAGACTCTAAAAAATTTTTCAAAGTAAAATTCTATAGTTTGGTAGGTGTTTAATCCCTGTAAGATGAAAAAAGGCTTGCTGTCCAGAAGCATATTTTGCAAATTTTTTATACTATTCTTTTATAGAATTATTTACATATTAAATTGAGATGATATTTTAAAGGGAGGTTTCCAGAGTGACCTACCAAAAAAATTTCAAAATTTTTTGATAAGTTCACCTACTGAAACTAGCGAACCCTAATGTCTCAGTTTTGCCAAAATAACAAAAAAAAATTGGAAACTTGAAAAATCTTCAATTTCAACTTGGGAAACTTGTTTTTCTTGCTTAGAACTCCATTTAAGGACAAATTTCAGTCTACAATAAATTTATTTGTTAGTTTGGAATTTTATTCTGATGATACCTAGATTCATTCTCTAAATTCCACGTCTCACTTAACAATTTTAATGGGAAATCTTAATATGGGTTTCTAATTCTTTAAATTCCTTTTTCCTTAGGCAATTAACCTAATTATAGGTATCTAATTCATGATCCTATCCTAGTCACGTAAATCTTATGATGGTCCCTACATTCAATATGATGGTCCCTGCATTCAAGCCCAGTTAATCTCATTCTCATGCTTTGATACGAACTATAATGCCTTGATTTTTCACAGCCCGAGTATATACTCATGCCTGAGAATTCCAAGTATTAGTGAAATGAATGAATGAATACTTCATGATTGCACCTTTTTTTAAATTTTTTTCATATCACATTAATGAAAATATCCATTCATGAGAATAAAACCAACCATATTATAAATCTTATTCCATTTAAATATAAAAGTTCAACTAATCATTTAATGCTCACTCAGGTGGGAGCTTATTACAAATATCAAAATTCACAGCATGAAACGTAAATAAAGTTAAATTCCCACATCACTCATAGTCTTTAATAAGGAGATCACACATCTTCAATATCTTCAACCTGTGCATCACTTGCATCATCTGTATGGTTGGAGAGGGTCAACGCCTAACTCATTGTGATTGTTGTCATTTAAGATTAACGATAATTTAAGTGATTCATTATAATAACAATGTAATGGTTCTGATACACTTTGTATGCCACCATTACAAGTGGTATCGTTATACACAACCAATCCACATGAATGCATGCCTAAGATAGTATGTGTGGCTCATCATACAAGTGACTACCACCTTGTGGAATAGAATTTAAAAAAATAAAAAATCAACTCACTCCGTGTCATGCCCCAAACTCGGAAACCGAGCTCACAAAATTCTCGATCGCCGATTCCGGTGCTGACAGCCTCCGTAGAACCCCATTCTCGGCTCCCAGCGCCCATTCGCAAGGTTCTGATCCTAGGATGCTACGAGGAGGATTTTCAACATCAGTTTAATTCGTAACAAGCATAACTAAAGGCATAACCCACAAACAACAACCAAAAACTCCATTACATTTCCACTATAATCAAAAACTTTACAAGTACAATGAACATAAAGGGAAATATAATAATGATGAACAAAAAGCTCCAAGATGATCTGCAAAGCGCTCTTGCCTCAGCGCTGTTGTGCCCCAACGTCACCTGCACACAACAGTCGTGCATAAGCTTATGAAAAGCTTAGAGTGTGGTGAAAGTGTATGCGTAAGGTAGTAATATGGTCATGTAATATCAGAGTAATGTGAAATATGCTGATGGATCCATGAATACTATTAGTCATACCAAGGCTATGCGATGCAAGGCGTTAATGATATCGATCGTACCAAGGCCATGCGATGCAAGGCATGAATGATGTCTGTCATATCAAAACCATGCAATGCAAGATGCAACTCAAGTATACGAATCCTCGTCTAAGTCTACATAACAATACAGCTCGAATCTGGAATATCACCGGGGTCTAGTACACTCTAAACTAGATTGTCATCCCATCGTACACAATAAGGTAAGTGGAAGAGACCTCACTACCTGCCTACCAATATCGGGCTCGGTTCATCGATAGTGGACCCATTCCTCGAGCTGGTCAAACTCAGCCTAGCTTTACCCCCTCCTCTTGGGCGGGTAAGGCTGCACCCCCTTCTAACCGACCACGACACTGTGGAAAGCGCGACCTTCTGGTAATCAGCACTTGGCGCTCATGCACCCACTCGATCTAGATGTTGGAGAAACCTCCTGGTACCATAAGGGTTTAAGGACTTTCACCCAGGGATATATATAGGACCCCATGTAGAACAAGATTTTCGGTACCCAATCCTGCCAACTACGATACGCCTGTGGAGGCTACGACCCTGATGTCGCTAGGGCGTATAGTAACCATGTCACGTAATGCGAAATGCATAAATCACACTATCCAGTCATGCAGCAATCATGCGCATATCGTGCACTCATGTAGAGCAACACTGCCTAACCGGGAGCCCATAAACCATCTGCCCGAAGACATATGCTATGATCAATCACTTCTCATATCAAGCATACATATGATGTGTATGATCATGAATCATGGAACTATACTAAACATGTTATAAAGTAAGGAACTATCCTTACAACGTAGATAGGCCTAGACGGCCTACAAAATAAGTACAGGCCTATCAATGGGCCCTAAGGAGAGCCATAATGTGGACATTTAACCAACATTATACTTGCAATGTGGATGTCAAACCATCATTGCTCCCAAGGCATAACCCATCGTAAACATCATTACATAAACCATGTTGGGATCACACATTGCGATGGACCTTAGGTACATCCCATTGGGCCTTAAATACATCAAATGGGCCTTATATTCATCAAGTGGGCCGCACCAATGGGCCTTATGTACATTGTAATGGGCCATAACCTGTGGGCCTTAGAATACATCAAAATGGGCCTCGTAACATGGGCCTTATATATATCAAAGTGGACCTCAACCACGACCACAAATACATCCAATGGGCCTCATAACATGGGCCTTACATCCACATCAAAGTGGGGTCCACTTGAACTATGAATCTGGCTCATTCTTTAGCTCATGCCATAAAATGAGTTTTTTTTAATGGATGGACAGATTGGATGCAGCACCTTCATTATGGTGGGTCCCACCATCCAGGTGTGGACGGTGTGAATAAGACACATAAATCATGGTAGGTTCCACCGTCCACTACTGTGGATGGTGTGGCTAGGACACATACACCATGGGTCCCACGTGGGGCCCACCATAATGTTTACACGCTGTCCAACCCGTTGATAAGGTCAAGCTGACCTGGATGAAGGAAAAAATAAATTTCATATTGAATCCAAAACTTCTGTAATACCCACAAATGGGTTCCAATGGCAGACATTTAATCACCGCTATTTCCAATGATGTGGGCCGTCTGAGACTCAGATTGGCCTGATCTTTGGAGGGGGCCCACTTCAGGGAGGGGCCCAACAAATAAATGGTTTGGATGACAAATAAGCATCATGGTAGGGCCCACAGCTGGAGCCATGGGTCCCTGCCTACACGGCCGCCCGCCCTCCACGCAGCAGGCACTACCTGCGCCTCTGGCAGCAGCAGCATCTGCTGCCATATAATTTTATTTTATTTTAAAAAAATCTATTTTTCTAAAGTTTTTCAATTGTGGGACCCACATAGGAAGAATCAAACCCCGCCATTGCTCCCCATAGCTCAAGACAAGCCAAACAAGCCTAATATTCAATATGTTTTGGGGTATAGAAAAGTCAAGTGAACTTTTAATGGGAAAACCACCGTTTGCTATATTATGGCCCACCAAAAATTCGGATCATCTTGATTTTTCGGCTCAACGCCTAAAATGGCCTAAGGGAAAGGATGGACGGTGAGGATTGAATACATACAGCAAGGTGGGGCCTACATGAGCGATCAGCACAAAAGCTTAAACCAAGCTTATATTTGTGTTTTCTAGTTCACGTCCAGACGATGGGCGGTTTTAGGCATAATAGATGCAAAGGTGGGCCTGCTCAAGTGGGCCACCAAATGATGGATGGTGTGGGTGTAACACATATAAGGTGGGCCCCACTTATAGATTGCTTGGATAAAATACATGCTTCATGGTGAGGTCCTTCCGAGTGGGCCACACGGCCACATCATCACATAAAATAAGAGAAAAGAAAGAGAGAGGGAGAGAGAGAGAGAAAGAGAGAGGGACACGTGTGATGGAGTGATGGATGTGATGAGTGATGTGTGTAAGAGCTTTTTTTGACTTTTGTGGTTGCTTGGTGTAAGAAAGGCATGGGTGTGTAAGAGACTTTTTGACTTTGGGGGTTGCTTGGAGAAGGGTGAAAGGTGATGTATACTTGACATGATGGGATTGATTGATTGATGTGATAAGTCATAGAGATTCTCTCAGAATTAGCAAGCGCGGCATTTTCCTCGCACCGAACGCTGGACCACATCTCCTGGCCAGGGTATCGGATCGGTGCGGGAGACACAGCATCGGAACCGCAGCGACAGTGCGGTCGCTAGGGTACAAGTCTTGGGTTGAGTCGACTCAGGTTGACGGCGTGTAACTCAGGTTCATACGCAATTACCAGTTAAGGGTCGAAGGTTGCCGAAATTCGACCGGGAAGACCGCAAAAGTCTACGGAACGGTACGGTCTAGGATACGGGTCTTACAACTCTCCCCTCCTAATAAAAATTTTGTCCTCGAAATTTACACAATCATCATAACTAGGCATAACTCATGAGGAATATGAAACATAATCATCACCATATAAAATCAGAGATAACATACAAAATACAACACATAATCAATCATCAAAGAGATGGGGATAGTGCTCTCGAATCTCAGCCTCGTGCTCCCAAGAAGCCTCCTCAACAGAATGGTGACCCCACTGAACCTTCACCAACAGAATGACCTTGGTCCGGAGGACCTGCTCCTTCCGATCAAGGATACAAACCAGCTGCTTAATATAAGAAGTGTCCTCACGAACCTCAACGGCTGTTAATCAATAACAGGAATGATGCCTGACCCACACTTCCTCAACATAGAGACATGGAAAACATTGTGGACACCAAACAACTGAAATGGTAAGGCAAGCCGATAGGCCAAGGCGCCAATGCACCTAGTGATCACAAAAGATCCTATGAATCTTGGGGCAAGCTTGCCCTTAGCTCTAAATCGAATTATGCCCTTCATAGGCGAGACCTTGAAATACACATGGTCTCCTACATCAAACTCCAAGGGACGATGCCGACGATCAGCAAAACTCTTCTGTCAGCTCTGAGTTGTGCACATCCTCTGCCTGATGATATCGATAGCCTCTGACGTCTCCTGCATAAGCTCGAGACATAGGAGACAACGCTCTCCAACCTCGGTCCAACAACTCGGTAATCTTAATGGTCTGTCATATAGTGCCTCAAAAGGAGTCATGCCGATGGTCACCAGATAGCTGTTATTGTATGCAAACTCACCCAATCGCAGATGCTCATCCCAGCTACCCTCAAAATCAATCGCACAAGCCCAAAGCATATCCTCAAGGATCTGGTTGACCCTCTCGGTTTGTCCATCGGTCTACGGCTGCTATGCAGTGCTGAGCTGCAACTCAGTCTCCATTACTCTCTGGAAGCTCCCCTAAAACTGAGATGCGAACCTCGGGTCTCGATTAGAAACGATCGAGACTGAAATGCCATGCAGTCTAACAATCTCCTCGACGAATAACCTCGAAAGCCGGTCCAAAGGCCAAGTCGCACGAACCGGAAGAAAATGCGCCAACTTCGTCAGACGATCCATAACAACCCAGATGGTGTCATGACCGCGCTAAGTCCTCGACAAGCCCATAATAAAATCTGTCGACACATGCTCCCACTTCCACATCAGGATGATTAACGGCTGCAATAGACTAGGGGGTCTCTGATGATGGGCCTTGACACACGGCATGTGTCACACTTGGCCACAAAACTAGCGATCTGGCGCTTCATCACCGCCTAAAAATATTGTCACCTCATATCATAGTACATCTTCGTTGACCCAAGGTGGATAGAAAATCGCGATCGATGCGCCTCGATCATAAGATCTCTGCGTAACTCAGGAATATCCGGGACACATAATCAGCCTCTGAAACAAAGTCCATCGTCTGTACCAATCTGTCAATCTGTCTGACTCTCAGATGCCACCTCAGCCATATAACTCTGCAACGACTCATCAGCCTGCTGAGCCTCGATCATCTTCGCGACAAGAGAGGGTTGAATCGACAAGCTCAATAACTGCATGATAGAAGACTGCAAGTCGAACTCAAAATCATACTCTGTTACATCCTCAAGCATCCGCCGCTCCTGAATCATCATATGCGCCACTAGGCCTCATGGCTAACGGCTGAGGGCATCCGCCACCACGTTCGCCTTACCCGGGTGGTACTGAAGATCGAAGTCATAGTCCTTCAGGAGCTCTATCCAGTGCCTCTGCCTCATGTTTAACTCAGGCTGCGAGAAGAGGTACTTCAAGCTCTTGTGGTCGGAGAAGAGCTCGAACCTAACCCCATAGAGACAGTGCCTCCACACCTTCAGTGCGAAGACAACTACAGTCAGCTCTAAATCATGCATGGGGTAGTTCAGCTTATGGACCTTGAGTTGACGAGACACGAAGGCCACTGGTCTCCTATGCTGCATCAGGACAGCACCCAAACCAATATGCAAGGCATCAGTGAATACAATAAATCTATCACTCCCAGAGGGAAGAGTGAGGACAGGAGCAGATGTGAGGCAGTCCTTCAACTCCATAAATGCTCGTTCGTAGGCGTCACTCCAAATAAACTCTACGCCCTTCCGAGTCAACCTGGTCAGCGGGGCTGTAATATGAGAGAAGCCCTCTATGAAACACCGGTAGTAGCCCACCAAACCAAGGAAACTACGAATATCGAATGCAGTCGTGGGCTGGCCCCACTGACGCACTACCTTAACCTTCGACGGGTCCACCGCGATGCCCTCCCTTGTCACCATGTAACCAAGGAACTTCACCTCCTCCTGCCAGAACTCGCACTTCTCCAGCTTCGGATACATCTAGTGTGCGTGGAGGGTCTATAATGTAACCTCCAGATACTACTCGTGCTCCTCACGGGTCCTCGAATAGATCAGAATGTTATCGATGAAGACTACAGCAAACTAATCGAGATAAGCGCGGAAGACCTCGTTCATCAACTGCATGAAGACCGCGGGTGCATTGGTCAGTCAGAAGGACATGACCTGGAACTCCAAATGACCATAATGCGTCCTGAAAGCCGTCTTCGAAATTTCCTCCTCCCGGACCTGAATCTGATGATAACCGGAATACAAGTCAATCTTTGAAAAGAACTATGCACCCTGCAGCTGATCAAACAAATCATCAATCCTCGGGAGTGGGTACTTATTCTTAATCGTGACCTTGTTGAGCTCGCGGTAGTCTACACAGAGCCTCAACGACCCATCCTTCTTCTTTACGAAGAATACCGGCGCTCCGCACGGCGAACTGCTCGGACGAATAAAGCCTAACTCACGTAACTCGTCTAACTGCTTCTGCAGTTTCCGCAACTCCAACGGTGCCATACGATACGGGGCCTTTGAAATAGGTACAGTACTGGACACGAGATCAATTTAAAACTCGGTGAGTCAGCGAGGCGGTAATCCCAGAATCTCTTGGAACACATCGAAAAAATTACAAATAATCGGCAACTAATCAATACAAGCGACAACAGGCTCCTCAACTATGAAAGACATCAAGCAAGATAATGGCCTCCCCAGGGCTCTGCAACGAACTGAAACTGTGGCAAGTCTGGTATACAGAATGTGACGATCCTTGCAAAGCAGTCCAAGATGGCGTGGTACTCAGAAAGCTAATCCATGCCCAAGATACATCAAAGTCTGACATCGGCAACCCGTACAAGTCAGCGGGTAAGAAAATCTCTCCCACTAGCATGGGGCAAGATGCACAGAAGTGGCCTAATACTGTAGTCTTCTCCAAGGGCGTCGATATGGTCAACTCTTCTCGAGCAAACTCTGTCGGCAATTCAGTCGAACGGCAGAATCTCTCAGACATAAACGAGTGCGAAGCACTGGAATCAAATAAAACCCAAGTGATGCATGCATAGACTGGAAGTATACCCTCAACGACTCCTCCAGACGACTGAGGATCTGGCTGAGCTGCGTAAAATCTAGCCTGAGCTGGCTAGGGAGGTGCCTGTCCCCTCTGAGCATGCTACTGCTGTTGTCGCTAAAGTGGTCAAAACTGCTGCTTCTTTTGTTGCGGCCTCAGAGGCTGGTGCTGATCCTGCTACTGAGGTGGTTGGTGCTGATGTTGCTACTGAGGTGGTATCAGTGGTGGGGGCTGCTATCGCTGCTGCTGCTGCTACGGTGAAGGCTGTTATCGCTGCTGTTGTGGGGGTCTCTGCTACTATTGTGGGCGAGGACACTCCCATATACGGTGCCCCGTCTCACTCACCCAAAACACGTGCCAGTGAACTGCCTCTAAGGTGGTGCTGGAGGTGCTGCTAACGCTTAGAAGGCTGGGCGACCTGTGTGCCTCTGCTGCTGCGATCGATGTTGTTGCGCGTGTCTCTTCCAGCCTCTCCTCTGACCATAATCAGACTAAGAACCGGCCCACTCAGCCTCAAAAATCTGAGCCTTCCGTACCACCCCCTCAAAAGTCGGGAGCTCATGCCCAATAACACGGCCTCAAAGACCATAACGCAAACTGTCCTCAAATCGGCAAGCTCTCCGCTCCTCGTCATCTACCAAATACTGTGCGAATCTGGACCACTGTCATATCACCCTGCACCAAGACCTCGAACTCCAACGCTCGCTGTCGCCGGATGTAATCAGGAAAGTACTGTCAGTCGAACCGATCCACAAAATCCTCCCAGGTCCACATAAAATCAATGCTCGCTGATCGGGAGACTGACGTCCACTAGTGCTTAGCCTCACCATGGAGAAGAAATACGGCTAATCGGACTGACCGCTCGGTCGTGCATCCCATCATATCAAATATCTTCTCCACATTGGCGTGTCATCTCTCAGCTACCGTCGGGTCTGGCTCGCCCTGGAAACACGGGGGATTGAGATGTCGAAACTCACAAAGAAGGGCGCTCGCGCGCTCCTGCTCGACCTGGTCCGGTGAAACAATGGGATGCCTGCCCTGCCCCTGAAGTGCAGCTGTTACAGCCTACAACATCTACTATAACTGGGAGGCACTCATGGATACGGTCGGATCTACACCGGTCTCTGGTAGAGGAGCAGTATCCTCAAGATGGGCAGTAGAAACCTCTGGTAGAGGAGCGGCATTCTCAGCACGAGCAGTATGAATCTCTGGTGTGGAGTGGGGATCGTAGGTGGTAGGGCGGGAGTTGCAGATGGTGGAGCGGGAGTTGATCGGGTCACTCTCCTACACGGCATGTCCTACAGGAAAGAACGAAGGCGCCTATCAACTTTGAAAACTCTCGAAGGCACGCTCGTTAAGGGTCTGTAATAAAAGATCGCTAGGCTATCCGAACTTAGGACTTAATCATTCATAGCAGACATGTAATGTTGTTCTTGATTATTCCCGAGTTATACTCTGATACCAACTTCTATCATGCCCCGAACTCGGAAACCGAGCTCACGAAATTCCCGATCACCGAATCCAGAGGCGACAGCCTCTGCAGAACCCCATTCTCAGCTCCCAGCGCCCATTCACCAGGTTCCGATCCTGGAATGCTACGAGGAGGATTTTCAACATCAGTTCAATTCGTAATAAGCATAACCAGAGGTATAACCCACAAACAACAACCAAAACTCCATTACATTTCCACTATGATCAAAAACTTTAAAAGTACAATGAGCATAAAGGAAAATACAATGATGATGAACAAAAAGTTGCAAGATGATCTGCAAAACGCTCCTGCCTCAGCACTGCTGTGTCCTAATGTCAATTGCACGCAACGGTCGTGCATAAGCTTATGAAAAGCTTAGAAGGTGGTGAAACTGTGTGCGCAAGATAGTAATACGGTCATGCAATATCAGAATAATGTGGAATATGCTGATGGATCCATGAATACTATTAGTCGTACCAAGGCTATGCGATGCAAGGCGTGAATGATATCGGCCGTACCAAGGTCATGCGATGCAAGGCATGAATGATGTCGGTCATACCAAGGCCATGCAATGTGAGATGCAACTCAAGCATACGAATCCTCGTCTAAGTCCACATAAAAATACAGCTCAAATCTGGAATATCACAGGGGTCTAGTATACTCTAAACCAGATTACCGCCCCATCACAAGTAATAAGGTAAGTGGAAGAGACCTCACTACCCGCCTGCTAATATTGGGCTAAGCTCGTCGATAGCGGACCCATTCCTCAAGCTGGTCAAACTTAACCTAGCTTTACCCCCTCCTCTCGGGTGGGTAAGGCCGTATCCCCTTCCAACCGACCATAACACAGTAGAAAGCGCAGCCTTCTGGTAATTGGTACTCGGCGCTCATGCACCCACTCGGTCTAGACATTAGAGCAACCTCCTAGTATCATAAGGGTTTAGGGACTTTCACTCAGGGATATCTATAGCACCCTATGTAGAAGAAGATTTCTTATACCCAATCCTGCTAACCATGATACGCCTGTGAAAGCTACGGCCCTGATGTCGCTAGGGCGTACAGTAACTATGTCACATAATATGAAATACATGAATTACACTATCCAGTCATGCAGCAATCCTGCGCGTATCGTGGGCTCATGTAGGGTAACACTGCCTAACCGGGAGCCCATAAACCATCTGCCCGAAGACATATGATATGATCAGTCACTTCTCATATCAAGCATACAAATGATGCGTATGATCATGAATCATGGAATTATACTAAATATGTTATAAAGTAATGAATTATCCTTACAATGCAGATGGGCTTAGATGGCCTACACACAACAAGTATGGGCCTATCAATGGGCCTTAGGGAGAGCCGTAATGTGGACATTTAACCAACACTATACTTGCAATGTGGACGTCAAACCATCATTGCTCCCAAGGCATTGCTTGTCGTAAACATCATTACATAAACCACGTTGGGATCACACATTGCAATGGACCTTAGGTACATCCCATTGGGCCTTAAATACATCAAATGGGCCTTATATTCATCAAGTGGGCCATTTGAGACTCAGATTGGCCTGATCTTTGGAGGGGGCCCACTTCAGGGAGAGGCCCAACAAATAAATGGTTTGGATAACAAATAAGCATCATGGTGGTGCCCACAGATAGAGCCGTGGGTCCCTGCCTACATGGCCGCCCGCCCTCCACGCGGCAGGCGCTCCCTGTGCCTCTGGCAGCAGCAACGTCTGCTGCCATATAATTTTATTTTATTTATAAAAAAATAAACCTATTTTTTTGAGGTTTTTCAATTGTGGGGCCCGCATAGGAAGAATCTAACCCCGTCATTGCTCTCCATAGCTCAAGACAAGCCAAACAAGCCTAATATTCAATATGTTTTGGGGTATAGAAAAGTCAAGTGAACTTTTAACAGTAAAAACCACCATTTGCTATGTTATGGCCCACCAAAAATTCAAATCATCTTCATTTTTCAGCTCAATGCCTAAAATGGCCTGAGGGAAAGGATGGACGGCGAGGATTGAATACATACATCAAGGTGGGGCCTACATGAGCAGTCCACACAAAAGCTTAAACCAAGCTTATATTTGTGTTTTCCAATTCACGTCTAGACGCTGGACGGTTTTGAGCATAACAGATGCAAAGGACGGCCTGCTCAGGTGGGCCACCAAATGATGGATGGTGTGGGTGTAACACATATAAGGTGGGCCCCACTTATAGATTGCTTGGATAAAATACATGCTTCATGGTGGGGTCCTTCCGAGTGGGCAACACGGCCACATCATCACATAAAATAGGAGAAAAGAAAGAGAGAGGGAGAGAAAGAGAAAGAGAGAGGGGCACGTGTGATGGAGTGATGGATGTGGTGAGTGATGTGTGTAAGAGTTTTTTTTTTTTACTTTTGTGGTTGCTTTGTGTAAGAAAGGTATGGGTGTGTAAGAGACTTTTTTACTTTGGGGGTTACTTGGGGAAGAGTGAAAGGTGATGTGTACTTGATATGATGGGATTGATTGATTGATTGATTGATGTGACAAGTCGTAGAGATTCTCTCAGAATTTGTACGCGCGGTATTTTCCTCCCACCGAATGCTGGCCCACATCTCCCAACTAGGGTATCGGATCGGCGCCTGAGACGTGGCATCAGAACCGCGGCGATGGTGCAGTCGGTAGGGTACAAGTCTTGGGTTGAGTCAACTCGGGTTGACAGCGTGTGACTCAGGGTCGCACGCAATTACTGGTTAAGGGTCGAAGATTGCCATAATTCGACTGAAAAGACCGCAGAAGTCTATGGAACGGTATGGTCTAGGATACGGGTCTTACACTCCGCATCCCATAACTACAAAGATTCATCGGCATGTCTAATAGTACGGTGGATTTACTTAACACCTTAAGATGATACAACACATGGATTAGATGAATTACATAACATGATTTGTTTGTGGAGCGACTAATTATGATATCCAATCCCAGAAAGGTTATGTAACACACATTACGGATTACTTACATCGATACATGCACCGCTACCCAAATTCAAGGATTTACGCATCGACCAAGGGGGTCAGTACCCATAGTGCATTACGTCCACGATAAAAAAACATATAAGCCACTAGTTGTGAGTCCTTCAACAAATCACTTGCATAAATAGAGATTTAAATCAATCCATGAGAGTTTTAGATCTCTAAGACATATGCCCAAGCCATAACATAAGAAGAACAACACCAGGCTGACCCAATAATGTAAAATAAAGTAGTAATAAACTAACTCCGTAGAAGAGAAGAGTAGCATTAGGCCAACTCAACAAAAAATAAGGAGAGGGGAGAAAAATATATTGTTATTTATGAACTAATTAATTTGAATTTATAATAAGTAAACCTCAATATGGTAGAAAATAGTCCACACACTTTAAAGTGAATTCATAAACACAATAGTGCGATTTCGAGTTAAACACGTCACCCGATAAGTCCAAATTACTCCAAAAGTGAGTCCTGCTGCCCTAAGGTTTAAAATATGGATGTTATGTCAGTTTAATACCAATAAAATCATAAAATTATCTGACATAACTATCTTGTTCATTGGATGCGCAAACTATGCACAGTTCGGGACCCAAATCATGTGGTTTCATGATTTAAGGCATAGTTTTGTGATTTGACCCACAAAATATGTCTAACGTGATTAAAATCATATATCAAACATAATTTCAACATGGATAAATAATTCATAATTATCCAACAACTTATTAACATATAAATCATATTAAAAATCAAATTATACACAACTTTAACACGAAAATAAGAGAACTACATATAAATTCAACTTAAATTAGTGTAAGCGTAAAGGAATCCCTCACCTTAGCCTTATATATAAATCATAGGTATATATTGATGTAGGGCTTCTATATGAACCATGATGTCACTCGAGTAAGAAGGAGACACCACACATGTGAAGAAGGAAGATGATGGATGAGCGTCTAGGCTTGGAATCCTCTCTCTTTCTTTTCTCTCTCTCTCTCTCTCTCTCTCTCTCTCTCTCTCTCTCTCTCTCTTTCTCTCTCTCCCTCCCTCTCTCTTCCTTGGACATGAGAAGGTGGGATGCATGGGTTTTTTTGTGGAGAAGGGGCGTACGCCCCCTTTTTTATAATGGAGTAGGCATGAGATGAGGTGTATCATATTCTACTTATATTGGGTTTATCAAATTTACCTTTTCTAGTGATCTTTCTTTAAATTTAATTTATTCACACCGTCAATATCGTCGAATAAGGCCATGATATATGATTTTCTTGGTGATCTAAAATTTAAATTGGCCTATTTTGAAAATTCTTCTAGCAGAACACACTTGACCTTAATTAATAGTCAATGCTTAATGATCAGGATCCAATTTAGGAGAAATGTGTATTCAAGGTAAACAAACAATTAGAAAAAATTCAGTGGTTGATCGATGGTGGAAAAGGCCTAAATCTAAAATTTCACTTATTGTGATAAAATGAAGGAATTGGTTTTAAGGTGGTCATCATTCAACGATGTAAGATTATAGATCTGTGTCTAAATTTTGTTTAATGTCATAGTTGTATGATGCCAAAGTGTAGTTCAAATTTAAATTGTGATTGACGATGTAAAGTGGGTCAATCTGAAAGCCTAGATTTAGAAAGAGTTGATAAGCTTAAAGTGACTAACTTCGTGCTTAAGGAAAAGCCTACCAATGTGGGGTTCTCATATTTCACACTAGATTCATATGATGGGAAATCCAAGTACTTCATATGAAAGAAAATATCCTACTACAACTATCTACGAGCTTTCCTCACTCAATGGACACCAAAATCAATGGTTAAAGAGTTGATTTGTCAATTAGGCTACTTTTACAATGATTTAAGGGCTAAAATTCGACATGTCTAGTTAATTTATGATACATAGTCATGGTATAAAATTTCACATCAAACGGATCATGAGAACCATGTGAACTAGAAATCAAGGGTTTAAGTTAAATAGCTTTTTTGTAATTATTGTTGATCTGAGAGTTTTGTGATATCTAATTATTCTATATGGTTATAGTCAAGTTTCTAAGAAATTCTTACAAAAGTACACATATCTAAATCATTACAGATAAAGAGTTATTCACCAAATAAGTTAAAATTCTCATTAATTAAGGAAACATACATATATCATGCAACATGATTAACCTAGGCTAAAATGGTAATATCTGGGATATTACAATTGGTCATATTCAGGCTAGAGAATAGATGTAAGGATATGATAGGCTAAATTGGTGACATACACATGTATATACTAAATTAAATTTCATGGTAACACCCAAGAACTTTTAATACTTGAGTATTGAAAAGTTCGGAGGGTTACAAAATGTGTAGAAAAACTTGACTTGGAACTGAAAAAAGGTTGTTTTTAAGTCATTAAGTATATAAACCATGGGTACCACCAATGTTTTGCATGCAGACACCTCACCAAACAAGAGTCAGGGCTATGGAAGGAAATGACAAGAAAACAAGATGCATAAACAAAGACATGCATAAATCTCTCTCTTTGGAATAAGGTTTCTTTATACATCAATGGCCGCATCCACCATTTATGGCAGAAGCTCGAATGCCAATTTAATGGTGGTAAACACCACGTATTAACATTAAAAAAAAAAAAAAAAAAAAAAAAACTTGCTGTGCAAACAGAGCATGCTCCGATACCACATGTTATATATGTTGTTGTACACCGAGGATGAGGGGTTTTGAAACTTACCTCGTTCATGCGAGTCATCAACCATTAACATCGGGCGAGTAAGGTTGCAAGAGAAGATGACAACTCCAGATCTTACTTCTCTCTCTCTCTCTCCCTCTCTATCAATGGGAATTCTTTCTTTGTTGAAGAAGAATATTGGAGGAGAGTCAGGGAACGAGCCTCCCATTTATATAGCTTGATGTCGGCGGCAAGTCTTATCCATTAACGGATTTCCCGCTTTCCCTTTGCTCGACGCCTCTCATGGGGCAGAGAGAAAATTCAAGCAAAAGAAAAAACATCTCTTTCTTATGATATTCCATGGGGAATAGAAGTTAGTGTACACGTCACACTTATGGACCTCACCTAAAACACATTAAAACGATCCAACGCATCCATTCTGTTGCCCCAATAACCAATGTCATGAGTGGGCTATAATTCCAGCAACACACACTACACACGCATGGACACAATGTCTCGTGGTATAAACTTGCCACATGTGTAAATCTAGCACCCAAAGTTGTCAAAATTTGTTGTGCCAAATCATTTAAAATCTGTATCATGTGTTGATGAGATGAATGGATCGACTTCGTGCACTTTAAAGTTGTCCAAGTCTTCGTCGAACTTCTCTATGTATTCAAGTTGAAGAAGCTCAAGTACAAGTACAAGTTCAAGGCTCAAGTTCGAGTTTAATCTTCAGGATCAGTACCTTAAACAATCTCAAGAACTCAAGTCTTTACTCAAGCTCAAGTTCAAGATTTGAAGACAATCTTCAAGTATTTCAAGTGTATGAGTTAGCAGAACGAATGATGTTTTAGTTGTTCAAACTCACAAACAAGGTACGGATGACCTTAGATTGACTGTAGGTTAGGTCATATTCATTACATATGCTATGTGAGTCATTTCATAAGTTTATAGGTCATTTCCTCGACTAGTCCTAGTCTTTGTTCGACTAGTCCAAGCTCTGGCTCGACCAGTCCAATAGTTTTTCGACTAGTCCAAGATTTGTTGTGAATTTTCAAATTTTTTTGTTGGACCCTTGACCAGTCGTGAAGACTTCTTGACTAGTCGTGCAGGCTCAACTCAAAGTCCAACAAGGTTTTTTGCTCCCACACGACCAGTCGAGCAGGCTACTCGACCAGTCAAGTAACGACCTTATCTTATCGGGCAAGAAATTTCAAAATTTGGTTAGTCCTTCGACCAGTCGAATCGACCCTTAGACCAGTCGAGTGAACAGTATTTTCACCTATAAATAAAGGACAAATTTCAGAGTTTTTCATTCATTCCAAGATATATCAAACCATCACTCTGAGAGATAAGTTTCTGCATTTCTTAAGCTACATTGTGTTCATTTTAAATTCTCTTAAATAGCTTTTTGCATTTGATTTTGTGATCTTCATTCAACTCAATTTCATTAAAGAAGGGAATTCTGATTTTTATCCTTTTTGAGATCAAAATAAAATCAAGCTCGCCCAGGCTGAATTAATCTAAAAATCATTTAGACCTAGAACCTTTCATTTGTGAGACTGGACATTGAACATCTTCGTCTACATCGGATTGGTTCTACAGGGCTTCATCAGAAAGAGAATTTTCAAATAAGTACCATTTAATCTTTGTATATCTTTTGTGGTTTGTGAGGTTGTGCCAAGAAAATCTCATTTTTGGTTTTGTTTGAGGTAATCCAGAAAATCTCAGAGTGTAGGGCTTTTGTAATTGTGTAAGCCCATTTAAAGATACAATTGTGAAGGTTTTAAGGTGAACCTTGGAAAACCTTTTTCATAGTGAAATCCAATATCCCGTGGGTGTAGATATTAGGAGAGGAGTAGTTGTGTGGTTGTTTGCTTACAGTTGGTGTACACACAAACAAACCACTATAATTCCTAGAGTTGTTGTAGATGATAGCATTTGTTTATGTGTGTCAACATTGTAATTTACTTTATGTACTTGTGGTGAATGGTGTAATTATTTTATGCACTTGTGGTGAATGTTGTAATAACTTAGTTTATTTTCTTTGCCTCTTTATTGGTTTGGGTTTTTGATACTTACAAATGTTCTAGTAAGGTTGTCATGCCATAAGCCTTTGGTTTTTGGTGTTAGGTTATCCTTAGAACTCAGTTTGTATCAACCTCTCAAGACTAGTGCATTTGAGGTTGCTATTTACTTGTGTTATTTGATTATTTGATTGTGTTATCTATCTTTGTATTCTACATTTATTTTTTAATTTGGCATAGTCCTATTCACCCCCCTTTTAGGACTTTAAGCTCGGGCTTTTCAAGTGGTATCAGAGCCTAATAGCTTCGTTTTATTATTTGGATTCTTTTCTTGAGCTAACTAATCTGAGCTCATAAGATGTCAAATTTTGATAGCCTCTCAATTACTAGGCCTCCACCTTTTAATGGCTCTAATTACGCCTATTGCAAAGCCAGAATGAGGATCTTCTTAAGGTCCATAGATGAGAGCGTATGGTAAGCCACAGTAACTAGATGGAACCCACCCACATCTGAAGTTCTAAGCACTAATGGAACTAAATTTGTTAAAGTTATACCTTATTTTTCATGGACCACTCTTTAGAAAATTGAGAGTAATGCCAATGCAAAGGCTTTAAATGCAATCACTTGCGCACTATCATCGGATGAATTCAAAAGAATTATATCTTGTGATACTACAAAGCGAGCCTAGGACATTTTAGAAATGACACACGAGGGTACGACTATAGTTAAGAAATCTAAATTTCAAATCCTCACCACTTGGTTTGAGAAAATACGTATGGAAGAAAGTAAAACTTTCATGGACTTCTATACTAAGTTAAATGACATAGTCAACTTTATGTGCGGTCTTGGTGATAGTATCCCAGAAAGTAAAGTTTATGTAAAGATATTGCGCTCATTGCCTGATAGGTTCAATTCTAAGGTCACCGCCATTCAGGAACTTCATGATACGGATAATATGCGGGTTAAAGAGCTTGTTGGTTCTTTACAAACCTACGAGTTAAATTTTAAGGCTCCTAAAGGTAAGTCCATAGCCCTTAAGTCTTCTAAAAATATTTCTCAAGATAATGCTAGTAATTCTGATTGTGAAAATTCTGAAGATAATATGGCACTATTAGCCAAGAAGTTTTATAAAATATTCAAAAGCAAAAAGAGAGTAGATTTTCAAAAACCTTCTGAAAAGAAAAGGACAAGATCTAAAAATTGGAAATCTATTAAAGACAGCCAATGCTTCAACTGCCATGAATACGGGCATCTGGCAAACAAATGTCCAAAGAGGGACAAACCTAAGAAGAAAGGTATGTTAGCTACATGGGATGAATCGTCTTACTCTGAAGCTTCTTCTAAGTCAAATGATTCTAAACCTGAGTCTATTAATGAGGTCAAGGCCTTAATGACTCTAGCCAGAGTCACTTCTCCATACAGTTGTAATTAAACTTATGATGAAACTCTGAGAAGTAACTCTAAAAATGATGATGATTTATAAGATGCCTATAATGCCCTATACAAGGAAAGTTGCAAGATAGTTATAAAACTAAAACTTCAAAAGGAAAAGTTTTAAAGTTAAAAGAAGATTTTAATAACTTAGTTTTAGAAAAATCACATTTTTCTGATTGTTTTGAAAAAGCTAAGTGTGATTTAAATTTCAAAACATCCCAAGTTGAAAACCTTAAATCAAAAAATGAAAAACTAAAACAAGAAGTCTCTTCTCTCTTGAGTTTGAAGGATACTTGGAGGTATACCCAGGGTGATCCTAAATTAGAACGATTGCTAACTGGATCAAGGAAGTGTGGCGATAGATCTGGTCTGGGCTACGATAAGAATACACCTCTAAAAAGTAAGTCCACTCCTCATAAGTTTGTTAAAGGGGAGTCCTCTAACTCAAAAGGGAAAAGTCTAAATCAAAATAGTTTTAAAAATCCTAAAACCTTTCAGGCTATGAAACCTAAAAGAAACCATATCAATTATAGAAATCAGAATCATAACTCCTTAGCGGAGAAAATTGTAGATTTACTCAAGGAGCTTCTAAATTCTAACTCAAATGGTAGAATGTATAACAACTATAAGCATAGAAAAACCAACTATGCTCCAAAACCCATAACAGTAATGAAATGGGTCCCTAAGGTTGCTTGTCTGGTTGCCCACACCACTTTCAAGGCTTCAAGTCAATCAAAGTGGTACTTAGACAGTGGTTGCTCTAGACACATGAAAGGTGACAAAGATTTGTTCACCAATCTCAAAGATATGACTGATGCTCAATCACAGTCGGTGATGGTACCAACTGCAAATTGTTGGCCAAGGTATGGTTCAACTCTTTAATCATCCTCCATTTGAGAATGTTTTGTATGTAGAGGGCCTTAAGCATAATCACTTAAGCATTTCTCAAAATTTTGATAATAAACATAGTGTCAAATTCACCAATTAAGGGTGTGAGATATCTAATGAGAATGGTTTTGTGATATTAACTGGTCGCAGAACATCTGAGAACTGCTATATAGTCAGTGATTCAAGCTCGTCTAAGTTATCGTGTTACATGGTCCAGACCGATGAGACCGATTTATGGCATAAATGCCTAAGACATGTACATTACCGTAATCTTTATAGACTGAGCAAAGGTGATGTAATAAGAGGTCTACCCAAGATTAAGAAAATAGATAAAATTTATGGCAAATGTCAGATTAAGAAACAAACTAGGAGTGCTCACAAGAAAGTAAACTCCAGTGCCATATTCAAACCTCTTGAACTCCTCCATATGGATTTCGTTGGACCTACTAAAACGGAGAGTCGAGGTGGTAAGAAAGATATTCTAGTAATAGTAAATGACTTTACTTGGTATATATGGGTAGTTTTCATGAGAGAGAAATCCGAAACTCTCGATGAAGTGAAAAGGATACTCAAGCATATCCAAACTGAGAAGGAATCACATGTCTCTAAAATCCGTAGTGATCATGGTTCCGAATTTAACAATAGTAGTTTTGAGAAGTTTTATAGTGATCATGGTATATCGCATGAATTTTCTACTCCTAAGACACCTCAACAGAATGAGGTTGTTGAAAGAAAAAATCGTGTGCTTCAAGAAATGGTTAATGTGATGTTAAATAGCATGAAACTTACTAAAAATCTTTATGCTGAAGTAGTGAACACGGCTTGTTATATTATTAACCGTGTTTATACTAGAAAGTTAAATAATAAGACTGCATATGAATTATGGTTTAATAAGAAGCCTATAGTTAAATACTTTGTGGTTTTCGGCAGCAAGTGTTATATTTTATGTGACCGGGAAAATCTGGGAAAATTTGACACTAAAAGTGACGAGGGTATTTTCCTGGGATATGCACTAAATAGTCGAGCGTATCGTGTTCTCAATAAGAGGACCAGTGTAATTCAGGAATCCATTAATGTGGTTATAGATGATCACTTGACTCAAGTTCATAAGATGATGAAGTCTCTTTATTTGATAAACTAAACTTTTCATCTAGTCAAAATGACACTGAACTGCGGTCAATTAAAGACCATCCAACTGGTTAAATTCTTGGGAACCCTCTCACTGGTATGTGCACTCATAGACAATTAGGAAATATTTGTAATTATGTGTGCTTCACATCCCAGATTGAACCGACCAATGTAAAAGAATCGCTTGTTGATGAAAATTGGATAGTGACCATGCAAGATGAACTTAATCAATTCGTAAGGAATGATGTATGGTACTTAGTTCATAGACTTAATGATAAATATATTATTGGAACTAAATGGATTTTTAAAAATAATTTTGATGAATTAGGCAACATTATAAGAAACAAGGCTAGACTGGTTGTACAAGGGTACACTCAAATGGAAGGCATCGATTATGATGAAACCTTTACCCCAGTAGCTCGTCTTGAATCTATCAAACTGTTTATATCCATTACTTGTTATAAAAATTTCAAAATTTATCAAATAGATGTTAAGAGTGCTTTCTTGAACAGTTATCTGCGTGAGGAAATATTTGTAGAACAACCTACTGGTTTTGAAGACCCTAAATATACTGATCATGTTTATCACCTAAAAAAGGCTCTCTATGGATTAAAATAAGCTCCCAGGGCATGATACGAGAAAATGATTAAGTTTCTACTGAGTCATAACTTTATAATGGGAAGTGTTGATAAGACACTGTTTGTAAAGAAACACAATGATCACATACTGATATTACAAATATATGTTGATGACATTATCTATGGATCTACTTATTTTAACATGTCTATTAGGTTTGCAGATTTGATGACGTCTAAGTTTGAAATGAGCATGGTTGGAGAACTGAATTATTTTTTAAGTCTACAAGTGAAACAGCTTGAAAACGGGATCTTTATTTCTCAAACCAAGTATGCTTTAAACTTAGTGAAAAGTTTGAATTCGAGAATGGTAAAAATTTCGATACTCCTATGAGTACGACACTTAAGCTCTCAAAGGATTCAACAGGTAAAAGTGTAGATCCTAAGTTGTATCACAGTATGATAGGTAGTTTATTATATTTAACTACGAGCCAACCTGATATTGTATTCAGCTTAGGCATCTGTGCTAAGTATCAATCTGACCCTAAAGAATTCCACCTTATTATTGTTAAGTGTATTTTGAGATATGTCGAAAGTTCGGCTAATCTTGGTCTTTGGTATCCCCATGATACTAATATTCAATTAGCTGATTATACGAATGCTGATTAGGCTGGTAATATTGATGACCGCAATTCTACCAGCAGTGGATATTTTTATGTCGGGAACTGTCTAGTTTTGTGGCATAGTAAGAAATAGAGTTTCATATCACTTTCCACAGCTGAGGCTGAGTATATTGCAGCCGGTAATGCATGCACTCAGCTTGTGTGGATAAAGAGGATGTTCAATGATTACGGATTTGCGCAAGATTCTATGGTTCTGTATTGCGATAATTCTAGCACAATCAACATTTCTAAAAATCTAATCCAGCATTCACAAACTAAGCATATTGACATTAGATATCATTATATTCGTGAATTAGTGGAAGATAAGATTATTTCATTGGATTATATTCAAACTGAAAATTAACTTGCAGACATTTTCACAAAACCACTTAAAAGAAACAAGTTTGCTAACTTGAAATTAGATGTTGGTATGTGTAATGTGATCTGAATTAATTATGTTTGCTTGTACTATATTGCATGTTTTTATTTTTAAAAATTTTAAAAATCATAAGTTGTTGAAAATGGAAATTTTTGTGGTTGCACGACCAGTCGAGTACACACTCGACTAGTTGTGGCACGACCGGTCGAGTATGTACTCGACTAGTCAAGTAGCTCGGGTTTGGGGGTTTTTAATGTGAAAAAATCACTTTCTTTCTCATTCTCTCATCTTCTCCAACAAGCCCTTCCATGATCGAATGAACCCACCTTCGATTGCAACTTGGTTAGTGCATCTTTTCCATTTTCCTTTTGGATTTAGGATCTTTGCACTTCTATTTCCTTGATTTTGAGGTTTACTTCAAGTTTTCTCGTGGTTTCTTTATTTCGTAGCAAAAAAACTGATTTAGGAGAAACCCTCGATTCCTTTCTTGTATTCCTTTTATGCATTGTGTAATGGAGAGTAGATACAAGAAGAGATCCTCTCGTAGTCCCTCTTCTTCCCATTCTCCACCGATTACGGTGCGTACTCTTCGACCACCCGAAGAGGACCCCGAATACGTACGGGATATTTGTCTCCGCAATATAATTGTTGAGCGGACTGTTAACTCCAATCATTTTAGTCCTTTTAATATCATTCCCCTCCTCGAAGCTATAGGACGGGCTAACATATTGAATTGGGGCGGTCCTGCATAACGGTCCATTGCACAGGCCATGTACGCATGTATAAGTGACTTTTCTGTTGAAAACTTAACCTTTACTGTGACAACTAGGGAAAGTCCAGTTGATATAGACCGTCATTTAATCTCTGGTTTGATGGATATTCCTGTGAATGATGAAGGAGTACATATCTCTACGTTAGTTGCGAGACTGTCTGAATCTAAAAAATGTATGCTAACTAGAGTTTTATGCAACAAGAATGCAGAATGGAATTCCGGTATTGCGCTCAGTTCCAAAAATATGTTACTCAGATACAGGATTCTTCATCGTATTTTCATTTCTAATGTGTATCCTCGGTTTGGTAATAAAACTGAGTTAACTTCTTTCATGGCTCGCATACTTCACTCAGTTATTTCTGGTATTCAAATATGTCTTTTGTCTCTTATTTGTTATATTATAATTCAGTTTCTTCTCCATCCTGGCCATAGTGATATTCCTTTTGCATATCTGATGACCATGCTAGCTATTCATAGTCTTGTGGTTATGCCTGTTGGAGAAGCTCCTATTTTCCATATACCCTTCAATAATTTCAATATTAACAAGATAAATCTGAGGTTGGTACCTAGCCAAGTTGATAGGGATGATGTAGGAGCTGCTGACAAAGCTGGAGAGGAAGATGCTTTACCTCCTGATGATATGAACATAAATGATTTATTTAATGAATTAGAATCTGATTTTGAGGCTGATCCTAACTTTCAGCCATCTAATTTTGATGAGCGATTGAGAACCTTAAAGGAAAAGGTGGAAGGTTTGCATGTAAGCCAGGAGTCTCAATTCAAGTATATGCGCAATTCAAGTATGCCAGGAGTCTCAATTCAAGTATATGCGCAAATATCGTAGGCACATTAACAAGAGATTACATCAAATTGATCCTTCTATCCCTGCTCCTTCAGGTTCTGACTAGACTCTTTCTTTTGGCATGTATTAACTTTTAACTTTTATTTGCGCTTGGATAATTTTTTAACTTATGTATTTCTATTTGATATGTGGACATGACTTTAAGCTTTCTAATTTTATTTTGTTGTACATGTTTATGCTATTTACTCTCTTCACGCTTATACTTCTCATATCTATTTGATTCTATAATCAGTTTGTATTTCTTTCCTTTGTCATATTGTGACAAAAAGGGGAAGAAAATGTGGAATGTTTTTAATGCTTTATGATGATTGGGGATGTGTGATTGTAGAATATGGTGTATTTTTTTGGATTGAACATGTATTTGATTTATACAGGTTCTACATATCACCTCGCCTGAATTAAGGGGGAGAGTAATTGTTGCACATTTGGTACGTGATTCTTTATTTGGTAACTGGTGCATGATTCTTTATTTTGTTTTGTCACAAATTTGACAAAGTAGAAGATTGTAAATGCTATATTGTAAATCTAGCACCAAGAGTTGTCAAATTTTGTTGTGCCAAATCATTTAGAATATGTATCATGTGTTGATGAGATGAATTGATAGACTTCGTGCACTTTAAAGTTGTCCAAGTCTTCATCAAACTTCTCTATGTATTCAAGTTAAAGAAGCTCAAGTACAAGTACAAGTTCAAGGCTCAAGTTTGAGTTTAATCTTCAAGATCAATATCTTAAACAATCTCAAGAACGCAAGTCTTTACTCAAGCTCAAGTTCAAGATTTGAAAACAAGCTTCAAGTATTTCAAGTCTATGAGTAAGCAGAGCGAACGATGTTTCAATTGTTCAAACTCACAAACAAGGTATGAATGACCCTAGATTGACCATAGGTTAGGTCATATTTATTGCATATGCTATGTGGGTTATTACATAAGTTTATAGGTAATTTTCTCAACCAGTCCTAGTCTTTGTTCGACTAGTCCAAGCTCTGGCTCGACTAGTCCAAGATTTGTTATGAATTTTTAGAATTTTCTATTGAACCCTCGACCAGTCATGGAGACTACTCGACTAGTCGAGTGAACAGTGCTCGACCAGTCATGAAGGCTCCACTCAAAGTCCAACAAAGTTTTTTTGTCCCACTCGACCAGTTAAGCAGGCCACTCAACCAGTTGAGTAAGCCACTCAACCAGTCGAATAACGACCTTATCGTATTGTGCCAGAAATTTCAAAATTTGGTTGGTCCTTCGACCAATTGAACCGACCTTTAGACTAGTCAAGTGAACAGTATTTTCACCTATAAATAGAGGACGAATTTTAGAGTTTTTCATTCATTCCAAGATATATCAAACCATTACTCTGAGAGATAAGTTTCTGCATTTCTTACACTATATTGTGTTCATTTTAAATTCTCTTAAATAGCTTTTCGCATTTGATTTTGTGATCTCCATTCAACTCAATTTCATTAAAGAAGGGAATTGTGATTTTTACCCTCTTTGAGATCAAAATCAAATCAAGCTAGCCCAGGCTGAATTAATCTAAAAATCATTTAGACCTAGAACATTTCATTTGTGAGACTGGACATTGAACATCTTCGTCTACATTGGATTGGTTCTACCGGGCTTCATCAGAAGGAGAATTTTTAGATAAGTACCATTTAATCTTTGTGTATCTTTTGTGGTTTATAAGGTTGTGCTAGGAAAATCTCATTTTTGGTTTTGTCTGAGGTAATCAAGAAAATCTCAGAGTGTGGAATTTTTATAATTGTGTAAGCCCATCTAAAGACACAATTGTGAAGGTTTTAAGGTGAACCTTAGAAAACCTTTTTTCATAGTGAAAGCCAATATCCCGTGGCTGTGGATATTAAGAGTGGGTAGTTGTGTGGCTGTTTGTTAACAGTTGGTGTACATACAAACGAACCATTATAATTCCTGGAGTTGTGGTGGATGATAGTATTTGTTTATGTGTGTGAATGTTATAATTTACTTTATGCGCTTGTGGTGAATAGTATAATTTATTTTATGCACTTGTGGTGAATGTTGTAATAACTTAGTTTATTTCCTTTGCCACTTGATTGGTTTGAGTTTTTTATACTTACAAACGTTTTAGTAAGGTTGTCCTACCATAAGCCTTTGGTTTTTTGTGTTAAGTTGTCCATAGAACTCAGTTTGTATCAATCTCTTAAGACTAGTGCATCTGAGGTTGCTATTTGCTTGTGTTATTTTATTATTTGATTGTGCTATCTATCTTTGTATTTCGCATTTATTTTTTTATTTGGCATAATCCTCTCCCCCGCCGATAGGACTTTAAGCTCGACCTTTTCAATATGTATGAAAGGCACACCGTATATTGATGGACCATGGATTAAGGCATCCCTAAATAACCATACAATGTTCTAGGACTAAGAAGAACTTTGACAAATTAAGCTGCATGGTGGATTTCATAATAAACTTATCCTATTTCAGGATACAAAAATCTGGTTGAAATCTCCCAAATAGATCCATCTCAATCATAATTAACAATATAAATAAAGCATTAATGGATATATATATATATATATATATATATATAAAAACTAAAAGCATACATGCCAACAAGATATTGACTCAATTTAATAGAAAAAAAGTAGCTTCCCTATGACCTACCTTAATGAACGGTTCATATTATATCACAGCTTACCATGTTAGCACATGTTACAGCTAGGCGAAAATGTTTACTGATTCCATTGATCTTTCTTCCATAAAAAATAATAATAATAATAATAATAATAATAATAATAATAAAATAAACCTAGTTCTTTCGTTCTAAGGAAATCATTTCCCTGAAAATGATACAATCATAACTTCCAAAGTGTACTGCTTTCATCTTTTAATTTCAACCTTGAATTTTCTCCTTCTTAAGTGATGGGCCATATGCTTGCGACGACCAAAACAAAATGTCAATTTGCTCAGGATCCGGGAGTCTTGATGTGGGGCTCCAAATGTTGGGAAGAAAAAAAAAGGTTCGCTTATGTGGATTTTGCTTTCTGCGCCACCCAAACGCATATTTAGATGAATTTTGGGGCCTTTATCAGCTGCACACGTGGTAAACGCATGTGGTAAATGGAATTTGAGACGTTGATCATATAGGCCATAGTTTTGATCGGCCATGTTCTAAGATCAGAAGGATTGAACCATTATAGCGCTGACTAGGGGTTAGGATTGAACCATTAACGGCTAAAACTCATGACATCTGGAGGTAAGGGCTGTCCAATCAGCTACAGCCCACCGATGTGGGGACCGACCAGATCAACAGTCCAAATCATCAAACGTGTTTTCCACGGTCACGTGAGTAAAACGGTGCAGAACTTCTTTGATTCCACCAGCTGCACCGATATCACTTTCCCGTAGAAGACGATCCTACTAATATGAAACTTGACTGATTTGACCCTTATGGAATTTCCAACGCCCCGCCTTGATGTCCCTCAATTGAGGGCAAATGAGTCATTTGATCAAAGTGTGACGGCTGAGTGGGCATCGCCATCGTTCACCCGACGTTTGCGGACACAAGAAAAGCAGTCACGTGCGAGAGAGCGTGTCAGCTCCTAAGCGACTCGCCCAGCCGGCGAGTGGAGAGAGGATCGGTCAAAAAGGCGGGATCCTAGGCACTGTACACGCGTCAGCTTTCCAGGGCCTGCCTTGGATTTCCATCCGTTGTTTTCTCTCTCGACGCGTGGTCTGTCCCCATTGGAGAGAATATTACGTAAAAGGAATTCTAATACTTAGGGAGCACCATTGTACTCTATACACGCGTTTATTTCTTTGAGAAATGGGCCACATGATCCCGTAATCTGGACCGTTCATTATTACTTTACAACTTGGATGCTTAATAAATAAAGTAATTTGAGAAGAAAATTCTTAAATAGAAATTATAGCATACAATTTCATTAGATTGTGGACAGTTATTTATATTATTCTTTACCATCTATATGTAGAAAAAAAAAAAAAAAAAAACTGTTAATACTTTTTTACCGAATATTTTTGTTGAACGGTCCACCATGATAATGGTATGGATTATTAAATCATTTTCTTTAATTGTTCGAATTTAAATCACTTGCGTACGGTATAGAGATGCGATTAGCGTTTGATACAATTCCTTTGTTACGTAGCATAGCTACGTTTACAATAGTTTGATGACGATTAAAACACACGCGCTAAGTCCCTGCACACGTGGCAAATGGAACTCAAATTCACTGTCCGTGTCGTGGACCCTCGTCCCGGTTCAAACATTAGTTTCAACGGATCATCCTGAACAGCTGATCGGTGGACAGTTTGGACAGTTCGGATTTCAGTACATGCATGCCACACGTACAATATCTGAGAGGATGTGTAGAACTTGCACTCTGCCAATGTATCAGCTACTCTGGAGAACCATCGGACTGTAGGTGTGAATACAGGTGGATCGGTACGGATCGCCCAAATCGAACCAAAATGCACCAGACATGTTGCACGTGTAAACATCCAAGACTCCCAGTGGGTAGGTGGGCTCCACCGTCGATCTGTCTGGTGGCCGGATTCGGTTTGGCTAGTGACCTCAGCACCCGCCTGCTAGTTGTCGTCAAAGCTCTGTGGGCCCGACCATGTTGTATGTGTTTTTTTATCCATGCCATCCATCATTTTTCATCTTAATTTGAGCCTAAAAATGAGGCAGATCTAAATATCAGGTAGATCACAGCACATGAAACACTGGGAATTGGATTCTTATGTTAGAGAACTTTTTAAGAGCCACGGTAGTTTTCGATTAAGCTGATATTTTTGTTTTCCTTTATTCAAATCTAAGTGATTTTATCAATGAGATGGAAAATAAACATCACAATGGGCCATGGGAAGTTTTTAAAGGTGGACGTTCAATCAACACTTTTTTCCTGTGGCATGGTCCACCTAAGAAGCTGAAAAAACTGGATGGATAGAGTAGATAAAAACACACATTATGGTGGGTCTCAGAGAGCTTTGAGAACAGATATCTGGCTGGTGTGGGGGTGACTGGCCGAACCGCGTCCCCCAAAGATGAAGCGGCTTTTGACCATAAGGTGGGCCCACCCTCTCATGAGGAATGGAGAGTTGACTAGTGATAAATATTGGGAAAATGACTCTTCTGGCCTCAATGTATGGTCAAATTCCTTAATGAAATTCAACCTTTCAAATATTCCGAGGATGGCCTTTGGACAAGCTTCCGTAAATTACTTAGACCAAAATGCCCTTGTCCTTGTTTCAGTAGTTGTACGTTTTTTAGGAAAATAGAAGTTACGTCATATTTAATGCCAAGAAAGTGATGTGTACAGAACCCTTTTTTGCGCGTGGGCAAGGACCAAACTAGCGGGGCCCACATTGATGTATGTATATAATTCATGTCGCTCATCCTTTTTGCCGTGTCATTTTAGAGCTAGGGCCCAAATATCAGCCTTATCCAGAACTCGTACTTGTGGGCCACATAATAGAAAATAATGGTGACAATGGAACCTACTATTGAAACTTTTCAGGCTCAGTGTGATGTTTGTTAGAAGTAGACACTGCCCAAGTCAAAACTTTTTAAGCCCACGGCGGTAAGCCGACAAGGTCGATGGAACGGATCACCCCATTGTGGGCCTTAGGCTATTGTAACAATGGATATCCTTTCATTTGGTAGTAAATGAAGTGAATATGTAACAACCGCAACCCATATCACATGAGAACCACGACCCATATAACATGACAACCACGACCCATATAACATGACAACCACGACCCATGTCAACTACGACCCTTACCACATTACAACAACGACCCATATAACATGACAACCACGACCCATATAATATGACAACCATGACTCATATAGCCTACATTTCCTGCTCCTGCAGTCTATCAATAGTCATCGCATATTCAAAAAACGTCATATTAGCTTTAGTACGGATGAGTATGTTACTTTTCTAACTTTGTACGGTATAACTTCATGAGGATAAAATCCACACCGTCTATTAGATGCCCCACCTTATATTTAGATTGACACCCAAAGATGAGAATGATTTAACAGTCATGTGGGCTATTCCATAGGAAATAATTGAGATTGAAAATTTTACTCAGAATTCTACTCCATTCTCTATGTTATGGTCCATTTAAGATTTATATTTGAATGAAATTTAGTATCCATGGTGTAAATAGATCATTTCATCTGATGGATGGTAAGGATATATGTATGTTTATCTCATGTAGTCACCAAGTTAGTGCAAATCACGTCATAGTCATGCAAACGATATCTGTATAATAGCATAGGTCGCATCAGGTGGTTGTAATGCGGTAAGGGTCATGGTGTAAGGGTCGTAGTTGTCATGTGTCGTGTTTGTCATGATATATGGGTTGTGGTTGTCATGAGGTAAGGGTTGTGGTTGTCATGCTATATGGGTCATAATCTTCATTTTATAGGCCTTGGCCCTAAAACGAGAACCACGACCCATATAACTTGAGAACCACGACTCATATAACATGATAACTACGATCCATCACAACTACGACTCATGACAACCACGACCCATATAACATGACAACCACGACCCATGAAAATTATGACCCTTACCACATTACAACCACGACCTGTACTACATTACAACCACGACCTAGGAATTTAATCATACATTGAGGCCCACATTGATGTATGTGTATAATCCATGCCGCCCATCCTTTTTGTCATGTCATTTTAGGGCTAGGGCCCACATATCAGCCTGGTCCAGTGCTCGTGTCGGCCACATAGTAGAAAATAATGGTGACTATTGAAACTTTACAGGCTCAGTGTGATGTTTATTAGAAGTGAACACTGCCCAAGTCAGGACTTTTTTGGCCCACGGTGAGCTGGCCAATAAGGTGGATGGATCGGATTACCCCATTGTGGGCCTTAGGCTATGGTATCAATGGATAGATAGTAAAGGAAGTGAACACATGAAAACCATGATCCATATAATATGACAACCACAACCCATATAATATGACAACTACAACTCATGCAAACTACGACCCATATGGGCCCACATTGTTGTATGTGTATAATCTATGTCGCCATCCTTTTTGACGTGTCATTTTAGGGCTAGGGCCCAAATATCAGCTTGATCCAGTGCTCGTGTGGGCCACATAATAGAAAATAATGGTGACAATAGCACCCACTCTTCAAACTTTCCAGGCCCACTGTGATGTTTATTAGAAGTGGACATTGCCCAAGTCAGGACTTTTTAGGCCCATGGTGAGTTGGCTGACAAGGTGGATGGATCGGATCACCCCATTGTGGGCCTTAGGTTATAGTGTCATTCATTTGGTAGTAAAGGAAGTGAACATGTAACAACCGCGACCCATATCACATGAGAACCACGACCCATATAACACGATAACTACGACCCATGACAACCACGACCCATATAACATGACAACCACGACCCATGACAACTATGACCCTTGCCACTTTACAACCATAACCCATATAACATGACAACCACGACCTATATAACATGACAACCATGACCCATGACAACCACAACCCATACAACATGACAATCACAACCTATGATAACTACGACCCATACAACATGACAACCACGACCCATATAACATGACAACCACGATCCAATTTTGGTAGTGTAAATAAATCAAAGGCTACAGATTAAGGCCGTGGTATAATCAATTGATCTTTGGAAATGCTTCAATTTTGGGCTCAACCCCTTAAATTAGATGGAAAAATGGATGGATGGCGTGGATAGACCACATACATTTAAGGTGGGCCCAACCGAGTACTCGATCTGATTTCCTCTCTCGAGCACAACTTACATTGAGAAAAAGCTTGCGTGAGGGAAAGAAAAATGGGCGCGGATTGCTACTGACAGGTTGAGTATCCAGACTCGCTACTCAACCTGCGCAGATTGCTACTGACAGGTTGAGTATCCAGACTCGCTACTCAACCTGTCCGTATCTAATCGCGAATGGATTGGCTACTCCCATTGCCACCATCCCCGTGGCTGGTGGTTGGTGCTATGTGGGTAACACCGTGTCATCCATTTCGTTCATACATTTTTATAGATCCTTTTAGGGTTTTATACCAAAAATGAGAGTGATGTAAATCTCAGGTTGACCACACCACAGGAAAACAATATTGATCAAATATCAACCATTAAAATCCTCTTAAGGCCCATTATACTATTTATTTGACATCCACTCTATTGATTAAGTCATACAGACCCAGATGAAGGGAAAACACAAATATCAGCATGATCCAAAACTTTTATGGCCCTCTAAAAGTTTTTAATGGTCGATGTTCATTAAACATTATTTCCTTTAATGTGGTCCACTTGAGATTGGGATATGTCTCATTTTTTCTATAATACCATAAAATGATCTATAAAAATAGATGGACGGCATGGATGAAACACATACGTCATGGTGAGGCCCAAAAGCACCCGTTGGTGGCAGGGGGAGTAGCCAATCTGTTTCCTATCTAATCGGGCGCGGATTAGCTATTGATAGGTTGAGCAGGGAGACTTGCTACTGAAGTGACATCACCAAGTTTTGTGGGAGCCACAATGATGTATGTGTTATATCCACACCGTCCATCCATTTGGAGGGAGCAATTTAGGGTATTATCCAAAGAATCAGGCAGATCTAATAAGGGAAAATACAAATATCAGATTGATCGAAAAATTATGTGGCCCTTAGAAGTTTTTAATGGTGGGCGTTACTCTCCCCACTATTTTTTTTGTGGTGGGGTCCACTCGAGATTTGGATCTAAGTCATTCTTTGGCTAATTCCCTAATATGATCTCGAAAAATGGATGGACAGTGTGGATATAAAACATACATCATGGTGGGGCCCACAAAACTTGGTGATGTCACTTCAGTAGCCAATCTCGCTACTCAACCTATCAGGAGCTAATTGGTGTCCTATCTAATCCGCGTTCGTATCCTGGACACGAAAGTCGATTGGCCGGTGTACCACACAACTATATAGCTGCTGTATTAACGTCATCAAGTTTTGTGGGTCCCATCATGAGGGATGTGTTATATCCAAACTGTCCATCCATTTGACGAGCTCGTCCTAAGGCTTGAGACTAAAAATAAGACAGATTTAAAGATAAAGTGGACCACACTGCAAAAAGCAAAAGGATTTAACGTCTACCATTGAAACCCTTTTGGGGGTCACAGAAGTTTTGGATCAACATGAAATTTGTTTTTCCTCTTCATACAGGTATTTGTGACCTTATGAACAGATTGGATGGAAAATTAATGTTATGGTGGGCCCCATAAATTTTTTAACTGTGAAAATCATTATCCCGCTGCTGTTTTTAGTGTGGTCCACTTGAGCTTTGGATATGATTTATTTTTTGGCTAATGCTCTAAAATAATCTCTAAAAATTGATGAATGGTTTGGATATAATAAATACATCATTGTGGGACTCATGTAACTTTGATCTCATTTTAGTAAGCCACGTTAGCAAGAGGAGTCTGAACTCCTAGGAAGGTTATTTTAGTAAGTCAGGTTACTCGATTTACGTGGCCCTATATATGTAGAGATGAATGGTGTTATTAGGCCCATTGTGATGTATATATTTTATTCATGCCATCCATTCATTTTGGAAGATCATTTTAAGGGATGAGCCTAGAAATGAGGCATATTAGAGGCTCATGTGGACCACACCATAGAAAGAAGTGAAATTGAAAGCCTACCATTGAAAACCTTTTAGGGCATAAATATTTTGGATGTAACTCATTTTTTTGGCCCATGACATTAAATAAAATTCGAAATCTAATGGACGGATTGGATTCGACACATAAGTCACGACAGGATCCACGATCCTTATAACATGACAACATCGACCCTTATTACATTACAACCACGAACCACATACATCACGTAACAACCTTGACCCATGTAACATGATAGCTACGATCCATATAATATGACACCCATGACCCATATAATATGACAACTACGACTAATATAACATGACAACCACGACCTATATCAACCACGACCCATATAACATGATAACTACGACCCGTGACAACCACGACCCATATAACATGACAATTATGACCCATGACAATCATGACCCATATAACATGACAACCACGACCCATGAAAACCACGACCCATATAACTTGACAACCACGACCTGTATAACATGACAACCTCGACCCTTGCTACATGACAACCACGATCCATTTGAAGGGTCATGATTCACATGCACAATGAATCGTGGTTTTCATCCAAAAGGGTCGTGGTTGACAACAATGATTCATAGTGCATGTGAACCATGACCCTTCGAATGAATCGTGGTTGTCATCCACTTGTTTATTTTTAAATAATAGGAGTCGAGGCACATCATGGGGTGATCTGTTCCATCCACTTTGTTAGTCAGCTCGCAGTGGGGCCAAAAAGTCTTGACTTGGGCAGTGTCCACTTCTAATAAACATCACAGTGGGCTCATGGATTATACACATACATCAATGTGGGAGGCATGGATTATATACATACATCAATGTGGGCCCATTTTGGTTGTGGTTTGCATGGGTCGTAGTTGCCATGTTATATGGGTCGTGGTTGTCATGTTGCATGGATCATGGTTTGCAACATGTTCACTTCCTTTTCTACCAAACTATTGGTACCATAGCTTAAGGCCCACGATGGGGTGATTCGATCCATCTACCTTGTCGCCCAGCTTATCGTGGGCCCAAAAAGTCCTTACTTGGGTAGTGTCCACTTCTAACAAACATCATAGTGAGCCTGGAAAGTTTCAACTGTCAACATTATTTTCTATTTTCTGGCCCACACGAGCGTTGGATCAAGTTGATATTTAAGCCTTGCCCCTAAAATGACATGACAAAAAGGATGGGCAACATGAATTATACACATACATCAATGTGGCCCCATGGTCGTGGTTTGCATCGGTCGTAGTTGTCGTATTATATGGGTCGTGGTTGTCATGTTGCATGGATCGCGGTTTCCACGTATTCACTTCCTTTTATACCAAACCATTGATACCATAGCTTAAGACCCCACGGCGGGGTGATCCGATCCATCCACCTTGTCGGTTAGCTCACCGTAGGGTCAAAAAGTCCTGACTTGGGCAGTATCCACTTCTAACAAGCATCACAGTGAGCCAAGAAAGTTTCAACAGTCACCATTATTTTCTATTTTCTAGCCCACATAAGCACTGGATCAAGCTGATAATTGGACCCTACTAATACGACAAAAAGGATGGGCGACATGGATTATACACATACATAAATGTGGGCCTATATGGGTCGTTATTTGTATGGGTCGTAGTTATCATGTTATATGGGTCATGGTTGTCATGTTGTATGGATCGTAGTATCCACATGTTCACTTCCTCTTCTACTAAACTATTGGTACCATAGCTTAAGGCCTACAATCCGATCCATCTACCTTGTCAACCAACTCGCCGTGGGCTGAAAGAGTCCCGACATGGGCAGTGAACACTTCTAACAAACATCACAGTGAGCCTGGAAAGTTTCAACAGTCACCATTATTTTTTATTTTCTGGCCCACACGAGCACCAAATCAGGCTTATATTTGGGCCCTAGCCCTAAAATGACATGACAAGAAGGATGGGCTGCATGGATTATACACATACATTAGTGTGGGCCCCACGAGTTGGGCTTGCCCACCCCCAAAAAAGGTTTCCTTATACGTCATGACCTAACTTCTTATTCACTGGAAAACTGTGCAACTACTAAAACGAGGACAATAGGCATTTTGGTCAAAGTAATTTTCGAAAGCTTGTCAGAAGGCCACCCTTGTACTATTTGAATGGTTGAATCTCTTTAGGAAATTTGACCATCCATCGAGGTCAGTACGGTCAATTTCCCATAAATATTCAAGTCCAGGGCACCTACATGAACAGATTAACCGGATGTAGAGCCAAACGCACATTTGATGAGCATATGGGTTACTGACCATTCCTCACTGGGGAGATAATGCTGACCGTTTGATTTTGCCCGTGGCCCCTACTTGTAAACTAACTCAAGTGCATTCTCTAGTAAACCGCCTGCTCGATCCGAGCCCCTCATCAGGTGGGGCCCCACCGTGTAGATTCCCTTGGTGGAAAAGTAGCCAGCTTCAGTGTCGGTGGTTGGTGAATTTCTTTGTAATCATCCTTTTCCTGTATACACACGTGGCCCACCTCACGATTAGACTAGCCTAATGAGCGGCATGGATGTTGCACACATGTGGCTGTGTTTATTGTGCACTTGGCAGGGACCGTCGGATAGAGAAAGCTCATACGGCGAGTGTGATCCTCCTGCCATCAAACGACAAGGGGACCAACAATTTAGACGGTCAGGATTGAATATCAGCATAACATGGGTTGATGGGTCAGTTCCGTTCATAAAACGGTGGCAAAAGCGCACCATAGCCTACTTTCTAACTCAGAGACATGGGACCAACGGCTCGTGCATAAGTTCGTGCTTTTCGTGGACGACACGATCCGAGTCTGACGCTCTCTCTCTCTCTCTCTCTCTCTCTCTCTCTCTCTCTCTGCCTGTCTCTCTCGCTCGCTCTCTCTCTGTTGATGGAGATGGGGGAACAGTACGGACTGCAGGATCTCCGGCAGCTTATGGCGACAAGGACCCAGTTCCAGGCGATGCCACACGTTGGAGAGGCGTTCTCCGGGCACCGGAATCTGACGTCCGGGCAGCATTACGAGATGGTGATGCTGGGTGGGGGCGGAGAGATGTTGCCTCCACCTCAGAGGGTGGAATTTCGGTCAGACTCATCTTCTGTGAGTGGATTTGAAGAGGGGGGAGTATGTGTGGTTGGAGATGGAGGGAATGGAAGATGGCCCAGGCAAGAGACACTTACACTCCTTGAGGTCAGATCTCGTTTGGATCCTAAGTTCAGGGAAGCTAACCACAAGGGACCCTTGTGGGATGAGGTCTCTAGGTACTTGATTCTACAATCTCTCTCTCTCTCTCTCTCTCTCTCTCTCTCAAAGAAAGACGTGGTCTTATGTTTGGTTTAGATATTATCATATTTGTACGTGTTAAACCTCCCTCTCTCCCTCTCTATGTGAAGGAAATGACTTCCATTTTGTGTTTTTCCTGTATTATTATTATTATTTTTTTTTTTTGGAAAATGACAAGCAATTAAGGTTTATTTGGACCAGTAAACATGTGTTTTATGGGTTTTGTGTTAGACTACCAGGCAACACTTCAAGAGCCATCTTTTACTTGAAGACACATATTCTAGTTTTGCAGTTTTTGGGTTAGAAAAAAAAAAAAAAACATAAAATGTGACAAACACTTGAAGTCTTACTTTGATAGACATGTCTTTGGTTTTGCTGGATTTGTGTTAGAAACATGACAACCACTTGAAGTCTGATTAGTCACCCGCGTCCTCTTTCTTTTGCCGGATTTATCTTAGAAATATGACACCGTCACCCATGTCCTTTTTTTTTTTTTTTAAAAATAATAATAAAAAAAATTATTTTTCCTCTTTTTAAATTTTTTTTTTTTTTTTTAAATTTTTTAATTTTTAATTTTTTGTGTTAGAAGTATGACATCCCCTTAAATTCTATTAGGGACCCATGTCATTAATTTTCGGCTTTTGCATTTGAAAAATAAAATAAAATCAAATGAGGCTGCAAGTTTGTGTTAGAAATAAAACACCCCTTAAAAAAATAAAAATAAATAATACCCCTTCTATGAAGTTTGATGAGGGTCCTATGTCCTCGTCTTCTTGGTTTTAGTATTAAAAAATGTTAAATGTCACAGCTACTTCTTTGTTTTTGGTAGTTTTATGTTAGAAATATGACACTCCTTAAAAAATAAAAATAAAAACTTTTAATTAGGGATCTGTCTTTGTTTTGCTGGTTTTGTATAAGAAAAATATTAAACGTAACAGTCACATTGAAGTTTACTTAGAGACTCATGTCTTTGTTTTGCTAGTTCGGTCTTAGAAACATGAAAAGCCTCTTGGAAGATTGATTAGGGTCCTATGCCTTTGTAATGGTGGTCCTTTTACTAGAAAAATATCAAATGCCACGGCCACATGAAGTTTACTTTGAGAACTACATGTTTCTTTTGTTAGTTTTGTTGTAGAAATGTGACACTGCCCTTTGAAGTTTTTTATAGTTTTATGTTGGAAAGATGACATCCCCTTTGAAGTTTGATTAAGGTCCTATGTTAGAAATATGGCACTTCCTCCTGAAGTTTGATTAGAAATATGACAGCCGTTCTATATCTGCATCGACACATGTGTATTAGTTTTTCGCTAGTTTTGTGTTAGAAATATGACACTTACTTGTAGTTGAGTTTGTGTGTGCGTGTGTGTTTTACTTATTCTCTGTTAGAAAAATGACAGCCTCTTGTACTTTGGCAGAGTACTGTCTGTTTATTTTACTGGTTTTGTGTTTATGAAAATGAAGCCTTTGAATTTCACTTATACATACTACCGCGCCCGCCCACCCAACCAAAACCACCCCCCCCCCCCCCCTTTTTTCTTTTCTTTTGCTACTTTTGGGCTTGAAGATGTTAGCCTTTTGAAATTAACAAAGAGACTCAAGTGTTTGCTTTTGCTTGTTGTGTTTGGAGAATGACATAGAATTGAAGTTTGCGTTGAGATCGTGCATGTCTTCTTCTTCTTCTTCCTCTTTTTTTTTTTTTTTTTTTTCCTCTTTTTTGTTAGACAAATGACACCTCTTGAAGTTTACTTTCTAGTTGCTCTCTTGGGAAATATGGCAAGTGAAAAATACAGTAGCTTGTGTTAATAGAGATTAGATTGTATTAAATATAATTAACAGGAAATTGTTGTAATTAGGTTGTGATTGATTGTATTCTATTTAATAGAGGGGAATGACATGGTATTTCCTAATACTCACAGTGATCCAACAATCCTATATGTCCTATTATTGTGAAGTCGCTGGCACATAAATCATGATTTGGTCCAGTATTTGTTAGCCACGCACCTATTTGCACATAATAGATGCAGTGGACGGGATATCACCATAATCTATGATTTTTGCGCAATGGCATGTCCATGTTGTTGCACAAGAAATCAATGGTTCCAATCGCCATAGACGTGTGCCACGAGGGCACTATCAAGCAGCCGTTTCTATGTTGTGGGTTGGCCACCCTAATAAAAACCTTGCCAAAGAAAATCAAGTTCTGTTTGTGATTATTCTAAATACTTTCTAGAAAGTAAGAATCAGATTATTTTGTTTTTACAGGATAATGGCAGAGGAACATGGGTACCAAAGGAGTGGAAAGAAATGTAGAGAGAAGCTAGAAAACTTGTACAAGTACTACAAAAAGACCAAAGAAGGGAAGGTAGGAAGACAAGATGGCAAGCACTACAGGTTTTTCAGGCAGCTAGAAGCGCTCTATGGAGAAAACACCAACATCAATGTAGAAAACAACCCGTCTCTCCAAATCACAAACCCTTTAAATTCCAAACCAAATCAAGAAGTATTGCAATCTCAAAAGCTCTGTGAGAGCCTCAGCTTCTCAAACTCCTCTGAATTCGACACGTCATCTTCTGAAGAGAACGATAACGGTGAGGATGATCTTATCTCAATAAGCAAGAAGAGAGAGGGGAAGACCCTTAAACGGGGCCGAAAGGGATGGAAGTCGAAGATAAAAGAATTCATTGACGGGCAGATGAAGAAGCTTATAGAGGTGCAAGAGGCCTGGTTGGAGAAGATGCTAAAAACCCTAGAACATAAAGAGCAAGAGAGGATGTCTAGGGAAGAAGCATGGAGGAAGCAAGAATCCGCTAGGTTTGATCGAGAACATGAGTTTTGGGCCAATGAACGGGCCTGGATTGAAGCACGGGATGCCACATTGATGGCAGCATTGCAGAAGATCAGCGGGCGGCAGCTGAAGGTTCCATCACCCGACAACTTAACAGACATGGAGATTCATGAGGATATCGAGAATGGAAATGGAAATGTGAATGGAAATGAGAATGAAATGCTTGAGAATATGATAAATAGGACATGGCCCGAATCGGCGATTTCAACCCTAATAAAGCTGAGAAGTGGAATGGAGTCGAGGTATGCTGAATGTGGGCCATCCAAATGGGCCTTATGGGAAGAGATATCAGAGAAAATGGGCTGTTTGGGCTATGAACGGAGTGCAAAGATGTGCAAAGAGAAATGGGAGAGCATCAACAAGTACTTCCTGAGAGAGAGAGAGCGCAACAAAAAACGCAAAGAGAATTCAAGAACCTGCCCTTACTTCCACCATCTTGATTCTCCATATAGCCATGGAGCAATTTGCACCCATGGCAATGATGATCAGGTGCATGAGACGGTGGCCCGTGGGCCTCACGACGGGCCGTCACCTTCGAATTCTAATATGGGTGTGCCGGGGAATGATAGCTGCTTGCGATTTCTGATGGATGGAGGGGATAGCTTGTGGGAAAGTTACTGTGCGAAGATCAACAAAGGGGAAGAGCAGTAAGTGATTGAAAGAAGGAATGACAGTTTGAGACAGTTAAAATTTCAGGTGAGGAGATGAGCTTTAATTGAAATGTATTCTCTTGAGAGATTTGTGTTTGAGAGGGTAGATTGAGGATGTGTTACATAAATTAGAATGTAGGTTTAGATGGATGCAAGATATGCATGCAAATCACACACATTCCAGCAACAAACCAGTATCTGGGTTTTACTTAACCCCACAGATCTGGTTTGTACTTAATCACACACGTGAGGTGTGTGTGTAGCCGTCCATCAGGCGGGCCCTTCGGTGTGGATGCTCTGGCCTGGAAATTAGGCACTCCAATCATGAGGTGGGGTCATACTTGTCATGTGGTATTGGTCATTTTTCGTGCCCTCTGATCCTTTCTATCTTGTGGTGTAGCCTGTGATGATTAGAAAATCTGCTATGTGGACCACTTGATGGACGGCTTCACACGTGGTTTGCAATCCCATCCACAGTTGTTAGGGCTCTCAAAACTCCTTATATTTTTACATAAAAAGAAGGCTTGAAAACGATAGACATCATAGCTAAATTCTTGCAAAGGCTCTCATATCTTTGAAGGAGGTAATTGCAATTTCAATATATGTCAGTTTGAAATTTGAATCCCATGAGATAGTGGCCTCTTGTGTGGTGGTTACATGATGGTACTTAAACTAAAAGGTCAATAAAATAACTAAAAGGAATCCTACTTTTTCTTGGAAGTCTTCCCTTAATTATTCAATTGCATGCATCATGTATAAATGTCTGGCTTTAAAAAATAGTAAAAATAATAAAAAAAAACTAATATTAATTAAGAGAATGCTCCAATGCTCTCGCAGCACTACAAGTCCCTTGAACAGTTTAATCAGTCGATCCCAAAAGTACAAAACACATTTCATGGGCAGCATGAACAACTCGTAGTACATCTTTGATTTGGCCTTATTTTTCTACAGCCATCCATTTTTCAATCAATGGATGGGATGATCCGAATTTCCTAACAAAATTGAGTGTTTAGAATCATAAGGAATCCATGATGTGCCCTAACTAAGACATCCATCAAATTGAGGTTTGGAACTATTTTTGTGTGAACAATCCTAGCAGTCCATATTAACAAGCAATTATTAAATGGCTAATATTTGTCGGATTGGGCGAATATATTTGCATGTTAACCCATGCAATGTGAGAAGAACCTAATGAACAGTCTAGATCAATGGATTCCAATAAGTTTTTTATTTTTTAGTTTTTATTTTTAAATAAGTGTCCCAGTGCGATTAGGAGCACTACAACTTAGGGCCTGTTTGGCATCGCTTCAAACAACTGCAGAATTGATTCTACAGAACCCTTGCCTATATGAAAAAGTGCATGTTTGGTAAACATGCATGACAAAAACAATTTCCCCATTGTTTCTTATGGTGTGACCCTTTCAAGTCTTGGAGCTACCCCATTTTGTGAGTCATACCCTAACGTGATACAGTGAAAGAAGAGAACGGAGTGGTTGTCGCATGGTCATCACTGCCATACGTTTGCCCTCATGACACGGGTCCAAGATCCAATCCATCCCAAGAATTAGGTTGATCCCTTCGTCAGGAGACGATAGTTTACAGAATAAATGTACAGCTGTAAATCACTTGATTAAAGGTTTCTAACCACCTTCTAAGTAGACTGGATTACTTTTAGGGAAAACATGATGGGACTAATTCGTGGATTGATTTGATCTTGGATCTACATGCCAGCATGGCACGTGTGGTGTAAACTGACAAACCTTCCAACTATTGAGAGAAATCTTCAATTTTATGAGTACTTTTCACATGTTTGTAGAAGGAGAAATGATCGTAGCAAATGGAGAGCTAGGCACTCCAAGGAAAAAGCAAAAAATTAGGAAATTATTTTTCTAAAATTGATTAATTAAGTGGCTAACCAAACAATTAAATTTCTAAAAAAAATTATTTTCAGAAGAAAGTCCACCAAAAAAAAAAAGATACAGTTTTTTAAAAAAAAGCAAAAACAGGCCCTCAGTGCTTTGAGCATTGGAGCATTTCACATTAGTTAAACCTCTTTTTTTTTTTTTTTTTTTTTCTTTTTATTACTACATGAAAGGAAATGCATTAATAATCAAAATCATACCACTTAATTGTCCACATAGGTATTGTCTCAGAAGCCAAATTTGATAGTACTCTTCAGTACGTTTTTTCCCCCCTTGATTGTATTCAAATCACTTAAAACGAAAATGGGGAATAAAATAGCAAAAGAGAGTCATACTTTGTGTTGGAGTCTTCCTTATTTATTCAATGACATGAATAATTTCTCAATATGGAGTTCAAAAAGAACATGATAGAAAAAAGAAAGAGAGAGAGACATTATTTTCCTTAATTAGCATTAGTTAAACCACATATTTACAGCCATTCATTCATCTCTTTATTTCTCTGCGTCTGGGCCACCGCCTGCCGAACGCCTGTGGTAAGATTGGATCCCAGGTGTAAGCTGAGGCATGAGAGTATCATGCTGGTGTATATCCTCTCTCTCTCTCTCTCTCTCTCTCTCTCTCTCTCTATTTTATTTATTTATTTATTTTTGTTAGCTTGTTAGTACACCCCACTGTCAGTTGACACTTTGCTGTTAGCCACCCCCTCTAAGGATCGATACCAAGACCTCAAGTGTTGAGACGAGGTATCTTTCACTCAGTCTACCACTTGAGCTATGGATCAGGGTGTCCTCTCTCTCTCTCTCACATGCACACAGAAGCAGGACGTATATGCAGAGGAAAGAAGTAAGAAGACCCAAGGAACTGTATTAGACATGCATGACGTGTTTTTACCTGAGAGTTCGTTTTCCCTCTGTCACAACCCCGTATCTGGCATGGGTGGCCTACCACTGGCGTCCACATGTTAAGTGGTCCAATGACCTGGATTGTCCTTGTCGTCAACTCTATCCATTAGGGCTACCTTAAGAAACGTATCCTGAATATATAATTGTCACTACTATATATATATATATATATATATATATATATATATATATATATATATATATATATATATATATATATATATATATATATATATATATATATATATATATGACTTTTGAATAACAAAATGAAAATTTTCGCATTCAATTATGGAGATCAAAGGTAGGATCATGAATGAAGTTTGATTATGAAATACTAGTTTATTTGCTGTAATAATGAGAATATGGACAGTGCTAATCACCAGGCCATCTCAACAGATGGGGACGCGGGATCTTGGGTCGTTTAAGAGACGAAACAAACTGTAACCCTAATTAGGGTTGCACAATAACAAATAGGGAAAAGGACCAAATTCCCCCTCACACAACCTATAGGGACCAACTGCCCCTTGCTTCCATCTCCCCCATCAAGAGAGCTCCAACCATGGTCATTATTTCTTTAGGTTCAACAGACCCTCACGCTATCACGCAACTCTACTGTGTCAACCTATAAGCAGAGGCATGAAAGACACAGTGACACACCCATTCCCATCCATAATGTGTATAAGGTGGGCCCGTTGTGAAGACAGCTTGGCACAAAATAAAACACGTACGCCCATTCATTAGCCAGGCTAGATGTGTGCATTGAATGTGGATTGTCGAATGTTGCCAAATATTTTAAACTTTTGACTGTTTCATAAATGTGTATGGCCGCTTGATGAACTGATTGGATAGATTTCATGTGAGGACATTTTGGGAGTGGACCAGATGATGCACTGGTTGGATGCATCTGTTGATGCCAAGTATATTTTGTAATCCTAGCGAAATATATATATATACACACACACACACAAAAGCCTGCACCCTACACTGTAGACACTATTGGCTCACCTTTTCCCCAATTCTTCCTCAAGTGTGTGCGTAGAAATGGATAATCCTAACGCATATTTGGGTTTGGATGAAGAGGGACTAAGAGGCTCTTATTTATAGACTTAAATTCTCTATCAAATCATAAAAGCAAGTCATACGTGGACTCTTCTTCATTCTCCCACTTGGTCCATGCATGTGGGTCATTATATTAGCTAGCCCTAATGTAAAGTTTTCTCTTTTGACTAGCCATTAGAACTTAGTACCCAAGTTTCTTGAAAAATACCAAAGGCCAAAGAAGTTGTACACAAGTCTGTGCGCATGCATGTCCATGCATGTGGGCCATTATATAAAAGATATGTCAACATTCTCCCACTTGGTCCACATGCTAAATGCCTTTTAAGAAAAACTTGCATTATTTAAGAAAGATTAGTTTTGAAAACATCTCTTATCAACTTGATACTCAAAGAAACCTTTATATGTACATATAAATAATCCACCTAAAATTGAAGATAATACTTCACACAATCACATGAACCTTTTTTTTTTTTTTTTTTGTCTTATTCTACACACTGCATTCTAGAACTTGTTCAGATAGTCTTATAACTTTTATGTAGTTCTCATGTGATGAGAGAACACTAGAAGGCGGGATATTTGAAATTTGAATTTCTGCTGTCGCCAGCAGGCGCTCCGGTGAGCTGACTGCACCAATCGATCGTGGGGAGAAAGAAGCAGATCTATTATACTTCCAACGATCATGGACGAATCTCCTTAATCCGACAAATGGACGGAGATTGGCAACTGGTTCACCGTCCAAGACGACAATCGGGAGGCCACAACATATTCGTAGGCAATCTTGCCTTCATCGTCTCTGAGGATGATCTTAAAACGCGCTTTGGCCAATTTGGAGAAATTTCAGATATATACATCCCTAGATTCAAAACATTTGGAAGGAGCAGAGGATATACATGTGTTCATCAGATTCCGACGCCCGGACGATGCTAACACAGCAAAGCAATTGCTCCATGATCAATTCCTAGCCAGGCGTCGTATGGTAGTGAAGGATGCCAAACAACGATCTCCACCCTCTCGTCCTTCCGTTAATTCTAAGGACCCACTACAAAAGGACACCTCTCACCTCAAGAGCCACGCTCCTGCCCGCCCCCAGTCCCAACACCTCATATATGAGATATAATGCCCACAGGCATAGACGGCTCCACAACATCAACCTTCCTCCCATCCAATGTCGTTTAAAGATGCTCTGTGTTTGCCTAGCCCCCCTGTGCCCAACCTCTCAGTTATCGTCCCTAAATGGGTCTCCGACCAAGGAAGGGCAACCTTTACCCACGCCATTGTCGCTGACGCCTTAGGCACCAATGACATCTCTCCAGCCATTAAGGAACATTTGTGTTCCCCTGCCTCCACACTCCACCTGGTAGACACCTTTCGCATCTCTGCCTCATTTTATCTTATGAACTTCAAAACCAAGGAAGATGTCTCCTCCTTCTCTAGGAACAGGACTCTGCACACAAGTTGGGTCTCCATAATGTCAGACATTGGAGCCCTACAATGCACACGTCAGGAGCAGGCATCTAGATACGTATTGAAGGCATCCCTATCCATGCCCGGAATGAACACACAGTCGGTAGCATTGCCTAATTCATGGGGTCTGTTTTGGACTTAGATCACAAACCGATGGTAAGTCACAACCACTGGTTTGCCCGTGCCAAGATCATACCGCACCCTGACGGCTCTCTATTCAGTACCATGAGCCTGCTTGTTGATGGGAAACCCTTCTCTGTCTATGCCTACTTTGAAGCTGCTCATTCATCCGGCAAGAATCAGACTCCTAAAGCTGCACCCAACACCAACGCTAAGGAAATGACGAAACAATTGGTAGTTCGATCATTTGCAAATCAATGCAGTTCTGAAATAGAAAATCAACCAATAAGGGATCGAAACTCTGAAGCTGCAGTAGCCAATCATAACAGATGCATCCTACCTGCTCGAAAAAATGTCTTAGTGGAAGAATCGATGACCAACCCCCATCCGCAATCTGTGAATTGCGAACCACTCCCCCCTCCCCCCCCCCCCCCCATGCTATTACCTATTATGCCACCTCCTGAGCATCCACTTTCAACACATCAGTAGGCAACTTAGGGGACTCCCCAGATGGACGCCAACATCAGTCAAGGCCACTACACTCCCATCCCCTCCCAGCTCTCTCTAAATACTAGTCACCACCTCCTCATCATCTGCTGAATCCCAGGGACAACTAGAAATTTTGCACTCAGCACCGGCCCATCAAATCAGAAGCTCTTGGACCTATGCTCAGTAGTGACCAGTAGCAGCCCTCACCCCTTGACAGGAGGAGACCACAACTGAGTAATGAGCAAGCTCCTCCTCACGATTCCATCCAGCCCAACCAGCACACAGGAGGCCCTTCCACTCCCTTACAATGGAAACTGCCGACGCCTGACATGATGATGGCTTGGGAAGATTGGTTATCCGGCATTAAGGACCTATACCTAGAAGTCTCTGCTGCTCGGGAAACAACCAGACCACACTCTATCAGACTTCATGATTCTTCTCTGACGACTAAGATCCCCAAGTCAGGTACCATTTGCAATTCTCAAACTTTCTATTCTGCAGGCTCTCCATCACCAAGTCAAGCGGGCACTATTAGAGAATTTGAATAGAACATGAATCAACAATGCCACCAACAGCCCCCTGAGACTCTGAAATCTGCAGACCATCAACTCCCTTCTCTAGGACTTCCTGGGAAAGATCAAGCGCACGAGACCATTAACTTATGGGTGGACCTACAGAGGAGATCGTCGATGCTTCAAACGAATACATTCATCTCTAGTGATAATCTCCAGCAGGAGGACCCAGACTTCTCCAACTCCAAGCCGAAGCGAAAGACAATTTCGAATACAAAACGCTTCAAGCGCACAAGTCAGAGGCTGAGGAGTTCAAAGACTCGGGCTGGGCGTAAGGGCTGGGTTACTGATGATTAGTCACTACCAAAAAAACGAGCAAAGGCTACGGACTATGCTAGTTTTTGGCTACGGACAAAAACCGTAGCTAATTTGCTACGGCTTAAAACCGTAACTAAAAGCTATTGCATGCTACAACACCTGACAGCCCCTTAAGGGACGCTACGAGGCCCATTACAATGTGTATGCTCCATCTAATGGGTCTATCCATTTTAACGGATCATTTTAGGGTAAGAGCCCAAAAAAGAAGGTTATCAAAGGCTCAAGTGGACCACACTATAGGAAACAGTGGATATTAAATATATAGCATTGATCAATGGTGTGGTTCAATTGGATGTTCGATTTGCCACATTTTTGGAGTCGTTCTATATAAAAAAAAATTCAAAATTAATGGATGGAGTGGATATACCAAATACATCACGGTGGGCCCCATAAAACTCTTAAAAGGATCGTTCGCCTCTGGCTCGTAAGAGGCCTTGCGATTGCTGAGGGCCGTGGAAAACCAAAAATTTTCGTTCGCGGGTCCCTTTTTCTTCTTCCCCCTCTCATGAAAAAAATGAATGTTCCCTCCCACTCTTGTGAGAAAAAACCCAAACCCTCTTTTCTCCTCTCTCGATCTCCTAAACCGTCTCTCACGAACACTCCCCTCTCACGAACCCCTCTTTTCACCCTAAGCATCCCCTCTCTCTCAATCTCACGAAGCCTCCCCTCTCTCATGCCATCATCTACATCTCTGCTGCTCGATCATGTCCTATTTAGGTATGCAAGACCGCTTATCTTCTTTTTTCTCTTTTGAATATTCAAATTTCTCTCTCTTTTGTTTTGTGGAATTGGTTTGGGGGTTTGAGGGTGTATTGATTAGATTGATTGGGGGTTTGAGGGGGTTCAGAGATTAGGGGTTTGTGCAGATGCTTGCGGCATTGAGCATGAATTTGGTCGTGATCTAAAAAGATGAGCTAGATCCGAAACTCACGTGGGCCACACCCCGAGGGACAGTTCGGATGAAAAACGACAACCATTGAAACCTTCTTAGGCCCTGCTAAGATGTTCATATGCCATCCATGAAGATGGCATGCTGTTGTTGGCAATCCATTGGCCCCACCATGAAGATTAGCTCAATCTCTGTTTTAATAAAGAGGAAAGATCATATCCATTTTAAAGGACAGTAATGTTACTGTCCACATCTCATGAATCACCAATGCGTATGCATCCAATATGTTGAAAATTTGGGGCCCACCAGCAGTATGTGCAAGGGCAGATGCACATTCAGTTTTGCTGCTGTTGTTTTTTTTTTTTTTTTTTTCAGACGAGCATGCCCACAAATTAAGTTTTGCACCGCCCTTGCTTCCTATTTCATATGGGACACATCATTCAAAGGCCATGCACCTTGTAAATCCTCAGGGGGTGTGTATTGTTGTACATACAACGAATTTGATCTATGTTGACTGGAACAACAAAAGCCAAGGTTTGTACATGTAAGATTTCCCATGGAAAGATCAGAAGAATCTGAGCAAACCATGTGCATTTGAAAATGACTTAGTTGATTACTTCAATGCGCTAAAGGTATTCTTTCTTTTGTTCTATTTCAACTTGGGGCCTGGAGGAACCATAATCTATTATGCTAAAGATAGGTGTTTGGAACACTTAATCTCACTATAGCCAAATTCATTGATTGTGTAATTAATGTGTTTGATTTACCTGAATTACTAAATTTACTAGTTATTAATTCCCAATTAATAAAAAGGGCACAAATCTTGAATTTGGCAATTAAAAAAAATTTAGAACTCCCCAATTCATGAAGTTGGGAAGTCAAGGAATTTCTGGTGGCTACGCTGGGTAATCGTTCCACGGAATCAGTGAACTTGGCAATTTTGAATTGGTAAATTCAAAAATTATGTAGTTCAACATATTTCTAGTTTGCATATTTTTTCTAGTTACTCTATATGATGTTTGACTTATTATTATTATTTTTTTGGTACTCTGTGGTTCATCGATATTTATAGTCTGCATGAATTTTATACTATATATTTGAACATATTTATAGTCTCAGGCTCCATTTGATCATCACATTGGTGTTTATGAATATAAATTTATCTCACACTAAATGGAACTTAAGCCCCTTTTTAACTCCGCCAATGCAACTCCTTGCATTGCCGGTCCCAAGCCTGGGTAAAGGAGAAGGGAGAAGGGCTTCAAGGTGAGTCTTTGTCGGCATATTAGATTCATCATTAATCATTAGTTCTCTATTGAATCTATAACCATTATGTGATTCTCATGCTTGATTGAGTTCTATTTTTGAACACTGAATTTTTTTCAGGTCTTCTCTTCATGGGAACAGATTAAATAGATTCTGGTCTAACATTGAAGGTTACTATGGAAGCTCTGCATATGTCTATGCTATAAGCCCAATTTTCCACGTATTTCTACCTTCTGGTACATAGATCAAACTCTTTTTGCCTGTACTGGCATTTTGTAGCTCAACTGAGCATTTATTCTGTCACTATACAGGGAAGGACAAGAATTTTATATATAGCCACCTGCATCCTATGGGGAGATATGAAGCACATCCAAAGCCGGTGGGTATCATTTAGCAACTAGAGTCTAGTAGGATTAACCAGATTTTGCTTTTGGGAAAACATATACAAGGTGTGTTTCTTTCTTTATTTTTTTTTGAAAACTCACTCATCTCTCTAGTGATCCCAACTTGCTCTCCAACTTTCTTTCTTTTTTTGTATCATGGTTCTGAATATTGATTGATACTAAGTCGACTTGATGTTGGTGGAGAATGAAATGTGTCATTGGCAAGTCACATTCCAAAACCAGACTGAGTCTGAACAATTCTGACTGAGTTGGAATGAGTTGGGTGACTGATACTGGTTTCGATCTCTATGTGACTTGCACTTAAGAACTTATACTTAAAACCATGTTCTCTATCATTGATTTCTTTGAGAATTGTCAATCAGCTGTGAAGGTAATACGATGTTAGTACATGATAGAAGAGAACCTTTTTTTTTGGAGAATTGTTCATAATCATTTCGTAATCGCATTCCATTTTCAACAAGTATTTGAAAATGAGATCGAGTGTTATGTCTTATATATTTTTAATATCTATTTATACAAACTAACATTTCAGTTTTATCCTATTTTGATATATCTAAGGGCTACTTAGAATTCAATCAAGGTTGCCCAGGTATGTATTTACTGATTGCTGGTTTTTCTTTTTGCTACTTATTATTTTGGATAATTCATTATTCAGATAGGTTGAGTTTTTAATGTGTTTCACAGTGGATGCTAGTGCTACAAATTCCCGGTGCGACCAGTCATATGGGTTGCATTAGGAATATTTTGGGTGTTATAGGTGGATGAGAAGACTCTTGATTTGTTACTTGGTTCATACCATTACAAAATACAAACTAAGATTTTGCCTTCACAATAGAAAAGTGATCTTCAAACAACAAAAGTATTCGAGAAAATGTAAGGATTCTGCACTTGTATTTGAATTTTGATTTTTACCTTTCTGATTCAGAAAAGCTCTGATCAGTATTTTCATATTAAAGGAATTTTTGATATGCCTTTTTCTCAATTAGAGAAATCACCACATATAAGCACTGCATGTGAACCTTCACGTACAGCCCTGTCTTTCTCACGCAAGTATTGTCTTAGGACATTTGAGCCATGCAACAAATGGGCCGCATGTTCACTGTCGAAAATCAAGCTGATCCACTCATCGATGACACCCGTATGTTGCGTAAAACATCCTTCTTTCTATTAAATTCTGAAATGTGGCCTGCCCAACACATGGACCAACCTGATTTGCACCTGTAGTGTCCTTTATGGTGCGGTGCACCTTTTGCACGACTTAGATGTGTGACGTAAGTGACAATTTGGTGGGAAAGATGGGGTTGTATGTTAAAATTCACATACAATGGTTGTATGTGGCCATTTCTCTCTCAATCCTACAACTTTAGAAATAATTAAAGTGGTATTCTCTAGTTGCAGCTACAAGCCAAAATTGCGAAAAAAAGAAAGAAAGAGGCACCAATATCTGCAATGGCTGTGATACTTTCTCTTTGGCTCTATCCTACAATGATTTTTTATGTGGTCAATCGACAAGCCAAGTTTTTTAAACATTAGTATGAGGAGGACATTTGAATCTCGTTGCTACCAGTGGATTTGCGAAATTCATGAATTTAACAATTCCCTGCCTCAAATGCCTTCTCAAACAGTCCCTAAATTCATATTTCACATTATATTTTCATTTTTCTTTTTTACTTCTTTCCTCAATTTTGTGATGGGGGAGGTTTTTGGGTAAAAACTTCCTTGACACAGTGGAGAAAACTTCCAATGTTTGTATATTCCTTTTTAAACATTACAGAAAAATGCATGGGTGGATGTAAGTCTGGTGAATGATGTTTAGTCTATTTCATCCACTACAGTGGGGCCCATTGTATCAATAATCTTGATTGCTATAAATGGGCCCACTATATGGGATGCTAAAACAAGTGAAAATGTCAACTGATGTATTGTTGAGAAGAGAAGAAATGGATGGATAAATTGAGTCTTTTAGCAAATTTCTTCTATTCATTTGTATTTTTTTTTATATTTTGTATGTAATCTATTTTATTCATTCTGGTTTATTTGTAAACTCCTTTTTACTACCCTGCCAAGAAAGGATGATTGAACTCCTGCATTTTCCCTAGAGTTTTATCATTGCTCTAGGTTTTGTCATTTTTGAAGGTTAAGATAAGATTGCTGATTTTGAGATGAAGCTCATGGACATTGACAACATGCATCTTGGAATTCTAGAAGTAGAGTATCATGCCATTGTAAAGATGCCATCATTGTAAAGATGCCATCACGTTCGTCAAAGAATCCTAACCTCTGAATCATAGACCCTTGTGGACAGCTAACACAGAAAGATACAATGATGTAGTTGTTAGATTGAACGATACCACATAAAATCTCTTGACATCTTTGGACAGGAATGAAGCGGAAATATCTCCATCGACGTTGTAAGAGATGCCATTATTATATTTTCTTTCTCTACTATTTTCTGCAAGTGAGGATCTAGTTTGGCATTATATTAATGCCTTTCTAAAAAGCTTCCACATGATTCTAGTTTGGGTAGTTTCATATTCTAGCTATTACAATTTTTTTAATTTCAACTATACAGGTTTCTCTGCTGTTATAAGGAAAATGGCTCATTTGTCTTTATATTTTGGTAGGTAAGCTTCAATAATGGCCACCATGACTTTTCCTCCAGTTTCACCACTACACTGTTGATGGTTTTCCAATAGTTCTCTATGATTATATTTACTTTAGGTACCACAAGAATTATAGTTTGCTATTTAGGTCTTCAATTGTGAATTTACTGTAATAGCTTTATTGGTACAGTTGCTAGCTTCCTGCAATTTGCATTTGAACTTGCTATTAGAGATTAATGGAGCATGGTTTACTCTTTTCTTTTTCTTTTTTATTTCACTATGCTTGTCCTTTCAAGTGTTTACTCATTTGTTAAATTTGTGTTTAAGGTGACAAGTTTTCAGGTGAGATGAACGAGTTTCAAAATAAAATAATCTGCGGTTTTGAGAAGCGATTCCCAATGCAATTTTATGTGTAAATGCATATTTCAGATTCAAGCATCTGGTACGTCTCTTGTCAAGAATGCACATGATTGGAGTGGCCTGGCCATTTGGACAGGCCGTATTTATGAACCGCTGCTCAAAATTGATGGAGCAGACCTGGATGTGCGTCGGAGCTATCCGGAAGAGCGGGGGTCCCTGGAAGGTGGGAACCGCTGTTATGACCATGATGAAGCTATCCATTTCCTATGGACGACATTGGAGGGGCCTGGCCATTTGGACAGGCCGTGTTTATGTATTTGCTCGAAATTAATGGAGTAGACCCGAATATGCGTCGGAGCTATCCGAATGAGCGGGGGTCCTTAGAAGGTGGGAACTATTGTTACGACCATGATGAAGCTGTTCATTTCCTGTGGACGGCATTGGAAGGGCCTGGCCATTTGGACAGGCCATGTTTATATTTGTATTTGCAGGGACCACACCCTTAACCTAAACCTGAACCCATTCTCAAATGCAATAACCTAAACCTATAACATATAACCTAAATCAAAACCAAAACCTAAACCTATAACCTATAACCTAAATCAAAACCAATAACCTAAACCAAAACTAAAACCTATATCCTAAACCCGAACCCATTCTCAAATCCTATAACCTATAACCTAAACCTAAACCTAAACATAAACCTAAACCTAAAACCAAAACCAAAACCTATAACCTAAACCAAAACCAAAACCTATAGCGTAAACCCGAACCAATTCTCAAATCCTATAAACCTATAACCTAAACCTAAACCTTAACCTAAACCGTTAACCTATAACCTAAATCAAAACCTATAACCTAAACCAAAACCAAAACCTATAACCTAAACCCGAACCCATTACCAAAACCAAAACCTTAACCCAATCCTATAACCTAAACTCAAATCCCTAAACCTTAACCTATAACCTAACCTAAACCAATACTTATAACCTAAAACAATTCCCAAATCCCAAAACCTATAACCTAAACCTAACCTTTTTCCTAAACCTATAAACTAAACTCAATTCCCTAAAGCTAAACCTACACCTAATCCTAATCTCAACTCCCTAACCTAAACCTAAACCTAAACTTGAAGACCCAAACTTAAACCCAATCCCGAACACGAACCCGATTTCCTAAACCTAAACCATAACCCATTCTCAAATCTAAAAACTATAACCTAAACCTAAAACAAAACCAAAACCCATAACCTAAACTCGAACCCATTCTCAAATCCCAAAACCTATAACCTAAACCAAAACCAAAACCTATAACCTAAACCTAAACCCATTCTCAAATCCCAAAACGTATAACCTAAACCTAAACCTATAACCTATAACCTAATCCCAAACTTATAACCTAAACCCGAACCCATTCACACATCCCAAAACCTATAACCTATAACTTAAACCAAAACCTATAACCAAAACCAAAACCAAAACCTATAACCTAAACTCCGAACTCATTCTCAAATCCCAAAACCTATAACCTAAACCTAAAGCTTAACATAAACCTATAACCTATAACCTAAATCAAAACCTATAACCTAAACCAAAACCAAAACCTATAACCTAAACCCGAACACGTTCTCAAATCCAAAACCTATAACCTATAACCTAAACCAAAACCTATAACCTAAACCCGAACTCATTTTCAAATCCCAAAACCTATAACCTAAACCTAAAGCTTAACATAAACGTATAACCTATAACCTAAATCAAAACCTATAACTTAAACCAAAACCAAAACCTATAACTTAAACCCGAACCCATTCTCAAATCCAAAACCTATAACCTATAACCTAAATCAAAACCTATAACCAAAACCAAAACCAAAACCTATAACCTAAACCCGAACCCATTATCAAATCCCAAAACCTATAACCTAAACTTAAACCTTAACCTAATCCTATAACCTAAACTCAAATCCCTAAACCTTAACCTATAACCTAACCTAAACCTATACTTATAACCAAAAACTATTCCCAAATCCCAAAACTCATAACCTAAACCTATAACATAAACTCAATTCCCTAAACCTAAACCTACACCTAATCCTAATCTCAACTCCCTAACCTAAACCTAAACTAAACTTGAAAATCCAAACTTAAACCCAATCCCGAACTCCGAACCCGATTTCCTAAACCTAAACCCGAACCCATTCTCAAATCCAAAACCTATAACCTAAACCTAAACCTTAACCTTAACTTAAACCTAAACTCAAATCCCTAAACCTTAACCTATAACCTAACCTAAACCTATACTTATAACCTAAAACTATTCTCAAATCCCAAAACCTATAACCTAAACCTAACCTTTCCCTAAACCTATAACCTAAACTCAATTCTCTAAAGTTAAACCTACACCTAATCCTAATCTCAACTCCCTAACCTAAACCTAAACCTAAACTCGAAAACCAAAACTTAACCAAATCCCGAATATGAACCCGATTTCTTAAACCTAAACCATAACCCAATCTCAAATCCAAAACCTATAACCTAAGCCTAAACCAAAACCATAACCTATAACCTAAACACCGAACCCATTCTCAAATCCCCAAACCTATAACCTAAACTAAAACCAAAACCTATAACCTAAACTCCGAACCCATTCTCAAATCCAAAACCTATAACTTAAACCAAAACCGAAACCTATAACTTAAACTAAACCAAAACCTATAACCTAAACTCGAACCCATTCTCAAATCCAAAAACCTATAACCTAAACCAAAACCGAAACCTATAACTTAAACCCGAACCCATTCTCAAATCCCAAAACCTATAACCTAAACCAAAACCTAGACCTAAACCTAAACCTATAACCTAAACTCAAATCCCTAAACCTTAACCTATAACCTAACCTAAACCTATACTTATAACCTAAAACTATTCCCAAATCCCAAAACCTATAACCTAAACCTAACCTTTCCCTAAACCTATAACCTAAACTCAATTCCCTAAAGCTAAACCTACACCTAATCCTAATGTTAACTCCCTAACCTAAACCTAAACCTAAACTTGAAAACCAAAACTTAAACCCAATCCCGAACATGAACCCAATTTCCTAAACCTAAAGCATAACCCATTCTCAAATCAAAAAACCTATAACCTAAGCCTAAACCAAAACCATAACCTAAACTCGAACCCATTCTCAAATCCCAAAACCTATAACCTAAACCCGAATCCCTTCTCAAATCCCAAAACCTATAATCTAAACCAAAACCAAAACCTATAACCTAAACCCGAACCCATTCTTAAATCCAAAACCTATAGCCTAAACCTAAACCTACAACCTATAACCTAAATCAAAACCTATAACCTAAACCTAAACCAAAACCAAAACCTATAACTTAAACTCGAACCTATTCTCAAATCCTAAAACCTATAACCTAAACCAAAACCAAAACATATAACCTAAACCCGAACCCATTCTTAAATCCCAAAACCTATAACCTAAACCTAAACGTAAACCTTAACCTATAACCTATAACTAAACCAAAACCTATAACCTATAACCTTAAACCAAAACCAAAACCTATAACCTAATCCCGAACCCATTCTCAAATCCTAAAACCTATAACCTAAACCAAAACCAAAACCTATAACCTAAACCCGAACCCATTCTCAAATCCAAAACCTATAACCTAAACCTATAACCTATAACCTATAACCTAAACCAAAACCAAAACCAAAACCTATAACTTAAACCCGAACCCATTCTCAAATCCCAAAACCTATAACCTAAACCTAAACCTTAACGTAAACCTATAACCTATAACTTAAACTAAAACCTATAACCTAAACTAAAACCAAACCCTATAACCTAAACTCGAACCCATTCTCAAATCAAAAAACCTATAACCTAAACGTAAACCTTAACCTAAACCTATAACCTATAACCCAAACCAAAACCTATAACCTAAACTAAACCAAAACCTATAACCTAAACCCGAACCCATTCTCAAATCCTAAAACTTATAACCTAAACCTAAACCTAAACTCAGAACCTATTACCTAAACCAAAACCTAAAACCAAAACCAAAACTAAAACCTATAACCTAAACTCGAACCCATTCTCAAATACCAAATCCTATAACCTAAATCAAAACCAAAACCTATAACCTAAACCCAAATCCATTTTCAAATTCAAAACCTATAACCTAAACCTAAACCTTAACCTAAACCTATAACCTATAACCTAAACTAAAACCAAAACCTATAACGTAAACTCGAACCCATTCTCAAATCCCAAAACCTATAACCTAAACCAAAACTAAAACCTATAACCTAAACCCGAACCCATTCTCAAATCCAAAAACCTATAACCTAAACCTAAACCTTAACCTAAACCTATAACCTATAATCTAAATCAAAACCTATAACCTAAACCAAAACCAAAAGCTATAACCTAAACCAAAACCAAAACCTATAACCTAAACCCGAACTCATTCTCAATCGAAAACATATAACCTAAACATAAACCTTAACCTAAACCTATAACCTATAACCTAAATCAAAACCTATAACCTAAACCAAAATCAAAACCTATAACCTAAACACGAACCCATTCTCAAATCTAAAAACCTATAACCTAAACCTAAACCTTAACATAAACTTATAACCTATAGCCTAAATCAAAACTCAGAACCTATAACCAAAACCAAAACCTATAACCTAAACCAAAACCAAAAACTATAACCTAAACCCAAGCCCATTCTTAAATCCCAAAACCTATAACCTAAACCTAAACCTTAACCTAATCCTATAACCTAAACTCAAATCCCTAAACCTTAACCTATAACCTAACCTAAACCTATACTTATAACCTAAAACTATTCCTAAATCCTAAAATCTATAACCTAAACCTAACCTTTCCCTAAACTTATAACCAAAACTCAATTCACTAAACCTAAACCTATACCTAATCCTAATCTCAACTCCCTAACCTAAACCTAAACCTAAACCTAAACTTGAAAACCCAAACTTAAACTCAATCCCGAACCCAACCCGATTTCCTAAACCTAAACAATAACCCATTCTCAACTCCCTAAAGCTATAACCTAAGCCTAAACCTATAACCTTTCCCTAAACCTTTAACCTAAACCTATAACCATTCCCTAAACCTTTAACCTAAACCTAAACTTAAAACCTAAAAGTATTTTCAAATCCCTAAACCTAAACCTACGCCTTATCCTAATCTCAACTTGAAAACCCAAACCTAAACCCGATCCCAAACCCGAACCCGAACCCGATTTCCTAAACCTAAACCGTAACTTATAATCAAGTTCCTAAAAGCTATAACCTATAACCTAAACCTAAACCTAAACCTAAACCTATAACCTAAACCTAAAACTTTAACCTAAACCAAAACCTATAACCTAAACGTTAACCTTAGCCTATAAACCTAAACTTAAACCAAAACCTATAATCATATGGTGAGACCATTTCTTTTGTGTCAATTTCGTTCCTCTTTGAGTTTTTTTTTTTTTTTTTTTTAAATTCAATTAAGAAAAAAAATGGTTATACATGATGCACTTCTTTCACTTTGTCTTTCTATAGGCATTCTAATTTATGAATGACATGACTGTTTGTAGGATGATGGAATATACGAAGCTGTTGAAATTTCATAGTGAAGTTGAGCACATTTCTCTAATGAAGCCAAAGATTTGTATTTTCAGCATTATTGTAATTGTAATTGTAATTGATTGAATGAATTGGATTGTAATTGATTGTAATTGTAATTGATTGAATGAAGGATTGTAATTGATTATAATTGAATGAATGAATGATTGTAATTGAATGAATGAATGATTGTACAAGTGGCAATTGAATAAATGAATGAATGATTGTAATTGAATGAATGAATGATTGTACAGGTGGTAATTGAATGAACAAACGATTATATATAATTTTTTAATGTACAAAATAGCTACGGATATTGACCGTAGCCACTAATCTTACAGATGTAGCCTTTATTAAATTTGACATATTGCTACGGACTTTTAGCTACAAATAATATCCGTAGCTGTTTGAAGTTTTCGCTACAGATATAAGTGCTACGGATTATATCTGTAGCTGTTGGAACCTATAGCTACGGATTAAATCCGTAGCCATAGGTTCCAGACCTATTGTTACGGCACCTACGACTACGGTTGTGGACGGAGTAGCTACAGACTAAAATCGTAGCCATAGGTCTATGGCTACAGATTTTATCCATAGCCTTAGGTTCCAGACCTATTGTTACGGCACCTACGACTACGGTCGTGCCATGGACTAACTACAGATTAAAACCGTAGCCATAGATCTATCCGTAGCCTTTGCCCATTTTTTTGGTAGTGCAACAAAACCTTAAAAACTAAAAATATTCATTAATATAGAACTAAAATCCATAAGATTCAATAAAAACATGAATCAAAGTAAAGCAAACATCTCAATTACACTACAAGCTTCACCTCTTAGCCCTCGCTAAGAGGTCTAGCCAACCATAGACATGATTGAACTAAGAACTTTTAAATAAAATAAAAAGACCAACTAAGGAATAAGAAGAAAGCTCTTGGATGGTTGCTTCACCCTTTTGTTCCACTCCTTCAACTCGAGAAGATGCCTAAGAATGTCCTAAGAACTCCTATTTATAGTTGTGAAGCTCCACCTTTCGCACCGACTTGGAATTTCTGCAAACTGTCTCAAATTTCGCAATTCGCATTGGCCCCACGTTACAACTCTGCCCGATTTTGGTGGCAGGGAAGTTGGTTCGGTGGCACTGAAATCATTTCGAAAATTGTATATGCAGAGTACTTAGGTAGCACCGAAATGGCAGTAGGTGGCACTGAAGTAAGCTTAGGTGGCACCGAATTATGCTGTTTTCTTGTTGGACTGTTTTGTGCACTTTCAGTGGCACTGAAATAGCAGTAGGTGACACTGAACTATCTTGTTTTTCTATTACTTAACTTGTGCTTTTGCCAATCTTTTCTTCATCCTTTGTACTTGGTTTCCTTGAATCTTTAGCATGAGAATTCTTCGTTCTTGATTTCCTAAGATCCCTCATTTACTTAGTGATTCTTGAGCACAAAATCCATGCTTTTAGCATTCTTTTCAATCCAAGCTCTCAGATAGTTCGGTCCGACCGAAATCGCACAAAATAGTCTAACAACCAACGATGAAATTTAGAAGCTAATTTGATTCGACCGATAAACAGTTCGGTCCGACTGAAACCCAGTTCGGTGCGACTAAAGGGAGGATTCGGTGCGACAGAAAGTGCAAAAAAAGCTCCAGCACTGAAAGGACTTAATCCGGTTCGATCGAAGATTAATTTGGTCCGACCGACAACTTAAGTTTAGTCTGAGTGAACCCAAGCTCAGTCCAATTGAAATCAGGAAACTGACGAAACAAAATCTTGTCAAGCTTCGGACTCGACCTCAGTCCGACTGAGGTAACTTTGGTCCGACCGATGCATTACACGGCTGCGTAAATTGAGGCGGTTTTGCATTCAGATTACATAAATTCCAAGTCGGTGCATAAGGTGGAGCTTCACAACTATAAATAGGAGTCCTTAGGATGTTCCTAGGTATCTTCTAGTGTTTAAGGAGTGGGGTAAAATGGTGGAGAGTTGCTGCCAAGAGTTTTTCTTCTTCTTCCTTAGTTATTTTTATGCTTTCTTTAAGAGATTTTGGTTTAATCATGTTTATGGTTAACTAAACCTCTTAGCTAGGGCTAAAAGGTGAAGCTTGTAGCATGTTTGGGATGTTTACTTTGCTTTGATTCTTATTTATATTGAACTTCATTGATTTCTAGTTGATTTTAAGGACTATTTTCAATTTTCTATGGTTTATTGTGACTCAAATTACAATAGACACTGCAATAGCTTTGAATATCTTCTTTTCTATTTGAGATTGTGAGATTGGTAAATCCTGTTATTCACCATTATGTCCTGGGCATGGTAGGGTAATGGAATCCCTTCCAAATCTTCACAATTCTCATCCATTGAGACTAGTTTAATGAAAAGTTCAGAGATTTGATCATCTCTTCTTCAAATTGGATAAGATAGGACTCTGATTTAAATTGTACTTCTTGAATCAAGTAAGGTAGCATCTTGCTAGCTACAAGTGGATCCTTAACACCCTAGTTCCAACCTTTAAATTCACAAGTTTTAATTAACCTTATTCACAATCATTTTCAAGTATTCCAGAATTCAGATTTAGATCTTCTTCTAGTTTTTTTTTTCAGAATACTTACAAGTTTAGTCTCTGTGAATTCGACCTCGGTCTCACCGAGATTATTACTACATCTCGACCCTACACTTGGAGCCGTGAACAAGTTTTTGGCGCCATTGTTGAGGACTATAGATGCATTTTTCTCAAATTAATTAGTTTTATAATTAGGTTAAGATTAGGGTTAATTTAGGATTTTTGTTATTTTTTGAATTCAGATTAGAATTAGGTTTATTTTTCTATTTTGTTTCTAGGGTAGGATTGTTCTGAATTTGTTTAGAATCTAACTGTGTTTTCTATTTGAGATTGTGAGATTGGTAAATCCTGTTATTCACCATTATCTCCTAGGCATGGTAGGGTAATGGAATCCCTTCCAAATCTTCACAATTCTCATCCATTGAGGCTAGTTTAATGAAAAGTTCAGAGATTTGATCATCTCTTCTTCAAATTGGATAAGATAGGACTCTGATTTAAATTGTACTTCTTGAATTAAGTAAGGTAGCATCTTGCTAGCTACAAGTGGATCCTTAACACCCTAGTTCCCACCTTTAAATTCACAAGTTTTAATTAACCTTATTCACAATCATTTTCAAGTATTCCAGAATTCAGATTTAGATCTTCTTCTAGTTTTTTTTCTTCAGAATACGTACAAGTTTAGTCCCTGTGAATTCGACCTCGGTCTCACCGAGATTATTACTACATCTCGACCCTACACTTGGAGCTGTGAACAAGTTTTTGACGCCATTGCTGAGGACTATAGATGCATTTTTCTCAAATTAATTAGTTTTATAATTAGGTTAAGATTAGGGTTAATTTAAGATTTTTGTTATTTTTTGAATTCAAATTAGAATTAGGTTTATTTTTCTATTTTGTTTATAGGTTAGGATTGTTCCGAATTTGTTTAGAATCTAACTTTGTTTTCTGTTGTATAAGATCCTAACGTAGCAATCTCCGATCTGGTAACCTCTTCCTAATTCTCTCTCTTTTATCTTTTATAGATCTCTTATTTGTTTTATTCTCCCTAGTTTTCTTTCTTAGGTTTAGTTTTTAGTTGTTTGAGGGCCGAGAGTGTTTCATGCCCAAGTTGGTCCATGACAACACACTCCGTCTCTTGAGTGAAGGAGGATTAGTCGAAGGGCTGCCTATCCATCACTAGATTAGACACAATTGGAGATCTTAAGAGTCAATTGAAGTGATGGCTGCAAATTAACCTCAACCTCTAGTTGAGGAAGCTCAAAATGAGAATGAGGTGCACAATGCACCCCGCCTCGTACACTATGAGATTATTTACAACTAGCGGGGATGAGCACTATCATGCCCCAAACTTGGAAATCTGGCTCACAAAATTCCCGATCACCGAATCCAGTGCCGATAGCCTCCTTAGTACCCTATTCTCGGCTCCTAGTGCCCATACGCTAGATTCCGATCCTGGGATCCTACAATGAGGATTTTCTAACGTACATTTATCTCGTAAGAAGCATAATCACAAGTTTACCCAAATCACAAAGGAAACATCATCATCACATATCCACTAATACAAACAGTTGAATACAGTGCTGAAAGGGAAATACAATATCGAAAATCAAAGCTCCAGAATACAGTTGCACGCTCCAAGCTCAACGCTGCTACGACCTAACGCCACCTGCATGCATCTATTGTGCATAAGCTTATAAAAAGCTTAGAGGGTGGTGTAAGTGTGTGCGCAAGGTAAGTGTTAAGTATTCAATACAATTTCATAAATCATACAATGTCGAAAATACTGGCAAGTCCAAGAATCATATGAAATCAGAGTATGCAATACAAATCAGCTATGCAATGTGAAAACATAGTAAGCCAAATATCATATACTGAGGATGTAATGCAATACGCAAATCTTAACGAGTCCATGAATACCGTCAGCAGTATCTAGGCCATATAAATGCAGAAACATAGGAACCCAAAATGTCATATACCACAGATGTAATGCAATATGCAGATCCTGACAAGCCTATAATACCATCAACCTTATTCAGGTCATGCAATACGAAAATATGGTAAACTAAATACTATGTACTGAGGATGCAATGCAATATGTGGTGCGAATGAAATGACCAAGCTAGAGTGTGAAGTCGAGATGATAGTACATGTATCGCAGGCTATGGGGTCCTTCACAAGGAACTTCTATCTAACCCAGTCGCATACCTAAATTTGGATATACAGACTCAATGTGGTAAACTCTTGATCTCAGGTTAGTCGCACGCCCCAACCGAAACCCTAGCCATTACGAAAGTACAAAAAATAAATTGTTTGTACACCACTAGCCCGAGTGGATAGTGAATGAATGAATAGTAAAATGCTAAGTATGTAACTCCTATATGGTAAGTCCGCATATAAGTATCATACATCCTTAGGATCATCACCGGGGTCTACTATACTACAAACCAGATTACCACCACATTACGCGTAACAAGGTGAGTGGAAGAGATCTCACTATCCGCCTTGCCAGTAGTCTGCAATACATACCCGGCACGTCGATAGCGGACCCATTCCTCGAGCTGGTTAAACTCAACCTAGCTTTGCCCCCTCCTCTCAAGCGGGTAAGGTCGCACCCCCTTCCAACCGACCACGACATAGTGGGAATCGCGGCCTCCTGGTATTTGACACTCTGCGTTCAAAGAATCCACTAGGTCTAGACGTTGGAGGGACCTTTGGTACTAAGAGGGTTTAAGGAATTTCACCCAAAGACATCTATAGCACCCCCATGTAGAAAAAGATTTTTGATGTCCCTTCTGGCCATCCACGGTATACCTGTGGAGACTACAGCCTTGATATCGCTAGAGTGTCATGTGACCATGTCACACAATGCGAGATGCATGAGTCATACCATCCAGTCATGCATCAAACCTGTGCGTACCGCCCACTCATATGGGGCAACTCCGCCTCTCAAGGAGCCCTAAGTATGGGCCTAACAATGGGCCCTAAGAAGAGTTACAATGCCAACATTTAACCATCATTGCTCTTACAATGTGGACGTCAAACCATCATTGCTCCCAAGGCATGGCCCGCCATTAGGTCAAACATATAGTGGGGCCCATGCCTCACATAAGGTCCTTACATAGAACATATTGGGCCTCACACAAGAGCCCAATATACATCACAATGGACCTCACACAAGGACCACAAATACATCACAGGGGGCTTCATATACATCACATCGGGCCTCATCATATTGGTCGATATACATCACATCGGACTTCATCACATGGGCTTCTTATACATTACATTGGGCCTTATTGTATGGGCCTCTCATGCATCATGATAGGTCTCATCAAATGGCCACAAATACATCATAATAGGCCTCATTAAATGTGCCACAATTATGTCACAATAGGCCTTATCACATGCGCCAAAAACACATCATAATGGGCCTCATCACATGGGCCATATATATATATATATATCACCATGGGCCTTATTAGATGGGCCACAAATACATCACATGGGCCTCATCATAATGGCCTCATATATATTAGGTGGGCCTCACATACAACACATCGAGGTGGGCCCTACACATTTCAAATGGGCCCCATCAGATGGACAGTGTGCTTGTTATACACACATCAAGGTGGGCTGTATAAGTGGACGACATAGATGAAACACGTACAACATGGTGGGCCCTATGATTACACAACATGTGGGCCCACCGTTCATGGCCGGACAGGATGGACAAAACACATATATCGCAGGGCCCACCGTCCAGCAAGCTGGACGGTGCAGGTCAAACATATACATCACAATTGGCCCTATAGCACATCCAAATGGACGGTGCGAATACAAAATAAATACATCAAGGTGGGTCCCACCCCCACACGTGCCACACGTGTGGGGCAGGCTCCATGTCCAAGATAGATGGACAGAGTGTATAAAACACATACATCAAAGCTGGCCCCACTCACGTGGCAGGTGGGTGTCATACATACATTACAACGGCCCAACCGTCCAGGGATCTGGACGGTATGAATAAAATAAATAAATCATGTGGGGTCCACTACATGAACGGTGGGATCAACCCATACATCACGTGTGGGATTCCCACGTCCAGGAAGGGATGGACGACTGGGGTATAAAACACATATATTAATGGTAGGCCCCACGTGGCACCGTCTAAAATAGACGGTGTAAATATACAATGCATACGTCTAGTGGTTCCCACCTCCACACATGCAACACGTGTGGAGTGGGTCCCACACGGATGGTTTGAGTATAACACCTACCTCATCATTAGACCCACAGAAAATGCTAACGTCAATACAATAGCTATATAGCTGTTAAGGTACACCAGCCAATCGACTTCAAAGGTAGGTGGGTCCCACATGGGGCCCACCATAATGTTTATTTTCCATCCAATCTGATCATAAGGTCACATAGACCTGAATTAAGAGGAAAAACAAATTTCACATTCATCCAGAACTTTTGTGGCCCAAAAAGGGTTTCAATGGTAAACGTTCAATCCCCTGCAGATTTTTTTTTGTAGTGTGGACCACCTGAGTTTCGTGTGCAGCTGATTTTTGAGCTATCCCAATACCTAAATGGGATCCATCAAATGCACGGTGTAGATGATCGACATACATCACGGTGGGACCGGTGGTGGGGCCCATGGTCATAGCGTTCAACCAACCAGTGTATGCTGCTTGCTACAGCATCCTCTGAACGCTGGTAGCAACAACGTCTACTCTTATATTTATTTATTTATTGTTTTCGGGTGGTTTTTCATAGGTGGGGCCCACATAAGGATGATCTAGTCCATCAGTTGGGTTCTATGTCTCGTGACGGGTCTAATAAGCCCAATATTCAATTTTTTTGACTCACAGAAACATCGCAATGGCCTTAACAATTTATCACTATTAAAATAATATTTTAGATGGTGTGGCCCACCAGAGATTCCGATTAGCTTCATTTTTCGGCTCAAACCCTAAAATGAGTTGGGAAATAGGGTGAACAGTGTGGATCGGATACATACATCAAGGTAGGGTCCACATGTGTGGACAGTGTAGATATACAACACAAACATCATGACCAAGGACGGCTTGGATAATCCATAGAAGCATGGTGTGTCAAGCACCGTTCCATGCTGGATGGTATGGATGGCATACACGTGCCATCTGGCCCCATCGTCCCTGCCTTTGGATGGTGGTGGCATAACGGATACATCACCATCCAAAGGCAGGATCAGCTAATATTTGTGATTCCCTCTTCATTTGCCTAATTTATGTTCATCAGGTGGGCCACACGTCATCGCAAAAGAGAGAGAAAGAGAGAGAGAGAGAGAGAGAGAGAGAGAGAGAGAGAATAAAGACGTGTGGAGGGGAGGGGCTCCACCACTATGAGCTCCCCCCCCCCCCCCCCCCCCCCTCACCTTAATCATACAACACATACATCAATGGGCCCCACCACATGCGGGCCTTCAATCATAAAATTCAAGGGTGGAAATCCCTTCTCCACCACTAAGTGTAAGGGCTAGATGACCTTTTCGTACTAGGAAAATAAACATCATGATGGGGTCCATGGAGAATGGCCCCATCATGGGATGGATATATGAATCATGGTGGGCCATCAGCCACACTTAAGGTCCAAAGTAAGATCCATCCATCAATCGGTAGGCCCCACTTAGCCCATCATCAAAACATAAAATATAAGCCTATAAAACACCCACCGTTAGATCTTCTTGGTCCAATGGAATACCAAACTCTTTGGCTCTCTTTTTGATGGAAGAAGATGAGGATTGAAGGGCTAGGATGAGGTAGTTGGGGGGTAGGAAGTGGGCCACACTTGGCTCTCTTTTGGGAAGAGCTTGGAAGTCCACACTTGGTAGCTTAGAATGGGTGGAGAGAGAGAGAGAGAGAGGGGGGGTTGTAAGAGTGATGGATGGAGTGAGTGATGGATGTACTTGACTTGAGAGTTGACTTAGGTGGGTAGCTTGTCTTGGGGAGAAAGAAAGCATGGACTAGGGATGGGATGTGTACTTTACTTGACTAGATTGATTGATAGGATGGGTTGTAGAGATTCTCTCGGGATTACAAATGCACGGCATTTCTTCAAGATAAACGTGGGCCCACATCTCCTGGCCTGTGTATCGCATTAGTGCGTAAGACGCGGCGTTAGAATCATGGTAACGGTGTGGTCGCAATGGTACAAGTATTGAATCGAGTTGACTCAGATTTATGAAATATGACTTAGAGTCGGGCGGAAACGCCGATTACTAGTCGTGGTTTGTCGAAATTTGATGGGGAGGATCGCGGGAGTCTACGAAATGGTACAGACTAAGATACGGGCCTTACAACTCTCCCCTCCAAATAAAAATTTTATCCTCGAAATTTACAAAACAGATAAGGGAAGAGGAAGCATCATTATATATATATATATATATATATATGTATGTCAAGGCACAATCAATCTACAGAAGGATGAAGATAGCTGTCACGCCCCAGACTCGGTAACCGGACTCACAAGGAACCCAATGGCCGGTTCTGGCCGCAATAGCCTCCGTAGTACCCCATTCTCGGCTCCTAAGGCAGGTTCCGATCCTGGGATCCACCAGATGGAGAGTGTGTATAAATCATGAAAAGATCAAGTGGGCCTGTTACTGGGTTGTGAGTCCAGCAGCAACCCAAGGCAGAGAGTGCTTCCATAATCGGGTGATCCAAGGCTTGAACGGCCTAGACTAATCATGCATTAAGGTAGGTTCCACATACATACACATTGAGCCTTAAACAAATGGCCTAGGGTCTATGGTGGGCCTTTAACCATCCATAGAGAAACCTATGGGCCTACCTTAGGATCACCCAGGAGGACATCCAACCTCAACTGGTTTCCAAGAGGTAGCCCGCCACTACTCGAGTATGGAATAAGGTCTAAAGCTCAAGCAATGCATGGCCTAATGGGCCATACACCAAGCCCAACTCATAGGCCATATAATGGGCCCTCAAGTAAGGTTTGGGCCCAACCACAAAGGTCATAATTCCACATATTGTGGTGAGCTTCATGGGCAGCCCAGTAATTTATTTACATGGGTAAGTTTCACATTTAACACAAGGGAGTTGGGCCTCACTTTTGGCCCAAGTACAGGGTCAGTTTAGTGGGCAGCCAAGGGCCCAACCTCTTGTGTATTATTGCCCTTAAGTCCATCACAATAGATAGGAGACTATAGGCCCAAGATGCGTGCAGGAAATCCTAGGCAGGCGTTGTAGCAGCAGAGCGTGGAGTAGAGTTGAGCTTGAGGACTCCAGTGTTGCTGACTCTTTTCTCTCTTTTCCCATTATCTTATGTATGTCCTTTCAGACCTGATGTAAGCTTGTAAAAGTTCAAATTCTTAGTGAATTTTGTGATATGTATCCTTTGTTACTTTCAGATGTACTTGCTGTGATCTTGGGTATGCTCGTATTGGTAATGATTATACTGTTATGAAAATCCTCCTTGTAGGATCCCAGGATCGGAACCTGCCTCAGGAGCCGAGAATGGGGTACTACGGAGGCTGTTGCGGTCAGAACCGGCCATCGGGTTCCTTGTGAGTCCGGTTACCGAGTCTGGGGCGTGACAATAGCGCTCTCTAATCTCAACCTCGCACTCCCAAGACGCATCATCAACACTATGGTGATCCCTATTGAACTTCGGATCCCGGATAAAAAATGATAGAAACAGGGATACTATGCAGCCACACAATCTCAACGGTAGGGAGCTATATCAGAAAGTCTCTAAGTTATTCGAACTCGGGAACCTAGTCATTCTATGTTCTCAATGATCATACAGTGAAGGTTAGTTATTAGTAGATATGCGATGTTATCCTTAGGTATTCCCAAGTTATGCTCTGATACCAACTTCTGTCACACCCTAAACTCGGAAACCGGGCTCAAAAAATTTTTGATCACCAAAACCGATGCCGACAGCCTCCGTAATACCCCATTCTCGGATCCTAGCACTCGTATGCTAGATTCCAATCCTGGGATCCTACAATGAGGATTTTTCAACATACATTTATCTCGTAAGAAGCATAACCATAAGTTTACCCAAATCATAAATGCAACATCATCATCACATATCCACTAATATAAACGATTGAATACAATACTGAAAGGAAAATACATATATCGAAAATTAAAGCTCCAGAAGATAGTTATTGCGACCTAACGCCACCTGCACACATCTACCGTGCATAAACTTATAGAAAGCTTAGAGGGTGGTGTAAGTGTGTGCGCAAGGTAAGTGTCAAGTATTTGATACAATTCCATAAATCATACAATGTCAGAAATACTACAAGTCCATTAACATACGATATCAGAGTATGCAATGCAGATCAGCTATGCAATATGGAGACATAGTAAGCTAAATATCATATACTGAGGATGCAATGCAATATGTGGTGCGAATGAAATCACCAAGCTGGAGTGTGAAGTTGGGATGATAGTACGTAGTATTGCAGGCTATGGGGTCCATCACAAGGGACTTCTATCCAAACCAGTCCCAAACCTATATTTGGATAGACGACTCAATGTGGTAAACTCCTGATCTCAGGTTGGTTGAGTGCCCTAACCGAAACCCTGGCCATTGCAAAGATACACATAATAAATTAGTTACGCACCACCAACCCGAGTGGATAGTGAATGAATGAATAGTAAAATGCTGAGTATACAACTCTTACTCAGTAAGTCTGCATATTAGTACGGTACATCTCTGGGATCATCACCAGGGTCTAGTACACTGCAAACCAGATTGTCGGCACATCACGTGCAACAAGGTGAGTGGAAGAGACCTCACTATTCACCTTGCTAGTAGTCTACCAATACCTACCTGACATGTCGATAGCAGACCCATTCCTCGAGATGGTCAAACTCAGCCTAGCTTTGTCCCATCCTCTCAAATGGGTAGGGCCGCACCCCAGTCCAACCGACCACGATATAGTGGAAGCGTGGCCTCCTGGTATTCAACACTCTGTGCTCAAAGCATCCACTCGGTCTAGACATTGGAATGACCTCTAGTACCAAGAGGGTTTAGAGAATTTCACCCAAGGACATCTATAGCACCCCATGTAGAAAAAGATTTTCGGTGTCCCATCTGTCCATCCACAATATACCTGTGGAGACAACGACCCTAATATCGCTAGGGTGCCACATGATCATGTCACACAATGCGAGATGCATGAGTCATACCATCCAGTTATGCATCAAACCTATGCGTACTGCGCGCTCATATGGGGCAACTCCATCTCTCAAGGAGCCCCATAATAATCTGCCTAACAACATGTGTTATGATCAACCATATCTAATAACAAGTATGCAGATGATGCGTATGGGCATGTATCATGAAGCTATACTATCGCATACTCATAGTCGGCATCGATAATCGGCCTATACACAAGGCGGGGTCCATGGAAGGACAGCAGATCTATAACATGAGAGTTAGTCCTCAACTGTGGACATACCAAATCTGATAGCACGGATTCCTCCATTTACAGTGAGGATGAATTCTCCTCATATCAAGTATACATATGATGCGCATGGGTATGAATCATGGAGTTATACTAAGTATGTTATATGGTGATGAACTATCTTCATAACGAAGATGGGCCCAGACGGCCTACACACAACAAGTATGGGCCTAACATGGGCCCTAGGCAGAGTTACAATGCGGACATATATAACCATCAAGTCTCTTACAATGTGGACCTTAAACCATCATTGCTCCCAAGGCATGGCCCGCCATAAGGTCAAACATATAGTGGGGCCCATGCCTCACGTAAGGGCCTCACATACAATATAATGGACCTCATACAAGAGCCCAATATACATCACAATGGGCCTCACATAAGGGCCATAAATACATCACAGGGGTCCTCATGTGGCCGATGGCCCACCATGATTCATATATCCATCCCATAATGGGGTCATTCTCCATGGACCCCAATATGATGTTTATTTTCCTAATATGAAAAGGTCATCTAGACCTTATACTTAGTGGTGGAGAAGGGATTTTCACCCTTGAATTTTATGATTGAAGGCCCGCATGTGGTGGGGCCCATTAATGTATGTGTTGTATGATTAAGGGGGAGCTCATAGTGGTGGAGCCCCTCCCTTCCACACTTCTTTCTCTCTTTCTTTTGCGATGATGTGTGGCCCACCTGATGAACTTAAATCAGACAGATGAAGAGGGAATCACAAATATTAGCTGATCCAAAACTGTGGTGGGCCACCACGTGGACCCACCTTGATGTATCTGTTATACTGCCACCATCCAAAGGTAGGGACGGTGGGGCCAGATGGCACGTGTGTGCCATCCACACCTTCCAGCATGGGACAGTGCTGGACACACCATGCTGCTATGGATTATCCAAGTCGTCTAGCCCAGCTGGGACCGGGCATGATGTTTATGTTGTACATCTACGTCGTCTAGCCCAGCTGGGACCCTACCTTTATGTATGTATCCAAACCACATCGTCCACCCTATTTCCCAACTCATTTTAGGTGTTGAGCCAAAAAATGAAGTTAATCTGAATCTCTGGTAGGCCACACCATCAAAAATATTATTTTAATAGTGATAAACTGTTAGGGCCGCTGTGATGTTTCTGTGCATTAAAAAATATTGAATATTGGGCGTATTAGACCCGTCATGAGATATAAAGCCCAATCGACAGACTGGATCATCCTTATGTGGGCCCCACCTATGAAAAATCACCCGAAAACATATATATATATATATATATATATATATATATATAAACAATAGACACTGTTGCTACCAGCGTCTAGAGGATGCTGTAGCAAGCAGTGTTCGCTGCTTGGTTGAACACTGAGACCATGGGCCCCACCACCGGTCCCACCGTGATGTATATCAATCATCTACACTGTGCATTTGATGGGTCCCATTTAGGTACACGGAACTCAAGTGGTCCACACTACAAAAGAAATCAGTCAGGGATTGAACGTCTACCATTGAAACCCTTTTTGGGCCACAAAAGTTCTGGATGAATGTGAAATTTGTTTTTCCTCTTAATTCAGGTCTATGTGACCTTATGATCAGATTGGATGGAAAATAAGCATTATGGTGGGTCCCACGTGGGACCCACCTACCTTTGAAGCCAATTGGCTGGTGTACCTTAATAGCTATATAGCTGTTGTATTGAAGTCAACATTTTCTGTGGGTCTGATGATGAGGTAGGTGTTATACTCAAACTGTCTGTGTGAGACCCACTCCACACATCCTGCACGTGTGGAGGTGGGGACCACTAGATGTATGCATCATATATTTACACCGTCTATTTTGGATGGTGCCATGTGGGGCCTACCATTGATATATGTGTTTTATTCCCCAGCCGTCCATCCCTTCCTGGACGTAGGGATCCTACACGTGATGTATGGGTTGATCCCCACCGCTCATGTAGTAGACCCCACATGATTTATATATTTTATTCGTACCATCTAGATCCCTGGATAGTGTGGCATGTGTGGGGGTGAGACCCACCTTAATGTATTTATTTGGTATCTGCACCATCCATCTGGACGTGCTGTGGGGCCAACCGTGATGTATATGTTTGACCTGCACCGTCCAGCTTGCTGGATGGTGGGCACTGCGATATGTGTTTTGTCCATCCCGTCCGACCAAGAACTGTGGGCCCCACCTACTGTGTAATCACAGGGCCTACAATGTTGTACGTGCTTCATCTATGCCATCCACTTATGCAGCCCACCTTGATGTGTGTATAACATGTACACTATCCATCTGATGGGGCCCATTTGAAATGTTCAGGGCCCACCTCGATGTGTTGTATGTGAGGCCCTTATGATGAGGTCCATGTGATGTATTTGTGGCCCATCCAATGAGGCCCATTGTGATATATATATATATATATATATATATATATATATATATATATATATGGCCCATGTGATGAGGCCCATTATGATTTGTTTTTGGTCCATGTGATGAGGCCTATTGTGATGTAATTGTGGCCCATTTGATGACGCCCATTATGATATATTTATGGCCATTTGATGACACCCATCATGATGCATGAGAGGCCCATACGATAAGGCCCAATGTAATGTATAAGAAACTCATGTGATGAAGCCTGATGTGATGTATATCGACCCATATAATGAGGCCCGATGTGATCCATATGAGGCCCCCTGTGATGTATTTGTGGTCCTTGTGTGAGGCCCATTGTGATGTATATTGGGCTCTTATGTGAGGCCCATTATGTTATATGTAAGGCCCTTATGTGAGGCATGGGCCCCACTATATGTTTGACCTTATGGCGGGCCATGCCTTGGGAGCAATGATGGTTTGACGTCCACATTGTAAGAGTAATGATGGTTAAATGTCCACATTATAACTCTGCTTAGGGCCCATTGTTAGGCCCATACTTGTTGTATGTAGGTCGTCTAGGCCCATCTTCGTTATGAAAATAGTTCATCACCATATAACATGCTTAGTATAACTCCATGATTCATGCCCATATGCATCATATGTATGCTTGAAATGAGGAGAATTCATCCTAACCATAGATGGAGGGATCCGTGCTATCAGATTTGGTATGTCCACGGTTGAGGGCTGACCCTCATGTTATAGATCTGTTGTCCTTCCATGGACCCCGCCTTGTGTATAGGCCAATTATCGATGCCAACTATGAGTATGTGATAGTATAGCATCATGATGCATGCCCATACGCATCATCTGCATGCTTGTTATGAGATGTGGCTGATCATAGCACATGTCATTGGCTGGATTATTATGGGGCTCCTTGAGAGATAGAGTTTCCCCATATGAGCATGTGGTATGCGTAGGTTTGATGTATGACTGGATGATATGACTTATGCATCTTGTATTGTGTGACATGATCACTTGGCGCCCTAGCGATATCAGGGTCGTAGTCTCCACAGGTATATCGTGGATGGCTAGATGAGACACCAAAAATCTTTTTTTACATGGGGTGTTATAGATGTCCCTGGGTGAAATTCCCTAAACCCTCTTGGTACTAGAGGTCGCTCCAATGTCTAGACCAAGTGGATGCTTTAAGCGCAGAGTGCCGAATACCAGGAGGCTACTCTTTCCACTGTGTGGTGGTCAATTGGAAGGGGGTGCAACCTTACCCGCTTGAGAGGAGGGGGCAAAGCTAGGCTGAGTTTGACCAGATCAAGGAATGGGTCCGCTATCGACGTGCTAGGTAGGTATTGACAGACTACTAGTAAGGCGGATAGTGAGGTCTCTTCCACTCACCTTGTTGCCCGCGATGTGGTAGCAATCTGTTTATAATGTACTAGACCCCAACGATGATCCCAGAGATGTATGGTACTGATATTCGGACTTACTAAGCAGGAGTTATATACTCAGGATTTTACTATTCATTCATTCACTATCTACTCGGGCTGGTGGTGCGTAACTAATTTGTTATGTGTACCTTCACAATGGCCAGGGTTTCGGTTGGGGTGCACGACCAACCTGAGATCAGGAATTTACCACATTGAGTCTGGATATCCAAATTTACGTATGGGACTGGTTTGGATAGAAGTCCCTTGTGATGGACCCTATAGCCTGCGATACTATGTAATATCATCCCGACTTCACACTCCAGCTTGGTCATTTCATTCACACCACATATTGCATTGCATCCTCAGTACATAGCATTTGGTTTACCATGTTTTTGTATTGCATAGCCTGAATAAGGTTTACAATATTATGGGCTTGCTAGGATCTACATATTGTATTACATCCGCGGCATATGGTATTTTGGGTTGCTATGTTTCTGCATTTATATGGCGTAGATATGGCTTACGGTATTCGTGGACTCGTCAGGATTTGTGTATTGCATCGCATCCTCAGTATATGATATTTGGCTTACTATGTCTCCACATTGCATAGCTGATCTGTATGCATACTCTGATATCATATGATTCATGGACTTGCCAGTATTTTTGACATTGTATGATTTGTAAAATTGTATTAAATACTTGACACTTACCTTGCGCACACACTTACACCACCCTCTAAGCTTTCTAGAAGCTTATGCACGATAGATACATGCAAGTGGCATTAGGTTACAGCAACGTTGAGCTTGGAGCATGCAACTATCTTCTGGAGCGTTGATTTTTTATATATGTATTTCCCTTTCAGCACTATATTCAACTATTTATATTAGTGGATATGTGATGATGATGTTGCCTTTGTGATTTGGGTAAACTTGTGGTTATACTTCTTACGAGATAAATGTATGTTAAAAAATCCTCCTTGTAGGATCCCATGATCAAAATCCGGTGTATGGCCGCCGAGAGCTGAGAATGGGGTACTACAGAGGCTGTCGACACCAGATTCGGTGATCGAGAATTCTGTAAGCCCAGTTTTCGAGTTTGGTGCATGACAAGCATACCTTCCTGTATGATTTTTCCAGAAAATATAGGAAATATGGATATTAAACCAGAGGTGATACAAGTCCTTCTGAAGTTTCATGGACTTGAATTTGAAAGTCCATATGTACACATGAAAGAGTTTGGTGAGATAATAACCACTTTACACTTTCCTAACGTGTCAGAGGGCACGATCAAGCTGAAACTTTTTTCCCTTCTCCTTAAAAGAAAACGCTAAGATGTGGTTGCACTCACTACGTCCACAGTCCATTGGCATATGAAACGACATGATAAGGGAGTTCATAAAGAAATTCTTCTCATACCATAAGACGAACACCATCAGGAAGTCGATCATGAACTTCACCCAATGGAAGATGAGACATTCTTCCAATGTTGAGAGCCATTCGAGGATCTTGTTAGTTTATGCCCACAACATGATTTCGAAACATGGCATATAACAAATGTTTTCCATGATGGACTGACATCTTCAATACACCAATTCATTGTGTAATGGGGAATTCATGAACAAAGATGTCAATGATTTGTGGGACTACTTTGACAAACTTGCTGAAAATGCACAATCATGGGACATCTTGCCAAGACATGGCACCACTTCTAAGCTTTCTCAATCAAATGAGAGGGGAAAAATATATCTTTTGAAAGAGGAAGATGATATAAATGCTAAAGTGACCAATCTCACAAGGAAAATTAAGGCCATGAAACTTAAGAAGGATAAGGCTAAGGAAGTTATTTGCGGTATCTGAGCTTGCAACATACATACAACTGCAAATTGTCCAACAATACCTGCTTTTCAAGAAATATTGAATGAGCAATCGAATGCTATGAACAACTACCAAAGACCTTTCAGTGGACCCACCTCAAATACATATAATTCTAGTTGGAGGTATCATCCAAACTTCAGTTGGAGGAATAGACAAACTACTACTCCTCAAGGAATCCCTAACCAATTCTTGAATTAAGGGAAACCTCATGAGGAACCGGTTCAAAATTTCATACAAACTCAAGAGCTCATCCAGTAAAGTACACTCTAAGTCTTACAAAACCTTACAAAAGCTATACGAAGGATTGACCGCACTTTGCAATTGGGGAAAATTGGTCTTTTCCAACCCAACCCCTCCCCAATCTAAAACCACAATGTGAAATTAGCGACCTGAGCTCTTCAAATCAATATGTGGAAGAAGCTAAGTCTATCACCACACTTAGAAGTGAAAAGACAATTAACAAAACTATTCCGACGAGGGCTGAAACGCCTAAAGACTTGGAAGAAATTAAGAATGATAGACCTAGCATTGCTCCACATGGGTTAGTTTCGGAAACTCAAAGTTAGTCGATTATGCCATTCCCCCAAAGGTTGATTGCACCAAATCCTCCAGCTAACTCACAAGATATTATATAGGTGTTGAAACAAGTGAAAGTCAATATTCCTCTGTTGGACGCTATGAAACAAATCCCCTCTTACGTCAAATTTCTGAAAGATTTATGTACAACAAAGAGACAACAGACTATTTAATAAAGAATTTTTCTAATAGAAAAGGTGAGTGTCATTCTCAAGCAAGATGTACAACAAAAATATAAAGATCCAGGTAGCCCAACTATTACCTTTATAATTGGGAATCACCAGATAAAGCATACACTTCTTGACTTGGGAGCAAGCATTAATTTGATTCCTTTCTCGGTATATAAATAATTTGGGTCTAGGTTAATTAAAACCCACCCGGACCACATTACAACTTGTTAATCATTCGGTTCATGTACTGAGAGGGATAATCGAGGATGTGTTGGTTCAGGTTGACAAATTCTCCGGTAGATTTTATCATCCCAAATACTTAACCCGTCGTAGATATGAGCACTCAAATCTCTGTCATACTTAATCGTCAATTCCTAGCTACATCAAATGTCATTATTAATTGTAGGAATGGAGTTATGAGTTTATCTTTCAAAAACATGATGTTAGAGCATAATATCTTTTTCAACATGAGCAAATAGTCAGAAGAGGTTGACGATATCCACGACAATAATGTGATCAACTCTTTCGTGGAAGATAGAGAAACCCTGAATCTATACTCTAATTCTCTAGAGATGTGCTTAGCCCACTCCCCTGATTTGGATGATGATACGATTAGGGAGACAGATGTCATGCTTAATATTGAGCTAGTACTTAAAATTAATCAGAGGAGGCCACAATTTGAGAAAATTTCCCATACCAATGTAGTGCCCTACCGTCTAGTCTCAAGGCAAGAAAGCTTGACATGAAACCATTACTTGCTGATCTTAAACATTATTACTTCAGTCCAGATGAGACATACCAGTTGGTGATTTCATCCCACCTTGAGAAAGAACTAAAGAGTGTGCTCATTTTTACTCTCACAGAAGATAAAGAAGTCATTGGGCATATCATCACAGACCTTGATGTGGAGAATGAGCCTCGTTCAACTGAACATCTTGACTATATAGAAGTTTGCTTGGTACACTTCGAGAATTCTAACGACTATATGATTCAAGACATAGTGAATTGTTGAGAGTCAAATATTACATATTATCCCCCATTTATTACTTGGTTTTATGAACATGATAATGCTTAATGTTCTATTTTAATCATGTTTGTGTTGTAAGGTGAATTTAAGAGCTTGGATTGAGAAGAATGCTAAAAGCATGGATTTAATGCTCAAGAATCACCAAAGCCAAGGATGGATCTTATGAGACCAAGAATGAAGAATTCACATGCTAAAGATCCAAGAAAACTAAGTGAGGAATGAAAAGCATTGAAGACTTGAAGTGAAGAAAATGAACCCAAAAAATCTATATCCTTCGACTAGTCTAAGCCCATCTTCGACTCGTCTAAGGCTTCTGCTTGACTACTCAAAGATTCCTCGACTCGAACTCCAGCGATAAAATCCTCTAAATTTTTGTCATCCTCGACCAGTCGAAGGAGATACTCGACCAATCGAAGGCGACCCTCGACCAATCGAAGGCTGTCCTCGACTAGTCGAGGGTTACATAGATGTTGCGCAGACTACGTAAATTTAAGGCAGTTTTCAAAATTTTCCAACTCAGTGCAAAAGGAGGTGATGCACAACTATAAATAGAAGTTCCCTAGGCATCCCTAAGCATCTTCTATGGTTTGAGGAGTGGACCAAAAGTGTGGAGAAGCCATCGCCAAGAGTTTTTCTTCCTCTTCCTTAGTTGTTTTTATGCTTTTCATAAGAGATTTTAGTTAATCATGTCTATGGTTGGCTAAGCCTCTTAACCAGGGCTAAGAGGTGAAGCTTGTAGTGTAATGAGATGTTTTCTATTGCTTTGATTCATGTTTAAATTAAACTATCTTTAATTCTAGTTTGATATTTAAGAAATACTTTCATTTTTTAATGGTTTGTTGTGATTCAAATTACAGTAGATCTGCGATAGCCTTAAGTATGTTCTTTTCATGTATTGAGATTGTGAAATTAGGAAATCTTATTATTCACCATCGTTCCATGGGCATGGTTGGGTGATGGGATCCTGCCTAATCTTTCCAATTCTCTTATGATTGGTTGTGGGATTAGTAAATCCAGTTATTTGCCTTGTCTTATGGGTATGGTTTTGTGATGGAATCACTTCCAATTCTCACACTTCTCATCCATTGAGAATTAGGTCAAAGGAAGTTCAGATTTGGTTTTACTGAGATATCTTCCAATTGGATTAGATGGGACTCTGATTCTAGTTGTGTCCTGGAATCAAGCATAGATCTCCCTGATCGCTACAAGTGGATCCTTGGAAACCCTAACTATCGCCTTTGAATATGTAAGTTTTAATCACTTTAATCACAATTACTCTCTCAATTAATTCAGATTTAGATTCACATCTTCTTCTAATTTTAGTTCTAGTTACTTTCAGTATACACACAAGATTAGTCCCCGTGGATTTGACCTCAGTCTCACCGAGATTATTACTACATCGCGACCCTACACTTAGGGTTGTGAACAAGTTTTTGGCACCGTTGCCAAGGACTAACGGTTGCATTTTACTGAGATTGGCTAGTTTTAGAATTAGTTTAAGATTAAGGTTTTTCTATTTTCTATTTTTAAGATTAGGGTTTTCTAAATTATTTTAGAAACTAAATTTTTCTCTTTTTAGAAACTTTCTATTTTCTGTTTTAAGAAACTTTCCTTTTTAGAAACTAGGTTGCTTTCCTAATTTGTTCTTAGAAACTAACTCATCTTTCTATTTTTATTTTTAGAAACTTTCTAATTTTAGAATTTCTATTTTTAGAAACTGACTTGTTTTGTTTTGTTTTACAAGATCTTAATTTCAAGATCTTAATTTAGGAACTTCTAATTTGGTAACTTCTTTCTAATTCCCTCTCTCTTTCTATTTCTAGATCTCTATTTTCCTTCTTTCTTCTAGGTTTAGGTTAGAGTTTAAAATTGAGGGCTGACAGTGTTTTATGCCCAAGTGGATCCATGACAACATTCAACGTCTTTTGAGTGAGGGAGGATTGGTTGAGGGGTTATCTATCCATCACAGGATTAGACACCACTCGAGATCCCCAGAGTCAATTGAAGTGATGGATGGCAATCAACCGGTCAACCAACCAAGAAGACAACCTCAACCTCGGGTTGAGGAAGTCTAGGATGAGAATGAGGTGCATTAAGCACCCCCGCCTCATACTTTATGAGACTATTTACAACCGGCGGGGGTGAGCACACCCTCATGCATGATTTTTCCAGAAAATATGGGACATATGGATATTAAGCCAGGGGTGATCCAAATCCTTCCAAAATTCCATGGACTTAAATATGAAAGTCCATATCTGCACTTAAAAGAGTTTGACGAGATTATAGTTACTTTATATTTTCCTAACATGTCTGAGGACATGGTCAGACTGAAACTCTTTCCCTTTTCTTTGAAAGATAAAGCTAAGACGTGGTTGCATTCACTACATCCCTAATCTATTGGCACATGGAATAACATCATAAGGGATTTCATAAAGAAATTTTTTTCACATCATAAAACGAACACCCTTAGAATGTGAATCATGAACTTCGCCCAAAAAGAGGATGAAACATTCTTCCAATGTTGGGAGTGGTTCAAGGATCTTGTCAGTTCATGCCCACAACACGGTTTTAAAATGTGGTGGATTACACACTTTTTCTATGATGGTCTAACATCTTCTATGCGCCAATTGGTCAAGACAATGTGAAATGAGGAATTCATGAATAAAAATGTTGATGATATGTGAGACTACTTGAACAGACTTACAAAAAATGCCTAATCATGGGACACCTCCTCAAAATCAAGCACCACTTCTAGTCCCACTCAATCAAAGGAAAGGGGTGGATTATACCTTCTGAAAGGGATGGTGATATCAATGCTAAAGTGTCTAATCTCATAAGGAAATTTGAGGCCATGAAACTAAAAAAGGATAAGGCTAAGGAAACTATTTGTGGTATTTGTGCTTGCAACATTCACACAACTAAAAACTGTCCAACAATATCTATTTTTCAAGAGAAATTAAATGAGCAATCTAATGCCGTGAATAATTACCAAAGACCTTTCAATGGACCTACGTCCAATACGTACAATCCTAGTTGGAGAAATCATCCAAACTTCAGTTGGTGGAATGGATAAACTGCTACCCCTCAAGGTTTCTTTAATCAAATTCCAAATAAAGGGAAACCTCAAGAGGATCCGATTCAAAAACATATTCGAGACCAAGAGATACTCAACCAGGATATCAGATCAGCATTGGGAACGCTTGCGTCATCTATTCAAAGGATAGAGTCGCACCTAATAATTGAGGGAAAGGGGATGCTTCCTGCTCATCCTCTCCCTAATCCCAAACCACAATATGACATAAGTGATCCAAGCTCTTCAAATCTTATGGAGCAAGCTAAATCTATCACCACTCTTAAGAGTGGGAAGGCCATTGACGAAACTATTCCGGTTAGGGCTAAAAAGCCTAAGGACCCGGAAGAGGACAACAATGATGGACTTAGCACTGCTCGATAAGAATTAGAATTGGAGCTTCAAGGCAAGCCGATTACACTATTCCCCCAATGGTTGATTGCACTAAAATCACTCTCTAACTCTCAGGACATTGTAGAGGTGTTGAAATAAGTGAAGATCAATATTCCTTTACTTGATGCCATAAAACAAATACCTTCATATGCCAAATTTCTAAAAGACTTATGTACAACCGAAAGACGACAAAATATTCAAAAGAAAATCTTTTTAACTAAAAAAGCGAGTGTTATCCTAAAACAAGATGTGCCACAAAAATTCAAAGATCCCATTAGCACAACCGTTGCTTGTGTAATTGGGAATTACTGAATTGAGCGTGCACTTCTTGACTTAGGAGCGAGCATAAATCTGATTCCTTAATTGGTCTATGACCAACTAGGTTTAGGTGAATTAAAACTCACCCGAACCACATTACAATTTGCCCAGACCAAATCTTAAGGAGATGTGTGCTAGACAATAAACACCAAAGTGTCATCTCCTTCTGTCACTCTCAGGCCTGTGGTGGTCACTCTTTTGCTAAAAAGGCCAAGGCCAAGATTTTGCAGTGTGACTTTTACTGGTGCACTATGTTTAAGGACACTCATGAGTTTTATAAAGCTTGTGAGCATTGTCAGAAGTTGGGAGCATTATCTCGTCGAAATATGTTGCCTCTGAACCCCATTCTGATCATCGAAGCATTTGATTGTTGGGGCATCGACTTCATGGGACCATTCCCCCAATCCTTTAGGAATTTATACATTCCGCTAGAGGTAGATTATGTCACTAAATGGGTTGAAGCGATTCCATGCCAGAACAATGACCATCGAACGGTCATTAAGTTTTTAAAAGAGAACATTCTTTCCCGGTTCGAAACACTTAAAGCCATCATTAGTGATGGGGACTCACATTTTCGTAATAGGCCATTCGTGAACTTAATGAAGAAATATGGCATCTCTCACAAGGTGAGCACTCCATATCATCCACAAACAAGTGGGCAAGCTAAGATTTTCAATGGGGAAATCAAACACATTTTGGAGAAAATGGTTAACCCTGATCGAAAGGATTGGTCAATCCGATTGACTGATGCCGTATGGGCTTACTGTACTACATTTAATACCCCTATTAGAATGTCTCCCTTTAGACTTGTTTATGGGAAGGCTTGCCACTTGTCTGTGGAGTTGGAACATAGAGCTTACTGGGCGATTAAAAATTTAAATTTCAACTTAGACAATGCTGGCTCGCTACGCAAACTTTAGTTGAATGAACTCGAAGAAATTCAGAATGATGCGTATGAGAACTCAAGAATTTACAAGGACAGAATGAAGGTGTTTCATGACCAACACATTTTTCAAAAATCATTCATACCATGCCAGAAAGTCCTCTTGTATAATTCTCAGTTACATCTCCTTCCGGGCAAACTCTGATCTTATTAGACCGGCCCCTTCACTATTACCAATATTTATCCTCATGGGGCTGTTGAGATAAAGAATCTGAACAATGGTGATGAATTCAAAGTTAATTGACATCGATTAAAGCCATTTGTTGAGAAATTTGATTCAGAGGACAAGTCCATACCTTTGATTGATCCTGTTTAGTAGGATTGACCTCCTAATCTAATGGAGGGTGTAGTTAGGTATATTGCTTTCATAGAATTTAGGACTAGGATAGTTTGCTTCCACTGTTTTAGGATAGTTTGTTTTTCACTTGTTTAATTCTTGTTCTAACCCATCTTCACAAGGTGATTGTTGAGGGTCGAATATTGCATATTAGACCCTAGTTATTACCTGCTTTTACGAACATGATACTGTTTAATTCCCTATTTTAATCGTGTTTGGCATCGTTGCCGAGGACTGTTTCAGTCCAATTGGATTTAGGATTCTCTCTTATCATAATTCATAGCCCTAGGATTTTTCTCACATCATTTCATAAATTTTAGAAAACTTAATTTATTTTTGTCTTTATTTTCTACATGAATTGAGGAAGGAAGCTAAAAAAGGAAAAAAATTGTCTTCAAAGTGAAGGAGGAGCTCCCAATTCTTCAGAAATCAATCAACTCCTTTTTTGGGTTCCTTCTTCCAATTTTTGTTTACATAGTTTCATATTGCTTTTAGGAATTCATGATTTTTAGCTCTAGTTTTATTTCTCTTAGGTTGCATCTTAGTTTAGCTTTCTTTCCTACATTGTCGTAACTCAGTTTATGCTAGGACGTAGATCTCTGAACTTATAACTAGCACCTTTTGATCCTGAAATAGAAAGAACATTTCGCAGAAGATTGAGAAACATTCCATTTGAAATGGCGGAGGAGAATGAAGTTAAAGCTCTTAGGGATTATTCAGCTCCTGTCCAATTTAATGCACCTTCATGCATAGTGTTGCTAGCCACCACAGCAGCACACTTTAAACTTAAACTTTGGGTCATATAATTGTTGACCTCCTTCTATGGTTTAGATAAGGAGGATCCATATCATCATTTGAAAGAATTCTTAGACATTTGCTCTACCTTTAGGTTACAAAACTTTTCAGATGGTTTGATACGTTTGCCCCATTTTCCTTTTTCTTTGAAGGATAAGGCGAAATCATAGTTGAATTCTCTAGAAGTTGGGTCTATCACTACATGGGACCAACTGTCTAAGAAGTTCTTAAACAAGTTCTTCCCCGTTCACAAAACTAATGCTCTTTGCAGAGAAATTATTAATTTCACACAAAAAGAGGGTGAGCACTTTCACGAACATTGGGAAAGATGGAAGGACTTGCTTCTTAAAATATCCACACCATGGTCTTGAGAAGTGACAACAAGTTCAATACTTCTATGATGGTTTGACACCCCAAAACCATCACATGCCACCAGTGGAGGGTCATTCATGACCAAAAGTGATGTCGAAGCTTGGAATTTCTTTGAAACCTTGTGTGAAAACTCCCAGCAATGGGACTATTCAAATAGAGGTGAAAGAAGTCCTCAACCACAGAAGAAAGGTGGTATATATGAGATAGGAGTCACGCCAGATCTTTATGCTAAAATTGATAGTCAGACAAAGAAAGTTGATGCTTTGATATTAAATAATGGACCTCCAAAAACAACTCAAATCGAGTCATGTGCCATATGTTCCAGTCCCGTCCATCCTACGCAGTCTTGTCCACAGCATTTCTGAAATTTCTCTCTAAACAAGTACATGCTATAAACACTTTTCGGAGAACTGTGAATGATCCTTACTCAGACACCTACAACCCACGGTGGGCTAGACATCCAAATTTTTCTTGGGAAAAAGGACCACAACAAGGAGGACCATCTGAAAATCCTCCAATGCAACCTTACCCACAAGTTGGCAGTCAACAACTTCAGCAGTTTCTGCAATATCAACAACTTCCTTCACAATAAAGGAAACTATCTCTTGACGATACACTCAATCTCTTCAATTTCAAAAAGACACCCAACAAACTTTACAAGGTAACCAGCAAAGCTTACATGCAAATGTGCAATCCATTGCCAAGCTAGAAGTACAGTAAGGTCAACTTGTTACCACATTAAGTGAGAGAGAGAGGGGCAAGTTCCCTAGCCAACCTGTGGCAAATCCAAAAGGACAGTATGAGATTGGCTCTAATTCAAACAAGAACAATATAATGAGCAAGCCAAATCAATCATTACCCATAGGTCCGGTAAACAGATCGAGAGCAAAGTAGAGATGCCTAAGGAAGAATCAAATTCTAAATCGAAAGACCAAAATAAAGCGGAGGGACATACTAGTGCATCCAAAGTCCAAAAGCACTCTGACTCTCTAGGAACCACTCATGTGTCATCCTATGTGCCTAAAGAACCTTTTCCTCAACGTTTGGCACTAGTTAAGAAAGGAAACAACTTTAATGATATATTGGACATGTTTAAACAAGTGCAAATTAACATTTCGTTGCTTGATGCTAAGTTTCTTAAAGATTTATGCACTCAGACGCATAAGCTGAATGTCCACAAGAAGGTCTTCCTTGCGAAGTAACCTAGCTCCATGATTCAACACAAGACCCCTCCTAAATTTAGGGATCTAGGAGCTCCCACCATTTCTTGTGTCATAGGAGATCATAAGATTGAGAAAGCATTGCTTGATTTATGGGCGAGCGTTAATTTGTTGTCATATTCTGTATATGAACAGCTAGGACTTGGTGAGTTTAAATCAACCAAAATAACACTACAACTAGCTGATAGATCTGTCAAGGTGCCCCATGGTGTTATTGAGGATGTGCTAATCCCAGTTGATAAGTTTTATTTTCCAGTGGATTTTATTGTTCTAGATACTCAGCCTGTCCAGAATCCTACTAGTCAAATCCCTGTTATCCTTGGACGTCCATTCTTAACCACATCCAATGTTATCATAAATTGCAGGAATGGAGTTATGAAGTTGTCTTTTGTTAACATGAAGATTAAACTCAATGTTTTCAATGCAGGACAACAACCGTCAGACTCGGATGATATATTTGAAGTGAACATATTGAGAGTCTAGTGCATGAATCTTTCCTTAAATCTTTCGAAGACGCTCTTGAGACTGTTTAGCACATTTTGGCGTAGATTTTAACATAGGAAGTTCCATCCAAGAAGTCAATGCATTGCTTGACTCTAATCCCATAATGGATACTATAAAATGAAAGGCTAAAGTGGAACTTCTTCCACCATATGAGTCTAAATTGGTCCCATCTATTGAGAAATCACCCTAACTTGACCTTAAACAATTACCTAAAACTTTCAAATATGCATTTTTAGGTCCATCTAAGACCCTTCCTGTCATCATAGCTTCTAACCTTGATAAGGAACAGGAGGGTAAGTTACTTAATGTTCTTAGAGAATATAAGGCAGCTATTGGGTGGACAATAGATGACATAAAGGGAATAAGCTCCACTGTATGTATGCATCATATTTACCTTGAAGAAAATGCAAAAACATCATGTGAAAAGCAAAGGAGGCTTAACCCTAACATGAAGTAGGTCGTTCGGTCGGAGGTACTTAAATTGTTACATGTTAGTATCATTTACCCCATTTCGGATAGCACATGGGTCAGCCCAATTCAAGTTGTTCCCAAAAAGTCTGGGATTACGGTGAAAAAAATGATGATAATGAGTTAGTGCCAACCCGCATGACTACGGGTTGGCGAGTTTCTATTGATTACCGTAAACTGAACCTGGTCATAAGGAAGGATCACTTTCCTCTTCCTTTCATAGACCAGATGCTTGAGAGATTGGTAGGGCATATCTACTATTGTTTCCTAGATGGTTATTCCGGGTATAATTAGATTCCCATTGCTCCTGAGGATCAAGAGAAAACCATATTTACATGTCCTTTTGGTACATATGTCTATCAGCGTATACCATTAGGGTTGTGTAATGCGCCTACTACTTTTCAAAGATGCATGATGAGTATATTTTTCAGACATGGTTGAGCGTTTCCTCAAGGTTTTCATGGATGATTTTTCAATTTTTGGCTCTTCATTTAATGAATATTTATTACATCTATCTCTTGTCTTGGAGAGATGTAAAAAAATGAACCTGGTATTGAATTGGAAAAAGTGCCATTTTATGGTTCAAAAAGGGATTGTACTCAGGCATGTTATTTCAAGTAAAGGCATTGAAGTTGATAAAGCCAAAATTGATTTAATTTATAGTCTTCCTCCACCCAGAACGGTGAAGGAGATTTAGATCGTTCTTAGGGCATACAAGATTCTACAGGAGATTCATTAAGGATTTTAGCAAAATTTCTCGACCCTTATGCAATTTATTAGCTAAAGATGTTGCATTTGTCCTTAATGATGATTGTCGGAAAGCTTTTGATAAGTCAAAGCATTTATTAACTTTTGTTCCAATCATCTAACCACCTAGTTGGAGTTTACCTTTTGAGATTATGTGTGATGCTTCTGATTATGCTGTTAGAGCCGTCCTAGGACAAAAATTGAACAAAATGCCTCATGTCATTTATTATGCTAGTAGGACCCTAAATGATGCTTAACTTAACTACTCTACCACTTAAAAAGAATTGTTGGTTGTGGTATTTTCTCTAGACAAATTCAGGTCATATCTCATAGGATCAAAGGTAATAGTGTTCTCAGATCATGCAGCATTGAAATATCTTCTTTCTAAAAAAGATGTTAAACCTCGATTGATTCATTGGATTCTCTTACTATAAGAATTGAACATTGAAATTCGAGATAAAATGGGTTCTGAAAATGTGGTAGCCGACCACTTGTCTAGACTTGTCTTGGATTTCACAATGGATCCTTTGCCAATGAACGAGTCTTTCCTTGATAAACAACTTTTAGTTATTTCTCAATACCTTGGTATGCGAATATTGTAAATTATCTTGTTACAAGTCAATTTTCTTCTCATTAGACTAAAAAGGATAAATCCAAATTTCTTGCTGAGGTTAAACATTTCTTTTGGGATGATCCATACTTATTCAAACTTTCTCCTGACCAGGTTATTAAGAGATGTGTGCCTGAGAGTGAGTTTCATAGTATAATGTCCTTTTGTCATGACCATGCATGTGGTGGTCATTTTGATTCAAATAAAATAGCTACAAAAGTTTTACCATGTGGATTTTATTGGCCTATACTTTTTCGAGACACCCACGCCTTTTGTTCTACATGTGATAAATGCCAACGTACGGGTAATATTTCCGGCAGGAACATGATGCCACTTACGAATATTCTCATTGTTGAGATATTTGATGTTTGGGGTATTGACTTCATGGGTCCATTTCCCCTGTCACTCGGTTATATGTATATCCTTGTGGTCATTGACTAGGTCTCTAAGTGGATTAAAGCAGTGCCATCTAAAACGAATGATCACAAAGTTGTGGTCCATTTCTTGAAAGAAAATATCTTTTCTCATTTTGGTACTCCCCGAGCAATTATAAGTGATGGGGGTACTCATTTTTGCAATAAACCGTTTGAATCTTTAATGAAGAAATATTCCATCACCCATAAAGTTGCAACGCCATACCATCCACAAACAAGTAGTCAAGTAGAGGTTTCGAATTGAGAGATTAAACAAAATTTTGGAGAAAACAGTTCACCTTGATCGTAAGGATTGGTTGCAACGTTTGAATGATGCTCTTTGGGCATATCGTACGACTTTCAAAACCCCGATTGGAATGTCCCCCTATAGGCTTGTCTTTTGGGAAAGCATGTCACTTGCCTGTGGAATTAGAACATCATGCTTATTGGGCCATCAAAACCTTTAATTTTGACTTAAACAAGGCTGGATCACACCGTAAACTTCAACTCAATGAGTTAAAAGAAATTCAAAATGAGGCATATGAGAATGCAAAATTTTATAAAGAACAGACAAAATTTTTTCATGACAAATCAATTCTTCGCAAGACATTTGAACCGGATCATAAAGTATTATTGTATAATTCCAGGTTACGCCTCTTTCCTGGAAAATTATGGTCGCGATGGTATGGTCCTTATCAGGTAGTAAAAATATTTCCTCATGGAGCAGTTGAGATTCAAAATCTAAAGGACGGGAATATTTTCAAAGTAAATGGTCAACGGCTGAAACCATTTTTAGAGGATTTGGTAAATCAAGATGTTGAGGAAATTTATTTAGAGGACCCAGGTTATCAAGATTGATTAATTCATGGTCCATGGTTGCTTTCATTGCTTGTCTGGCTGAAGACGTTAAACTTAGCGCTCCTGGGAGGTAACCCAACCTTTCATTTCATTTCCTTTTCCTAGTTAGTTAGTTCAATGTTTATGGGTAACATTGCTGCAAACCCTCACGAGACTACAACTCGTCCACTAGGGGCAACCTAGTGGTTTAAAGGCTTGTTGCATACGCTAAATGCAATAGAGAGCACCTGCAAAAGTGGTGTAGGTAGGATTTTATTTTTGTTATTTTTATTTTGCTTGAGGAGTAGAAAACCTAACCCTATATTAGGTTAGTTTGCTTTTGTTGGTTTCTCTCTTGTGCTGACCCGCTCTTACACTGATATCTTTGGAAAGCCTCTTGATTCTTTCGTCCGAGTACTATCTTTCCATCAATCCTTTTTTAATTTCATTGTCTCATGTGCTTTGCATGCTCATATTTTTTACATTGAGGACAATGTATATTTTAGGCTGGGATGGGAGATTAGGTTACCTAATCAATATTTTCTTGATTTTGAATAAAAATTGTTATGAAAATTTTTAATAGTTTAAAGATACAGAATGTTGGTAATTTATGACTCTTGGATTCAGCCATCTGTTAGATTTCACAGTTAAGTTTGAATTGTTAACCCATGATTAGAAGTTTTAAACATTAATTGAATCATGATTTCATAGGACACATCTCGCTTACACATTAAGGTTTCAGTTTGATATTGAATTGTAACTTGGTGATCATTAAGCAAGGAAGGAACCAACCTGGGGAATTTGTCCATCATGTTCAATAAGAAGAATGAAAGAAAAAGGGAATACCCAACTACAAGATAGTTACCTGCGGAAAGGGCTGTGCAATCGAACTTCACCATAGGTTTGCTCCTTATAGGTGTAAATTTGATTCCCCATGGTTGACATTTGGAAAGAGTTAGGCGACTGGTCTTCACCATAGGTTTACTCCCTATAGGTGAGGATTTGATTCCCCTCCTTGGCATTACTTTTAATGGGAAAATCAAAGGCTGGTAGAATGAAAAGTTAATTTGTAGGGCAAGTTTTAGTTGTCATGAATTCCTTTATTGGTAACCAATGATATCATGAAATTGACAATTGGACCTCTTAATAGTGATAAGCCGAGATTACACTATACACTCATGGAACTCAATGTTTAGAATTGTTCTAATTAATAGATTAATATTTTGAACTTGATTATGAAGTTTACCATGAGCTTGATTCCAGGAGAAAATGCTGCTCACCATTCATGAATCTTAAAATTCTCGCATCTTGACTATTTTTTTTTCACAAGTCACTTGGGTTTACAGGAATTGTCTTGTATTTCTGAAATTATTTTTTGCATACTTTGCTCGAGACTAGCAAAATGCTGGTTGGGGGTTGTGTTGAGGGTCGAATATTGCATATTAGACCCTAGTTATTACCTGCTTTTACGAACATGATACTGTTTAATGCCCTATTTTAATCGTGTTTGTGTTGCAAGGTGTATTTACGAGCCATGGACTGAAAAAGGGTACTAAAAGCATGGATTTAATGCTCAGAATTCATTAAGGCAAGGGACGGACCCCAAGGGACCAAGATCGATAGATTTATATGCCAGTGATCCCAGAAATTCGAGAAATTGAAGCTCAAGTGGCCTGAAAGACGTCTAGAGTGCAAGATCACAGGGTTCCCACCATCTATTTGGCTTGAAACTACATACATGGCCTGAGGACCATAAATTAACCATGCATATCAAATTTCATCCATTGGATCGCTGAGGAAGTGGCCCAACGGACAGATCATCCCCAAAAATCCGAATTCTGGGCCCACCTGCAATCTGGATATGCCTCAAATTTGGTCCCAACTATTAAAAAATATAAGAAAAAAGATGGATGGAACGGATTGTACATATACATCATGATGGACCCCACATGGCCAGTGCGTGTACACCATGTACACGGCACTGGCCGTGCACCAAAAAAAAAAAAAAACGGGTTAGTTTGCGCTGACCCGTCTTCATTACTTAAAAAGAATCAACGGAAGCACCCAGTCCACGGGTTCCTCTCAGTGGGGCCCACTCCTCATCCAAATCATCAATCTAGACCATCCATTATTTACAGAGGGGGTATTAACCTCACCTAGGTGTCCTTTTGACACCATGCAAGCTATTGGAAGATCCTAGCGGTTAAACGCAGGATGGACGGCGGAATAAAAGATCGTGTGGACCACACCTATTTCACTCCAAAAACACCCCTTCCAGAATGGTTTTTCGAGTATAATCCAATGTACGGAATGGATTTTCTTCCTGACATCAATCAGTGGGCCACTATCCATCACAGCACCGATGCAGAAAGCTATGTTTCGCAAAACAAAGTTGCGGCCGATCCTTGTGGGTCACCATCAAGGCTCATCAATCAAATCCACTCTGTTCATCTTGAAGCTAGCTCAAAACTGACTGGACAACGCATCTTTCACCACCAGTGTCGACAGGGAATTAAGCTCAATCCGCACCAGCTGGGTTTCCTAAACAGAGACGAAAGCTCTTTGTTTTCTTTCGCACACAGTCCATCCGTTGCTCAATCAGCAACCCACCTTCATCATTGGACGGCTGATCTCAACCGTCCAAAGTGTCCAAAGGAAGGTGCCGACCAAAACCTTCTATTCCCTTACAACCATTTATGCCGATAAGATCATTAGGGTGGATCTTTCGCCAGACGTTGATCCACGCAATGGCCCATCAAAAGCTCAGATTTGTTCCAAATTTCGAATATTGGCCTAAATGAACCCTACTAAGACAATTATCGATATAGATTCGTTGAAAGATCACTATAAGTGGTCCCCATAGATACCACCGACTCCAATTCCCAACACACGTCTGGTTTCTGTTTCGAGGAACGCATAAACTCCAGCCGACCACAGATACTACCGTCCTCACCATCCGACCGACCCTCTGGCTACTATAAAGAGAGAAGAGAGGAGAGAGAAAAGGGAGGATCTGATCATCTAATCTGGGGGCTGGACGTGAAGCACAAAACGAGAAAGAGAGAGATTGGAAAGAAATCAAAGGGATGTGCTTCTTATTAATTATATTTTTCTTCTTTCCTATTGAATCTATGTTATTTCCCATGAGTTTTTAATTTCTTAGCTAGGGCTGAGATGAAGCCACTAATTTGGATGATTCTTATTTTTTGTTGATTTCATCCAGAATTGATTAATTTATTTCTTTCTCTATTTTGATTAAATGAAAACTCCATACCTCTCCAATCTATGAGCTTACCCAAAGTCTAGAAGTGGATGTTGTTTGGAATCTTATTCTAGGAGTGCTTATGTCTGGCCATGAACAGCTTTTCCTATAGAGAAACAAATAGGAATTTAAATCTATTCATGCCTAAACAAGGATGAAAAGATGTGATCCTTGTGCTTCAAGGGAATTAAACATCTTGTGTGCCTGACCAAGGACACGGATTGTGCTTTGTTGAATGTATATCAATCTAAATTAGGGTGAATCAACAAGTAAAACAAGGGTTAAGATAATTAGGGGTGGATTCAAAAGTCCTTATGTTCTCCTTGAGTGAATTTTTCTTCCTGCTCTCAGTTATTTTCCATTAATTTTTGTTATTTTACTTAATAACTAGCTAAACTATTTATTGAATTAGTTAAGAAGAATCATAAAATTCGAATTGTGATAACCAGTCCTCGTGGAAATGATCTCGTAATACGTACCGTGTCTACACCTGATTCGTATACTTGCGAGTTTAAAATCAATTTAAATCAGGTTGGTTTAAATAAAACATCAGGATCCTTTGGAAAAAGCTTCAAAATTCCTTCATCAGGTACTATCTTTCCATCACTTCTCCTTCAATTACGTTGTCTCTTTTACAAAGCATGCTTATTCTTTTACATTGAGGACAATGTAGATTTTAGGTTGGGGATGGGAGATTAGGTAAACTAATCAGTGTTTTCTCAGTTTTGAACAAAATTTACAAAAAATTTGAAATATTTTCAATGTTTATCTATTTAGAAAGCGATAAGTTGTGCATTCAAGACTGTTTTGAGTATGAAGATAAGATAGGAAGCGAATTTTGAATTATTGGAGTTTGATCAACTAAGTAGCCTATCATTTATGGTCCTTGCACTCAATTGATTAAGAGGAAGTTTGAATATTATGTTAATTTAAATCACAAGACATTTAAATTATTTTCTGTGAATAGTACTAGATTTTTTAATTGTTAATATGATGATTATTGAAAGATATTGAGAACCGAGTCTGGAGAATTTTATCCACCTTAAAAGAAGAAAAGAACCAGTTTAAAAAATAGGAGATTGACAAAAAGGGTCATGTATGGTGAAAAGATTGAAAAGGTCTGAAAAAGAATGAAAAATCTGAAAGAAAAGAGAAAAGATGAAAAGACTAAATGAATACAACCGACCTCGATATAAAATCAAAAACTGGAAAAAGAAGAAAAGGGGGATAAGTTTGGAATCAATACTTGATTTTTCAACCAATGTTGAAGTAATGAGCATGGCTAACATTATGAAATGATAGCATTTTCACTGAGCACGTTGAAAAACTTAATATGCAAACTATGCTCTGACATAATGGATAAAGAACTTATTTGATTGATTGCTTATGTGATTCGGCTCTAGGATTTTAAAAATCTCACTTTCTCATCTTGAGTCTACTCATTCATACTTGATTACACAAAAGATTGTTTTCTGAAAAAGGTTTGAACATTGTGCATTAAAGTTCATTTTCCGCATACTTTACTTGGAACTAGCAAAATACGGGTTGGGGATTGTGTTGAGGGTCAAACATTATATATTATCCCCCATTTATTACTTGGTTTTTTTAACATGATAATGCTTAAAGTTCTATTTTAATCATATTTATGTTGCAATGCAAATTTAAGAGCTTGGATTGAAAAGGATGCTAAAGGCATGGATTTAACACTCAAGAATCACCATAGACTAAGAATGAAGAATTCACATGCTAAAGATCCAAGAAAACCAAGTGAAGAATAAAGAGCATTGAAGACTTGAAGTGAAGAAAGGAACCTAAAAAATTTTCATCATTCGACTAGTCTAAGCCCATCTTCGACTCGTCGAAGGCTTTTGCCTGACTAGTCGAAGATTCCTCGACTCAAACTCCAGCGACAAAATCCTCTAATTTTTCGTCATCCTTGACCAGTCGAAGGCTGTCCTCGACCAGTTGAGGGTTACGCAGATGTTGCACAGACAACGTAAATTCGAGGCAGTTTCCTAAATTTTCCAACTCGGTGTGGAAGGAAGTGATGCACTACTATAAATAGAAGTTCCTGGGGCATCCCTAGGCATCTTTTAAGGTTTGAGGAGTGGAGCAAAAGCATGGAGAAGCCATTGCCAAGAATTTTTCTTCGTCTTCCTTGGTTGTTTTTATGCTTTTCTTAAGAGATTTTAGTTAATCATGTCTATGGTTGGCTAAACCTCTTAGCTAGGGCTAAGAGGTGAAGCTTGTAGCATGATGGGATGTTTTCTATTCCTTTGATTCATGTTTAAGTTGAACTATCTTTGATTCTAGTTTGATATTTAAGAAATACTTTCAGTTTTTAATGATCTGTTGTGACTCAAATTACAATAGATCTGTGATAGCTTTGAGTATGTTCTTTTTATGTATTGAGATTGTGAAATTAGGAAATCATGTTGTTCACCATCGTCCCATGGGCATGGTTGGGTGATGGAATCTTGCCTAATCTTCCCAATTCTCTTATAATTGGTTGTGGGATTGGTAAATCCTATTGTTTGCCTTATCTCATAGGCATGGTTTTGTGATGGAATCACTTCTAGTTCTCACACCTCTCATCCATTGAGAATTAGGTTAAAGGAATTTCAAATTTAGTTTTACTGAGATATCTTCCAATTGGATAAGATGGGACTTGATTCCAGTTGTGTCCTTGAATCCAGCATATATAGATCTCCCTGATCTTTACAAGTGATTCCTTAAAAACCCTAGTTACCACCTTTGAATTTGTTAGTTTTAATCACTTTAATCACAATTACTCTCTCAATTAATTCAGATTTAGATTCACATCTTCTTCTAGTTCTGGTTCTAGTTACTTTCAGAATACACATGAGATTAGTTCCTATGGATTCGACCTCGGTCTCATCGAGATTATTACTACATTACGACCCTACACTTGGGTTGTGAACATGAATGCCCAACGAGATAATACCTTGGTAGTTGATATTGACCAAGGGAATCATTTCTCTAAAGCACATCCTTCTACAAAACCTGAGTGTTTAACAATAAAGGATGAGCTGAAAATTGAACCGAAGTCTGAAACTTCTGAATGTACTGAGACTACATTAGCTAATGAGAATTTTTTTGAATTTCACATACTTGTAGTCTCTGATTTACCGTGGTGCACTAACATTGAAATTTTTTTTGTCACAGGTGAATTTTATCTACTTTAGATACCTCAAGAGAGTAAAAGAAAACTTAATGTTGAGGTTCATAAATTTCTCTAGACATTCATGCTCCAGGGCATCCAAGCCTATTACAAGAAGGGCTTTTGGATGATCTTGTTGAGAAACCTTCTGAGAAATTTATCGAGATATTGGCCGGATGAGGAACTTGGCTACATGATGGAGTAGCTACCCTTATTATCTAGGTTTAGGATTTAGTCTATTTCTTTCATAGAATTCAGCATAAGGATTAGTTTGTCTTTCAATAAGTTTAGTCTTCCTACTAACCCATTTGATTTTCAAAGTTTTGGAAAAGCCTCAATTCTCCTTCTTTAGGTACTATCTTTCCATCACTACTCCTTTCTTTTCATTGTCTCATATGCATTGCATGCTTATATCTTTTACATTGAGGACAATATATATTTTAGGTTGGGGGTATGGATTAGGTAAACTAATCAGTATCTTAATAGTCCTTGAGCAAAAATTTTAAAAATTTTCAGTTTTTCAAATTACAAACCTAGTTAGAAAGCGATAGTTTGTGTACTTAAGAATGTTTTGAGCATGATGATAAGATCAAGATTGAATTTTGAATTGTTGGAGTTTGATCAACTGAGTAAAATATCACTTAAGTTCTTATACTTAATTGACTAAGAAGAAGTTTGAATACCATGTTGATCTAAATCACAAGACACATTCAATTTACTCTCTATGAATTATACTAGAATTTCTAATTATTAGTATGTGAATCATTGATAGATGTTGAGAATTAAGTCTGGAGAACTTTATCCACCTTAAAAGATGAAAATAACTAGTCAAAAAATAGTGAGATCGACAAAAAGGTCATGTATGGAAAAAAGTTTGAAAAAGAATGAAAATTTTTTAAAAGAATCTGAAAAGAATGAATAATTAAAAAGGACCATCAATATAAAATCAAAAAACTGGAAAAATAAGGAAAAGGAGATAAGTTCAGAATCAGCACTTGATTATTAGATTAGTCTTGAAGTGATGAACATCGCTAACATTATGAAAATATGATATTTTTATGGAAGTAAGTTGGAATTCACTAAGCACGTTGGGAAAACTTGGTATATCAACTTATACTCTTAAGTGATTAATATAAAACCTATTTGACTGATTGCTTGTTTGATTTAGCTCTAGGTTTTCAAATTTTCACTCTTGCTTCTTTAGATTATAATCATTCATACTCATCTGCACAAAAGATTGTTTTCTAAAAGAATGTTTGAACTTTGAAAATTGAGGATTACTCCACGCATGTTTTGCTCGGGAGTAGCAAAATGCTGATTGGGGAGTGTGTTGAGTATCAAATATTACATAGTTTCCCCTAATTATATCTTCGTTTTAGGAACATGATAATATTTAACGGTATCTTTTGTACATGTTTGTGTTGTAAGGTGAATCTGAGAGCTTGGATTGAAAAGAATGCTAAAAACATGGATTTGATGCTCACGAAACACTAAGGCAAAGGACAGATCTTAGGAGACTAAGTGATGTTTTCTTTAAATCAACCTGATTTAAATGATTTTAAACTTGCAAGTATACGAATCAGGTGTAGATACGGTACGTATTATGAGATCGTTCTCATGAGGACTGGTTGTCACAATTCAAATTTTACGATTCTTCTTAACTAATCCAATGAATAGTTGAGCTAGTGATTAAGTAAACTAATAAAAATCATTGTAAAACAACTGAGAATAAGAATGAAAATTCAATCAAGGAGAAGACTAGGACTTTCGAATCCACCGCTAATTATCATGACCCTTGTTTTACCTATTGATTTACCCTAATTCAGATTGATATAAAAATAAATAAATCACATTCTATGTCCTTGGTCAGGCACACAGAATGTATAATCCCTTAAAGCATAAGGATCACATCTTTCCATCCATGGTTAGGCATGAAGAGATGTAGATTCTTATTTCTTCCTCTATAGGAAACCTGTTCATGGTCAGACACAAGCACCTAGAATGAAATTCCAAACAATATCCATATCTACACTTTGGGTAAGTTCATAGAATGGAGAAGTATAGAGATTTCAGTTAAGCACACTAGAGAAAGAAACACATCAATCAAATTAGATGAAATCAACACATATAAGAGTCATTCAAATTAGGAGCTTCATCTCAGCCCTAAGCAAGAAATTAGCAATCCATAAAATCAATTAGAAAGATGGAAAAATAAAATTCATAAAAAGAAAACATCCTTCTCTTTCTCTCTCTCCTCTTTCTTCTCTTTCTTCTCTTTCTCTCCTTGGCTCTGGATCTGCTCTACCCCCTTCCTGCCACGTCCACAACCCCTTTTATAATTGTTGGAAGGTGGTGGAAAGCTGAAGTCGGTCAGTGAGGCTTTCGCAACAACAGTGCGTAACAACTTTTCGCAGCAAAGTTCTGGGCATTCAAACTCCCTTGTTCCTTGCACTTTATCCGTAAAATCAACATCCCCTGGGAGTGTTTTCGATGGCCTATAAGATGGACGGATCAGATCTTCCATCTGATAAAAAATGGTGGGCCACAACTGCCTGAAAATTCGTTATTCATGGACATGCATAAGCCTACGCATGTGACTGCGCTGACGTGATCGGTTGGCCCCACAGTAGCATTTTCAGGTAAATCCACCCTGTTTAGTGAGTCTCGAAATTTCAGTCAAGACTAGCAGGGTAGCCCGCTTGTGGCCTCTGTATCGCACACGTGTGTATGTATGGGCACAAACTATCAGCATGGTTTTGATGGGTTTTCCCCTTCTACATTCTGAACGGATTGGATCATCCGTACAGATGATGGAGGTGGCCCACCAGCTTCAGCAAACGGACACTCGTCCGTCCATTACACAACAGGAAACGGAAGTTTCCTTTTTGAGAAGAAGACGCGGGTCAGCGCTTGCTGACCGCGTTAGTCGGTCCGGTGCACGGCACGAGCGTGCATACTCTATGTACACATGCTGAACATGTGGGGTCCATTGCTATGTTTCTAAGAAATTAAATCCATCCATTCATTTTATCTCCCCATTTAAGGGGTTGAGACCGAAGTTGAGGCATATCCAAATAGCAGGTGGGCCCCACTTAGGGAATTAAGGGACTGATCTGTCCGTTTGGCCACTTCCTGTGATATCCAATGGTTGAAATTTAATACGTACGTTTTATTTATGGCCCCCAGTAAATATATGAAGTTTCGAGCCGAATGGATGATTGGAACCATGTGATCTTGAATCTTAGACAACTTTCGGGCCTCTTTAACGTGAACGACCTGATTTCCTCAGATCCCTAGCATAAAAATTCTTTAAGGTTGGTCCTCTGGAGTTCATACCTTGCTTTGGTTACTTCGGGGCATCAAATCCATGCTTTTAGTATCCTTTTTCCATCCAATCTCCTAATTACACACTACAACAACAACACAATTAAAATAGTCCGTTAAGCATTATCATGTTGGTAAAATCAGGTAATAAATGGGGTCTAATATGCAATATTCGACCCTCATCACAACCTCTAACTAGCATTTTGCTAGTCCCGAGCTAAACATGCAGAAAATAATTTCAGAAGTAAAAGACAATTCCTATAAACCCGAGTGACATGTGAACAAATAGTCGAGATGTGAGAATTCTAAGATTCATGAATGGTGAGCAGAATTTTCCCCTGGAATCAAGCTTACAGTAAACTTCATAATCAAGTTCAAAATATTAATCCATTAATTACAACAATTCTAAACATTGAGTTCCATGAGTATATGGTGTAATCTCGGCTTACAATCATTAAGAGATCCAATTGTCAATTTCATGTTATCATTGGTAATTAACAACAGAATTCATGACAACCAAACCTGAAACCAACACTTACCTTACAGATTAACTTTTTATTCTACCAGCCTTTGATTTTCTTTATGAATAGTAACGCCAAGGAGGGGAATCAAATCCTCACCTACAGGGAGCAAACCTATGGTGAAAACTTGTCGCCTAACTTTTTCTAAATGTCAACCATGGGGGATCAAATCTACACCTATAGGGAGCAAACCTATGGTGAAGATTATGCGATTTACCCTTTCAATTCTTTTTACTGACAAAATATTATTTTTTTCAGGCTGGTTCCTTTCATGCTTAGTGATTACCAAGTTAATCGTTCAATGTGTAAGCGAGATGTGTCTTGTGAAACAATGACTCAATCAATGTTTAAAGCTTCTAATCACGGGTTAACCACTCAAACTTAACTGTGAAATCTAACATATACTGAATCCTAGAGTCATAAATTACCAACATTCTGTATCTTATAATGTTAAAATCACAACTATCCTTCAACATCACTTTGACTTCACAAGAAATTCCAAAAAATATTTAAAAATTCTAAAAATTTTCACACTTGTTTGCTCAAGACCAAGAAAATACTGATTCGGTAAACCTAATCTCCCACCCCCAACCTAAATGCTATATTGTCCTCAATGTAAAAGAAATAAGCATGCAATGCACATGAGACAACGAAAGTAAAAGAGGAGAGGTGGGAAGATAATACCTGAATGAAAGAATCAGGAGGCTTTCCAAAGATATCAGCATAAGAGCAGGTAAACATAAGAGAGAAATCAACAAAAGCAAACTAACCTAATATAGGGTTGGTTTGACTAGTCCTCAAGCGAAATAAAAATAACGAAAATAAAATCCTACCTACACCACTTTCACAGGTACTCTCGATTGCATTTAGCATATGCAACAAGCCTTTAAACTCCTAGGTTGCCCCTAGTGGATGAGTTGTAGTCTCGTGAGGGTTTGCAGTAATGTTACCCACAAACATTGAACTAACTAACTAGGAAAAAGAAAAAAATAAAATAAAATAAAATGAAAGGCTGGGTTGCCTCCCAGGAGCGCTAAGTTTAACGTCTTCAGCCAGACAAGCAATGAAACAACCATGGACCATGAATTAATCAATCTTGCTAACCTGGGTCCTCCAAATAACTTTCCTCAACATCTTGATTAATTAATCCCAGACTTTATGGGAACAACTTGAACCGTGCTATCTGAAATGGGGTAAATGATACCATCGTCTAATAATTTAAGCACTTTCGCTCGAACAACTTCTTCCATGTTAAGGTTAAGCCTCCATTGCATTTCACGCGACGTTTCCATATTTTCGTCAAGATCAGTATGATGCATACACAAAGTGGGGCTTACTCCCTTCATGTCCTCTATCATCCACCCAATAGCTGCCTTATATTCTCTAAGAACATTAAGCAACCTGCTCTCCTATTCCTTCTTAAGGTTAGAAGCTATGATGACAGGCAGAGTCTCAGAAGGACCTAAAAATACATACTCGAGATTTGTAGGTAATTGTTTAAGGTCAAGGTCGGGTGGTTTCTCAATAGATGGGACTGGTTTAGACTCAGAGGGTGGAAGAGGTTCCACTTTTGCTTTTCATTTTGCATCTCCATTATAGGAGTAGAGTCGAGCAATGCATTGATTTCTTGAATGGAACTCTCTATGTCAAAATCCATGCCAAAATGTATTAAGCAAGTCTCAAGTGCGTCTTCAGAAGATTGAAGGAAAGATTCATGCACTAGACTCTCAATCATGTCCACTTCAAATATATCATCCGAGTCTTCTGGTTGTTGTCCAGCATTGAAAATATTGAGTTTAATCTTCATGTTACCAAAAGACAACTTTATAACTCCATTCCTGCAATTTATGATAGCATTGGATGTAGTTAAGAATGGACGTCCCAGAATAATCGGAATTTGACTAGTAGGATTCTAGACAGGCTGAGTATCTAGAACGATGAAATCCACCGAAAAATAAAACTTATCAACCTGGATTAACACATCGTCAATAACACCACGGGGCACCTTGACAGAACTATCAGCTAGTTATAGTGTTATTTTAGTTTATTTCAACTCACTAAGTCCTAGCTATTCATATACAAAATATGGTAACAAATTAACGCTCGCCCTTAAATCAAGCAATGCCTTCTCAATCTTATGCTCTCCTATGACGCAAGAAATGGTAGGAGCTCCTGGATCTCTAAATTTAGGAGGGGTGTTGTGTTGAATCATAGAGCTGAGTTACTCTGCAAGGAAGACCTTCTTGTGAACATTCATCTTACGCTTTTGAGTGCATAAATCTTTAATAAACTTAGCGTAAGCAGGGACTTGATTGATAGCATCAAGCAACAGAATGTTAATTTGTACTTGCTTAAACATCTCCAATATATCATTGAAGTTGTTTCATTTCTTAACTGGTACCAGACGTTGAGGAAAAGGTGCTTTCGACACATAGGATGGCATATGAGTGGTTCCTGGAGAGTCAGAGTGCTTTTGGACTTTGGATGCACTAGTATGTCTCTCCGCTTCATTTTGGTCTTCCGATTTGGAATTTGATTCTTCCCTAGGCATCTCTACTTTGTTCTCGATCTATTTGCCGAACCTAAGGGTAATGATTGATTTGGCTTGCTCATGATATTGTTCTTGGTTTGAATTAGAGCCAATCTCATACTATCCTTTTAGATTTTCCACAGGTTGGCTAGGGAACTTGCCCTTCTCTCTCTCTCACTCAATGTGGCAGCAAGTTGACCCAACTATACTTCCAGCTTGGTAATAGATTGCGCATTTGCATGTAAGCTTTGCTGGTTAGCTTGTAAAGTTTGTTGAGTGTCTTTTTTAAATTGAAGAGAACTTTGCATAAAAAGATTACGCATATCTTCAAGAGATGGTTTCTGTGATTGTGAAGGAAGTTGCTGATATTACGGAAACTATTGATGTTGTTGACTACCAACTTGGGGATAAGGTTGCATAGGAGGATTTCCAGATGGTCCTCCTTGTTGTGGTCCTTTTGCCCAAGAAAAATTTGGATGTCTAGCCCACCCTGGGTTGTAGGTGTCTGAGTAAGGATTGTTCCTAGTTCTCCGAAAAGTATTCATAGCATGCGCTTGTTCAGAGAGAAATTCTGGAAATGCTGCATCAAATGGACAAGACTGTGTAGGATAGGCGAGAATGGAACATATGGCACATGACTCAATTTGAGTTGTTTTTGGAGGTCCTTTATTTAACATTTAAGCATCAACTTTTCGTGTCAAGCTATTAAGCTTGGCATAAAGATCTAGCGTGACTCCTAACTCATATATACCAACTTTCTTCTATGGTTGGGGACTTCTTTTACCTCTATTTGAATAGTCTTGCTGGGAGTTCTCACACAAGGTTTCAAAGAAATTCTAAGCTTCGACATCACTTTTGGTCATTAATGACCCTCCACTGGTGGCATCAACCATGCGACGGTTTTGGGGTGTCAAACCATCATAGAAGTATCAAACCTGTTGCCACTTCTCAAAACCATGGTGTGGACATTTAAGAAGCAAGTCCTTTCATCTTTCCCAACATTCATGAAAGTGCTCACCCTCTTTTTGTGTGAAATTAGTAATTTCTCTACGGAAAGCATTAGTTTTGTGAACAGGGAAGAACTTGTTTAAGAACTTCTTAGATAGTTGGTCCCATGTAGCGATAGACCCAACTTCTAGAGAATTCAACCATGCTTTCGTCTTATCCTTCAAAGAAAAAGGAAAAAGGCGCAAACGGATCGAATCATCTGAAAAGTTTTAGAACCTAAAGGTAGAGCAAATGTCTAGGAATTCTTTCACATGATGATATGGATCCTCCTTATCTAAACCATAAAAGGAGGGCAACAATTGTATGACCCCAGGTTTTAGTTCAAAGTGTGCTGCCGTGGTGGCTGGCAATACTATACATGAAAGCGCATTAAATTGGATAGGAGCTGAATAATCTCTAAGTGCTTTAATTCCATTCTCATCCGCCATCTCAAATAGGATGTTTCTAAATCTTCTACGAAATGTTCTTTCTATTTCAGGATCAAAAGGTGCTAGTTCTATGTTCAGAGATCTACGTCCTAGCATAAACTATGTTATTACAATGTAAGAAAGAAAACTAAACTAAGATGTAACCTAAGAGAAATAAAACTAGAACTAAAAATTATGAATTCCTAAAAACAAGATAAAACTATGTAAATAAGAATTGAAAGAAAGAACCCGAAAAAGGAGATGATCAAGTCTGAAGAATTGGGAGCTACTCCTTCACTTTGAAGACAATTTTATTTTGCAGCTTTCTTCCTCAATTCCTGTAAACAAAATAAAACAAAAATAAATTAAATTTCCTAAAATAATGCTAGAAAAATCCTAAGGCTATGAATTATGATAACAAAGAATCCTAAATCAATTTGGACCAAAACAGTCCTTGGCAACGGCGCCAAAAATTTGATGTTTTATTTAAATCAACCTAATTTAAATGATTTTAAACTCGCAAGTATACGAATCAGGTGTAGATACGTTACGTATTATGAGGTCATTCCCACGGGACTAGTTGTCACAATTCAAATTTTACGATTCTTCTTAATTAATCCAATGAATAGTTGAGCTAGTGATTAAGTAAACTAATGAAAATCAATGTAAAACAACTGAGAATAAGAAGGAAAATTCAATCAAGGAGAAGATTAGGACTTTTCAATCCACCCCTAATTATCCTGACCCTTGTTTTACCTATTGATTCACCCTAATTCAGATTGATATAAAAATAAATAAATCACACTCTATGTCCTTGGTCGAGCACACAAAATGTATAATCCCTTAAAGCATAAGGATCACATCTTTTCATTCATGGTCAGGCATGAAGAGATGTAGATTCTTATGTCTTCCTCTATAAGAAACTTGTTCATGGTCAGACACAAGCACCTATAATGAAATTCCAAATAACATCCACATCTACACTTTGGGTAAACTCATAGAATGGAGAAGTACAGAGATTTCGGTTAAGCACACTAGAGAAAGTAACACATCAATCAAATTAGATGAAATCAACACATACAAGAGTCATTCAAATTAGGAGCTTCATCTCAACCCTAGGCAAGAAATTAGCAATCCATAAAATCAATTAGAAAGATGGAAATGTAAAATTCATAAAAAGAAAACATCCTTCTCTTTCTTTCTCTCCTCTTTCTTCTCATTCTTCTCTTTCTCTCCTTGGCTCTGGATCTGCTCTCCTCCCTTCCTGCCACGTCCACAACCCCTTTTATAATTGCTGGAAGGTGGTGGAAAGCTGGAGTCGGTCGGTGAGGCTTTCGCAGCAATATTGCGTAACAACTTTTCGTAACAAAGTTCGGGGCATTCAAACTCCCTTGTTCCTTGCACTTTGTCCATAAAATCAACGTCCCCTGGGACTGTTTTCGATTGCCTACACGATGGACAGATCAGATCTTCCATCTCATAAAAAATGGTGGACCACAACCGCCTAGAAATCTGTTATTCACGGACATGTGTAAGCCTACGCACGTAACTGCACTGATGTCATCGGTGGGCCCCATAGTGGTGTTTTCAAGGAAATCCACCCTGTCCAGTGAATTCCTCTCAAATTTTTGATCAAGACTAGTAGGTTTTGAATGTCTGTTGATGCAGCCAAAAGAAACAACCAAGCTAAAATCTTTTTAAGCGTTGCAGGGCAGCCCGCTTGTGGCCTCTGTATCGCAAACGTGTGTACGCATGGGCACAAACTATCAATATGGTTTTGATGGGTTTTCCCCTTCTACATTCTGAACGGATTGGATCATCCGTATGGATGATGGAGGTGGCCCACCAGCTTCCACAAAACAGACACTCGTCCGTCCGTTACACAATAGGAAACAGAAGTTTCCTTTTTGAGAAAAAGACACGTGTCAACGCTTGCTGACGGTCTTAGTTGGTCCGGTGCACGGCACGAGCGTACATACTCTATGTACACACACTGTACATGTGGGGTCCACTGCAATGTTTCTAAGAAATCAAATCCATCCATTCATTTTCTCTCCCAATTTAAGGGGTTGAGACCGATGTTGAGGCATATCCAGAAGCAGGTGGGCCCCACTTAGGGAATTAAGGGGCTGATATGTCCATTTGGCCACTTTCTGAGATATCCAATGGCTGAAATTTAATATGTATGGTTTATTTATGGCCCCCAGCAAATATATGAAGTTACGAGCCGAATGGATGATTGAAACCATGTGATCTTGAATCTTAGACAACTTTCGGGCCTCTTTAACGTGAACGACTTGATTTCCTCAGATCCCCGCCGTATAAATTCTTCAAGGTTGGCCCTTTGGAGTCCGTCCCTTGCTTTGGTTACTTCGAGGCGTCAAATCCATGCTTTTAGTATCCTTTTTCCGTCCAATCTCCTAATTACACCCTACAACAACATGATTAAAATAGTCCATTAAGCATTATAATGTTGGTAAAATCAGGTAATAAATGGGGTCTAATATGCAAATTCGACTCTCATCACTAAGAATGAAGAATTCACATGTCAAAGATCCAAGGAAACCAAGTACAAAGGATGAAGAAAGGGCATGAAAGAATACAGAATTCGTAGCAGAAAAATAGATAGTTCGTCCGATTAAAATTGCACAAAACAGTCCAGCAACCAACGATGAAATTCAAAAGCTAATTTGGTTCGACTGATAGACAATTCGGTCCGACCAAAACCCAGTTCGATGCGACCGATGGGAGGATTCGGTGCGACTGAAAGTGCACAAAAAGCTCTAGCGCTGAAAGGAATTAATTCAGTTCGATCGAAGATTAATTCGGTCCGACCGACAACTAAAGTTCAGTCCGACCGAACCCAGCTTGGTCCAACCAAAATCGGGCAACTGGCCGAACAGAATCCTGTCAAGCTTCGAACTCGACTTCAGTTCGAGTGAATGTAAATTCAGTCCGACCTATACGTAATGCAACTATGTAAATTGAGGAGGTTTCACGATCGGATTGCGAAAATTCCAAGTTGGTGCATAAGGTGTAGCTTCACAACTATAAATAGGATTCCCTAGGATGTTCCTAGGTATCTTCTAGGGTTTAAGGAGTGGAACAAAAGGGTGGAGAGCCACCGCTAAGAGTTTTTATTTTTCTTCCGTAGTTGTTTTTATGCTTTCTTTAAGAGATTTTGGTTTAATCATGTCTATGGTTAACTAAACCTCTTAGCTAGGGCTAAAAGTGAAGCTTGTAGTGTGTTGGGATGTTTACTTTACTTTGATTCTTGTTTATATTGAACTTCATTTATTCCTAGTTGATTTTAAGGACTATTTTCAGTTTTTTATGGTTTGTTGTGACTCAAATTACAATAGACACTGCGATAGCTTTGAATATCTTCTTTTCTATTTGAGATTGTGAGATTGGTAAATGCTGTTGTTCACCACTATCTCTTGGGCATGGTAGGGTGATGGAATCCCTTCCAAATCTTCACAATTTTCATCCATTGAAGCTAGTTCAATGAAAAGTTTAGAGATTTGATTCTCTCTTCTTCTAATTTGATAAGATAGGACTCTGATTCCAATTGTGCTTCTTGAATCAAGTAAGGTAGCATCTTCATAGATACAAGTGGATCCTTGACACCCTAGTTCCTACCTTTAAATTCATAAGTTTTAATCAACCTTATTCACAATCACTTTCAACTATTCCAAAATTCAGATTTAGATCTTCTTCTAGTTCTAGTTCTTGTTCTTTTCAGAATACGTACAAGTTTAGTCCCCGTGGATTTGACCTCAGTGTCACTAAGATTATTACTACATGTGACCCTACACTTGGGGTTATGAATAGTATGTATGTATTATGATATATTGTTTATGGTCCTGTTCATGTTGGCTACTTGCCCATATTGATTTCAAGTCTGTATGTTAATTTGACGCATACATTTTTATGGTCTGGACACTATTGGGTTGCATGCCCTTATTTTTTGTTATCGGCATATATTGCTTAATTTTATGATCTATGTATGTGCTTCTCATCCCTAGTGCTTAATGATTATCATATTCCTCTCATCTGTACTTATAATATTTTTTGCACTCGTTGATCTTCTTAAGGCATTAGCCTACTTTGAGCTTATAGGTATATCTTTATGCTAAACAATCTTTGTCAATTATTGACAAAAGGAGGAGAACATATCCCACTAGAGAGCCTATTATATCTTTTTGCAGGTTGTCTTTAATGAATGTATTTAGAGGGAACAAATGAAGCCAAGTGTGTTTGTACATGTCAATTTTGTAAAAATATTGTATAACTTGTATAGTGAAGACATGTATATGTGTTATATTGAAAAGATGTAATAGTTTTGGGATAATCATAGTATAGAGACTGATGTATCTAGGTTAAATGTTTTTCTACGCAATAGACAAAGGGAGCGATTTTAAGTGTATTGGATTGTCAATTGGTGTGAAGTCAGTGTCGTCAAGTTAGATGAGCCCCAATCGAGTTGAAGATACTAAGATTTGAAGAACAAAATCTCATGAAGTGAATATTCAAAGCTTTATGCATGTGCATTGGTAAGTCTTCACCTAGACAGACTAATAGGATCTCAAACCCTTGGTTAGGTGGCCTAAATGTTTATAGACATTCCTTAATCCATCTAACAAGTTTTTATTAGATCAGGATGGATCTTGTGGAAGGAAGGGCAAAAGAATCAAATTTGAAAAGACCATCAAATGTACTATGTTGTTGTCGACCCATGGACAACTTTCTTGACCGGTCGACAGGTCGAAAGACATGGCTAACAGGTTAAAATTGCCAAAATCAAGATAGAAAGAAAACTCATGATCCTGAAAATTTCGACCCATGGATGGACTATTTCGATAGGTCGAAGGTCAAGTTCGACCGGTAAAAAATGAGGGTCGACAGGTTGATTTTGGTAAAAAAAAAAAAAAATGGACAACAAGAAATATCTTTTGGCATTGAAGATTTCAACCGGTCAAAGCCTTGGGTCGATAAGTAGTCGTTGTGTTACCGTGTTTCACCCATTGCAACGCATTTATAAATATATCTTTGATGGGCATTTGGAGATGAGGAAGTAACACCCAATAGAGCACAAAGAGAGTGTTTTCCACTTCAATCTTCACCTCTTTATTTATTCACTTGAGTTTATCATTCAATCATTGAGTTTAATGGCACATCATTGAGTATTCAAAACTCGAATTGAAGAATGAACTCAAGCTTTCATTAATGGCTAACATAAGCTCAATAGACAATTCATTTAGTCATTTGTAGCCATTTAATGCTTAGATTTGGTGATTCCAACATTAAAATCATGAACCTTAAATACCTTAAGAGGAATACCATTACTTCTCTCAACTACCCGGGACACTATGGGCACATCTTCTTCTTGGTAACTGATCTTAGGAGCATGCAGAGGGGCTAAAGCTACACCATCTGACGTTGAATCGGGGCTCATCCAACTATTAAGTGTCTATTCTTTAGAGTCCACTGTTGATCCTCTTCTTATGGAGATTGGGGTCGAGAGATTGTGAGCCAATCTCGAGTGTAAGTCCTCGTGTGGGCCTCGAGTGGGAGCGTACGCAATTGATTCTTGGATTAGAATCAGTGGGAGTTTGAGGTCCAAACTTTAGAAGTCCCTCGAGAGGGTCACTGGCAGTTGGTATACGTGTATCCTAGGATTAGGATGTAAGGGTTGGTGGTAAACCCAATTTAAAACCATGAAGATGATGAAATTTAGTACACTCGTGGATAGAGTGTGGAAACTGAGAGTGGAGTAGATAATTAGTCGAACCACTATACATTGTTGTGCATTTGTAATTGATTATTTGTCATTCCTTATGCATCCTTCTTAATATATCTTTCATGCTTAGATAAACATGTGTTGAAAGTGTTGATGAAATGCCTATGATGTTGTTATCTTTAGATCTAGTGGTTTACATACGTACACCTACTTAGTGACTTTGTCTAGATTAGTGCAATTATATAGGGCTAAGTTTGATTAAATTTGTCAAAACAATGAAAGTCTTACCCCACCTCCCCCCTTTGGTTGACAGGTCGAAAGTCATGGCCAACAGGTCGAAATGGCTAAAATCACTATATAGAGAAAACTCATGATCTTCAAAATTTCTGGATAGACTATTTCGACATGTCGAAGGTCAAATTCAACCAGTCAAAAATGAGGGTCGGTAGGTCGAAAGTCACAAAAACTAGACAACAAGAAATACCTTGTGCCATCGAATACTTTGATTAGTCAAAGCCTTGGGTCGACAAGTCTTAGGACCATTTCGACTAGTCGAAGCCTCAGGTCGACAAGTTGATAATTAACTATTGTGTTACCATTTTTCACCCATTGCAATGCAACTATAAATATATCTTTGACGAGCCTTTAGAGGTGAAGGAGTAGCACCCAATAGAGTATAGAGAAAGTGTTTTCCACTTCACTCTTCACATATTTGCTCTTTATTCCATTGAGTTCATCATTCAATCATTGAGTTTAATAAAACATCATTGAGTATTCAAAACTCGGATTGAAGAATGAACTTAACCTTGCGTTAATGGCTGACATAAGCTTAATAAACAATTCATTTAGTCATTTATAGCCATTTAATGCTTAGATTTGGTGATTTCAACATTAAAACTATGAACCTTGAATACCTTTAGGGGAACATCGTTACTTCTCCCAAATACTCAGGACACTATAGGCACATCTTCTTCTTTGTAGTTGATCTTGGGAGCATGTAGATGAGTTAAAGCATCAGGGAGTTGAAGCTGAAAGTACCCTGGTTTATCAATTAGCGTGAGTGTTGAGTCAGCTAGACTGCAGAGCCTCATAGGAAGATTGTCAAAGCATCTGCCTCAACCGGATGTTTATCGAACTCACCACAGGTAAATCTAAGCCTCACATCCCTTGTCCCAAAATACCAGGTAATTAAAACCCTTAAAACAAGTTAGAACATCATAGGGTTTTTAAGTTAAGAAAACTTTTTCAAAATTAGAAAATCTCTAAGTTTTCTTACTTTGTTGATTTTATCAATACACGTCTCGATATGATCGACCTGCACTGTCGATGTCCTCGATGACATATCGATTCCATTAGAATGAGGACAAAAGTGTCTAGCAACCACATATATCTCTGGACGAATTTATCGATGTATCGGTATACCTATCGATATCATCGATATTTAAATCTCAAGTCTATCGAAGGTGACTTAATAATATCGACAAGCAGATCTCAGGTGCCCATGTTTTTTACTTAAGAATATCATATGTGCATCGATATATCAAAGCCCTCCTTGATACCATCAAAATTCAAATCTCGATAATATCGGTCATGGGCACGAAGACTTCTGGCAAAATATTTCGGGATAGTTTATCTATGATCAAGGGTCATTAGATTGAATTGATATTCAAATATCGATGATATCGGTACTGTTTCGATGGCATCGAACAGGGAGAGAAACTATCCATCAAGCTTAAACGAAAATCCTTTGGATTTATCGATGCCTTGACACAGCTATCGATGTCATCGACATTCAAATTCTGATGATATCGAAGGTCCCTCAATCATTCTTATAAACCTGAAATATTTCAAAGCAAGTCTCTCTCATTTTCAAATGTCGAGGAATCGAACCTCGTGTTGACATTATCGGAGTTTAAAATTCAATGATATCGACATTTCCTCGACCAGCTGACAATAAGTTTCAAAAGCGTATGACATTTAAATTTGTGTCATCGAGCGGACCGTCAATGCTATCGAGAGTTTACGCTCGATGATATCGATCCCGCTCGATGATATCGACCTTTGTCATAAATGTGACCATTTTATATCCATTGGAACCTTTTGCTTATATAAAAAGGACTTGTCTATTATTGCTTGCAAAAAAAGAAGAGAGTGCTTTTGAGTGTTTTACCTTAAATCATATACCCAAAGCCCTTTCTCTCAAGGAAGTTCATCCTCCAATCCACCCTCATCATTGGTATTCAATAGAGTGGATTGGGGAATGAACTTTCGCATTCAAGGATCCTTCAGCTACTACCTTAATGGCAAATCATTAAGCTGGGATGCCTTGAATGCATAGATGATTCGGAATCACTCTGTCTTCCTTATAGGAAAATATTTTGTAGAGTAGGATTCCTTCTTCACCTTGACCCAACCCGAAGCCTTGTATTGGTACATCATCTATGTTGCGAATCAAGGAAGTAGAAGATTTTTCATCAACAAAGGAGGAGATCTTTGATAAAGTGTTGAGTGGGACTCATCCACTTATTTGTAAGTTATTAGAGTCCAGAGGACACTTGTGATCATTCCTTTTTAGGATTGGGTCTAAGGTGTTTCTCACCTTTTTAAGCCCTCGTAGGAGGCCTCCAGCAGGAGTGTACATGGTGGGTGCATTGTGTTGACCATTGCTCTATGGAGAGCATAAACAGTTAGGTTCCTTGTATGGATCCTTAGCCAGTGTGCCTAAAACCAAGTGCGTTGTGTTGACCCTTGCTCAGGGAGCATAAACAGAGGTTCCTTGTGTATATCCTTAACCAGTGTACCTAAAACCGGGTGCTATGTGTTAACCCTTGCTCAAGGAGTATAAACAGTCAGCCTAGGTGTAGATTGTAAAGGTTGAAGGTGAACCTGATTTAAAACCTTAGGTTTGAGGTGAATCGCTACGAAACCTCCTTAGTGAAATCCGGCACACTCAAGGGTTAAGTGCGTCTGCCGGGAGTGGAGTAGATAAGTAGTCGAACCACTATAAAAATGACTGTCTTTGATTGTTCATTATCTTTAATTACTTGTGTGATTTCATTAACTATCTTCATAACTGCTCATACTTCACACATAGTCACATCCATCATTAACTATAAATCATTTCATATTTATTATTTAAATAGTTTTGTGATTGGATCCTCAATTTAGCTTGGAAGCCATTTGAGTTACTCTAATGATATCCTGATGATTTTCATGCTTATCTACTTATGATTAGATTAATAGAATTTTTAACAAACATAAAACCTTAAAAATTCTTATTCACCCCCCTCTAGGACATATTGGCATATTTCTACTTCAACTTGAGCGGTCTTCACCCCTATTTCAATTGGTATCAAAGCGGGTCTCTCTTAAGGGCTTCAACGCCTAGAGAGTGATCTTGACTAAAGTTGGAATCATGATAAAAAAAAAAAGGTCTTAGAGTATGGGGCAGATAAACACAATTGCCTTGTAATCCATACTGCTCTGAAAGTTGGCAATAGTTCAAAGTGGTACCTTTACAGTGGATGCTCCAGACACATGATTGGGGATCAAACTCATTTTTGTGAGTATTCAAACTTTGATGGAGGATCAGTCACATTTGGAGATGGTAGCTCAGCTAAAATTGTTGGACAAGGAACAATAGTTGTACTAGGCCTTCCAAAAATCAAACATGTCCTCTGTATAGAAGGTCTGAAACATACTCTCCTTAGTATCTCCCAAATCTGTGACAAAGAACATCTGGTCACTTTCTCAAAGGATGTGTGTAGGATTTTAGATCATACAGGAAAATCTCTCATAAAAGGTTTACGTACTAGTGATAACTGTTATGTCATTGAAAGTACAAATGAGAGTGTGTTATCCACAAAGTGTAATATGGTTGTAAAGAATTAATCCAAATTATGGCACCAAAGGTTGGGACATGTTCACTACCGAAATTTAGCTAAGCTCGGTTCAAAAATTTTGGTTAGAGGACTTCCCAAGAATAGAAAAGAAGAAAAAGTTATCTGTGGAGAATGTCTAAAAGGAAAACATATAAAAGTCAGCCACAAAAAGACAACCACCATAGCAACAACAAAACCCTTGGATTTGCTGCATATGGATCTAGTTAGTCCAACCAAAGTAGAAAGCCATGGTAAGAAAAGATATTTTTTGGTGGTAGTAGATAACTACACCAGATTTACTTGGGTTGCATTCCTTTGAGAAAAATCAGATTGCCTTTGAGGAATTTGTAATCTTGGCAAAGCGACTGCAAAATGAAAAAGGATATTGCATTAATCACATCAGAAGTGATCATGGTGGGAAATTTGAAAATGAAAGATTTGAAAAATATTATAATAAAAAAGGAATTCATTATGAATTCTCAGCCCCAAAAACCTCATAGCAAAATGGAGTCATTGAAAGGAAAAATCAAGTATTGCAGGAGATGGGATCAGTTACGCTAAACAGAAAAGATATGGCAAAAAGTTTCTAGGCAGAAGCTATCAATACTGCTTACTACATCATAAATAGAGTATATCTTAGAACAGGATTAAATGAAACTCCATACGAATTATGGTATGGGAAACTACCTAGTGTGAAATAATTTCGGGTGTTTGGTAGTAAATGCTACATCTTAAGAGACAGAGATCACGTTGGAAAATTTGAGTCTAAAAGTGATGAAGGTATTTTTCTGGGGTATGTAATGAATAGTCGTGCTTATAGAGTATACAACTTAAGAACTCTCACTATTCAAGAATCTATCAATGTGGTAATTGATGATCATCCTTATGAAGAAGATACCCCAGTAAATGAATTAGAAGATGATGTAGATTCATGCATATTAGAAAAATCTAATAACAAATCTCCATCATCCATTGAACCTCAACCATCATCTGACATACCCATCATTAGGGATCACCCTCAAGAACAAATTATTGGAGATCCTAATGTTGGTGTAAGAACACGTCGGCAGATAGAAAGCATCTAAAGTCATTTCTGCTTTACCTCAAAGATTGAACCTAAAAATATTATAAAAGCTCTTCAAGATGAATACTGGATAAATGCTATGCAAGAAGAACTTCAACAATTTGAGAGAAATGAGGTATGGGAATTAGTTTCCATGCCACTCAATACAAATGTCATTGGAACTCAATGGGTCTTCAAGAATAAATCTAACGAATCGGGAAATGTGATCAGGAACAAAGCAAGGCTTATAGCTCAAGGGTACTCACAAATAGAAAGCATTGATTTTGATGAGACATTTGCTCCTGTAGCTCACCTTGAGTTTATTAGATTTCTTATGTCTGTTGCGTGTGCATTAAAATTTAAATTATTTCAAATAGTTGTAAAAAGTTCTTTCCTTAATGGGGATCTTGCTGAAAAAGTTTATGTAGAACAACCAAAGGGATTTTCAGATCCTAAGTATCCCCATTATGTTTATCGTTTAAACAAAGCCCTTTATGGTCTCAAGCAAGCACCACGTGCTTGGTATGAACGATTGATAAAATTTCTTTTGGACCATAAATTCTGTAGATGAAGTGTAGATAAAGCATTGTTTACTCAAACAACAAAGGGCTCACTGCTTATTGCACAAATTTATGTGGACGATATAGTCTTTGGTTCAACTTGTGAAGATGTTGCTCTCAAATTTGCCAACCTCATGAAATCTAAATTTGAAATGGTTGGTGAATTAAACTTCTTCCTAGGATTACAGATCAAGCAGCTATATGATGGAATCTTTATCTGTCGAACCAAGTATGCAAACGATTTGGTGAAAAGGTTCGGTCTTAAATTTGGTCACTCTTATCACACTCCCATGAGCACCACACTCAAAATTTCAAAAGATATAAATTGCAAGAGTGTGGATCAACATCTCTACTGGAGTATGATAAGCAGTCTACTATATCTCACACCTAGTCATCCTGATATATCTTTTAGTGTGGGAGTATGTGCTCGATATCAGGCAGATCCTAAGGAATCTCACCTAACAGCCGTTAAGAGGATCATTAAATACATAGCAGGAACTACCTCCTTCGGACTGTGGTATCCATTTGAAACATCCACCATCATTGCTGGATACTTTGATGCCGACTGGGAAGAAAATTTAGATGATCAAAAATTAAAAAGCGAAGGATGCTTTTATGTTGGAAACTGTTTAGTCTCCTGACAGAGTAAGAAGCAAAACTCAATATCATTATCTACTGCCGAGGCTGAATACATTGTCGCTGGAAGTTGTTGTGCACAACTCCTTTGGATGAAACAAATGTTGTTGGACTACGAGATTGAACAACCCACGATGAGTCTTTTCTGTGATAACACAAGTGCAATCAACATTTCAAAGAATCCTGTCCAACATTCTCAGACCAAGCACATTGACATTCGTCATCATTTTATCTGAGAACTTGTTGAAGACAAGATTATTACATTGGACTATGTTTCCACAGAAAAGCAACTCACGGATATCCTCACCAAACCTCTTGATACAAATAGGTTTAGTGACCTTCAAAAATCCATTGCAGTATGCACTCATTAAAAATATCTCAGTGAACATGAGCCACATAGGTAAATCTTCACACTGGGACATTCATGGTTAAGTGTCAGCCACAAGTCTAAATCTCATGTATTAACCATGTCAGTTTTGGGATGCCAGATTATAACATTCTCGATGTTATCTGAACTGTGTCGATATCATCAAAATTTACAGATCGATGATATCGATATTCAACATCGATGAAATCGAAGAATCTCGGGAATGCAAGGTGATAACCAGCGGTCCTTCCCAACGGTTGGACTAACCTAATTTCCACTGGATATTAGCACTTTCCAAATGGTTATCAGCATAGTCTTTAATGTCATTATAACGTGTAATTGATGCCATTGATGAGGGATCAATACTATTGACAGCGCTGCTATAAGAACGAGGGTGTATTCAATTTCAAAATTCTCATATCCCTTTCATTCTCTGGTTGCTTCTTCTTACCTTTACTTGTCCCTCACACTGAAAAATTATGATCAAAGGCAAAGGTAAGTCTCTTTCTTCAAAATCAAAGACTAAGCAACCTAGCGAGGATCAACTCATTCTAATAGAAAGACATCCAGCCACTGTTGTTGAACGTCTAGTTCTTAACAATGCCATCGAGCCCTTCGACGTAGACCTCCTCCTAAAAGTGATAGGATGGCAAAATATTCTGAATCTTGGTGGTTCTTATCAAAGAGGAGTGATTCATGACTTCATCAGTAAAAGTCATGTTATTCGTGATGATCCACCGTATATTCAAATTGACTTCTTGCATTACTCCAAACACATCACTCCCATCACCTTGGGTAACCTTCTCGATCTCGAGGTCACTCGAATTCTAGTAACCAATCGCAATCTCAATGGTCTAGGTGTTTGGGGAGAGGTGACTAGTGCACTATGTCAGGGGACCACTATTTCTCGAAATGATGATAATTCGCTTCATATTAATCATCTTGGACCCACTTTTAAAATCCTCCATAATATTTTTGGGTCCAAAATCTATCCATGTGACGTAAATGGTAATCATTTTTCTCCCTTTGTGCTGAATGTGTTGTATGATGTGTTTCGAGAAGTTTAGGTGTGCCTCCCAATGCTTCTTCTCAAGCAGTTAATTCGTATCATCCAAGGCAACCATCAGAATACACTAGCCTTTCCTGTACTCATCTGTAAACTAGCTCATCATGTTAGTCTCCTTGCCACTTCTAATGTTGTCTATCCAAAAGCCTGGTTTGATAGTGATGCAGCCCAGGTGGCTCAACAGTTATGTCTCCCTTCATCTCTTCTTGAGAATAGTTCTCCTCTGCAGTCGGCCGCTCAACATGCTCAACCTTCATGTCCTTAGGGATCTAATTAAATGCCACTGCTAAGTCCAGAGTCTATCACAAATCGCCAAGCTCATCATCTCGAACGTCACCTACTGAATGGGATGGCTACTATGGAGGAGCGCCTTTACAACTGTGAGAGGCGACTCATTGTGATTGAAGAAAAAGTCAACGCTCTCCAACAAACTAGCCAGTAGGTGGTAGATTTGCTCACACATGGTGATCCTCGGGGATGGTAGGAGATGAGTGGGAAAGTTCTATATTGCTACGGTTTTTTTCAAAGTTTTTTTGGGTGCCCATGGATAGGGGCTGTTTTTTTTTTTTTTTTTTGATAACTGTTAATCTATTGCCAATCTGAGGCAGTATATGTTTTGGATATTTTGAATATGGCTATGTATAATTCACATATTTAATGTCATACTTATGCTTTAAGATCCCTCAGTTTATTTAGTTTATGATATCTAGAATACATGTGATGGTTGGATCAGTATTCTATCTGCTACACTATGTCGTCTGTTATACATACATAGGATTCAAAAATAAGATGTCTGGTTAAACTGTTTTGATCATTATACATCAATCGTTTATATATGTATGCTCTCTGAATATTGGTTCTCCCAAATACTTCAAACTTCAGTCAATATCAACTGTTATATTTATCTTTGTCAATGACTAACAAAAAGGGGGAGAACAGTTCGAACACCCTAACAGGAAATGTGTATATGCTTGTGTATGGTGTTACAGGTTTTAAGGGAGCAGCTGCACTAAGATAGGGAGAGTTTGCAGTCAGGGGGTGCAGCTTCTGAATGTGCTGTGTTTATGACATTGTTCGCATTGTATAATTGTGTAAAGAACATGTACACACAATTTAGGATGTCAGTATAGAAGTTATTCTAGGTGTTTTGGTATTTTGTCACGTAATTGACAAAGGGGGAGATTGAAAGTGCCCTGGTTTGTCAATTAATGTGGGTGTTGAGTCAGCTAGACTACAGAGCCTCATAGGAAGATCTTCAAACTATCTGCCTCAAGGGATATGTGCCAGAACTCGCCACAAGTAAATCTAAGCCTCACATCCCTTGTCCTAAAACACCAGGTAATTAAAACCCTTAAAACAAGTTAGAACATCATAGGGTTTTTAAGTTAAGAAAATTTTTTTAAATCAGAAAATCGCTAAGTTTTCTTACTTTGTTGATTTTATCGATACACATCTCGATATGATCGACCTGCACTGTCGATGTCCTCGATGACATATCGATTCCATCGGAATGAGGACAAAAGTTTTCAGCAACCACATATATCTCTTGACGGATTTATCGATGTATCGATATACCTATCAATATCATCGATATTTGAATCTCGAGTCCATCGAAGGTGACTCGATAATATCGACAGGCAAATCTCACGTGCCCCTGTTTTCACTTAAGAATATCATAAGTGCATCGATATATCGAAGCCCTCCTTGATACCATCGAAATTCAAATCTCGATGACATCAGAAGGCTCTCGATGATATCGGTCATAGGCATGAAGATTTCTAGCAAAATATTTCAGGATAGTTTATCTATGATCGAGAGTCACTCGATCGAATTAATATTCAAATATCGATGATATCGGTATGGTTTTAATGACATCAAATAGGAAAAAAAATTTCAGCAAGGTTAAACGAAAATCCCTTGGATTTATCGATGCCTCGACACAGCTATCGATATCATCGACATTCAAATTTCGATGATATCGAAGGTCCCTCGATCATTCTTATAAACTTGAAATATTTTAAAGCAAGTCTCTCTCATTTTTAAATGTTGAGCAATCGAACCTCGTGTCGATACTATCAAAGTTTGAAATCCAATGATATCGACACCTGTCTCGATTCCCTCGACCAGCTAGCAATAGGTTTCAAAAGCATATGATATTTGAGTTTGTGTCATCGAGCAAACCATCGATGCTATCAAGAGTATGCGCTCGATGATACCGAACTCTGTCATAAATGTGACCGTTTTATATCTGTTGGAACCTTTTGCGTATATAAAGAGGACTTATCTATTATTGCTGGCAAAGAAAGAAGAGAGTGCTTTTTAGTGTTTTACCTTAGATCATATACCCAAAGCCCTTTCTCTCAGGAAAGTTCATCGTCCAATCCACCCTCATCATTGATATTCAATAGAGTGGATTGGGGAATGAACTTCTGCATTCAAGGATCCTTCAGCTACTACCTTAATGGCAAATCATTAAGCTGGGATGCCTTGAATGCATAGATGATCGGAATCATTCTATCTTCCTTATAGGAAAATATTTTGTAGAGTAGGATTCCATCTTCACTTTGACCCAACCCAAAGCCTTGTATTGGTACATCATCTATGTTGCGGATCAAGGAAGCAGAAGATTCTTCATCAACAAAGGTGGAGATCTTCTACAAAGTGCTGAATGGGACTCATCCACTTATTTGTAAGTTATTAGAGTCTAGAGGACACTTGTGATCATTCCTTTTTAGGATTGGGTCTAAGGAGTTTCTCACCCTTTTAAGCCCTCATAAGAGGACTCTGGCGGGAGTGTATATGATAGGTGCGTTGTGTTGACCCTTGCTCTGTGGAGAGCATAAACAGTTAGGTTCCTTATGTGGATCCTTGTCCAGTGTGCCTAAAACTGGGTGCGTTGTGTTGACCCTTGCTCAGGGAGCATAAACAGAGGTTCCTTGTGTGGATCCTTAGCCAGTGTGCTTAAAACCGGGTGCTATGTGTTGACCCTTGCTCAGGGAGCATAAACAATCAGCCTAGGAGTAGGTTGTAAAGGTTGAAGGTGAACCTAATTTAAAACCTTAGCTTTGAGGTGAACTGCTGTGAAACCTCCTTAGTGAAATCCGGCACACTCAAGGGTTAAGTGCGTCTACCGAGAGTGGAGTAGACAAGTAGTCGAACCACTATAAAATGACTGTGTTTGTGATTGTTCATTATCTTTTATTACTTGTGTGACTTCATTAAACTGTCTTTATAACTGCTCACACTTCACAAACAGTCACATCCTTCATTAACTATAAATCATTTCATGTTTATCATTTAAATAGTTTTGTGATTGGATCCTCAATTTGGCTTGGAAGCCATTTGAGTTACTCTGATGATATCCTGATGCTTTGCATGCCTATCTACTCAGGATTAGATTAATATGATTTTTAACAAACATAAAACCTTAAAAAGTCCTATTCACCCACCCCCCCCCCCCCCCCTCTAAGACATATTGGCATATTCCTACTTCAACTTAAGCGGTATTCACCGCTATTTCAGAAGCTACACCATCCGACATTGAATCAGGGTTCATCTAACTGGTAAGTGTCTAGTCTTTGGAGACCAATGTTGATCCTCTTATTGTAGAGATTGGGGTCAAGAGATTGTGACCCAATCTCAAGTGTAAGTTCCCATGTGGGCCTCTAGTGGGAGCGTACACTGCTGGTTCTTGGATTAGAATTAGTGGGAGTTTGAGGTCTAAACTCCATAAGTCCCTAAAGAGGGCTACTGACAGGTGGTATACGTATCCTAGGATTAGGATGTGAGGGTTGGTGGTAAACCCGATTAAAAACCATAGAAATAGTGAAATTTGTTATAGAGGGCTATAGAGGTCCCGAGCTACTAGAAATTAAATTGCCCAAACTAGTAGACTTAATGGTGTGCTTGAATAAAGCTCGATCGACTGAACATGGCAAAAAATGCCCAGCAAGCAACTAGCAAAAATATAATTTAGTTCAAGTACTCGAGGAATGAACTCAATTGATCGAGGAATCTTTAATTCTTCTCGAGCGATCGAAATTGATTGACCGAACGTGGCCAAAACAGTCAAGCAAGTTCATTAAATTATTTTATGTAACATCCTGAATTTTTCCTATTTTGGATTGCAAAAAATCCTTTAAAAGTTTTTTTATATAACTAGCATACGTTGTCACTTACCGACCCTTGATGCTCGAGGTGAGCTTATACGTAGGTGATATTAATAAAGCACTGCACAAATTCTATTAATCAACCATAGGAAGCCAACAAATCCTCCCAATCACTTAAACCTCAAATCTAGCCTCGTGATTTGCTCATCTAGGGCCCAAATCTACCCAACCTATCACGACCAATCGAGACAACCATAACTAAATAAAGACCTACCTAAAGCCAAGACAACTATGGGTCGGATCTTAATTAATAAACCAAATCAACCTAGTTACTCATTTAACCTAAGAACCAACGGTCTAGAGTAATCATGACCAAATCACCATTTTCTCTGATTGTGAATAGGTCACACTATGAACATAGTTAATCCAAACCCTAATAATTACGTACAACAAATCTTGATACCGAATTCATTCCAGAAATGCTCTGATTATCCGAACAAGCTCTAGACCGTTCTTTAATGGGCCACTACTTCCGAAACTATAGAATAATGTCTGTCTCACTGGGCTTGACACCCATCGCGGGTGGTGAACCAAGAAAGTGCCTAGAACTACTCAACTTGGGCCAGAAGCCAACTGCTTGCAATGCGTGAATCCTCTAGGCTGAAATCTAAAACTTAAGTGAAATAGACCTTCTGCTCTTTCACGAAGTTGTGGTTTTTTTATCGTTAGATCACAACCAAATTCGAGACATGACTTAAGGATATTTTCCTGCTCAAACTTATAAATTGTGGCCCCAATCGATCACCGACGACCATCCATCATAAGTGGGGCCCCTACAGTTGATCAAAGTGTCTGATTGTCATCCGATTTTGACAAACCATAGATCTTATAGTGGGGCACCTTTCCCTTGACGTGAATGAGCTAGTGGGCCCCTGAAAAGACCCTGTAAATTGAAATCAACCTCCCTAGAACAAGTTTAATAGGAAAGAGGCCCCCAGGGCCATTTGCACACTTATTTGGGGTTATAAATAGCCCAAAATTTCACTCCCTCACTCCCATACGAATTTTATTGTAGTAAGGAGAGGGAGTGAGGATAAAATGAGAGAAGAGGCATGTGGGTGAACTGAATTAAGAGATTTTTCCTACCACCACGAGTCGCAACATAGTCTACAATGACGCCGCGCTATAGGAAACCAACCCGGCAACTAGAAAGAGGTAACTATTAGGCCCTCTTCGTGATTTGAGCCTTATAGGCCGATTACATGTGCCCCTTACAAGCTAGGAGACTCTAGGCAGGCGTCATAGCAGCAGATCGTGGAGTAGAGCTGACCATTGAGGACTCCAGTGTTGCTGACCTTTCCCTCTTTTCCTTTTATCTCATGTATGTCCTTTTGGACCTTATAGATGATTATAAAAGTTCAAAATTATAGTGGATTTTGCGATGTGTGCCTTTGTTATTCTCAGATGTTCTTACTGTGATCTTGGGTATGCTCGTATTGATAATGATTATATTGTTATGAAAAAATCCTCCTTGTAGGATCCTAAGATCGGAACCTGCCTCAGGAGCCGAGAATGGGGTACTATGGAGGCTGTTATGGCCAGAACCGGCCATCGGGTTGCTTATGATTCCAGTTACTGAGTCTGAGGCGTGACAACTAAAGCCATATTTAGTGTCACCAAAGGCGAGTTCGGTCGACCTGGGGGAGACAAAATTTTCAAATGAATATAGAAGAAATTCGGCTGCAAATGAGAGACCTCGATACGACCGAAGTGATTTTCAGTGCAACTGAAGGCTACCATCAGTGCAACCAAAGCATAATAAAAGTGCATAAATTTGAAGTCGGTTCGAAGTCGGTGTGGATTTTTCCTATTTTAAGATATATTTTAAGCTTTCCTAGGTATGAATTAGGGCTTGGGAGAAAGACATAAGGGTGGTGGAGCTTCCACAAAGCTGTCTTTCTTCTTCGATCCCTCAAATCTAGTTTAACATTTTTTTAGTTTCTCTTTTATTTTTCTTTCTAAGATGTTAGCCATGCTAGGATAATCTCTTACCTAGGGCTAAGGGATGAAGCTTATAGTTCAATTACAAGAGGAATTCAGGTTGAGTTTGTGTTGGGAACTTCAGGTTAGAATTCAGGCGATTAACTTGCGAGATGAGTCCTCTCGAGGATAGCTTAGCTTAGCCCTCAAGGGGACTCAACTCGCTCAAGTTGTACATCTATTTGATTATGTTCAACCTCCTAAACAACCTTTACATGACCAAAATAAAGGCTTTGGACCATAACTGTATCTTTAAAATCCCAAAATAGGTAAGTCATAAATAATTAAAAATACTAAGTTTTGACTTTGGACTTAATATCTTTACGAGGCTGTTCATAATCCAATAAACCTGAATTGATTGGCTTGGAGGTAGAGCTCCCTAGTAACTTTCAAAAGACACGTTATACATGCATAACCAATAACAAATGGTCATTGAAAGATTAGTGCATGTTTAGGCCAATTAGGCCAATTTTATCCAAATGAGACCTCTTTTGCAACTTTGCATTAATTGTATCGAATTAAACCAATGAGGTTTGCACATTACACCAAAATTGTCATTTAGGAATGGTTTTAAACCGTTCCTAAATGCTTTAAGAATGGTTTAAAACCGTTCTTAAATGAGGCATTGCAAAAAAAAAAAAAAAACAAAAAAAAAATTAAAAAACAAAAAAACAAAAAAAAGGGAACGGTTCAGAACCGTTTTGGGTACCGTTTCAAATTTTAGAAATGAAATTTTAGGAATGGTTTTAAACCGTTCTAGTGCCAACGGTCACATTTTATGAACGGTTTTAAACTGTTCTTAATATTTTCAACGGTGAGATTTTAGGATGGAATTTTAGGAACAATTTTAAACCCTTATAAACACACGAAATTTAAGCTCAAGGGAAATAAATTAACAGAAGTTTATTGCGTTCCATCAAAATAGAGATTAATCCAAACAAAACCATAAGAAAATAATGTGCTTGAAGATGTTTCATTGCAAAATCAAATTTAAGCAACTTTGGTGACCTTGCGATGGATGTAACAGCAACTAACAACTGTCCGTAGCCATGTCTATGGTAATCGGGATGCTCTCCTCTTTCTTTATTCCCAGATCTCCTACCAATGGAACAACTGGCGTAAGTTGTTCTTTCAGGGATGCTAACCTTTCTCTCATGCGAAAATGTAAACCTCGAAAATGTAAATATATATATATATATATATATATATATATATATATATATATATATATATGAGACCAATGGTACATGATAAACTCAATTCAAGTCTAAGCATTGAATTATTGTTGATCCAATAACATATCAGCTATTTTAACCGAAATTAAGCTTCCACTAACATGATCGTGAACAAAATGATGACCCAAGATATACGATCCAAGATAAATCGCTAGGTCTAATTAAAATACCATCATCCTAAATAGCTTGGTCTAATTAGAATACGACGCAACATGTATGTATCTTAGAGCTGAGCAAGCTACGAACATAAACGTTGAATAGTTTGAAAAAGAAAAGAAAAGATATGAAAACCATCATCTTGAATAAAACCATAGTGAAGGTAAAGGACAAATTACATTAACAATTTAAAGATGGAAATGGGCATGTAGCTTCAAAACATTCTGTTGATTCTCCCTTGCTAATGGAAATCAGTAACCTGCATTGCCAGAAAAACGTGAAAGAACAACACCAAGAAATCCCTTTGAGAAAGAAGAAGAAAACACATGCACGCTCGGGCAAGTAGTTAGTATATGACAGATGATTCCTTCCATCTACAACATAAGTTGGCCACCCCATTGTTGCCTCAGCTTAATTAAAAGGCTTTGTTCATGGTCAACATTCATACTCCTGTCAAACAACAAAAGATAATCCAAAAACCTTCCTTGACTAAGGAAATCATTTACTATAATCTAAATCATTGAAAAGTCTTTCAGGAGGGACAACCTTTTGCATTTTGACAGTTAAAAAGTTCAAACGTCCAGATTTCACAATTCTCCGCTTATTCTTTAGTAATTCATATGCCTGAAACAGATTTAGCAAACCATATTATCTTTGATTTTTTACCTTCATTAAAGTTTCTTCCTTCCACATATCAAATCCCTTAAAGAAAGACCTTGAAGAAGTACCTAATACATACATACAAAAAACTCAATGTGCAAATAAGCCCAATTCAAATTAATGAAAAAAAAAAAAAAAAAAAAATGTCAACGAACTATCAACCTAAAACATATTCGAACAGCCTTGGGTCAGCTTTGATGGGAATAAGGCCGAACCTATTGGCTAGGACTTCATCTTAGACCACGATGTGTTGTCTACACCAACCATTCAATGCAACAAAAAACAACTGAGCCAACCATCTCAAAAGATGGTTATAAACAAAAAGGAAAAGTAAAGGCATGTTCTATACAACAGCTTTTCTCTGTAAACATCAGCAAGTTCCTTCCCAGGTACTTGTTATACAACTGCTTTTCTCTGCACATATTGAATACAATTAGTAAGATTTACACTTTAACAAAAGGACAATGATAACCTAATTACCCTATCATTCAACTCGACTTGGCAAGATTTTGAGCTGCATCTCTTAAAAACTTGTTGGAGATAAACTCTTTAAAAAAACTTGCTAGAGATCCTGTCTTGATCCAGACTCAACAAGACTAGAAACATGAAAAGAGTTCTCTTAAGAATCCATTTCTAAGTTAAATCTTCAATAACACTACATCAATTATGTTTACTAACAAGTAAACTGGCACTTTATCTTTTTACAACCACACCTTGTCTTGGGAAAAACTTGAATCATGGATGAAAGGTTCACATTCTTATATCAATGACATGGATAATTTATATAAACCAAGATCACTGAAACATAAATACTCTTAGCTAAAATGAGATGAACCAATTTTTATTTACATTGTAGGTGGATTGTTAATGACAATAATGAGGATATGCATGGCGACATCACATTTGCTGATTGAAATGGAACAATTTAGTCAAACCCATTTCTTTAAAAATGGATTTAAAATGTTTCATAAGAGAAGTACAACATTTGGAAAAAGACAAAAGTACCAATTTCCTTAGCATTAGGAAGAAAGGGAATCTGTAAAACCAGATCAGGCCGGTTGGTAGTAAGATAGAGAAGCTCGATCACATTTGTTGATCTCACTTAGCAGCTAAGGTTGGGAACTGTCCTGGATCATCAATGGAAGAATCCACCACTTGTGCAATTATTCATAGTAAAGTAATTCATCAACAAAATAGAAATACATGAATGCAAAAACTATGATGATGCACTCATTCCATCCAAATGGGGCAAGTGATAATCCACACTATAAATCCAATGAATCTCAGCCTGATCTTTCGATCAATGTCCCTTGAGTAAACAGTTAAGGAAAAAAAATACAGCAATAGTCTGTAAAAATGCCAAATAGTGGATGGTTAGGAACTTTCACTTGGTTCAGGTTCCAATAAAATGAGAACTTGTGAGATTGTTGACAAATTACAAATGCAAATCAGATTTTATCCTAGATATGAAATCACCATTTTTTGTTCCCCTTTTATTCTTCCAAGCGTGGGGATTGACTGGAGATCGACTGAAGCACCTAGAGAGATGGGGAATTGACCATCAAATATGGTACTTCTTGCTTCTAATTTTATTTCAACCCTTGGGCTACTTTAGTACACAAGCTGCATCCATGTTATACCAGTGCCTTATCCATGCCATATCTAGTGAAAATAGAACCTGAACTTCGAAATCCACTCAGGCACATGTATTAAGCTTTTACAATACAAGCAATGAGAATATTAGGAAGCTAATAAGCATGTAAGTAATGAGTGTACATAGAATGGAAAACTAAACCAACGGCTACACTATGTTCACAAAACACTAGCTTAAAAAAAAAATAATAATAATAATAATAATAATAATAAAATCTCCACTTTCAACATGTAGCTTAGTAAAAATAAGTAAAACATGACATGTTAACGACTTCATAAAGGGCTAACACAGAAATACGACGTACATCATATGCTTTGAAGATTAATTTATTTATTTATTAACAATTTCACAATGGACCCAGCTTTTCTAAATCAGATTATAGATATGTACATTACATGGATCTAAATATTTTATTTAGCCTGCCTAGGAATGATCAGCAACCGTTATAGGACTTTTATGAATTACAAGCATTTCACAGCTTTGCTCTTTAGTTCATATTTGGAAGGACCAACAAAACAAGAAACTAACAGCACAGTTTTAAAATGACGAAGAATTGTGATGGATCTAAGTATCTTCTTTAGCCTTTCTAACGAATGATCAGCAACCGTTGTTTAATTAATAAATATCTTCTTTAAAATGACGAAGAATTGATATGCTCTTTAATAAGATACAATAGGATAATATATATATTTTTAGACATCCGTTTGTTTTGAAAACAAGTACATTGGAGGTTGGAAACAACTCTACTTTTATGAGAGAAGTTTTATAGAACATGGCTCACTTAATCGAAAGTTTTGTTCTCACACCTTATGTTATATTGGTACATGCGGCTGTATGTTGTTGCAGAAGGCTCTACCCATGTCTAGGCTTAGCAAAATTCACCTAGAAAATATGCCCAGGTCCAAGAATCAGGTAGGTGTTAAACTAGGTGAGATAAATGTATGCTAAAGAAATGGACAGTCAACATTTAATCTATATATATGGCTTATCAAATGATAAGAGTTAGACTGACCTGAATTTTGGGTAGGGAAGGCAGGATTGTGACCTGCACCTGCACCTATTGGGCAGCTTTGATCATGGACCTATGTAAACTCCCCGGTGAAGCATTGTGGACCTCCTCCTGAGCCTACACTCTAAATAACTGTTTCACTTTGAATAAGCATATTACATCCAAACATAGATAAAGTATGAATACATCTCAAGCATTATAGAAACAACTTATTGTATTGAAGTACTAAACATTAGTAGCCAAACCAAGCCACAAAAAAAAAAAAAAAAAAAAAAAAAAAAAAAAAACCACAAAGTATGCACATTGTCATACTACAGTTTGAAAAGATCATCCAAATATCCCACACCATTAATACATGAAGAAGCCAAAAGAGATAACATAAAAGATATATAAATTTTCCTTCACAGCCATCCTCTACATCCCATCCAATCGCCTCCCGCGTGCCACTATTCTTCAATAAGGGAGTTTCCTCAAAATCTGGATATAGAGCAAATAAAGTCATTATCATAAATTCATGTTAATGAATCTCATAAGTTCGGCAGAACTTCCATTCCCATATGTAGTTGACATTCAAGACCAAATTAATAATAATAAAGATATATAATAATCATGGTTTTTTTTTTTTTTTTTTTTTTTTTGGGGGGGGGGGGGGGGGGGGGGGGAGGGGAAATAGAGATCACTAGTTATTACACGTTTTGAGATAAATTGAGAAAATACCTGATTCTTGAGATATAATTTATTTTTTTTCTGGTTCAAATGGCTATCTGGCACCTTTTTTTTTTCCAATAATAATAATAATCACATATCTAACCAAAAAAATCCATACATGCATGTAGACAATAGTCAAACTTTAACAAGGTGGCCAAAAGGCATGAATGTCATTACCATTTATTTTGAGATAATAGAAAATTTATACTACATCTATGTGGTAACATACCAGGGAATCCACAAATTATATCGGTTGCAATCTGCATTTCAGGTACCAGTTGATTCAAAGTATCTACCACAGTTCTGAACTCACTTATAGTGTATTCTCGATTCATTGCCTAAAATATATACAACAAAATTCTCTTAGGAGTCTATATAAAACTGGAATCATTGATCTCCATAGACTAAAACTGCTATGAAAAAACAACTTCAACTTACATCTACAATTCGAATGAACAAAAAAGATAGTAATTGACGGAAGTGAATAGTTGCATGCAAAACTGAGAGTGCTTTAAAAAGGAACCTCTGATCATTGTGCACTATCACAAGCCATTACCAAAAATAGATAAAAAATGAAGTTGCAAATCACTAATGAAACTTCAACAGTCAATCGAATTGGATAGGGGAATGTAATCCAACAACATATAATAGTGTATTTGAAATTTTGGCTACATAAAAAAGACTAAATTTAACACAGAGTTCTACTAAAACATGAAACTAACAACTTTCTAAAAGATTCTACATTGCATAAAAAGATCTTCTCCAATATACCAAAATACCCTGTGACAAGATTATCAGTTTAACACAGAGAGTTCTATTAAAACATGAAAATGACAGCTTTAAAAGAAGACTCCTAAAGAGTACCTGAAAGACAGCAACACCACCAAAGAGTTTTGCTATTCTTTCATTAAGCTTCTCTCTTTCATAATCCTGTTCAACAGCCTACAAAAACCTAAAATATATATGCCACTAAGGATGCCATTTGAGGTAGTATTCGTCTTGCGCTATTACTAGCTACTCCATTGCCTACATGTTTGATAATACCCTATGTGTATCTCCATTGCACTCCTAAAGCACAATAATCTAAATGATTCAAGTCTACAAAGAGTAGATTATGCATTTTTACAGAAACAGAGAAATAATTGAGCATGAACCTATATAATGTCAGCTAGACCATAAGTTTCTGTCCATATAATCACAAGATGGTTTAACAGGCCAACATGTATGCCATCATAGTACTAATTTCACTTAAGACATAGGTTTCCCACACCGCTCCAATCCATATCGAAACGTGTCAAATGCAATTCTTCCATGCATAGAAGAATAAATGTAACATTTTTATTAATGCATCAAAAATGTGGAAGGCAAAGAGATAAAAGCAATGGAAGGGTCAAAGGGAAGAAAAATAGAAGACAATCATCCATCCTCCCAACTTGCAGAAGTTCAAAGTAAAATATTCCGAATAAGAAGGTTAAGTAATATCTTATCTCCTCAAAACACAATTTATTGGTCATGCAAACTTTCTTAGGGAAAACAAAAACATGATTAACAAAGATAACCCAATCAAAGACAATGCTTAGAAAACATCATGAAACACCAAAAATATTAATGCCATGTAAAATTGTAAATTTAAACTATATGAAACATTCCTTTAAGTGAAGCAGGTAGAGATGTATATTAACAAAAGCTTCCATCCAAAAGACATTTCCTGTTAGAAGATAACCCAGAAAGAGAAAAAAGCGATGTCAAAATTTCCACATGATGGAAGCAATCAGTAAGATGTATCAATTACTACTTGGAAATTAGATAGAAAACTATCTAGAAGCAGAAATATATGAAATTTGAAATTCGCCTCAAGTGTTTCTTCCGCAATTTGAACTTCTTTTCTAATTAATATCATACAAGTGGGGCCATTTTGGGCATTGTGTTAGCTTAAAAAATAGCCCTAAGTGATCTTTAAAAATTAAAAATAATAAAAAATAATAAATAAATTAAAAAAAAAAAAGAAGATAAACCCCAATCTTCCAATTTACAACATCACCAATTAAAATCCAATTCACTAACAAAAGTCTGCGACTCCACTGGAAGCCAAGTCCATGCAAATGGAAGCCCAATAACTAGCAAAATGATCCTTTTTTGGTATTTAATAAATGCATAAAGAACAGGAATAAATACACGCAACACTGTGGATGGTGATCTTCCAAATTTGATCATAACCGCTAGCCAACCTCTCCTGCCATTACTATCTTCGTTTCTAAAGCTACATAAAGTAAGCTCACATGGAAAGCATCTTTTAATATTCAGAAGATTTAGTTGTTTGAGAAGTGAATTTTGCTGCAAGATTGCAACTCGACATGATTCTATGAATTCATCTAGCCAAGTCCAACTCCACAAGAAATTTGCATGGATGGAAAATCTAACTACAAAATGACTAATTAAAGTATTGCATATGTTGAAAATTGTCTTAACCATGGACTTTTTTATACTATCACCTTTTAAACATGGAGACGTTCCGAAAAACTGGGCCATAAAGTTCATGATCATTCCGAAAAGTAGGAATCTACTGATTTACTTTCATCCAATCCTGAAATGTACAGAACAAACCTAATTAATAAAAAACAATTATAGTGAAGGACTAAAAATTAGTTTTGGTATACCGAATTGGGTCGATACGAGCTGATACAGCTGTATTCATAAATGAAACCAATATGCATCAAGTGATACATGCCAAGATGGCTGCTAACAAAACCCCGTGAGATCACTTCTCCATCTTCTACTATTTTTCCCTCCTACCATTAAACTCATGACAAACACACTACTTGATCTTCCACTGCATGATAGTTATAACATGGTCTGACAAAAGAGTGTGCACTCTGAGAAATTGACCTGTTCAATAATTTTTTATTTTTTATTTTTTAAGGAAAAGAAAGAAAGAAAGAAAGAAAGAAACCGAACAATAGGATGAATGTGGAACAAGTACATTGGTGCACTTGTGTGTAATTTTTATACAAAATGCTAGCCCCAAACTTGCATTTTCCAGTCTTCACGTAATACTGCATCATTTGAACAAACACAGGCTTACAACAGCAGATGAACATCGAGATAGCTTAGTGACAAACAGCAGCAGATGAATATCAAGATAGGGGGGGGGGGGGGGGGGGGGGCAGGCAGGCGGGCATGTGTGTAGTGCTCTTACCAGAAGTGAAAAAGAATAAAATCTTACGGAACAAATTGGCTCCAAAGGCCAGGTAATACGGAAACATCAGCAGTTTCTGAAGCAACCTGCTATCGCATGATACACAAATTAGAGGAAGTGTCAAAATGCTCATAGGCGCAAGAATGAAGTGGATACAATAACTTCTAGTATTAAAAATAATAATAATAATAATTAAAAAAAAAAAAAAAAACTCAATGGACAAGTAATAACAAAGGTAGATAACATAAAAGAAGCATCCCATGTATGAAACAGAGTCAAACCGAGAAACCGAGTCCGGCCGAGCAAACCTAAAATAGAAACCAACTTAACCAAACCGGAGGCTTCACAGAAGTCAAATGTTCGACATCGGTCCAGCTCTCCTCATCAACGACATGGCCCATCCCAGTGAGCCAGTTCAGCAACACTGCAGACCCGGATGATGTGCATACCACACGCCTCACGGTCTTCGCTTTGACGATGATTTCAGAACGTTCAACATCCCATTGATCACCGGCTTGATCATGTCATTCTACAAGCATAAACAATGAATAAATTAAAGGTTTTGCCACAGATCATTGTATCAATACATCAACACCATAAATATCTACAGTTGGAGATCCATCAACAGGAAGCACCATGTCAGAGGCGGCCAAGATGGTGGTGGCGATCCAGGATGCATTGAGAAACATCAGTTCGACCGCAATCAAATGGATCTTGCGAGGCTTACAACTTAAGCCCGGAGATGCACTCATACTCCTTGGTGTGCTTCACTAGGTTAATACTCCTAGTACGTTTCCTTTCATGGGAGCCAAGAATCTCTGTAAGAATTCTTGCTTTTCTCTTGAAATAGATACAAGGAACAAGAAAATAACACAAACAGAACAAATTCAGCCTAGCATGCAGCGACAAGTGCCACCTTCCCATCTTAATTAGACATCCAAACCGTGTATCAGGTGGGAAATTCCTGGCAGATCATTTGGCAAAAAATTCAGGCTTTTTAATCATATGACATATGTAAGAAAACAAATGGACAATCTTAAAAAACTTGCAACCTCTCTCTACACCATCCTTTTTTTTTGTACATGTGGCATTTCTTTTCAATTATGTTTGTGACCTTGAGCATTTCATATGTTGTTTCATCACATGTAGAGAACCCATGTCATTGCAGACTCTCTAGCTAAGGAGAGGGCTAATCAGTTGGATCCTTGTTTTGGCAACTTGTTGCCTTCTATTTTATGCTGTTTTTATTTCCTCTTTCTGAATAAAATTTCAGTTAGTCTTTAAGTTTATCTATGGAATTTCAGATATATAATTGTTGTGTTTATTTGGCAAAAAGATTTCTTGGATCTGTATATTGACATCCATTTTACAAGCAAATCCTGTGTGACGGAGTAATAGTCACTGTTGAGGGTGGGAGAAGTTTTGTTGCTGATGCTGCAATCTTAACGGTGCCTCTTGGGGTTCTCAAAGCCAACCTAATGGGGTCTCAAGGGGAAAGAAAATAGAAGCTGAAATTCCACTTCGTATATCAAGGATTTGATTGATGATTTGAGTTGGGTTTACAGCCAAAAATTACGGGCAAAAACGAATCAGAAAGAGATAGAGAGAGAGTGTGCATTGCTAATGTACTTGTCTGCATGTTGTTCCTGTTGCTGCACTCACTCACTCCCTCCCTTCAATCTGACGATAGATCAAACACCTCATACGGAGCTGCTGTTGCTGCTTCTACAATATCAAATACCCCATGTGCAGGGACTGTCGTCTCCTCTCAATCTCTTCTCCCATGTGTGGAGATGTTGCAGATCTAGAGTTGAACAGGGAGAGGGAGATTAAGAGAGAGAGGGAGGGAGAGTGAGAGGGAGATCGAGAAAGAGGGTTGAGATCGGGATGAGGAAGATAGAAAGAGAGGGAGATCGGAAGAAAGGAAGATTGAGAGAGGGAGAGGGAGAGGGAGAGGGAGAGCGAGAGAGGGAGAGGGAGATATCGGAAATGAGGGTTTTGTTGCACAGCACGCCAACAACACGGTGAATCGAGATCCAATCTCCGGTCTCACCCATAAATGATAAACAGGAAGAAATATAAACTAGAAGAAGAATCAAAGCATTCCAAACAAACCACATGACAAGATATACGTGAAAAAACCTAAACAAGGGTAAAAAAAAACTACGGACGCAAACTTCCACTATATAGAAAACAAAGATTACAAGGTAATATACTAACCTCTTCCCTTGGAAGTACAGCGAAAACCCTTTGCCTACACCTTGGAATAACTCTAATAATACTTAGAAAAGCCCTAGGGACCCCTGTTTATAGTTTAGTCAACTTCACTTTCACACCCTTGTGAAAACCGACTAAAAAATTCGCAGTCCAAACTAATCTGCGTAACCTCGACTGATCAAGCAGGCTGCTCGACCGGTTGAGCGGACCCTCGACTGGTCGAGCATGGGCCTCGACTGGTTGAGTACCACGGAACCAAAAAACGAATGCTCACTGGACTTTGAGTCGAACTAGTCCACGACTGGTCAAGTAAGCCACTCGACCGGTCGAGCGACCGTTCAGATGTGGCTCCACATCTCAACAATCTCCCACTTGGAGACACATCACCATAAACCTTCGTCTTCTTCATCCGGAGTGCACCACCTCCCCGTCTTCAAGCCTGAAGACCAATCAAAGCTGAACAGAGCTTCAGCTTCTCCCGAGTGACAGCCTTGGTTAGCATATACACAGCATTCTAACTTGTATGGATCTTCTCCAAAGAAATCGATCCATCTTCCAGTAACTAACGTATGAAGTGATATCTGACGTCAATATGCTTGGTTCTTAAATGAAAGGCTAAATTCTTAGCCAAGTGTATTGCACTCTGACTGTCACTGTACAGCCTGTAATATGCTTGCTTCTTACCCAACTCTTCCATGAAACCTTGCATCCACACCATCTCTTTGCATGCTTTTTTAGCTGCAACATATTCTGCTTCCGTCATACTGATAGATACTATCTTCTCAGAATCGAGAGACCTAATCGATCGTTCAAAGACTACCCAGACTAAAGACATAACCTGTAGTGCTTCTTCTATTGTCGATATCTCCTGCCAAATATGAATCTACGTAGCCTTATAGCTTAATTTCCGATCCACCATAACACAACCCTATATCCATAGTACCTACCAGGTATCTGAGGATCCACTTCACAGCCTCCTAATGTTCCTTCTCGGGGCTGATCATGAACCTGTTAACAACTCACACTGCTTGAGCGATGTCTGGCCTCATGCTCACCATAGCATACATGAGACTCCCAATAGCTGACACGTATGGGACTTTAGCCATGTAGTCTCGTTCCTCCTGCGTCTTTGCACCTTTCTCCTTAGAAAGCTTGAAGTGGTTAGCTAATGGAGTGCTAACCGGTTCAGCACCTCTCATATTGAATCGATCAAGTACCTTGACTATATACTCTGCCTGTGACAAAACCAGTTTCTTGTTTTTCCTGGCACACTTTATCCTCATGCCTAAGATTTATTTTGCAGCTCATAAATCCTTCATGAAAAATTCTCTAAACAGTTGTCTTTTGAGATCTGAGATGTTCTTCATACTTGAACCGGCTACAAGCATATCATCAACGTACAGAAGAATGATGATGTACGACATATCAAACTTCTTCAAATAGTAATAGTGGTCTGCATGATATCTCCTGAAACCGTTTCCTGACATAAAACTATCGAACTTCTTGTACCACTGCCTCAAGGCCTACTTCAGGCCATATAACTTTTCTTCAGTCTACACACCTTGTTCTCTTTTCCTGGTGCCACGTATCATGTCGGCTGATGCATATATATCTCTTTTTCAAGGTCCCCATGAAGAAAGCTTGTCTTAACATCTAGCTGCTCTAGATGTAAGTCCTCTGTAGCCACTATACTCAAGATCATACGAATCAAAGACATTTTCACTACCGGTAAAAATATTTCAGTGAAATCGATACCTGCCTTTTGTTGAAACCCTTTCACGACCAATCTGGCCTTATACCGTTTCGAACCATCGTGCTCCTCCTTAAGTCTATAAACTCACTTGTTATGAAAAGTTTTCTTACATTTGGGTAGAGTGACTAGCTCCCATGTACGATTAGACTTAAGAGATCCATGGCCTGCTCCCACTTAACCTGTGTATCTGACTGAATGCTTCTTCAAAACACTCTGGTTCACCATTATCTGTCAGCAGTAAATAATGTAAGGAGGCTGAGTATCGGACCATGGGTCTCCTCTCCCGAGTAGACCTCCTCACAACCGGTGTCTGTGGCTCTACCTCATAATGCTCATATGCATGATCATCCTATGGCGCTGTAACACCCGTGTCCAGTAACTCTTCCAACTCTACGAATTCTTTCTCCTCGGCCTTATTTTTCTACACACTGTCCTTATGCATCACTTTTTCATTGAAGACTACGTCCTTGCTTCTGATGATTTTCCTATTTTTTGCATTCCAAAACCTGTAGCCAAAATCATGCTGCCCGTAGCCTATAAACGTGCACCTCCTAAACTTTGCATCCAGCTTGTTTCTGTGCTCCGCATCAATGTGAACGTATGAAGTTCAACCGAACACTCTGAAATGTGCAAGGTTCACTTCTTTTCCAGTCCACATTTCTTCTGGTAGCCCACCATCCAATGGTGCTGAAGGACTTTTATTGATGAGATATACGGTAGTATTCACAGCATCTACCTAAAAGGTCTTGGGCAACCCTGCATGTAACCTCATGCTCCTAACGCGTTCAAGGATGATCTTGTTAATACGCTCAACCATACCGTTCTACTGCAATGTCCCTGGAATCGTTTTTTGATGTTTGATTCCATTTGCTGCACAATACTTCTCAAATATCTTATCATGGTATTCTCCCTCATTATCTGATCTGAGACATTTTACTATTTTACCAGTCTCGTTTTCTACCATTACTTTCCACTTCTTAAATACATCAAATACATTAGATTTATGCTTTAAGAAATAAACCCACAATTTTCTACTAGCATCATTAATGAAGGAAACAAAATAATGTGAGCCACAAAGAGATAATACCTGTGCTAGTCCCCACACATCAGTGTGTACAAGCTCTAATAAATGCATCTTTGGAGTGCATCCTGTCTTCTTGAAGCTTACCATCTTCTACTTGCCATACATGCAGTCCTTGCAAAATTCTAAATCAATAGACTTCAACTCTGGTAGCTTCCCTTTTGACAATAACACTTTTATCCCCTTCTCACTCATATGTCCCAACTTCTGATTCCATAACTGTCCATTCACTCCAGTTGATACGACTGTGAGTGAACTATACGATCCTAAAGTCACGTATAAAGTACCTTCATTTTTTCCTCGAGATATCACAAAGGCACCTTTTGTGATCTTCTAGGAATCACTAGTGAAGATCATCACATATCCGGTACTGGCCAACTGCCCTACTGAGATTAAGTTTCGTTTCAAACTCGGTACATGTCTAACATTCTTCAATTTCAAAGTCATTCCGTCTTTCTGATTTATATAAACGTCTCCCTTTCCAACAATACTGCACGGCTCATCATCACCCAGGTAGACTCTCCCAAAGTCACCTAATACATAATTACGTAGAACTTTCTTATATGGAGTGGCATGAAATGAAGCACCCGAGTCTATAACTCAAGACTCATTTCTCGCATCAAGAGACAAGATCAACGCCTTTGTGTCACTCTCCTCAGATAGATTCATTGAATCCTTCCTGCCTTGAGAGTTTCTCTCTTGTTTCTTGAGCGCCCTGCAGTCATGTTTCATGTACCCCTTCTTCCCGCAATGCCAACACCCGTCTTTGTCTTCCGGTCTCTTGGACTTCCTCCTCGACTTAGAACGTCCGCATTTATTGCCTCATTTGTTCAGCGATCTTCCTCTTCCTTTAACATTTAGAGCATCCCCTGAATCCCCTAAAACTCCTGATGCATTTCTTCTAGATTCTTCACTGAGAATTAGACCGGCCACATCATCAAATTTCAGCTTTGTCGACCCTGAAGAATTGCTCACAACAATCACTAAACCATCTCAATTGTCTAGCAAACTGGACAAGATCAATAATGCCCTGACCTCATCTTCAAAAATAATGCCAACGAATTCCAACTGGCTCGTGACTGTATTGAACTCATTTAGATGTTCAGCCACACTCCCACCATTCGACATCTTCATGTTGAATAGTTGTTTCATAAGATGAACCTTGTTGGACGTTGAGGGCTTTTCATATATGGTGGCTAGGGCTTCCATTAATTCTTTTGTGGTTTTCTTTTTGGATATATTGAAGGCGGCGCTCTTAGAGAAAGAGAGTCGGATCGTTCCTAAAGCTTTCCAATCCAATAAAAGTCATTCATCATCTGTCATCTTCTCTGGTTTCTTCTCTTTTCCTCCTAGAGGAATATAGAGGTCCTTTTGATACAGATAATCCTCTATTTGCATCTTCCAGAAGGCAAAGTTTGAATCATCAAACTTCTTAATTCTAATCTTCCCTTCTTCCGGCATCGTTCCCAATAGAACTAAAACTTGGCTTTGATATCAGTTGTTGCGCAGCACGCCAATAACGCAGTGAACCGAGAACCAATCTCCAGTCTCACCCACAAACGATAAACAGGAAGAAATTAAACTACAAGAAGAATTAAAGCATTTCAAACAAACCACAAGATAAGATATACGTGAAAAAACCCCAACCATGGTAAAAAAATCAAGGACGCAAACTTTCACTATGAAGAAAACAAAGATTACAAGGCAATATACTAACCTTTTCTCTTAGAAGTACAGAAAAACCTCTTTGGCCACACTTTGGAATAACTTTCATAATACCTAGAAAAGTCCTAGGGACTCTTATTTATAGTTTAAATAACTTTCCTTTCGCACCCTTGAAAAAATTGACTCAAAAATCCGCATTCCGCATCAAATCCGGAAACGAATCTATGTAACCTTGACTAGTCGAGCATGGGCCTCAACCGGTTGAGAACCGCGGAACCAAAAAATTGATGCTTGCTGGACTTTGAGTCGAGCTAGTCCACTCGACTGGTCGAGCAGGGCACTCGACCGGTTGAGCAACCATTCAGATGTGGCTCCACATCTCAATAGGTTTAGGGCATTTTGGCGCAAGGAAAGGATGACAATCATTTAGTAGTCTGCGACGGATATACAGTAATGTGACTCTCAGGCCTTGTGGTGTCCACTGAGAGGGTTCTAATCGAATCCATTCTGTCCATTTGTTTTAAAATAAAACAATACAACAAAACAAGAAAAACTAAGAAGATCAAAAACTCAATTGGGACACACCAACAAAATAGTGGAAATAATAATGTAGAGCGTTAAAACAGCAGTGAAATGGAGTACAACTCATTAACGTTTCAAATAAAAAATGGCTTAAAGCCGATGGTAGACTCTCAAGAGCTTCAACACCTGGTTGAGGGTTCGAGTACCCATAGGTGGTGAAATTCCACTATGGCATGAGTGTGTGGGGGTGTGTGCGCGTGAAAAAAAAAAAATCAGAAACAGCTTAAAGTCGTCTAAACCAAAATCCTCCTCGTTCCACATTAACAATTTTGGTGCAGCGGCAACTTTGCATTCATTGCATCGAATTAAACCACATGTTCCACCACTTGTGCAGGCTTCCCTCAATTTCTTTGAGTTTTCATGATCATACTCCTCGGGTAGAGTGTCTCACGCGTTAGCTGGGCCCTGATCCATGTAGACCAATGGCGAACAGATGAGCTAGGACTCTAGCCTTTGAATCCAAGATATCGTTAAATGATACAAATTGTTTGTGTGATGCTCCTCATGTTAGAGGAGGGGATCAAGAGACTTGCTATTAGATTTGGACTATTTCAACGCTTCCATCATTCGAGAGGAAGCCGATTGCGTCCTGCCCCCGTCTGGACGATAATCCGTCCAGGGCTATGTGGGGCACACCATGATGTGTGGGTTTTATCCATGCTGTCCATCCTGTTTGCCAGATTATTTTAGGATATGAGCTCATAATTATGGTGGATTCAAGGCTCAAATGGACCACACAGTGGGGATTGAATGGTCACCGTCAAAAAATTCTTGGGAGCAGCCGAGTTTTGGATCAATCTGATATTTGTGCTTTACCTCTCAACGAACTCATGAAGAGGTTGGATGGTAAATAAAGATCATGGTGGCCCATAGGAAGATTTCAATTGTGGTGTCATTATCACTGCTATTTCTTATTGTGTGGTCTAATTTTGTTTTTGATTTATCTCATTTTTTGTTCATATCCTAAAATTATCTGGGAAAAGAAAAATGGATGGACGGCGTGGATAAAACCTAACTTACATCACGGTGGGCCCCTGCCTGGGCGTATTATCATCCAGGTGGGGCAGGACGCAATCCACTTCCCAATTGAGCTTTGCTCTTTTTAATTGAAATATTGAAATTATTCAATCAATTAGCTTATTGAGTGTGGCCTTCAACGATGATTCATGTCGCATCTGGAAATGGGTGTGATCCTGACCGTGGAGACTACCTTGATGTATGCGTTGTGTATCCACTCTATCCATCCATGTTGCTGGTACATGTCAGTGCATGCTCTGAAAAATGAGGCAGATAAAAATCTCAGGTAGACCACACAGCAGGGATTGAGTTCCCACCATTAGAAACTTCTCTGGGCTACAAAAGTTTTGGATCAAGTTGTTGTTTATCTTCTACCTTCATCAAGGTCTATTGACCTTATCAACAGGTTGGATGGCAAATAAACATGACAGTATACGTTGGGAAGTTTTTACCTGTGAGTGTTCAATGACCACTGTATCTTGTGGTGGTCCACCTAAGTTTTGCATCTGATATATTTTTTTTTGGATCATTCTCTAAAATAAGCTCGCAAAATGGATAGATAGCGAGCCTACCGTTGATGTCAGCCACAGCTAGTTTTGCACCCACCTGATTGCAACTAATCTGCTTGGGAAGCATTCTAGGAAAGCCTCTTCAGAGAGAGAGAGAGAGAGAGAGAGAGAGAGAGAGAGAGAGAGAGAGAGAGAGAGAGAGAGAGAGAGAGAGAGAGAGAGAGAGAGAGAGAGAGAGAGAGAGAGAGATATATATATATATATATATATATATATATATATATTTTTTTTTTCTTTCTTTTACACAAACCACACACGCTACATGGGCACGGGATTTCATGATCTCAAGGTTTAAAAAGATTCTACAATTGAGCCGGACCCAAAGCCTCTTCATCCAGTGGGCATAATTTAGTTTCATTTTGTAAAATAATATGAGGCCCACATTTCAATGATCTACACCTTTGATATGATGGAAATATTAGTGGATTAAGAATGTCCCAAAAATCTCCTCGTATGGACAATCCTAACCCTTCAATCTGTTGACTAGAAATAGACGGTGAAAAAGAGAAATACAGCAACATTTATACATTCAACTGATAAACTTCAGGTACATGTTCCACCAATGGTGTGGCCACAACCCGATGGACTAAATTACAAAAATTACAGGCACCACTTCCATTAATTGGGAACTCGGGTATTCCGTGCAGATGATACTCGAGTGCAGGTCGTATGACTCATCTCTGCAAGCAAAAGGACAACAGACTACATTCTTTTCGACTCTTCTTTTTAATTTTACTTGCACCACACTCCACTCTACTTCAGGCTTATTTGCCTGGCCGGGCTACAAGAAATGCCAAGTGTACTTGGGACGCAGACTGTGTAGTATCTGACCACTCTATAGCAGGGTGAGTCAACAGTGTAGGGGCCACCATGATGTATTTGTTTTACCCATACCATCCATCCATTTTTCCACATTGTTTTAATGCCGAGACAAAACTGAAACATGTCCGAACCTCAAGTGCACCACACTGCAGAAAAGAGTAGGAATTCAACGCCTGCCTGCGATTGAAACTTCTCATGGGCACAGAAGTTTTGTATCAAGATGATATTTTTGTTTGACAAATAAACATCCTGTGGGCCATATAAAGGTTTCAACGGTGAACTTCATTATCTTTACGGTTTCTGTGGTGTGGTACACTTGACGTTTAGATATGCTTCAATTTTTTTCTTGTACACTCAAATGATCCGGAAAAAATGATGGACGGCGTGGATAAAACGTATACAGCACGGTGTGCCCCCACAGAGTTTACTCACCAAGCGATAGGTGGTGAGTTACTACAGAATCTGCATCCGTGTACTTGCCTCACATGTGGGACAGAAGGATGTCTGAACAAGATCGGAGCGGCTCATCGAGTGGTCCATATCATATAAATGCCTACGTTGTGAAATTTAGAAGGACCTTATCATTTTTCTAGGCCATAAATTTACAGACATTTTGGACCGTTGGTTAATGTCTCCTAATCCATTCCGTTATTTTGTACACATCTGGTCTATTCAATGACCATATGGGCCTGATTTTTATTTATTTATTTATTTTTTTTTTTTTTTGGTGTTATTATCTACCACGTTAGGCTTACGTGGTGAATGGCTCCGATCTCTCACAATCTTGCCGCATGTACACGTGCATGCGATTTTGGTTCCAAAGCGCATAAGGTCGGGTAGATATGGGAAGCGGATTGGCTGGTAGAGCTGGGCATTTCAGATCCGATCCGGTGGATCCGACCCGTTCCGACCCGATTCGACCCGATTTGAACCGAACCGACGGGGTGGATCGGTGCGGATCGGGTAGCTCCATCCAGATCCGAATTCTTTTCGGCTCGGATTCGGATTAGGCCTAATCCGACCAGATCCGATCCGATTGGATCCGATCCAAAATAATATCCAAAAAAAAAAATACATTTCAAGAATCAATCTCTTATTCCTTCATAGCAGAAATTAAAAAAAAAAAAAAAATACAAATCAAATATACAAAATAACCCAAACAGCAGCTGTAACGAAACAATACTCCCATCCATCAACAGCAATAGCTAGAGTAGAGAGAGAGAGAGCGTCGTACCTAGGGTTTCCTTTCTTCATTTTGGGCGGAAAGCATAAGGAAAAAAAGACCCTGGAATGGAGGAGAGAGAGAGATTGAAAACGGAGGAGAGAGATTGAAAATGGAGGGGAGAGATTGAAAACGGAGGAGAGAGAGAGAGACGCTGGAAAGGAGGAGCGAGATTGAAAACGGAGGAGAGAGAGAGAGACGCTGGAAAGGAAACGGAGGAGAGAGATTGAAAATGAAGGAGAGAGAGACGCTGGAAAGGAAACGTTGGAGAGAGAGAGAGAGAGACGCTGGAAAGGTTATTGCTTTACAGCTGTTTTCGTATGGTACTCCGGTTCCATATGGCACTTGATACACAGTCACTCCAAGATTGCACCGTTGATAAATACTAACTCACATCTGGACCGTTCAAAACCTAGCCTAATTGGAAAACCGAGTCGGGCACGGATCGGATCAGACAATTAACCTTTCGGATCTGTTCGACTCATGTAATCTAGATCCAGTAACGGATCGGTTCGGATTCGGGTCCAACCAAGGTACTTTCGGATAGGATCGGGTTGGCCCGGATCCGATCCGAACAGGACCGATGCCCAGCTCTATTGGCTGGTGTATGCTGGTGTACCACACATCAGCAATATAGATGATGTATTGACGTCAGCAAGTTCTATAGGTGCCATCATGAGGTATGTGTTATATCCAAACCGTCCATCCATTTGACGAGCACACCGCAAGGCTTGAGACAAAAAATAAGACGGATCTAAAGATAAAATGGACCACACTGCAAAAGGAAGTGTGGGATTGAACGTCTACCATTGAAACTTTTGCGGGTCATGGAAGTTTTGTTTCAACATGAAATTTGTTTTTCCTATTCATACAGGTATTTTTGACCTTATGAACAGATTGGATGGAAAATAAACGTTACGGTGAGTCTTAGGAATTTTTTAACGGTTAAAATCTTTACCCGCTGCTAATTTTGGTGTGGTCTATTTGAACTTTGGTTATGATTCATTTTTTGTCTAATACTCTAAAATGATCTCAAACAATTGATAAACGGTGTGGATATAATAAATACACCATTGTGTGGCTCATACAACTTTGATCTCCTTTGAACCATTCGTACAACATGGAGCTTGAGGAGTCGTCGGCGCTCGTCTTCGCACGACACGTATCTACACCAGCTATATAGCTGATGTGTGGTACACCAGCCAATCCGCTTACGTAGACTTGTAATCGTACTCGTACCATTCCCTGGCGACGGAAACAGATTGGCTACTCCCCCTGCCACAGCCCGGTGGCTGATGGTCGGTGCTCTGTGGGCCCACCATGATGTATGTGTTTCATCCATTCTGGTCAGATTATTTTAGGGTTTGGCCGTAAAATTGAGAGGGATATAAATCTCAGGTGGACCACACTACAGTAAAACAGTAGTGATTGGATATCCACTATTAAAATCCTCCTAAGGCCCAATGTACTGTTTATTTGACATCCAATCTGTTGATTAGGTCATACAGGCCCAGATAAAGGGGAAAAACAAATATCAGCTTGATCCAAAACTTTTATAGCCCACCAAAGGTTTTTAATGGTCAATGCTCATTCAATACTATTTCGTATAATGTGATCCCCTTGAGACTTGTATATACCTCACTTTTGGTATCATACCATAAAATGATATAGAAAAATAGACGGACGGAATGGATGAAACACATACATCATTTTGGGACCCACACAGCACCGACCACCAGCCAATGGCTGGTGGCAGAGGGAGTAGCCAATCCGTCTCCCAAAGCGACATGACTACGTGGTCATTCACCACAATTTCTTATCTGGTGGTATTCGTCCTCTCATGTTTGTACGATTCCTGCACAGGCATGCAGACCGTCCACATAGGGGGGCCTATTGTGGGTAGTGCATATCCTGAAAATCACACTGAACAATTGATCATAAACATCTGGACGGTGGGGATCAATGAGCAATTAAAGTTAAAATGGTCAGGGGTTCTAATTCACAGGGTGAAATCAGATGGTTGAGATGTGGCAGTAAGAGTAATTTTTGGTGGATGAATTACCACCATTCAAAAATAGTGGTGAACTATCACGATAGTGATCTCGTTCTACGAATCACGAGACGTCGAGAACGAGAGATTCGTTCTTACCATCACCGTGGTAACGTACAATGCTCGACCTGAAAACATCTGCGATTTGGCTCGGGTTTCAGTTCGTACGAGTGGCGCCCATCCAGAGATCCAACCCGTTAATCTGATAAACTCCATTGTGGATAGCCAACGCACCAAATTTCTCCGAAGGGAAAAAATTCAAACGCTTCAATACTTGGCCATTAAGTAAACGGTTAAGAAAGAAATACAGTTAGATGGTCCACAAACAAACAACGCTGAATATTGGATGGCTAGGATCTTACAAACAAGTTGGATGACAAATAAAAATCACTGTGGGCCCTACGTAGGTTGCAACGTGGACGTCATTATCCCCAGTGTTTCCTGTAGTGTGGTCCACTTGAGTTTTGGATATGCTATAATTTTGAGCTCGTGCCCTGAAATGAGCTGGAAAAACAGATGGACGGTGTGGATAACACACATACTTGACAGTGGAGCCCACAGTTTACTCACTCTGTAGGGCATCCCGTCAGTTTAAGAAAGAAAGAAGGAAAAAAAAAAAACAGCTCCCAAGGATTCAACGATAGGCGTTCATTGCCGTCCATGTTGGCCCAAGGCCATGGGCCTTAGCTGCAGGCCCAAACCAAGATGAGCCCGAGCCCACTGAGTCTGAAAATTAATGAAATCCATATATTGGACTCGCATGTTCTTAGTCTATCTGATGATCAGGTGGGCCACGCATGAACAAAGAAATGAGCCTCAAGAGTAACAAAATCACCATTCAACATCTAGATGCTTGGGTTGCCTGATCATGGATTGAATAGAATGTTGGTAGGATATAAGACACGTACACATGATATCAGTTCAGGCCAGACTAAAAAATTACTTCAACTAAAGCCCAACCCAAAAATAGATCCGGTAATGCATGCCAGGCCTAAGTAGGGCCCACAAGCCGAGCTAATTTGTCTAAGCCCAGTCCAAAGAGGTTTTCTACAGTTTAAGTAAGACCGTCTTAGAGGAACTGAAGATGTTAGATCTGGAGTCATGTGGCAAGGATGTGTGGTCCACTAGGAAATGTTCAGCCCAGGTCAACCTCAGGCCCAAGCTCGTTAGCCAGCGGGCTAGAAATTCGAAAGCAGGCCAACTAAAAGGAACTCAATGCACCACCCGAATATGGGCCCCACTATCTCGATCATCATAAGAAAAGCCTATTGTGGATTCAGTCACCAGCATTGGCGAAAGTGGGACAGATAGGAACAGGCCTGGCCCATGGCGGCCTACTTTGAGGTGGAATTTAAGCTGAGGATAAAGACCTTAGGTCACAGATTGATCATGGTTTTTTGGGCCTACTAATTAACGGTTGGTTATGGCTCTGGATATATGTAAACGCATGGCCCAACTTGCTTAACACTAATGAAGTATACAAGGTTGGTGTGCTAGGCCGAGCTCCGGCCCAGCAAATCGTGGAAGGTAAGACCCAGCTCAGACCCTGTTATCTGGCTCAGACGCTTGTCTTGGACATGCCTATGCGCTGGGCTAAGCCTAACCCATGCACCCCCGTGGAAAACTAAAATATAAGGAAAGGTAATCTATTACATATTATAGAATGCTAGAATTAAAATGATGTATAAAGTCCTAATTTGTATTTTATCTTTGAAGTGTATGAACAATGGATCAGGTTGGGACATTAGTCATTTGGTATTTAGGTATCTTGTATAATCAGTTAGGCATCGGGATGCTAGTAAAATGATGTGTATTATGTATCTTGATAAGCATTTGTTGGACGTAGACCAGTGGGGCCCACTTGTGAGCAATCACTAGTGGGTGGGTCCCATATGGTTAGACTTCTTCCGGCTTTTTCTTTTCCGTTGGGATATCAAATTCAATTTTGAATTTGATATTGGATAGGAGATGAGGAGAAGACTAGATCATCCGTTCTCATCCTATCTCTTTCCTTTCCTATAAGAGGGATGCGCTCTCTCTCGCATGGAATCATACGAAACACCGAGAGTATACAAAGAGAAATAGAGTGCATTATAGTCTGTCTATTTTGGCTTGTCCTTGAGACGATCTGATCCATAAATCGCAATCCGGGGCCACTATATACTGTAGGCCACTATATACTGTAGGATCAGAGGTGTGAATGGTTCCATCTGCTCCAGTAGTAGATAGGTGGGCCGTTGGAGCACAGTTCTTCTGCTTTGTGAGGGTTCCAAAATCGTGTAAACCGTCAGATCTTGAGGGCTCACCTTCCGCGCTTCCTTTCAGTGGTATCAAAGTAATCAACGGCGGATCTCCGATTATTTTCATCTAAAAAGGTAAGTGGCCATTCTTTTCTTTTTGGATTGGAATCCATGTGTTTGGTGGATTATATTTTGCATTATGTAAATCCAATTATGATGGACCCAGATGATCATGATTTCATACACCTTATGTATACCAATAGTTATTGTATTGAAATACATGTGTGTCCATCTCACAAAATATCCACCAACAATTGTTGTATTGAATTACACTACTTAAATAGAGGCATGCTCACCTATGCACCTTTGCACACATGACATGGGTGTCGAATCCGAACGGTCCATAAGATGAGGAATCCCATGAAACCTTAGGGGGGTGAATTTTCACGCTGATCTAAGATTCTAGTGGGCCATAGCAAAGAGAAATTCAAATCAAGGGAAGAAATTGTTTGAATTTTTATGGCCCACCAAAGTTTTGGTTCGAAGTAAAAATTGGTACCAAGGGATTTCATAAGGTTCTGCTTCATGTGTACCGTTCAGATTTTCAAGACTCATCTGATATGTGTTGTTCTAAAAAAGTTCGTATGTAGAATGTTCGAATTGGTTCGCAAGTGAGAGTTCCACCACCTAAAATATAGCTGCAGGTGACGTCTCTCTCCGAATCTGTATTGAGATGTCACACTCTCTATCGCTAATATGCAAAGGTACACGTGTGTACACATGTTGGCTAATATGGTCATGTACACGTGTGTACACATGATTGGCTAATATGCACATGTACACGTGTGTACACGTTGGCTGATGTCCACATGTGTACACGTGTTGGCTGATGTCCACATTCTGTACACATGTCCACATTCTGATGCTATATAGCTGCTATATGTATATAACTGTTGTACATGTGGGTCTAACCACGAGATGTGTTGTATCCAAGCCGTCCATCCATATGACGAGCTTGGCATTAGGATGAACGACATGGATGTAAAACACATACATCCCATTGATGAAAGATGTATAGCATGGTGGCCTCCTCACACCTTATCTAAGATTAGAGACAACTCAAGGACTGGGCTGGGCTAGGCTGGCTCATGGTGAATGGTCTGGCCCATTAGCCTGATCCAATCATCATGTCTTGTACAGATGTGTAATCATCATGGTGGCCACCTTTAGAGATCCACGCCGTTCATCAGGTTAGATCAGGTTAGACATCATTTGTGAGCAACAGTGAAAAAGTCCTCCCTGGGGATTATTAACTTTTCATTAATATTCATCAATGGTCGTTTCAAATCAACATGTTGCCAACTGTTCATATGCAATGGGAAAATGCCCACTCAAATAACCGGTTTATTAACTGAGGTTTTCAGTTTGAACCCCATCTACAATGTGGTCCAGTAGATGAACTGCATGGATCATAGTAAGGTGGGGCCCACTTATACAGAATACAGGACTGAATTGGACAACCGGTAATTCAACCCACGCATTATATAAAGCCTACTTGGATTTGGTGGATATTGTTGGTGTAATCGTTAATATAGCCAGTGGGCCGTATTCAAGCAATTTTACTCTCTTGACAAAATTAGCCAAAGTAATTGTGTTTTACTTGTCTTGTACAGTTAGCTTATGCAATTTTGTATGATATATATTTATATATTTTTTTTAGCAAACTAACTGTTAACCATATTTAGTGGAAATATGGATGGTGTAGACTAAATCTGCTTTGAGAATTAGTGATATAGAGATCATTAGTGATCGAAATGATCATCAACCATGATGATCAATGTTGATGAAATGATCCATCATCAACAATGATCATTAACGGTAATGATCGAATCCATCTCTAATGATCATGATCACTAGTGATGATAGAATTCTCTTTATGGATATGCATTTCATTATTATTTTTTTGATGATAATGTTTAAATATGTGTGATATTATTAAAGTTGATGTGTTTAGATCTAAGCCCTCCTTATTTTTTCATTAGAAAATATAGAAAAAACTTAGTGCTTAGATGCTCCCTATACATATAAAAATAGGTTGTGCATAACCTGAGTGGGAGTTTATTCTCCTCAACCAAATGATGCATGCAACCAAATAATGGTAGGTTGCACGTTATATAAATTCATTCTTATAAAAGTAATAAATTTCATCTTAAAAGGAGAACTTGATTGTTTTACACCGCCCATTTGGGTATGTAGACTTTCAGATCTCGTTAAGATGCGTTTACTACTTTTATACTTTAAAAATTTGAATAACACGTAGAAATGCTGATGATTAATGTTAATACCTTAGATCATAGCTAAGTAGTGATACTCATGCAATGTAGAGATGGCCACCAAAACGTTAATCGCTGAACAGCTGAAAGGACAACATTTTAACGGTAACAACTATGAAGACTGGTCCCGCAGGTGCGATGCCTTTTGAATGAGGACTACATATCTCACACACTCGATATAGTTCAAGAGGAACTCATCTTGGCTGAAAATGGGAATTTACAATAACATAGTGTTGTGATGACTCGTTACAATAAGTGGCGAAAATAGAATCGTTCAGCCCGTAATGTCCTTCTTAGCACTATGCACAAAGAACTCATACCTGGTATGAAATGCATGAAACCGCTCAGGGAATCTGGGAAGCATTGACAGATGTCTATGCGCAGAAGTCAGATGCGAGAGTAAGGGCAATGAAATTAGAATTCCAGGAGTATAGGATGCCTGTCGGCTACCCCATCAAAGATCATTTCGTAAGATGGAGCAAATGATAGGTGCCCTTAGGAGTGTTGGGTGTAAATTGACTGAAAATCAGAAGATTATAGTCATGCACTATTCTTTGCCTGAATTATGGGCCTAAATCAAAAGAATTCTGAACCATACTGATTTTATCACTACGTTTAGAGACTTTTGTGGGCACTTGGTACGTGAAGTTAAAATGAATACAATTCAGTCAGGTTTGGCCAAGGTCTTTGTAGTAGAGACCTACAAGCGGAAAGCTAACAACAAATGGTCCAAAGCTCACAAGAAGGCGAAGAAGAATAGCCAAGAACAGAAGACCACAACACCTGCTCCAAATCTCAAGAAGGAGAACGAAAAGAAGAAACAGAAAAAGATAAATGTAGTCTGCTTTGTCTGTGAAAATTCTGGCCTTATGCTCGACAGTGCGCCCATAAAAAGACAATTATTTCTCAATCACTAGATACTTTGTATGTAGGCGTTTGTTCTGAAATCCTTTCCGTTGATATTATATCTAACGAGTAGATTTTGGATTCAGATGCAACAAAGCACGTGACTAGCAGTCGTCGAGGACTCGAGGAATTTCGGCCTGTAGCCAAGGGGAGTTACAAGCTGTACATGGGCAATAACGTTGTTGAAGACGTACTAGGGATTAACGTTTTTGTAAGACCCGTACCCTAGTCCGTATCATTTCGTAAGCTTCCACGATCCTACTGGTCGAATTCTGACAATCCTCGACTCATATACGACATTGCGCACGATCTTAAGCCGAGTCCTACCTACCGAAGGCAGCTCAATCCGAAACTTGTATCCTAGCGATCGCGCCGTCGCCGCGGTTCCAACGCCGCGACTCGCGCACCAAACCGATACATAGGTGGGAAGATGTCAGTCAGCGTTCGGTTCGAAGAAACGCCGCACGTTGCGAATCTCGAGGGAATCTCTACGAGATGTCCCATCAATCAAGTCAAGTACACCACCTTACCTCCATGCCACCTCACCCAACAACAAGTACAAGTGGCCTTTCTTCCTTTTCCCACAAGTCAAACCTCTCCCTCCCCTCACCATTCCTCCTTTTTCACATTTTCAAATCTAACCATACATTATTAATTACAACACCACTCCCTCCATCCCTTCTTCCTTTAATTTATTTCTTTCTCTCTCTCATTCTCTCATTCCCTCTCTCTCAAACGTTCAAGCCTCTCTAAGTAACCCAATCTCCCAAAAACTTCTAAGTGTGGCCCACCTCCTCAACTTCCATCTCAACCGTCCGATCATCATCCGCACCGTTAAAACCCGATCGACGTCCATAAGAACGTAGGTGAGGAGTTTTCAAGCCAAGGGAGCAAGGAGGATTACAACAAAGTGGGTGATCCACCGTCATTTCTCATATTTTTGGGCCACATGTGGTGGGACCCGTTTGGTGTATGCATGTATGAAATGGAGGGCCCATGGTGGCCGGGTCCCTCCTCTATCTCACCGTGTATCTCTTTCTCTCTCTCTCTCTCTCTCTCTCTCTCCTCTCCTCTCCCTAGAATGAAGTGGGCCCCACCAAATCATGTTAAATTCACTCCGTTCATCAAATGGTGTGGCCTACCTCATTTTAGGCAAAATCCACCATCCGGTGGAAAGTCCATATGCAATATAATATATGGTATTTATTTTATATTAATATATATATATATATATATATATATGCACATGCATGGTGGGCCACGATCACATGGGCGTGGGCCACCTATGTGTGGGACCCAATCATGATGCCTGTGTAATACCCATGCCATCCAGCGTCCAGGGACGCTGGACGTGCTGCTAACATGGGGGTGCGTGCACGGACAGGGGTGTGTACTAACAGCTAACAAAAAAAAGTTTTGTTTTAAGGTTTGGGGTGGGCCCCTCACATAGACACCACCTTAATGTATGTTTTTAATCCAGACCGTCCATCCCTTTCCTTAGATCATTTTAGGCGTTGAGCCGAAGTTTCAAGATGATCCGATCATCAGGTGGGCCATACCCTCTAAAACCATGTAAAGACATGCCAGAACATATAAAAGTACTCGGTGGGACCCGCCTGAAGTTTGGATGCGGCTGAAACTAGGTCTGGACGGCCAGAAAAGTGCGACTAACATAATGGGTGGGCCGGATTGTGAATCACATCTTGGTGAGCCACAAAAAAAAAGGGGCTGCTGCAAGTGACGGGCGGACGATGGCTGGGGCCTCACGGCTCCAGCTGTGGGCCCCCACGGTGATGCGTTTCGATCATCAACACCGAGCATTTGATGGGTCCCCTTTGATTATGGGCTGTCCCCAAAAAAAAATCAGCCGTATACGGATCTCAAGTGGGCCACACTATCCAAAAATCATGTGAATATATGCCTAAAATATATAAAATTATTTGGTGGGGCTGACCTGAAATTTGGATGCGGTTGAAACTTGGTTTGGATGGTCAACCAGGTGGGACACACATGATGGGTGGACTGGATTTGCAAATCACATTACAGTGGACCCCTAGGTCCACGTGACCTTATAAACAGGATGGCTGGCAAATAAACATTACCGTGGACTAGGCCCACGTGACCCTATCAACGGGTTGCATGGCAAATAAATATCACGGTGGGCTCCAGGCCCACCCCAGGTCCAGCGACCTTGTAAACATTTTGGGTGGCAAATAAATATTTTGGTGGGCCCCTTGCCACGTGGCCTTATCAACAGGTTACATGGAAATTAAATAGTTTAGTGGGCCCCTTGCCACATGGCCTTATCAACAGATTGGATAGTAAAATATACATTATGGTGGGCTTCACGTGAGGCCCACTTGGATATATATGGGCTCATGTACTTAGGCCCATCTTGATGTATTTTTAGGCCCATTATTGAGGCCCACTTGGGTATACATATGGGCCCATGTGTGTAGGCCATCTTGATGTGTTTATGGGCCCGTTGTTGGGGCCTACCCTGATATATATTGGCCCACGTTATGAGGCCCATTTGAGGTATTTGTGGCCTATTGTTGAGGCCCACTTTGATATGTATATGGCCTATGTGATTAGGCCTATTTGATTCACATAAAGCTTATGCAATCAGGCTCATTTTAATACATTCTCAGGCCCATGGATGATGGCCCATTGCAATGTACCTAAGGCCCATTGGTGAGGTTCATTGAGGTGGCCCACTTGATGAATATAAGGCCTATGAGATACGGCCCATTTGATGTATTTAGGGCCCAGTGGGATGTACCTAAGGCACATTGCAATGTGTGATTCCACCAGGATTTACTTAATGGTATTTGAGGTGAGCCAAGCCTTGGGGACAATGTTGGTTTGACGTCCACATTGTACGAGTAATGTTGATTCGATGTCCACATTATAACTCTCCCTAAGGCCACTGGTATGCCCGTATCTGTTTCATGTAGGTCATCTAAGACCATCTTCATTGAGAGGATAGTTTATTGCTTTATAACATGTTTAGCACAACACCATGATTCATGATCATACGCATCATATGTATGCTTGAGATGAGGAGTGTCTGATCATAGCATGTGCCTTCGGGCAGACTGATTATGGGCTCCCTGATATGTGGAGTTGCCCTACATAAGTGCATGGTATGCACAGGATTGATGCATGTCTGGTAGTATGATTCATGCACTTGCATCAGTATGATTGAGATATGTCCTAGCGACATCAAGGCCATAGCCTCCACAGATATATCGTGGGTGGCTGGTTGGATACCGAAAAATCTTGTTCCAAGCAATTGGGGTGCCATAGATGCCCCTGGGTGAGAGTCCCTGAACCCGATGGTACCAGAGGGTGACTCCAACGTCGAGACCGAGTGGATATATGAGCGCACGAGGGCCGAATACCATGAGGCCGCGTCTCCCACTGTGTCGTGGTCGGTTGAAAAGGAGTGGTGGCCTTACTCGCCCGAGAGCAGGGGGCATTGCTAGGCTGAGTTTGACCAGCTCGGAAATGGGTTAGCTATCGACGTGCCGGATAGGTATTGGCTGGCTATTGGCCAGGCAGATAGTGAGGTTTCTTACGCTCACTTGGACTGTGCTGCTTGGAGAGAGACAATGCCATTTGGAGTGTACTGAACCCCGGTGACTATCCATACTGAGAACCGTACTGATTTGATGCTCTAGTGAGGAGTTGCATTGGTATGAGGATTGGCATGCTTGACTTACATATTGCATCGCATGGCCTTGGTATGGCCGATAGTATTCACATCTTGTACTGCATAGCCTTGATACAGCTAGTTGCATTTACGTACTCATCAGAATGATTCCGCATCACTCTGACATTGCATTCTGAGCACGTTTGCACACACTTACACCGCCCTCTAAGCTTTCTATAAGCTTATGCACGATTGATGCGTGCAGGTGACGTCAGGCCGCAGCTGTAGTCTCGCCGTTGCTAGAGCGTGTCGCCGAGCTTTTGGAGTTTTGATATTACCACTATCTTGTATTTTCCTTTATACGCACTGTATTCAAAGTTTTTGTTCATAGTGGATTTTGTGATGGTGTTCTTGTGGTTATTGTTCGTGGGTTATGCTTAGTTATGCTCATTATGAATCAAATGGATTATCAGAAATCCTCCTTGTAGCATCCCAGGATCGGAATCTGGTATATGGGTGCTGGGAGCCAAGAATGGGGTACTACAGAGGCTGTCGGCGCCGGATTCGGCGATCGAAAATCTTGTGAGCCCGGTCTCCTAGTTCGTGGCGTGACAGAAGTTGGTATCAGAGCATAACTTGGTAATAACCGAGAACAACATCACATGTTTGCTATAAGTTTAGGACGATTAGGTTCCGAGTGCGTAATCTTTTGATTGAGTTCCTTAGCGCGCGATTCTCAAGATTGATTGGCGCCTTATCTTTTCCATAGGACATGCCGCCCAGGAGAGCGACCCGAGCGCGCCCCGATCCACCACCTGAGGCTCCAGCCTTACCACCCGGCCTCCCGTTCCACCCCCAGAGATCCCTGCTCCTCTGCCTGAGGATGACGTTCCTTCACCTGATGCCGGTGTGGATCCGACCGTGCCTGTGAGCGCCTCGCAGTTACAGCAGATGTTGCGGGGGCCGTGATCGCCGCGCTCAAAAGGTGGCGAGGCACCCAGTTGTTTCTTCAGCTCAGGCAGAGCAGGAGCTCGCGAGTACCCTTCTTCGCGAGTTCAGACGGATAGATCCTCCACGATTTCAGGGCGAGCCAGATCCGTCAGCAGCTGAGAGATGGCGCTCCGACGTGGAGAAGATTTTTGATATTACGTCATGTACGACCGAGCAACGAGTCCGATTGGCCACATTCCTTTTCCAGGGCGAGGCAGAGCACTAGTGGATCTCTGTTACCCGCGTTGCAGGACCCGATCATGTCTGGACATGGGAGAATTTCATCGGCCGATTCGAGGAGCAGTACTTCCCTGACCACATTCGTCGTCAGAGGGTACGAGAGTTCGAGACTCTAGTACAGGGAGATATGTCCGTGGCGCAGTACGCAGCTCGCTTCGTGGCGCTGTCACGGTTTGCACCATATATGGTTGATGATGAGGGGCGGAAGGCCCGCCGTTTCGAGAGCGGCTTACGTTTCGGTCTCCGAGGCCGTGTTATTGGGCACGAGCTCCCGACCTTTCAGGTGGTGGTACGAAGGGCCCAAATCTACGAGACTGAGTGGGCTGACTCTCAGAGCGGTCGAGATCAGAGGAGAGGCCGGAAGAGGCCAGCCCAGTCCAGTAGCTCTCAGCAGCATCGACGACCACAGAGGTATAGGGGTCATCCACCTGCTAGAGTACCAGCAGCACCAGTGACACCAGCAGCACCAGCAGCGTCAGCAGCACCTTCTGCGCCACCCCAGCAGCTGTTTCCAGGGACGTGTTTTGGATGTGGCGGTTCTGGACATCGCATATCTGAGTGCCCCCGTCCTCATCTGCAGCAGTCTAGAGGGCCACAGCAGCCTCCAGCACAGCAGCAGCGGCCCCATCAGCAGCGACCTCAGCCACCGAGGCCCCAGCAGCAGCAGAGACAGCAGCATAGGCCGCCGCAGAGGCAGCAGCAGCACCAGGGACCTCAGAGGGGACAGGCACCTCCCCAGCCAGCTCAGGCCAGGTTCTATGCAGCTCAGCAGGACCCGCAGACTTCCGGAGGAGTCATAGAGGGTATACTTCCTGTCTCTTCATGCGTCGCACGAGTACTATTTGATTCCGGCGCATCGCACTCATTCATGTCTGAGAGTTTTTGCCGATCGACTGGATTGCTGACCCAGTCTGCTAGCGAGGGATTGACCGTATCGACGCCATTGGGGAAGACTACAGTGTTGGGTCGTTCCTGTTCGTCTTGCCCCATTCTGGTCGGTGATATCTTTTTGCCCGCTGACTTATTTGTGTTGCCGATGACAGAGTTCGACGTTATCTTGGGCATGGATTGGCTTGCCGAGTACCACGCCATCATGGACTGTTCCGCGAGGACAGTCACGTTCTGCATACCCGGCTTGCCGCAGTTTCAGTTTGTTGCCAAGCCCCGAGGAGAGTCGTTGTCATGCTTGATGTCCTGCGCCGTTGTGGAGCCCGTTGTCGATTGTATCGATCATATTCCGATTGTCTGCGACTTCCCTGATGTGTTTCAGGAGATTCCGGGACTACCGCCTCGACGCCATATTGAGTTCGGGATTGATCTTGTGCCTGGTACCGCACCTATCTCGAAGGCCCCGTACCGTATGACACCGATAGAGCTGCATGAGTTGCAGCGGCAGTTGGACGAGTTGCGAGAGCTTAGATTTATTCGTCCGAGCAGTTCACCTTGGGGAGCGTCGGTACTCTTCGTTAGGAAGAAGGATGGCTCGTTGAGGCTCTACGTCGACTACCGCGAGCTCAACCGGGTCACGATTAAGAATAAGTACCCACTCCCGAGGATAGACGATTTATTTGATCAGCTGCAGGGTGCACAGTTCTTCTCGAAGATTGACCTACGTTCCAGTTATCATCAGATTCGTGTCCGAGAGGAGGACATCCCGAAGACAGCTTTCAGGACGCGTTATGGTCATTTTGAGTTTCAGGTCATGTCCTTCGGACTGACCAATGCACCCTCGGTCTTCATGCAGTTGATGAACGAGGTCTTCCGTCCATATCTTGATCAGTTTGTTGTGGTCTTCATCGACGACATTCTGATATATTCAAGGACTCGTGAGGATCATATGCAGCATCTGGAGATCACTTTGCAGACCCTCCGTGCCCACCAGCTGTATACGAAGCTGGAGAAGTGCGAGTTCTGGCAGGAGGAGGTGAAGTTCCTCGGTCACGTGGTGACGAGAGAGGGTGTCGCAGTGGACCCCTCAAAGGTTGAGGCAGTGCGTCAGTGGAACCAACCCACGACTGCGTCCGAGATCTGCAGTTTCCTTGGTTTGGCGGGATACTATTGACGTTTCATAGAGGGCTTCTCTCGTATCGCGGCCCCGATGACCAGGTTGACTCGGAAGGCGCAGATTTTGTTTGGACTGATGCATGCGAGCGAGCATTTATGGAGTTGAAGGACCGTCTGACGTCCGCTCCTGTCCTCACTCTTCCCTCTGGGAGTGATGGATTTGTTGTATTTACCGATGCCTCACGTATTGGTTTAGGTGCTGTCCTGATGCAGCACGGTAGGCCTGTAGCCTTCGCGTCTCGTCAACTCAAGGTCCATGAGCTGAACTACCCCACGCATGATCTGGAGCTGGCAGCAGTCGTCTTCACACTGAAGGTGTGGAGACACTATCTCTATGGGGTCAGGTTCGAGCTCTTCTCTGACCACTAGAGCTTGAAGTATCTATTCTCTCAGTCCGAGCTGAACATGAGGCAGAGGAGCTGGATGGAGCTTTTAAAGGACTATGATTTTGACCTCTAGTACCACCGAGGTAAGGCAAACGTGGTGGTGGATGCCCTCAGCCGTCAGCCACGAGGACTGGTGGCACACTTGATGATTCAGGAGTGGAGGATGCTCGAGGATATCGCAGAGTACGACTTCGATTTTGGTCTGCAGTCTTCTATTGTTCAGCTATCGAGCCTGTCGATTCAACCCTCTCTTGTCGCAAGGGTGATCGAGGCTCAGCAGATAGATGAGTCGTTACAGGATTACCGAGCAAAGGCAGCATCTAAGAGTCAGACAGATTGGTAGATGGGTGCTGATGGTGGACTTCGCTTCAGAGGCCGATTATGTGTCCCGGATATTCCAGAGTTGCGCAGGGATCTTATGATCGAGGCACATCGATCGCGATTTTCTATCCACCCTGGCTCGACGAAGATGTATCGTGATATGAGGAGACAGTATTTCTAGGCGGGGATGAAGCGCCAGATTGCCAGTTTTGTGGCCGAGTGTGACACATGCCAGCGGGTCAAGGCCGATCATCAGAGACCTCCTGGTCTATTGCAGCCATTGAGCGTCCCGATGTGGAAGTGGGAGCACGTGTCAACAGATTTCATTATGGGCTTGCCGAGGACTCAGCGCGGTCATGACGCCATTTGTGTTGTTGTGGATCGTCTGACGAAGTTGGCACATTTTCTTGCGATGCGTGCGACTTGGTCTATGGACCGGCTTGCAAGGTTATTTATCTAGGAGGTTGTGAGACTGCATGGCGTTCCAGTCTCGATCGTTTCTGACGGAAATTCGAGGTTCACGTCTCAGTTTTGGGGGAGCTTCCAGAGAGCGATGGGGACTGATTTGCAGCTCAGTACCACGTATCATCCGCAGACCGATGGCCAGACCGAGAGGGTCAACCAGATACTTGAGGATATGCTTTGGGCCTGTGCGATTGACTTCGGTGGTAGCTGGGATGAGCATCTACGATTGGCTGAGTTCGCATGCAACAACAGCTATCAGGCAACCATTGGCATGGCTCCTTTTGAGGCACTATATGGCAGACCGTGCAGATCTCCGAGTTATTGGACCGAGGTTAGAGAGCGGTGTCTCCTAAGTCCCGAGCTTGTGCAGGAGACTTCAGAGGCTATTGATATCATCAGGCAGAGGATGCGCACAGCTCAGAGTCGGTAAAAGAGTTTTACTGATCGCCGACGTCATCCTTTAGAGTTTGATGTAGGGGACCACGTGTATCTCAAGGTCTCGCCCATGAAGGGCGTAGTTCGATTTGGAGCGAAGGGCAAGCTTGCCCCGAGATTCATATGACCTTTCAAGATCACTAAGCGCATTGGCGCTGTGGCCTATCAGCTTGCCTTACCACCGCAGTTGTCTGGCGTCCACAACGTTTTCCACGTCTCTATGTTGAGGAAGTGTGGGTCAGACATCGTTCCTGTTATTGATTGGCAGTCGTTAGAGGTTCGTGGGGACGCTTCTTACATTGAGTAGCCAGTTCGTATCCTTGATCGGAAGGAGCAGGTCCTCTGGACCAAGGTCATACCCCTAGTGAAGGTTCAGTGGGGTCACCATTCTGCTGATGAGGTATCTTGGGAGCGCGAGGCTGAGATTCGGGAGCGTTATCCCCATCTCTTTGATGATTGATCTTGTGATGTATCTTATATACTGTCTTCGATTTTATATGACGATGCCTTGTTTCCTCTTCTATTATGAGTTATGACTAGCTGCGATGATTGTGTAAATTTCGAGGACGAAATTTTTATTTAGAGGGGAGAGTTGTAAGACCCGTACCCTAGTCCATATCATTTCGTAAGCTTCCGCGATCCTACCGGTCGAATTCTGGCAATCCTTGACTCATATCCGACGTTGCGCACGATCTTAAGCCGAGTCCTGCCTACCGAAGGCGGCTCGATCCGAAACTTGTATCCTAGCGATCGCGTCGTCGCCGCGGTTCCAACGCCGCGACTCGCGCACCAAACCGATACCTAGGTGGGAAGATGTCAGTTAGCGTTCGGTTCGAAGAAACGCCGCACGTTGCGAATCTCGAGGGAATATCTACGAGATGTCCCATCAATCAAGTCAAGTACACCACCTTACCTCCATGCCACCTCACCCAACAATAAGTACAAGTGGCCTCTCTTCCTTTTCCCACAAGTCAAACCTCTCCCTCCCCTCACCATTCCTCCTTTTTCACATTTTCAAATCTAACCATACATTATTAATTACAACACCACTCCCTCCATCCCTTCTTCCTTTAATTTATTTCTTTCTCTCTCTCATTCTCTCATTCCCTCTCTCTCACACGTCCAAGCCTCTCTAAGCAACCCAATCTCCCAAAAACTTCTAAGTGTGGCCCACCTCCTCAACTTCCATCTCAACCGTCCGATCATCATCCGCACCGTTAAAACCCGATCGACGTCCATAAGAACCGTAGGTGAGGAGTTTTCAAGCCAAGGGAGCAAGGAGGATTACAACAAAGTGGGTGATCCACCGTCATTTCTCATATTTTTGGGCCACATGTGGTGGGACCCGTTCGGTGTATGCATGTATGAAATGGAGGGCCCATAGTGGCGGGGTCCCTCCTCTATCTCACCGTGTATCTCTCTCTCTCTCTCTCTCTCCTCTCCTCTCCCTAGAATGAAGTGGGCCCCATCAAATCATGTTAAAATCACTCTGTTCATCAAATGGTGTGGCCCACCTCATTTTCGGCAAAATCCACCATCCGGTGGAAAGTCCATATGCAATATAATATATGGTATTTATTTTATATTAATATATATATATGCACATGCATGGTGGGCCACGATCACATAGGCGTGGGCCACCTACGTGTGGGACCCAATCATGATGCCTGTGTAATACCCATGCCGTCCAGCGTCCAGGGACGCTGGATGTGCTGCTAACATGGGGGTACGTGCACGGACAGGGGTGTGTACTAACAGCTAACAAAAAAAAGTTTTGTTTTAAGGTTTGGGGTGGGCCCCTCACATAGACACCACCTTAATGTATGTTTTTAATCCAGACCATCCATCCCTTTCCTTAGATCATTTTAGGTGTTGAGCTGAAGTTTCAAGATGATCCGATCATCAGGTGGGCCATACCCTCTAAAACCATGTAAAGACATGCCAGAACATATAAAAGTACTCGGTGGGACCCGCCTGAAGTTTGGATGCGGCTGAAACTAGGTCTGGACGTCCAGAAAAGTGCGACTAACATAATGGGTGGGTCGGATTGTGAATCACATCTTGGTGAGCCACAAAAAAAAAAATAGGGGAAATTTTGCACGCAACAAAGCATGGCCGTCTGCAGTGACGTGGCGGACGGTCATTTGGGGCCTCACGGCTCCAGCTGTGGGCCCCCACGTTGATGCGTTTCGATCATCAACACCGAGCATTTGATGGGTCCCCTTTGATTATAGGCTGTCCCCAAAAAAAAAATCAGCCGTATACGGATCTCAAGTCGGCCACACCATCCAAAAATCATGTGAATATATGCCTAAAATATATAAAATTATTTGGTGGGGCCGACCTGAAATTTGGATGCGGTTGAAACTTGGTTTGGATGGTCAACCAGGTGGGACACACATGATGGGTGGACTGGATTTGTAAATCACATTACAGTGGACCCCCAGGTCCACGTGACCTTATAAACAGGATGGCTGGCAAATAAACATTACCGTGGGCTAGGCCCACGTGACCCTATCAACGGGTTGCATGGCAAATAAATATCACGGTGGGCTCCAGGCCCACCCCAGGTCCAGCAACCTTGTAAACATTTTGGGTGACAAATAAATATTTTGGTGGGCCCCTTGCCACGTGGCCTTATCAACAGGTTACATGGAAATTAAATAGTTTAGTGGGCCCCTTGCCACATGGCCTTATCAACAGATTGGATAGTAAAATATACATTATGGTGGGCTTCACGTGAGGCCCACGTGGATATATATGGGCTCATGTACTTAGGCCCATCTTGATGTATTTTTAGGCCCATTATTGAGGCCCACTTGGGTATACATATGGGCCCATGTGTGTAGGCCATCTTGATATGTTTATGGGCCCGTTGTTGGGGCCTACCCTGATATATATTGGCCCACGTTATGAGGCCCATTTGAGGTATTTGTGGCCTATTGTTGAGGCTCACTTTGATATGTATATGGCCTATGTGATTAGGCCTATTTGATTCACATAAAGCTTATGCAATCAGGCTCATTTTAATACATTCTCAGGCCCATGGATGATGGCCCATTGCAATGTACCTAAGGCCCATTGGTGAGGTTCATTGAGGTGGCCCACTTGATGAATATAAAGCCTATGAGATACGGCCCATTTGATGTATTTAGGGCCCAGTGGGATGTACCTAAGGCACATTGCAATGTGCGATTCCACCAGGATTTACTTAATGGTATTTGAGGTGAGCCAAGCCTTGGGGACAATGTTGGTTTGACGTCCACATTGTACGAGTAATGTTGGTTCGATGTCCACATTATAACTCTCCCTAAGGCCACTGGTAGGCCCGTATCTGTTTCATGTAGGCCATCTAGGACCATCTTCATTGAGAGGATAGTTTATTGCTTTATAACATGTTTAACACAGCATCATGATTCATGATCATACGCATCATATGTATGTTTGAGATGAGGAGTGTCTGATCATAGCATGTGCCTTTGGGCAGACTGATTATGGGCTCCCCGATATGTGGAGTTGCCCTACATGAGTGCACGGTATGCACAGGATTGATGCATGTCTGGTAGTATGATTCATGCACTTGCATCTGTATGATTGAGATATGCCCTAGCGACATCAGGGCCATAGGCTCCACAGATATATCGTGGGTGGCTAGTTGGATACTGGAAAATCTTGTTCCAAGCAATTGGGGCGCCATAGATGTCCCTGGGTGAGAGTCCCTGAACCCGATGGTACCAGAGGATGACTCCAACGTCGAGACCGAGTGGATATATGAGCGCACGAGGGCCGAATACCATGAGGCCGCGTCTCCCACTGTGTCGTGGTCGGTTGGAAAGGAGTGGTGGCCTTACTCGCCCGAGAGCAGGGGGCATTACTAGGCTGAGTTTGACCAGCTCGGAAATGGGTTCGCTATCGACGTGCCGGATAGGTATTGGCTGACTATTGGCCAGGCGGATAGTGAGGTTTCTTACGCTCACTTTGACTGTGCTGCTTGGAGAGAGACAGTGCCATTTGGAGTGTACTGAACCCCGGTGATTATCCATACTGAGAACCGTACTGATTTGATGCTCTAGTGAGGAGTTGCATTGGTATGAGGATTGACATGCTTGACTTACATATTGCATCGCATGGCCTTGGTATGGCCGATAGTATTCACATCTTGTACTGCATAGCCTTGGTACGGCTAGTTGCATTTACGTACTCATCAGCGTGATTCCGCATCACTCTGACATTGCATTCTGAGCACGTTTGCACACACTTACACCTCCCTCTAAGCTTTTTATAAGCTTATGTACAATTGATACGTGCAGGTGACGCCAGGCCGCAGCTGTAGTCTCGCCGTTGCTGGAGCGTGTCGCCGAGCTTTTGGAGTTTGATATTACCACTATCTTGTATTTTCCTTTATACGCACTGTATTCAAAGTTTTTATTCATAGTGGATTTTGTGATGGTGTTCTTGTGGTTATTGTTCGTGGGTTATGCTTAGTTATGCTCATTACGAATCAAATGGATTATCAGAAATCCTCCTTGTAGCATCCCAGGATCGGAATCTGGTATATGGGTGCCGGGAGCCAAGAATGGGGTACTACGGAGGCTGTCGGCGCCGGATTCGGCGATCGGGAATCTTGTGAGCCCGGTCTCCTAGTTCGGGGCGTGACAGTTTTACATCTCCGTACGCAGATAGGGCGAACAATAATCCTCCGTGATACTCTTTATGCACCGGGAATGTGTCGGAATTTAATTTCTATTTCTAGGTTATTAGCTGATGGTTTTGATATTCGATTTTCCGGGACAAGAGTTTCTTTGAGACAGAATAACCTCATCTTTGCATGGGGTAATTTAATTTCAGATTTATTTATTCTAGACGTAGAATGTGATAATGAATCTATTGCTTTGTCTGATATGTCGAATGAAACTGTAGTATCTGAATCTCAAAAATGGCACGTGAGGTTAGATCACATTGGAAAGGATCGTATGACAAGACTAATGCGTTCTGGTCTGTTAGACTCCTTATCCAAAGTTGATTTGCCATTATGTGAACATTGTGTGTTCGGGAAGACTTCGAAGAAACCATTTCCCAAAATGGCTAGGTTCAAGGGCACACTAAAGATAATCCATTCAGATATCTATGGACCCTTTAATGTACATGCCAGAAACGGATATCAATACTTTGTCACTTTCATTGACGATTACTCGCGTTATGGATATGTGTATCTCATCTCACATAAATCTGAGACTTTTGATTATTTTCTTAAATACAAAGCTGAGGTGGAAAATCAGCTTGAGAAAAAGATTAAAATCCTTTGATCTGATAGATGTGGCGAGTATACATCTGAATGTTTAAATCATACTGTGAAAACGTTGGAATAGTTCGGCAGTATACAATGGCTTACACTCCACAACAAAATGGTGTTGCAGAGAGAAGGAATAGGATACTATTGGATATGGTTAGATCGATGATGGCACAAGCCAATCTCTCTACCACATTCTGGGGAGACGCACTGTTAACAACCGACTACGTCCTTAATAGAGTCTCATTCAAATCCATTCCTAAGACTCCATATGAGATGTGGTCTGGGAGGATTCCTTCTATAGCCAACCTACTTCCTTGGGGATCTTTGGGTTATGTTTTGCTACCTACTCCGCATAGATGTAAACTTGATAGTAAAACCATTGAATGTGTGTTCATAAGGTACCCTATGCATTCAAAGGGATACGTTCTAGTTTATGAGGACCATAGACGATAGATTGAGATAGAATCCCAGGACGTGACCTTCGTTGAAGATAAATACCCAAGCCGATTGAAGCAAAAGGTTCCAATCCAACTTTTTGAAATATCCGATGTATCTCAGGAGAGTGGGAATTCTGCTTCACAAGACGATGATACTCCTATAGTTCGTCAGAACAATGGCAGGATATCTTAGTCGGCTCCTGAGTTACGTCGAAGCGAAAGAGGATTGATTCCCCGAAGATATTTCGATATTGAAGGGCAAACATTCTCTTGCATTGCAGTTGATGATGATGAACCTGATTTGTATCAGGATGCATTATTATCTTCTAACTCGACCGATTGGGTGAATGCTATGGACGAAGAGATCACTTTCATGGAGAAGAATAAAGTCTGGGAACTCGTTGATTTGTCTTCCAATCGCAAAGTGATAGGTAACAAATGGGTACTGAAGATCAAAAGAAAGGCAGATGATACAATGGACAAGTATAAAGCACGATTAGTTGCTAAAGGTTTTACACAAAAAGAAGGCATTGATTACGATGAGACATTTTCACTTGTTGCAAAGTTCTCCTAAATCCGCATGATCTTGTCCATTGTCACAAGTTTAGACCTAGAGTTATATCAGATAAGACCACATTTTTAAATGGTGACTTGGATGAAGAAATATACATGCAACAACCCATGGGTTATGTGGACAAAAAACATCTAAAGAAAGTCTGTAAATTATTGAAATCTATCTATGGGCTGAAGCAATCTTCAAGACAATGGTACATGAGGTTCCACTTAGCCATCACCATTTTTGGATTCACAATGAGTGAAGAAGGTCATTGTGTATACATGAAACGGTCTGGAAGATCTTTTCTGATACTATCTCTATATGTAGATGATATCCTGTTAGCTGGTAATGACATGCAATTGTTGACATTGACTAAAGATTGGCTATTCTCGAACTTTAAGATGAAAGACCTCGGTGAAGCCAACTTTATCCTTGGGGTAAAAATCATCACGGATCGCCCTAAGAAATTTTTAGGCTTGTCTTAAGCAAGCTATATACAAAAGATCTTAGAATGGTTTAAGATGGAAAATTCAAAAGCTGTTGAAACCCCTATGAATAAAGCTACCAAGTTAGACAGGAAATCGTGTCCCCAGACTGAAGCCGAGAAATTGGCTATGTCCTCAATACCTTATGTAAGCGCAGTAGGGAGCTTAATATATGCTATGCTTTGCACTAGACCGGATATTAGCTATGCAGTTGGCATAGTCAACCGTTATCAGAGTAACCCAGGACAGTCTCATTGACAAGCCATCAAACGTATATTCCGCTATCTCAGAGGAACAAAAGACCTAATGTTGTGTTATGAGGGCACAAGCCTCGAGCTCAAAGGATATTCTGATGCTACTTGGGGTAATGACGCCGACGAGAAAAAGTCTACTTCAGGATATGTATTCTTACTCGGAGGAGGAGCTATCTCATGGTCGAGTAAGAAACAGACATCCACAGCTCTTTCATCTATGGAGGCCGAGTACATTGCATTTTGTGCCGTAGTTTAGGAGTGTGTATGGGTTAGCAAATTTCTATTGAGTCTGGGTGTTGTACCGAGTGTTCGTCAGCCTATTTTGCTGAAGATTGACAATACTTCTGCCATTGACTTCGCAAAAGACCCTAAACACCACCAGAAATCTAAGCACGTTGAGATCAAGTATCATTAATCAAGTGAGAGATAAGAAGGTCGCCCTCAGCTACATTCCTACCAAGGAGATGATGGCTGATCCCATGACCAAACCTATAGCTAGAGATCTATTTCAGGTTCACTTTAGGCAGATGGGATTGAGGAAAGTTTGACAGATGTATTTGTTTTGTAATACATTCGATCTTTCATTAATGAATAATATATCCCATTTATTCAACATTGAACACTAAACTAGGTAAGTAGATCATCAGCATTTACCTTGAGATCATGTAGGATTTCTTTTTTTGTCGGCAGGCCGGTCACCCACTCGCACGGGTTGACCAACCTTGAATGTACAAGAGAGGTACATTTGGGGCTATGTTTATACATTAAGGTATGAACTTCCCTTTATTGTGAATAATAAAGGATGAAGATATGGTGAGTCATATCTACCTACAATCTTATAAAGATCGTAGATGAGACTGATAAAGTCGAATAACATAATCGTACCATTCCGTTACATGCGATCAATTTTATGGCCTGAATTTACAGCCAGGTTAGTTATGAGATGAGTCGTACCTCATGTAGAATAACCTGCGTATTGTAAACCCGACATACACCTAGTATTGTCTACCTTACGACATGGATTGTAGCCACATGCTGGGACCTTTTACCTATAGATTGCTTTGATTCGATTTAATCATTGCAACATGCGAGTAGCCAGTCCCGTAGGTGACTCTTTGTGTCCTTAGCTACCATCCTCTTGTGTATATGAGGATGAGATTGAGTGTCGCTACTTTAGTGTACAATGATGAAAGGTCCTTGATTGGCCAGACTCAGTTACGCTAGGAAAGCGGCTTGATTAATTTCAAATTACACATCTACGTGGGGAAGATCCCATACAGCTACACCAAGTTTCTAGAACTATAAATACGCACTTGAAGACTTATCCACCAACAGTATTGAGTTGTTTTTATTAGACTTTTGCAAACAGTATTTTTCTTAAAAAGCATATATTTATATACAAGTATTGCTTTGAATTGGTTTTAGTCAAAGTTTGTGAAAAATCAAGTTTTCAGAAAAGGGTAAGGATAGGTATGGATTGTTGTACTTGACTTGATGTGTAATGTGAACTTGATTAATTGAATTGATTAATGGGACATCTTGTAGAGATTCTCTCGAAGTTCGCAATGCGCGGTATTTTCTTCGAATCGAACGCAGGCCGACATCTTCTAGCCTGGGTATCGGGTCGGTGCACGAGTCGCGGCGTTAGAACCGCGGCGACGGCGCGGTCGCCAAGGTACAGGTTTCGGGTCGAGCCGACTTTGGCATGCAGGTCTCGGCTTAGGATCGCACGTAACGTTGGGAACAGGTCGAGGATTGATGGAATCTGACCAGTAGAATCGTGGAAGCCGACTGAATAGTACGGTCAAGGATACGAGTCTTACATATCTCCTTCCTTTCCTATAAGAGGGATGCGCTCTCTCTCACATGGAATCATAAGAAACACCGAGAGTATACAAAGAGAAATAGAGTGCATTATAGTTTATCTATTTTGGCTTGTCCTTGGGACGATCTAATCCATATATCACAATTCAGGGCCACTATATACCGTAGGATCAGAGGTGTGAATAGTTCCATCTACTCCAGTAGTAGATAAGCGGGCCGTTGGAGCACAGTTCTTTTGCTTTGTGAGGATTCCAAAATCGTGTAGACCGTCAGATCTTGAGGGCTCACCTTCCACGCTTCCCTTCAGCATTAGCTTTAGATTGTCATATAATATTTGTTAGAATTTGTGTGATCCATCAAATCATTATTGATGTGTGCATATATTTATGTATTGTGTAATATTGTAAACATTTTTTTAAATCTTTGAGTTAATATATACAGATGTGGTCATTTCATGAGAGTACATGCAAAAACACTCAAATTGAATATCACGAGGAGATGTGGGCAATATTTGTTTGTTAAAGGCTTCATCTGCTTCTCACCCAACATGTAACATTAAGCAGGTGTGCACAACATGAGCAATGTTAATTAAGGTGTGTGTACATATAAAATGTACTTTTGCCTTAATTTATGAGATGATCATGACAAGATCTCACACACAGATTAGTTTGATTAGCTTTATTAAATTGTCTAAGCCTATATATTGTCGTGGGGTTGGATGGACCTCTTGTAATGATTGTATAAATGATGAACACTTGGTCATTCATGATGTGTAAATTAAGCCACAATTGCTGTAAGATCAATTTCTCATGCAAGACCAATTTCTTACAAGTGACAGAGATCAAATCCAATTCATTCGCTATGTGAGTATTTATTGCTCTACACTATGTGACAAGGTCACAATGAGGTGACAATATTTTGATGCACATTGTTGAGTCCATGTGTACAAATTCAACTGGGTTAGAAGCACACTGAGAAAGCTACCATATCAAAATCGGGTCATGGAGATGTGTTAGAGGAAATTGTATATGATGATATATGATGGCATCGAACTCAACAGCAAAACTATCCAGCAAGATTCAAAGTTTAAATATGATTTTCTCGATGACATCAAAAGAACACTTCGATGCTATCGAAGACCATTCGATGACATCGAAACTAACATATTTCTATCTTCTTTTTACCATTGCAAATCTTCTCTACATATATAAAAGAGGGGTTTCTTGAAAATTTGGTGAGAAATGGAGAGAGCCTTGTGTGAATGAATACGCATAATTAATACCCCTCTTCTCAAAGTTCTCTTTCCTCATAGAGTTCATAATTCATTGAAGCATTTAAATCTTGGATTGAACAATGAAGTCCAGCATTCATTATTGCTCTAGTAATAATAATTATTGGCAAATCCTTATGTTAGATTGTATTAAATGCTCAGTCATGAAAATCCTTAACTAGCTCATAAAAACTCATAAATATCAAGTTAGGATTCACCAAACCCTTGACATAAAACCTTGACATCTTCAACGGTACATCATCATACGATTACAGTACAAGGGAGCTGAAGATCATTCGCAATTCAAGAAGATCTTCATCAAGTTACTTAATGGGGCTTATCCACTTTAGGTAAAAAAGTATTTTTGAGTGCATAGTGTCTGGAAACCATTCATTGTATAGGATTGGGTTTCAGAGTTTCAAATATCAAACTCGACAAGACCTTGTGTAGGCCTCCGAATGGAGAGTGCATTTTTGTTATCCTTGTGTAAGACTTCATAATTTCTTGTGTAGGACTTCGTAGGAACTTGTGTAGGCCATCGACGGAAGAAAAACATAGACCTTGTGTAGGTTGTGAAGGTTTATAGTGAACATAATTTTAAAACCATCTAAATAGTAAAATCTAGCACACTATGGGAGAGAGTGGGTCAGCCAAGAGTGGAGTAGGCACGTAGCTGAACCACTATACGTCTTGTGTAATGTGGTAAATGACTTAAATATCTATTTTTTGTTTTTTGTTTAACAATATATTTGGTTTATTCTCTGTAACAAACATGTTTGACAAAATGCTTGATTGATGTAACTCGCTAAGTAGACTTTATTTTTTCACTTATTCTTGTTTGTATTACTTTGCATAAGTATTTAGAAGTAAGTGTATGATATATATTTAGTTAAAATTTGAAAAGTCTTATTCACCCTCCTCTAGGACATTAGTTATATCCTCAATCTTCGCTTGTAGTAGTAAAACCATAATTTCAAAATATTTTGCCAATATATGTACAACGTCACCATTATCTGACATTCATGACATCACTTGGTGAAATGATATTGCATCTTTGAACATAGATAGCCAATAATATCCCGTATGGTGTACAGGAGAAAATAAATTTCTACCAGCTTGGTGAGCTCCACATTCTCCTAAATGGGCTTCCTCATATAACATATTCACCTTCTTTCGTGTCTAAGTATTACATCGATATTTCATTATAAGATTTTTTATATAAAACTTCGATATGTATGACAAATTTCTTCACACTTTTCTTAATTTATATCTTTGATGACGGGTCTTCTAGCAAGATCCCATACTTCAGGTAATCTATAAATGGTTGCTGCCAATCATCGATTGTGATTTTTGAACGGGATACTGACTACAACTTCGTTGTTTCAATCACAAGCTCGAGTGATGGTAGGAATCTTCATTCTTCTATCATTACCTGAAGAGGACTCCTAAAAGGACATGAAAGTATTGTAGCCAAATTGGCCAACACATTAGATTTTGCATTTTCCTACCTAGGTATATGGCTGACGTTAAAGTCATAAAAACCCTCTGACAACTCTCTAGCTCGAGACAATAAGGCAACAATTCTGGCTTCTGTATTTCATACTTAGTAGTTAGATAATTTATCACTAGCTTGGAGTCTTCGAAGATTCGTATGACCTATATTTGCATCTCTTATGTCATTTCTAATTCAATGATAATGGTGTTATACTCAACTTCATTGTTCGTACACATGGTGCCAAACATGAAATAATATGGTAGAAAATTACCATGAGGAGTAATGAAAATCACTCTAGCACCTGCACTCGAAGTTCAAGCAACACCATCAAACTACATTTGTTAGGGCGCAACTGGCTCAATTGGTAGCACTTGTTCATTTGGTAACTCATCTGATATTTCTTCGTAATCAGGAATTAGATGTGTTGTTAAGAAATTTGCAACTATATGGCCTTTTACTGCTTTGGACGACATATAAGTTATCTTGAATTTTGAGAAAAGCAATACCACTTAGCTAATCTTTCTAAAAGCATCGGCCGTGTCATGAGATACTTTATCGGATCGACTTGTGATGAGGGTCAAATATTGCATATCAGACCCCAGTTAGTGCCTGATTTTATGTAAATGATCATGCCTAATGTCATAGTTTAATTGTGTTTTTGTTGCAAGATGTAATAAAGAGCGTTGATTGAAAAAGAGTATTAAAATCGTGTATTTGACACTCCAAAGTCACCAAAGATAGGGACGGACTCCAGAGGACCAATATTGAAGAATTTATATGCCAGAGATCTGAGGAAATTAAGCCGTTCACGTTAAAAGAGGCCCGAAACTGGTGAAAAATGCAAGACCGCAGGATTCCCACCATCTGATTGCCTCGAAACTTCATACATGGGATGAGGGCCATAAATTAACCGTAAATATTAAATTTCAGCCATTGGATCACTGAGGAAGTGGCCCAAAGGTCAGATCAGCCCCTTAATTCATTAAGTGGGCTCACCTGATATCTGGAACTACCTCAAATTCGGTCTTAATGCCTTAAATGGGGTGATAAAATGAATGGATGGAGCGGATTTCATATACACATATCCATGGGACCCACACGGACAGCGAACGTGCAACATACATAAGTGCACTGAACGTGCACTAAAAATCCTAAAGTCGGTAAGCAAGTGCTGACCGACTTTCCTTCTTTCAGATTAAAAAACACGGCAGTTGCCGTTTTTGGTTTGAAACAGAGAGTATGGGTTCGCAGTTGTGGGACCCATCCATTGTCCAAATGGACAATCCAAACCATCCATATGATCCAAAGTGGGGCCAAAAACCACACCTAGGTGATGGTATTTTAAATGAAAGCAGAGATCAGATCCAAACCGTCCAAACGCAGGACTGACGGTAGAGAAAAAAAAAGGTGGACCGCATCAAAAGCAATCCAAAAGTAGTCCTTCCCAACTGAATTTCAAGGAGAATTCAATGGTCGGAGTGGATTTCTCAAATGCCATAGAAAGTGGGCCCCACCGACAGCCAACGCAAGAAGAGGAGGTTCTATTTAGCAGTCCGGAAAAACCGGATGCAACTTGGTGATCCAAACCGTGGGACATTCCGGGATCATGATCAAGAAGAGGAGGTTCTGTTTAGTAACCACCGTGGGACATTCCGGGATCATGATCACTGTCGGATTCGTGATCCAAACCGTTCACATGGTGGCAAAGGGGGTCTAGACCCATCCAAGAAGTCGGATTGGAGGGAAGGATGGTCAACCACCCTGAAAACTGGATTTCACGCAGCTGTTCTCCCTTTTCTTACGCATGTAATACCTTGCTGCGTAAAGATTTTTGCGGAAGTTTCTTAAAAAAAAAAAATGTCCAAGCACCGACTGCAGGAACGACCTTTACACCCAGTCGACTACTCTCATGCTATAAAAGAAATAGAAGAAAGAGAGAGAGGAGGAGGAGATTCCAAGGAAGGAGCTAAGCAGCCGTGGAGTGCAAGAGGGTTTCAATTTACTGTTTGGTTTTATTTTATTATTTTTGAGAGATCTAGTCCCATCATGTTGGGCTAAACTCCTAGCTAGGGCTGAGATGAAGCCCCTAATTTGAATAATGCTTTGTATATGTTGATATTATCTTAATTGGATTGATTTGTTTCTTTCTCTAATGTGCTTTCCTGAGATTTCTGTACTTCTCCATTCTATGAGCTTAACCAAAGTCTAGATGTGGATGTTGTTTGGAATATTATTCAAGGTGCTTGTGTCTGACCATGAACAGGTTTCCTATAGAGGAAGAAACAGGAATCGACATCTCTCCATGCCTGACCATGGATGGAAAGATGTGATCCATATGCTTTAAGGAATTATACATTTTATGTGCCCGACCAAGGACATAGAGTGCGCTTTATTTATTTTGATATCAATCTGAATTAGGGTGAATCAATAGGTAAAACAAGGTTTAGGATAATTAGGGGTGGATTCGAAATTCCTAATCTTCTCCTTGATTGAATTTTACTCATTGCTCTCGGTTATTCTCCATAGATTTGTGTTAGTTTACTTAATAGTTCGCTACACTATTTGTTGGATTAGTTAAGAAGAGTCTTAAATTTGAATTGTGATAACCAGTCCTCGTGGGAATGATCTTGTAATACGTACCATATCTACATCTGAGTCGTATACTTGCGAGATTAAAATCATTTAAACCAACCATGTCTAAAAATCTAGATAGATTTAAACCATGTCTGAAAACATCAACTTGCATATATTAGTGTTATATCATGTGATAAATAATAATGCCACAACTTTTATACTACAAAGATCAAGGCTAGGCACATCTTCTCAATAGGAGAATAGTTATTCTCTACCCCCACTAATCTTCTGCTTAGATAGTATAGAGCACTTTCTTTTCCTTGTTCATTCTGTTGAGCCAACAAAGCATCGAGAGAACATTCGCATCCTGTAATATATAAATTTAGGGGTTTGCCCTTTATAGCGTTGTCAACACTGGAGGCTACCTCAACAAATTCTTAATGGAGTCAAATGCATTCTGGCGTGCTTTATCCCACTCAAACTTTACCCCTTTCTTCATGAGGCAATCAAATAGTTGACATCTTCTTGCCAAATTTGATATAAAATGATGAATGTAAGCGAGCTTTCCTTGTAAGCTTTTCAATTCTCGTAGGATCTTTGGCGGAGGCATCTCCTATATGGCTTTGATTTTTCCTGGTTCAACTTGTATTCTTTGATGCCACACAACGAACTCAATGATTTTTTTTTTGATAACACTCCAAATACGCATTTCAATGAATTCATCTTCAACTGCTTCTTTTGGAGTATGTGGAAAACTAATAGTAAATGCTCTCAATGTTCCATATGATTATTTGATCGCACCATCAAGTCATCAACATAGCACTCTACATTTTTATTCATCATGTCATGAAAAATATTTTGCATTGCCCTTTGGTATGTCACCTCGGTATTCTTGAGTTAAAACAGCATGACTTTATAATAATATATTCTCGAAGTTGTTTGGAAAGCCATAGCTTCTTCATTTTCTTATGTCATTCATACCTGGTTGTACCTTAAATATCTATCCATGAAAGGCATGGCTACATATTTTATTGTATTATTGATTAACAATTTTGTGATGGACAGTGGGAAGTCATCCTTTTGAGCATGCCTCATTGAGGTAACTGAAGCCAACACGGACTCTTATCTGCTCATTCTTTTCTTAACAATCATGATCTTGGAGATCCAATTAAGATACTTCACTTCTCTTACGAAGTCTACTTAGATTAGCTTATTCACTTCTTCCTCAATTCACGAAATTAAATCTGGATAGATGTACCGTTGAGTTTGCTTAACTGGCCTCTTCTCTTTGGAGATGTTAAGTCAATGTATTTCCACTATTGGTTCCAAACTAGGTATCTCTGGATATGTTCAGGCAAACCAACTTTCTTTTCTTCTAACATTTCAATGTATCGACTTACTTCCTCTTCTGATAGACTGACACTTATATATGTGTTTTGAGGTTCTTCATTCATCCCCATATTCGCTTCTCGCAGTTCGTTGATTGTATGTTGCCCGCTGTCTTTTATCTGTGTCAGTGTTATCCTAGGGTGAATCACTTCATTTCCTTCATTTCCATCTACTTCCTAATCTAGTCTTACCGATTCTTTTTAATCAGTTGCTTAGAATTCATTAGCCATATTCACCAGTGCAATCTTAGGAGATGCCCCTAGCCTGCAAAGCTTCTCTCATTTCTTTTCATAAGTGCCAACTAGGACTTGCATATATATGTTATTATTCAAGCTCATCGGTTCGTCCCATTTGAAGACGATGGCTTGCATGATTCTTTAACTTGCTTGGCCATATATTTTCAATTCTTTTAATGAGATCTTTTCATCAATTATCATCTTATTGTTTTCACTAATAACTTCCTTCTCTAACACAAAATAAAATAATATTGGCTTTGACCCGAGTACATACTCGTGCCCGATAATTTTAGGTGTTAATAATGTATAAATTGGATGCTTTAAAAATTCGCATCATATATTTTTTTTTTCATTTACATTACATCCGGTTACATTCATGAAAGGTAACCAACTATTCACGAGAATAAAATTGATTATATTTATTATTTCATTAGAATAAAAGAATTAAACAAATTATCAAATGCCCTCTCAATGGGAGCCTATTACATTATCGAGTTCGCAGTGGAAATATAAATAAAACTAAGTCGTAAAACTATCTTCTTATTCATTCAGTGTAATATTTCATGGAGGGATGGTTTTCTAGGTCTTCAATCTGTACATCATCTGTACGGTTGAAGAGGGTCAACGCCCTACTCATAGTGATGGTTATCCTTTAAGATTAGTAGTAATTCAAGATACCATAAAAGTAATGTAAGGGTTCTGATACATCCCGTACTCCATAACTATGAGAGGTATCAATATGCGCAAGCAATCTACATGAGATTCATGTTTAGAAAAGTATATGTGGTTCATCACACTTAGCGATCACCACAGTGTGAAAAATGATTTAGAGTTATCCGGCTCGCCCTGCATCCCATTCTATGGAGATTCACCGGCGTGTCCTACTTTAACATAGATTTATGCAGTTATCCCAAGACTACACAACACGTAACTTGGATGAATTACATGACACGATTTGTTCATGGAGTGACTATTTATGACATCAAATCCCAGAAGTCATGTAACATGCATTGCGAATTACTTATATTGATTTGTGCACCACTACCCAAAATTATGGAATTACGTGTCGACCCAAGGGTCGCTATCCGAACCGCATTATGTTCACGATATTTATTTGATCACTAGAAGTGAGATTTCCAACACAGTACTTGCACCAAAGAAGAAATCAATTGAATCATGGGAGCTTTGGAATTTCAAGACACATGTTCAAGCCTTAAAGGTAGATAGCACAAGGCCAACAAAATAAGGAGGAGAGTAGCAATGGCTAACTCAATAAAGAGGAGAGTGGCATTAGCCAACTCAATAAAGAGGAGAGTAGTAATGACTAACTCAACAAATAAGAGAGTGGCAATGGCCAACTCAACAAAGAGGAGAGTGGCAATGCCCAACCTAATAAAGAAGAGTAGCAAGGGCTAACTCAACAAAATTGGTAAAAGCAAGGGCAAGGTTTATATCCATCGCTCCATGTAAAAATAATGAAGATCACTCGTAATTAACATCATCCCATAATCCCAAAGAGTAAATAATTGTTGGTGATAAATTAAACAATTGTAAGGAGAGAATCATAGTAACATGAGAACATGTAAAAAAGGCAAGATTATATCAACTTAAATCAAAGTAAGCTTAAAGGATTCCCTCACCTTTTACGTCAAGATGTACTATTTAAGATTTCATGTACATACTTTTGAATCCTGCTTAGATCACTAAACTTGACTTAGTTAAAGTTGACATTAACAACTTATTCTTCTTGATCGTTTTGGATACATGTACTTTAGACTTAATTTCTATGATAGATCACGAAACCTTTCTTATAGTTCAGCATATACTTCCGCTGAGTTAACTGAGTTTGGCTTGGCTAGATGAACTCCTACCACTATGGCTAGGAATTAAGGTTTGAACTAAGGATTTACGAGAATATGGGTTGTTATGCCCCAGACTCAGTGACAGGACCCACAAGGAACCCGATAGTCGATTCCAGCTGTAACAGCCTCCGTAGTACCCCATTCTCAGTTCCTGGCTCAGGTTCCAATCCTGGGATCCTAGAAGGAGGATTTTTATATCACAATTCCAATACAATTGAGCATACCCAAGATCATAACAAGTAAATCTCAGAAAACATAGCCATAAGGAACACATTGCAAGATCCACTAAGAATTTTAAACTTTACAGAATACAAGGCTCAGAAGGGAAATACATAGATAGGATAAGGAAATCTTCAAAAGGTCTTCAGTACGCTCTTCGCTCCTACCCTGCTACTGCTACTGTCTAGCCTCACTTGCACGCATCAATCGTGCATAAGCTTATAAAAAGCTTAGAGGGCGGTGAAGGTGTGTGTCAATGATGCTCAGAAGAAGATAGGAGAGAATACAAAGGAAACATGAATGATACTAGCCGTATTGAGGCTAAGCTATGAATGCGGTAAGCCGTACCAAGGCTATGTAATGTAATACATGAGTACTGGACGCCATGCCAAGGTGATGCGACATGAGGCTTATAGAGCCAATACCAATACAATGCGAAGTAATGTCAGTCCTCATATCCAAACCATATATCAAGTACATTTCCATCATAAGAAAACTACCAGGGTCAAGTATACTGTAGAATGATTGCTGCTCTCTAAGACCCATATTGTCACGCCCGAAACTCGAAAATTGGGCTCACAAAGTTCCCGATCACCGAATTTGGCGCCGACAGCCTCCGTATTACCCCATTCTTGGCTCCCGACACTCATATGCCAGATTCCGATCCTAGGATCCTACAAGGAGGATTTTCAGCATAAATATTTTTTTTGCATATAATAAAAAGTATAACCCAAATACAAACAATAAGTACAATGTAAAAGGGAAATACAAATAGGTGTCAAAACTCCAGAAACTCTGTCGCTCGCTCCTGCCTCAGCTCGACTACGTCCTTGCATCACCTACACGCATCTATCATGCATAAGCTTATAAAAAGCTTAGAGGGTGGTGTCTGTGTGTGCGTAACGTAGGTGCCAAGTATGCAATACAAGTCCATAAATCATACAATGTCGAAAATACTATCAAGTTCATGAATCATATGATATCAGGGTAAACAGAAATACTGACAAGTCCATGAGACATACAATATCAGAGTAAGCAGAAATATTGATAAGTCCATAAGATATACAATATCAAAGTATGAAATACAGGGTCATGGTAATCCAAATGCCATATGTCGGGGATGCAATACAACATGTGGTGCATGAGAAATGACCAAGCTAGAATGTGAAGTCGGGATGATAGTACGTGGTTTCGCAGGCTATGGAGTTCATCACAAGGGGATTCTATCCAAAGCAGTCCCATACCTAGATTTGAATAGCCAATCTCAATGTGGTAGACTCTTGATCTTGGATTGATCGCACGCCCCAACCGAAATCCTGGCCATTGCGAAGGTACACATAACAATTAGTTGCACACCACCAGCCCGAGTGGATAGTTGATGAATGAATGAATAAGTCAAATGCTGAGTATGCAAACCCCTGCACAGTAGCCTGCCAACCACTGGTAGCTCACCTAGGCCCTTAGGCCCCGCCTACATCAGTGTCCACCCACGTGTGCAATAGTGACGGGGTATCATAATACAAGCACCGAACAACTCTGAGATTATGCCAGTCCTCATATCAAGTCCACAAATCAATATAGTTCCTCTCTTGAAAATCACCAGGGTCAAATACACTACCTGCTGACTGCCGCTCTTCTAGCCGCATAACCTAGCGAGTGTAAGAGACCTCACTACCTGCCAGTGGACAACCAAAAACAACAAGACACGATGGTAGTGGAACCATTTACGAGTTGGTTAGACTCAGCCTACCTATTACCCCCTCACTCAGGCGGGTAAGGCCGCACTCCCTCCCAATCGACCATGATACAGTGGGAGATGTGGCCTAATGGTAAAGGCACCGATGCTCATCTTTTCCACTCGGTCTTGGCATTGGAGCATCTCCTGGTACCAAGGAGGTTCTGGGACTTTCACCCAAGGACATTCTACCTGCCCACAGTGCTAAAACCAAGCATTTCCAATGTCCCAATCTGGTCATCCATGATGTGCCTGTGGAGGCTACGACCCTGATGACGTTAGGGCGAATAATAACCATGTCATGTAAATGCGAGATGCATGAATCATACCAATCAGCCACACATCAATCCTATGCATACAACACGCTCATGTGGAACATTCTCGCCTATCAGGGAGTCCCATAAACAATCTGCCCAATGGCACATGTTATGCTCAACCACTCCTCATAATAAACATGTGGATGATGCGTATGGGCATGTATCATGAAGTGTACCATGCATGAATATAAACACATACATCATGGTGGGCCTATATAAGGTAGCCCATGGCCCATAATAATGAATTGATGGTGTGCACATAATCACCCACATATGGTGGGCCTCACGCGTTACAATTTTGGTCCTCACCCATATAATGGGCCTCATGCATATAATGGTCCTCACGCATATGATGGGCCTCATAGATCACAACTGGGTCTCATACAATCACAATGGGCCTCAAACAATTCACAGTGGGCCTCATATAATCATGATGGGTTTCACATGGTCACAATGAGCCTTATACAATCACGATGGGCCTTATATAATCCCAATGAACCTCACAATGACTTTATACAATCATAATGTTATGCTAGCATATACTCAGTGCGTATACTAACATAGTCGTAGTCAATAATCGGCCTATATATGACGGGGTCCGTAGAAGGACAACAGATCTAATCTATAACATGAGGATCAGTTCTCAATAGTGGATATACTAAACCTAATACCACAAATTTTTTTATCTATGGCCAGAGGTGATGATACATTCTCCTCATAACAAGGATGGGTCTAGATGGCCTACTCATGGGCCTAAGAGTGGGCTTCCAGGTTTGGGTACTTCTACTAGCATCACTGGGGACCCAAAAAATTGGAATAGCCCAATAAGGTGAGATAGATCATACTAATAATAGTGGGGCCCATCGATTTGGGTTAGCTCACTAAGGGAGAAAAGAGAATGAGTCTAATACAATTACAAGGGGCCTCATACCACCTCAATGGCTTGTATCATGATGTTATACTAGCACGTACTCATAGTCAGCATTGATAATCGGCCTATACACAAGGCGGGGTCCATGGATGGACAGAGATCTAAACCATGGCATAAAGATCGATCCTCAACTATGGATATACCAAATCCGACATCGCAGGTCCTACCCTTTACGGTAATGATATACTAAATTTGAGTTAGCTCACTAAGGGGGAAATGAGAATGGACCTAACAATGGGCCCTAGGGATGGTCATAATGTGGACATTCAACCTTCATTGCCCTTATAATGTGGACTTTTAACCATCATTGCTCCCAAGGTGTAGCCCACTTAGAGCCTATCCCATATTGGGATCCATAATCTTTATATCAACTAGGAAGATGGATGGGCATCATAATCATCATCACATACATCATGATGGACTCACATATCACGATTAGGCCACATAAGTGCAATGTAATCGGCCATACATCACAATAGGCCTCACCCAAGGGCCTCACATACTCCACATTGGGCCTTATACAAGGGCCACACATACTCCATATTGGGCCTCATCTCATGGGTCTCATCTCCATCATAAGGGGTCTCATCACATGGGCCTTATTACATGGTCCTTACATACATCATAATGGCCTCATCATATGGGCCTCATGAAATCAGCCCATGGCCTAGGAACAATGGGTAGAAAGTGTGTACATAACACATACAATTGGTGGGCCATACAATGCAATGGGGCCCACGGCCCTAGAAAAATAGTTGAACAGTGTGGGTATAATACACACACATCATGGTGGGCCCTGGGACATTAAAATCAAGTCAATCTGTGGCTTATGTGTGCCACACCATGCACACATGTTGAGAGGTTACCTTCTATTAAATCATCCATAATCATTTGTTGGGCCCACCAAGCCATGGTTCACAAATCCAGCCTATCTAATAAGTGTGTCCCACTTGGTTAAGGGGTCAGACCAAGTTTCAGATGCATCCAAATTTCAGGTGGGAACTAGCGAGTGCTTTATGTGTGTTAACATGTCATCACATGATTTTAGATGGTGTGGGCCACCTGAGTTCCGTGTACAACTGATTCTTGGGATATCCCAATAACTAAAGGGGACCCATCAAATGGATGGTGTGGACGCTCGAAATACATTATGGTAGGCCTATGGCTGGGACCCACGATCCCTGTCCATTATTACAAGCAACACGACACTGCTTGCTGCAACGTCCTCTGGATGATGGCAGCAGTAGCGTCAACATATTTATTTATTTATTTATTGTGTACTTGCAGTTTTTCATAAGTGGGGCCCACATCAGGAGGATCCACTCCGCTGGTTGGGTTCTCCAACTTGTGACGGGTCTAACAAGCCCCTTATTCAACATTTTTTTGGCATACAGAAACATCACAGCGGGCCCTAACAATTTATCATTATTAAAAACAGTCTACTTGATAATGTGGCCCACTAGAGATTTGAATTAGCTTGGTCCTTCGGGTCAACACCTAAAATAAGCTGGGGAGTTGGATGGACGGTGTGGATACAATGCATATGTCAGGTGGGGTCTACATCTAATGGACTGGATGGCAAGGATGAATCACTTATATCAGTGGGTTCCAAGTGCACCGTCTGGGAATGTACGGTGTGGGTATTCACATACATCACGTGGGCTCCAAGTGCACCGTCTGGGAATGTACGGTGTAGATATAAAATACATACATCCATGTGGGCCCCACACGTAAGCCATGGTGGGGTCCACGTCCAATGGATGGACGATTGAATAAAACATGTATACGGTGGGTCCCATAGGGACGTGGGCCACCCAGGATGGTGGGCCAACTACTAGGCCTTCTACAAACATCTCAGTGGGCCCCAGAAAAGTTTCAATAGTGGGCTTCAGCCCATAGGAATGGCCAATAGAGTGGGCCTGCCTATTGGACAGTCGACCAGCTGGCCACTGGCCTTGGATGGGCGTCCCCCAGATGGACGGCCAGGGTAAAAAAATACATGCGTGGTGGGTCCTACCCCCACACGTGTCCAAATAGATGGATGTCATATATATATAAAACACGTACATCAGAGAGGGTCCCACCCAACCACCATCCAGATGGACGGATGAATAAAACACATACCTCATCTAGTGGGCCACTGTACGGACGGTGCAGATACAGCACTGCATCATGGTGGGTCACTGCACATACGGTGCAGATACAACACTGCATCATGGTCAGGGGTCCCACAGACCTACTGACATCAATACATAACAATATAGCTAGTGAGGTGGCCAGGCCCACCGTTCAGATGGGCGGTCTGGACATAAAACAGATAGACGGTGTGGGTGTAAAACATATATATAGTGGGTCCCATCCAAATGGACGGATGGCGTGGATGGGATCCATACATCAGGTGGGTCCCAGATGAATGGTTAGGATATAACACGTCCCTCATAATCGGTGCCCACGGTACTCCTGACGTCAGTACGACAACTGAGGTAGTTTAGCCAATCTCCGTCCCACCTCAGTGGGTCCCTCATGGGGCCCACTATAATATAATATTAATATTAAATATATATATATATATATATATATATATATATATATATATATATATATATATATATATCAAAGTGTGTACCACCGTCCAACTGCTGGATGGTGGATACAACACATACATCAAAGCAGGTCCCCCACCGTCCACACCCCACGGATGGTGAAGATGCAACAGATACATCAGGTGGGTCCACACGAGTGGCCCACCAACTTGGATGCAAGCTGATATTTGTAATTTCGCTTTAATCAAAGGGTCAGCAGTAAGGTGGGCCTGGAGGTTAGGCAGTAACTTGCTGTTGCACATGGAACATTGGATCTGCCTCCTGGTTGGGACCCATGACATGGCTAGCATGGGGAAAATGGATGGACGGTGTGCACATACACATTTACAATAAGGTGGGGTCCATGCCAGTTTGATCCTCACTGGATGGACGGTTGGGAATACAAAACATACATCAAGGTGGGGACCACACGTCAGTGGGCCACTCCACTCTACCAATGGATCAAGATGATCTGTCCTTACATCCACCCCTGCATGACTGTCAGTCAGGTTAGAAAAATGGACAACATACTATTCAGATTGCTGGACAGTTGGGAAGTCACACATGCATCATGATATGGTCCACCTGGATGGGCCATACAACGTCTAGATCAAGGTGATATTCATGTGTTCTCCCTTGCATTTGAACCATGCAAAACAGGGCAGCAAGGTGGGCCAACCAACGTCCAGAAAATGGGACAGTCAAGCTATCCCACCTGCTGGATGGTCTGAACCAGTTGAGCACACACATCAGGTGGGCCACATTTACATGGAGAGAGAGAGAGAGGCACCCACCTCTAGATCTTGAACTCCTACTTCCTCCAATAGATCTTAGAGCTCTAAGGAGGTTGATTTAACGGTCGAGATGGAGTTTGGAGGGCTGGATTGAGAGATATCTAACTAGAAGGTGGATAGAAATGGGAGGGATGCCATGGACGTCCAAGCTCCTCTCTTGCTACGGGAGAAATGAAGAAGAAGAGAGAGAGAGAGAGAGGGGGGGAAAGAGATGGGAGAGAGAGTGAAATGATGGTATTGTAGGGTGATGATGACTAGCTAGTGATTATTACATGCTAGGGGTCATCATTGCTTGTAAGAAGGGTTGACTCATTATTACTTGTAAGATCATGACATCACCCACTTAGGAAATGGTGTCAGTGGGTCCCGTAACGTGTTGTCCATGGTCATTATACTGTGCGGGCCACAACTTATGATCTAAGCGTCGGATTGACGTACGAGATGCGATGTTGGAACTGCAATGGTATAGGTCTTGGGTCAAGCCGACTTAAAATTACAGGATGTGACTTAGAGTCGTGCGCAAACACTGTCTACATGTCATAGGTTGTCGGAATTTGACCTGGAGGACCGTGAGATCTTACGGAACGAAATGGTCACTAGGACATAGGCCTAACACACAGTCAAACAAGCGTAAGAGACCTCACTACCCACCTATGGATGGCCAATCACCAGTGCGGCTCGACGGTAGCGGACCTATTTCATGAGCTGGTTAGACTCAGCCTCGCTATGCTCCCTCACTCAGGCGGGTAAGGCCAAAGCCCATCCCAACCAACCACGTTGCAGTGAGAGTTGTGGCCTAATGGTATAAGGCTCTCGTGTGCTCATGTTTTCTACTCTATCTAGGCACTAGGGCATCCCCTCGGTACCGTGGAAGTTTAGGGGTTTTCGCCTAGGGATATCCTATGCACCCCAATGCTCAAGTAACATTTTTGGTATCCAAATGCGGTCATCCACAATATACCTATGGAGCCTACAACCCTGATGAAGCAAGGGTGAATATCCATATGCTATGCAAGGCCAGATGCATGATTCACACAATCAACCATGCATCAATCCCAAGCATCCACCGTACTCAAGAGGGTAAACTCCATCCCTCGGGGAGATACCAACATGTCCTACACAATAACACAACCATGGTCAAACATACCTCAACCAAGCATACATTTGATGCATTTAGGAGTGGGCCATGAAGATGAATAAGGGTGCCAATGAAGTGAATGAGAGGATGTACTCTCTATCTAACCATGAAGGGTCTAAGCACTTAACCAATTCCTCATAAGGAATATAACCTTTAGTGGAGCCCATTTACCTGGGGTAACCCACGAGACTAAGCATACAAAGCTAAGGCCTGAATAATATGGAAACGGGCCTAGCAAGGGATTAAGGTGGGCATTCAACCACACTTAACAACTAATGGACCTAGAGGGGTTTAAATGGGGACTTTCAACAACCATTGTCCCAAGGCATCTAATCCACAAACCCCATAAACATAAGGCCCAAGGCCCATATCCAAACCGTATGTACATAGGTCCCACAAAAGGCATAATAAAGTAGGCCCAATACTACCTCTAACAATCATGACCCAAGGAGGGGAACCAAGGCCCAAAGCCCAAGCCCATTGGCCACAAGACCCATACATTTAGGTGAACTTAAGGGGCAGCCCAAGGGCACAAATACATGGCCCAAAAATAAGTCTAAGTTGGGTGGAATGGGCCCCTTTATATCAGCCCAAAAACTAACACATTTAAGTGAGCAACCAAGGGCCTAAAACTACCTTCATCTAGCCCACAACTCCATCTAAATGGTGAAAATCAGCACAACATATGGCTGGGCCAAGGTGGGACATTCCAGCCCACTCTAGGCTCACTAGGAAGTCCTAAAAATCTGGTCATACTTGGGTCCACAAGGACCATAAAAAGGAGTAGCCAAACTATGCACTAATCAAGCCCAAAATATTACCAAAATACGTGTACATCATGCACCCCAGCTTTCTCAATAAGGTGGGCCCCACATCTCATACAATTGAGTTCAAAACAATATTCATTTGGGCCCTTACTAAATTTTCAGGCCATCAACAATTTGGGCCTGCTGAAGCCCAGATACTTGTTGAAACATGTGAAAAATATTTCCATAAGGGTCAGCAATATTTACAAGGGGGCCCCACAAATGGAGAAAGAGGTGGTACACACAGGAGCAGCCCATTGCTTGGGCATCCCAAGGCCTGGGCATCCTAGCCCATACACACATCAAAGTGGGCTCCACACATCCCTGAGGTGGTCCCACATGGGACGTCCACCTGGGGTGGTCCCACACTCCACGTGGGCCACCATAGAGGGGGGAAATGGCGTGGACACAAAACATACATCATGGTGGGCTGGCCCATGGACGGTCCACCATGCTGGACGTCCAATAGGGGACGCTGGTCCAGCTGGTTGGCCCCACAAACATGGTCCACATGGACGTCAGATACATCAGAGGTGGGCCCCAGTAAACATATACAAGTCCAGCTGGGCTGGGGCCCAAAATCAGCTACAACTCAAGAGGACAGCAAGGTAGCAGAAAATTCTAGCAATGTATGTTGTTGTACCAAATTTGGGCACCCCAATAGAGTGGGTCTAGGACCTCTACAAATCTAGAAATTTAGAGCCAAGGTCCCTCATAATGTATACAACAAGGGAAAGTCCATAAAGATAGCTCACCATCAGAGAAAATATTTTTAAATTATGGTTTTATGTGAGACAATGTTGCTGGAATTTACAGCAAAAAAAAATCCAGCAATATACCCATATTGGCACACTCTTTTGGAGACTCAAATGAGATCAGTTGAGGCTGAAATTTGGCATGCTTATAGGTGGGACATACACCTTCAAAAGTTATATATTACTTGGTACAAAACTTCCCAATAAAAGCCCCAAAATCTAGCCTCAAGTTGACCCAAAAATATGCCCAGATAGTTCTGGACAGTAACATATAACTGAAAAGAATTAAATATAAACATTATTTGAAATGAGATTTAATCCTAGAAAATCATAGGATGGACCACCCCAGTGGGCCCCACAAACATTCAGACCTTCCCCAATAACAAAAACCCCTTACATGTGCCCCATTTAGGTGGATTTTTGGGGCCACATGTCCAAGGTGGACTGTCATGAATGTCCAACCTCCATAGATGGTCTAGATTTCGTTGGTCCATAAGGTGGGCTACACAAACATGATCAGAGGTTATCTACAAGGGAAAAATAAAGATTTGGCCACAAGATAAGGGTCTTTACCATATTGAGGCCTTTCCCTTCATCACACATGCATATACATTCCATTATACAAAATACACAAGACATAAATGGATCATATGATTCCTACTTGGGATCTATGATGGAGATCCAATCTCCATCAAGGATCAAGAGTCTAGATGACCCAAGAATCCTTGATCAAAGGAAGAAAAGACCATGAAGGGGTCCATGGAGAATGACCCCTTGCATGTAACATACATGCAATGTATGATGGGCTTCAAGCCACATCCATGGAGTCTTGGGGCCACCACCATCTCTTGATGGGCCCCACATTCTCCAATCATGAAAAGAAAAGATGGAGAATATCCAAAATATAAAGAAATCTAAAATAGAAAAATACATGCACTCACCTCTAAAGATCCAATCTCCAAATTTACATCAACATGATCTTCATGCTCCAAGGAAGGGGTTCATAAGGTTGAGATGAGTTGTTGAAGGCTAGATTAGAGGGGATTTAAGGGAGAGGGGCTGGAGAAATGAAGAGGGTGGGAACATCCATGGGTTTACTAGAAGGAGAGAAGAGAGAGTGAAAGAGAAAATGAGAGGGAAAGGAGGGCTTGCTAGAAAAGAGAGAGAAATGATTACTTCTCTCTCCTTGGATAAACAAAACTATGATGAGGCTATGGTGATACAAACAATATTGTAGGCTCATAGGTTTTCTAGGTGTAGGGTGTAGGCTTGTTAGAGAGCCTAAACCTAGGGAAGACATCATCACATGGGAAAGTGTGTTGTGTTAGGTTGGGGTCCACCATCACACACAATCAACAGTCCAAATCGAGCATGGCCCATAACTTAAGATGTACACGTCAGTTTCACACATGAGATGTGGCGTTAGAACCGCGACGCCGATGCGAATATAATGGCATAGGTTTCGGGTCAATTCGATTTGGCTCAATGAGACCGGACTTAAGGATTATCGTAAACACTATTCATAGGTCACGGGTCGCCGAAATTCAACCAGTAGGATCGCGTGACCTAAAGAAATGGTGTGCACACTTAGGTTAGGGTCTTACATGGGTTATAGAAAAATATGGGTGATTTACCTACTTCTAGAGTGGCGATTTCGACTCTTGACCGAATCTGAAACAATTCTTGACTCAGTGAGTCGAGGTTTAGTTTATAGGTCCAATTTTCTCATGTCCTCCCTGTCTGGTTTCCTCTCTCTAAAGATGTTCATGTTATGGGTGATCTCCTCACTGATCCTAGCATTTTATATAACACTTGCAAGGCGCAAGCATCTCACGATCATTTAGACTTTGAGTTGCATCGTGTAACAATGTGGGAAGATACCTTACGCAGTTCCTAGTTAGTTTACAATTCCAACTCTCTATCATTTAGCTAATATGCGTAATATGATCGCAATTAGAATTTGGTAATAACCTATTAGTTGCATGGGCCTTCTAATGGTCGTATTAGGTCACATGATCGAGGTCTATCCAATGGGTTCTTTTGGCTAGTTAATTGGAGAAGATTGCCCAACCTTTTATGGTAGATTCACTCTCTATGGATTTTTCTTCGAGTTGTTTCTTCTGAATGATCCAGATTGACCAACCGATGCTCCACGGGGCCATAAATTTATGGTTCAGATCACTTTACTTGGTGGTTCGCACAGGAGAAGTTTCGGTTTGCATAGAGAGAGTTTTCGCATAGTGTGGCTCAGTTTCAAGAAAAACGATAGAGGCACCATGTTTATCCTATTTTTCTAGACTCTATTATCATTAGAGGAGTCAGAATCCTCCCAGGATTATTTGGAAGGCTGGGATTTGTCGTAAAGGTGTTGTCTTTGTGTGGAGGTTTCAGATTATGTTGCTGCTCACGGACGTGGAAGGCACAGTTTTCAATGTCATGCGTTGCAAGGTTTGTAGTGGATGGAGGGTACCTAGAGGGACCACTTTGATCATCTTATTACAGGTCCAAATGGATGTATTTCATTAAAAATTTCAGGTTCATTTCGATTGCAAGAGTGGAAATCGGACGTTTCTTGTTTGAACATGTTGTTATCGCTTACGGAAGACTTTAGCTTTCAATTGGATTGTGAAGGATAGGTGGGGTCCATTAGGTTGATTTATAGGAAAATCTACTCCCTTCATCATCTTCGGTACATTGCGTTGGCCTATGGGGCCAAATCTGAAGTCAATCGGAGTATTTGATTAGCTTATCTCGAAGCTCTCCTAGGGGTTGCCAGAAATGGACTTGATCTAGATTAATGGTTCACACTCAATGATCAAGTCCTAATTTTAGAGGAAGTGTGTAGTCAGGATAGGCAAACGATTGGACAAAAGTTGGTGGTTGATCGATGGTGGGAAAAGATTTATCTAAAATTTCACCTTTCGCATTAAAAAGAAGGAATTGACTTCCACGTTCAACGATGTAAGATCATGGATTGGGGCCTAAATTTTGTATGATATGGTAGTCATATGAGACCAAGGTGTGGTCCAAATTTGAGCTACGATGGACAGAAGGAAGTGGTTAAATTTGAAGATATAGGTTTATACAGAGTTGGTAAGCCCTAAAAGGATAACTTCACGCCTAAGTAAAATCCTACAAAAGTGGAGACTTCATATTTCATGTTTGGTCCCTATAATGTGAAATATAAATCATTCATATGAATGAAAATACCCTACTATGACTACCTACGAACTTTTCTCACTGATGGAGACCAAAATCAATGGTTAAGGTCAGATTTGTCAATTGGGCCACTTCTGTGATGGTCTAATGGCTAAAAATCAACATAGATGGTTAATTTATGATAATTAGGCCTTGTATAAAATTTCACATGGAGCGGATCATGAGAACCATGTGATTTGGAATTTGAGGGTATAGGTTAATGACATTTTTGTAATTATTGTGGATCTAAGAGTTTTGTGAAATCTAATTGTTCTACATGGTTATATGCCCATTTCTAAACATTTCTTACAAAGGAACTTACATATAAATCATTATGGATAAAAAGTTATTCATCGATTTAGTCAATGGAAGGTACATGTATCAAAACATATGATTAACTGTTAGATTCATCTTGGTGAATAGATGTAGGGTTAGGATAGCTTAATTGGTATTGTTCACATATACATATTTGGTTAAACTTCATGGTAACACTTGAGAACTTTCAATACTCGGGTATTGAAAGTTCGCGGTGTTACATGGCTATATATTTTCAATTCTTTTAATGAGATCTTTTCATCAATTATCATCTTATTATTTTCACTAATAACTTCTTTCTCTAGCACAAAATAAAATAATATTAGCTTTGAGTTGCTAAATCTTGGTAGCACACAAAATCTACTCGGTGTAAGCAAAAATGGTTTAACCTTTTCTAGTCGTGGCACAAGTACTGTGTAATTTGTTTGCAGGACTTTCATTTATTCTGGTAATAACATTATTAAAGGATGTTACCATGGAATCTCAAATGCTTTGGAACAAAATAGAATTTTTTTTCTTTCTTGATTCTGTCATGTTGGACTTGTGAACTTTTGGTTGTTTTGTGTCTTTTTTCTTTGTAATCTTGGCTAAAAAAAAAAAAATCTATTTCAATACTAAAAGCATCATTATCATTAGGTTTCAAACTTTTCCCCATTCGCACTTTTCGTTTCTTCTTTGGTAAATTCATCATAGTATTGTGCATCTCTGAAGAAAAACTCTACTACCATGTATGGTTTCATGTCTACCATGATTCTGTCCTGGATGCTATCTTGATAATACTTAAAACATTGATATGCCGTGGAAGAGACTATGCCCTACCTATGCATCCATGGTCATCCATGAAACAAATTGTAGGTTGTCACTGTATCAATCATGTGACACACAACCTTTGTAATAACATTTTCAATTTTTAGCATCAATGTGATCATTCCTAACACTTTCTAACCATTTTTATTGAACCCCTATATCATCATTCTGCTCTCCTGTAAATGAGATCATTGATATCCCAATTTGATGAGCATATTTAACGGTGTTAAATTCACTGTAAAGCCATTGTCTAACATTATATGCTTCACTTGCTTCTCACGGATGCACCCATGACCATGAGTGGTCGATTGTGTTCTTTCTCTCCCATCATTAGGTCATCATAAAAAAAAAGTGATAATAGACATACAATTGGTCGCCTCTATCTTCTTTGACATGGCATCCCAACTTGTACTATCATTTTTTCCCACTCATGTATCTTTCATCTCGGCAAATAATGCTTCTCTCACCACATCATCTGACAAAGCTCGAATCAATGTCTACATGAAGTCCTTAGATAGTCGCAAGGTGTCATATACACTTAGTCGAGTAAGAATTCTTTTCAAGTAACTAATTGTTGAGGATCAAATATTAAATATTAGACCCCATCTATTACTTGGTTTTATGAACATGATAATGCTTAATGTTCTATTTTAATCATGTTTGTGTTGCAAGGTGAATTTAAGAGCTTGGATTGAAAAAAGATGTTAAAAGTATGGATTTAATACTCAAGAATCACCAAAGCCAAGATTGAATCTGATGAAACCAAGAATGAAGAATGCACATACTAAAGATTCAAGAAAATCAAGTCAAGAATGAAGAAAATTGGAGTTTTGAAGTGAAATTGTGTAATCCTCGACCAGTCCTGGCCTCTGCTCGACCAGTCCAGGCTACGCATGACCAGTCCTGGACACCACTTAACTAGTCAAAGCTCGACCGGTTGAGGTTCCTCAACTCGAACTCTAGTAAGTAAAACAACTAAATTTCCATCCTGCTCAACCAATCAAGGGTGTCCCACGACCGATCGAGGATGGCCCATGACTGGTTGAGGACATCCCACGACTAGTCGAGCGTTAAGCAATTTTTACGCGGACTATGTAAATTTGAGACAGTTTCCAGAAATTTCCACTCGGTACAAAAGTGTAAGACCTAAAACTATAAATAGGGGTCCTTAGGGCACTCTTAGGCAACATCTAAGGTTTGAGGAGTGGAGCAAAGGCGTAGAGAAGCCGTTGCCAAGAGTTTTTCTTCATTTTTCTTAGTTATTTTTATGCTTTTCTTAAGAGATTCTAGTTTAATCATGTTTATGGTTGGCTAAACCTCTTAACTAGGGCTAAGAGTTGAATCTTGTAGCGTGATGAGATGTTTTTATTGCTTTGATTCATGTTTATATTGAACTCTCTTTTATTCTAGTTCGATTATAAAGAATACTTTCAGTTTTTAATGGTTTGTTGTGACTCAAATTACAATAGATTTGTGATAGCTTGAGTATGTTCTTTTCATGTATTGAGATTGTGAAATTAAGAAATTCCGTTGTTCACCATCATCCCATGGGCATGGTTGGGTGATGGAATCCTTCTAATCTTTATGATTCTCTTATTATTGGTTGTGGGATTGGTAAATCCTGTTATTTGTCTTGTCTCCTGGGCATGGTTTTGTGATGGAATTACTTCCAATTCTCACACCTCTCATCCATTGAGAACTAGGTCAAAGGAAGTTCAAATTTGATTTTACCGAGATATCTTCCAATTGGATATGATTGGACTCAAATTCCAAACATGTGACTTGAATCAAGCATAGATCTCCCTGATCTCTACAAGTGGATCCTTGGAAACCCTAGTTTTCCACCTTTGAATTTATAAGTTTTAGTTAAATAATTCACAATTACTCTCTCAATCAATTCGGATTTAGATAAACATCTTATTCTAGTTCTAGTTCTAGTTGCTCTCGGAAGACACACTAGATTAGTCCCTGTGGATTTGACCTCGGTCTCACCAAGATTATTACTACATTGTGACCCTACACTTGGGGTTATGAACACTAATGATATTATAAGGTACTCTTAATGCTGACTGTACTTCGGCGGGTACCATTTCATCTATCTTTCTCCTCTCATCACATACTGATTCTTTTTCTAGGGAACCTTCTGAGATATCTTCCCGTGATATTGTCATGTCATAACTCCTATAAGGGCTTGCTATTGATTTCCCTAATCGCAATGTTACTATATATGTTTCTTCAATACCTTTCAAGGGAGAATTAATTGACTCTTACATTGGCTTTACTGTCGTTACATTACAATTCTCATGGAATTGTCTAACCAGTTCTTTCAACAATATCTAAAAAGTGTCTAATAGCCTTGTATTCTTTGGAAGCAACTCGTCATTGAGGATAGTTGCTCAAATACATTCCTTTCCATGATAGCTTCAGATATAGTCAATGAGAGGTAGCAAGAGCGTACGTTCCACCATTTCCAAATAAATTATTATATCCTCTCCAAGATACTGGATGGTTCATCTCAACTGTAGTTTCAGAATTCGACTATTATACTTATGAAATCACAAGATGAACATGCTTCTTTCATTTCTCCCCAGGATCAAAAGGCACCCGTCGACAAAGCAAAGTACTAAGCCATTGTTGTACTCGAAATAACCAGTGAGTACATAAAATTTCTTAACAAGTAACTCTCTGAGACGTCCCCTATGAAATATGCTGCCTTCTCATAGGATAACAGATGTTCCAACGGGGACTGCAACTCTTCTCTATTAAGTATAAATTTTGGAAATTCTAAGGTCTGTTTCACCTTTATAGACTTCATCGTTTCAAATGATTGAAATTATACTGATGTCAACAGTTGTTGTACCTACTTTGTGATAACATCTAAATATTGTATGTTTTGAAAATTCAAATCGTGGTGTAATGGGATTACTATGGCTGCACGTGCGGAAGCAATGCGAAGCTAAAGAATGAAGGTTATGTCCTGGAAGGGGATGATTAGGACCCATTAAAATTTTTCATCTTTTAATACTCAATTCCCTACTTAAGCTAACATGTAATTAAACTAAGTAAGATAATTAATTCTAAGGCTTCAAAGCCAATAGAGGGTCCAATCACATAGACTATAAAATATATGTCATTCAAGCAACTAGTTTATAACATGATAGTATACGTGTGTGTATGGGATGTGCTAACTATTGACTCCTAGCATTTATCTAATCACGCGTATATATAATTAAACATTCAATCACATAAGAATAATTAAATAAGTGCACAAATGAAAATCCCAAATACAATCATGTATAGTGATTCAATTTTCTTAATCCACTTCCGACAGATGCACTCAACCTTTAAGTGTATCAGATTTTACTATTGGAGGTTTTAAATCATGTTGACCTCTAACCTTTACAATCCTACATAAGGACAAGCTCCCGTAAAAGACTTTCTATGGTTTTTCATAGGCTCGTTAGGAACCTTAGTCTTATACAAGAACCTACTAACGTGCACTCCTGCGGGAGGATTCATCAAGAGACTTTAGTTTATTTTTCTTAGGCTAACAAACAACCTCGGTCCTAATCTAAGGACCTACGTTTGCTCCAGCTGGAATCTCCCATAAAGACTAACATATACGAACCCATGTCCAGTGGCCTACACAAGGACTTAAATTAGGCCCTTGTTGATAGTGAAATATTGTATATTTCCCCCTTGTTATGCATTGGTTTTATAAACATGGATGTGCTTAATTGATTTAATTATACATGTTTTCTCTTGTGATGTGATTTTGAGAGCTAAGGAAAGAATGATGTTTAAAGCATGTATTTAATGCTCAAAGAATTACCAAGTGAAGGATTAGATTTATAGAGGTCAATATTGAAGAATTCAAGAGTCTGAGATCTAAGGAAACTAAGTGAAGGAAGAAAATCGAAGAGTCAAAGTACAGAAATTTACCCTTCGATGACATCGATAACACCTTTGATGCCATCGAAGCTACTTTGATCCCATCATAAAAATCATGAAAAATCTGATTTTGTTGCTAGATATATTTGTGCATTCTTCAATTATATCAAGGCCATGTTCGATGTCATCGAAGCCAAGTTCGATCCCATCAAAGGAGGTTTGATGACATTGAGAAAATATGTAAATTTAAAAGTTCGTTGTTGAACAGTTTCTTGATTTCACTCGGACTCTTCGATGGGAGATCAATGCCATCAAAGGTACCATCAAAGTTACGATAGTTGCATAAAATCAAGTCAGTTTTGAAGTCGGTATGAATTAAGCTTATTGTAATGCCCTGAAAATCGGGGGTCGAGCATAAACTCAACTCCCGAGTTCCAGAACATCACTTATGCAACAAAATGAATGATGATTGAATGTTGACTGCATTCGTGCATTGAACATGAGTGAGATTAAGCCAAAACAGCATATCATACTCCAGAGACAGTTAAATTGCAAGCGGAAGACGATGATAGATAGATAAAATATATAAAGCGTGATCGGTCTCCGAGTGTGATAACATTACTAGGTTAAATAATTACAAGTACGGTTCTAAAATATACCAAATGTGTAAGTGTAATATCTTCTATCCCAAGTACCATAGCCCGTCAATGCGCAAGCACAGGTCTTCAGAGACCCGTCAGAGAGTTACATGATAGGAGAACTCCTCCTCATAACCATAGAAGTAGTCCGGCTCTGCTTCATAAGCATCGCCATCATCTGAAATTCAACAAATCTGGTTGGTGTGTACAACACCGTCCCGTAACGTGAGAGTGAGTGATCAACTCAGTGGAACAGTAAAGCATAGGTTAACATGTTATCAATTCAATCAAGCAGTAATGATAAAGTAGTACAAATAAAACAATTCTAACTACTCTTATTAAGTGCGAGAATGAAATGACATGATGCTGTATGCCCTTGCCAAACCACCCTCATGCGACATCATCTTACGTTCGCGAATGCTTAACTCCCTCAGTGCGCCACATCTACTAAGCACATGCGGTGCGATGATGATCATGATTATCGAGTTATTATTAGTCCATTTCAAACAGCAGTATTGGGAAACTAAAGTACCTCCCTTGTATCATTCCCAAACATGATCCATTCTAGGGTCGTCAGTCCTAGTTAATCTCATACGATATTATGGTTTGAGAGGCATAGCGAAGGCATCACAAAGGGCTCGTCACCCGTCAGCACGGATATAGATCTCACCGTATGTGGCTCAATTGCTGACCGTCAGCTCGAGTACAGGTCTCACCGTACTCGGCTCAATCACTAGCCGTCAGCTCGAATACAGGTCTCACCGTACTCGGCTCAACTCATACTCCAGTTGCTGTGAAAGACTCGTCGCCAATCACAGACCTTGGAGTATACTCGAAGATACTACAGAGGACTCGTCGCCCGTCAGCACGAGTACAGGTCTCACCGTACTCGGCTCTCGCCATAAGTATCGACAGCTCGATATAGTGTCCCATACCACCATAATCGGCTCACGAGTCTGGTTGCTCACTGGTCACTACGGGGAGGCACGTGGCCCCAGCGTAGGCCGACAGCTCGACTACGGTGCCCCATACCACCATGCCTGGCTCATGAGTCTTAGCGGATCGAGGTACCATGGTTAAAAGAGATTTCACTGGTAAGTTTGGTATCCTAGGTTCAGGCAGTAGCGACCAAACATGGTGAACATAAATAAGACAGATCGGGTTACTTGACGAGCTCGGCTAACTCGAGCGCACAACAAGTTGAACGACATGAAGTGCATAAGCACTTCACGTGGCCAACCACTATCGCCAACCGAAGTACGACTCGGGTTCATCGAACACATCTCACGTGGCAAATGAATCGCAGCCACGAATTCAATTTTGGTACCGATTGTCTGGACTATAATCATAGCCCCAAACATGATAACTTGCAGATAGATAAAGCAGTAATGGATCAAGATTCCACTCATACAATCAAGGTATGGTATTATCCGTTTAGGGTCGCTGTGGTCACGTTGACGCACTCGTTGCTCCGCTCCCCATCACCCATGATGGATCATACAACGTAAATATAAATTTAAACATATGCATTACATAGTTATAATCATAAAGCAGTTGAGCATGTTATGAATCACAACACAAGCATGAGTTTATACATGTTCAATTCCTAATCACACAACAATCCAAGGAGATCATACACATAGTTAAAAGAGGTTGAGAATCATATCTCAACACCCTTATACATTACAATTTGCTAACTACTACTCATTCAGACATTTTAAGAAACACTTAAACAAACATGCATCAACATACATGACATATGTCGATCACATAGGCATTAGGCCAAATCCTTTCACTAGGGAGTTGCCCCAATCATAACACGCATACACCCACGACGGATAGTCATGGCAAGCAGGAATCCAAGTTCCATATTCATTCAGTCATTTCCACAAACACTTGGGCCACACATTTTAGCATATATGGTGTCTATTGGCCGTGGCATGATTTAGGGCAAATCCTTTCATCAAAAGGGTATCGCCAATACAACAATCATGAATCCATGACAATTAGTCATGGCTGAAGCACGAATGAGGATTCTATACTCATTCGGTCATTTTCATAAACACTTAGAATACACTAATACAACATACATGGTGTATGTTAGCAAAACATGTATTAGGGCTATCCTTTAGCCAAGTGAGTATTTTATCCATGTATAATATATTACTACAAAGAAATAATCATGATAAATGCATCTCCAAAATTTATACGCTTCTGTATTTTCTAGAATACGCATTTTCAACATACATCGTATACAAGCAAACATGTATTACAAATGATTCCTTCGCCAAGCAATTTTTTTTATACGCACATAATATACTTATACGATGATTAATCATGACAAACACATCGCTAAAATATACATGTATACGGTACTTCTTACAATACCGTATTTCTACATACATAGTGTTTATTAGTAAACATGTATTTAGGCGAATCCTTTCGCCAAATAAGTATTTTATCCATACGTCATATATCCATACGACAAATAAACATGTCAAACACATTTCCATAAAAAATACGTATACGGTATTTTATACGAATACCTAGAGTATGTGAAATTTCAAATTCTACAATTCTAATCGAAACTGAAAATGGAAAGCACTTTGTACATGTGCAATTGCATGCAGATCATGAATCTATCATTATCTGACATTGAAAGCGTTGAAAACCATAACCTATACACCTAAAGTCCGCACCTTGTGTCGTAGAATCGTAACGAAGTCGATAGGTTCGCTAAGGTTCCGTATACGGGAGTTTAGCAGCCTAAAGAACGAAACAGGTTAGCTATTTCATAACCTACAACTTATACAACCCTAAAACAGATTAGGGTTAGGGTTTCTTACCAAGAAACGACGCCGGAATCGCCAGGAAAGTGATGAGAATCAGGCGGTGGAGCCCGAATAGCTATAGGAAAAGAAATAGGAGTTCATCCCACATCTCCCTCACTTTCTCTCTCTTTTCTCTCTCTCAAATCCAAATTCGTATGGCTGGAATGGGAGAGGGTTTAAGGTCCTTTTATAGCCTAAAACCTTCCCAAAATAGACTCAGGTTCAAGGGTTATTGCTATTATAAGCATTTCGGCGATGTTCCAGCTCAAAAGAGTGTTTCTGGTGGCTCCCCTTGAGCCAAACGTCAGACTTAAGCTCACCACACATGGATCTATGTGGGATTACGTTTTCGACTCGATCGGATTCCCAGATCGCACGTGGCGAACCACTTTCAGTTCAAGTGGTGGGCCACGATCCGAAATTCCAAGCACATGTAAATGTTCTGAAATTTTTCTTAATCCGAGGGTGTAATTTAGTCCGATTTCGACGGTCTGGTTGCTTATCACGATGATGCGTTTAGCGAATGGTGCCAGATCACTATTTCAGATATTTATTTTGTAAAGGGAATAGTGTTTTTCACACACCCTCGCTCCGGACTCAAGCGAACAGCCGTGGGACATCGGCTTGATTTGATTTCCGAGATGGTTGTCAAGCCCAGCGAGGCGGTCCTAAGTCCTTAACTTCGTATTGTTCGGACTCCCGATGTGCGGTCCAGATCAAATACGGAGTTTCGAGATGCTCCCGAGAACAGCCGGGTAATGAGTTTGATCCTAGATTTTTGGGTAACCTAGCGTTAATGATTCTACAAGTTTTGGGTCTTGCAGATCGTATTTAAAGCGATTCAAATGGATTTCATGGCTAATCTAGTTTAGCACTTAGTTAACTTTGTCAAATTTCTAAAGGATTTAATCCTAAGTGATTTCCGTCTGAGGTAGTATTTAGTCCTTTGCAGTTTGTATCTAAAGTGATCCAAGTTATACTACTTAGCTAGTTTAAGATATTGTCTAGGGTGAAGGTGCTTTGAGAAATTGAAAGCACAAGGTAGTGAAGGGTGAGATTTGTGAAGAAAATGGTTTGAAAAGAGATTTGAGGCTTTAATTGAGCGTTTAAGAAGTTAAACCTGTATTAGGATTGATCCATTGCCTAAGGACGTCTAATCCCAGGTTGGCAAAAAATTCGGGGTGTTACACTTATATAAAGGAATGTTTTAGGAGTTTCTAAATGGGAATAGGGTAGAAGGAGTAGAGCAGGGAGTTGTGGTACTTCAAGGAGTCCTCCCTCCTCTTTAATCTTTCAGTTATAGTTAGTTTTTATACTTTTCTATTTGAGTTTTAGTTCAATCATGTCTATAGTGGGCTAATCTCTTAGCTAAAGTGTCACGCCCCAGACTCAGTAACCAGACTCACAAGGATTCCGATGACCGGTTCTGAACGCAACAGCCTCCATAGTACCCCATTCTCGGCTCCTGAGGCAGGTTCCGATCTTGGGATCCTACAAGGAGGATTTTCATAACAGTATAATCATTCCAATACGAGCATACCCAAGATCACAGCAAGAACATCTGAGAATAACAAAGGCACACATCACAAAATCCACTATAAATTTGAACTTTTACAATCATCCATAAGGTCCAAAGGACATACATGAGATAAAAGGAAAAGAGAGAAAGGTCAGCAACACTGGAGTCCTCAAATACTCAGCTCTACTCCAAGCTCTACTGCTGTGTCGCCTGCCTAGAGTATCCTGCACGCATCAATCGTGCATAAGCTTATAGAAGCTTAGAGGGTGGTGTAGGTGTGTGATAATGGTGCACAGAAGAGTAGTAGGAGATACAAGGAGAGAAGCATGATCAATGAGGATATCACTAGCCTTACCCAGGCTTATCATGAATAAGATGCAATGAATACTGGGTGCCATGCCAAGGCAATGCATGAAGAGGTTTGTACAACCAATGCTAATGCAATGCAAGTAATGTCAGTGCTCATATCCAAACCACAAGTCATGTACATTTCCGATCATAAGGAAATCACCGGGGTCCATTACACTGCTGAATGACTGCCGCTCTACAGACCCCGCACAGTCAAACGAGCGTAAGAGACCTCACTACCCGCCTGCGGATAGCCAATCACCAACAAGGCCTGAAGGTAGCGGACCCATTTACGAGCTGGTCAGACTCAGCCTAGCAATGCCTCCTCACATCAGGCAGGTAAGGCCACACCCCTATCCAACCGACTACACGACAGTGGGAGACGCGACCTAATGACATAAGGCCCTCGTGCGCTCATATATTCCACCCGGTCACGACGTTGGAGCAGATCCTTGGTACCATGGAAGTTTTGGGAATTTCACCCATGGGCATCCTATGCACCCGGTATGCTCAACTAATATTTCCGGTGTCCACACATACGGCCATCCACGAATACCCCTGTGGAGGCAATGCCCTGATGAAGTAAGGGCGGATATCCATAAGCTATGCAATGTCAGATGCATGAATCACACAATCACCCATGCATCAATCCCAAGCGTCCATCTCTCGGGGAGATACCGATATGTCCTACACAATGACACAACCATGGCCAATCATACCTCAACCAAGCATGCATATGATGCGTATGAGAGTGGGCCATGAAGATGAATAGGGGTGCCAATGAGGTGAAGATGAACTCTCTACCTAACCATGAAGGGTTTAGGTACTTAACCAATTCCTCATAAGGAATACAACCTCTAGTGGGGGCCCATATACCTGGGGTAGCCCACGAGACTAAGGAGAACAATAATATGGGCCTAAATAGATGAAATGAGCCTAGCAAGGATCTATAGTGGACCTTTAACCATCCATAGAAGCCCATGGGCCTACCTTAGGGCCACCAATGTGGACATCCAACCACAATTGATTCCCAAGAGGTAGCCCATCTCTAATTGATTACGGATCAAGGCCCAAGGCCCTCACAACATTAGAAATAAGAAATGGACAGCCATTACATACCACATACATTCATGTTGGGCTTCAGAAAGGCGGCCCAAGGCCTATCCAAAACATGGGTCCATGGGGAACACACATAGTCCAACCCATATATACCACTATGGGCCCACAAGGGAAAGGTTAGGGCCCAACATAAAGGCTACTAATCCCATATATTGTTGTGGCCTAGTGGGCAGCCCATTGCTCAAATCACATGGGCAATGTCATGTTCTTAGTCAAGTAAGTTGGGCCTACAACCCGGCCCAAGTATAAAGTTGATTTGGTGGGCAATCAAGGGCCCATATACTTGTGTAATCTGGCCCACTAATCCAACACAATAGTATGGTAAAAATGGCCCAAGAGTTCAATGGGCCGATCAAGAAAGTTCCAGCCCAATTGGGCTCAAAGAGTTCAACAACTAGCCACATCCATGAACCCAATTAAATTCAACTGTGGTGGGCCTCAAAAGTGTATTTATTAGGCCCAACATTTAAGGAACTAAATGTATAAATTATTACCTCTAAGATTCTTCACAATGTGTTGGGCCCCACTCCTCAAAATTTCAGCCCAAAGGCCAAACATAATTATAACATGTTGCTGTCCTAAATTTGGGCACTCCATTGGAGTGGGCCCAGGGCCTCTAAAACTCTGGAAATTGAGGGCCAAGGTCCCTCATTATGCATACAATGAGAGAAAACCCAAAAATGTGGCCCACCATCAGAGGAAATATTTTTGAATTATGGTTTTGATCAAGGCACATTGCTGGACTGCACAGCAGAAAAATCTGGTTGTCCAACTATTTTGGCCCATTCTTTTGGATACCCAAACAGGGTCAGTTGGGGCTGAAATTTTATAGAGTGATACTTCAATAGGTAGGAAATACCTCCACAAAATTTCAGAATTTCTGGATATCCCTAAGTATTTTAATTAATTTAAACAAGACAATCTGTCCAGAAAATCGGACAGACCTGGACATCCCAATGTGGTGGGCCAGTCCGGCCCTCGCCACGATGTGCACAGGGGTCCATTGGCCCTGAAAGTTGGTAGGTAGGTCCCACCATGGGTGGACCACAACTTCAAAAAATTTCAGGATTTATGGACACCTAAAAATATTTTAGTTTATTTAAAGAAATCAATCTGTCCTGAAAATCGGACTGATCTGGACACCATATTGTAATGAGCCAATCCAGCCACCACCATAGTGTGTACAGGTTTCCATTGGCCCCAAAATTTTGTAGGTTGGTCCCACTATGAGTGGACGACCTTCCTATAAATTCTCATAATTTTTAGACACCTAAAAATATTTTAATATCTTTTGAAATTCCAACCTGTCCAGGGTGGAATATTGCTGGAATAGTGCAGAAAATCCAGACTGTCCACCTCATTTGGACCACACCTTTGGGACCCCAATGAAGGTCAGATGGGGCTGAAATTTGGTATGGTTGTAGATGGGTCATAAGGCTACAAGAATCACATATTATTTCGTTTCATTATTCCCACCAAAGACCCATAAATCAGGCCCCAAAGTGGCCCAAAAATCTGTCCAGGCAGATTTGGACAGCAATATGTAATAGAAATGATTAAAATATAAACATGGTTTTTCATGGGATTTAACCCTAGGAATTTGTGTGGTGGACCACCCCAGTGGGCCCCACAAATGTCCAGACCTTCCCCATCATCAAATACCCCTTGCATGTGTCCCATTTAGATAGATTTTGGGGCCACATGTCTAAGGATGGACTGCTATGGGTGTCCAAGCTCCATGGTTGGTCTGGATTTTTGTTGGCCTACAAGGTGGGCCACACATGCAAGATCAGAATTCTATCATAAAGAAAAATAAAATAAAATAAAATAAATGAAGAATCGGCCACAAGAGGAGGGGCTCCGCCACATTGAGGCCCTCCCCTTCATCAATCACACCATACATTCCTTTTATTCATAGGTTACAACAAAGATCCACCACATGCATGTTCTAGATTCAAGATCAATGGTTGGGATGACATCTCAACCATGATTCTAGGGTCTAGATGACCTATCATACTATGAAATCTAAGTAATCCTCCATGATGGGGGCCTATAGAGGGGAAACCCCATGCATGGACATGCATGCATCAAATAGGCCATTTGGCCACAACTAAGGGATGATGTAGGATCTCCACCATGGATTGGTGGGTCCTACACTTCCCACAAAAGAGATCTAAGTACATGAAAATATAAATCCTAATTTCTAGGATTACACCCACCTTAGATTCTCCAAATTTGGACCTCCTAGCTCCTAGTGCACCAAGGGATCCATCTCAATGGGTGAGATTGGATTTAGATGGTTGGATTTGGAAGATTAAAGGGGAAATGGGGCTGGAGAAGAGAGGGAGATGGGAGAGAAGTTACTGGAGAAGAAGAGAAGAGAGAGAGAGAAATGAGAGGGAAAAGAGAGGAAAATCTTTTTAAGGGAAGTAATAATAACCTATGGTGACAATAACAATGTTGCTAGGGTAGGTTAGGTATGGGTAGTGTTTAGGGTGGGTAGTGTTTATTCCATGCAATAGTGTAGTGTGTGTGTGTGGTGTGCATGGGAAATTGTGCCATGGAGGTGGTCCATATGCTTTTGTACAAAAGTGGGCCACATGATGAAATGCTCATAACTTTTGATCCATAGGTCGGATTAACGCACAAGACGCGTCGTTGGAACCGCAACGACGATACGAACGAGATGACATAGGTCTTGGGTCGATCCGAGTCGGGTCTATGTGACTGAACTCAAAGTGACCATAAACACAATTTGAAGGTCGCGGGTCGCCGGAATTCGACCGGTAGGACCGCGAGACCATGATGAACAAGATGCATACTCACACACATACATGTAAACATGGAAACTAGGGTCGGATCTCACATAAAGCTAAGAGGTGAAGCTCGTAGTTCTTCTTAATGTTTATTTTACTTTGATTCACGTTATTTAGCTTTTATAGTGAACAATTCATTGATTTTTGGTTTGAACGAAGAAGTATTTTCAGTTTACTTTGATCCATTGTCGACTTCGGGCACTTTGGATGCTTAGGAATACCATTGATATTCTCTTACATGTTTTGCAATCGTTTGGTATGTAAAATCCATTGATTTATCATTTACTCCAACCATGATACATGCTTTGAATTCCCTACAATCAATACGTTAATGCTTTATAAGGGAACTAATTCAATGAAAATTCAAATCTATTTTTAAGTATATGAATGATAATTTAACTGCTCCATTATCCAATTAGATAGGATAAGACTTTGATTCCAGTTGTGTGAGCTCATTGAATCAAGTAACTTAACATTAAGTAAGCTATAAGTGGAACCCTAACACTTTAGTATTTTATATATGATAGTTTCTTCCATAATTACTCTTTAAATCTAATTTTAGTTTAGATTCTAGTTATAGTTTGAACGTATTTTAGAAATTGCCCGAAAGCAAGTCCCGGTAGAGTTATTACTACATTGCAACCCTGTACTTGGGGTTGTTATAACACCCTACGAAAAAGCTAAGGTCTTACACAAGAACCTGGATTTAAGCCATACACAGGAGCCAAGGTCCTATACAAGAACCTAGTCAAATTTAGATTACAAACTCTTACCATCAATCCCATACAAGGAAAGAGAGTATATAAACTCTTACAATTGACAACTTGTTGGATTAATGTCACATCCTGAATTTTTGCTATTTTAATTTTACAAAAATCCTTAGAACTTTTTTATATAACTAGCCTACATTGTCACTTACTGACCATTGACATTCGAGGTGAGAGCCTATACATGGGTGGTACTAGTAAATAACCGCACAAATCCGATTAATCAATCGTAGGAAGCCAACGAATCCGCTCGTTCACTTAAACATCGGGTTTAGCCTTGTGATTTGTTCACATGAGGCCCAAATCTAGCTAACATATTACTAACTAATTAAGATAATCATAATTAAATAAAGATCTACCCAAATATGAGACAACTAGGGGTCAGATCTTAATTAACAAACCAAACTTACCCAATATCATTTTAACCTAAGAACCAATGGTTCAGGGTAATTATGTTCGAATCATTATTTCAGCTAGTTGCAAATAGGCCACACTATGAACTTAACTAATCTAAACCCTAATCATTGTGCACAAGAAATCTCGATACCCAATTCATTCCGAAAATATCCTAATTATCTAAACAACTTATTAGTCGGTCACTAAACCCGAGGCTACATTTTTCCTAGTGGGCTTGACATCCATCGGGCGACATAGAGTTGAGATCCCATCTCGAATCATTCAACTTGGACTCACAAGGTGAGTACTTGGGTTATATGAATACCATATATGAAAATACGGAACTTAAGTGAAACTAGTCCCTTTGTTCTTTCACAAAGTTGTTACTTTCATACCGTTATTTCACGACCAAAGTCGAGTTGTCAACTAAAGACATTTTCCTACACATATCCATATATCCATGATCCCGATCGATCATCTGTGATCGTCGATCTAAGTTAGGGCCTTCCCGGTTAATTGGCACATCTGATCGTTAGATGGTTGTGTCCAAATATAAATCTCCTATTGGGACGCTTACCCCATTACTTAAATTGACTCGTACACCTCCCATCGGGTCCCATTGGTTAGAAACAACCCCCTCTAGGGTTATTGTTCACAACCCAAAGTGTAGGGTTGCGATGTAGTAATAATCTCAGTGAGACCGAGGTCGAATCCACAGGGACTAATCTTGTGTGTCTATTCTGAGAGTAATTAGAATCAAAACTAGGAGAAGATCTAACCTAAATATAGAAATAAGGAAGTAATTGTGAGATGTTAAATTTAGAAACTTAAGAAATAAAGGTGGGAACTAGTGTTTCTAGGGATCCACTTATAGCTATTAGGATGTTTTCTTATTTGATTCAAGGCACTCAATTGGAATTAGAGTCTCATCCTATCTAATTGGAAGATATTCAATAAACTCAGATCTAAACTTCCATTAACCTAATTCTCAACGAATGAAAGTTATAAAGATTGGAAGTGATTTCCATCACCTAACCATGCCCAGGAGACTATGGTAAACAATAGGATATGCCGATCCAACAACCAACATAGGAGAATTGTGAGGAATATAAGGGATTCCATCACTCAGCCATGCCCAAGGGACGATGGAGAACAACAGGATTTCCTATTTCATAAACTCTAAGTAGAAAAGGAAGATATTTCAAGCTATTGCAAATCTATTGTAATTTAAGTCACAACAAACCGTTAAAAACTAAAAGTATTCCTTAAATATCAAACTGGAATCAAAGGAGTTCAATAACAAGAATCAAACAAGAAAAAAAATATCCCAACCATATCACGAGCTTCACCCCTTAACTATAGCTAAGGGATCTAGTCAACCATAAACATGATTGGATTAAAAACCCTAAAAGAAAGCATGAAAAATTAAGGTGAAGGGAATAAGAACTCTTGGGAAGTGACTCCGCCCTCTTGATCTACTTCTCCAAACCCTATATATCCTAGAAAGACTTAGGAAACCTCGATTTATATGCAAAGTTCCGTAAAATTGTAAAATCAGATCAAATTTATGCAGTCCGTGTAAACACTGCATGACCGATTCATTATCATTAAACCAACTTCGATGTCATGGAAGGGGTTTGAATTCGGAAGTCGTGTATTTTCTTCTTTTGAACAATGTAAGTCTCTGTGTCATCAAACCGTCCTTCGATGTCATCGAACGAAGCTTCGATCCATCAAACAGGTCTTTGAGTCATTGAGAATGTGTCTAAAATAGACCAGCGAGTTGCTTCCATTTCTTTAATAAATTCGATGTCATCGAGCAGTGTTCGATGTCATCGAGCACCTTTCTTCAAGTCATTGAACATGTCTTTAATTAATCAAGAAAAGCACCCAATATGTCCAGCAACCAACTTGATTTTCTTGCATAAATTCGATGTCATCGAACGGTTCTCGATGGCACAGTCGTTGTGATTTCTACGCTTATTCTTTCCACTTCCTTTTTCACTTGGTTTTCTTGGATCTTAAGGTCTTGAAATCTTCAATTTTGGTCTCCAAAGATCCATTCTTTGCTTTGGCAATTCTTGAGCACTAAATCCATGCTTTTAGCATTCTTTTCAATCCAAACTCTTAAATTCACCTTACAACACAAACACATGTAAAATATACTATTAAGCCATATTATATTTGTAAAACTAAGAAATAAATGGGGGATAATATGCAATATTTGACCATCAACAACTAGTCTAATGAATAAAGGGCCATTTAGGCTATTTGTGCAACATCTATCATTATAAATACTGTTTCATATCATGCTCCCTTTCCCCATACAAATTTACGCTAGAAAGAAAGGGAGAAAGAGAAGAGAAAGAGAGAAAGAAGAGGGAGATTTTGAAAGAGGGGAGAGATCTTGGATTGTTCTTGATGAGTTCCCTTCAATCAAGCCTTATCCTCGACCATTATACTTCGCTGAATCCATCCTACTTGCAATCGAAAGGTAAGAAATGAATCCTACTTTCTAACGTAGGTTCTTCTAGATTAAATTACATGAATCTTATCTAATTGCTTTTAAATTGGTATATGAATCATTTTTTTCTAAATTCCTAATCTTATGAGTGCTTTGAGTTAGGCTAATCATTGAAAAGGTGTGGACCATTATCTCTATGTTATCATTTATTGGCCCTTGAGAGTCTAAGTTAATGAGTAGTTGGTTGTAAATGAATTTGTGCATGTTAATACGTTAACATTTTGATTTTGTATAATATATATTATTGGTTGGATATGGATGCTCACGTGTTTGATGAAATGTCTGAGTGGTGGAATGTGTTGCTTTATCAATGCTAACATGCTTGATTAAATGCTTAAGTGATTGTGTTACCTTATGCATGCTCATATGTTTGATTCAATGCTTTAGTAGATACAGTACTATGTGGATGCTTACATGTTTGTTGAAATGTCTAAGTGGTTGCATAATAGAATATATGTTATAATTACATGATGTAGTGCTTAGTTCATAAGAATACATAAAATTTTTACGATGTTGGGTCAGTTGGTAAATTGCCCAAATCAAGGGGTAGCCTGAGTTAGGTCGGCCACCCTAAGGTTGTTCAATCGACCCGTGTTGAACATGGATGATCGACAGTAGTTAGACTACATGGGATGTTTGCACCCAATGTCGGTTGCACTGAGGTTCTCTCAGGTCAATCAAATTAGTCCACTAGCCAGCTGATCATATATGTTCATGATGTATGACACGATTAAATTGAATCTAAGATACCTTATTCCCAGTGGATGAGTCCATTCATAACTGTTAGTGTGATACGATCCCACTAAGACTCATGAGCCGGGCATGGTGGTATAGGACACTGTGTCTGAGTTATAGGCCTATGCCTGGGTGATGAGCCTCCCCGTAGTGACCAGTGAGAACTGATAGATGTGAGAGATTTTTTTTCGAATGGCCCCCGTCAACTTATTTGGCCAATGGTTCGGTGCCAGAGTATAGTTCAAATGACTCAGGCATGAATGGAATTGGGTGACGAGCCAAAGGCATTTCCTTATAGTGATTTAATTTCATGTGATAAGCCTGCCCCTTAGAACTGAGTGATCATACTCGGTGTTTGGGTGACAACTCATACCAAGTTGATCCTCATACCTTTGGGTATCATGTTGTACCTTTGAAATTGTTGATCTATGAGATAAACGGGTGATACCTAAATTTGAATCAAGGGACACCGGTGAGGAGCGGCTATGTGCTGCAACGAGCCATGTGATCCGGATAAGAACTCGTGATATAACGTCGATATCCTAGCTTTGCCAATATGCTGGATGAATAAAATTTAATAATTACTTGGCTAACATACGTATCAATCGCATTTCATTAGATTGGATGTTGCGATTTTGCGTTGGAGTCATGTGATGAGGGAATGTTGGTATTTGCGAAATAGGAGTTAAAGTCTTTTATGAGGGAGAGTTGGATTGTGAGGTGTATGCATCATTTCATAATATCATTCATACATTTAACAAGAGTATTTAGTAAATGCTAGATTTCGTGTTTATCATTAATTGCATTGATTGAGTCGATAATATGGGTAACTTAGAACTAATGGAACCACTGAGTTAGCTACTCACTCCCACCTAGGACGGTGTTTTAAAACACCAACCAGGTGTCAATGTTGTTGCGAGTGCTATCGAGACCTCTAGTGGGTAGGCTTGGGTCGGCTTACACTTTCGCCGCGATGCCTTGGGAGCACGGGCGAAACTGAAAAACCTTGTCTTCATTTAATTTTATACTTGTATATGTTAAAGTTTCAAACTGGGTGTGATCCGTATATTGATTTTATTGTATGTTCATTGTGGCTTGTATAATTTTCATTATGAGCGATCACCACTATTGGAATTATATTTTTGACTATTAACCCTATATTTCTGAATTTTTTTATTATCTCTATGTAACTCTGGTTCCCGAAACCCGAGTACACTACTTGTTTTACAAAAACCCAAGTGTTAACCTTTAAAGGTAATCCAAATTTCACGTACATTTTTTTATCAGAGTTATTAATCTAGTGTAATAGGAACAAATCAAGTATAAAAAGGAGTCTAAATATAGATAACCAAATATTCGAGTGACTACCTGAAAACTTATATAAACCAATGTCTTAAGTTTTTAAATTACATGATGGTACAAATTAATTACAAATGAAATCAGGAATAGAGAGTAGCAAGATCATCTGCCTCCTCCTATTCCACATGAACACTAGCATGCACATCATCTGCGTCTCCTGCACACTGAATACGGTTTGACAGTGTCAATGGCTATCCCAGTGAGGTATAACCCCCAAGATTTATTGCATCCTCAAGATAATTAAGCATAGTTATTTTAAGAACAGTGTTTAATAAATATTTCATAATAACTATCATAGAAATTAGATGAGGTTCATCAGATGCACATTCATTAAATAAATCTTACAAAGATATTTTTGTTAAATGCATGGATGCATGCACATGCTCACAGACCTGGGGATACACATTTACCTGAAAAAAAGTCACCCAAGGAGAATTAGTCACCTGAATAAGTACTCAAAGGTACACCCTAAGGAGAACTAGTCACCTTGGAAAAGAACGTGCAATGAGGACACCTAAGGTGAACTAGTCTCCCAGAAAAGTACCCAAAGGTACGCCCGAGGACTAGGCACCCGAAAAAGTTCATGCAATAAAGACACCCATAGCGGTTCGAATGCATGAAATAATAATTTAACATCACCTGGTAAAATATTCTATGGTATAGCCTATAATGATCCAAGAAAACCACTATGTCTTACATCGACCACCAGGTAAAGTCCGTATGCCATGAAAATGCATGATTAACCCAACCATTATTATTCAAATTTTAAAAAATTATTTTAAGAAAGCTCAAAGGTCATTATGGGGGGCTCATCACCCAACATAAGCTGACAGCTTAGGCATAGTGTCTCATACCACCATTCCCGGCTCATGAGACTCTAACAAATAGGATGTGTAAAGGTAACCTTCTTAACTAGTGGCCAATTATAGTTTTACAAGTGGAACTTACAATCTCAAGGTTTTACGAAGATGATTCATTAAAGACACATAGGGTAAATATTCCACCAAGCCGAATAGGGCAAACAGTTCATTCTAAGGATATGATAAAAAGGGATTATCACAAAAACTACTAAGGCAACGATGATCCATAAGATGATAAGTCCACATCAAGGGTTACGTTTAATTTATTAGACAAAGTGGCCACTAGTTCGAGGACCTCTAAGCATTCCATCAAATGATCATGAATGACAAATTAAATCATGTATAATATCGATATAGCATGTGCATATCTAAACCGTTCATTTAAAATTAGAATAGAGGTATTTAAATTTCTTCGCATGTTTAAATATTTGAATTTAAATCCAATCCATCAATCATTTATAAAGAAACAAAATTAATAAGAGAAATTGTTGAGGGTCAAATATTACATATTGGACCACATTTATATCTTGGTTTTATGAACACGATACTGCTTAATATCCTATTTTACTCATGTTTGTGTTGCAAGGTGAATTTAAGAGCTTGGATTGAAAAGGATGTTAAAAGCATGAATTTAACGCTTAAGAATCACCAAAGCAAAGGTTGGATCTTAGAAGGCCAAAAATGAAGAATTCATATGGCAAAGATCCAAGAAAACCAAGTGAGGAATAAAGAGAATTAAATACTTAAAGTGAAGAAAAGTAACCCTAAAAATCTACCTGCTTTAACTAGTAAGATTCCTCGACTCGAACTCCAACAACATAAACTTTTAATTTCACACGATCTTCGACCAGTTAGTAAGATTCATCGACTCGAACTCTAGCAACATAAACTTTTAATTTCACATGATCCTCAACCAGTCGAAGGTGACCCTTGACCAGTTAAAGACTGTCCTCGACTAGTCAAGGGTTACGCGGATGTTGCGGAACTGCATAAATTTGAGGCAGTTTCCAGATTTTTCCAATTTGGTGTGAAAGTTGGAGTTACATAACTATACAAAGGAGTCCCTAGGATGTTCTTAGGCATCTTTTAGGGTTTGAGGAGTGGAGAAAAAGAGTGGAGAAGCCGTCGCCAAGAGTTTTCTTCCTCTTCCTTAGCCGTTTTATGCTTTTCTTAAGAGAATTTAGTTCAATCATGTCTATGGTTGGCTAAACCTCTTAGTTAGGGCTAAGTGGTGAAGCTTGTAGTGTGATGAGATGTTTTTTTTTTTTTTTTTACTTTGATTCATGTTTCTGTTGAACCTTCTTTGATTCTAGTTTGAATTTAAAGGAATACTTTCAGTTCTTAATGATTTATTGTAACTCAAATTATAGTAGATCTGCAATAGCTTTTAAGTATTTTCTTTTCCTGATTTTGAGATCATGCGATTGGTAAATCCTGTTGTTAGTCATTGTCCCATGGGCATAGTTTGGTGATGGAATCTCTTCCAATTATCACAATTCTCCTCCATTGAAAATTAGGTCAAGGAAAGTTCAGATTGATCTTAACTGTATATCTTCCAATTGGATAGGATAAGACTCCAATTCCAATCGCGTGACTTGAATCAAGTAAGAGGGCTTCCTGATCTCTACAAGTGGATCCTTGGAAACCCTAGTTACCACCTTTGAATTTGTTAATTTTAATCACTTTAATCACAATTACTCTTTCAATTATTCAGATTTAGTTTTAGTTCTTCATCTAGTTATAGTTCTAGTTAAATTCAGAATACACACGAGATTAGTCCCTGTGGATTCGACCTCAGTCTTACTGAGATTATTACTACATCGTGACCCTACACTTAGGGTTGTGAACAAGGTTTTGACGTAGTTGCTGGGGACTAACGGTTGCATTTTTCTGAAATTAACTAGTTTTAAAATTAGGTTAAGATTATGATTTATTTACTTTCTAATTATATGTTTAGAACTTTCTTAATCAGTTTTTAGAAACTAGGTTATTTTTTTTAGAAACTTTCTGTAACATCCCGGATTTTTGCCAATCTGGAATTAGACATCTTTAGGCAACGGGTCACTCCTAACACCTTATTAACTTGTCAGAACTCAATCCCAAAGTCTAAAACCGCTTTTGAACCCATTTCCTTCACAAATCCCACCCTTCAACACCTTGTTCTTCAATTTTTCTAAGTACTTTCACCCTAGACACTATCTTAAACTAGTTAAGTGTTATAACTTGGATCACCTTATATACAAACTACAAAGGCCTAGGTACCACCTCATACAGAAATCTTACGGGACTAAATCCTTTAGAAATGAGACAATGTAACTAAATGCTAAACTAGATTAGCTACGAAATCCATTTAATCCACTTTAAATACGGTCTACAGACCCAAAACTTATAGAATCATTGACGCTAGGTTACCCTAAAATCTAGGATCAAACTCATTATCCGACTGCTCTCGAGAGCACATTGAAACTCCGTATCAAGTCTAGACCGCACATCGGGAGTCCGAATAATATGAGGTTAAGGACTTAGGACCGCCTTGCTGGGCTTGACAACTATCTCCAAAATCAAATCCAGATAGTGTCCCACGGCTGTTCGCTTGAGTCTGGAGTGAGAGAGTGTGAAAACACTTGTTTTCTTTACAAAATAAATATCTTGAATAGTAATTTGAGACTTGTTACTTGCGGTCAATTTTTAAGCAACCAGACCGTCAGAATCTGACCCAAATACACCCTCGGATCAGGAAAATTTTCATAAATATATCCATATACTTGGAATTTCGAATCGAGACCCGCTGACCGTTGAACTGAAACTGGCCCGCCACGCGTGATCTGGGAATCCGACTAAAACGAAAACTTAACTCCACCTAGATCCAAGGTTGGTGAACTTAAGTCCAACCTTTGGCTTAAGGAGGCCCACCAAAAGTGCTCCATTGAGCTGAAACAGATTCGCTTTGGTTATAACCTAAGTATACCTTGTCCACAAGTCTATTTCATAGTATTTTTAGGCTATATAAGGACCTTAGAACTCTCTCTCTCTCACAGCCATACGAATTTGAGAGAAACCCTAGAGAGAGAAGAGAGAAAAGAGAGAGAAAGAGTGAGAGAAGTGGGAGAAGCTCCCTACTACTATTCCCTGCCGCTACACAAGCTGCACCACCCCATCCTCATTATTTTTCCGGCGATTCCGACTTCGTTTCTAGGTAAGAAACCCTAACCCTAATCTATTTTGGAGTTGTAAGGGTTGTAGTTTATGAAATAGCTAACCTATTTCATTCTATAGGTTACCAAACTGCCGAATACGGAAGCTTAGCAAACCTATCGTATTCATTACGATTATACGAAAAAAGGTGAGGACTTTAGGTGTATAGGTTACGGTTTTCAACGCTTTCAATGTCAGATAATGATAGATTCATGATCTACATATAATTGCACATGTATAAAGTGCTGTCTGTTTTTCATTTCGATTAAAGACTAGAATATGGAATTTTACATATTCTAGGATTCGTAGAAAATACCGTATACGTATAAATTTTAGAAATGTGTTTGTCATGATTATTTGTTGTATGAATATAATATATATGGATAAAATACTTAGTTGGCGAAAGGACTCGCCGTAATACATGATTTGTTAATATACACTATGTATGTAGAAATAGTGTATTCTAGAAAATACCGTATATGTATAAATTTTGGAGATGTGTTTGCCATGATTATTTGTTGTATGAATATATTATATATGGATAAAATACTTATTTGGCGAAAGGACTCGCCCTAATGCATGTTTTGCTAACATACATTATGTATGTTGAAATAGTGTATTCTAAGTGTTTGTGAAAATGCTTGTGAGAGTAAGTGTTTGGCTGATGGTGTCTTAGGTAGGTGTTGAGATGGGATTCTCAACTATCTTAGAGACATGTATGATTTCCTCCATGTGGTTGTTTACTTTAACCGCTTACTTATGAAATATATGTGTTTGTATTCTTGTTTATAACATGCTTTACAACATGCTTTATGATATGCTTGTTAGCATGCTTGAATTACTTCGTTTAGTATGCTTTACTCTACATGCTCTAGATAAGGATTGATTGAGTTTGGGACTATGTTTATAGTCCAGACAATCGGTACCAAACTTGAGATCATGTTTGAGATTCATTTCTCCACGTAGGATGTATTTGACGAACTCGAGTCGTACTTCAGCTGGCAACAGTGGTTTGGCCACGCGAAGTGCTTATTCACTTTATGTCGTTCAGTTGATTGTGCGCTCGAGCTAGTCAGGCTCGTCAAGTAACCCGTTATGTCTAATGTATGTTCACCATGTTTGGACACTACTGCTTGAACTTAGGGTACCAAACTTACCTGTGAAATCCCGTTAACCATGGTACCTCGATCCGCTAAGACTCATGAGCCGAGCATGGTGGTATGGGACACCGTAGTCAAGCTGTCGGCCTACGCTGGGGCCACGTGCCCCCCGTAGTGACCAGTGAGCAACTAGACTCGTGAGCCGATTATGGTGCTATGGGACACGATATTCGTGTTGTCGGCCTACATTGATAAGGTGATGGGGGAGTGGTGTAACCTTTATGCATAACAGCCCTGGTAGCCCTTTGTAGTGACCTTGAGCATACTCTAAATTTACGGTGAGGAGATGAGTTTTACCGCAGTGTATAGAGTATGAAACTAGGCCTGTTCTGTATAGTGATGAATCGTTAAAAGGGTGATGGGAGAGTGGTGTAACCTTTGTGCGTAACAGCCCTGGCAGCCTTTGCAGCGACCTAGAAAACATACCATCGTATGAGATTAACTAGGACTGACGACCCTAGAATGGATCATGTTTGGGAATGATACAAGGGAGGTACCTTAGTTTCCCAATACTGCTATTTGAAATGGACTAATAACAACTCGGTAATCATGCTCATCATGCATTGCATGTGCCTGGAAGATGTGGAGCACTGAGGAATGCAAACATGCCGCGAACATAAGATGGTGTCGCACGAGGGAGGGTGTGGTGAGGGCATACATCATGACTGCATTCATACTTGCATTAATAAGAGTAGTTAGGAGTGTTTGATTATACTACTTTATCATTACTACTTGACTGAGTCGATAACATGTTAACCTATACTTTATTGTTCCACTGAGTTAACTACTCACTCCCACGTTACGGGACGATGTTCCGAACACCCACCAGACTTTGTCTGATTGCAGATGGCGACGCTATTCTTGAGGCGGAGCCGGGCTTTTGTGACGACAAGGGTGCTTTCTCGTATATATTGTTTATGGCGGCTTCATTTGAGCCGTGTCTTGATCGATGGGATTATAGGGATGTTGACTAGATGACACTACACCTTAGGTATATTTTAAAATGTACTTGTAATTATTTAACCTGGTATTGTTATCACACTCTGGAGACTCACCATAGTTTATATATTACATATAGCTATCTTAGTCTTTAGCTTGCAAATTTAACTGTCTCTGGAGTATGATATGTTGTTTGGCTTAATCTCACTCATGTTCACTACACTAATACAGACAGCATTCAATCATCATTCATTTTGTTGCATAAGTGATGCGTTGGAACTTGGGAGTTGAGTTTATGCTCGACCCCCGATTTTCAGAGTGTTACACTTTCCTTTCTAGTTTTAGAAACTAACTTATCTTTCTAGTTCTATTTTTAAAAACTTTCTTATTTCTTTTTAGAAATTAATTCACTTTCCTTTTCTTTTGCAAGTTCTTAACATAGAAACTTTTAATTTGGTAACTTCTTTCCAATTCTCTCTCTTTCTATTTCTAGATTTCTATTTCCTGATTTCTTTCTAGGTTTATGTTAGATTGTGAAATTGAGGGCTGAGAGTGTTTCATGCCTGAGTGGGTCCGTGACAATACTCAACGTATCTTGAGTGGAGGATTGGTTGATGGGTTATCTATCCGTCACAAGGTTAAACACCACCTGAGATCCTCATAATTAATTAAGGTTATGGCTGTAAATCAACCTGTAAATCAACCAGTGAATTACCCACAACCTTAAGTTGTGGAAGTCCAGGATGAGAATGAGGTGCACCATGCACTCCTGCCTAGTACTTTACGAGATTACTTACAAGCGACGAGGGTGAGCACCCTTTCTTGTATAATTTTTTTAGGAAACATGGAAAACATGGATATCAAGCTTGGAGTGATCCAACTCCTTCCAAAGTTCTTTAGACTTGAATTTAAAAGTCCATACCTGCACTTGCAAGAGTTTAACGAGGTCATAGCCACTTTATACTTTCCTAACGTGTTTAAGGACACAGTTAAACTGAAACTATTTCCTTTCTCCTTGAAAGAGAAAGTTAAGACGTGGTTTCACTCACTACATTCGCGATCTATTGGCACATGGAATGACATGATGAAGGAGTTCATAAAAAAAATTCTTTCCATACCATAAGACGAACACCATCAAGAAGTCGATCATGAACTTCGCCCAAAAGGAAGATGAAACATTCTTCCAATGTTGGGAGCAGTTCAAGGATCTCGTCAGTTCATGCCCATAACACGGTTTTGAAATGTGGCACATAATAACTTTCTTCCACGATGGACTGACATCTTCCATCCGTCAATTCGTCGAGATGATGTGCAATGGGGAATTCATGAACAAGAATATCGATGAGGTGTGGGATTACTTTGACAAACTCACTGAAACCACACAATCATGGGACATCACCCCAAAACCTAGCACCACATCTAAGCCTACTTAAGCAAAGGGAGAAAGGTGGGATATACTTGCTGAAAGAAGATGATGATATAAATGCTAAAGTGGCCAGTCTCACAAGGAAGGTTGAGGCCATGAAACTTAAGAAGGATAAGGTTAAGCAAGTAATTTGTGGTATCTGTACTTGCAACATACATACAATTGAAAATTGCCCAATGATACCTGCTTTTCAAGAGGCATTAAACGAGTAATTGAATGTCATAAACAATTACCAAAGACCTTTCAACGGATCCATCTCTAACACATACAATCCTAGTTAAAGAAATCATCCGAACTTTAGTTGGAGGAATGGACAAACTGTTACTTCTCAAGGAATTCCTAACCAATTCTTGGATCAAGGGAAACCTCAAGAGGATCCGGTCTAGAAACATATTCAAAACCAAGAGCTTATCACTCAGAGTATATTGCAAACCCTTCAAGACCTTTCAAAGGCCATACAAGGGCGTGAGACAAAAAAATTTAATTGAGGAAAAAGAGATTCTTCCAACCCAACCTTTCCCCAATCTTAAACCGCAATACAAAATAAGTGATCCAATCTCTTCAAATCAAATGAAGCATGCTAAGTCTATGACCACTCTTAAGAGTGGGAAGATAATTGACAAATCTATTCCAGTAAGTGTTAAAAAGTCAAGGACCCGAAAGTTGATGAGAGTGATAGACTTATCAACACTCCACAAGAGTTAGAATCGGAACTCCAAAGCAAGCCGATTGCATTATTCTCCCAACGGTTAATTACACCAAAATCTCTCTCTAACTCCCAGGACATTCTAGAGGTGTTGAAACAAGTGAAGGTTAATATTCCTTTACTGGATGTGGTTAAACAAATACCTTCATATGCCAAATTTCTGAAAGACTTATGTACGACCAAAAGACAACAAAGTATTCAAAAGAAAATCTTTTTAACTAAAATAGTGAGTGTCATCCTAAAGCAAGATGTGCCATAGAACTATAAAGATCCCAGTAGCCCAACCATTGCTTGTGTAATTAGGAATTACCGCATTGAGCATGCACTCCATGATTTAGGAGAGAGCGTAAATCTGATTCCGTACTCGGTCTACGAACAACTAGGGTTGGGTGAATTGAAACCCACTCGAACCACATTACAACTAGCTGATTGTTTAGTTCATGTACCGAGAGAGATAATTGAGGATGTGTTAGTCCAAGTTGACAAATTCTACTATCCAGTAGTTTTTATCATCCTGGATAATCAATTTATCATGGACATGAGCACTCAAATTTCAGTCATCTTATGTCACTCATTCCTTGCCATAACAAATGCAATCATTAATTGCAGGAATGGAGTTATGAGTTTGTCTTTTGAAAATATGACATTGGAGTTGAATATCTTTTTCAATATGGGCAAATAAGTAGAGGATGATGATGATGCCCACGATGTTAACTTGATTGATTCTTTCATGGAGGATAGAACTCTGATGACCTTGTCCTCTGACCCTCTAGAGACGTGTATGGCCCACTCTCATGATTTTGATGATGATATGATTTTAGAGATATGGACTATGCTAGATACTGTGTCGGTACTTGAAGTTAACCGGTGGAGGCCACAATTTGAAGAATTGCCCTAAATTGATGTAATGCCTCTACCGTCTAACTTCAATGCACCGAAGCTTGACCTAAAACCTTTGCCCTCTGAATTGAAATATGTCTATTTGGGTCAAGATGAGACATACCCGGTGGTGATCTCTTCCCACCTTAAGCAGGGACAAGAGAGTATGCTCATCTCTACTCTCATTAAGCATAAGGGAGCCCTTGGATGGACGATTGCAGACCTCAAGGGAATTAACCCTTCGATTTATACTCATTGCATTTATCAAAAGGATAACGCGAAGACCTCCCGACAACCACAACGTAGATTAAATCCAAACATGAAGGAAGTGGTTAAAGCCGAGGTTCTTAAGCTATCAGATGTTGTTTCGACCAGAAAACGAAATGCATTTGATTTAGGGAATTCATTCATTGATAACAAAGAAAGAATGAGAGAACAATGATCATAAAGTTTTCTATTTATTCTGAGTTCATTTACATCCTCATATTTCCCTTGATTCTAAAACAAAGTATAATGAATCTGTACAATAAAAGAAAGGATAAATAATCCAATAGAAATTTCGGCAGCATTTCGATGCCTTTTAATCATATCTCTAAGGGAGATGAGTTGTGCGGGTTCAAGAAGAACCCATGAAACTGCGAAACATAGAGCTGTAGAGGCCTTTATTGCGTGACAATGCAACACATCAAACAAATCTGCACAACACTATTCACCCACGCAACTATTCACCGTGCAACTATTCATGCACGCACTATTCATCCGCGTAACTCGGCACTATTCATCCACGCAGCACTATTTATGCGTGAACTATTCATCTTGCACGGCACTATTCATACACGCACTATTCATCTTGTGCGGCATTATTCATGCTTGCACTATTCATCTTGCATGACACTATTCATGCACTCACTATTCATCTTACATGCACTATTCATCTCACGTGGCACTATTCATGTTGCACGACACTATTCATCCGTGTAACTCTCTCTCCAACACTCTCCTGACTTCCATCCATCCAAATGAGGAGTGAGGAGGGGTATTTATAGGCCTCCTAGGCCCTTCACTCCTTAAATATTGGTGATCACCACCACTTCTTCCTTCATACAATATCCAATCTCCTTCCTTAAACAATGGTGTTCACTAAGCTCTCCCTTAAATAGTGGTGTACATCCCTTTCTAGACAAGAACCACACTTCCTCTCCTTTAAAAGTGGCACCCATGCACGCCTCCATACCAAACGATGTCCATCCATTCTTCTACATCAAAATATGGAGTGCACGATCTCTTCTATCAAGGAGCAACACTTCAAAAGGCTTCTATACTGTCATGAGCGCACATCCTTGGGAGGGATCTGTTCAATGGAATTCCTCTGCTAGTGCAATAGGCATGTAATGAAATTAAAATATTTTTTGTGCCTCAACAGATGCCCCCTTGATTCTTCTTTGATTGATTTATGAGATCAAATGGAGGATTGACCTTCTTCTACACAAAAATCTCTTCACTTCAGAAAAGGATTCTTCATGAAATGTAGTCGCATTACAGAGAAGGATAGCTTGACCGAAGAACCGAATAAACTGCAACTGAAGGATAACTGGATGATCATGCTTGAACAAAAGATCAAATGATCGCACTTAACTAGAAGGCTGAATGATCGCACTCGAATGGAATACTAAATGATCACGCTCGAATGAAATACTGAATGCCCCCAGTCAAAAGCATCGAGCGAATGATTTAATAGGGAGGATAATGCAACAACAAAAGTACTCTGTCTTCATAGAACACCTTTCCACAAATAGAGCTGCAATTGCATTTTCCATCACTTCAACTCCCTTATTCGTATAACCTTCTCTTCACCGAAACTTGCCATTGTGGCAATTATGGCAACTTCATCTTCGAGTATCTTGGCCAGAGAACTATCTTTCAATGCTGCTACTGCTGCAACTATCTCTTTGATCAACTCCAGCATTTCTTTCTTTCAACTCTGTGGCTAGGAAATTGTTCTTTAATATTGCTCCTACTGTAACAATCTCTTCGATTGTCTCCTTTATTCACAGTCTGCATAGTCCAAGATTTCGAATGGTAATCTTTCCTGCCAAATTAATCGAAATCAGTATCTCAGGATATCATAATTTTCTAATTTAATTTCATGAAGTATTGATAATTGTGAAATAAATTAAAGGCTTTTAGAATGATTGTAATATTCGCAATATGATAATAATTTGGTCACTCCCTTCTTTGTACTTGTCAGCGTGCTTTGCATATTCTTTGCTCATTATATCATGCTTTCAAAGATGTCATTTCAGGCTCTAAAAGTTCAAACGCTGAGTGTTTTCTAATTTATACTCCTTGACATTTCTTCATAAGCTCGTTAGGAGTGTATTTCTCTTTAACCTTTGCTGATTCAGAAAAATAGAGAACGCTCCTTTTCGTTTACTAGCTTTCTAGAGGATATAAAAGAGGTTATCGACCATAATTCTTTATCTTCTGGTGAACATTCGTTCCTTGTCTCCATCAAGTCCATTACTCAGAGACTTGCGATGTCATTACCAGAACAGTAAGAAATTACGACATCGGGCCATATAACTAGGCCTTGATGTAGAAGCAACTCTTTAATGTCAATATTGGATCATGCTTCATACTTCCTAACTATAATTATCCAACTCATGCTTCTTATAATCAGAAGAGTTGATGAGATCATTAATATTACTTAGCACGCAATTATTGCTCAATAGATTATGCCATATGAATTTCTCTGTTACACAAGGAATTATCAGAAAGACCGAGGCATAGATTACTTCAAAGAACCAGATCATGCCCCCTGTCCAAGTCATCCTTGCATAAGGATTTCTTCGGAAGATAATACTTGCGTAGTAGAGCATACTGCTACTCTTGAAAAATGGATAACACTCAGTGTTCCTTTAAGGAATTTAAATAATATATATATATATATATATCTGAGTTATCAAGTCACTCGGAAGAAAATGATAATTTGTTGTTATTTTATTCTGTGCCACTTTTAAAGATTTTACAAGATAATATTTCTTCGTCATCAAGAAGATAAGAGATATAAAGATCCCACGGCTCTTGTCGGAGAGATAAATATACTACTGCCTGCACACATTTAACTGGACATGACCCGACATGACTGGACTTGACTTAACTGGACTAAACTTGACTGAACTTAACTGGACTAAACTGGACTGGACTTAACTCTCACACACAGTTTAAGCTCGTGAGTAGTTGGAGCCACACACAGTTTAAGCTCGTACGTAGTTGGAGCTTGGTCTTACACGAATGGCCGCTGTAACTCTCTACAGTTCACGGGGCTTATCACGGGCGGGGAGTTCACAAACCGTGATCCATCAGAGGGACCCAGTGAAGCTAGTAGGGCAGTGAACTTGACCACATTAACTCTCTAGAGTTTACAGGGCGTACAAGGCTACCGTTGAGGTACCAAATCTAAGGCCATCAGTCCATCAATGAGGGTTTTCCTGCTTCAGAGACCTGCCCCCATGAGTTACTACAGAAATCAAACCAGGGATCTAGAGAGTTATCCTACTTCAGAAACTCACTTTTCCTTCGCCTGTAAGGTCAGACCCATTCACAAAGGGCACTCTCTGGCCATCCTCGTGACGCTGTCTGAAGTTGTACAGATGGCATGGGTCTTACGTGACTGCTTCATCAATTGCCCACATGGGTGCACATGAAGCTCTCTACGAGCTTTTTAGGGCCACAAACTTCACTACTACTCAAATAATATATATGTTACTGATGATGATATGTCTTATGCGTAGTTGGTCGTATAGGGCTTGGCTAGGCTACCTTAAATGATAAGTTGTCATCACTGTTGTCAACTTCATATGTGTTTGGCCATATAGTTTTACTCCACTACAAAAAATAGTGAATCGACAATTGATATTTCGTCATTGCTAATAATGTTCTGGCAATATTCATGTTATATTTAAGATAGTATATTAGCTTGGCGATGATAACAATTTCGATAAGATAAGCTTGTATGAGCGATTGATGACGATAGCGATAGTTGTTAATTTTGGCAATAATCATCGACCCTTGGAGATTTTAACGATATCATCGATGCTTTACAACAATCATCAATGCTTAGCAACAGTCATCAATGCATAGCAGCAGTCATCAATGCTTGATCTTGACATGTCCGTATAGTTCTGTCATATCATCATCGCCCATAATGATAAGCCTTATGCGTGTTCGACTTCATAACGGCATCTTTCTCGCTGTCATACATAATAGATCGTCATTATTGTCACGATTCTTCTGTCACAATTAAGATATTATATCAGCCTGGTGGTGCTATTGATTTTGATAACTTTAAATGACCTTTAACAGCTTTGGCGATTTGACGATAATCATCGATATATTGGCGAGTTTTGCTGATTTGCATTTGGCGATATGACAATAATTGTTAGCACTTTATGTTGACTTGCTTGGATTTTATGTACTTTGAAGGTCTGCATTTCATTAATATTCAAAGATAAATATAATATTAAAAAGAAGTGCAGAGTTCTTACCTTTGTATGCTTATGTCTGCCCCCTTTTGATTAAGAAGAATTATGTCATAAATCTTCTGAATTAAAACTTCATGTATAATCAAGGATAATATATATTTTATAAAACGAGCATTGACCGATACGCCTCGCCCATCTTGATCTATCATTCGATATTATGTATACTTCTGATATTATACTTTTGATATTATACTTCTGATATTATATATGGGCTACCCTATTTAGGGTCGAACTTGCCCCCATGGTGAATATACTTGTCTTACTTTCTCCTACTCTAATTTTAAATATATGAAGAATCATCTCTTTGTTAATATTCTTCTGTCGCGTGACTATTTTCAATTGAGACCATATACCATTACTTTCTCTCTTATCTCATAAGTCTTCTTTATGACAATTTCTACTATCATCGTCCACCTTCTGTAGAATTCCCTTTTCTTCTTCACTTTATTTCCTTTGGATGCCAGCTTAGTTCTCTCTTCGGCTAGCCATTGATTCATCATAGGAAGTATATTGTCTTTTTCAACTGTATGTTTCCCGTGGTCTTCAAATCATACAAACTCTTTCTTTACTTTCTTAAATATAGAATAACTCATGTTCTCTTTATTGGATCGATTCTTTACCTTTTGACAATCTTTCATTTTTCTTTTCTTTGTTTGGAAATCTTCAAGGGCTTTCTTAACTTTTGGTCCCCCATTACAAACTCATTCCATCTTCCTCTGAGTACGATGAACATTACCCTGTGGGATCTTTTCTGTATAATAGGTCTTCCCATCATGGGTAACGTCCTTAATATTTATATTTCTTCAAATGAGGAATTGTCTCTTGCCTCTGATGCTACATAGCATTCAATAGGTTCGGGGTTCTTCTCATTGGCCTCACCATGGAACCTCTTAGGCATGACTAGGAATGGTTTCTTCCTTTTGGCTTGTGGTAGCAGCATCGTATAATTTGTCTGCAAAATTTCTAACTGCTTGAGTGATAATAATGTTAGCGGAGGTTGTCCCAGTCGTCTCAGATGTTTTGGTACAAAGTAGAATTTTTGTTTCACCTTCTCTTTCTCACATATCTCTATCTTTGAGATCCCCTTCTGTACTGCATTAGTTTCATCCTTCGTTGTTTCATTATTATTGTTTCCCTTATTATTCCCTTGCACTGAATTCCATCTTTATAATACTTGAAGCATTGGTGGAGAGTTAATGGTACAACGCCATATTGGTGCATCCAGGGTCTTCCCAAAAGAAGTTATATATTGTTATCATTCACACTTAGTCAAGTTGGCATGCCTTTCAGATGACTCACTGCATTGTATGCTACCCCTTCCACCTTATCTTTCCCTCTTTCTCTGATACTGTCATGGCATTCTTCATGTGTCTCTTTCCTTATTACCTCATTATTCTGTCTATCGGGACTCTTTATCCTTTTCCCGGAACGTAATGTGACCACCACAGCTTTGCTCATTCATCCAAAAGAATAATTGTCATCCATCCTCTTATCCATTTGCCCTTCTTTTTATCAATGGTTTCACACTTATTATTGATGTGTTGTTCTTATATCTTTCATCGAATCTCAGTCATCTGCGTCAGCCTGTTCGAATTGCCATTGTGCCTGCACGCACAACACCCTATACTCTTTGTGCAGGTCAGCATGGTATTGCATGGTTCGGCACAAAGGTCTCACAACATACTTAGTCAGTCTAATGCTGCGCGGGTACACGCGACTTCCTATACCATTTGCATGGCCCTGCACAACCGATCGTAGTTTGTGCGGGTCAGTGCAAACACATGAATTCCTGCTCTTTACTTCATTCTTCTTTACGTATTTTCTCTTTACTTCATTCTTCTTTACATATTCTTTCTTTAATCTTCTTTCTTCCTTGTCCAGACATCTTCTCATCTCTCAAAATCAATGCATGATGGAAACTTTGTACATTTTTGTGTACCAACACACTATCATCCATCATTCATCGTCTTGCTACGCTACTGGTGAAGCGGAAACTACTTTGGACATTATCTAGCATTGTCTATCCTTGATCACAACTGATTTAACCATTTCTAGTATTTTTGTTGTAGCAATCTCGTATTGTTGATGTAACCTACTGGGAATCCGTTAGGTACGAAGTAGATAACCATGTTAGTTGAAAGAAAGTCATTGTGGTACACCTGTCATTCAAAACAGAGTGTTAGTTATTTTGATCAAATAAAAGTTGTACTTTATTTTTAGACATGAAGGGGAGGATGTTCCCATCAAGAGTCGCCATTTTGGCATTTATACAACATAAAAAAGTGATAAATGTTCTCTGAATATTTTCTAAGTCATCATTGAATAATAAGTCCCTAGTGGAGTCCCCATTTTATATCGACCAGAAAATGAAATGCATTTGATTTGGAGAATTCATTCAATGATAATAAAGAAAGAATGATAGAACAATGATCACAAAGTTTTCTATTGATTCTGAGTTCATTTACATCCTCATATTTCCCTTGATTCTGAAATAAAGTACAATGAATCTGTATGATGAAAGAAAGGATAAATAATTCAATAGAAATTTTGGTAGCATTTCGACGCCTTTTAATCATATCTCCAAGGGAGATGAGTTGTGCGGGTCCAAGAGGAACTCACGAAACTGCAGAACATAGAGCTGTAGAGACCTTTACTGCGCGTCCATGCAACACATCAAACAAATCCACACAACACTATTCACCCATGTAACTATTTACCGCACACCTATTCATGTTGCGCGACGCTATTCATCCGCGCAACTTGGCACTATTCATCCATGCGGCACTATTCATGTTACGCGACACTATTCATGTTGCGTGGCACTATTCATGTGCACACTATTCATCTTACACGGCACTATTCATTTATGCACTATTCATCTTACGTGGCACTATTCATGTTGCGTGGCACTATTCATCCATGCAACTCAGCACTATTCATGTTGCGAGGCACTATTCATCCGCACAACTCTCTCTCTACCACTCTCCTGACTTCCATTCATCCAAATGAGGAGTGGGGAGGGGTATTTATAGGCCTCCAAGGCCCCTCATTTCTTAAATAGTGGTGATCACCACCACTTCTTCCTTCACACAACATCTAACCTCCTTCCTTAAACAAAGGTGTTTACCAAGCTCTCCCTTAAATAGTGGTATATGAAAGTGCCCTGGTTTGTCAATTAGCATGATTGTTGAGTTAGCTAGACAGAGAAGCTCTATAGGAAGATCAATCAATCGTCTGCCTCAACTGGATGTGAGCCTGAACTCGCCACAGGTAAATCTTAGCCTCACATCCTAAGTCCCAAAATACCAGGTGATTAAAACCCTTAAAATTGATTAGAATATCATAGGGTTTTTGGGTTAGAAAATTTTTTTAAACCTTCAGGAAAATCTATAAGTTTTCTACCCTTGTCGATTTATCGATATAGGGCTCGATGAAATCGAAACTTATTATCGATGTCCTCGAAACTCACTCGATATTATCGAAATGAGGACATAAGATGTCGAGCAACCGCATATACCTCTGGACAGAATTATTGATGTATCGATTTCCATATCGATATCATCGAAATTTGAATCTCGAGTCTATCGAAGTTGACTCGATAAAATCGACATCATATATGTTGTGTCCAAAGTTCTGCTAAGGCAAATCATGAAATCTTTGATATATCGTAGTACTCCTCGATATCTTTGGAATTTAAATTTCGATGATAACGGAAGCCCTTCGATGATATCGGATTGGACACTCTGTTTTCCAGCAATTTTTTTCAGGTTGTTTCATCTTGGATCAAGGGTCACTTGATAGAATCGATATTCAAATATCGATGATGTCGAGGCTGGGTCGATTGCATTGAGAATGGACATAAACTGACCAGCAAGCTTACTGGAAAATCCTTTGGATTTATCGATGCATCGACACGGCTATCGATATCATCGACATTCAAATTCCGATGATATCGAGTGTGCCTCGATCATATTTTAGGCTTGAAATATTTCAAAGGCTGATCTCTCACATTTTCAAATGTCAAGGAATCAAACCTCGTATCGATGAAATCGAAGTTCGAAATCTAATGTAATCGATGCATGTTTCGATTTTCTCGACCAGCTGGCAAAAGGTTTTCAAAAGCGTTTGACATTTGAGTTTGTGTAATCGAGCAACCAGTCGATGCGATCGAGAGTGTACGCTTGATGATATCGACCCTGCTCGATGATATCGACCCTGCTCGATGATATCAAACTCTGTCATAAATGTGACCGTTTTATATCTGTTGGAACTTTTTGCCTATTTAATGGGAGCTCATCCTTAGTTGCTGGTAGAGAAAGAAGAGAGTGCTTTTGAGTGTTTAACCTTAGATCATATACCTAAAGCCCTTTCTCTCATGGGAGTTCATCCTCCAATCCACCCTCATCATTGACATTCAATAGAGTGGATTGGGGAATGAACTTCCGCATTCAAGGATCCTCCAGCTACCACCTTAATGGCAATTCATTAAGCTGGGATGCCTTGAGTGCATAGATGACTGGAATCGCTCTATCTTCCTTATAAGAAAACTTTTAAGAGAGTAGGATTCCATCATAACCTTGACCCAACCCGTCGCCATGTATTGGTACATTTTCTGAGTTGCGGTTCAAGGAAGTAGAAGATTCTTCGTCAACAAATGAGGAGATCTTCGACAACACGTTGAATGAGGCTCATCTACTTATCTGTAAGTCATTAAAGTCCAGAAGACCCTTATGATCATTCCTTTGTAGGATTGGGTCTAAGGTGTTTCTCACCCCTTGCAAGCCCTCGTAGGAGGCCTCTGGCAGGAGTGTACGTGGTGGGTGCTCTGTGTTGACCCTTGGTCTGTGGAGAGCATAAACTATTAGGTCCTTGTAGTAGGTGCTTGACCAGGGTGGTCTAAAAGTGGGTGCTTTGTGTTGACCCTTACTCATGGGAGCATAAACTTGTGAGGTTCGATCTATGGCCAGTGTGCCTAAAATTGGGAGCTATGTGTTGACCCTTGCTCGTGGGAGCATAAACTGTCAGCCTAGGTGTAAGTTATACTGGTTAGAGGTGAACTTGATTTAAAACCTCCGGTTTGAGGTGAACCTGTTGTGAAACCTCCTTAGTAAAATCCGGTACACTCAAGGATTGAGTGTGTCAACCAGGAGTGGAGTAGACAAGTAATCAAACCACTATAAAAATGACTATGTTTGTGATTGCTATTATCCATCATTCCTTATGCGATTATATGCTTTCATATTTGATTATCTAAGATCACATTTCACACACAGTCACATCCACCATAAACTCTGATTTGCATCTTATTTATCATTCAAATAGTTTTATGATTGGATCCTCTATTTGGATTGAAAGCCATTAGAGTTACTTTGAAAAAATCCCGATTTTTGCATATCTTCTCAGGATAGATTTGATTGGATTTTTAATAATCATAAAATATTGAAAAAGTCCTATTCACCCCCCTCTAGGACATATTAGCATATTCCCACTTCAACTAAAGCGGTCATTACTGCAATTTCAGTGTACATCCCTTTCTAAGACAAGAACCATACTTCCTCTCCTTTAAAAGTGGCGCCCATGCGCTCCTCCATACTAGACGACATCCATCCATTCTTCTACATCAAAATATGGAGTGCACGATCTTTTCTATTATGGAGCAACACTTCACAAGGCTTCTATACTGTCATGAGCGCACATCCTTGGGAGGGATCTGTTCAATGGAATTCCTCTGCTAGTGCAATAGGCATGTAATGAAATTAAGATATTTTTTATGCCTCAACAGATGTGGGTATTATATACCGAATATCCGATAGTCAATATGTGAGTCCAACTCAGGTAGTTCCTAAGAAGTCTAAAATCACCTCTGTAACCAATGCCAACAATGAACTCGTGCCTACTAGAGTTACTACTGGTTGGAGAATGTGCATTAACTACAGGAAGTTGAATATCGTCATGAGGAAGGACCACTTCCATTTACCCTTCATTGATCAAATCTTCGAAAGGCTAATTGGTCACTTATACTATTGTTTCCTTTACGGGTATTCAGGATATAACCAGACAAAGATAACCCCTGAAGATCAGGAAAAGACTACATTCACATGTCCCTTTGGCACATTTTCTTACTGAAGGATGTCATTCGGACTATGTAATGGCCCCACCACTTTTCAGCGATGCATGATGAGTATTTTTTCTGACATGGTGGGGCAAAATTTAGGGGTCGACGACTTCTCTGTCTTTAGTCCATCCTTCAACAATTGTTTGGAGAATCTTAAATGTGTGCTGAAGCGATGTGAGGAAAAGAATTTGGTACTGAATTGGGAGAATTGTCATTTCATGGTTCATAAGGGAATTATTCTTAGACACATCATCTCATCCAAGGGCATTGAGGTAGATAAGGCTAAGATTGATCTTATCTCTAACTTACCTCTACCCAAGAACATACGAGAAATACAATCCTTCTTAAGACACACCGGTTTTTACAAGAGATTCATAAAGGACTTTATTCACCACTCTCATCCTTTATGTAATCTACTTCAAAAGGATGCACCATACGAGTGGACTGAACAATATCAGGAAGCTTTTACTAAGCTCAAGGGCATGTTAACCACTTCACCTATCATGTAGCCACCTGACTGGAGTCATCCTTTTGAACTGATATGTGACACGTCTTATTATGCTCTTAGGGCAGTTTTAGGCCAGAGAAAAGAAAAGAAACCCTACGTTATTCATTACGCAAGTATAACTCTAAATTCTGCCCAAGTGAACTACTCTACTACAGAAAAGGAACTCTTAGTTGTAGTGTTCACTTTGGACAAATTTAAGTCCTACTTGATCGGATCCAAGATCGTCATTTACACAGCTCGTGTGGCGCTTAAGTATCTTTTTTCTAAGAATGATGTTAAGCCCCGCCTGATAAGATAGATCCTCCTATTCTAAGAATTTGATTTGGAAATAAAAGATAAAAAGGGAGTAGAGAACGTAGTGGCTGACCATCTTTCTCACCTTGATCTCTCTGATTCCCTTGAGACGACACATATAAATGACATGTTCCCTGACGAACAATTGTTCAAAGTCTCCCATTCACCTTGGTTTGTGGATATCGCTAATTATCTTACTACAGGTTTACGCCGACACATTGGACTGTGCAAGATAAGAAAAAATTCTTCACCGATGTATGCAAATTCTTCTCGGATGATCCATATTTGTTTAAATATTACTCAGACCAAATCTTGAGAAAATGTGTGCCAGATAATGAATACCAAAGTGGCATCTCCTTCTGTCATTCTCGGGCCTGTGGCAGTCACTTTTCTGTCAAAAAGACCACGGCTAAAATTCTGCAATGCGGCTTTTACTGGCCCACTATGTTTGAGGACACTCATGAGTTTTACAAAGCTTGTAAGTGTTGTCAGAAATTAGGAGCATTGTCTCATCGAAACATGATACCTTTAAACCCCATTCTGATCATTGAAGCATTTGATTGCTGGGACATTGATTTCATGGGACCATTCCCCCAATCTTTTAGAAATTTATATATTTTGCTCACCGTAGACTATGTCACTAAATGGGTAGAAGCGATTTCGTGTAGGAACAATAACCATTAAATGGTCATTAAATTCTTAAAAGAGAACATCATTTCACGGTTTGGAATGCCTTAAGCCATCATTAGTGATGAGGGCTCACATTTTTATAATAGGCCATTTGCGAACTTAATGAAGAAATATTGCATCTCTCACAAGGTGAGCACTCCATACCACCTACAAAAAGGTTGACAAGCTGAGATTTTCAATAGGGAGATCAAACATATTTTGGAGAAAATGGTTAACCCTGATCGAAAGGATTGGTCAATTTGATTGACCAATGCTTTATGGGCTTACCGTATTGCATTTACAACCCATATTAGAATGTCTCATTTTAGACTTGTCTATGGAAAGCCTTACCACTTACCTGTGGAGTTGGAACATAGGACCTACTAGGCGATTAAAAATCTGAACTTCAATTTAGACAATGCTGGCTCATTGCGCAAACTCCAGTTAAATGAACTCGAAGAAATCTGGAATGACGCATACGAGAATTCAAGAATTTACAAGGATAGAATGAAGTTGTTTCATGACCAACACATTCTTAAAAAATCATTCACACCAGGTCAAAAGGTCCTTTTGTACAATTCTCTATTACATCTCTTTTTGGAAAAACTCTGATCCCATTGGACCGGCCCTTTCACTGTTACTAATGTCTATCCTCATGGGGTCGTCAAGATTTAGAATCCAAACAATGGCAATGACTTCAATGTGAATGGACATCGTTTAAGGCCATTTATTGAAATTTTTGATTCAAAGGACATGTTCATACTTCTGAATGATCCTGTTTACTAGGATTGACCTCCTAGTCTGACGGAGGTGTAGATAGGTTTACTGCTTTCTGTTGTTTAGGATAGTTTATTTTCCATTGTTTTAGGATAGTTTGCTTTTCGTTATTGTAGGATAGTTTGCTTATCATCTGTTTGAGTCTTTTATGCTAACCCATCTTCACACTAAGATCATTGGAAAAAACCTCAAAATTTCTTCTTTAGGTATTATCTTTCCATCACTTCCATTTTTCTTTTCATTGCCTCTTTTGCATTACATGCTTATTTCTTTTACATTGAGGACAATGTAGATTTTTTGATTGGGAATGGGGAATTAGGTAACCTAATTAGTGTTTTCTCAGGATTTCCCAGTTTTGAGCAAAAATTTTGAAAATTTTCAATGTTTCAAGTTAAAATCTGTTTGAAAAATGATGAATTGTATACTTAAGAATGCTTTGCATGTGATAAGATAGAGATTGAATTTTGAATTACTGAAGTCTAGTCGTCTAAGTAATTTATCACTTAATTACTTGCGCTCAATTGATTAAGAGGAAGTTTGAATATCATGTTAAATCACAAAACACATTCAATTTGTCTTCTGTAAGATATACTAGAAGTTTTGATTGTTAGTATGTGAATCATTGATAGATGGCGAGAATCAGGTCTGAAGAATTTTATCTATCTTAAAAGAAGAAAAGAACCAGTTAAAAATAGGAGATCGACAAAGCGGTCATGAAAAAGAATGAAAAGAATAAAAAGAATGAAAAATCTGGAAAAGAATGCAAAAATAAAAAGAATGAATAAAAACTGACCATCGATATAAAATAAATAAAAACTAGAAAAAAAAAAGCGGATAAGTTCGGAATTAGTACTTGAGTTTCTAACTAATCTTGAAGTGATGAACATAGCTAACATGATGAATTGATAGTATTCGTACAGGAAGTAAATTGACTTTCACTGAGCACATTAAAAAACTTAATATACAAATTATGCTTTGATTTAGTGGATAAATAACTTATTTGATTAGTTGCTTATGTCATTGGGTTCTAGGTTTTTAAAATATCACTTTCGTATCTTAATTCTACCCATTCATACTTGAGTGCGCAAAAGATTGTTTTCTGAAAAAGATTTTTGACATTAAGCATTAAGATTTATTTTTCACATACTTTGCTCTGGACTAGCAAAATGTTGGTTAGGAATTGTGTTGAGGGTTAAATATTACATATTGGACCCCATTTATATCTTAGTTGTATGAACATGATACTGCTTAATGTCCTATTTTACTCATGTCGGTGTTGCAAGGTGAATTTAAGAGCTTGAATTGAAAAAAATGTTAAAAGCATAAATTTAATTCTCAAGAATCACCAAAGCAAAGGTTAGATCTTAGAAGACCAAAAATGAACAATTCACATGCAAAAGATCCAAGAAAACCAAGTAAAGAATGAAGAGAATTGAAGAGTTGAAGTAAAGAAAAGGAACCCTAAAAATTTGCTTACTTCGACTAGTTTAAGCCCTCTTTCGACTAGTCCAAGGCTCCTGCTCGACTAGTCAAAAATTCCTCGACTCGAACTCCAATAAAATAAACTTTTAATTTCACACGATCCTCGACCAGTCGAAGGTAACCCTTGACCAGTTGAAGGCTATCGTCGACTAGTCGAGGCTTACGTAGATGTTGCACAGACTGCGTAAATTTGAAGCGGTTTTTAGATTTTTCCAAATCGGTACGAAAGTTGGAGTTTCACAACTATAAATAGGAGTCCCTATGATGTTCTTAGGCATCTTCTAGGGTTTGAGGAGTGGAGCAAAAGTGTAGAGAAGCCGTTGCCAAGAGTTTTTCTTCCTCTTCCTTATTCGTTTTATGCTTTTCTTAAGAAATTTTAGTTCGATCATGTCTATGGTTGGCTAAACCTCTTAGCTAAGGCTAAGAGGTGAAGCTTGTAGCATGATGAGATATTATTTTTTTTTAACTTTGATTCATGTTTATGTTGAACCTTCTTTTATTCTAGTTTGAATTTAAAGGAATACTTTTAGTTCTTAATGGTTTATTGTGACTCAAATTACAGTAGATCTGTAATAGTTTTGAGTATCTTCTTTTCCTGATTTTAAGATCACGGGATTGGTAAATCCTGTTGTTAGCCATCGTCTCATGGGCATGGTTTGGTGATGGAATCTCTTCCAATTATCACAATTCTTTTCCATTGAGAATTAGGTCAAGGAAAGTTCATATTAATCTTAACTGTATATCTTCCAATTGGATAGGATAGGACTCTAACTCCAATCGTGTGACTTAAATTAAGTAAGAGGGCTCCCTGATCTCTACAAGTAGATCCTTGGAAACCCTAGTTACTACCTTTGAATTTGTTAGTTTTAATCACTTTAATCACAATTACTCTTTCAATTATTCAGATTTAGTTTTAGTTCTTCATCTAATTCTAGTTCTAGTTAAATTCATAATACACACGACATTAGTCCCTGTGAATTCGACCTTTATCTTACCGAGATTATAACTACATCGTGACCCTACACTTCGGATTGTGAACAGAAATCAACCATATTAAGCAATCAATGAGGTAATGAACGAAGATGAATAAACAAGCCAACCATCAAGATGTAGAAAAGCTTGAAGGTAAGCCTCACCTTAGAGTTTACTTATTTCTCAATGTTATTAGAGTCGAATTATCACACTTTAATATCGATATCTAACATGATTAACACAATTAGTGCGATTAGATCACAATATTACCCAATATATATGGTTAGGGTTAAAACTAGCTATTTCAATCAATAAATTTTGGATTTTATGTACTATTTAAAATTTGAGTATTTGCCATCCAAATTACGCAACATCAAACATATCAATATAATAATAATGATTTAAGAATTTAGAATTAAAATGTATAATATTATTATAAAAATGATAATCTAATTAAAAATATTACAATTGAAGATAATTATGAAAATAATTGATAACAAATTTTAGTAAGAATTCATAATAATAACATTTACAATGATATAAATAACTAAATTTGATAATTTTACAAAATAACAACAATACCTCTCATTCTTCTTTTCTCTTCCTTCCTCCTCTGTATTAAAACATGTTACCCAATCAATCCAGCAACAGCACTGGAATTTCATCGTCGACCCAGATGGCTGAGTTAACTCGATAGCTAATAGAGTCTCGACCAGCGACCCATCACTGAAACAGTGGGTCGACTCACTGATTCAACTCAGCTGGTCTCTCTCTCTCTCTCCCTTTTCTTTCTTTCTTCTTCCTCTCCTTTCCTTCTACTTCTCTTTCTTTCTTAGAGGACCGGGATCCCAAATGGGAACAATCCAGTCACTCGAACCAAGGTGACTCACTGAGTGGTTCTACCTGGTCGAATCACCCAACCCAGTAGTAGCTCGAACTCTGCGGACTCAGTGCGGCACCAACGTGCCCTCTCTCTCTCTCTCTCTCTCCCTATGATCTTCTTCTTTCTAATTCTCTTTTTCTCTCGACGTATAGAAGGGGTCTAGATTCATCCTTGGATGATCAGATTCAACATGACATGATTCGTATTGACTCGATGTAGCACGAAGTGGGACAATAGCCCTGCTCTCGAGTCCTCTCTCTTCCAATTCTCTTCGTTGCTTCTTCTCATTCCTTTACTTCTCTTCTTCTCCTTCTTCTTTCTCTGTTGGAAATAACCATGTGAAGCCCTAGACTCGGCCCAGACATAATCCGAACACACGACTCACTCCAAGTCGCAACCCAACCCGAAGTGGCAAGAAAAACGGCTCTTTCTTTCCTCTCTTTCTGGATTTCCCTTTCTAGCAAAGGTTGCACTAAAACGCAACCTTTTATAAGGCTTTACTAATCCACTTCTAGAGGGTTCGAATCATAACTAATTAAAGGATTAGTTACGGTCTTTAATTGTTTGGTCTGTGCCATTTTACAATGATATGAGCGGACTATGCTTGCATGGTTGTGATCAGACGGCATGGATAGGCTTCTGAGACTCTGGGCCACATGATGAATGTCTTAGATCAGTGAATGGGACCCACTAGAGTGTGATGGGTTTTTTGAATAAATGGTGAAGATGAAGTCACTACTCATGGCAGATTTTTGTCAACGGCCTATCATGGTGATCCAATCCATTTGGATGGACTGGATGGGTCCACTGGCTACTGCGGGGTCCACTATCCATCACCACATTCCTCGTAGGAGTGTGTCATGCCCCAGACTCGGTAACCGGACTCACAAGAAACCCGATGCCGGTTCTAGCCGCAACAGCCTCCGTAGTACCCCATTCTCGGCTCCTGAGGCAGGTTCCGATCCTGGGATCCTAGAAGGAGGATTTTCATAACAGTATAATCATTACCAATACGAGTATACCCAAGATCACAGCAAGTACATCTGGAAATAACAAAGGATACACATCACAAAATCCACTAAGAATTTGAACTTTTATAAGCTTACATCAGGTCCAAAAGGACATACATAAGATAATGGGAAAAGAGAGAAAAGAGTCAGCAACACTAGAGTCCTCAAGCTCATCTCTACTCCACGCTCTGCTGCTATGACACCTGCCTAGGATCTCCTGCACGCATCAATCGTACATAAGCTTATAGAAGCTTAGAGGGTGGTGTAAGTGTGTGATAATAGTGCTCAAAAGAAGATAGAGAATGCAGAAGGGAGTCATGATCAATACTAATACCACTAGCCTTACTAAGGCTATCATGAATGTAAAAAGCTATACCAAGGCAGTACAAAAATGCAGGAAGCCATACCAAGGCTATATAATGCAATGAGTACTGTAATGCAATGAGTACTGTAATGCGATGAGTACTGTAATGCAATGAGTACTGTAATGCAATATGAGTACTGTAATGCGATGAGTACTATAATGCAATGAGTACTGGGCACCATGCCAAGGCGATGCAATATGAGGCTTACACAGCAGATGCAAATGCAATGCGAAGTAATGCCAGTGCTCATATCCAATCTATATATCAAGTACATTTTCATCATAAGAAAATCACCGGGGTCCATTAGACTGTTGGATGACTGCCTCTCTACAGACCCCGCAGAGTCAAACGAGCGGAAGAGACCTCACTACCCTGCCCGCGGACAGCCAATCACCAGCAAGGCCTGAAGGTAGCGGACCCATTCACGAGCTGGTCAGACTCAGCCTAGCAATGCCCCCTTACATTAAGTGAGTAAGGTCACACCCCTATCCAACTGACTACACGACAGTGGGAGTCGCTGCCTAACAATATAAGGCCCTCGTGCGCTCATATATTCCACTCGGTCACGGTGTTGGAGCAGATCCTTAGTACCATGAAAGTTTTGAAAATTTCACCCATGGGCATCTTATGCACCCGATATGCTCAAGTAACATTTTCGGTGTCCAAATATGGCCATCCATGATGTATCTATGGAGGCTATAACCCTGATGAAGCAAGGGTAAAAATGCTCATATGTTATGCAATGCCAGATGCATGAATCACACAATCAACCATGCATCAATTCCAAGCATCCAACGTGCTCAAGAGAGAATATTATGTCCCTCGAAGAAGATAACATGCAATGCCCAATGGCACAATATGAACATACACACACAGTGGTTCAGTGTCAACCAAGCATACAATGATGTATATGGGTCATAAAAATGAATTTAATCACACTATATGGCGATATACAATGTAGTACACTCCTCCTATCTAAGAAGGGACCAAGACTAGGTATTTAGACAATATCCATAAGGAATCCCACCTCTAGTGGGGGCCCATTTACCTGGGGTAGCCCACGAGACTAAGCATACAACTACATGTCTAAGTAACATAGAAGTGAGTCTAGCCAGAGTTTAAGATAAGCATCTAATCACATTTAGATACAATCGGGCCTAGAGGGGTCCATAATGGGGACATTTAACCACCATTCCCCAAGAGGCATCTCAACCACGAACTATATGGATACAAGGCCCAAGGCCCTACATTCAAGATAAGAACACAGGTAACCATATACATATATCCCTCATAATAGGCCATAAAAAGATATAATACCAGTTTTAACAACATGGGCCTTAAGAGGAGAATTAAGGCCCAAGGCTCAATTCCCAATGGCCATAGAATCCATGCATTAAGTTGGACTTAGTAGGCAGCCCACATACACAATATACGGCCTAAAATAAGTTTAAGTTTGGATGATGAAATGGGCCCAACTACATCAGCCCAATAACTAGCAATATAAGTGGGCAACCAAGGGCCCAATACTATCCTTATCTTAGCCCACAAGTCCATTAAAACAGTGGAAGTTGACTCAATATATGGTTGGGCCAAGCTAGGACGTCCTAACCCACTCTGGGCTCATGGAATGTCCCAAAAATCTAATCTAAGATGGGGTCCTCGTGTGATTACTAAAGGTGACCCAAAAGAATGCACTGACTAAGCCCAAAGATTATAAGAAAACCCAAGCATGTAACACGTACACAAGTTCTCAATATGGTGGGTCCCATGTCCAATAAAGTTTCAACCATAACAATGTACATTTGAGGCCCCTTGATAAATGTTCGGCCCACTCAGCTTCTTGGGCTTGCGAAAGCCTAGAAATTAGTCAAATAAGTGGGAATGATCTCATGAAGGCCAACAATATTCATAGGGGGCCCCGCCAGATGGAGGGTGTGTATACATCAGGAAAAGATCAAGTGGGCCTGCTACTGGATTTTGAATCCAGTAGCAACCCAAGGCAGAGAGTGCTTCCATGATCGGGCGATCCAAGGCTTGGATAGCCTGGACCACATGTGTTAAGGTAGGTTCACATATATACACATTGAACCTTAAAGAAATGGCCTAGGGTCTATGGCGGGCCTTTAACTATCCATAGAGAACCCATGGGCCTACCTTAGGATCATCCAGGAGGACATCCAACCTCAACTGGTTTCTAAGAGGTAGCCCACCACTACTCGAGTATGTAATAAGGCCCAAGGCCTAAGCAATCCATGGCCTAGTGGGCCATACACTAAGCCCAATACTTAGGTAGCATGGTGGGCCCTTAAGCAAGGTTTGGGCCCAACCATAAAGGTCATAAATCCATATATTGTTGTGGGCTTCATGGGCAGCCAAGTAATTCATTTACATGGGCAAGTTTCACATTTAACACAAGTAAGTTGGGCCTCACTTTTGGCCCAAGTACAAGGTCAGTTTAGTGGGCAGCCAAAGGCCCAACCTCTTGTGTATTATTACTCCTAAGCCTATCACAATAGATAGGAGAGTATAGGCCCAAGATCAATGGGCCTATCCAAAAGAACTGACTCCACAAGGCCTACTTGCCAATACAAACATGCATATAATATATCACATAATGGGCCCAAAAGAAATGGCCCAAACAAAAGCCATCCAATTCATACATTATGGTGGACTTAAAGGCAGCCCGTAAGCCCAAGAATACACATGGGCAAGGCCTATATTAACAATGTGGGCCCTGCCACACCAGCCCAAAGATTTAGTAAGGCCCTCCACAATATACATTTATCTGGGCCTTGCAAGTTAGCCCACAATTAAGCATTTTATGAGGGCATCAAGGCTAATAAATGCACATAATCATCTTGTAGATGGCCCATTGGGCCCATGAATCAATAAGGTCAGCCCTTGCACAATCTTGGGCTCAAAGGATAGGTTTCCAGCCCATTAGGCCTATAAAGCTATAAAAAATTCTGGTTAAGGCTAGCCCACAAATACCACAAAGGTGGGCCTCAAGGGGCACTAATTAAGCCCAAAATGTCTAAGGAAGGAGTGCAAAGAGTGTGTACAAGACTCTCTTAAATCTGGTGGGCCGCCACGGCTCCAATAGATCAACTATGCACAAATTTGGGCCCCTTGCTGGAATTCCAGCCCACCCACTTCCTGGGTCTGCTGGAGTCCAGAAATTTATTAAATTTAAACGGGTTACTGACCCATGGTGACCCACACATATCATAGTGGATCCCACCAGATAAGAAGGGGGATATACAATACTTACTTCAAGTGGGCCATGCCGTTAGAATGCAGGCCCAGCAACCCAAGGTAGGGGCGTCCCATGGTGGGTTGTCTTACGGGCCTGGATATTTGACCCAAAACTGATCCAAATTGCAGGCCATACCACGGTCAGTCCAGGGGCTTGATGGCCCTAAATATTTTCAGGATAGTCCTTTCATAGGTGGACCACAACCCCACAAATTTCAGAATTTTTGAACATCTAGAAATAATTTAATTAATTTGAAAGAAACAATCTGTCCAGAAAATCGGACTGGCCTGGATGTCCCAACGTGGTGGGCCAGTCCGGGCCTTCCCACGATGTGAACAGGGGCCCATTGGCCTTGAAATTTAGTAAGTAGGTCCCAACATAAGTGGACCACCTCCTTGTAAAGTTTCATAATTTTTAGATACTCATAAGTATTTTAATAAATTCAGGAGTTACAATGTATCAAGGGTGGAATGTTGCTAGAAATAACCGTACTAAATTTGGACAATCCAAATGGGTGGGTTCTGGGCCTCCAAAATTCTTGAAATTTGGACACAAGGTCCCTCATCAATCCTATAAAAAGGTGGGACCCAGAAATATGGCCCACCTTCTGAGAAAATATTTTTAAAAAAATTTATTCTTATGGAACTATGCTGCTGGATTGCATAGCAGAAATTTCTGGCAGCCCACTATATTGGGCCACCCCTTTGGATGCCCAAATAGGGTCCATTGGCACTAAAATTTTTTAAGTAGTCCCTACCATGGGTGGGACACCTCTCTGCAAAATTTTAAAATTTTTAGGATAGTAAAAATATTTTATTTAACTCCTACAATTTATGGACAGCAAGGTATTTTAAAAAAATTCTGCTGCTGAAACAATGTTGCTGCCCCTGATTTGTGCACCTCATTAGAGTTGGCCCGGGTCTGTCAAATTTTAAGAAAATGTAGGACCAACATCTCTACACAAGTATACAAGAAGGTGGGGTCCACAAAGGTGGCCCACTACTTCAAAAACAAGCTGATATTTATGTTTTTACGGCAGCAGAATGGCTAGACAGTCCAGTAAAATCTGGACCGTCCAACCTTCTTGGCCCACCCTTTGGGTGATCAAACAGGGACGGATGAGGGTGAAATTTGGGGAACATCTAGGTGGGATCCCCACCTTTAAGAGGTATATATCAAATGGGACCAAACACCCCACTAATCATCCCAAAACTGAGCTCAAGATAACTCAAAAATCTATCCAGATGGCTTTTGGACAGCAACATAATACTGAATTAAAATAATTATAATCACTATAAAAAGAGGAAATCAATCCATGAAAATTGTGGTATGGACCACCCCAGTGGGCCTCACAAACATCCAGACCATACCCCCTCCATAAAACCCATTGCATGTGCCCAAAATGGAGAAAATAGAGTGCTAATGTCCAAGGAATGGACAGCCATGGGCGTCCACTTTGCTTGGACGGTCTGGATATTCCGGGGCCACTAAGTGGGCCACACACATCAGGAAATCAAGAATAGAATAATAGAAAATAAAAATAATCCAACCACAAGAGAGGAAAATGACATGCATCAAAGGAAAATGCCATGATGGGGTCCATGGAGAATGGCCCCATCCATGGATCATGCATGCAATGAAAAAGGGCCATTGGCCTCAACCATGGAGACATGAGGGACCTCCATCACCACTTAATGGGTCCCACAAGCTCCTAAGAAAGAAATGAAGAAGGATCTAAAAGCACCCACCTTGATCCTTAAAAAAATCTAGGTCTCCTTGCTCCTCTAGCTCCAAGGAAGGGAAATCAATGGATGAGATGATATTGAAATGGATGGATTTAGAGAAATTAGGGAAAGAAGGGGCTGGAGAAAATGCGGGATTTTCTGGCCATGGAGAGAATGAGAAGGAGGGAGAGAGATAAGGAGATAGAGAGAGAGAGAGAGAGAGAAATCATTTGTTTGTAAGAAAAGAAATAATTACCTACGAGAGGAGAAAACAAGGTTGTACGGTAGAGTAGGTTTTTGGGTGGTGTGTGTGGGGTGGGTAGTGTTAGCTATAGAATTTTAGTGGTGTGTATAGTGTTGCATGGGAACTTGTGCCAAGAGGAGTGGGGTCCACATGCATGACACTTAAGTGGGCCACATGATTAAGGGTCATATAATGAAATGTAGACAACTTTTGATCTGCATATCAGATTTATGCGCAAGACGCGGCGATGGAACCACGGTGACAATGCGGTCCCAATGGAGTAGGTCTCAGCTCGATCCAAGTCAGGTCTACGTGACCGGACTCAAGGATGACGCAAACACTACCCGATGGTCGCGGGTCACCAAAATTTGATCGGTAGGACCGCAGGAGCAAAATAAACGAGACGCATACTCACACACACATATGCACACATGCGAACCCGGGTCGGGTCTCACAGAGTGTCACACATACGATATTTTTGACCGCAGCCAAAATCTCGTGCGAACGTGTTTTATTGTGGAGATATTTTCTCCCACGGAATGAGCTTCTCCTAGCCCTAAAATGCACACTTGAGATGGATTAGAAAGCTTTTAGAAGCTCTTGAATGGCTGAAATGGAGCCACGTTTCATAATGGAAAGATTCTTTTTACAGCTCCTCTCTCCATCTCTCTCTCTCTCTCTTTCTTGTCATAGCAACCTAAGTTCAAGGGCTAGGATACTTTTGGATGAACGGATAGGATTCAGGGGAGAAATCCCGAGTGGAACGCCAACATAGCAATATAAAAGGTTTTCGTTTTCAAAAACCATCGCACATAGTACCTATTTGTTCCGAAACTCGTGCACATGTACACGTGTGTCATCGAGTAAAAAGGGTCAGGTTTGGGTTGTATTTTTCTTCCACTCATGATGGATGGTTCAGATCATTTAGACAGATAGTTATGGTGGCCCATGGGTAACTCAGATCCTGTTTCAGGAAGCATTGCACGTACATTTGATTGGTGCTAAAGGTTGAACACCTACGCACATGTTTCAACATGTGAAAGTGATCAGAGTCTGGTCAAAATCGAACATTCTTCACGATGGACGGTGTGGATTTTCCAACCGTAAGCAATTGGTGGGCCACCTATCATCAACAAGGAAACCATCTGTTCGGACTTAGTTCGAGTGAGAAATACGGATGGAGTTCTTCCTTTCTCAAATTTTTGTCGAGTCAACAACTTGTTGACCTGAACTGAAATCCGTTGCACTTCTAGTACATCACTTGCAAGTGTACAAGCACATTGAAAGTGGGGTCCACTATGATGATCGCTAAATCTACTCCATCTATCTATCTTGGCCAGTTATTCTAAGGTCTTGGACCGAAGATGGGCTAGATTAAAAACTCGGGTGGGCCACACTAATAGATTTACAACCTTTAAGTGGTGATTACATCGATCCATCAGTCAAATTTGTTCCAATATGGACATTTACGATTAAAAGGGTCCAACGAACCACTTAACTAGAGTACAATGGCTAGATTATAAATATCATTTTTACATTGTTTCTAATATCATTGTTATTATATTTTTAATCATCAGTTATTTATATTTAATTTGATGGTTCCCTCTTTTGGCCATGTTTTATAGATTTATCAAAAATAAATTACTTATTTATATTTAGATATATATAATTATTATCATTATTATTATTATTATCTAGATTATTTACATGGGTCACACTCCGATCGACTCCATTTATTCATTGGGCTTTAATTTGAAGGATTAGATCATTTTAAATCTATAAGTGGGCTACAATGCATGGTCTTAACATTCAGTCATCGATTTAATTAATGGTTGTATATGAAATTTTTGTTATTGTAATTATTGGAATTAAGTGGTGGGTTGAGATTTATTAAATGGTGGTGAATAATGTAGGTTATTTGTATCTTCACACGAACATACTAATTTAGATTATGATAGTAAAACTCGAGCATGCAAAAGTATGGGGTGTTACAATCTACCCTCCTTAAAAAGAATTTCATCCTCAAAATTCAACGATCCTACCCATACTTTGAACGATGATATTTCTTTTACAATGTTTGTAATCATTCACCACTTTTCTTGTGAAGCATATTTGTGGGTACCGATGTATGTGACTACCATTAAAAATTAGGGTTGTTACACTCAACCTTGCTTTAGACTTGATAAGTGAATTGAGTTACTCTAATTATCCGTGTGTGAAATGAATGTGAATCTAAACAAGACTACAAATGTATTTTCATTTGGTTAACACTCGAGAACTCAGGATTAGGGTCTGTGTACTCGGGTGCCGATTTTCAGGGCATTACAATTAAGCCTCCTTTTGTAGCGCCTTCTTGGGTAGTTTATCGATTCTCTCTTATGCTTCAATCAATTTCCATTTTACTCTCATGATCGTGATGTCGTCGCTTTGCCAAGGCTTCAACTCCAAGATTAAACATCTTACATGTAGTACTCCTTTGAGGTGACCAAGGTGATGAGAGGTTAATTGAATCTCCTACAACTCATGGAAAGTTGTAATTCCTAGGGGATTCACCTAGAGAAGTCTTCTAGAGGATTTAGACAATGATATACATATAGAGGTTAAGTCTAATCTCTAAAAAATGGAGAAGTTTAAGAACATCTTTAAGGTGGAGGTTGGAATCCTCATTTAGAGTGTTAATCTAAAGAAAAATGACTTACAACTTATTTAGTTTAGAGGCTTGCAATGAGGGACATAATCATGAAATCACCTAAGCTTCTAATACACCAAAAACCCATTTAAATGCCCAAGAACCAAATGCCCTTTATAAAGAGTTAGAGCTCCAATGATAAAAAAAAAAAAAAAAAAATGGGCAGATAATGGCCCTTTCGATGGGCTTGATAAGGGCTTTGATGACATCAAGCAGTGCTTTGATGGCATCGAGAAAATCAAATTTTCAGCTGAATTGTTGCTTAACAGTTTACATATTATCATCCGATGCAATCAAGTGATCTTCGATGGCATCATGATATCCTTTAATGTTATTGAAGATTTGTTGATTCCATTGAGAAACTCAGATAATGCTGTTGGACATATTTGAGTTACCTACTCTATTCCATCGAGTGGTCTTCGATGCCATCAAAGACCCCTCGAGTTTTGTTCAATGGGATCGGCAACACTCGAAATCTACTGCTTTGGGCATATGATTTAATAACATCTTCGCCCCTATTTTAGACTTACTTATCATGTTCCAATTATGTTTCTAAGGCTAAGGAATTATTAACAAGGTTTACCTATTAACCTAAGATCATGTAGAGGTTGAAGGGTTGTTTTAGGTCAAGGTTTGGGTCACCAAGGCACCTCGTTTACCTATTCTTTGCTCCTTGATGCTCTTATCCTCTTGTCTCTTTAGTTTTTAGCTTGAAGAGGCTTAACCGACTATAGGACACAAGGACTCACCTGATTGACAAATAAGATATATAAATTAGTGCACTAACAATCTCTCCATTTGTCAATTATGTGACAAAAACCTAACATAAACTATATCATGGTCCATACCAATGACATACAAGAATAACACAAAATATTACATGTCAATTATAAAAGATTTACAACTCAATATGTTTAAGACATATAACACTATCAATACTCCCCCATAATTACTTCCCCTATTTCATCAATTTCTACAACAACAAATAAACTTTGCAAAACAGAATTCATTATTTTGGTAGAACTTGATCTTTCTCCTCCTTTTCTGTTGGTATTTGAAAAAGAGTTTGTTCCAATAATTATACCAATAAAAATATAGCATGAAACTATTCTATAAGTCATAAATTTACTAATTAGGAGGCACATACTAACAGGGGTTAAATGATGCATATAATTATTAAGAACATGGAGCATTCTAATTATGGTCATTAAAAAGATATACCAATAAAAATGAGAATGACCAATGATAGTCTAAGTTAAAACATGTGATACTAATATTTAGCAAATTTAAAGATAAACTATTAATGTAAATGAGGCTTAATCATTGTAACACCCCGGATTTCAAGGGTCGAGCGAAGCTCAACTCCCAAGATCCAACTCATCACTTATGCAACATAGATAATGATGTTTAAATGTTGTCCATATTAGTGCATTAAACATGCGGGGGATTATACTAAAACACCATATCATACTCTAGATATAATTAAATTTAGCAAGCGGAAGACTGAAATACATATATATCTGAACAAGCAAGGGTTCAACAACCTCTGGAGTATGATCATATAATCGGGTTGAAATTTATACATGTATTGGTTCATACTAAACAAAATGTTAAAATGTGGAGTATCCAGCTAATCCGTGTATCCTTGTAATCCCATCAAAGCAGCACAAGGTCTACATAGACCTGCCAGAGAGCTGAACATAGGAGAACTCTTCCTCCTCATCTACAAAGTCCAACTCTACTACATATACATCCTCATCACCTACGTCTATAACAGAGTCTAGTTGGTGTTTTAAAACACCGTCCTAGAGTGGGAGTGAGTGATCAACTCAGTGGCACTATAAGGAAAACGTTAACATGTTATCAATTCAATCAAGCAGTAATGATAAAACAATACAACAATCATTCCCTAACTACTCTTATTAATGCAGGGATGGTATGCAGTAATGATGCAAGCCCTCGCACGACACTCCCTCAAGCGACTACATCAACTATTCGCGCATGGCAAACTCCCTAAAGTACACTTCCTCGCCAAAGCACATGCAATGCGGTGCATGATTGTGCTAGCCAAGTACTTAATTAGGCTTATTCATATAGTAAATTCGGGAAGCTAAGGTACCTCCCTTTATATCATTTACCCAACCGAAAGATCCATCTAGGGTCATCAATCGTAGTTAATCACATATGATAGGCAAGTTGTAGGGCATCACTCCTAATGAAAATAAGTGAATAGGTAAGTTCGAGAGTTTATACTCGAGGTCACTATGGGGAGGCTCGTCACCTCAGCGTAGGCCTATAGCTCGAATACAGTATCCCATACCACCGTATTCGACTCACGAGTTTGAGTTGCTCACTGGTCACTACAGGGAGACTCGTCACCCTAGCGTAGGCCGACAGCTCGACCATGGTGTCCTATACCACCATGCCCAGCTCATGAGTCTTAGTGAATCGTAGTACTATAGTTAAAACGGGTCTTTACATTGGTAAGTGGTACCTTAGATTCAAACAGTAACATCCATACATGGTAAACACATAATAGGCTAGTCAGTTTATTAAACAAGTTCAATTGGTATGAGCGCATGTCGAATTTATCGACATGGAGAGCGTAAGCACTCCCCATGGCCTAACCACTGTCGGCAATCGTCGTACGACCCAGATTCACCAAACGTATCAATGTGGCGAGACTAATTCAACCACTCAAACGGGAATTGTTACCGACTGCCTGGGCTACGTTGTAGTCCCAATCTTACTCAGATATAGCATGTGAATACATATGATAATCATATAAGCATTTAATGAACAATCCAAATACAACACTCATTTGAGCAATTTATTAAACACATGGAACATGTTGCCAAGCACTTGCATTAAATTCATAAGTCGCGTAGCAACGATATGATTTCATGAAAGAAACTATACATATGATTAAAAAAAATTAAGCATCCTATCTTTTTACACTTAATAAATACCAATCATCAACATTTTCTCATTCAAACAATTTATCAAACACTTAGGCTACACATAAGCAAATACATAGACTAGGTTAGTTACAACAAATATTTTAGCAATTCCATTTATAAGGATGTCATCATGCAAATAACAATCATGCATTCTATCTTAGTAATTATAACAAGCACAAATCATGTTTACATGTTCATTCAAACATTTCAACAAACACATAGGATGCATAGTTATACAACATATTACAACATATTTCATACATGTGTAATACATCGAAATTGACGTGTCTAAGATAATATGGTAGCAATCAAGGCATACATAAATCATTGCTGACATTGAAGGCCTTGAAAACCATAACCTAAACATTTATAGTTTGCACCTTTCGTCGGATTGCTCGTTTCGAACTCAATTCGAATCCTACGCTCCCATATACAGAACAACGGTTACCTAAACATTGAAATAGGTTAGTTATTTCATCGATTACTCTATTTAGATTCCTAAATCGAGATTAGGGTTAGGATTTCTTACCCAAATTATAGTTGAAAATGATGGTGTAGCGAAACGAGAGAGGTGATTCAACTCATGAAGTAATGGGAGTGAATCCCAGTAACGAGCTCCCGAACTTCCTCTCTTCTCCTCACTCTTTTCTCTTCTTTTCTCTCTTCTCTCTCTTAGGGTTAGAGAAATTCGTATGGAATGGGAATGGGGTGGTTTAAGGGCATTATATAAGCTTAGGACTGGTGTAAATGGCCCCAGGGCCATGATAAACTTAGGTTATAGCCAAAGGGTGACTGTTTCTGATGAATGGGGCTCATCTGGGGGTCCATTACCTATCTATATCATAGAGTAAGTTCCCTGACAATGGATGTAAGCCAGGATGCGATTTCAACGTGTTTGGATAAGCTGATCAACCGTGACAAACCTATATCATATCAACGATCGTTGTCATTCAATCAGGGCCACAAGTATATAGATATGTGCAGGGAAATTTCTCTGATCTGTGGGTGAAGTTTGACCCAAAACTAACGGTTTGAAATCTTCAATTTCATTTGTAAGCTAATGGTCCAATTCACTTAAGTTTCAATACTTTTTCTAAGGATATTAGTGTTTCTCTCACACTTCGCTCAAGGCTCAAGTTGTACATTTTTTGATACTATTTGGGCTCGATTTCTGTGATGGCTGTCAAGCCTAATAAGACGGTCATAACCTTATAGTTTCACGATCATCGGACTTTCGACGTGCGGTCCAGGTCCGATACGGGGTTTCGATGTGCTCCCGGGAGCAATTGGCTTTTGGGATTTCTCCTGAGTTTTTAAGTAGTGTTGAGTTAGTGATTTTGATGGGTTTGGGTCTTGCCATTTATATAGATAGTGGTTCAAGCTAATCTACCGATTAATTCAGTTTAGTACTTAATTAATTTTCGTCTAATTTCTACAGAATAGGTTCCTTAGGGAGTTCTGCCTAAGGTGGTACTCAGGCCTTTGTACGGATTTTTTCGAGACGTTACAATCCTCATATATACAAATATGCTCAATATGAGGTTAAATCCTCTAATTTTACTATAAAGAACTAATATGAGGCTGAAATCCTTTAATTTTTAAGTAGGCTCATAAATGAGGCTTAAATCCTCAGATTTATCGATTGATCTCAAAGATGAGGCTTGATCCTCTGATTTAATCATTCAGCCCAAAGTGACCATCTAATGTCACCTTCTTGAGGCGTTATGGTCTAACAAATCTCTTGGGAGGGATGTTGTGGTGTAGGCCGATAAGACACGTGACTAAAGTCTTCAACACTAGAGGAGTCTTCTTAAGTGGATTCTGACCCCTCCATATCATCTCATGTTAGCCTTGCTTTTAAATCTTAATTTATTATGGCAATTGGGGGCAAGATATTCATAACCATCACAATTGTAACATTGGACTTTCTTAGGTGGTTTAACATATTTACCTTTATACTCGTCAATCATATTTTTATTCTTGTATAACTCTTCCCTCTTCTAAATTTGAGGAATTTCTTAAATTTTCTAGATAATTCATCATCATCCTCATCATTATTATCACTTTCAGATTTAATGACTTTATGTTTATGTGAATACTTATGAGATATTTTGAGGACGATTAATTTCTTTCCACTATAGGTGGCTCAAAGTGTAGTACGAATGTTTATAGGGAACCTAATAGCTCTTTTACTTTTATCTCATCTATGTTCATATACTCTTCTATTAAGGTTATCTTGGGAGTGAACATATCTGATAGGGATCTAAATATTTTTCTACATATACGACCTTTCGGAATTCTCTCTCATAAACCCTACATGGAATTGTAAATATCATTCAATTTAGAGTAGAATTCTATGAATGTTTTAGAATCTTTCATTTTAATGTTTTCAAAATGGGCCATTACAAGTTGAATTTCAATCTTTTTACTGTACTACTTCCCTCGTGGGAGATTTTCAATATGCCCCACGCTTCCTTCCCAGTTTTACATATACAAAATGTGTTTAAATTCATCTGGAAAAATTGCACATTAAATAACATTGAAAGCTTTGGCATCATAGGTATACTGCTCTCTCTCATCGACACTCCATTTGGATCTATCTTTGAGAGCACTAATGGTTTTATATCAACCACGACTTATTCCATAGGCATTATCCATCATTATTCGACAATGACACAAACTATAGGATCAAGAGATCTTTAAAAGACCTTAATCCTAACTTTCTAATAGGCATAGTTAGACTTATAAAAGTATGGCGGTCATGTGACAATACACCCCGCTTGGGTAGACATTATTCTTATGCCCCTTGGATCAACTCAAGGGGGTTAAGCCCTTTAAGAGCTACCCGCTCTAATACAATTAAAAATTTAACACATGGTGTCATGGGATTAGCGCAACTATATGTGTGAAAACTATGCGGAACTAAGGAATGAAGGGTATGTCCAAGATAGGGGTGATTAGGAACAATTAAAAATTTTTATCTTTTAATACCCAATTGCCTACTTAGATAATATTTACTTAAGCTAAGCAAGGCAATTAATTCTAAGGCTTCCAAGCTAATAGAGCGTTCAATTACATAAACTACAAAAGATATGTCATTCAAGCAACTAATCTATAATATGATAGTGTACATGTGTGTGTGGAATGTGCTAACTATCAACTCCTAGCATTCATATAATTAAACATTCAATCACATAAGCATAATTAAACAAGTGTGTAAATGACAATCCTAAACATAAGCATGTATAGTGGTTCAGTTTTCCTACTACACTCCTGGCAAATACGCTCAGGGGCTCAGCCTATGAGTGTACCGAATTTCACTATCGGAAGTTTTAAATTAAGTTGACATTTAACCTTTATAATCCCACACAAGGATGGGCTGCCATAAGAGACTCTCCGTGGTTTTCAATAAGCTCGCCACAAACCTCGATCCTACATAAGAACCTACTTATGTACACTGTAGAGGGTCAAATATTGCATATTATCCCACATTTATTACTTGGTTTTATGAACATGATAATGCTTAATATTCTATTACAATCATGTTTGTGTTGTAAGGTGAATTTAAGAGCTTGGATTGAAAAGGATGCTAAAAGTATAGATTTAGCGCTCAAGAATCACCAAAGCCAAGGATAGATCTTGTGAGACTAAGAATGAAAAATTCACATGCCAAAGATCCAAGAAAACCAAGTGAGGAATAAAGAGAATCGAAGATTTGAAGTGAATTTGCGTGATCTTTGACCAGTCCAAGCTCTGTCTCGACTCGTCTAAGCTCTTCTTCGACTCATCTAAGCTCCTGCTCAACTAGTCGAGGAAACTTCGACTCGAACTCCAACAACATCAGATTCTAAATTAGCGCGATCTTCGACCAATTGAAGGTGATCCTCGACCAGTCGAAGGTGGTGCTCCTTAGTCGAGGGTTATGCAGATTTTGCGTGAAATGCATAAATTTGAGGAGGTTTCTAGATTTTTCTAAATCGGTTCGAAAGGAGGTGATGCACAACTATAAATAAGAGTTCCTAAGATGTTCATAGGCATCATCTAAGGTTTGAGGAGTAGAGAAAAAGGGTAGAGCCATCGTCCAGGAGTTCTTCTTCTTCTTCTTTAGCTTGTTTTTATGCTTTCCTTAAGAGACTATAGTTCAATTATATCTATAGTTGGCTAAACCACTTAGCTAGGGCTAAGAGGTGAAGCTTGTAGCGTGATGGGATGTTTATTTTACTTTAATTCATGTTTATTTTAAACCGTCTTCGATTCTAGTTTAATTTTAAAGGAATACTTTCTGTTCTTAATGGTTTATTGTGACTCAAATTACAGTAGATGTACAATAGCTTTAAGTATCTTCTTTTCCTAATTTTGAGATAGTGGGATTGGTAAATCCTGTTGTTAGCCATCATCCCATGGGCATGGTTTGGTAATGGAATCTCTTCTAATTATCTTAATTCTCCTCTATTGAGAATTAGGTCAAGGAAAGTTCAGATTGATCTTAATTGTATATCTTTCAATTGGATAGGATAAAACTCCAATTCCAATCATGTGACTTGAATCAAGTAAGAGGGCTCCCTGATCTCTACAAGTGGATCCTTAGAAACCCTAGTCCCCACCTTTGAATTCTTAAGTTTTAATTATTATAATCACAATTACTCTCTCAATTATTTCATTATTAGATTCACATATTCTTCTAGTTCTAGTTCTAGTTACTTTCAGAATACACACAAGATTAGTCCTTGTGGATTCGACATCGGTCTCACCGAGATTATTACTACATCGCAACCCTACACTTGGGGTTATGAACAAGTTTTTTAACACCATTTTCGGAGACTAACGGTTGCATTTTTTTAGATTAACTAGTTTTAGAATTAGGTTAATATTAGGGTTTGTTTACTTTCTATTTTTAGGTTAGGGTTTTTTTTTATTTATTTTTAGAAACTAACTTATTAAGATAGTTTTTCTAATTTACTTTCTAATTCTAGGATAGAAACTTCCTAGTTTGTTTTTAGAAACTAGTTTGCTTTCCTAAATTGTTTTTAAAAAGTAACTTATTTTCTATTTTAAGAAACTTTCCTTTTTCATTTTTAAAAACTAATTTACTTTCCTTTTTCTTCTTCAAGATCTCAACATAGAAACTTCTAATTTGGTAACTTCTTTCTAATTCTCTCTCTTTTTATTTCTAGATCTCTATTTCCCTTTTTTCCTTTTAGGTTTAGGTTAGATTCTGGAATAAAGGGCTGATAGTGTTTCATGCCCAAGTGGGTCCGTGATAACACTCGACGTCTCTTGAGTGAAGGAGGATTAGTTAAGGGGTTATCTATCCATCACAGGATTAGACACCACTCAAAATCCACAGAGTTAACTGAAGTTATGGCTGCTAATTAACTAGTCAATCAACCTCCAAATCCACCTCAACCTTGGGTTGAGAAAATTCAGGATGAAAACAAGGTGCATCGAGCACCCCTGCCTTGTACTTTACGAGACTATTTACAACCGGTGGGGGGGGAGCACCACTTCCTGTATAATCTTTCCAGAAAATATAGGAAACATGGATATCTAGCCAGTAGTGATCCAACTCCTTCTAAAGTTCCTTAGACTTAAATATGAAAGTCCATATCTACACTTAAAAGAGTTTGACGAGATTATAACCACATTATATTTTCCTAAGGTGTCTGAGGACACGGTCAGGCCAAAACTCTTTCCTTTCTTCTTGAAAGAAAAAGCTAAGATGTGGTTGTACTCACTACATCTGCAATCTAATGGCACATGGAATGACATGATAAGGTAGTTCATAAAGAAATTTTTTCCATATCATAAGACGAACACCATAAGGAAGTCGATCATGAACTTTGCCCAAAAAGAAGATGAAACATTCTTCTAATGTTGGGAGCGGTTCAAGGATCTTGTCAGTTCATGCCCACAACAAGGTTTTGAAACGTGGTGCATAACAAATTTCTTCAATGAAGGACCGACATCTTCCATGACCTACTTCGTCATGCAATAGGGAATTTATGAACAAAAATGCCGATGATGTGTGGGACTACTTTGATAAACATGCTGAAATTGCACAATCATGGGACATCTCTCCAAAATCTAGCACCACTTCTAGGCCTACTCAATCAAAGGAGAGGAGAAAAATATATCTTCTGAAAGAATATGATGATATAAATGCTAAAGTGGCTAATCTCACAAGAAAACTCGAGGTCATGAAACTAAAGAAGGATAAGGCTACGGAAACTCTTTGGGGTATTTGAGCTTGCAACATTCACACAACTGAAAATTATCCAACAATACCTATTTTTCAAGAGGTGTTGAATGAGCAATCTAATGTTGTGAAAAATTACCAAAGACCTTTCAGTGGATCCACTTCAAATACATATAATCCTAGTTAGAGAAATCATCCAAACTTCAGTTAGAGGAATGGACAAACTATTTCTCCTTAAGGATTCCCTAATTAAATTCTAAATTAAGGGAAACCTTAAGAGGATCCGGTTCTAAAGCATCTTCAAAATCAAGAGCATTTCAATCAGGGTATGCTACAAGTCTTTCAAGACCTTACAAAGGCCATACAAGGGCTTAAGACAAAAAATGTGATTGGGGAGAAAGAAGCCTTCTAGCTCAACCTCTTCCCAATCTAAAACAATAATATAAAGTTAGTAACCTAATCTATTCAAATCAAATGGAGCAAACTAAGTCTATCACCACTCTTAGGAGTGAGAAAACAATCGACAAATCTATTCCGGTAAGGGTTAAAAAGTCTAAGGACCTGAAAATAGATGAAACTGATAGATCTAGCAACACTTCACAAGAGTTAGAACCGGAACCTCGAGGAAAGCCAATTGCTCTATTTCCCCAACGGTTGGTTGCACCAAAACCTCTCTCTAACTCTCAGGACATTCTAGAGGTGATGAAACAAGTGAAGGTAGACATTCCTTTACTAGATGCCATTAAATAAATACTTTCATATGTCAAATTTCTGAAAGACTTAAGTAAGACTAAAAGAAAGTAAAATATTCAAAAAAAAATCTTCTTAATAGAAAAAGTGAGTGCCATCCTAAAGCAAGATGTGCCACAAAAGTACAAAGATCCTAGTAGCCCAACCATCACTTGTATAATTGAGAATTACCGGATTGATGTTGAGGGTCAAATATTATATATCAGACCTCAGTTATTGCCTGGATTTACGAACATGGTACTGTTTAACGGCCCGATTTAAGCGTGTTTGTGATGCAGGATGTATTTACGAGCTTGGATTGAAATAGGATGCGAAAAGTATAAATTTAATACTCTGAATTCACCAAGGTAAGGTACGAACCCCAGGGGACCAATATCGACGAATTTACATGCCAGAGATCTAAAAAAATCGAGAAACTAAAGCTCTAGTGGCCCGAAATTGGTCTAGAATGCAAGATCACAGGGTTCCCACCATCCAATTAGCTTGAAACTTTATATATGGCCTAAGGACCATAAAGTAACCATACACATCAAATTTCAGTGTGGAAGTAGCCCAATGGATAGATCGGCCCATAAATCATCGAGTTGGGACCCACCTGATCTTTAGATATGCTTCAACTTTGGTCTCAACCCCTTAAAGTAGATGATACAGCATATGGACGGTGCAGATATCTCACACTACATCACTGTGGATCCCACCTCGGCTGGTGTGTACACCAGCACATGTATATCGGCTGTGCACCGGACTGTTCAAGCTGGTCAAACTCGGTTTGACCGAGTCTTCTTCACAAAAATGGAAACATCTGTTTCCTTCATCAGCGTTCACATGGGAAGTTGTAGTTGACCTTTGTAGGCCACCATCATGGGTCATATGATTAATTTGGATCGTTCATTAGAACCCCAAGGTTCTTCTTACCAAGGCCTAGGTGGAAAATGTCCAAGAAGAAGTGAGGATGTGATTATAGCCATTTAGAAGGAAGATGGATGGTGCAAGAAGAACTCTGGTGGGACACACCAAATCCAACCCAAAAACGTCATCACCGACCGGTTTTTCGAGCTTCATTCGATGGACGTACTAGATTTCTCAAAGAATCCTGATCATGGGCCCCATAAATCACCAGCGTAAGTCACGTGCGTGAGCCCTGTTTTAGGCACGGATCTGACAATCCAGGTGGGCCACCAAGGCTGGCAGATGGGGAAATCCCAACCGTTCATATTCTCGGAAAGTAAAAACCGATCGAAGATGGGTCGATCCCGCATGTTGACGGTCATGATTGTGCGTGCAAACAAGATAAGAAACTTGTTGTTTTCTGTTGAGATACTTCTGTTGCATAAGAGTTTACGCACCTTTTTTGCACGGACCACCACTCTCTTTGTGCGAAAATTGCCTCCCACGTCTTCACAGCCACCGACTTCCTTCAATATTAAAAGAAAGAGAAAAGAAAGAGAGAGGGGCTCTCGGTTGGATGTGTATCACAAGGAGGAGAGAGACACAGACAGTTTTTAGTTTAGATTTTTTTGTCATTTTTCCCTTTTACTATTTTTTCTTAAATTTTGGAGATCTAGCCCAATCATGGTGGGTTAAACCTCTTAGCTAGGGCTAAGAGGTGAAGCTTGTGGCATGATGGGAGATCTCAACAGTTAGATTCATATGATGAACTAATGTTTGATTCTAGTTTGATTAAGGAATGCCTTTAGTTTTTAATGGTTTGTTGTGACTTCCATTACAATAGATCTGCGATGGCTTTGTGTATCTCCTTTTCCTTTTATGATTACGAAGACAGGAAAGCCTGTTGTTCACCATTGCCCCTTGGACATGGTTGGATGATGGAACCCTTCCTAACATTCACGTATCACTCAAATTGGCTGTGGATTGGTTTAATTCTGTTGTTTTCTTTGTCTCATGGGCATGGTTTTGTGATGAAATCTATTCTAATTTACACCCTTCTTATCTCTTGAAAACTTGATCAAAAGATGTTCAGATTTGATTTTCAGGTTATATCTTCCAAGTGGATGAAGATGGGACTCGAAGTCCAGTTGAGCTCATAAATCGACCATATATCTCCCTGATCTCTATAAGTGAATCCTTGGCACCCTAGTTTCCTACCTTTAAATTTCACCAATTTTAGATTAATATCTTCGCCATTATTCCTTCATATTCACTTGGTTTAAGATTTTATCACATTCTAGTTCTAGTTCTAGTTATTTTCAGATTACGTACAGGTTTCAGTCCCTGTGGATTCAACCTCGGTCTTGCTAAGTTTATTACTACATCACAACCCTATACTTGGGGAATGAACAATTGAGCATGCACTTCTTGACTTAGGAGTAAGCGTAAATTTAATCTCATACTCGGTCTATGAACAACTGGGTCTAGGTGAATTAAAACTCACCCGAACTTCATTCTAACTTGCCGATCACTTAGTTTGTGTACCAAGGGGATAATTGAGGATGTGTTGGTCCAGGTTAACAAATTCTACTACCCAGTAGATTTTATCATCCTGGATACTCAACCTATCGTGGACATGAGCAGTCAAATTCCCGTCATCCTTGATCGCCCATTCCTTGCCACATCAAATGCAATCATTAATTGTAAGAATGGAGTCATGAATTTGTCTTTTGGGAATATGACATTAGAGCTCAATATCTCTTTCAATATGAGCAAACAGGCAGAGGATGATGATGATGCTCACGATATTAACTTGATTGACTCTTTCGCAGAAGATAGAAAACTTCTGACCTTATCCTCTGACTCTCTAGAGGCATGCCTAGTCCACCCTCATGATTTAGATGATGATATGATTAAGGAGATGGGAACCATGCTTGATACTGTGCTAGTACTTGAAGTTAACCGGTCGAGGCCACAATTTGAAAAATTGCCCCAAATTGATGCAGTGCCTCTACCGTCTAACCTCAAGGCACCGAAGCTTGACCTAAAACCTTTGCCCTCTGAATTAAAATATGGCTATTTAGGTCAAGATGTCTATATTTAGAGGTCTTTATGGATGACTTCTCTGTCTTTAGTCTATCCTTCAACGATTATTTGGAGATGTGTGTTGAAGCGATATGAGGAAAAGAACTCAGTACTGAATTGGGAGAAGTGTTATTTCATGGTTCATAAGGGAATTGTCCTTGGACATATCATCTCGTCCAAGGGAATTGAGGTAGATAAGGCTAAAATTGATCTTATCTCTAACTTACCTCCACCTAAGAACATACGAGATGTGTGATTCTTCGTAGGATATGACGGATTTTACAGAAGATTCATAAAGGACTTTAGTCACCTCTGTCATCCTTTATGCAATCTACTTCAAAAAGTTGCACCATACGAGTGGACTAAGCAATGTCGGGAAGCTTTTTCTAACCTTAAGGGCATGTTAACCACCTCACCTATCATGCAGCCACCCGACTGGAACCTTCCTTTTGAAATTATGTGTGATGCGTCCAATTATGCTCTTGGGACGGTTTTAAGCAAGAGAAAAGAGAAGAAGACCTATGTTATACATTATGCAAGTAAAACTCTAAATCCGGCCCAAGTGAATTACTCAACTACGAAGAAGGAACTCTTAGCCATAGTATTCGCTTTGGACAAATTTAGGTCCTACTTGATTGGATCCAAGATCATTATCTACACAGATCATGTGGTGCTCAAGTATCTTCTTTTTAAGAATGATGTTAAGCCTCGCTTGATAAGATGAATCCTCCTACTCCAGAAATTTGATTTGGAAATAAAATATAAAAAGGGAGTAGAAACGTAGTGGCTGACCATCTTTCGAGACTTGACCTCCCTGATTACCTTGAGACGGTACCTATAAACGACATGATCCTTGACGAACAATTGTTTAAAGTCTCTCACTCACATTGGTTTGTTGATATTGTTAATTATCTTGCCACAGGTTTCACGCCGACACATTGGACTACGTAAGATAAGAAGAAATTTTTCGCCGATTTATGAAAATTCTTCTGGGATAATCCGTATTTATTTAAATATTAGCCAAATTAAAATTTAAGGAAATGTGCGCCAGAAAATGAACACCAAAGTGTCATCTCCTTTTGTCACACTTAGGCTTGTAGTGGTCACTTTTCTGCTAAAAAGACCATGGCCAAAATTCTACAGTGCGAATTTATTAGCCCACTATGTTCAAGGACACTCATGAGTTTTGTAAAACTTGTGAGCATTGTCAAAAGTTGGGAACATTATCCCGTCGAAATATGTTACATTTGAACCTCATTCTGATCATTAAAACATTTGATTATTAGGGCATCGATTTTATGGGACCATTCCCCCACACCTTTGGGAATTTATATATTTTCTAGCAGTAAACTATGTCACTAAGTGGGTTGAAGCGATCCCATGTCAGAACAATGATCATCAGATGGTCATTAAGTTTTTAAAAGAGAACATCCTTTCCCAGTTCGGGACACCTTAGGCCATCATTAGTGATGGAGTTTCACATTTATTTAATAGGCCATTTGCAAACTTAATGAAGAAATATGGCATCTCTCATAAGGTGAGTACTCCATACTACCCACAGACATGTGGGAAAGTTGAGATTTTCAATAGGGAGATTAAACACATTTTAGAAAAGACAGTTAACCCTGATCGAAAGGATTGGTCAATCCGATTGACCAATGCTTTATGGGCTTACCGTAGTGCATTTAAGACCCATATTGGAATGTCTCCCTTTAGACTTGTCTACGAGAATGCTTACCACTTACCTATGGAGTTGGAACATAAAGCCTACTGGGCTATTAAGAATTTAAACTTCGATTTGGACAACGCTGGCTCGCTGTGTAAACTACAATTGAATGAACTTGAGGATATCTGGAATGACACATACGAGAACTCGAGAATTTACAAGGAGAGGATGAAGGTGTTTCATGACAGAAACATCCTTTGGAAATCATTCTTAGTTGGTTAAAAATTCCTTTTATACTATTCTCGGTTACATCTTTTTCCGGGTAAACTCCGATCTTATTGGACCGGTCCTTTCACTATTACTAATGTCTATTCTCACGGGGGCCATTGAGATAAAGAATACGAACAATGGCAATGCTTTTAAAGTAAATGGACATCGGTTGAAGCCATTTGTTCAGAAATTTGATTTAAAGAACATGTCCATACCTCTGACTGATCCTGTGTACCAGGATTGATCTCCTAGTCTGATGGAGGTGTAGTTAAGTTTATTGCTTTCATAGGACTAGGATAGTTTGCTTCCGCTGTTTAGGATAGTTTGCTTATACTCTGTTAAGTTTTATTTTGTACAAACCCATTTTATGCTAAGAACCGTGGGGAAGCTTCAAATTTCCTTCTTCCAGTTACTATCTTTCCATTACTATTCCCTTTCTTTTCGTTGCCTCATATACATTTCATGGTCACTTCTTTTACATTAAGGACAATGTAGATTTTTGGTTGGGATGGGGGATTAGGTAAACTAATCAGTGTATTCTCTATTTTAAGCAAAAAAATTTAAAAATTTCAATGTTTCAAGTTGAAATCTATTTGGGAAGCGATGAATTGTGTACTTAAGAATGCTTTGAGTATGATAAGATAGAGATCAAATTTTAAATTGTAGGAGTTTGATCATCTAAGTAATATAACACCTGAGTTCTTGCGCTCAATTGATTAAGAGGTAGTTTGAGTATCATGTTAATCTAAATCATAAGACACATTCAATTTGTCTTCTATAAGACATGCTAGAATTTTTTATTGTTAATATGTGAATCATTGATAGATGGTGAGAATCAAGTCTAGAGAATTTTATTTACCTTAAAAGAAGAAAAGAACTAGTTATAAAAATAAATAAATAAATAATAGGAGATTGACAAAGAGGTCATGAAAAAAAATGAAAGGAATGCAAAAATAAAAAGAATAAAAAACTGGAAAAAGAAGGAGAAAGGGATAAGTTCGGAATCTGTACTTGAAGTTGATTTTCACTTAGCACATTGAAAAACTCGATATGCAAGCTATGCTTTGATTTAATGGACAAAGAATTTACTTAATTGGTTGCTTATGTGATTCGAATTTAGGTTTTCAAAATCTCATTTGTGTATCTCATTTCTACCCATTCATACTTGAGTGAATAAAAGATTGTTATCCTAAAGAGGATTGAACATTGAGCATTGAGATCTATTTCACTCATACTTTGCTCGGGACTAACAAAATGCTGGTTGGGGATTGTGTTGAGGGTCAAATATTGCATATTATCCCTCATTTATTACTTAGTTTTATGAACATGATAATGCTTAATGTTCTATTTTAATCATGTTTGTGTTGCAAGGTGAATTTAAGATCTTGGATTAAAAAGGCTGCTAAAAGCATGGATTTAACGCTCAAGAATCACCAAAGTCAAGGATGTATCTTGTGAGACCAAGAATGAAGAATTCACATGTCAAAGATCCAAGAAAACCGAGTGAGGAATGAAGAGAATCGAAGATTTGAAGTGAATTTGTGTGATCTTCAACTAGTCCAAGCTCTGCCTTAACTCGTCTAAGCTCTTCTTCTACTCGTCTAAGCTCCTGCTCGACTAGTCGAGGAAACTTCAACTTGAACTCTAGCAACATCAGATTCTAAATTAGTGCGATCTTCAACCAGTCAAAGGTAACCCTAGAGGGTTACGCAGATTTTGTGCGAATTGCGTAAATTTGAAGCGGTTTCTGAATTTTTCCAAGTCGGTTCCCAAGTAGGTGATGCACAACAATAAATAGAAGTTCCTAAGATGTTCCTAGGCATCATTTAGGGTTTGAGGAGTAGAGAAAAAGGGTGGAGCCATTGTCCGGGAGTTCTTCTTCTTCTTCTTCTTTAGCATGTTTTTATGCTTTTCTTAAGAGACTTTCGTTCAATCATGTCTATAGTTGGCTAAACTTCTTAACTAGGGCTAAGAGGTGAAGCTTGTAGCGTAATGGGATGTTTCTTTTACTTTAATTCATGTTTATGTTGAAAATTCTTCGATTCTAGTTTGATTTTAAAGGAATACTTTCAGTTCTTAATGGTTTATTGTGACTCAAGTTACAGTAGATCTATAATATCTTTGAGTATATTCTTTTCCTGATTTTGAGATTGTGGGATTGGTAAATCTCATTGTTAGCCATTGTCCCATGGGCATGGTTTGGTGATGGAATCTCTTCCAATTATCATAATTCTCCTCCATTGAGAATTAGGTCAACGAAAGTTTGGATTGATCTTAATTGTATATCTTCCAATTTGATAGGATGGAACTCCAATTCCAATCGTGTGACTTGAATCAAGTAAAAGGGCTCTTTGATCTCTATAAGCAGATCCGTGAAAACCTTAGTTCTCATCTTTAAATTCATAAGTTTTAATTACTATAATCACAAGTACTCTCTCAATTACTTCAGAATCAGATTCACATATTCTTCTAGTTCTAGTTCTAGTTACTTTCAAAATACACATAAGAATAGTCCATGTGGATTCAACTTCGATCTTACCGATATTATTACTACATCGTGACCCTACACTTGGGGTTGTGAAAATATACTCTTGCCAGAGGCTCCCACAAGTGACCTTATTTTATTTTTCCTAAGCTAACTAAAAACCTCAGTCATAATCTAAGGACATACATTTGCTCCCACCGGAGGCTCCCAAGAAAACTAACACGTACGCACTCATATCTGATGGACTACAGAAGGACTTGATTTAGGCCCAACACAAGAACTTGGATTTAGGCTTTACACAAAAGCAAAGGTCCTACACAAGAACCTAAATTTAGACCATACACAAAAGCCAAGGTCCTACACAAAAATCTAGTCGAGTTTGGGTCACAAATTCCTACCCTTAATCTTACACAAGGAAAGAGAGTATATAGACTCTTATAATTGAAACTTACTCATCGGATTAATTCTCATTTTGTAGTACCTTCTTATGTAGCTTGATCGATGCTCTCTCGTGCTTCAAGCATCTTTCCTTTTGCTCCCCCAATCGTGATGTCGATGCTTTGCTAAAGGTTTCAACACGAAGATCAAACATATTGCATGGAGTGCTCCTTTGAGGTGATCAAGGTGATGGAAGGTTGGTTGAATCTCCTACAACTAATGAGAAGTTGTAATTTATAAGGGATTCACCTAAATGGGTCTTCTAGAGGATTTAGAGGTTAAGTTTAATATCTAAAATATGAAGAATTTCAAGCACATCTTCCTAGTAGAGGTTAAAATCCTTATTTAGAGTGTTAATCTTAAGGAAGGTGACTTAGAACTCATTGGTTTAGAGACTTGGGATGAGGGATATAATTATAGAATCACATAATCTTCTATTACCCCAAAAACTCATCTAAATGCCAAAAAAATAAATGTCCTTTATAAGGAGTTCAAGCTCAAACGATAAAAAATGGCAGATAACAGCTCTTTCGATGGGATCGAGCATGGTTTCAATGACATCAAGCAGTGCTTTGGTGGCATCAAGAAAATTGGATCATATGAATCGTTGCTTGACAATTTACACATTGTCATCTAATGCCATCGAATGGTCTTCAATGTCGTTGAGAATATCCTTCGATGTCATCGAAGGTTCCTCGATGCCATAAAATAACTCAGATAACTTTGTTTGACATATCTGAGTAGGTAACTCAGATATGTCTGGCAAATTTATATGAGTTACCTACTTGATTCCATCGAATGGTCTTCGATGTCATCGAAGACCCCTCAAGGTCTACTTAATGAGATAAAGCAACACTCAAAATTTATTGTTTTGGGAGTATGATTTAACAGCAACTTCACACCTCTTTTAACCTTATCATTGTTGAGGGTCAAATATTGCATATCAAACCCCAGTTATTGCCTAGATTTACGAACATGGTACTGTTTAATGACCCAATTTAATTGTGTTTGTGCTGTAAGGTGTGTTTAGGAGCTTGAACTGAAACAGGGTGCTAAAAGCATGAAATTAAAGCTCAGAAGTCACCAAGGCAAAAGACAGACTCCAGAGGACCAAGATTGACGGATTTGTATGCCAGAAATCCAAGAAAATTGAGAAACTGAAGTTCAAGTGGCCTGAAAGTCAACCAAAATGCAAGATCACAAGGTTTCCACCATCCGTTTAGGTCAAAAATTCATACATGGACTAAGGACCATAAATTAACCGTACACATCGAAATTCAGCCGTTGAATCCTTGTGAAAGTGTCCTAACAGTCAAATCAGCCCACAAAACACCGATCTCGGGTCCACCTGATATTTGGACATGCTTTAATTTTGGTCTCAACCATTTAAATTAGATGGAATAACGGATGGTTGAAGCAGATGTCGCATATACCTCAAGGTGGGACCCACCTTACATGGTGCGTGTGCACAGCACACGTGCATTGGATGAGCATCAAATCAGAGGAATCGGTAAACAGAGCTTTGACCGATTCTTTCCAAAAGGATTTGAATCCTTCTCTCCCGCCTTTGTGAACACTCGAAACAGAGCTTGCGACGAACGGTAGAAGCACAAGTCCCGTGGGCCACATCGACTCTGAGCCAAAACAGATCATACTTGACTGGTTTTTCGAGAGGAATCCGGTGGACGGCGTGGATTTCTCAAACATCTGCTAAAGTGGGCCCCACTGAGCATCAACGCAACTCCCTGCATTAAGAATGCACGTGTCCGAGAGAAGACTGGACTTCCGTCAGTTGTGCGATCATGGCGGTGATTGGACCGTCCATCTGGACAGTCCAAAAGCTTCCTAAGGGCCGGTCGTCTGTCACCAAGGAGTCTGAACAACTCAGATTCTGAAAGCAGCCATTCCTCCAACCCAAAAAGGGATCAAATGCAAGGTTTCTTTTGCATTTTTCGCTGGCTGCGAACCAGAGTCGGTTGTGTAAACCGACTTGCTTGCTACGTACATCCGCATCGACTCCACCTATCCAGCCACCGACTGGAGTTTCCTATAAAGGAGGACGCACAAGAGAGGGAGGGATCATCCAAGTTTTGGGACGTGAAGCACAGGAGAGAGAGGGAGATTAGAGTTTTTTGCTTCTTTTCTTTTAAGAATTAGTTAATCATGCCTGTGGTTAGCTAACCTCTTAGCTAGGGCTAAGAGGTGAAGCTTGTAGCGTGATTAGGATGGTAGCTTTGCTTTGATTCATGGTTATTGAACTCTTATGGATTCTAGCTTGATTATTAAGGAATACTTTTAGTTTTTAATGGTTTTTTGTGACTCAAATTACAGTAGATCTGTTATAGCTTTGAGTATGTTCTTTTCATTATGAGATTGTGAACTTAGGAGGCCCTGTTGTCACTATTGTCTCCTGGGCATGGTTGGGTGATAGAACCCTTCCTAACTTTCGCAATTCTCTCATGATTGGCTGTGAGATTGGTAAATTACTGTTGTTTGTCATAGTCTCCTGGGCATGGTTAGGTGACGGAATCACTTCCAAATCTGCACCAATCGTATCTGTTGATGATTAGATTCATGAGACATTCAGAGATCTGATAATTCTCTTCTTACCAACGGGATAGGATAGGACTCTGATTTGAGTTGTGTCCTTGAATCATTGCTAGGTAACTTCTCAATTGCTACAGTGGATCCTTGGCTCCCTAGTTCCCTAACTTTGAATTCTCTAAGTTTTAGATTACTATTTCACCATTATTCCCTCATATTTAGTTGATTTAGATTTCATCTTAGTCTAGTTCTAGTTCTATTTATTTTCAGATTACGTATAGGTTCCAGTCCCTTGGAATTTGACCTTGGTCTTGCCGAGTTTATTACTACATCACAACCCTATACTTGGGGAGTGAACAAGTTTTTGGCGCCGTTGCCGGGGACTGACGGGTACGATTTTCTGAAATTAATTGGTTTTAGAATTAGTTTAAGATTTTTACTAACTTTAGTTTTAGGTATTTCATTTTATTTGATTTTTACAAACTAACCTGCTTTCCTTCTTTGTAGGATAGATCTTCTAAAGTGGTAACTTCGTCTTAATTTCTTTACTTTCTATATTCTTTAAATTAGGTCCTATTTTCTAGAAACTAACTTCTCTTGTTTTCTTTTGTAGGAGCTTAACATAGAAACTTCTTATTTGGTAACACCTTTATAACTTCTCCTCTTACTTTCTTTACTGCTGTAGGAATTTTTTTTATTTTCTTCTGGGATTAGACATAGAATTAGGGTTCACCATGGAAGCTTGGGTACGTGTCTATGCTGAGATGAATAATCAGTTTTGGGGAATGCCTAAGGGTTTTGGAATTCAATGTATACCTCGAGATTTTTCTCCATCGAGAACTGACATTGAGAACCGACTAGAACGTTATGTTCCATCGGTTAATAGGTCCGTATATGATCATAATTATGGGAATGAGGATTATTATCAACTATCATATTCTCCCACATATGATCTGTATCACTATAACCAGTGGAAACATCAAAATTAGGAAGATGAACCAACAATATGTTATAATGATTATTCTCTTGGACACCCTATCAGTGAGATCCAACCAGAAACGATCTAAGAGAATTCATTTCAGCATAACATGGCCTATTTTGTGAAAACTATAAAAACTTTGGAAGCACTTACTTCAAGCGATATTTCTCTTAGGTCCTCTATCTTTAAAATCCAACCAGAAACGATCTAAGAGAATTCAATTCAAAATTCCTTCCAAACTTTAGAGCTCAACCAACAAAATACACTCCAAAGACTACAAGAACTTATAAAAGATATTCAACAGGGCAGTTCATATGATGCAATTGTGGAGAACTCTGGAATTTGGAATGAGGAGTTGGATTCCATTAATGAGCATACGGTTAAATTTCTAGATGAGTCGATCTCGATAACTGTTCAAAAGAATGGTGAAGAGACATGGGTGTCTTTCAAATATAATGATGATGACACACTCGAGTTTAATGATAAGGAAGAGGTTAGTTTATGTGAACCTCAACCCAATTTGGGAATATAATGTGAGGAAAGCCACCCCATCCCAAGTGTGCACTGCACTGAACTAGAATATGATGAGTATTGGGATGATGATCATGAATGTGCAACCCCAGTTCCCCTGGAATTAATCTCAAGTTTGGTTCAGGTCAATGATCAAGAAATACATGAAGTGAGCAGTTATAACTAGCTGCTCCACTCATCTAACCTGTCTAATTTAAAAGTGGATGAGTTCCTTACAACCGACCCTTTTATCTCTTGTGAGACATGTTTGGATGATTCCCCTGAATTGTGTGATGATATGATTCAGGAGATGAACAAGTTGCTCGATACGACTCTGGAATTTGAAACCACCCAGTTGAGGCTACCATCTGAACTGTTGAGTTTTTCCGATTCAATGCCTCTTCTGAGTAGTATAAATGAACAGAGTTCACACATCAATACTTCGTCTACTGACCCTTAATTTGTCTACGCAGGGCTGAAGTAAGAGAGCATACCTCCATCCACTTTTAAAGACAATGGAATCCTTAGGCAGATCATCACATATTTCAATGTGAAAAATGAGTCGCTCTCAGCTGAATGTTCCAACTCTTTGGACGATTTCTTAGCACACTTTGCAGATTCAAATGAACCCATGATAAAAGAAATAGAGGATGCCTCACAAGACAACATCTCGGTAGTTGTCATGGACCAATAGAACCCTTATTCTTAAGCTTCTTCTTCCCCAGATCCTCACTATCTACCATTAAAGGAGGAGGAGCTGACAATGGAACTAAAGTCTAACACTTCAGAATGTGTTGAGACTACATCACTTCCTGAGAAGTTTTTTGAACTTTATCCACTTATAGTCTCTGATTCACCATGGGATACTAATGTTGAAACTTCTTCTGTGACAGATGAATCGTATATACTCTGGATAGCTCAAGCAATTCAATGAAAAATTTCTTATGAGGTACATAAGTTTCTCTGGAAAGTCATGCTCCAGGGCATCCAAGCCTATTGCAAAAAGGGCTTTTGGATGATCCTGTTGAGGAACTTACTGAGAAACTTATCAAGATATTGGCCGGAAGAGGAACCTTATGACATGCTTGAGTAGTTTTTCCCTGCTTTCATAGGACTAGAGTAGTTTACTTTATGCTGTTCTAGGATAGACAGTTTTATGCCATTAGGTTAGTTTGCTTCTTGCATTATTTTAGGATAGTTTACTTTTGTGTCTTCACTCTTGTGCTGACCGGCTTTCATGCTGTGATCTCTATGAAAAGGTCTCTTTCGATTCGTTATCCAGGTACTATCTTCTCATCACTTCTCATTTATTTTTGATGTCCCATGTGCATTGCATGCTCATATCTTTTACATTGAGGACAATGTAGATTTTAGGTTGGGGTGGGAGATTAAGTTACCTAATCAGCATTTAAATTGTGAAAATTTTTAAATTTTTCTGAAAATTCTTGTGAATTCGAAGTGATTTTGACGGTCATCTAGGGCACTTAGAATTGCAAGATACGTAATGTTGGTAATTTATGACTCTTGGATTCAGTTATCTGTTAGATTTCACAGTTAAGTTTGAATTGTTAATCCATTATTAGAAGTTGTAAACATTGATTGAGTCATGAATTCACAGGACACATCTCGCTTGCACATTAAGGTTTCAGTTCAATATTGAATTGTAACTTGGTGATCATTAAGCATAGAAGGAACCAACCTGGGCAATTGTCCATCTTATTCAATACGAAGAATATAGAAAAAGAAAAAGAAGTTTTTGAAAAAAAGAAAAGAGAAAAAAAAAAAAAAAAAGAATGAAAGAAAAAGAATACCCAGCTAAAAAACAGTTGTCATCAGGAAAGGGTTGGGTGTACGATCTTCACCATAGGTTTGCTCCCTATAGGTGCGGATTCGATTCCCCTCCCCCTCGATGGAAAAATCAAAAGCTAGAAGAATTTTTTTTTTTTTAAAAAAAAAAAAAAAAAAAAAAAAAAAAAACTGTAATGCAATTTCTAGTTTAGGTTTTGGTTGTCTTGAATGCTCATTCGATCATCAATGTATCATGGAAATTGACAATTGGATCTCTTAATGATGGTAAGCCGAGATTACACTATACACCCATGGAACTCAATGTTTAGAATTTTTATGATTGATGGATTAATACTCTGAACTTGACTATGAAGTTAACCGTGCGCTTGAGGCTAGGAGAAAATAATGCCCAACATTCATGAATCTTAGAATTCTAGGATCTGGATTGTTTCTCACAAATAACTCAAGTTTAGAAAAATCGTTCTGTACTCTAAACGTATTTTTCGCATACTTTGCTCGGGACTAGCAAAATGCTGGTTGGGGGTTGTGTTGAGGGTCAAATATTGCATATCAGACCCCAGTTATTTCCTGGATTTACAAACATGGTACTGTTTAACGACCCAATTTAATTGTGTTTATGTTATAAGGTGTGTTTAGGAGCTTGAACTGAAACAGGGTGCTAAAAGCATGAAATTAATGCTCGGAAGTCACCAAGATAAGGGATTGACGGATTTGCATGCCAAAGATCCATGAAAATTGAGAAACTTAAGCTCAAGTGGCCTGAAAGTCAGCCAGAATGGAAGATCACAAGGTTTCCACCATCCGTTCGGTCGAAAATTCATACATGGATTGAGGACCATAAATTAACCATACACATCGAAATTCAGCTGTTGGATCCTTGTGAAAGTATCCTAATGGTCAAATCAGCCCACAAAACACTGATCTCGGGCCCACCTAATATCTGGACATGCTTCAATTTTGGTCTCAACCGTTTAAAATAGATGGAATAATGGATGGTTGAAGCGGATGTCTCATATACCTCAAGGTGGGACCCAACCTTACATCGTGCGTGTGCACAGCACACGTGCATTGGATGAGCATCAAATCAGAGGAATCGGTCAACAGAGCTTTGACCGATTCTTTCCAAAAGGATTCGAATCCTTCTCTCCTGCCTCTGTGAACACTTGAAATAGAGCTTACGACCCTTTCTTGTAGGCCACCACCATGATTCGACGGATCAATCCGGACTGTCCATAAGACTTGCACGGCCCCTCTCACTCAGACCTAGGTGGCGGAGTTTCAAAAGACAGCAGAGATTAAATCTCAACCGTCCAAACATAAAACGAACGGTAGAAGCACAAGTCCCATGGGCCACACTGAATCTGAGCCAAAACATATCATACATGACTGGTTTTTCGAGAGGAATCTGGTGGACAGCGTGGATTTCTCAAACGTCAGCTAAAATGGGCCCCACCGAGCATTAGTGTAGCTCCCTGCATTAAGAATATGCGTGTCTGAGAGAAGACTGGATTTTCGTCCGTTGCACGATCATGGTGGTGATCAGACCGTCCATCTGGACCATCCAAAAGCTTTCTAGGGGCCGATTGTCCGTCACTAAGGAGTCTGAATGGCTCAGATTCCGAAAGCAGTCATTCCTCCGACCTAAAAAGGGACAAATGTAAGGTTTCTTTTGCATTTTTCGCTAGCTACGAACCAGAGTCGGTTGTGTAAACAGACTTGCTTGCTACGTCTGTCTGCACCGACTCCACCTATCCAGCCATCGATTGGAGTTTCCTATAAAGGAGGACGCACAAGAGAGAGAGGGATCATCCAAGTTTTGGGATGTGAAGCACAGGAGAGGGGGAGATTAGAGTTTTTTTTCTTCTTTTCTTTTAAGAATTAGTTAATCATGCTTGTGGTTAGCTAACCTCTTAGCTAGGGCAGCTAAGAGGTGAATCTTGTAGCGTGATTAGGATGGTAGCTTTGCTTTGATTCATGGTTATTGAACTCTTATGGATTCTAGCTTGATTATTAAGGAATACTTTTAGTTTTTAATAGTTTATTGTGACTCAAATTACAGTAGATCTGCTATAGCTTTGAGTATGTTCTTTTCATTATGAGATTGTGAACTTAGGAGGCCCTGTTGTTCACTATTGTCTACTGGGCATGGTTGGGTGACAGAACCCTTCCTAACTTTCACAATTCTCTCATGATTGGTTGTGAGATTGGTAAATTGTTGTTGTTTGCCATAGTCTCCTGGGCATGGTTAGGTGACGGAATCACTTCTAAATCTGCACCAATCATATCTGTTAATAATTAAATTCATGAGACGTTCAGAAATCTAACAATTCTCTTCTTACCAATGGGATGAGATAGGACTCTGATTCGAGTTTTATCCTTGAATCATTGTTAGGTAACTTCCCAATTGCTACAAGTGGATCCTTGGCTCCCTAGTTCCCTACCTTTGAATTCTCTAAGTTTTAGATTACTATTTCACCATTATTCCCTCATATTCAGTTGATTTAGATTTCATCTTAGTCTAGTTCTAGTTCTATTTATTTTCAGATTACGTATAGGTTCCAGTCCCTTGGGATTCGACCTCAGTCTTACCGAGTTTATTACTACATCACAACCCTATACTTGGGGAGTAAACAATTATGTTCCAATTAGGTTTATAAGGCTAATAGATGATCAACAATGTTTAACTATTAATCCAAGATCATCTAGAGTTTCAAGGATTGTTTTGGGTCAAGGGTTAGAGTCATCAAGGCACCTCATTTACATGTTCTTTACTCCTTGATACTCTTGTCCTCTTGTGTCTTCAGTCTTCAGCTTTCAGAAGCTCAACCGACTATATGACACAAGGACTCACATGATTGATAAACAAGATGCACAAATCAGTGCACTAACATATTTATCATCTAACTGCATTAGTTTTCATGCATTCAAAGTGTTGTTTGTACATGTGAGCTAATCTGGAAAACAAAGACGAAATCCTTCTTAAGAATGAGAATTAAAGTTCAAAAATTAATCAAGAGAATATTTAGAGATTTGGAAGACATTAATGAAGAATTCACATGTCAAAGACTCAAGAAAACCAAATACAAAAGATGATGGAAGGACTGAAAAATCACACAGATCAATAATAGAAATAACAAACCGTTCGGTCCCACCTTAGGTTGATTCGGTCCAACTGAATGTGCACAGAACAGTCCAGCAACAAACTGTGGCTTTCAGAGATAATTGAGCTCAAAACTTAGGTCTGACCAAAGCCGGGTTCAGTGCTACCAAATGAGATTTCGGTGCGACCTAAGGGAAACAGAGACTTCAAAAGAAAATTCGTCTACAACCGAGAAACTAATTTAATGCAACCAAAGTGATATTCGGTGAGACCGAAGGCTATAATCGGTGCAACCGAAGCATATCAAAAGTACAAAAATTGAAGTCGGCTCCAAGTCAGTGTGAATTTTTCCTATTTAAATAGGTGTTCTAAGCCTTCCTAAGTACAAGTTAGGGTAAAGGAAAGTGACTTAGGAGTTGTGGAGTTTCTTCGGAATCATCTTTACTTCTTAATCTTTCGGTTCTAGTTTGTTTTCTAGTTTTTCTTTATGTTTAATTTAAGAAGTTAGTCATGTTTAGCTAATCTCTTAGCTAAGGCTAAGGGATGAACTTTTTAATGGATATTTTATGTTTAATTCGTTTCTTCAATGGAAATTATGATTTTTTTTATGTTAAATTGTGATTGTATGTGATTGAATTTCTAGACTGGGGAAGAAATCAATTTGTAAAGTTGTTTAATCTAATGTCGCCTCTGAGTACATTTGATGCTTTCAATTCCCTGCAATGTGATTACATAAATCTTCATGCGAGATCATGCCTATCATGATTCTAATATAAGTTTGATATTTTTTTTATTAATATTACTGTATTATCTTCTGATTAGAACAGATTAAAATCTAGTTCTAATTGAGTTATCAACTTGATAAGATGAATTAAATTCAAAGTCTATTTGATTAGGGATACCTGGATCCTTAATCCCTTTTATAATTGTTTCCACAACTCTTTTATTCCACTGATAAAAAAACTTAGACCAACTATTTTTCTTAGATTAAATTCTTAGTATATTCTCACCGAAGTTCCTGTAGATCAACCTTGGTCTTACCGAGTAATTACTACATAATAGCCCTATACTTGAGGTTGTCAACCCTTGGGTACGATCACTTTGCTTACAATTCGTTGAAGAAATGAATTGTAGGTTTTGCATTATGAGGGGTTGACCCTACAGTTACTGCTTCTTTCATAAGACTAAAAATTTGTCTGAGGCTCATATCACGCCTCAGTGTATAGCTTCACGCTCTTCGCACATGACTCCACTACTTGAGTTTTTGGACATTCAAGCAGTTTATACGAACTACTCATAATGTTCCTCCATTTCAACACATATTGATAGGGGCATTCTCCCGCACTAACTTCTCATCTCACCAGTTCTATTAGTGGAACAGCTCTCTTTGGCATAAAGAATCGAAGCAAAAATAAGTCACGAACTTGTTTCCAACTGGTTACCCCTTCCATGGCTTCTGACTCAAGCCATGATCTAGCCTGACCAGTCAAGGACTCACCAAACTGTCCAATTAAGTATTTTTCACTAGAGTTGTGGCAAGCACTATCTGACATATTGCAGCAGGTGTTCTACATGAAACTTTGTCCCGAAAAATAGAACTGTTTTGGTATTAATGACTTTTTAGCCCTGTGATACATAGAAGGGCGACGAGCCTTGACTCCCAACATTGTTTCTACCCTCCTCTGACGACGACCGTCGGGGACCATGGATATGGTTACACATTATGCAACAATCTCTTCTGGGGATCTTCTATAGGTCCTTCCTTTTCCAAATTCTCATTTCTTTCTTCATGAACTACCAACGACTTTTATAAAAACATTTCCGACATTCCCTTTGTCACAAATATTTCCTTGTATTCAAAGAATTCTTTTTGAAAGAATTCTCCATATGTAACCTTTCCTAATATCTTCTACTCTGTATGAACCTCCGATCATTTGTTTCTTTCTCTTTCCATTACTTGACTTTTGTATATTGAGCATTCCATAGCCTTCTTCAAGTCATCAGCGTGGCAATTCTTCACACGTTTAACTATTGTCATCGTCCTAACAGTTCTTGTTCCTTTTTCTTTTTGAGTCATTGACGATTCTTGGCACGCTCCTTATGACCGTCACCTAAGGCTCACTCAGCTCCTCGCCTCTGAATTAAAAACCTCCTAATGGAGTATGAAGGGCAATGGTTTCGATATTGGGCTGAAAGGTATCTCTACCATACAACATATGCTCTTTATAGACATCACATTCATTACAACTTTCATTCCTTTTTTGTCATCTTTTCCCACCATAATTTCACCTTTATCAATAAGTTTTTAGAGTATACTTTTAGTATAGAAATTTTCAGTCTAATTCCCTAGCATGCGATGATAATGGCAATAATAATTTTCTTTCATTTTCCCCACTTCTTCGAAATGTTTTGGCTGAGGTAACATTAACGTTCCAGTGGCCAATAGCTGGTTCATCATAGGGAGTATGTCTTCTTAGAAAAATGCATACTCCTCATGATCCTCATATTGCTTAGGTCTCTTATTGTTCGCCCTACTTGTATAGTTGTTCCTACTTTCTCTTATGTTATCTTTATGTCTACTTCAGGGGTCTCTCATTTTCTTTCCTTTGTCAGCGATGTTTGTTGATGTCCTACTAGAGCTTCAGCGTGGAGACTCTGTCTGGAAGGTCGACACTTTCATAAGACAAATGCCACTTCCAGTTCCATACAACCCAAGCATAATTTAACTTGTACTTTTTCTCCTGGAAGTTTTCGACACGACGCTCTTAGAGTTTTCCATCGATTAATAAAATTTTCAACTGGTTCGCCCACTCTTGGGCGAATGGAAGCTAATTCGATCAAGCTGACTTCTCTGTCAGAATAGAAAAAGTGCGCCATAAAGGCATCTTTTATTTGATCCCAAGTGTGAATAAATTCAAGAGCCAAAGCCGAATACCACCTAAAGGCTTTTCCCATCAATGACAACCCAAATAGCCACAAGTAATTCTGAGGCACTGTGGAAAAATTCTCCATGGTCGTTATAAAGTACATCGGTTGCTCCTCTGGGGAGCTATCTTCATTAAACTTTTGGAAATCCAGGTATTTAAGATTGGCGGGAAATGGCATCTCCTCTATTTTGCGAGGATATGGGGTTTGATATCAAAATCTACCCCTTTGATCCCATTCCCTTTATATGCAAACGGCTTTAGCGACCACTTGTCAGATTTCCTCATGTGTTACAATTTGAGCAGCAGCAAGCATAGACCCATGAGATCTGACATTTTGCGACCGTGACTCTTTCGTTTGTTGCCAATTATCATTCATAGCGGCCGTCATTGGAGGAACAAAGGCCTGGTTCGCATTGCGGGTTGACGCCGCTAACATATCTCGAAGGTTCTTACATTCTTCCATTAAATGGGCCCCGTGCATGCCATCTTGGTTAAACGCTCATCTATTGAAAGCAGATTAGTCCAACTAGTGCCTTCTATGAAGATTGTCGCTTCCCAGCTCCTTGGTTAGCTTAAAATTGAAGGAGATAATGAATACACCGTCATTTGTGATGTTAAGGAAAATGAACCACTACTCAAGCAGGAACTAGCGTATTGTTGTCTCGGGTAACTAGCCGACTTGAAATGCAATATTTTTTTTATATGGAAGCTCACACTAAGTTCATTACTTGTGGTATTACAAGTGAAGGCTCGTTTAGCATGATCACCTTCCTTTTCCCTTTCAGGACTTTAATGAAGCTAGCGTGGACTTGTTTCCTTTTGTAATCGGAAGTGTAGGAAAATCCTGTGAAAGGAAGAGAGGTTTAGTCCTTTTTGGGAAGAGTGAAGGTGGAGCCACGACGGGATTGCGCTTATCGGCATTTCACATGATTGGTCCTCTTGTCGCTCTCGATAGAATTGAGCTCTTTGCAGGAGGGGATTAGATCTTCCTCCTTCTAGTTGTCACCACCATCCAATTGGTTTTCTTTGCAACGGGTGAAGCATAAGTCACCCCAACTACTACTCGCAGTCATCCACTTCAAACAAGAGCTGGATCAACTTTCTTTAGTACCTTCTTAGGTGACGCTTCAACCTCATTTATATAGGCCACGGGAAACCCATTGGGTGTGAAGTAAACATACACATTAGCGGGAGTTGTATCTTGGTTTTGAGATGAAAGGAATGTTCTTGTCGAGAGTCACCATTTTGGCGCCTTTGTGGTGTCTTTTCAACGACGGACATTTTCCAATTATTTCGATGCTATTATTAGGTACAAATATTCCGGGTCCCCAATGAAAGATTTTGGGTTCAATTCGCAGTGGAGTCGCCATTTTGTAATGTCAAAATTTTGTTTTGGGAACTGAAATGCAAGTAATTCAATAAATAACAAAGAAAATTTGAATGAAAAAATGTTTGTCATCGAAAATTACAGTCATCTAAGTTCTATTATATTCCTTTTAATTATATCCCCATGGAAAATCCTTTGATTCTAAAACGAGATGTGTTCAAGTATACAACATTGAATAAAGGTTATAAAACAATTTCAGCAACATCTCAACTCATATTGGATATTCTTCGAAATGACAAGAGTTGTGTGGGTTTAAAACCACTTCTTCATGCTTTAAAATTGTAATTGAATCATTCCAACTTGGAAAAGTAGTCAATGCATAAATCAAAGGAGCTCCAGAGCAAGTAGAAATACTTCATTCAAAGACTTAAAGCCCTCATTGCGCAGCCGTGCAACAGCTTTTTCTGCAGTTGTGAGAGGGTTATTGTGCACAACACCCATTGCGCAGGTTCGCGACTTAACAGAACTTCAACCTTCTCTTTTTTAAACCCTGGAAACTTTCCCGACCCAAGATGCAACTAAGGCCGGTGCATGACTCCCAGGAAGGACTTGTTGAGCGGGTTTTCTCAATACCTTCAATTGAGCGGACAAGATCTCTGGAGGCACTCAGGAATCTTGGATGGTGAGGTATTTATAGCTATTTACACATGTGAAACCCCTCTTCATAACTCATATCGATGTGGCACAATCACATAACACTTGCTGGTTTGAGGTTGTTGCAGGGGCGCACAACACCTCTTTGTAGCACAGTTGCACAAAGAGTTCCCAATCGTTCTGCCATTGTTTCTCGATCATTCTGCCATTGTGCAGCCACACAATGCCTCTCTGTTGCACATTTGTGCAACCCGTTTTTAACAAACTTTTATGCCTTAACAACCACGTTCGGGGGCATCTATTAACAAAGAAAATTGAGCACAAGGCAAATGGGCCCCAATCGCGTCCAATGGCCCTATTATGTCATCGTAAGTCATCACCATTTTGTCTATGCTTAAAGACGGCTTTAATAATTCTTTGACCGTCAGCAATGCTTCTGTGCTATGCACAGATAATCCCTACATCATACGTAGACGGTCCTTGTGTCACAACTGTTAAGGCATGCACATAAACCCTGATCCGACGAATTCGCGGCCAATTGGAAAACTAGACCCCACAAGCCTATAAATACCCTTGACTCTCATTTCAAGGTGGGATACAAAAAGGACATATAAACAAAAAAAGAATCCACGAAGACTTCAAGAACTTTAGAGAGAACAAGCGATCAAACTACTAGAGGAACTTTAGGCAAAAGCGCTCACTAAGGTGAGTCTCACTTGCATGAACAGTCTGCCCTTCCAAGAGGATCCTTGCACCATGAGATTGACACCCTAGGGATTGTTATGACACCATGCATCAGGCCCTATATGATAGAGCTTTGTGCCAAGGCACAGACCTATCACAACATCTATGTTAAGGAGCATAGCACATCCTCCACCATGTCCAAGGACTAAGAGCGCAACCACCTCAAGACCAACTGTTTTTACCCTGAATCTCTACACAAGGGCGCAAAAAAACCACAACATTTGTGCCTGGCACGAAGGGTCCTGTCACTAGATGGCAAGCACTAGGGGGTTGACCTTACCCCAACTTTGTTATATAAAGCCCGCCACAATGCTGGACCGATCGTACTTGTGTATGCTAAGGCTATCACGATTCTTCCCCAAGCCCGATCGAGGATCCGAACACAATGAAGATGAAGGCCCACATGTTAGGGCTAATAATTATTATTTATGGCACGTAGCAGGATAACGCATTCTGCTTTTACCTTTTAATTTAAGGTTTTTTCAGGGATATAATTAAAGAATTATGTCAAACCATAGCCTAAAATGTAACCTGATCCCACATAGTAATGAAAGCTACTCAACACGACATACTCATGGATACATATTCTGCATAGACTTGCAATTAGGGTAATACACTCTTCAATCAAGTGCATAGCTCAGAAGCTCAACACTCCACAAAAGTTCTTTGGACACTAGCTATTTAAAGCCTCGCTAGCTACACGACTATCTGGTGGCACTACCTGTATGTCCAAGTCCATGAGCCCTTCTGACTATATGTGATGCTTGACAACCAACAACCACATGAAATGCTATCATACCCTCAGTCAACCTCCATGAACAAAATACAAATTTTATTTAGTGCTCCACTTATCATCAATGACGGTGGGAGTAATCGGATTGTTGTTAATTAGAGTAAGAGCACCTTGTTTGGAGATCCTCAACCTAAACAAAGGAGGAGTGAGCAAGAAAAAAATTCACAGAGATTTTTGAAATCAATGGGAATGCTATACTTGCATCTCAGCTGATAAAAGTTAACCCGGTTCCTACTAGGAAGTGCTTGTGTCACCTCTTACTAATAAATAGACAGAAGCTATAGGCAAATTTCAACTAGACGATAAAAAAACAAGGTTTGGGAACTAGTTAACCTGCCACTAGAAAAAGAAATAAATATTTGTTAGTAGCAAATAGATCTCGAAAAAAAAAAATATCTAATAGCAGAATTGACAAGTTTAAGGCCGGACTTCTTACTAAGGAAGTTACTCAAATTGATGGCATAAATTATAATGAGACTCTCTCTCTTGTAGCGAAGTTTACTTTCATTAAGATAATCTTTGTCATTGTCGTACATATGGATTCCCGAATTATGACTTATATATATATATATATATATATATATATATTTCAACCCTTAGGTTATGAGGTAAAGGGTCACGAGAATAAAGTACTTTGATGGAATAAATCGATAAATGGGTTGAAACAGTCATCGTGCTAATGGTACATGAAATTCCATTTGCCAGTGACTATTTTTGGGTTTGTGTCACGAGGAAAATCATTCTATTTATGTGAAGACATTCAGGAAGAAGTTCTTAATCATATCCTTGTATGTGAATGATATTCTTCTCGGTGGCAATGATTTAGAGATGATAGATGCTACAAAGCATTAGTTATCTCTGAATTTTGAGATGAAAGACATGGATAAAGCAAACTACATATTGGGAGTTCAAATCGAACGGAATCATTCTAGAAGTTTCTACACTTGTCTTAGGAAACTTAGAAAGTATTCTCAGTTGTTTTGGAATGTTGGGCTGAAATCCTATGGCTATGCTGATAGAGAAGGGTCACAAGTCAAATGTGAGTGTGGGTCACGAAAATAATTTGGAAAGAAGAAAATGCGTAATTTTTCATCTGCTAATGCAGTCGCCAATCTCATGTATGCCATGTTGTGAAGCCATCTTGAATTTGTCATGCCATTGGTTTAGTTGGTTCTAGCCAAACCTAGAACGTGCTCATTAGCAAGCCATCAAAAGAACTTTTTGTTATTTATAAGGCATCAGATTTCATATTATGTTATTACGAATGTGATCTAGAAGTATGTGGATTCACTAATGCTAACTACAGAAGAGATAAGGGCAGCAATATGTCTACTAAAAGATACATCTTCTTGCTTAACAGGGAAGTTATTTCCTACTTGATCAAGAAACAAGCCTCTATTGTTTGCTCGTTTATAGAGTTTACAGAGAATATCACCTGCAACGACCAGCCACATTGTCGCACAGGAGGCAATATAGTTGTGGAAATTCTTTATCAGTTCAGAGATTGTTGCTAGAATTATAGAGCCTGTACCTTTATACTGGAACAATACTTGAACCAAAAAAATAGTAATACACCAGCATTAGAGAGGCGTACCTTGCATTGCAACAATACTTCTCAGCCATAACTCTAATAGATTTTAAATTTCATCCAATGTCAAAACACATCAAGACAGTATTACTTCATTAAATAGCAGGTCATTGGATATGAGATTACTGTTAGTCATGTCTCTACACGAAAGATGTTAGCCAGCCCATTGACTAAGCTACCCAGATGATTCTTTTGTAGCTTATCTCAGGAAATATAGGATTGCAGAGAATGTTACTTGTTTGCCTTTGGGTCAAGTGAGATATAGTTGGACTTCATACAAGAGTATGTTTCCATATTTTTGTTGGGTTGGACGTATTTACACCATTTATATATACAAATATTTGTATTGGATCTATAGCCCCTCACTGTTTAGTCAGCACACATCGCAAGATGGTCCACCAGACCAACAGTCCCAATCACCACAAACACTATCCACATATGCACGGTTGCATGCCTCACACCCTTCCCAAACGAAAAGGTGAAAAAGAACAAAAACCCCAAATAAACAACTGCCATAAATGATACAAAACACCGTCACAACTAGTAGTTTCATTGAAGAAGAACAGACCTCAAAACCGTTTCAAACCTTATTACATGAAAAGAAACGCAAACCCAAAAACTTCAAAATATTGTCTAAACTAAAAACATAAAAAGCCCACGGCCAATTCATCCTTCCTCTCTCATCACCAAAACAACGAGAACAAGAGCTTGAAACGATAGAAATATGAAAATTTCAGTACTTGTAATCCTTATGCAAATTTCAGTACTTGTAGTCCTTAACATGGAGGCTTTCAGACACCCCTTCTCCCTTTGCGGCGTCCCCCTTGTACGTCCCGAGTGTTGCCTCAGAGTTAGCCTTGCACCTTGCCAGAAATGCAGCCCGTGCCTTCTCGATGTTCTCCTCCTTGCCAGCCCACGTCTTCAGTGTGCTCTGCTGAAGGGCCCTCCCGAATGAGAATGACAGGCTCCACGGTTTCTTCCCCTTGAGTTTGTTCATCGCATTCAAGTTCAGGGTCGCCTCCTCTTCACTCTGCCCACCTGACAGGAACACCACAGCTGGGACTGCTGCTGGGACTGTCCGCTGCAGCGCCCGCACTGTGTACTCTGCCACCACCTCGGGCGCAACCTTCTTCGCATCGGACCCTGGTGTAACCATGTTCGGCTTCAGCAGAGTCCCTTCCAGGAGGACATGGTGATCGTTCAGTGCCTTGTAGCATGCAGCCAGCACCCGCTCTGTCACATCGGCACACTTGTCGATGCTGTGGGACCCATCAACCAGGATCTCTGGCTCAACGATGGGTACAAGTCCGTTCTCCTGGCAGATGATGGCATAACGGGCCAACCCATTGGCATTCTCATTGATGGCAAGCTGGGACGGTTCAGTGGGGCCGATCTTCAGCACAGCCCGCCACTTAGCAAACCGAGCGCCAGCTGAGTAGTATTGCTGGCAGCGCTGGGCGAGGCCATCAAGGCCTTGGGTGGTCGTCTCGCCATTGGTGCCAGCGAGCTCAACGGTGCCCTTGTCAACCTTGATGCCCGGCAGTACACCACCTTCCTTGAGGACGTCGACGAAGGGCTTCCCATCCGCTGTCTTCTGATATAGTGTCTCCTCAAAGAGGATCACGCCACTGAGGTATTGGAGGGCCCCCGGGGTGCAGAACAGAAGTTCACGGAGGGCCCTGCGATTTGACTCGACATTCTCGACATTGATGCTGGCCAGACGCTTCCCGATCGTGCCAGTTGATTCGTCAGCTGCGAGAATTCCCTTGCCAGGGGTGCCAATATATGCTGCATTGGCGATGAGTTCATCTGCAATCAAAGAAGCTTAGAAGGTTCAGCACCAAAAAAGGGCCATGTTTTGCTATTGCTATAATCAATGGATTGGGCCCACATGCATCCAAGCCAGATGATCTGGTTAAACAAATGCTGACTCTTGACCATAGTTAGCAAAATCTCATATGAAAAATTGGTACGGGAAATATTCATGTTTAATTCAGCTTTGACCATTAAAGAAAACCAGTAAAAAAATTCAGCTTCAGTCATATAAACGACCAATTAAAAAAAATCAGTCAACGAAATAGAAACACCAAATTTTGGAGGGAAAAAAAAAAAAAAAAAAAAAAAAGGCTCCGGTTTAACTTGGTTTTGACTAAATAAAAAGCAATAAAATGGTTATATATGCACATATATTTGTGGAAATATTATATATGGATAAGACTGAAATACAATCTTGACAAATGCTCCAATGCTCTTATAGCACTGAGTTATAGTGCTCCTAGTTGCATTTGGTCACTTGGACTGTCGGATCAATCAATCCTAACCATCTACTACATCCAGAACACATTTTATTAGCTACTATGAAAAATTCACTGATTGGACAATCCAATCCATCGCTGGTTTGTCCTTTAGTTTTATAACCATTCATTTTCCAAGCCATGGATGGATTTGTTAGGATGGCCAAATAAAGTGACTCTTTAGAATCATAAGCATTCTATGGTGGGCCCATCGATCAATTCATTTATTGGACTGATTTTTGTGCAAATGACTTTGACCAACCATATGAAAGACGAATGATCACAGGATTACAGTTGTCAGATTGGTGTAATGTTTGCAGCATAGCACATAAAAACTAAGTTAGACCTAATAGATGGTCTAGATCAATCAATTCAATAACTAAGTGTCCTGATGCAACTGGGATCAATATAACTTATACAACTCTGAGAGACCTGGAGCATCTCTCAAACTAGAAATAAAATTGGTAGATTCTCACATGCATTAGTAATGATGTATACAGGTAAATATAAATGGTGGATTAATATCGTTTTTTGCTCCTCTCAAATTCTTCATTTTCAAGTAAATCCCTATGTAAACGGTCATCTCAGCTAAAAAAAAGTCACCTTCTACTCAATTTTGTTAATTGAAGGCAAGCTATCACCTATAGCTTTTTCTTAGAGTGCACTCAAAAGGTTTTTCTGAATAAAACACACTCAACAGTTTAAATAAAATGCTTTTTTTTTTCCAAAAGTAAAAATAAAAATCGCATATTTAATTAGTTAATTATCCATGCCCAAAAAAGGAGTTTGATGATAAGCATAGTCACAACAACAACTTCAAAATGGCAAGTTTTGCTGACCATGCAGTTAACATCATTCATTGGCAGCATTCAAATGAAACCTCATACATTTGATTTTTGGACCAGGGTCATCCTAAGGTGGTGTCGCATCAGATGGGCAGCTTCAGATCACACACAGACCAATAGTTCTTTATGGGCCCATCCATCGACTAAAACTAGAGGATCCTTCACCTTGATTGACACTAAAAGCTATCAGTTGACCCAACATAAGAATTGGGCTGAAAATATGCAACACATAGTTCATCTACACTCATGAGATTAAGAGAGAACACTGTTCAGCTTTTCATTTTGAGGGTCCATTGTTGGGTTTGGGAACTGTTGATGTCATAGGCCAGACTGTAAATGGTTAATGCACCAAAACTTTCCCAGATGTGAGGATCCTAAACCGCTCAACACTTGGCCAACAAAGAAACAGTTAAGAAAAGAACTCTGCAACAGTTCTATACAAAAAATAAAAGGCTAAATATTTTACAGCTAAGATCTTCACATCAGAGCCATTCTTTGTGCATGGCTATCCAAGGCGTGGCCCATCGTATCAATGGTTTTAATCAGGGACCCATTGCCAATTTGTACAAACTGTTGAATGTTTTGTACACCTTCAGCCTGAGCATTGTAACATACATTTCCAATCACACTGCCGAAGCTTTGGAAAAGCTAAAGACAAGGAAAACAATAAAAAGTAAAAAAGAGACACAAAACAGTCCCCTAATTCCCATGAGGGGCCCGAGCAGACTGCACTATTATCAACAAAGACAGTTGGATATTCTGGTGGGCCACGGATGGTCCATATCCCAAAATCTTTTCCGTGATACAATCCCAAGCATGGGATGATTTGTTTTGGAAGTGGATGGACAAGGATATAAATTGGCGAGAATATGCTAACAATCAGCAATTAAGATCATCACATCGATGTATTTTTCAACAATGGATCACCTCTGATGAGGCATCTAGATGAAAAGTATGGATAGCCAAAAAGGAGGCCCAGGGGTTGTGGCACATGCACTGCACGAGAAGAGAGGACATGATCTTGAATGCATGGGAGAAGGGCGAAGAAGATGAAATTATTTGTGATTATATCTAGCATGTGTAATGATTGACGGAACCTTGAAATGATACACTACTACATGCCGTTTAAGTCATAAAAATTAAAATAATAATGATAATAAAATAAAAATAAACCACATCAAATATGTTATTTTTCAAAATTTATATTGATTTAATATCCTTAGTATCTTATTAACATGCACTTATTTGCTGATTTTGGTCCACTGACTGTTTTTATTTGGTCATCCATTAATTATCTACTAATCAGTTTTAAAGAAAATCAACATATAATCATGTTCAAGATCCATTTAAATCAAGAGTTTACAGAATTCCACTTGTGAAATTTTTTAACACCTGTGTAGTCTACCAGAGTTCCAAAGTTCCTCTGCTTTTAAAAGGCAAGAGAGTATCCGTGCAGTTGTTAATTTAAATTACATAAACACCATTCCTCTGGTGAAACCTTCCACATTTCTTGCAATATGGCATAGGTTTAACTACTACTAAAACTAATTCAAGGGTAAAATTATCCCTAGCTAATCGCTTTTCGAGGGTGAAATTTAAGCTGTTTAAAGGCATTTTCATGTACATTCAACAGCAGCCGCATTTTCTAGTTTCCAGATATCCCTACTGCATTAAAATTTCTTCTCATGTCCTTTGAATATTCAAAGTCATCCACCCAAGGGAAATCAATTGCTGGGAATGTTTCCAGCTAGTCGCATTACATACAGTATGAATAGATATAGATTACTTAATATTTTCTGGTTTCCTGATTTGTTAAGATGTTAAAGAAATCAGTAACAAAAAATAGAAAGATTAGAGGATTGTGCAGATTGGCCCCATGTGATAGGATCCAAGAATAAAATTAAAATAAAAAATCCCAACTGAATAGGGATAGGTGGAATATGGATTAAATTAGATTGGACGATATTTTGTATTAGTTCCTATCTTTGGGATATCCAAATCTCGAATATATCCTATCTTGAGAATATCCAAATCTTGGACAAACATTAGGTTTTTCTTTATGTTGTGTTATCAAATGATAAAAGAGTGTTTCATTCCCATAAACTTTTAACTGACAAGGAGCTAGATCTGCCTCAAGGATCAAGCACTTGTCCCTGCCCCATAGCAAGAACCATATCACCATGGTTGGGTGATGTAGATCGTGGATCTTAGAGCCCTGCTGTGGATGGGGGATTCCCTAGCAATCTCCCGGCCTAGAGGTTTGGAAGGATCACAACCTTTGATCAATGGCTCACGAATATGCACTTAAGAACAAAGAAAAAACTTTTTTTTTTTTTTAAAGGACCATGGGGTTGATAGGGACATTCCAATCTAGAAGAGTTTTGGGTCAGCCCTCATCTGTGGCAGATCTCAAAAGATCAACAGTTTGGATCAAAGTGTCATGCTACCCACTATTATGAAAGTGGTACATCAGGACACTATTCACATGCTTACTCTATGATTACTCTCCAGAATATCACACTGTCACAAATACTTGCTATAGAGGAATTATAGTTCCTCATGTGCTGAATACTGTATGGCCATAGATCGGATGGATAGGATCACATTTAATATGGAAAATTTTTGGGAAATCTCAAATCAATGGTTTGGTTCTCTGAACACAGGCCCCACTAATATAAAATAGATGCATCAAGGCCTTCTAGTTCCATGTGTCGCCACACCAATTATCATTATTCTGATGCATCAGTCCATCAAGATTGTTCTGAAGCAGCCACATCATACAAGTGGAGCCCATGGTTCATTTATCCAGATCATTGATATTATGAGACCTGATGAAGATGTGATAAGACCCAATACTCTTTTAGATTGTAAGATCCTATCCATCAAATCTTCAGGCCCTGTTTGGTAGATGCCTAAAAATGGTTTCATATCATCATAGTTAACAGTAACTATGTAGTTGTGCATAATGAGTACCAGCTAAAAGGATTTACGCATAAGAGATCATTATCTCTAATACATAATTACTATTAACTAGGATAAGATAAAACTCATTTATAGGCTTCTACGCAAAAATAAAATAAAATAAAATAAAATAAAATTCCTACAACAGCCTTTTTCAAGACTTGCTGCATGATATCTACACTGTCTATTCCTGGGACGCTGATCAATAGGTTATGAACCACCACCATGGATATTTTTTAGCGAATGACCCATCCACGCTAAGGCCCATAAGAGAAACGATCTGGATAACACCCATTCGAGCAACAGGCCCACTACTAAAGAATGGGGCACCAGGGCACTAATTCCTTGAGGCCTTGTTTGGGATCAGGAAATGAGATTATAGATTTGATAAATCCATGAACTTGTCAAATTAACGTATTTGCAGTTGATTTGAATTTAGTAAATCCTGAAGTCCACTGTTTGGAAATCAAGCTACAAATCCTTAGATTTGGGAGTATTTATGGCCATGTCACAGCATGTCCTGCAATGGATTTTCTTTTAAGCAAGCCTCTCATTTTGGGGATTTGAATTTGCCCCAAACCCATGGATTTATGGGGGTGTTGGATTTAGGAAATCCATTAATTTGAAATATCCTCGATAAATAATAATAATAATAATAATAATAATAATAATAATAATAATAATAATAATAACAAACAGGGAAGATTTGAAATCCATGGATGCAAAGAATCCCAGACCCAAATCCCCACACCCCCAAACAGCTCCTGGGGGAATAAGGCAGAGAAAAATAAATAAATAAATAACCCCCACAAAAGGATCTGATGTTTTATAAAGAGAATTGAAAAAATCAAAAAAAGAAAAGAGATATTTATCATACTCTCAAAAGTGCCAATATAAGATCTAAAAACGTATTCCTCCCTTAGCTATGATTTTTCATAAATGTTAGATCTACCGGACAGAAACCCAAATCAAATCCAATTCCAAAACCAAAAACACATCGGGCAAATCAAGATCCTCCCAACATAGAATCCAATGTCACAAGGAGAGAGAGAGAGAGAGAGAGAGAGAGAGAGATTACCATGGTATTTTCCAATGAAGGCAGACATCTTGCTGTGGAGAGAGGTAGAAGGGGAGAGACTATGGTAGATGAGAGAGGAGATGTGCTATTAAAGAAGAAAAAAGCGACAAAAAACATATTTCCTCACTCCACGCGCGTGTGGAGATTCTCAATCCACGCGCAACATCACGTGCTAATATGGAAAACTGGATGAGATCCAAGATTTTCCTACATTTTATAGATTTTCTGGCTCAACGATAGGCCGCCACATCACACATCAGTTAAGCTACAGGAAACAAATGAACGGTTAGAAATTTTTATTTTATTAGTCAGTTTACTTTGTGATTTGTGGCCCATCTGAGAAATGAAACTGCCTGAATTTTAATAAGAAATATCCAAGCATCATTCCGAACCAGATGGAAATCTCAGATCTTACACATGTGTCTTATATAGATCCCACTCCCGCGTGCGAATGGGTACAGATCTGCTACGCGGGTGTGGAATGTGGAAAATCCAGAGGGAGCGGTGCGGCATCGAGGTTTTCGTCACCTGTTAGGAGGAAGAGACAAAGGCGGTTTGGTTGGCGAAACCGCCTCAGGTGCTGGACTTCATTTGTGGGCACATAGGATTAAAGCCCGTCATTTTGCATGGGCCCATTAAGACTGCAAAAGCCGGAAACGGATTGGCTACTCGCCTGCCACCAGCCATTGGCTGATGGTCGGTGCTCTCTGGGCCCCACCATGATGTATGTGTTTCATCCATGCCGTCCATATATTTTTATAATTCATTTTATGATATGAAAGAAAAAATGAGGTATATCTCAATCTCAAGTGGACCACATTACAGGAAACAGTGTTGAATGACCGTTAACATTAAAAAAGTTTTGGGGCCATAAAAGCTTTGGATCTAAGCTGATATTTATTTTTTCCCTTCATATGGGCCTTTATGACCTAATCAACAGATTGGATGTCAAATAAACAGCCCAGTGGGCCTTAGGAGGATTTTAATGGTGGATATCCAATAATTATTGTTTTCCCGTGGTGTGGTCCACCTAAGATTTATATCCTTATCATTTTTTCTATCAATCTCTGAAATGATCTATAAAAATGGATGAACGGAACGAATGAAACACATGCATCACAGTGGGGCCCACAGAGCACCGACCATCAGCCACGGGGCTGGTGTCAGGGGGAGTAGCCAATCCGTCTCCGCAGAAGCCACCCTTGGCTGTTGAGCTTGCACACGTGTGACCCAAGTTTCAGTAATCCAAGCAGTTCATAAGATGGGCCCCACCGTCGTTGATACACCCAATCCTCTGGCCTTTTTCTGGTTAATATGCGGGCTGTTTGTTTAATTTCTTTGGCCCCACAGGATAATGACGATTAAGACCGTCCATCAGGTGGATCTCACTATGGATGGCCCACCAATAAAAAAACAATCATCTACGAAGATGGGCAGCAGAATAGGTGCGTGGTCTGGGTCACCTTGAATTCCGAATCCATCTGTTTCATCGTATCATCTTACAATATTATCAAAATCTTACGCCATGTCATATCACAGGAAACACTGGTGATCACAAAAGTTTTCGACCAGCTAATATTTATTTTTCTCTTCATTCAAGTTTTTATTGAAGCGGGCCTTAGGAAGTTTTTAATAGGCTGTCAATGACTATTGTTTCCTTCCGTATGGTCCACATAAGCTGTGGATCTGCCTTTCTTCTAGGGCATGGATTTTTTTTTAATTTTATTATTATTATTATTATTATTTAATAGAAAAATAGATTGACAGGCTGGTGGTCGTGCTCTGTGGACCCACTATGATGAATATGTTTTGTTCATTTTTATAGATTATTTTAAGGCTAAATCCAGAGGGATATAAATCTCAGGTTAACCACAACAAAGGAAAATAATAGTGATTGGATATCCACAGTTAAAATCTTCCTAAGGCCCATTGTATGTTTAATTGACATCAATCCGTTGATTAGGTCATACGGACTTAGATGAAGAAAAAAAAAAACGATCACCTTGATCCAAAACTTTGATCGGCCTCAAAAAATTTTTAATAGCCAATGTTCATTCAATACTGTTTCTTATAATGTGGTTCACTTGATATTAGGATATACCTAATTTTTTATCTCATACTCTAAAATGATATGGAAAAATAGATGGACCGCATAGATGAAACACATACATCATGGTGGAAACCAGAGAGCACCGACCATCATCCATTGGCTGGTGGCAGGGGACTGGCCAATCTGTTTCCCATTAGGTATGACACATGGCAAGTTTAGTACTTTGTTGGTTGGAATCTGGATTCTATACTTACCATAAGTATAAAAATCTTATTTTCATACACTATGATTGGCCCAGATTACTAAGGTCATCGCAACCATAATTTTGCTGACACAAACAAAGGATCCGTATGCCTGATGATGTGGCCTAATTAGATGGCAACAAACAGGATATTCTGCTTGCAGGATCTGGATTCTCTTGGTGATGCTGGGCGGCACCAAATCCGCTCACATGATGATGAGTTGTGTGCCAACCGAAAAATCATGTTGAAAGATCTGAGACGTTCATCAGTCAGTCAGCAACCCACATATTTTCAACTTTCAACTGCAAAGAAATCCATCTTAGAAAGGTCTCACTAATTCCACACGCGTTTGAAATTCTGCCCAACAAAAGAGATTACGTGTTCTTACATAGAACGTTCCCAAAAGATCTGATCCGTTCATTTGTTTTTAACAATCATTGAATACTATATCTCAAAATATGGTTAGATTTTTTCTTCAAACAGGTCCATTACATACATTCGGCCAAAACAAAGTTCCTAGCCGTACATTCTTGTCTTCAGTGGCCCACCTTAGGTACGAAATGGCATGATTTCAGGCCAGAAGATCTACATAATCTACTCCACCTGGTGGAATGATCACGTATTTCACACGTGTCTTATTTGGCACAGTGCCCCATACGCGTGTGGACCTCAGGAGATTCAGCTCACCTTTCTAGGCGTGAAGCTAGAGAAAGGCAAGATTCAAGAAGACCAGCCACAAGTTTTTAAAACCACCTAACCAACCCGTGACCCGTTCGGTAGTTGAATGACGAAGAGATAAAACTTCAATACTTTGACAGACTATCGTTATTCATGCACATGCAACAAATGTATGTACCTTTAGAATCTATTTCATTCAATTTGAACTGTCCAAATTGTGGATCCTACATTTTCTGATTAACAACTAAATTTCATAGAAAAAGAAGGTTTTCATTCTCAGATAATTCAAATCCATTGAAAGGTTGAAATGGAAAGTAACCAACAGTCCAGATTCTTCAAATAGATGTATATTAATCATAAATAAGGATGGTGAAATCATTTTATATATGTATATTTTTTAATTATATATAGTGTGGTATACATTTTGGATGGTTCAAGTTGAGATTACGTTATGCCAAATTTGTAGTTCTGGCTGCGCGTGTATGGGCCCTCGTACTATTCCAGGAACCATATAACTCGAAGAGCACGGACCATAGTTATAGGTTAGGTAGCGGCATCTCACTGACATTCACGCGTGTAGCATGATGCATGACTATCTGACTTGCTTCTTTTTTTTTCCTTTTCTCATTTTCCCATTTTGTCCTTCTTCAAATGCACAAAGCGAATTAAAATTTAAAAGGAAATCTTACCTAATAGTACATCATTAGTATGATATTTACATCTCAGTATCTTTTTAATAAAAATTTTTTTATCAAACTACCTCATTAATCAAGTTGTTGTCAAACGAGAACCTTGTGTTAGTTTTCTTTAATGTCCAATGTGTCGTGGTTTAAAGAATGATTTTTCCTAAAATAATGTAAATGTCCACCAATAAAGGAAGTTGCTTAATAATAATTAAATAGGACCTAAATGTGATGTATTATTATAATAATAATAATCTTTAAAAAATGGAGAAAATTCTCAACATGGGAATTGCATAGCATGCAAGGTAACTAACAAAATGCTTAAGTCTATTGAACATAGCATGCAAGGTAACTAACAAAATGCGACAACAACTTAATGTATCACCAACTCAATTTAAAATCCGGATCCTTGCTGCTCTTGATCCGGTGGTAGACTCTTAGGAGTTTCAACACCTGGTCAAGGGTTCGAGTACCCATAGGTGGTGAAATCTCACTAAGGCGTGAAGGTGTGAAGGTGTATCCTTATACTAGGAAAATTGAAAATATTAAGAAAGATTATATTCGTCTTTTGTCGTATATCTGAAAAGTAATAGATTAGCTTATTATATTATGAAACCTATCATTTTTTACTAGTGTATTAGGTATTTATCTACCGTGGACTTATCTTTTTACAAAATTTAAATAATTTTTCTCATTTAATTAATCATGTAATTTATAATTTTAGTTTATAAAATATTCAATAATTCAACTATTTGACTGATATTTGACTACTTTGGATAATATTCGTATTCAGCTTACATCATACTTCTAGGGATAATATATATATATATATATATATATATATATATATATATAGGGGGGGGGGGGGGGGGGGCACCCCTTGAAACCTCACTGGCCCAACTTTCAGCTTGATCCAAAACTGTGATAGGCCATAGCAAAAGGAAATAGTTTTCTCCCTTGATTTGCATTTCTCTTTACTATGGCCCATTAGAGTTTTGGATCAGGCTAAAAATTATGACCATAGAGTTTCAAGGGGTGCCACATCATGTGGACCGTTCAAATTCTGTGCCTAAGACACGTGTGCAAAGGTGTGCACGGGTGCTCACATAAGAAGGTGGGCAGGTGAGTATTCTTATATATATATATATATATAAACAGCTAGCTACTGTGTCTAGAGCTGTACACGAGTCAAGTCGAGTCGAGTATCGCCCTACTCGTACTCGGCTCCTAATGCCTGAGTGCTACTTGTACTCGGCTCTACTCGGCCAACGAGCATGGACTCCCTGCTCGTACTCTACTCGCCCGAGTACGAGACGAGTACGAGTAGTAAACGAGTCGAGTCGAGTCTGAGTTTTCAAGGCGAGTTCGAGTACGAGCAGAAATCAAGTCGAGTCTAGTGCGAGTTTTCGAGACGAGTTTGAATTTGAGCCCAATTCGAGCAAGGTTTTCGAGTAACGAGTTCGAGCTTTGAGCCGAGTTCGAGTTATAAATTGCGATTAATTTGAATTTCAATTCGATTGTCAATTGGAAGTCAAAGTTAAACAAAACAATAAAATATATAAAATGCACATAATTTATGATTAAAAAAATCGATAATTACATTAATATATTTACATAATTACATTACATTGTTCAAAATGACAATTTATAACTAATAACCTCCATAAGAAGAGTGCATTCCTGTATTGTCATATGATCCATCGGAACCACTATCTATTTTTTCATATACAAATTGGTTTACTTCCTGTGAGTCAGAAGGCGAAGAGATATTTCCTTCGTGCTCTTTTACACTTTAAACCAGATTTTTCAAACTTATTTTATGTGACGAATTGTATGTAGTACCCAATGCCTTATAAAATTCACCAAAACGAGTCAGGAATTTGAATTTGTTACTCTTTTTCTTCTTCTTGTTTGTCATACTCGAGTAATTCGACCCTTCTTCAACATCCTGTTGTCTTTGACTCGAATATTGCTGAAGTCTAGAAACATCTTTCATACTACGTTTTAAGGTGAGTTGAAATTGTTCTTCCTCCAAAGCTTTTAATCTGGCTTCCTCCTCTGCATCTTTTGTGGATGTCATTCGTGTAGTAGATCCAGAAGCAGCAGAAGTTTTGGATGGAGTGGAAGGCTTTCTATTCGAATCTAGTAAGGCTTGAAAAGGAATTTGGACATCCTTAGGGGCATTGGAGCATGGTTTTGCATCACCACATCAACATGACAAGTGTAAGTGAAAGCGATTAGTCTTATTCACAAACTTTGTACCACACAAACCACACTTAATCTTTGTTTTTCCAGACCTTGGTGGTGATTCAACTAGGGAAGCATAGTCCCAAATATCTGTCGATTGGTCCAATGACGACATATCTACATTTAACTTTTAATTAAAAAAAATCAGAATATTGATAAATAATTTGAACTTGATATAGGAACAAAAGAAAGCAATATAAATGTATCAAAATTCAAAAATAAAAGCAAATGAATAGGCATATGTAAATAAATATCAAAGATTCAAAGTCTTCCAAACCACGACTCCAAAAGGACCAACACTTTCATGTTTGCAGTTGCAGTGAAATAATATTACAGATCATTCAATATTCAACCAAAAAGAATCGAAAAACTGAAAATAATTATCGATATGCAGGTAAAGACTCATCACAAATCTCAATCTCCTCTTCTTCATCATCATCATTCATATCTCCTCCCTATATCGGGTGCAACCAATCTTGCATACAAATCAATGCTTCAACTGTGTTTGGCAAAAGTGAGCTTCAATACTTACTCACAACCCAACTCCTTATGCTGAATGCGGATTCTGATGTCACTATTGAAATTGGTATTGATAACATGTCTCGTGCCATCACAGATAATGTAGGGTATTTTGATTCACTAACCCTCATCTTCCACCATCCAACACATCAAAATCAGCTCGCACTATGATTGGCTCCTTGAGGTACATTTCTAACTCTGATTCCTTAGTATCAACTCCCATTCGTGCTTGTGTCAAGTATGATATGTATTCATTTAGCACATCCGGATTACCAAGTACAGAAATATCTGCATCTCTACTTTCTTCAACACCCACTGCGGGTAAAGTATTAACATACGATTTGTACAAATCTTCAAGGGCTTGACGAACCTTAGATGTCTCTGATGCCGCTCTTTCAGTAGGATAAAGCTTCATGAAAATAAAGCTAACCAATCCCATATTACAATGGGGATCAAGAACAACTGCCAAGGACATCAACAGATGACATTCGTCCCAGTATTTATCGAACTTCATCTTCATACCAACTATCATCTGGCATATAAAATCTGAACCCGCACTGACTTTTTTGTAGAGCATCCTTAATCTTCCAAAGAGATGGAAGAAACAGATTCACGGTTGGATACTGATTCCAAAAAAAATCTTCGTACAATCGTATAAAACTTGGAGAAATGTGTAAGCTTGTTGTGCTTTGGCCCAATCATCTGTGCTCGGCAACTAAGAATACGTTCTATCACGTGCCGTGTATTCAGGAAATGCAAGATGTAATTTCTTTGTCGCATCTAACATTCTATAGGTCGAGTTCCAACATGTACAAACATCTAACTTCAACGTTTTTTTAGATGACACATTCAAACATTGGATGATGTCATTCCATACACTCAATCTCGATGACGATCCCCTTATATATTTTACACTCTCTCTTATGTTCTCTATAGTGTCGTCGATTGCTTTCAGCCATTCTTGTACAATCAAATTTACAATATGGGTACAACATCTAATCTGGAATATTTTTTTTTTCAAAAAATAAATTTCCTGTAGCCCTAAACTGGTTACGTAAGCATGAAATGACACTGTCATTTGCTGAAGCATTGTCTAAAGTTATTGCTGAAATTTTCTTCTCAATACCCCAGCCTTCTAGACAACTGTAAATGAAATCTAAAATAAGTAAACCAGTATGTGGAAGAAGAAGGTTGCGAAAGTTTAAAATTCTCTTGCATAATTTTCAATCCTTATCGACATAGTGAGCGGTTAATGAAATGTATCCTTTTTTTTATCGGACGTCGTCCATAAATCAGAAGTCAAAGCTATTCTGATTTTTGAAGCCAAAACTTCTTTCAGTTTCATATTCTCCTTAGCGTGCATCTTCATGCACTCTCTCTGCACTGTGACATGGGAGACATTCTCGGCCCGAGGGTTAAGGAATTGACAGAAAGCCCTAGACCCTTTACTTTCTATCATTCTGAAAGATTTTTCTTCCAGAATCACTAATCTAGCATACCACTCATTCAGCTTCTCTTTGTCAAACTTATGAGTGGACACTACGCTTTGGGAGCCGTCCCCTTCTGACTTCGTAAATGACAGCATCTGTTGGTCGGGAGGAGGGAGTCTTGCTTTCTTAGGACAAGTCTTCAAATGTCTAATTAGATGTATAGTATATCCTCCTGAAATCTTGCTGAATAATCCTTTGCAGCGATTACACTTTATCTTCTGTACACCGTTAACTGTCACATTTTCGAAATCATCCTACACTGCTGATCTCTTTTTCTTCCATTTGCATGCAGTTGACGTGTCTATATGTGTATCTCCCTCTAGGTTAGAGGAGATGTGGCCGATGCACCCATTCCATGGGTATTTGGGCTTTCGTCTTAATTAACCATTTAGAAAATAAAGTTCTCGATATGTTATACGGCTATACCTAGGGTCCTAGATGGTTAGACTGCTAGACGGACATAATTACTTAACTGTATAAATCAGTCACTCATTCAAAGTTGGATGGATTGTAATGCTTCAATTTTCAATTTAAATGCTATGCCGAAATTTCGGCAGCATCTCCTCTTATCTCTCCAGAATATATTAATCTTGTATTTGATTCTCATATCAATCATCAACACAAAGTGTGGACATTTGATAACGGAAATAAATATATGAAATATATCTAGAGAGAAAAAGGAGAGACAAAACCAGAACAGGTATATGCATTTAAATTGGAATAAATGAAGATATTACAATCTATCTAATCCTGAACTGTCCAAAAATGGACAATATGAGAATTTCTATGCATCCAAGAATACACTGAATCTATGTCTGGCAACATAAAAATCCTCAAATGGGCAACTGATTATCTTATACTACAAGTCTGCAACTAGAACAATACAAATAATTTATATCTATGCAAACAAATGAGCATGCTGAAATTGACATTCATTATCTAGCTAACTAATAACAAAATGTCAAATGAAAAACCGAAGGCATCTTAAAGTGGTAACATTTAACACTAACAAAGTAATAAGTAAACTGTCATTTATAAAGTAAATTAAGAAACATGGAAAACATAACTATTAGGACATGAGACTTGAATAGTAAAGGACAATAATTAACATATTAATAATTTTTATATTAACATATTTCTATAGTAACATTAAAATATTTCTATATTAACATATACAAATATATTAACATATGTCTAGGGTCGCCAGGCAATCCCTTTCGAGTAAACCATAATGGATGTTTTCATTATGGGTCCTTAATTATGCCTTGTGAATGGTGATAGACCTATTTTGTTTTTCTACTCAAATCTTAACCATCCATATCCCACGTTGTTTTGTCTATGATTAGATTTTATTTTTTTTTTCATCATGGCTCATCACCAGTTGTATGAATGAATGAACAGCTCATGACAATGATATAACATGCTATGTGTCACATTAAAGCATTGGGGACATTGCTAATGTCCTCGTGAAGGTAAGGATGTTGACAAAACCATATCCATGCATACATACAAATAGAAAATCTGATGGAAAAATCAATGGTTATTATCATACTTCTCATATTGATTTTTGGGCATGCTCCATCAACAATTGGGTGACTCGTTTGAACAGTCTAAATAGAAGTACATAAGGGCCATATGTACAATTGAAGAGTCGCCAGTCGCCACCAATTTAAAAAGGTGATGGGACTATCACTAATGAAATGATAGCATACAATACCTTACCTTCCCAAACTTGGAAGGAGTAGAACTATGCAGTCCCTAGCCCCACCAAATGTAAAAGCTTGCTATTTTATTATTATGACTTAGAAGGAATAGACTATGCAGTCCTTATACCTGAGATTTGGGATTACTATTATTATTATTTTATTTTTTTTCTGGTTAGCCTATTAGACTAGTATACCCACACCCACTGTCAGCTCACACTTGATTGTTAGCCACCCCCTCTAGGGAATCCATAGCAAAACGAATATTTAGGGAAAACACAAATATCAGGTTAATCCCAAAACTATATTAAACAATTTCTATATTAACATATATTAAACAATTTCTAAAAATAAAAAATAAAAAATCAAACCCACACATTATCGGGCGAGCTGGGCAGGAACGACCGGCAGCTGCGTGTAAGGTAGGGCGATGACGAACGAGTGACAGCCTGGCAGGGACGAGCTATGGCACCGGACGAATGACAGGGACAAGCTCCGTCACCGGATAGGCCGCAAGGACGAGCGGCAGAGTCTAGCACCGCCGGACAGGGGACAAGGACGAGTGAGAGAGAGAGAGAGAGGGAAAAAGAGGGACGACCGAAGTCCGGACGGGCGCTGGGAGAGGGAGGAGAGAGAGAGAGAGAGAGAGAGAGAGAGAGAGAGAGAGAGAGTTTTTTCAAATGGGCTGGGGAGGGAAGAAGGGTTTAGTTGAAAATGACGGGTGGGTGGGCTATGGTTTTTTTAGGCGCTTGGCTGCTCGCTGGTTGAAAATGACGGGTGGGTGGGGTATGGTTTTTTTGGGCGGGCTTATATATGCAGGTATGAGTCGAGCACCGAGTCGAGTACCTCTAGACTCGTACTCTACTCGTAATGTAAACGAGTCGTGGAAACCCACTCGTACTCGGCTCTAACTCAAACGAGTCGAGTATCGAGTGGAGTATTCCGAGTCGAGTTGATCGAGTACCTGAGCTTAGCCTGCTCGTGTACAGCTCTAACTGTGTCTAAATGGCTAACATACAACTAGTCTCCCACATGCAAAACAGTTAGAAACTGCCAAAAAGTGGCCAATTTCTCACCAGGAATAAAAAAATGCTCTATTACAATAACGAGCGTGGACCAAAATGTGTAGGTAACCTTGCTTATATAAACAGAGCTTGGCTAGTTCATTTCAATTATCGCAAACAATTTTACTCATTTTCTCATATGAACCGGTAAGCTCCAAGTGTTCTCTAATTAATCCAGCAGGTTCAATACAAACCTAAGCTCAACAAATCCACAAGAATCGGACCAATGTAATGGTCTAATCCAGTAAAGCTAATTTTCTACTTTCTATTTGAAAATTTTCTTTTTATTTTCATTTGTCAGAAAAAGTGTGTTTATAGAGTTCCATAAGTGGTTCTTTCATGCTTGTTGAACGCAGAACCACATAGAGGCTCATCATATCCTAGAAGTTATTTGCCTACAACATGTCAGTAGTTTTCATTATTTTTAAAAGAGGGGAATAATGCTTTAAGTACAATATGATCACAGTTGCTTCAACTTATCCTTAATATTATAATTTTTTGGTGTCCTACTTATTTTTATTTTACAACAATTATAAATCTGTAATTTGAGATTATCAAATCGCAATAGGGTGTCGCCGCATTTCTATGGGTACAATGTGGCATTAAGATCTAAAATGCTTGTTGAGAAAGAGAGAAGCATGTGTTTGGCCACCTTGGATGGTCTTAAGGATATTTGTTCATGTAAATATCCTACCTTTCTTTATTCTCTTTAATAAATACATAAATAAATAATGGAAAAAGTCATTTTGGATGATCTTAAGGATATTTTGGTCATGTAAATGTCTTATATATTTTCTATTCTCTCTGATAATAAAGAATAGAAATATATAGTGAGGCGTGCCTTCAATAACAAAGCTCTGATGCCCTACTTTAATGAGGAAAATTGTTTATGCTCTCCATGCTTGCTTGTATCCCAGTCACTAGTTTCCAATACCACTTAAATATATTCTTGTTATATATATTCTCCTACCTTCACAGGCATCTTGATTGGTCAACTTGCAGGAAATGCGCAATGCCACGTTTAAATCTCATGAGTGAGCCTTCCATGCAACGCAAGGCATAGATCCCATCTAATGTTAATGGAGAGAACTTGTCCGAGTTACTTCATGTGCATGAATTGGATACTATGGCGCTTGATACGCAGGCACTTAAAATGGTACACGTGGCATAGGTTAACTCAAATTGTGAAAACCGCTGCCGTTAAGTTACAATTCTAAAGTCAGACTTATCGAACAATCCTTGTTTGTAGAAAGAGACGGTTGTATATTTTTCATTATTAACCGTCCAATGAATGTCCACCAATCTGATAGATGTATCTAGGGCTGTCAACGGCCAGCGGCTCAGATTTTGAATTAATTATATGGTGTATGGAAATCATCACAAACATTGACCATTCATCTATACTCATGCACACAGCCAACCTAGACGTGGTTTATATTTACACACGCACACATACAACGCACACATACACCACAACACTCACTCCGTGAAATTTCACCACCTAAGGGTACTTTCACCGTTGACCGGTTGGTGAAACTCCTGAGAGTCTACCACCGGAGCAAAAGCAAGGACTTGACCTACACGTGGTTTATATGGTACCTTAATCTAAACCGTTGAAAAAATTGTGGACTCTAATGTACGGTAGGCCAGAATCCAAAAATTACTTTGTAGGTGATCCTACCAGGAATATTGTTGACATATAATGGACGATTGGATGAAACCAGTCAACGGTTCAGAATTCAACAAAGAAATGTAACGATCGGAGGCTAGGATCATCCAATCGACCTCATTTTAGGGCCATTATCCATCAAAAGTGGTCCAATATTTGAATAGTCTGTATTCTAGTTACATGTACGCTAAGTGTATGACGGTTGAGTGCATGCACACGACTCCGCCTCTCTAGTAAAAAATCACATGATTCATTAGAGAGAAAATGACCACTGTAGACAAAGCCTTTTACCCAGCGGTTTCTATGAAAGACTACAAACTTTAGTTACCAAACTAGAATAGCACGTGCGGACAGCGACTTTGAGGACGAAACTGCCCCTCCTTTTTACTGCCGTGACAGCGACTTTGAGGACGAAATTACCCCTCATTTTTACTGCGTTGCTTTTCCTCTCCCTCCCTTCCCTCGTTCCATTTTGAAAAACAGAAGGACGAAAACCACTACATCTGCTGCTTGGATCCCACCACGATCTAGCTGGATCCCACCCTCTCTATTCAGCAGCCTTATCTCGTTTTGCTGAAAATGGTCCCTCCACGGAAAAAAGTACGCACTACAGGTATAATGTAGTACATTTACCTAAACGGTGTAAATTTTTTGTGGGCCATTGAACTCGCTAGATGAAGCTCGAATCTTGGTTTTCGGTTCATCCATGCAAAAATCATCCAATGAACATAATGGATTACAAGTAAAACATCATTGTGCGGCATAACAAGGTTTCTACGGTGGAACCACTTTTTTCATGTGCTTTGATTCACTTGATATTTCGATATGCCACTATTTTGGGCTAAAACCCTTACTTTAGATGGAAAACGGATGAACGTTGTGGATAGTTCACATACATTCAACGTTGTGGATGAACTTAGCTTGTTAGTACACACACCCATGTCGGTACACACACTCCATGTTAGCCACCCCTGTTGAACCAGTACATTACCTCGCTCAATTTCTATCTTCCTCGCTCATTTCTAGCTTCCTCGCTCAATTCCTACGTTGCCTCGCTCAATTTCTACCTTCCCACGCTTAATTTCTAGGTTATCTCGCTCAACTCATAGGTTGCCCTCGCTCAATTCCTACGTTGCCTCGCTCAATTTCCTACGTTGCCTCGCTCAATTTCTAAGTTCCTTCGCTCAATTTCCACCTTCCCTCGCTCAATTCCTACGTTGCCTCGCTCAATTTCCAGCTTCCCTCGCTCAATTTCCAGCTTCCCTCGCTCAATTTCTACCTTCCATCGCTCAATTTCTAGGTCGCCTCGCTCAATTTCTACCTTCCCTCGCTCAATTTCTAGCTTCCCTCGCTCAATTTCTAGGTTGCCTCGCTCAATTACCAGCTTCCTCGCTCAATTTCTGGCTTCCTCGCTCAATTTCTACCTTCCTCGCTCAATTCCTACGTTGCCTCGCTCAATTTCTACCTTCCCTCGCTCAATTTCTAGCTTCCCTCGCTCAATTTCTAGGTTGCCTCGCTCAATTACTACCTTCCCTCGCTTAATTACTAGCTTCCCTCGCTCAATTCCTAGCCTCCCTCGCTCAATTCCTAGCTTCCCTCGCTCAATTTCTACCTTTCCTCGCTCAATTTCTAGGTTGCCTCGCTCAATTACTAGCTTCCCTCGCTCAATTTCTACCTTCCCTCGCTCAATTTCTAGCTTCCCTCGCTCAATTTCTACCTTCCCTCGCTCAATTCCTACGTTGCCTCGCTCAATTTCTACCTACCCTCGCTCAATTTCTAGGTTGCCTCGCTCAATTTCGAACTTCCCTCGCTCAATTTCTAGGTTGCCTCGCTCAATTACTACCTTCCCTCGCTTAATTTCTAGCTTCCCTCGCTCAATTTCTAGCTTCCCTCGCTCAATTTCTACCTTCCCTCGCTCAATTCCTACGTTGCCTCGCTCAATTTCTAACTTCCCTCGCTCAATTTCTACCTTCCCTCGCTCAATTTCGAGCTTCCCTCGCTCAATTTCTAGGTTGCCTCGCTCAATTTTTACCTTCCCTCGCTCAATTTCTATCTTCCCTCGCTCAATTTCTAGGTTGCCTCGCTCAATTACTACCTTCCCTCGCTTAATTTCTAGCTTCCCTCGCTCAATTTCTACCTTCCCTCGCTCAATTCCTAGACTCCCTCGCTCAATTTCTACCTTCCCTCGCTCAATTTCTACCTTCCCTCGCTCAATTTCGAGCTTCCCTCGCTCAATTTCTAGGTTGCCTCGCTCAATTTCTACCTTCCCTCGCTCAATTTCTAGCTTCCCTCGCTCAATTTCTAGGTTGCCTCGCTCAATTACTACCTTCCCGCGCTTAATTACTAGCTTCCCTCGATCAATTTCTACCTTCCCTCGCTCAATTCCTAGCCTCCCTCGCTCAATTTCTACCTTCCCTCGCTCAATTTCTACCTTCCCTCGCTAAATTTCTAGCTTCCCTCGCTCAATTCCTACCTTCCCTCGCTCAATTCCTAGCCTCCCTCGCTCAATTTTTAGATTCCCTCGCTCAATTTCTAGCCTCCCTCGCTCAATTTCGAGGCTCCCTCGCTCAATTTCTACCTTCCCTCGCTCAATTCTTTCGAAAGTTCATAAAAGACTTTGGCAAGATTGCATCACAGCTCATCTCTCTTCTTAAAAAGAATTCTTTCGAATGGATGGAGGCGGTTGAACGAGCCTTTCAATTGCACAGAGAGGCAGATGCTTATGTGTGTCGTGTGTTTCTGCTCAATGCCAAGATGTGCATTGTGCATCCCAGCAGCTAATCAATAGAGCTTATGTGTGTCGTGTGTTTCTGCTCATCAGGAGAATTATGGGATTTGAAGGTGTTATTATTGTGTATCTGAAAGGGAGATATTTTGTGGGGAGCACATCAAATTACAAAAGATTTGGTAGATCGTAGTTGTATTTGACTTCATTGATGATTTCGTGAAGTGACGGAAAAGAAGGACTGTAGTATATTGAAAACTAAAATGGTTTGTTGATGTTGTTTGTTCCGCTAATGCTTGATGCATTTTGGATAATGGATGCCATGTTTCTTGTAATTGCGGAAGTTTCTCCAAGAAGAAAACCAGGAGCTTTGATGAATTAGCCTAATTAGGTGGTTCTAGAGAAAAGAGAAGATGTTTTCCATCCATAGTCCATCCATGATGTGATGAAATACCTGGTTGCAATTGCAAGAATCTAGTTTGGATAATAAAATCGGCTTTTCTCTAACAATTACTTATCGCGAGTAACAAGCCATGGCATGTAGCCCATCAAGTCCTTTTTAAAAATAAAAGTAAAAATTCATGATAAATGGAGTATATCTTGAATGTATTTTTATCTTCCAACTATTAAATGGTAATTATTCAAATTTCCTCTGTTTATGTGAATGCATTGCCACTGCTACATATCTCAACGAATTTGGATATAAACATGAAAAGGTTTACATAGTATTCTACCGTTTTGATGCTCTATCTTATCTTATCTTGAGAATGGTATATGCAAGATTATGCAAGTAAAGCTAGAATCATAGTACCGAAAATATTCACCTTATATTCATTCCATTTTAGTTATAATTTTTGTAAATAAATTTGACAAAAGAAGGTCAATTTTAGCGGGTAGTTGGTCATAGAAATTTGACAAAATATGAATGTCATTTGTTAATTCTCCAACTCGAGTTTTATGCTCAATTGCTGCTTGAACTTGGTTATACACACTTCATTGTGAACACGCTCCTTATGCTTGTGTCGACGACTCGACCATCATATCAGTGCCAATATTGTTGGATGCAGTACTACATGTAGTTTCTGAGGATCATGTTGATCGAGGGAACCTAGAAATAGAGAGAGGCAACCTACATATCGAGCGAGTGAACCTAGTAATTGAGCGAGGGAACCGAGGAATTGAGCAAAGGAACCTAGAAATTCAGCGAGGGAACCTGGGAATTGAGTGAGGGAACCGAAGAATTGAGCAAGGCAACCTATAAAATGAGCGAGGGAACCAATAAATTAAGCGAGGGAACCTAGAAAATGAGGGAGGAAACTTAGGAATTATGTGAGGGAACGTAAAAAATTCAGCGAGGAAACCTAGGAATAGAGCGAGGCAACCTATAAATTGAGCGAGGGAACCGAGGAATTGAGCGAGGCAAAGTAGAAATTACGTGAGGTAGCATAAGAAATTCAGTACAACAAACTGAAAATTTGAGAGACAACTTGGAAATTGAGCAAGACAACCAAAAGATTAGTGCATGAGAGGAAATATATTACAACATACATCATACAAAACACTAAATAAATTACAAAGTATGCTATCCATCAGGTATAGGAAACTTGCACGTCTGGCGATTATGCCCAGTTTGTTTGCAGACCGACCGCACTTTAATGTTTTCGATTCTTCTCCACTTGAGAGGAATTCTTAACTTCTTTGGTCTTCCGGATGGCCTCTTTCGTCGGGGGTTTAATTTTGCACAATACTCCTTGAAGGCTTCAGTAATCTCCCATTCGCTCATGTCACGTATTGGGTACACCGATTCGTTATATGTGCTCAAGTAATTTTTTTTGTGTAGAATGGGGAGCAATACGAGTAATGAGGAAGATTGTAGTTTATACAAGCGGACGGGACATGCATACAAGGTAACCCTTCATGTCAAACTCACGACATGTACATGAAAGCGAGTTGAGCTTGACTTGTATCATTATAATCTCCCACGACATAGTACTCATCTCGAGAAATCGGATGTGTGCCGAACATCTCGCGCCTTCAGTATAAGATCTTTCAACTGTTGCTCGCCCATGGTGTCAACGGACCTACAAATGAGGTGCAGATTCTCTTCTCTTGTAAAACAATTCTGTATCTTACATCTTACGGCCTCTATCAATTTAAGTAACAGATATTCCGTGCTTCCTTGAAGAGGGCGTTAACACACTCGGATATGTTCGTGGTGACCAAGTTGAATCTTTTACCGGAAAGTGTGAAGATGCCCACCTTTCATAGCCGATTTACGTCGACCATGCATGTCTTGGGGGTTGGCCATTTCAATATCATGCATTAATTTTTCAAATTCACCCTCCCTGCAAGTCTTAAGCGTCAGCCAATAGTATATCTCCAATGACTTGTCTTTAAAGGTGTCCACCAAGTTTCTATAAATATGGTATGCACAGCAGTCCATGAATTGCATGTGGGAATACTTGGGGAACCTCTTTCAATAAACCTTTATGTCGATCGGAAATAATCACAAGACCCTCTAGATACCCTAACGCATCGTTAAGGTAGGTAAGGAACCAATTCCAACTCATGCTGTTCTCCGATTCTCCGATACCAAAAGCAATTGGAAATATATGATTGTCCCCATCTAAGGCCGTGGCGATGAATAGAACACCCTTGTATTTGCCCTTTAAGTGTGTCCCGTCAATGGCTAATACCCTCCTCATAGAATTCTGAAAACTTCAACGCATTGTCCAGCGCTACAAAACACCTCTCAAACCTCAAAGTCTCTTGGTTAACAAGCACGGCAGTCACCGTCCCTGGATTGACCATCCTCAACTCATGCAAATACATGGGGAGTTGATTGTAAGAGTCTTCGTAAGACCCCATCACGATTAATTGCAAGCTCCCTCGCTTTCCATGCCTTCCTATAACTGATAACAATATTATATTTCTCTTGCATAGCGAAGATAACATCACGTGGCCTCAAACCTAGCCGTTGCTCAATGCGGCTAACAACCAAATCACACGCTAACTTACTGCTTGCTTGTCGGTGATCACTCTTCATCCACGACATGCCGCACGTGTGTTCCGACGTATACCTTCGTATCTTGAATATCCCTATCATTCACCCGAGTTGCATGCAAACCCTCCAGTCGCATTTATCTTTTAAGCACACCACGCTAAATCTGCTAGAACTTGAATACAGTACCTTATACTGAGATTTATTGCAAATTGCAAATTAGCTTAGAACATACTGGCATTGACTTTTGTCCTTAAATGTTTGATCAACAACTATATCAATCGGTTCAAGCAACGAATCAGTATATTCAAAGAACAGCGTCGCATTGGTGAATGCAAACATCATCAAATGGCACGGGAACTTGACGAGTGATGAAGTTTCCACTTTCAAAGAAGGTCCGGAAGCGGAATGTTGCTTACACGCATGACTTGGGTGGTGGATGATGATGGCAGATCTGCTCTTATTGCTAAAGGCGGTGGCATGTACTCATAAGTGAGGTTAAGGTCACGTGCCCAGTGACTTGGCTACTCACAAAGTTTGATGTTTGAGTGCTCCGGCATTGATCGTTGCTCACTACCACTTGTAATGGAGATGCCTTGTATTCAAATTCCACACCATGCTCCTCGGGAAAACCGTCATGTGTGTTGTCCTATTAATGTGTTGCATTGTCTCGATGACTAAGGGAATGAATTTATCCGAATGCTCCAACCTGTGTAGCCAGGAACTCTCGCACGTCATCGCGTGTCTGCGATTACGGTTGGAGGGATTGATTCATTTGTGCAAGGATACATTACTTTCATCCTAATATCACAATCTATTGGTTGTCTCTTAATAATCCTGTAAATTCTAGACAGAAGCTCCTCATACGTAGTCTCGACACGTAGCGAAAAAGTTTTCGATTCCCACCAGTGTACGAGTATCGCTTGTTTTCATATTCAATCTCCCCGCCATAACAGCAGATGATTCTCGTAGACATTATCTGAAAACCAATACAATGACATTATATTAGTGAATCATTAAGCAATGGAAACTTGCCATAAGACAAAACTCGATTAAATAATAGAGGACCGAGTTCTCACGTTCCATAATAGATGAGGATGGTACAGAGCTTAAGAAAATAAAGAGTAAGCAATGCGTTAAATTTTTAAATAAACAATAAGAGCTTACATGGATTATAGATTCAGAGATACAAATGATTTCATGTGGTGCTTGTTAAATTCAGCGACGCTTATCTATCATGAAATATCCATATAGTCTTCTATTTTAACAAGACAATTCTATGAGGGCCTAGTACACTTTAAAAAAATATATACGAACCTAACATTTCTACATGAGGATTTGGGTTTAAAATATGTTAAACTTACATCAATTTTCAAAGCTAGTCTCAACAAGCAGAGTTAGGGTTGAAATTTCACCTAAAATTTCACTATTGAATATTTCTAATTGTTGGAACATACAAGAGATGTTGTTTCTGATCAACGAGATGTATTTGGCGATTCAAATTACAAAATCCTAGTCTCAATATGCTCCATTTAGAGCTAAAATTTATTTCTCAAACCTTTATAAATTCGCTTCTACTTAGTGCTAATTGCCAAAAGTTATGCGAAATATCATCTCTAACTAATGAGATTTCTTAGTGAATTTTCATTTTTAATTCCTAGTGCGGGTTTTAAGTTTAGGGGGTGCTTAAATTTGATCTAATGTACAATTTCTATGGGTAAGGAACTGCTTACAATGCAAAAACTCGTTTCACTACTCTACTGAGTGTCTTCACAATGTCATTTCAACTAAGGAAAATTATGGGATAATTCAAATCCTCAGTTGCTAAAAAGTTCATTGGAGGTCAAGCTCAAAGAACATTCTAGTTTAATCTAATACACATCATACCAGTTTATTTGTTCTCCCATAATTCCAAAGTTCATTGGAGGTCAAGCAATCACAAATGTACCATAAGGGGATACAAGGCTAACTTCTCTACACATGGTTAATCCATATAGAATTAGACTAATAGGAATTTAAGCATTATATCATACATTAATACTAAATATCAAGTACTTGATAATTTGAGCGAGCTTCGGATAAAATGGAATAAACCTCAAGTAAAATTAACCGCAGCAAACATGAAAATGATTAAGGCAAACATCTGATTCAACAAGGCGGAGTAGAAATTGAGCAAGGGAAACATGAAATCGGCGAGGAAGTTCGAATTTGAACAAAGGAAAACAAATAATCAAGCGAGGAAGCATGAAAATTCAGCGATGCAACCTATAAATTGAACGAGGCAAATTAGTTAGTGAAGAACGCAACCTAGAAATTGAATGAGATAAACTAGAAATTCAATGAGGGAAAAGCCAAAGTTTAGCGAGATAGCTAGAAATTAGGCGAGGCAAACTAGAAATTGAACGAGGAAAAAATGAAATCGATCGAGGAACTTCAAATCGAGCGGCACATAAGAAATAATTGAAGCGAGGAAGCGTGGAAATTTACCAACACAACCTATAAATTGAACGAGGCAAACTAGAAATTCAAAGAAGGAAGAGGGAAAATTGAAAGCAAGGTAAAGTATATATTGAAGCGAGACAAACCGACAATTGAGCGAAAGGAAATGAAATTGAGCATGGTAAATCGAAAATTGAGCATGGCAAACTAGAAATTTAGCAACGCAAACATGAAATTGAGTGAGACAATAATGAAATTCATCAAGGCAAACATGAAATTTATTAATGCAAACATTAAATTGAGTGAGCCAGAGTGAGATTGAGCTCGGAAAACATTAAATTGAGCAATCCTACCATGAAATTGAGTTGGGTGAACATTGAATTGAGCGATATTAGCATGAAATTGACTTGGGAAAACATTGAATTGAGCGAGCTTGGCATGAAATTGAGCTCGGCAAACATTAAATTAAGCGAGCCTAGCATGAAATTGAGCTGGCCAAACATTGAATTGAGAGACCCTAGCTTGAAACTAAGTTGCGCAAACATTGAATTGAGCGAGCCTAGCATGACATTGACTAGGGCAAACATTGAATTGAGCGAGCCTAGCATGACATTGACTAGGGCAAACATTGAATTGAGCAAGCCTAGCATGAAATTGAGTGAGCCCTAAAAATGAAATTGAGTGAGCTTCAAATGGAATTGAACGATTTTCACATTAATTTGAACGATCAACACATAAAATTGACTAAGCCTAACAAATGAACTTGTAAGAGCCGACATGAAATTCACAGAACTTCGTATAAAATTGACGAGTAGTTGATCAATTGTCGTCGACTTCCGCTCGTCTCAATTTAGTGAGTTCTTCTTCAAATTCAAGTGTGCGTAAGTGGCTAAGTTTAACCAAGCACCTTTCTTTGAATTACAAGCTAAATTTCCACAGTGTACTTAGTTAAACGTTGTCCAATACTACAAACGAATATATCTATAAACCACACTATGGTTTTTTTTTTTTTTAAATATCTGTACCTCCAAGAACCGTACCCTCGCTCAATGCAAGTTGAGGAAGGGTGCTTTCAAGTGAGGGATTAATTTAAACCTTTTCGAAGATAGGAGGTGCAACCACTTTGGAGGATTCCACGTCACCCTCGCCAAGATGGAAAATGCCAAGTGTAGAATGATAATATGGAGATGATAAAGTTTGAAATTTAGGAAGAAAAAATGGCCCTTCGTCGGTTTTTCTCGTTGCAATGGAACGCAGAGGATGTGTCCTAAAAAAAAAAAGCTCTGTTTTTTGTCAAAGGGAGAGGAAAAGGGAAAACCGATTGGCTACTCCCTGCCACCATACCAATGGCTGATGTTCGGTGGTCTGTGGGACCTACCATGATGTATGTGTTTCATCCATGCCGTCCATCTATTTTTATAGATCATTTTATGATAATACCCAAAAAATGCATATGTAACAATCTCAAGTGGACCACATTACAGGAAAGAGTGTTGAATGAATGTCGACTATTAAAAAATTTTGGGGCCATAAAAGTATTGGATCAAGTTGATCTTTTTTTCGCTTCATCCGGGTCTTTATGGCCTAATCAACAGATTGGATGTCATATAAACAGATACGTTGGGCCTTAGGAGGATTTAAATGATGGATATCCAATCACTATTGTTTTCTTGTGGTGTGGTCGACCTAAGAATTAAATCCCTTTTATTTCTATGTTGAACCCCTAAAATGATCTTTAAAAATGGATGAACGGAATGGATGAAACACATACATCATGGTGGGGCCGACAGACCACCGAACACCAGCCACGGACCGTTGTCGGGAGGAGCCAATCCGTTCCAATGCAGTAGAAAAGGAGGGGCAGTTTCGTCCTCAAAGTCGCTGTCCGCACGTGCTAATCTAGATTGGTAACTAAAGTTTGTAGTCTTTCATAGAAACCGCTGGGTAAAAGGCTTTGTCTACAGTGGTCATTCTCTCTTCATTAGATTGGGATCGGATCGAGTGTTACACGGGTACTACCGTAACCGGCGTTTTCCTTGGGGCCTACTTTGATGTAAGTGCTGTATATCCACGCGGTCCATTAAAATATCCAGCTCATATTTTGTGTATGATCCTAAAAGTGAAGCAGATCCAAATCTCAAGTGGACCACACCACAGGCAACAGTGGTCATTGAATGCCCACCTTAAAAGCTTCTTAGGGACCACCGTAATATTTATTTGCCATCCAATCTGTGGATAAGGCCATATCGACCTAAGGAGAAACACAAATATAGTTTGAACTAGAACTATTTTGACCTATAAAAAGTTTTTACTGGTTAATGAGATTTTGACCCAGGGAGACGCAGGGATGAACGTGATGAGGATAACTACTCCGAATCCACGGAGCTTCTCTAGACTCCTCACAAAGACTTCTCGAATCCACAAGGAAAGGAAGCAGAAATAGAAATAAATTCTAATAAATTCGAAATTGATTAATTGATGACTAAAAACGAGTTCACAACCCTTTAAATAGGGGTACCAAGCAATGGGAAAGAAATCAGAATCAAACTACAACTAAAACTCCTAGAAATCTTGACTTACTATAAATAGTAAACTTACTATTTACTATTTATAGATGGTCGTGATGTCTACTAGTGCGCAAGGTTTTTGGCCAAAAATAGTAAGTGTCCTATTTGGCTTCACCAAACCATGCTCCTAATTATTCTAAGCTCTCTTCACATTGGGCGCAACTCCTAAAGCCCGATGGATGAAGAGTTATAATCAAACTAAAACTTACTATTTATAGTAAAAACAAAATTAAAACAGGGAAACGACCGTCGATCTAGGGGTTTTTCTCAATTCCGGGCTGCGCAACCTAGTATAACAGGGTTGGTTGGATAAAGTAGCTCATTCTACCCCAAAATCATATATTTTACATCAACTAACTCATTCCGGATTGCGAGATATGCCCGATCTAAGGTTCGACGGTCCGGATCACTTCTGTCGTCGACCGGGCCTTTTCTGATCCATCTTGGCCATGAAGCTGTCCGTGACCTGCTCTACATCAGATTTGGATTTGATTCCCTTTTAGGACCAATTGATATGAGTTGAAAAAATTGATGGATGGTGTAGATACATGACACATACATCAAGGTGGGCCCTGCGGTCAAAGAAACACTCACTGCGGTGTTACCCGGGTTACACCTCATCTGCTCCCCTTTAGATTGAATTAGGGGTGTCAATTGGCTAGGTTCGGGCCTACAAATTTGATTTTGAATAGAATCAGCCAGACAGCCAAGCCCAAAACAGTTCAAAATGCAGGCCGAAACTTACCTTGGCCCAGCCCATTGACAGCACTAGTTTGAATGCGGATTGAATGATCACGTGCTTGCACAATATAAGTAGGGTTGTACACGAACCGAGTTAGCTCGGTTAGCTCGCTCCACTTGACTCGAAATAGCTTGATTCGACTCGGTTTGAAATTGAATTCGAGTCAAGTCAAGCTGATTTTTTGAACTCGAAAAAATTTCGAACTGAGTTTGAGCTTGCTCGAGCTCAACTCGACTCAGATTGAACCCAACTCGAATCGAACTCGGATCGAGCCAATTCGGTGACTCGGTTACTTTGATGTTGATGTTGCTCACCAAGTGTTTGATGAAATGACTCAACGAAGTGTGGCTAGTGGCAAGGAAGATATGTATATGAAACAATTACTCTTTTTTTTTTTCTTGATTTTAATGTTGCGTAGAAGGTGTTTGATGAAATATGTGTAAAACCACAACTTCTGTTTTACATACAATGAGATTTTGAAGGTGCAATTAATTCATGTGTTTGCAAAAATGCTGCATTGGCGAACTCGGCTCGATCTTGGCTCGAACTCTACTCGAGCGGCTGACTGAATCGAGCTGAGCTAGCCAATCAAGCTCGAGGACTGAGCCGAGCTGAGTTCAAGCTGTGGTCAGCAAGTGGCCGAGCCGAGTTGAGCTGTGCCCAACTCAACTCAGTTGGACTCGTGTACACCTCTAAATATAAGCACAGAGTGTGAGAACAAACGCACATGCATACACGTGGCATGTATATCATCATTGTCCTTGTCATAGCCGGGAAGATTCTAAACAATAATATTTCAAAATAAAAATAAAATTGAACGTGAGTATGCAGACGTGTGTTCTCTATGGTCGGTAAACATATGTAATTTAGCAAGTAAAAGATTTTCTTTAAAAAATGCTTAGATATACGTGCATGTTTACCATCATGTACTCTCACGTTCACACTATGATTAACTTTAGATTTTCATACACATTCTAATGCACTCTATTGTTCATTAAACTAATCGTCCAAACAACTCATCATTACTAATTATGCGATCATCCACTTTGACTTTGAATCACTAATCTTGCAAAATTAATGACGAGATTTTTATATACACTTGTATACGCTTCAATGGAAATTTTGATCCTTTCAAATTATTTGTCACGCCTGTATAGGCTTAAACCACCATTGATATCCAATTCTAGCAGTTAATTACGTAACAGCCTAAAATATTCCTATGGGTGGTATGCTGTCCACATCTCAACTTGGCCTCCAATTCACAAAAATGATCGTACATCTATTCTCTTATGCTTGGAAGAATTCATAGACCACTTGTTTAAAGTTCCTATTACCATCCGACCATTGTTTTTGGAATCCATTCATTCCAACAATTGAAAATCGAAAACAATTAATGTGAATTACTCTTTCAGTTGATCGCTCAAAAGACTCACTTAAGGCCTACTTGTTAACACTGAATTTTTGCACTTAACACGGAATTTAGAAAATATTCAATGTTTAGTGGTGTTTGTTAACGCGGAAGAAGGAAAGCGCTCCACCATTTTATACTGAAAATTTTCCCTGATATGAGTCTAGCTTAACGGGGAATTAAGAATGCGCTCCGTGATTATTATTATTTTTTTAATCCAAAATTGTCTTTCATGACAAAGATTTTCTCCCTTAGGTTATATACATCCCGACTTTTAACATGGGGCACTTCTCTAGCCCACCATGATATATGTATTAGATTAACTTTGTCTATCAACTTTTTTATATCATTTTAAAGCATGATCCAAAAATAAATGCACATCCAAAGCTCAAGTCAACCACACTACATAAATTAGTGGGACAGGAATGATTACCGTTAAAACCTTCCTGATGTCCACCATGAAGCTTATTTGCCATAAAACCTTCCTAATGTCCACCGTGAAGCTTATTTGCCATCAAATCTCTTTATAAGGTCACAAAGACCTAGATGAAGCTAAAACACAAAAATCAACTTGATCAGAGCCTTATGTGGCCCCAAGAAGTTTTCAATGATAAGCACCCAATTCCCACAGTTCCTTATAGTGTGGCCCACTTAAGCCTTATATTTGCCTTGTTTTTATTATCTTAATTTCTAAAATAATATTAAAAAAAATGAATGGACGGTGTAGATAAAACATATATATCATGGTAGGCCCCACAAAGCCCTTAATTGTCCATATTTAGGTAGATCTTGGTGGGGTAGTACGCAATCCTCTCCTAGATTTGGGGTGCACTAAAGTAAAAGGTGGGTAGGAAAATTCCTATCGTTGAAACCTCCCCGGGGTCGACAGTGAGGTTTACATGCCATCAATTTGGTTCATAATGTCATTCCTAGTCAGATGAACTCAAAACACATATATTAGCATGATTGAAAACTTCTGTGGCCTCACGAATATTTTAATTATGTGTGTCCAGTCCTCATATTTTCGGCCCATTTGAGTATTGGATATGGCTCATTTTTAGCACTATGTCCTAAAATGATCTCACAAAATGGATGAACGGGATGGATTTCACACAAATATCACGGCGGGTCCGACTTAGATTTCTGGTGGTGGACTTCATGGGAAATGCTTTTCCATGAAATCTGGCTCACACTTAGGGCCTACTATGATATATGTGACTACATCCATACTATCCATCTATATTGAAAGCTTATTTTAGGGCATGATCCAAAAAATAAATTAGCTTCAAATCTTAAATGGACCTTTGTATAGGAAACAGTGGTGATTGACTATTTAAAAATTTTTTTGGGCCACAAAAGCTTTGGATCATGTTGATATTTGTGTCATCTCTTCATCTAGCTGGTTGTGACCTTTTCAATAGGTTGGATGACAAATAAACATTTCAGTAAAATTCATGGAGTGTCTGGGGTTGTGTGTGCATGTGTAAAAATAAAAAGAAAAAAGAAAAAAGAAAAAAGAAAAGTTATATCGTTGTTAAAAAAGGGAAAGAAAACCAAAAAAAAAAAAAAAAAAACAAGCTAGTTGGCGAATGCTGCTCCCTCCTCCTTTCTTATGTCCTCTTCCTTTTGACCGAGTGAGGCACGTGAGGCGGACATGGATTACATGCTACCCCCGCCCACCTCTAGCCATGAACGGGCAGTTCCGTTGGTAGGCCCACCCTGATGTATCTATTTATCTGTGCTGTCCATCCCATTTCTCATGTCATTTTAAGGTATGATCACAAAAATAAGCTAGATCCAACCTTCGAGTATACCACACCACAGATGACTCTTACATTTAATGCAACTGGAATTTAATGCTTTATGCATTTAATTCAACCCAAGCTTATTATTTGGTGTGGCTTAATCGAGTGTTGCATATGCCTTATTTTTTGTGCACATACCTTAAAATGATACGAGAAAAGGGATGTATGGTGTGGATAAACAAATGCATCACGGTGGGCCCGCCCACAAAACTGCCCATTGGAGGGCAGAGATGGGCGGGGTAGTACGCAATCCGCGTCAATGTGAGGTTTGAACCCACCACTCATCTAGGCCTTCCATCATAGCAAGGCCCTAATCCACACCATTCCACACCATTCATAATGATTAACTGTAGGGAGGATTTAACGGTAGGCGTTCCCCACCATCTTTTTTGGCGTTCAATGATGTTTTGAATTTGTCTAATTTTTGGTCTCATGCCTAACATGATCTTGCAAAACTAATAAACAAAACAAATCTTTGAACAAACATCACAGTGGACCCCACTTGATCCCTGCAGTCAACCGTGTTCGCATGCATCCAGCGACCAACTGTTCCGTGTGCAAATGCGCTTCAAACGAAAGCCCCGTTCCCCTATCGGATACAAAATCTTCTCCTGAACCATACAAGACGCCTAAAATAAATAATGGCCATCCATCCGAATGATCCTTGTTGATGGACAAATCTGGGCTACCTTATCCCGACCTCCAAGCACCTGCACAAGAAAGAAGCAAAGGAGACCCCGTCTGTGGCGGGGGACCCTCCGATGCCAAAGTTAGGCTTGAAATCTGGGTCTAGTCATGTTCGAGGGATTTTGAGTAGGAGATTTTATGTACCTATTCTTATCAGTGATTCCTGTATTTATAGTATTCGTAAGGCTGCATGGCCCGTGATTTCAGGTGCTATCTCAGCAGTTAGGTGGGATGTGCGCTAGTGGTGAATGTTGACGGTTAACCTGGAATCATGCTTTGGGCATTTACTTTCGTCGTGTGTTACTGGGAGGGGATCTTATGCCAAGCTAATCTAGTCAAGCTCCCTTGGTCGAACGAAGAAGATCTGAGCCGAGCTCTGTCGAGCAGCCGAGGAAAACTCGGCCCGAGCTTATCAAAGTTGGGCTCTATAGTTCAGTTGAAGATGACACAAGCTGATCTAATCATGACCAAATCAGTCCGAACTATGGCTCGGTCATGACCTCTCGTCGGATTTAGCTATTCTCGATGGCCCCTTAGCCTTGTCAGGTTATCTAGTTTCTAGTGAGTGTGGGCGAATAAGAACTTGGGACCACATCCTATTGAGGAGTACATTCGTTAGGCCGAGCTATCCTTGAAAGTGGCCGAACTATCTTTTCCCATAATAGAAGTCCCCTACTCGAGTTTGCAGCATGAGCTCGAGGAGTAAGGTTATGTAATGAAGACGAATGTGCGGGCCGTTACTTGTCCCCTGAAAGTTAGTAAGGACAGCCGGATCGAGGAGAATCCACAATGATGGTCGGGCGCAATCAAGGTGCCATAATTTGTGGCGGCAGCTTTTTGACTGCAAACCTATGGGGGATGGACGCGTGGCAAAGGTCGAGAACACATAACGACACAATGAATAGGGAGCTGCCGCGTGTAAAGCAGTGGACGGGGAGACGACTATTCGCTTGCCATGTTTAATGGTGTTCATTAAAGCTCAGGCGCAGCTTGGGAATTTGTATCGGCCGGACTAGTTAGATGCTGCCACGTATGAGGTGGTGCTTGGGAGGGCCACTCTTCGTCTCCCACAATGAATGCTTGCCATGATTGCTCCTAACCAAGCATGGCTATATAAGCGAGCGCCTCACATAGTGACTTTGTTATTTGCTTTTGTTTAGAGAATTTCTACTCCTGATAGACTCCTGAAGCAGGCGATTTCTGGTGAGTCCTCCTCATCCTTCGACCTCGTTTCTAGTCCTTTCTTTCTTGTCTTATTCCCTTTTCCGTCAAGGGCTCGATCTCGAATGGTTTGAATGACATGTGTGAAGTCTATGCCTTTGAGGACGACTCTGACCCGGGGAGCACGTACTCTAGAGTAGGGGCCTCGATGGAGACTCCTTCTCCGATTCCCCTACGGTCTATTAGGTTGACTGCTTGGCCCTAGGCCAAGCATCCTTCAGAGGTTAAGATGACTGCCCGGCCTTAAGCTAAGCGACCCTCTACACTTGTCCCCGGGGGGTCGGTTTTGACTGAAGCTGATATGATAGATATATGCTCTAAGTATTAGATTCCGGACTCTATCCATATCTACACACCAGCCCCCTTTGAAGTACCCGGGGACCTAGCCAAGGGGGAGGTCACCATATTTATTTGTTCTCTGCAATGTGGACTCCGGCTTTCGATCCACCCATTCATGAGGACGCTGACTGCGTATTTGAGGCTAGCTCATTCCAAATGCTTGCAGGGCACTGCTCGGGTCGTATATCATCTAGTGCCAGCTCAAGAATAAAGAGCTGACACCAGATGAGTTCATGTACCTGTACCAGGCCAAGCACAACCCTGTGGAACCGAGCTTGTACTATTTCTCTTCGTGGACACATCAGGGTCCAGGCCTTATTGCAAAACTTTTCTCTTCTAAATAAGGATTGGAAGAACAAGTGGTTCTGAGCGTCAGGGGAGTGGGAAGCGCTTGTTGTTGGGCTCACCAGTCTCCGGGTTAGAGTGCCCACCAAGTTTACCATTTTAGGTCGGGCTCTAGCGAGGCACACTAGCACTTTTTCTTTTTCTCTGCTATCAAATTTTGGGTTGATCTGTTTCCTAGTGGTGTTTTATAGTTTTTCCAATGGGGTTGCTCGAGCTCTCTCCTTTCCATCGAGGTCAAGTTGACCAGGCGAGGGTGCTGAAGGAGGAGTTCCATGTTTGGACCAAGCTCATTACTCCCGACCTGCTACATCGGTCCGGGCTTTGCAGATTGCTTCCTTCCCTCTTCTCCCTTGGTAAGTGCTCGCTCGTCTGTAAGGCTCATATCCTAGACCATACCGTTCCGTAGGTTCCTGCGATCTTCTCGATTGAATTTCGGCAACCTTCGACCCTTAACCGACATTTGCACGTGACCCTGATTTATATGCCGTCAACTTGAGCCAACTCAACTCGAGACTTGTACCCTAGCGACCGCGTTGTTGCCACGGTTCCAATGCCGCGACTCGCGCGCCGATCCGATACCCTGGTCAGGAGATGTGGGTCCACGTTCGGTGCGAGGAAAACGCCACTTGTGCAAATTTCAAGAGAATCTCTATGACTTGTCACATTAATCAATCAATCCCATATGTCAAGTGCATGTCAAGTACACATCACCTCTCACCCTTCCCTAAGCAACCCTTAAAGTCAAAGTTTCTTACAAGCTCATATCCCTTCTTATACAATCTACCCCAAAGTCAAAAAGGCTCTTACACCCATCACTCACCACATCCATCACTCCATCACCCATCTCTCTCCCTCTCTCTTTACAACCCTCTCTCTCATTTCTCAAACACACTTTTCAAGCAACCCAAAAATTCTATACGTCCAAGCCTCTCCAAGCTCTCCCAAGCAATAAATGTGGCCCACTTTCCTACCCTCTCATCTCCCATCTCAACCATCAAAACTCCATCTCCTCCTTTAGGATCGAAGCTAAGGAGTAAAGGAAGCCTAGGGAGCAAGAAGGAACGGTGGGTGATCTTGGATCTCCACTTATTTATTATTTTTTGATTTAAGGGATCACTTGTGGTGGGACCCACCTTGATGTCTCTTTCTCTCCCTCTCTATCTCTCTCTCTCTTTCTATGATCATGGCCCACCTATGATGTGTGTATTTTACCCATGCCATCCAACTAGTGGGCCATCTTGATCCATATTTGGGGCCTACATGACCGGACGGTCACCTAGGCCCAGATGATAGGGAAACACAAATATTATATTGATCTAATCAGGTGGGCCACGTCCATGTGGGACCCACCAAGATGCATGTGTTCTATCCACACTGTCCACCATGATGCAGTGAATTGTGGACTGACCATGGGTGTGCTAACGTGAAGTGTGATCTAACGGTGGAGTGTACATTCAACTGTTCCTTTTTTTTTTTTTATTATATATAATGTAATGAATATATATTATATAACATTGCATGAGGGAAGGGTGGCATGCACGTAGGGCCCACTATTGAGTTTGATTGGCCGGTGTATATCACACCAGCACCTAGCTGGTATGAAGGGCGTCAGCACCATGAGGTGTGGGCCTCATCCTCACTGTCCATTGCTTGGACAATGGGAAACACCCCCACACGTGGGGTCTACCTTAATGATGGGAGGGTGAAATGGCCAAGCTATACGTCCTAGAGGGGAGGGGGGGATGAATAGGACTATGCCAAATTAAAGTAAAATTAGCGGAATAAAGATAAATAGATAGCCTTACAATTATAAATTAATTTACAATGCTGAAATCAATTCAACCTCAATAAATAAGTATTAAGAGGTTGATATAAATTCAGTTCTAAGGACAACCTTACACCATAATAAACAAGGGCTTATGGTAGGACAACCTTATTTCTAGAACGTCTTTTGAATCAATAACTCAATCTGAATATAAATAACTAAATAGCAGGGAATTGAAATAAATTGCAAAAATAGAGATCTAACTTATTACAACAATCCTCACACTTGTTTGAAATGTAAATTGTTACAACATTCACATCAACATGTACATTCCACAAAATTGAATGATAAATGATGTGAAAATTAAGCAAGCATTCAATCCACAAGATGAAGAGTTATAGTGGTTCGCTTGTGTGTACACCAACTGTCTTTCAACAGCCACACAGAATGCTACTCCACTCCTAATATCCTCACACAGGGGATATTAGCGTTTACTATCAAATAGGTTTTCACAGGTTCACCCAAAACCTTTACAATTGCATCTTTTTAACTTGGGCTTAAACAATTCAAAAACCCACACTTCTGAGTTTTCTGGCTCTCCTCAGATAACCACACAAATTGAGATTTTTCTGGCGAATCCCAAACAAAAACCAAAATAGAATGGAATTTATAAAATTGTAAAATACCTAGATTTCTCCTTGTAGTAGCCCGGTAGAACCAATAGGAGTATATGTTCGAATATAGAAGTTCAATGTCCACTACTCACTTTAATATGGTTCTAAGTTCTAATTAATTTTAGATTTAAACCACTTGGGCGTAGCTATATTTGATTTTGATTCCAAGAAGAAGGAATACAGCAATTCCTCTTTTCAAATGAGATTGGAATACAGGAACAAAATCAAATTAAATAAGCTAGCAAAAAGAGAAAGCAATTATGCACAAAATAATTTAAAAACAAACACAAACTTATCTCAGAGTGGAGTCTTGAATTCACTTAACTTTTAATGAAAAACTGTGAAATTTGTGTGCTATTTATAGCTGAAGAAATTCGTCTTCGACTAGTCCTAGGGTCACTACGACTGGTCCAAGAATAAACTAATTTTTGAATTTTTGAGCACGATCGGATCAGACCGTTGTACGACCTGTTGTAGGCAGTCCACGACTGGTCGACGGCAGTCCACGACCGGTCGAGACCCCTCTATGACTAGTCGTGCGACACTTGCTTTAGTCGTTGGAGTTTGAGTTGAAGCTTTACGACTGGTCGAATGTCGAGTCAAGACCATTCCATGACTGGTCGAGCAGACTCCAGGACTGGTCGAAGCCGAACTAGAAAATTCGATAAAATATAACCATTTTTAGGACTGGTCATAGAACTTCTTAGACTGGTCGAACCAGTGCTAGGACTGGTCGAACAAGGTCTAGGACTAATCTTAGAATAGACCAAATTCATGTATTAAAATTAAAATGAATTATGTAGCCAAAGTGACCTACCCTAAGGTCAATCTAAGGTTTATCATACCTGGGACATGAAGTATGGACATTAAAAACTTCATTTTCTTAGACTTTGATCATTACGAAGCTTGAGTTCTTCTTGATGTAGCTTGACTACTTCACAAGCTTTGAAATTAATGTCACTTTGAGTTGCACTTGAGTCCCGTACTTATTTTTGAATCTTGAACTTCCACTTGCACTTGAACTTAAGTCTTGACCCTGAGCTCTTCTTTAATATCTTCTACATTGTAGTTTGAACTACCATGAAGCTTGAAGAATTCTTTGAACTAAACTTCAAGTGTTGACGTGGTGTCTCGAACAGATTTATCAAGATATAAAGACAAGACATACAAAGAAGTTTTGACACACAAAATTTGACAATCAAAGAGGAATCAAATCGTAGCACTTATAATCTCCCCCTTTGTCAAATTTGTGACAAAATACCTCTCATACTTCAATAAGATAAGCATCACAATGTATAATAGCGAATCATGCACCAGTTGTCAAAAACACCAGTTGCAAAAAAAAAAAAAAAAAAAGCATTCCCTTGAGACAACTTAACTCCCCCTGAGTAGGCCTGAGTAGGCAATCCATATAATTCACAAATTCTCCCCCCTTTTTGTCAAAATATGACAAAGGAAGAAACAAAGATAGGATATGAAAGATAGAAATAGAGATAGCTACTCAGAAAGATAGAATGATAAAAAGTTCAGAGTTAAGAACATCACATAAGAAGTGATTAAGGTGAGTCAGAGTACATATCAAAAGAGTTTAAAATAGGTATCCACACAACCAAAGAAGGTAAATTAGTAAAATTATTACAAACAAAAGATTTAACATTCTCAATCTGATCCAGAAGATGGAGCAGGTATGTTAGGATCACTTTGATGTAGGCTCTTCTGTAAGCGCCTAAAATATCTGCGCATAATTTTAAATTATTAATTGTGGCCAACATTCATCTATTCTACCTTTTTTAATGCACGTAGATGTGCATTGAAATCAGATGGTTCAAAGTCTGGATCATTTCCAGAGTCAGCATCAATTTCATTAAAAATATCATCCATGTCAATATCATCTGGCGGCAACTCATCACCTTCGACACCAATCTCAATTTCAGCAGTAGCTCCACCTGCACCCAACATCAACTTGACCAGGGGCCAATCTCAACTTCATTTTATTCAAGTTGGAATTGTTAAATATGAGGTGTTAGATAGGAGCCTCATCGACGGGCATAGCGACTAACATGTGAGTGGCTAAAACATTCAACAAATATCCAAATGGAATATCACTATGACCAGGATGACTACAGATTTGAATGATAGATGAACAAATCAAAGAGAGCAAACAGACATTAGCACCAGTAATGATTGAGTACAAAATACGAACCATAAACAGAGTTAACTCAGTCTTGTTTCCAGAGCAGGGATACAGATTAGAAGTGAAGATACGATGCAAAACTCTGTATTTGGGTAATAAGTATTTAGTTTTGAGGACATTCCCATTTGTAGTCTATGGTGCATTCATGTTACACAATGCTCTAGTATAAGTACGTTTTTCTGATTCTGACACATTTTCAGCAAGTGTACTAGGATGAACACCATCATCATTTACTGGTATGTCCATAAGGCCTGAAATTAAATGTCGATCAATAGAAAAAGGCCCTTCTCTAGTGGTAATAATGAAAGTCAGTTGCTCAGTAAAAAAGTCAGTTATGCATGCAACCATGGCTTGTGCTATGGACTGGTATGCCGGCCTGCCCCAGCGTAAAATGTTTTCCCATCCTACAGATTGAAGGAGAGGAAGGAGACTGAAAGGAGCGATATGGTTTAAATCAACGACTTTTTTAACTATCACATTGCGCATACGCAAATCACGTACATGCGGTGGATCATCTTCAGGATCCCTAAGATGACGTCTAGTGATAACATTCGATCGAGAAGAAGAAGCACCTCTAAGATTTTTCTTTTTACCGCTAGAATCCATATTCTTGAAGAAATGAAAGAAATTTCAAGAAAATAGAGATGAAATTTTCTAGATTCAACAAATGAGGAAGAGAAACCAAAAAGGTTGAAGATCTATATGAAATAGACAACAATAATTAAGAAATCTAAGAGAAAAGATTAAGATACTTCAAGAAAGCAAGGAAAATCACCCTAACCTGAAGGAATCGAACACAAGGGTTCGACTAGTCGAAGCTCAGCTTGTTGGTGAGGAGGGTTAGAATGAAGAAGAAGAGAGTTTTTTTCAAATTAAAGAGGTTAGCGCGCTGCACGACTGGTCTTAGGACATACTCGACTGGTTGTAGCAAGACTGGTCGAGTACGTCCTCGACCGGTCTTAGACTAGAAAAAAATATGCGATTTCTACAAACTTTTAAAATTTAAATTAATAACATATTAACATTATATACAATATGATACAAAGATGCATGATCAATCATTTAAAATTGCACATACCAAGATCAAATTTCAATTTATTAAACCTGCTTTTGTCGAGCGGTTAGTGAAAATGTCAGCAAGCTGGGTCTCGGTAGGAATATATTCTAAAGATATTATTTTTTCTTCCACTAATTCACGAATATAATGAAACTGAATTTTAATGTGCTTAGTACGTGAATGCTGGATTGGGTTTTTTGAAATGTTTATCGCACTGGAATTATCACAGTATAAAATCATTGAGTCTTGTGTGATTCCATAAACATTCAGCATACGTTTCATCCAAACCAGCTGAGTACATGCATTTCCCATTGCAATGTATTCGGCCTCAGTAGTTGAGAGAGATATGGAACTTTGCTTCTTGCTAAACCAAGAAACCAAACAGTTTCCAATGTAAAAATAACCACCGCTGGTTGATTTTCTGTCATCTATATTTCCTGCCCAATTAGCATCCGAATACCCAGCCAATTGAACACTAGTATCATAGGGATACCAAAGACACAGATTAACTAAACTTGCAACATATCGAATAATTCGCTTGACAGCAGTTAAATGAGATTCTTTAGGATTAGACTGATATCTAGCGCAAATTCCAACACTTAAAGTAATATCAGGTCTACTTGCAGTTAAGTAAAGTAGGCTACCTATCATGTTACGATACAATTTAGGATCTACATCTTTACCTGTAGAGTCTTTTGAGAGTCTTAGAGTTGTACTCATAAAAGTATCAAAATTCTTACCATTTTCAAATCCGAACCTCTTAATCAAGTTCAATGCATACTTAGTTTGTGAAATAAAAATTCCATCAGATTGCTGTTTTACTTGCAACCCTAGAAAATAATTTAATTCACCAGCCATGCTCATTTCAAATTCAAATTTTATTAGATCTGCAAACTCAATAGTTATATTAGTACAAGTTGATCCATAAATTATATCATCAACATAGATTTGAACCATTAAAATATCATCGTTATGTTTCTTAACAAAGAGCGTCTTATCGACACTTCCCATATGAAAATTGTGACTTAGTAAAAACTTAGTCAATTTTTCATACCATGCTCTGGGAGCTTGTTTCAGACCATAGAGAGCCTCTCTAAGGCGGTATACATGATTAGTAAGCTTAGGGTCTTCAAACCTAGTCGATTGTTCAACATATACCTCTTCATGTAAGTCACCATTCAAAAAGGCACTCTTCACATCCATTTGAAAAATTCTAAACTTTCTAAAACATGCAATAGATATGAAAAGTTTGATTGATTCAAGGCGAGCTACTAGGGCAAAAGTTTCATCATATTCCATCCCTTCAATTTGCGTGTACCCTTGCACAACCAGTCTTGCCTTGTTTCGAATGATATTTCCATGTTCATCAGACTTATTTTTGAAAATCCACTTAGTTCTTATAATGTGTTTATCATTAGGTCTAGGAACAAGATACCAGACTTCATTACGAACAAATTGATTAAGTTCTTCCTGCATCGCTACTATCCAGTTTTCATCAGAAAGTGCTTCTTTTACGTCAACCGGTTCTATCTGGGAAGTAAAACATATGTAGTTACATATGTCTTCTAATTGTCTATGAGTGCGCACACCAGTTAGAGGGTTTTCAAGTATTTGAGAAGTTAGATGATCTTTGACAGTCCTTAATTCAGAATTAGTTTCACTTGATGAAGTATCTGGTTTTTCAAATATAAGAGCTTTATCATTATCTGAACTAGGGGCAGGTGTATTCAAGTGATCGTTAATTACTACATTTATTGACTATTAATTCACACCGGTCCTATTGTTCAGAACACGATATGCACGACTGTTTAAAGAGTATCCTAAAAAAATCCCTTCATCACTTTTAGTGTCGAACTTTCCCAAATTTTCACAGTCACATAAAATATAGCACTTGCTGCCAAAAACTCGAAAGTATTTGACAATAGGCTTTTTCTCAAACCACATTTCATAAGTCGTTTTATTATTATATTTACAAATATAAACACGGTTAATAATGTAGCAGGCGGTATTCACTACTTCAGCCCATAAATTTCTAGGAAGCTTCATGCTATTCAACATAACATTTCTCATTTCTTGGAGCACTCTATTTTTCCTTTCCACAATACCATTTTGTTGTGGAGTTTTGGGCGCAGAGAATTCATCTGATATTCCTTGATCACTGCAGAGTTTCTCAAAACCGCTATTTTAAAACTCGGATCCATGATCACTTTGGATCTTACTGACTTGAGAACATTTTTCATTTTGGATCCGTTTGATAATCTTTTTCACTTCATCAAGGGTTTCTGATTTGTCTCTTAAAAATGAAACTCAAGTGTATCTTGTATAATCATCTACGATGACCAAGATGTATTTTTTGCCACCTTGACTTTCCGTTCTGGTTGGTCCTATAAGATCCATGTGGAGAAGCTCGAGTGGTCTAGATGTGGTATTAGAGTTCACCGTTTTGTGAGAGCTCCTAGTTTGTTTACCATACTGGCACTCACCACATATTTTGTCTACTTTTTGAACTTTAGGTAGACCTCTAATTAGTTCTCCTTTGCTCAATCTGTATAAATTTTGGTGGTATACATGTCCAAGGCGTTTATGCCATCATTCTGTCTCATCGGTATGGACCATGTAACACATTTGGTTACATGAGCTACCATCGCTTACTATATAGCAGTTTTCAGAAGTTCTGCGATCAGTTAATATTACAGAACCCTTTTTGTTTAAAATTTCACAACCATGATTGGAAAATTTTACACTATGGTTGTTATCGCATATTTGAGATATGCTCAACAGGTTGTGTTTTAAACCCTCAACATATAAAACATCTTTAAATAAATGGAGGTTATAGAGTTGGACCGTACCTTTGCCAATAATCTTACAATTGCTACCATCACCAAATGTGACTGACCCATCAGTCATATCTTTTAGATCGGTGAATAAAGCCTTATCACCTGTCATATGCCTGGAGCATCCACTGTTTAGGTACCACTTAGAATGGCTTGTTGCTTTGAAAGCAGTGTGAGCAACTAAGCAGACAACTTTAAGAACCCATTTCAGAACTGTTTTGGGTTTAGGAGAATGGTTAGTCTTCTTTTGTCTGATGTTGTAAGAATGACCTACTGAGTTAGATTTTAAGAGCTCCTTAAGTAAATCAACTATTTTTTCAGCTAGTGGATTTCTGATCTGATTTATAAAATAGCTGCTTTTAGGTTTTTGAAAAGTTTTTGTATTTTTAGAAAAACCTTGACAAGTACATTTTCCTTTTGAATTAGAAGCCTTTCCTTTCACAAAGTTGGGAGGAGTATTCTTTTGTTTAGGAGATGTATTTTTATCATAGCCCAACCTGGATCGATCGTCACATTTTCTTAATTCGGATAATAATTTTTCTAACTTTGGATCACCTTCGGCATATCTCCATGTATCCTTCAAACTCAGAAGAGAAGATACTTCATTTTTAAGTTTCTCATTTTCAGATTTCAAATCATCAATCAGGGAGGTTTTGAATTCCAAATCACATTTTGATTTTTCGAAACAATCTAAAATTTACGATTTTTCTAAAACAAGAGTTTCAAAACATTCTTTGAGTTTAGAAAACTTTTCTTTTTGAAGTTTAAGTTTGACAGCAATTTTACAACTTTCCTTATATAAGGCATTATAAGCATCTTGAAGATCTTCTTTATTTTCATGATCACTATTCAAATTTTCTTCACTTGTTGAATCATCGTGATCTGAAAAAGTAAACTTGGCTAGAGTCATGAAGGCCTTAACTTCACTGCCCGACTCGATTTCAGAATTTTTTGATTCAGAAGAGGCTTCAGAATCAGACGATTCATCCCAAGTAGCCAACATACCCTTCCTTTTGGGTCTGTCCTTTTTAGGACATTTGTTTCCTAGATGCCCATACTCTTGGCAGTTGTAACACTGACTGTCTTTTAAAGACTTCCAAATTTTGGACTTAGGTTTAGATCGTTTCTTTTCATTTGTCTTTTGAAAATCTTATAGAACTTTTTCACTAAAAGAGCCATGTCATCTTCAGAATTTTCTAAATTTGAGTTTTCTTGAGAAATACCTTTAGATGACTTCAAAGCGATAGATTGCCTTTACGAGCTTTAAAATTTACTTCATAGGTTTGTAATGAACCAACTAGTTCTTCTACCCTCATATTATCCGTATCACAAAGTTCCTAAATCGTGATTACTTTAGAGTTGAACCGTTCAGGAAGAGAGCGTAGTATCTTTGCACACACTTTACTTTCTGGGATTTTATCGCCAAGACCCCACATTGAGTTTACAATGTCATTTAATCTTGTGTAAAAGTCCATAAACATTTCATTTTCCTCCATATAAATTTCTTCAAATTTGGTTGTGAGGAGTTGGACTTTAGATTTTTTGACAATTGATGTACCCTCGTGTGTCATTTCTAATATATCTCAGGCTTGCTTTGCAGTATCACAGGATATGGTTCTTTTGAACTCATCCGGTGATAGTGCGCAAGTGATTGCATTTAGTGCTTTTGCATTGGCACTACTCTCACTTTTCTGAAGTGTGGACCAAGAAGTATAAGGTGTTATTCTCATTGATTTTGATCCATTGATACCAGTTACTTCAATGGTAGGAGGGCTTCATTCAGTCACTGTGGCTTGCCACACACTCTCATCCATTGATTTGAGGAAGATCCTCATTCGGGCTTTCCAATAGGCATAGTTGGAGCCATCAAAGGGTGGAGGCCTAGTGACTGAAAGGCTATCAAAATTTGACATCTTTTTATATTGCTTAGATCGTTAGCTTAGGAAATAAATCCAAATAAAAAGCAATAAGAATGAGCTATTAGGCTCTGATACCACTTGAAATGTCCAAGCTATATGTCCTAGGAGGGGGGGGGGGGGGGTGAATAGGACTATTCCAAATTAAAATAAAATCCGCGGAATAAAGATAAACAGATAGCCTTACAATTATAAATCAATTCACAATGCTAAAATCAATTCAACCTCATTAAATAAGTATTAAGAGGTCGATACAAATTCAGTTCTAAGGATAACATTATACCATAATAAACAAGGGCTTATGGTAGGACAACCTTATTTCTAGAACGTCTTTTGAATAAATAACTCAATCAGAATAGAAATAACTAAATAGCAAGGAATTAAAATATATTGCAAAAGTAGAGATCTAATTTATTACAACAATCCTCACATTTGCTTGAAATGTAAATTGTTACAACATTCACATCCACATGTACATTCCACAAAATTAAATGATAAATGATATGAAAATTAAGCAAGCATTCAATCCACAAGACAAAGAGTTATAGTGGTTCACCTATGTGTACACCAACTATCTTTCAACAGCCACACAGAATGCTACTCCACTCCTAATATCCTCACACAAGGGATATTAGCGTTTACTATCAAATAGGTTTTCACAGGTTCACCCAAAACGTTTACAATTGTGTCTTTTTAACTTGGGCTTACACAATTCAAAAACCTACACTTCTGAATTTTCTGGCTGTCCTCAGATAACCACACAAATTGAGATTTTTCTGGCGAATCCTAAACAAAAACCAAAATAGAATGGAATTTACAAAATTGTAAAATACCTGGATTTCTCCTTGTAGTATTCCGGTAGAACCAATCGGAGTAGATGTTCGAATATAGAAGTTCAATGTCCACTACTCACTTTAATATGGTTTTAAGTTCTAATTGATTTTAGATTTAAACTAGTTGGGCATAGCTATATTTGACTTTGATTCTAAGAAGAAGGAATACAACAATTCCTCTTTTCAAATGAGATTGGAATACAGGAACAAAATCAAATTAAATAAGCTAGCAAAAAGAGAAAGCAATTATGCACAAAATAGTTTAAAAATAAATACAAACTTATCTCAGAGTGGAGTCTTGAATTCACTTGATTTTTAATGAAAAACTCAGAAATTCGTGTGTTATTTATAGCTGAAGAAATTCCTCTTCGACTGGTCCTAGGGTCACCACGACTGGTCCAAAAATAAACTGATTTTTGAATTTTTGAGCGCGATCGGATCAGACCGTTGTACGACCGGTCGTAGGCAGTCCACGACTGGTCGACGGCAGTCCACGATCGGTCGAGACCCCTCTACGACTGGTCGTGCGACACTTGCTTGAATCGCTGGAGTTTGAGTTGAAGCTTTACGACTGGTTGAAGGTCGAGTCGAGACCATTCCATGATTGGTCGAGCAGACTCCAGGACTGGTCGAAGCTGAATTAGAAAATTCGATAAAATATAACAATTTTTAGGACTGGTCATAGAACTTCTTAGACTGGTCGAACCAGTGCTAGGACTGGTCGAACAAGGTCTAGGACTAGTCTTAGAATAGACCAAATTCATGTATTAAAATTAAAATGAATTATGTAGCCAAAGTGACCTACCCTAAGGTCAATCTAAGGTTTATCATACCTGGGACATGAAGTATGGACATTGAAAACTTCATTTTCTTAGACTTTGATCATTACGAAGCTTGAGTTCTTCTTGATGTAGCTTGACTACTTCACAAGCTTTAAAATTAATCTCACTTTGAGTTGCACTTGAGTCCCGTACTTATTTTTGAATTTTGAACTTCCACTTGCACTTGAACTTGAGTCTTGACCCTGAGCTCTTCTTTAATATCTTCTACATTGTAGTTTGAACTACCATGAAGCTTGAAGAATTCTTTGAACTAAACTTCAAGTGTTGACGTGGTGTCTCGAACAGATTTATCAAGATATAAACACAAGACATACAAAGAAGTTTTGACACACAAAATTTGACAATCAAAGAGGAATCAAATCATAGCACTTACAGAGGGCCCACCCCGTCCGTGCCCAGACGTGGGACCCACCTGAGGTGCTTGCACATGTACAGTGCACTGGATGTGGGGCCCATTGCTGTATGGTCTACACCACGCCGTCCATCCATTCATTTGGCGAGCTCGTTTGCACCACACCATTCATTCATTTGCATGGGGCCACCTCACACGTGTGACACACATGAAGTTGGGGCCCACCAGTCGTATGTGTTTTGTCCCATGTCCAAATGGACGGTGGATGTTGCTGCTTTTAACAAGCATATGTATATATATATATATATATATATATATATATATATAATATTAATACATATATGGTATGTATATACATATTATAATATTATATTATATTATGCTATGATATATAATATGATATAATATTATATTAATATAGGCATGGCACGTATATATTATAATATTATATAACATTCGTAGGTGTGGGGCCCATGTGGACCCACTTGTTTAGGAAAGTGGATTGGCTGGTGTGACGCTGGTCAACAACCAGCAGGGTAGGGTTGCTGCTGTACTCAGCAACCTCTGGTGGGCCACACTCGTGGACCCCACCTTGGTCTATGTGGTTCATCAGCATCGTATGTTTTAGTTCACGCCATCCATCTACCAGATGGTGGGACCCACTGCCTTTTCAACGTCAGCAGTTCTGTGGGTCCTACATGAGATCCAAATCATCCAAATAGTGGGGCCCAGGTCCATAGTTCAAGAGGTAGACTGGGTGAAAGATACCTCTTTTCAACGCTGAGGTCTTGGCATTTATTCCCTTGTATGGGTGGCTAACAGTGATGTGTGAACGTTAGTGGGGTCCGTGGGACCCATCCATGACGTCCATCCATTTAGATGGGGCCCACTATGATGCCTATGTTGTATCCAAACCGTCCAACCATATGGAGATGTCATTTTATGGCTGGAGCAAAAGGATGGTCAGATCTAAAGATCAAGTAGACCCCACCATTTAAATAGTGGACCGTGACAACCACCGTTCAAACTTCTAAGGGCCATGGTAGTTTCCAAATAAGTTGATATTATTTTCACTTCATTTATCTCTATGTTAACTTATGAATAGGTCAGATCTCAAATATACATAAGGGTGGGCCCGATTTGATATATATGAGGCCCATCGGTGTGGCCTATTTGATGTACATGAAGCCCGTTGGTGCGGCCTATATAATGTGGCCCATGTGATGTGACCCACTTGACATAAGAGGCCCATTGAGACGTATTCAAGGCCCATGGGCGAACCCGTTGTGATGTATTCGAGGCCCATATGATATATTTGAGGCCTAGGTGTAAGGCACGCCTGTTGTGTATTCGAGGCCTGATGTGATGTATGATTGGCCCATTTGACGAGGCCGATGTGAAGTAAATGAGGCCCATCGTGATTGTATGTAACGCCTTAGGCCCATTATATGTTTGGCCCTCTGTAGGCCACTCCTTGGGAGCAATGTTGGTTAGATGTCCACGTTGATGGGCAATAATGGTTGGATGCCCTCATTGTGACCTTCCCTTAGGCCTTGTTAGGCCCGTTCTCATCATTTTCTTAGTGGGTTAACCCAAATAATTGGGCTCCATTCACCATAGACAGATGGCTCCGTGCTATCGAATTTGATATAACCTCGGCTGAGTGCTGATCTTTATACTATGGTTGATCGGCTGATCATCTATAGACCCCGCTTTGTTTATCTACTGATTATCGGTGCCAATTATTGAGGCCGACGCCGATTATCGACCCTTATTATCAGTGCTGATTATCGATGCTGATTATGTGCCAATTGTTGTGACTGATTTGCCGATTTCGATTGTTGTGACCGATTGTCGATTCCGATTGACTTGACCGATTGTCGATTAGCGATCGAGGCCGTTTATCATGACCGGTTGTTGATTCCGATTAATGTGACTGATTTGCCGATTCCGATTATTGACCGATTTCAATTGTCGTGGACGATTGCCGATTAGTGATCAAGGCCGATTATCGTGACCGATTGCCGATTTTTGATTGACGTGACTGATTTGCCAATTCCGATTATCGATCGATTCCGATTGTCGTGATTGATTTGCCGATTTTGATTGTCGAGGCTGAGTATCGAGGCTGATTACCACGTCCCAAACCTGGGAACGGACAACTTCCGTGATGCCCCGAATCCGGCACTCGACTTCCATATACCAAGTCCCGAGTTCGGCGCACCACAAGGAAGATTTTTGACTGAATTTTTTTATTATTTTATTTTTTTTTATAATACCTGAGCATGAAGATCCATGATCAAATTACCAAGCAACACTCTCCATTATAAGTCCTGATGGTTGCAAGTACATTGCTTTCCAAAGGTACACAATGTCAATATTGCCAAATCGAAAAAAATAGATGCAATACATCGAGAAGGCAAAGTCTTTCAAGCTACTACAGCCCTGAAAAAATGGGAAATAGGTGGCTTAGGCAAACAGCCTAATGAGTACACACGTGTGTGCAGTGTGTCCTACATGCAAACATGATAAATATGTTACAAGGAAATCATATATGTGAAAGGCATGTAGCACGTAAAGTATGATGTCAATGCTAATGCAATGCATATGCGTCATAGTAATACTCCAAGTCAATGCTATCAGCATCACCAAGTTTTATTTTCATTTCTCCTATACCACAACCATAACCGTATTGCACGCATCCGTAATCACATCATCATCATCATATTGTCATGCCATAATTATACAATATCAGAAATACTGACAAGTCCATGAGTCAAACAATATCAGAATACCCAATATATGAGATCAACTATACAAATGAGGAGTCATAAAGAGTCAAATATCAGATGTCGTATCTAAATCATATAAATGTAGAAACACTGGTAACCCAAAATGTCATATGCCGCGGATGTAAAGCAAAATACGGTGCGAATGGAATGACCATGCTGGAGTGTGAAGTCGGGATGATAGTACGTAGTATCGCAGGCTATGGGGTCTATCACAAGGGACTTCTATCCAAACCAGTCATATACCTAAATTTGGATAGTCAGACTTAATGTGGTAAACTCCTGATCTCAGGTTAGTCGTGCGCCCCAACCGAAATCCTGGCCATTGTGAAGGTACACGTACAAATAGTTGTGCACCACCAGCCCAAGTGGATAGTGAATGAATGAATGAAAGAATGAGTATGCAACTCCTGCTCAATAAGTCCACATATCAGTACAGTTCCTCTCTGGGATCATCACCGGGGTTTAGTACACTCCTAATGGCACTGCCGCTCTCCCAGCCGCACAGTCCAAGTGAGCGTAAGAAACCTCACTATCCGCCTGGCCAATAGTCTGCCAATACCTATTCGGCACGTCGATAGCGGACCCATTCCTTGAGCTGGTCAGACTCAACCTAGCAATGTCCCCTACGCTCGGGTGGGTAAGGCCACACCCCCTCCTAACCGACCACGACACAGTGGGAGACGCGATCTCTTGGTATTCGGCACTCGGGCGCTCATGTATCTACTCGGTCTCGACGTTGGGGCATCTCTTGGCCCGGAGGTTTAGGAATTTTCACCCAGGGACATCTATGGCGCCCGTATGCTAGAACTAACATTTTCGATATCCCATCTGGCCATCCACGATATGCCTGTGGAGGCTACGGCCCTGATGTCACTAGGGCGTACAGTAATCATAATGCAGGATGCATGAGTCATGCAATCCAGTCATGCAACAATCCAGTGCATACCATGTGATCATGTGAGACAATCTCCGCCTATCAAGGAGTCTCATAATCATCATGCCCAATAACATATGCAACGGCCAACCACCTCTCATAACAAACATACAGATGATGCGTATGGCCATGTATCATGATGCTATGCTATCACATACTCATAATCGGCATCGGCGAGAATGGGCCTAACAAGGCCTAAGGGAAGGTCACAATATGGACAGTCAACCATCATTACCCATCAATGTGGACATTTAACCAACATTGCTCCCAAGGAGTGGCCCACATAAACATCAATACATACATCATGGCGAAATCACATATCGCATTGGTCCTCATATACATCGCTTTGGGTCTCACACAAGGCCACACATTCATCGCATTGGGCCTCACTCATGGGCCGTATATACATCACATTGGCTGTTATCATATGGGCCTTACACATCGCAATGGGCCTCGGCACATGGGCCATGAATACACCACATCAAGCTTCACAACCCATGAGCTTTAAATACACAATAGGTGGGCCCTACACATGGGTCTCAAATACATCACAATGAGCCACAACCTATGGGCCTAAAATACATCTCAATGAGCCACACTCATGGATCTCAAATACATTACATTGGGCCTCGCCGATGGGCCTCGAATACATTGTAAGTGGCCTCAAATCTATTTCACAGGTAGGCCACATTCCTGGGCTTAATACACATTACTATGGGCCACATCACAATGAGCTTCATCATATGGGCCAGAAATATATCTCAATGGGCTTTGCCCATAGGCCACGAATACATGGCTACACCAATTATGATAAGTCTTATACTACATCCACTTCACACGTCACATAGTTAATGGCTCATATTTGGTGTCGCATGGTTAAGGGCCAAGAGCCACGTTTCATCGTACCATTTACGATTTAGCGATCACAGCATATAGAATCCAGGACCTTGATAGCATTAGCTTGGGTAACATAACCCTATATCACATTTGGTTAGTGTACAACTTAGTTATATGTGATTCAAGTGGCGGTATCTATATCGATAAGCACAAACCTACGTTGTTGAATGGCCATCAATGCCACTTGATGTCATGTGGTTAGGTGGCCTTGTACGTATTTCTCGTTCCTACAATTAAATGACTACCTATACTACATATACTCCACCATTGCCTATGATTAGGTGGCTATATATATATATATATATCAAATACCTACATGATTAATGGACCGAACAGGTATATTACACCCTCACACCACTAGAATCTACATATTTGTTATAATTAAACATAAATAAGGGTTTAAACACAAGTCACGTGATCCTATTACTTAGGGTCGTACTCTAACTAAAGTGTCAAATGATCAAGGGTTGTCCACAATCAGCTCATTTAAGGGATTAATCATCATTACTTCAAAAATTACAATACCAGTTCATCATATGTTCAATACATGGAGATTATAAACTCTTGTCTAAGAGGCCCAATGGTTGGCCCAAACAAGGCTGCCACTAATGGGCTCACATGACGTTCACTCAAAATGGACCTTAACATTCCTGGGCCCACACATCGATGGAATTTACAATGAGTTCTATGTGGTGGAGCTCATAGGGCTTTCCCATGAGGTTAAGTCATGTGTGACCCACTTAAGAATTAGGTCTGCTTTGATTCTAGTCCAAATCCTAAAATGATATGAGGAAGTGGATGGTCTACATGGATTAAATAGATACACCATGGTGGCCTTAGGTTGGATTTAATAGTTAAGTCCTTATTCTCACAGCCTTGTATTGTATGGTCCAATTTAGGTTGGATTGATTGATCTTTGGGATAATGCCCTAAAGGGGACTCGGTACATGGGCTAGATGGGTTGAATGTCTAATACATCATCAGGATGGCCCATAACATTTTTTTTTTTTTTTTGTGATGAGAGTTCAATTTATATTATTTCATAATGTACGACTATCTAATCGTTGGATGGGCCTGAGTCTTGGTAACATACTGTCAAAGGGATTGATAAAATAGATAAACGATGAGGATCTTGAATATAAATCATGTCATAACCATGGTGGATTAAGTGACATAACACCTATATCAAAGTGGGCCATATCACACACAAGTTGAGAGGGTTACCCTCCCTTAAATATTCATAATTATTTGTTGGGCCCATAGAGGTGTGGTTCATAAATCCAGCCCATCATTATGTGTGTCCCACTTGGTTGAGAGGTTAGACCAAGTTTCAGCTACATCCAAATTTCAGGTGGACCTAACAAATGATTTTACATGCTCGAGCTTCGAGTTGTACCAATGGTTCAAGGAAATCAAAGTTACATGGGTTCTAAAATGATGTATTTATTATACCTACACCATTCATCTATTTTTTATTTTTTTTTAGTTCATTTTAGAAAATTATCAAAAAATGAATCATAACCAAAGATTATCTAGACCTCATCTCAATTAGCGGTGAGGATAATGATTTCACCATTAAACCATTCATAGGGCCCACCAAAATGTTTATTTTCCATTCAATCTGTTCATAAAGTCACAAAGACCCGAATTAAGGGGAAATACAAATTTCATATTGGTCCAAAACTTCTGACCCAAAAAGGGTTCCAATGGTAGATGTTTAATCCTTGCTGTTTTTGTAGTGTGGCACACTTGATAGTTAGATCTATCTTATTTTTCTTCTCAAACCTTAAGACTAGCTCACCAAATGGATGGACGGTTTAGATACAACACATACCACATGATCAGACCCATAAAAATTACTGATTTATTCAGCTTTATAAATTTATTATTATTATTTTTTTTTATGGTGTGGGCCACCTGAGTTCCGTGTACGGCTGAATTTTGGAGGTGACCTGTTTTTAAATGGGACCCATCAAATGCATGGATCTGATGTTCGACACACCTCATGGTGGGGCCTGTGGTGAGGCCCACCTTCTTCTAGCATCAGCAGAGACGCTGCTTGTTGCAACGTCAGACGCTGGCAGCAACAGCATCATTGCTGTTTTGTTTTGTTTTATTTTATTTTATTTATTTATTTATTTTTTATTTTTCATATATGGGGCCCATAATAGGACTATCCAGTCCATCTATTGTGTGTGTCCCACGTGGTGGAGGGTTCTATCCAAGTTTCAGATGCATAAAAATTTCAAGTTGGCCCCAGTAAGTACTTTTATATGTTTTAGCACATCTTCACATGATTTTTGATGGTGTGGCCTACCAGAGAACTGGATTGGCTTCATGTTTTTGGCTCAACGCCTAAAATGATCTGAAAAATTGAATGGACGGCGTGGATTTAATACATACATCATGGGTGGGGCCCGTTGTAGATCCACACCTCTTCCCTTCTTTTTCTTTCAAACGGCGGCAGGCGTCTGGACGCTGCAGCCTTCCTTTTTTTTGAATCCGTGGGGTGTATGCACGTGTGTGTTTGGCCAGCCCAATAGCCTCACTTTGGACAGTTTGGATGGCCTACAAAATTCTAGTGGGGCCCACTATCAATGGGTCCCACATAAAGTCTTTAATAATTAATTTTATTATCAACCTTTATATATATATATATATATATATATATTCCCATGAATCCACATCATTAAACACATCATTATCATCATGTTATCACCACCCCTTTTTTTTTAATCATCTTTTTATATGTACTCTCTTATGTATCCACACCACTAATCACATGATTATCATCAAATCATCACCACTAAAAATCATACAAATTCAATAGGAAAGAGAACAAACCAAGAGTGGAGTGGGTGTACTCACCTTGATGAGTTAGATGGATGGCTGAGATGGATGGAAGGGATGAGATTGATGGGCCACCAAGATCAATCCTCTCTCTCTCTCTCTAGTTGTAGAAAAATGGTGAAAGGCTAAGAGGTGGATGTGTTTATGTAGAGAAATGGATAAAATATGGTTAAGTTAGGCTAATGTGATTAATCTTAGCTTATGCTAGGATTATGGTAATTAATTCATGCTTTGTAATTAATGTTGGATTAGAGGAGTATGGGATGGCATGGTGTGATGATGTCATGCATGAGGTGTGGCATGGAGGAGAGTTGACTTTTCATGCACATGAGATATGAGAGGTATGGGTGTGTGACATCACACACATGGGTAGAGATTCTCTCACCCATGTGTGGCATGTGCATGTGTGTATGACATGTGTTGTGCACATGTGTGGAGAGGAGTACATGGCGCCTTGCGCACATGATACACTAATGATTCTTCATGGTATATCTCACTAACAGAGTATCATATAGACGCACGGGTGGTACTTACGCGATCGTTGCGACGAGGCGGTCGATATGAGATAGGTTTCAAGGTCTTGGGGTTCCTGTCAGTCGGGTGTGTACTATAAACGGTCAATCCAGGTCTAACTAAGGGCGTCAATCATTGTGTATGTGTGCATCGAAAATGGTAGGGAATGAACGGGGTGTTACACTGATTCCGAGTGTCGATTCCAATTGTTGAGGCTGATTTTGATTGTCGATGCCCATTGTGATGTATTCGAGGCCCATGGGACGTGGCCCATTGTGATATATTTTCGGCCCATATGGTGAGGCCCGACTTAATGTATATTAGGCCCGTGGGAGCGGCCCATTGCGATGTATATTAGACCCGTGAGATGCGACCCACTTGATGTATATGTGACCCATGAGTGAGGCCCATCGCGATGTGTATTAAGCTCTTGAGTGAGGCCCATGGTGTTGTATATTTGGCCCTGGTGTGAGGCCATGAGTCCACTGTATGTTAGGCTCTATATGGGCTATTCCTTAGGGGCAATGTTGGTTAAATGTCCACATTGTCAAGGTTAATTATCGATGCAGATTATTAATACCGATTGTGAGTATGTGAAAGCATAGCATCATGATACATGCCCATATGCATCATCTGCATGTTTGTTATGAGATGTGGTTAACCATTGCATATGACATTGGGTAGGTTGTTATGAGACTCCCTAATAGGCGAAGGTTAGCTCACATGAACGCACGATATGCACAGGTTTGGTGCATGACTAAATTGTATGACTTATGCATCTTGCATTATGTGTTGTGATTATTGTACGCCCTAGCGACATCAGGGCCGTAGCCTCCACAGGCATATCGTGGATGACTAGATGGGACACCAGAAATATTTGGTTCGAGCATTGGGCTGCCATAGATGACCCTGGGTGAAAATCCCTAAAACCCTCTTAGTACCAGAGGACGCCCCAACGTCGAGACCGAGTGGATGTACATGAGCACTCGAGTGTCGAATACTAGGAGGCCACGTCTCCCATTGTGTTGTGGTTGGTTGGGAGGGGGTGTGGCCTTACCCGCCCAAGGGAGTAGGCATACCTAGGCTGAGTTTGACCAGCTCGAGGAATGGGTCCGCTATCGACGACCTGGGTAGGTATTGACAGACTACTGGCCAGGCGAATAGTGATGTCTCTTTCACTTACCCAGTTATGCGCTTGATGGGGCGACAGGTGGCGTGGAGTGTACTAGACCCTGGTGATGATCCCAAAAAGGAATCGTAATGATATGTGGACTTATTGAGTAAGAGTTGTATACTCATGCATTCGTTTCATTCACTATCCACTCGGCCTGGTGGTGCACAACTAATTATTGTGTACCTTCACATGGCTAGGATTTTGGTTGGGCGCGCAACTAACCTGAGATCAGGAGTTCACCACATTGAGTTTGACTATCCAAATTTAGGTATGGGACTGGTTTGGATAGAAGTCTCTTGTGATGGACCCCATAACTTGCGATACTACGTACTATCATCCCGCCTTCACTCCAGCTTGGTCATTCTATTCACACCACATATTACATTGCATCTATAGTACTTAACATTCTGGGTTGCCATGTTTCTGCATTAATATGGCCATTAGTACTCATGCCTTGCATCGTATAGCCTTGGTAAGACTGATGACACTCATAGACTTAGTAGTATATTTTTGCTTATTTCGATATTGTATGATTTATGGCATTGTATCCTCAGCATCTAATATTTGGCTCGCTTTGACTCATCAATTGCATAACTGATTTGTATTGTGTACCCTGATATTGTATGACTCATGGACTTGTCAGTACTTCTACTTACTTTGATATTGCTTACTTGGCACTTACCCTGTGCACACACTTTCACCACTCACTAAGCTTTCTATAAGCTTATGCATGATAGATGAGTGCAGGTGGTGTCAGGTTGCAACAACATTGAGCTTGGAGCGTGCAACAGACTTATGGAGCTTTGATTTTTGACATATGTATTTCCCTTTCAGCACTGTATTCAACTGTTTATATTAGTGGATATGTGATGATGACGTTGCCTTTGTGACTTGGGTAAACTTGTGGTTTTGCTTATTATGAGTTAAATGCACATTAGAAAATCCTCCTTGTAGGATCCTAGGATTGAAATCTGGCATATGGACGGTGGGAGCCGAGAATGGGGTATTACGGAGGCTGTCAGCACCGGATTCGGCGATCGAAAATTTTGTGAGCCCGGTTTCCGAGTTTGGGGGCGTGACATTGTCGGTTAGTATTTTAATGTTGGTACCTAGCTGATTTAGATTGTGCTTCATAGGAATGGCCAAGCCTCAGAAACCCGGGAAGAGGAAATGTCCTTCGGTTGAGGTGATGCTTCGGACGAAGATGATCGCTTGAAAGTGCGCGACTCCTTCTGTTGTCTAGCTGATCTCCTCCACTGTGGAGCCGAGGTCGGGCACTGTGGCTGAGTAGCCCTCGACTGACCATCCGTCCCTTGTCGGGGCAACAAGGGGGAAAGGTCCCCGAGCCCACTGCCCCTTCTCGGCCAAGAACCGAGGCAGTAACTGGAGTGGATACGGAGGAGTTGCCTTCCATTCCTGAAATGCTAATGGGCGAAGGGGGCTCACCCGGCTTAACGCTCGCAAAGGTCGCGTATCTCATTTCTGATGAGGCAGACCCACCTACACTGGCCAAGAGGGCTGAGCCATTGCTGGCTGAGCACCACCCTTTTGCCGCTAGTGGAGTTGGTGGAGTTACTGGCTCGGTTCCTTGGGCTTCTGATGAGGTGAAGGCATATTTGCTCGGCCATCATATGTCTCACCTAGTCGATTAGGCGGTGATACATGTCTCGGAGGCAGACATAGCCGACCCCATGACTTTCCGCCCAGAGTGCTTCCTAACTGACATCGCCGCACTCTGTTACAAGGTATATTTTTTTTTTCCATCACTGTTCGACCCATTTTGCTTTACCTTTGAGCTAACTTAATCGTGTTTACTTGCTCAGATCGTCCCTATGTTGGTGTCTGCTCAGAAGAAAGTAGTGCAGATAGCTAGGGAGTGGGACATGGCTGAGGCAGAGATCAGAGAGAGGGCAACTGAGATCGAGGCCATGAACAAGGCTCTAGAGGAGAAGACGGCTGAAGCCAAAGCTCTGAGGTCTGTTAGTGAGGAGCGAGATGCTCTGAAGATCCAGCTGGCAGAGGCTCGGGAGAAGGAGGGCCTGGTGATGGCTGAGCTTTGTGGGACAAAGTGCCACCTTGGCTCTGCGAAGGCTGAGCTGGAAAGGGTGAAGGCTCACCTTTCGTCTGTTGTCGATGATGTCACTAGGTTAATAGCCGAACTGAAGAGATTGAAGGCCGATTCTGTTGCCGAGGTCGAGAAGGCCTTGGATGATCAACAGGTCGAGTTCGAGACATCTCTTCCATCGATCAAGGCCACTGCAGTTAAGGAATACAAGGCTTCAGCTGAACGATCTGTCGAGGTCATCTACAACTATAGGTATGATGCCTGTGTAGAGGACGTCAAGCACTTACATCCCAATCAGAACTTAAACGCTCTCATTGGTGATGAAGGCCCGGAAGAACCCTCTGAGCAAGCCCCTCCATTCGACCAGAGTCCCCCCCCCCCATTTTTTTTGTTAAGGTGAAGAATTTTTGAAACAATTTTTTGTTAATGGTTGGAGAATCAATTTTACTTTATTATATTGCCTTTATATCTTCGTTCGATAGATATGCCAAGCCACGTGTTCATATGTAGTGGTAGCATGATTGTTTATGTTATTTTGTCCATTCTGTCTGTTGACATAGTTAACGAATCGACTGCTTCTCTAAGGGTCAGGTCATCAGAGGATCACTTCCCCTGTATATGAGAGGAGGTCCTCGTTAGAAAGCATAATTATAGTTAATGATCTGACCAATTCTTTAAGGGTGGTCTCATTAGAGGGACTTTTCTCCTAATATTGGAGATCCACTGTAGCTTGAGTAGGCGAATGATGTGTTGAGTTGGGAACTCCCATGCTAAGGAATTATTTTATTAAGAAGACTAGAAGGAGTTTTACAAGAAATTCCTAACCATGGTTGCTTTGCCTTACTGACTATTCGGTAAGGTCCTTCCACAATTCTGAGCTGGGCTTAGCTGTACTAACTATTTGGTAAGGTCCTTCCCAAGTTGGTCCTAGGGTTCCCACCCCGAGTTTAGTAGTGTTTTAGAATGTCCTGCGGAGGATGAGGTCCCCTGGTCGAAACCACCTGACCTTGACTTTGGAGTTGTAGAATCAAGCAACTTGTTGTTGCCGAGCTACAATTCTGAGCTTGGCCAATTCCCTTGTTTCTTCAAGGAGGTCGAGACACATGGCCATTTGCTCGGATTCTGGTCCTCTGCGTAAGACCGTACACATGTTGTAGGGATCCCCACTTCGACATGGACAACTGCTTCGGCTCTATAAGAGAGAGAGAACAGAGTTTCTCCAGTTGACGATCGAGCCATAGTCCTATACGCCTAGAGTACGAAAGGGAGCTCTTCAGCCCAGGCGCTTTTTGCTTTCTTAAGCTTAGTCTTGAGTTGATTTTTTATTATCTTATTGATTGCTTTGACCTGACTATTCGATTGGGGGTGCTAAGGTGACGAATAAGCATTCCGGATACCGAGTGTTTGATACATGCCACAGAACCTATCATTGTCGAACTATCTCCTATTGTCCGAGACGATGGTGTGTGATATGCCAAATCAATAGATGATATTCTTCCACATGAAGTCAGTGACTTTTTGCTTGGTGATTTTGGCCATGGGCTCGGCTTCTGCCCATTTCGTGAAGTAATCAACTGCCATAATCGCATATCGGGTTTGCCCTTTACCTGGAGGCAATGACCCGATGATGTTAATCCCTCACTGAGCGAATGGCCAAGGCCCACTCATAGGGGTCAGTTCTTTAGTGTGTTGTCTAGGAATAGTCAAAAATCTTTAGCACTAATCGCATCTCTGAGTAAAGTGTTTGGTGTCTTCCTAGAGGGTCAACTAGAAGTAACCCTGTTGGATGACCTTGTGAGCTAGGGCTCACCGCCTAGAATGATTGCCACAGATTCCTTCATGAATCTCTCGTAGGACAGTCAGACTATTCTGGTTGGAGACATCTGAGATAGGGCAGGGAGAATCCCTTTTTATACAGGATGCCGTTGATGATCACATATCGAGCTGACCTGAGCTTAAGTCATCGCGCTTCCAACTTATCCCCAAGAAGTTTTCCTTCCTTGATGTATTTTATGATTGGGTCCATCTAGCTTGGGGCCGTTTGCATGGGCTGGATGGTTTCTTAGACGATCTGACCAATGCATGGCTCAGCAAGGAATTCTATCACAACAGTTTTTGGGATATCTCCTTCAGTTGCAGATGCTAGTTTTGCGAGGGCATCTGCCCATGAATTTTTCGCCCTTGGGATCAGATTGACATTACATTTTTAGAATTTACTGATATACTCCCGAGCTTCATTGAGGTATGTGATCATTCGCACCTCCTTTACTTGATATTCTGTTGAGATTGGATTAACAACAAGTTGAGAGTCACATCGGATCTTGAGAATTTGTGCCCTTATGGTAGCCGCTAGATGAGCCCAGCTAACAACGCTTCATAATCAGCCACATTGTTTGAGGTATGGAAGCCGACCTTAGAGCGTACTGATGGTGGTCAAATCGGGAGCTAAGAGGGCAATTTCAGCCCTGCTACGCTTAGAATTAGACGATCTGTCTACATACAGTGTCTAGGTGCTCGGGTCTCCTTTTGTCGTTTAGGCGTTCTCGGTTAGCTGGATGAGTCTCATGTCATTCTTTGACTGGCCAATTTCGTGGGTCTCACAATCTTTATTGGATCTCCTAATCGGGTCGGGACATTCTTCCAACCTGTCCGGGAAGGCTTTATTCTCCTGAGTAGTAAGTTCTACGATGAAGTCAGCCACTGCTTAGCCCTCGATAGCGCTTCTGGGCTAGTACTTGATATCGAACTCACTGAGCTCGATTGCCTATTTAGTTAACCTTCCTGATACTTCAGGCCTTTAAAGCACTTGGCGGAGAGGTCGGTCGGTCAGGACTACTATGGTGTGGGCTTAGAAGTAAGGCGGAGTCGTCGGGATGAGATTATCAGGGCTAGAGCTAGTTTCTCCAGATCTGGGTACTGGGTCTCGGCCGAGACTAGGGCCTTGCTGACATAATACACCGAGCGTTGCTTCCCTTTAAACTCTCGAACGAGGGCTAAGCTCAGCGTTGAAGCAGAGACCGCCAAGTAGAGTAACGGTGGTTCTCCCGCTTCTGGTTTCAATAGTAACGGGGGTGACCCTAAGTATTTCTTTAACTGTTGGAATGCCTGCTCACAACTCGGGGTCCATTCTGCCTTCTTGTTACCCTTCAACTATTGGAAAAAGGGGAGACATTTGTCGGTTGCCCTTGAGACAAAATGATTGAGGGTGGCGATTCTCCCTGTGAGAGATTGGATTTCCTTCACGGTCCAAGGGGATCTCATGTCCAACAGGGCTTTGATTTTATCAGGGTTTGTATCAATCCTCTCTAGCTGACTTGAAAACTGAGGAATTTGCCCGAGCTAACTCCAAATACGTACTTGGTCAGATTTAACATCATTTGGTACTTCCTCATGATTGAGAAAGTTTCGCCGAGGTTGGGAAGGTGGTCGATGACCCTGACGCTCTTCACCAACATGTCGTCAACGTATACCTCCATTGATCGCTCGATTTGTTGGGCAAACATTTTCTTTACCAGCCACTGATACATAGCCCCTGCATTCTTCAGTCCGAAGGGCATGACCCTATAGTTGTAGAGACCTTTATCTGTGACAACGATAATTTTTTGCTTATCGGATGGGTGTATTGCTATCTGGTTATATCCCAAATATGCGTCCATGAAGCTCAAGAGCTTATGCCTCGGCCATGCTGTCAACCAGTTGGTCAATTCTAGGGAGGGGGAAGCTATCCTTAGGGCATAATTTGTTTGGGTTGAATAGTCGACGCAGAGTCTTCATTTCCCGTTGGACTTCCTCACTAAGATAATGTTGGCAATCCATTCAGGGTAGTACACCTTGATGAACCCTACATCCAAGAGTTTGCTGACCTCTTCGGCAATCGCAATGTATCGCTCTGGCTCGAGCATTCTCCTTTTCTACCTGACTGGTCTGCAGCCTAGGTCTACATTCAGCTTGTGGATGATCACCTCAGGATTGATACCCTACATATCTTGATGAGACCATGTGAACACATTGTTATTCTGTCGGAAGAAGTTCATCATTCACTCGTGGTGGTCGGGAGTTAGCAATGATCCGACCTGAACTATCCTGGTCGGGTTGGCCTCATCGAGGAGAATGGTTAGGAGATCCTCAATAAGAGAATCTCTCTCTGAGAAGTCTTCCCTATGGTCAATCAAGTCGATCATAAGGGTTTGCTTAGACGTTTTTCTCCTCAGCGTGGTCAAATAACATCACCGAGCCTCGGGCTGATCTCCTCGGAGGTAGCCGACTCCACCTCAGTAGGAAACTTCATCGTGAGGTGATATGTAGAGACCATGACTCTTATGGAGTTGAGGGAGAGTCGTCCGAGGATGACGTTGTAGGTTGAAGAGCAATCCACCACTAGGAAGTCTACCATTGTTGTGATCTGATTTTGTCTTTCTTTGGCAGTGACAGGGAGGAGAATGACGCCTTTGGAAATAACTTTATCTCCTACAAATCCATGCAGTGGGGTCCTAATAGGTCAAAGGCTCTATCGATATCCATCTTATCGAATACCTTGGTAAAGAGTATGTCGGCTGAGCTACCCATGTCTACGAGAATGTGGTACACCTTCCTATTGGCTATGGTCATGGCCACAACTAGAGCGTCGTCATGTGGGTGTTGGATGCCATAGGCATCCTCCTCGGAGACCGTTAAACTGCATGAAAGCATCCATTGCTCCTTACATGGCCTATCGGCCAGGTGAACGTAAGGTTCGGATCAGTGCTCTGGGCATGAGCCTTTCGAGCTTGATTTGAATCCCCTCTATAGGCCCACTATAAATGGTACGGATCTTGATGCTGGTTTCAGTAGCTATGATTGGTTGTTCTTCTTTTCGAGTTAGTCGCCCCTCCTTAACGTAGTCTCGCAAGTGCCCACTACGGATGAGGGTTTCGATCTCCTCCTTAAGGTCGAAACAATCGCTGGTGTTATGGCCATGATCACAGTGCAAATGGCAATATTTTCGCTTATCTCACTAATCCACACTGGTTTTCATACAACTCGGCCACTTAAGCAACTGTTTGCCTCGGACTTCCATGAGGACATGCTCTGGTGAAGTGTTGAGGATGCGTATGAGTTGAAATGAGTCTCGGGACACTTGCTAGGTTGCTGACCACGCACCGTGTCCTCGTCCGATCTCTTCTTGTTGGAGGTCATCCGAGGTGGCGCCTCTTCTCTATGCTTCCTGTCCTTTGCCGAGCTCTTGGTATTCCACGTGGGTTTTTGGGAACTGAAGAGGTCTTCAACATTAAAGTACTTTTGAGCTCGATTCATGAGCTCTCCCAGGGTAGTTGGAGGATTCTTCCCAATCGAGAAGAGGAACCTCCCTTCCTTGAGTCCGGCTATCATGGCTGTCAGTGAGATCTTATCTGAGTAGTCGTCGACTTGTACCGCTTCCCCATTGAATCACACGAAGTAATCCTTCAAGGTCTCACCTTCCTTTTGCTTGATAGTGAACAGGTGAGTAGAAGGATTTTGTCGTTCTTTCTCGACAATAAACTGCGTTACTGAGGTTAGCGAATGAGTTGATCGACCTCGACTTCAGTTGCCGATACCAGCTCTGCGTAGCTCCCGTTAGGGTTAAGGAGAAGGTACGACACATTATCGACGTGGATGCCGACTGGATCTCTATCCAAGCTTTATAGGATTCCAGGTGTTCGGTCAGATCCTCGGAACCTGAGTATGAGGTGATGGGCAGCATCCGGAACCTCGAGGGCAAAGCTGAGCTCATGATCTCGCTGGTGAATGGCGGCTTTGTCTTTTCCATTAACGCATCTATCGTGGTTGGAGCTTGTGCCTGATATGCTTGGCACATAACACCGATCTGGATTTGCAGTTCGTCAAGTTAGACCTCCCAAGGATCCTTATTCTTGGCGACAGTTTCGGGGGTCGGGTCTTCCTCGAGAGATTTCCCATGCCTTTTCTTTTCCAATTCGTGTCATAGGTCAAAAGGTGTTAACACTGATGTCCCCGAGACATGAGATGGTGCTTCGGTAGATATGCCTCGGGATGCTTCTCTTCGAGACCCAGCGGGTACAAAATCTTCAACAGCTACTAGGGCTACTGCCTCCTGATTAGGGAGAGGAAGTTGCCTTTCCAACAATTGTCTCATGTGGCCAAGCTCATTGGCTAATGTTTTAACTTGGTTTTGCAAGGAAAGATAACGGCCTCCCCGATTCTGAGATCGTTGTGTTTGAAAATGCCGAGGTAAGAGTCCTAGAAGGGGGGGGGGGGGAGATAGCACTTATCAATTCTAAATAGTAGAAATGAATAACAACCTCGAATGCACAAGTATTGAGAGGTTGATATAGATGTTGTTCTAAGGACAACTATACACCAAAAACTAAGGGCTTATGGTAGGACAACCTGATTTCTAGAACGGTCTATGTAACGCCCAGGATTTCGAGGGTCGAGCAAGGCTCAACTCCTGAGATCTAGCACATCACTTATGCAATATGGATAATGATGTTTAAATGTTATCCATATTAATGTATTAAACATGAGTGAGATTATACCAAAATAACATATCATACTCTAGAGGTAATGTAATTTAGCAAGCGGAAGTCTGAAATATATGTATTGCAGTAAGTCAGCGGTTTATGGCCGCCAGAGTATGATAATGTAACAGGGTTTAATACATACAAAGTTTGTTTCAAAATATACAAAATATCAAAATGTAGATGTTCAACTAATCCATATAACCTTGTAATCCCGTCTATCAGTACAAGGTCTACATAGACCCGCCTGATAGCTATACATAGGAGAATTCCTCCTCCTCGTCAATGATGTCCAAACCAGCCACATAGACTTCGTCTTCGCCTGCATCTACAACAAATTCTGGTTGGTGTTTTAAAACACCGTCCTAGGGTGGGAGTGAGTGATCGACTCAATGGTACTATAAGGCAAAGGTTAACAGGTTATCAATTCAATCAAGCAGTAATGATAAAACAGTACATCAATCACTTCCTAATTACTCTTATTAATACAAGAATGGTATGCAGTAATGATGTGTGCCCTGGCAAAAAGCACCCTCATAAGTGACTCCGACAACCAAGTTCGCATATGACAAACTCCCTAAAAGTGCAACTTCCTCGCTAAATTACATGCAATGTGGTGCATGGTCGTGTTAGCCGAGTACTTAATTAGGCTTATTCATACAGCAGGTTTGGGAAGCTAAGGTACCTCCCTTTATATCATGACCCTAAACGAATGATCCATCTAGGGTTGTCAATCCTAGTTGACCACATACGATAGGCAAGTTCCAGGGCATCACCCCTAATGAAATAGCAGTCGATAGGCAAATTCAAAAGTTTATACCCGCGGTCACTACGGGAAGGCTCGTCACCTTAGCGTAGGCCGACAGCTCGAACATGGTGTCCCATACTACCATGCCCGGCTCACGAGTTTGGGTTGCTCACTGGTCACTACGGGGAGGCTCGTCACCCCAGCATAGGCCGACAGCTCGACCACGGTATTCCATACCACCATGCCTAGCTCATGAGTCTTAGCGAATCGTGGTATCATGGTTGAAATAGGCTTTCACATTGGTAAGTGGTACCTTAGATTCAAGCAGTGATGTCTATACATGGTAAACACACAATAGGCCAATCGGTTTATTTAGCAAGTTCGATTGATACGAGCATACGTTGACTTAATTGACATGGAGCGCATAAGCACCCCTTGTGGCCTAACCACTGTCCACAGTCGTCGTGTGACCTGGATTCGTCGAGTTACTCAATTGTGGTGAGACTAATTCGGCCACTTGCACATGGACTGTTACTGATTGCCTGGGCTACGTTATGGCCCCAATCTTACTCAGATGCAATAGGTAAATACATGTGATAATTATATCATCATTTAACAGACAATCCAAATCAACTCCTCATTTCAGCATTTCAATAAACACATTGATCATATTACATAATAGTTGCATTTTATCTATAAATCGCGTAGAGACAAATCAGATTACATGAAGGGAACTATACATATGCATAAGGTAATTTAGAATCCTACCTTAATACTCGTAATAAATACAAATCATCAACATTTTCTCATTCATATAATTTATCAAACACTTAGACTACACTTCACCAAATCTATAGACTAGGGTAGTTACAACATGTATTTTAGCAAACCTTATACAAAGAGGTCAGCATACATACGACAACAATGAATCCTAAATTAATAGGCATAACAAACGTAAATCATGTTTACATGTTCATTCAAACATTTCAACAAACACATAGGATGCACATTTATTCACCATAGTTTATACATGTGTAATACATCGAAATCGACGTGTTTAAGACGATATGGTAGCAATCAAGTCAGACAAATCATTAGCTAACATTGAAAGCATTGAAAACCATAACCTAAATGTTTATAGTCCACACCTTTCATCGGAATACTTATTTTAAACTTGATTCGAATCCTACGTTCCTGAAAATGGAATAACGGGTAGTTAAATCACGAAATCCGTTAGCTAGGTTAACAAACAACTATTGTAGATCTTAACTATGGCATTTGGGTTTGGATTTCTTACCCAAATCATAGTTGAAATAGGTTGAGTAGCGTAGTAGAGAGGCGAATCAGTGTGTGGAGCTGTGGAAAAGAATCCTAGTAAGGATCTCCAAGAATCCTTCTTCCTTCCTTCCTCTTTCTCTCCTTCTCTCTCTCTCACTCTCTCTCTTAGGGTTTTTAGGAAATTCGTATGAGGGAGAGAAGGGGTGGTTTAAGGGCTTTATATAGGCCCAAAACTGATGCAAATGGCCCCCGGGCCATGGTATACCTGATTTACATCCAAAGGGCGACTGTTTCTGATGAATGGGGCCCATCGGGAGGTCCATTACTCACCTACGTCAGAGAGTAAGTTCCCTAACAATGGATATATGCCAGGATGTGATTTTAGAGTGTTTAAATAAGCTGATCGGCCGTGAAGGACCCGCGTCAAATCGACGGTCGAACTTGCTCGATCAGGGCCACGAGTATATGGATATGGGCAAAGAAATTTCCTTTTTCCCCTGGGTGAAGTTTGGTAAAAAACTGACGGTTTGAAATCTTTAATTTTGCCTATTATGAGTGAATGGCCCAATTCACTTAAGTTTCAATATATTTTCTAAAGATATTCGCGTTTCTCACATACTTTACTCAGGGCTCAAGTTGTGCATTTCTGGACACTATTTGGGCTTGATTCCCGTGATGGTTGTCAAGCCCAATAAAACGGACATATCCCTATAGTTTCACGGTCATTGGACTTACGACATGCGATCCAGGTCCGATACGGAGTTTCAATGTGCTCCCGAGAGCAACAGGGTTTTGGGATTTTTCTTAGGTTTTTAAGTAGTGCTGAGTTAACGATTTTGATGGTTTTAGGTCTTGCCATTTATATAAATAGTGGTTCAGATAAATCCACTGATTATTTAGTTTAATACTTAATTAATTTTCGCCTAAACTTCTACAAGGTACGGTCTTTAGGTATTTCTGCCTGAGGTGGTATTTAGGTCTTTGTACGAATTTTTTCAAGACGTTATAATCTACCCCTTAAAGAAAATTTAGTACATTTTCGTACTCCTCGAGGATTTGTGGGTAGTTCTTACGGACTTCGACTTCTATTTCCCAAGTAGCCTCTTCCTCAGTGTGGTGAGTCCACAATACCTTCACGAGCGGGATCACTTTGCCGCGTAGCACTTGTTCCTTCTTATCAAGAATACGTGTTGGTCGCAGTACATAGGTAGCATCTTCGCTTAACTGTACTTGCTCCCATTTAATAATGTGGGTAGGGTCAGGAATATATTTCTTTAACATTGATACGTGAAATACGTTGTGCACGCCTGTGAGTGGTGTCGGCAAAGCAAGGTGGTATGTTACCACACCCACTCGGTCTAGAATCTGGAATGGGCCAATGAATCTCGGTGTGAGTTTCCCTTTCTTGCCGAATCAAAGGACTCCCTTCATCGGGGAAACCTTAAGGAATACGTAGTCTCCAACTTCAAATTCCAGCTGTCTTCATCTTGTATCGGCGTAACTTTTCTGTCTACTCTAGGCTACAAGAAGACGATGTCTGATAATATCTATTTTCTCTAAGGTCGCCTGTACTTAATCTGGGCCAACCAAACTCTTCTCACCAACTTCTGCCCAACAATGTGGTGCTTGACATAGGCGCCCATACAAGACTTCATAAGGAGCCATGCTAATACTCGCTTGGAAGCTGTTGTTATATGCAAACTCGGCATAGGGGAGACAGTCATCACAACTGTCCTTGAAATCAAGTACACATGCCCGTAACATATCTTATAATATTTGATTTACCCGTTCCATCTACCCATCAGTCTGCGGGTGGAACGCGGTACTGAACTTCAGTTGTACTCCTTTGCTTCTTGGATTCGAGTCCAGAAAATAGACATGAATCATGTGTTTCGGTCCGACACAATCTCCATAGGAACTCCATGCAGACGTACTATCTCCTTGATGTACAACTTAGCTAAATCATCTACTGAGTTTGAAACTCTAATCGGGAGGAAATGAGCCGATGTCGTCAATCAGTCCACAATCACCTAAATGGAGTCATGTCCCTTCCTCGTCTTTGGTAACCTGGAAATGAAATTCCATTTCCATTCAGCTATGGGCATGGGCTGAAGTAAACCAGGAGGTCGGTTATGCTCGGCCTTGACCTGCTGGCACGTGAGACAACAGGACACGAAGTTTGCTATCTGGGCCTTCATATTGTCCCACCAGTACGAACGCTTCATGTCTCTATACATCTTCGTACTGCCCGGATGCATCGCCATCCTTGAATTGTGAGCAGCTTTCAGGACTTCCTTTCTCAAGTCATAGAGATTTGGAATGCATAAGCAGCCGCAATATCTCAAACCTCCATCTAAGCCAATCCTCCATTTGGCGTCTTCACTATCACTCGCGCGTTCTCTCATTTTCACCAACATTTCATCTTCTTTCTGAGCCACAATGATTCTGTCATTAATAAGTGGTTGTACATGAATGTGTGCGATGCTCTTGAATGACTCCTCCACTGTTAGCTTCTATTCGAAATCCCACATAAACTCTATTATATTCCATTCTTCTATCATTAGTGGAGCTGCAAATTCTATTGTCTTCTTACGGCTCAATGCATTAGCTATAAGGTTGGCCTTGCCAAGATGGTAGGAAACCTCAAATTTGAAGTCTTTCAAGGTTTTCATCCAACGTCGTTGCCTCATGTTCAGGTCTCTCTGAGTAAAGATGTATTTGAGGCTTTTGTGGTTGCAAAAGAGCTTGAACTCCTCCTCGTAGAGGTAATGTCTCCAGAGCTTAATGCGAAATTAAATGCTGCTAGTTCCAGCTCATGCGTGGGGTAATTTTCTTCGTGCTTCCTTAGCTATCGGGAAGTATAGGCGATCACCCTATCCTTCTATATAAGTACATAACCCAAACCAACTCGAGAGGCGTCGGTGTATATAGTATATTTGACCCCTTGCTCTGGCAATACTAGCACGGGTGCGGATGTGAGCTTGTCCTTTAATTCCTAAAAGGCCGCTTCTGCTTTCTCGTTCCAAGCAAACTTAAGATCTTTTCGAGTGAGTTGAGACAACGGTCGGGCTATCTTGGAAAAGTCTTTAATGAATCGGCGATAGTAGCCTGCAAGTCCAAGGAAACTTCTCACTTCTGTGACTAAACTGGGATGCCCCCAGTCTTATACTGCGGTCACCTTAGTAAGGTCCATGGCAATACCTTCCTTGGACACCACGTGTCTTAGAAACTTGACTTCTTCCTTCCAGAAGTCGCATTTATGGTACTGAGCAAATAACTGATTCTTCCTGAGAGTATCGAAGACCGCTCGGAGGTGTTCTTCATGATCTTTTCGACTCTTAGAATATATCAGAATGTCATCTATTAACAAGATGACGAATCGGTACAGATACGGCTGAAACACCCGGTTTGAGGTCCATGAACATGGTCGGTGCATTTGTAAGCCTAAATGGCATCACGAGAAACTCGTAGTGCCCAAAATTGGTTCTGAATGCTGTTTTCTACATGTCTTCATTCCTGATGTGCAACTGATGATACTCGAACTGTAGGTCAATTTTTGAGAAATACCGTGCCCCCTTCAATTGGTCTAACAGGTCATCTATCCTGGGCAGAGGATACTTGTTCTTGACTGTGACGTGGTTTAGCCTGTAGTAATCAATACACAACCGCAGCAATCCATCATTTTTCTTCACAAACAGTACAGGTGCTCCCCAAGGAGATACGCTCGGCCGTATGAAAGTTGAGTCTAATGGATCATCAATCTGCCTCCTCAATTCCTCCATTTCACATGGAGGCATGTGGTACGTCCGCAAAGAGATAGGTGTCGCACCTTGTACCAGGTCGATGGTAAAATCGATCTCATGCTGAGGAGGTAGCCCAGGGATTGTTCTGAACACGTCAGTGAAATCCTGGACTATAGGCGTGTCTCCAAACGATGGACCATCAACATTTTCTATCAGGGAAGCATAACAGCTAATGCGGTAGGGCTAACTGACCTGAATTGGAAAACTGAAGGTTATGTTTTCAGGCCCATGGGGTGTCACCAATCTCGTTTCGCAGTCGATTTCTGCTTTCATCTCGGTGAGCTAATCCATATTGAGGATGACATCGTAATGATACAACGGGCTGACAATCAGGTTAATGCGCACCGTTCTGCTCCCTAAGTTTATCGGGCAATCTTTACAAAGCTTAGTAGCATTGGAGAAGGTCCCTGTTGCGGTAAGGACTCTCACCCCGATCATAGGGGTAGTATCCAACCCCAGTTGCTTGACTGTTGAGCATGATATTATTGAAATGGTGGACCCGGTATCCACCAACAAAAATACGGGCGTACCTTGGATGTGGGCAGTGACTTCGAAAGCTAATGGTACTATAGTTGCTAACTCAGATGCTTCAGCTGTAAGTGCATGTACACGTGCTTGTTGTGGACGGTTTGGTTGCACTGCCATAGGTCGTTGAGGCGACCCATTTCGAGGTACAGGTGGTCGGTAAAATGGCTGTGTTGGTGGTGCTGATCATAAAGGTGGGGCTGATATAACTTGTGGTGGCTGACGGTTGATCTTCTGAGGTGGCGTAAAACCATTTTCCCTCATCTTAGTAAAGCAAAAGGGCTCGTTATGGCCCATCTTCTTCCAGTAGACACACCAAAGATTTGATCACCTCTGTTGGGTCGGTGGAGCCATTATCTTGGGTGGTGAATTTGAACGTGGCCTCTCACCGAGGAATGGTCGGTTCGGCAATTCAGGCCGTGGCCTTGGGCCCATGGGTATAGGTGTCCGAGATATTCTATTTCCATCCTGCTCAGCTTGTAAGGATATGTTCACTAGCTCAGCATAGTTGGGAATGCTAGCACAACACATCTTGGTGCGGATATTAGGCCGCAGACCCTCTGAAAATCGCCTCATTCTCATCAGCTCGTCTGTTAGGATTAGTGGAGCATACCTAACTAGCTCCGTAAATTGGTTCTCGTATTCGGCCACAATTATTCCTCCCTGTCGGAGGTTGAGAAATTCACCCTCCTTTTCATTACGGTAAGTGAGGGGGAAGTACTTTCCATGGAAATGAACTTCGAACGCATCCCACATCGACACGTTTCTTGTGGGAACGGTTCGTAGGATGCTATCCCACCAAAGACTAGCCTCCTTCTCGAACATATAAGTAATCAGCTCCACTTGCTTTGCCTCATTACAGTGCAACGGCTTCAGCATCTTGGATATACGTGAAAAGGCCGAGCTATATGTCCTAGGAGGGGGGGGGGGTGAATAGGACTATGCCAAATTTAAAATTATACCAACGGAATTAAACAATAAAATAGCCTTATAAACAAATAACTGAAAGATAGTACTTTAAATAAATCATAGTACGAAAATGTAAAACAACCTTAATATTCTAGTATTGAGAGGCTTATACAAATGATGTTCTAAGGACAACCTTGCACCATAAAAACCAAGGGTTTATGGCAGGACAACCTTACTAGAACGGTATAAGTATCAATATCTCAAACTAAAGAGGAATAAAGAAAATAACAAGAATTGAAATTCTAAACCATTACAACATTCCCACAATGCTTGAAATGTAAATATTACAACATTCACATTCACACATACATTCCATAGCTTTGAATGATAAAAGATAAAAATTAAATAAACATTCAAACCACAAGACAGAATTATAGTGGTTCGCCTGTGTTTTCACTGACTGTTAAACAACAGCCACACAGCTTGCTACTCCACTCTTAATAACCTCACATAGGGGATATCAACGTTCACTATGAAAATAGGTTTTACAGGTTCACCTAAAACCTTCACAATTGTGTCTTTCAAATGGGCTTACACGATTAAAAAAACCCCACTTTTTGAGTTTTCTGGCTCTCCTCAGATAACCACTAGATTGAGATTTATTTGGCTTAATCTCAAACAAAAACCAAAATGAAGAAAATTTACAATATAGTAAAATACCTGGATTTCTCCTTTTGTAGCAGCTCGAAAGAACCAATCGGAGTAGAAGTTTGAATATAGAAGTTCAATTATCCAATACTCACTTTAAAATGGTTCTAGGTTCTAAATGATTTTAAATTAATCCAGATGGGCTAGCTCTATTTGATTTTAATTCCAAGAAGAAGGAATACAACAATTCCTCTTTTCAATTCAGATTAGAATATAGAAACAAAATCAAATTGACAAAAGCTAACAAAAGAGAATATTAAATATGCACAGTGTAGCTTAAAAATTAACACAAACTTATTTCAGAGTGATGCCTTGATTTTACTTGAATTCGGATTGAAAAACTCTGAAATTCGTATTTTATTTATAGAAGCAGAAATTGTGTCTGCGACAGGTCGAGTGGCCACTACGACTGGTCGTAGGTCGAACTGCATTTTGAAATTTTAAGTGCAATCAGATAAAACCGTTCCATGACTGGTCGTAAGGTGTCCACAACTGATCGTTAGGCCTCCACGACTGGTTGTGACCAACCCACGACTGGTCGTGAGAAACCAGGAATGGTTGCTGGAGTTTGAATCGTAGTTGCAGGACTGGTCATGAATGAGTCGGCACTGTTCCTACGACCAGTCGAGCAGACTCCAGGACTGGTCAAAGCTTAACCAAAAAATTCTGAAAATTAACAACAACTTAGGACTGGTCTTGGAATTTCTTGGACTAGTCAAGCTAATTCTAGGACTAGTCGAATAGAGTTCAAGGCTAGTCGAAGAACAGACTAAATACTTATAACAATATTCAAATTGAATTATGTATACAAAATGACCTACCCTAAGGTCAATTTAAGGTCATTCATACCTTAAATGTGAAGTAAGGACATTGAAACTTCATTTCTTCATATGATGGTTGACATTTGAAGATTATGAAACTTGAGATCTCTACAAGATGTAGCTTGAACTTGAGATCTTCAAAAGCTTGGATTTGTCGTTCTTGAGTTGTACTTCATCTTGAGTTGTACACTAACTTGAGTCTTGAACAAGATCACTTCTTTCGTTGTAGCTTGTACTTGCATTTCTTAAAATGATTTGAAGTAGTTCTTCATTCTTGACTTGAAGCAAAGATGTAGTGTGTTGATATATGAAACAGCATGCTACACAAGACATAGATTGTTTTTTGGGCACCACAAAATTTAACAACCAAAGGAATAGGAAACCATAGCACTTACAATCTCCCCCTTTGTCAAATTTGTGATAAAACACACTTAACAAAAATATGATCAATATGAACACAAAAGAATCATGCACTAGTTATAAAAGAAAACCAGTTACAGCCTAATTAACAAATCATGCACCAGTTAACATTCACAAATTCTTCATTACTTACTCCCCCCCCCTCCCCCCTCGAGTAGCACACATAAATCCACCATAAAAATGATGCTACTCTACTCCCCCACAATCCATATTTATCTCCCCCATATTTATATTTATCAAACTTAAATTATTCTCTCCCTTTTTGTCACAATATGACAAAGAAAGAAAGGAATAAATGGAAGTGGAAGACCAATAAGAGAGTAATTAAAGGAATAACTAGTTAAGATATACAAGTAAAAATAAGCAAATTCAAAGTTCACATAGCATTAACCAGCTGAAACAAAAGTCAGTCATACAAACTGAAGTAAAATCAAAGTCCACACACTAACAAAAGTAGTATAAGAGTTATTACAAACCAAAGAATAAAACACTTAATCAGATCCTGAGGAAGGAGCAGGTATGGTAGGATCAAGTTGATGAAGCCCTTGGTTAATGCGCCTAAGATACTTACGCATATATTTAAATTGCAAATCATGGGAAACATTCATGTTCCCTATCTTCTCTTCGAGGGCACAAAGACGAGCATCAAAATCAGATGGCTCATAGTTAGGATCATTTGTAGAATCTGATTCAATCTCATCAAAAATATCATCCATATTTATATCATCAGGAGGAAGATCACCACCTTCTTCATCATTCCTTGCTTCAGCAGCACCACCACCCACATCTCTTTAGCTAGGAGCCAATTCCAACTTCATCTTATTTATATTATGTAACAACCCATACTTTCATTACTCGGGTATTACAAATCCTATTAAATGGAACATTCGCCTTTGTCATAGCATTTAGTGGATCTTTTAAAGTAATTTTCATCCTTAGACCTAGCCATCTGGCCATTGCAGATGGCCATTGCTTACTTGAGCAAATGTCGATACACATTTGCTCAAAATAACCTAATCAAAGGGTTAAATGGAGAAACACACCATAGTGTGGGAATTGAATAACTAATGAATATGTGAAACTAACTATTTAAATACACCTAAACTAGCTCTTGACTATGGAACCATTCAAGATCGAATTAGGATCAATCCGACCATCCACCTTTATTTTTCGAAGCATGAATCAACAAATCCACCGTTGATCTCATTTCAAAGAACCTAATGGTAAATCAACTCCCAAATTTAATATGTAGCTAATCTACCCAGGATCAGTAGTTCTGATTGACCTAAGACTACTGTGGTGAAATCTGACCATTAAACTACATGTAATCATCAAATTATCGAATAGATGGGGGGCTGCGGCTCACCTAAGTTTTAGATCAACCTCTATATCACACTCGAACATTCCTGCGGGTCTCTAAGACCCTTTTAACCATTGACGTTCGAATTCGGAATGATCCGAGCACTGGATCAACAGAAATCCATAAATAAGACTCGAAAGTGGAAAGTATAGCCCACCTAAGCTTTAGAACTTCCTGATATTGATTCAGAGCTCCCTACTAAGTCCCCTAAAATGAATGAATGGAGTGGATTGGAGTGTATATCATTGTGGACCCCACGTTAGTGTGCATGTGCACTAAGGGCAGTGCACCCATGGTGCGCTGGACCTTTAGCACGGTTTAACGGGTGTTGACCTGTGTTTTTGCGAAAAAGAGAGACTTTTCTCTCTCTTCCATGACCTTGCACTAGCGACGGACAAGCCTCGACCGTTTTGATCGGTGGACCACCATCCACGGTCCCTTTTCATGATCCAAACCGTCCATCGTGTGCATCCCTCCATTTTGACAAGTCTCAGGCGATTCCACTCATTGGGTCACACATGTGTGTACACAACCTTGGGCACAAAACAGCTATGTGCGGTTGGTTTTTTTCCAAAAATGGAAAGAATCCATTTTCTTGCCTTTCCACGCTGGCAATCCACGTGGGGTTGCTTTCTAAGATCCCAGCCCTCCACCTCAGCAGATCTCAGCCCTCCCTTTCAGGGCTTCCTCAGCTTTGGTTTGAATTTTTCTCACCCACCGCCGCAAGGCAAAAACCGAGCTCATTTGGATAAGATGTTAATCACCTTCCGTTCGGTGGGTCCCACAGTGATCGACGGTCCTATCTAAGCCATTCAAATGCCTCTGATCAATGGATCAACCGGTCATGGCGAAAATGCCATGATCGTCAGGTCTCCTCTTTCGAACTGACTGCCATTATCGGGTCTTGATGGGTGGGTCCTTTCTCTAATCCGAGACATCCAATGTGTGTCCCACCTCACCAAAAGCACATCTAGAATAGCCGTTTAGGCCCTTACAACCATCTAACCAAAGATGGAAAGCCTCAGGGAGAAGCTCTCGATCCTTCTACCGCTAACCACATGACTAATCTCATGATTAATTTAGAAAAGTCTAGAAGTGAAACGGAGCGCTTAAATACCCTGATTGTTAGGGCAACATTCGGGTAAGAGAAAGAAAAGAAAAGAAAATAGAAAAGGTAAAGAGATAGAGAGAGAAATGAGGTGGGCGCCGCTGTGATGCTGCACCGAGTCGGCTCACCCGAGCATCGAGTCCTGTCTGAGTTGGGATTCTCCCTGTCCAAGGAGAGTAGAAAGAAAAGAAAGGAAGAAGAATGGAGAGAGAGGAAAGGGAGAAGGAGAGAAATCAGAAGAGTCAAAGGGGGAAAGCAGTAACTGGAATGAGTTTCCAGACACTGTCCAACCCAGCCACTCCACTCGACTCCATGACGACGAGTCAGAACCAGTTTCTGACCCGTTTCTTGTGCTGAGTCACGAATCATTCGTAGGAGCAATGGTAGAACTCATGCCAATTAACCCAACATCCGGCTAACTTAGGTCAAAATCACCTCAGTCGGCAACCATAATCAGGACTGGAGTGAGTTTCCGATTTCGTCGGGCTTGGAGAAGCATCCGCCACATTCAGACCCTCTTGTTGCATCCAACAACGACCCTGGAGAGGTATTTACATCTGTTCTCTCTCAGTTGTTAGGGGTTGCACCACTCGGCTGGTGGTGATCACAGTCCCCTCAACTCGGCTACGAGTCGAGTGACTCAACACCATCCTTGTAGGGGTAAAACCGATCCTCTCTCCTGGCAACGGTCATTTTTGCTGGAGCTAGGTCCGACGCTTCAAATCGAGCTCTGCTTCATCAAGGGCTGTGGGTAGGAGTGCCATTTGCACTGGAGTCGCCACTGAGTCAGTGACTCAGATGTAATATAGGGGAATGAATTTGACTAGCTGGGCCTCTCTAGTGAGTTGAGTCTAATCTAAGTCAGGACTGGTCATTCATTAGAGATATGAATCATCACCACAGATCCGAAACCCAACAGTTTACTACTGCAGCAAATGTTTCCTTCACTAGAGGCTCAACTAGTTATGAGTGGAGGTGTCCAACTGAGTCAACTCAGTCACAACTCACCATTACCTTGTTAACATCTATTCAGGGACTGACTGAAACCACCTACCTGGAAGGACACTTTTTCCTCCAACAAAGTTCCAATAGGATCCCTGCATTAGGACATTGCAAATCGGCATGCCACCACAGGTGAGGAGCATCCCTCATTGCGTCTTCCATTCACTAATCTCCATGTGGATTACATTTCTAATGTAAAGAATTTTAGAGAGTTATTAATTCTTAGTTATCTTGACTTTCATGAAGAAATTGTCTTAATGCCATATTTCTATATGACTATGTGCATGATGTGTTGTGTGAAAAACCCCATGTCACATTTATAGTTACTTACCTGTGTGTATCTCCATTAGACATGATACTAGAATATCTGTAAACTGTGTAGTGAGACATTTCCTTCATGATCCTCTTTATTCTTTAATCTCTAATTTTTGTAGGTACCATCATGCAAATAGTTCTTATAATATAGAAAATGAGAATTTGTTTACATGTGGTGTACGAAGAGACGATTGGAATTCCATCCTTCATAATTATTATTGATTTGCCATAAGACAAAAATTCCTCTCCTCATCTTTACATCAAGAGCATGACTCTAATGAAACGACTTGAGTCTTACAAATTCTTATTTCATTATATATGGTGAGTAGTATAAAGTATGTGTATGGGTAGAGTCCTCAAGGGATATAGACGGACTCTTAAATAATTTAAATGATGTGTCCTCACTGAAACATCCACGTGACACTTAGTGAACTCTCCTTTGAAGGTAAAGAAATTATGGAAGTATATATGGAACTCATGGTTGGACATCTCGTATTTGAGGGTTGAAAGTCATTCCTATTTAATGTATGTAGTGTCATGGTGCATGACATCCACGCATGACATGTGAGCTTTTCCGAGTGCTTAATGTGAGCTACATTCTGCTCTATTTACTGTTAGATCAGTTGAATGACCAGAGTTGTGCATTTGAGTCACTTTGGGATCTCTTATTTTACATGAGGCGTTTTCAAGATTTTATACCTCCTCGGGCATACCCTGAGTATTTTTCCTGGAGGTCGTCCTTTGGCGCACTCACCTTCATAGCCTTTTTCAGGTAGTTTATTTACCTCGGGCGGTCTTTTATTTTGACAGCTGGATTGCATACTCAGATCTATGACTTGAGCATACATTCATACACACATACATTCATTTATAATTTCATGATCAGTCTCTTTGTAATTTAAATATGTTGTATATGTATTGGTATTGCCCTGTGAATTATATATGAATTGTCAATATATTTTGGAATGATGTGTTATGGTTGAATCTATGAGGGAAATTCCCACTGAGTTTTCACTCACCCAATAATGCGGTTGCACCAAATAGATGTAGGATTGATAACAAGTGGAGACCCCTAGAACGAGATTCCAGGGACGGCTGAGGTGGAGATTGGCAATGAGGGCCTTTACGCCGATGTAGTTGAGTCGTTGGAGCTCAACTAATATTTTAGAATTTACATATTTTCATGTTTCGAACTTTGCGTCGTATTTGAATTGTAATAAAATATTTTCCCTGTCATGGGATTTCATTCTACTCTCACTTAAATGTACTAAACTTTCGCTTTTGTTACTCTTGATATTCTTAGTTTATGCAATGGTTATTTTACTTAATGATTTTGAAATTGGCCATTAATTAGATCATAGAACCCCATTTTATAATGTAATACTCGGGTTCTCAAAGAGGAGCGACTATCCTCGGTTTTTGAGAACCAGGGTGTTACATATTAGAATTGTTAAAAATAAGATGATGTTTAGGAGCCTCTTCAACAGGCATATCAACTAGCATTTGAGAAGCTAATACAGTCATAAGATAAGCAAATGGAATATCACTGTGTCCTGGATGTAGACGAAACTGAATGATGAAATGACTTATTAAAGAAGGCAGACAGACTTTAGTACCAGTGATGATAGAATGCAAAACTCGAACCATAAATGAAGTCAGTTCAGTTTTGTTACCAGAACGTGGATACAGATTTGAAGTAAAAATTCCGTGGAGAACCCTGTATTTGGGTAACAAATACTTTGCGGGGAGTGCATTCCCTTTATGAGTCCATTGAACATCCATATTGCATAAATCTCTAGTTAATAGGCGTTTTTCTGTTTCAGACGGTTTTTCAACTAAAGTATGAATAGGAATACCATCGTCATTAACAGGTATGTCTATGAGAGCCGAAATCAGATGATGGTCTACCTCAAATGGACCTTCTCTAGTATTAATATTAAACGTTAAATTCTCAAATGAAAATTTAGAAATACATGCAATCATGGCCTGAACAATAGATTATTATGCAGGCCCACCCCAATGTAGGATGTTATCCCAGCCTACAGATTGGAGAAGAGGAAGGATACCAAAAGGAGCAATATGATCAATAAATACAGGTCTTTCAACAATGACATTGCGCATTCACAAATCCTTAACATGTGTGGGATCATCTTTGAGTGAACGAAGATAGCGCCGAGAGGTAGGGGCTGATCTAGAAGATGATGGACCACGAGAAGTTTTCTTTTTCCCTCTAGAATCCATTTGCATTAGAGTAATCAAGGAAACAAGAAAATGCAAAGATTATGGAGTGGGGTTTGCTAAGATCAGATTTTTCAAGAGAAAATTCCAAAATCGCAATGAAACATAAAATAAATTACTCCAAGAGTGAAAATGAAGTAATATTGACTAGAATCTCTAAGAAAAATATAAATGATGCACTAACCTTGAAGAATCAGACAGTTGGGTACGACTGGTCGTGCTACAGCCCATTGAAGAAGAAATAGGAAATGAGGAAGATGAGTTTTTCTCCAAATTTGAAGAGCTTCAATGCGCTACACGACTGGTCGAGGACCATTCTCGACCGGTTGTACCACGACTGGTCGAGCACGTCCTCGACTGATCGTGAACCAATAAAAACATGCATTTTTCATCAAAATTTGAAATTTAAACAAATAAATTATCAAATATATATATACACTATGATACACACATCCATGAATAATTAATTTAAATTGCACATTCTAAGATCAAATTTTAATTTATTAAACCTGCTTTTGTGGAGCGGTTTAGTGAAAATGTTAGCAAGTTGAGTCTCGATTGGAATGTATACCAATGAAATTATTTTTTCTTCCACTAATTCATGAATGTAGTGAAATCTAATGTCAATGTGCTTGGTACATGAGTGCTTAATTGGATTTTTAGAAATATTTATTGCATTGGAATTATCACAATATAAAACTATCGAATCCTGTGCAATTCCATAATCGCTTAACATACGTTTGATCCAAACAAGCTGAGTACATCCAATTCCAGCTGCAATGTATTTAGCCTCAGCAGTAGAAAGCGATATAGAACCTTGCTTCTTACTAAACCAAGAAACTAAACAATTTCCAATATAGAAACAACCACCACTGGTTGACTTTCTATCATCGATATTACCAGTCCAATTAGCATCTGAGTACCCCGCCAACTGAACACTAGTATCGTATGGATACCAGAGACCCAAATTAACAGAACTTGTGACATATCGCATAATCCGCTTAACAACAGTTAGATGAGACTCTTTAGGGTCAGACTAATATCTAGTGCAAATTCCAACACTCAAAGTAATATCAGGTCTACTAGCAGTTAAATAAAGTAATCTACCAATCATACTGCAATATAATTTAGGATCTACATTTTTACCTGTAGAGTCTTTTGAGAGTCTTAAGGTTGTACTCATAGGACTATCAAAATTCTTACCTTTCTCAAATCTGAACTTTTTAATTAAGTTCAAAGCATATTTGGTTTGAGAAATAAAAATACCATCAGGTTGTTGTTTTACTTGCAACCCTAGGAAATAATTCAATTCCTCAACCATGCTCATTTCGAACTTATATTTCATTAAATCTGCAAACTAAATAGTCATGTTGTATAGGTAGATCCATAAATAATATCATTAACATAGATTTGTACCATTAAGATATGATCATTATTTTTCTTAACAAACAGAGTCTTATCAACACTTCTCATTAAAAAATTATGACTTAGTAAAAACTTAGTTAATTTTTCGTACCATGCCCTGGGAGCTTGTTTCAAACCGTAGAGAGCCTTTTTAAGGCGGTAGACATGATCAGTGTTCTTATGGTCTTTAAAACTTGTTGGTTGTTCAACATAAACTTCTTCATGCAGTTCACCATTTAAGAAGGCACTCTTTACATTCATTTGATAAATTTTGAATTTTCTAAAGCACGTAATGGATATGAATAGTTTGATTGATTCAAGATGAGCTACTGGGGCAAAGGTTTCATCATAGTCGATCCCTTCAATTTAAGTATACCCTTGTACAACCAGTCTGGCCTTGTTTCGAATTATATTACCAAGTTCATCAGACTTATTTTTGAAAATCCACTTAGTTCCTATAATTTTTTTATCTTTAGGTCTAGGAATAAGATACCAAACATCATTTCTGACATTGGTTAAGTTCTTCTTGTATAGCTACTATCCATTTTTCGTCAGTAAGAGCTTCTTTACATTAGCCGATTTTATTTGGGATGTAAAGCACATGTAATTGCATATGTCTTCTATTTGTCTATGAGTGCGCACACCAGTGAGAGGGTTTCTAAGAATTTGAGTGGATGGATGATCTTTGATAGTCCTCAGTTCAGAATTAGTTTGATTTGATGAAGTATCTAGTTTGTCAATTAAAAGAACTTCATCATTATTTGAACTTGGGGCGAGTGTATTCAAGTGATCGTCAATGACCACATTGATGGACTCTTGAATCACACCGGTCCTCTTTTCAGTACTCGATATGTACGATTGTTTAAAGAGTATCCTAAAAATATACCTTCATCACTTTTAGTATCAAAGTTTCCCAAATTTTCATAGTCATGTAAAATATAGCACTTGCTGCCAAAAACTTGAAAGTATTTGACAATAGGCTTGTTATCAAACCATAGTTCATAAGCAGTTTTATTATTAGATTTACTTGTATAAACCCGATTGATTATATAGCATGTAGTATCTGCGGCTTCAGCTCAAAGATTTTTATATAGCTTCATACTATTCGATATTACATTAGCCATTTCTTGAAGAACTCTATTTTTTCTTTCAACAATTTCATTTTATTGTGGTGTTTTAGGTGCAAAGAATTCATGAAATATTCCCTGATCGCAACAGAATTTCTCAAAACTGCTATTTTTAAATTTTTATCCATGATCACTACGGATCTTACTAACTTGAGAACCTTTTTCAATTTGGATCTGTTTGAGAATCCTTTTTACTTCATCAAGGGTTTCTGATTTATTTCTTAAGAAGGTTACCCAAGTGAATCAGGTATAATCATCCACGATCACCAGTATGTATTTTTTGCCACCTCGACTCTCCATCCTGGTTGGTCCTATAAGATCCATGTGGAGAAGTTTGAGCGATTTTGATGTGGCATTGAAGTTCACCTTTTTGTGAGAACTCCTAGTTTGTTTGCCAATCTGGCATTCACCATATATTTTGTCTACTTTTTGAAGTTTAGGTAGACCTCTTATTAGTTCTCTTTTGCTCAATCTATAGAGATTGCGGTAGTGTACATGTCCAAGGTGTTTATGCCATAACTCGGTCTCATCGGTATGGACCATGTAACACAATTGATTAGATGAGCTAAAATCACTCACGATGTAGAAGTTTTCAGAAGTTCTACGACCAGTTAATATTACAGAACCATTTTTGTTTAATATCTTACACCCTGGGTTAGAAAATTTAACACTGATTTTTATTACAAATTTGAGAAATGCTTAACAATTTATGTTTTAAACCTTCAATGTACAGAACATTTTCAAATAAGGGGAGGTTAGAAAGTTGAACCGTACCTTGGCCAATAATCTTGTTGTTGCTACCATCACCAAATGTGACTGAACCATCAGTCATGTCTTTAAGAGTGGTGAACAAACCTTTATCACCAATCATGTGCCTAGAGCATCCACTGTCTAGGTACCACTTTCAATGGCTTGAAGCTTTGAAAGCCGTGTGAGCAACCAAGCAAGTGACCTTAGGAACCCATTTCATAATTGTTTTGGATTTAGGAGTATAGTTGATCTTCTTATGTTTGTAGTTGTTGTAAGAATGACTCACTGAGTTAGATTTTAAGAGCTCCTTAAGTAGATCAACTATTTTCTCAGCTAAAGGGTTTCGGTTTTGATAGTTAATATAGTTGCTTTTCAGTTTTTGAAAAGTTTTAGTATTTTTTTTTTTAAAAATTGATTAGAACTTTTCTCTTTTGAATTTGAGGACTCTCCTTTCACAATCTTGGGAAGAGTATTCTTCTGTTTAGGAATAATATTTCTATCGTAGCCTAAACCGGATCGGTCACCACTTTTTCTTGATCTAGACAATAATTTTTCTAATTTTGGATCACCTTGGGCATACCTCCATGTATCCTTTAAACTCGAAAGTGAAGAGATTTCAAGTTTAATTTTTCATTTTCAGATTTTCAATCTGGGAGGTTTTGAACTCTAAATCGCATTTGCATTTTTCAAAACAATCTGAAATATGAGATTTTTCTAAAATAAGAGAATCAATTTTTTTTTTAAGCTTTGAAAACTTTTCTTTCTGAATTTTAAGTTTAATAGCAATTTTACAACTTTCCCTGTATAGGGCATTATAAGCATCTTGAAGATCTTCTTCATTTTCATGATCACTATTCAGATTTTCTTCACTAGTAGAATTATCATGATCTGAAAAAGTGAACTTAGATAGAGTGATAAGGGCTTTTGACTTCATTGCCCTACTCGGTTTCAGAATCTTTTGATTCAGAAGAGGCTTTAGTGCCAGAAGATTCATCAAAAGTAGCCAATGTTCCTTTCTTTTTAAGTTTGTCCTTTTTAGGACACTTGTTTGCTAAATGCCCATATTTTTGGCAGTTGTAACATTGACTATCTTTTAAAGATTTCCAAGTTTTAGATTTAGATTTAGATATTTTCTTATCATTTAATTTTTGAAAGTCAACTCTCTTTTTACTTTTGAAAATCTTGTAAAACTTTTTCGCTAAGAGAGCCATATCATCTTCAGAATTTTCAAAATCAGAATTTTCTTGAGAAATACATTTAGAAGACTTAAAGGCAAAAGATTTAGCTTTAGGAGCTTTAAGATTTAACTCGTAGGTTTGTAAAGACTCAACTAATTCTTCTACCCTCATATTGTCCATATCACGAAGTTCCTGGATCGCAGTCACCTTTGAGTTGAACCATTCAGGTAGTGAGCGTAGTATCTTTGCACACACTTTACTTTCTGCGATTTTATCACCAAGACCCCACATAGAGTTTACAATGTCATTCAGTCTGGTATAGAAGTCCATAAACATTTCATTTTCTTCCATATGTATTTCCTCAAATTTAGTTGTGAGGATTTGGACTTTAAACTTCTTGACAATTGATGTACCCTCATGTGTCATTTCTAAAATATCCCAAGCTTGCTTTACAGTATCACAGGATATAATTCTTTTAAACTCATCCGATGATAGTGCGCAAGTGATTGCATTTAGTGCTTTTGCATTGACACTACTCTCACTTTTCTGAATAGTGGTCCAAGAAAAATAAGGTGTTACTCTCATTGATTTTAATCCATCGATACCAGTCACTTTAGTGGTAGGAGGGATCCATTCAGTCACTGTGGCTAGCCACACGCTCTTATCTATGGATTTAAGGAATATCCTCATCCCGGCTTTCTAATAGGCATAATTAGAGCCATCAAATGGTCCTAGTGAATAAAAGGCTATCAAAATTCAACATCTTATAAATAGCTTGATCAATTAGCTCAGGAAATAAATCCAAATAACAATAGAAATGAGCTATTAGGCTCTGATACCACTAGAAAAGGCCTAGTGGGGGGGTGAATAGGACTATGTCAAATTTAAAATTATACCAGCGGAATTAAACAATAAGATAGCCTTATAAACAAATAACTGAAAGATAGTACTTTAAATAAATCACAATACGGAAATGTAAAGCAACCTCAATATTCTAGTATTGAGAGGCTTATACAAATGATGTTCTAAGGACAACCTTGCACCATAAAAACCAAGGGTTTATGGCAGGACAACCTTATTAGAATAGTATAAGTATCAATATCTCAAACTGAAGAGGAATAAAGAAAAAAGCAAGAATTGAAATTCTAAACTATTATAACATTCCCAGAATGCTTGAAATATAAATATTACAACATTCACATCCACACATACATTCTACAGCTTTGAATTATAAAAGATAAAAATTAAATAAACATTCAAACCACAAGACAGAGAATTATAGTGGGTTACTTGTGTGTTCACCAACTGTTAAACAATAGCCACACAGCTTGTTACTCTACTCCCAATATCCTCACACAGGGGATATTAGTGTTCACTATGAAAATAAGTTTCACAGGTTCACCTAAAACCTTCACAATTGTGTCTTTCAAATGGGCTTACACAATTCAAAAAACCCCACTTTCTGAGTTTTCTGGCTCTTCTCAGATAACCACTGGATTGAGATTTTTCTAGCTTAATATCAAACAAAAACCAAAATGAAAGAAATTTACAATACAGTAAAATACCTGGATTTCTCTTCTTGTAGCAGCCCGGAAGAACCAATCGGAGTAGAAGTTCGAATATAGAAGTTCAATTGTCCAATACTTACTTTGAAATGGTTCTAGGTTCTAATTGATTTTAAATTAATCTAGATGGGCTAGCTTAAGAGATTTGTGTGTATGACACACGTGACGAGATTTGGACCACTCATCAGATAAAGTACACCTTGAACATGTCGGTGGATTTTCAAATGACGCAAGCATAAATTTAGAAAAATTTCCATGTTTTAATTTAATGACGATGTTTCATTAATTGCTAGATTGAAAATTATGGCCCTCCTAATGACTCGAGACTCTAGGCAGGCGACGAAGCTGCAGAGCGTGGAATAGAGCTGAGAATTTGAGGACTCCAGTGTTGCTGACCTTTCTCTCCTTTCCTTTTTGTCTCCATGTATGTCCTTTTGGACCTTATGGATGATTGTAAAAGTTCAAATTTATAATGGATTTTGCGATGTATGCCTTTGTTATCCTCAGATGTTCTTGCTGTGATCTTGGGTATGCTCGTATTGATAATGATTATGTTGTTATGAAAAATCCTCCTTGTAGGATCCCAGGATCGGAACTTGCCTCAGGATCTGAGAATGGGGTACTATGGAGGTTGTTACATCCAGAACTGGCCATCGGGTTCCTTGTGATTCCGGTTACCGAGTCTGAGGCGTGACACTAGCTCTATGTGATTTTGATTCTAAGAAGAAGGAATACAACAATTCCGCTTTTCAATTCAAATTGGAATATAGAAACAAAATCAAATTTACAAAAGCTAACAAAAGAGAATATTAAATATGCACAGCGTAGTTTAAAAATTAATACAAACTTATCTCAGAGTGATGCCTTGATTTTACTTGAATTTGGATTGAAAAACTCTGAAATTCATGTTCTATTTATAGAAGAAGAAATAACGTTTACGACTGGTCGAGTGGCCACCACGACTGGTCGTGAGAAACCAGGAATGGTTGCTGGAGTTTGAATCGTAGCTGCAGGACTGGTCGTGAATGAGTCGACACTGTTCCTATGACCGGTCGAGTAGACTCCAGGACTGGTCAAAGCTTAACCAAAAAATTCTGAAAATTAGCAACAACTTAGGACTGGTCTTGGAATTTCTTGGACTAGTCGAGTCAGTTCTAGGACTAGTCGAATAGAGTTTAGGGCTAGTCGAAGAACAAACCAAATACTTATAAAAATATTCAAATTGAATTATGTATACAAAATAACCTACCCTAAGGTCAATCTAAGGTCATTCATACCTTAAATGTGAAGTAAGGACATTGAAACTTCATTTCTTCATATGATGGTTGACCTTTGAAGATTATGAAACTTGAGACCTCTACAAGATGTAGCTTGAACTTGAGATCTTCAAAAGCTTGGATTTGTCGTTCTTGAGTTGTACTTCATCTTGAGTTGTACACTAACTTGAGTCTTGAACAAGATCACTTCTTTCGTTTTAGCTTGTACTTACATTTCTTGAAATGATTTGAAGTAGTTCTTCATTCTTGACTTGAAGTAAAGATGCAGTGTCTTGATCATATGAAATAATATGCTACACAAGACATAGATTGTGTTTTTGGCACCACAAAATTTAACAACCAAAGGAATAGGAAACCATAACACTTACAATCTCCCCCTTTGTCAAATTTGTGATAAAAGACACTTAACAAAAATATGATCAATATGAACACAAAAGAATCATGCACTAGTTATAAAAGAAAACTAGTTACAGTCTGATTAACGAATCATGCACTAGTTGACATTCATAAATTCTTCATAAATTCTTCATTACTTACTCCCCCTGAGTAGCACACATAAATCCACCATAAAAATGATGCTACTCTACTCCCCTACAATCCATATTTATCTCCCCCATATTCATATTTATCAAACTTAAATTATTCTCTCCCTTTTTGTCACAATATGACAAAGGAAGAAAGGAATAAATGGAAGTGCAAGACCAATAAGAGAGTAATTAAAGGAATAACTAGTTAAGATATGCAAGTAAAAATAAGCAAATTCAAAGTTCACATAGCGTTAACCAGCTAAAATAAAAGTCAGTCATACAAACTAAAGTAAAATCAAAGTCCACACACCAACAAAAGTAGTATAAGAGTTATTACAAACCAAAGAATAAAACACTTAATCAGATCCTGAGGAAGGAGTAGGTATGGTAGGATCAAGTTGATGAAGCCCTTTGTTAATGTGCCTAAGATACTTTCGCTTATATTTAAATTGCAAATCATAGGTAACATTCATGTTCCCTACCTTCTCCTCAAGAGTACAAAGACGAGCATCAAAATCAGATGGCTCATAGTCAGGATCATTTGTAGAATCTGATTCAATCTCATCAAAAATATCATCCATATTTATATCATCAGGAGAAAGATCACCACCTTCTTCATCATTCCCTGCTTTAGCACCACCACCACCCACATCTCTTTGGCCAGGAGCCAATTCCAGCTTCATCTTGTTTATATTAGAATTGTTGAAAATAAGATGATATATAGGAGCCTCTTTAACAGGCATAACAACTAGCATGTGAGAAGCTAATACAGTCATAAGATAAGCAAATGGAATATCATTGTGTCCTGGATGGATACGAAACTTAATGATGAAATGACATATTAAAGAAAGCAAACAAACTTTAGTACCAGTGACGATAGAATGCAAAACTCGAACCATAAATGAAGTCAATTCAGTTTTGTTACCAGAACGTGGATACAGATTTGAAGTAAAAATTCCGTGGAGAACCCTGTATTTGGGTAACAAATACTTTACGGGGAGCGCATTCTCTTTATGAGTCCATTGAACATCCATATTGCATAAATCTCTAGTTAATCGACGTTTTTCTGTTTCAGACGGTTTTTCAACTAGAGTATGAATAAGAATAATCTCGTCATTAACAGGTATGTCCATGAGAGCCAAAATCAGATGACGGTCTATCTTAAATGGACCTTCTCTAGTATTAATATTAAACGTTAAATTCTCAGATGAAAATTTAGAAATACACGCAATCATGGCCTAAGCAATAGATTGGTATGCAGGCCCACCCCAATGTATGATGTTATCCTAGCCTACAGATTGGAGAAGAGGAAGGATACCAAAAGGAGCAATATGATCAATAAATACAGGTCTTTCAACAATGACTTGCACATTTGCAAATCCCTAACATGTCTGGGATCCTCTTCGAGTGAACGAAGATGGCGCCGAGAAATAGGAGCTAATCTAGAAGATGATGGACCATAGGAAGTTTTCTTTTTCCCTCTACAATCCATTTGTAATAGAGTAATCAAAGAAACAAGAAAATGTAAAGATTATGGAGTGGGGTTTGCTAAGATCAGATTTTTCAAGAGAAAACCCCAAAATCACAATGAAATACAAAATAAATTACTCCAAGAGTGAAAATGAAGTAATATTGACTAGAATTTCCAAGAAAAACACAAATGATGCACTAACCTTGAAGAATCAGACAGTTGGGTATAACTGGTCGTGCTACAGCCCATTGAAGAAGAAATAAAAAATGAGGAAGATGAGTTTTTCTCTAAATTTGAAGAGATTCAATGCGCTACACGACTGGTCGAGGACTGTTCTCGACCAGTCGTACTACAATTGGTCGAGCACATCCTCGACTAGTCGTGAACCAATAAAAACATGCATTTTTCATTAAAATTTGAAATTTAAACAAATAAATTATCAAATATATATACACTATGATACACACATGCACGAATAATCAATTTTAATTGCACATTCGAAGATCAAATTTCAATTTATTAATCCTGCCTTCCTCACCCTCAGTGCCTTCTTTCTCTCCACTTTCTTCCTCATTTTCACTTTCCTCTTCCTCTTCACTTTCTTCTTCTATTTCATCCCCATACTCATCGAGTTGGGCTTGGCGTTGCCTAAGGTCAATCTCCATATTGTTGAGTGTAGTCTCACTGATGAAATGGATAGGCGCAAGATCATCCATATTAAGTCTGAAACTGGAGTTACGGCCAATCTTGTAGATAAGTCGGCCGAATGGGAGTGAGGCATCTCCCCTAGTAGATCATGCGGTCTTGATTATCTGCCGCAAGGCAAAAGTAGGTAGACACAGCTTGTCCTCTTGTCTAGCTCTGTACATGAAGTCCACCATCAAACGAGTGGATTCTATACAGTTACTCCACCAAGGGTACACATTGTACATGCATATGTGGTGGAGTAGGCGGAAGTTTGCCATCATCTTAGTTGACGCAAGGCTATTGTCTCGCCTTCGATTAGCTAGTCGGCCACAAAGAAAACATGTGCGGTGATCCCTTTCTCGTTTACTAGTGAGATGAGTTTCACTAGCATGTACCACACCATGCTTAATTTCCATAATACAAGCTATGACGTTCACATCAATTATGGCTTCCTGCCTCCCCAAAGGAATAATAAACTGAAGAGACTCTAGCATTGGGTTCCGTATGTGGCCATAGAAGGCTCAGACAGTGCCTTCACTTGTATGAGACTTACCTTCAAATATGGGACCCCACCCGGTCTCCATTAGAATGTCAATAACTGGATACAGTCCAAATAATTTATCATCGACATGTGCTTCAAATACAACTTTGCGGTTACAGAACCTACCTAGTTCAGCGCCCACCAGTAGCGATCTTTCCAACAAGATTTGAGGATCGAGGTCCCGCTTCGATCTTCGCTCTCGCTCGGCACTTGTACTAGCCTCGACGCTCGCCTTCTTCTTCGAGTGGGTTGGACGGCTCAACTTGGCCTCATCCGGGGCCGCTCTTCTCTTTCCCATAAGGGAAAGGAGCGTTGAGATGGAAAAAATGGTGGTGACAAGCTCAAAGAGAGCCATGGAGGATGAAAAGCTTGGAGATGAGGTGGGTTGGAGGGTTTTGGAAGTTATGAGACACAAAGAGATGGGTTTTATGCTCAAAATGGGTGTGAAATGGGGAGACCAAAAGGAGTAAGAGATGGGTTTAAAGAAATAATGGTGGAGGGGTGAAAGATATAAAAGGAATGGGAGTTTTGAGTGTATGGAGAAGGAGGTTTGAGAGGGAAAGTGAGTTTTGAGAGGGTTTGGAGTGAAAATAGGGTGTGAATGGGTCAAAACAACAAAATGGGGGCTTTAGAGGGTTAGTGGGGTGGCCCCACACATGAGCCAGGGCTCACATGGTCGGGCGGTAGGTGGCGTGCCACTGTTGCTGGCAGGCCACCGCGTCCCACTGTGGAGCCGGGCAGTGCGCCGTCACGCCCCTCTGGGGTCGCCAGTAGTGGGTCTACCCTGGGGCGGTGGCCACCCCTTCCCGGGGTGCTATACACTTGCGGGGGACCTCCTGGGTCCCACGGGTTTTCGTGGTTTGGGCCCCTATGCCTGTATGACGTGTTTTCTCATTCTAACCTTTTGATTTGTTTTAAGTTCGGGATTCACCGAATTATTGTTCAAACCCGTCAATTGACGGCCTAAAAGGGACTGAGATCACTTCACATGATCTCAAACGCATACGGCTACATTACAATAGTCAATTTCGCCCATTGGCAAAACCTTGGGATCCTACATTCATTTCTAAGTTTCATCGCTCCCCTCTTAAGTCAGACTGCGTCATGTTACCTATAACCCAGGTCCAATTTAATCCAAATCATGTTTTGATACCAACTTGTAATGCTCTGGATTTTGAGGTTCGAGCAAGGCTCAACTCCCGAGATCCAGCACATAACTTATGCAACATGGATAATGATGTTTAAATGTTATCCATATTAATGTATTAAACATGAGTGGGATTATACCAAAACATTATATCATACTCCAGAGGTAATGTAATTTAGCAAGCGGAAGTCTGAAATATATGTATTGCAGTAAGTCAGCGGTTTACGGCCTCCAGAGTATGATAATGTAACAGGGTTTAATAAATACAAAGTTTTTTTCAAAATATACAAAATATCAAAATGTAGATGTTCAACTAATCCATGCATATAACCCGGTAATCCCGTCGATCAGTACAAGGTCTACATAGACCCGCCTGATAGTTGTACATAGGAGAATTCCTCCTCCTCGTCAATGAAGTCCAAACCATCTGCATAGACTTCGTCCTCGCCTGCATCTACAAAGGCGTCTAGTTGGTGTTTTAAAACACCGTCCCAGGGTGGTAGTGAGTGATCAACTCAGTGGTACTATAAGGCAAAGGTTAATAGGTTATAAATTCAATCAAGCAGTAATGATAAAATAGTACATCAATCACTTCCTAATTACTCTTGTTAATGCAGGAATGGTATGCAGTAATGATGTATACCCACACACAAAGCTCCCTCACAAGTGACTCCGTCAACCAATTTCGCGCATGACAAACTCTCTAAAGGTGTAACTTCCTCGCCAAAGCACATGCAATGCGGTGCATGGTTGTATTAGCCGAGTACTTTATTAGGCTTATTCATACAACGGGTTTTGGAAGCTAAGGTACCTCCCTTTATATCATGACCCTAAATGAATGATCTATCTAGGGTTGTCAATCCTAGTTTACGACATACGATAGGCAAGTTATAGGGCATCACCCTCAATGAAATAGCAGTCGATAAGCAAATTCAAAAGTTTATACTCGCGGTCACTACAGGAAGGCTCATCACCTTAACGTAGGCTAACAGGTCGAACACAGTGTCCCATACCACCATGTCCGGCTCATGAGTCTTAGCAGATCATGGTACCATGGTTGAAACATGCTTTCACATTGGTAAGTGGTACCTTAGATTCAAGCAGTGATGTCTATACATGGTAAACACACAATAGGCCAATCAGTTTATTTGGCAAGTTCGATTGATATGAGCACACGTTGACTTAATTGACATGGAGCACATAAGCACCCCTTGTGGCCTAACCACGGTCGACAGTTGTCGTGTGACCCAGATTCGTCGAGTTACTCAATTGTGGTGAGACTAATTCGGCCACCTACACATAAACTATTACATTGTGGCCCCAATCTTACTTAGATGCAATAGGTAGATACATGTGATAATCATATCAGCATTTAACAGACAATCTAAATCAATTCCTCATTTGAGCATTTCATCAAACAGATTGATCATATTACATAACACTTGCATTTTATACATAAATCACGTAGAGACAAATTAGATTACATGAAGGGAACTATACATATGCATAAGGTAATTTAGAATCCTACCTTAATACTCTTAATAAATACAAATCATCAACATTTTCTCATTCAGACAATTTATCAAACACTTAGACTACACTTCACCAAATATATAGACTAAGGTAGTTACAACATGTATTTTAGTAAATCCTTATACAAAGAGGTCAGCATACATATGACAACAATGAATCCTAGATTAGTAGGCATAGCAAATGCAAATCATGTTTACATGTTCATTCAAACATTTCAACAAACACATAGGGTGCACATTTATTCAACATAGTTCATACATGTTAATACATTGAAATTGACGTGTCTAAGACGATATGGTAGCAATCAAGTCAGACATAAATCATTAGCTGACATTGAAGGCATTGAAAACCATAACCTAAACGTTTATAGTCCGTACCTTTCGTTGGAATACTCATTTCAAACTCGGTTCGAATCCTACGTTCCCGAAAATGGAATAACGGGTACCTAAATCACGAAATCTGTGAGCTACATTGACAAACAACTATTTTAGATCTTAACTACGGCATTAGGGTTTGGATTTCTTACCCAAATCATAGTTGAAATATGTTGAGTAGTGTAGCAGAGAGGCGAATCAGTGTGTGGAGTTGTGGGATAGAATCCCAATAAGGATCTCCAAGAATCCTTCTTCATTCCTTCCTCTTTCTCTCGTTTTCTCTCTCTCTCTCTCTCTCTCTCTCTCTCTCTCTCTCCCTTAGAGTTTTTAGGAAATTCATATGAGGGAGAGAAGGGTGGTTTAAGGGCTTTATATAGGTCTAGAACTGATGCAAATGGCCCCTGGGCCATGGTATACCTGATTTACATCTAAAGGGCGACTGTTTCTGACGAATTGGGTCCATCGGGAGGTCCATTACTCACCTACGTCACAGAGTAAGTTCCTGGATAATGTATCTATGCCAAGACGTGATTTCGATGTGTTTGGATAGGCCGATCGGCCGTGAAGGACCTGCGTCAAATCAATGGTCGAACTTGCTCGATCGGGGCCATGAGTATACGGATATGTGTAGGGAAATTTCTTTTTTCCCTGGGTGAAGTTTGTTAAAAAACTGACGGTCTGAAATCTTCAATTTTGCCTGTGAGTGAATGGCCCAATTCACTTAAGTTTCAATACATTTTCTAAATATATTCGCATTTCTCACACACTTTACTCAGGGCTCAAGTTATGCATTTCTAGACACTATTTGGGCTCGATTCCCATGATGGTTGTCAAGCCTAATAAGACGGACATATCCCTATAGTTTCGCGGTCATCAGACTTTCGACATGTGGTCCAGGTCCGATATGGAGTTTCAATGCGCTCCTGAGAGCAACTTGGTTCTGGGATTTTTCCCAGGTTTTTAAGTAGTGTTGAGTTAGCGATTTTGATGGTTTTGGGTCTTGCCATTTGTATAAATAGTGGTTCAGCTAAATCCATCGATTAATTTAGTTTAGTACTTAATTAATTTTTATCTAAACTTCTACAGGGTACGGTCTTTAGGTATTTCTGCCAGAGGTGGTACTCGGGTCTTTAAATGGATTTTTTCGAGACGTTACAGTTTGTGCATCAAAGTCCCAAACCAATACAGAGGATTAAAGAATAAAATAGAAATAAATATCTATTATTATTACAACATTCACTACATGTATAGAAAATAAATTACAATCATTCACAATAAATGCTGAAAATAAATTACAACATTCACACACTTAAGCACATTCAACCATCCACCATAACTCCAGTAATTATAGTGGTTCGGTTGCGTGGACACCAACTGTTAGAAAATAGCCACATAAAAACTCCACTCCCAATATCCTCACCCATGGGATATTGGCGTTCACTATGAAATAGGTTTTTCAAGGTTCACCCAAAACCTTCACAATTTTGTTTTCAAAGGGCTACCACAATTAAAAACCCCACTCATTGAGATTTTCTGGCTATCTCAGTCAAAACCAAAAATGAAAGATTTTTTGGCAAACTTACAAACCAAATACAGAAAATTGAAATGTACTTATCTGAGGATTCTTCTTCTGATGAAGCCTAGTAGAACCAATTCGATGTAGATGTTCAATGTCCAAACTCACATATGAAAGAGTTCTTAGGTCTAAATGATTTATTGATTAAATTAACCCGGGCTAGCTTGATTTGATTTTGATCTCAAAAAGGGTAAAATCAATATTCCCTTTTCAAAAGAAATGGAATTGAATAGAGAACACAAAATCAAATGCAAAAAAAAACTAATAAAAGAATCTTAAATACTAACCAATTAGCTTCTTAAACGTGGGGACAAGTTTTCTCAAAGTTGTGACTTGAATATCTTGGAATGAATTGAAAAACTCTGAAAATCGTCCTCAATTTATAGGCAAAAATATTGTTCACTCGACTGGCCCAGTGGTCAGTTCGACTGGTCGAAGGACTAACAACAATTCAAAATTTTGGGCGTGATAAGATAAGATCATTACTCGAAAATGTTGCTGGACTTTGAATCGAGCACTGTTCACTCGACTGGTCGAGCAGTCTCCAGGACTGGTCGAGGGTCCAACAGAAATTCTAAAAACTCACAACAAACCTTGGATTGGTTGAGAAAATTCTTAGACTGGTCGAGCCAGTACTTGGACTAGTCGAACCATGACTAGGACTAGTCGAAATATGACCTATAAAATTATTAAATGACCTATGATATAAATGTATTCTATGACCTATCCTAAGGTCAATCTAAGGTTAAACAAACCTTATTTGTGAGATGGAATCATAACATATCATTCTCTTGATATAGTTGAAGCTTGAAGACTTGTTCTAATACTTGAACATCTTGATGTAGTTGAAGCTTGAAGACTTGATCTAGTATTTGAACTTCTTGATGTAGTTAAAGCTTGAATCTCATGATCTTGAATGTAGGTAAAGATGACATGAAGTTGATCTTACAGAACAGTTACACAAGATATAGATTCCAAGAGGTTTTGGCAGTATAAAATTTGACAAACCTAGGAGCTAGATAAGATAGCATTTACAATTTCACCATTTGTCTAATTTGTGACAAAACCGAATAAATAATATTATACATAATACGCACAGTAAAGAATCATGCATCATACATGCACAATAAAGAATCATGCACCAGTTAAAAACTGGTCAGCAAAAAGCAGCAAACCAATACTCCTCCTTAATACATTACTCCATAGAATCCAAGAGGAGAAGATTGCTACCTAACCACTTCTCCACATTTTTAACATCCACTCTATAGAATCCAATATCATTATGAAATAGGCATATTAACAAAAATTCTCCCCCTTTTTGTCACAATATGACAAAGGAAAGAACCTATAAATGATGATGGAAAAAAAAGTAATGAGTAATGAGAGTAAGAAGTTCAAGATAACATAAATATTGTTAAGATAACCATTCAAACATGTTCATAATAACAAGAAAACATGTCCAAACATATAGAGTTAAGAGAAATTCAAGTTTAAAAGTTATTACAAATCAAAGATTCAACACCAATCTAAACCTGAGGAAGGAGCATGTATGGAAGGATCTATTTGATGTAGTCCCTTGTTAATGCACCTAAGATATTGACGCATATATTTAAATTGAGTTTCTTGGGACACATGCATACCGTTTACCTTTTTCTCAAGGGAACGCAAACGTTCATCAAAATTAAATGGCTAAAAGTCAGGATCCGCTATAGAGTCTGATTCAATCTCATCAAATATGTCATCCATATTGACATCATCTGGAGGCAAAGCATCCTCCTCTTCATTTACTTCAGCTGCTCCACCAGCACCCACATTAACTTGGCCTGGAGCCAACCTCAAATTCATCTTATTAATGTTCGAGTTGCTGAAGGGAAGATGGTGAATGGGAGCTTCTCCAACAGGCATAACCACTAGACTGTGGGTGGCTAAGATAGTCATAAGATAGGCAAATGGTATATCACTATGACCTGGATAGAGACTGAACTAAATCATGATGTAACAGATAAGGGATGAAAGACATACAGAAACACCAGTAACAATAGAGTGTAGAATGCGGACCATGAAAGTAGTGAGCTCAGTTTTGTTATCAGATCTAGTATAGACATTAGAAATAAAAATCTGATGAAGAACCCTGTATCTGGATAACATAAACTTAGAAGCGAGCGCATTCCCATAACTCCATTTCGCATTCATGTTGCATAGAACTCTAGTGAGCAATCTTTTCTCAGATTCAGACAGTTTTGCTATAAGAGTATTAATGGGAATATTGTCATCATTAGCTGGAAGGTCCATTAATCTAGAAATTAGGTGACGGTCCACATCAATTGGACCTTCTCTATTAGTAATTGTAAACGTAAGATTCTTAGAAGAGAAGTGTAACGCCTTGAATTTTGAGGGTCGAGCACAAGCTCTACTCCCGAGATCCAACACATCACTTATGCAACATGGATAATGATGTTCAGATTTCGTTCATATTAATGAGTTAAACATGAGTAGGATTATACCAAAACAACATATCATACTCTCGATACAATTAAATTAAGCAAGCGGAAGTCTGAAGCATATATTTTTAAGTATATACGTGTTTCACAAACTCTGGAGTATGATTATGTTACCGGGCTGAATATACACATGTACTATCTCAAAATATACAAAATATCAAAATGTAAAGTGTTTGACTAATTCATATATCCCAGTAATCTCATCAAATCAGCACGAGGTCTATATAGACCCCCCTAAGAGCTGGCAGTAGGAGAACTTCTCCTCTTCGTCCATGAAGTCCGGCTCTATTGTTGTCACCTGCACCTAAGCCATAGTCTGGTTAGTGTTTTAAAATACTGTCCCAGGGTGGGAGTGAGTGCTCAACTCAGTGGTACTATAAGGCAAAGGTTAACATGTTATCAAGTCAATTAAGTAGTAATGATAAAGCAATATAACAATCACTTCTTAACTACTCTTGTTAATGCAAGAATGGAGTGCAGGAATGATGCATGCCCTCACACAAAGCTCCCTCACAAGCGACTCCGACAACCAAGTTCGTGCATGACAACCTCCTTAAAGTGCAACTTCCTCGCCAAAGCACATGCAATGCCGTGCATGGTCGTGTTAGCCAAGTTCTTAATTAAGCTTATTCATACAGCAGGTTCAGGAAGCTAAGGTACCTCCCTTTATATCATTACCCCAAATGAATGATCCATCTAGGGTGGTCAATCCTAGTTAACCACATACGATAGGCAAGTTATAGGGCATCACCCCTAATGAAATAGCAGTCGATAGGCAAATTTAAAAGTTTATACTCGCGGTCATTACGGGAAGGCTCGTCACCTTAATATAGGCTGACAGCTCGAACACGGTGTCCCATACCACTATGCCTAACTCACGAGTTTAGGTTACTCATTGGTCACTACGGGGAGGCTCGTCACCCCAGCGTAGGCCGATAGCTCGACCACGGTGTCCCATACCACGATACCTGGCTCATGAGTCTTAGTGGATCGTGGTACCATGGTTGAAACGGGCTTTTACATTATTAAGTGGTGAAATTGCGGTGAAGACCGCTTTAGTTGAAGTCGGGATATGTCAATATATCCTAGAGGGGGGTGAATAGGATTTTTAAAAGTTTTTTTGACATATTTAAAATCCTATTACACTAATCCTAACAACAGACATATATTAGGATAACTCAAGCATTACTCTACTGGCTTCCAAGCCAGGTAGAGGATCTAATCATAAACTATAAGCAATATGCAAACTAGCTTATGATGGATATGATTGTGTAGGTGTGTGTGGTGTGATCTAATATCCAGATGTGAAAATATTAAAGCAAATCACACAATCATAAGAATAACAATCTCAAACACAGTCATTTTATAGTGGTTCGACAATAAGTCTACTCCACTCCCGATAACTACACTCAACCCTTGAGTGTACCAGATTTCACTAAGGAGGTTTCATAGCGGTTCACCTCAAACCTAAGGTTTTAAATCAGGTTCACCTTCAACCTTTACAACCTACACTGAGGCTGACTGTTTATGCTCTTATGAGTAAGGGTCAACACAACGCACCCACTTTTAGGCACACTGGCCAAGGATCTTCAATAAGACCCTACTGGAGGTTTTTACATGGTTCACCTCAAACCCAAGGTTTTATGCAGTTTACCTCAAACCCAGAGTTTTACTAGTTCACTCCTAACCAGATGTTATGCTCTCCACAGAGTAAGGGTCCACATAATGCACCCACCACGTACACTCTCGCCGGAGGCCTCCTTGAGGGCTTCAAAGGGTGAGAACCACTTAAGACCCAATCCTACAAAGGAATGATCACAAGTGTCCTCTTGGACTCTCGATACTTACAAATAAGTTGATGAGTCCCGTTTAGCGCAATGTCGAAGATCTCATCCTCCTTATTGATAAAGAGTCTTCTACTCCCTTGATCTGCAACACAAGATAATATACAAATACTTAGCTTCGGGTTGGGTCAAGGTCAAGATGGAATCCTACTCTAAAATATTTTCCTATTAGGAAGATAGAGAGATTCCAATCTTATGCATTTAAGGCATCCCAGCTTAATGATTTGCCATTAAGGTAGTAGCTAGAGGATCCTTGAATGTGGAAGTTCATTCCCCAATCCACTCTATTGAATATCAATGGCAAGGGTGGATTGGAGGATGAACTTTTTGAAGAGAAAGGGCTTTGGGTATATGATCTAAGGTTAAACACTCAAAAGCTTTCTCTTCTTTCTCTCACAACAATAAAAGACAAGTCCTCTATATATAGGCAAAAAGTTCCAACGAATATAAAACGGTCATATTTATGACAAATTTCGATATCATCGAGCGTATACTCTCGATAGCATCGATGGTCTGCTCAATGACTCGAACTCAATGTCATACGCTTTTAAAACTTTTACCAATTGGTCAATGAATCGAAACTATTGTCGATGTCATCGGATTTCGAACTCCGATTCCATCGATGACAGGTTTGATCCATCGACACTTGAAAAATGAGAGAAATTTGACTTTAAAATATTTCAGGATTTCATGAATGATCGGGGAACCATCGAGATCATTAGAATTTGAATGTCGATGATATCGAGATCAGAGTTGAGGCATCGATAAATCCAATGGATTTTTCTTTAGCTTGCTGGACGGTTTATGATCTTGTTCGATGCAATCGACTTGGTGTCAATATCATCGATATTTGAATATCAATTCTATCAAAGGGCCCCTGATCATAGTTAAAAATAACCTGAAATATCTGTTGTAAGATATGCACGCCCTCGATCGATATCATCGATGGACTTCCGATATTATCGATATTTGATTGCAGAACAAATCAGAAGAGCATTGATATATCGAAGGATTTTGAAATTTTCATTAAAAAACAGGGATGCCAAAAATCTGCCTGCTGATCTTATCGAGCCACTTTCGATGGGCTCGATATTTGTATATCGATGATATATTGATATCATCAATATACAAATCCAGATGAGTATTTCGTTGCTGGACACTTTTAGCCCTTATATCGATAGGTGCATCGATAGATCGATAATCCGTCCAGATGAATATTTAGTTGCTGGATACTTTTGGTCCTCATATCGATAATATCGTTAAGGTATTGAGGATATCGACAGAGCAAGTTGATCATATCGAGGGTGTTTCGATAAAATTGACAAGGCAAGAAAAACTTAGAGATTTTTCTATTTTGAAAAAAGGTCTCTCACCTTAAAACCCTATGATTTCTAACTTATTTTTAAGGATTTTATTCACCTAGTGTTTTGGGTCATAGGATGTGAGGCTTTAGGTTTACCTGTGGTGAGGTTGCACACATCCGATTGAGGCATATGCTTGAATTGATCTTCCTATTAGACTCTATAGACAATCTGACTCAACACTCACGTAACTTGACAAACCAGGGCACTTTCAATCTCCCCCTTTGTCAATTACGTGACAAAATCCCCGAAACACCCTAAAACACTCTAAACAAACATATCCTAAATTGTGTGTACATGCTTTTACACAATTTTACAATTTCTATCCCATGTACACAACCAGTAGCTGCTCCCCCTTTCTCGTAAACTCCCCCTTACTTGATGCAGTTGCTTCCCCTAACACCTGCAACAACATCTAACAGATACACAAATTTCCATTCAGGGTATTTGTAAATGTTCTCCCCCTTTTTGTCAGTCATTGACAAAGATAGATCAAGTGATATTGACTGAAGAGTGAATTACTTGGGAGAACCGTCCAGGCAGAAGTAGAACAATTGATGTATAATAGTTAGCTCAAATTAAGCGGACATCAATTTCAGAATTTATGAATGCATAGCAGATGGAATATTCGTTAGAGGTATCACATGCATTCCAGAACTTGATAAACCAGGGGAGTTCAAAACAGAAATATGGCATTAAAGATATGAATTCTACTCAACCATATTCATAAGAAAATTAAAATATCCAACTATATACTGTCACAGACAGCAGTAGATTTAAAAATTATCCCAACTAAACCAAACAATAAAAAAAACAAGTCCTTCCATCGACATCTACAAAAATGTCAGAATCTCTAGAGTGGTTAGTTATCACATACGCTCATAAAGACGTAGAATATTAAAAAAGATACTAATATTCGTACGCAGAAATATGAGTGGAGTGTATGTGATAGTGTGCAGTGACCATCATCATGGTGCGGAGTGTGATGGTGCAGTGTCATCCCGTCAACACATCATCAAATCTACCAGCTATTGTACAGACTGCTGCACTTTGTGGACGATTCGCTCCAAGACTGTCAGCCGCTCATGCACAGAATGGATATCTCTCTGGATTGCCCTGATTCTGTCCAGCTTATATCATTTGACCTGTCCAGGCGTTGATGCGGATGGGGCTGGATCGGGTCTGGAGGATTCCTCTCCTACGATCTCTGTTTCCTCAGCATGAGACGCACCAGCTTCTGTTCCCCCTTCTTGGATGCCTTCTTCTTCATCTTCAGTATACTCATGAAACCTCAAGTCCATTTTGCAAATGTTCTTTATATTGAAGACTTGAGGTGGGAGTACTGGGTTAGTGGTCGATGGGAAACTGATGGTATTACATATTCTGTTGATGATCCAAGGATATGGGAGGTAAAGATCGTTGGAGGTATGAATAGCATTTACCAACTGACTGACGAGTTGAGTTGGAAGGCACATCCTTGTCCCATTTGCAACAGAATAAACTATCATGACCATGAGTCCAGTGAGATCGGATCCGTTGGTGCTTCTTGGATATACATTTGTGGTGAATATACCATGTAAAATTCGAAATCGGGGTTCCATGAATCTAGCTTTTAGCGCATTTCCTTTATGCCACGAGATGTCTTGACCATTGCATAGATACTTGGTTACCATGGATCGAACATCAGGATGGTCGAGATCCATTTCTAGAAGGCCTTCTGGTGCCATCTGTAGATTGAGAGTGTTGACTATTGTAACAGGGGTGATTAACACCTTATCGCCATCCAGATTGACCACGAATGAGGGAGGATCAGATACGGGAGACACGCGGACAAGAAGCTGTGTGTTAATTCAAGTTGACATGGCCCCCCAAAGTCTAGGACGGGCAACCAACCGATTGTGGCTAATAAAGGTTCCAGATTGTAAGGTGCTAAGAAACTCCTGTCAACTATTCTTTCATGGATCAGTTTTCTGCCGGTGTATTTTGTTGGGCGTTGACAAGCCGGAGGAGGTCCCAGTTGGGGAGGTGTAGGAAATTCTGTCTGGGACCCACCACGTGGAGTTTGTCTTGTTCTTTGCCGTGTGGGGATCCCATTTTCCGGGGCCCTCGCCCTGCCTTTCAAGGCGAGTACCTTTTATCGGGTGGCTATTGAAGATTCCCCAGGGTCGAATGCTACCCCTTTATCCTTTCCCATGTGAACAGATAGAGTCTTGAACGATTTGAGAAAGACGACAAAAAAAACCTGACAAAAATGACAAATACCCAAAAGAGGTGGACTCTTGATGTGTTAGAGGGGTAATACCGGATTTGTGTAACGACTTGGGTAGTTCGACGTGGCACCAACTGATTTGGTCAAGAGGATTGAGCAGAGAAGGTGACAGTGAAACCCTTGAGAAAATAAACCCCCTTTTTCGTTTCGCTGACTTTTATCGGGCAACATCTGTTGATATAATCGACCACTGTTTCAATAATATCGAGAGGTTACTGGTCGAACTTTCACACTCATCGAACTTTCGACGTGCGGTCCAGGTCCGATACAGAGTTTCAATGTACTCCCAAGAGCGACGGGCTTATGGGATTTCTCTTATGTTTTCAAGTACTGTTGAGTTAGTGACTTTGAAGGTTTTGGGTCTTGACATTTGCGTAAATGGTGGTTTGAGCTAAATCCACCAATTAATTTAGTTTAGTAGTTAATTAATTTTTTGCCTAAATTTCTACAGAACACGATCCTTAGGATTTTTTGCCTAAGGTGGTACTCTGGTCTTTGTATGGATTTTTCTGAGACGTTACAAGAAGTCAGTTATGCAAGCATATATGGCTTGCGCAATGGAACGGTATACCGGACCGCACCAATGTAAAATGTTATCCCATCCTACAAATTGAAGGAGTGGAAGAATACCAAAAGATGCCAAATGATCAGTGTTAACTATCCGTTCAACTATCACGTTGCGTAAGTGAATATCCTACACATACTCATGATCTTCTTCACGTGACCGAAGATGACGCACCATGATAGGAGCGGAATGAGAGGAAGAGGGACCATGAGATCCTTTCTTCTTATTTCTACTCTTCACTACAGCAAGAAAAATAAGGAATATAAGGAATGCAAGAGAGGAAAGAAGAGTTTCAAGAAAATTAGATTTTTAGTTAGAAAACCCCACAAACCACCATAAACCTTGAAATAAAAAACAAAATCAAGGAGATGGAAGATCAAAGAACCTAAATATACAAGGAAATTGAAAATGAAGCACTAACAGAAAAGGAATCGAAGATGGGTTTGACCGGTCATGGTAGGGCTTGTTGGAGAAGAAGAACCAAGTGAAGAAAAATTGTTTTCCCCAAATAAAAGGCAAAACCTGAGTTTCATGACTGGTTGTGTACATACTCGACCGATCGAGCCACGACTGGTCGAGTGTGTACTTGACTGGTCATGCACCACTGAAAATATGCAATTTTGCATCTATTTGAATTTAAAAAAATTTCAAAATAATAAATATATACACTATGATACAAATAGGCATAAATCATCAGTTCATATTGCACGTACCAAGATCAAATTTCAATTTTGTAAACCTATTTTTGTCAAGCGGTTTTGTGAATATATCTGCAAGTTGATTCTCGGTCTGAATATATTCAAATGAAATTATCTTGTCTTCCACCAGGTCACGAATATAATGATATCTAATGTCAAAATGCTTGGTTCATGAATGATGAATTGGATTTTTAGAAATATTAATTGTGCTTGATTTGTCATAATATAAAACTATGGATTCTTGCACAATTCCGTAATCGCTTTGCATTCTCTTCATCCACACAAGCTGAGTGCATGCATTACCAGCAACAATATATTCAGCCTCAGCTGTGGAGAGAGATACGGAACTTTATTTCTTACTTAGCCAAGAAACCAAATAGTTTCTGACATAGAAACAACCACCGTAAGTCGATTTACGATCATCAATGTTACCAGCCCAATCAGCATCTGTGTAACCAACTAATTGCACACTAGTATCATGTGGATATCAGAGACAAAGATTAGCTGAACTAGTGGCATATCGCAAAATGCGCTTAACAGCAATCAAATGAGACTCTTTAGAGTCAGATTGATATCTAGCACAAATTCCTATGCTAAAAGCAATATCAGGTCAGCTCGCAGTTAAATAAAGTAAACTACCTATTATACTGCGATACAACTTAGGATCCACACTCTTACCTGTTGAATACTTAGAGAGTTTTAGAGTAGTACTCATTGGAGTATAAAAAATTTTCCCACTCTCAAATCTGAACTTTTTAACTAAGTTCAAAGCATATTTGGTTTGAGAGATAAAGAAACCATGAGGGAGCTATTTGACTTTTAACCCTAGGAAATAGTTTAGTTCTCCAACCATGCTCATTTTAAATTTAGATTTCATAAGATCTACAAATTCAACAGTCATGTTAGTACAAGTAGATCCATAGATAATGTCATCAACATAGACTTGTACTATTAGTATATGATCATTATGTTTCTTTACAAATAGTGTCTTATCAACACTCCCCATTATAAAGTTATGACTTAGTAGAAACTTAGTCAACTTTCGTACCATGCCCTGGGAGCTTGTTTCAAACCATAAAGTGCCTTTTTCAGGCGATAGACATGATTAGCATGCTTAGGGTCTTCAAAACCCTTTGGTTGTTCAACATACACTTCTTCATGCAAATCGCCATTTAAGAACGCACTCTTTATATCCATTTGGTATATTTTGAATTTTTAAAATCATGCAATGAATATAAATAGTCTGATTGATTCAAGACGAGCTACTGGGGCAAAGGTCTCATCATAATCGATGCCTTCAATTTGATTGTACCCTTGTACAACCAGCCTAGCCTTGTTTCTAACAATATTACCAAGTTCATCAGACTTATTTTTGAAAATCCATTTTGTTCCGATAATGTGTTTATCTTTTGGTCTTGGAACTAAGTACCAAACATAATTTCTAACAAACTAATTGAGCTCTTCTTGCATTGCTACAATCCAGTTTTTGTCACTAAGGGCTTCTTTTACATTAGTCGGTTTTATCTGAGATGTAAAGCACACGTAGTTGCATATATCTTCTAGTTGTTTACGAGTGCGCACACCAGTGAGAGGGTTTCCAAGGATTTGATTAGATGGATGATCTTTAACTGTTCACAGTTCAGTATTATTTTGATTAGATGAAGAGTTTGATTTATCAAATAAAAGGACTTCATCATTTTCTGAAATTGAGATAGGTGTATTCAAGTGATCATCTATAAACACATTAATGGATTCTTGAATTACACCAGTCCTCTTGTTAAGAACCTTATACAGTCAATTATCCATGTAAGGCTCGTATCCTAGCCCGTATCATTCCGTAGGCTTCCGCAGTCCTCCCGATCGAATTCCGGCAACCTGTGACTTGTAACCGGCATTTGCGCGCGACCCCGAGTCACACGTTGTCAACTCAAGTTGACTCAACATGAGACTTGTACCCAAGTGACCGCGTTGTCACCGCGGTTCCGATGCTGCGTCTCGCGCGCCATGGCGATACCCAGGCTAGGAGATGTGGGCCCATGTTCAGTTCGAGGAAAACACCTTACATTGTAAAACCCAAGAGAATCTCAACCCTAATGTCACCTCAATCAATCAATCAATCCCATCAAGGGTCAAGTACAAGTCAAGTACACTCATCACTCAATACATCACTCAACCCATCACAACCCCTACCCCTCTTACACAACAACTCCAAAAGTCAACAAAACTCTTGCACAACCCATCCCTCTCTCCCATCCATCACTCCATCCCATCTCTCTCTCTCTCCTTACAAACCACTCTCTCTCATTTCTCAAACCCATCTCCCAAGCAACCCTAAGCTCCTACGTATGAACCTCCCAAGCTCTCATGGAGAAGCTCTAGTGTGGCTCACTTCCTACCCTCTCATCTCTCATCTCAACCATCAAAATTTCATCATCTTCCATTAAAGAAGAAACCGAGAAGCCAAGGAAGCCATGGGAGCAAGAAGAAGACGATGGTGATCTTTATTTTTTTTGTAATTTAAGGGCCCACATTTGGTGGGACCCATCTTGATGTATGCAATGTATAGGGAGGGCCCATAGTGGCGGGGTCCCTCCCCTCCTCACACTCTCTCTCTACTTCTCTCTCTCTCTCTATCTTCTTTTATCTATGATGGCCCACCATGATGTATGCCTTGATCCACACCATCCGCACTGTCTAAATGGCTGGACAATGGGACTTCACTGTGATGTGTGTGTTGAGCGTCTTCACCATCCAAGGTCTGGACGTGGGACCCACATAATGCATGTGTTGTATAAACAATGATTATACCATATGTGGGGCCCACCCTTCATGTGTTACACGTGTAGGTGGTGGGATCCACCGATGTATGGATTTAAATCCACACGTTCGTCCAGACGCTGGACCTCCTTCAAAATAATAAAAATATAATTTTATATTACATAACATTATATATATATGTGGTGGGCCCTACGTGGGACCCACCTATCTAGAAAGTGGAATGGCTGGTTTACCACCTCACCAACTATACAACTAATGTACTGGTGTCAGCCAGTACGTCTAATCTGACAGTCTGATATCCAGACCGTTCGTCCATTTAATTGGTGGGCCACGCGTGTAGACCCCACCATGACATATGGGTTGTATTTGGGCCATCCAGCAGTGCTGGACGTGGCCCACCTTGACGTAATATGTTCAACTGTCCACCTGTTTTGCATCCAACCGTCCATTTGGAAAGCGGGTCCCATGCAGCAAGCTACTGCTGCTGCTTCCCTTGACTCTAGCAAGTTCTGTGGGGTCCCTGATGTATTTATTATATCCACATCATCTATCCTTAGACGTGGTCGTGGACCCCACCTTTGATGTGCTTGTTTCATCAGTTCATCCATTTGATGGTGGGACACCACCTTAATGTATGTGTTTCAGCCGCACCGTCCATCTATTTCTAGAAGAGTGGGGTCCACCTTGATGACGAGTAGTATTTGTACTGTCCACATGGGACGTGGGCCCCATGTAATGTACGTGTTGTATTTACTCCATCCATCTGTGATAGGCAGTTTGGACTGTGTTGTGCTGCCCCACCAAGATGTATTTGTTCATCCACACTGTCCATATGATCTGGACGGTGCTGGACGTGTTTGGACAGTGATGAGGACTCCACCATGATGTATGTATTTTATGTCCATGCTGTCCTTCTGCTGGTCTCACCTTGATGGATGTGATTTATCCACACCACCCGGCCATGTGATAGGGCCCACCTGTAATGTATATTTGAGGCCCACCTATAATGTATATTTAAGGCCCACTCATTGTATATGAGGCCCATCGGTGCAGCCCATTGATGCGGCCCACTTGATGTTATGAGACCAATTGGTGCAACCCATTGATGTGGCCCACTTGACGTTATGAGACCCATTGGTGTGGCCCATTGATGCGGCCTACTTGATGTGATGAGGCCCTTGAGCAGGGCCCACCTACTATGTATATTAAGCCCATGTACAGGGCCCAGCTGTTATGCATTTATGGCCCTTTTTGGTGTGGCCCATTGAGTTGTATTTGAGTTAAATTCCGATTGTCAATTTTGATTTCGATTGTTGAGGCGATTTCGATTCCAATTGTCGAGGCCAATTGTTGAGGTTGATTCCGATTGTTGAGGCTGATTCCGATTATCAATTCTGATTCCAATTGTTGAGGCTGATTCCAATTGTCGATTCCAATTTCGATTGTCGAGGCCGATTGTTGAGGCCATTTTCGATTCCGATTTGGATTGTCCAGGCCAATTTTGATTGTCGATACTGATTCTAATTATCGAGGCTAATTACGAGGCCAATTTTGATTGTTAAGGCCGATTGTCGAGGTCGATTCTGATTCGGATTGTCGAGGCCAATTCTGATTGTCGATTTTGATTCCGATTATCGAGGTCGATTATTGAGGCCAATTCTAATTTCGATTGTTGAGGCCGATTTCGATTGTCGATTTTGATTCCAATTGTCAAGGCCTTGTTGAGGCCAATTCTAAATCTGATTGTTGAGACCGATTTCGATTGTCAATACCGATTCTGATTGTCGAGGCTGATTGTTGAGGCTGATTCCGATTACGATTCCGATTGTTGAGGCCGATTCCGATTCTGATTGTCGAGGCCGATTGTTGAGGCCGATTCTAATTCCAATTGTTGAGGCCAATTGTTGAGGTCGATTCTGATTCTAATTTTCGAGGCCGATTCCGATTGTCGATACCGATTCTGATTGTCGAGGCCGATTGTTGAGGCTGATTTCAATTCCGATTGTCGCTACCGATTTCGATTATTGAGGCCCAATGAGATGCATATGCGATCCATATTTGAGGCCCATTGTGATGTGTATTCGGCCCGTGTTTGAGGTCTAATGTGATATATATGCAGCCCGTATTTAAGGCCCATTGTGATGTGGATTCAGCCCGTGTTTGAGGCCCAATGTAATGTATATACGGCCCGTTGTGATGTGTATTCAGCCCGTGTTTAAGGCCCAATGTGATGTATATGAGGGCTATGTGATGAGGCCCATTGTGATACATTTTAGGGCCAGACGATGGAGCTCATTGTGGTGTATGTTAGGCCCATGTGAAAGGCCCATCATGATGTGTATTAAGCTCTTGAGTGAGGCCTATGGTGTTGTATATTTGGCCCTTGTGTGAGGCCATGGGTGCACTTTATGTTAGGCTCTATATGGGCCATTCCTTGGGGGCAATGTTGGTTAAATGTCCACATTGTTGAGGTCGATTGTCGATGCCGGTTATTGATACCGATTATGAGCATATGACAGCATAACATCATGATACATGCCCATATGCATCATCTATATGTTTGTTATGAGATATGATTGACCATTGCATATGCCATAGTGCCGGTTGTTTACGGGAACCTTTGATAGGCGGAGTTGCCCCATATAAGCATGCGGTATGCGTAGGTTTGATGCATGACTAGATGGTATGACTCATGTATCTTGCATTTTATGAAATGACTACCTTACGCCCTAGTGACATTAGGGCCGTAGCCTCCATAGGCATATTTTGGATGGCCAGATGGGACAACAGAAATCTGTTCTATATAGGGTACTATAGATATCCCTGGGTAAAAGTCTCAGAACCCTCTTGGTTTTAGAGGTTGTCCAACATCTAGACCGAGTGGATGCATGAGCACATGAGGGCCGTATACCGTTAGGCCGCGCCTCCCACTAAGCCGTGGTCGGTTGGAAGGGGGTACAGCCTTACCTACCCGAGAGGAGGGGGCAATGCTAGGCTGAGTCTGACTAGCTTGAGGAATGAGTTCACTATCGACGAGAAGGGCCCGATATTGGTAGACGGATAGTGAGATCTCTTTCACCTACCTTGTTGTACGTGATGGGGCGGCAATCTATTTTGGAGTGTAATAGACCCCGGTGATTCCTCAGAGAGGAACCATGATGATATGTGGACTTATTGAGCAAGAATTGTATACTCATTCATTCATTCACTATCCACTTGGGCTGGTGGTGCGTAACTATTTGTTACATGTACCTTCGCATGACCAAGATTTTGGTTGGGCAAGCGACTAACTTAAAACTAGGAGTTTATCACATTGAGTCTGACTATCCAAATTTAGGTATGAGACTGGTTTAGATAGAAGTACCTTGTGATGAACCCCTTAGCTTGCAATACTACGTACTATCATCTCGACCTCACACTCCAGCTTGGTCATTTCATTCGCATCGCGTATTGAATCTGCATACATATGGCATTTTAGATTGTTATGTTTTCTATACTTATATGGCCTAGACAGACTTAACAGGATTTACATATTGCATTATACCCTCGGCATCTGATATTTGGTTCTCTATGACTCCTCATTTGTATAGCGGATCTGTATTGCGTCCTCTGATATTGCATGACTCATGGACTTGTCAGTATTTTCACTTACTCTGTTATCGTATGATTTATGATCTTGCCAATATTTCTGACATTGTATGATTATGACATTATATTGAATACTTGTCACTTATCTTGTGCACACACTTACACCACCCTTTAAGCTTTCTATAAGCTTATGCACAATAGATGCATGCATGTGATGTTAGGTTGCAGCAACATTGAGCTTGGAGCATGCAGCGGTCTTCTGGGGCTTTGATTTTTGACATATGTATTTTTCATTTTAGCATTGTATTTAAATGTTTATATCAGTGGATATGTGATGATGATGTTGCCTTTGTGATTTGGGCAAACTTGTGGTTATGCTTATTACGAGTTAAATGTACATTAAAAAAACCTCCTTGTAGGATCCCAGGATGAATCTGGCGTATGGACGGTGGGAACTGAGAATGGGGTACTATGGAGGCTGTCGGCACTGGATTCGACGATCGAGAATTTTGTGAGCCGGTTTCCGAGTTCGGGGGGTGACAGAAGTTGGTATCAGAGCATAACTTGGGAATACTTGAGGATAACATCATATATTTGTTGATAGCTACACTACACTGTGTGACTGTTGAGAACTTAGAATGGTTAGATCCCCGAGTTCGAATAACTTAGAGATTTTCTGATATAGCTCACTTCCGTTAAGATTGTGAGGCTGCATAGTATTCCAATTTCGATCATTTTCAATCTAAGATCCAAGGTTTAGTGGGATCATCATAGTGCTGATGACGCGTCTTGGGAGAAAGAGGCTGAGATTTGTGGGCGTTGGCCCATCTTTTAGGTGTTTGATTATGTTGGTATGTTGTGTTTTGATTATATCTATAGCAATGCGATATCCCTCCCTTAGTGAGTTCTGTATTGGTTGTTTTGTGGTTTAAATTTCGAGGACGAAATTTTTATTAGGAGGGGAGAGTTATTTTCAAACTTGGTATTATGATCACTACGGATCTTAGTGACTTGTGATTCTTTTTTAGTTTGGATACGTTTAAGTACCCTTTTTTACTTCATCGAGAGTTTCTGATTTCTCTCTTAAGAAGACTAACCAAGTATACCTACTAAAGTCATATACAATCAATAGAATATACTTCTTGCCACCTCGACTCTCTGTTCTAGTTAGTCCAATGAGAACCATGTGGAGAACTTCGAGTGGTTTAGATATGGCTTTGGAGTTCACCTTTTTGTGAGCACTCCTGGTTTGTTTACCAATCTGGCACTTGCCACATATTTTATCTACTTTCTTTACTTTGGGTAGACCTCTTACCAATTCCCTTTTGCTCAATCTATACAAGTTGCGGTAGTGTACATGTCTTAAGCGCTTATGCCATAATTCGGTCTCATCAGTTTGGATCATGTAACACGATAGTTTAGATGAGCTTGAATCACTAACAATGTAGTAGTTCTCAGAAGTTCTCCGACTAGTTAATATTACAGAACCATTCTTATTTAAAATTTCACACCCTTGATTGGTAAATTTTATACTATGATTATTATCGCATATTTGAGAGATGCTTAATAGATTATGTTTTAAACCTTCTACATATAAAACATTCTCAAATAGAGGGAGGTTAAAGAGTTGAACCGTACCTTGACTAACAATTCTGCAGTTGCTACCATCATTGAATGTGACTGAACCATCAGTCATGTCTTTAAGACTGGTGAACAGACCTTTGTCACCTGTCATATGTCTGAAGCAACCACTATCTATGTACCACTTTGAATGGCTCGAAGCCTTAAAAGCGGTGTGGGCAACCAAACAAGTAACCTTAGGGACCCATTTCATTACAGTTTTGGGTTTGGGAGCATAGTTGTTCTTCTTATGTTTATAGTTGTTATAAGTCTTACCCATTGAGTTAGATTTTAAGAGCTCCATAAGCAAGTCAACAATTTTCATAGCTAAAGGATAACGATTCTGATTTTTATAGTTGATATGGTTGCTTTTAGGTTTTAAAGTCTGAAAAATTTTAGTATTTTTAGAATTATTTTGATTCAGACTTTTCCCTTTTGAGCTAGAAGATTCCTCTTTAACAAATTTAGGTGGAGTATTCTTATATTTGGGAGGAATACTTTTATCATAGCCCAATCCAGATCGATCGCCACATTTTCTTGAATTCATCCAGTGATAGTGTGCAAGTAATATCATTTAAAGCCTTTGCATTGTCACTACTCTCACTTTTCTGAAGAGCGGTCCAAGAAAAGTAAGGTGTGACTTTTACAATTTTATATCCATCAGTACCAGTCACTTCAGTAATAGGAGGGGTCCAGTTGGTCACTGTGGCTTGCCACACGCTCTCATCTATAAACTTAAAAAAATCCTCATTATAGCTTTCCAATAGGCATAATTGGATCCATAAAATGGTGGAGGCCTAGTGCTTGAGAGGCTATCAAAATTTGACATCTTAAAAAGCTCAGATCGATTAGCTCAGGAATTTAATTAAATAACAAAAATAAAACGAGCTATTAGGCTCTGATACTACTTAAAAAGGCCTAGTTAAGAGTCTTAGAGGGGGTGGGGGGTGAATAAGACTATGCCAAATTAAAATTTTAAATGAGGAATAAGAAATAAATAAATAAAGATAACACTTATCAATTCCAAATAGCAAAAATGAATAGCAATCTCAAATGCACAAGTATTGAGAGGTTGATACAAATGTTGTTCTAAGGACAACCTTACACTAAAAACCAATTGCTTATGATAGGATAACCTAATTTCTAGAATGGTCTGTGTATCAAAGTCCTAAACCAATATAGAGGAATAAAGAATAAAACAGAAATAAATATCTACTGCTATTACAACATTCACCACATGTGCATAAAATGAATTACAATCATTCACCACAAATGCTGAAAATAAATTACAACATTCACACACTTAAGCACATTCAACCATTCACCACAACTCCAGCAATTATAGTGGTTCGCTTGTGTGTACACCAACTATTAGAAAACAACCACACAACTACTCCACTCCCAATATCCTCACCCACGGGATGTTGGCGTTCACTATGAAATAAGTTTTCCAAGGTTCACCCAAAACCTTCAAAATTGTGTTTTTAAAGGGCTACAACAATTAAAAACCCCACTTACTAAGATTTTTTTGCTATCTCAGTAAAAACCAAAAATGAAAGATTTTCTGGCAATCTTACAAACCAAATACAAAAAAATGAAATGTACTTTTCTGAGGATTCTTCTTTTGATGAAGCCCGGTAGAACCAATTCGATGTAGATGTTTAATGTCCAAACTCACATATGAAAGGATTCTTAGGTCTAAATGATTTACTAATTAAATTAACCTGGGCTAGCTTGATTTGATTTTAATCTCAAAAAGGGTAAAATCAATATTCTCTTTTTAAAAGAAATAGAATTGAATAGAGATCACAAAATCAAATGCAAAAAAGCTATTAAAAGAATCTTAAATACTAATCAATTAGGTTCTCGAATGTGGGGACAAGTTTTCTCAGAGTTGTGACTTGAATATCTTGGAATGAATTGAAAAACTCTAAAAATCGTCCTCAATTTATAGGCAAAAATACTGTTCACTCGACTGGCCTAGTGGTCGGTTCGACTGGTCGAAGGACCAACAACATTTCAAAATTTCGGGCACGATAAGATAAGATCGTTACTCGACTAGTCGAGTGGCCTGCTTGACTGGTTGAGCCCTACACTCGACTGGTCGAGTGGGACCCAGAAATGTTGCTGGACTTTGAGTCAAGCCTGCTCGACTGGTCTAGCAGTCTCCATGACTGGTCGAGGGTCCAACAGAAATTTCAAAAATTCACAACAAACCTTGGACTGGTCGAGAAAATTCTTAGACTGGTCGAACCAGTACTTGGACTAGTCAAACCATGACTAGGACTAGTTGAAATATGACCTATAAAATTATCAAATGACCTATGATATAAATGCAAATTATATGACCTATCCTAAGGTCAATCAAAGGTCAAACAAACCTTATTTGTGAGATGGAATCATCACATATCATTCTCTTGATATCGTTGAAGCTTGAAGACTTGTTCTAGTACTTGAACATCTTGATGTAGTTAAAGCTTGAAGACTTGATCTAGTACTTGAACTTCTTGATGTAGTTAAAGCTTGAATCTCACGATCTTGAATGTAGGCAAAGATGACAGAAAGTTAATCTTACAGAATACCTCAGATTCCAAGAGGTTTTGGCACTACAAAATTTGACAAACCTAGGAGCTAGATAAGATAACCTTTATAGTGTCACTTCCGTTGGAGCCAACTCGGCTTGAAGCTGAGAAGTCGAATTCTAAGCATTATGCTGTCCTGTGGGCTCAGGGCTGGCGGTGACAGTGGTGGGGAGCGTCTTCTTTCTTCCTTTTTCCATTGCTTTCTCTTAGTGAAGTAGGAACGACTTTCACGTCGTTCCCATATATGGCGCCAAAATGTTGAGGCCCAAAAATGCGCTGCCCTATCCGAATCTCCGAGCACCTGCACAAGAAAGAAGCAAAGGAGACCCCATCTATAGTAGGGGACCCTCCGATGCCAAAGTCAGGCTTGGAATCTAGGTCTAGTCATGTTCGAGGGATTTTGAGAAGGAGATTTTGCATACCTATTCTTATCAGTGATTCCTATATTTATAGTATTCATAGGGCTACATGGCCCGTGATTTCAGGTGCTATCTCAGCCGTTAGGGGGGATGTGCGCTAGTGGTGAGTGTTGACGGTTACCTTGGAATCGTACGTCGGGCATTTACTTTTGTCCTGCGTTACTAGGAGGGGATCTTGTGCTAAGCTAATCTGGTCGAGCTCCCTTGGTCGAATGAAGATAATCCGAGCCAAGCTCATTAAGCTGAGCTCTTTCAAGAAGCCGAGGACAACTTGACCCGAGCTTATCAGAGTCAGGCTCTATTGTTCGGTCGAAGATGACCCGGGTTGATCTAATCACGACCAAATCAGTCCGAACTATGGCTTGGTCCTAACCTCTCGTCGAATCTAGCTGTTCTCGATGGTCCCTTAGCCTTGTCAGGTTATCCAGTTTCTAGTGAGTGTGGATGAATAGGAACTTGGGACCACATCCTACTGAGGAGTACGTTTGTAGGGCCGAGCTATCCTTGAAAGTGGTCAGACTATATTTTCCCATAACAATCCTAACCATCCATTAAATAAACCTCAGCCATCCAATACAAGATTGTTGGATTAGCGCATAAGAAACCCAGTTTGAAAACCAATTTTGTTGCTGAAACTCCCATGATCCAAGAGAAGGATTATCTTTAGATCTTTGCTGTTCATTCTCACACATACAAGGAAAGACGAGGAGTCTCTCGTGCAAGGACCCTGCCAAACACGGATTTATTCGCTTTCCATTCGGCATTACATGCTGGCGGAAAAACCGTCACTGCAACAAGCTTTGGAATCTCCAATCCCCAACAAATCGACTTTATTCGAATATGTAGAACCCACTATACTTCCCAACAATTTAGAGCTGAACACGAGTCCATTTCGAGTTGAGTAATGCGAAGCTCGGCTCACCTCGACCCTATCATGATCCAAGCTCGAGCTCAACTTGACTCGGTCTTCAAGATCACCCCTCTAGCTCGCCTCCGCTCATTAGTTTGAACCGAATCGAGCTAGGATTTAGTTGGGTAGAGCGAGTTTCTTAAGTCGAGTCGAGTCAAGTTGATTTATATGAATTTTTTAATACTATTTTAAAAAATCATAATAAAATTATTAAAATGATAAAATCAAGATTGTTGGAATGTATGTAGGTACAGTGACAGCACATAACAAGTTATGACAAGTTAACAAGTAACAACATGAAAATATTTGTTACTACAAAACCTTAAACCCACTAAACATTCATCAACAACTTGCTAATATGGTCTATATGATGGGTGCCTTCATGACCAACAGATAAGAGATTTATTACCTTCATCCGAATTTGATCCATTAGCATCACATTTGTCATCCCATACACTTGATGCATTTCTAATTTCATCGACGACGGGAGATATGTTTGCAGATCTAGAGGTGCTATCTTCTCCTAGATAATTGTTTATTTCTTCTGAATCAGAGGGTGGTGAAACTTTACCACCATGTTCCTGTATAGATTTAGCTAACTTTTTCAAGTCTTCTTTATGACCTGATTTATAAGGAGTTCCCAACATCTTATAAAATGAGGATGTCTTATGGCTCTTCTTACTTCTTGTGCTCGGCCCTACCTCAGAATCATGTTGTCTTGAATGACATCTATATCTATATGCCTCTTCCTCTTCTCTACTTATCTTCAAGGCAAGTTTCAAATGTTCTTATTCCAAAACTTATAATATGGCATTCTACTCTTGTTCTTCCTTACTAACTCGTTGTACTCTCTCCATTTCTGAATCTTTATCTATTATAATAGGGTTGTTATTATATTTTTTGTCGCTAGTTGAATTTAGTGTGGAGGGGGTGAACTTTTTCTTATTTGAGTCCAAGAAAGCCTGCAATAGAATTCGTACTTCTCGTGAGGTATTGGGACATGATTTTGCATATCATCCCCAATCATATAAGTATATTCTAAAACAGTTTATTTTGTTCATGAATTTGTCTCCACACAAATGACAATTAATCTTCATTCTTCTAGATGTTGGGGAGTAGACTTGGTTATCGCAATCCTAAATGTTAGCGGATGGGTCATCAGACAACATATTGTCATAAGAACTTTGTTAATAGAGAATTACATTTTTAGGAAAAGTCATGAAGCCAATATAATTGGTAAGAAATAAATTATAGTATGTTCAAAATTGTCAATGTCAAATCAGTCCAAAAATAACAAAAATTAATGTCTTACAGAACAAAATATGAATTGTAACAACTAACAAGATCAAGATGTGCTAAAAGTAAAAATCACATTTTAACAGCTGAAAGTGTATCTCTTGGACTTGGAATTCCTAGATTTCTAGAATTCCTTGGCTATGTTTGACACCCTGGATTCAAAATTGATAAATCCTAAGGTAATATGCATAATATGTTTGTAAGGGTTTAAATTTAATTATTAAATCAATTTTTAATTAGTGTGTATATGTAATGTTGACAATATAGTTGTATTAAATTCGTTGGGGCATACACTTTGCCTAAAATGATGAAATCCTAAGACTTAGATGGGCTACAAACACAGGATCACATCCTAGTGACTAACTAACAATTTATAACCGTCGCTTACATCGGCAATGTTCAAATGGTGCAGATCATCTTATCAATGCTAATGATAATCTGATCGTTTTGGGATATCATCAGTGGGTCATGTGCCCAATAGATTGATAGCCTAGTGTCACACACGTTACACATGTGGGTGTCCATTTGAGTCACTTCCAGTAGACCTTGCCTTGGTATATGTATTTTATCCATGCCTTATAAGTTACATGAGGAGCCGATGTTAGTCTAATGTGGGCCACACCACATAGACCTCTATATTTCTAGTGGGGCCTGCCGTTTAGGTCCCACTCTTTTTATATGTTGTGCCAACTAATGCCGATTATCACATGATATGTCTGATAACATGATAGTATACTAGCATGATAGGACACACTGATAGCATGCTAAGTGTAATGGATATATATATCTTGCCCATACGCATCATTTGTATACATGTTGTGAAGAACGATTGATTATAGCATATGCCTTTCGGCTTGAGATACTTAGGGGACCCTATATGAGACAGGGTTGTCCCAAATGATTGCGTCATATGCACAGGTTTGGTGCATGACTTGGACAATATGACTCATGCATTCTGTATGTCACGATCACTTTTACACCCTAACGACATCGGGGATGTGGCCTTCATAAGCATATCATAGATGGTCGGATTGGATACTGAAATATATGTTCTCTTTAGGGTGTCATGGATGTCCTTGGGTGAAAGTCTATAAACCCTTGTGGTACCAGTAGGATTCTTCAATGTCGAAACTGAGTGGATAACATGAGTGTCCGAGTGCCAAATACTAGTAGGTTACGTCTCCTATTATGTCGTGGTTGGCTGAAAAGGGGTATGACCTTATTCGCCTGAGGGTAGGGGGTTGTAAGCTATGTTAAGTCAGACCATCTCGTAAATGGGTCTGTTATCGACGAGCTGGGTGGGCATTGGCATACCACTGATGAGACGGATAGTGAGGTATTTTTTACTCACTTGGTCGTATGTGCCATCGGCGAAAGCTAGTGTTAGAGTGTACTAGACCTCGGTGATGAATTTTTCTAATATGTGGACTAGTTGAGGATCAACATATTTACATTGCATCTCTAACATATAACATTCATCCATGTAGGCCTTATATTGAATAACTTTGGTATGGCTAATTACAACATTTATAGACTTAACAGTTTAACACTCCATCTTCTGCATACTTTGATATTTGTATTATTGTCATACGCATTATGCACACAAACACATGCACTCTATTGAGCTTCGTAGGAAGCTTATGTGCATTTCTTTACACTGCAGGTGATGCTAGGGCATATCAGCAACATCGAGCCTAGAGTATAAGCTTGATCTTTTGAGTTTTAGTTATATCTTATACTTCCTTTCTAGCACTGTACTAAAAGATTATATTAGTGGATATGTGGTGATGATGTTATTTTGTGACTTGGGTATACTTGTGGTTATGCTCCTTTATTTAAAAAAAAAATCACCCTGAAAATCTTCCTTGTAGGATCCCAAGTTTGGAACCCATCATACGGGAGCTGGGAGCTGAGAATGGGGTATTACGGAGGCTGTCGACACCAAATTCAATAGTCGAGAATTTTATGAGACAGATTCCCAAGTTTAGGGTATGACATGTGCTAACTATCAACTCCCGGCATTCATCTAGTCATGTATACATATAACTCAACAATCAATCACATAAGCATAATTAGAAATTAGAAAAGTACATAAATAATAATCCTAAATATAAGCATTTATATTGGTTTGGTTTCTTTATTCCACTCCTGATGAATGCACTCTCCCTGAGTATACCGAATTTCACTATCAGAGGTTTTAAATCAGGTTCACCTCTAACCTTTACCGCCTTACATAAGGACCTACCATGTTCTCACCTATGTCAGTGGCCTACGCAAGGACTTGTCACGTATCCACCCATGTCTGTGGCCTGCATAAGGACTTACCTAGCATACATTCCCGATGGAGGTTCCTGTAAGATACTTTAGTTTGTTTTCTATTGGCTAACTAACAACCTTGGTTCTAGTCCAAGGACCTACGTTTTCTTTCACCAGAGGTTCCCAAGGAGACTAACACATACACACCCATGTCATAAGAGCTTAGGTCATGCACAATTACCTATCGAGTTCAGGTTACAAACTCTTACCTTCAGTCCTACACAAGGAAAGAGAGTATAAACTCACTAATCGACACTTGTCGAATTGAGCCCTTTGATGTGTCGGATCAGGTTGCTTGATTGATTCTCTTCCATACTTCAATAAGCTTTGATTTTGCTTCCCTGATCGTTGACGATGGTGCTTTGCTAATGCGTTAGCTCTAAGATTAAATACCTTATATGCGATGTTTTATTTAGGTGACCAAGGTGATGGGAGCTTGGGTAGAATCTCGTACAATTAATGGAAAGTTGAGCTCTCACTCTAGAGGTTGATAGACACTAGGATTTGTCAATAGAATTGGTGTCTAAACTCTAGAGGGCTTAAGATCATGATTTTCTTATAAAGGAGCTTGGAATGCTCATTAAAGTGAAGAATCACAAAAAGAGAGCATGGATCTCATTGTGATAAAGCCTATGAGGTTTGGTAGAGCTTAGAATGCACTAGGGTCTCTAAAATGTCAAAATCCATCATTCGCCCAAAGATCCAAGTACAATATTTGTAACAAGAAGGCTCTAATAGATCTCCAATAGCTAGTCATCGGTCTGATTGAAAAAAGAGTCGGTTCGACCGAAACTCGCAGTGCATGGTTAGTTCGACTGAAACTGTCAAGGTAGGGTAATTTTTAACAACTATAAATTTGAACTTAGGTCGCGATAAAGTTTATGTTCAGTCGCACAGAAACTAGCTAAAGGACTCCGGCTGGAGTTGAATTACACTGGATTTCAAGGCTTTTCTTGCTATCCTATTTTAAGTACTTTCGATGGGACTTAAGGGGGATTTGGTGGGACTAAATGTTGTTAAAATTCCTCTAAAGCCTAAATGAACATGTTTAAATGAATTCCTAGAGCTTTTGATGATCAAATAAGGTTTTCCTATTAGGAATGGATCATCTAGAGGTATGTTGTTTTTGAACTAAATGGGTCTAAGGTTAGGATACACCAATGCACCTCATGTTTTTATTTTCTTCACTCCTAATGCTCTATGTCTTCATGTATTTAGTGTTCCTTGTCTTCCAATGGAGGCTTAACCAACTCACTAACACATAAACCCACGTGATTGATAAACAAGGTGTACAAATAAGTGCACTAACACAACCATCATTCATGCATCAACCCATCCAAGTTTACATCTATCCATCCATCTATTTATACCATCATTTCATGAGCCTATGCATACATCACAATCACACACCATCTACACCCATCACAAGCATGTTACCCATGCCCCTCTCATGCATGCACCATATGCCACTTTCTAAAAAATAAAAGAAATAAACATGAGGAATAAATTTGAGGTGGTGCCTCTTTCACACATGATGCACATGTGTTTAAGAGAAATGGTGGAGTGAGAGAGAGCCTACAAATAGGAGAGGATGTGAGTATGTTTTGAGTTATGTGTGTGTGTGTGTGTGTGTGTGTGTGAGAGAGAGAGAGAGAGAGAGAGAGAGAGAGAGAGGAATAGGAGAGTGAGGGTGACGTGAGTGTGAGAGGAGAGGGAGAGAAATTAAAAAAAAAAAAAAAAGAGTGGTTGTCGTAAGGTGAAGAGAGAGAGAGAGAGAGAGAGAGAGAGAGAGAGAGAGAGAGAGAGAGAGAGAGAGAGAGAGAGAGAAGAAAGAGAAGGAAGAGAGAAAAAGCAAAAGAAGAATTTTTTTTTTTCTTTTTTAATTTAAGTACACTCTCACCTATGTTTTTTTTTGCTTATTTATTTTAAGTTATTTATTTATTTATTTATTATTTAGTTATTTTATTTATTCATTATATCTAATTGTGATGTTTCTTAATTATTTTTATTAATTTTTTTAATAATTAATACTTTATGTATTTTTATTTTAATTAACATGATTTAATTGGATTTTTTTAATTGCACCTTGATACTTTTTTTTTTTTTTTTATATCTTAGTGTTTCAATGAGACACGAATGTGTTTTGATCGGGGAGATCCTATCCAATGATAACAAAGAAAGAATGAAAATGTAATCATCACAAAGTATTTTATTCATTCTGATTTTTTATTACATCCTCATATTTCCCTTAATTCTAAAACAAATTACAATGAATTAGTACAATGACGCTGAAAGAAATAATTCAATGGCAATTTTGGCGGCATTTCGTCGTGTTTGGTGTCTGTCAGAGTAACAGAGAGGTTGTGCAGGCTTGACTCTTATTTTATATCAATATATGTATAATATATACACATTGAGATAAATCATGAATGAATCTTGTCAAGACATGCAATAAGGCCACTGAAATTTCCATTAATATGATCATTGAAGAGCATCAACATGGAGAGGAGTCCATTGCATGGGCAAAGCCATCGTGCTGGTGACCTAGTTGCATGGTAGGTCTATTTGTGTGGATGGACCTAATCCCTATCTTCTGTCTCTCTCTTTCTTCTTTATCTCTCTTTATCCTTACTTCAAGACTGTTAAGAATGTGTTGCACAAGTGGGCTGGTTGTGTGGGTCAACTGGTTGCACGGGTAGACTGGTCCCTTATTTTCTCTCCATTCTCTTTACTCGGAACTTTTCTAATCCTCCCTAAATGAGGAAGAGAGAGGAGTATTTATAAGAAACCCATGCTTCTGTGCAACAAAACGAGACATGCATTGACTAGTGGGTGCAATAGAGTGAGTGCGTAGTGGTTGTCACGCCCCAAACTCAGAAACTGGGCTCACAAAATTTTTGATCACCGAATCCAGCGCCGACAGCCTCCATAGTACCCCATTCTCGAATCCCGACACCTATATACTAGGTTCCGATCCTAAGATCCTAGAAGGAGGATTTCAAACATGAATTTGATTCGTAATAAGCATAACCCACAAACAATAATGAGAACACCATCACAAAAATCTACTATGATCAAAACTTGAGTACAATGTGCATAAAGGAAAATACAATGATAATAATGATAAAACTCCAGAAGCTCTGCGGCATGCTCCTGCTCCTGCTTAACTATGGCCTAGTGTCACCTGCACACAACGGTCGTGCATAAGCTTATAAAAAGCTTAGAGGGTGGTGAAAGTGTGTGCGTATGGATGCTGGTAAGTCCATGAATGCCATCAGTCATATCAAGGCTATGCGATGCAATGCATGAATGCTATCGGCCATACCAAGGCTATCAGATGTAAGACCTACAGGGCCAATGTCATATGTGAGGTGCAACTCAAGCACACCAAATCTCATCTGAATCCTCATATTAATACAGTTTATCTCTGTAATATATATATATATCACTGGGGTTTACAACACTATACACCAGATCGTCGCCCAGTGGACGCGCAACCATGCAAGTGGAAGAGACCTCACCATCCGCCTACCAATATCTGCCCGACCCGTCGATAGCGGACCCATTTACAAGCTGGTTAGACTTAGTCTGGCATTGCCTCCTACCCTCGGGTGGATAAGGTCACACCCGCTTCCAACTGACTACGACACAGTGGGAGACACGGCCTATTGGTATACGGCCCTCGTGCGCTCATGTATTCACTCGGTCTCGACGTTAGAGTCATCCTCTGGTACCATCGGGTATAGGGATTTTCACCTAGGGACATCTATGGTGCCTCGATGCTAGTAACAGTATTTTTGGTGTCCAATCCTGCCCTCCAAGATATGTTTGTAGAGGTTATAGCCCTGATGTCGCTAGGGTGTACAGAAATCATATCACACAAATGTGAGATGCATGAATCATACTATCCAATCATGTAGCAATCTTACGAGTACCGCGCGCTCATGTGGGCAACTCCTCTTATCAGGGAGTCCCATAATAATCCGCCCAATTGCATGTGTTATGATCAATCACTCCTCATATCATGCATACATATGATGCGCATGGGCATGGATCGTGAAGTTATACTAAGCATGTTATATAATGATGATGATGTACTCTTCTCATATCAAGGATGGGCCTAGACGGCCTACTCATATTAAGAATGGGCTTAACGATCATGAGGGCCCAATAGTTTGGGTTAGCCCACTAAGGGGAGGTGAGAATGGGCCTAACAATGGGCCCTAGGAAGAGTTATAATGTGGACATTTAACCATCATTACTCCCAAAGCATGGCCCATCATAAACATTATTACATACATCATGGTGGAATCATACATCACATCGGTCCTCATATACATTGCTTTGGGCCTCACACAAGGGTCTCACATACATTGCATTGGGCCTCACTCATGGGCCTCACATGCATCACATTGGACCTCATACAAGTACCTTATATACATCAAGTGGGCCGCATCACATGGGCCTCATATACATCAAGTGGACTGTATTACATGGGCCTCATATACATCAAGTGGGTCGCATCATATGGGCCTCAATAATAGGCTGCATATACATCAAGTGGGTCCACCGTCCTAACTGGACCATCTGCACCATTCATCTATATTTAGAGATCATTTTAGAGCATTACCCAAAAAAAGAATCATATCGAAAGATCATCTGGACCATATCACAAATAGCAGTGGAGATAATGATTTTTACTGTTAACAATTCACCGGGCCCACCTTAACGTTTATTTTCCATCCAATCTGTTCATAAGGTCATAAAGACCTGAATTAAGAGGGAAAACAAATTCCATATTGATCCAGAACTTCTATGACCCCAAACGGGTTTCAATGGTAGACGTTCGATCCCTCACTGGTTTTGCATGTGGTCCACTTGATAAGTAGATCTGTCTTATTTTTGTCTCAAGCCCTAAGACGAGTTCAAGAAGTGGATGGACGGTTTGGATCTAACACATAACTCATGATTAGGCCCACACTTGTTGACGCCACTACAACAGCTATATAGCTAGTGTGACCTAGCAGATGGACGGTTTGGATGTAACACATACATCACGTGAGACTCATAAATCTACTGATGCCATATAGCAGGTATATAGGTGGGGTCCACATATATGGATGGTGTGAATAAAGCACACGCATCATGTGGGGTCCATGCAAATGGACGGTGTGGATGAAACCCATAGAACTTGTTGACATCAATACCACAACCATATAGCTGTGTAATGTACACCAGCCAATCCTCCTCCCACATAGGGCCCACCATATAGTAATATATATATATATATTGAAGTACTCCAACGTCCAGGCCCTGGACATCGGGACGGATGGCCAGGGATGAAATACATGTACATCATAGGTGGGGTCCACGTCCAGTGGACTGGAAGGTGTGGACTGCCACACATGCAGCAGGCCCCACCGTCCATGATCCCATGGACGACGTGGATATAAAGTACATACATCACGGTGGGATTTCCACTGTCCATGGTGTGGATCTAATCCATCCTTCAAGGTGGGCCATAAAAGGAAAAATAGAGAGATAGAGAGAGAGAGAGAGAGAGACGTGTGATGGAGGGCTCTGCCATTATGAACCCTCCCTTCCATAGATTACAAGATGTAAATCAAGTGGGTCCCATTACATGTGGGCCCACTAATCAAAATCAACGGTGGAGATCCCTTCTCCACCAAAAAATGCAAGGTCTAGATGACCTTTTCATACTAGGAAAATAAACATCATGATGGGGTCCATGGAGAATGGCCCCATCATAGAATGAACATGTGAATCATGGTGGGCCATCGGCCACACCTAGGGTCCAAAGTGAGATCCATACCATCAATAGGTAGGCCCCACTTGACCCATCATCAAAACACAAATCTAAGCCTATAAAACACCCACCAATGGTCTTCTTCTTTAGCTCCTTAGAATCCTTGGCTCCTAAGCTTACTCTTTAAGGGTGGATGATGAAGTTTGAAGGGTTGGATGGTGAGATGAGGGGGTAGGAAGTGGGCCTTGATCTTTTCGCTCCTTAGAGCTTCTCTTATGGAAGCTTGGGAAATGGTAGAGAGAATGAGAGAGGGATGGAGTGAAATTGTGTTGTAAGAAGGATGGGATGAGAGGGATGGGTCGTGTAAGAGAGGGATGGGTGGAGAGAGAGAGAGAGAGTAGACTTTGGGGATGGGAGAGAGATGGGTGTCATGCTTTATTGGTAAGAGAGGGATGAGTTATGTACTTGACTTATGATTGATTGATTGATGTGATGGGTTGTAGAGATTCTCTTGGAATTTGCAACGCGTAGTATTTTCCTCGAAATAAATGTAGGCCCACATCTCCTGACCTGGATATTGTATTGGTGCACGAGACACGGTGTTGGAACTGCGGTGATGGCACGGTCGATGGGGTACAAGTCTCGAATTGAGTTGACTTGGGTTGACAGGGTGCGACTCAGGGTCACGTGCAAATGCTATCTACGCGTCGTAGGTCGCTGGAATTCGACCGGGAGGACCTCGGGATCCCAAAGAATGGTATGGAGTAGGTTACGGGCCTTACAGTGATTTTGGGAGTGCAACAAGGGGAGAAGCTCGGGGACTAGGGCGCGCAACAGGGGGAAGTTAGGCAAGGGTAGTGATGTAGTAATAATCTTTGTGAGACCAAGGTCAAATCTACAGGGACTAAACTTATATGTTTCTTAAAAGAACTAAAACTAGAAGAAGAAGAAGATTTAAATTTAAATTCTAGAATAGTTGAAAGAGTAATTATGAATAATGTAAGTGAAACTTGTGAATTTAACCTAGCTTACTTGGTCAGACCAAAGTATGCTTAGGTTGGACCGAATTATCTTGTTTTCTTGTTGGACTGTTTTTTGCGATTTTGGTCGGACTGAGGTTGACTCAGGTCGGACTGAAATGTCGTATTTTCTGCTGTGGATTCTGCATTCTTTCAAGTCCTTTCTTCATCATTTGTACTGGGTTTCCTTAGATCTTTGCATGTAAATTCTTCATTCTTGGTCTCCTAAGATCCATATTTTACCTTAGTGATTCTGGAGCATTAAATCCATGCATTTAGCATTCTTTTCAATACAAGCTCTCAGATTCACCTTACAACACAGACATGTATAAAATATACTACTAAGCCTTATCATGTTCATAAAACCAAGATATAAAGAGGGAAGAATATGCAATAGTTGACACTCAACACACTCCCCAACTAGCATTTTGCTAATCCCGAGCAAAACATGCGTGAAGTAATTCTCAATTCTCAATGTTTAAACCCTTTTTCAAAAATCGATCATTTGTCCAATGAAGTATGGATGCGTAGAATTAAAATGAGAAAGTGGGATTTTGAAAAAAACTTAGAGCTGAGTCATATAGGCAATCCATCAAATAGGTTCTTTATCGATTAAATCAGAGCATAAGTTCATATATCATATTTTTCAATGTGCTTAGTGAAAATCAATTTACTTCTCATAAGAATGTTATCATTTCATAATGTTAGCCATGCTCACCATATCAAGATTAGTTGAAAACTCAAGTACTGATTCCGAACTTATCCCCTTTTCCTTCTTTTTCCACTTTTTGATTTTATATTGACGCTCTCTTTCATTCTTTTTCAGACTATACATTTTTTCATTTTCATTCTTTTTAACTCTAGTCTTTTCATTATTTATGACCTTTTTGTTGATCTTCTGTTTTTAACTGGTTCTTTTCATCTTTTTAAGGTGGATAAAATTCTCTAGACTCAATTCTCAACATCTATCAATGATTCTCATGCTAACAATTAGGAATTCTAGCATAACTCATAGAAAGTAGCTTGAATGTGTCTTGTGAATTAGATTAACATGATATTCAAACTTCCTCTTAATCAATTGAGTGTAAGAACTGTAACTGATAGACTACTTAGTTGATCAAACTCCAACAATTCAAAATTCAATCTCTATATTATTATTATACTCAAAACATTCTTAAGAGCACAAACTATCGATCTCCAAATAGGTTTTTACTTTGAAAAATTGAAATTTTTCAGACTTTTTGCTCAACGACTAAGAAAACACTTACCTAATCCACACCCCCAACCTAAAATCTACATTGTCCTCAATGTAAAAGAAATAAGCATGCAATCCATACGAGACAACGAAAAGAAATGTAGTGATGGAAAGATAGTACCTAAAGAAGAAAATTTGAGCCTTTGCCAAGGATCTCAACATGAAGATGGGTCAGCAAAAAAAACTAGATAAACTGAAAGAAAACTATCTTAATCCTAAATCCTATGAAAGAAATAAATCTAACTACACCTCCATCAGACTATGAAGTCAATCCTAATACACAGGATCAAGCAGAGGTATGGACATATCCTTTTAATCAAATTTCTCAACAAACGGCTTTAAACGATGTCCATTCACTTTGAAAACATTATCGTTCATTGGATTCTTTATCTCGACAGCCCCATGATGATAGACATTAGTAACAGTGAAAGGGTCGGTCCAATGAAATTGGAGTTTACCCGGGAAAAGATGTAGTCGAGAATTGTATAAAAGGACTTTTTGAGCATTTAAGAATAATTTTTGAATGATATTCTTATCATGGAATGCCTTCATCCTGTCCTTGTAAATTCTTAAGTTCTCATATGTGTTATTCCAGATTTCCTCGAGTTCATTCAGTTGAAGTTTGCATAGTGAGCCAGCGTTGTCTAAGTTAACGTTTGGATTTTTAATATCCTAGTAGGCTTTATGTTCTAACTCCACAGGCAAGTGGCAGGCTGTCTAAAGGGAGACATACCAATGAGGGTCTTAAAATCCATACGGTAAGCCTATAAATCATCAGTCAAATGGATTGACCAATCCTCATGGTTCGGATTTACCATTTTCTCCAAAATGTGTTTAATTTCCCTATTGAAAATCTCAGCTTGCTCACTTGTCTGCGGGTGGTATGGAGTGTTCACCTTATGGGAGATGTCATATTTCTTCATTGAGTTCTCAAATGTCCTATTACAAAAGTGTGACCTCTATAACTAATGATGGCTCGAGGGAACTGGGAAAGGATGTTTTCTTTTAAGAATCTAATGACTGTTTGATGGTCATTGTTCCAGCACGGGATCACTGAAAGGGCCTAGCTATATGCCTTAGAGGGGGGTGAATAGGGCAATGCCAAATAAAACTTAAAACAGCGGAATAATAAAAGATATAAATAACAATGCTGAAATAATAACAATCTCAAAGCACATGAAATATGAGAATGATACTAAATCAGTTCTAAGGACAACCTTACACCAAAAACCAATGGCTTATGGTAGGACAACCTTATTTCTAGAACAATCTAGAAATCACAAATGATATGGAAAATAAATCAAGAATAACTTACAGAAATAAATCTTAAGTTATTACACCATTCAACCACACTTGCTTAAAATGAAAATTACAACATTCATCCACAAAAGCAATCCACAATACTGAAGGAATGAATGAATAAAGAAATCAAGCACATCCACAATATAACGATATATAGTGGTTTGCCTGTGTGTTCACCACCACATTGTTAGCCATGACCACACACAGAATGCTACTCCACTCCTAATATCCTCACACAAGGGATATTAGCATGCACTCTCAAAATAGGTTTTCACAGGTTCACCCAAAACCTTCACAATTGTATCTTTTTATCTCGGGCTTACACAATCCAAAAACCCTCACAATCTAAGTTTTCTGGCTCTCCTCAGATAACCAATATAATAAGATTTTTCTGGCAAATCTCAAACAAAACCAGAGAAAGTAAATTACAAAGTAAAATACCTGGATCTCCTTTTGAAGTAGCCTAGTAGAACCAATCAGAGTAGATGTATGATACGTTGTTCAATGTCCAATACTCACTTAAAGAATGGTTCTATGTCTAATTGATTTTAGATTAAATCAAGAAGAGCAAGGTCTATTTGATTTTGATCCCAAAAGAAGGAATATCACAAATTCCTCTTTTCTAAATGAGATTGGAATGTGGATAAAAATCACAATAGAATAATGCTAACAAAAGGAATATTAAATATGCACAGTAGCTTAAAAAATAATCACAACTTATCTCAGAGTATAGCCTTAAATCGCTTGAATTGAATGTAATGGAATGTCTAAAACTCTGAAATTCGTGCATTATTGATAGCCTGAAAAAATCCATCTTCGACTGGTGTTAGGATCCCTAGGATCGGTCGTAGCTTCAAAGATTTTGAAAGATTTCCGTAGGATTGGATTAGTTGTTCCTACGACTGGTCTTAGGTAACCTACGACCGGTCATGGGCCACGTCGTAGGACCCTAGATAGATTGCTAGAGTTCGAGTCGTAGGACTACGACCGGTCGAAGGATGATTCGTAGAACTTCCCAGGACTGGTCGAAACAAGTCCAGGACTGGTCGAAGGACAACTAGGAAAATCTGAAAATCTGTAACAACCTAGAACTGGTCCTGAGAAACCTAAGACTAGTCGAAGCAAAACTAGGACTGGTCTTAAGATTTCTAGGACTGGTCTTAGAACAGTCATAACAAGCATATTAAAATATTCAGATTATGTATCCAGAATGACCTATCATATAGACCAACCTAAAGTCAATCTAAGGTCAAACAAACCTTGAAGTGAGATGAACATTGAAGTCTTGAAGGTCTGTATTCTCAGATGATCTTGAAGGAGAAGCTTGAATCGAGTTGACGGCTTTCTAGAGCTTGGTACTTTCTTGACTTGTCTTGATGAAGTCTTCTAATCTTGAACTTGTTAGAAGCAAACTTGAAGTCTTCTATTCTTGTAGACTTCATCCATGACATGTCTTGCAAACATTCTTCATTCATGATCTTGTCTGGAAAATATTCTTCTTCATGATCTTGTCTTGAAGCAGTGTGTAGTCACAAACAAGAAACACAAGAAGTACAAGACATATAGGTTTTGGCACTACAAAATTTGACAACCAAAGGGATATGAAATCATAGCACTAACAATCACTTCGACCCATTTAGTGACATAGTCTACTGCTAGTAAAATGTATAAATTTCCAAAAGATTGGGGGAATGGTCCCATAAAATTGATGCCCCAACAGCTAAATGCTTTAATGATTAGAACGAGATTCAGAGGCATCATATTTCGATGGGACAATGCTCGTAATTTCTGACAACGCTCATAAGCTTTGCAAAACTCATGAGTGTCCTTGAACATAGTAGGCCAGTAAAAGCCGCATTGCAGAATTTCGGCCATGGTTTTTTTTTTTTATCATAAAAGTGACCACCACAGGCCTGATTGTGACAGAAGGAGATAACACTTTTGTGTTCATTGTCTGGCACACATCTCTTTAGAACTTGATCTAGATAATAATTGAATAAATATAGGTCATCTTAGAATTTACGAATATCGGCCAAGAATTTTTTCTTATCTTGCGCAGTCCAATGTGTCGGCATGAAACATGTGGCAAGATAATTAGCAATATCAGCATACCAAGGTAATTGGGAGAGTTTAAACAATTGCTCATCAATGAACATGTCGTTTATAGGTGTTATCTCAAAGGAATTAGGAAGATCAAGTCATGAAAGATGGTTAGCCACAACGTTCTCTACTCCCTTTTTATCTTTTATTTCTAAATCAAATTCCCGGAGTGAAAAGATTCATCTTATTAAGCGGGATTTAACATCATTCTTAGAAAGAAGGCACTTTAACTTCGCATGATCAATGTAAATAATGATCGTAGATCTGATTAAGTAGGACCTAAATTTGTCCAACACGAATACTATGGCCAAGAGTTCCTTCTCTGTAGTAGAGTTATTCATTTGGGAAGGATTTAAAGTTCTACTTGCATAGTGAATAACATAGGGCTTATTTTATTTTCTCTGGCCTAGAACCGCCCCAATAGCATAGTCGGATGCATCACACATAATCTCAAAAGGAATGTTCCTGTCGGGTGGCTACATGATAGGTGGGGTAGTCAACATGCCCTTGAGCTTAGTGAAAGCTTCCTGACATTGTTCAGTCCACTCGTATGGTACATTCTTTTGAAGTAGATTGCATAAAGGATGAAAGAGGTGACTAAAGTCCTTTATGAATCATCTGTAAAATCATGCATGTCCTAAGAAGGATCACATGTCTCATATGCTCTTAGGTGGAGGTAAGTTAGAGATAAGGTCAATTTTAGGCTTGTCCACCCCAATTCCCTTGGACGAGATTATATGTCCAAGAACTATTCCCTTAAAAACCATGAAATGACACTTCTCCCAATTTAGTACCAAATTTTTTCCTCACATCGCTTCAGCACATTTTTTAGATTTTCCAAATACTCGCTGAAGGATGGACCAAAGACAGAGAAGTCATTTATGAAGACCTATAAATATTGCCCTACCATATCAGAAAATATACTCAACATGCATCACTGAAAAGTGGCAGGAGTATTACACAGTCCGAATGGCAGCCTTCAATAAACAAAGGTGTCATAAGGACATGTGAACATTGTCTTCTCTTAATCTTCAAGGGCTATCTCGATTTGATTGTAGCTCGAATATCCATCAAGGAAGCAATAGTAAGAGTAAGAGTGACCAGCTAGCTTTCTAAGATTTGATTAATGAAGGGCAAAGGAAAGTGATCCTTCCTCATGACGGTATTCAACTTCCTGTAGTCAATGCACATTCTCCAACTAGTATTAACTCTAGTTAGCACGAGTTCATTATTAGCATTGGCTATAATGGTGATTCTGGACTTCTTAGGAACCGTTTGAGTTGGACTCACCCATTGGCTATCGGATATGGGGTATATAATACCCACATCCAATAACTTAAGTATCTCAGCTTTAATCACTTCCTTCATGTTTAGATTTAATCTACATTGTGGTTGCCGAGACATCTTCACATTATCCTCTAGATGAGTGCGATGAGTACAAAGGGTCAATTCCCTTGAGGTCCGCAATCGACCATCCAAGGGCGCCTTTATGTTCAATGAGAGTAGAGATAAGCATATTTGAGATTAGAGGATAAAAGTTGGAAAGAAATCACCACCGGGTATGTCTCATCTTGACCTAAATAGACATATTTGAGATTAGAGGATAAAAGTTTTTGGTCAAGTTTTGGTGCTTTGAGGCTAGATGGTAGAGGCGCGTTACATCAGTTTAGGGTAATTCATCAAATTATGGCCTCCACTGATTAACTTCAAGTACCAGTGTAGCATCAAGCATGACATCCATCTCTCTAATCATGTCATCATCCAAATTAGGGGAGTGGGCCAAGCACGTCTCTAGAGTGTCAAAGTATAGAGTTAGGATTTCTCTATCTTCCACGAAAGAATCAATCATATTAATGTTATGGGCCTCGTCATCATCCTCTACTTGTTTGTTCATACTAAAAAAAAATATTGAGCTCCAATGTCATATTTTCGAAAGACAAATTCATAACCCCATTCCTACAATTAATGATAGCATTGGATGTAGGAAGGAACGGGCGGCCAAGGATGATAGGGATTTAAGTGCTCATATCTACGATGGGCTGAGTGTTCAGGATGATAAAATCTACTGGATAGTAGAATTTATCAACCTGAACCAATACATACTCAATCATCCCACTTGGTACATGAACTGAGCGATCAACAAGTTGTAATGTGGTCGGGGTGGGTTTTAATTCACTTAGAAGTTCACAACCCCAAGTGTAGGGTTGCGATGCAGTAATAATCTCGATAGACTGAGGTCGAATCCATAGGGACTGAACTTATGTGTCTTCTGAAAGTAACTAGAACTATAACTAAAAGAAGATGATAACCTAAATCTGGAATATTTGAGAGAGTAATTGTGATTAAAGTAATTAAAACTAGCGAATTTAAAGGTAGGAACTAGGGTGCCAAGGATCTACTTGTAGCAATTGGGAAACTACCTTACAGAATTCAAGGACACAACTGGAACTAGAGTCCTATCTTATCTAGTTGGTAAGAAGAGATTTGTCATATCTTTAAACTTCTCATGGATCTAATCATCAATGGATGAGAGTGGTAAAGATTTGGAAGTGATTCCATCACCTAACCATGCCTAGGAGACAAGGCAAACAACAGGATTTACTAATCCCACAACTAATCATAAGAGAATTGTGAAAGTTAGGAAAGATTTCGTTACCCTACCATGCCCAAGGGACGATGGTGAACAACAGGACTTACTAATTTCACAACCTCAATTAAGGAAAAGAAGATATCTCAAGCTATCGCAGATCTATTGTAATTTATCACAACAAACAATTAAAAACTAAAAATATTCCTTCATAATCAAACTAGAATCCAAGATAGTTCAACAAAATATGAATCAAAATAAAGCAAACATCCCAATCACGCTACAAGCTTCACCTCTTAGCCCTATCTAAGAGGTTTAGCCAACCACAGACATGATTAAACTAAAGACCATTAAATAAAATAAAAAGACCAACTAAAGAGGAAGAAGAAGAACTCCCAGATGACGGCTTCACCCTTTTTCTCCACTCCTCAAACCCTAGAAGATGCCTAGGGATGCCCTAGACACTCCTATTTATAGTTGTGCATCACCTCCTTTCGCACCGAGTTGAAAATTTTCAGAAATCACCTCAAATTTACACAGTTCGTGCAAAATCTGCGTAACCCTCGACTAGTCGTGGACCATCCACGACTGGTCGAGGGCCACCTTCAACTGGTCACGGACCACCTCGACTGGTCGAACATCGTGCGAATTTAAAATCTGATGTTGCTGGAGCTCGAGTCGAAGTTTCCTCAACTAGTCAAGTAGGAGCCTCGACTAATCCTGCAGGAGCTAGGACTAGTCGAGCAGGAGCCAGGACTAGTTCTGCGAAAGCCTGGACTAGTCGAGCAGTAGCCAGGACTAGTCGAGGATCACAAAAATTTACTTTAAAACTTCAATTCTCTTCATTCTTGACTTAGTTTTCTTAGACCTTTGGCATGTGAATTCTTCATCCTTGGTCTTCTAAGATCATCCTTGGCTTTGGTGATTCTTGAGCGTTGAATCCATGCTTTTATCATCCATTTCAATCAAAGCTCATAAATTCACCTTGTAACACAAGCATGATTAAAATAGAACATTAAGCATTATCATGTTCATAAAATCAAGTAATAAATAGGGTCTAATATGCAATATTTGACCCTCAACACAATCCCCAACTAGCATTTTGCTAGTCCCGAGCAAAGTATGCAAAAAATATTTCAGCTGAGGCATCCACTATTTCTTTTATTATCAGATACTTTGAATCTGCATAGTGTGCCAACCAATCATCCAAGGAGTTGAGAAATTTAGCTGAGAGTGACTCATTTTCTACATTGAAGTTTGTAATGATCTGCCCAAGGATTCCCGTCGTCTTTGGAAGTGGATGGGCGCATGCTCTCTTATTCTTACCCTGCACAGACAGATTGAAAATCAACAGGTGAAGAATTGATGTGAAGACTTTGTTCATTAGTATTACTCAGTGTTGAGGCATAAAAAAATATCTCATTGCAGCGGTCAAAGAATCCCATGGTGCTGATCAACTCAAGGGGTAGTTTAGGTATTTTGGTAAAGTTTTAGCTTAACGGGTAGTTTAGGTATTTTGGTAAAGTTCCAGCTCAAGAGGTAGTTTAGGTATTTTGGTAAAGTTCCAGCTCCATGAGATCTGTTGAAGTATAGAGAATGGGGAAAGAATTGAAGCAGAAGAAGAGCAGTTGCACGGACCGTGTAACAAAGTTCCCCGTTGCGCGGGTCGCGGAACAACGTTCCCTGTTGCGCGGGTCACGGAAGTCAAGTCCTCTATTGCGCGGGTCGTGGAAGTCAAGTCCTCTATTGCGCGAGTCGAGGAAGTCAAGTCTTCCGTTGCGTGGGTCATAGAACAATGTTCCCCGTTGCGCGGGTCTCCGATTGCGCAGGTCGCAGAGTTAAGTTCTGTTGCGCAGGTCGAGTAACCAAGAAGTCAGTTGCACGGATCGCGCAATCAAGACACAAGAATCAAGGATTGGCACATGTGTGGGGCCTATAAATACCCCGCTCCCCCTCTCATTTGTGGGTTAGAAGATTCTGGGAAACTGGAGCGGAGCAACTGAATATAGAGAGCAGAAGTAAAGATCAGTTGCGCGGACCACACAACAAGAAGAGAAGTTGCGCAGACCGCGCAACACGAAGAGCAATTGCATGGGTTGCATAATAAGGTTCCTTGTTGTGCGGGTCGCAGAACTGGGGTGACTGAAATGACATCGAAATGCTGCTGGATCTTCAGATCTTCTTCTCTGGAGAGAGAGGGACTAGCTGATCAATTCAGCAATTCCTCCTAAGTGTTAGGAGATGACCAAAGAAGCTGTTGGAATGCTGCCAAAATTCCTATCTCCTCAGAGACTAGCTGATCAAATCAGCAATTCCTCCTAAGTATCTAGGAGATGATCAAAATAGCGCCGTTATGCTGCCGAAATTTCTATCAGGCTATCTTGCCTGTTTTGATTGATTGTGCTTTATTTTCAGAATCAAGGGAATCAGAGGATGTAAATGAACTCAGATAAATGTGATCAATGTTCTCTTGTTCTTTCTTTGTTATTATTGAATAAATCCCCCAAATCAAACACATTTGTTTTCTTGTCGAAACAAAATGGCGACTCTGCTGGGGAATTTATTATTCGATGGTAACTTAGAAAATATTCAGAGAACAAAATGGTGACTCTCAGTGGGAATGAAGGTATACCGTAGCGACCTTTCTCCCGACTAAACGTGGCTCGACTTTCTATGGGAAAAAACAACCTGACTCGAACAACATTTGATGTCGTATCCGCTTCACCTCAACCGCTGGAAGGAGATAAAGGCTGGACTGCCGTAATGTCTCGTAAAACAAGAGCACAGAATGTAAGAAGCTCTAAAGTACACCTGCTTTCGCTAAGAGTCAAAAGGCCGATAACGCGTAATGTAGCAAAGAAGAAATCTGAAATCGCTCCTGCAATTTATCCCGAACAAGCAGTCTCGCAATTAACAACGCACGACTTTCCGACTCTAACCGCCTCAAGGGTCAAGTGGACGAAAGAGCAAAAGGGTAAAGCAATAATGATGGGTTTCGCCAATGTTAGTGTCGCCTCAGAAAAGTTCACCAATGCTTATGTCGCCCCAATTAATCGGTAGCACAGGGAATACGCAGGAGTCAGATAATACTTCACCCTCTTGCTCTACTCCAGCTATGACTTCATCAAAAAGTAAAGAAGCCATGGTGCATATGGCCGAAATGAATTAAGAAAACTTGCCATCCACTGAAGATCATATTAACAAGATGGCTGAAGCGCAAAGAACACTAATAGATGAATGCAAAAATCTCAGGGAAGCACTAGCAACCCTTGCGCATAATATGGTCCAAATTGTGGCTCCACCAGCAACGGGTATAGTAAACAGACATGAAAACTGTCCTAAACACTCTCATCCACAGAGGGCAGGATCAAGAGGATCTGTTCTAGTCGCAAGGACTGTAACGCAGGATGATGTAAGACAAGTCGTCGAAGAAACTGTCAAATTAGAAAAAGAACGCACAAATACTGGCCGCTTCAAGTACCGGATTCCATATCCAAGAGAGATAGAAGATGTTCCATTCCCAACCAACTTCAAACAACCAGATTATTAGAAATTTAAAGGAAATGGGTCTCTAGAAGAGCATCTCTTGCACTTCATCACCAGCATGGAAAATTTCTCTATGATACCTCAATATTATTTACGGTTATTTGGATCTTCTTTAACAGGCAAAGCATTTCGATGGTATTCTGGTTTGATGCCCGAGTCAATAAGAACGTGGGAACAAATGTAAGACACATTTATATCCAATTTTTTCTCAATAGAACGCGATGTCAGTATTGCAGAATTGGCCTCTGTCAGACAAAGAGAAAATGAACCTGTGGAGAAATTCATTGATAAATGGAAGACCTTGGGGGCTTCATGTAGACAGTTACCAGAAGAGAAAGAACAAGTGAACATGTGCTTGAATTCTATGGAACCGAGAATTACTTTCAGGCTCGTGAGTGCTGATATAAAGACTTTTCGAGATCTTGTAACAAAAGCACATGCATTGGAAGTGATGGCTACAAAGATGTCAGTCTTTCGGATCAAGATAGAAAGAAGAGAACCGAATAGATTAATGGTAAATACTGTTGATCAAGAAAAGAAAAAGAATATTTTTTACAATAAACGAGAAACAAAGAAGAGAGAGGATTCAGATCAAGTTAAAGGTAAGCGGCCGCGACTATACGACTCCTACAAGGAATATGTATTCAATAAAGAAGATATGTTGCCAATGATGGAACAATTGCTTGCCACTGGAACTATCAGCTTACCTTCTCCGAAATATCCAGAAGAAGTCGAAATGATTAAAGAAGAAAAATATTGTCATTACCATCGTCGTTTAAGGCATCATACAGAAGATTGTTTTACATTAAAAAATATACTAAAGCGATTGATAAAACAAGGTAAGATAGTGATGAACAAGAATGAAGGATAGGACAAGAAAGTCGTTGTGAACATGACATCTGCAAGAAATCCGACAAAGAACTGGAAAGCTAAAGGGAAGGTTGTTGGCCGGCAGTGATAAATTCACTCAGAAACTTTCGTTATAATTCAGAGTTTATTGAGTTATCCTCTAAAGAAGTTAGTTATGGATTAGCTTCCATTCACCAAAGAGAAGATGAACTGGTCAGAGAATTCATTAATCGATGGAGGATTTAGGGAGCATCACGCTTGCGATTGGTGAAAGTGGAAAAAGAACAAGTTAAGTTATGCATGGAATGCATGAAATTAAATATTACGTTAGGTCTCGCGAATTCAAATATACAGACATTTCAAGATTTGATTAAAGAAGCTTACAGTTTAGAAAGGATTAATGCTATAGTGTCCGACTTTTATATAAGCCAGTTGGTTTCAAACCTTGGAAGAAATTCAATTTATATGATTCAGGAAGAAAGAAAAATGAAGAATGAGCCAGAAAGTTCAGATACAAGAAATATGACTGAGCATACGACCAAGAAAATGAAGAAAAAATTTGCACAGCCCAAGGATCGTAAGAAGTATTCATTTGTAGAAGATGATATACTCCCTATGTTAAACAAATTGTTAGTAGCCGAAAAGATTAGATTGCCACGACTGAAACTTCCAAGGGAAATGAAGAAAATAGGAGAAGGTGATTATTGTCACTATCATCGTTCCATCGGACATCGAACAGAGAACTGTTTCGGTTTGAAGAACAAGTTACAAAAGATGATTGGTAAAGGTGAAATCTCTATCAAGAAAGTGTATGAAATAAAAGAAGTACATGGGCCTGATCAGCTTAAGACTGGAAGCAATGCTAATCTCAAACAAACAGTATGAAGTAATACGACATCAATATATTTGTTAAAGGTCACGACATCGTAATTTTGATTACGAAGATTCCTAGAGAAATGCTTCTTAATTAAAAGGGGGCAAAACAATTGAGTAAAAAGGTGAGTAAAATTGTGAAAGATATTTCTCACTATAGAATGTATTTCTTTTGCGTATTTGAATAAAACGCAGGCTTTCAAGCATATTAAGTCATCACCAAATGAAAAGCATCGATGATTATCGCCAAAGTAGTGCTTTCAAGCATATCAAGTCATCACCAAAGCAAGACAGGCTTTCAAGCATATTGAGTCATTGTCAAACGCGAAGTGTCAATGACGATTGCCAAATGAAAAGCGTTGATGAAAGATAAGTGAGTAAAAATGTGAGTAAGGAATTGAGAAGTATATTTCTCAGTATAGAATTTATTTCTTTTGTGTATTTGAATAAAATGTAGGCCTTCAAGCATATCAAGTTATGGCCAAATGCAAAGCTCGCTATCAAGCGTCGATAATCGCTGCCAAGCATTGATAATCGCTATCAAGCGTCAATAATCGCTACCAAGCGTTAATGATCGTTATCAAGCGTTAATAATCACTACCAAGCGTTAATGATCGCTATCAAGCATTGATGATCGCTACCAAGCATTGAAGATTACTGTTAAGCATTGACAATTATCACCGACGCCGAAGAAAATTTTCGCTACCCAGGCAAGTCTATACGACCAGCTACACATAAAATCTATGATCATTTAAGGCAGTTGAGGAAGCAGTCACATAAGGCCTATCTCTATGATCATTTAAGGTAGTTGACGAAGCAGTCACATAAGACCCATGCCGTCTGTATAGCTTCCGACAGCATCTCGGGGAATGGAGAAAAATGCCCTCCTATGAATGGGTCCGACTTTGCAGGCGAAGAAAAAGTGAGCCTCTGAAGCAAGATGACTCCCCAGATCCCTGGTTTGATTTCAGTAGTAACTCATGAAGGTCTCTGAAGCAAGATGACCTCTCATTTGATGGACTGACGACCCTGGATTTGGTACCCATTAAAAATCCATGTCCTGGGCTTATTTCTGGTAGTAACTCATGAAGGTCTCTGAAGCAAGATGACCTCTCATTGATGGACTGGCGGCCCTGGGGTTTGGTCAAAGGTAGCCTAGTAAAGCCCCGCGATCTCTAGAGAGTTACTGTGGCCACCCTGTGCGTAAATCCCATTAAATTCACGGCCGTGATTGCTCCAACTACTTAAGAGCTTAAACTATGTGTGTAAGTGTCAGTCTAGTTTAGTCCAGTCTAGTTCAATCTGGACTAGTCCAATCAAGTCAGGTCAAGGTCAGTCTCGTCCAAGTCAAAGTATGGTCAGTCAAAGTGCACTAGCACCATTGCTCAAAAGCATTAAATATGCTCAAAAGCATCAAATATACTCAAAAGCATCGACTACGTGTAGCATTCAAAATGCTGCAGATGCACATTTCAATTTAAATATGCTCAAATATACAATTGCCTGATGAAATTTTAAATGTTGAAAAGAAAAATATATGCAAAAATGCATTTCTCTTGAATCAGGTGCAAATTGCAGTAATAGTAAATGCCTTCAAGATATGGACAATTATCTATTCAAAAGTTTAAAATCTTCAAGATCAACTATTAGTCTTCCATTGAAATATATTTGTTCTGCTGACAAGAGCCGTAAGGTCTTTTATCTCTTGCCTTCTTGATATAAAGAAATATTATTGTGAAAGATTCTCAAAGGCAGCAAAGAATCATCATTATCTCCCTGACAATATAAGGATTCGGATATATTCTTTGGATCCGTTAAAAGAGCTGCAGAGATTATCTATCCTTCAAGGGTATCAACAAGCTTCACATCGGAAATATTATCTTCTGAAGAAATCTTTATATGAACAATGATCGGTAAGGGGACAAGATCTATGTCTTTAAAAATCAGCAAAGATTCTAGGAAAAGTCTATGAAGAAATGTTAAGGAGCACAAGCTAGAATTGACTCAGTAAAAAGACTCAGCGATTGAATCTTTGGAGCTGGAAATGACATCTTCAAGAGCATAATATAAAGAATACAAAGAATGCAATACGAAGCACAATAACAAAGTACAAAGATGAAATAATTAAATCATTATCATATTACGAATATCACAATTAACCTAAAAGAGAAGAGAAGCTTTCAATATATATTGCAAAATTATCAATGCTTCATAAAGGTAAATTGAAAAATTATAATGTCTTGAAATACTAATTCTGATTAATTTGGCAGGAAGACCATCATTCAAAAGATCGGATTATGCAGATCATGAATAAAGGAAACAATCAAAAAGTTTGTTGCGGTAGGAGCAATGGAGTTGATCAAAGAGACCGTTGCAGAATTGAAGGAAAAAGTCACTGGAGTTGATCAAAGAGACTGTTGCAGCAGCAGCAGTGTTGAAAGATAGTTCTCTAATCAAGATTGCTCAAAGACAAAGTCGTTACAGTTGTTGCAGAGATGTGTTTCGAAGAAAAGAGAACTTCATCTTCTCTAGTGAAGCATCCGCTCGACACTCACTCGATACTACTGGCTGGGGGCATTCTAGTCTTCTGTTCGAGCGCCATCATTCCAGTCTTCTGTTCGAGCACCATCATTCCAGTTTTCTGTTCGAGCGCCATTATTCAAATCTTCTGTTCGAGCGGCATCATTCAAATCTTTTGTTCAAGCGCAATCAATCAAGCCTTCTATTCAAGCGCAATCAGTCAAGTCCTCTGTTTGAATGTGAGCATTCAAGTCTTCCATTTGAACGTGATCAATCAAGCCTTCCATTTGAATGTGATCAATCAAGTCTTCCGTTTGAACGTGAGCATTCAAGTATTTCGTTTGAACATGATCATTCGAGTCTTCCAATTGAACGTGATCATTTGATCTTCTGGTCAAGTATGACCATCCAGTATTCCATGCAAGTGTGATCATTCAGTCATCCTTCAGTTGTAAATCAGTCAAGCTCTTCGGGCAAAAGAAGATCGATCCTCCATTTGATTTCAACAAACAATCAAAGAAGGATCGAGGGGGCATCTGTTGAGGTATAAAAAAATATCTCATTGCAGTGGTCAAAAAATCCCATGGTGTTGATCAGCTCAAGGGATAGTTTAGGTATTTTGGTAAAGTTTCAGCTCATGGGGTAGTTTAGGTATTTTGGTAAAGTTCCAGCTCCATAGGATCTGTTGAAGTATGGAGAATGGTGAAAGAATTGAAGCAGAAGAAGAGCAGTTGCACGGACCGCGTAACAAAGTTCCCCATTGCGCGGGTCGCGGAACAACGTTCCCCGTTGTGCGGGTCGCGGAAGTCAAGTCCTCTGTTGCGCGGGTCGCAGAAGTCAAGTCCTCCATTGCACGGGTCGCGGATGTCAAGTCTTCCGTTGCATGGGTCGCGGAAAATGTTCCCCGTTGCGCGGGTCTCCGATTGTGCAGGTCGCAGAGTTAAAAAGTTCTGTTGCGCAGGTCCCGCAACTAAGAAGTCAGTTGCACGGATCACGCAATCAAGACACAAGAATCGAGGATTAGCACATGTGTGGGGCCTATAAATACCCCGCTCCCCCTCTCATTTGTGGGTTAGAAGATTCTAGGAAACTGGATCAGAGCAACTGAAGGTAAAGAGTAGAAGTAAAGATCAGTTGCGCGGACCGCGCAACAAGAAGAGAAGTTACGCAGACCGCGCAACACGAAGAGCAGTTGCGTGGGTCGCGTAACGAGGTTCCTAGTTGCGTGGACCACACAACCAGTTTAATGGTTGCGCGGTGTAACGCCCTGAAATTCGGGGGTCGAGTATGAACTCAACTCCCGAGTTCCAACGCATCACTTATGCAACATACACAATGATGGTTAAATGTTGTCTGAGTTAGAGCAATAAACATGAATGAGATTATACCAAAACAGTAAATCATACTCCAGTTCAATTGTATAAAGGCAAGCGGAAGACTAAAATTTTATATTCGAAGTATGTAAAGTAACAAAATTTTGTGAACTCCAGAGTATGAGTACTAACTGAGTACCAATATACATGTATTGTTTCTAAGTCAAAATTCAAAATACAATCCTCAAAAGAGGCCCTGAAAATCCCGCGATGCAGCCGGCCTAAGCATAGCCGTCAGAATACTGCATAAAGGAGAACTCATCCTGATCCTCCTCGAAATCGGGATCCGGCTCCTGAACGGAGGCGCCATCTACACCTGCGACAGAGTCTGGTGGGTGTTGCAAACACCGTCCCGTAACGTGGGAGTGAGTAGCTAACTCAGTGGAACAATAAAGCATAGGTTAACATGTTATCAAATCAATCAAGCAGTAATGATAAAACAGTACAATTCAAACATTTCTAACTACTCTTGTTAAATGCAAAAATGATATGACATGATGCTGTATGCCCTTGCCAAACCACCCTCAAGCGACATCATCTTACGTTCGCGAATGCTTACTCCCTCAGTGCGCCACATCTACAAAGCACATGCGGTGCGATGATGCTCATGATTACCAAGTTTTTTTATTAATCCATTTCAACCAGCAGTATTGGGAAACTAAGGTACCTCCCTTGTATCATTCCCAAACATGATCCATTCTAGGGTCGTCAATCCTAGCTAATCTCATACGATATTATGGTTTGAGAAGCGTAGTGAAGGCATCGCAAAGGGCTCGTCACCCGTCGGCGCGGATCTGAGATCTCACCGTATGCGGCTCAATTCTTGGCCGTCGGCTCAAGTACATATCTCACCGTACTTGGCTCAATCACTAGTTGTCACTCAAGTACGAGTCTCACCGTACTCGGCTCAACTCATACTCTAGTTCTTGTGAAAGACTCGTCGCCAATCACAGACACTTGGAGTATACTCGAAGATACTACGGAGGACTCGTCGCCCGTCAGCACGAGCACAGGTCTCACCGTACTTGGCTCTCGCCGTAAGTATCGACAGCTCGAATATAGTGTCCCATACCACCATAATCGGCTCACGAGTTTGGTTGCGCAATGGTCACTACGGGAGGCACATGACCCCAGCGAGGCCGACAGCTCGACCACGGTGTCCCATACCACCATGCCCGGCTCATGCGTCTTAGCGGATCGAGGTACCATGGTTAACGGGATCGCCACTGGTAAGTTTGGTACCCTAGGTTCAAGCAGTAGCGACCAAACATGGTGAACATACATATACACTCTGGTTTACTTGACGGGCCTGACTAGCTCGAGCGCACCACAAGTTGAGCGATATGGAGCGCAAAAGCACTCCATGTGGCCAACCACTATCGCCAACCGAAGTACGACTCGGGTTCGCCAGACACGTCCGTTGTGGCGGTATGAATCTCAGCCACAATCGCAAGTCTGGTGCCGGATGCTTGGACTATAGGCATAGTCCCAAACTCAAACAGTTGTAAGGCATGAAGTTAAGCATGAAGTAAAGCATGTTAGCAGGCATGTTATAAAGCATGAAGTAAAGCATGAAGTAAGGCATGTTGTAAAGCATGAAGTAAAGCATGAAGTAAGGCATGTTGTAAAGCATGTTGTAAAGCACTATACACATAGGGATACAATTACATCCACATCTCAAGTGAGTGGTTATAGCTAACCACCGCATGGAGGGGGGTCCTACATGTCTCTAAGGGAGTCGGGAATCCCATATCAGCACCTCTCTAAGGCACTAACACTCAAACATATACACACACAAGCATCTACACGAACACTTAGAATACACTATTCCAACATACACGACGTATGTTAGCAAATGCGTATTAGGGCTATTCTTTCACCAAGCGGTTATTTTATCCGCGCATACCATATTCATGCGACAAATAATCATGACAATTACATTTCCAAAATTTATACATATGCGGTATTTCTAGAATACGCAATTTCAACATACATAGTGTTTACAAGCGAACATAGATTGCGGCGATTCCTTTCGCCAAACTGGTATTTTATTCATGTATTGTATAATCATATATTAAATAAATATGTCAAACATTATTCCAAAAGAAATACGTATACGGTATTTCTAAGATACACAATTTCAACATACGTCGCATTTACAAGTGAACATGTATTTTGGCGATTCCTTTCGCCAAACTAGTATTTTATTCATATATTATATAATCATACATTAAATACACATGTCGAACATTTATCCAAAAAAAATACGTATACGGTATTTCTACGTATACCTAGAGTATGTGAAATTCCATATTCTACAACGTTAATCGAAACAGGAAACGGAAAGCACTTTGTACATGTGCAATTGCATGTAGATCATGAATCTACCATTATCTGACATTGAAAGCGTTGAAAACCGTAACTTATACACTTAAAGTCCTCACCTTTGCCTTTTGAAACGCAACGAATCAGCAAGGGTAGTAAATCTTCTGTATACAGGAGTTTTCTAGCCTAAAGAACGGAATCGGTTAGTCGTTACACAACCCTACATCCATCCTACCTCAAATCAGACCTAGGGTTAGGGTTTCTTACCTTCAAATGGGATGGATACCGCCGGGAAACCACCTAGAACGGGGCGATGTATGCCGTGCGATGAATGGAAGCAGTAGGAGGAAGATCGCCCACAAACTCCAAGCTATTCTCTCACTTTTCTCTCTCTCTCTCTAGGGTTTTATCCCAAATTCGTATGGCTGTGAGAGGGGCTGTTCTAAGCTCCTTTTATAGCCAAAAACATTCCCAAAATAAACTCAGGTTCAAGGGTTACTGCTAATATAGGATATTCGTCACTTTTCCAGCTCAAAAGGGAGGTTCTGGTGGCCCTCTTTGAACCAAACATCAGACTTAAGCTCACCATCTATGGATCTACGTGGGATTACGTTTTTGACTCGATCGGATTCCCAGATCGCACGTGGCGGACCACTTTCAGTTCGACGGTCAGTGGGCCACGATCAGAAATTCCAAGTACATGTAAATGTTCCTGAAATTTTTCTTAATTCGAGGGTGTAATTTGGTCGATTCGACGGTCAGGTTGCTTATACTGACGCGTCAACGAATGATGCGGATCACTATTCCGGATATTTATTTTGGAATGGGAATAGTGTTTTCACACACCCTCGCTCAGGATCGAAGCGAATGGCCATGGAACATCGGATGGAGCTGATTTTTGAGATGATTGTTAAGCCCGGTGGGCGGTCCTAGTTCCTTAGCTTCGGGTTAATCGGACTCCGATGTGCGATCTAGACCTAATATGAAGTTTCGTTTCATTCAGAAGCAGACGGAAATGAGTTTGGTTCTAAACTTTAGGGTAACCTAGCGTCAATGATTCTGCAACTTTTGGGTCTTGCAGATCGTATTTAAAGCGATCCTAATGGATTTCATGGCTAATCGAGTTTAGTACTTAGTTAACTTTGTTAAATTTCTAAAGAATTTAATCCTATGTGATTTCTGGTCGAGGTGGTACTCGACCCAATGTACGGAAATTTACGGGTCGTTACATGCGGGTCGCAGAACTGGGGTGACTGAAATGGCATCGAAATGCTGCTGGATCTTCAGGACTTCTTCTCTGGAGAGAGAGAGAGAGACTAGCTGATCAATTTAGCAATTCCTCCTAAGTGTTAGGAGATGACTAAAGAAGCTGTCGGAATGCTACCGAAATTCCTATCTCCTCAGAGACTAGCTGATCAAATCAGCAATTCCTCCTAAGTATCTAGGAGATGACCAAAATAGCGTCGTTATGCTGTTGAAATTTCTATCAGGCTATCTTGTCTATTTTGATTGATTGTGCTTTGTTTTCATAATTAAGGGAATCAGAAGATGTAAATGAACTCAGATAAATGTGATCAATGTTCTCTTGTTCTTTCTTTGTTATCATTGAATAAATCCTCCAAATCAAACACATTTGTTTTCTTGTCGAAACACTCAGTAAATGCATTGTATTGTCAAGGGTTAATAACTTAGTTGGTGGCCTTAACTAGATGTTTCAAATTTCAAAGTCATATCGAGCAACTCGTTCATCTCCCGAATCATATCATCATTCAATTTAGGGGAGTGGTCTAAACATGTCTCACAAGAGTTAGAAGGGTCGGTTGAAAGGGGCTCATCCTCCACATTTAAATAAGACATGTTAGATGAATGGAGTAGATCCGGGTTGCACATTCATGATCGTCATCCCAATACTCATCATTTTCCAATTCAGTGCTATACACACTTGGGATGGGATCGCTTTCCTCACATTCTACTCTTAAATTGGTTTGAGGTTCGAATAAACTAACCTCTCCCTCATCATTGAAACCAAGTGTGTCATGTGAATGAAGTGTGTCATTATCATGATATTTGAAAGACACCCACGTCTCTTGATCCTTCCTTTGGACTATCATCGAGATCGAATCTTCGAGAAATTGAATTGTATGCTCATTAACACAGTCCAACTCTTCACTCTCAATTTCAGTATTCTCCATAATCGCATCACCTGAACTCCATTGTTGTATATCTTTTATAAGTTCTTGAAGTCTTTGGAGTGTATTTTATAGGCTGAGCTCTAGAGTTTGTATGGAATTTTGAAGTGAATTCTCTTTGATTATTTCTTGTTGGATGTCAGAGGTATAGAACCCAAGAGAATTATTACTATTGTGCATTGTTGATTCAACTTCCCAATTTTGATGTTTCCACTAATCGTAAGTAGGGAGTTAGGAATGAAGAATTGGATTGGGTTGAGGCTGGGGTGAACTAGCCTCCATTAGCTTATCAAGGCACAATTCAAGCGCTTCTATCGTTGTTCTGATGCCAGCAAAATTGTCTGTGTAACCCTAAAGTGACTCCTCTTGGATCGTTTCTAATCGGGTTTGAAAGGTAGAGGACCTAAGAGAATGTTCACTATGGTGTATTGCTGGTTCATCTTCCCAACATTGATGTTTCCATTGATTATAGTCATACGGGTCATAGGTGGGAGAATCTGATGGTTGTTGATACATATTATCACCCATAATATAATCACGCATTGTTTTCTTCTCATCTTATGGGCGATAATAGTTCCCACTCCCATAATTATGATAACCCAAACGCTCACGTACCATTTTCTTAATTTTTGGGGTGTAATTATTGTCCCACATATGATCACGTAAGGATTTCTTAACCGGTGAAGGATTGTATTCAGTTCGGTTCTCGATGATAGTTTCAGAAAAATTTTGAGATATAATTTGTTTCGTATCATAATCACCATACATCCCTTCCCAATATCTCTTATCCATCTCAGCATACTGACATACCCACTCTTGCATGGTGAAACCCTAACTCTGAATCTAATCTTTAAAAAAAATAAAAGAAAAATCCTACAACAATATGGAAAGTAAGTAGAGGATAATTTAAAAGGAAGTTACTAGATTGGAGGAGATCTATGTTAGGATCCTGCAAAAGAAAAAGAAAAGTGAATTAGTTTCTAAAAAAAAAAAAAAGAAGCGACCTAGTTTCTAAAAATAAAAAAAAAGGTTCCTAAAAACAGAAAATAAAAAGTTTCTAAAAAGAGAAAAGTTAGTTTCTAAAAATAGAAAAGGAAAGTTTCTAAACCTAAAATTAGAAGGTAAGTTAGTTTCTAAAATAATTAAGAAAAACCAAATCCTAAAAATAGAAAATAGTAAAACCCTAATCTTAAACTAATTCCAAAACTAGCTAATCTCAGAAAAATATAATTGTCAATCCTCGGTAATAGCATCAAAAACTTGTTCACAACTCCAAGTATAGGGTCGCGATGCAGTAATAATCTTGGTGAGACCGAGGTCGAATCCACAAGGACTGAACTTATGTGTCTTCTGAAAGTAACTAGAACTAGAACTAAAAGAAGATGAAAACCTAAATCCGGAATATTTGAGAGAGTAATTATGATTAAAGTAATTAAAACTAGTGAATTTAAAGGTAGGAACTAGGGTGCCAAGGATCCACTTGTAGTAATTAGGAAGTTACCTTGCATGATTCTAGGACACAACTGGAATCAGAGTCCTATCTTATCCAGTTGGTAAGAAGAGATTTTTCAGATTTCTGAACTTCTCATGGATCTAATCATCAATGGATGAGAGTGGTGAAGATTTGGAAGTGATTCCATCACCTAACCATGCCCAGGAGACAAGGCAAACAATATGATTTACCATTCCCACAACCAATCATAAGAGAATTATGAAAGTTAGGAAGGATTCCGTCACCCTACCATGCCCAAGGGACGATGGTGAACAACGGGACTTACTAATTTCGCAATCTCAAATCAGGAAAAGAAAAATATCTCAAGTTATCATAGATCTATTGTAATTTGTCACAACAAACCATTAAAAACTAAAAATATTCCTTCATAATCAAACTAGAATCCAAGAGAGTTCAACAAAACATGAATCAAAACAAAACAAACTTCCCAATCAAGCTACAAGCTTCACCTCTTAGCCCTAGCTAAGAGGTTTAGCCAACCATAGACATGATTGAACTAAAGACCCTTAAACAAAACAAAAAAAAAACCAACTAAAAAACAAGAAGAACTCTCGGAGGACAGATCCACCCTTTTGCTCCACTTCTCAAACCCTAAAAGATTCCTAAGGATGCCCTGGGTACTCCTATTTATAGTTGTGCATCACCTCCTTTCGCATTGAGTTGGAAATTTCCAGAAATCACCTCAAATTTACGCAGTCCACTTAAAATCTGTGTAACCCTCGACTAGTCGTAAATTTAGAATCTGATGTTGCTGAAGTTCGAGTCGAAGTTTCCTCGACTAGTCATGCAGGAGCCTCGACTAGTCTTGCAGGAGCTAAGACTAGTTGAGCAGGAGCCAGGACTAGTCCTGCAAGAGCTATGACTAGCCAGGCAATAGCCAGGACTAGTCAAGCAATAGCTAGGACTAGTCGAGGATCACAGAAATTTACTTCAAAACTTCAATTCTCTTCATTCCTAACTTGGTCTCTTCATTCCTAACTTGGTTTTCTTAGATCTTTCGCATGTGAATTCTTCATCCTTGTTCTTCTAAGATCTATCCTTGGCTTTAGTGATTATTGAGCGTTAAATCCATGCCTTTAGCATCCTTTTCAATCAAAACTCTTATATTCACCTTGCAACACAAACATGATTAAAATAAAACATTAAGCATTATCATGTTCATAAATTCAAGTCATAAATGGGGTCTAATATACAATGTTTGACCCTCAACAGTAGACCCAGTTGTTTGTAGACCGAGTAGGGGATCAGATTTACGCTCGCCCCCAAGTGAAGAAGTGCGTTCTCAGTTTGGTGATTCCCAATTATATAAGTGATAGTTGGGCTACCAGGGTCTTTATATTTTTATGGCATATTTTGCTTGAGAATGAAACTCACTTTTTCTGTCAGAAAAATTTTCTTTTTGATACTTTGTCACCTCTTAATTGTGCATAAGTCTTTTAGAAATTTGGCATATGAAAGAATTTGTTTTACAGCATCCAGAAGAGGGATGTTGACCTTCACTTGTTTTAACACCTCAAGAATATCTTGTGAGGTAGCTAAAGGTTTTGGTGCAATCAACCGCTAGGGGAATGGAGCAATTGGCTTGTTTTGAGGTTTCGGTTCTAACCCATGTAGGCAATGATAGGTTTATTATCCGTATCTTCTTCCGAGTCCTTAGACTTTTTAGCCCTTACCGAAATAGATTTGTCAATTGTCTTTTCACTCCTAAGAGTAGTGATAGACTTAGCTTGCTCCATTTGATTTTAAGAGCTTGGTCACTAATTTCACATTGTGGTTTTGGATTGGGGTGAGGTTGGGCTGGAAGCATCCTTTTCTCCCCACTTGCTAAGTGTGCCTCAATCCTTTGAATGAATTTGTTAAGGTCTTGGAAAGTCTGTAATGTGTTTTAATTGAAAAGCTCTTGATTTTGAATGTGTTTTAAAACCAGATCCTCCTGAGGCTTCTTTTGATTTAAAAGTTGAGATAGAGCCCCTTGGGGGTTAGTTGTTTGTCCATTCCTCCAATTGAGATTGGGATGGTTCCTCTAGCTGGGATTGTATGTATTTGAGGTGGGTTCACTGAAAGGTCTTTGGTAATTGTTCACGGCATTCGATTACTCATTCAATACGTCTTGAAAAGCAGGTATGGTTGGAGAATTTTCAGTTGTATGTATGTCGTAAGCACAGATACTACAAACTACTTCCTTAGCCTTATCCTTCTTAAGTTCCATGGCCTTTATTTTCCTTGTGAGGTTATCCACTTTAGCATTTATGTTATCTTCCTCTTTCAAAATATACATTCCACCCCTCTCCTTTGATTGAGTAGCCTTAGAAGTGGTGTTAGGTCTTTGGGAGATGTCCCATGATTGTACGTTTTTAACAAGTTTGTCAAAGTAATCCCACACATCATCGACATCTTTGTTCATGAATTCCCCATTGCGCATTATCTCAACCAATTGGCGCATGGAAGATGATAGTCTATCGTAGAAGAAATTTGTTATGCGCCACATTTCGAAGCCATGTTGTAGGCATGAACTGACAAGATCCTTGAACCGATCCCAACATTAGAAGAATGTCTCATCTTCCTTTTGGGTGAAGTTCATGATTGACTTTCTGATGGTGTTTGTCTTATGGTATGGAAAGAATTTCTTTATGAACTCCCTTGTCATGTCATTTCATCTACCAATGGATCGTGGATGTAGTGAATGCAACCACGTCTTAGTCTTTTCTTTTAAGGAGAAGGGAAAGAGTTTCAGATTGATTGTGTCCTCAGACACATTAGGAAAGTATAAAGTGGCTATTATCTCATCAAATTCTTTCATGTGTAAATATGGATTTTCAGATTCAAGTCCATGGAACTTTGGAAGGAGTTAGATCGCCCCTGGCTTAATATCCATATTCCTTGTATTTTTTTTGGAAAAATCATACAGGAAGGTGTACTCACCCCCGCCGGTTGTAAGAAATCTCATAAAGTACGAGGCAGGGGGTGCATTGTGCACCTCATTCTCATCTTGAATTTCCTCAACTGGGGGTTGAGGTTGATTTGTAGGTTGATTTACAGCCATCACTTCTATCGACTTAGAGGATCTCCAGTGGTGTCTAATCCAGTGATGGATAGGCAGCCCTTTGACTAATCCTCCTTCACTTAAGAGACGTCAAGTGTTTTCACAAACCCACTTGGGCATGAAACACTTACGGACTTTAAGCAATTGAACCTAAATCTAATAAATAAAACTAGGGAAACTAAAATAAATAAGAGATCTAAAATAAGAGAGAATTAGAAAGAGGTTACCAAATTGGAGATTGCTATGTTAGATTCCTACAAAACAGAAAACAAAGGTAGATTCTAAAAATAAGTTCAGAAAAATCCTAACCTAGAAACAAAACAGAAAGTTAATCCTAATCTTAACCTAATTCTAATACTAATTAAATTTAAAAAAGCGTAGCCGTAGTCCCCGGCAACGACGCCAAAAACTTGTTCACAACCCTAAGTGTAGGGTCGTGATGTAGTAATAATCTTGGTGAGACCGAGGTCGAATCCATAAGGACTAAACTTGTACGTTTCTGAAAAGAACTAAAACTAGAAGAAGAAGAAGAAGATTTAAATCTGAATTCTAAAATAGTTGAAAGAGTAATTGTGAATAATGTAAGTGAAACTTGTGAATTTAAAGGTGGGAACTAAGGTGCCAAGGATCCGCTTATAGCTATCAAGATGCTACCTTGATTCAAGAGACACAATTAGAATCAGAGTCCTATCTTATCCAATTGGAAGAAGAGATGATTAAATCTCTGAATTTTTCATTGAACTAGCCTCAATGGATGAGGATTGTGAAGATTTGGAAGGGGTTCCATCACCCTACCATACCTAAGAGATGATGGTGAACAATAGGATTTACTAATCCCATAATCTTAAATAGTAAAAAAAGATATTCAAGCTATTGCAGTGTCTAATGTAATTTGAGTCACAATAAACCGTAGAAAACTAAAAATATTTCTTGAAATCAACTAGAAATCAATGAAGTTCAATCAAAACAAGAATCAAAGCAAAGTAAACATCTTAATCACGCTACAAGCTTTGCCTCTTAGCCCTAGCTAGGAAGTTTAGTTAACCATAAACATGATTTGTCATGCCCCAAACTCGAAAATCGGGCTCACAAAATTCCTGATCGCCGAATCTAGCACCGACAGCCTCCGATTACCCCATTCTCGGCTCCCGACACCCATATACCAGGTTTTGATCCTGGGATGCTATAAGGAGGATTTCTAATAATCAATTTGATTCGTAATGAGCATAACTCACGAACAATAATCACAAGAACACCATCACAAAATTCACTATAATCAAAAACTTTGGGTACAATGCGTATAAAGGAAAATACAAGATAGTGATAACAACAAAACTCCAAAAGCTCGACTGCACGCTCCTGCTGCTACTATGCTACGGCTGCGTCCTGATGTCACCTACAAGCATCAATCGTGCATAAGCTTATAGAAAGCTTAAAAGGTGGTGTAAGTGTGTGCGTAATATGAGCATGCTCAGGATGCAAGGTCAGAGTAATGCAGAAACATGCTGATGAGTACATGAATGCAATCAGCCGTACCAAGGCTATGCCGTGAAGGATATGAATGTTGTCAGCCATAACACAGCCATGCGTTGCAAGATGTAACTCAAGCATGTCAATTCTCATCATATATCAGTATAGCTCCTCACTAGATCATCAAATTAGAACTGTTCTTAGTCTGGATAATCACCGGGGTCTACTACACTCTAGCGAAAGAGACCTCACTATACGCCTGCCAATATCGGGCCTGGCTCGTCAATAGCGGACCTATTCCTCAAGCTGGTCAAACTCAACTTAGAAATTGCCCCCTCACTCAGGCGGGTAAGGTCACACCCCTTTCCAACCAACCACGACACAGTGGGAGATGCTGCCTACTGGTATACGGCCCTCACGCGCTTGTGTATCCACTCGGTCTCGATGTTGGAGTCATCCTCCTGTACCATCGGGTTTAGGAATTTTCACCCAGGGACATCTATGGCCCCCGTATGCTAGAACTAAATATTTCCGGTATCTAATCCAGCCACCCACGATGTGTCTGTGCAGGCTTTAGCCCTGATATCGCTAGGGCATACAATAATCATGATCACACAAATGCAAGTGCATGAATCACCCTACCAAACATGCAACAATCCTGCACGCGCCGCGTGCTCATGTAGGGTAACTCCGCCTATCAGGGAGCTCATAAACAATCCGCCCAAAGGCATATGCTATGGTTAGTCACTCGTCATATCAGACATACATATGATGTGTATGATCATGACTCATGGATTCTTATCAAACATGTTATATGGTGGTAGACTCCGTTCATACGAAGATGGGCCTAGACGGCCTACACACCACAAGTATGGGCCCATCAATGAACCTTAGGGAGAGTTATAATGTGGACATTTAACTGACATTATTCGAACAATGTAGACGTCAAACCATCATTGCTCCCAAGGCTTGGCTACCAAAACATCATTATATACATTGTGGTGGAATCTTACATCGCATTGGGCCTTACAAACATCAAGGTCGTCCCACGGAAAGGCCTCATATGCGTCCAATGGGCTGCATCATGTGGGCCGCTCTAATGGGTCAAACATGCATCAAATGGGCCGGTGGGTCGAGTCGACTAGGCCGAGTGAATGGGCCGAATCAAATGGGCCCCCAAATACATCAAATCAGGCCTTATTAAGTGGGCCCCTAATACCTTACATGGGCCATACAAATGGGTTGAACCAATTACACCCGTAAACCATTATTAAAGATTATTTTAGAACATTATTTTAAAAGAAGACATATCTAAAGATCAACTGGACCATACCTCACTTAACAGTGGTGATATAATTCCCACTATTAGAAATTTAGAGGGCCCACTGATCAGGGTCAAATATTACATATTAGACCCCGATTATTGCCCTATTTTATATACATGATAAGGCCTAATATCGGATTTTAATTATATTTTTGTTACAGGAGGAAATTAGGAGCGTGTATTGAAAATTAATGTTAAAAGAATGGAATTGACGTTTCGAAGTCACCAGAGCACGGGATGGACTCCAGAGAACCAATGGTGACGATTTTACATGCTTGGGATCGGAGGAAAGCAAGCCAAAGGGGCCCAAAAAGGGTCCAGAATGCAAGATCACATGTTTCCCGCCATCCGATCAACTTGAAACTTCATACATGTGATGAGGGCTGTAAATTAACCGTACATATTAAATTTCAGCTATTGAGGATCTCGGGAAGTGGTCCAACGGACAGATCAGCCCATTAATCTTCACTTTGGGGCCCACCTAATATTTCGAACTGCCTCAACTTTTGTATCGACGGCTAAATTAATGAGGTTAAGAGGATGGACGGTGCAGATTTCTCGTAAACATCGCAGTGGGCCCTGTGTACGGGGAGTGTGTACCCTGCATGCGTGGACCGGCTGTGCACCGCACCAGCGGTTCGGTCAGTGGATCGCTGACCCGCGCCCGTCTTAAAAAATGGCGTCCGTGGCATCGACCTGCGGTCGTCTGTTGTGGGGCCCACCTATTGTCCAAATGGACAATCCAAACCGTCCATCAGCTTCCTAAGGCAGCAATCACCTTCGCCTAGGTGGTGAAATTGCGAAAGAGAGCGATGATCAGATCTTAACCGTTCAAACGCAGAATGAACGGCAAGACAGAAAGCCACGTGAACTGCACAGAATCCACCCCAAAACCAGTCAATTCCTACTGGTTTTTCGAGGGAATACAATGAACGGCACTGATTCGCCATTTGATCAAAGAAGTGGGACCCACCATCATCCCAGCGCCGGTTTGCGCTTGGAAACGCACGGATTTTAAAGATTTTACGAATTATTATGGGCCCCACTCGTCAACCTTCTGGAAGATCTGATCCGTCCATCGTGTAGAGGGGCACGAATACTACAAAACCATGCTGATAGTTCACTCCCATGCGTACACACGTGTGCGTTACAGAGGCCACAAAAGGGCTACCTGGCGACGTTCAAATCTGATCTTTTTGAGATTTCTTCGTGGGCCACGTTAATGGACCTTCAAAACCACCCATTCTTGATTGAAATTTCATCCCGAATCCAATGGATGGGGTGGATTTTCAGAAAACACCTCTGTGGGGCCCACCGATCACGGTGCGAAAAATTGCACTTCGAGTCCGTCTCACGACTCTGCCACCGATTCCAGCCATCCAGCAACCTATAAAAGGGAAGTTTTGGACGTAGGAGAGGCATTCATATCCAGGGAATTCGAGATCCAGAGCCAGGGAGAGAAGAAAGAGAAGAAAGAGAAGGAGGAAGAGAGAGAGATCGATTGGTTTGGTGTTTTGATTTTATGAATTTTATTTAATATTTTTTATGGATTTTATGGGTAACTAATCTCTCAGCTAGAGTTGAGATGAAGCCCCTAATTTGATCAGCTCTTGTATTGGTTGATTTACTTTGAATTTTAATTAATTTATTTTTTTTCTCTAAGTGGGCTTGATGGGTTTAAATTCCATACTTCTCCATCTATGAACTTGACCAAAGTATATATATGGATGTTGTTTGGATGCTTATTACAGGTGCTTGTGTCTGATCAAGAATAGGTTTCCTATAGAGGAAGAAACATGATGCTTTAATGAATGTACATTCCATGTACCCGACCAAGGACATGAGATATGTTGTTCATGGCATTGCTTAAAGGAATTAGACAGTCTGTATGCCCGATTTAGGACACAGATTGTGCTTTCTCTATTTAAGTGGTATCAATCTAGATCAAGGTGAATCAACAGACAAAACAAGGGTTAGGATAATTAGGGGTGGATTCGAAAGTCCTAGTGCTCTTTCTCTGGTTGAATTTTCTTCCCTGTTCTTTATTGTTTTTCATAGAATTGTGCTTAGTAATTAGTTCCATTATTTGTTGGATTAGTTAAGAAGAATCATAGATTTGAATTGTGACGTCCAGTCCTCGTGGGAACGATCTCGTAATACGTACCGTATCTGTATCTGATTCGTATACTTGCGAGTTTATAAATCATTTAAATCGTGTTGGTTTAAATAAAACATCACCCACCATGTCATTCATTGTCCATCCAAGACTGTTCATGAGGTCACAAGGACCTGAGCAGGGAGGAAAATAAATATTATATTAATTTAAAGCTATTGTAACCTAAAGGGGTTTCAATGGTAGATGTTCAAGTCCACTATTTTAGGTAGTGTGGTCCACTGATACTAGATCTGTCTCATTTTTTTTACCTCAAGCCATGAAATGAGCTTGCCAAATGATGGACGGTTTGGATGCAGCACATGCATCATGGTGGGGTCCACTGATCGTCCAGCAGCCCAACTAAATGGCTAGACGACAGTGATAAAACACATACATTATTTTGGGCTCCACTGTCCACGATCAATGAACGGTGTGTATAAAACACATAGATCACTGTGGGTCCCACGTGGGGCCCACCATAATGCTTATTTTCGATCCAACCCGTTAGTAACGTCACACGGGCCCAGGTGAAGTGGAAAAACAAATTTCATGTTGATACAAAACTTCCGTGACCCAGAAAAGGGTTTCAATGGTTGACTTCAATCCTACTGTTTCCTATGATGTGGGCCACCTAAGCTTCGGATGGGACTAATTTTTGGGGTGGGGCCCACTGCCCTAACGGGCCATCAAATGCATGGTGTTGATCTGGGGTCCACATCACGGTGGGGGCCATGGCTGGGGCCCGCCTGCCTCTAGGCCCCATGCGGACGAGATCTTCTTGGGCGTCCTGGGTTGTGTCACGGCTGAGCAGCATTTCTTTCTTGCTCCGCTTTTTTTTTTAAGATTTTGAGATTTTTCCTAGGTGGGGCCCTCATCAGGCAGATCAACACGAGTCATTGGACCCTACAACTCATTACAAGCTAAATGGGCCTAATATCCAAGGTATTTTGGCGTATAGAAACTTCAAAGTGAATTTTAATGGTAAGAACCACTATTTTCTATACTATGGGCCGCCAGGTAGTCAGATCGGCTTCATTTTTCAGCTCAACGCCTAAAATGATCTGAGGAAAAGGATGAAAGACTTGGATTAAGTACATACATCAAGGTGGGGACTACATGAGTGGCCCACCATTTCCTCTTTCTCTTTTTTAAAAAGCTGGTTAGTACACTCCAGCGTCAGTGCCTCACAGTGGATCCACCTCCAACGTCCCTAGACGCTGGACCGTCTGCATGCAACTCAAGCACCACGGTAGGTCCCACATGGACGTGGCCCACCATGAATATATATCTATATATATAATATTAATATAATATAAAATAAATATATTATAGTGTATGCCACTGTGGGGATCTCCACAGTCCCAAAAGAAATGGATGGTGTGGACCACCACCTCCAATAGGATGGGCCACACCATTGATGGATATTTATATAACACATATTTATGGGGCCCACCCAATCATGATAGAGAGAGAGAGAGACATGAAAGGGGAGGGACCCCGCTACTAATGGGCCCTCCCTTAAACAATGCTTACATCATGTGGGTCCCACAACAAGTGGCCCCAAAATTTGAGATCAACGGTAAATCACCCACCTTATTGGCCTCCTTCTTACTCCCGTGGGCTTGTAAGCTCCTATGCTCAACTTTTAATGGTGGATGATGGAGTTTCTATGGTGGGGATGAGAGATGAGAGGGTGGGTCACACTTGTGGTTTGAGAAAGCTTGGGGAGAGTGCTTGGGAAGGCTTGGACGTTTGATGCTTTGTTGCTTGGGAGTGAAGAGATGGAATGAGAGCGAAATAATAATAAAAGTGATAGGATGATGTGGTGGTTGTAAGGAAAAGTATGGGTGAGTTTGATTTTTTTTTTTGGAAAAAGGGGATGGGTTTATTTAAAAAATTGTAAAAGAGGGATGGTGAGGGGAGAGAGAGAGAGAGTTGACTTTTGAAAAAGGAGGAATGAGTTGTTGTACTTGGGACATGGTGTGCACTTGACATTGATTGATGGGACATACCGTAGAGATTCCCTCAAAATTTGTAACGTATGGTGTTTCTTTAGAATGAACGTAGGCCTACATCTTCTAGCCTGGGTATCGGTTCGGTACGCGAGTCGTGGCGTTGGAACCGCGGTGACGGTGCGGTCGTTAAGATATAAGTTTCTGTTTGAGCTGACTTTGGTATGCAGGACTCGGCTTAGGATCGTACGCAAACATCGAAAACGGGTCGAGGGTTGCTGGAATTTGACCGGTAGGATCGCGAAATCCTACAGAATGGTACGGACTAGGGCACGGGTCTTATATGATTAAACCAAAATCTCTTAAAGAAAGCATAAAAACAACTAAGGAAGAAGAAAAAAAAAATCTTCGCGGCGGCTCTCCACCCTTTTGCTCCACTCCTTAAACCCTAGAAGATCCCTAGGAACGTCCTAAGGACACTTATTTATAGTTGTGAAGCCCCATCTTACGCAACTGGTTGGAATTTTTGGAAACCATCTTGAATTTACACACTCCACATAAGTCCCGTGTTATGCTTCGGTCGGACCGAATTAAGGTTGAAAATTGCACTTCTCGCTGGATAATTCTACGTGATTTCGGTCAGACCAAAGTTGACTTCGGTTGGATCGAAGTTAATGCTGAAAAATCTTGTGCACAAAATCTGTCAAATTTACGTAGAACTGACTCCAACCGAAGCTTCGGTTGGACCGAAGTTAGTTCAGGTCGGACGAAATTATCTTGTTTTCTTACCGGACTGTTTTCTACAATTTTGGTCAGACCGAAGTTGGCTCAGGTCGAACCAAAATGTCCTGTTTTCTACTGCGGATTCTGCATTCTTTCAAGTCCTTTCTTCATCTTTTATACTTAGTTTCCCTAGATCTTTGGCATGTGAATTCTTCATTCTTGGTCTCCTAAGATCCATCTTTTGCCTTGGTGATTCTTGAGCATTAAATCCATGCTTTTAGCATTCTTTTCAATCCAAGCTCTCAGATTTACCTTGCAACACAAACATGTATAAAATATACCATTAAGCCTTATCATGTTCATAAAACCAAGGTATAAATAGGGGAAAATATGCAATATCTGATACTCAACACTGGTGTGCAATTAGGGAATCCAGGGAGAGAAAGGGTGCGTGCAAAAGTATTTCATGGAGAGAGAGGGTGTGCACAATAAGTATGGCAATATGGGAAGATGAATGTGCAATGGGGATTTCCGACAAGGGAGATGAACGCGTAATGGGACTTCCACACTAAGAGATTTGGAGTATTGATTGTGCCCCAACAGATGCCCCCTCTATCCTTCTTTGCTTGGTTTTACAAAAAATCAAATGAAGGATCGATCTTCTTCTGCACAAAAATCATTTCACGACAGAGAATGAGTCATGAAGGTAGAGCTGATTGCATACCGGAGAAGGATCGCTCGAATGGAGAACTCAAGAGTCAACCTCAAATGAAAGACCGAAGAATCTCATTCAGAGGGAGGATAATGCTTAAATGGATTGCTGTCAAATGAATCACGATCGAAGGATGATTGGATGATCACCTCTGAAAAGAGAATCATGCTCGAATGAATTATGCTTGAATGATGAATGAATGGTCGCACTCAAACGAAAGACTGAATGATCGTGTTCAAACGAAAGGCTAAAGGCCCCCAGTCAAAAGCACAGAGTGAGTGCTTCAATAGGGAGGAAAACGGTAGCAACGAAAGCATTATGTTCTTGCAATTCTCTTTTCATTAAAACTTGCCACTACAACAGCTGTGGCGACTTTATCTTTGAGCAATTTGATCAAAGAACTATCTTTTAATGTTATTACTGCTGCAACAATCTTTAAGATCGTCTCCTTTATTCGTGGCTCGCGTAATCTAAGATTTCGAGTAATAATCTTTCCCGTCGAATTAATCGGAATTAGTATCTCAAGATATCACAACTTCCAAGTTTCATGAAGTATTGATATATTCAAAGATATATTGAAGGCTTTAGAATGATTGTAATTTATTGACAATTTTGAAATAATCACAAATGTATTAATAGCTTTACATGGATTTGAAATGTCTATCAATTTTGAAATAATTGGTATGTACAACAATTTCAATTACATGTTCTCCTCAATTTATGGTATATAAGATGTCACGCCCCAAACCCAAAAATCAGGCTCACAAAATTCCCGATTGCTGAATCCAGTGTTGACAACCTCTGTAGTACCCCATTCTCGGCTCCCACCACCCATATGCCAGATTCCAATCCTAGGATCCTACAAGGAGGATTTTCCAACGTACATTTATCTTATAAGAAGCATAACCACAAGTTTACCCAAATCATAAAGGCAACATCATCATCACATATCCACTAATATAAACATTTGAATACAGTGCGGAAAGGGAAATATACATATTAAAGATCAAAGCTCTAGAAGACTGCTGCACGCTTCAAGCTCAACACTGTTGTAACCTAACGCCACCTGCACGCATCTATCGTGCATAAACTTATTGAAAGCTTAGAGGGTGGTGTAAGTGTGTACACAAGTGTCAAGTATTCAATACAATGCCATAATCATACAATATTGGAAATACTGGCAAGATAATGAATCATACGATATTAGAGTAAGCGAAAATACTGATAAGTAAGTCTATAAATCATTTAATATCAGAATATATAATGCAGATCGGCTATGAAAATGCAGAATCATAGAGAGCCAAATATCAGATACTGTGGATGCTGATGATGCAATGCAATATGCAAATCCTGCTAAGTCCGTCTAGGCCATATAAGTGTAGAAACATAGCAACCCAAAATGCCATATGCTACGGACGTAATGCAATATGCGATGCGAATGAAATGACTAAGCTGGAGTGTGAAGTCGGATGGTAGTACGTAGTATCACGGGCTATGGGGTCCACCATAAGGGACTTCTATCCAAACCAGTCCCATACCAAAATTTGGATAGTCAGACTCAATGTGGTAAACTCCTGATCTCAGGTTAGTCACGTGCCCCAACCGAAATCTTGGCCATTGCGAAGGTACACGTAACAAATAGTTGCGTACCACTAACCAGAGTGGATAGTGAATGAATGAATATGCAACTCGTGCTCGATAAGTCCACATACCATACTATACATCTCTGGGATCATCACCAGGGTCTAGTACACTCTACGCCAGCTGCTGCCCCATAAAGCACACAACTGGGTAAGTGGAAGAGGCCTCACTATCCACCTGCCAATATCGGGCCCGACTTGTCGATAGTGGACCCATTCCTCAAGCTAGTCAGACTCAGCCTAGCTATGCCTACTCCCTCATGCAGGTAAGGCCACTCCCCCTCCTAACCGACCATGACACAGTGGGAGATGCGACCTACTGGTATACGACCCTCATACGCTCATATGTATCGACTCGTTCTAGATGTTGGGGCGTCCTCTGGTACTAAGAGAGTTTAGGAATTTTCACCCAAGGCCATCTATGGTGGCCCGATGCTAGTAACAGATTTTTGGTGTCCCATCTGGCCATCCACGACATGTCTGTGGAGGTTACGACCCTGATGTCGCTAGGGCGTACAGTAATCACAACACAAAATTCAAGATGCATGAGTCATACAATCCAGTCATACATCAATCCCGCACATACCGTGCACTCATGTGAGATAACCTCCACCTATCAGGGATTCTCATAACAACTTGCCCAATGACATAAGCAATGGTCAACCACATCTCATAACAAACATGCAGATGATGCGTATGGGCATATATCATGTTGTTATACTCATAATTGGTATTGACAACCAGTACTGATAATTGACATCAATAATCGACCTTGACAATGTGGACATTTAACCAACATTGCCCCCAAGAAATGGCCCACATAGAGCCTAACATATAGTGGACCCATGGCCTCATTCAAGGGCCTAATATTACAACACCATGAACCTTACTCAAGAGCCTAATATACAACACCATGGGCCTTACTCAAGAGCTTAATACAAATCACGATGGGCCTCTCACATGGGCCTAATATACATCACAATGGGCTCCATCACTTGGCCCTCAAATGCACCACAATGAGCCTCATCACATAGGACTCATATACATCACATTGGGCCTTAAACATGGGCTAAATACACATCACAATGGACCTCAACTACAGGCCGCATATACATCATATGGGTCTCGACAATAGGCCTTGGCAATCGAAATCGGCCTCGACAATTGAAATTGGCTTTAATAATCGGCCTCGACAATTAGAATCGGTCTCGACAATCGACCTCGTTGCAAGACAAGGTCCATAGATGGATGACCGATGATAGATCAAGCAATATCAATGGAGCCCAATAATTTGGGTTAACCCACTAGAGAATGATGAGAATGGGACTAACCAGGCCTAAGGGAACGTCACAATGTGGACATTTAACCATAACTACCCATCAATGTGGACATTCAACCAACATTGCTCGCAAGGAGTGGCCCACGTAGAGCCAAACATATAGTGGGCCCATGGCCTCACACAAGGGCCTCATACACAACATAATGGGCCACATACAATCTCAATAGGCCTCATATAATCACGATGGGCCGCGTCACAGTGGGCCTAACACACATCACTATAGGCCGCATCACGGTGGGCCTAACACACATCACTGTGGGCTGCATCACATAGGCCTAACACATATCATAATGGGCCACTCACACGGGCCTAACACACATCACTATGGGCCACATCACATGGGCCTAATAAACATCACTATGGGCCGCATCACATGAGCCTTAAATACATCACTATGGGCCACATCACATGGGCCTAATAAACATCACTATGGGCCGCATCACATGAGCCTTAAATACATCACAATGGGCCTCTACCCATGGGCTCCAAATACATCACAATGGGCCTCAACCCATGGGCCCCAAATACATTATAATCGACCTCAACCCATGGGCCCCAAATATATGACAATGTGCCTTAACCCATGGGCCTCAAATACATCACAATGGGGCCTCAACCCATGGGCCCCAAATATATCACAATGGGCCTCAACCCATAGGCCCCAAATACATTACAACGGGCTGCACCATCTACACCATTCATCTATTTTTTGAAGTCATTTTAAAGTACTATCTAAAAATGAATCATATCAAAAGATCATCTGGACCATACCAAAAATAATAGTGGTGATGATGATTTTCACTGTTAAAACTCCACTGGGCCAACCATAGCGTTTATTTTTCATCCAGTTTGTTCATAAGGTCACAAAGACCTGAATTAAGTGGAGAAATAAATTTCACATTGATCCAGAACTTCCGCACTCCAAGAAAGGGTTTCAATGGTGGACGTTCAATCCCCACTGTTTTTGGCAGTGTGGTCCATTAGATATGCAGTGTTGATAAAGCACATGCATCATAGTGCATCCCACCATCCAGCAATCTGGATGGTGGAGATAAAACACATATATTATGGTGTGGTCCATGGTCCAGATGGACGGACAGCGTGGACAAGAAACAAATGCATCACGGTGGGGTGATGAGCTCACCAAATGAATGGACGGTTTGGAAGTAATACATACATCATAGGGTGGGGTCCATGTCCCAGCTGCACGGTGGGGACTCGACACGTGTGGCTGAGTCCCACTGTCCTGCAAATGATCGGACGGTGTGGATAAGACCCATATATCGTACGTGGTTGGGTCCCACAAAACTTGTTGACGGACAGCAGCTAGTGTGAGGTACCCAATCATTCTGTCCAGCAGGTGGGTCCCACATGGGGCCCACCACATACAGACACGCACACACACACACACACACACATATATATATACAATATATGTATATATAATATAATATAATATTATTATTATATATATTTTACATATATGCAGGGGGTGCAGGGTGCAGCATCCAGCGTCCAGATCTTCTGAACGTGTCGGATTAACAGTGTGGATATAAAATAGAGACATTAAGGTGGGTCCCACCCCACACGTACCACACGTGTGGGATGGTCCACATATCAAAACAGATGGACGACTTAGATAGAGCACATATCACAAGTGGGACACTGAGAGCTTGCTGACGTCAAATGACAGCTATGCTGCTGGGTCCAATGTCCTCAAATAGACGGACGATCTAGATTATCAGACCCTAGCCAAGCTGACAGCAGGTGGGTCCCACAGATGGTATGGACGGTGTGTATACAACACATGTGTCATGTGGGTCCCACGTCCAAACCTTGGACGGTGTGGACGCACAACACATACATTATAGTGAAGTCCCACCATCCAACCATTTGGAAGGTGCGGACGGTGTGGATCAAAGCATACATCATGGTGGGCCATTGTATATGAAAAGAAGAGAGAGAGAGTGAGAGAGAGAGAGAGAAGTAGAGAGAGAAACGTGGGAAGGGGAGGGACCCCGCCACTATGGGCCCTCCCTATGCAATGCATACATCAAGTGAGTCCCAAATCATGTGGACCCTACATCAAAATCAAATACTATGAACACCCACCTTTGGATCTCCTCTTCCTTCTTCCCCCAATGCATGCTAGAGTTTTAAGGAAAGAATTTCAATGGTTGAGATTGATCATGGAGGGTGGGATTGGATGGTAGGAAGGTTGGCCACACTAGCTTCTCTCCCATGGAAGCCATGGACGGTTGCTTGGAGAATGAGGGAGAGAGAGATGAGAGAGAGAGGTTATAAGAAAGAGAGAGAGATGGGTGAGTGAGAAAGAGAGTTGACTTTAGGGATGGGTGTTGTACTTGGGGATGAGTGTGAGTGATGGGAGTGTACTTGACATTTGATGTGATGTATTCTTTTGGGATTTGCAACTCGCGACATTTTTATCGAACTGAATGCGGGCCCACATCTCTTAGCACGGGTATGGCCTCAGTGCACTAGATGCGGCATTGGAACCGTGGTGACGGTGCGATCGCTAGGGTACAAGTCTAGGGTTGAGACAACTCTGAAATGTGGGACATAACTCAGGATCGCGCGCAAACACCGATAACAGATCGTGGGTGCCAAAATTCGACCGGGATGACCACGGAAGCCTACGGAATGATACAGTCTAGGATACGGGTCTTACATAAGATGACAATGATTCAATCATTTTATTTTACATACTTGTCAACGCATTTTTGTGTTGCATTCTCTATTTTAAAGTTTAGTAATATTAGTTATGTCAGTTTTCAAGACAAGTTTATCAAATCAAACATAATTTAGGCTCTTAAGTAGTTGGAGCATGTATAACTTTGATTGATCTCAACTTGACTGGACTGGACTTGATTGGACTATACTGAACTGGACTGGACTGGACTCTATACTAGACTGGGCTCAGGCAGCAATTATAGTTTACTGTTAATTTTGGGCTGGGCTCAAGGAGCAATTATAATTTACCATCGATTTCAGGTTGGGCTCAAGAGATCAAATATAATTTAAGCTTATAAGAAGTTGGATCATTCACAGTTTAGGCTCTTAAGTTATTGGAGCATTCACAGTTTAGGCTCAGCATTCATGGTTTAGGCTCGTAAGTTGTTGGATCATTCATAGTTTAGGCTCGTAAGTTGTTGGAGCATTCAATTGTAACGGCCTAAAAATCGGGGGTCGAGTGTAACTCAACTCCCGAGTTCCAACGCATCACTTATGCAACATATTTAATGATGTTTGAATGTTGTCTGTGTTAGAGCAATAAACATGAATGAGATTATACCAAAACAGTAATTCATACTCCAGATCAATTGTATAAAAGCAAGCGGAAGACTGAACTGTATATATATGTATGTAAAGAAACAAAATAAACGTTTCATTCTCCAGAGTATGAATCCATCTGAGTCCATATACATTTCTGTTTAAAATAAAAAAAAAGTCAAAAATAAACTAGGTACAATCCCTGTAGAACCCATCGATCCTGGCAACCTAGTCGAAGCCGCCAGAGAACTGCATATACGAGAACTCCTCCTGGTCCTCGTCATAATCAGGCTCCGCCTCCAGAGAAGTAGGATCGCCTAAACCTGAGACAGAGTCTGGTTGGTGTGCTCAACACCGTCCCGTAACGTGGGAGTGAGTAGCTAACTCAGTGGAACAATAAGGCATAAGTTATCATGTTATCAATACAGTCAAGCAGTAATGATAAAGCAGTAAATCAAACACTCCTAGTTACTCTGATTAATTTAAGTATGAATGCGGGTATGATGGATGCCCTCACCGACATACTCCCTCATGCGACACCATCTCACGTTCGCGGCATGCTTACATCCCACAGTGCTCCACATCTTCCAGGCACATGCGATGCATGATGAGTATGATTACCGAGTTTTTAATTAGTCCATTTCAAACAGCAGGATTGGGAAACTAAGGTACCTCCCTTGTATCATTCCCAAACATGATCCATTCTAGGGTCGTCAGTCCTAGTTAATATCAGACGATGGTGTGTTTTCTAGGTCACTGCAGAGGTTGCCAGGGCTGTTACACACAAAGGTTGCACCACTCCCCCATCACCCCTTAAACGATTCATCACTATACAGAAACAGGCCTAGTTCATACTCTATATATCGCAGCGAACCCTAAGGCGCACTGCAACTTCAGAATATACTCGCGGTCACTACAAAGGGCTACCAGGGCTGTTACGCACAAAGGTTGCACCACTCCCCCATCACCTTATCAATGTAGGCCGACAGCGCGAATATAGTGTCCCATACCACCATAATCGGCTCACGAGTTAAGTTGCTCACTGGTCACTACGGGGAGGCATGTAGCCCCAGCGTAGGCCGACAGCTCGACCACGGTGTCCCATACCACCATGCCCGGCTCATGAGTCTTAGCGGATCGAGGTACCATGGTTAACGGGATTTTCACTGGTAAGTTTGGTACCCTAGGTTCAAACATTAGCGACCAAACATGGTGAACATACATAAGACACACGGGTTACTTGACGTGTTCGGCTGGCTCGAGTGCACAACAAGTTGGGCGATATGAAGCGCAGAAGCACCTCGTGTGGCCAACCACTATCGCCAACCGAAGTACGACACGGGTTCGCCAACACATCATGTGTGGCAGAACGAATCCCAACCACAACTTCAAGTCTGATACCGGATGTCTGGACTATGGACATAGTCCCAAGCTCAGTCAAGTCCTAACCATAGCATGTGAAATACGGCATGATAACATGGTAATTCAAGAACACTAGCAATCATATTATAAAGCATATCAAGAAGCATGTTAACAAACAAGTCACAAAGCATGTTCAAAAGCATGTTATAAAGCATTATGCAAATAGGGATACAAATACTTATATTTCATAGGTGAGTGGTTAGAGTGAACAACCACATGGAGAATGTCATATGTGACTTTAAGGTAGCTGAGAATCCCATCTCAGCACCTACCTAAGGTTCTAACACTTAAGCACTTACACTCACAAGTGATTTCACCAACACTTGGAATGCACTATTTCAACATACATGACGTATGCTAGAGGAAAGTGCACTAGGGTTGTCCCTTTACCAAACTAGTATTTTATACATATACATCATATTCATACAGCAAATAAACCTGACAATCACATCAGCAAATTTTATACGTATAGGGTACTTCCTCGTATACCCAATTTCGACATACATAGTGTTTACAAGGGAACTTGTAATACGGCGATTCTTTTCACCAAGCAATTAACTTATACGCACTTAATATAATTATACAACAATTAATCATGACAAACACGTCGCAAGAACATACACGTATACGGTACTTCTTACAATACCGTATTTCTACATACATGGCGTATATTAGTAAACATGTATTTAGGCGAACCCTTTCGCCAAATGAGTATTTTATCTATACATTATATGTCCATACGACAATTAAACATGTCAAACACATTTCTCAAAAAAATACGTATACGGTATTTTATACGAATACCTAAAGTATGTGAAATTCCAAATTCTACACTTCTAATTGAAACAGAAAACGGAAGGCACTTTGTACATGTGCAATTGCATGCAGATCATGAATCTACCATTATCTGACATTGAAAGCGTTGAAAACCGCAACTTATACACTTAAAGTCCTCACCTTTGCCTTTGGAAACGCAACGAATCAGCAAGGGTAGTAGAACTTCCGTATACGGGAGATTTCTAGCCTAAAGAGCGGAATCGGTTAGCTTTTTCATAACCCACAACGATCCTACCTTAAATCAGACCTAGGGTTAGGGTTTCTTACCTTCAAATGGGATGGTTACCGCCGGGAAAGCGCCTATAACAGGGCAGTGTAGGCCGTGCGACAACCGAAAGCAGTAGGAGGAAGATCTCCCATAAAACCCAAGCTCTTCTCTCTCTTTTCTCTCTCTCCCTCTAGGGTTTTTCTCCCAAATTCGTATGGCTGTAAGAGGGGCTGTTCTAAGCCCCTTTTATAGCCAAAAACATTCCCAAAATAGACTCAGGTTCAAGGGTGACTGCTTATATAGGTATTTCGCCACTTTTTCAGCTCAAAAGGGAGGTTCTGGTGGCCCTCCTTGAGCCAAACGTCAGACTTAAGCTCACCATCTATGCATCTACGTGGGATTACGTTTTCGACTTGATCGGATTCCCAGATCGCACGTGGCGGACTACTTTCAGTTCAACGGTCAGTGGGCCACGATCAGAAATTCTAAGTACATGTAAATGTTCCTGAAATTTTTCTTAATCCGAGGGTGTAATTTGGTCTGATTCTGACGGTCAGGTTGCTTAATACTGACACGTCAACGAATGATGCCAGATCACTATTCCTGATATTTATTTTGGAATAGGAATAGTGTTTTTCACACTCCCTCGCTCCGAATCGAAACGAATGGTCGTGGAACATCGGATGGACCTGATTTTTGAGATGATTGTCAAGTCCAGTGAGGCGGTCCTAGTTCCTTAGCTTCGTGTTAATCGGACTTCCGATGTGCGATCTAGACCTAATACGAAGTTTCGTTTCATTCCCAAGAGTAGCCGGGAAATGAGTTTGGTTCTAAACTTTAGGGTAACCTAGCGTCACTTGTTCTACAAGTTTTGGGTCTTACAGATCGTATTTAAAGCGATCCCAACGGATTTCATCGCTAATTGATTTTAGTACTTAGTTAACTTTGTTAAATTTCTAAAGGATTTAATCCTACGTGATTTCTGGTCGAGGTGGTACTCGACCCAATGTACGGAAATTTACAGGTCGTTACAATCTACCCCCCTTAAACAAAAAATTTCGTCCTCGAAATTTATACCTTTTCGTAGTCCTCGAGAATCTGAGGGTAGTTCTTTCTGACCTCGGCCTCAGTCTCCCAGGTAGCTTCCTCCTCGGAATGATGTGTCCAAAGCACCTTCACAAGTGGGATGACCGTGCTACGTAGTACCTGCTCCTTCCTATCAAGGATACGCGTCTGGCGCAGCTCATACGTGGCATCCTCACTCAACTGTACTTGCTCCCATCTGATGATATGCGAAGGATCAGGAACGTACTTCTTCAGCATAGATACATGAAATACGTTGTGTACGGAAGCAAGTGGTGTAGGCAAGGCGAGCCGATACGCCACATCACCCACTCGATCCAGTATCTGAAATGGACCGATAAACCTCGGCGTGAGCTTCCCCTTCTTCCCGAACCGAAGGACTCCCTTCATAGGGGAAACCCGAAGGAACACATGATCCCCGACCTCGAACTCCAGCGGTCGCCGCCTCGTATCGGCGTAACTCTTCTGCCTGCTCTGTGCTGTGAGTAATCGACGCCTGATAATGTCTACCTTCTCTCGTAGTCGCCGTACCAACTCGGGCCAATCGGACTACGCTCGCCAACCTACGCCCAACAAGCAGTGCGGTGCCCTACAAGGTCGACCATATAGAGCCTCATATGGGGCCATGCCAATAGTCGCTGGGAAGCCGTTGTTGTAGGCGAACTCGCGTCGAAGACAGTCATCCCGGTGTCCTGAAGTCCAACACACATGCTCGCAACATATCCTCCAGAATCCGATTCACCCGCTCCCGTCTCGCCCATCGGTCGAGGATGAAACGTATCGAACTTCAACTTCACACCCATCGCCTCCCGGATACGAGTCCGGAAGATAGATGTGAAGCTGCGTGTCTCTCGTCCGACACGATCTCCAAAGGAACCCGTGCGGTGACGGACGATCTCCCTGATGTACAATCTAGCCAGCTCGTCTGCAGAGTTCGTAACTCTGATAGGGAGGAAATGGGCCGATTTGGTCAACCGGTCCACAATCACCCAAATGGAATCGTGCCCCTTCCTCGTCTTCGGCAACCCTGATATGAAATCCATGGAGATGAAGTCCCACTTCCACTCCGCTATAGGCATGGGCTGAAGTAGTCCAGGAGGTCGGCGATGTTCTGCCTTGACTTACTGGCACGTCAGACATCGAGACACATACTCAGCAATGTGGGCCTTCATGTTATCCCACCAATACGTCCGTCTCATATCCTGGTACATCTTCGTGCTACCAGGATGCATCGCAAACTTCGAGTTATGGGCTGACTCGAGAAGCTCGCGTCTCAAGTCAGGCACATCTGGAACACATAGGCGGCCACGGAATCGTAAACCCCCATCAGAACCAACTCTCCACTCAGAGTCCACGGCGTCGCTAGCCTGCTCTCGAAGCTCAGACAGCCGTATATCGCCCTCCTGGGCCTCAACAATCTTGTCGTCAATAAGTGGTTGCACCCAAACGTGCGCAACACACTCAAATGGCTCCTCAACAGTGAGTCTCTGCTTGAAGTCCCGCACAAACTCCATCATGTCCCACTCAGCTATCATCAGCGGTGCCGCAAATGTAATCGCCTTCTTGCGGCTCAACGCGTCTGCCACAAGGTTTGCCTTGCCAGGATGGTAGGAAACCTCGAACTTGAAGTCATTCAAGGTCTCCATCCATCGGCGCTGTCTCATATTCAAATCCCGCTGTGTGAATATGTATTTAAGGCTCTTGTGGTCGCAGAAAAGCTCGAACTCCTCACCGTAGAGGTAATGTCTCCGAGCTTCAATGCAAAGATGATATCTGCCAACTCCAGTCATGTGTAGGGTAATTCTCCTCGTGCTTCCTTAATTGTCTCGAGGCATACAAAATCACCCTATCCTTCTGCATCAGCACACAACCCAAACCAACGCGAGACGCGTCAGTATACACCGTGTATTTCACCCCTTGCTCTGGCAATACTAGCACAGGGGTGAACGTCAACTTGTCCTTCAGCTCCTTAAAAGCTGTCTCCGCCTTCTCATTCCAGGCGAACTTCAGGTCCTTCCGAGTCAGCTGAGACAATGGCCTGGCGATCTTCGAGAAATCCCGAATGAAACGTCGTAATACCCGGCCCCAGACCAAGGAAACTCCTCACCTCGAATCGACTCAGCCGCTGCCAATCCGAACCGCGGCTACCTTAGCAAGGTCCCGCTTATCCCATCCTTGGACACTACATGTCCCAGGAACTTGACTTCCTCCTGCCAGAAGTCGCACTTCTTGTATTGCGCAAACAACTGGTTCTTCTCCAACGTACCCAATACTGCTCGCAGGTGCTCCTCGTGCTCCTCCCGACTCGTGGAGTATATCAAGATGTCATCGATAAAGACGATGACGAATCGGTAAAGGAAGGGCCGAAATACCCGGTTCATCAGATCCATGAACACGGCTGGTGCGTTCGTCAGACCGAACGACATCACCAAAAACTCATAGTGCCCGAAGCACGTCCTGAAGGCTGTCTTCTGCACGTCCTCCTCTCTCACGCGCAACTGGTGGTACCCTGACTGAAGGTCAATCTTCGAGAAATACTTCGCCCCCCTCAACTGATCGAACAGATCATCAATCCTGGGCAAAGGATACTTGTTCTTCACCGTGACCTGGTTCAACCTATGGTAATCAATACACAACCGTAGCGACCCGTCCTTCTTCTTCACGAACAACACAGGTGCTCCCCAAGGAGACACACTAGGTCGAATAAAACCTCTCTCTACAAGTTCGTCAATCTGTTTCCACAGCTCCTCCATCTCACATGGAGGCATACGATAAGTCGGCAATGAGATGGGCGTCGCACCAGGCGTAAGGTCAATCGTAAAATCAATCTCAGGCCGAGGAGGTAAACCAGGGATAGTCTTAAAGATTTTAACAAACTCCCGAACCACTGGCATACCCTCTAGTGTCGGACCATCAATCGGCACAAGTAAAGCAGCATAACAATCAACTCGACAGGGCCAACTGACCTGCACTGGGAACGTGAAAGCTGTGCCGTCAGGTCCATAGGCAGTCACGATCCGAGCATCGCAATCTATCTCCGCCCTCATCTTGGCGAGCCAATCCATGCCAAGTATAACGTCGTAGTGCCATAGCGGAGCAACAATAAGGTCGACGAGCACTGTGCTGCTACCCAAAACTATCGAGCAACCCTCGCAGAACCGTGTGACATCCGAACAGGTCCCGGTAGCCGTAGTGAGTCTCATTCCCTTAGTGGGAATCGTATGCAAAGATAGGCGTTTCACCGCCCCACAAGAAATAATAGAAGTAGTGGACCCAGTGTCCACCAATAAAGAAACGGGAGTACCATGAACATGAGCCGTACCCTCAAAAGCTGTCGGGGCCGCAAGTGAGGTCTCTGGTGCCTCAGCCACAAGCGTATGAACGCGCGCCTGTTGCTGACGGTTCGGCTGAGGAGCTAAGGGTCGCTGTGGCGGCCTGAAGCGCGGCACAGGAGGTCGGAAGGAAGGATGTGCAGGAGCAGTCTGTAGAGGTGGAGCTGATATGGCCTGTGGGCGAGAACGGCCCAACATCTGTGGCGGAGAGAAACCACTATCCTTCATCCGCGCGAAACAACTCCCAATAAGATGACCCGCTTCCCGCAGTACGTGCGGTGTCACAATAGGGCGCCTCACCTGAGCCACTGGCGCTGCGATCCTGGGAGGCGAGTCAACACGAGGCCTCTTGCCTAGGATAGGCCTGCTCTGTATCTCCTGTCGTGGCCTCGCAACCATAGCACCACGAGATCGGGCCAACCGGTCCACATCCTGCTCTGCCGTCATAGACATGTGAACCAGTGCTGCATAGGTAGGTATACTGAGGCAGCATATCTTCGACCGTATCTCCGGTCGCAAGCCCAAGGAAAAACGACGCATCCGCATCTGCTCATCCACCAGTATAGTCGGGACAAAGCGGCCCAACTCTGTGAAGCGGTGCTCGTACTCCGTAATCGTCATGCCTCCCTGCCTGAGGCGCAGAAACTCATCCTCCCGCTCATGTCGATAAGTCTGCGGGTAGTATTTCTCATGGAACCGGAACTCGAAAGCCTCCCAAGTCCACACGTAATCTGCTGCGACAGACCGCAACACGCTATCCCACCATAAACTGGCCTCCCTCTCAAACATGAAAGCGGCCAGCTCCACCTGCTCTGCCTCTGAGCAATGCAGCATCCGAAGCATCTTAGAGATGCGGTCAAGCCAAAACTCTGCCTCCTCGGGTCTATGAGTGCCCATGAATGAAGGAGGCCTCAAGCGCTGAAATCGCTCGAGTAGACCGCGTGTACTGACATCTCCAGTAGGAGGCACCACGGGTGAGGGCAGAGGCACATCCTCACACTGAGCAGGAGGCTCCGGGTGCCCGGCAGGACAAGCAGATGTCGTAGGTGGAGTCGCACTACCACCATGGGACAAGGCCTCAGCGATAGTGGCCATAAGTTCTTTGGTCTTCTTGCTTCTTCTTTATCGTCAGATTCATTCTTCGATGCATCATCAACATCAGCTGCTCAAACCTATCAGTCGGCGGAGCAGCCTGGGAGTCATGCTGCGCAGAAGAAGACGGCCGATACTGCTCACGGACCGGGGGAGTGTAAGGTGGCAATCCACCGGCAGGACCAGCAGGGGGCGATCGAACCTAACCCACGGTCCGCAGGACCGCTACTACCAGAAGGAGTCTGGTCCATAGAGCCAGTCAGACGGAGATGTGCCGTGCTCCGCGTATACTGTCGCGGCATGCCCTATACAACATATGGTACAACATTTGTGAGATACAGCATAACACACATCATAAAGCACTTTAAGCATTCCACACATAATCAAAACAAAAGGGGCTACATGCCTTTCATTTACCCAAAATTTGTCATAATACATGGAATACAGAGTTTACATGAATCATGACGGAAATCACATGATAGTCAATACATCCACAACATTAAACACTTAGAACACGCTACTATCTATTACATCAACTACATGAAAACATAAACCGCCTATCACGGCAACCAAAAATAAACAACAACTACAACAACGTGGATGGCTAAGCATCCGAAGTAGGCGGTGGAGGAGGAGCATTCTTGTCCCGCACACAGCACAGAATGGCCTTCAACGTACGAGACACCTTCTTAAAGCTCCTCTTCATGTAGGCTTCGGTCTCTTCAAGTTTGGCTCGGGTCTCACCAAGCTCAGCCCGAACTTGTCCAACCTCTTGCTGCAGGGCGGCTTGACCCTCCTCGAGACGGGCCAAACGTGCATCAAAAGCATCCCGATTCACACCCTGTTCCTGAGCCGCAGGAGGTGAACTCTCCTCAGTGTCCTGAGCCTCAGGTTCTTCCTCCTGTATGTCATCACTGCGCTCCTCATCACTCTCAGCCTGGAGGTCAACACTCTCCTCACCGGCGCTATCCGACTCATCTCCAGACTCGTCGAGTCGGGCTTGCCGCTGTTGAGGGCCGATCTTCATATTCTTGAGTGTCGCTTCACTTATGACTCGGACTGGTGCAAGATCCTCCATATTCAATCTATAGCCTACATCACGAGCCATCCTGCAGATCAGGCAGCTAAACGGGAGTGAAAGATCGTTCCTAGCAGAACGAACAACATGAACTATCTGGGATAGGATGAATGTGGGCAGGCATATGTTGTCCCCGCGTCCCATCTTGTACAGAAAGTCCACCATCACCCGAGTACACTCCGTGCGGTTACCCCACTGTGGGTATACATTGTATGTGAAAATGTGATGGAGTAAACGGAAGTCTTCGGTCATCTTTGTCGCCGCAATACAATTTCCTCGCTTCCAAGTAACCCGGCGACCACAGAGAAATCGCGTGCGACGATCCCTTTCCCGTGCACTTCTAGAGAAGTCATCACAAGGCTACACTTGACCAAGCGCGATCTTCGTGATTCGAACCACCTCATCCATAGTGATTGTGCGCCTTATGCCCCTCACAGAGACAGTAAACTGAAGAGGCTCTACTGATGAGTCCACGATGTGAGCGTAGAAAGCGCGAACCGTGTTCTCACATGCGGGAGACTCGCCTTCAAAAATAGAATTCCATCCGATATCCACCAAGTGGTCCATCATCGGGTATAGCCCGAACATTCTTTCATCCACATGAGCTTCAAACACAACCTTGCGGCCCACGAAGCACCCGTATTCGATGCCTATCGGATAAGCATTTCTGGCAGGATGGTCAGGATCCAGGTCTCGCTTCGACCTAAACTCCCGAACGGTGCTTGTGCCGGCCCCAACATCGGATCTTCTTCGGGAATGGGCTGGCCTACTTGGGCCGGCGTCATCGGCCGCGGTTTTCCTCTTTCCCATGAAAGATAGGATGGAGGAAATAGAGAAAATGGTAGCCACCACACCAAGGAGGGCCATGGAAAATTGCCAAAATGGGGGAACAAGGGGCTGATCTCTTTGATCCCCACAAACAAGGATCCAATAGGTGTGGAGGGGGCACTAGAGGTAGGAAATGAAGGAGAACCAAGAAGAAAATGGAATGGGTTAGGGGATTACCCGATTTTGAGCTCCAAGGAGGGGTATGAGAGCTCCAACTTGTGAAAATGGGGAAAGGAGGAAGCTAGGGCTGTTGTGAAAGGTAGGGGTGTGTGAGTTATGGAAGGAAATGGAAGATTTGAAGGTTTGGAGGGATGAGTTTTGAGAAAAATTGAAAATGAGGGTTTGGGGGTGCTTGGAAAGGAAGAAATGAGGGAGAAGGGTGCTCCAGCCCCTTAAAACCCAAACCTAAGGGAATTCCTCACGTGCCAGGGGGTAGAGGGGGTCAGGCCGACCAACCTCGTGTTTGAAATCCCACCGGAAAGCTGACCAGACCGCGGTCCGCCGCCGGTGCCGCGGCGCCGCCGCGGTCGGACTTGGCCGGAACAGCGCGCCGCGGTGGGGTCCTGTTTGCCACGTGTCCAGGGTGCCAAATGCACCCTGGTTCGATCGGAAACTTTAATGGATTAACATGGGGGGCCCCCGAACTCAGTTCAGCTCCAGAACGGCTAGTTCCGAAAATTTTCTGAACTAATCTGATTTTTTTCTGATTTCTAACGACTAATTTTTGGTGGATTGTGACCTGGACACGTCATTAGACGATCTAGGAGTGATTTAGGGTACGTATGTGCAGTCAGGATCGAGTACAAACTCGATCAATGCGTCCATTTTTAGTGAATTTCGTCGAACGGCGAAATCGGGAGACCCTAAGACTGTTTCTATATTTTTGCGCACCCTCCTAAGTTGTAACACGTCAGCGTACGTAGTGGGAACATAACTCAGGTCCGGTTTAATCAAAATCATGCTCTGATACCAACTTGTAACGCCCTGAAAATCGGGGGTCGCGTGTAACTCAACTCCCGAGTTCCAACGCATCACTTATGCAATATATTTAATGATGTTTGAATGTTGTCTGTGTTAGAGCAATAAACATGAATGAGATTATACCAAAACAGTAATTCATACTCCAAATCAATTGTATAAAAGCAAGCGGAAGACTGAACTGTATATATATGTATGTAAAGAAACAAAATAAACGTTTCATTCTCCAGAGTATGAATCCATCTGAGTCCATATACATTTCTGTTTAAAATAAAAAAAAAAGTCAAAAATAAACTAGGTACAATCCCTGTAGAACCCATCGATCCTGGCAACCTAGTCGAAGCCGCCAGAGAACTGCATATACGAGAACTCCTCCTGGTCCTCGTCATAATCAGGCTCCCCCTCCAGAGAAGTAGGATCGCCTAAACCTGAGACAAAGTCTGGTTGGTGTGCGCAACACCGTCCCGTAACGTGGGAGTGAGTAGCTAACTCAGTGGAACAATAAGGCATAAGTTATCATGTTATCAATACAGTCAAGCAGTAATGATAAAGCAGTAAATCAAACACTCCTAGTTACTCTGATTAATGCAAGTATGAATGCGGGTATGATGGATGCCCTCACCGACATACTCCCTCATGCGACACCATCTCACGTTCACGGCATGCTTACATCCCACAGTGCTCCATATCTTCCAGGCACATGCGATGCATGATGAGTATGATTACCGAGTTTTTAATTAGTCCATTTCAAACAGCAGGATTGGGAAACTAAGGTACCTCCCTTGTATCATTCCCAAACATGATCCATTCTAGGGTCGTCACCCTAGTTAATATCGAGACGATGGTATATTTTCTAGGTCACCGAGAGGTCGCCTGTGGTCGTTACACACAAAGGTTGCACCACTCCCCCATCACCCCTTAAACGATTCATCACTATACAGAAACAGGCCTAGTTCATACTCTATATATCGCGGCGAACCCTAAGGCGCACTGCAACTTCAGAATATACTCGCGGTCACTACAAAGGGCTGCCAGGGCTGTTACGCACAAAGGTTGCACCGCTCCCCCATCACCTTATCAATGTAGGCCGACAGCGCTAATATAGTGTCCCATACCACCATAATCGGCTCACGAGTTAAGTTGCTCACTGGTCACTATGGGGAGGCACGTAGCCCCAGTGTAGGCCGACAGCTCGACCACGGTGTCCCATACCACCATGCCCGGCTCATGAGTCTTAGCGGATCGAGGTACCATGGTTAACGGGATTTTCACTGGTAAGTTTGGTACCCTAGGTTCAAACATTAGCGACCAAACATGGTGAACATACATAAGACACACGGGTTACTTGACGTGTTCGGCTGGCTCGAGCGCACAATAAGTTGGGCGATATGAAGCGCAGAAGCACCTCGTGTAGCCAACCACTATCGCCAACCGAAGTACGACACGGGTTCGCCAATACATCATGTGTGGCGGAACGAATCCCAACCACAACTTCAAGTCTGATACCGGATGTCTGGACTATGGACATAGTCCCAAGCTCAGTCAAGTCCTAACCATAGCATGTGAAATACGGCATGATAACATGGTAATTCAAGAACACTAGCAATCATATTATAAAGCATATCATGAAGCATGTTAACAAACAAGTCACAAAGCATGTTCAAAAGCATGTCATAAAGCATTATGCAAATAGGGATACAAATACTTATATTTCATAGGTGAGTGGTTAGAGTGAACAACCACATGGAGAATGTCATATGTGACTCTAAGGTAGCTGAGAATCCCATCTCAGCACCTACCTAAGGTTCTAACACTTAAGCACTTACACTCACAAGTGATTTCACCAACACTTGGAATGCACTATTTCAACATACATGACGTATGCTAGAGGAAAGTGCACTAGGGTTGTCCCTTTACCAAACTAGTATTTTATACATATACATCATATTCATACAGCAAATAAACCTGACAATCACATCAGCAAATTTTATACGTATAGGGTACTTCCTCGTATACCCAATTTCGACATACATAGTGTTTACAAGGGAACTTGTAATACGGCGATTCTTTTCACCAAGCAATTAACTTATACGCACTTAATATAATTATACAACAATTAATCATGACAAACACGTCGCAAGAACATACACGTATACGGTACTTCTTACAATACCGTATTTCTACATACATGGCGTATATTAGTAAACATGTATTTAGGCGAACCCTTTCGCCAAATGAGTATTTTATTTATACATTATATGTCCATACGACAATTAAACATGTCAAACACATTTCCCAAAAAAATACGTATACGGTATTTTATACGAATACCTAAAGTATGTGAAATTCCAAATTCTACACTTCTAATCGAAACAGAAAACGGAAGGCACTTTGTACATGTGCAATTGCATGCAGATCATGAATCTACCATTATCTGACATTGAAAGCATTGAAAACCGCAACTTATACACTTAAAGTCCTCACCTTTGCCTTTGGAAACGCAACGAATCAGCAAGGGTAGTAGAACTTCCGTATACGGGAGATTTCTAGCCTAAAGAGCGGAATCGGTTAGCTTTTTCATAACCCACAACGATCCTACCTTAAATCAGACCTAGGGTTAGGGTTTCTTACCTTCAAATGGGATGGATACCACCGGGAAAGCGCCTAGAACAGGGCGGTGTAGGTCGTGCGACAACCGAAAGCAGTAGGAGGAAGATCTCCCATAAAACCCAAGCTCTTCTCTCTCTTTTCTCTCTCTCCCTCTAGGGTTTTTCTCCCAAATTCGTATGGCTGTGAGAGGGGCTGTTCTAAGCCCCTTTTATAGCCAAAAACATTTCCAAAATAGACTCAGGTTCAAGGGTGACTGCTTATATAGGCATTTTGCCACTTTTCCAGCTCAAAAGGGAGGTTCTGGTGGCCCTCCTTGAGCCAAACATCAGACTTAAGCTCACCATCTATGGATCTACGTGGGATTACATTTTCGACTTGATCGGATTCCCAGATCGCACGTGGCGGACCACTTTCAGTTCAACGGTCAGTGGGCCACGATCAGAAATTCTAAGTACATGTAAATGTTCCTGAAATTTTTCTTAATCCGAGGGTGTAATTTGGTCTGATTCTGACGGTCAGGTTGCTTAATACTGACGCGTCAATGAATGATGCCAAATCACTATTCCTGATATTTATTTTGGAATAGGAATAGTGTTTTTCACACTCCCTCGCTCCGAATCGAAACGAATGGCCGTGGAATATCGGATGGACCTGATTTTTGAGATGATTGTCAAGTCCAGTGAGGCGGTCCTAGTTCCTTAGCTTCGTGTTAATCGGACTTCCGATGTGCGATCTAGACCTAATACGAAGTTTCATTTCATTCCCGAGAGTAGCCGGGAAATGAGTTTGGTTCTAAACTTTAGGGTAACCTAGCGTCACTTGTTCTGCAAGTTTTGGATCTTGCAGATTGTATTTAAAGCGATCCCAATGGATTTCATGGCTAATTGAGTTTAGTACTTAGTTAACTTTGTTAAATTTCTAAAGGATTTAATCCTACGTGATTTCTGGTCGAGGTGGTACTCGACCCAATGTACGGAAATTTACAGGTCGTTACATCAATATAGGTCTCATGCATGGTTGGCCTACTCGGGCACTCACTGTTGCCATATATAAATGAATCGCCATCGCTGATAATAAAGGGCTTATGTGTAATTGACTTACTCGGGTGCTCACCGCTGCCGTATATAAATGAATCACCATCGCTAATAATATAGAGCTTATTTGTAATTAACCTCTTGGGCGCTCACCGCTACAATATATAAATGAATTGCCATCGCCGATAATATAGGGTTTATGCCTAATTGGCCTTCTTGGGCGCTCACCGCTGCCATATATAAATGAATCGTCGTCGCTAATAATATAGGGCTTATACGTAATTGGCCTTCTTGGGTGCTCACCGCTGCCATATATAAATAAATCGGTAAAATAATCAACGCTATGTAGTCAGAGATAGTCAGTGATAGTCGATAGCAGGTAATGTCACTAACGCAACTATAATTTTCGTTATATTGATAATAAGCGATGATTCTGGTAATATCAATAATGATCTGTAATAATATTCCATAATAAACAACATCTTAGTTATCGTTAATTCTTTGTTAATATATATATATATAAGACGATAATTCTTTAACAGTTCATAAGAATGATTCTGCCAATTGACCGATATAATATTTTTTCATAAAGAATGATATAAGGTGGTTATCGTCTTGCTGCTAATAATCGTCACTTGCTGAAGATATAATATAGGCTTGCGACTTTGATAGAGCTTCAGATGATAGTGTGGTTATTGTGGCTATTGTATAAATGTTACCTGATCTGCCCCATTTTGATTGGATAAGATTTTTTCTAAGAATCTTTACAATTAAAACTTCTTTACTTTTCGAGAACAATAATTTTGATAAGATGAATATCTGTAGGCATTCCGATGCCCAATTTATTCTTTTCTTTGGCTTGAAAAGTCTTGTTGATATAATATTCAGTGATAATATACTAATTATCTCATTTAGAATTTAAAATTGGTCTTGGTCTTATAAGTGACCTTCAATAATCGCAGTATATCACTTTTCTCGAGGAATATATATGTTGAATCTCTTAGTGTCTTGATTGTCATTATAAGCATGATAATTGTTGATAATCTGGACATAATTGCCGCTCCATAAATCTTGCAGATAACCGGCTATGGCTCATAAATAATTTTGCAATAGCTCCCTTTTTTAAAAGAATATATATAATTTTGGAGTCACTTTTGTTAGCCGTAGTAATAATTCAATCAAAATAATAATCCCGGGCTTGAGCATTAATATATGATAATTCAACCGTGGTAATGATTCTTGCCCCAATGTTGACCTACAAAAATTGATACCGACAATTATCATCTCAGAAAATCAACAATTACCTTCTTTTTGAATTAGGTGGATTGAGAATTTCGTCTTGCTACTTAAAAAAGTATATGAACAGATTTTTAAAAATTATATTTATTTGAATATTCCATTTGTTAATCATTCTTCATCTTCACTTTGCTGAGGGATGAAAACCCATGAAGATACATAACTGAAGATTACTCTATATAAAGATTATTTGTCTTATTATGCTGTTATATAGTTCTTCTTCTTTTCTTCTTGTGCATAAGCATAATGAACCATACCAACACTAGAATCTTTTTCCCTTTCTCAAAAGATTATCGATGTTTTGGACTTGTCATTCTTCAATTTCTGTTATGTTCTTCTATCACAATTTCTCCCTTATCGACCATCTTTTGTAGTTTTTTCTTGAGGACATTACAACTTTCTATATGATGTCCAAATGTGCAGTGATAATGACAATAATCCCTTCTTCTTGTCTTATTAATTTCTCTGAGGTGTTTTAACCAAGGTAATTTGATACTCTTTATAGCCAACGATTGATTGATCATAAGAAGTATGTCTTTTCTTGTGAATGCATACTTTATATGGTCTTGATATTGTCTAGACCTTTTATATGTCATCGTAACTGACGACCGTTTCTATCTTCTTCATCACAGTTTCTTTTGTCATCCTGATAATCTTCTTTCGTTTCTTCTTTGTTAGTGATGTTGGCCGATGTTTTATGAGAACTATGGCATAGTGACTTTATGTAAAAAGCAGACACTCTTTCAACCATCTTTTCAAGAGCATAAGCCTTTGTAGCAAGATCACGAAAGGTCTGTATATTCCCAAGTATGAATAGATCCTGGATCTAAAACTAAATACCATATGAAGGCTTTTCCTGTTAGAAATGACCCAAACACTCGCAAACAATATTGAGGAATTTTAAAGAGATTTCGCATCATCATTACGAAGTGCATCATATGTTATTTAGGTGATCCATTCCCATAAACTTTTTATAGTTCAAGTGCCAAAGTTAGTGGGAAATGACATTTCTTCTATTTCAAAAAGATATGGTGTTTGATATTGAAACCTCTTATTTTGATTTCATTCCTTTTTTCTGGATAAATGGTTTTGATGACCGTCTATCGGATTTCTTCATGCATTATGATTTGAGCAATATTAAGTGCAAGCCCCTGAAATCTAACTGCTTGTGGTTGTAGCCTTTCTACTTGTGGTTCAATGTTGTTCACGACAATCGTTGTTGGAGGATTAGAGATTTTTTGAACAACATACTCATCCGGTGAAGATTGATTAGGCTAATCAATATCTATCGACAAGACTTCTTTTTCTTTATCCTTTGGTCATCCTGATATTGAAGGAGGAAATGAGCGCTGCATTACTTATTTTGTTGAAGAAGATGAACTGGCGATTGATTCAAAACTAGCATACTGCCACTTCGAAGGAGTGACTGACTCGAATTTTGATATTCTAGATGCATGAGCTCACGTTAAAGTCCTTGCGGGGGGTGTTGTAAGCAAACATTCGCTTGTCACGATGGCTTCCTCTTTATTCTTCTGAATTCATAACGATTTAATGGAAGATGTCTTTACGACTATAGTTGACAGTACTGGAGGACCTTTTGGAGTGACGGGCTTTTTAATCCTTCTCGAATGAACTGATTGCGTCACTAAGGTGAGACCATGTCTTAGGAAACTTCTCATAATTGACCCTCTAATCGTACTTAGAGGGATGATGCTTCTCATGGAGGTAGATTGAACCCTCTATCTTTTGGATGTTACTATCATCCATCCTTCATCGTCTTGCTACGCTGCTGGTGAAACAGAGATCATTCCGGACATCACATGACATCGCCTGTGGGATCCCGATCTTTTGCAACATCGCTCGTATGCACACGTGTCCTAACTCGCACTGTTGATAGACCATACACTGCACCCTAGTGCACCTAGAAAACTCACCTAAGTGAATTATTCCAGATGATCTTAAGACCTCTATCATGTGGATTGCGTTGTCGTTGCGATCCCAATGGTGAAAACCACGCATCAATCCGACACTCCAGTAGTGAGATATGACCCATCGAACATAAGGCCCAAATTATATATCCAGTAATACAAGCAACCTTTATTATGCTAGGCCCATTAGACTTGAGCCCATGTGGGCCTAAAGCCCACTTTTAGAACATGAAAATTACCAACAAATAGGACAATTGCTACATGACAAAATAAGAAGCTAACACATATAAGACAAGCACTATAAGACAAAATTGGATTTTGTCCCCAAACTCATCATTAGCTCTCCCCATGCCTTAGAAATTAATCATGGCTCATGTCCACCTCATCTTATACATGCATCCAATGCATGTCTTGATTTGTGCCACATCACTTCAAACAACCAATTGCAACACTCCACTTCATCGTCCACCATGTATCACCTACAACCCATAACCCTTATACATCCATTAGTCAATGCATATCTAGATTTCTTCCACCTTGGCCAATGCATGCTTAGCACCATCCACCTCATCCATCCACTACCCATACCATACATCACATTCCACCTCACTTTTAGCACCAATAAAATCTCATAAACTTGCCACATCATCTTGCCACCTCAACCCCTAATTCCCTATATAAGAGCAGGAGCTCTCTTGCACTTATTATTTTCCTTTACTTAGAAAATTTTTGAGATTTTAAGAGAAAGTGAGAGAGAGTGGGGCCAAGGTATGGCCCACCATTGATCAAAGAGGGAGTGGACCACACATCACCATCTAACCATCCATCCATTGAGGTGAGCCTACACCCCTCCTCCCATCCTCCTCATCCTCCTCTTTCTTCCTCTTTTTATTTTCTTGATATGTGTGGGCCCCACTACTGTGGAGTTCTTGTGTGTATGTATTTATTGCTATGGTGGTCAACAAAGTAGCCCATGTTAGTTTGGTCTATCATGATGAACATCATATCCACACCATTCACATGTAATCCTGTTTTTTTTTTTTTTTTTTTTTTTATAAATATCTGGACAATAACTTCTAAAAATCATATAAAATCGACCATGCTAAGATCAGAGTTAAAACTTGGGGAAACACAATATGAACTAACTTTGGACCAAATTTCGTAGCCATCCAACGATCCAATCATCCGTAACATCGAGTTTACTTGGATGCTGTCCAGCAGCACATGCATGATTCTAATTTACCTAAAAAGAACCCATTTTTAACTCCTTTAATGAATGTATTAAAAATATACGTTCCATTAGATTCGTAGAAGATCAAACCAGCTTTCCAACGGTATATAATAAGCCTCAATTGGATTCAGACGACTGAGATTTTGACCTTATACGAAAGATGTATTTGGGGGCTTATTATGACCATTCTTGTGTGGTTGATATCCATGATTCTAACGGTCAGATGCATTTGATATTTGTTCTTAACTTACTTGAGATAATAAATAATCATATGTCTGGTCCCTATGATCAAATTCTTTCATAATAAAATTTAAAAAATTCTAGACCAATAGATACCTCTGTAAGGACAAATCTTGAATTTCTTTGTGTGGTCCAGATGAATCCAAGGCTCTGTATGGTTGGAAACTTATAAGCGGCCTGAATGACTTGTTCCCAAACCATCCATTGGATCAGATTTTCCAACAGAGAATTTAATCATACAAATTTCATCAATATTATTCTAAGTACTTGACTGTATTGCATGTAGGCCTCTTTGACACCTTTTAGTGGGCCCCACACTCTGTAATTAAGGGTCCCACTTTGGAGGATGTTTAATCCTTATATAAGTGAGTTGGGATGTCTCACCTTTTTATTAGGAATGATCCCTAAGTGTTTGGAAATTGGGCCCTAAGTTGTAACAGACCCCATTGCTGAAAATTGTCTGATTATTTGTGTTTTGTACCAACTTTGGGCCTCTATAGTGGACCATACGTCGGAGATATGAGTAGGCCACCACTTTGAACCTTTAAGCTATACCAATGAATAGATAAATAATATTTTACTCGGGCTAAATCAGACCCCACATGATCAGGGAGTGGATCCCAACATGTGGTCAAGCATGGTTGTGCAGAAAATCAAAGTACTTATGTTTGGCCCTATACCAAATATTACGTGTGCACAACCAGTTGGTCCCGACTTATAATTTTTGAAGTACAGTACAACAAGGGCACCTGATGGGACACCGAAAGGTAGTCCCCTGTGATCTGGGACGTACTTAAGATCGGGCCAAAACTAATTATGCACTATGTTTCCTGCACATTTCCTCAAGTACCCATATTTGGGACATCACCGTAAATCGTATACACCAAACTAATGAGGATCACCTATACCTTTTAAAGCCCATACGTAGAGCTACCAGATGGATCCTTCTTTTCACCAGATGTGGGTCCCACATGATCATAAATTTGAATTGAAGATGGCCAGAAACCAATATTTGCGCAAAAATCTGTTTCATGTAAAATTTTTGTGGGTCCACGTCAGAGCATTTAATGCAACATCTAAACTCTGAAAGCATGGGAAATCTTGTATTGACCTTACCTTTCATGTAATGAGGTACACCTGGCATGTTTTGTAAATAGGTGTTATATAACTTGTAAAATATTTAGTAGACAGATCTTACTGTCCAAATGTTCTCTTAAGATATAGGTGGCCTTGGGCCCATCTAAATGATGCAACCCTAAGGCACAAGCAGACACAACTATAACACCCCAAACTTTTCAATACCCGAGTATTGAAAGTCCTTGAGTATTATCATAAATTTAACCTATTATGTACATGTGTACGATACCAATCTAGCTAACTTAACCCTACATCCATCCTCCAACATGAATCTAACCGATTAAGAATGATCTTCATCCATAAATCAAGTCATCTAAATGATTATCGTGTGATCTGATATATGTACCTTCGCTTGACTAAAACGGTGAATAACTCTTTATCCATAATGATTTGGAAGTAAGTTCTTCTATAAGGATTATTTAGAAATGGGCATAGAACCATTAGATTTCATAAAACTCTTAGATCAACAATAATTATGAAAATGCCATTAACCTAGACCCCTGAATTCTAGATCACATAGTTCCCATGATCCGTTTCATGTAAAATTTTATACCAGGCCTAATTATCATAAATTAACCATACATGTCAAATTTCAGCCCTCATATCATAGTAAATCAGCTACTTGACCTCTACATCCGTTCGTACACTTATCAGATTAAGATTCTGATCCATCCATCTTGTTTACACCATATGAATACACTTAACCCACCATTAGAATTATAATCTGAGAAACTTTCACGTGTGAGAAAGTCACTCAAATCTAACAATATACATGCCCTACCCCTAATTACTCCAGAAACATATTTTATGACCATCCGTTTATGAAACTGACCCTACATCCACCTACATACATGGTCAGAGTGCTAACCATCAAGTCTGCTATTTTTAGCTAGTCATCTGACCATCAGTCATGTTTAGATTCGCCAAACGGGCCACATGAATGTCATGGTGAACTAACCATCATGAAGATCTTAGGGCATAGGTCGAAACTACCTGGTAACTTGTTGATCAAAGGTGTGCAAATACTGTTTTGAAGTACGGAGTGTTCGTTAATAAAAGAGCATCTCGGCCATCCTTGACAGATCAGGCCCAAACTTAACCGGTTGAGAGGTCTCAAGAAATAAGGATGGTTGGTAAAGTTTCACTTCTTTTGGATAGTGCAGTAGGGAGGAACGGATGACAGAAGATACAGTAAGGAGAAGCGCAAATTTGTAAATATCAAGTGTAGGGCAACCACGTACTAAGGAGGACTGGGTTAAATGGTGAATGCCACCTCATGCATCGGAGGATCGTGTGGCCCACCTAGAGATTGGATCTAACTCAAACTTGGGGTCGTGGGTCACCACAACTTGTAGAAAGTGGTGAATGGCATGGATTCCTCGAAAGATCATCACAAGTGGACCCCACCTAACCAATCAAGATTGACACCTTCCCGCACACGCTGTAATAACAGTGACTAAACCAGACGGAATGATGGGTTTTACCCCACCTCCCTACCCCATGTGTGGGTCACCTGATCAATGGATCACCCCCATATTTTGGCCCCTGGCCTAAAATAACCCTACAAAACTAATGAACAGATTGGATCTCTGGGAATGTCATCAAAATGGACCCCATCTACCTTCATCGCCAAACCAAAAGGGTATAACCCTCTGCTCGTGATAACCAAGTTCAAACAAACCACGACCGCGAGAAAACCACTGAAAATCCTTGCAATACTCCTCTATCAAAAGATCTTCCATAGATCTAGAGCATCCAAGCTTAGAGAAAATAAGATCCGACACTCCTGGTGAAGTTAGGGAGGAGTGTGGAAGCACGACATGTCACCACTACTTTCACCCGCAACACCGGTAGCACAGGGAACCCATCACTGCACGAACTGCATCACTGGATCCTGATCCAAGAATGATCTGGGCCATCCAAAAGGATGAGGAGGGACTTCCGATCCCCTCCACGTCTCCCTAAAAGAGAGGAGAAGTGGGGGTTGAGAAACAACATCCATTCCTTGGTTACACAAACAAAGCTGTGTAAGAAAGTTTTCCAAGTATTCTTTGCTGCGTAAACTTAGTCGATGCAAGGGATTCGCAACCGACTTAGAGCTTTCACGCCTATAAAGGGACCTCCAGCGTCCATTGAGAGAAAGAAAGAAAGAAGGAGAGAAGAGAGAGAGAGAGAGAGAGAGAGAGAGAGAGAGAGAGAGAGAGCCCCTTGCTGGGCATAACAAGAAGAAGAAGAAAAAGAAAGAGACAACAAAGAAAAGAGAAAGCAAAGAAAAGAAAGAGAAAAGAAAAGTAAGATAGAGGAAGAAAGAAAAAGAGAGAGAAAGAGTAGGAGATGTCCAAGGAGGATAGGAGATCACCAACCCGAACCATACTTGAGGTAGTCCCACATCTAGATCTTCCCCCTTTCTAGATTTCTTTTTCTCTCCTAAACATCTTTTCTCCTTCCTCTTATAATGCTTGATCCATCTAAAATTCTTAAATACTAGAATAAGGATCTAATCCTTCAACGCATAACTACCTTCAAGATAAGAACAACACTAGAGGTGAGGGTTTTATCCTTTGAGCTTACATTAATTCAAGCCATTAAATTCATCCTACTTTTATACATGCCTTCATGGATTTGATCTTCTCTTTACATGTATTCCTTTTACATATCACTTCGAATTTTCCATGCTATTATATGTTTCACCGTCAATTATACTTAGCCTTTTTCGTGCCTTTTGTGATATGAATTATCCTACCTTTTCATGCCTTTATTGAGGGAGTTGTTCTGCCTTTCATGTTTATATTTTCTGGGAATTATCCTATCAATCGATTTGGTTAATATCTTTACAACTATTAGCCCTTTGGGATTATGGCATGATGCCAAATTCAAGTGATTTCTCTGAATTTATGTGAGGCCATGGATACAAGCCTTGCCTTGCCTTATCAAATTTATTGAGTTGGCCCTGTCACTCGTCTCTTTATTTGAGCTGGCCCTTACGACTCTTCTTGTTATTGAGATGGCCTTTGCCACTCTTCCATCTATTGAGATAGCCATTGCTAGTCTTCTTTTGTTGAGTTGACCATTGTCACTCCTCTTTATTATGTTGGCCTCATGCCTACTACCAAAATATAGGGCAACACCAACAGCTAAAAACCGTTGGCAATGACCTTCTCCGACGGCTTTCAGTCATCGCAAAGTACGTCAGTAAAGGGTGCGTCGGCGTTGCTCGCTGATGGTAAGGGCGACGGCCAAAACTGTTGGCGTTTCCAATGGTAAGAGTGACAGATAAGGGCCGTCAGCGATTCTCATTAATTAAAAAAATTAAATATATAATATATCATCTATTGAATTTGAATGATATATTTCTTACTTTTCTATTGTGTAGACTTACCTTCTCAAATAGGTTGGTTCGTTAAGGGCTTTGGAGAAATGGGTATATCTAGAAATGGATGTGTGATGTGTGCGTTGATCAGCGCACATCCATTTCTAGATATACCCATTTTTCTAAAGCCCTAAACGAACCAACTTATTTGAAAAGGTAAGTTTACACAATAGAAAAGCACATGCATGGCATACCAAAAACTTTTAAAGGTAACAAGAAGCAAAAAATATTATTTCGACCACCGAACACTTTGAAGTTCATAGGATATGCACAAGTTTGTCACCAGTCATCACTTACATGGAAATCATTAGAATAATTAAAAGAAATCACTACACAGGCTGGACATATAAAAGTATGGGTACATTTTTTTGCATGACATGTTATAACAATTTCTTAACAACTCCAATTTGAAATGTGTTATACCTATCTCTTAGGTATATGATTATGTTGATATGTTGTGTTTTAATAGGATTTCCCTCCCTTGGTGAGCTCTATATTAGTTGCATCGTGATTTAAATTTCGAGGATGAAATTTTTATTAGGAGGGGAGAGTTGTAAGACCCGTATCCTAGCCCGTGCCATTCTTTAGGCTTATACGGTCCTCCCGATCGAATTCTGGTGACCTACGATCTGTTACCAGTGTTTGCGCATGATCCTGAGTCGTATTCCGCATTCTGGAGTCGGCTCGACCCGAGACTTGTACCCTAACAATCGTGTCGCCGCCACGGTTCCGATGCCACGTCTTATGTGCCGAGGCGATACCCGATCCAGGAGATGTGGGCCCACGTTCAGTTCGAGAAAAACGCTGCACATTGCAATCTTAAGAGAATCCATTACATCAAATGTCAAGTGCATATCCCATCAATCACCTCAAGCAAGTACAACCACCCCTCCCCTGAAGTCAACTTTCTCTTACAACCAAGTACACCCATCACTCACTCACCCATCACTCACCTATCCCTCTCTCTCTCTCTCGTTACTCCCAAGCAACCCCATGAGAACTCCTAACATCCAAGCTTTCATCCATTTTTCCACCCACCTTGAAACTTCATACCCCATCATCCAAACTCTAAAATCCAATCTTAACCATTGATTCTTTCTCTTTGGAGCTAGATCATCCTAGTGTGGAAGGAGGAGTGGTTTTGAAGGTGGGTGTTCATCATCTCGGTTTTAAGGGACCCACTTGATGTATGCATTGCATTTAGAGGGACCCCTAATGGCGGGGTTCCTCCCATCTCCACGATTCTTTCTCCCTCTCTCTTTCTCTCTCTCTCTCATTTTTTCTTATATAGTGGTGATAAGGTATGTGGCCCACCTAATGTTTTCAGTTGTAACGCCCCGGATTTCTAGGTTCGAGCAAAGCTCAACTCCCGAGATCCAATGCATCACTTATGCAACATAGATAATGATGTTTAAAGATTGTCCATATTAGTGTCTTAAACATGAGTGGGATTACACTAAAATAATATATCACACTTCAGAGATAATTAAATTAAGCAAGCGGAAGACTGAGATAGGTATATAAAGTATATAAATGTTTCTCAATTCCCAGAGTATGAGTATGTTACCAGGCTAAATATATACATGTATTATTTTCAAAATTTATAAAATATCAAGTGTAATGTCCAACTAATCCATAACCCTGTAATCCCGGCGACGCAGCTCTAGGTTTACACAGACCCACCAGAGAGTTGCACATAGGAGAACTCCTCGTCAAAGAAGTCCGGCTCCGTCGCGTAAGCCTCGCCATAACCTGCATCTAAATAAGGGTCTGGTTGGTATTTTAAAACACCGTCCCAGAGTGGGAGTGAGTGATTAACTCAGTGGTACTATAAGGCAAAGGTTAACATGTTATCAATTTAGTCAAGCAGTAATGATAAAGTAGTACAACAATCATATCCTAAGTACTCTTATTAATACAGGAATGGTATGCCATAATGATGCATGCCCTCTCCTGCACTCCCTCAATGCCTTCATCTCACGGTCGTGCATGACAAACTCCCTAAATGTGTGCTTCCTCTCCAAAGCACATGTAATGTGGTGCATGGTCGTGTTAGCCAAGTTCTTAATTAGGCTTATTCATACAGCAAATTCGGAAAGCTAAGGTACCTCCCTTTATATCATTAACCCAACGGGGATCCATCTAGGGTCATCAATCTTAGCTAATCACATACGATAGGCAAGTTGTAGGGCATCACCCCTAATGAAAGTAGTGGATAGGTAAGTTCAATTGATTATACTCGAGGTTACTGCAGGAGGCTCGTCACCTGAACGTAAGCCGATAGCTCGAATATAGTGTCCCACACACCAGTATATTCGGCTCACGAGTTTGGGTTGCTCACTAGTGACTACGGGGAGGCTCGTCATCCCAACTTTACCAACAGCTCAACCACGGTGTCCCATACACCACCATGCCCGGCTCATGAGTCTTAGCGGATCGTGGTACCATAGTTGAGACGGGTTTTACATTTGTAAGTGGTACCTTAGATTCAAGCAGTAGCATCCATACATGGTAAACACACATTAGGCTAATCGGATTATTTAACAAGTTCGATTAATATGAGTACACACTAGATTAATTGACATGGAGCGCATAAGCACTCCACATGGCCTAACCATTATCGACAATCACAGTACGGCTCGGATTCATCGAATGTATCCATTGTGGTGAGACTAGTTCAGCCACTTGATCGGAAACCATTACTGATTGCCTGGACTACGTAGTAGTCCCAATCATACTCAAATGTAGTAGGTAATCACACATGATAGTCATCATAGCATTTAACGAACAATTCAAATACACTAATCATTTGAGCATTTTATAAAACACATAATGAACATATTATTATACATATGCATTTCATACATAAATCACGTAGTTGAATTTAAGGTTACATGGAGGAATTTATACATGTAGATAAGGTAGTTGAGAATCCTATCTCAACACCCTTAGTAAGTATATTTCATCAAACAATTACTCATTCAGACATTTTATCTAACACTTAGTCTACACACTACTACATACATGACTTAACTTAGTTATAGCATAAATTATGGCAAATCCTTTCACAAGGGAGTTGTTATATATACAACAAACATGTATTCTAGATTAAAAGTCATGGCAAGTACAAATCATAATTGTAGTTTCATTCAAACATTTCAACAAACACATGGAATGCATATTCAATCAACATAGTTCATACATGTGTAATATATGGAAAACGTCGTAACTAAGATCATATGGCAGCAATCAAGTCAGACATAAATCATTAGCTGACATTGAAAGCCTTGAAAACCATAACATAAACATTTATAGTCTGCACCTTTCGTCGGATTGCTTGTTTTGAACACAGTTTGAATCCTACACTTTCGTTTACATAACAACGGCTACCTAAATCACAAAATAGGCTAGCTATTTCATCGATTCCTTTATTTGGATTCCTAAAACGAGATTAGGGTTAGGATTCCTTACCCAAATTGAAATTGAAACAAGTTGAGTAGCGTAGTAGAGAGGCGAAACAGTGTGTGGAGTTGTGGAAAAATATCCCAATAACGATCTCCAAGAATCTCTCCTCCCTTCCTCTTTTCTCTCCTTTTCTCTCTCTCTCTCTCTCTCCTAGGGTTTTTGGAAATTCGTATGAGGGAGAGAAGGGATGGTTTAAGGGCCTTATATAGGCTCAGAAGTGATGTAAATGGCCCCAGGGCCATGGTATACTTAGGTTATAGCCAAAGGGTGACTGTATTTGAAGAATGGGGCCCATCTGGAGGTCCATTACTTGCATACGGCATAGAGAAAGTTCCCTGACAATGGATCTAAGCTAGGTTATGATTTCAGTCCGATCAGATTAGTGGATCGACCGCGGAAGACCTGTATCGGTTCAATGGTCATCACCACTCGATCAGGGCCATAAGTATACGGATAAGAGTAGGAAAATTTCCCTGATCCACAGGTATAGTTTGGTCAGAAACCTTCAATTTCGCCCGCAAGCAAACGGTCCAAATCACTTAAGTTTTGGTTCATTTTATAAAGCTACTCGCATTTCTCACACACTTTGCTTAGGGCTTAAGTTGTGCATTTTGGGACACTATCTGGGCTTGATTTCTGTGATGGTTGTCAAGCCCAATAAGGTGATCCTAAGCCTATAGTTTTGCAGTCATCGGATTTTCGACGCGTGGTCCAGGTCCGATACGGAGTTTCAATGTGCTCCCGAGATCAACTGGCTTTTGAGATTGCTCCGAGGTTTTTAAGTAATGTTGAGTTAGGGATTTTAATCGTTTTGGGTCTTGCCATTCATATAGAGAGTGTTTCAATCTAATTCCACAGATTATTTAGTTTAACACTTAATTAATTTTTGTTTAATTTCTAAAGGATTCGGTCCTTAGTGATTTTTTCCTGAGGTGGTACTCAGGTCTTTGTATGAATTTTTTCGAGACGTTACATCAGCCACCATCCAGACCGTCTAGATTTTTTTCTAGACATCCGGTTGGTGGGGCCCACCTTGTTATCCATTGGACTGGCCCGAATTGTATGGAGATGCAAATATCAACTTGATCCCGAGCGTGTGGCTCACTAGAGGTGAGACCACTGTGATTTATGGGTTTTACTTGCACCATCAGTACAGTGGGACCCCACCATGTTGAATGTATTTCATCCACACCATCCATCCAAACAGTGGGTCCCAGTAGCCGCAGCCGCTGATTGACGTCGACAGTTCTGTGAGCCACTGTGATGTATCTTTATCTGCACCATCCATTGCTAGACGATGTTATGCAGGGGCCACTGTGATGTGTTGTATTCACACTGTCCATCCAGGCGGTGGGTCCCACACAGCATATAACAACTGCTGCTCCACGTCAGCAGTTCTGTGGCACCGACCATGAGGTATGTTCATATCCAAGCCGCTCATTTTGTGTGGGGCCCACACATGATGTAAATCCACACCGTCCAGTGGTATGGATGGTGGGGACCGCCACCATGATTTATGTGTTTTATGTCCAGGCTGTCTAGGGCCTGGACGTTGGAGATATTAAAAAATAATAATAATAATAATAAAATATAATATATAATGTATAATATATACTATATATATGTAGTGGGCCCCACGCGGGACCCACGTGATGAGATGCGGATTGGCCAGTGTACCTCTCAGCAGCTATATGTATAGCTGCTGTAAGTGATGTCAGCATGAGGGCCCACCATGGTGCGTGTGTCATCCCACCGTCTATCTGGACGGTGGGGAACACTGTGATATATGTGTCTTATCTCCATTGTCTTGTGATCTGGATGGTGGACACCACCATGATGTATTTATTTCATCCACACCATCCAAATTGTGTTGGACGGTGCTGGATAATGTTTGGATGGTGCTGATTTTCCTAAACAGTGTTTGGATGGTGCTGTCCAATGTTCGGACAGTGCTGATTTACATGGATAATGTTTGGGTGGTGCTAATCATCATTAGGGTGCCATGTGCCCCATAGATTGATGTGTACAGTGATACTCATGTTACACCGACAACTATTGAAATGATTTTAGATGTAACCAAGCTCTCATTTGTGAGGCCCACCTTGATGTATTTTGTGACCCATCCATCAAGCCCACTTTGATGTATTTTGTGGCCCATTCGAGAGGCCCACTTTGATATACTTGTGGCCCATTTGTGAGGCCCACCTTGATATATTTGTAGTCCATCTATGAGGCCCATTAGTGTGGCCCATTGATGGTGACACTAGGCTCATTGATGCAGCCCACTTGATGTGTATTAGGCCCATGTCAATATGGCCCATTATGATGTACTAAGGCCCATGGGTCTGGCCTATTGAGATGTATTTTCAGCCCATATGTCGTGGCCCATTGTGATGTATTTTCGGCCCATTTGGTAAGACCCAATGAGATGTATTTCTGGCCCATATGGCATGGTCATTGTGATGTTTTTGTAGCCCATTTAATGAGGCCCATTATGCATTAGGCCCATGGGTTGTGGCCCGTGTGATGTATCTGAAGCCCATGTGCAGGGCCCACCTATTGTGTATATGAGACCCATGAGCGAGGCCCATGTGATGCGGTTCATAGTGATATGTATGTAGCCCTTGTATGAGGCCCATGATATTGTATATTAGGCCCTTGTGTGAGGCCATGGGCCCACTTTATGTTCGGCCCTATGTGAACCGCTCCTTAGGAATAATGTTAGTTAAATGTCTACACTGATGAGCAATGATCGTTGAATGTCCACATTGTGACCTTCCCTTAGGCCTTTTTAGGCCCATTCTTATCAAGGCCGATTATCGATGTCGATTACTGATACTGGTTCGATTATGAGTATGTGACAGCATAACATCATGATACATGCCCATACGCATCATCTGCATGTTTGTTATGAGATGCGATTGGTCATTGCATATGACATAGGGTAAGTTGTTCATGGGGCTCCCTAATAGGCGGAGTTACCCCACATGAGTGCAGGGTATGCGTAGGATTGATGCATGATTGGACTGTGTGACTCATGCATCTCGCATTTGTGTGACATGACCACCGTACGCCATAACGACATTAGGGTTGTTGCCTCCACAGGTATATCGTGGATGGCCAGATGGGACATCGAAAATCTGTTCCATATGGGGTGCTATAGAAATCCCTGGGTGAAATTCCCTAAATCCTCTTGGTTTAAAAGATTACTCTAACGTCTAGACTGAGTGGATGCATGAGCGCATAAGGGCCATATACCGTTAAGTCGTGTCTCCCACTATGTCATGGTCAGTTGGAAGGGGGTGCGACCTTACCTGCCCGAGAGGAGGGGATAAAGCTAAGCTCGAGGAATGGGTCCGTTATCGACGAGCTGGGCTCGATATTGGTAGGCGGATAGTGAGGTCTCTTTCACTCACCTTATTGCGCGCGATGGGGCAGCAATCTGGTTTGGATTGTACTAAACCCCAGTGATTTTCCAGAGAGGAACCGTACTGATATGTGGACTTATTGAGCAAGAGTTGCATACTCATTCATTCATTCATTCACTATTCACTCAGGCTGGTGGTGTACAACTATTTGTTACATGTACCTTCGTAATGGCCATGATTTCGGTTAGGGTGTGCGACTAACCTGAATCAGGAGTTTCCCACATTGAGTCTGACTATCCAAATTTAGGTATGGGACTTGTTTGGATAGAAGTCCCTTTTGATGGATCCCATAGCCTGCGATACTACGTACTATCATCCCGACTTCACACTCCAGCTTGGTCATTTCATTCGCATAACATATTGCATTACATCCGTGACATATGACATTTTGGGTTGCTATGTTTCTGCACTTATATGGCATAGACGAACTTAGCAAGATTTGCATATTGCATTGCATCCATCGATATATGATATTTATTTTACTATGTCTCCGCATTGCATAGTCGATCCACATTGTATATTCTGATATTGAATGATTTATAGACTTGCAGTATTTTTTCTTACTCTAATATTGTATGATTCATGATCTTAACAGTATTTCCGATATTGTATGATTATGGTATTGTATTGAATACTTGGCACTTACCTTGAGCACACTTTCACCACCATCTAAGCTTTCTATAAGCTTATGCATGATAAATGTGTGCAGGTGGCGTTAGGTTGCAGCAACGTTGAGCTTGGAGCATGCAGCGGACTTCTGGAGCTTGATTATCGATATATGTATTTTCCTTTCAATACTGTATTCAACTGTTTATATTAGTGGATATGTGATGATGATGTTATCTTTATGATTTGGGTAAACTTGTAGTTATGCTTATTATGAGTTAAATGTACGTGGAAAATCCTCCTTATAGGATCCCAGGATCGGAATCTGGCGTATATGCACTGGGAGCCGAGAATGGGGTACTACGGAGGCTGTCGGCACCGAATTTAGCGATCGGGAATTCTGTGAGCCCGTTTTTGAGTTTGGGGTGTGACAAAGATTGTCAGCCCAATGTGAATGACAGGTGAATCAGGCTGTGGAAAAATGAAAAAACATAAACAAAAAAGGTTGAAAAGAGAAGCATCTCTATTTGTTACCTAATATAGCAGCTGGTGGTGGTTGAGATGCTGGAAAAATAATGAGATCTTTGTAGAGAAGCTTTGGAGAGTGACTTAAGGATTGTAATTGCTTGAAGGAGGAGAGATTTTAGGGTTTTCGTAATGAGATAGGAAGGAGGGAGGGAGGAGATTGTGTGAAGGAGAGATTTTAGGGTTTTTTGGGCGTAATTTTTTAGAGCTTGTTTTTTGACGTAGATTGGGTAATACCCCATCAAGACGAACGCGGATTGCGTCCTACCCCAGCATGTCTCCAACTGGGAACGGACAACAGCTTTAAGTGGCCACCATGATGTATGGGTCTTATCCACACCGTTCATCCATTTTTTTTCATTTTATTTTAGGATACAATCCTAAAAATGAGGTAAATCCAAGGATCAAGTCAACCACACCATAGGATGCATCAGTGAGAATGATTCTCACCGTTGAAACTTTTGTAGGTCCCATCATGTTGTTTATTTGCCATCCAACCTATTCATAAAGTTACACACGCACAGATGAAGAGAAAAAACAAATATCAGCTCCATCCAAAACTTTTGTAGCCCTAAGATGTTTTCAACGGTAAGAGTTTAATCCCCATTGTGTAGTCTACAAATATCTTAGATCTGCTTCATTTTTGGTCATATATCCTAAAATGATAGGAAAAGATGGATGGATGGTACAGATAAGACCCATACATCACGGTGGTCATACAAAGCTCCAGCCCACTCCCAACTGGAGAGGGGAAGCGGATTGTGTACCGAGTAACTCAATAGGCTTAGCGTATTGAGTAAACCGTGGAGTTCACCATGATTTATATATTTAATCCACTTCGTCCATCCATTTTATCAGATAATTTTATGAGTTAAACCCAAAAATGAAGCATATCTAAAGATCAAATGGACCACGACACAGAAAACATTGTGAATTGAACTGCTACAGTTTAAAAATCTTGGGGGCCACAGAAGTTTTGGATCAAGCTTATATTTATGTTTTCCCTTCATCCACATTTGTATGATGTTATGAACAGGTTGGATGACAAATAAACATCACTGTGGGGCCTAGCAAGGTTTCAATGGTGGAAGTCATTATTTCCACTTTTTCCTTTGGTATGATCCACTTGAGCTTTGTATATGCTTCAAGTTTGGGATCAACCCCTTAAATGATCTGGAAAAATGGATGGACGGCGTGGATAAATCACATGCATTTATGGCGGTCTCAACTGAGTTTACTTAGTACAATAAGGGCTTAACTCAGTACGCAATCCGATTTCCTGGAGAGGCAAGGGTAGGACGTAATCCGCATACCAAAGGACAGCTAGAGACAGATAGTCCTCTCAGGGGCTCCGTAGGGCCCACCATGATATATGTGGTCTATCCATACCGTCCATTCATTTTGATAGGTAGCTTTAGGGCATGAACTGAAAAAGGAGGCAAATCTTAGACCAAAGTGAACCACACTATTCTTAATGGTAAGTGTTCAATCCTCACTGTTTCTTATCGTGTGGTTCACCTGATATTTTGATCTATCTAATTTTTTATACCACATTGTAAAATTGGTTGGAAAAACAGATGGACAACATGGATATACATCAAATCATCAAGGTAGGCCCCAAGGTAAGGGTAATACTCACATTAAGGGTTATTGAACTTTTGGTTTTACCGATGGTTTAGTATGTTTTGCCGACGGATTTTAGCCATCGGTAAAGCCATCACGGAAACAACCATGCAACCGTCGGCGTTGGTCATTTTTTTGGTAGTGGTCGTCTATCTTTAAGGCTTGAGCATGTGTCTTACTCTACTCCAGAACCTCTATGATTCAAATTATATTCTTCATGATTCAATTTTATTCTTTATGATTCAGTTTATATTTTCTTGATGCAAGTACTGTGTTGAAAATCCCTCCTTTAGCGATCGATTAAATATCATGGACGTAATGCATTTCCGATAGCTGCCCTGGGGCAACACGTAAATCCATGTTCTCAGGTGAAAGTGTAACAACTGGTGTCTGTAAATCATTCTATATACGTGACACATCAGTTTGGGGAACTAGATGTCGCTTAGTCGCTCCTTTTTCAGTTTTGGGGGTTGGATGTCGCGTAGTCGCTCCAATCTAGTTTTTCTTATGGAACTAAATGTATCATAGTCGCTCCTTTTCTAAATTTTAGGGGTTGGTTGTCACTTTAGTCACTCCAATCCGGGTTGCGAGATTCACTTGGTCATGTGTAGTATTTGTCTTGGGACAACCGCGTAAAATCTGAAAAGGCCAAGCTATATGTCTTAGAGGGAGGGGGGTGAATAAAACTATGCCAAATTTAAAAATAATATCAGTGAAATTAAACAATAAGATAGCCAAGTAAAAGAAAGATAGCAAACCACAATACAGAATGTAAAACAACCTCAAATTCTAATTGTTCTAAGGACAACCTTTCACCATAAAAACTAAGGGTTTATGGCAAGGACAACCTTACTAGAACAAATAGATAATTAAAAACTCAAACTGTAGAGAAATAAAAAGGAAATAGCAAGAATTGAAATCTATACTATTACAATATTCACATCCACATATACATCCCACAAACTTGAATGATAAAAGATATAGAAAATAAATTGCACATCCATAAAATACAGAGTTATAATGGTTTGCCTATGTGTACACCAACTGTTAAACAATAGCCACACAGCTCGCTACTCCACTCTTAATATCCTCACACAGGGGATACTAACATTCACTATTAAAATAGGTTTTACCAGGTTCACCTAAAACCCTCACAATTGTCTTTTAAATGGGCTTACACAATCCAAAAACCCCACTCTGAATTTTCTGGCTCACCTGAGATAACCAAAATAGTGAGATTTTTCTGGCTTAATCTCAAAAGAAATCAATACAATAAAAGATTTACACAAATGTAAAATACTTGGATTTCTCCTTTTGTAGCAGCCCGGTAGAACCAAATCGGATAGAAGTTCGAATAGAAGTTCAATGTCCAATACTCACTTATGAAATGGTTCTAGATTCTAATTGACTTTAAGTTAAACTAGTTGGGCTAGCTCTATTTGATTTTGATTCCAAAAAGTGGAATATCACAATTCCTCTTTCAAGTTAGATTGGAATGCAGAAACATTATCAAATATGAAAAGCTAACAAAAGAGAATATTAAATAAGCACAATGTAGCTTAAAACATATACTTATCTCTCAAAGTGATGCCTTGATTTTACTTGAATTGGATATAAAACTCTGAAATTCGTGTTCTTTTATAGTTGCAAACATCACATCTTCGACTGGTCCCGTGGACACTACGACTGGTCGAAGGTCGAACAGATTTTTGAATTTTGAGCGCGATCGGATAAAACCATTCCACGACTGGTTGAAGGCTCTCCACGACTAGTCGTGAGCCCTCCACGACTGGTTGTGACCTTCCCACGACTGGTCGTGAGGAACCAAAATTCATTGTTGTATTTTGAGTTGTGGCTGCAGGACTGGTTGTGAACGAGTCCTGCATTGTTTACACAACTGGTCGAACAGTCTCCAGGACTAGTCGTAGATGAACAAAAAATTCTAAAAAATTACAACTAATATAGGACTGGTCCTAAAATTTCTTGGACTGGTCGAGCCAGTGTTAGGACTAGTCGAACAAGGTTCAGGACTACTCTTAGAACAGTCCAAATACATGTAAAGTGATTCAATTTGAATTATGTATACAAAATGACCTACCTTAAGGTCAATCATACCTTTGAACTAGTGGTGAAGACCGCTTTAATTGAAGTAAAAATATCCCAATATGTCCTAGAGGGGGGTGAATAGGACTTTTAAAGTTTTTATGGTTTATTTAAAATCCTATTACACTAATCCTAATCAGCAAACACACATTATGCTTACTCAAAAAAAACTCTACTAGCTTCCAAGCCTAGTAGAGGATCCAATCACAAACTATTTAAGAAGTGAACAATATACAAACTAGTTTATGATGGATATGAATGTGTATATGTGTAAGGTGTGATCTCAGATATTCAGATATGAAAGTATAAAAGTAAATCACACATGCAGAAAAATAGCAATCTCAAACACAGTCAATTTTATAGTGGTTCGACAATCATTTACTCCACTCCCGGAAGACGCACTCAACCCTTGAGTGTGCCGGATTTCACTAAGGAGGTTTCACAGTGGTTCACCTCAAACCTAAGGTTTTAAATCAGGTTCACCTTCAACCTTTACAACTTACACTGAGGCTGACTGTTTATGCTCTCATGAGCAAGGGTCAACACAACGCACCCACTTTTAGGCACACTGCAAGGATCTTCTATAAGACCCTACCGGAGGTTTTATGCGGTTTACCCCAAACCCGAGGTTTCACACGGTTCACCTTGAACTAGATGTTTATGCTCTCCATAGAGCAAGGGTCCAACGCACCCACCACGTACACTCCTACCGGAGGCCTCCTACGAGGGCTTGAAGGGGTGAGAAACACCTAAGACCCAATCCTAATAAGGAATGATCACAAGTGTACTTTGGACTCTAGATACTTACAAATAAGTGAATGAGTCCCATTAAGCACGTTGACAAAGATCTCCTCCTTTGTTGATGAAGAGTCTTCGGTCTCTTTGATCTGTAACTCAAAAGATGTACCAATGCATGGCGACGGGTTGGGTCAAGGTTATGATGAAATTCTACTCTCAAAAGATTTTCCTATAAGGAAGAGCGAGTTCAATCATTTATACATTCAAGGCATCCTAGCTTCATGATTTACCATTAAGGTAGTAGCTAGAGGATCCTTGAATGAGGAAGTTCATTCCCCAATTCACTCTATTGAATATAAATGGTGAGGGTGGATTGGAGGATGAACTCCCTTGAGAGAAAGGGCTTTGGGTATAAGATCTAAGGTTAAACACACAAAAGCTCTCTCTTCTTTCTCTCACAGCAACACAAGACAAGTCCTCTTTATATAGGCAAAAGGTTCCAATGGATATAAAACGGTCACATTTATGATAGAGTTCGATATCATCGAGCAGGTTCAATATCATCGAGCGTATACTCTCGATAGCATCGATGGTCTGCTCGATGACTTGAACTCAATGTCATACGCTTTTGAAACCTTTTGCCAGCTGGTCGATGAATCGAAACGATTGTCGACGTCATCGAATTTCGAACTCCGATTCCATCGATGAGAGGTTTGATTCATCGATACTTGAAAAATGAGAGAGACTTGACTTGAAATATTTCAGATTTTCATGAGTGATCGAGGGACCTTCGAGATCATCGAAATTTGAATGTCAATGATATCGATAGCTGTGTCAATGCATCGATAAATCAAAAGGATTTTCCATAAAGCTTGTTGGACAATTTATGTCTATGTTCGATGCAATCGATATGACATCGATATCATCGATATTTGAATATCGATTCTATCGAGTGACCCCCGATCATAGATAAATCACCCTGAAATATTTTGCTGGAGAACTTGGCGCCCAAGACTGATATCATCGAAGGCCTTCCGATATCATCGAGGTTGGAATTTCGATGGTATCGAGGAGGCTCCAATATATCGATGCTTATATGATATTCTTAAGAAAAACAGAGGCGCCGAAAATCTACCTGTCGATATAATCGAGTCAACTTTGATAGACTCGAGATTTGAACATCGATGATATCAATAGGTGTATCGATACATCGATAATTCCATCCAGATGTGTATAAGGTTGCTGGACATATTTGGTCCTCTTTTAGATGGTATCGATGAAGCATCGAGGACTCGACAGCATAGGTCGATCATATCGAGATGTGTATCGATAAAATCGACAAGGCAAGAAAACTTAGAGAATTTTTCTATTTTGAAAATGTTTTCTTACCCTAAAAACCCTATGATATTCTAACATTTTAAAGGGTTTTAGTATACCTGGTGATTTGGGACAAGGGATGTGAGGCTTAGATTTACCTGTGGCAAGCTTGCACACATCTGGTTGAGGCAGATGCTTGAATTGATCTTCCTATCAGGCTCTATAGTCTAACTGACTCAACACTCACACTAATTGACAAACCAGGGCACTTTCAACCTTTACCATGAAGTATGAACATTGAACCTTCTCCTCTTCAGATAATTTTGAAATTCAAGAAGCTTGAGACCTTGACACTTGATGAAGCTTAAAATCTTCAGAAGCTTGAATTCATAGTCCTTGAATTGTACTTCACCTAGAGTCTTTGAATAAGATTTCATCTTCGATGTAGATTTAAAACTCTGATGCTTTAGAGAAGAGAACAATGTAATTGATCTTGCATTTCTTGACTTGGAGCATCGTGATGCAGTGCTTTGAACATATGTATATCAACGTGCTACACAAGACACAGATCGAGGTTTTGGCACCACAAAATTTGACAATCAAATGAGTAAGAAACCATAGTACTTATAAAACCATGTTAAACGTGGGACACGCAGGCGAATATTTGTAGTATGGGATGCAGGTAGAGTCAGATGACTTTAATCGTAATCCAAATTGTGGCAATCGTTGAGAGCGATACACCGCATATACTTTACTAGGAATGCATCTCATATAGATTACTTGTGCATTGATACCTCTTGTAGTGTGGAGTACTCGACATATTAGAACATTTATCTTGCTTTCATGAAACTCTTAAATTACTATTAATCTTAAAGGATAACCATCACTATGAGTAGGGCATTGACCCTCTCCCAACTGTATAGTTGATGCAGGTGACGTACAGATTGAAGACTTAGAGAATTACTTCCCTATAGATGATTATACGAAAGAATGAGAATATAGATTTATGATTTAGTTTATACTTCCGCTGTGAACTCGATGAATATAATAAGCTTCCATTGAGAAGGCCTTTGATAATTCTTTTTACTTTGATGAAATATAATTAATAAAGTTGATTTTATTCTCATGAATGTTACCTTCATGAATATATCTGGATGTAATCCAAACGAAAAAAAATATGGTGCGATTTTCAAAGCATTTTAGTTTTACATTACTAACACCCGGTTTTCTCGGGCACAAGTATAAAATTTGGCCATCAAATCTCGGGCTCTTATAATTGGTATTAGAGCATGAGAATGAGATTAACTGGGCCTAAGGGAGTGGACCATCACAAACCTTACGCGATTAGGTCATATAATGAATGAGATACATACACTAGATTGAATTCCCAAAGGAACTAGGGAGTTGAGAAATTAAAAACCCATATCCAGGTTCCCATTGAAATTATTAAGGCAGACATGAAATCTAGAAACCATGAACCTAGGTACCCCATGATTTAGATCACTTAGGCCTCTACCAACCTTCCTCTAAAATTGCAGCTCCATTGTCGTCTAGTTCAGTTAGGATATCTAGCTTTCAGCCAGATGACCTGAGTTTAAATCTCAGCGATCAGAATCATATTCAAGTAAGGCATAAGCGTTCTAATCCAATTAGCAAATCTCAGGGTCGAGATTTTTATTTAAGGGGGGTAGATTGTAGTGTCCTGATTCCCATACAACCTATTACATGCACACCTAGACATACATGTACCTCAAGTGGAATGTAGTGAAATATTAAACATAATGGGTCAGTGCTAATGAAACAAATAACAGAATTTCGAGGATGAAATTTTGTTTAAGGGGGGTAGATTGTAACACCCAGAACTTTTCAATACCCGAGTATTGAAAGTCCTTGAGTGTTACCGTAAATTTAACCTATTATGTACACGTGTATGGTACCAATCTAGCTAACCTAACCCTACATCCATCCTCCAATGTGAATCTGACTGATTAAGAATGATCTTCATCCATAAATCAAGTCAACTGACCGCTGATCATGTCGTCTAATATACATACCTTCTCATGACTAAATCGATATATAACTCTTTATCCATAAAGATTTGGTGGTAAGTTCTTTTGTAAGGATTGTTTAGAAATGGGCATAGAACCACGTAGAACTATTAGATTTCACGAAACTCTTAGATCAATAATAATTACGAAAATGCCATTAACCTAGACCCCTGAATTCTAGATCACATAGTTCCCATGATCCGTCTCATGTAAAATTTTATACCAGGCATAATTATCATAAATTAACCATACATGTCAATTTTTCAGACCTTAGATCGTAGTAAATCAGGTACTTGACCTCTACATCCACTTGTACACTTACAAGATCAAGATTTTGATCCATCCATCTTGTTCACACCATATGAATACGCTTAACCCACTATTAGAATCATAATCTAAGAAACTTTCATGTGTAAGAAAGTCACTCGAATCTAACGATATACATGTCCTACCCCTAATTACTTCAGAAACACACTTTATGACCATCCATCTATGAAACTGACCGTACATCCACTTATATACATGGTCAGAGTGCTAACCATCAAGTCCATTATTTTTAGCTAGTCATCTGACCATCCGTCATATTTGGATCCGCCAAATAGGCCACATGAATATCGTGGTGAACTGACAATCATGAAGATCTTAGGGCATAGGTCAAAACTACCTGGTAACTTATTGATCAAAGGTATACAAATACTGTTTCGAAGTGTGGAGTGTTAGTCAATAAAAGAGCATCTCAACTATCCTTGACAGATCGGGCCCAAACTTAACCGATTGAGAGGTCTCGAGAAATAAGGATAGTTAGTAAAGTTTCACTTCTTTTGAATAATGCAGTAGGGAGGAATGGATGACGGAAGATACAATAAGGGAGAAGGGAAAATTTGTAAATATCAAGTGCAGGGCAACCACGTACTAAGGAGGATTGGGTTAAACGGTGAATGCCACCTCATGTATCGGAGGATCGTGTGGCCCACTTGGAGATCAGATCTAACTCAAACTTGGGGCTATGGGCCACTATGACATGTAGAAAGTGGTGAATGGCATGGATTCCCCGAAAGATCATCACAAGTGAACCCCACCTAACCAATCAAGATTGACACCTTCCCACACACGCTGTAACAACAACGACTAAACTGGATGGAATGATGGGTTGCACCCCACCTCCCTACCCTGCGTGTGGGTCACCTGATCAATGGATCACCCCCCATATTTTGGCCCCTAGCCTAAAATAACCCCACAAAACTAATGAATGGATTAGATCTCTGGGAATGTCATCAAAGTGGACCCCATCTACCTTCACCACCTAACCAAAAGGGTAAAACCCTCCACTCGCGATAACCAAGTTCAAACAAACCACGACCGCGAGAAAAACCACCGAAAATCCCTGCAATACTCCTCTATCAAAAGATCTTCCACATATCTAGACCATCTAGGCTTAGAGAAAATAAGATCCGACGCCCTTGGTGGAGTCAGGGAGGAGTGTGGAAGCACGACACCTCGCCACTACTTTCGCCCACAACAGCGGTAACGCAGGGAACCCATCACCGCATGAACTGCACCACTAGATCCCAATCCAAGAATGATCTAGGCCATCCAAAAGGATGAGGAGGGACTTCTGATCCCCTCTATGTCTCCCTAAAAGAGAGAAGCGGGGGCTAAGAAACAACAACTGCTTCTTGGTTACGCAAACAGGAGCTACGTAAGAAAGTTTTCCAAGTCGTCTATGCTGTGTAAACTTAGTTGGTGCAAGGGATTAGCAGCTGACCTGGAGCTTTCACGCCTATAAAGGGACCTCCAATGTCCATTGAGATAAAGAAAGAAGGAGAGAGAGAGAGAGAGAGAGAGAGAGAGAGAGAGAGAGCCCCTTGTTGGGCATAGCAACAAGAAGAAGAAAAAGAAAGAGATAACAAAGAAAAGAGAAAGCAAAGAAAAGAAAGAGAAAAGAAAAGTGAGAGAGAGGAAGAAAGAAAAAGAGAGAGAAAGAGAAGGAGACGTCCAAGGAGGATAGGAGATCACCAAGCCAAACCAAACTCGAGGTAGTCCCACATCCAGATCTTCCTCCTTTATAGATTTCTCTCCTAGACATCTTTTCTCCTTGCTCTTCTAATGCTTCATCCATCTAAAATTCTTAAATACTAGAATAAGGATCTAATCTTTCAATGCATAACTACTTTCAAGGAAGGAACAACACTAGAGGTGAGGGTTTTATCCTTTGAGCTTGCATTAATTCAAGTCATTAAATTCATCCTGCTTTTATACATGCCTTTATGAATTTGATCTTATCTTTACATGTATCCCTTTTACATATTACTTTAAATCTTCCATGCTATTATATGTTTCACCATCAATTATTAGCCTCTTTCGTGCCTTTTGTGATATGAATTATCCTACCTTTTCATGCCATTATTGTGGTGAGTTATTCCACCTTTCATGTTTATATTTTCTGGGAATTATCTTATCAATTAATTTAGTTAATATCTTTCACTACAAGAAATCCCACCTTAATCGATGAAAATTTTCGTCGCTAAAAGCCAAATTTTCGTAGCTAAAAAGTTTTAGCGACGAAAGTTTTTGTCGCTAAAAGACTGACGTAAAAGGTTTTTATCGACGAAAAATTTTAATCGTCGGCAAAGGCAAGCTTTTTAGGGCTAAAAAACTTTTAGCGACAAAAATGTTCGTCGCTAAAAAATAAATGTTAAACTTTTAGCGATGATAGTTTTCAGCGCTAAAAATAATTACAAAACTTTTAGTGGCGAACAATTTAGTCACTAAAAAATAAATGTTAAACTTGTAGCGACGATAGTTTTCGTCGCTAAAAATAATTACAAAACTTTTAGCGACGAACATTTTCCTCGCTAAAAAATAAATGTTAAACTTTTAGCGACGATAGTTTTCGTCAGTAAAAATAATTACAAAACTTTTAGCGGCGAACATTTTCGTCGTAAAAAAATAAATGTTAAACTTGTAGCGACGATAGTTTTTCGTCACTAAAAATAATTACAAAACTTTTAGTGACGAACATTTTCGTCGCTAAAAAATAAATGTTAAACTTTTAGCGACGACGCTAAAAATACTTACAAAACTTTTAGCGACGAATATTTTCGTCGTAAAAAAATAAATGTTAAATTTGTAGCGACGATTATTTTCGTCGCTACAAATAATTACAAAACTTTTAGCGACGAACATTTTCGTCGCTAAAAAATAAATGTTAAATTTTTAGCAATGATAGTTTTCGTCAGTAAAAATAATTACAAAATTTTAGCGGTGAACAATTTCATCGCTAAAAAATAAATGTTAAACTTGTAGCGACGATAGTTTTCGTTGCTAAAAATAATTACAAAACTTTTAGCGACAAACAATTTCGTCACAAAAAAATAAATGTTAAACTTTTAGCAATAATAGTTTTAGTCGCAAAAAATAATTACAAAACTTTTAGCGACGAACATTTTCGTCGCAAAAAAATAAATGTTAAACTTGTAGCGATGATAATTTTCGTCGCTAAAAATAATTACAAAACTTTTAGAGACAAACATTTTCATTGCTAAAAAATAAATGTTAAACTTTTAGCGACGATAGTTTTTGTCGCTAAAAATAATTACAAAACTTTTAGCAGCGAACATTTTTGCCACTAAAAAATATGTAAAAAAAACAAAACTTTTACCTACGAAAATTTTCGTAGGTAAAAAAGTCTCTTTTTTTAAAAAAAAATATTTCAGCACAAAATTCCTGATATACACCTATTACAATATATATTTCATCATATTCACATTCACATCTATCTAAACCCAAATTAGTAAATCCATCCAAACAGAAACTACATTTATCCAAACACAAACAATCTTATCCACATCACATTCATTCATGCATAAATACATATAAGTTTAAACATCATAAATAAAATACCAAAAATCACAAAGGTAAAGGCGGAGGTGGTGGGGCATTGGTGGGTAAGGGTGCAGCGAAAGGCTGAAACATCTTCGTCATCCGTCGCTCATGTTCCACCCGCATCTCCTCCATCCTCCTCTCCTGATCCTCCATCTGCCTCGCCTGCTCCTCCCTCTCCCTCGTCAGCTCCTTCATCCTCCTCTCATGCTCCTTCATCTGCCTCTCCAACTCCTCCATTCTCCTCTACTGCTCCTCCCTCTGCCTCTCCAGCTGCTCTTCGATGTCATGGATGACAACCCGTAGCTGCTGAACCTCTCTCTCTCTCTACGATATCAGCTCGGCGTACGGCGCTAACTCCAATAACGATGAATCGGGTGGAGGCAGCTCTGCAAGTGTCGTGAGCTTGACACTATGGCCAAGCCCACGCACATATCCAGAATGGGTGACAAGCACCTCACTCAAGATCTCTGGCTCACTCCACTGAGTACCATCGGGAGTGGGCTGACTGCGTAAGGTGTTCATCTCCTTGTATAATGAAAACATATAAATTTTCATAATAAATGACATTATTATAATTTAATGTATTAACTTTTATAATGTAAGGATTTTTACCCAAATCTCGCTGGCTCTAGGATATACCCAAGATCCCATCGCTTATCAATAGTGAGTCCCTTTATAGAAGTCTACTGGTCCGGGCTCCTAGCCAGTGACGGAATCTCGTTGCGCAATCGAATGGATAATAAAGTTAATATAAATGCATGGAAAGAATATATAAACATAATAATTACCAGTAATTTCTTACCATGTCTTGACGAAGTCATACAAATGACTTTGAACCAGCTACGTGGTTCACTTCTAAATTTTTCCTGTTGTCAGAATTTATTTTGCTCCTCTTCTAAACACATTATTCATAATACATTATTATTAATTATGAATTTAATTATTACGTTAAGATATCGTAAATATGTAAATATTACCTGAAAAGAATCAAATGAAAACCTATTACAGAGTATCTGTAAGTCCTCATCGGTCATGTGCAGCGGTACGGACAATGCGGCCTCCTCGTGGCTCACACACCACTTGTACCGTTAGTGTAACTTACTGTGGTAATCCTTGAACCGCTCCTTGATCATGTCGTCATCAACATAGAAGATGTACGAAACACTTAAATAGAAGTTAAATTTATCCTACAGTTTCGTAAATAATAGATTAAGGCAATAAACTTATTAAGAAAATAACTTAACCGTAAATGAATTTTTATAAAATATATTTTAATTTACTAAAGTTTACCTGAAGGCACTGATGGATGAGCTACCGCACATCATCTGTCACGTCTACCTAACTGGGGGTGGAGGGGGGATCAGAGATCGGCATAAGACACCAACCTCCGACGTAAACAACCTAGCATTGTTCCCAACGGGTCTAATGCAATCCTGTGGGAACTCTACCGTCACCCTACCCTCACGTGTAAGTCGCTTTAAAAGTAACCTACGTGTGGGTCCACGTCCTCATCGGCTTGTCGACGACGCTGTTGCAAAAAAAATATGTAAGTCTAAATATAAACAGAAATTATTAAAATAAATATATGTCTAAACTTACATGCAGTGCTTAGTGTATACGCGACTGAGGGATCAGATGCCTGCGATGCAACATGCAACAGTGATGCTGTCTCCGTTGCATCATGGGTAGAAGGGGTAGATCCAGTGCACGAATGACGTGCTCTCCCACCTAGTGCCATCACTGAACATGTGCGAGTTACGAACTTATAAATTTAATTAATGTTAATATAAGTGAAATATACTAAAATATTATACAAGTAGTGTTGACGGTACAATGCATTTGTGCTTATGCTTAGAGAGATGATTAAAATATGATTAGACCATTACACTATAATGCAAGCAGAATATAATAAAACTATAAACTTTAATCTATAACCCTTAGAAATTTCATTACACATTGTCATTCTATATTAAATACACATATTTCGTTGTAATGCGAAACAACTTTGAGGTAAACTATCCGAAGTAATCCTTGCGTAAGTTATCGTATGCTTCAGAATCATATGTCATGTTGCGTGAAGCACTCGACATATTTACAGCCAACATGCCAGTCACAATAGGAGAAATCTGGTCTCTCAGAACTCCATTCAAATGTGCAAGTAACAGAGTCGCATCTTCCATATCTCGTTTCCCATGGTTATATATCTCTATCAGCCTTGGAATTTCTTTGAGATGATTTAATCTTTCATCTGAGTCGTTGTCTATATATTCCTCTCTACACTCATCGACCAGACCGAGCATCTCTATGTCCCTATCAGAAGAAGATAGGACCAAAACGTCCATCTGCAACAACTGATGAAGTATGTTGCGTACTTCTACTATGCTTCGGTTTGAGGACATGATCAGAAATTGACTCAACTGCAAATGTGGATTATAAACAAGTCAATAAAAGGAATTAATCATGACTTGTAATTTTCACGTATACATGGAATACATAAATTATTCGAATTAAAAAATGACATGTAAATCATGTGTACATTTAATAATCGTCGTCTTTATCACTATCGCTGATCAGTATTTCCTCCTCATCATCTGCAACGTCATCATCAATGAAACCGCTATCATCTCTAACAATGTCATGTATTATTGAAGCATCAACATGATCAAGTGGCACATCATCGCTGTCTAATTGCACACATCAATATCAATACTTGAATCAGTCCCTGTATCCCTAAATGGCATGTTTTCTTGATATGCTTGTTCAACCCTAGACGTGTCATTTCCTCCGTCCTCACTATCTTCAACTTCTGCTAGGGGAACGTCAAATACGTTCCTGGGCTTTATTTTCTGCACCACGTGCCAAGATAACTTGGTGTTAGCGAGGTAAAATACTTATTCAGCTTGGCTGGCGAGGACAAATGGGTAGTCCTTAAACCACTTCCGAGATAAATTTACGACCATAAAGTAGTTGTCAGTCTATATTTCCAACTTTTTATTTCCAATGTCCCACCAATCACATCTAAATAAGTACACCCGCTTTCTTGTACAATAACTCAACTCAATAATATCCGTCAAAATGCCATAAAAGTCAATTTCATCCTCCTGATTTGTTCCATTCACAACTACCCCACTATTTTGTGTGGTCCTGTACTTCTCACATTCTTCGGTGTGGAACCAAATCCCATTTATAATACAACCTGTATATCTAGATACACATCTATCAAGGCCACACGCTAGTGAGTATAGTGCATCAAACGCATCTGCAGAGTTGCTCGTGCGCAACGTCTTCATCTATTATTATGTACAGATTATAATTGTTTAAGGATTTTCTTAGGTTAAAATAATGTGCAATATAATGAAAATTCTAAGTGTGGTGAGATACAATATGAAATCTTACACATTTTGTGAACCATTCTAGAAACTGATCCTGATGCATTCGATCATAATTTGTAGAGAATTTGGACTTCATCTCATCTATGTGTTCGCTATACATAAATGACACGTCATCAGCAAGAAACATTAAGATTATTGTATATAGAGAAAACAATAATCGAGGGAAGACTTACTCTAAGTACGACTCTATTTCTTCACAATTATGCAACACATACCACCGCGCCTTTGCCAGATCCCCAAGGTACATATCCTGAAACATCATGGATCCTAAAGGACGAACATTATGTGCAAATACAGATATGAGTCCTTGTTCATGCTCCTGCCCTTCATTGGCATTCTGATCTTCTCGGTTGAATCTAATCTCTATGCCACGAAGATACATGGAGCAAAATGTAAAGCACTCATTATAAATGTACGCTTCAGCTATCGACCCCTCCGGTTGTGCCTTATTCCTCACAAATCATTTGAGGGTGTGAAGGTATTTATAAACAAAACCATTATGTTATACGTATGAAAATATGAATATATGTAGTTTATGGAATGAATAAAAATTTTAATAGGTTCTACCACCTTTCGATCGGATACATCCAATGATATTGTACTGGGCCTGCAAGCTTCGCCTCATGCGGTAAGTGAATCGCTAGGTGTACCATGACATCGAAAAATGCAGGTGAAAATATTCATTCAAGTTAGCAAAGGATTATGGCAATGTCCCTCTCCAGTCATTTAATAACATCTACATTCAATGATTTCAAACACAAATCCTTAAAGAATATCCCCAACTCAATCAGCAACGCATTGATATCCTTGCTCATGAATCCACGAATTGCAACCGGTAGTAGGCATTGCAGAAGGACGTGACAATTATGACTTTTCATTCCTGTTACCTTACAGTCCGTAACGTTTATGCGTCGAGATATGTTTGACGCATGCCCATCAGGAAACTTCATCAATCTCAACCATTCACATAAACGCTTCCTCTCTAGTTTTGTCAATGTGTAGCAGGCTGCTGGTATAGTATACGAATTTTCATGTGGTTGCAAGTGCAACTCTTTCTTTGAACCCATTGCTTGTAGATCCAATCGAGCCTTAAAACTGTCTTTTGTTTTCTTCTTTATGTTCATTAATGTTCCGAAGACATTATCATATATATTTTTTTCAATATGCAGGACATCTAAGTTGTATCATAATTTCAGATCACTCCAATAGGGCAACTAAAAAAAATGCTCTTTTTCCTCCAGTTATAGTCCAATACTATACGTTTCCTCTTCTTCAAGTGCGATGCCTTACCAAATTTAACTTCTCCAATGTTACTCAGTTATTGTATCACATCTTCTCCATATAGCACTTTCGGGGGTAGCTTATAATCTTATTTTCCATCAAAGATCATCATCTTCATGCGCCAACTATGATCGCTCGGAAGGAAGCGACGATGGCCCATATAACACATTTTTCTACCATGCTTCAATGACAATGAACAAGTCTCAATACCACATGTAGGATAAGCCAACTTGCCCTTCGTGCTCCACCCAGACAAATTTCCATATACGGGAAAGTCATTTATTGTCCATAAGACCGCTGCTTGCAATCGAAATGTCTGTCTTACAAATGTGTCATACGTTTGTACACCTTAACTCCACAACTCGTTTAACTCATCCACTAATGGTCGCAAATACACATTAATGTCATTCCCAGGTGACCTAGGTCTAGGAATAATCAATGACATCATGAAAAATGACTCCTTCATACACAACCAAGGAGGTAAATTGCATGACATAAGTACCACTAGCTACATAATGTATGAGTTACTCATATTACCAAATGGATTAAAACCATCACTTGGAAGATCTATTCGAACATTTCGAGAATCCTCTGTAAACTAGTCATGTTGCTTGTCAAAATTTTACCACGCTTCAGAGTCCGCAGGGTGCTTCAGTGTACTATCATCATGAACATATTTCTCCTTATGCTACTTCATATCTTCAGCCATCTTACGAGATATAAACAATCTTTGCAATCTAGGTTTCAATGGGAAGTACCTTAACACCTTTTACCGGATTTTCTTACGCCTGGCTTTGTCATACTTCCACCTAAACTCTCCACATTCTTGACACTCTTCAACCTTTTCATGCTCTTTCCAATACAATAAATAATCATTTATACATGCATGTTTGAGTTTGTAACCAAGGCTCAAGTCTCGTATCAAGGATTTTGCCTCGTAATGAGACTTAGGCAATGTCTCACCGTCCGGTAATACTTCTTTTAACAACTCAAGTAACATGTCAAACAATTTGTTACTCTAACGATTTATTGTCTTCAAATGAAGTAACTTTGTAAGAAAATTCAACTTGGAGAAGTTATCACACCCTGGATAAAGTGGACGTTGCGCATCCCTCAACAACCTACTAAACTTTTCTGATTCGACATCACCCATTGGAGGAATATCTTAGCTACTGCTTGTCGCTGCAAAATCAGAATCTGCAACTGTTCCCCTGAACACATCCCCTATGATAACTTACATTTCGTCAACGTCTTCATCCTCGCCATTCAGGACAATTGGGTCAGCAAGGACTTCAGTGGCCTCAACTCTATATATGTCATATCTTCACCATGATGGATCCACCAAGTGTAACCCTGGTCAATCCCAACTATAAACAAATTGTCCTCTACTTTGTCTAAAGTCTTATATATATTATATTCTTGCATTTTCGACATGGACACCTAATCCTATTCCTTGAATCTACTCGATTTCGCACAAAATCCATGAACTCTTGAACCCCTTATTTATACTCTAGGCCAAACTTGTTCTTAGCTCGTATCCAACTCTTATCCATTTCTACAATGAAAAGACTAGAGTCAGTTTATGAAAATAGCTTTAAGATTAGGCTATGTTATAGGTTTAGGTTATATGTTTAGGTTTAGGGAATTGAGAATAGGTATAAGTTTAGGCTTAGGTTATAAGTATAAGTTTAGGTTTCGGTTAAGGTTATGAATTTAGGTTAAGGTTAAAAGTATAAGTTTAGGTTATAGGTTAAGGTTAAGGTCTAGGTTTAGGTTATAGAGGTTTAGCTTTAAGGTTATAAGTATAGGTTAAGGTTTAGGTTAGGTTTTAAGTTTAGGTTAAGGTTATAGGTTATAGCTTTAGGGAATTGAGAATAGATTTAGGTTAAGGTCTAGGTTTAGGTTATAGAGGTTTAGATTTTAGGTTATGGTTTAGGTTAGGTTTTAAGTTTAGGTTAAGGTTATAAGTTATACCTTTAGGGAATTGAGAATAAGTTAAGGTTTTAGGTTTAGGAAATTAGGTTCGGGATCGGGTTTAGGTTTGGGTTTAGGTTTTAGGTTATCGGTTAAGGTTTTGTTATAGGTTATAGGTTAGGTTATAGGTTTAAGTTATAGGTTTAGGTTTAGGCTATAGGTTATAGGTTATAGGTTACAGGTTAAGGTTTAGGGAATTGAGTTTAGGTTAAGGTTATAGGTTTAGGTTAAGGTTATAAGTTTAGGTTAAGGTTTAGGTTTAGGTTATAAGTATAGGTTTTGGGATTTGAGAATAGGTTTAGGTTAAGGTTATAAGTACAAGTTTAGGTTATATGTTAGGGTTAAGGTCTAGGTTTAGCTTATGGAGGTTTAGGTTAAGGTTTTAGGTTTTAGGTTAAGGTATAGGTTAGGTTTTAAGTTTAGGTTAAGGTTATAGGTTATAGCTTTAGGGAATTGAGAATAGGTTAATGTTTAGGTTTAGGAAATCGGGTTCGGGTTTGGGATCGGGTTTAGGTTTAGGTTTAGGTTTTAGGTTATAGATTATAGGTTTAGGTTATAGTTTAAGGTTTAGGTTTAGGTTATAGGTCATAAGTTTAGGTTAAGGTTAAGGTTATAAGTATAGGTATAGGTTATATGTTTAGGCTATAGGTTATAGGTTTAGGGATTTAAGAATACGTTTAGGTTTTAGGTTTAGGTTTAGGTTATAGGTATAGGTTAAGGTTATAGGTTAAGGTTTTGGGAATCGAGTTTAGGTTAAGGTTATAAGTATAGGTATAGGTTATAGGTTTAGGTTAAGGTTATAAGTTTAGGTTAAGGTTATAAGTATAGGTTTAGGTTTAGGTTATAAGTAAGGTTTTGGGATTTGAGAATAGGTTTAGGTTAAGGTTATAAGTTTAGGTTAAGGTTATAAGTATAAGTTTAGGTTATAGGTTAAGGTTAAGGTCTAGGTTTAGGTTATAGAGGTTTAGGTTAAGGTTTTAAGTTATAAGTTAAGGTATAGGTTAGGTTTTAAGTTTAGGTTAAGGTTGTAGGTTATAGCTTTAGGGAATTGAGAATAGGTTAATGTTTAGGTTTAAGAAATCGGGTTCGGGTTCGGGATCGGGTTTATGTTTGGGTTTAGGTTTTAGGTTATAGGTTATAGGTTTAGGTTTAGGTTTAGGTTATAGGTCATAGGTTTAGGTTTAGGTTAAGGTTATAAGTATAGGTATAGGTTATTGGTTTAGGCTATAGGTTATAAGTTTAGAGATTTGAGAATACATTTAGGTTTTAGGTTTAGGTTTATGTTTTAGGTTTAGATTATAGGTATAGGTTTAGGTTATAGGTTAAGGTCTAGGGTATTGAATTTAGGTTAAGGTTATAGGTTATAGCTTTAGGGAATTGAGAATAGGTTAATGTTTAGGTTTAGGAAATCGGGTTCGAGTTCATGATTGGGTTTAGGTTTGGGTTTATGTTTTAGGTTATAGGTTATAGGTTAAGGTTTAGGTTTAGCTTATAGGTCATAGGTTTAGGTTTAGGTTAAGGTTATAAGTATAGGTATAGGTTATAGGTTTAGGCTATAGGTTATAGGTTTAGGGATTTGAGAATACATTTAGGTTTTAGGTTTAAGTTTATGTTTTAGGTTTAGGTTTAGGTTTAGGTTTAGGTTACAGGTTAAGGTTTAGGGAATTGAGTTTAGGTTAAGGTTATAAGTTTAGGTTTAGGTTATAGGTTAAGGTTTAGGTTTAGGTTATAAGTATAAGTTTTGGGATTTGAGAATAGGTTTAGGTTAAGGTTATAAGTATAAGTTTAGGTTATAGGTTAGGGTTAAAGTCTAGGTTTAGGTTATAGAGGTTTAGGTTAAGGTTTTAGGTTTTAAGTTAAGATATAGGTTAGATTTTAAGTTTAGGTTAAGGTTATAGGGTATAGCTTTAGGGCCTGTTTGGGCAGTGGGATTAGAAGGGATTTGGTGGGATGGGGTTCAAAAAACATAATTATTACCCTTGGCAGGGATTGTCCCCTGTTGCCATAGGATAAGATTAATGTCATGCTTTGTTGATAATATGGTGGTACATTGAATGGATAAACCTACTATCATTTAAAATTACCAAGAATAACACACATGTGTTATATCTAAACCGTTCATTTATTTTGTAACCTCATTTTATGGTATGGACCTAAAAATGAGGTAGATCCAAAACTTAAGTGGCCCCAAAGAAGTTTTCAATAGTAAGTATTCAATCCCCATTGCTTTCTATGGTGGGGTCCACTTGAATTTAGATTTACCTGATTTTTTGGCCCATGCTCTAAAAATCTCAATAAATGGGTGGACAGTGTGGATATAGCCCACACATCATGGTGGGACCTACATAACTTGCTAACATTGAGTGAAATTGGCACAGGACCCAATGCAATTCCATTTAATGTAAATCCAAGCTTTTCCATTCTTCCCAAACATGGAGTGAAATTGGCACAGGACCAGATGGATCCCATCCCACCACCCAAACAGGCCCTTAGGGAATTGAGAATAGGTTAATGTTTAAGTTTAGGAAATCGGGTTCGGGTTCGGGATCCGGTTTAGGTTTGAGTTTAGGTTTTAGGTTAAGGTTTAGATTTAGGTTATAAGTCATAGGTTTAGGTTTCGGGTTAGGTTTAAGTCATAAGTCTAGGTTTGGGTTTAGGCTATAGGTTATAGGTTTAGGGATTTGAGAATACATTTAAGTTTTAGGTTTAGGTTAAGTGTAATGCCCTGAATCTTCAGGACCCAAGTATATGACTCGTGTCCCAAAAACCCGAGTGTTAACCTTAAAGGATGGTTAGATAATATATTTTTTTCTTTTATCAAAGTAAGCGAATGAGCGTAGTGTGGACAAATCGACATAAAGAAAATTTTCATTATCATTCAAATATACAAGAAGCTGCCCATAATGACTTATACAAATAAAGGTCTCTGAATTTAACAAGTACAAGATTTACAAGAATTTAATACATGAAGAATAACAAAAAACATATAAATATAAGCTACAAGATCACGCAGCTCCTCCAGACAAATACATTCATGCCTCCCCGGTGATTGTACCTTGCTGCTCATCAAGTCTGAACATACATATCACTAAAGCCACCTGTACTACCTGTATGGTTGTATATTTGATGGATGAGTGGCCAACTCAGTGTAAATTTTTCTCAAGATTACACACCGATGCATTAGGTAAGAAATAATATAAAACATCCAGACAACCAAAACAGAGTAAATGCAGTCTTATTATATGCATGGATGCATGAATGTAATCAGTCCTGGGTAAAACATCCGAACGGACTATGCCCTGGCTAAAACATCCGGACAGGCGTCACCCATAGTTAAGACTAGTCATAAGCGCAACACACAGTGTAATCGCAGGGTAGAGTGATCCAAGTCATTATCACAATCGAATGGCTGGTCATAAGTACAGCACGCAGCGTAATCGTAGGGTAGAGTGATCCAAGCCATCGAAATATGCCATGTATGCATGATTTGCTAGCCCATTATTAGTCCATTACAATCAGTCAATAAGCTCAAAGGTCACTACGGGGAGTGTATAGCCCAGCGTAGGCCGACAGCTCAGGCATAGTATCCCATGACTACCATCCCCGCTCTATGAGGCTACCACATTAGGATGTTTAATGGAAACCCATCGACTAGTGGCCAATCACATTACAGTATATGGGGCTTACCACCGCATGGTTGCACAATATAAAATATCAAACCCATCTAGGGCAAGTATCAAAATAAATCACGTAGGGCGAGTATTAAAATATGCCACATAGGACGAATGTCAAAACCATCCTTAAAAATCATTGGGCACAACAACCCTGAATGGTAGGCCCACATTAATGATCCATCTAGACCATCACCCAACAACCACCAAGTCGAAGATCCATTACGATCACAACTAGTCATGTTACATCCCAAATATGGGTGTACATTCATATGTGGGAATTTTTCACTAATGTACCAATTTAAGTTCCATAAGCAATCCATAAAAAGAACATAAGCATGAACAATTATACAGGATAATCATAAAACATGTAATATAATAATTCAATTTTCACAAGTTAACACACGTGATTATAAAGGGAGATATCAATTATGAATTTCAATAAAAACTATAACTTAAGCTAATGAGAAGATGGAAAGCTCAAGGGGAAGAATCATCACCTTGTACTTTGAATCACCAACTAATGTTGCTAGTGAGCGCATGCACCCTTAGAACTGAATCTTACCATGAATGGTGAAGTTATATGTTAGATCAATGTTCTACTAAGTACTTATGGTCAAGACCAATACAACCTAGGGTTTGGATTGCTTGTTTTTAGGGTTTTGATGTAAAACTTAGGGTTTCATCCTAGGGTTTAGTGATAAGCTTTAGATTCTAGGATTTGAATGATAATTTATGTAAAGTCAATTATCATGTTAATTTATAACTATAACATAATTATTAATATTAATGATAGAATTAACGTTTGCTAATCATGGCAATGATAGTCATTATGATTAGTACCATCTACTTTCCAAAATAAATATTTAGGAAGATAAATAAAATATTACCCTTTAATAATTTGTTTATAATAACTAGTTCTAGCATAATGAGCTACTAATGGCTACATAAGAATAACATTAATAATGATATTTGTTAATATAAGTGTCCATATTGACTAACATTAGCAAAATCAATCTACTAAAGGTTACCCACAACGAGGTAGGCTTATTGGGATTTATTTTCATTAAATACACTAAATGCAATCACTTGCGCACTATCACCGAATGATTTTAAAAGAATCATATCCTGTGATACTGCAAAGCAAGCTTGGGATATATTAGAAATGACACACAAGGGTACTTCAATTGTCAAAAAATCTAAAGTCCAACCCTAAGAACCAAATTTGAAGAAATTCATATGGAGGAAAATGAAATGTTTATGGACTTCTACACTAGATTAAATGACATTATAAACTCTATGTGGGGTCTTGGCGATAAAATCTAAGAAAGTAAAGTGTGTGCAAAGATACTACGCTCACTACCTAAACGGTTCAATTCTAGGGAACCGCGATCCAGGAACTTCGTGATACGGACAATATGAGCATAGAAGAGTTGGTTGGGTCTTTACAAACCTACGAGTTAACTTCTAAAGCTCCTAAAGGAAAATCAATAGCCCTTAAGTCTTCCAAATGTATTTCTCAAGAAAATTCTGAAGACAATATGGCTCTATTAGTAAAAAAGTTTTACAAGATTTTTAAAAGTAAAAAGAGGGTTGATTTTCAAAAAGCAAATTATAGGAAAAGATCTAAATTTTGAAAATCTTTGAAAGATAGTCAATGTTACAACTGCCAAGAATATGGGCATCTAGCAAACAAGTGTCCTAAAAAGGACAAACTTAAAAAGAAAGGAATGTTGGCTACTTGGGATGAATCTTCTGGCACTGAAGCCTCTTCTGAATCAGAAGATTCTGAAACCGAGTCGGACAATGAAGTTAAGGCCCTTATGACTCTAGCTAAGTTCACTTTTTCAGATCATGATGATTCAACTAGTGAAGAAAATCTGATTAGTGATCATGATAATGAAGAAGATCTTCAAGATGCTAATAATGCCCTATACAAGGTAAGTTGTAAAATTGTCGTAAAACTAAAACTTCAAAAAGAAAGATTTTTAGGACTTTGAGAAAGATTTGAGTCTCTTGTTTTAGAACAATCCCATATTTTATATTGTTTTGAAAAGACTAAATGTGATTTAGAATTCAAAACCTCCCTGATTGAAAATCTTAAATCTGAAAATGACAAACTTAAGCTTGAAAACTCTTCACTTTTGAGTTCAAAGGATACATGGAGGTATGCCCAAGGAGATCCGAAATTTGAGAAACTTCTATCTGGATTTAGAAAATGTGGCGACAAATCCGGATTGGGCTATGATAAAAATGTACCTTCTAAACAGAAGAATACTCCTCCTAAGTTTGTGAGAGAAGAAACCTCTAACTTCAAAGGGAAAAGTATTAATCAAAGTTTTTTTCTAAAATACTAAAACTTTTCAAAAACCTAAAAGCAATTATGTCAACTACAAAAATCAAAACCAAAACCCTTTAGCTGAAAAAATAGTTGATTTGCTTAAGGAGCTCTTAAAATCTAACTCGGTGGGTCACTTGTACAAAAATTACAAGAAGACCAACTATACTCCTAAACCCAAAACAGTAATGAAATGGGTTCCTAAAGTTACTTGCCTGGTTGCCCACACTGCTTTCAAAGCTATGAGCCATTTAAAGTGGTACTTAAACAGTGGATGCTCAAGGCATATGACAGGCGACAAAGCTTTATTCACCTATTTTAAAGATATGACTGATGGTTCAGTCACATTTGGTGATGGTAGCAATTGCAAGATTATTTGCCAAGGTACGGTTCAACTCTATAACCTTTCCTTATTTAAGAATGTTTTATATGTTGAGAGGCTAAAACGCGACCTGTTAAGCATATCTCAAATATGAGATAACAATCATAGCATGAAATTTTCTGATAAAGGTTGTGAAATCTTGAACAAAAAGGGTTCTGTAATATTAACTGGTCGTAGGACTTCTGAAAATTACTATATTGTAAGTGATGGTAGCTCATCTAATCAATCGTGTTACATTGTCCATACCAATGAAACTGAATTATGACATAAACGCCTTGGACATGTACACTACCGTAATTTATACAGATTGAGGAAGAGAGAACTAATAAGAGGTCTATCTAAATTACAAAATGTAAACAAGATATGTGGTAAATGCCAGTATGGTAAGCAAACAAGGAGCTCTCACAAAAAGGGAAACTCCAATTCCACATCAAGACCACTCAAGCTTCTCCATATAGATATTATAGGACCTACTAGGACGGAGAGTCGAGGTGGCAAAAAATACATCTTGGTAATCGTGGATGATTTTTCTAGATTCACTTGGGTAGCCTTCTTAAGGGATAAATCAGAAACCCTTGATAAAGTTAAAAAGATTCTCAAATGGATCCAAACTGAAAAAGGTTCTCAAGTTTGTAAGATCCTTAGTGATCATGGATCTGAGTTCGAGAATAGCAGTTTTGAGAAATTCTGTAATGATCAAGGAATATCGCATGAATTCTCTGCACTTGAAACTCCTCAACAAAATAGAATTGTGGAAAGGAAAAATAGAGTGCTTCAAGAAATGGGAACTGTAATGTTGAATAGTATAAAGCTCCCTAAAAATCTTTGGGCTAAAGCAGTGAATACTGCCTACTATGTTATTAATCGGGTTTATATATGTAAATCTAATAATAAAACCACTTATGAAATGTGGTTCGATAAAAATCCTACTGTCAAATACTTTCGAGTTTTTGGTAGCAAGTGTTATATTTTGCGTGACCGTGAAAATCTGGGAAAGTTTGACACAAAGAGTGACGAAGGAAACTTTTTAGGATATTCTTTAAATAGTCGCGCATATCGTGTACTGAACAAAAGGACCAGTGTTATTCAAGAATCAATTAATGTGGTCATACACAATCATTTGAATACACCTGCCCCAAGTTCAGATATTGATGAAGTTCTTCTAATTGACAAACCTGATACTTCATCAAGTTAAAACAATTCTGAATTAAGGACTGCTAAAGATCATCGAACCACTCAAATTCTTGGAAACCCTCTCACTAGTGTGCGCACTCGTAGACAACTAGAAGACATATGCAATTATGTGTGCTTTACTTCTCATATTGAACTAGTAAACGTAAAAGAAGCTCTTTCCGATGAAAACTGGATAGTAGCTATGCAGGAAGAGCTTAATCAGTTTGTTCGAAATGATGTCTGGTATCTTGTTCCTAGACCTAAAGATAAACACATTATAAGAACTAAGTGGATTTTTAAAAATAAGTCTGATGAACTGGGGAATATAATTCGAAATAAGGCAAGACTGGTTGTACAAGGGTACACTCAAATAGAAGGCATTAATTATGATAAAACATTTGCCCCAGTTGCTCGCCTTGAATCAATTAGACTTTTTATATCCATTACATGCTTTAGAAAGTTTAAAATTTATCAAATGGATGTAAAGAGTGCTTTTTTGAATGGTGATCTACATGAAGAAGTATATGTTAAACAACCTACAGGGTTTGAAGACCCTAAGTTTACTGATCATGTATATCGTCTTAAAAAATCTATATATGGTTTAAAACAAGCTCCTAGAGCATGGTACGAAAAATTGACTAAGTTTTTACTAAGCCATAATTTTCAAATGGGCAGTGTCGATAAGACGCTTTTTGTTAAGAAACATAATGATGATATCTTAATGGTTCAGATCTATGTTGATGATATTATTTATGGATCAACTTGTACTAACATGACTGTTGAGTTTACAGATTTGATGAAATCTAAGTTCAAAATAAGCATGGTTGGGGAATTAAATTATTTCCTTGGATTGCAAGTAAAACAACAACCAGATGACATTTTCATTTCTCAAACAAAATATGCTCTAAACTTAATAAAAAAGTTTGGATTTGAGAATGGTAAGAACTTTGATACTCCTATGAGTACAACATTAAGACTCTTAAAGGACTCTACAGGTAAAAATATAGATTCTAAATTATATCGTAGTATGATTGGTAGTCTACTTTACTTAACTGCTAGTAGACCGAATATTACTTTAAGTGTTGGTATTTGCACTAGATATCAGTCTGATCCTAAAGAGTCACATCTTTCTACTGTTAAGCGGATTATGCGATATGTCACAAGTTCTGCTAAAATGGGTCTCTGGTATCTTTTTGATACTAGTGTTCAATTGGCTGGGTATTTAGATGCTGATTGGGCTGGAAATATAGATGATAAAAAATCAACCAGTGGTGGTTATTTTTATATTAGAAATTGTTTGGTTTCTTGGTTTAGCAAAAAGCAAAGTTCTATATCGCTCTCAACTGCTGATGTTGAATACATTGCAGCAGGAAATGCATGTACTCAGCTTATTTAGATGAAATGTATGTTGAGCGATTATGAAATTGCACAGGAATCAATGATATTATATTGTGATAATTTCAGTGCTATAAATATATCAAAAAACCCAATCCAGCATTCACGTACCAAGCACATTGATATCAGGTATCACTATATTCGTGAATTAGTAGAAGAGAATAATATCCTTGGAATATATACCGACCGAGACTCAACTTGCTGACATTTTCACTAAACCGCTCGATAAAAGCAGGTTTAATAAATTAAAATTTGATCTCAGAATGTGCATTCTAAATTGATTATTCATGCATATTTGTATCATGGTATATATATTTGATAATTTATTTGTTTAAATTTTAATTTTTTATGAAAAATGTATGATTTTATGTTTTCACGACCAGTCGAGGACGTGCTTGACCAGTCGTGGTACAACCGGTTGAGAACGGTCCTCGACTAGTCATGTAGTGCGTTGGAATCTTTTAAAATTGGGGAAAACTTTCATCTTCTTCATTTCCATTTCACTCTCCAACGAGCTGAGGCACGACTAGTCATATCCACCATCCTAGATCTTCAAGATTGGTGCATCATTTGTTTTCTCTTGTAGATTCTAGCTCTTATTACTTCAATTTCACTCTTGGAGTAATCTATTTTGAGTTTCATTGCAATTTTGGGGCGTTTTCTTGAAAACTCTGATCTAGCAAAACCCATTTTCTAAATCTTTTGTCTCTACTAGATCTTTTGATTTTCTTTCTGATTATAGATGCTAAAGGGAAAAAGAAAACTTTTAGTGGTTCATCTTCTTCTAGATCATCTCCTCTTACTGGGCGCCATCTTCGTTTACCTGAGGATGATCCCTCCGATGTACGGGATTTACGTATGCGCAATGTCATTATTGAACAGTCTGTTTGTATTGAACATATTGCTCCTTTTGGTATTCTACCTATACTCCAAGCTGTAGGATGTGATAACATTTTACATTGGGGTGGGCATGCATACTAATCTATTACATAGGCCATGTTTGCATGTATCTCAGTATTCTCTTTTGAGGATTTAACTTTTAAAATTAATACTAGAGAAGGTCTATTTAAAATTGACCGACATCTGATTACAGGGTTAATGGATATACCTATTAATGAGGAGGGTATTCCTATTCATACTTTAGTTGAGAAACCCTCAGAATTTGAAAAGCGTATGCTAACCAGAGATTTGTGTAATATTAATGTGTAATGGACTCATAAAGGGAATGCGATCCCCGCAAAGTACTTGTTACCCAAATACAGGGTACTTCACAAGGTTTTTACTTTTAACCTGTATCCTCGTTCTGGTAATAAGACTGAATTAACTGCCTTTATGGTTCGTGTGTTGCACTCTATCATTTCTGGTTCTAAAATTTGCCTTCCTTCCTTAATTTGTCATTCCATTATTCATTCTCGTCTCCATCTAGGTCATAGTGATATTCCTTTTACTTATCTCTTAACTATCCTAGCTAAGCACATGCTCGTGCTTATGCCTGTTGGAGAAGCTCCCATCCATCATCTTATTTTTAACAATTCGATAACAAAATGAAATTGGAATTGGCTCATGGCCAAGTGGATGTTGGTAGAGCTAAGGCTGGTGATGAAGAAGTGGTGATCTTCCTACTAACGATGTAGATATGGATGATATTTTCAATGAACTTAATTCTGATTCTGGAAATGATCCTGATTTTGAGCCTTCTAATTTTGATGCTCGTCTTCATCATTTAGAAGAGAAGGTCGAGAATATGAATATCGCTCATGATCTTCAGTTTAAATATATGCGCAAGTATCTTAGGCGCTTGAACAAAGGAATACATAACCTTGATCCTACCATTCTTTCTCCTTCTTCAGGATCTGATTAAGTACTTTCATTCTTGGTCTGTAATAACTCTCTTACTTATGGTGGATTGTGCACTTTATTTGGTTTGCTGACTTTTTAATTTTTCAAGTAACTGGATTGTGAATGTTTACTTTCTTATACATTTTCACGTTACTTCATCTATTTCTCCATCACTTATAAGTCTCTTTGTTGCTTCCTTTGTTATATTGTGACAAAAAGGGGGAGAAGGTTTTAGCTTTTAGCTTTTGGAGATGAAAGGTTGCTTATGGATGCTTATAGATAAAAGGTTGCTTATGGACGCTTTTGGATAATGAGTATTTTTTTAGACATGTAATATGTGCATATATGATATGTGTTGCTACTCAGGGGGAGTAGTATATAATGAGTTTGTGCTACTTAATGACACTTAATGACAACTGGTGCATGATTTGTTAATATGCATGTTGTGCTTTTTATTATACTTGTTGTGCTTCTCTTATTGAAGTACGTTTTGTCACTAATTTGACAAAGGGGAGATTGTAAGTGCTATGGTCTCATGCTCCTTTGATTGTCAAATTTTGTGGTGTCAAAACTTCTTGTGTGCCACAATGTCTATCTGTGTGTCTTGTATTTATATGTTGATATATATGTGATTCAAGACGACATCACAATGGTTCAAGACATGTACGGTGCTTGACTTCAAGAAATGCAAGGTTATGTACTGTGTTCTCTTCCGTATGCATCAATGTTCAAGTCTACATCAATAAGAAGAGTGTTTGTTTAAGACTCAAGTACAACTCAAGTTGAAACTTATATTCATGTTATAGAAGATCTCAATCTCAAGCTACATTAAGTAGAGGTCTCAAGCTTCAAAGGTTAACTATCATCTGAAAGAATGATGTTCAATGTTCATACTTCATGTTCCAGGTATGATAAACCTTAGTTTGACCTTAGGGTAGGTCATTTTGGATACATAAGTCAAGATAAATCTTTATACATGAAGTCGGTCTATTCTAAGACTAGTCCTAGACCTCGTTCGACCAGTCATAGACCTGGTTCGACCAGTCCAAGAAATTCCATGACCAGTCCTAAGTTGTTGAAGATTTTCAGAATTTTTTGGTTATTCTTCGACCAGTCCTGGAGATTGTTCGACTGGTCGTAGGGATGTCACGACTCGTCCTTCGACCAATCCTAGAACTACGACTCAAACTCTAGCAACCAAATCTGGTTTCCTACGACCAGTCCTGGGTCAGCTTTATCCAGTCGTAGGTGGTCTACGACCAGTCGTAGAACTGATTTTTCAGATCGCACTTAAATTTTCAAAATGCCATTGGAGCTACGACTAGTCGAAGGTTCCTAAGACCAGTCGTAGACGCGATCTTTGCTTCTATAAATTAAGCACAAATTTTAAAGTTTTATATCGATTAATTTGAGAAATTCAAGCCTCCAATCTGAGATAAGTTGTGTTCATTTTAAGCTAATTTGTTCATATTTAATATTCTTTTTGTTAGCTTTTCTTATTTAATTTTATTCCTAAATTCCAATCTTATTTGAAAAAGAGGAATTGCTATATTCCTTCTTCATTAAAATCAAAATCAAATAAAGCTACACCCAATTTGATTTAATTTAAAATCAATTAGAAACTAGAACCATTTCTTAAGTGAGTATTAGACATTGAACATTGATTCAAACTTTTACTCTCATTGGTTCTACCGGGCTGCTACAAAAGAAGAAATCTAGGTATTTTACATTTGTTGTAAATTCCTTTATTTTGGTTTTGTTTGAGATTCGCCAGGAAAATCTCATTGTGTGGTTATCCGAGGAGAGCCAGAAAACTCAGAAAGTGTGGGTTTTTAGATTATGCAAGCCCAAGTTAAAAAGACACAATTGTGAATGTTTTGGGTGAACCTGTAAAACCTGTTTAATAGTGAATGCTAATATCCCCTGTGTGAGGATATTAGGAGTGGAGTAGCAAGCTGTGTGGCTGTTGTTTAACAGTTGGTAAAGACACAGGCAAACCACTATATATCAGTGTGTTTTGTGATTTGAATGCTCTTTGAATTTTCATATCTTTAATCATTCAGATTTGTGGAATGTATATATGGTTATGAATGTTGTAATCTTTATATTTCAAGCAAAGTGGGGAATGTTGTAATAGTTTTAGAATTTATTTCTTGCTAATTCATTTATTTCCTTTTTGTTTGATTTTTGATATTCAACTTGTTCTAGTAAGGTTGTCCTGTCATAAACCCTTGGTTTTTATGGTGCAAAGGTTGTCCTTAGAACAACGTTAGTATCAAGCTCTTTATTTAAGATTGCTTTACATTTCAGTCTTTGATTTATTTAAAGTACTGTTCTTTATTTTTATAGGGCTATCATATTTCAATTTCGCTGTTAAATTTTAATTTGGCACAGTCCTATTCCCCCCCCCCCCCTCTAGGACATATAGCTTGGCCTTTTCACCAAATCCCTAAATCCCCAAATCCCTAAATCTCTAAATCCCTAAATCCCCAAATCCCCAAATCCCTAAATCCCTAAATCCCCAAATCGTTTCAATCGGTATTGAAATTGAGAGAGATTGAGAGAAAGAGAGAGATACTTATTTGAGTTGGAGCCTCGATCACAGTTAACCGAACTTTAGAGGATGCATGAGAGAAAGAGAGGACCGAGAGAGGATGCACGTGAGAAAGAGTGAGAGAGGGCACCGAGAGAGATAAAGAGAAAGAGAGAGAGAGAGGGCGCGGTGGAGAGAGGACCGAGAGAGAGAGAGAGGAGAGAGAGAGAGAGAGGACAAAGAATGAGAGAGTGAGAGAGGGCGCGAGAGTGAGAGTGAGAGAGGACAGAGAGTGAGAGAGACTTCAAGTCTCTCTCACGCGCACCCGTGGCTGGTGGTCGGTGCTCTGTGGGCCCCACCATGATGTATGTGTTTCATCCTTGCCATCCATCTATTTTTTCATTTCATTTTATGGTATGAGATAAAAAATGAGGTATATCCCAATCTCAACTGGACCACATTATAGGAAACAGTGTTGAATGAGCGTCAACCATTAAAAACCTTTTAGGGGCCATATAAAGTTTTGGATCAATCTGATATTTTTTCCCCTCATCTGGGCCTGTATGACCTAATCAACAGATTGGATATCAAATAAAAAGTACGATGGGCCTTAGGAGGGTTTTAATGGTGGATATCCAATCACTATTGTTTTCCTGTTGTGTGGTCCACCAGAGATTTATATTCCTCTCATTTTTGGTATCAAGCCCTTATGATTTGTAAAAATGGATGGACGGCATGGATGAAACACATACATCATGGTGGGACGTATAGAGCACAGACCAACATCCACCAAGTTTTGTGAACCCCACTATGATGTATTCGTTATATCTACATCGTCCATCCATTTTGAGATATCATTTTATGTCATGAGCCAAAGAATAAGGCAGAGAAAAATATGTAGTGGACCCCACCACAAAAATCTCACGTGCACCACTCCACATGAAATCAATAGTAATTGGATATCCATCATTAAAATCCTCCAAAGGCTTACTGTACTGTTTATTTCACATCCAATATGTTAATTAGGTCATATAGGGCTAGATGAAGGGAAAAAAACAAAAATCAGCTTGATCCAAAACTTTTATGGCCCCAAAATGGTATGACATCCAATATTGTACTATTTATATTTTTTTTTTAGATGTCTTCACATAGTTTTAGATGGTATGGCCCACCTGAGTTTCATATACAGATGATTTTTGAGATATCTCATAAGCTAAAGGGGAGACATCAAATGCACGGTGCTGATGTTCGGCATACATCATGATGGGCCCATTTTACATGTCTGGTCCATTTACTCTATTTTACTGATCATTACCCTCAATTTGACTAGTTATTTGCCTCGATCATACTACTTATGAATGAATATTAAACACAAGCATCATGATGGGTCCATTTTACATGTCTGGTCCATTCACTCTATTTTATTGATCATTACCCTCAATTTGACTAGTTACTCGCCTCGATCATACTACATATGAATGAATATTAAACACAAACATCGGCTTGATCCAAAACTTCTATGGCCTCCAAGAAATTTTAAATGGTAGAGGTTCAATTACACTATTTCCTGTGGTGTGGTCCACTTGAGCTTTGGATATGCTTCCTTTTTGTTCTTTAGACGTCAAATTATCTGTTAACATGAATGAATGGAGTGGATAAAATAAATAAATAAAGTGAACCCCACAGAGTTTACTCTGGTAAGGGTAATGAGTAACTCACCTAAATGTAGTGGAGAAGGATTTACTTAAAACATTCATAATTATATATTAGGCCTGCCTAAATGTGATTCACATATCCAACCCACTCATTATGTGTGTCCCACTTGGATGAGGGGTCAAACCAAGTTTCAACCACATCCAAAACTCATGTGGGCCCCACCAAGTGCTTTAATAACTTTTTTAGATGTCCTCACATAGTTTTAGATGGTATGGCCCATTTGAGTTTCGTTTACCGATGATTTTTGAGATATCTCATAACCTAAAGGGGACACATCAAATCCACGGTGTTGATGTTCGACACACATCATGATGAGGCCCACAAAACTTATTAACATCAATTCTTAGGTTCTCACAAGGTCAATAAGTTGGGTCACAATTTTGACCATAATATTTGACCCATTTTACATGTCTAGCCCATTCACTCTATTTTACTGATCATTACCCTCAATTTGACTAGTTACTCGCCCCGATCATGCTACATATGAGAAAGATATTGGGCAAACAAAATTGATCAACAATTTGAGTGAATTTTCATTTAAACATCTGAAGTTATTTACTCTTCAATTTAGACCAATCAGATTGTCCAAAAACAGTAAAAGGTTCAATTAGTAGATGTGCATAATAATTTAGTAATTTTATTTTTCACAAATAAATTTCAATTTCCTTTTAAAAATAACATATTTTTTTTCAAAATGTATATTTTTTCTCTTTTAACAAAATATCATTTTTATTATTTCAAAAAATATTTAAAATACAAATTCTTATATTTTTTTTCAAAATCTCAAAAATTTTCTCATATTTTATTTTTTTTCTCAAAAATTTCAAATTACCGATTTTTTTTCTTCAAAACCATCATTTTGTTCTCAAAATTTTTCTCAAACATTGTTAAAATTTCTAAGCTTCTCAATATTCTTTTCTTGTGATATTACAAATCATTTAAATATTACCTTTTAATTATATATATAATTTCCACTCATATGATATAAAAACTATATATATATATATATATATATATACACACACACACACACACATTTTTAACGACAAAAATTTTTAAAAATTAAAACATTTTTACATTATTACCGATGGTTTTCAGCCGTCGGGAAAAAGATTTAGGAAAAACACTTTTACCGACGAAAATTTTCGTCGGTAAAAGTCTTATTGCGAACATTTCCAAGACAGCGCGATTTTTTTTTTGATAAAATTCAAAACACCCTTTAGCGATGAACATTTTCGTAGCTACAGGTGGTTTTTAGCTATGAAATTAATTTCGTCGCTAAAAGAAAACTTCTCAACTTTTTTGACTTTTCAAAAATTCAAAACACCCTTTAGCGACGAAAAATGTTCGTCACTAAAGGTGGCTTTTAGCTACGAAATTTATTTCGTCGCTAAAAGGAAACATTTCAACTTTTTTATTTTTTTCAAAAATTCAAAACACCGTGTAGCGACAAAAATTTTCGTCGGTAAAAGTGGCTTTTAGCTACGAAATTAATTTCGTTGCTAAAAGGAAACTTCTGGACTTTTTTGTCTTTTCAAAAATTCAAAACACCCTTCAACGACAAATAGTTTCGTCGCTAAAAGCCACCTTTAGCTACGAAATTAATTTCGTCACTAAAAGGAAACTTCTTGACTTTTGTCTTTTCAAAAATTGAAAACGCCCTTTAGCGACGAAACTTTTCGTCGCTAAAGGTGGATTTTAGCTACGAAATTTATTTCATCACTAAAAGAAAACTTTTCGACTTTTTTGCTTTTTTCAAAAAAATCAAAAACGCCCTTTAGCGACGATAATTTTCATCGCTAAAACTGCTTTTAGCTACGAAATTAATTTCGTTGCTAAAAGGAAACTTCTCGATTTTTTGTCTTTTCAAAAATTCAAAAAACCCTTTAGCGACGAATATTGTCGTCACTAAAAGCCACCTTTAACTACGAAATTAATTTCGTCCCTAAAAGGAAACTTCTCAACTTTTTTTTGTTTTTTCAAAAATTCAAAACACCCTTTAACAATGAATAGTTTCGTTGCTAAAAGCCACCTTTAGCTACGAAATTAATTTTGTCACTAAAAGGATACTTCTCAACTTTTTTGTGTTTTGAAAATTCAAAACACCCTTTAGCGACGAATATTTCATCGCTCAAAGCCCCTTTAGCTACGAAATTAATTTCGTCGCTAAAAAAAATTCAAAACACCCTTTAACGACAAATATTTTCGTCATTAAAAGCCACCTTTAGCTACGAAATTATTTTCGTCGCTAAAAGGAAACTTCCCGACTTTTTGCTTTTTCAATAATTCAAAACACCCTGTAACGACAAAAATTTTCGTTACTAAAAGTGACTTTTAGCGACGAAAAAAAATTTCGTCATGAAAAGTAAGCTTTTACCAACGAAAAAATTTTCGTTGCTAAAAGTCACTTTTAGCGACGAAAAAAAAATTCGTTGCTAAAAGTTTCGTCGGTAAAAACCCGCTTTTTTATAGTGCTTACAACTATTGGCCCTTTAGGATTATGGCATGATGCCAAATACAAGCGATTTCTCTAAATTTATGTGAGGTCATGGATACAAGCCTTGCCCTGCCTTATCAAATTTATTGAGTTGGCCCTGCCACTCGTCTCTTTATTTGAGTTATCCCTTTCTACTCTTCTTGTTATTGAGTTGGCCTTTGTCACTTCCATCTATTGAGATAGCCATTACTATTCTTTTGTTGAGTTGAACATTGTCACTCCTCTTTATTATGTTGGCCTTGTGCCATCTATCTTTAAGGCTTGGGCATGTGTTTTGCTACTCTAAAATCTTCATGATTCAGATTATATTCTTCATGATTCAATTTATATTCTCTATGCACTATGCCAAAATTGCGATTTTGCGACAAAATCGCTTGGTTTAATGACGGATTTAATCCGTCGCTAACGGAAAAAGTCTATTGCCAATCCCGTCTTTCTCAAAAATCCGTAGTTCAAAAGTAGTGGAATTTTGCAACGGACCAAAATCTGTTGCTAAAATCTGATTTATGATGGATTGTGGTCCGTCGTAAAATGGCGACGCAAATTTTGATTTTGCGACAGAATATGATCAGACCCACCCAAAATACCAATTTGCAATGGTTTTTAGTTGCTTTTGCGACAGATTATGGCCCATCGTAAAAGGACTTTTGCCTTCAACATTTATTTTTTTTCATTTTTTTAGAATATGGTAGAAAATTATGTTTTTTTGTAGTATAAGAACTGTTTTTTAATAAATTTTCAGTGGTTTAATTGTACATATTTGTATCTAAGATTATTTTTTAAAAATTGATTGAATGCAAAGAAAAAATTATTTTGTTTTTATATCAAATGAGTGGAAATTATTATTATTATTTTTTAAATTTAAAACTAATATTTAAATGATTTGTAATATCAGATGAAAAAGAATATTGAGAAGTTTAAAATTTTTAACAATGTTTGAGAAAAATTGAGAATTTGAAAAAAAAAAAAAAAAAAAACCGTGATTTAATAAAAATATATTTTTTGGGGAAGAAAAAATGGAATATTGAATAAAGTTGATAATTTTGAAAAAAAGAATTTGATTTTGAGATTAAAAAGATTTTTAAATATGTGAAAATTTGACAACTTTAAAAAATGAAAATATTTTGAAAAAGAAAATGAGAGTTTGTATTTTGAAAAATAAAATAAAATTGGGAAGTTCGATAAAAATCAACAAGCTCGAAAAAAAATACTTTAAAAAAATGGAGAAGTTCGAAAGATTTGAAATTTTCAAGATAAAACGATATTAAAAAATCGATACTTCAACAAAAAAAAAAAAAAAGACATTTTGGAAAGGAAAATAAAGAAGTTAAAAATTTTTCTGATATTGAAAAATAATTGAAATTGTTCGAAAATTGAAATTAAAAGAAAGTTATTTATAAAAACATCGAGATTTTGAAAAAAAAAATCATTTTAAAAAGGAAAATCGAGAAGTTGAAAACAAAATGGTGCTTTTGAAGAAAAAAAAATCGGCATTTTGAAATTTTTGAGACAAAAAAAAAATTTGTGAAATTTTTTGAGATTTTGAAAATAAAAATTCAGAATTTGTATTTTAAAATTTCTTTTGAAATATTTGATAATAAAAATGAGATTTTGTTAAAAGTTTTGAAAGAAAAATTAAGAGTAAAAAAATATAAATTTTGAAAAAATTGTTATTTTTAAGTGGAAATTGAGATTTATCTGTTAAATTTTATTTATTTTTTACAAAATTATTACGTACATCCACTAAGTGAACCTTTAACCATTTTTCGACAATCTAATAAGTCCAGATTGAAGAGTAAATAACTTCAGATGTTTAAATCAAATTTCACTCAAATTGTTGATCAATCTTATATGCCCAATATCTTTATCATATGTTGCCTGATCGGGGCGAGTAACTAGTCAAATTGAGGGTATTGATCAATAAAATAGTGTAAATGGACCAGACATTTAAAATGGGCTAAATATTCATGTAACGCCCTGAAAATCGGGGGTCGAGTGTAACTCAACTCTCGAGTTCCAACGCATCACTTATGCAACATATTTAATGATGTTTGAATGTTGTCTGTGTTAGAGCAATAAACATGAATAAGATTATACCAAAACAGTAATTCATACTCCAGGTCAATTGTATAAAAGCAAGCGGAAGGCTGAACTATATATATGTATGTAAAGAACAAAATAAACGTTTCATTCTCTAGAGTATGAATCCATCTGAGTCACCATATACATGTCTGTTTTATAAACAACATATCAAAAATAAAACTGAGTACAATCCCTACAAAACCCGCCAGTCCTGACAGCCTAGTCGAAACCGCCAGAGAACTACATATACGAGAACTCCTCCTGGTCCTCGTCATAATTAGGCTCCGCCTCCAGAGTTGTCAGCTCGCCTAAACCTGAGACAGAGTCTGGTTGGTGTGCGCGACACCGTCCCGTAACGTGGGAGTGAGTAGCTAACTTAGTGGAACCATAAAGCATAGGTTAACATGTTATCAATGCAGTCAAGCAGTAATGATAAAGCAGTAAATCAAACACTCCTAGTTACTCTTATTAATGCAAGTATGAATGCAGGTATGATGGATGCCCTGACCGACATACTCCCTCATGCGACACCATCTCACGCTCGCGGCATGCTTTCATCCCACAGTGCTCCACATCTTCCAGGCACATGCAATGCATGATGAGCATGATTACCGAGTTTTTAATTAGTCCATTTCATACAGCAGGATTGGGAAACTAAGGTACCTCCCTTGTATCATTCCCAAATATGATCCATTCTAGGGTCGCCAGTCCTAGTTAATATCAGACGATGGTGTGTTTTGTAGGTCACTGCAGAGGCTGCCAGGGCTGTTACACACAAAGGTTGCACCGCTCCCCCATCACCCCTTAAACGATTCATCACATTACAGAAACAGGCCTAGTTCATACTCTATATATCGCGGCGAACCCTAAGGCGCACTGCGACTTTAGAATATGCTCGCGGTCACTACAAAGGGCTGTCAGGGCTGTTACGCACAAAGGTTGCACCACTCCCCCATCACCTTATCAATGTAGGCCGACAGCGCGAATATAGTGTCCCATACTACCATAATCGGCTCACGAGTTAAGTTGCTCACTGGTCACTACGTGGAGGCACGTAGCCCCAGCGTAGGCCGACAGCTCGACCACGGTGTCCCATACCACCATGCCCGGCTCATGAGTCTTAGCGGATCGAGGTACCATAGTTAACGGGATTTTCACTGGTAAGTTTGGTACCCTAGGTTCAAATATTAGCGACCAAACATGGTGAACATACATAAGACACACGGGTTACTTGACGTGTTCGACTGGCTCGAGCGCACAACAAGTTGGGTGATATGAAGCGCAGATGCACCTCGTGTGGCCAACCACTATCGCCAACCAAAGTACGACACGAGTTCGCCAACACATCATGTGTGGCGAAACGAATCTCAACCACAACTCCAAGTCTGATACCGGATGCCTGGACTATGGACATAGTCCCAAGCTCAATCAATTCCTAACCATAGCATGTGAAGTATAGCATGATAACATGGTAATTCAAGAACACTAGCAATCATGTTATAAAGCATGTCATAAAGCATGTTAATAAACAAGTTACAAAGCATATTCAAAAGCATGTTGTAAAGCACTATACAAATAGGGATACAAATACATATATTTCATAAGTGAGTGGTTAGGGTAAACAACCACATGGAGGGTATCATACATGACTCTAAGGTAGTTGAGAACCCCATCTCAGCACCTACCTAAGGCACTAACACTTAAGCACTTACACTCACAAGCAATTTCACCAACACTTGGAATGCACTTTTTCAACATACATGATGTATGTTAGAGGAAAGTGCACTAGGGTTGTCCCTTTACCAAACTAGTATTTTATACATATATATCATATTTATACAGCAAATAATCATGATAATTACATCAGCAAAATTTATACGCATGGGGTATTTTCTAGGATACCCAATTTCGACATACATAGTATTTACAAGGGAACTTATATTACGGCGATTCCTTTCGCCAAGCAATTATTTTATGCGCACATAATATATTTATACAACAATTAATCATGACAAATATCTCGCTAAAATATACATGTATACAGTACTTCTTACAATACCGTATTTCTACATACATAGTGTTTATTAGTAAACATGTATTTAGGCGAATCCTTTCGCCAAATAAGTATTTTATCCATACGTCATATATCCATACGACAAATAAACATGTCAAACACATTTCCATAAAAAATACGTATACGGTATTTTATAGGAATACCTAGAGTATGTGAAATTCCAAATTCTACAATTTTAATCGAAACAAAAAATGGAAAGCACTTTGTACATGTGCAATTGCATGCAGATCATGAATCTACCATTATCTGACATTGAAAGCGTTGAAAACCACAACCTATACACCTAAAGTCCTCACCTTGCTTCTTGGAATCTCAACGGATCGACAAGGGTTGAGGAGCTTCCGTATTCGGGAGTTTTCTAGCCTAAAGAGTGAAATCGATTAGCTAGTTCATAACCTGTAGCCTATACACCTCAAAACAGGTCTAGGGTTAGGGTTTATTACCTTAAAACGGAGTCGGTATCGCCGGGAAAGCGTCTGGAAAGAGGCGGTGCAGACCGTGTGATGATCGAAAGCAGTAGGAGGAAGGTGCTCCCGCAAATCCCAAGCTTTCTCTCTCTTTTTTTCTCTCTCTCTCTAGGGTTTTATCCCAAATTCGTATGGCTGTGAGAGGGGCTGTTCTAAGGCCCTTATATAGCCTAAAACCTCTTCGGAATAGACTCCGGTTCGAGAGGTACGTCTATTATAAGTATTTCGGCATTGTTCCAGCTCAAAAGAGGGTTTCTGGCGGCCTCCCTTGAGCCAAACGTCAGACTTAAGCTCACAACTCATGGATCCACATGGGATTACATTTTCGTCTCGGTCGGATTTCCAGATCACACGTGGCAGACCATTTTCAGTTCAACTGTCAGTGGGCCACGATCCGAAATTCCAAGTACATGTAAATATTCCTGAAATTTTTCCTGATCCGAGGGTGTAATTTGGTCTGATTTTAACGGTCTGGTTGCTTAATACTGATCCGCAAGCGAATGGTGTCAGATCATTATTCAAGATATTTATTTTGTAAAGAAAATAGTGTTTTTCACACTCCCTCGCTCCGGACTCAAGCGAATGGTCGTGGGACATCGTCTAGACCTGATTTTCGAGATGGTTATCGAGCCCAGTGAGGCGGTCCTAGTTCCTTAACTTCGTGTTAATCGAATTTTCGATGTGCGGTCTAGACCTAATACGAAGTTCCAAGTCATTCCCGAGAATAGCCGGGTAATGAGTTTGATCCTAAACTTTAGGGTAACCTAGCGTCAATGATTCTATAAGTTTTGGATCTTGCAGATCGTATTTAAAGCGATTCTAACGGATTTCATGGCTAACCTAGTTTAGCACTTAGTTAACTTTGTTAAATTTCTAAAGGATTTAATCCTAAGTGATTTCTGGTCGAGGTGATACTCGAACCCTTGTACGGAAATTTACAGGTCGTTATAATCTACCCCCCTTAAATAAAAATTTCGTCCTCGAAATTTGTACCTTTTCGTATTCCTCGAGAATCTGAGGGTAGTTCTTCCTGACCTCGGCCTCAGTCTCCCAAGTAGCTTCCTCCTCTGAATGATGTGTCCATAGTACCTTCACGAGTGGAATGACCTTGCTACGCAGTACCTGTTCCTTTCTATCAAGGATACACGTCTGGCACAACTTATACATAGCATCCTCGCTCAGCTGTACCTGCTCCCATCTGATGATATGTGAAGGATCAGGAACGTACTTCTTCAACATAGATACATGAAATACGTTGTGTACAGATGCAAGTGGTGTGGGCAAAGCGAGACGATATGCCACATCACCCACGTGATCCAGTATCTGAAATGGACCGATAAACCTCGGCGTGAGCTTCCCCTTCTTCCCAAACCGAAGGACTCCCTTCATAGGAGAAACTCGCATGAATACATGATCCCTGACCTTGAACTCAAGCGGTCGCCGCCTCGTATCGGCGTAACTCTTTTGCCTGCTCTGTGCTGTAAGTAGTCGACGCCTGATGATGTCGACCTTTTCTGTAGTCGCCTGAACCAACTCTGGGCCAATCAGACTATGCTCGCCAACCTCAGCCCAACAATGCAGTGCTCTGCAGGGACGACCATATAGGGCCTCATATGGCGCCATACCAATAGTCGCCTGAAAACTGTTGTTGTAGGCGAACTCTGCGTAAGGAAGACAGTCATCCCAGCTGTCCTTGAAGTCCAACACACATGCCCGCAACATATCCTCCAGAATCTGATTCACCCGCTCTATCTGCCCATCAGTCTGAGGATGAAACGCCGTACTGAACTTCAACTTCACACCCATCGCCTCCTGGATACGAGTCCAGAAGATAGATGTGAACCGAGTGTCTCTGTCCGACACGATCTCTAAAGGAACTCCATGCAGACGGACGATCTCCCTGATGTACAACCTAGCCAGCTCGTCTGCAGAGTTCGTAACTCTGATAGGGAGGAAATGGGCCAATTTGGTCAACCGGTCCATAATCACCCAAATAGAATCGTGTCCCTTCCTCGTCTTCGGCAGCCCAGATATGAAGTCCATGGAGATGAAGTCTCACTTCCACTCTGCTATGGGCATGGGCTGAAGCAGTCCGGAGGTCGGCGATGTTCAGCCTTGACCTGCTGGCACGTCAGACATCGAGACACAAACTCAGTGATGTGGGCCTTCATATTATCCCACCAATACGTCTGTCTCAAATCCCGGTACATCTTCGTGCTACCAGGATGCATCGCAAGCTTCGAGTTATGGGCAGACTCGAGAAGCTCGCATCTCAAGTCAGGCATATCAGGAACGCATAGGCTGCCACGGAATCGTAGACCCCCATCAGAACCAACTCTCCACTCGGAGTCTTCGGCATCGCTAACTTGCTCTCGAAGTTCAGACAGCCGCACATCGCCCTTCTTGGCCTCAATAACCCTGTCGTCAATAAGTGGTCGCACCCGAACGTGCGCAACACATTCAAATGGCTCCTCCACAGTGAGTCCCTGCTCAAAGTCCCGCACGAACTCAACCATGTCCCACTCAGCTATCATCAACGGTGCCGCAAATGCTATAGCCTTCTTGCGGCTCAACGTGTCTGCCACAAGGTTCGCCTTGCCAGGATGGTAGGAAACCTCGAACTTGAAGTCCTTCAAGGTCTCCATCCATCGACGTTGTCTCATATTCAAGTCTCGCTGTGTGAATATATACTTAAGGCTCTTGTGGTCGCAGAAAAGCTCGAACTCCTCTCCGTAGAGGTAATGTCTCCAAAGCTTCAATGCAAAGATGACAGCTGCCAACTCCAGGTCATGTGTAGGGTAATTCTCCTCGTGCTTCCTTAATTGTCTCGAGGCATACAAAATCACCCTGTCCTTCTGCATCAGGATACAACCTAAACCGACGCGAGACGCGTCAGTATATATCGTGTATTTCTCTCCTTGCTCTGGTAATACTAGCACAGGGGCGGACGTCAACTTGTCCTTCAGCTCCTTGAAAGCTGCTTCCGCCTTCTCATTCCAGGTGAACTTCAGGTCCTTTCGGGTCAACTGAGACAACGGCCTGGCAATCTTTGAGAAATCACAAATGAAGCGCCTGTAATACCCTGCTAGGCCAAGAAAACTCCTTAGTTCGGTAACCGAGCCAGGTTGCTTCCAATCCTGAACCGCGGCTACCTTAGCAAGGTCCACTGCTATCCCATCCTTGGACACTACATGTCCGAGGAACTTGACTTCCTCCTGCCAAAAGTCGCACTTCTTGTACTGTGCGAACAACTGGTTCTTCTTCAGTGTACCCAACACCGCCCTCAGGTGTTCCTCGTGCTCCTCCCGACTAGTAGAGTATATCAAAATGTCATCAATAAAGACGATGACAAATCGGTACAGGAAGGGCCGAAATACCCGGTTCATCAGATCCATGAACACGGCTGGTGCATTCGTAAGGCCAAACGACATCACCAGGAACTCATAGTGCCCAAAGCACGTCCTGAAGGTTGTCTTTTGCATGTCCTCATCTCTCACGCGCAACTGGTGGTACCCCGACTGTAGATCAATCTTTGAAAAATACTTCGCCCCCCTCAACTGATCAAACAGATCATCTATCCTGGGCAAAGGATACTTGTTCTTCACTGTGACCTGGTTCAACATACGGTAGTCAATACGTAATCGTAGCGACCCGTCCTTCTTCTTCACAAATAGCGCAGGTGCTCCCCAAGGAGACACACTAGGTCGTATAAAACCCTTGTCTACCAGCTCGTCAATCTGTTTTCGCAGCTCCTCCATCTCACATGGAGGCATACGATAAGTCGGTAATGAGATGGGTGTCGCACCAGGAGTAAGATCAATTGTAAAATCAATCTCGCGCCGAGGAGGTAAACCAGGAATAGTCTCAAACACGCCTGCAAATTCTCGAACCACCGGCGTATTTCTCAACGTCAGACCATCAATCGGCGCTAATAAAGCAGTATAACAGTTAACACGGCAACACCAACTGACCTGTACTGGAAACGTGAAAGCTGCGCCGTCTGAGTCATAGGCCGTCATGACTCGAGTATCGCAATCTATCTCTGCTCTCATCTTCGAGAGCTAGTCCATACCAAGAATAACATCGTAATGCCACAGCGGAGCAACGATGAGGTCGACGAGCACAGTGCGGCTACCCAAATCCACAGAGCAACCCTCACATAACCGTGCGATATCAGAAAAAGTACTAGTGGCCTTAGTAAGTCTCAGTCCCTTAGTGGGAATAGTACGTAAAGATAGACGTTTAACTGCCCCACAAGAAATAATAGAAGTAGTGGACCCAGTGTCCACCAACAAGGAAACAGAAGTACCGAGAATGTGATCCGTACCCTCAAAAGCTGTCGGGGCCGCAAGTGACTTCTCAGGTGCCTCAGCCACAAGCGTATGAACATGCGCCTGCTACTGACGGTTCGTCTGAGGGGCCAAGGGCCGTTGCGGCGGCCTGAACCGTGATGCAGGAGGTCGGAAGGAAGGATGTGCAGGTATAGTCTGTAAAGGTGTAGTCGATAAGGCCTGCGGGCGAGAACGACCCAACATCTGTGGCGGAGAGAAACCACTATCCTTCATCTGCGCGAAACAACTCTCAATAAGATGACCCTGCTTCCCAAAGTACGTGTAGATCACAATAGGGCGCCTCACCGGAGCCACTGGCGCTACGATCCTGGGAGGCGAGTCAGCACGAGGCCTCTTGCCTAGGATAGGCCTGCTCTGTATCTCCTGTCGTGGCCTCGCAACTATAGCACCACGAGATCGGGCCAACCGGTCCACATCCTGCTCTGCCGTCATAGACATGTGAACCAGTGCTGCATAGGTAGGTATACTGAGGCAGCATATCTTCGACCGTATCTCCGGTCGCAAACCCAAGGAAAAACGGCGCATCCGCATCTGCTCATCCACCAGTATAGTCGGGACAAAGCGGCCCAACTCTGTGAAGCGGTGCTCGTACTCCGTAATCGTCATGCCTCCCTGCCTGAGGCGCAGAAACTCATCCTCCCGCTCATGTCGATACGTCTGCGGGTAGTATTTCTCATGGAACCGGAACTCGAAAGCCTCCCAAGTCCACACGTAGTCTGCTGCGACAGACCGCAGCACACTATCCCACCATAAACTGGCCTCCCTCTCAAACATGAAAGCGGCCGGCTCAACCACTCGCCTGCGAAACGGTAAAGAGCATCCGAAGCATCTTGGAGATGCGGTCAAGCCAAAACTCTGCCTCCTCGGGTCTATGAGTGCCCATGAATGAAGGAGGTCTCAAGCGCTGAAATCGCTCGAGTAATCCGTGGGTACTGACATCTCCAGTAGGAGGCGCAACGGGTGAGGGCAGAGGCACATCCTCACACTGAGTAGGGGGCTCCGAGTGCTCAGTAGGACGAGCAGATGTCATAGGTGGAGTCGCACTACCACCCTGGGATAAGGTCTCAGCAATAGTGGCCATAAGCTGCTGGTGCTGCTGCTGTATCTGCTGCTGCTGCATCATCAACATCAACTGCTCAATCCTATCAGTAGGTGGAGCAGCCTGTGAATCATGCTGCGCAGATGATGATGCCAAGTACTGCTCACGAACCCGGGGCGTGTAAGGTGGCAGTCCACCAGTAGGACCAGTAGGAGGCTGATCAGAACCCAACCCACGGTCCGCAGGACCGCCACTACCAGGAGTCTGGTCCATAGAGTCAGTAAGGCGGAGGTGTGCCGTGGTCCGTGTATATTGTCGCGGCATGCCCTATACAACATAGGGTATAACATTGGTGAGATAAAGCATAACACGCATCATATAAGCACCTTAAGCATTCCACACATCATCATAACAAAAGAGGCTACATGCTTTTCATTTACCCAAAATTGTCACAATACATGGAATACAGAGTTACATGAATCATGACAGAAATAACATGTAAGCCGATACGTCTACAACATCAAACACTTAAAACATACTACTATTTACTTGATCTTCTACATGAAAACATAAACCGCCTATCGCGGTAACCAAAAGAAACAACCACACACAACAACGTAGAAGACTAGGCATCCGAATCAGGCGATGGAGGAGGAGCATTATTGTCCTGTAGACAACACAGGATGGCCTTTAAGGTGCGAGACACCTTGCTTAGCTTGGTTTGGACCCGCCCGACTTCCTGTCGCAGGGCGGCTTGGCCCTCCTCGAGACGTGCTAAACGCGCATCTATGGAAGCCCGATCGGTGCCCTGCTCCTGGGCCGCAGGAGGTGAACTCTCCTCAGTATCCTGGGCCGCAAGTTCCTCTTCCTGAATCTCATCACCGCCACCATCTTCGCTACCAGCCTCGAGGTCAACACTCTCCTCACCGGCACTATCCGACTCATCGCCAGACTCGTCGAGCCGGGCTTGCCGCTGGCGAGGGCCGATCTTCATATTGTTAAGTGTAGCCTCATTTATGACTCGGACTGGCGCAAGGTCTTCCATGTTGAGCCTATAGCCGACATCACGAGCCATCCTACATATCGGGCAGCCAAATGGGAGTGAGAGGTCATTCCTGACAGATCGGACAACCTGAACTATCTGATACAGGAAGAACGTGGGTAGGCATAAGTTGTCTCCATGTCCCATCCTGTATAGAAAATCCACCATCAACCGAGTACACTCTGTACGGTTACTCGACCGTGGATACACATTATATGTGAAAATATGGTGGAGCAAATGGAAGTCATTCATCATCTTCGTCGATGGAAGGCAGTTTCCTCGCGTCCAAGAGACCCGTCGACCACAAAGGTATCGCGTACGGCGATCCCTTTCTCGCGCACTCCTGGAGAAGTCGTCGTTTGGAAGCACTTCACCACGCGAGATGTTCAGGAGTCGTGCCACCTCAGCCACAGTAATCGTACGCCTTATGCCCCTCACAGAGACAGTGAACTGAAGCGGTTCCAACGATGGTTCTATGATATGAGCGTAGAAGGCACGAACCGTGTTCTCACATGCGGGAGACTCGCCTTCAAATATAGGACCCCATCCGACGACATCCACCAAATGGTCCATCATTGGGTGTGTTCCAAACATCCCTTCATCCACGTGAGCTTCAAACACGACCTTACGGTTAGAAAAACGACCGTATTCGAAACCGATCGGTAGTGCATCCCTAAGCGGCAGTTGGGGATCCAGGTCTCGCTTCGACCTATACTCCCGAACGGTGCTAGAGCCGGCCCCATATCAGCCCTTATTCTTGAATGAGTAGGGCGACTCGGCCCAGCTTCAGCATCATTAGTTTTCCTCTTTCCCATGAGAGAGAGGATGGAAGACAAGAAAAATATGGCCGTGACCAACTCAAAAAGAGCCATGGAGATGGAGGAAAGGGAGAGAAGGGCTGACCTCTTTGGTTCTCCATAACCAACAGTCCCAACAGGTGTTGGAGAGACACGAATGACAAGAAATGAAGAAGGAACAAGGGAGAAACGGGATGGGTTTGAAGGTTGCACGAATTTAAGCTCCAAATGGGGGATATGAGAGCTCAAATGTGAAAGGGAAGGGTAAGGTAGGTGGCTAGGGCTGTTGTGATCAATGGGAGTGGGTGAGTTATGGACGAAAATGGGGGATTGAGTGATTTAGGGGAATGGGTTGAGAGAAAAATCAGAAATGGAGGGGATGGGCGTTTGGAAGGGAAGATGTGAGAGGGAGGGGGGCTCCAGCCCAAACCGCACACACCACACGATTGGGGAGGTCGGGCCTACCGTTCCCAGGCCTGGCCCCACACTAGATGGGCCACCTGACGGCGGTGCGCCGCTGTGACCGCGGCGCCGCCGCGGTTGGGCCATGTTCCCCATGATCCCAAGGTGCCAAATGCACCTTGGTTCGACCCTGGGTCCCTTTGGATTTAAGTGGGGAGGCCCCCAACTCGATTCGGTTCCAGATCGGATGTTTCCGAGAAATTTCAGATCTGGACTGATCTTTTCTGATTTTTAACAACTGGATTTAAGTGGATAGCGATCTAGACACGTCAATAGATGGTCTAGAAGTAATTTGGGATCGATACGTGCGGTCAGGATCGAGTACAAACTCGATTAAAATGTCTATTTTCGATGAACTTCGTCGAATGACGAAGTCGGGAAAACCTAGGACTGTTTCTATGTTTTCTCGCACCCTCCTAGGTTGTCATGCATCAGCGTACATTATGGGAACATAACTCAGGTCCGATTTAATCAAAATCATGCTCTGATACCAACTTGTAACGCCTTGAAAATCGGGGGTCGAGTGTAACTCAACTCTCGAGTTCCAATGCATCACTTATGCAACATATTTAATGATGTTTGAATGTTGTCTGTGTTATAGCAATAAACATGAATAAGATTATACCAAAACAGTAATTCATACTCCAGGTCAATTGTATAAAAGCAAGTGGAAGACTGAACTATATATATATATATGTAAAGAACAAAATAAACGTTTCATTCTCTAGAGTATGAATCCATCTGAGTCACCATATACATGTCTGTTTTATAAACAACATATCAAAAATAAAACTGAGTACAATCCCTGCAAAACCCGCCAGTCCTGACAGCCTAGTCGAAGCCGCCAGAGAACTGCATATACGAGAACTCCTCCTGGTCCTCGTCATAATCAGGCTCCGTCTCCAGAGTTGTCGGCTCGCCTAAACCTGAGACAGAGTCTGGTTGGTGTGCGCGACACCGTCCCGTAACGTGGGAGTGAGTAGCTAACTCAGTGGAACCATAAAGCATAGGATAACATGTTATCAATGCAGTCAAGCAGTAATGATAAGCAGTAAATCAAACACTCCTAGTTACTCTTATTAATGCAAGTATGAATGCAGGTATGATGGATGCCCTCACTGACATACTCCCTCATGCAACACCATCTCACGCTCGCGGCATGCTTTCATCCCACAGTGCTCCACATCTTCCAGGCACATGTAATGCATGATGAGCATGATTACCGAGTTTTTAATTAGTCCATTTCATACAGCAGGATTGGGAAACTAAGGTACCTCCCTTGTATCATTCCCAAATATGATCCATTCTAGGGTCGTCAGTCCTAGTTAATATCGACGATGGTGTGTTTTCTAGGTCACTGCAGAGGTCGCTGTGGCGTTACACACAAAGGTTGCACCGCTCCCCCATCACCCCTTAAACGATTCATCACAATACAGAAACAGGCCTAGTTCATACTCTATATATCGCGGCGAACCCTAAGGCGCACTGCGACTTTAGAATATGCTCGCGGTCACTACAAAGGGCTGTCATTACGCACAAAGGTTGCACCACTCCCCCATCACCTTATCAATGTAGGCCGACAGCGCGAATATAGTGTCCCATACCACCATAATCGGCTCACGAGTTAAGTTGCTCACTGGTCACTACGGGGAGGCACGTAGCCCCAGCATAGGCCGACAGCTCGACCACGGTGTCCCATACCACCATGCCCGGCTCATGAGTCTTAGCGGATCGAGGTACCATGGTTAACGGGATTTTCACTGGTAAGTTTGGTACCCTAGGTTCAAACATTAGCGACCAAACATGGTGAATATACATAAGACACACGGGTTACTTGACGTGTTCGGTTGGCTCGAGCGCACAACAAGTTGGGCGATATGAAGAGCAGAAGGACCTCGTGTGGCCAACCACTATCACCAACCGAAGTACGACATGGGTTCGCCAACACATCATGTGTGGCGAAACGAATCTCAACCACAACTCCAAGTCTGATACCGGATGCCTGGACTATGGACATAGTGCTAAGCTCAATCAATTCCTAACCATAGCATGTGAAGTACAGCATGATAACATGGTAATTCAAGAACACTAGCAATCATGTTATAAAGCATGTCATAAAGCATGTTAATAAACAAGTTACAAAGCATATTCAAAAGCATGTTGTAAAGCACTATACAAATAGGGATACAAATACATATATTTCATAAGTGAGTGGTTAGGGTAAACAACCACATGGAGGGTATCATACATGACTCTAAGGTAGTTGAGAACCCCATCTCAGCACCTACCTAAGGCACTAACACTTAAGCACTTACACTCACAAGCAATTTCACCAACACTTGGAATGCACTTTTTCAACATACATGACGTATGTTAGAGGAAAGTGCACTGGGGTTGTCCCTTTACCAAACTAGTATTTTATACGTATATATCATATTCATACAGCAAATAATCATGATAATTACATCAGAAAAATTTATACGCATGGGATATTTTATAGGATACCCAATTTCGACATACATAGTATTTACAAGGGAACTTGTATTACGGCGATTCCTTTCGCTAAGCAATTATTTTATGCGCACATAATATATTTATACAATAATTAATCATGACAAATACCTCGCTAAAATATACATGTATACGGTACTTCTTACAATGCCGTATTTCTACATACATAGTGTTTATTAGTAAACATGTATTTAGGCGAATCCTTTCGCCAAATAAGTATTTTATCCATACGTCATATATCCATACGACAAATAAACATGTCAAACACATTTCCATAAAAAATACTTATACGGTATTTTATACAAATACCTAGAGTATGTGAAATTCCAAATTCTACAATTTTAATCGAAACAAAAAACGGAAAGCACTTTGTACATGTGCAATTGCATGCAGATCATGAATCTACCATTATCTGACATTGAAAGCATTGAAAACCGCAACCTATACACCTAAAGTCCTCACCTTGCTTCTTGGAATCTCAACGGATCGACAAGGGTTGAGGAGCTTCCATATTCGGGAGTTTTCTAGCCTAAAGAGTGAAATCGGTTAGCTAGTTCATAACCTGTAGCCTATACACCTCAAAACAGGTCTAGGGTTAGGGTTTATTATCTTAAAACAGAGTTGGTATCGCCGGGAAAGCGTCTGGAAAGAGGCGGTGCAGACCGTGTGATGATCGAAAGCAGTAGGAGGAATGTGCTCCCACAAATCCCAAGCTTTCTCTCTCTTTTTCTCTCTCTCTAGGGTTTTATCCCAAATTCGTATGGCTGTGAGAGGGGCTGTTCTAAGGCCCTTATATAGCCTAAAACCTCTCCGGAATAGACTCTGGTTCGAGAGGTACGTCTATTATAAGTATTTCGACGTTGTTCCAGCTCAAAAGAGGGTTTCTGGCCGCCCCCCTTGAGCCAAACGTCAGACTTAAGCTCACAACTCATGGATCCACATGGGATTACATTTTCGTCTCGGTCGAATTTCTAGATCACACGTGGCGGACCATTTTCAGTTCAACGGTCAGTGGGCCACGATCCGAAATTTCAAGTACATGTAAATGTTCCTGAAATTTTTCCTGATCCGAGGGTGTAATTTGGTCTGATTCTGACGGTCTGGTTGCTTAATACTGATCCGCAAGCAAATGGTGCCAGATCACTATTCAAGATATTTATTTTGTAAAGGAAATAGTGGTTTTCACACTCCCTCGCTCCGAACTCAAGCGAATGGCCGTGGGACATCGTCTGGACCTAATTTTCGAGATGGTTATCGAGCCTAGTGAGGCAGTCCTAGTTCCTTAACTTCGTATTAATCGGATTTCCGATGTGCGGTCTAGACCTAATACGAAGTTCCAAGTCATTCCCGAGAATAGCCAGGTAATGAGTTTGATCCTAAACTTTAGGGTAACCTAGCGTCAATGATTCTATAAGTTTTCGGTCTTGCAGATCGTATTTAAAGCGATTCTAATGGATTTCATGGCTAACCTAGTTTAGCACTTAGTTAACTTTGTTAAATTTCTAAAGGATTTAATCCTAAGTGATTTCTGGTCGAGGTGATACTCGAACCCTTGTACAGAAATTTACGGGTCGTTACAATTCAGGTCAAAATTGTGACCCAACTTACTGATCTTGTGAAAACCTAAGAATTGATGTTAGTAAGTTTTGCGGGCCCCATCATGATGTGTGTCAAACATCAACACTGTGCATTTGATGTGTCCCCTTTAGGTTATGAGTAATATAAAAAAAATCATCCGTATATGAAACTCAGGTGGGCCATACCACCTAAAACTATGAGAAGACATCCTAAAAAATATAAAAGCACTTGGTGGGGCCCACATGAGTTTTAGATGCAGCTCATCCAAGTGGGACACACATAATGAATGGGTTGGATATGTGAATCGCATTTAGGTGGGCCCAATATATGATTATGAATGTTTTAAGGAAACCCCTTTCCACTATATTAAGTGGTGTGGCCCACCCAAGTCATGGATTGACTTTATTTTTAAGCTCTTGGCCCACCCAAGTCATGGATTGACTTTCTCCATACCGTTCAATGCTTTTCTCAGATCATTTTAAGATATTAACTAAAAAATGGGGTGGGTCCAAGGTTTAAGTGTACGACAAAGTGGGGATTGAACGTCCACCATTAAAAACTTCTCGGGAGCTGGAAAAGTTTTAGATGAAGTCGATATCTGTGTTTTCGCTTCATCCACATCTACATGACCGTATGAATAGGTTGGATGGTAAAAAACATCACGCTGGCCCTTAAAAAGGTTTCAACAGTGGGTGTCATTATTATTGCAGCTTCCTTTGGTGTGGTCCACTGGAACCCTTTACCTACTTCATTTTTTTTCTCATACCTTAAAATGAACTGAGAAAAATGATGAACGGCATGGATAAAACACTTACATCATGATGGGCCCCACAGAGCCCTGCCCGGACTAATCCGTCTAGTCAGGGGTATCATTTGGAAGGCAGCGGATTGCAGAATGAGTAATTCAGTACGCTTAGTGTACTAAGTAAACTCTGTGGGTCTGACAGTCATTCATTCATGGGCTGGATAAAACACTCACATCACGGTACCCCACATAGCCCTGCCCAGATTACCGTCCAGGCGAGGTAGTATTCTAATGGAATCGAATTGCATACCAGTAACTTAGTACCCTTAGCATACTGAGTAAACTTTGTGGGGTCCACCATGATTTATTTATTTTATCCAATCTGTTCATCCATGTTAACAAATAATTTTAGGTCTAGAGAACAAAAAGGAAGCATATCGAAAGCTCAAGTGGACCACACCATCGGAAATAATGTGATTGAACCACTACCATTGAAAAGTTCTTGGAGGCCACAAAAGTTTTGGATCAAGATAATGTTTGTGTTTTCTCTTCATCCATATCTATTTAATATGAACATGTTGGATGATAAATAAACATTATTGTGGGCCCAAGGAAGGTATCAACGGTGGAAATCATTATTCCACATTGTTTCATGTGGCATGGTCCACTTGAGCTTTGGGTTTACTGAAAAATTGGGATCAACCCACACCATTCATCCATTTTTCGAGATCATTTTAGAGAATTATCCAAAAAATGAATCATATCCAAAGATTAAATGGACCACACCATAAATACCAGCAGGATGATGATTTTCACCATTAAAAAATTCGTAGGGCCCACCGTAATGTTTATTTTCCATCCCATTTGTTTATAAGGTCACAAAGACCTGGATGAAGAGGAAATTTTTTTTCATATTGATCCAAAACTTCTATGACCCCCTAAAAGGTTTCAATGATAGACGTTCAATCCCTCAATGCTTTTTTCAGTGTGGTGTACTGGATAGTTAGATCTGTCTTATTTTTCATCTCAAGACTTAAAACGAGATCGCCAGATGGATGGATGGTTTGAATATAACACATACCTCATGATAGGACCCACAGAACTTGCTGACGTCAGCCAATCCGCTTCCCTTTCATTTGAAGACGGGTTAGGGCGCCGGCCCTAACCAGTCTCTTGTCCCTCTCTCGCCCCCGGTCCCTTCTCTCTCTCTCTCTCTCTCTCTCTCTCTCTCTCTCCTACAAACCTCTCCCTCCTCTCTCTCTTCCCATCGATCTCTCTCCCTCCTCTCTCTCTTCCTTGCTCGATCCTGTTGCTGATCGCCCTACCCACGCACGCCCTCTCACTCTCTCTGAATCCGTGGTTGAAGGATTAAATCTCCAGCAACATTGAGGTATCTCTCTCTCTCTCTCTCTTAATCTCTCTCAATCTCAATTCCGATTTAGGGTGGATTTTAGTGTGGATTCCACCGGAATGTTTATTTTCCATACAACCTGTTGATATGCTAAGTGGGGCCACGGTGATGTTAGTTGCAATGGGTAGTGTAGCCCGCCTTACCCAACAATCCGACCTGGATTTGGGGATTTTAGGGCTTACAGATTTGAATGTGGACCCCAAATTGGTGTTTTTCTGATTTTACAAATTAGGGATGGGGATTTTAGAATTTTGGGGAGTTGAGTAATTTTGGAATTGGGAATTTCACCTTCTGTCTTTTATTTATTTGTTTCTATTTTCTTTATTGACATTTACAAACATCTAAATTTGGAATTCATGCATAGTAGCAGTTATAGTTGTTATGGGAAGATCCGAGCCCGCATAAGATCCGAGGGCAAAGTACCGAGCCGAGTCGGCTAGCGGGATCAACATCTGAGGCCCGATCCGTCCGACCTGATATGAGCATTCCAGAGAGACATAAAATTCAAAACACCTTCGCCATAGGACTGCAGGTCGGAGCAGTATCTGCAATCCGATCGGACGTAAAGATTGCATACTCAACACCTTGCACGAGAACTATTCGTTCGCCAACTTCACCTGCAGTGAAACCTTCGCCTCGGAGCCCTATTCGAGATATTGGCTCGGACCTACATATCGTCCGAGTTCAATAAAATATGCATCAAGACAACTGCACGGGTGAATGACTTTTGGCTGAGCCGAGCCAAGTAGATATTAAAGTCCCGTTTGTCAAATGAGGAAATTGCCATAACCGGACGTGGCCGAAAACTTCGTCTGGTTATACGCATTACGCGCTTAATGCGCTACACGATCTGCAGATTGCGGGCAATATCTCCACGATTCAGGAATCCCCCTGATAGTGCCGAGATTGTCGAACTTGGACCGCTCAACCATCAGCTATAAATAGTCCATCACCCCATCGCCACAGGTACGGAATATCGAATACTCTCCCACCACTCCATAACCAAGACCCAGATTCCTGTGTCCTGACTTAGGCATAGGAGGGTCCCCCGGCTTGGCCAGGGTCTCCTTTGCTCATTGTTGGTGTGTAAGTTCAGGGCTCGGTGACCTCTTGGAGTAAATGAGACAAGGAGGAGAGCTGACCAGATTTTGACGTCAACATTTTTTGGCGACGTCTGTGGGAATCGATACAAAAAGCCAAATTCCCGTTTCTCAAAATCTAATGGCAAGGAAGAAGAAAGCGGTGGCCGCGAAACCAGAGCCAAATGAACGAATGCGATCTTCTTCACCACTTCATGTTGAATCTGCGCTGGGGCCTTCACAGCCCTCCTGCAACCGAGCAAGTAAATATCAGGCCATGCAGGGCGAGATTCAGGCCCTACGCGACAAAATAAACAGAATGAAGCAACAAAGGGAACCACAACTGCATCTGATTCAGGGGAATCCTAATCCCGAGCCAGTAGGTCTGAACGTGGAGACTCATTTTGCACCGGGGAGTGTGAGGCGTCCCAACAGTCTTGGGTGCCGCTTTCGGGTTAGGATACTCTTGTGCGAGTTAGAGTCTCACCACAGAACATCGCTACTCGGGCACCCACGAACTATTCGATCACCTCAGCTCTAGCACCTACCGATCTCCATCATCGGCTAGAGCAGAGGAGGGAGAGGAGGACTCCAGAAATAGAAGATGCCCCAAAGATAGTTGCAGAGAATAAAGATCCCTGGGAAGTGCGATTCGCAGAATTCAACTACAAACTTCTAACTTTGGAAAAGAAGTAGCAACTGTCAACGATCCCCGCTACAGTCCAAGCTATGATGGAAGAGACCGAGCCTCCCTTCACTTCTGCTATCATGGAGGAGGTGATGCCGCAGAGGTTTCAGATTCCTCCCGACATTCAATACTCGGGATCCGGAGGCCCGTCCGAGCATCTAGAACCTATCGGTCCTGGATGCAAATCCAGATAGCCACTAATGCAATGATGTGCAGGGGGTTTTCAATAACCCCTGCGGGATCCGCTCGGAGTTGGTATCGACAGCTCAAACCTAACTCCGTCGGCTCCTTCGCAGAATTAAGTCGGCTATTCCTTACCCAGTTCATAGGCGGTAAGAGAAGCCGAAAGCCCAATACTCACCTGCTCACTATAAAGTAAGGTTCGAAAGAGTCACTGAAAGATTGCATTGCTCGTTTTAATGAGGAAGCACTACAAGTCGAAGACTACGATGACAAAATGGCGCTCGCAGCAATACTCAACAGTCTAAAAGAAGGACGGTTTACTTTCTCCATCGGAAAGAACCCACCGAAAACGTTCATAAACTTTGTGGCCAAAGCTCAAAAATACACTAACGCGGAGGAGTTCACTAATGCACACAAAGGAGTACAGATAGCCAACCCGGCTAGCGAAGGGAAGAGGCCTAGAAACGAAGAACCCCAGCCATCCGGCAAAGGCACGAACGACCGTGCTCCCATCGATCGTCGACCGAGTCGGAGGCCAGAGGGAAAATTTCGTTCCTACACTCCTCTCAACACATCCGCCAAGCAAATCCTGTTGGGCATCCAAGAGGACAAGCGACTCAATTGGCCAGTCTGCATGAAGGCTGATCCGGAGCACTGAGATAAGCGAAAGTTCTGCCGCTTTCACCGAGATCACGACCATAACATGGATGACTGCGTAAATCTCAAAGACGAAATTGAGTCCCTTATCCACAAGGGACATTTACACCGATACACCAAAAAGGAGAAGTCCGTTCGGAGGGAAGAACGACTGTAAGAGCAGTCGAACAACCCCACGGAAGAGCCCGCTGAAATTCACACTATTTTCGGAGGCTCGGCCGGAAGAGGGGACTGGAACAGGGCCGGGAAGTTCCATTCCCGGAGGTCGGATCTAGAACACTACGTCCATCTCACAGAATGGCCCAGCAAGGAGCTCCTAGTCAGTCCATACAGTCTAACCTTCATGGAAGACGATGCACGCGGAATTCAGCATTCGCATGACGACGCTCTAATGGTCACCATAACCATAGCAAACCATAAGGTGTATCGCATTTTGGTCGACACCGAAAGTTCAGCCGATGTGATATATTCTGAAGCCTTCGAAAGGATGGGAGTTCCACGATCGCAACTCCGACCCATGAAGACTCCCTTACATGGTTTTGCCGGAGAAAGAGTAATCTCCGAGGGAGCCATCTCCCTCCCAGTTATAGCGGGAGAAGGACAACATCAAGCCACCGTTCTGGTGGACTTCTTAGTTGTCAATGTGCCATCGGTACACAACGTCATCCTGGGCCGACCCTCCCTCAATGCAATGAGAGCGGTCGTCTCAACCTACCACCTAATGATGAAGTTCCCGGCCAAAGGCGGGATCGGTTATCTCTGAGGCGATCAGCGAGAAGCTCGGAGATATTATGCCATATCGGTTAAGAAAGGAGAAGCTAAGAAAAATCTTACCATCGATACCCTGGACCCTCGAGGACCTGTGGAAAACTCATCAGTAGAAGAACTAGAGAAGGTGCCTCTCGACAAAGACGATCCGAGCAAAACTGTTCTGCTAAGATTGTCATTAAATCCTGAGTATCGATCTGCGATGTTGGCCTTCTTAAAGCAACACTGAGATGTCTTCGCATGGTCGCACACTGACATGCCAGGAATCTCTCCTAATGTTATGGTCCACAGGCTGAATGTGGATCCAGATTATAAGCCAGTAAAACAAAAGAGAAGGTCATTCGACGCCGAACGATATGAGGCCATTGCCGAGGAGGTCTCTGCCCTGCTCGATGCGGGTTTCATAGAAGAAGTGTATTACCCCGACTGGATAGAAAATGTTGTACTTGTGAAAAAATCTAATGGAAAGTGGCGAGTCTGTGTGGATTATTCGGATCTGAACAAGGCATGTCCTAAGGACAACTTCTCATTGCCCCGGATCGATCAACTAGTGGACAGCACCGCCGGACATGAGTTATTCTCGTTCCTGGATGCCTATTTCGGATACAACCAGATCGCCATGCATCTCCCAGATAGGCAGAAGACCACCTTCGTTATAGACAAGGGACTCTACTGTTACCTGGTCATGCCTTTTGGCTTGAAAAATGCTGGGGCAACGTACCAGAGACTAGTAAATCAGATGTTCGCTAAGCAAATCGGACGCACTATGGAGGTCTATATTGACGACATGTTGGTAAAAAGTATCAGAGCATCCGATCATCTTGTAGACCTAGGAGATACATTCAGTGTCCTCCGAGAATACAAGATAAAGTTAAACCCTGCTAAATGCGTATTCGGAGTCGAATCAGGAAAGTTCCTTGGGTTCCAAGTCAATCAGCGAGGTATCGAGGCCAACCCTGACAAGATCAAGGCTCTCCTCGACATGAACTCACCTCGGACCATAAAAGAAATATAATGCCTCATGGGAAGAGTTGCCACGCTTGGACACTTCATTTTCAAGGCGACTAATAAATGCCTCCCCTTCTTTCAACAATTGAAGGGCAGTAAGAAGGCAGAATGGACACCAGAATGCGAGCATGCCCTCCAGCAGTTGAAATAGTATTTAGGTTCACCCCCTCTGTTATCTAAACCAGAAGAAGGAGAGCCCCTATTCCTTTATCTCACGGTCTTGGCCTCGGCCCTCAGCTCAGTCTTGATCAGAGAAGTTGGGGGCAAACAATACCCTGTGTATTATGTAAGCAAGGTCATGGTACCTACCGAAACAAGATATCCATCTTTGGAGAAGTTAGCGTTTTGCCTTGTTATCTTGACTCGGAGGTTACGACCCTATTTCCAGGCTCACACTATTATCGTACTAACCGACTCTCCCCTAAGACAAGTTCTCCAGAGGCCCGAGGTGTCCGGTCGGATGATCAAGTGGGTAATTGAGCTTGGAGAGTTCGACATTCAATTCCGGCCGAGGATGGCAATCAAGGGTCAAGCTGTGGCCGACTTCATCGCTGAGTTCACAATTCTAAACGCGGAGAAAATTAGTACGGAAGTCGAAACAACTCCGCCCGTTCCTTTGAGCAATTAAGAAGCTGAGTCGGATCCGGTATGGGTTCTCTACGTTGATGGGTCGTCCAACGTCAAAGGAGCGGGAGCTGGAATCATCCTGGTTGCACCCGATTCCACGATAATCCAATACACAATCAGGCTCGGGTTCAAAGCGTCAAACAATGAAGTGGAATATGAGGCGTTGTTAGCCGGGTTAAGGTTAGCGGCAAGTCTGGGAGTTCAGACTCTCTAAGTCCGAAGCAATTCACAGCTGGTCGTGAACCACATCTCTTCAGAGTATGAGGCCAAAGAAACTAGAATGATCGCCTACCTCGACAAAGCGAGGAAACTGATTGAGAAATTTTGGAGCTGCACAATCCGACAGATTTCAAGAGTAGAAAACTCATGGACCGACGCCCTAGCAAGACTCGCCTCGGCCTCTGAAGAAAAAATCCTGCGTTTCATCCCCATTGAGTTCATTGAACATCTGAGCATCGGCCATTCGGAAAAGGTCAATCCTGTTCGCACCATTCCAAGCTGGATGGACCCGATCTTCAATTACCTCTCATTCGGCGAAATCTCCTCAGATAAACTGGAGGCAAGGCGATTGAAAGTCTGAGCAACCCGATGTCATACTGGATGGGGTATTATATAAGAAGGGGCATTCTCAGCCTTACCTTAGATGCCTCCAACCAGACGAGGCCGATTATGTGATCCGAGAAATTCACGAAGGGATCTGTGGAAACCATTCTGGTAGCCGAGCCTTGGCTCTAAAGATATTCCGTATAGGGTACTTCTAGCCAACCCTCAAACAAGACTTGAAGGATTAAGTGTGATAAATATCAACGCTATGCAGCCATGCGAGACAACCAGCGGAAGAGATGACTCCCATGAGCAGGCCATGGCCATTCGCCCAATGGAGGATCGACATCATCGGTCCCTTACCTACAAGGAAGGGACAGGTCAAGTTCGCTATCGTTGCTATCGACTATTTCACAAATGGGCCGAGGTTGAGCCTGTGGCGAAGATCACCTAGCAGAAGGTGGTCAATTTCGTGTGGAAAAATATCATTTGTCGGTTCGGAATCCCGCGAACAATCGTATCTGACAATGGCCGACAGTTCAATAATGACAAGTTTCGAGGTCTATGTCAGGGGCTCGGCATAACGAATGCGTACTCGTCGCCTCGGCACCCGCAGTCAAATGGGCAGGTGGAAGCAGTCAATAAGGTCATCAAGCATCATCTCAAAATAAAACTGGAAAAGGTAAAGGGTAACTGGGCCGAGGAGCTCCCATTCGTCCTTTGGGCCTATAGGACTACCGCTCAGTCCTCAACAGGGGAAACCCCCTTTTCACTCTCCTACGGCTCGAAAGCAATGGTACCAGTGAAAATTGGCCTCCCCAAGACTTGCGTCTGAAATTTTAGAGAGGATCGGAACGCCGAGTAAATCGCGGCCAACCTGGACCTGCTCGAAGAAGTCAGAGATGTCTCCAAACTCCACACCGCCGCTCGACAACAACAGGTGGCCCGATTCTATAATTCCAAGGTTAAGACCAGACAATTTAGGCCAGGCGACTTGGTCCTTCGTCGAGTCTTTCAGAACACAGCAGAGCCGGGCGCTGGACCGTTCGGACCCAACCGGGAAGGACCCTATCAAGTGGTCCGTTCAATAAAATTAGGGTCCTATCATTTAGAAGATCTCAAAGGCCGTCAACTTCCCCACCCTTAGAACGCCGAGCACTTAAAGGTGTATTATCCCTAATGAAATAACCTCCGAGCGGCTAGCCTTTAAGACCACGAATAAATGTACGCCTACAAGTAGCTAACCTTTAAGGCTTTCAATAAAATTCTCCTTTTTTACGTAGTCGGACCAATTTCTACAAAGGCATCTCCCTTTAGCCAGGGGGAAAAGCCAAGAGGCAATCCGACTCCCCAACAGTGGAGTTGGACCAATTTCTACAAAGGCATCTCCCCTTAACCGGGGGGGAAAGCCAAGAGGCGATCTGACTCCCCAGCAGTGGAGTCGAACCAATTTCTATAAAGGCATCTCCCCTTAACCTGGAGGAAAAGCCAAGAGGCGATCTGACTCCCCAGCAGTGGAGTCGGACCAATTTCTACAAAGGCATCTCCCCTTAGCCAGGGGGAAAAGCCAAGAGGCGATCTGACTCCCCAGCAGTGGAGTCAGACCAATTTCTACAAAGGCATCTCCCCTTAACCAAGGGAAAAAGCCAAGAGGCGATCCGACTCCCTAGCAGTGGAGTCGGACCAATTTCTACAAAAGCATCTCCCCTTAACTAGGGGGAAAAGCCAAGAAGCGATCCGACTCCCCAACAGTGGAGTTGGACCAATTTCTACAAAGGCATCTCCCCTTAACCGGGGGGAAAAGCCAAGAGGTGATCCGACTCTCCAGTAGTGGAGTCGGACCAATTTTTACAAAGGTATCTCCCCCTAATCAGGGAAAAAAACCACGAGGGGAAGTCCGATTCTCCAGTAGGAAGGTCGGCTCGACCAATATGGAAGATTGCTGCCGAAGGCAAAGCCAGCTGACCCTGTAAGGATCAGACTGAAACCTCGGCTCCAAGCAGCATAATTTCAACAAGATAACTTGCTCAATAAACAGCTCAGCTATATATTCAGAAGATTCAGTTCATCAACCATACGGATTCACAATCAGCAATACACGAGATTTTGTCCCAAAATCAATTTTTCATTAGTCCGGAACGGCTCGTTACATAGTACGTTGTTATAAAAAATTTTTTTAAAAAAAAGAGGAAAATTCTTCAGGTTATCGGAGGCACCTGAGAATCGGTGGCCTAGTTAGGATGAGTCGCTTCAGCAGCATCTTCCTCTTTATCTTCGGGTAGCGAAGGATTAAGGTTGAGGTCCGGGTACAAGTTCTGAACTGCGATAAGACACTCGTCGAAGCCACGGTCGAAGAACTTGGCAGCTTCAGCATCCCTCTCCTTCGAGGTCTTGTATGTGGTTACAACCTCAGCTACTGCTGAGGCCAGGGAAGCCTCGTCCTCGGCTCGTTAAGCCTCCTTCCCCTGAGAGACAGCTCTGCTCATTTCTTCGACGGCTTCGACCTTGGTCTGTGCCAGGAGCTCACTCATCCGAGAATTCTCCCCGGCGAGAGTATCAGCATGAGCCATAGCATGAGTCAGCTCGGCTGTGGCTGCATCATTCTGGCTCTCGAGGTCCTTCACGACCCCCTGGAGCCGAAGTCCTTCAGCCTCGAGCCTGCCAATTACCTCTTGCAAATGAAGCTCTCTGGCCTTTCTGTCTTCAAGCTGCCGATGTAGCTCATCCCGTTTAAGCTGGAAGGAGGCGGTTTCGCCCTATAAGGCTTCAGCCTCGGCTCTGAGTGCTTCCGTCTAAGCATCTCTCCTTTCCATCTCCTTTATTCTCTCCCGTAGCAAGAGAATCTTTGAAACGGACTAAATGAGAACAAGAAAGTGAGTCCACAGAAGAAATAGGATGCGAATTGACAAGAAAATGTGATAAAATTACCCTATAAAATATAGAGGCCATTTCATTCAAAAAGGAGGTGTCTGGTTTTCTGAGGAGACCAGCATTTCCTCCTCCAGGGCATGCTTAGCGGCCCAGGGTACCAAGCATGATAAATGATAACCTGACTCAAACCTCTCTCTGCTCGGCCCCGCCTGAGCCAAATCAACGGCCTCACCGGCCCCTGTCCGACTACCCGCTGAGGGCTGAGCCTCGCCCCTAATGTCCTGTTCGGCCTCGTCATTGTCCTGGGGAGCAATTATGGCATCACCATCCGAACAGTCTCGTCCCTCTAGGAGGATGAGGGGATAGCTATGAAGGGGGCTTCGAGGCGAAGTCCCTCGGTGGGAGGGATGGCGGTGGGGGGTGGTGGGAGAGGCCCTGTGCTCACTACAGGAGCAACCGCGGCCATGGTCATATTGGAGAGCACCGCAGCCATGGTCGTATCGGTAAGCATCGCAACCCGAGCCGGTGCATTGGGAGACACCATAGCAGGGGGCGCAATCGTGGATGGTGCTACGCCGATGAGGCAGCGACAGGAAATGGAGCTGTATCCCGAGCTGCAGCAGTCTGAGTGGTAGGAAATGGAGTTGTATCCCGAGCCTCGACAATCGGAGTAGGGGCCGATGAACTAACTCCACGGGGAGCAGCCTTCTTCCTACAAACAACTTTCACCTACGGCCCGGCCGTTAGTAATTCCTCCGCTGTCGGGGCTGCTTTCCTTCCCCGAGAACCAGAGGCTTTGGCCATGCCTATGCATAAAAAAAAAACCAGTTAGAGACTGAATAGAAATAACTCAAGGGAGACTTGAAAATAAAGAAGCTCACTAAATGAGGAAGGCCGCGGCTGAGATCGACACAACCCAGACCAGTGAAGATTGAAGGCCGTAATCAGACCCGACCAGGAGCGAAGCTCCCCCGACTTTGCCCTGGTTTTGGCTATCTGATTCTTCTGGTCCGAGGTAAGGAAGGGCAAACTCCTCGTAAAAGCTGCAAGGGTAATACAGAAACTTAGTTTTGACTAAAGCAAAAGGAGATACAAAATAAAGGAAAAGATGCCTGATCCGACCTGGAGTAATAAATTTGGTGGGAACCCGATGTGTCAGAGCCCTCATCTTCACAGCCGGCGCCTTCCATTCGCCCGTGGCCCAGAACCACTTGTTCTTCCAGTCCTTGCTTGAAGTTGGAAGATCCAAGAAAAGCCCTGATCCCTTACTGCCTCTGGTCGCAAAGTATTACCATGGCTCGTTGCTGTCATGCTTAGCCTTGTACAGACTCATCATCTTCGCGGGGGTCAGTTCAAAGTTCCCGACTTAGCGCCAGATGATGAAGGCAAAAATTAACACTCTCCAGGCGTTAGGGGCGAACTGCCTAGGCGCCAGCCCCAAGTAACTACCCAAGGCTCGGATGAAGGGGTGCATGGGGAGGCGGAGCCCACATTGCAGGGTGCAGAGAAAAACGACGATCTCCCCGTCCGCAGGGGTGCCAACAGCATTGGTGGCCTTTGGGGCCCTGATCCGGATGGAGTCAGGAATTTTAAACTCCGAACGAATCCACTCTATTTGGGACTCTGTTATCACAGAACCCCCTAGGACTACCTCCGAAGCCCGACCACTCGATGGCATCTCATTAGTCCCGGCAACCGCGGCCCTGGGGGGTCGTACAGCCCCCCTCTTACGAACTCGGCGGGTCCAAGCCCCTGCCTCCTTTTGTCTTTGGGGAGGGGGATACAGGGGGACGGCATCGAGTGGGCCCTCAGAGGCCCCTTTCCTACTGTCGGAATTCTCCAACTCGGAGTCTTCATCGAAATCACAGACCGTCTCCAGATCAGAAGACATCTTTCGAAGAGAAGAAGGAAGAGTGTTGAAGGCAGGACTCACTGGGCACGTGTCAGAAATTGCTCCCACCAGAAAATGAAGATCGGTCGGAATTGCCTTCGCCGGAAATTGCCTTCTCCTGTAGCAAGTTGAGTACAGGAGACAGAAATGGGCAACAGTCTTCAGAAGGAGTTTATATAGACCCCAGAAGATCTCGGCATTAATTGGCAGGCATTAATGCCTGCAGCCGAGTCGGCGCGAGCTGATTCGAGAACCTACGTGGCAGGACGTCATTGGCCCAAACTCTGCCGGGCGTAACGCCTTCTGCCTTGGTTGTCACGCATGTGGCAATCGAAGCGACGCCCGAGCAGAGGAAGTCACCTTGTACATTCCTCATCGTGCTTATATGGTGGCCCCTCATAGGCAGACAGATATTCCGAATCGTAACTGTCGGCATGCGTCCGCCCGAGAATAGCCCGCATGCGCAAAATCCAAAGACGTGACGTTTCGATTTTGAAGACATCATTACAGCAGTATGGGCGGGAGAACTTCTGCATGGTTACTCTCCGAGTCCATAAGTAGACTTGAAGAGTAAGGGGCTTCTGTTATGGGAAGATCTGAGCCCGTACAAGGTCCGAGGGTAAAGTACCGAGCCAAGTCGGCTAGCGGGATTAACATCTGAGGCCCGATCTGTCCGACCTGATATGAGAATTCTAGAGAGACGTAACATCTAAAACACCTTCACCACAGGACTGCAGGTCGGAGCAGTATCTACAATCCGATCAAACATAAAGACTGCATACTCAACACCTCGCATGAGAACTATTCGCTCGCCAACTTCACCTGCAGCGAAACCTTCGCCTCGGAGCCCCATTCGAGATATCGGCTCGGACCTACGTATTGTCCGAATTCAACAAAATATGCATCAAGACAACTGCACGGGTGAATGACTTTTGGCTGAGCCAAGCCAGGTAAATATTAAAGTCCCGTTTGTCAAATGATGAAATTGCCATAATCGGACGTGGCCGAAAACTTCGTCTGGTTATACGCATTACGTGCTTAACGCGCTACACGATCTGCAGATTGCAGGCAATATCTCCACGATTCAGGAATCCCCCTAATTGTGCCGAGATTGTCGAACCCGGACCACTCAACCATCAGGTATAAATAGTCCATCATCCCATCGCCACAGGTACGGAATATCGAATACTTTCCCACCACTCCATAACCAAGACCCAGATTCCTGTGTCCTGACTTAGGCATCAGATGGTCCCCCGGCTTAGCCAAGGTCTCCTTTGCTCATTGTTGGTGTGCAGGTTCAGGGCTTGGTGACCTCTTGGAGTAGATGAGACAAGGAAGAGAGCTGACCAGATTTTGATGTCAACAATAGTCATGAATCTAATTTAGTTGTTTCCTGAACTTGGTATTTAGTTGTGGTGTGGATGGCCCAGGTCAACATCTTTGGGCCTAATGATCTCTACACGTTGTAACAATATAGCCTTTTTTTTTTCCTTCTGCCAATTTGTAAATGACCAAGGGTCTATATTCAACATACATGTGTGGCCCACCTAATGAGCAGGGCAGTTTAATTTATGGGTGAGGCACATTCATGATATGTCCCAGTTGATGAATGGTCGCATCTAATACATTTGTTTCAGCTTCTATAGTATTTTAATCAATGGGATAACAATATAGCCTTTTTTTTTCCTTCTGCCAATTTGTAAATGACCAAGGGTCTATATTCAACATACATGTGTGGCCCACCTAATGAGCAGGCCAGTTTAATTTATGGGCTTAGGCACATTCATGATATGCCCCAGTTGATGAATGGTCGCATCTAATACATTTGTTTCAGCTTCTATAGTATTTTAATCAATGGGATTCAATGTGAGCATACCTTGCCCAGATTTGCACATACTTCCATCTTTCATTGTATCAATTGGGGAGCCATAGTGTACATGCCCTAGCCGAAAAAAAATCAAGCTGGAATAGTTTCCTTTGGCACGGTCAAATACTATCTCAGTTTAAACACTAATATAATTAGAAATTTCCTACCTTAAAAGACTCCAGAAAGACTGTAATTAAAAATTTACATACCTTAAAAATTTACAAAAACATCATGTGGCTCTTGGAATTCAAAAGTGCATAAAGAATTTGTTTATGTGGTCTTGTTTCAGTACTAGGAATTTAATTCTGTGTAATCTCATGTTTGGGTACTGGGAAAGAATTCACTGCAATTCTACTGTACCTGCACTGTTAATAAAATGATTGTTGAGCATTTGTCGAAAATTCCCAGCCAGGCATTATGGAAGATAAGCAATTCCCTTAAAGGCTCCCAAGTTGACGATCCTAGCCCTTTGATCAATACTTGATGTCAAATTGGTGATTGACATAATTTGACCAAACAATAAACAAGTATTTGTAGTTTGAAAACTTGGTTTTACAGAATTATGTGGTTATTTATGCCTAGTGCGTATTCTCTCATATTGTGGTTCCTTTTTGCAGGTTTTGTTTAAGCCTCTGCTGGAGAAGCTCATCATTACTGAGGTGCACTATGTAGATTTCAAATCCTTAAAAAAATATTAGGATGTGATACTGTTTTATCAGTAATACTAATTTAAAAAATCACAATGTGATACTGATAAGCTGTTCCAATATTTATCTGTGATATGGCTGCTGGCATCTTTGATTTTACCAAGTTGAATTAAGGGGCATTTTTGTTTATCATTTTTTTTTTGTTCCATTGTCGTTATCATCTCACACATCAAATAGCTAGCATCCTTTTACAGATTTTTAATATGGCCTTGAATTTACATTCAATGTTAGAGGCAAAGTTAAAGGAGTCTCAGTATCAATTAGCCCCATGGTGTTCAGATGTAGTGAATAACTCTAGTTTTGCACCTGAGTCTCTGTCTCGTTCCTTCGGTGACGCACTGAATACTTCAGTATGATCATTTCTTGTTTCTTTTTCCCTTATTGGAGGATAGTTTCCTTAAATTTGTGTGTTGATTTCTCATAACAGAAGTCTTGAAATCGTGCCTCAGCCAACATATGCCCACGCACATACACCAATCTCTTCTCCTTTCAATGCTCAGACAACAAAAAACCGACTGGGAAGTATTCGGACACCATAATCATCATATTGGTGTTGTTACAAAAAATCTAGACCATGAGAACTTGGGAAGGTCTTCTCCTTTTGCAAGCAGGTGAGATTTGTCAAATTAAGGAGAATGCTCTCAGGGAAAAGCTAGAGAAGCCATTTTTTCTTTGTTGATGGTTTCTGTTTTCATGGCTCTCAGCAAAAAGTCAGAGTGAAGCCAATCTCACGATTCTTTAAATGTGTGTTTGGATGCTCAAGTTTGACCGGATTTATATAGGCAATGACCAAAATGGAGGGAAGCCATTTTTCTAATTTCATAGTGACGACATGCACCTATTTCCATTTCATGCATTTGTTCATGTAGGGACTCAAAATGAGCTTATTTGTCAATGAAAGAGTAATTCATCGACTGTATTTTCACATGAGCCATAATTTGTATTTTCTTCTCTTGTAGAACTGCATGATTAAGAGAAAGTGAACCTGTTTGACTGGAATTGTATATTTCCCGGCAGCTATATGCATACACAATCACTGACTCGATGGGAAATATAGTGGGCTCATTTATTTCAGGCTTCTTTAAAGTTGTTAGTACTTTAAGCTCCGCTCGACTTTCTCACAGGCAAATCTTGCAGGTAAGCATTAAGGAATTGACTTTGTCTAAAATTTCCTTTCTTAGGAGTTCATTTCGAAATTCATTTTATAGGTTGCCATTCAATGTATCCTTGAGAAGCTGCCTTTATTTCAATTGCCTATTACTCTCTTCACGGTATTTCATTACCTCACAATTCTTGGTTGATACCCATGCTAAAAAAGGCTTGAAAAATAGAACTGGTTAACCAAGCTTAGCCAACTTGGAACTCTACGAGTCAATTAATTTAATTTTTAAATTTCCAAGAAGAATATAAGCTATAGGAAGTGCGGAAAAAAAAAAAAAAAAAAAAAAAGAAAAAAAAAAGAGAGTTAAAAATAAAAAGAACATGGGCCTAGCTTCTACAAGTTGAGTTCTTCGACTCGGCTAAGTTTTAAGACTCCACTCAGTTACCATGAACCTGAGAAAGTTTCTCATTGCATCCACAACTTTATCAGCATGGTGACACTAAATGGTTAGAAAATGCAGGCTACCCTGTTGTCTAATTTTTTGTTTCACTAGTTGGTGCCAACATACCTTGGCCATTGTGATGCAAAAGGTGATTGGTCTGTCTATAAGAACTCACATGCAATGGTTGATGATGAATGCTTCAGATGTTACCTTAGCAATGACTATGTGTGGGGCGCTTGACGTTCTTTGCATGGATAGAGGTCACAAGAGAAGATCCTTGATGAATTCTTACAATTGCCAAAATGACTCCTGTGGAGATGGGGAGGATTTTCATGATACCAATGGTATGTTCTAGCCTCATAATGCATAACTCATGTGCTTAACGTTGCATATCTAAGAAGGTTTACATGCATTTTCTTGATCACTGATGCCACTATGTGCAACTGAAAACGACTCCATAATGTCACTCATTTTTTGGATCTTGGTCATTTTTATGGTAATCAGATGATGCTATAATGTACCAAAGTATCCGCTCCCCTGAACTGTTTATTTTAAAACATTCTGTCCTCATTTCTCTGTTCCTCCAAGGCAAGATATTATTGCTTTGGTCGGTACAGAGTCCAGATCACACAAACAACTCCTGCTTAAATGCATCAAGGTTAAAATTTTCCTTTAATTTTGGCCATTTTTCATGCTTTCTTACTTATCAGCGGCTATACATTAGTGTGATCCACCTGGTGAGCGGGTGACACTGAATTTTGCATAAGGTGATCCTCATGGCAGGGCCAACTTATTAGACGACAGATTTTGAGTTCTTATTTAACCCGTTTATTTTACTAGTAATTTTTTGGGAGATGTTCAAATAACAATAGGTAGATTTGTCCTATCGGAGACCATGGCATTATGAAACTGTCCTTATCATTTCAAGTTAGATGGGCATCTTCATCATCTTTGAAAGCTGCTTGGTATTGATGTGATTCTGAATGTTGGTGCTACAGAGGACTTCTTCTGTGACTTGCAAATGGAATTCCAAAACTAGGAAGCTAGCGCTGATTCAATGCTTTCTCATGTTCTCTCTAGCTTTCATTTTACCTTACAAGCATAGGTTGTAAAATTTTAAAAAGATTCCTTGATACGAGTGGGTATTATGATGCTTGTTTTTCTGTTTTGTGTTTGATCCATAACTGGTATAGTTGAGGCCCACCTCTCAATGACCTAATCAGTTTATCGGTGGACCCCATCATGGAGATAATACTATGCATTGATGAAATTGGACAATTACAACCAATGGCTCCCGAAATGATACATATCAGTGTGTTTTGAATGTTAAACAGAAGTCTCGTAAGAGTGGTAGAAAATTTCTCAGATTTAGTGCTACATTGGCAATGAATCCACTAAACCAAAATTGTTTATCAAGTACGGCTGGTGATTTGGTTCAAAAACGGTATTAAGCCGTTTCTAATTGAACACGGTTCTAAACCATTTCTGAATGCAGGACTGTACCCTCTTTCCACGTACGGCTCTTTCGCTTTCCCCTTTTCTTCAATCTTTCGTCTCTCGTCTCGCGCCTCTCTCTCTTCAAATCTCCAGTTTAGGTGATTCTGCCCTCCTGCTCGTCCTGCTCTTCTTCTCTACACTCCTTTAAAAAGCATCCCCATTACCTCAGATCTACGCCTCCAGATCTATTACCTCTCTCATTCTCCTCCGTTCTTCCCCCTCCATTTCTCAATTTCTCTCCAGATTTCTTCAGTTTCCTCAGATCTAGGGTTTACAGATCTCGTTTCTAGAATCAGATCCACGTTTCTTACATTGTGGCCACGGATCTCTCTTTTGTAGCTGATTTTATCTGTTAATTTCATCAAAAGCGGGTTTTAGGAAGAGAGAGAGAGGGAAGAAACTGATGTCTCTGTTTTAAGCGCAAAAAAAAAATCCCCCAAATCTCTCTTTGAAAAATCTAGGATTTCTTTCTGCAACTGATCATGATAGCAACCCTAGGATTGAAGCAGAGCAGCTGATCGACATCCCTACAACGCTGAGGAGCGAGGTCCGCAGCAGCAACCTCATCAACGGCACCCTTTCCCCCAACCTCACAACGGCTGTGATCATCGCATCCTGGTATCTGTCCAACATAGGCGTCCTCCTCCTCAACAAATACCTCCTCAGCATCTACGGCTACCGTTACCCCATCTTCCTCACTCTCCTCCGCATGCTATCGTGCGCACTCTACAGCATCCTAGCCATCCATTGGCTGGCACTGGTCCCTTACTAGCCCATTGTCTCCCGACGCCAGTTCTTCAAGATAGCGGCTCTCAGCGCAATCTTCTATTTTTCGGTGGTCTGCGGGAACACCTCGTTATGGTACCTTCCAGTCTCGTTCAACTAGATGATCGGTGCCACGACGCCCTTCTTCACCGCCATCTTCGCCTTTATCATCACCTGCAAGAAGGAATCGCGTGAGGTCTACACAGGCCGGTGTGCGGTGGTGCTTGGGCATCATGTTCGCAAGCAACAGCCGAGGCCCTGTTCCATCTATTCGGATTCTCGGTGCGTCGGATCGACGGCCGGTGGCCCCGAAGTCCGTGGTGGGATCCCGCCGACGTCGAGGGGGAGCGGCCGCATTCGATGAATCTGCTCATGTACATGGCACCGATGGCGGCGGTGATATTGCTGCCATTCTCTGTTTGCAAGACAAGTCGAAACATAGTTCATGACATATCATTTGATATCTATACTCCAAGTTCTGAATCTCAACCTTGTTTATTTCAATAATTGAACCACACAATGCTCTGTGACCATTTCGCTAGGTTTTTAAAGGAGATCTCATTCTTTCCAATTTGCTCCTGTTGGTGTGATTCTTCTACAAGATTTTAAAGGGCTGAGTTTTCCAACAATTTCATCAGTTGGTCCAAATGCAAAGAATTATTCATTATTCACCGAATGCAAAATCATGTTCAGAACTTGATGTTGATAGCATATATCTATTTGACTCAGGAGCGCAAGTTTGCATACAACTCTTTCTTTTTTGTTAGTGCATTATTATTAATGATTTTTTTTAATTGAGGGATTTAATAAAATAGATAGATACACTTTATATCCGATGCAAGGAAAACTCATCATGTAGCAGCACCACACTATTTTTTTGTAGGTTGTTGCCTCTTTCTAGTGTCCCTCTAAACACATAACAAAAGATAATTGTTGAAGAACATGCTAACTCCCAAATGCTAGCACCGAATAATAGTTCTAAGGTTTCAAGTCTTTCATAGGCACCCAATGGGTAACGCTTTGTGAGTCCCATCTTACAATTGCAGCATGAAGGACTCCAAAAATTTGGAACCTTATCTAAATTCCCGAGTCCTGGATGTGCTTCATTCATATTCTTCATATCAGTTGATCCAAAGCATCATTTTAATTTCTGTTAAAAACCTTTGTTTTTATCATGGCCTCTCACATTCATATTCTTCATAACAGTTGATCCAAAACCTGTTATATTATTGTAGGTGGACTCTTTTGCTAGCTCTAGGCCCCTACATTCCTTGTAATTTATTTCATTTCTCTTTATGCTTGCTTTCATGTTAGTCATGTTCATAGCTTTTGAAGAGGTGCAGTCGGATACTTCTTTAAGCTCATTAGTTGTTTCAGAACTAGAGTTGTTATTATTGTCTTCTGTTTTATGTGAGTGTTGCTCATTAATGCTAATTGCATTGTTGGACTGGTGTCTTGCTAATAGCGTATCCTTGTTGAACTGTTTTCTTTGTTAGCAAGTTGTCTTCTTAGATGATCAACTATTACTTATTTGCTACTGTATAGAGTAAAACATTTTATTCAAACTTCACCTTTGAAAGTTAGCTATTAGTTGAAATTTTCTTTTTTTTTTTTTTTTCATTAAAACAGTTGTGGTTTGTTTGAAGTTCTAGACAGTTTTCTTTGGGTAATGGAGGAGATCGTCTCTACAGAGCTTTACTTGTCTTGAATTTCTTACCAAAGATGTGTATCTTTCATCACCAAAGGAAAGATTATAGCTTATCTGTTAAGACCAACTTCAGTATCAGGGTGTCTTTTGTGAGACTTCAAATTTCATGGGCGGTTCTTTCTCCTGCTATCAGTTATTAATTTTTTGCTTGTAGCTTATAATTCTCTTTAATGTTTCAGCCCAGTGTTGGTTTGAAACATCTTTGAGGGAACAGAGCTCTGCATTCTAGTTTGCACTTGGAGGGAAGCAAAGTTACACGAGCAAAAAGAGTGCTCAAGAGACAGTTAGAGATCCCCATTTGTAAACGTTTTCATCCAATAAACGTCTTTGGTTCTCCATATTACTAGTTCTAGCTTATTTTATAGCATTCTTCCCTTCTTCTTTTTTTTTTTGGTGGCGGAGTTACCGAGGTTTACAACTTCTCTCAAGATGATCTATTGACTGAGGATATGTTGATACTACCTCAAATTGTAACATACGCATTCATATGATACAACTTTTTGCGAATGTCTGACTTCTTTAAATTGCAAATTGGCCACAATTTTATTTTAGCATTTGCAAAGCTATAGAATCTTTTCATCTTAACTTCTTCAGGTATCAGGTCGACTCGACAACAAGGCTGGAGAGAATCTTGTAGGAAATGCTATATTTCGCTAGCAGAGGTGGAGACAGATTACTTTCTTCAGTTGCTATTCTAGTGCAAAATATTAGGCCGTGTTTGCATGCACCGTTGAATTGAATTACAAATATTAGGCCGTGTTTGTATGCAAAATATTATGTCCTTCTCTCCTTCTATTTAATCTAACTGATAAGTGAACGACTCCAACTTATATTGACAGTGAAGCAAAAATGCATCATGTTAGCAAAGGTGCACTAGAGCAGGTAATGTTGCCATTACCTTTGTAGTTTTCTTGTTACTAACACCTCTAATTTTCAGTGGCTAGTCAGTTGCTTATCCTCCTTGGGCAATGGTTTTGCATATTCTGAAACTTGCATGTAATAAGTCAGCCATAGTGCAGAGAGTTAACGCTGCGATTAGCAAGTTTGCAGATAGAAGACTTTGATCACTTACTATAGCATTCCAGGTAAAACTACTCTCCCAATCCTGTTTTCTTTTGCTAATATTTTGTCGCTGCATGATTAGTCCATCGTGTTTGTTGTTTTTCATTCATCTTTGATTGTATGTAGGAGGATCCAGAGGGAAGCAAATATAGTCCGAGAGGTCCATGTAAATTCATCGATCTCATGCCTCTCTTTGATCTTCCCTAGCATGAGAGTACATAAACAATTAGGCACACTCGGCATAAATCTTGAAATAATCACAGGTATCCAATTTTTCTCGGCTTGTGAAATTAGTCTTGTAGCATGCTAACTTTTTATGCTCTAGTGAAGCTAGTGTCAGAACTCTATAAGGATACAAAACAACATCAAAGAAGCTAAAATAGTTGTAAAGAGATAGAAGTTTACAACTACTTTCTTGTGCACTTTGTTTTCTTTAATGCGGTCAACTGCTCAAGAGCTATCATGATTACAATTGCATGCAGTGTATGCAAATTTCAAGATGATGACAATCAATACGTTTGTGTCTCTGTGTGCATCCAATTAAATATGGGCAATGCCATTCTGTCAAGAGATGCCTGCCAAACTCATTGAAATGTCATCTTCCTTTTACTCTTCCTTTGGCTCCCAATGATTTGTTTCTTTCTTCTCTTTTGATGTTTGGTAGTGCCAACGTCTCAGTGGGAGTGAAAGAAGACCAGTTGGTGATGACAGGAACGCACACAGTTGCTGACATATTTTGTGTCGGTTGTGGGTTAATGATTTTGCTTTCAGGAGGCCGCACAAGTTCATTTTATGTTTCCATCATGGATGTATCATAAATAAGTTCTCTACTATGTTAGACATGTCATCATTCACTATGTTAAACTTATTTTACATTTTCTTTGATGATGCACTAACAGAGAAATCCAAAAAGCAACTCATAATTTTACATCAGTGATTGGGCAAGGGGCATTTGGTCCTATTTACAAGGCTCAGATGTCAACTGGCAAGACAGTTGTGGTTGAAGTGCCACTAATTCCAACCATCTGACTGGCTCGGGGAGGATTTTTCAGACCAGTACGAGGACTTCACTGAGGTAAAACCGTCATCCAAATAATTTGATCACTATTTCCTATTTCATATAGGGCAGACATTAATGCTTAATTTTGTGAACATCTACCAATGAAAAGTTTGTAAAAAAAAAAAAAAAAAAAAAAGGAAAAGATTCTTAGCTTTGGCATTCTTACCATAAGAAATGTTATTTATTTATTTTTATTTTTATTTTAATCTTTATAATTTTTAATTCATTTTTACGTTTCTTGTATTTAATTTGCAAGTCATTGCTTAGAGGTTAAATCTTTGTATTGGTATATGAAGTAATAGGAGTAATAGTACCTCTTCTAGAATCTCTCATCATGAATGTGCATGTTATAATTTACCCTTGCCCGTGCACATGCAAGGGTACTTTTCATAGTAAGGTCCTTATGTAGTAGTGGAACTTAAGAGTTCCTCATGATTTTTGGTTTTGACTATGGGAACTACACCAAATTTGGTTATCAGGTACGGCTAGTGCTTTGGTTTAGAAACGTTATTAAGCCGTTTCTAATTCAACATGGTTTTAGACCGTTTCTGAATGCAACCCTCTTTCCACGTGCGTTATTAGGGCTCTTTGCTTTCCCCTTTTCTTCAATCTCTCGTCTCACATCTCTCTCTCTCTCTCTCTCTCTCTCTCTCTCTCTCTTCAAATCTTGTCCTGCTCGTCCTGCTCTTCTTCTTCTCTACACCCTCAACACTGAAACTACTTTTTCTCTCACATCTCATTTTGGTCTTTGAATTGCAATGGAGAAATGTCAAAGCCCTAGCTCTCTCTCTCTCTCTCTCTCTCTCTCTCTCTCTCTCTCTCTCTCTCTCTCTCTCTCGGAAAGGTTAGCAATTTCTCATTCTCTTTTCTACGATTCCAATCGAAAATCTCAACTTCCTTTGAAGAAATGAGATCTTTCTTCCATGATTTTTGAATGTCTCTCCTTGCTTGTTGCATTTGTATGTCTTTCTTTTCCCCGATTTTCTGCCCTTTAATGATTCTAGTTTTATATATGAAAATTCTTCTTTAGCCAGTCTATTATCAACAAGCTTTCACGTGATGCCTTCTTTTCTTCTTCTTCTACTTCTTTTTTTTTTTAATTTTATTATTACTATTTTTTTATTCAGGTTCATGATTTTGAATATAGTATGAAATGGTTAACCAATTTTTTATCATTCAGACATCATCTGAGGCCCACAAAACTGTATGGACGATTTTTTGGAGCGCACTTCGCACTTTTTGTGGAGCCACTCCAAATCGGTGCGTCCCCTAGTAGAGGTTGCCTAAGCGCAAGAACTCTAACTAGGCACCTGTACAACCATTTGTGACACTATCACCGCAAATTAGGCTTGAAAGATGCAACCATTCATGTTCTTTTTTCCCCTGTTTTTGAACAGACTCAGAGATGAGACAACAGAGGAGTGAATCTAGACCCATTAAGCAAGTGGTCAAAGGTAAGAATTGCCCGATGTTCATTTACTTCTTCATATTTCCCAGTCATTAGATGAGCACTGAGCATATCAGACTAGATTCCTTAGGGTATTCCAACAATGAATTTACTGTTAGATTCTGCAGTTTTCCATTTGCTGACAATTCCTTAGGGTATTCCATGTACAGTTTTTAAGATTCTATCCAAAGATGCTAGTTGAGGATCCAAGCTACTATTGTTGGATATATTATGTTAAAGCCTCCTACTTTGAGAAGGTTGATACTTTGGAAAGTGATATTTTGATAGAAGAGTATTGAAATTCAGTTCAGCTTAGCAATGTTCAGTTAAATTTTGTAGCTATGGGAGTAATTAGCCAGATAAAACCTCATGTGAAATTGATTATTTCTGCTCAAATCACTTGAAACCTCAAGGGAAACATATGCTTTCAACTCAAATCATGAGTAGCGCTGTTTCATGGATGGAGTCATTACTCCATCCATGATTTTGGGTGAAAATGCTCCTTTTCTTTTTCAAGATACTTGCGCTACTCAAGCTGCCATTTTTCTTCTTAAAACATGCTTCTGCTTAAATCATGAGAGGCTATTTCTAGTAGGATTAAGCTACTTTATCTGTCTACAGATGGTCTTCTAAGTGGAGAAATCCCAGAGTCTGTTGGGAATATAACCTCACTTGTGGGTCTTGAATTGGAATTCAATGTGAATAAAAGAGGTAGCATTCCAAGAGCCATAACTAAGCTAATCAATTTAGAGAGGTTGTCATTGTATGGATACCATATACACACAGCCATTCCTAATTGGTTAGATGAACTCAAAAATCTTAAAGAACTTGTTCTGTACAATTGCATGCTGACATACCAAATATTTAGACCATTAATTGTGATTTATTGTTGTTTTCCTAATTGTGATTTATTGGAGTACTATTTCATTGTAGATATCATGCTGACAAGGTTTTTCTTCTTCATGTGTTTGGCTTTTCAGGATAGGTAGGTTGAAACATTTGAGAAGAGATACAAGAGGAGTTTGTATGTTGCGGGTTTCTCTTTTGGGTCTGAACAAGGTTGTATTTTAAATAGATTTGAATCATCATCAAAATGCCTATTAGACAGATGAAAGAGAGCTCAGAATAGCACCTTGTGATCAAAACCCAAGTGCAAATCTCTGAGGTTTCCCATTAGGCCAGTACGGGCAAGCAGGGGTGAAATGTATAGTAAAAGCCAACCATTTTTTTGCCGAATTACCGGACAAGGACTTAAACCAATATGATGTAAGCTATTTAAAAAAAATAATAATAATAATTGAAAGATTTTAATATAATTTTATGAGCAATTCTTTTAATTGTAGGATTGTAATTGTTGAAAACTGATTTTTTATTTTTATTTTTTATAATTTTAATGAAATGATTGTTGAAGGTTACTATAACACCTGAAGTGGTGTCGAAAACTGTCAATAGAGCTATAATGGCAGAGCTTGTGTGACTGTATAAGGAGCCTGCCTATGATGGGAGGAAGAGTCGTACAGACATATTTGGGAGCTTCCTTTCACCTCCAAGGAGTTCAAAATCAAGCTTGTGGATGAAGATGATGGAATCAATGGCCCAAAGTAATGATCCCTTTGTCTTCTCCTGTTTCTCTTCCTTTTTTGTTGTTTTTTTTTTTTTTTTTCTTTAAAAAATAAAAATAAAAATAATAAATTACTTGCTTTTGGCTTTCAAAAAATTTCACTTTTTGTTGGTATCATGTGATGAATACAGAATAATGTTCATATGATGGGAGGCCACAGCTTTATATCATGAATGCTAATGGCAAAATTTAGTACTAATTTTTTGGCAATTGATCCACTGCTGTGAGGTAAAAATGCGAGTCAGTCTAACCATCTAAATTATGGGGTGCCCTTTTAATGGAGCATAGCCTCAAACAATATACTGGTTGGATGATCTTAACCATCTGACTTTACCTGTTCAACTTGTAGATCTGATCATCTTAATTTTAACTATCAATTTTATGAGTTCCCAAAATTTAGTAAACTTTGGCAAATGCTTATGCTCAGAGTAGTCACATCAAGAATTCTTTGAACTAGAAGAAAATATGTTCAAACAAGGTTGACATCCCTTCATTCAAAAAGAATAAAAAAAGAAAAAAGAAAAAAGAAAAGAATAGGATGACTAATGACGTTCATAAATGAATGGCATGGAATAATGTAGTAGTCTTTGGCTCTCTTCAATTGTACATAATGACTGTCACAAGGAGATGAAATAAGCTCCATATTGATATTTTTCATGATTCCATTTCATCCCACAGGTTTCAGTTGATGCACATATGTAAAGGGCAACGCATACATTCTTCCATTGATTTGTTTCAGGTACTCCAATGGAAAAACTTTCTTCTAAGGCATGTAATTCATCAAGTGAATGCATGCGATTGATGGCAGATGGTGGAACATTTGAACTTTGCATTGTTGAACTTTTAGTGTCAAACTTATCTATCATTAAATAGTTCTAATATGATATAATAGTCACTGAAATTCCTCTATCATGTGCGTGGAAATAATGTGTGGCTATTTGAGATCTAATAAATGAACTGGGTAAATTAAAGATGGTAGTTTGGAATCCTCATGATTCATTTGTTGTATATTTCAAGTTATGTGAAGGTGAGGAGCTCCTAGATAGAATACTTTTCATGTGATTCTTTCTTGATTATGTTTATTAAATTTTGTCATCATGGTTTCATTGCATTCAAACATGAACTCAAAAGAATCAATCTTGAAGCCTTTGGAATGGACTATTGTATAGTTTAATGAGGTTTATGGGGCTAGATTTTTTCATGCTTTGTGCAAGGGTGCATTTGGTTGCACCAAATGTCATGAAACATTTTTATCATTGGGGCTAGATTTTCTGAGAAGGGATAGAATCCCATTAGGGAGTGCGTTTTTACTGCTTCAGGATCTGCCACTATAAAATATGTCAAGTGAACTGCTGTTGAAGAATTGGTTGGTTCTTTACTTCACTTGGTCCTTTCTAATGCCTCTATTGTCTATTAATTGTTCTGCCTTTGATATAGGAGCTCCATTCAGAGGGAATCTCTCTCTTTGGTAAGGTTGCATGTATGGTCATCATGCTTTTCATGTATTTATAGTAATAGGGATGGAAGATCTTCTCTCCACTTCCTCCTTGAATTAGATTGTGTATGGAGGCTTGAAGAATGTGGTTTCGTGGGTTTCAAAGGTGTATCCAGGAAAAGGTGTTGGAATTTTTTATTCATGTAAACCTCATTTTTTGTTCAAGAAAAAAAAAAAACTTTCATACCATATTTCAAAGGAGAAGAATTAAATGGCTGGTGCTTACCAACTTTTCTTTTCTTTTTCTTTTTCTTTCTTTCTTTCCTTTTTCCTTTCACAAAATTCGCTTCATTCTAAGAAGCAGGTGTACAATGGCCTCTTTGATGTTTTTGCACCCTTGTACTTGATCATACTTGCGGCAAGCCTCGTCTTATATGGTATTGGGCCCATCCAACACCTTGACTGCACCAACAAGCACTACACCAAAATCATGGATCTGAAATGGCAGGGTTTTGGCTTAGAAACGCCAAAAATTAGTCGGTCCGCGATATACATGTAATCTTTGCAAGATATCCAATTGGTAAATGTTTTTGTGGTTTTAGAACTATATTTAGTTCACCTCACTTGGTCGGAGGTGAACGAGGAATGATCGCCAGAAAGGAACCAAATACTAAGGATCCCACTGTTGGTTGAGCATCGCCCTAAGCACATTTTGCCATTCAAAGAACAGGATTTCCATTTCTTCCATACACCACCGACAACAAGTTGTGGTAAAAGTTACTTGGCAAGATAAACAACCAAATTTCATGATATTTCGTGTTTAATCAGTCTAATTTGGTGCAAAAATATCATGAATTTCATGATATTCAGTGCAACCAAAGACAACCTAAAGGAATTCCCAATGCAAAGGGAAGGCCTAAGGACCTGGTCAACAAGTCAGGCAAATCGTTAGCCTCTCTCTTTGCATGGAAATGCGGAATGGACAATCTATATGTAATTAATTCATTAACAAATAATGACTAGGTTGGTTTCTTGATGTGTAGGAAAATTTTCATTGGAACTTTGGGTATTACAGTGATTTAAAACTTGAGATCTGGAACTCTGGTACATCATTTTGAAGGGCCCTTGTGACAATCTTCTTTTTGTTTTTATCAGTCATTCTACATTTAGATCAAGCTGACAATCTTCACTTGTTTGGTGCAGGCTGTCTGGCCACACAGCAGGCATTATCAACCAACTGAAGAAAACTTTCAGGAATTTTTGACCTTTCTCAAGGAACACGATGTGGATCTCACTGATGTCAAGGTTATAATCTTAACTTAGCCATCTACATTCCTACAGCTGTGCTGCATATAAGGGTAGCTTTGTCATAGTCATGTGCAAGTGATAAGGTTCCGAACTGAGCTAATGCCATAAAGAAGGCTGATCTGGTGCATATGCTTTCTAGGGTCTGCGACCGGAACTACCTGACAACATGCACCCCAAGCTGTTAGACTTGATGCAGAGATGTTGGGAGGGAACTCCTACTGATCAGCCATCCTTCTGACAGATAACAGTGGAACTTGAAGAACTGCAAGAGGTTCAGGTAAAATCCTTTTCCTAGATTTCGCTTTATGCTCCACATTCATTCAACTCTCCCTACATTTCTGCTTCCACTATTTTGGTTGGTAACTTGAGAGTAGCCAGACATACAGCTTATCTTCATATTGGCTTGTGCATTGTTTTATGCAATGGTTTCGAAACTATTACAAGTTGGTATTGCCGATGGAGTACCTGACGTGAGGCTTTTTGTTTTTTCTTTTCCTTTCCTTTTTTTTTCCTATCAATTTTCCAAGTGCATCTGATGGCAAAGTTATAGAGGTGTACTAGTAAGATTAGGCAAATTGATGGGTTTGTGTTCCACCGTCTTTTAGTGAAATGGTGAAATGGGTATTAGATGGTCAGTAATTAGTCTCAGTTGCTGTTTTTTCTTTCCATAAACATCTACACCATACGTGACATGGACCTTTATGCGAAAACCTTATTTCAAATATGATGAGCTTGTCCACATCAAAATAAAATAAATAAACAATAGTTGATTGTAGGGTGTCCATTTATGACCTTTGTCAAGTTGATCATTCATATTCAATGGTCTGTTTTCACAACATGTGTGCTATCCTGTCCTTTACTAGCTTTCAATGTAAGCATCTCCATCGTGTTTATGTTTATTCAGCCGCCACCACCTGTTAACGATACCAATCTGTACAATGTATTCAAACTAAGGGAGAAAGCCCACCGGCTCCACACAAGAAGGGTAAGTATTGGAGGTTTGTTACATGTTGAAAGTAGAAACTACTTGAATCTAATATGAGCATTGTTTCTTTGACGAACTTTGGCTATTCTTTGTTTGTAGATGCGAAGGTGGGGGAACACTTCACTGATGGTCTCATGGAGCTTGAGAAGCCAATGGCACTGGAGCTTGTGTTTTCTTTATGAGTGGAGCACATGAGGATTTTTTATTTATTTTTAATGCATTCGTGCAATTGTTAACTTATTGTTGTAAATATATATAATTTTTATTATAAAATTGTACCATATTTGTTCAATATTAATTTTTAATTATATATAATATTCTTTGGTTTTTAAATATAAAAACAAATATATAGCTTTTATTGGCCATTCGTAAATAATGAAAAATACAAAATACCGTTCCTAAAATTTAAATTTTGAAATTTGACCGTTGGCAACATTAAGAAAGGTTTAAAACCGTTTCTAAAATTTCGTTCGTAAAATCTAAAGAATACCGTTTCCAACCTTAGGAGCGGTTTAAAACCATTCCTAAAATTTCGTATCTAAATTTCGATACGATACCCAAAACGGTTCTGAACCGTTCCAGTTTTTCTGCGACGCCTCTTTTAGGAACGGTTTTAAACCGTTCCTAAGGGATTTAGGAATGGTTTAAAACCGTTCCTAAATGACAATTTTGGTGTAGTGATCACATATCTGTATCTTACATTTAGGGCTGAATATCTGATACGTATCACTTGATATGTGTTGCATCAAATGATACTTTAAACCATGAACTATACAAACAGTTTCATGTACCATATGATGACCTCTTTAGGCTCTTGCTTTAAGACTGAAACATCTATTTTTCATTTTTCAATTGCTGTTAAAGGTTCAGCAGAGGAGAAAATCATGCAAGAACTACAGGCTGTTGCTGAGGGTGTAGCAGCATCTGTTTACCAATCATCTACCTCTCTTGAGTCTGTCCTCTCAAGCTGCAAAATGAATGAACAATTGACTGCTGAAGTCAATGAAGATGGAGAACTTCACGAGAGTGATTTAACCCCACAAAATTCAGTGACACAAGTTGATTTCAGTGGTGGGATTTTCTAAATTTATATATTTTCTCACCATGAATTATCCCACGGGAATTCAAAACCAACAAGGTAGGTTGGTGCTTTCGGAGTAGCCTGGGAAAGTGAACCTGGATCAAGTGTGCTTCCATTTTCCCACCTTTCCAGATATGTACTCGATGGTTCTGACATATCTCCCAATTTTGGTACCAGCCTATCCTGTTTGCCTTGGGGAGCTGAGAACTTCAAAATGTGGCCTTATCTCTTATAATGTTATTGTCAATTTGTTTACCTTCATTGCAATTCAAGACCTCAATGCCAAATTGTTGGATCAGATGAACCCCAGTTTACCGCCAATTACAGACGACATTAATCACTTGCAGGTTAGAGGCTTGATGCTTTTGGTTCTTATTTGTCATGTTTCTTTCATTTATGTTCACATGCTATTGATTTCCTCATTCATGCAAGTCACTTGCTTTCTTGGCAGATAATAAAAAACAATGACCTTGAAGAGTTGCAGGAAATGGGTTCCGACACATTTGGGACTGTATCATGGGAATTGGAGAGGTTCTTGTATATGCTATCTTATCTAGCTCCTAGGTTTGTCAAATTTTGTAGTGCCAAAACCTCTTAGAATCTATATCTTGTGTAGCTATACTGTAAAGATCAAGTTCATGTCATCCTTACCTACATTCAAGTACAAGATCAAGAATTTCAAATGCAACGGCAAGAAGTTCAAATTCAAGTTCAAGAAGTTCAAGTACAAGACCAAGAGACTTAAGAACAACATCAAAAAGTTCAAGTACTAGATCAAGTCTTCAAGCTTCGACTATGTCAAGAAGTTCAAGTACTAGATCAAGTCTTCATGCTTCAACCATATCAAGAGAATGATATGTGATGATTCCATCTCACAAATAAGGTTTGTTTGACCTTAGGATAGGTCATACAATTTGCATTTAAATCATAGGTCATTTGATAACTTTATAAGTCATATTTTGACTAGTCCTCGTCATGGTTTGACTAGTCCAAGTACTGGCTCGACTTGTCTAAGGTTTATTGTGAATTTTTGAAATTTCTGTTGGACCCTTGACCAGTCCTAGAAACTGCTAGACCAGTCGAACAGGCTCGACTTAAAGTCCAACAACATTTCTGGGTCCCACTCGACCAGTCGAGTGTAGGGCTCGATCAGTCGAGCAGGGCACTCGACCAGTTGAGCAAGCCACTCGATTAGTCGAGTAGCAATCTTATCTTATTGCGCCAGAATTTTTGAAATATTGTTGGTCTTTCGACCAGTCGAGCTGACCACTAGGCCAGTTGAGTGAATAGTATTTTTGCCTATAAATTGAGGATGATTTTCAGAGTTTTTCAATTCATTCTAAGATATTCAAGTCACAACTCTGAGAAAACTCGTCCCCACATTCGAGAAGCTAATTGGTTAGTATTTAAGATTCTTTTAATAGCTTTTTTGCATTTGATTTTTTTTTTTTTAATCTCTATTCAATTCTATTTCTTTTGAAAAAGGGAATATTGATTTGATCCTTTTTGAGATCAAAATCAAATCAAGCAAGCCCAGGTTAATTTAATCTAAAAATCATTTAGACCTAAGAACTCTTTTATATGTGAGCTTGGACATTGAACATTTACATTGAATTGGTTCTACCGGGCTTCATCAGAAGAAGAATCCTCAGATAAGTATATTTTAATTTTCTGTATTTGGTTTGTAAGATTGCCAAAAAATCTTTCATTTTTTATTTTGACTGAGATAGCCAGAAAATCTCAATGAGTAGGGTTTTTAATCGTGGTAACCCTTTTGAAAACACAATTGTGAAGGTTTTGGGTGAACCTTGGAAAACCTATTTCATAGTGAAAGCCAATATCCCGAGGGTGAGGATATTAGGAGTGGAGTAGTTGTGTTGTTGTTTTCTAACAGTTGGTGTACACACAAGTGAACTACTATAATTGTTGGAGTTGTGGTGGATGGTTAAATGTGCTTAAGTGTGTGAATGTTGTAATTTATTTTCAGCATTTGTGGTGAATGATTGTAATTTATTTTCTGCACATGTGGTGAATGTTGTAATAGTAGTAGATATTTATTTTTGTTTTATTCTTTATTCCTCTGTATTGGTTTGGGATTTTGATACACAGACCGTTCTAGAAATCATGTTGTCCTGCCATAAGCCATTAGTTTTTGGTGTAAGGTTGTCCTTAGAACAACATCTGTATTAACCTCTTAATACTTATGCATTTGAGGTTGCTATTTATTTTTGCTATTTGGAATTGATAAGTGCTATCTTTATTTATTTCTTTCTTATTCCGTATTAAAATTTTTAATTTGGCATAGTCCTATTCACCCCCCTAGGACTTTTAGCTCAGCCTTTTCAATACTGATGTTGCGATAAAACGAATCAATGATAGGTGTTTTGCTGGAAAGCTTTCAGAGCAGGACTGCCTGGTCGGTGCCTTCAATTTACATTGACAATGTTCCATCTTTCATCTACCTTCAGAGCAGGAAAGCCTTTCATGCCTTTTGTGTGCTCATTTTGATGCCATATTGTGTGTGTGTGTTTTTTTTTTTTATATACAAGTAGAGAGCTGACTTCTGGAATGAGGCGTGTTAGCTTGCTGACTTGCACCATCCAAATGTTGTAGCTTTCTATGGCGTTGTCCTAGATGGCCCTAGGGGATCCATGGCGACGGTAACAGAGTACATGTTTAATGATTCTCTCATAAATTCTTTACAATGGAATGATCAGTATTCTTGCTCACTTGTTTTTATTTCTTGTCTTATAACTATGTTCTTTTCATTAATGATGTGAAGTGAGTGCATGCTCTACTTATTGCATGGCATCTGAATGGAGGAAATTTTACTTACTACTATTTATCATCAGGACCCTCAATCGGCGCAAGCGTTTCTTGATTACTATGGATGTGGCATTTGGGATGGAATGCTTGCATGGAAAGAACATAGTACTCTTTGAGTTAAAGCTGCTAGTCTTCCTTCTTCACATGGGTATTTACACTGCCTTTTTTGTCAGGCACAATTCCAGTTGAGACATCGGCCACCTTCCCTAGGAAATCAGGCAGCTCTACCACCTCTCCATGCATGTCAATTGCATTAGAGGATCTGTAGAAAACACTGAAAAAATGGCATTCATCAACCTAGAGACTGCATGCCAGTTGGCATGTCCTGCTCCAAAGATCTCGCTGCTTGCAGTCGACCAATAAATGGCCTGGTATAGCTCAGTTCAAGTTTAGAGATTCGAGGTTGGAACTGTAGCCCCTGCTTGGAGATGGTTCAACGTTGTCAATTCGAGGTGCCTTGAGATGAAATCCTGGAGTGAATTCAAAGGTGAGTTTAAGGTTAAGAGGTATTGGATTTAGAGATTGATGGAATGGAAAGACCACACCATACCTTTTGACATTGGGAACTGGCGATGTCGTAAGATAGTCCATGGCACACAGAAATCTAGTCCTCAAATGTTTGTCTCTGTCTGCAAATTGTTTAGTCTTATTAAGCAAATCTGTATTCAGCATGATTGCTAAGTACACATTTGGGACTGATCTGGTTTCTGTTCTTCCAGGCTGGTGTAGGTGACACTGCAGGGGGAGTTAACCCTAATGACCATTACTGTTGAATGAAGCTGGAGGACATCAACTATGCACGCCCTGTATATGAGTGTCATGGCTGCTCGGATCCTGCTGGAGCTCCAGTAAACGACAGTGCATGCAAGTTCGAAGGTCTATTTGTATTTGTGAAGAAAAATATCAGAGCCAGATAAGTTTGAATTCCATAATCATTACAATTTGAACCAGATAAGTTTGGAGGATTGACTACTTTGCAATAGAAAAAATCAACATAGGAAGGTCTTCCTTCACTAAAAAAAAAAAAAGATTCTTGAGTTCTAGTGTCTATGACCCATTTAGTTTTTGTCCTACCAACTGTGTGATTTTCAGCTGACCCACTTAATCTATGGTGTACAGATGGACAATGCATTGCAACGGTTGCACATGACCGTACTAACAAATTGTGGTCTAGCAGTAGCAGTGGAAAGGATAACACTGGATATCGATTAGCTCAGCCCCAATTCCATATACCATGCAAAAGAAAAATCGACGGTCAGTGAACAACATCTTGGCCTATTTTAATTGATGCCAAATTTCTTTCAGGATATAATGGTGCTTGTGATGTTGGTTTGAGACTTGCAACCTAGAACTGTAGCACGAAACTAGCTGCTGTGGTTTGGCGCTGTTTTTCTAATCTCATGCTGACCCGAATTTTGGAGGGGTATTTTTATAATAACCCAGTTCGAGTCCTATCAGTTAAGCAAAATACAAAAACCTTGTTAAGTGGTGGTTTCTGTTGTACTCTTACACTTTCATGCACAGTGAAAACTCTCCCATTGTCCTGCCACACAGATGTAGTCAAACATCATGGTGGGCCACTTGAAATCCGTGTTTTAGTGTGTTTCCATTGTTTTATTACTTTTTAGTTTGCCATCACTATCTATTGATCCAACATGCATATGCATCTTAGCAGCTGCAAAATTGCGAATGGAATATTTTCATGAAATACACTTTTATCCACGCTCCAAAGTAACACCACCCATTGTTATAAACTGGCAACCTTATTCGAATAATGACCCATTTTATATGAGGATTGCAACTGAGGCACACAGTTTAGTAATCTAGACAATTGATCAGTTAGATAATGCCATGAACACCTCCCAGATTGGAAGATTTTCCACCAACCTTGAGACAGCTGAATACCGACTATTACTATATTTTTCGTAGCTATCTATTTGCAGGCCACAATTTGAAAGGCTAGCATTGCACCATCAAGGCAATTTTCAGGTGTGGTCCATCTACAGTGGCTGCCACATGTATAAACTTGAAAAGCTGATTGTGATGGACCATTACACGACTGTCAATGCACAGCTGGCCTGTCAGGCTTGCCATTGTAAATCTCTTGGTTAGGCATTAATCTCTACATTTTCCTTTTAGGAATGCTCCTTCAAAGTTCCACCGAGGCCATGGCAATCTGAAAGTGATTCATGTTAGGAAAGATTGAATAGGTGGTTTGTCGCTCCCAAGGTATTCAATAATGGTAATGGCCAACATAATAGGTGGTTGTTGAACCGTTTCATGGGCTGTAATGGTTGATTTATTTTTTTTTTTAAGCTATATCATTACCTTATTTCATCAGTAGCTTATCTAATTTTGGCTATTTACTATATATTTAGTTCAGTTTCTTATTAAGGACTATTGAGCATCCAAACACATTAATATTTAGTCCAGCTTCATATTCAGCCCAATCTTCTGAATCTCGTCAATGTGATTCTTATTAAACAATCATATGAATTATTTTTTGAATGACTACCAGGTGTAAGATTCAAAATAAATAAATAAATAAATCTAGCGACAGACTCAAATCCATCGCTAATATTTTGAATGAAAATATTTCAAATTTCAATGACGGATTTTTTATTTTTACGACGGATCTTACCGTCGGTAATCTGCGACGGACCTTATCCATCGTGTAGATTAAACAACGGATTTTATGTCGGAAAAAAATGACCCATTAAACAGCGACGGACTAAGCGATGGATGAAATCCGTCGTTTATTTGGTTTTACGACGGATTTCGTCCTTTGGAAATTCGCGATTTTGGTGTAGCGATGATTTAGTTTATATTTTCTTGATATGAGTACTATGTTGGAAATCCCTTTAGCAATCGATTAAATATCATGGACGTAATGCATTTTCGTTAGCGGCCTTAGAGCGGCAAGTAAACCCATGTTCTCAGGTGAGTGCAACAGCTGGTGTGTGTAAATCATTCTATATACGTGACACATCAGTTTGGGGAACTTGATGTCGCTTAGTCGCTCCTTTTTCGGTTTTGGGAGTTGGATGTCGCTTACTCGCTCCAATCCAATTTTTCTTGGGGAACCAGATGTCGCTTAGTCGCTCATTTTTCAGTTTTTGGGGGTTAGTTGTCGCTTTAGTCACTCCAATCAGGGTTGCGAGATTTACCTAGTCGTGTAGTGTTCATCTTGGGACAACCGCGTAAAACCATGTTAAACGTGGGACACGCCGGCGAATATCCGTAGTATGGGATGCGGGTCGAGTCAGTTAACTTTAATCGTAATCCACATTGTGTCGATCGCTGAGAGTGATACACCACATATACTTTACTAGGCATGCATCTCATATAGATTGCTTGTGCATTGATACTTCTTATAGTGTGTAGTACTTGACATATAAGAATATTTATCTTGCTTTCATGAAACTCTTGAATTACTATTAATGTTAAAGGATAACCATCACTATGAGTAGGGCGTTGACCCTCTCCCAACTGTACAGTTGATGTAGGTGACGTACAAATTGATGACTTAGAGAACTACTTCCCTATAAATGATTATACAAAAGAATAGGAAGATAGATTTATGATTTAGTTTATACTTCTGCTGCGAACTCGATGAATGTAATAAGCTTACATTGAGAAGGCCTTTGATTATTCTTTTTTACTCTGATGAAATATAATTAATACAATTGATTTTATTTTCATGAATGTATCTATATGTAATCCAAACGAAAAAAAAAATATAACGCGATTTTCAAAGCATCCCAGTTTTACATTACTAACAACCGGTTTTCTCAAGCTCGAGTATAAACTCTGGCCTTGAAATCTCGGGCTGTTACACTAACACTAAGAGAAATCGTTGGGGAATGAGAAACCCACAATGGTAACCTTCCTTAAGCCTAATAGGCAGACCCATTACCTACTGGGGCAGCGTGCCCTTCATACTACCTCTAATCAAGTGGACCACGCTTAGAGAGAGCTATTTTACAATGCATAAACTGGATAATTGGGCTTTTCGTGGTTTATTGTGTATGTGGCTAGTGGGCCCAATATGATATCTAACATGAAAGATGTTAGCATGTTATCATTTATGTTTGAGATTCTCTATTGTTTCTAGCTGGTAGAATGTGTGGGGTCCACTTAGTTGTGGAACTAGATCCACAACATTAAAAGCGTTGTGGTTGGACATTTATGCCCTTGGGTTGGCTAATTGGTTCACCAAGTCGGACTCACACTTGACCTATACGATCCCATGCCTTGCATGTAGTTCAAGTCCAGGGTGGAAGTCACACTAGGTAGGACGCACCTAGTGATGGGTGAGATGATGATACATGTATGGTAACGTGATAATGATGATTATGAGTTGTTGGTTGAAACGATAGATATGATTTAATGGATAGTGAATTATGACATATGCATTGATGATGGATGAGTAATTATTTGTGTTACTTATAACATTTCTTATGTTAATCATGAAGTGAAAATGATCCTCATGATAGTGATGATGATATTATATATTTATATGCATGATGACAAACGTGTTAGTTGACCACCATGCTTGATATCCAAGTGATAATAATGCACGTATTGATTGTCGTAATGATATTGTGCACAAGATAACTATGTTTTACTTGATGCATGGATAATGATAAATAAATGATGTTGGTGGATGTAAGGATAACCATATGCATGATAGACAACTGTTCACACTCCAAGTATAAGGTTGCGATGTAGTAATAATCTCGATAAGACTGAGGTCGAATCCACGGGGACTGAACCTTGTACATAATTTGAAAGTAACTAGAACTAGAACTAGAACTAGGCGAAGATGAAATCTAAATCTAGAATAATTGAGGAAGTAATTGTGATTAAAGTGAGTAAAACTAATTAATGAAATTAAAGGTGAGAACTAGGGTTTTCAAGGATCCACTTGTAGAGATCAGGAATATCTACACTTGATTCATGAACTCAACTGGACTTCGAGTCCCATCTTCATCCAATTGAAAGATATATCACTAAAACTCAATCTGAACTTCCTTTAATCTAGTTTTTAAGGGATGAGAGGTATGAGAATTAAGAGTTAATTCCATCACAAAACCATGCCCTTGAAACAAAGTAAACAACAGAATTAAACCAATCCACAACCAATCTGAAAGATATATGAATATTAGGAAGGATTCCATCATCCAGACATGATCTAGGTAAAAAAATAAAAAAATAAAAATAAAAATTAAAAAAAAAAAAACATAAAAGGAAAAGGAAGAAAAAGACTAGAAGAAAGAGGGAGAAAACTCCCTAGTCGGCCATCTCTCTCTCCTCTTTTTTGCCCGTCTTGCCTCCACGGCTGCCCCACACATCCAAGCTTAGATGCTCCTCTCCTCCTCTTCTCTTCTCCTTTATAGGTGTTGCAGTCGGTGGCTAAAGTCGGTTCATGCAACAAGAGAACGTGCTAGCTCTTATGCACCGTGTACAACAGAAACCGAGGAGGTGCTCGCGTTTGGAGTGGCTTGCAGGGAAGGATTCATGCACTCCGCTCATTTTGCCTCCATAGGAAGGGTAAATACACCCTTTTCCACCTTTTGGACGGTCTGGATCATCGATCCGATCACCCCCTTGATTGCACAGCAGCCCACTACAGTCAGTTTTTACGGACGCACGTCCTTTGCGGACGTTCTTATGCTGCAAAGGTCGATGGGCTCTACAACAATGTTTTCGGACAAATCCATCCCGTTCATTAGATTCCTAACGCATTTAAGTCGAAAAAGAGTGGTTTTCGTAGAGTTTTAGTGTGGTCCATTGTATTAAACCAACTCACCGTTCAACCTGCGTTTGATGGTGAAAATCGCGTGATCGCATGCATGGGCTAAAAAGGAAAGCTTAGCGAGGGTTGTGGCCACCCTTCTGAGTGAATGAACGGTTCGGATCATCCATTTGGATGATGGATGGGCCCCACTACCCAAAAACGGATGGCATGCGTCAACAAACTATTGCGTCTTCGAGTTTTTAAGGAAACTATCGGTCAGCAGGTGCTGACCGAGCATGGATGTATCGGTGTGTTGCATGTGTGCAACGGCTATGCACACGCATGCCCCCAGGCGGGGTCCGCTGTGATGTTTAAGAGAAATCTGATCTATTCATCTTCTCCTCCATCTAATTTAAGGGGTTGAGACAAAGATCGAAGCATATCCATATATCAGGTGCGCCCCAAATTAGAGATTTATGGGCTAATATATCCATTGGGCCACTTCCACAAGGATCCAATGGCTGAAATTTGACGTGTACGGTTAATTTAGGGTCCTTAGGCTAGATATAAAGTTTCGAGCCGAACGGATGGTGGGAACCGTATGATCTTACATTTTGGACGATTTTCAGGCCCGTTTAACGTGAGCGACCTGATTTTCTCGAATCTCTGACATGTAAATTTTTTTATCTTGGTCCCCTGGAGTCCATCCCTTGCCTTGGTTATTTTGAGCATTAATTTCATGCATTTAGTACCCATTTTCAGTCCAGGCTCCTAAATTTATCTTGCAACACAAACACGATTAAAATAGGGCCTTATACGGTATCATGCTCATAAAATCAGGTAATAAATGAGGTCTAATATGCAATATTTGACCCTCAATAATAACTAATGCCTAGGGCATGTATAATGACAGTATTAGCCAATGGCCATGATATTGATGATGCATGTGAATCCCTGTATGCTATGTACTCAATGCACATGATTGCATGATACATGTTATGAGGATAAATTTGATGTTGAATGATGTTTATGATAATGATGATACATGTTAAAACTTATGTACCACCATAACCTATGCACCTTATGTATGTGTGTTATAGGAGCCCTAGTGGCCATTTGTTAAGTATTCACAAGAGGAATAGGGCCTTAGTGTACTATTCAAGACACTTAAATATATGGACCCTCACGTCGCATTGGCCATTCTTGTGTTTAGTCCGATTATTGCTTATATTTGATAGTCATGCTAGAAGGACACAATGAGAATATGCCTAGTATAACATCATAATACATGCCCATACGCATCATTTACATGCTTGTTATGAGGAGTGATTGATTATAACACGTGCCATTGGGCTGATTGTTTTTGGGACTCCCTGAAAGACGGAGTTACCCCACATGAGCGAGTGGTATGTGTAAGATTGCTGCATGACTGGATAGTGTGACTCATGCATCTCGCATTTGTATGACATGACTACTGTACGCCTTAGCGATATCAGGGCCGTAGCCTTCACAGGCATATCGTGGATGACAGGATTAAACACCGGAAATATTTTAGTTCTAGACATGAGGCGCCATAGATGTCCCTGGATGAAAGTTCCTAAACCTTTATGATACCGGGAGGTTGTCTAACGTCGAGACTAAGTAGATACATGAGCCCCCGTGTGGCGAATACCAGGAGGCCGCGTCTCCCACTATGTCGTGGTGGTTGGAAGAGGGTGGTACCTTACCTGCCCAGAGAGAAGGTGTCATGCTCCAAACCCGGAGATCGGATTCATAGGAATCCCGATCGCCGAATCCCGTGCTAACAACCTCTGTAGTACCCCATTCTCGGCTCCTAGCGTTCATACGCCAGATTTCAATCTTGGGATCCTACAAGGAAGATTTTTTATACATTTATCTCGTAATAAGCATAACCACAAGTATACCCGAATCATAAATGCAACATCATCATCATTACATATCCACTAACATAATCATTTGAATACAATGCTGAAAGGGAAATACATATATCGAAAATCAAAGCTACAGAGGTCCGCTGCATGCTCCAAGCTCAACGCTACTGCAACCTAACGCTACCTGCACGCATCTATCGTGCATAAGCTTATAGAAAGCTTAGAGGGTGGTGTAGGTGTGTGCATAAGATACATGTCAAGTATTCAAAACAATACCATAATCATACAAGATCGGAAATAAGCGAAAATACTGACAAGATCATGAATCATACGATATTAGAGTAAGCAGAAATATTAACAAGATCATGAATCATACGATATTAGAGTAAGCAGAAATATTAACAAAATTATGAATCATACGATATCAGAGTAATGCGAAAACATACTGATAGGCTCATAAATACCATTAGCCTTGTCCAGGCTATGCAATGTATAAATATAATAAAAGCAATATCATATACTGATGAAGCAATGCAGATCAGCTATGCAATGCAGAGACAGCAAGCCAAATATCAGATGCCGATGATGCAATGCAATATGCAAATCCTAATGAGTCCACGAATACCATCAGTTGTATTTAGACCGTATAAATGTAGAAACATAACAAGCCAAAATGTTATATGCTGTGGATGTAATGCGATATGCGATGCAAATGTAATGACCCTGCTAGAGTGTGAAGTCAGGATGATAGTACGTAGTATCGCAGGCTATGGGGTCTATCATAAGGGACTTCTATCCAAACCAGTCTCATACCTAAATTTGGATAGTCAGACTCATTGTGGTAAACTCCTAATCTCAGGTTACTCGCACGCCCCAACTGAAATCCTGGCCATTATGAAGGTACGCGTAACAAATAGTTGCCCACCACCGGCCCGAGTGGATAGTGAATGAATGAATGAATGAGTATGCAACTCCTACTTAATAAGTCCACATATCAGTACAGTTCCTCTCTGGAATCATCACCGGGGTTTAGTACACTCCAAATGGTACTGCCTTTCTCCCAGCAGCACAGTCCAAGTAAGCGTAAAAAACCTCACTATCCGTCTGGCCAATAGTTTGTCAATACCTATCCGGCACGTCAATAATGGACCCATTTAAGAGTTGGTCAAACTCAGCTTAGTTATGCCCCCTACCCTCAGGCGGGTAAGGCCACACCCTCTCTCAACCGACTATGACACAGTAGGAGACGCAACCTCCTAGTATTCGGCACTCGGGCGCTCATATATCTACTCGGTCTCGACGTTGGGGCATCCTCTGGTACTAAGAGAGTTTAGAGATTTTCACCCAGGGTCATCTATAGCAGCCCGATGCTAAAACAAATTTTCGGTGCCCCGTCTAGCCATCCATAATATGCCTGTGGAGTCTACGGCCCTGATGTCGCTAGGGCGTACAGTAATCATAATGCAATATGCATGAGTCATACAATTTAGTCATGCATCAATCCTGCGCATACCATGCGCTTATGTGAGATAACCTTCGCTTATCAGGGAGTCTTATAACAACATGCTCAATGATATATGCAATGATCAACCACATCTCATAACGAACATGCACATGATGCGTATGGGTATGTATCGTGATGCTATGCTGTCACATACTCATAATCGGTATCAATAACTGGCATCGACAATCGGCCTCGATAATGTGGACATTTAACCAACACTGCTCCCAAGGAGTGGCCCTTATAGGGCATAACATACAGTGGGCCCACGGCCTCATACAAGGGTTTAATATACATCACAATGGGCCGAATATACGGCTTAATATACACATCATGGGCCACGACCCATGGTCCTCAAATACATTATAATGGGCTACGACCCCTGGGCCTCAATATATATCAAGTGGACCGCATTAATGGGTCTCATATACATCAAATAGGCCACGTACCTGGGCCTCGAATACATCAAGTGGGCCACACATAATGGGCCTAATATATATCACAATGGGCTACGAATACGTCACAATGGGCCTTGCACCTGGGCCTTAAATATATCATATGAGCCTCATTACACGGGCCTCAATACTAGGCCTCATATATCGAGTGGGCCTCATTACATGGGCTTAACAATATAAATGGGCAGGCCCTGCTCTTGGGCTAAAATACATCATGATGGGTCGCACCAATGGGCTTCATGTATATCAAACTGGCCACACCAATGGGCCTCATCTATATCAAATCGGGCCGCGCCAATGGACCTTATGTATATCAAGGTGGGCCGCGCCAATGGGCCTCATGTATATCAAGGTGGGCCCCTCGTGTATAGCATGGACGGTATGGATATAAAACATATACATTAAAGGTGACCCACAGAGCTTGCTGTGGTCACAAACAACAGCAGTATAAGAGGGTGGTCCCCACCGTCCATACCCCATATGGACAGTGGATGATGTGGATCATCAATGTGGGGTCCACGTCCAGGTGGTCTAAACGGCGTGGATATACAACACATACATCACATGTGGGCTCCACAAATAGACGATGTTGATAAGGTACATGCATCATAGTGCATCCTACTGTCCAGAATATGGACGGTGGAGATAAAAACACATATATCATGGTGAGTTATCCACCGTAGATGGCTAGATAAAACACATATACGAACAAGGTGAGCCCCACCCCTCACACGTGCAACACGTGTGGGGTGGGCCCACAACTGCCTAAACAAATAGACAGCGGGGATACAAATACATTAGTTATGGGTTCCACCGTCCAGCAACTTCTGGACGGTGCAAGATAAAGCTCATACATCAAGGTGGTCACACACGTCCCGTCCAGATGGACGGTGTGGGATGAAACATACATCAAGGTGCCCCTCACGACACCATCCAGATGGACGGTGCAGATAACACATTGCATCATGGTGGCCTGCACATCACCGTCGAGATGGACGGTGCTGATCAAACCCATACCACGTGATCAGACGCACAGAACTTACTGCGCTGATACAGCAGCTGTCGCATGTGGGGTCCACAGAGATGGACGGCCTCGAGTAAAACACATGCATCTGGGTGGTGCCTGCAAAGGCTTAAACCGTGGACGTCATCATCTCCACTAGTTCTTGCTGTGTGGTCCACGTAAGGCCATAAAATGATCTTGAGAGATAGATGGACGGTGTAAATATGATACATACCTTATTATAGAGGCCCACAGACCCTGCTGACGTCCATCCCAGCAGGTGGGATTTGCACCGTCCAGATATCTGGACGGTGCAGATTTAAATATAAATCGTGGTGGGTCCACGTATGGACGTACGGCTGTCCACGACAATCATATAAAATCTAATATATATATATATATATATATATATAATATTTTAATTTTATATATAAACATTAATATATATATATATATATATATAATATATAATAATATATATTATATAACCACTTAGCATCCAGCGTCCAGCAATGGACGACTGGATGTATTCGGTGGAGAGATCACGAGGCTGTGGCCCGCCACCTGATATAATATTATATATTAAGTAATATTATATTATATATAAATATATATAATATAACATAATATAATATAATATAATATAATATAATATAATATATTATAATATTATAAAAAAATCAAAGAGTTTCCAGCGTCTGGGCTGATGGTGTGGATTTAAACCACGTGCTGGTGGGTCCCACCGTCCATATTACTGGACGGTGAGGTTGTAACAACAATGCATCAAGGTGGGTCCCACCCCCACCCGTGTCATATGTGTGGGGTGGGCCCCATGGCCTGTCGAAAATAGGTAGATGACATGGATGTACAGATATCACGGTAGGTTCCCTAGCAAGAGATCTCTGGACGGTGAGGTTATACAAATATTTTCACCAAGGTGGGTCCCACCACCTGCATGTGTGACACGTGCAGGGTTAGCCACTCATGGATGGATGGTGAGATCTGACACATAAATCATGGTCCCACGGCTGCTGGACAGTTGTCCAGCAGCGTCTACCAGATGGACGGTGTAGGGCAACATATACATTAAGGTGGTTTCCCATACGGACAGCAAAACGGATGGGTTATGGCATGTCGGTCCCGCATCTAGCAAGATCAGCACCGTCCGGACATGGTGCAGAGGAATCAGCATCGTCCATCATGGTGGACCATCACATGAGAGAGAGAGAGAGAGAGAAAGATTGACGGGATAGAGGGAGGGACCCCGCCATTATGGGGCCTCCCTATACGATGCATACATCAAGTGGGTCCCAAATCTTGTGGACCCTACATCAAAATCAAAAGAAGTGAACACCCACCTTAGGATCTTTTTCTTCATTCTTCCACCAATGCGTTGTAGAGCTTCAATAAAACAAGATTCAATGGTTGAGATCGATTTTAGAGGTTGGGATTGGGTGATAGGAAGGTGGGCCACACATGGCTTCTCCATGGAAGCCATGGACGATTCTTCTCTTGGGTTTGCTTGGAGAATGAGAGAGAGAATGAGAGAGAAAGAGATGATGGGTGAGGAGTGATGGGAGAGAGGGATGGTGAGTGATGGGTAGGTATGCTTGGTTGTAAGAGAGTGTTGACTTTAGGGGAGGGGTGGTTGTACTTGGGGATGGGGTGTGAGGTGATGGGAGTACTTTGATTGATTGATGGATTGATGTGACATTTCGTAGAGATTCTCTCGGAATTGCAACGTGCGGTATTTTTCTCGAACTGGACGCGGGCCCACGTCTCTTGGCCCGGGTATCGCCTCGGCGCGCGAGACGCGGCGTTGGAACTGCAGCGACGGCGCGGTTGCTAAGGTACAAGTCTCGGGTCGAGCAGACTCTTAAATACGGGATACGGTTCAAGATCGTGTCAAATGTCGATAACAGATCGCAGGACGCCGGAATTCGACCGGAAAGACCGGGGAAGCCTACAAAATGGTATAGTATAGGATACGGGTTTTACAGAAGGGGATATAGCTAGGTTGACTTTGACCAACTAAAGGAATGGGTCCGCTATCGACGTGTCAGAGAGGTATTGGCAAACTATTATTCAGGCGGATAGTGAGGTCTCTTATACTCACATTGGACTACGCGCCTGGGGGAGGGGTAGTCAATGTGTAGTGTACTAGACCCCTGTGATTATCCAGAGAGGAACTGTACTGATATGTGAATTTTGATGAGGACTAGCATTCTTGCATATGAATTGACCACGTAGGCCTTGCACCGCATAGTCTTGCTATGGCTAACAGCATTGTACTAGACCCCGATGATATCACAGAGATATATGGTACTGATGTTGTGACGCCCTATCACTATTGCACACGTGGGCGGACGCTGATGTGGGCGGGGCCTAAGGGCCTATGCAAGGTACCAGTGGTTGGCAGGCTACTGTGCTGGTTGGCTTCTGTACATATAGTGGGGCGAAACCTTGTCCCACATCGGAAGTGTTGTAGTGGTTATATGTGGACTTACTGAGTAAGAATTGCATACTCAGCATCTGACTCATTCATTCATTTATTCACTATCCAGTCGGACTGGTCATAAGCAACTAAATCATTATGTGAACTTTCACTATGGTTATGATTTCGGTTGAGTACGCAACCAACCTGAGATTAGGAGTTTACCACATGGAGTCTAGCTATCCAAATTTAGGTATGGGCCTAGTTTGGATAAAAGTCCCTTGCGATGGACACCACAGCTTGCAATACCACGTACTATCATCCGGACTCCACACGCCAACTTTTCCATTGACCTTCCATCGTGTGCCATATAATAGAAAATGGAATTTGATTATCTTGTTCATGATGATTGACTATTTTAATAATTCATTGTTGCTTGCTGAGTGACATGCTTATTATTGATGTCATGTTCATGATAACCTGTATAGTTATATGACATGCTTGATTGATAACCTACTCACATATGATAACATGCCTATGGTTGTTTTGGATGTCTTTACGAGAGCACCCTGATAAGATGTGTTTTACTCCCGGCACCGAGTAAACTCACGAGCTGTGGTTTGCTAATACATATGACTTACACTTTTTCAGGATGCATACAAGAGTTGTTGGAGTTTGCTATTGTTTCCTTCATTACTGTTGAGCTGGTGTTATGTGTGACATGTCAAACAGGTTCATCTCTTTGATATGCATTGATGTCATGTACAAAATGTGCAACTGCCTAAATAGATTAACCGTTCAAAAAAATTCACATTGAAAATCCTCCTTGTAAGACCCCAGGATCAGAATTTGGCATATGGGTGTTAGGAGCTGAGAATGGGATACTACAGAGGCTGTCAGCGCCGGATTCGGTGATCGGGAATTTTGTAAGCCCAATTTCTGAATTTGGGGCATGACATCGCCTACTCCTGATAATAGCTAATTTTACTTTCTCTGGTACTTTTTGTATTGGTGATCAGTGTATCGTTAATGTAATCCACCACAAATCCGTTGGGTGTGAAGTAGACAACCACATTAGTCGGGAGAAATGCCACTGCTATTGTATAAGGACGGAATACCTGATATTCAAAACAAAATATTAGTTACTTTAATTAAATAAAATTGTACTTTATTTTAGAGATAAAGGGGAGGATGTTCCCATTGAGAGTCGTCATTTTGACGTCTGTACAACACCAAATAGTGATGAAAATCCTCAAAATAGTTTCTAATTTATCATTAAATAATAAGAATATTCCCTAGCAGAGTCGCCATTTTGTTTTGGGGAGAAACGAATGTGTTTTGATAGGGGAGATCCTAACAAATGATAACAAAGAAAGAATAAAAAGACAATCATCACAAAGTATTTTATTCATTCTGAGTTTCGATTACATCCTCATATTTCCCTTGATTCCAAAATAGATTACAATGAATTAGTACAACGACGCTAAAAGAAATAATCCAATGGCAATTTCAGCATATTTAGCATCTATCAAAGTAACAGAGAGGTCATGCAGGCATGACTCTTGTTATATATCAATATACATATAATATATTCACATAGAGATAAGTCATAAACGAATCTTGTTAAGACATGCAATAAGGCCACTAAAATTTCCATTAATATGATCATTGAAGAGCATCAGCGTGGAGAGGAGTCCATTGTGCGGGTGACCTGGTTGTGTGGTAGGTCTGTTTGCGTGGATGGACCTAGTCCCTATCTTCTATCTCTCTCTTTCTTCTTTATCTCTCATTCTCCTTACTCCAAGACTGTTGAGGAGGTGTCGCACGAGTGGGCTGGTTGCGCAGGTCAACTAGTTGCGCGGGTGGACTGGTCCCCTATTTTCTCTCCATTCTCTCTACTCCAAACTTTTCTGATCCTCCCAAAATGAGGAAGAGAGAGGAGTATTTATAGGCACCCATGCTTCCACGCAATAGAACAAGACATGGATTGACTGGTGCGCACAACGGAGTGAGTGTGCAATGGTTTTGGGCGTGCAACAAGGTGAAGTTAGGCAGGGGTAGCTAGTGACAAATCAAGGAACTTAGGGAGAGAGAGGTTGCGCGCAACAAGTATTTCAGGGAGAGAGAGTGTGCGCAACAAGTATGGCAATTTGGGAAGATGAATGTGCAATGGGGATTTCCGACCAGGGAGATGAATGTGCAATGAGACTTCCAAGCTGGGAGATTTGAAGTATTTTTTGTGCCCCAACACTTAAATAAATTAAGATTTCGGTTTATTTTAAGATTTTCAGTTTAAATTAGAATTATTGTAAAACTATGAGAATTTCAATGTTTTGGATATACTTTTTTAGATTTCATACATCATATTGCATATTTTCTCGACACATGAAGCATTGGTCATGTGTGGACCAGTTATGATGATTAGAATTTTCTTTTAAACTTTTGGTTGATGATTTATGTATGTCACATGTATTATAGATTCGACCAGAAAAGAATGATTGTGGGATATTTTGAAAATATTTTATTAATGTATTATTAGAATTATGTATCATTAGGATTGTATTTGGAACACTGGAAAACAGGTGAAACAATCAGTTCTCATGGATTGAAAATGCTTAAAGCGTAAATAGGTGGGACAATCTAGACCATTGAGTTGAAAGTCCTTAAATGCCAATTGGTACCTCTTAGGCCCGATGGACGAGCATATTTGGATTGCCAAAGACCATTGTAAGGCTAGGGATAGTACTAGTTTGACAAACCAAAGTTAGGTGGGTGAGCATGTCAACATTACAAAAGACTACTACAAAATCGAGTGTTGTATTTGGCGAGAGTGTTGGCCAACTGGTGTAAACTGGGCCCCATTGTTCAAAAAGTTGAACCATATTGATTATTATGGCTTATTGTATATCATGTTTCATTCATGCTTTACTTTATATGCATTCGCATTAACATCTAATTTATTTGGTCTTTATCTTCTGGAATTGCATAAAGTTTTATCTTACTTTAAATGAATACTCTTTATCTGGATTAGCCATGTTTTAAATTTTGTGATGAAATCTACTCATTAGGCTTTGTAACTTATCCTTTTAAGATTTCAAAATTTAAGAACACGATCTCAAGGCGATGCTTAAAGAGAATGCTGTATTTTTAGTTTCTTTTAAGTTTTCTAAATTCGTAGTAACAAACCTTAAATAAAAGCTTCAATTATGGTGGTAATTGGATATGCTAATACATAAACATGGTGATAAATTTAATAGTTGAGATGCAAATGTTTTATTTTTATTTAATTGTTGCTTTTTTGTTTAGTTTTGAGATGGTTAATGGAAATCATGTGATGATGTATGTGTGAATTATGGAATATAAACGTGTAATATATAAATCATGCCTTCGAGTATGAGATAAGGATTGGATATGTAAGGCTTGTATCCTAGATTGTACCGTTCCTTAGACTCTCGTGATCCTCTCTATCGAATTTCGGCACCCCGCGACCTGTAATCGGCATTTGCGCGCAACCCTGAGTCGCATCTTGTATATCTAAGTTGACTTGACCCAAGACTTGTACCCTAGCGACCGTGTCGTCGCCACGGTTCCAACGCCGTGTCTCCCGCATCGATGTGATAACTAGGCCAGAAGTCGTGAGCCTGTGTTTGTTTCAAGAAAAACGCAGTGTGTTGCGAATCCCAAGAGAATCTCTATAACCCATCAAATCAATCAAATCAAGTATCACTCATCACTCACCCATACCTCTCTCTTCACCAAGTCAAAGCAACCCATGCTTAGCCCATTCCTCTCATCCCAAAAGTCAATGAGACTAATGCTTCCCATGTCATACACACCACTCCTCTCTCTCTCATTTCTCACTCCATCCCAAGCAATCCAAGAGAGAGGAACGTCCCAACATTTCAAGGGAGAAGGAGAAGCTAGGTGTGGCCCACTTCCTACCCCCCTCAATCCTCACCGTCCAACCCTTCAATTCTCATCATCCTCCATTAAAGAGGAAGCTTAGGAGCTCGGGAGATCAAGGAGCCAAGAAGAGTGAAATCGGTAGGTGTTTTGTAGGCTTAGATTTGTGTTTTGATGATGGACCAAGTGGGGCCTACCAATTGATAGTATGGATCCCATTTGAGACCCATCTTGATGTATGTATTGTAATCTTAGGAGGGCTCATAGTGGCGGAGCCCTCCACATGATTTTTCTCTCTTCTTTTGTATTTGAGGGCCCACCTTGATGTATGATTTATGCCGTCCAACTAAGTGGACCAAACTGGGCCCACGTTGCAGCCACCTCATTGCTCGTTTGGGCAACCCCTATTTTGAAAGGAAACATAAACATCTGCTTGGTCCAACACGTGTGGCCCACCCATGTGGGACCACCGTGATCTTTGTGATTTATTCACACCGTTGATGTATGTATTTGACATCCAAGTCGTCCGGGGCTTGGATGTTGTACTATATATATATAAATGTGTGTGTTTGTGTGGTGGACCTCACATGGGACCCACCTACCGTATGAGCAGATTGGCTGGTGCATCTCACATCAGCTACATAGCTGCTGTAACTGACGTCACCAAGCTGTGTGGGCCTGATCGTATGACATGTGTTATATCTAAGTTGTCCATTTGATGGCTAGGCCAGTAGCCATTGCTGTCGTTGACGTCAGCAGTTCTGGGGCCTCATCATGGTGTATGTGTCTTATCTACACCGTTCATCTGTGGGACCCACCCACTGATGTATGTGTTGCTCCCACACCGTCCAGCAAAGGACGGTGCTGGGGCACCAAGATGTATGGATTTTATCACGCTGTCCATCCATTTTTCCTGGCAGCAGTGGGGTCCACCCTGATGTATGTACTTTATATACACACCATCAGCGTGGACTGTGTGACCCACTTGATATATGGGTTTTACCCTCACCGTCCAGGGGACTGTGGGACTTCCCCTAGCTCATGTGGGCCACTGGATGTGGGACCAACATGATTTATGTATTTGATCTACACCGTCCAGACGGTGGGGGCCTCACGTGATGTACGTGTAGCACCCACACCGTCCAGCTGTGGGGCCTACTTCGAGGAATGTGTTGTAGAGATCATTTTGTGGCTTTACAAAGAGAATGAGATAGATATAAAATTCGAGTGAGACCTACCGTTATATATTTCATCCACGCTGTCTAGTAGCCATGGGTCCCAACGTGATGTATATGTTGTAACCCGCACCGTCTAGCCATGGATAGTGGGACTCACATGATGAATGTGTTTCATGCCCGTGCCATCCGTCCGTGTTATTGGACGCATGACTCACCTGCTGTACACGCAGAGCCCACCTACTGTATGTGTGGGGCCCATTATGGCCGTATGAGAGGCCTATTATTACCGTATGTGAGGCCCATTGTGGCTGTATGTGTGAGGCCCACTTTATGTACATGAAGCTCATGAGATGTAGCCCACTTGATGTATATGAGGCCCATTGTTGCAGCCCATCTTGATGTACATGAGGCCCATTATTGTGGCCTATGTGATGCGACCCACTTGATGTATAAGAGGTCCATTGTTGTGGCCCATTGAGATGTATATGAGGCCCTGAGATGTGGCCCATTGTGATGTATATGCGGCCCATATTTGAGGTTCATAGTGATGTGTATTAGGCTCATGTGATGCGGCCCACGTGATGTATATCAGGTCCATGTGATGTGGGCCATTATGATGTGTATTAGGTCATGAGATGCGGCCCATTGCGATGTGTAAGGCCCATGTAATATGGCCCATTGTGATGTATATTGGGCTCTTATGTGAGGCGCATTATGTAGCATGTGAGGCCCTTATGTGAGGCCATGGGCCCCACTATATGTTTGGCCCTATGAGGGCCACTCCATGGGAGCAATGTTTGTTGAATGTCCACATTGATGGGCAGTGATGGCTAAATGTCCACATTATGACCTTCTTTAGACCTCGTTAGGCCCATTCTTGATATGAGTAGGCTGTCTAGGCCCATCCTTGATATGAGGAGAGTACATCATCATCATATAACATGCTTAGTATTGCTCCACGATCCATGCCCATGCGCATCATATGTATGCTTGAAATGAGGAATGATTTATCATAACATATGCCATTGGGCGGATTATTATGAGACTCTCTGAGAGATAAAGTTACCTCACATGAGCGCGCCGTACACGCGAGTTTGATATATGACTGGATCGTATGACTCATGCATCTCGCATTTTGAGATATGACTATTGTACGCCTTAGCGATATCAGGGCCATAGCCTCCACAGGCATATCATGGATGGCCAGATGGGACACCAGAAATCATTTTCTACATGGGGTGCTATAGATGTCCCTGTGTGAAAGTCCTTACACCTCCATGGCCAGGAGACGCTCTAACATTTATACCAAGTGGATACAGGAGTGCCAAATACCAGTAGGCCGCGTCTCCCACTATGTTGTGGTCGATTAGAAGAGGGTGTGGCGTTACCCACCCAAGGATAAGGGGCATAGCTAGGCTGAGTTTGACTAGCTCGTAAATGGCCCGCTATCGACGTGTCGGGTAGATATTGGCTGAATACTGGCCAGGCAGATAGTGAGGTCTCTTACTCTTGCGTGGTTGCGCATTCAGTGGGCGGCGATCTATGTAGATTGTACTGGACCCCGGTGATGATCTCAAAGATGTACAGTACTGATATGTGGACTTATTGAGCAGGAGTTACATACTCAGCATTTTACTCATTCATTCATTATCCCCTCGGGCTGGTGGTGTGCAACAATTGTTGTGTACCTTCACAATGGCTAGGATTTCAGTTGGCGCGTGTGACTAACTTGAGATCAAGAGTTTACCACATTGAGTCTAGCTATCCAAATTTAGGTATGGGACTGGTTTGGATAGAAGTGCCTTATGATGGACCCCATAACTTGCAATATTTTGAACTATCATCCTGACTTGACACTCCTGCTTGGTCATTTCATTCTCGCCTCATATTGCATTACACCCACGCCATATGGTATTTTGGGTTGTTATCTTTCTGCATTTATATGGCCTAGATACAATTGACGGTATTCATGGACTCATCAGGATTTGCATATTGCATTGCATCCTCAATATATGATATTTGGCTTACTGTGTCTCCGTATTGCATAGCTGATCTACATTGCTTCCTCAGTATATGATATTGGCTTATTATGTTTTTACATCGCATAGCTTGGATAAGGTTGATGGTATTTCTGGACTTACTAGTATGTTTCCGCATTGCTCTAATATTACATATTTGACACTTACCTTGCGCATACACTTACACCACCCTCTAAGCTGTAAGGCCCACTCCCACAGCACATGATATTGTTCGCTTTGCCGCTCATGTCTGTTAAGGGAGAAACCCAACATATAACCACCACAACTCTAGACAACTCTTCCGATGTGGGACAAGTTACGCTACAGTCAACTGCAACAGTAGCTCGCCCAACACAGTAGCCTGCTAGCCACACCTGGGGGCCCGCCCACATGTGTGCCCACCCACATAAAGCAGTGATCGGGGTGTCACATTATCCCTCACCGAGGGCAGAGTCGTCTTCGGCTCTGATACCATTTGTAAGGCCCACCCCCATAGCACATGATATTATTCGCTTTGCCGAAGCTCACGGCTTTAAAACGTGTCATGTCTGTTAAGGGAGAAACCTAACATATAACCACCACAACTCCAGACAACTCTTCTGATGTGAGACAAGTTACGCTACAGTCAACTGCAACAGTAGCTCGCCCAACACAGTAACCTGCTAGCCACACAGTAGCCTGCTAGCCACACCTGGGGGCCCGCCCACATGTGTACTCGCCCACGTGTGACCGCCCACATGAAGCAGTGACCGGAGCGTCACATAAGCTTTCTATAAGCTTATGCACGATAGATGTGTGCAGGTGAAAGTGCCCCTGGTTTGTCAATTAGCGTGAGTGTTGAGTTAGCTAGACTGTAGAGCCTCATAGGAATATCAATTCAAAGCGTCTACCTCAATCGAATGTGTGCAAGCTCACCACAGGTAAATCTAAGCCTCACATCCCATGTCCTAAAACACCAGGTAAATAAAATCCTTAAAATAAGTTAGAATATCATAGGATTTTTGAGTTAGAAAACTTTTTCAAAATTCAGAAAATCTTTAAGTTTTCTTGCTCTGTCGATTTTATTGATACACTGTTCGATATTATCGACCTGCGCTGTCGATGTCCTCAATACCTAAACGATATCATCGATATGAGGACAAAATACGTCCAGCAACCATATACTCATCCGGATGGAATTATCGATGCATCAATATACTATCGATATCATCGTTAGTTAAATCTCAAGTCCATCGAAGGTGACTCGATAATATCGACAAGCAAATCTCTGGTGCCCCTGTTTTTTCTTAAAAATATCATATGAGCATCGATATATCGAAGCCCTCCTTGATACCATCGGAATTTAAATCTCGATAACATTTGAAGGCTCTCGATGATACCGGTCATGGGCGCAAAGATTTTCAGCAAAATATTTCAGGATTGTTTATCTATGATCGAGGGTCACTCAATAGAATCAATATTCAAATATCAATGATATCGTTACGGTTTTAATTGTATCGAATAAGGACATAAACTATCCGGCAAGTTTAATGTGAAATCCGTTGGATTTATCGATGATCGACACGGGTATCGATATCATCGACATTCAAATTCTGATGATCTTGAAGGTCCCTCGATCATTCTTGTAAACCTGAAATATTTCAAGTCAAGTCTCCCTCATTTTCAAATGTCGATGAATCGACACTAGTATCGATAATATCGGAGTTCGAAATTCGATAACATTGACACTTGTTTTGATTCCATCGACCAGCTGGCGAAAGGTTTCAAAAGCGTATGACATTTGAGTTTGTGTCATCGATCGGACCATCGATGCTACTGAGAGTATACGCTCGATGATATCGAACCTGCTCGATGATATCGAACTCTGTCATAAATGTGACCATTTTATATCTGTTGGAACCTTTTGCCTATATAAAGAGGACTTGCTATTGTTGCTGGTAGAGAAAGAAGAGAGTGCTTTTGAGTGTTTACCTTAGATCATATACCCAAAGCCCTTTCTCTCAGGGAAGTTCATCCTCCAATCCACCCTCATCAATGATATTCAATAGAGTGGATTGAGGAATGAACTTTCGCATTCAGGGATCCTTCAGCTACTAACTTATTGGCAAATCATTAAGCTAAGATGCCTTGAATGCATAATCGGAATCACTCTATCTTCTTTATAGGAAAATATTTTAAAGAGTAGGATTCCGTCTTAACCTTGACCCAACTTGAAGCCTCGTATTGGTACATCATCTGTGTTGCGGATCAAGGAAGCCGAAGATTCTTCATCAACAAGGAAGAGATCTTCATCAACATGCTGAATGGGACTCATCCACTTATTTGTAAGTTATTAAGAGTCCAGAGGACACTTGTGATCATTCCTTTTTAGGATTGGGTCTTAGGTGTTTCTCACCCTTGCAAGCCCTCGTAGGAGGCCTCCGGCGGGAGTGTACGTGGTAGGTGCGTTGTGTTGACCCTTGCTCTGTGGAGAGCATAAACAGAGGTTCCTTGTGTGGATCCTTGGCCAGTGTGCCTAAAAGCCGGTGCTATATGTTGACCCTTGCTCAGGGAGTATAAACAGAGGTTCTTTGTGTGGATCCTTGGCTAGTGTACCTAAAACCGGGTGCTATGTGTTGACCATTACTCAGGGAGCATAAACAGTCAGCCTAGGTGTAGGTTGTAAAGGTTGAAGGTGAACCTGATTTAAAACCTTAGGTTTAAGGTGAACCGATGTGAAACCTCCTTAGTGAAATCCGGTACACTCAAGGGTTGAGTGCGGTTACCGAGGGTGGAGTAGACAAGTAGTCGAACTACTATAAAAATGACTGTGTTTGAGATTGTTATTATTTGGTTTGTGTGATTCGCTTTAATGTTTTTATATCTAAATATCTGAGATCACATCTTACACACATACACAGTCATATCCATCATAAAATTAGTTTGCATATTGTTTACTTCTTAAATAGTTTGTGATTGGATCCTCTACCAGGCTTGGAAGCCAGTAGAGTTACTTTTGAGGAATCCTAATATGTGCTTGTTGTTAGGATTAGAGTAATAAGATTTTAAATAAACTATAAAAACTTTAAAAAGTCCTATTTACCCCCCTATAGGACATATTGACATATTCCTACTTTAACTAAAGCGGTCTTCACTGAAATTTCATATGGGCGTTGGAAGCCAAGAATGGGGTACTACGGAGGTTGTCGGCACCGGATTCGGCAATCAGAAATTTTGTGAGCCCGGTTTCCGAGTTTGGGGCATGACAGGATATACCCAGGTGTCAGATTTTGGGGCGTAATAGTTTGTAATGCACTTCTTTTCTAAATCAATAAAAGTCTCTTGCCTTGAGATTTTGGATTCATATCCTTACAATAGAGTTAATAATAAAACTAATATAATCAAACCCTATCGAATAAATAAGCATTTGTTATTAACATTGACTTTACAATTTGTCAAAATCTACGAATTTCTATTTAAATGCTCTGAGATAGGTAGTTTAATATTATCTTATTATTTTAAGAAACTTGTCATTTTTTACTACTGTATTAGGTGCATTAAATTTTATTTTATTTTTTCTACTTTTAGCTGTTTTTGCTCATTTTATTAGATATGTAATTTATATTTTTAACTTGCTATTTAGATATTAGTCCAATATTCAATTATCCACCTATCCAATTTATAACTACTTTAGATAATATTCTTATTTGATTTACATTGGACTTCTTTAGATAATATTCAAATCGGTATCTTTATTGGATATCCAAGTTGTATATCAAATAACTACCTCGCCATATCCGACTCATGAGTTCGGATCTTCTGCTTGTCACAAATAGAAATTTTTTGTTTATTGCAATTTAGTTAGGCCATATCATCATAGCCTGCATGAAATGCAACAGTACTAATAATGTCAATGAGGACGTGGACCAATCACAATGTAGGAAACAGAAAGTCACTGTTTGTGGCAAGCAGAGGATCCAGATTCCTGGCTCATATGCAACCCAACTTTTGAAGTATTCTCCATGCACAATGGGTCCATGAGTTGAGCCACCCTATGCCACATTTATATAGGTATGATGTGGCATTAAGATCTAAAATGTTTGATGTGAGAGAGAAGAATGGGACATGTTAGATGATCTTAGGGATATTTTGGTCATGTAAATATCCTACGTGTTCTCTATTCTCTCTAATAATAAATAATAGTATTAGTCATTTTAAATGATCTTAAAGATATTTTGGTCATAAATGTCATACCTATTTTTTGTTCTCTAATAATAAAAAATTGAAATATGGTGTGAGGCGTGCTTTCCATGACAAAGCTCTAATACCCTACTTTAATACGGAAACTCGCTTTTCTTCATGCATGCTTGTATCTCACTCGCTAGTTTCCAATGCCATATAAAATTATTATTGTTACATTCTACCTTCCTTTATAGGCATTCTGATTAGTCAACTTAGATGACATGGGCCAATCCCTTAATGGCACGTATCAATATCCCAAGTAATGCAACGCAAAATATAGACCCCAAGCTTCCTCAAAAAGAATACCAAATCTCATGGCTAAAAAGTTATGACAAAGAACTTGCGCAGGGTACTTCATGTGCATGACTTAAATACTGTGAGGGGAGTTATTTGATACTCTAGATATGGTGCTTGATACGCAGGCACTTAGAAATGGTACACGTGGCATAGGTTAACTCAAATTAAACCAAATTGTGGAAACCGTTACGATTTGAAAGTCTGACTTTTGAACAATCCTTGTTTGTAGAAATAAAAGACCATTATATATTTTTTCATTATTAACCGTCCAATGAATGTGCACCAATCTGACAGTTGGATCACTAAATAAGCTCGATTTTAGGTTATGATGCATCTACACAAGTACAAATAATTTGGATGGTTTAATTTCAATTAATTGTATAAAAATTATAAGTACTTTTAAGTGCGTGCGTAGCATCCATCGCAGTCTACGATAGTATCAAGGTTTTCCTCGCACTAGGCGTGTCAATGGGCTGGGCTGGGGTTGGGCTTGGAAAATCAGAATTTTGAATAAAGCTGACACAATGGCTTGCCCAAAACAGTTAAAAAGCTAGGCTGAAACCTACCCACGACCGGCCTGATGATAGCCCTAACTATGGGACGATGATCATGAAAAGTAAAACATTGAACTCTCGAAGTCACTATTCATCAATACTCGTGCATATAGCCAACGTAGACGTGGCTTATATGGACCTTAATCTAAACCGTTGAAAATTGTGGGCTCCAATGTAAATAGGCTAGAATGCAAAAATTACTATGAAGATTGTTGTACCTATTTTTGACTGATCATGAAAGAGTTAATTAGGAAATGACACATGTCATTGCACAAAAAGTATAGAACACGCGTAAGGATATTTTGAGCATTGTTGCGAAAACAACAATGGATGCTGGTTAGATAATAAATGTCATCCGAAGAACGAGTAGTGAAAGACGGAACGTGGTCGAAAAAAGCCGTGATGAAGCGGTTACCAAGATAGGTGTCAAGGAAAATTTTGGAAGGCCGAGGTGGTGCTAAAGTGGTTGCGGTAACCGATTAAGCATGTAAATAAGTATCCAAATGGTTTTCTTAGAGAAGTCTATAAATAACAAAGAGATTCCACAAAGTAAAGTGTCTTATACCAACCCAATCAAGCAAATTAAATCTCTCAATTATCTTTTATGCTCTTTAGCACAATCTGCCTTTTACATTCCTTTGTGGAATGAGTAGCTTAATCTTACTTTAGGAGTAACAATAATCCAATAGTTGTAATCCTTAGCAGTAATCCAGTATATGCTCATACACTGGACGATTTTCATTGTAATACAAGCAATTCTTCTTATAAAAAGGTACTTTGTAGTTACTCCTTATGGTCGACTTTAAGTGTTTCCTTTTTGTTCGCTTTTGTATTTGAAAGTCTTTTCATATGCAAGGCAATGTGCAACCTATTTTCAGAGGATGAACTCTACCCTCTTATAATTGGCTAATTATCTGATTATCTTAAGCAATATCTTACGTGTGGCTGAATAGGCGACTGGTCTTCTCAGATCTCGATCATATACGATTAAATCTAACGTATCCGCCTCTCTTGCCTCTTGGGGTCGAAGTTGTTTGGTTAGAATCGAGTTGCACAGTCAATTCTAGCACACCTGCATTTATCACACATGACCGAATTTTGAAACCGAGAGGAAAATTTTTTTGGCACGCCCGATGGGACTCTTGATTTGGTAAACATACTGGTGTAACATAATCTTATTCTAACTACGGAAATATGAGTTGAAGGGTTACCCAAAACTCTTCTCGAGCTAATGAGCACGCCATACCATAGAAATCCAAGTGCCTCTAGCACCTGAACTTCTGGGTTCACCATCAAACCCAATTCCCAATCCTCTAAACTAGGATGGATCCTCATCTCGAAGCGAATCCCTTGAGAAAATATCAATTGGGCTACGCGATATGCAAATGGGAATCCAATATATTGTGGATCAAGGGAGGGCTCAAGCAGAGCAAGCGTGAGCCTAGGCAGAGTAATCGTGAATTCAAGTAGACACCTTCAATAGTTGGATGGCCACTCAGATGGAGAACTAGAACTAGATGGTGGCTATCCTTGTTGAGAGAGCACCTAATGCGCCTCAGAAAAATGTTGAGGTCAGCTCTGTTGGAAACTTGATGCTTGTATTGCCAGTAGCTCCCCTACAATGGAATATGCATATTGCTCCGACACAGGGTATGTAGAATATGCCTCCGCCTACCAAATTCAGGCGACCTGAGCAAGAGGCTAGAAACTTCATTTTTGAAGTTAGAAACCAAGGAATGCCTGAGGGGCACCCTTTCCCCAAGAATCTTCCTTACAACCGAGGGTAATACCTAGTAGGTCTAGATCCACCATCAGTGGCTAAACCTCAACATCTGGATTGCAATCAGGTTATGCAATTGGGCCAAGAAGTGGCAGGCCAAGTTCTCAGCCGCACCACTGCCCTAATATACTAAAAAACTTACCCTGAATGGATCGACCGACAATAACTATTGCCCAAGAATTATGCCCAAATTTTGTGCTTTTCATTAGTGACATTAGTCAATTGACCATAAAGTACATATGCCGATTTACCATGCAATGTGGCGAATTGGCTAACAATGATTAGCTTAAGTTACAACTGTTTGGCCATTCCTTATATGCAGTGGCCTTTACTTGGTATTCTAACTTATTGCCAAATTCCATCCAAACTTGGCAAGAGAGGGAAGAGAAATTTCACACACAATTATTTTATAAGGACTGAGAGATTTCTATGGCTGATCTTATGTATTTTCGCAATTGCCTTGTAAATCGGTCGAAACTATATTGCACATTTTAAGAGAGCAAAAAGCCATGCAAGGTAGTCATTATTAGGGCTAAGTTTGTACAACTCACCCAGGATGGTTTGAAATACAAACTCCGTAAAAATTTTATCATGGCGGAGTTTGTATATTTATATGACTTGATAAGAAAAGTAACTCAAAATGAAGCCCTTCTTCAGGAATGAGCAATGTAAAAGAACTCGTCAGCTAAGACATACTATTATAATCCTGATTACGAGGTGGTTTCGGCCGAGGTAGTGGCCAATAAGCCATTTGTATGTTCGACATTGGTTGGAATGAAAGCAACTACACCGGCCACATAGAAAACTCATAAGGTATATACATTCGATATTACTCAGGCTGATGAAATCTTTAATATCATGTTGGACGGAAAGTTCATTAAAATTCCCATTAATTATAAAATAACCACAGTTGAAGAGTTAAAAAAGATCGAGTACTGTAAGTGGCATGAAACCTGTTCCCACTCCACTAACAATTGCTTGGTTTCAGGAATATCATTCATGACAACATCAACTAGGGATTATTGAAATTCCTTGAGAAAGAGAAGGAAGCAATGATGATCGATACTGATATTTTTCCACCTAACCTGGAGATTAACATAACCATGGTCAATCTTCAGAAGTTGGTTTGAATGCAATAAAAGGTTGACCTTAGGCCCTGTGATCACCAAGTTGTGGCATGACAACCTGGAAAGAGACATTATACATTTTAGTAGGCAGCCACAAGTGCAAAAGCGTGGCCGAGAGCAGCACCACACATAAACCGCGAATCACACCTATACAGTTGATGCTCAAAGGCGATTCGACTACCCAATTTGTTACCTGGTTCAGTTAGCCAAACCAAACTTTGATTTTCATAGAGTGTCGAAGGAATGGGTGTTGAGGGTCAAATATTGCATGCTAGACCCCAATTATTGCCAGATTTTACATACACAATAATGCTTAATGGAGTATTTTAATTGTGTTTTGTTGCAGGATTCAATCAGGAGCGTTGACTGAAAACTGATAGTAAAAGCATGGATTTGGCACTTCGATGTCACAAAAGCAGGGGACGGACTCCTAGGGATTGGGATCGACGATTTTACACAGCCGAGATCCGAGAAAATTGAGAAACTGAAGCTCAAATGGCCTGAAAGTCAGCCAGAATGCAAAATCATAGGGTTCTCACCATCTGTTTGGCTCAGAACTTCATACATGGACTAAAGACCATAAATTAACCTACACATAAAATTTCAGCCGATGGATCTGTGTGGAAATGGCCCAACGGACAGAACAGCCCATAAAACGCTGATTTGGGGCCCACCTGATTACTGGATATACTTCAACTTTGGTCTCAACTCCTTAAATTGGGTATCAAATCGGATGGACGGTGCGGATTCCATGACACATTACCGTGGACCCCACATGTGCACTACACGTACACAAAGTACACGTGTGCTGGCCGTGCACCGAACAACGTAAGTCGATTAGCGTTGCGCTGACCGACGTCTCCTTCAAAAAATGCAACAGCGTCTTCGCTACCAGGGCTGGGTCCCAATTGTGGGCCCCACTCGTTGTCATTTTCAATGATCCGAACCGTCCAAGTGCTTAGGGATGTGGCCATAACCCTTACCTAGGTGATCTTCTGGTCACATGCAGGTGACTGTATGAGGTTCTTGTGTAAAATGCGGGATGGACGGTGTAATACAAAGTTGCGTGGACCACACCTACATCAATCCGATCTCGTCAGTCCTGAACGGTTTTTCACAAGGAATCTAATGGATGGAATGGATTTCTCCATATGTATCGATCATAGCCTCAACAACCACGGTAGCAGGCACGTGCGAAGTCTCTGTTTCGTAAAAGAGACTTGCGGTTCACAGTTGTGGGCCCCATCCATTGTCCAAACGGACAATCAGAACCGTTCATCCATTTCCTAGGGCAGCTACAACCTATGCCTAGCTAACAGAAATTGAAGAAGTGAAGTTCTTGGGGATCTCAGCCGTTCAAAAGCAAACGGACGGTAGAGCAGAAAGCCTTGTGGGCCACACTGAAATCAACCGGGTCTTAGTCTCTCCAAACGGTTTTTTGTCTTGCAGACAATGAACGGAGTGGATCTTACATACATCATCGTTTTTGAAACCCATCGATCGTCAAAGCTCGCGGTCCGTAAACTCCGTTTCGCAACAGGGACTTGCGGACGGGATTTGTGGGTCACCATCAGGGCTGAAAGTGGTCAATCCAAACCGTCCATCCTCTCCAAAAGGCCGAATCGACCGTAAAAACTAAGCTTCACTAAACCCATGCACGCACACTCAAGAGAGTCGTGATTAAATGCAGTCGGACGGTGAATCGAAACAATCAGGTGGACCACACCAAACGCAAGATAAATTCACTTCCTTGGCTGGTTTTTCGTTCTGCATTGAATATACGGTTTGGATTGCTCTGGCGACGTCAATTTTGGGACTCACAGTTAACGTAGTTCGGCTCTGTTACGTAGGACTGCGTTTTCTAGAGTTCGGCTCTATTACGGACGAGCCGCGGACTCTCCCTTCCACGATCCCTTGCTGATGTTATAAAAGAGAGAGAGAGAGAGAGAGAGAGAGAGAGAGAGAGAGAGAGAATGGAGGAGCATCTTCAGCTGGACGTGGAGCACTAGAGGAGAGAGGAGTTCCCTATTTTCTTTTGTTTTTCTGTTTCCTTTTCTTTTCTTTTAAGAGATTAGCGTAATTATGTTGTTAGTAAGCTAACCTCTTAGCTAGGGCTAAGAGGTGAAGCTTGTAGTGGGATGGGAGATTCAATTTTATGCTTTTAATTTGATTTTGATTTATGAATTGAATTTGATATTCATTTTATTATGGGAATATTTTTTTAGTCTTAAATGGTCTGTTGTGACTGAAATTACAGTGGGTCTGCAATGGCTTTGAGTATTTCCTTTCTTTTCATGTTTATGACGTCAGGAAGCCCTGTTGTTCACCATCGTCTCCTGGGCATGGTTGGATGTCGGTACCCTTCCTAACCTTCATGACATGTTGATTGGTTGGTAATTAGTTTAATTCTGTTGTTTGCTTTGTCTCCTGGGCATGGTTTGGTGATGGAATCCATTCTAATTCATACACCTTTCATCTCTTGAAAACTATATCAATGGCAGTTCAGTAAATTTCCATAATTCGTGAGACAGGCATAAGATCTCCCTGATCTCTACAAGTGGATCCTCTGAATCCCTAGTTCCCTTCCTCTGAATTTCTTCTATGTTTTAGATAATTATTTCACAATTATTCCTCAAATTACAATTCAATTTAGATTTTATCTCATTCTAGTTCTAGTTCTAGTTAGTTTCAGATTACATACAAGTTTCAGTCCCTGTGGATTCGACCTCGGTCTTACCGAGTTTATTACTACATCATAACCCTATACTTGGGGAGTGAACAAGTTTTTGGTGCCGTTGCTGGGGAATGATGGCTACGATTCTCTGAAAATAATTGGTTTTAGAATTAGATTAAGATTAGGATTGTACTAGCTTTAATTTTAGATTTTTCTTTCTTAGAACTACTTTCCTGTTTTGTAGGGTCTTTGATAGATTGTCTAAATTGGTAACTTCGTCCTAATTTCTCTACTTTTTCTATTTTTTTTAGATTTGGTCTTATCTCTTAAATACTAACTTGGGTTGTTTTGTTTTGCAGGATCTTAACATAGGAACTTCTTATTTGGTAACACCTTTCTTACTTCTCATCTTACTTTCCATATTATTGTAGGATCTTTTCTTTTATTTTTCTAGTATTAGACTCAGAGTTAGGGTTCTACCATGGAAGCGTGGGTACGTGCATATGCTGAGATGGATAGGAGATATTGGGGAATGCCTGAGGATTGTGGAATTCAACGAATACCTCAAGATTTCTCTCCATCGAGAGCAGACATTGAGAACCGACTAGAACGTTATGTTCCATCGGTTAATAGGGCTATATACGATCATAATTATGAGAATGAGGATTATTACCAACCATCATATTCTCCCATGTATGATCAGTATGACTATAACCAGTGGAACCATCAAAACTGGGAAGATGAACCAACAACATATTGTAATAATTATTCTCTTGGATCCCATACCTTCGAGATCCAACCAGAAATGATCTAAGAGGATTCATGTTTTAATCTAGAACAATTCAACCAGCATGTTGCGAAAATGATGAAATCATTAGAGGCGATTGAATCGCAACTCAATAAGAGGAACAAGGCTAGTTCACCCCACCTGCAACCCAGTCCAGAAATACAATGCAATCCTAACTTGCTTTTGGAGAATTCTGGAATTTGGAATGAAGAGTTAAATTGTGCTAATGAGCATATGGTTCACTTTCCCAATGAGTCGATCTCAATAACTGTTCAAAAGAATGATGGAGATACATGGGTGTCTTTCAAATACAGTGATGATGACACACTTTCCTTACATGATACACAGGATCTCAATGATGAGGTTGAGGTTAGTTTATTCGAACCTCAACCAAATTTAGAATGTGAGGAAAGCAATCCCATCCCAAGTGTGCACTGTACAGAATTAGACGATGATGCGTATTTGGATGATGATCATGAATGTTTAGCCCTAGTTCCCCTGGAATTAATCTCAAGTTTGGTCCAGGTCAATGATCAAGAAGTGCACGAAGTGAGCGGTCATAATGAGCTACTCCACTCACCTGACATATCTGATTTAAAAGTGGATGAGCTCCTTACAACCGACCCTTCTAACTCTTGTGAAACATGTTTGGACCACTCCTCTGAATCGAATGATGATATGATTCGGGAGATGGACGAGTTACTTGATACGACTCTAGAATTTGAAACCACCCAGTTGAGGCCACCATCTGAACTGTTGAGTTTTGACAATTCAATGCCTCTTCTGAGTGGTATCAATGAACAGAGTCCGCACTTTAATACTTCGTCTACTGACCCTCTATCTGTCTGTGCAGGGCTGAAGCAAGAGAGCGTACCTACGGTTAATTTTAAAGACGATGGATTCTTTGGGCAGATCATCATGAGCTCTAATATGGAACATAAGTCACGCTCAACTGAATTACCAACTCTTTGGATGATTGCTTGGCACACTTTGCAGATTCAAATGATCCCATGATAAGAGACATAGTGAATGCCTTGCAAAATAATATCTCGGTAGTCATCACTGACCGAGAGAACCCTTATTCTGAAGCCCCTCCTTCCATAGATCCTAAATGTTTACCATTAAGGGAGGAGGATCTACAAAGTGAACCGAAGTCTGGTACTTCGGAATGTGTTGAGACTACACCATTTCTTGGAAATTTTTCTCAATTTGAGCTACCTGTAGTCTCTGATTCACCGGGGGATACTAACTCTGAAACTTTTTCTGACACAGGTGAATCATATATACTCTAGATACCTCAGGCGAATCGCCGACAAAATTTTGATGAGGTACATAAGTTTCTCTGGAATGTCATGCTCTAGGGCATCCAAGCCTATTGCAAAAAGGGCTTTTGGATGATCCTGTTAAGAAACCTACTGAGAAATTTATCACGATACTGGCCAGAAGAGGAACCTTGCGGCATAACTGAGTAGTTTTTCCCTGCTTTCTTAGGACTAGGGTAGTTTCCTTTATGTTGTTTTAGGATAGACAGTAAACTTAGCGCTCTTGGGAGGCAACCCAGCTTTTTCATGCCATTCCATTTTCTTAATTAGTTATTTCAATGTTTGTGGGTAACATTGCTGCAAACCCTCACGAGACTACAACTCGTCCACTAGGGGCAACCTAGGGGTTTAAAGGCTTGTTGCATACGCTAAATGCAATCGAGAGCACCTGCGAAAGTGGTATAGGTAGGATCTGTTTTGTGATTTTATTTTTTTTTATTTTGTTATTTTTGTTGGTATCACTCTTGTACTGACCTGCTCTCTCCCAGCAATCTCTTGAAAAATCTCTCTCGATTCGTTATCCAGGTACTATCTTCCCATCACTTTCTCTTTACTGTCGTTGTCTCATGTGCATTGCATGTTTATTTCTTTTACATTGAGGACAATGTAGATTTTAGGTTGGGGGTGGGAGATTAGGAAACCTAATTAGTGTTTTCTTAGTCTTGAGCAAAAATTGTGAAAATTTTTAAATTTTTCTGGACTTTCTAGTGCATTCGAAGTGATTTGACAACCATCTTTGATTTAGAATTTCAAGATATGGAAGGTTGGTGATTTACTACTCTTGGATTCAGTAGCTGTTAGATTTCACAGTTAAGTTGAATTGTTAATCCATGATTAGAAGTTGTAAACATTGATTGAGTCATGATCTCACATTAAGGTTTCAATTTGATATTGAAGGGTTGACTTGGTAATCGCTAAGCATGGAAGGAACCAGCCTGAAAAATTGCCTGTCATGATCAATTGAAGAAAAAGAAAATACAAATGCCTTTGGAAAGGGGTGGGCGAATAATCTTCACCATCGGTTTGCTCCCTATAGGTGTAGATTTAATTCCCCATGGATGATATGTGAAAAGGGTTGGGTATACGATCTTCACCATAGGTTTGCTCCCTATAGGTGAGGATTTGATTCCCCTCCTTGACATTACTTTTAATGAAAAAAAATAAAAATAAAAATAAAAAAATCAAAGGGCTGGTAGAATTAAAAGTTGGTCGGTGAGGCAAGTTTTGGTTTAGGTTGGTTGTCATGAAGTCTTTTGTTGGCTACCAATGATATCCTGAAATAAAGAATTGAATATTAATGTTGAAAGTCGAGATTACACTTTACACCTGTGGAACTCAATGTTTAGGATTGTTCTAATTGAGGGACTAATACTTTGAACTTGATTATGAAGTTTACCGTGTGGTTGAGTCTAAGAGAGAGTAAGGCCCAATATTCATGAAACTTAAAAATCTCGTATCTGAATTATTTTGCAAAAAGTCACTCCAGTTCATAAGAATTGTCTTGTAATTTTCAACTTATTTTTCGCATACTTTGCTCGGGATTAGCAAAATGCTAGTTGGGGGTTGTGTTGAGGCTCAAATATTGCATGCTAGACCCCAATTATTGCCAGATTTTACATACACAATAATGCTTAATGGAGTATTTTAATTGTGTTTTGTTGCAGGATTCAATCAGGAGCGTTGACTGAAAACTGATAATAAAAGCATGGATTTGGCACTCCGATGTCACAAAAGCAGGGGACGGACTCCTGGGGATTGGGATCGACGATTTTACACAGCCGAGATCCGTGAAAATCGAGAAACTGAAGCTCAAATGGCCTGAAAGTCAGCCAGAATGCAAGATCACAGGGTTCTCACCATCCGTTTGGCTCAGAACTTCATACATGGACTAAATACCATAAATTAACCGTACACATAAAATTTCAACCAATGGATCTGTGTGGAAATGGCCCAACGGACAGAACAGCCCATAAAACGCTGATTTGGGGCCCACCTGATTGCTGGATATACTTCAACTTTGGTCTCAACTCCTTAAATTGGGTATCAAATCGGATGGACGGAACGGATTCCATGACACATTACCGTGGACCCCACATGTGCACTACACGTACACAAAGTGCACGTGTGTCGGCGGTGCACCGAACGACGTAAGTCGGTCAGCGTTGCGCTGACCGACGTCTCCTTCAAAAAACGCAACAGCGTCTTCGCTACCAGTGCTGGGTCCCGATTGTGGGCCCCACTCGTTGTCATTTTCAATGATCCGAACCGTCCAAGTGCTTAGGGATGTGGCCATAACCCTTACCTAAGTGATCTTCTGGTCACATGCAGGCGACTGTATGAGGTTCTTGTGTAAAATGCGCGATGGACGGTGTAATACAAAGTTGCGTGGACCACACCTACATCAATCCGATCTCATCAGTCCTGAACGGTTTTTCACAAGGAATCTAATGGACGGAATGGATTTCTCCATATGTATCGATCATAGCCTCAACAACCACGGCAGCAGGCACGTGCGAAGTCTCTGTTTCGCAAAAGAGACTTGCGGTTCACAGTTGTGGGCCCCATCCATTGTCCAAACGGACAATCAGAACCGTTCATCCATTTCCTAGGGCAGCTACAATCTATGCCTAGCTGACAGAAATTGAAGAAGTGAAGTTCTTGGGGATCTCAGCCATTCAAAAGCAAACGGACGGTAGAGTAGAAAGCCTTGTGGGCCACACTGAAATCAACCGAGTCTTAGTCTCTCCAAACGGTTTTTTGTCTTGAAGACAATGAACGGAGTGGATCTTACATACATCATCGTTTTTGAAACCCATCGATCGTCAAAGCTCGCGGTCCGTAAACTCCGTTTCGCAACAGGGACTTGCGGACTGGATTTGTGGGTCACCATCAGGGCTGAAAGTGGTCAATCCAAACCGTCCATCCTCTCCAGAAGGCCGAATCGACCGTAAAAACTAAGCTTCACTAAACCCATGCACGCACACTCAAGAGAGTCGTGATCAAATGCAGTCGGACGGTGAATCGAAACAATCAGGTGGACCACACCAAACGCAAGATAAATTCACTTCCTTGGCTGGTTTTTCGTTCTGCATTGAATAGACGGTTTGGATTGCTCTGGCGACGTCAATTTTGAGACTCACGATTAACGCTAACGTCTCCCGGCTCACATTGCGGGGCTGCGTTTCTGCTAGAGTTCGGCTCTATTACGGACGAGCCGCGGACTCTCCCTTCCACGATCCCTTGCTGATGTTATAAAAGAGAGAGAGAGAGAGAGAGAGAGAGAGAGAGAGAGAGAGAGAGAGAGAGAGAGAGAGAGAGAGAATGGAGGAGCATCTTCGGCTGGACGTGGAGCACCAGAGGAGAGAGGAGTTTCCTATTTTCTTTTGTTTTTCTGTTTCTTTTTCTTTTCTTTTAAGATTAGCGTAATTATGTTGTTAGTAAGCTAACTTCTTAGCTAGGGCTAAGAGGTGAAGCTTGTAGTGGGATGGGAGATTCAATTTTATGCTTTTAATTTGATTTTAATTTATGAATTGAATTTGATATTCGTTTTATTATGGGAATATTTTTTTAGTCTTAAATGGTCTGTTGTGACTGAAATTACAGTGGGTCTGCAATGGCTTTGAGTATTTCCTTTCTTTTTCATGTTTATGATGTCAGGAAGCCCTGTTGTTCACCATCGTCTCCTGGGCATGGTTGGATGTCGGTACCCTTCCTAACCTTCATGACATGTTGATTGGTTGGTAATTAGTTTAATTCTGTTGTTTGTTTTGTCTCCTGGGCATGGTTTGGTGATGGAATCCATTCTAATTCATACACCTTTCATCTCTTGAAAACTATATCAATGGCAGTTCAGTAAATTTCCATAATTCGTGAGACAGGCATAAGATCTCCCTGATCTCTACAAGTGGATCCTCTGAATCCCTAGTTCCCTTCCTCTGAATTTCTTCTATGTTTTAGATAATTATTTCACAATTATTCCTCAAATTACAATTCAATTTAGATTTTATCTCATTCTAGTTCTAGTTCTAGTTAGTTTCAGATTACGTACAAGTTTTAGTCCCTGTGGATTCGACCTCGGTCTTACTGAGTTTATTACTACATCATAACCCTATACTTGGGGAGTGAACAATGGGCTCCTATTAACAGTGGAGAATGTACTAGCCTCATATTGACCAGTTTTGGCTAGCTCCATTGTTGAGACGTATAATGGTCATACCTCGCCCTATTTAAATGGTGGTCTAATGGAGGGTGAGTCGCCCTATATTTCTAGTCATACCTGCAGGGATGACTCACATTCAGAAGTGGCGACGACAAAGACGACAGGACAATAAGTGAAGGGAATTGGCCTACATAAAGAATGAGCCTCGACCAACGACCATACGGCCATGCCAGACGCTGAGGATTCCCTAGCCAAGGGATGAGCAGTTGGCTGTAATACAATCGATTTGTTCGTAAAACTTGTCTCGGATGATCCACCTATAAAAAGCCAACAAATTAATACAGAAGACATGAAAGATACTAAAAATTTTGAAGGCTCGACCGAGTATCTCAGCAATGAGTGCTTTTTAAATGAAGAGCTGTTGATTGAAGAGCTTCTTGTTATGGCAAAATTGTTGGAAGACACCTTGCCTAGTGTTCAAAACCCCAAGTGCAGGGTCATGATGTAGTAATAACTCGGAGAGACCGAGGTTAAATCTACATGGACTAAACTTGTACATATTCTGCAATAAACTAGAACTAGAACCAGAATAAGAATGTAAACTAAAATCTGAAATAAGAAAGAGTAATTATAAATGAATTATCAATAATCAAAAGGGAACTAGAGTGCCAAGGATCCACTTGTAGCTATTAGGATACTACCTCACTTGATTCAATAAACATAACTGAAATCGAAGTCCTATCCTATCCAGTTGGAAGATAAGCAATTAAAGCACAATCTGAACTTCTCATTGAATTAGTTCATACATGAAGGAGTATTGTGATGATTGGAAGGGAATTCATCCATCCACCATGCCCAGGAGACAAGGGTGAATCACGAAGTTCACCAATCTCATAATCTCAAAAAAGAAAAGAAGATATTTAAAGCTATCGTAACGTTTATTGTAATTTGAGTCACAATAAACCATAGAAAACTAAAAATATTTCTTAAATTCAAACTAGAAATCAATTAAGTTCAACATAAACAAGAATTAAAGCAAGATAAACATACCAACATGCTACAAGCTTCACCTCTTAGCCCTAGTTAAGAGATTAGCCAACCAAAGGCATGATTGAAACCAAAACTCTTAAAGAAAACATAAAAACTAACTAGAAGAAGAAGATTGAGGAAGAAGGAAGGACTCCTTGAAGTTCTCCAACACATTGCTCCACTCTTCCAACCCTAATTTGTGCTTAGAAATAATTAAGAGACCCATATTTATAGTATTTGCTTGGACCAACTTTAAAACTGCCTTAAATTTTTGTAAAAAGTTATGCTTTGGTCGGATCGAATTAAGGCTGAAAATTACACCTTCTCGCTAGACAATTCTGCACGATTTCAATCGGATCAAAGTTGGGCTTGGTCGGATTGAATTAAGGCTGAAAATTCTACTTCTCCCTAGATTGTTTTGTGTGATTTCAGTCGAACTAAATTTGCACTCTGGTTGGATCGAAGGTCTGTTTTAGGACTTTTCTGTTTTAAACTCAGAATTTCAGAATATGTTTTTTTTTTTTTTTTTTTCAGACTGATTTTTAGGATTCATTTTCTTCACTTCAAATCTTCGATTCTCTTCATTCCTCACTTAGTTTCCTTGGATCTTTGGCATGTGAATTCTTCATTAATGACATTCATATCTCCAAATCTTTATTTAGTAATATTTTGATCATAAATCTTCATTTTGGCAGCGATTTCACCTTAAGCTCTCGAAATCACCTCACACATGAAAACATGTATAATTAGATCGATTAAGCACTATCATGTTTTTAAAACTAAGGCAGAAATAGGGGAAATATGCAATATTTCACACTCAACACCTAGTCCTGAAGAGGTAAGGGTGGTCACGATGATGAATTGCATCGTATGTACAGCCAGGAGTGTCAAAGAGTAAAATAATTTGAAAATGCCTAGGGAGTAATGTCCAAGTTCTAAAATAGTGTTTGGATCACTACCACCAGTGGTGGTGATGCAACATGGTGCTTACACTCCCATCAAAATTTCAGACTAAGCCATCTTAGCTTAACAAGATAGTAGGAGATGTGGAGGAGCTTGGTCTTCTGGTGATAATATAACATAGTTCCTTTTACCCAGAGGATGGGAGAAAAGTGTATTGACTATCATCGTTGAATCACGTACATCCTCTAAGAACGTAGTCATAGAAAGGCCTGCCATTATTATTACCCAATACCTGAAGCCATTGTATATATCCGCTCATTTAGAGGGATGTCAAGTTAGTAGAGTCCTGGTTAACAGCGGAGTAGTTATGAACATCTTTCTGTTATGACGATCCCAAGTGCAAGACTGTGCTATACTAATAACTCAGAGATCATTCCACATGGAATTGGGTTAAGAACACAATAAGAACTAATTGGGTGGTCTGGGTTTTTAATCCAGCGGAGTAAAAAAGACAGTTTAAATACTAAATAAAAGCAACTAAATATCTAGGAATCCCTAATTAATAGAAATTAAACTTAATTCATCTTCTGAAGTCAATAACTCAACTAGAATAGGATTCCAATTCGTTCTAATAAAAAAATAATTTAGTTAAATCAATTAACAAACATCCAATGAAATAAGAATTGAACTAATGTGATCTCTTATGAAGATAAAGGTAAGCAATCATAGGGAATCAATAACATCTATTCTACCTGGAGTTAACAATAGATAAATTAGTTTTACAAATTAATTCCTTCTCCAATCTAGGAATTCAATCACACACAATCATAAATCCAACTTTTAAAACAATTACTTAAATTAAAAATCAAAATCCATTAAAAGGTTCATGCTTTAGCCTTAGCTAAGAGATTAGCCTAGCATGACTCATATCTTAAACAAAATAAAAGAAGAAAAATAGAAAATCAAACTACAATCGAAGATTGGATGAAAGCACGAAGCCGAAAAAGCTTCGTCTTCACAATCTCTCCCTTTTAAACCCTCAGATTATCCTCTATCATTTTCCTAATGATATTTTTGAAATTTTTATTTGTGGACTCTGCTTGGCAATTTGCTTGAGCATAATAAGGTGAAGAGTGCAGGATTTTAATTTTATGCTCTTCGGAAAATGCTTTAACTTGGGTGGCATTAAATGCCATCTCATTATCAACTGTGATTGATTTTGGGATGCCAAACCTAAGAATGATGTATTCTTAGATGAACTCAATCATGTCACGATGTTTGACTTCTCTCATTGCTTTCACTTCTACCCATTTGGTGAAATAGTCAGTCGTCACAATGATAAATTTATATCCCTTAGAAGATGGAGGTTTTATCATGCTTATTAAATCCATGGCCCAACCTTGGAATGGTCAGGACTTTATTATCGGATGCAACAATGTAGTAGGTAAATGTTGCACAGGACCATGTTATTGACAAGGTTGGCAACCATGAGCATATTTGATACAAAGATATGTCATGTTGGGCCAATAATACCTGTATCATTAGGTTAGCATTCTCATTTTTCTTCTAGCCTGATGAGCCCCACAAATACCGCCATGGGCTTCACCCATAACCCTTAACACTTATATAATGTTTAAACATTTTAGGAGAGGGTTGCCATATCCTTTTCAGAATAATTTATCATTTATCAGGACATAGTGGCTCGCTTTTCTTTTATTTTTTTGGTCAATTTTTATGTCTGAATTCTTTAGGTACCAAATTATAGGTAATCATCGGTCATCTAGATTGACCTTTACTAGATTTGTTCGCACGACTTTTATTTATCCACATATGGTAATAATTGCACCTGAACTTTTACAATAATGTCTACTATCCCTTTTAGAAGCTTAAGATTAAAAATAAATTGTGCCATTTCATTGGTGTTAACATTTTCTTCCCTGGAGAGGAATTCTATTGTAGCTTTGTCGAAATAACATAATATTTGTTTAGCTAATATTAAGTAAGAAATTAGTCTTTCACTTTCATACTTATATCCAATATTAATTTGATTAACGACCAATTAGGAATCCCCATTTATGGAAAGCTTTCGAACCTTTAAATCTCTTAGAATGTCTAAAACGATTGTCACGCCCCAAACTCAGAAAATGGGCTCACAAAATTTTCGATCGCCTAATCTGATGTCGACAGCCTTCGTAGTAACCCATTCCCGGTTCTTAGCGCCCATACGCCAGATTCCGATCCTGGGATCCTACAAGGAGGATTTTCCAACTTACATTTATCTCGTAAGAAGTATAACCACAAGTTTACCCAAATCACAAAGTCAACATCATCATCACATATCCACTAATATAAATAGTTGAATACAGTGCTGAAAGGAAAATATAAATATATCGAAAATTAAAGCACCAGAATACAGCTGCACACTCCAAGCTCAATGCAGCTACGACCTAACATCACTTGCACGCATCTATCGTTCATAAGCTTAGAAAGCTCAGAGGGTGGTGTAAGTGTGTACGCAAGGTAAGTGCCAAGTATGCAATATCAGAGTAATGCAGAAACATGCTGGTAAGTCCATAAATACCATCAGCCTTATCCAGGCTATACGATGCAAAAACATAATAAGTCAATATCATATACTGAGGATGAAAAGTAGATCAGCTATGTAATGCGGAGTCATAGTAAGCCAAATATTAGATACCGAGTCCACGAATACCGTCAACCTTAATCAGGTTATGCAAACAAAAGCACAGTAAACTAAATGATATGTGCTGAGGATGCAATGCAATATGCGATATGAATGAAATGACCAAGCTGGAGTGTGAAGTTGGAATGATAGTACGTAGTATCGCAAGCTACGGGGTCATCACAAGGGACTTCTATCCAAACCAGTCCCATACCTAAATTTGGATAGTCAGACTCAATGTGGTGAACTCCTGATCTTAGGTTAGTCACGCGCATCAACCGAAATCCTGGCTATTGTGAAGGTACACATAACAATTAGTTGTGCACCACCAGCTCGAGTGGATAGTGAATAAATGAATGAATGGGTAAAATGCTGAGTATGCAACTCCTACTCAATAAGTCCACATATCAGTATAGCTCATCTCTGGAATATCACCAGGGTCCGCCTCCCTAGCCGCACAACCAGCGAGTGAAAAAGACCTCACTATCCGCCTAGCTAGTAGTCTACCAATACCTACCGGGCTCATCGATAGCGAACCCATTTGGGAGCTGGTCAAACTCAGCCTAGCTAACAGCCTCCTCACTCGGGTGGATAAGGCCACACCCCCTTCCAACCGACCACGATACAGTGGGAGATGCCGCCTTCTGGTATTCTGCACTTAGGCGCTCATGTATCCACTCGGTCTAGACGTTAGAGTCTCCTCCAGTACCAGAGGATTCTGGGACTCTCACCCGAGGACATCCTATGTGCCCACAGTGCTAGAACCAAATATTTTTGGTATCCCATTTGGCCATCCATGATGAACCTGCAACCCTGATATTGCTAGGGCGCTAAGTGATCATGCATGCAAATGCGAGATGCATGAGTCATACCATCCAGTCGTGTATCAAACCTGTGCGGACTACAAGATCATGTGGGGCAACTCCGTCTCTTAAGGAGTCCCCTAAATAACTCAGCCCAATGACAATGCTATGATCAACCATTCCTCACAACAGACATACAAATGATGCATATGGACATGTATCATGATGTAATACTAAGCATGAGCTCAGTGTGTCCTACTAGACTAAGTATAGCATGATTATCAGCTATAACAGGTGACGACCGATCTTAACCGGTATGTCACTTATGAAAGTAGGGGCTGAACGATACGCCCTACTAGACATCTAGAAGTCTATATGGAATGGTCTATGATAAACTATCCTAACCTATTTAAGGTACTAACATATCATATATCCTAAGGCAGGGTCCACAGAGGGATGGTGGATTTAACACATACATCGAGATAGGCTCTACACAGTGGATATACTAAATCTAGTCCTGTATATTCTTCCATTTAAGGCAAGGGAGGTGATGATAATGTACTAATGTCAAAGATAGGCCTCACACTCGTCCTAAGAAGGTAAATGGATAGTGGGGATGATACATACATAACATGAGGTCCTAATAATTAATTACAAGGTAGGATACATCTCACGGGGTGAGTTAAGCGAGTATACTTTAAGTGGACTTCCTTGTTCCCTTTATCATGAACAACTAGGCTGTCCTATGATGGTCCGATACGAATACAAGGCGGGCCTTGGTAGGATCCACACATCCAAGACTATGTAACCCTACAAAGGATCCTGCTTATCATCTAAGTGGGGCCTTGGGTTTGGGTTACTAAGCTTGGATAAATACATGCATCTAGGTGGGCCACATTCCCTATGGAAGGCCCGGTATGAACACAAGATGGGATCCAAGGCTTGGGTGGTCTTACAGGGTATGGTGGAAAGCATCAATATCAAATGGGGGCCCAATGGTTTGGAATATCCTAACAAGGGAAGGATGAGTATCACTAGCATCAATGGGGTCCAGTGATTTGGGATAGCCTAATAAGGAAAGATGAGTAGAAAATTGGGTATTACAGTGGGCCCTACAAGGTATGGTTTTCAACGGTGAATGTTTAACCACCACTATTCCTATGATGTGGTCCACTAGGAATTTGGACCTGACTCTCAATGCGGTCCACGGCCCTATGAGAACTGAAAGAATGGATGAACAACATAAAACAACACATACATTATGGTGGGACTGTACTCAATGTTGGGGTAAAAGAGAGGATGGGGAGATGGACTTCATGGTGGGCCCTAAGATAGTTCTTAACAGTGGACATTTAACCATCGTTGCTCCTAAGGTGTGGCCCATTTGGAAATCGGAATCGTAATGAGGCCCTCGGCCTTCCACATATCTAAGAGATGGGTAGACGACGTGGGCCCATCACTCATACCAGGTGGGCCTACATAAGTCGACAGGGTTTATGGCCTAAAATGGGTAGACAGCGTATGTATAACACATACATCACGGTGGGTCTTATACAATCACAACGGGACTCATATAATCACAACAGGCCTTACACAATCATAATGGGCCACATACAATCTCAATGGGCCGCATCTCATGGGCCTAATACACATCACAATAGGCTGCATCACATGGGCCTGATATACATCACAATGGGCCTCACTCATGGGCCACATATACATCACAATGGGCCGTATCTCATGAGCCTTTTACATCGCGATGGGCCGCATCGCATCACATCACATTCGACCCTCCACAAAGGCCTCACATACGTCTCATTGGGCCTCACTCATGGTCCTTATATACATCACATTGGGCCTCAACCCATGGGAATCAAATACATCACAATGGGCCTCATATACATCAAGTGGGTCGCATCAATGGGTCACGCCAATGGGACTCATATACATCAAATGGACCACACCAATGGGCCTCATATACATCAAGTGGGCCGCATTAATGGGCTCCACCAATGGGCCTCATATACATTAAGTGGGCTATATCAATGGGCCGCACTAATGAGCCTCATATACATTAAGATGGGCCACAACAATGGGCCGCACCATCTACACCATTCATTTATATTTAGGGATCTTTTTAGAGCATTACCAAAAAATGAATCACATCGGAAGATCATCTGGACCATACCACAAATAACAGTGGAGATAATGATTTCCACTGTTAAAACTCCACAGGGCCCACCATAGCATTTATTTTCCATCCAATCTGTTCATACGGTCACAAGGACCTGAATCAAGAGGAAAAATAAATATCATATTGATCCAGAACTTCTATGGTACCAAAAAAATTTCAATGGTAGTCGTTCAACTCTCCACTATTTTTTGCAGTGTGGTTCACCTGATAGATCTGCCTCATTTTTAGTCTCAGGCCTTGAGACGAGCTTGCCAATTGGATGGACAGTTTAGATGTAACACAACCTCATGATGGGACCCCCAATTGCTGACATCAATACACCAACTAATAGGAAGTGGGGTCGACATAGATGGATGGTCTAGATGATCAGATCCCACCTGCTGACATCAATACATTAGCTATATAGCTGTGTACTCTAACTAATTTGACCCCACTGTCCATAGGTTGGACAGTGTGGATGCAAATTAGATGGACGGTGTGGGGGTATAAAACATACATCAAGTGGGTCCCATTACATGTGGGCCCACCAATCAAAATCAACGGTGGAGATCCCTTCTCCACCAAAATGCAAGGTCTAAATGACCCTTTCCATAAAAGGAAATAAACATCGTGATGGGGTCCATGGAGAATGGCCCTATCATGGAATGGATATATGAATCATGGTGGGTCATCGGTCACACCTAGGGTTCCAAAGTGAGATCCATACCATCAATCGGTAGGCCCCATGTCACGCCCCAAACTCAGAAAATGGGCTCACAAAATTCCCGATCGCTGAATCTGGTGCCGACAGCCTCCATAGTGCCCCATTCTAGGATCTCGGCACTCACATGCCAGATTTCGATCCTGAGATTCTACAAGGAGAATTTTCAGTATGATTTTTTTTTGGTAATAGAGCATAACCACGAGCATAACCAAGGCATAAAACAACATCACCACATATCCACAATAACAAAAACTTTAAGTACAATGTGGAAAGGGAAATACAAGGTGATAAAAAACTCTACAATGATCTGATGTGCGCTCCTTCCTCAGTGTTGCTGCAATCCAAGGCCACCTGCACGCAACGGTCGTGCATAAGCTTACAAAAGCTTAGAGGGTGGTGTAAGTGTGTGCGCAAGGCAAGCGCCAAGTGTACAATATCAGAGTAATGCGGAAATATGTAGCAAGTCCATGAATGCTATCAGTTGTACCAAAGCTATGTGATGCAATGCATAAATGCTATCGGTTATACTAAGGCCATGTGATGCAAGGCCTATGTAGCCAAATGTCATATGCGAGATGCAAAGCAAGCATGCCAATACTCATTAAGTACAGTTCCTCTTTGGGATATCATTGGGGTCTAGTACACTCCACACTGACTGCCGCCTCCCTAGCCACACAGCCCAGCGAGTGGAATAGACCTCACTATCCGCTTGACCAGTAGTCTGCCAATACCTACCTAGCTCGTCCATAGCGGACTCATTTATGAGCTGGTCAAACTTAGCCTAGCTTATAACTCCCTCACTCGGGTGAATAAGGCCACATCCCCTTCCAACCGACCATGACATAGTAGGAGATGCGGCCTACTGGTATTTGGCAATCGGGTACTCGTGTATCCACTCAATCTAGACGTTGGAGCAACTTCTGGTACCAAAAAGGTTATGGAATTTTCACCCAAGGACATCCAAAGTGCTCACAGTGCTAGAACCAAGTATTTCAGGTATCTGATATGGCTATCCACGATGTGCTTGTGGAGCCATGACCTTGATGTCACTGGGGCGTACAATGATCATGACACACAAATGCGAGATGCATGAATCACACCGTCAAATCATGCAGCAATCCAGCGCATACCGCATGATCATGTGGGGCACTCCATCTTATAAGGAGTCCCATAAATGTCTCAGCCCAACTGGCTTATGCTATGATCAAACATTCCTCATATCAAGCATACATATGATGCATATGGGCATGAGTCATGGGATTATACTAAGCATGATAAAGAAATGAACTATCCATACAACGCAGATAGGCCCAGATGGCCTACACACAACAAGTATGGGCCTATCAATGGGCCATAGGGAGAGTTATAATGCAGACATTTAACCAACATTATTCTTACAATGTGGACGTCAAACCATCATTGTTCTTAAGGCAAAGCCCGCCATAAAGGTCAACACATAAACCCGGGTGGAATCACATTCAATGGGCCTTATGTACATCCCATTGGGCCTCGACCCATGGGCCTCCAATACATCAAATGGGCCTCACAACATGGGCCTCATATCTGTCAAGGTGGGCCTCAGTGGATGGGCCATAACTACATCACGATGGGCCTCCTCAAATGGGCCTCAACAACGGGCCACAAATACATCAAGATGGGCCTAATCACATGGACCTCATGTATATATAAAGGTGGGCCTCAACGGATGGCCACAAGTACATCAATATATATATATATATATATATATATATATATATATATATATGAGTCATCTCAAAAGATCAACTAGACCGCACTCCAAATAATAGTGGTAACAATGATTTCCACCATTAAAATTCTCAAGGCCTACTATATCATTTATTTTCTATCTAATCTAGCCAAAAGGTCACACAGACATGGATTAAGAGGAAACAAATTTCCTAACGATCCAAAACTTCTATGAAACAAAAGGTTTCAATGGCGGATACTCAATCCCCACTACTTTTTGCTATGTGGTCCACTTGATCCTAGATCTGCCTCATTTTTAGTCTCGAGCCTGTAAGACAAGCTGGCCAAATGATGGATGGTTTGGATGCAACACATGCATCATGGTGGGGGTCCGCATGAACTATGGATTTAACTCATTCTTTAGCTCATGTCATAAAATTACCTTTCAAAATGGATGGACAGTTTGGATGCAACACATGCATCATGGTGGGCCCCACTGTCCAGGTGTGGACGGTGTGTATAAAACACATAAATCATGGTGGGTTCCACCGTCCACTGTTGTGGACGGTGTGAATAAAACACATGCATCATTGTGGGTCCCACGTGGGGCCCACCATAATGCTTATTTGCCATCCAATCTGTTGACGAGGTCACACAGACTCGAATGAAGAGTAAAAACAAATTTCGTATTAATCCAAAACTTCTGGACCACAAAAAAAAGTCCAATGGCAGCCATTCACTCACCACTATTTCCTATGATGTGGGCCACCTGAGCCACATATATGGCTAAAATTTAGAGGGGGCCCCACTTCCCTAAGGGGCTAACAAATGCATGGTGTTGATGTGGGGTCCACATCACGGTGGGGCCCACGGCTGGGACCGTGGTCCCTGCCCCCCCTCCAGACGCAGCAGCATCCTGCTGTAGCATCAGCAACAGCAGGCACTGCGCACTTATATATATATATATTTGAAAATAAAGTTTTTCTGAGGTTTTTCGTAGGTGGGGCCCGCATCAGGTGGATCCGACCCAACCATTGGTCGCTATGGCTCAAGACAAGCCAAATAAGCCCAATATTCGAGGTGTTTTGGCATGTAGAAACATCAGGTGATTTTCAATGATAGAAAACACTATTTTCTATGCTATGGCCCACTAGAAATTCGGATCAGCTTCATTTTTCGTCTCAATGCCTAAAATGATCTAAGGAATGGAGTGGACAGCTTGGATTAAAAACATACATCAAGGTGGGGACTGCATCAGTGGCCCGCTCAAAAGCTTGTGAATCAAGCTAATATTTTTGTTTTCATTACACATCCAGCGTCCCTGGATGCTAGACGGTTTGACATAACACATACTTAAGGTGGGCCTTGCTCAGGTGGGCCACCAAATGATGGATAGTGTGGATACAACACATATAGAAAGTGGCTCCACCTACAAATGGCTTGGATAAAATGCTTACATCATGGTGGGGTTCATCCGGGTGGGCCACATGGCCACATCATCACATACAATGGGAAGAAATGAAAGAGAGGGAGAGAGAGGAGAGGGAAAAAGTGGGACACACGTGTGATGGAGGGACCCCGACACTATGGGCCCCCGACACTATGGGCCCTCCTTTTTAAGCATTCAATCATACATCAAGTGGGTCCCAATACATGTGTGCCCACCAAATCAAAAATCAACGGTGGAGATTACTTCTCCACCAAAATGGAAGGTCTAGATGACCTCTTTAGATCTTAGGAAAGTAAACATCTTGGTGGGGTCCATGGAGAATGGCCCCATCATGGAATGATAATGAAAATCAAAGTGGGCCATCGGCCATATCAAGGGTCCAAAGTGAGATTCATACCATCAATCGGTAGGCCTCACTTGGCCCATCATAAAAATATGAAAATCTAGCCTATAAAAGCACCCACTGTTCAATCTTCTTGGTCCGATGGAATGCCGGTCTCCTTGTGCTTCACTTTGATGGAAGGTGATGAGAGATGAATGGTTAGGATGAAGGAATTTGGGAGAGGAAAGTGGGCCTCACACATGCACTTTCCTCTTACTTGGGATGCTTGGACGACCACCACTTTGCTTACTTGGAATTGTGCTTGAGAAATGAGAGAGTGAGGGTTGTAAGGAGAGAGAGTGATGGGTGATGGATGTGAGGTGAGTGATGGGTTAGGTGTGAGACTTGTTGACTTTTGGGGTTTGCTTGACTTGTGGAGAAAGAAAGCATGGGTTACTCTTGTACTTGACATGAGGTGATTGATTATTTGATTTGAGTGATTGATGAAATATGTTGTAAAGATTCTCTTGGAATTGCAAACACGCGATGTTTTCTTTGAAATAAACGTCGGCCCACATCTCCCTGCCAGGGTATCGGATCGGTATGTAAGACGCAGCGTTGGAACCGCGGCGACGGTGAAGTCGTAATGGTACAAGTATCGGATTAAGCTGACTCAAATCTACAAGATACGACTTAAGGTCGTGTGCAAATATCGATTATAAGTCATGGATTGCAGAACTTCGCCGAGAAGGATCGCGGGAGTCGACGGAACAATACAAACTAGGATACGGGCCTTACAGCTCTCCCCACCTAATAAAAATTTCGTCCTCGAAATTTATACTACAACATAACCAATATAGAGCTCACCAAAAGAGGGAAACCACACACACTATATATATATATATATAATTAGAACACAACATATCAACATAATCAAACACCTAAGAGATGGGATAACGCCCACTAATCTCAAGTTCTAACTCTCAAGACGCATCATTCATGAGCAATCTAGCAAGATGGTATAGGGGCCAAGTCACACGAATCGTCGACGACTCCTGATGTTTGAGGATCCTGCTGGGCGGCATAAAATCTGCCCTAGGCCTGATGGGGAGGTGCAGGTCCCCTCTGAGGTCTCTTCTACTACGGGGGAGGTCCCGGAGGCTGGTCTACGGTCGCCGTTGCTGCTGTGGGGGCTGTCGAGGAGGCTGATATGGTGCCCTCGGCTGCTGCTGCTGCGGATGGGGACACTCGTGCACGTGAACGGTCCCAAAGGTGGTGCTGGGGTTGCCATTGGTGCTTGGAATGCTGGGCAGGTCATGCGTCGCTGCTGTGGACGATGCTGCTGCGGCTGAGAGCTACTGGAGGGTTCCTTCCTCTTCTGATCTCCCCTCAGGTCATCGGTTCTCTACAAATTGGCCCAATCTGTCTCATAGATTTGAGCCCTCTCCACAATCTTCTCAAATGTCGGAGGCATGTGTCCACAGCTCTAGAGGGCAGGACGCAAGCCGTTCTCAAATCGTCGGGCCTTCCACCCTTATCATCAATAAGATACGTCATAAATCTCGATAGTACGACGAAACGTGCCTCATCTAGTGTTTCGACAAGGAAACAAAAGTGTTTGATTCGGGAGAATTATCTTATTCAAACATAACAATGGAATAGTTACAGAGACAATCATCACATTTTATTGATTTCGAATTCATTTACATCCTCTGATATCCCTTAATTCTAAGATAGTTTACAAAGAATTCTTTGCAAGTTACAATTATCATAGTCAAATATAAATTTCGGCAGCATAACGGCACTAATCCCAATCACTCCTATAACTTAGAAGGAATGGATGAATCGACCAATAGTCTTCAAGAGAACAGAGATTTCGGCAGCATAACGGTGCTATTCCGATCATCTCCTGAGATTTAGGAGGAATACGCCTTTTCGTCGATGATTCTTCCTTTTCTCCTGAACAAGAAGAACTTGAAGATTTGAAGACTCTAGCCATTCCAGCAGCATAACAGCAATGTGCTGTTATGGACTGCCAAGCAATTAGTTTGCATGGGTCTGTGCAAAAGACATGCTTTGCGCGGGTCCGCGCAAACTACAGGAGCCCAATGCTCCTTTGCGCGGGTCTGTACCTTCTGTCTTTTTCTTCATCTTTCTTTTACTCTAAAATCTTTGATCCCCTTTTGAGAGAAAGAATGGGGTATTTATAGACATTTTTACTGGTGTAAAACTCTGTTCTGGTCGATGTGGGACAAAATAATATACAACCATTTTTATACCACCGTCATACACTTTGCACGGATACGTGCAAATGACATGCTTTGCGCGATCTTGCGTAATCTATATACTTTCTGCGGTCCTGCGTAATCTGTCTTCCTTGAGCAACCCGCGCAACCTGTTTACTTTGCGCGATCCGGCGCAATCTGTTCACTTTGCGCGGTCCAGCGCAAAGTCATCTTCAAACTGATTTCTTGATCTTTCTCTTCTTCACTTCTTTGCTTATTTTATGCCTCAACAGATGCCCCCTTGATCCATTCTTTGTTTTTTCAGAAAATCAAAGAAAAAGGATCAAATCACTCATTTTGTATAGAGTTTGCGCGAACCCGCGCAAAGCTCGGTCGAGTACCGTACTCGGCCAGAAATACTATAAATAATGCAACAACTTCATCATTTTCACGAACTGCTTATGCTCTGCTGAAACTCTGCCCTTGCGATTTTCTTCCATGCAAACCATTCACTTTGTGCGAACCCGCGCAAACCCTTTCAGTTTGCGTGAAGTCTTTTGAAGTTGTAAACTTTTCCGTGCAATCTATACACTTTGCGCGGACCCACGTAAAGTATTTCATACTTTAGCCGATTTTCCTTTGAACTTTTTCCAACACTTAGCCTTTTTCTTCTTTCTTCCTTTCTCATTCTGACATCTATCTTCCTTCCTTGACTTATTTTCATGGCTTGTATTAAACAAACGGCTCGTCCTATGACTCCTCCTTCTGATCCACCTTCTTCTGATCAACCTCCTGCTAAGAGAATAAAGACAACTTCCAGAAATCCTGCTTATTTTAAAGAACCTGTTCTTCCTACCTTTGACTTCTCTGACCGCATCAAGTCTTTTCCATCCCCCATTCATAGATCTATATCTTTGGGAGATATCAAATGTCTGCCTAAACATGGCAGAGTGTATGACTGGGATGAATGGTTAAAGACTACAGCTCATATTCGTACCGATAGCGAAAGACCATTTCCTCGTGAAGACACTCCTCCGACTTCTCGTTCGAAGAAAACTTGCCGCAATAAGGTGAAAGAATTTGCAGAGAAAATTAAGAAACATAAGAAGAAGAGGCTTCAAAACTCATGGGACTCAGTACGAGTTATTGAAGGTGTCATGAAGTTTGACAACCCTCATGCGGAGGGCATGACGATTATTCCCATTAAAGTATATCGCCATCAGTCCATGCTTGATTGTGAATCTAAAGATTACATCCACGGTGAAAGGTTAATGTATACTGAATCATGGGCCTCAAGAGAGCCCCGGATCCTTGAGGGAGTCATTCAAACACAGAAGCCACGACAAAGGATAGGAGAAGCTCATTCCATGATCTTCTTAGATCCTTTCCACAGTCCTCATGATCTCTTTCCTTCTCATTTTTATGAGACATTTCGACAGCGCTTTAGAGATCGAGAACAACTATGGGGTCAGGCAGAATTTCGCATCAGAGGCATGTTAACTGCTCGCCGCTATTATTCTGAATGGGCGGAGGCTATTTTACTGAAGCATACGAGCACTCTTGCAAAGATCGGTCTTTATGATGCCATAGAAGTGACCTCCAAATACTTCTATAAGGAACCCAATATACTGAAAGGCTTCCTTGAATACTGGTCGCCTACAACCAATTCCTTCCATTTACCTTATGGTGAAATGAGCATATCACTTTGGGATCTTCATCGTATAGCCAGTCTCACAATAACAGGTAAATTCTATGATGAATTCATTCCGACAAATAGAGAATTGGCCTTTGTATCTTCTCCAGATCGCAAGCCTTCTATCTCTGAAACTACCATAGAACTGTTTAAGGAGTGGGCAAATTTCCCAGCTTCCACAAAATTCCCCCTCTACAATGGCTGACACATTTTTCTAGAGGTCTCAGGTATTTATCAATCCGACAGTTGACTTTCCTCTTTGTATTCTTACTATTTAGCCATTCCTGTATATTAACCTCCTCTTCTTTATTTTTCTTTGAAGATTTCGTGATTGTCACTCTAAAGAATTAACGAAACTTCGAGATGCAATGAGGGGAAGACCAGAATATAGCTCTTTTGGAGAACTTGCAGCGTTCTTGGCTTATTGGCTAAGTTGGTCGTATTGCCCAGCTCTAAATGGGCAGATGCTGTTCGTTCAAGCGTCTTTCTTATAGCTGGTGCTTTAGCGGAAGGTCATAAATACTCTCTTGCTCCTCTAGTATTGTGTTCTATTTACAGAGCCCTTGGAGAGGTAGCTACCCATGTAAAAGACCCTATTCTTGGAGCTTCGTCTGCACATACTTCTTGGCATTATATTACAGGTTGGCTAGGAGTTTATTTTCCTTGGACTTTTGAGGCTCCAGAGCAAGCATATATTCATCCTTCTCACCTTCCACTCTGGTTCTTTCAGCAAAGAGCAATGGCGAAAAGAGCGTATGAGTGGGTTGCCAATAAAATTCGAGATGATGACCAGATAAACTATTTTCAGTTTCGCCTTTATCGCTACACTAAAGATACAGATATGGTGGACCAAGAAACGCTTACTGCAGCAGAGAGAGCTTTCTTCTTTTCTATTCGCTCGTGCAGTTTACCTCTTCGGGAAGGCATAAAATTTTGGAGAGAACCTTACTACCCCAGTCATTTTGCTCGTCAATTTGGTTATGACCAAACCGTACCACAAGACTGCGGGCTGGTTACTAGAAAAATGCGTTGTTATGGAACTGGTCCTCTTAACTGGGCCATGATATGGAAACAACTGCTGAATGGCTGCGTTGGATCTCTTTTCATAATTCCAGGCTGTGATCGCATAGTCCATACATCATATAGCTGGATGCGATGGTGAGATCACCAATCATACTTGGTCACTAAATGCTTGCCAGTGGATTCTTCTATCTTTCTTCATCCGCCCAGGCTAAAGGGCAGAAATTTAGAGAGTGGAATCGGCTATATTCTAGAAAAGAGCCATGCATCCCATCCGGGAGAAATTTATAGGAAGATATCATTGGAAGACCCTATCCGTGAAATCAAGCCTATCAATACTTTGGATGGCTGGTTTGCTCACGGAGTTTTGAGAGAATTTGATAAATCTCGTCGGGACTTTTCAAACTAAGCTGCAGATGATGCTGAAGGTACATCTCCTCCAATTCCTGCAGAAACTGCAGTGGTTCAAGAAGGACCACCTATTAATACCTCCATATCTCCTCCACAACCCCTTGGTCCTAGTCCATCTTCCCCGATGACTAAATCAAAAACGCATTTACCAACATCATCTCCAATTCTTCTGGAAAGGACCAGACAGACATCAACCTCCCCTTTAGTCAAAGAACCTGCTTCAGAAAGCAGCCAGGCCGTTTCTTGCAAGGGGAAGCAAGTTATTGTTGAAGAAGTTGACGAAGAAATTTTGGAAGATGAGAGTTCAGCTTCATCATCGGAGACTACTGACTCTTCACAATATGAAGACAGTGAGGATAGTGACAGCTGTGAGGATAAAGATGATGACTTTGAAGATGACGAAGTTGACATTGACGGGGATGAGGAAACAATTGCGAAAGGAGTCGAAATTGAATCTTTTCCGACAGCTGCTAAGACTCTTCCTAGTGTAAATGTTCCTGCTAAATCTCCTGCAGCTGAAGAAGATGAAGAGGAACTTTTAGATTATGGCGAATATGGATATTCACCATGTAAAGGAGATTTAATTTTTCATATGGATATATTTATCTATATTTTAACAACTATTATTTATTTAGAATTATTATGTCTCCCTTTTTTAGGTGCTCAAGTTGCAGAAATAGGTGCCATCTCTTCAGTGAATCCTCTCGTGGTAACTTCACCAAGAGCACCTGTAGTTCCATTGGTAGTACAGAGAGTAGTGGCTCGTGAAATCATATTTCCAACAGAAACTACGGACTTGCCAACTCCGGCTACCAGAGATTCAAGCACGGAAGCTAGAGCACCATCTCTTGCTGATATGGTGGAACTTGGTCCTTCCGCGACTCAGGGAGCTTCTCCTTCTGTTAGTCGTATTCCTGTGACAGGTACACATATGCACTGATTATTTTACTCAAGACTACATATTTCATAATAATATTTTGAATATCCTTCTTCTTTTGCTATAGGAACTCCTTGCAGCGGTGCGGCCAGTTCTGATTTTGTGGCCACTACTTCTGAACTGTCATCCTTTGCGAAGATTCCTGTTCATAAAATGCTTATGGTGAAACATTCCTTGTTGGCAATAGCCCATATCTTCAGAAATCCTAATCAGTGGTTGGATTTGGATGTTGTTATAGAGATTCTGGAGAGCTCTGCCAAGATGGCTAGAATTAACATATCTCCTTTGTGTGATTCACTCCTCAAATTTCGTGATTCAGTAATTTCTTTGGCGTCAGCAGAAAATGTTACAATTGCCCCTGAAATTTTAGAATACAGGAAGCAGCTAGCTGCATCTCAAGAACAAGCCTTTCTGACAGCTTCATCAATTTCTAAACTTGAACAAGAGCATATGATTCTTCAAGATCAATTAAAGATTCATATTGATGAAAGAATGTCTATCCAAGATCGTATCGCAGCTCTGAAGGAAGAAATCTCTCAACTGGAGAGGAAGAATCATGAGCAGAACTTGGTCATTCAGGATGTTGAAGAAAAGCTACAGGCGAATGTTCAATCCATTGGTATAGAAAAATCCGCACAACTTCAGAGTAAAGAAATGATCACTTCTTTGGAGAATAAGCTTGCTGGCGTCCCTGATCAGTCAAGACTTATTCTTGAAGAAAAATCCAAACATGATGCGGCTCAATCACAATTGAAAGAAGATTTGCGCAAATACATAGAAGCAGTGGGGATTACAGAAGATCTTTAAACATGTATTTTTGAACATGTAATCTTTGCTTTCATGTTTCTTGGACATATAATTTATTTGGCTTCACATATGTTTTTATGATAACATTTTGAGATGTTTATAATGGCATTTTCTATATTGCATGTTGATAACATTTATGCTAATATTATCAGATTATATTTATATTTTATATAGTAATTTCATTACATCCTTTATAATTTCCAAACCTTTTATGCTTTGTTAGTGCGGGATTCTCTATGTGAGTATTTAAATTGGCGGTACTAAGTTTCAATTTAATTAGCCACACACAGTTTAAGCTCATGAGTAGTGGAGCGTGCGCACACACACAGTTTAAGCTCATAAGTAGTGGAGCATTTATGGGTCTTATGTGATGGCCGCTGTAACTCTCTAGAGTTCGCTTTTGGGCTTTTCACTGCCTTGAGCTCACGGCCAAGGTCCATCAGAGGGGCCCATTGATGCTACCAGGCGGTGAACTGTTGGTTTTAGCACAGGGTTGGCCACGGTAACTCTCTAGAGTTCGCAGGGCTCGCAAGGCTACCTTTGGGCACCAAATCTAGGGTCGCCAATCTATCAATGAGTAGGTTTAAGCCCTTCCTCATGAGTTACTATTGAAATTAAACCCTAGATCTGGAGGGTCTTATGCATGGTTGGCATAAAGCTCGCACTGCGGCCCCTGTTTTCTTCGTCTGCAAGGTCGAGCCCATTCACGGGAAGACATTTTCATCCGTTCCCCGTGGCGCTGCCGGAAGCTATTTAGACGGCATGGGAGTTACGGTGACTAGTCTTCACGGATTTATGGCCTTTTAGGCTTTGAATCCTTGACTTCATCAGCTGCCCGCATGGGTGCGTACGATGGTCTTCGCGGACTTTTTAGGGCCACTGACTCCTCGCCGCTGCCCGAATGGCGATCTTCATAGGTCTTACGTATAGTTGGCCGGCTCTTTTAGAACTTGATCCTTCGAGAGCTTCTTTTTTTCTTTTTCTTTTTTTATTTATTTTTAGAGCTTGATCTTTTTTGATTTGGCTCAATTTGGCTCTTTTAGGATTTAGCTTTGGCTATACTGCCTCTTTGACTGATATTGATATATCCTTGCTTTTGATAGTATCATCAAGAAGATCCGTGCCTTGTAAGGAAAAAATAATTATGATCATCGTCATTGCCAGTATAGTAGATATTTCTGACTGAGATAATATCTTCAAGAAAATCCATGCCTTGTAAGGCAATATATCAATCTTGTCAATATCTTCAAGAGAATCCATGACTTATAAGGCAATATATCAATCTTGTCAATATCTTCAAGAGAATCCATTTTTTTTAAAGAAGGATTTTCCAGATGATATTGACTTTGTCAAACTTATTTGGTGATGACGATGATCAATATACTTTTCGGAATTGATGCTTGATAATTGACATGCTCGTGAATTTCTTCTTCATAGCTTCTTTTGTTGACATATAGACATGTTCTTATTCATCCTTGCCCCCTTTTGATACAGAATCATTATGCCAATAATATTCTGGGTCAAAATCAGCATGTCTATCTTCAGGGGTAGTATCTTTTGATGAAGCGGGCGTTGAGCAGTATACTGACACCCTGTCCTCTTGATTTACAATTCTATATGCCCCGTTGGAGTATACTTCTTTTACCATATATGGACCGTCCCATTTAGGCTCAAACTTGCCCCCTGTCCAGCGAGTGATCACTATAGGTCTTTTCAACATTAGCACCAAATCCCCTTTTTTGAAAGACCGGTATTTAACCTATTTATCAAAGGTAGATGATATCCTAGCCTGATATGACTGCAACCGTTGCTGAGCTGCAAGACATTTTTCATCGAGCAGATCCAATTCTTTCAGCCTTATTTTTACATTTTCATCATCCGTTATAGACTGATGTACCACTATTATGAGCGATGTCAGCTGTATTTCGATTGGTATAACTGCCTCCATATCGTAGATTAATGAATACGGTGTCGCCCCTGTTGTTGTACGATGAGTAGTTCTGTAGGCCCATAATGCTTCTTGTAACTTTTCATCCCAATCGCGCTTATTGCCCGTCACCATTTTTTTTTATTATTTTAACAATCGTTTTGTTAAACGCCTCTGCTAATCCATTGGCCGGAGGATAGTAAGGTGTTGAAAATGAATGTTGGATGCCGAATTTCTGACACAATTTTTTCATGCCTCTATTTTTAAAAGGGGTGCCATTATCAGTGACGATCTTTTTCGAAATACCATGATGGTATATTATAGCATGCCAGATGAAATTGAACACGTCTTTCTCTTTAACACTACGCAAGGCGACTGCTTCGGTCCATTTGGAGAAATAGTCTGTTGCTGCCAAAATATACTATTTTCCCTTGGATGAAGGTGGATTTATAGGACCAATCACATCGAGTCCCCAAGCTGAGAAAGGCCAAGAAGTAACAGACTGATGTAAGTCTTCTGGGGGAACATGTATTACATCTTCATGTATTTGACATTCATGACACCGCTTTGCGTATTCTATCGCATCTTTCAACATAGTAGGCCAATAATAACCCATTCGATGCACTCTATGGCATAAATTTCGGCCGGCTTAATGTGCTCCACATTCACCTGAATGTGCCTCTCACAGCATTTGGTTTACTTCTTGCTTGTCCAAGCATCTTAACAGTATTCCATTATAAGATTTTCTATACAATACTTCGCTGCATATGATAAATTTGCCCGATCGCTGGTTAATCTGTTGTCTTTGTGCATTATCTTCTGGTAAGATATTATATTTGAGATAATCAACGAAAGGCTTACGCTAATCATCTGTCATTACTTTTACACAAGATATAGGAAACATTTCAACGGTTTCTTCGATAACCTCTGCAGATGGCAGGAATCTTCTTTCTTCTATAGTTACCTGAAGAGGACTTCGATTTATACAGGATAGAGCTGCTGCCAGACTGGCTAAAGCATTCGCTTTTGCATTCTTAGACCGTGGTATGTGTTTAATTTCCACATGACAAAACTGTTTAAGCAACTGTTGTGCCTTCCGATAATAGGGCAGGAGTTCTTCTTTCCTTACTTCGAATTTTATTGTCAACTGATTTACAATCAATTTAGAATCTCCAAAGATATGCAATAATTTTATTTCCATTTGCCGGGCTATTTCCATTCCGATGATAAGAGCTCTGTATTCAGCTTCATTGTTTGTGCATGTGGTGCCCAATGTGAAGGAGTATGGTAATAAATTTCCCTGAGGAGTAATAAATATCACTCCTGCCCCCGCTCCCGATATTCGAGCAGCACTATCAAAATACATTTGCCAAAGATTCTGAGATTCAGCCAACATAACCTGCTCATCTGGAAATTCGTCATTGATTTCCTCACTTTCTACTATAGGATGTGCTGCGAGGAAGTCTGCCATAGCTTGTCCTTTTCTTGCTTTCACGGCTTATACGAAGTAGTATATTCCGATAACAATAACATCCACTTGGCTAGTCTTCCCGACAACATTGGCCTGGTCATCAAAAATTTTATCGGATCTGCTCTTGAGATCAGAGTTATATCATGGGAGAGACAATAATGTCTTAACTTTTGTACAGCGAATACCAACGCCAAACATTCTTTTTCGATCGAGGAATAATTACATTCTCCCCCCATCAATGTTGGCTTAGATAATAAAAATGATCTCTTTTCCCGACGTTTACTGTGCCAACAAAGCACCCAAAGAATTTGAATTTGTAGGCTGAGATGTATATAAGATAAGTGGCTTACCTTTCATGGGTCTAAATTTGTTAACATGCCGTAATTTGTTTCAACAATTCCTTAATTGAGTCAAATGCATTTTGACAGGCGTGATCCCATACAAATTCTGTATCTTTCTTCATTAGCTAAGAAAATGGCTGACACCTTCCTGCGAGGTTTGAAATGAAATGGCGAATGTATGCCAGTTTTCCTTTTAAGCTTTTTAATTCCTTTAGCGTTGTTGGTGGCGGCATATTTTGAATAGCCTTAATTTTTTTCTGGATCAATCTCGATCCCTCTGTGTCGTACAACAAAGCCGAGGAACTTACCAGAAGAGACTCCGAATGCACATTTAGCAGGGTTCATCTTTAGCTGCTTCTTTCTGAGTCGACGGAAGACTGCTGCCAAATGTTTGCGGTGTTGTTGATGATCTCCTGACCTGACCACCAAGTCATCAACGTAGCATTCAACATGTTTATGCATCATATCTTGAAAGATATTTTTCATTGCCCTCTGATATGTTGCCCCAGCATTTTTGAGACCGAAAGGCATAACTTTATAACAATAAATTCCAACCGGCGTTCTGAAAGCCGTTGCTTCTTCATCTTCGGGTGCCATCCTGATTTGATTATAGCCAGCATATCCGTCCATAAAAGACATAATAGCATACTGAGTAGTGCTATCAATTAATAATTCTGTTATCGGGAGGGGGAAGTCATCCTTTGGACATGCTTCATTCAGATCTCTGAAGTCAATACATACTCTAATCTGCCCATTCTTCTTTTTCACCGGAACAATGTTTGATATCCACTTGGGATATTTAACTTCTCTGATGAACCCAACCTTTATTAATTTATTTACTTCTTTTTCGATTAATGGAATCAGGTCTGGGTGGAATCGCCTTTGTGCTTGCTTTACTGGTTTCTTTTCTTTGGAGATATTTAATCGATGCATTGCTACAGAGGGTTCCAGTCCCGGCATTTCTTCATATGTCCAGGCGAAGATGTCTTTATTTTCTTTGAGAAGTTGGCCATATTTCTCAAATTCCTGTTCTGAAAGACTGACGCTGATAAATATATTCCTTGGCTCTTCTGATGTTCCCAAATTTATTTCTCGTAAGTCATCTATTGTCGGCTGCCCCCCGTCTTTTATTTGTCTCGGAGCGGTTTCAGGATACTCAACAATCTTAATATCTTGTTCTGGTATTTGTTCGGCTGAAGTCATATTTACTGATACCATATTTATTGATGATTCTGCTCCTAATCCTTGTAATTTTCTCCGCTTTTCCTGATTAACCCCGAGAGGGATTTGAATTCATTTCCCATGATTCAGTCTAGTGGGCTTGTCACAATCAAAACCCATATTTCTCATGATTTTCTTGCTTACTGCAATGTATTTTCTCAAATTCTGCGGTGCTAACTCTCCATGATATATATTGCTTGTGTTTTCATCCTTCACCTCTCCTGCAGCGTGAAATTTTATTGGTTCAGGATATTTAGCACTGGCTCTGACTTGAAATGTTCTTGGAGCGGCTACAAATGGCTTACATCTTTCGATATTGGGTAAGGGCATTGTGTAATTATACTGTAAGACTTTCAGCTGTTCTGTCGACAATAATGTCAATGGCGGTTGTCCCGGTTATCTCAGACGTTTGGGTATAAAATAGAACTTCTTTCTTGCTCCTGTAGTCCCAGAAGATCCCGCCTTTTCTTCTCTAACTTTATTTGTTCGGTCATCCTTTAAGACTTTCTTTCCATCATCATTTCCCACTTTTTCGGAAAAACATTTATAATAGCCGGCATCCGCGAAGAAAGACTCAGCTTCTGTATAAGGTTTTGCATCAGCCATCACTTTACACTGCATTCCGTCCTTACAGTATTTGAAACACTGGTGTAGAGTAGAAGGTACAATATTGTACTGATGTATCCACGGTGTTGAGGGTCAAATATTACATATTAGACCCCATTTATTGTCTGAATTTATGAACTTATACTGTTTAATGGACCCATTTAATCGTGTTTGTGATGCAGGATGTATTTAGGAGCTTGAATTGAAAATGGGTATTAGAAGCATGGTTTTAGCGCTCAAGATTCACCAAGGCAAGGAACGGACTCCATGGGATCAAAATCAACGGAATTACACGCCAGAGACCCGAGAAAATCACGAACTGAAGTTCAAGTGGCCTGAAAGTCAGCCAAAATGCAAGAACACAGGGTTCCCGCTATCCAATTGACACAAAACTCCATACGTGGCCTGAGGACCATAATTAACCGTACACATCAAAAATCATCCATTGGATCGTTGTGGAAGTGGCCTAACAAGCAGATCAGCCCCTTAAATCTCGATTTGGGACCCACCTGATATCTAGATCCGCTTCAATTTTGGTCTCAACTCATTAAATGAGCTGAGGAAATGAATGGACGGAGAGGATTTCTCATAAACATCACGATGGACCTTAATTTGAGGGTGTGCGTGTGCACAGCACACTTACACACGAAGTGCACCGGACGGTCAGCCCGGTCAAAGCCGGGCTGACCCGTCTTCCTCTCTCCTCTGCGCAAAAAACGGACAGCGTCTTTACGCTGTCCGTCCGTTTTTCATCAGTGGGCCCCACTCGACACCTGGAGTGACGATCTGAACCGTCCATTGTATCAAGAGGGTGGGCGTGAACATCTCCTAGGTGGCGTAATCTCGGAAGACAGCGAAGATTTTATTTCAGCCATTAAAATGGACGATCGACGGTGGAGCGAGAAATCAAGTGGGCCACACTGAAATTAACAAATCTCGTCCTTCCTGGACGGTTTTTCATCCTGAAGATAATGGACGGCTTGGATTCTTCAAACGACGTCGAACGTGGACCCCACCATCGCCACAGCCATCGAGTTCGCGACCGCGTAGCGTCTTCCGCTGCCAGTTTTGTGGAAATTAGTGGGCCCCGTACTTCATCTTTCCGGAAGATCCGATCCGTCCATCGTGTAGATGGGTTCGAGAACTACAAAACCATGCTGAGATTCCACTCCCATGCGTACACACGTGTGCGGTACAGAGGCCACAAACAGGCGATCTTGTGACGTTCAAAACTGATCTTTTTGTATTTTCTTCTGTGGGCCGCTCTAATGGACCTTCAAAACTACCCATTCTTGACTGAAATTTCGTCCTGAATCCAATGGACGGGGTGGATTTTCCAGAAAACACCTCTGTGGGGCCCACTGATCACGGCTGCGAAAATTTATACTCCGAGTCCTTCTACGACTGTCACCATTCCGACCATCCAAATAGCCTATAAAAGGAAGTTTTGGACGTGGGAAATTCATTCAGAGCTGGGAATTCGAGATCGAGCCGGGGAGAGAGAGAGAGAGAGAAAGGAGTAGAGTTGTATTTTTTCTTTCCTTCTTTGCTTTTAATTTATTTATTTTATTTTGAGAGATCTAGTCCACTCATGTGTGGCTAAACCTCTTAGCTAGGGCTAAGAGGTGAAGCTTGTAGTGTGATGGGAGGCCTCTTTGCTTGTGCCTTTTGTTTAGACTGATCTGATTTTGATTTAATTTTATTAAGGGAATGTTTTCAGTCTTTAATGGTCATTTGTGGTTGAAATTACAATGGGGTCCGCAATGGCTTTGAGCATGTTCTTTTTCTTTTATGTTTATGACGTCGAAGCCACTGTTGTTCACCATCGTCTCGTGGGCATGGTTGGATGTCGGTACCCTTCTAACCTTCATACATTGATTGGTTGGTAATTAGTTTAATTACTGTTGTTTGCTTTGTCTCCTGGGCATGGTTTGGTGATGGAATCCATTCTAATTCATATACCTTTCATCTTATCAAAATTACATTAAAAGCAGTTCAGTTAATTTTCCTAAATTGTAATACAGGCATAAGATCTCCCTGATCCCTACAAGTGGATCCTCTGAATCCCTAGTTTTCCTTCTCTGATTTTTCCTAAAGTTTTAGATTAATTATTTCACCATTATTCCTCAAATCATAATTGGTTTAGATTTCATCTTAGCCTAGTTCTAGATCTGGTTATTTTTAGAAAGCGTACAGGTTTCAGTCCCTGTGGATTCGACCTCGGTCTTACCGAGTTTATTACTACATCACAACCCTATACTTGGGGAGTGAACACACGGCCTTCCCAAGAGAAGGTTATATGTCGTCACAGCATTCATAACATGACATACAACAGTAGTAATTAATTCTCCCACTTCCAATGTTACTGTAATTTTTCCGAGTGCGCGTTGTTCATCTTGATTAAACCCCTGTATCATCATTCTGCTGGGGCACAAATCTGAACGGCGATAACCCAATTTAGTAATCATGGAGAGTGGCAAAAGATTCACTGCTGATCCATTGTCTATCATAATCCGTTTTATCTTTTTTTTTTCGCAAATGTACCCTTCTATCATTAATGGCCTGTTGTGTTCTATTTCACCAATTAAATCATCATCAGATAAAGATATTACTGGTAGACAATCCACCTTTTCATTGCTTCTTCCATTCTTCATTTCTGTCAATAAAGCTTCTCTCACATCGTGATCAGACAATGCTTGAATCAAACTCTGTCGAAACTCTTCTGATAACTTGAGCGCATCATAAATACTTAAACGTGCCGGTATACCTTTCAAGTGACTAACTACGTCGTAAGCCACATTTGTCACTGCGTCTCCATTTCTACTTTTATCCTCGATGTTCTATCTTTCAGTCACTTCTTTTCTTATAATTCCTACTTTTTGCTTCACCGGACTCGTTATCTGCTTTCCCGATCACAACGTAATCATTGTTGCATTTCTTATCGACCTTCGATCTCCCTTCTCTTTTATTTCTCGAATCTTTTCTTGGATTGACAATACATTTACTGTCGCCCTTGTATTCTTTCCTTTGCTTATGCTGGTTATTATATCACCTCTATTTATCGTTCGCTGTATGATACACTTTAACGTGTAACAATTTTCTGTCGGATGTCCCACTAGGCGATGATAACGGCAAAAGTTTCTTTCTCGAGTCCTTGTCACATCTTCAGGGCGTTTGGGCTCTGGTAATTCTAGGGTACCTGCTTTTAACAATTGCTGCATCACAGGCACCACGTCCTCTTTATTGAACTCAAATCCTTCATGAGAATCGAGCATTTTGAGCTTTTTTCTGCTGTATCTGTCCCTTGATTGATTCCAACTTTCTTTTCCTTCCGGTCTTTTGTCTCTTGAGCCCCTTGCATCTTGATTTTTCTTATCCCGTTCGATGGTGTTCACTGTTGTTCTGCCAGGTATTCTTCTGATGATTTCACGACAAAATGCTGGCATTTTACGAGTCATTAATTCCAACGCATGGGCTTTAGTAGCCAAATCGCGAAAGGTTCCGATATCGGCGCTGGTGAGTCCGAATGCAATTCCTGTCTCCATAGAGTTCAGACACATTTTGACTTGTTCCTTTTCTTCCGGCAACTGTCTACATGATACCCCCAGTGTCTTCCATCTGTCTATAAACTTTTCAACTGGTTCTCCTTCTCGCTGTCATACTGAAGCTAATTCTATAATGCTAACATCGCGTTCTGACGAGAAGAAGTTTGACATGAAAGCATCTTGCATTTCTTCCCATGTGCGTATAGATCCTAGTGCCAAATTTGAATACCACTTGAAAGCTTTACTTGTGAATGATGACCCAAATAATCGTAAGCAGTATTGAGGTATCGTGGAGAAATTCCCCATGCTAGTAATGAAATGCATCAGGTGTTCTTCTGGTGATCCTTCCCCATTAAACTTCTGGAAGTCTGGATGCTTAAAATTTACCGGAAACGGAACATCCTCTACCTCTCTCGGATAGGGTGTCCGATATCTGAAACGACCGGTATTTGCGCCCTCTCTTTCTATTCTGATTGCTTCTTCGACGACTTATCTTACATCATCCTGTGTTATAGCCCTTGTCGCTGGAACTGACCCTCGCAATCCTGTCCCCTGCAGACGGGAACCTTCAGGTTGGTTCTCCTATCCATTTGTTGCTCCCATCATAGGTGGGGCCACCATCTGGGCTACATTATATGCCAGAGTTGTCAGAGCTTCTCTGAGGTTTCGGCATTCGTCCATTAGTGCTCTTTGTGCCTCTGCCATTTGATCAACCCGCTCTTCAGTAGTTGGTCTATTTTCTTGTCCTGTCCCTGCCATATACACTGCTGCCCCTTGATTGTTTGTCAAGGTTGTTTTTGGAGTAAAATGAGAGTATGTTGACGTAACAGGGCTTATAAAGAGGGGAGAAATTAGAGTCTCATTTGACTTTTGTGTACTTCCCGTGCTTTTAACCGATCGAGGTAATACAGTTATAGGCGAACTTGTTTGGGGTGATACAGGCATCAGTGATCCTATCATCAGTGCTTTACCTTTCTGTGCTTCTGTCCATTTGGTCCTTGGGGCAGCCAAAGCCGAAAAATCGTGCGACGATAATTGCGGAACGGCTTGTTCAGGATAGATCGCCGGAGGAGCGTGTTCCGGTTTTCTTCTTGCTAGACTATGCGTGATTGGTCCATCAACTCTTGGTACAGATAATTTCACCTTGTGGTCTTTTAAGGTCCATCAACTCATCACTTTCCTGTGATTGGGGTGATACGAAAATGACTCCAGCTGTTACTTGAGTCATTTTGCGCCTACTTGTAGTACTTGCTTTCGTATGTTCAGGAGTTTGGTTTGGCGCATATTCAATTACAAACCCAGTAGCGGTGAATCGGAAGTTCACTTTTCTCGCAACGTTAGCCATTAGTAATGTTATGTGATTGAATTTGGGTACCTTCAATAATAAAACATACATGAAATTAGTATGCGAAAGACTAAGTAAACTATCTTAGAGATGAAGGGGAGGATGTTTCCACTGAGAGTCGCCATTTTGGCGTCTAATAGACGCCAAAAACAGTGATGAGAGTCTCACAACTTTCCCCAATGTTAGTGTTAAATAAGATAAATATCCCCAGTAGAGTCGCCATTTTGGTTCGGCAAGGAAACAAAAGTGTTTGATTTGGGAGAATTATCTTATTCAAACATAACAATGAAATAGTTACAGAGACAATCATCACATTTTATTGATTCCGAATTCATTTACATTCTCTGATATCCCTTGATTCTAAGATAGCTTACAAAGAATTCTTTGCAAGTTACAATTATCATAGTTAAATATAAATTTCGGCAGCATAACGGCACTGATCCCAATCATCTCCTATAACTTAGGAGGAATGGATGAATCGACCAACAGTCTTCAAGAGAACGGAGATTTCGGCAGCATAACGGTGCTATTCCGATCATCTCCTGAGATTTAGGAGGAATACGCCTTTTCGTCGATGATTCTTCCTTTTCTCCTGAACAAGAAGAACTTGAAGATTTGAAGACTCTAGCCATTCCAGCAGCATAACAGCCCATTGCTGTTATAGACTGCCAAGCAGTCAGTTTGCGCGGGTCCGCGCAAACGACATGCTTTGCGCGGGTCCGCGCAAACTACAGGAGCCCAATGCTCCTTTGCGCGGGTCCGTACCTTCTGTCTTTTTCTTCGTCTTTCTTTTACTCTAAAATCTTCGAACCCCTTTTGAGAGAAAGAATGGGGTATTTATAGACATTTTTATTGGTGTAAAACTCTGTTCTGGTCGATGTGGGACAAAATAACATACAACCATTTTTACACCACCATCATACACTTTGCGCGGATACGCACAAACGACATGCTTTGCGCGATCTTGCACAATCTATATACTTTCTGCGGTCCCGCGCAATCTGTCTTCCTTGAGCAACCCGCGCAACCTGTTTACTTTGCGCGGTCCGGCGCAATCTGTTCACTTTGCACGGTCCAGCGCAAAGTCATCTTCAAACTGATTTCTTGATCTTTCTCTTCTTCACTTCTTTGCTTATTTTATGCCTCAACATCTAGGACACAGTCATGTCCCCCTGGATCAGAGTCTCAAACTCTAATACGCGTTGCTGGTGCACATGCTCGAGAAAGAACTTCCAGTCAAACCAGTCTACAAAGTCCTCCCAAGTCCATATAAAATCGATTGCAACTGTTCAGGTGACAGTTGCCCACCAATGCTGAGCGTCACCCTGGAGAAGGAATACAGCTAATGGAACTCGCTGCTGGGTCATACATCTCATGGTGTCGAATATCTTCTCCATCTCAGAGCACCATATCTCTGTTGCAGTAGGGTCTGGCTTGGCCCAAAAATGCAGGGGGTCGTGCTGTCGGAAGTCCTTGAGAAGGGTGGTCACATGGTCCTACTCGGCCTCGGCTGGCGTAACAATGGGACACCTACTCTGCCCCTGGAAGAACAGCGGTAATCGCCTGCAGCATCTGCTGAAGCTAGGCGGTACTCACAGGTACGGTTGGATCCGTACCGGTCTCAAGTAGAGGATTGACATCCTCAGGCTAGAAAGTAGAAATAACCGGTCGTGGAGAGGGAATCGTAGGTGGTAGAGCGGGAGTTGCAAGTGGTGGAGTGAGATTCGCTCGGGTCGCTCTTCTAGGCATAATGTCCTACAGGAAGGAACAAGGGTCTATCATCCTTATGCACTCTTGAATGCACACGCAATAGGGAGCTACATCAGGAAGTTTCTAAGTTATTCAAACTCAGGAATCTAATCATTCTAAGTTTGCAATAATCACATAGTATAAGGTATCTATCAGCAGATATGTGATGTTATCCTCAGGTATTCCAAAGTTATATTTTGATACCATCTTCTGTCACGCCCCAAACTTGAAAAACAGGCTCATAAAATTTCTGATCACCTAATCCAACGCCGACAGCCTCCATAGTGCCCCATTCTCAGATCCCAGCACCCACATGCCAGATTCTGATCTTGGGATCCTACAAGGAGGATTTTCAGTATGATTTTTTTTTGTAATGAAGCATAACCACAAGCATAACCAAGTCACAAAACAACATCACCATATATCCACTATAGCAAAAACTTTAAGTACAATGCAGAAAGGGAAATACAGAGTGATAGAAAACTCTACAATGATCTGATGTGCGCTCCTGCCTCAGCGCTGCTGCGATCCAAGGCCACCTGCAAGTAACGGTAGTGCATAAGCTTACAAAAGCTTAGATGGTGGTGTAAGTGTGTGCGCAAGGTAAGCATCAAGTGTATAATATCAGAGTAATGCGGAAATATATGGTAAGTCCATAAATGTTATCAGCTGTACCAAAGTTATGTGATGCAAGACATGAATGCTATCGGCCATACCAAGGCCATGCGATGCGAGGCATATGTAGCCAAATGTCATATGCGAGATAAAAGCAAGCATGTCAGTACTCATCAGGTACACATATCAGTACAGTTCCTCTCTAGGATATCACCGGGGTTTAGTACACTCCACATTGAGTGCCGCCTCCCTAGCCGCACAACCTAACGAGTGAAATAGACCTCACTATCCACCTGACCAGTAATTTTCTAATACCTACCCGGCTTGTCGATAGCAGACTCATTTGCAAGCTGGTCAAACTCAACCTAGCTTATAGCCCCCTCACTCGGGCAGATAAGGCCACACCCCATTCGAAGCGACCACGACACAGTGGGAGACGTGGCCTATTGGTATTCGGTACTCGGGCGCTCATGTATCCACTCGGTCTAGACGTTGGAGCAGCTCCTTGCACTAAAAAAGTTCTGAGATTTTCACTCAAGGACATCCTAAGTGCCCACAGTGTTAGAACAAAGTATTTTCGGTATCCAATACGGCTATCCACGATGTACCTGTGGAGCCACGACCCTGATGTCACTAGGGCGTAGAATGATCATGACACACAAATGCGAGATGCATGAATCACACTGTCAAATCATGCAGTAATCCAGCGCGTACCTCACGATCATGTGGGACACTCCATTTCATAAGGAGTCTCGTAAATGTCTCAGCACAACTAGCTTATGCTATGACCAAACATTCCTTATATCAAGCATACATATGATGCATATGGGCATGAGTCATGGGATTATACTAAGCATGTTATAAAGAAATGAACTATCCATACAATGTAGATAGGCCTAGACGGCCTACACATAAGTATGGGCCTATCAATGGGCCCTAGGGAGAGTTATAATGCGAACATTTAACCAACATTATTCTTACAATGTGAAAATTAAACCATCATTGCTCCCAAGGCATAACCCGCCATAAAGGTTAACACATAAACCCGGGTGGAATCACATTCAATGGGCCTTATGTACATCCCATTGGGCCTCGACCCATGGGCCTCCAATACATTAAATGGGCCTCACAACATGGGCCTCATATATGTCAAGGTGGGCCTCAATGGATGGACCATAACTACATCAAGATGGGCCTCAACGGATGGCCATAATTACATTAATATATATATATATGAGTCATCTCAAAAGATCAACTAGACCGCACTCCAAATAACAGTGGTAACAATGATTTCTACCATTAAAAATCTCAAGGCCCACTGTATCATTTATTTTCTATCCAATCTGGCCATAAGGTCACACAGACCTGGATTAAGAGGAAACAAATTTCCTAATGATCCAAAACTTCTGTGAAACAAAAGGTTTCAATGGCAGATACTCAATCCCCACTACTTTTTGCTATGTGGTCCAGTAGATCCTAGATCTGCCTCATTTTAGTCTTGAGCCTATAAGATAAGCTGGCCAAATGGTGGATGGTTTGGATGCAACACATGCATCATTGTGGAGGTCCACATGAACTATGGATCCAACTCATTCTTTAACTCATGTCATAAAATTAGCTTTCAAAATGGATGGACGGTTTGGATGCAACACATGCATCATGGTGGGTCCCACCATCCAGGTGTGGATGGTGTGTATAAAACACATAAATCATGGTGGGTTCCACCGTCCACTGCCAGTGGACGGTGTGAATAAAACACATACATAATTGTGGGTCCCACGTGGGGCCCACCATAATGCTTATTTCCCATCCAATCCGTTGATGAGGTCACACAAACCCGGATGAAGAGTAAAAACAAATTTCGTATTGATCCAAAACTTTTGGACCACAAAAAAAGTCCAATGGCAACCGTTCACTCACCACTATTTCCTATGATGTGGGCCACCTGAGCTACGTATATGGCTGAAATTTAAAGGGGGGCCCACTGCCCTAAGGGGCCAATAAGAGCATGATGTTGATGTAGGGTCCACATCACGGTGGGGCCCACGGGTGGGACCGTGGTCCCTGTCCACCCGCCAGACGCAGCAACGTCCTGTTGTAGCGTTAGCAGCAGCAGGCGCTGCACAGGTGGATCCGACCCAACCATTGGTCGCTATGGCTCAAGACAAGCCAAACAAGCCCAATATTTGAGGTGTTTTTGGCATGTAGAAACATCAGGTGAATTTCAACGGTAGAAAACACTATTTACTATGCTATGGCCCACCAGAAATTCGGATCATCTTCATTTTTCGGCTCAACGCCTAAAATGATCTAAGGAATGGAATGGACGGCTTGGATTAAAAACATACATTAAGGTGGGGCCTGCATTAGTGGCCTGCCTAAAAGCTTGTGAATCAAGCTAATATTTTTATTTTCATTACACGTCCAGCGTCCCGGGACGCTGGACAGTTTGGCATAACAGATACTTAAGGTGGGCCCTGCTCAGGTGGGCCACCAAATGATGGATGGTGTGGATATAACACATATGGAAAGTGGGCCCCACCTACAGATGGCTTGGATAAAATACATAATTCATAGTGGGATCCATCCGGGTGGGCCACACGGTCACATCATCACATAGAATAGGAAGAAATGAAAGAGAGAGGGAGAGAGAGGGAAAAAGTGGGACACACGTGTGATGGAGGGACCCTGACATTATAGGCCCTCCTTTTTAAGCATTCAATCATACATCAAATGGGTCCCAATACATGTGGGCCTGCCAAATCAAAAATCAATGGTGGAGATTACTTCTCCACCAAAATGGAAGGTCTAGATGACTTTTTTAGATCTTAGGAAAGTAAAATCATAATGAGTCCATGGAGAATGGCCCCATCATGGAATAATAATGAAAATTAAGGTGGGCCATCGGCCACATCAAGGGTCCAAAGTGAGATCCATACCATCAATCGGTAGGCCTCACTTGGCCCATCATAAAAACATGAAATCTAGCCTATAGAAGCCCCCATCGTTCGATCTTCTTGGTCCGATGGAATGCCGGTCTCATTGTGCTTCACTTTGATGGAAGGTGATGAGAGATGAATGGTTAGGATGAAGGATTTTGGGAGAGGAAAGTGAGCCTCATACATGCACTTTCCTCTCACTTGGGATGCTTGGACGGCCACCACTTTGCTTGCTTGGAATTGTGCTTGAGAAATGAGAGAGAGAAGGTTGTAAGGAGAGAGAGTGATGGGTGATGGATGTGAGGTGAGTGATGGATGTGAGGTGAGAGACTTGTTGACTTTTGAGGTTTGCTTGACTTGTGGAGAAAGAAAACATGGGTTGCTCTTGTAGTTGACATGAGGTGATTGATTGATTTGAGTGATTGATTGATGGGACATGTTGTAGAGATTTTCTTCGGATTACAAACGCATGGTGTTTTCTTTGAAATAAACGCCACGCCACATTTCCCTGCCAGGGTATCGGATCAGTATGCAAGACGTGGCGTTGGAATTGCGGCGACGGTGCGGTCGCAATGGTCTAAGTATCGGATTAAGCTGACTAAAATTTAAAGGATATAACTTAGGGTCATGCATAAATATCGATTATAAGTCGAGATTACCGGACTTTGACGGGAAGGATCGCAGGAGTCCATGGAATAGTACGAACTAGGATACGAGCCTTACACCCCACTTGGCCCATCATCAAAACATAAAATTTAAGCCTATGAAACACCCACCGTTGGATCTTCTTGGTCCAATGGAATGCCAAACTTCTTGGCTCTCTCTTTGATGAAGGTTGATGAAGGTTGGAGGGTTGAGATGGGAGATGAGAGGGGTAGGAAGTCGGCCACACACAGAGCTCTCTCACTACTTAGGAATGCTTGGACAACCAAGCTCTTGGTTGCTTGGAAAATGGGTAGATGAAAGAGAGAGAGAGAGAGAGAGAGAGAGAGGGTGGTTGTAAGAGAGATGTAACACCCCGGATTTTTGCCAACCTGGGATTAGACGTCCTTAGGCAATGGATCAATCCTAATACAGGTTTAACTTCTTAAACGCTCAATTAAAGCCTCAAATCTCTTTTCAAACCATTTTCTTCACAAATCCCACCCTTCACTACCTTGTTCTTTCAATTTTTTAAAGCACTTTCGCCCTAGACACTATCTTAAACTAGCTAAGTAGTATAACTTGGATCACTTCAGATACAAACTACAATTGACTAAGTACCACCTCAGACAGAAATCTTATAGGACTAAATCCTTTAGAAATGAGACAAAGTGACTAAGTGTTAAACTAGATTAGCTACGAAATCCGTTTGAATCGCTTTAAATATGATCTGTAAGACCCAAAACTTGTAGAATCATTGACGCTAGGTTATCCAAAAATTTAGGATCAAACTCATTACCCGGCTGCTCTCGGGAGCATCTCGAAACTCCGTATCTGATCTGGACCGCACATCGGGAGTCCGAACAATACGAAGTTAAGGACTTAAGACCGCCTCGCTGGGCTTGACAACCATCTCGAAAATCAAATCCAGCCGATGTCCCACGGCTGTTCGCTTGAGTCCGGAGTGAGTGTGTGTGAAAAACACTATTCCCTTTACAAAATAAATATCTGGAATAGTGATCTGGCACCATTCGCTTGCGCATCAGTATTAAGCAACCAGACCGTCAGAATCAGACTAAATTACACCCTCGGATTAAGAAAAATTTCAAGAACATTTACATGTGCTTGGAATTTTGGATCGTGGCCCACTGACCATTGAACTGAAAGTGGTCCGCCACATGCGATCTGGGAATCCGATCGAGTCGAAAACGTAATCCCACATAGATCCATGTGTGGTGAGCTTAAGTCTGACGTTTGGCTCAAGGGGGGCCACCAGAAACACTCTTTTGAGCTGGAACATCGCCGAAATACTTATAATAGCAGTAACCCTTGAACCTGAGTCTATTTTGGGAAGGTTTTAGGCTATAAAAGGACCTTAAACCCTCTCCCATTCCAGCCATACGAATTTGGATTTGAGAGTGAGAAAAGAGAGAGAAAGTGAGGGAGATGTGGGAGGAACTCCCTGTTGCTGTTCCCTGCCGCTATTCGGGCTCCACCGCCTGATTCTCATCGCTTTTCCGGCGATTCCGGCATCGTTTCTAGGTAAGAAACCCTAACCCTAATCTGTTTTAGAGTTGTATAGGTTGTAGGTTATGAAATAGCTAACCTGTTTCGTTCTTTAGGCTGCCAAACTCCGGTATACGGAACCTTAGCTAACCTATCGACTCCGTTACTATTCTACGACACAAGGTGCGGACTTTAGGTGTATAGGTTATGGTTTTTAACGCTTTCAATGTCAGATAATGATAGATTCATGATCTGCATGCAATTACACATGTACAAAATGCTTTCCGTTTTCTGTTTCGATTAGAATTGTAGAATTTGGAAATTCGCATACTCTAAGTATTCGTATAAAATACTGTATACGTATTTTTTTTGGAAATTTGTTTGACATGTTTATTTGACATATGAATATATGACGTATGGATAAAATACTTATTTAGCGAAAGGATTCGCCTAAATACATGTTTACTAATAAACACTATGTATGTAGAAATACGGTATTGTAAGAAGTACCGTATACATGTATATTTTAGTGATGTGTTTGTCATGATTAATTGTCGTATAAATATATTATGTGCGTATAAAACATTTGCTTGGTGAAGGGAATCGCCGTAATACATGTTTGCTTGTATACACTATGTATGTTGAAAATGCGTATTCTAGAAAATACTGTATACATATAAATATTGGGAGATGAATTTATCATGATTATTTGCTGTAGTAATATATTATACATGGATAAAATACTCACTTGGCTAAGGGATAGCCCTAATACATGTTTTGCTAACATACACCATGTATGTTGTAATAGTTTATTCTAAGTGTTTGTGAAAATGATTGAATGAGTACCGAATTCTCATTCGTACTCGCCATGACTAGTTGTCATGGATTCATGATTGTTGTATTGGCGATACCCCTTTGACGAAAGGATTTGCCCTAAATCACGCCACGGCCAATATACACCATATATGCTAAAATGTGTGGCCTAAGTGTTTGTGGAAATGACTGAATGAATATGGAACTTGGATTCCTGCTTGCCATGACTATCCGTCGTGGGTGTACGCGTGTTATGATTGGGGCAACTCCCTAGGGAAAGGATTTGGCCTAATGCCTATGTGATCGACATATGTCATGTATGTTGATGTATGTTTGTTTAAGTATTTTTTTGAAATGTCTGAATGAGTAGTAGTTAGCAAATTGTAATGTATAAGGGTGTTGAGATATGATTCTCAACCTTTTTTCACTATGTGTATGATCTCCTTAGATTGTTGTGTGATTAGGAATTGAACATGTATAAACTCATGCTTGTGTTGTGATTCATAACATGCTCAACTGCTTATGATTATAACTATGTAATACATATGTTTAAATTTATATTTACGTTGTATGATCCGTCATGGGTGATGGGGGAGCAGAGCAACGAGTGCTTGCAACAGCCCTGGCAGCCCTAAACGGATAATACCATACCTTGATTGTATGAGTGGAATCTTGATCCATTACTGCTTTATCTATCTGCAAGTTATCATGTTTGGGGCTATGATTATAGTCCAGACAATCGGTACCAAAATTGAATTCGTGGCTGCGATTCATTTGCCACGTGAGATGTGTTCGACGAACCCGAGTCGTACTTCGGTTGGCGATAGTGGTTGGCCACGTGAAGTGCTTATGCACTTCATGTCGTTCAACTTGTTGTGCGCTCGAGTTAGCCGAGCTCGTCAAGTACCCCGATCTGTCTTATGTATGTTCACCATGTTTGGTCACTACTGCCTGAACCTAGGGTACCAAACTTACCAGTGAAATCCCTTTTAACCATGGTACCTCGATTCGCTAAGACTTATGAGCCGGGCATGGTGGTATGGGACACCTTGGTCGAGCTGTCGGCCTACGCCGGGGCCACGTGCCTCCCCGTAGTGACCAGTGAGCAACCAGACTCGTGAGCCGATTATGGTGGTATGGGACACTATATTCGAGCTGTCGATACTTACGGCGAGAGCCGAGTACGGTGAGACCTGTACTCGTGCTGACGGGCGACGAGTCCTCTGTAGTATCTTCGAGTATACTCCAAGGTCTGTGATTGGCGACGAGTCTTTCACAGCAACTAGAGTATGAGTTGAGCCGAGTACGGTGAGACCTGTATTCGAGCTGACGGCTAGTGATTGAGCCGAGTACGGTGAGACCTGTACTCGAGCTGACGGTCAGCAATTAAGCCGCATACGGTGAGATCTGTATCCGTGCTGACGGGTGACGAGCCCTTTGTGATGCCTTCGCTACGCCTCTCAAACCATAATATCGTATGAGATTAACTAGAACTGACGACCCTAGAATGGATCATGTTTGGGAATGATACAAGGGAGGTACCTTAGTTTCCCAATACTGCTGTTTGAAATGGACTAATAATAACTCGGTAATCATGATCATCATCGCACCGCATGTGCTTAGTAGATGTGGCGCACTGAGGGAGTTAAGCATTCGCGAACGTAAGATGATGTCGCATGATGGTGGTTTGGCAAGGGCATATAGCATCATGTCATTTCATTCTCACACTTAATAAGAGTAGTTAGAATTGTTTGATTTGTACTGCTTTATCATTACTGCTTAATTGAATTGATAACATGTTAACCTATGCTTTACTGTTCCACTGAGTTGATCACTCACTCCCACGTTACGAGACGGTGTTGTACACACCAACCAGATTTGTTGAATTTCAGATGATGGTGATGCTTATGAAGCAGAGCCGGACTACTTCTATGGTGATGAGGAGGAGTTCTCCTATCATGTAACTCTCTGACGGGTCTCACGAAGACCCAGTACGCATTGACGGGGCTATGGTACTTGGGATAGAAGATATTACACTTACACATTTGGTATATTTTAGAACTGTACTTGTAATTATTTAACCTAGTAATGTTATCACACTCTGGAGACTCATCACAGTTTATATATTTTATCTATCTATCACAGTCTTCCACTTGCAATTTAACTGTCTCTGGAGTATGATATGCTGTTTTGGCTTAATCTCACTCATGTTCAATGCACGAATACAGTCAACATTCAATCATCATTCATTTTGTTGCATAAGTGATGTTCTGGAACTCGGGAGTTGAGTTTATGCTCGACCCCCGATTTTCAGGGCGTTACAAGAGAGGTGATGGGTGGAGTGATGCAAGGGTTGACTTTAGGGTAGCTTATGTAAGAGAGGTATGGGTTGTATAAGAGAGGTGACATGTGAGGTATGAGTGTGATGGGATGAGTGATGGGTTGTGTACTTAATGGATTGATGTGATGGGTTGTAGAGATTCTCTCAAAATTTGTAACGTACAGTTTTTCTTCGAAATATACACGGGCCTACAACTCTTGGCTTGGATATTGCATCGGTGCGTAAGTCATGACGTTAGAACCGTAGTGACGGTGTGGTCCCAAGGGTATAAGTTTCAGGTCGAGCCGACTCTGATATATGGGATGCGACTTAAGATCATGCGCAAATACCGATTACAAGTCGCGGGTTGCTGGAATTCAACAGGGAGGACCGCGGGAGTCTACTGATTTGTACAGTCTAGGATACGAGTCTTAAAACGATGATAAAAGCTTCATACTCAGCTTGATTAATAGTGCAATTAAATTCTAATTAGATTGCAAACTCTTGTCTTTCACCGGTAGGGGCAGTAATAATTATTCTTGCTCTTGTTGATTGATATGTTTTTTATCTATCGAAATAAAGCTTCCAATATGATATATCGACATGATACATCTCAATTACTTCCTGCGACATGAACGTGTTCTTAACTGAGTGATCAGCTAAGAAATTGGCTACGACTTATCCTTTAACGGCCTTTTGAGGAACATAAATGAAACTAAACTCTAATAAAGTCGGAATCTATTTTTCAATTCAACCTCTTAAAATAGGCCGAGTTCGCATGTATTTAATAATGCCAGTAGAAGCGATTATATGAATAGTATTAAACATGAAGTAATGTCGTAACTTTCTAACTACGAAATACAAAGATAAACATAACTTTTCTACTGGGAAATATTAGGTTCTGACATCATTCAACCATCTAGTTAGATAATAAACTACCTACTCTTTTTTCTTTTTCTTTTTTAATTATTATCATTGTTCTCCTGAGCAAGCAAAACTCCGATATAGTCTTTGGCTGCAAATATGTAAAGCCAAAGAGATCCCTCTTTACACGACAGGATCAGAACTGACGACTTTATTAAGTAGTCTTTTATTTTATAAAAAGTCTGTTGATGACATTCTTTACATACAAACCTTTCTCATATTTTCATCTTAATTAAAGAGAAAAAAAGCATTAATTTTTTCTTGCCTAGTTCGAAATGAACAGGTGAAGATAATTAACTTGGCCAAGAAATCTTTGCCATTATTTATTTATTTTTTTGCTCATTGGAGTTTATGCTTCGATGATAGCCTATTTTATTTTATTTTATTTTATTTTTATTTTTTTATTTTTATAAAAAAATCTCAATCCCCCTTTGATGCACCAACAATCTAAGGAAGTTCTGTACTAAAATGTTGAATGCACATTTCAAGGGATTCATTTTTAATTTGTGCAACCTTATATGCTTAAATGCTTGGTGCAGGTGAGAAGATGGTCGACCAACTCACAAGATTTAACAACTATAGCGTCAATATATACTTCTAGAATATGGTCAATCATATCATGAAAAATAGCATTCATGGCTCTTTGATAAGTTGTTGAAGCATTCTTAAGTCTAAATGACATCATTTTTAACAAAACATGTCAATAGCTCCTGGACACCTAAAAATATCTTTTTTTTTTTTTTTTTTTTCATCTCTTTTTGTGATATATATTTGATTGTAACTGGAATGGCTATCCATGAATGATAATATTTTATAAATTGATGCCTGATCAATTAATAGATCAGCAATAGGCATAGGATATTCATCCTTTGAAGTGGCATGATTCAGATTTTTAAAACCAATACACACTCAAAATTTTCATTTTTTTTTACCACAAGAACTATATTTGAAATTCATTCAACATACCTACTCGGTTGAATGAAGTCTTCCCTCAGGATTCTTTCTATTTCTTCCTTGACTTTAGCAGTGACTTTCGCGGTAGCTGTTTGATTAGTTTGAATCCTTCTTTAATCGGCAATCAGTACTTGACTAATTTTTGACTCAAACCTGGCAATGTTCTGGTCATAAGTAACCACTAACATATGTTGGCCGAGAATTATGGTCATCTCCCAAATTGATTTCAATTAATCGATCTTAAATGCTCACTTCAAGATCATTAAGCTTCGTTGATGTGGCTTCTAACTCTTCAAAAGATATGACGTCTTTAGAAATTTCATAATGTTTCAGTAAACATTCAGCTATATTAACAAAACAATTAGTTCTCAGCTTATGTTTATCCCAAGCTCACATATCTTAGCAAACTAAGCCGTGATTTCGACTACTTCTCGATTCTTTTCTGATTCTGTATTCATTGCAACTCTTTAACAATGTAAGATTGTCCTAGCTGTGAATTGGACTATGCTAAATAAAAATAAACTTACTGAAATAATAAATAAATCAGGAAATAAACTCTCACTATTATTGAAAAATTAATTCAAACTTAGTTTGTAGGACAACCTACACCTAAAACAAAGTTTAGGCAGGACAACCTTATTTCACGAACAGTCGTAAGGATCAATATCTCAAACCAAAGCACGATTCAATAGAGCTATGTATTACAAGCATTCACCACATTTGTATAAATAAAATTACAATCATTCTCCACATATGTAAAAAGTAAACATTCACCACAAACACCGAGAATTATAGTGGTTCGGTGTGTACACCAACTGTTCTCATATAACCACACCTACTCCACTCACAATAATCACAAACCACGTGATATTGGCTTTCATTATAAATAAGGTTTTCATAGGGTCACCTAAAAACCTAATATAGTTGTGATTTTAAAGGGCTTATCACTAACAAAAACCCCATACTGAGATTATCTAGTTATCTCAAAGAAACCAAAATATAAAGAATAGAAATGTGCTTATCTTCTCTTTGAAGACGTATCTCTTGATGTAGCCTGTATAACCGCTTCTCTTGAGGTAGAATGTTCAATGTCCATTCACATAAACAAGGGTTCTAGGTTCTAGATTGATTTTAAATTAATTTAAACCAAAGACTACTTGTTTGATTTCCTTAAGATCTCAAAGAAGAGAAATTACACTATTTAAAGAATAAGATTCATGAAAAGAGATCAAGGAATTAAAACAAAAAGCTATTTAAACAAAATATTAAAATATCGTGCAATAGCTTGAAGATAGTGGGGACTTCTCTCTCTCTCTTGGTGAAGGCTTTTACTAGCTTTGATAAGTAACTTCGGATTGAGAGAAGGCCTCTATTTATATGCTTGAAAGTTGTTGCTTTGACTCGTCTAAGGTCTCCTTCGACTCGTCTAATGTTGAGGGTCAAATATTGCATATTATCCCCCATTTATATCTTGGTTTTATGAACATGATAATGCTTAATGTTCTATTGTACTCATGTTTGTGTTGCAAGGTGAATTTATGAGCTTGGATTGAAAAGGGTGCTAAAAGCATGAATTTGATCCTCACCAAGGCAAGGGATGTATCTTAGGAGACCAAGATTGAAGAATTCATATGCCAAAGATCCAAGAAAACCAAGTGAGGAACGAAGAGAATCAAAGATTTGAAGTGAAGAAAAGGAATCTTGAAATCGTCCTAAAAAAGCATAATCTGAAACTCTAAGTCATTTTGTGAAATTGCGCAGAGTGAAGTCTATTTTAGGAAACTGTGGAGAGTGGAGTTTATTTCAACAAACTGCGTAAATTTGAGGCAATTTCTAGAGTTTTCCAACTAGGTGCAAAAGTTAGAGTTCCACAACTATAGATATGACTCCCTGAGATGTTCCTAGGCATCTTCTAAGGTTTAAGGAGTGGAGCAAAAGGGTGGAGAAGCTGTTGCCAAGAGTTCTTTTTTCTTCTTCCTTAGTTGTTTTCGTGCTTTCTTTTAGGGTTTTAGATCCAATCATATCTATGGTTGGCTAAACCTCTTAGCTAAGGCTAAGAGGTGAAGCTTGTAGCATGATGGGATGTTTCTACTGCTTTGATTTATGTTTATGTTGAACTTCATGAATTTTAATTTGATATTTAAGGAATACTTTTAGTTTTTAATGATTTATTATGACTCAAATTACAGTAAATCTGCAATAGTTTTGAGTATCTTCTTTTCCTGATTTGAGATTGTGAAATTAGTAAGTCCTGTTGTTCATTATCGTCCCTTGGGTATGGTAGGGTGATGGAATCCTTCCTAATCTTCATAATTATAATGTCCTGGTTTTTGGAACTTAAGTATATGACTCATTCTCCAAAAACCCAAGTGTTAGCCTATAAAATTCAGTGTAAATTTGAACCTCTTATCATTAATCAGAGTTAGCAGCAAACGTAGCTAGAGCAAACCTTGCATTGTATAAAAATATTCCAACTATAATAAAAATCCAAATGTAGCGCCCATGTAGGACTTATACAATCCTCAAATAGTAAAATTCATTAATTAAAAATATAAATCTATCATCTAATGGTGGAGCTCAATATGGGCCATAGGGACCCCGTCAAGCTCCTCATCTACCCAATCTGCTCTAGTAACCCAGTGAACAACATCGACTCGCCCTACACCTGCATCAACTAATATGGTTTGATAGCGTCAATGGCTATCACAGTGAGGAGCACCCTCTAAGATTACACACTCATCATTTATAATCTAACATAAATCGCAATATATGAGAAGAGGCATATTAAACAACCCAATTCAAAATCGTAATCATATATTCAAAAATAAGCTAGTCAACATAATCCTAACATTAAGGAAATGTAATAGAAATCGCAATGAAAGGGGACATTTTCAGATAGTCAAATAATAAATCTTACAAACTCCATCAAATGACTAGAAAATCAAGCTTTAAACCTTTACTTCATCCAAAAATCATATCGTACGTAAACACCGCAAGATGGCTAGAAAATCGTTAAGCGAATACCCACCCCACCAGGAAATCACAATATGACTGAACACCGCAAGATGAAGAGACAAATAACATACAAAATATAAGACCCGTATCCTAGATCATACCATTCCGTAGGCTTCCACAGTCCTCCCGGTCGAATTCCGGTAACCCTTAACTTGTATCTGATGTTTGCGCACGATCCTAAGCTGAGTCCTACATATCGAAGTCGGCTCGACCTGAAACTTGTACCCTAGCGACCGAGTCATCGCCGCGAATCACACACCGATCCGATAACCGGACCAGGAGATGTGGGTCCGCGTTCATTCCAAAGAAACACTGCACATTACAAATTTCGAGAGAATCTCTACAACATGTCCCATCAATCAATCAATCAAGTTAAGTCAAGTACACGTCATACCTCAAGTACAAGCAACCCATCTCTTTCCCTTTCCCGAAGGCAACTCTCTCTCTCCACCCATCCCTCTTGCACCCAAATTTCAACCAAGCCCATACCCTAACCATCCTTTCCTTACAATAACCACTCCATCCATCCCTTTCATCCATTATTTTTTTTCTCTCTCTCTCTCTCTCTCATTTCTATCTTAACTTTCCAACCCAAAGAGCAACACCCAACGTCCAAGCTCTCTCCCAAATTCAAGTGTGGTCCACTTTCTTACTCTCTCATCTCTCATCTCAACCATTCATTCATCATCTACCTCCATCAAAATTGAAGATAAGGAGTATAGGAGTCTAAGGGACCAAGAAGAAGACCGATAGGTGGGTGATCCACTGTTGATTTTTAATTTAATGGCCCACTTGTGATGGGACCCAATTTGATGTATGTGTTGTAATCATATGAGGGGCCCATAGTGGCGGGGTCCCTCCACTACACATGTCTCTCTCTTTCTCTCCCTCTATTTTTTTCTTCCTATTGTGGCCCACCTTGAAGAATGGATTAGATCCACACCATGGATGGTGGAAATCCCACCATGATGTGTTATCCACACCGTCCTTCCCAAACGGACCTGGATGAAGGCAAAACATAAATATCCGTTAATCCAATGCTTGGGTGGGCCACACTCTCATGGACCACATCTCACTGCTCATGTGGACCGACACCGTCCATCTACGGTTTAAGGTAGATCCAAATATCAGGTGGTGCACACCGTCCAGACCATGGACGTGTGACCCACACCAGCTATATAAGCTGATGTATTAACGTCAGCATGATGGTCTGATCACAGCCGTGATCCAAACCCTCCATCCACTTTTCCCTTTGGTGGGCCACACGTGTGGACCTCACCATAAGAAATGCGTTATATCCTAACTGTCCAGTCCACCTTTCTCTGGATGGTTGGATTGGCCTCAATGAATGTGCCTTGCATCTAGCTCGTCTGTCCAGGATGCTGGATGTTGGGTTGTTTGTTTATATATATATATATATATATATATATATATATATATATATATATACATATGAGAAATGCTCACACACAACTAGTTGGACCGTGGGTTTTGGTCCAACTAGCCGGGCATTTAATGTTAATAAATGTTGTATCTGGGAAATTATTTTAAAAAAGAAAATGACTTACCCACTTTGATCAGCCCCACCATGGTGTTAATGGGAAATCCACCCAATCATCACATGATTCACCTCACACTGGACCCATGGTTTGAAAATTAGCTCCATCGGTGGTTAAGGTGGACCACATGACTAAAAACAGAATACGGGAAGAGCTTATCCTCCAAATCGTCTTCCTTGGCATGGCCTAGTTGAATCATGTATAGGCATGCTTTCTTGGACATCAAGCCTAACTTTTTGTATGCCATATAAAGGTTGGAGTGGATTTTCAAGGCCCAACTGGGTGGGCCCCAGGTAAAAATCAAGGGTCGATGCCTTTGCCAATTGTTTCCATTTGGTATAGCGCACTTCATTCATGAATTAGCCTAGATTTTTTTTTATGTGGGCCCAACATAGGATTAAACATATAATGATTGGAGTGGATTCCACACACATACCACAGTGGCCCTGTTAATTGATGAAAGGTTGAAGTCAGTGAGGCACTTGTTGGTTCCAAGAAAATTGGTACGTTACAGAGAATGGACGGGAGTAGATCAGGTGTTACCCAGGTAACATACCAATAGGTGCTTCCTTAACCGTGGGACCCACTTTGATATATTTTTTGTATATCCACACCCTCCATTAGTTTTTAAAAATCATTTTAATGGATGGTCCTAAAAATTAAACAGATCCACCTATCAAGTGAACCCCACCACAGGAAATAGTGAACATTGAACTCCCATCATTAAAACCTTCCTATGGCCCACCGTAATGTTTATTTTCCATCCAACATCCAGATTATTCATAATCCAACTTATTCATAAGGTCATGCAAACTTGGATTAGGAAAAAAAAATATCAACATGATCCAGGACTTCTGTTACCCTAATAAGTTTTCAATGGTGGGGTTTAATCCTCACTGTTTTCTGTGGCGTGGTCTACTTTAGCTTTGTATCTCCCTCATTTTTGGCCTCATGCCCTAAAAGTTTTATGATAAAATAGATGGATGGTGTGGATATTACATATACATCATGGTGAGGACCATGTAGCTTAGCCACATCAACGCATTCGGCTGTGTTCCCCGCCTTGCCATCCGAGTCTTTCTCGGAACCAACACACACCTTTCATCTTTTGATGTGGCCCACCATGATGTTTACATGAGATCCACTCCTTTCATTATAAGCTTTTCCAGGGCGCTATTTTCTATCATGTGGTTCACTTTATTTATGGATGCATCTGATTTTTTGTCCCTATGACCATTCTGGGGCGACTCATCTGATGGTTGGTGTGGATTTCATCTTAACTCCACCGTGGGTCCCACCCAAGCCATCAAGTCCTTTCCTTTGGGAAACAACTTTCCCCAAAACAAATTTATTAGCATTAATTACGCAACTAGTTAGACGGTCCAACTAGTTGTGTGTGAGCATTACTCTATATGTGTGTGTATGTATGTGTATATATATATATATATACTTTAAGATATATGGTGGTGGGCCCTACATTGGACCCACCTGTACCGTCAGCAGCAGCTGACGTAGCATCTTCTGCAGCTAAAAAGCTGCAGTGTTTATGTCAACTGCAGTGGGGCCCATCTGATGTGGGACCCACCATGATGTATGTATATATCACGCCATCCATCCATCTGGCCCGCTTGTAGGCCCCACACTGAGGGATCCAAACCGTCCATCCATCTAGCATGCCACATGCGCCCCACCTTGATGGATGTTTTTTTTTTCCATCCAACTGTCCATCAAACTGGCCACACCAGGTACGGCCCCACCATGATGCTTATGTTATATCCCTACCGTCTATCCATTTGGCGAGCTTGTCTCCAGGCTTGAGACTAAAAATAAAGCAGATCCAATATTAAGTGGACCACACTGCAAAGAACAGTGGGATGAACGCCCACCATTGAAAACTTTAACGTCCTGAAAATCGGGGGTCGAGCAAAAGTTTAACTCCCGAGTTCCAATGCAACCCCTTGTAACATGGATAATGATGATTAAATGTTGTCCGTGTTAGTGCACTAAACATGAGTGGGATTATACCAAATCAGCATATCATACCTTAGAGACAGTTAAATTACGCAAGCGTAAGACCATGATAGGTATGTATAAAACATATAAGTGGTGGTGCGTCTCTAGAGTATAATCATGTTTCAGGTTAAACAATTACATGTATCATTTCAAAATACAAAATATCAAAATGTGTAGGTCAGTCTACATCATGAAATCCCTATAGCCCCTACGATCAGAATGCGGCCTACATAACCCGCCAGAATACTGCATATACGAGAACTCCTCCCCGTCGTCATAAAAATCAGGCTCTACTTCATAAGCTACGCCATCATCTGCAACTAAGATAGAGTCTGGTTGGTGTTTTGAAACACCATCCCAGAGTGAGAGTGAGTGATCAACTCAGTGGAACTATAAGGCAAAGGTTAACATGTTATCGATTCAGTCAAGCAGTAATGATAAAGCAATACAACAATCATGTCCTAGATTACATTTGTTAATGCAAGAATGTTATGTGATAATGATGCATGCCCTCGCCTACACTCCCTCAATGACTTCATTTCACGTTCGCGCATGGCATCCTCCTGAAACATGTGCTTCCTCGCCAAAGCACATGCAGTGTGGTGCATGATTGTGATTAGTCAAGTTCTTAATTAGGCATATTCATACAGTAGGATTGGGAAGCTAAGGTACCTCCCTTCATATCATTTACCAAACATTAATCCATCTAGGGTCGTCAATCCTAGTTAATCACATATGAAGAACAGTTCTAGGTAGCTACGAAATGGCTCATCACCTCAGCACAAGCCTGGTTTATACTTGAGGTCACTAGAAAAGCTCGTCACCTTAACGCAGTCTTAGAGTATACTCGAGGTCACTATGGGCTCGTCACCTGATCGTAGGCCGACAGTTCGAATACAGTGTCTCATATTACCATATTCAGCTCATGAGTCTGGGTTGCTCATTGGACACTACGGGGAGGCTCGTCGCCTTAGCGTAGGCCGACAGCTCGACCACGATGTCCCATACCACCATGCCCGGCTCATGAGACTCAGCGGATCGAGGTACCAAGGTTAAACGGGCCTTTCGTTGGTAAGTTTGGTACCTTAGATTCAAGCAGTATCGTCCTTACATGGTGAACATACATTGGGCCAATGGGGTTACTTGACAAGCTTGACTCGTACGAGCGTACGTTGACTTGATTGACATGGAGTACGTAAGCATTCGGTGAGGCCTAACCACTGTCGACAAACAGTGTACGACTCGGATTCATCAGGCATATCGATTGTGGCTAAACAGTACGACCACCGATCGTAAACCATTACCGATTGCCTGGACTACATCGTAGCCCCAATCACACTCCAACCAATAGCATCCACATGTGATATTCCAAGACAGCATGTGACAACTAAATTTAAACATAAATCCCATTTGAGCATTTCAACAAACACATACCAGATATGTTATCATACAAAGGCATTCATCTGTAAATCACATAGTAGTAAGATAGGTTGCATAAAGAAAATTGTAACTATATATAAGGAAATTGAGAATCCTATCTCAACACCCTCAGTAAGTACATTACATCAAGCATTTTCTCATTCAGGTATTTTATCAAGCACTTAGACCACACATATTGCATACAGGTAATAAATTTGTTAAAAACACATACTATAGCTAGTCCTTTCACAAGGAGTAGTCACATATACAATGATCATAGCAAGCACAAATCATAATTCCATACTCATTCAAACATTTTTACAAACACTTAGACTACACACTTCAATATACATGGCATATGTTGGTTATAACATGTATTAGAGCAAATCCTTTCACCAATGAGTTGTCATATATACACCAATCACATATCCACGACAGATAATCATGGTAAGCACGAATCCAAATTCCATACCCATTCAAACATTTTTACAAACACTTAGACTACACCTTTCTACATGTATGGCGTATGTCGGTCATAACATGTATTCGAGTAAATCCTTTTACCAAGGAGTTGTCACATATACAACAATCATATATCCACGACGGATAATTATGGCAGGCACGAATCCAAATTTCATACTCATTCAAACATTTTTACAAACATGTAGACTACACACTTCAACATACATGGCGTATGTTGGTCATAACATGTATTAGAGAAAATCCTTTCACCAAGGAGTTGTCACATATACAACAATCATATATCCACAACAGATAATCATGGCAAGCACGAATCCAAATTCCATACACATTCAAACATTTTAACACACACATGAATTACATTATATTCAACATAGTTCATATATATCTATAAAGTGAGGGAAACATCATATCTAGCATGAGAAATGGCAACTAAGTCAGTTATAAATCATTAACTGTCATTGACAGCCTTGAAAACCATAACCTAAACATTTATAGTCTGCACCTTTCACCGAGAAACTTGTAACGGATTCAGTTTGAACACTCTCGCCTTATAAACTAGACTTTGAATACCTAATCAATAAAACAGGTTAGCTATTTCACCGATCTACGTATTTAGATTCCTAAAATAGGTTAGGGTTAGGGTTTCTTACCCAAGAACGAAATCAAAATCTCTGTTATAGCGACACGGAAGCTGTAGTTACGTATGTGGAGTAGTGGGATCGAATCCCAGGAACTATCTCACACTCGCTCTCTCACTTCTCCACTTTCTCCTTCACTTTCTCTCTTTTTTCTCTCTTGGGGTTTAGAATTCGTATGGAATGAGAGAGGGGTGGGTAAAGGCCCTTATATAGGCCCAGAACTGAAGGGAATGGCCCTAGGGCCATAGTATACTTAGGTTATAGCTAAAGAGTGGCTATTTCGGTCCAACGGAGCACATCTGGAGGCCCCTTTTTTGCATATGATCTAGGGAAAGTTCCCTGACATTGGATCTAGGTCAGGTTAAGTTTTCAGTCCGATCAAATTTAAAAAATGACCGCATAGGACCAGTTTTAGTTCAATGGTCATCGCCACTCAATCAAGGTCAGAAGTACACTGACCTGCATATGAAAATTTTCTTGATCCGAAGGTGTATTGGGGTCAGATTCTGACGGTCTAAAACCTTAGAATTGGCCCGCAAGTGAACGACCCAGTTTACTTAAATCTGAGTACATTTTCTAAAGATATTCTCGTTTCTCACATACTTCGCTCTGGGCTAAGTTATGCATTTCTGGATACTATCTGGACTTGATTTCTGAGATGGTTGTCAAGCCTAGTAAGACGGTTATATTCGTATAGTCTCATGGTAATCGGACTTTCGACGTGCGGTACAGGTTTGATACGAAGTTTCGGTGTACACTCGAGAGCAACCAAGTTTTGAGATTGATTCTAAGTTTCAGGGTAATGTAACGTCAACAATTTTTCACATTTGGGTCTTGCAGTTCGTATTTAAAGTGGTTCAAGCTAATTTCACAAATAATTTAGTTTAGTACTTAATTAATTTTTATCTAATTTCTAAAGGATTTGGTCTTGAGCGATTTCTACCTGAGATAGAACTTGGGTCTTTGTATGGATTTTTCCGAGACGTTATAATCTACCGCCCTTAAAGAAAAATTTCATCCTCAAAATTAGTACCTTTTCGTACTCCTTGAGAATCTGAGGGTAGTTCTTACGGACCTCAGATTCTATCTCCCAAGTAGCCTCTTCCTCAATGTGATGCGTCCATAACAACTTCACCAATGGGATAACCTTACTACGCAACACCCGCTCCTTCCTGTTTAGGATACGCGTCGGCCGTAGTACGTAAGTAGCATCCTCACACAACTATACCTGCTCTCATTTGATGATGTGGGAAGGATCAAGAACGTATTTCTTCAGCACAGATATATGAAATACATTGTGCACGCCCGCGAGTGGTGTGGGCAAAGAAAGGTGGTATGCGACCACACCTACTCGGTCTAGTATCTGTAATGGACCAATAAATCATGGTGTGAGCTTCCCCTTCTTGTCAAACTGAAGGACTACCTTCATGGGGAAAACCCTAATAAATACATGGTCCTCAACCTCAAACTCTAGCAGTCGTCGTCTTGTATCGGCATAACTCTTCTGTCTGCTCTATGCTGCAAGAAGTCGACGCCTGATAATGTCGATCTTCTTTGAGTTCGCCTGTACTAACTTAGGTCCAATTAAACTTCTCTAGCCAACTTTTGCCCAGAATCCGGTGCTCTACATGAGTGCCCATACAGTGCTTCATAGAGAGCCATGCTAATACTCGCCTGAAAGATGTTGTTGTAAGCGAACTCTGCTTAAGGAAGACAACCATCCCAATTGTCCTTGAAATCAAGGACGCAAGCTCGCAACATGTCCTCTAACACTTGGTTTACCCGTTTCGTCTACCCATCCATCTGTGGGTGGAATGCGGTACTGAACTTCAACTTCACACCCATTGCTTCCTGGATACGAGTCCAGAAGATAAATGTGAATTACGTGTCTCGATCCGACACGATCTCCATAGGTACTCCATGGAGATGTACTATCTCTTTGATGTATAGCCTGGCTAAATCGTCTGCAGAGTTTATAACTCTAATCGGGAGGAAATGAGCCGATTTCATCAATCGGTCCACAATCACCCAAGCGGAGTCATGCCCCTTCCTCGTCTTTGGTAACCTTAAAATGAAATCTATAGAGATGAAGTCCCGCTTCCATTCAACTATAGGTATAGGTTGAAGTAGAACAGGAGGTCGGCGATGCTCGTCTTTGACCTGCTGGCACATGAGACAACGAGATATGAAGTCAGCTATGTGGGCCTTCATGTTGTCCCACCAGTACGAATGCTTCATATCTCGATACATCTTCGTACTACCCGGATGCATCACCATCTTCAAATTGTGAGCGGCTGTCAAAACTTCTCTCCTTAAGTCATGGAGATTCGGGATGCATAGGCGGCCACGATATCGCAAACCTCCATCTAAACCAACCCTCCATTTAGAGTCATCACTGTTGCTCACCAGCTTTCTCATCTCGGTCAATCGCTCATTGTCTTTCTGAGCCGCTATGATCCTATCATCCACAAGTGGCTGTACAAGAACGTGTGCGATGCTCGTAAACGACTCCTCTACCATGAGCTTCTGCTCAAAATCTCACACGAACTCCACCATATTCCACTCCTCAACCATTAGCGGAGCGGCAAATGCTATCACTTTCTTGCTGCTCAATGCGTCTGCCACAAGGTTGGCCTTGCCAGGATGGTAAGAGACCTCAAACTTGAAGTCCTTTAAGATTTCCATCCATCGGCGCTGCCTCATATTCAAGTCTCTCTGGGTGAATATATAGCGAAGGCTCTTGTGGTTGCAAAAGAGCTCGAACTCCTCTTTGTAGAGGTAATGTCTCCAAAGCTTCAATTCAAAGATGACGACCGCTAACTCTATGTCATGCGAAGGATAATTCTCCTCATGTTTCCTCAACTGTCGCTATGCATAGGCAATCACCCTGTCCTTCTACATAAGGATGCAACCCAAATAAACACAAGACGCGTCGGTATATATAGTATATCTAACCCCTTACTCTAGTAATACTAGCACAGGGACGGACGTCAGCTTGTCCTTTAGCTCCTGAAAAGCTACTTCTACCTTCTCATTTCAGGCAAACTTAAGATCCTTCCGAGTCAACTGTGATAATGGCCTGACAATCTTGGAAAAGTCCCTAATGAATCGACGGTAGTAACCTACCAGACTAGGAAAGTTCCTCACTTCAGTAACCGAATCGGGCTGCTCCCAGTCCTGAACTGTGGCTACCTTAGCAAGGTCCACAGCTATCCCTTCCTTGGACACCACATGTCCAAGGAACTTGACTTCCTCCTTCCAGAAGTCACACTTCTCGTACTGAGTGAACAACTGGTTCTTTCTGAGCGTATGAAAGACTAGTTGTAGATGCTCCTTGTGATCTTCCCGACTCTGGAGTATATCAAGATGTCATCTATAAACACGATGATGAATCAGAATAGATACGGTCGAAACACCTGGTTCATCAAGTCCATGAACACGGCTGGGGCATTTGTGAGTCCAAACGACCTCAAAAGAAACTCGTAGTGCCTAAAGTTGGTTCTGAACACTGTCTTCTGCACGTCCTCATCCCTGATGTGCAATTAGTGATACCCCGACTGTAAGTTGATCTTCGAGAAATATTGTGCCCCCTTCAACTGATCAAACAGATCATCTATCCTGGGCATGGGATACTTGTTCTTCACCGTCGCTTTGTTCAGCTTGCGATAATCGATACACAGTCGCAAAGATCCACTTTCTTCTTCACAAACAACATGGGTGTTCCCCAAGGAGATACACTCGGCCGTATGAAACCTGAATCAAACAGGTCATCAATCTATCTCCTTAATTCCTCCATCTCACATGGAGGCATGCGATATGTAGGCAATAAAATGGGTGTCGCACCAGGTACAAAGTCGATAGTAAAATCGATCTCGCACTGAGGAGGTAATCCCAGTATCGTCCCGAACACGTCTGCAAAATCCTGGACTACTGGTGTGTTCCCTAACGTTGGCCCATCAACATGCTCTAGTAAGGTAGCGTAGCAACTGATGCGGTAGTACCAACTGACCTGTACTGAAAATGTAAAGGTCGTGCCCTTTGGTCCATGGGCAATCACCAGTCGGGTATTGAAATTGATCTCTACCCTCATCTTGGTAAGCCAATCCATGCCGAGGATCACATCATAATGACATAGTGGGGCAACCATCAGGTCGACGAGTACTGTTCTGCTCCCTAGGTCTATCAAGCAACCCTTACACATCTTGATGGAGTCTGAGAAGGTCCCCGTGGCGGTAAGGAGTCTCATCCTAATCATAGGACTAGCTTCTAACCCTAGTCGCTTAACTGTTGCACATGATACTATAGAGATGGTGGACCCGGTATCCACCAATAAGAAAACTAGAGTACCTTGAACATGTGCCGTAACTTCGAAAGTCAACGGTGCTGTAACTGCTGTCTCGGATGCCTCAGCTGCAAGTGAGTGAACACGAGCCTGTTGTGGACGGTTCGACTGTAGTACCATAGGCCGTTGAGGTAGCCTGAATTGAGGTGCAGGTGGCCGAAAAGATGAAGGTGCAGGTGCTGATAGTAGAGGTGGAGCTACAATAGTCTGAGGAAGCTGGCGGTTGATTCTTTGAGGCGACGAGAAGCTGCTATCCCTCATCCTGTTATAACAATCTATCTGTGTGGCCCGTCCTCCCGTAGTAGTTGCACCACAAGTCTGCTCACCCCAGCTGAGTCGGTGATGCCACAAGCCTAGGAGTTGAATCTGCATGTGGCCTCTTGCCTAAGAATGACTTGGTCAGAAAATCAGGGCGGGGCCAAGGACCCAAGGTGCACGAGTATGGGATAGACTATCCCCATCCCACTCAGCTCATAGAGACATGCTCAGCAGCTCAGCATAACTGGGTATGCTAGCGCAACACATATTCGAGCGTAACTCGGGTTGCAGACCCTCAGAAAATCATCGCATATGCATCGGCTCATCAGCCAATATCAACAGAGCATACCTAGCCAGCTCCATGAACTTGTTCTCATACTCGGCCACGGTCATCCCTCCCTATCGGAGGTGAAGAAACTCTCTCTCCTCATTATGGTAGGTGAGAGGGAAATACTTCTCGTTGAAATGTGTCTTACGTCTTATGTTCACATATAACCAGCAGCCACAGTCCTAAGGACGCTGTCCCACCAGAGAATGGCCTCCTTCTCAAACATGAAGGTGACCAACTCGACCTGCTCCGCCTTAGTGCAGTGTAGTGGCTTCAGCGTCTTAGAGATGTGGTCAAGCCAATATTCGACCTCCTTGGGTCGGTGAGTACCCGCAAAGGTAGGAGCTCGCAAGCGTTAGAATCGCTCGAATGCGCTGCTGGCAGTCGTGTTCCCAACAGGGTGCACAGGTGGTATAGGAGGGGTCGAGTGCATATTATGGGAAAAAGCCCCTACTATAGCGGCCAAAAATTACTGCTACTACTGCTGGTGTTGCAGCTACTATTGCTACATCAGTAGTATCACCTGCTCCAACCTATGAGGAGGAGGAACCGACTGTGGCATGTGAGGTGTCGAGGTAGATGCACTGTTCTGCTGGCGAACCGGGGGTGTATAAGGTGGTGGCCTAGTAGTGGGGCCAGTGGCCAACAGTGAGTTTGGCATCGTGTCCGTGTCGGGGCCCAAACTGGGGTCCGTGCGGCTATCGCTCAAGGGAGGTACCCCTTCAAGCAATCAACAGAGTGGTTGACGGGTAATGTTCTGAGTAGTCCTCGAAGGCATGCCCTATACGCAACACAGGGTGCAACATGTGTTAGATTTAACATAACAGCACCCAATTACTCAAGTGGTTTACACATCCCATAACAAAAGAATTTTATGCATTTCATTTAACCAAAATTGTCATAATACATGAGATGCTTTACATGGATCATGACAGAAGATGCATGTGAACTAATCTAAACAACTTTAAAAACTAGAGCACACAACCTACTCTACCATACAACCAAACCTAGTAAGACCATACATAGAAACAAAAGAAACCAGCAACAAGGCATACTAAAAGACAACTACATATATGACTAGTCATCATAACCTGGCGATGGTGGGGGTGCACCCTTATCCTGCACATAGCACAGGATAGTCCATGGGGTGCCATAGGGGTGAGGGGTCCACTTTGGTTCCCCCTGATTTGTGTCGTTTAGGTCCCCGACTCCGTTGGAGTCATTTCGGGTCCCATTTAGCGTATTTTCATGCTTTTCGGGTTGTTTGGATGTGGAATGGGTAGAATTTTGGTCTATACCCATTGATTGACGGTCTAGAAAAGATCTGGGGTCCTTACGTATGATCACGGATGCGTACGGGCACCGATTTCGATGGTCAGTTTCACCTGGCGACGAAACTGGGAATCTTATGATCATTTTTATGTTTTCTCGCCCCCCTCCTAAGTCAAAGTATGTCAGCGTGCATCATGTGACCATAACCTAGGTCCAGTTTAATCCAAATCATGCTCTGATACCAACTTGTAACGCCCTGAAAAAGGGGGTCGAGTAGAAGTTCAACTTCCGAGTTCCAACGTATCACCTATACAGCATGGATAATGATGATTAAATGTTGTCCGTGTTAGTGCATTAAACATGAGTGGGATTATACCAAATCAGCATATCATACTCCAGAGACAGTTAAATTATACAAGCGGAAGACCATGATAGGTATGTATAAAACATATAAGTGGTGGTGCATCTCCAGAGTATAATCATGTTCCAGGTTAAAAAATTACATGTATCATTTCAAAATACAAAATATCAAAAGGTGTAGGTCCATCTACATTATGAAATCCTTATAACCCCGATGATTAGAATGCGGCGTACATAACCCGCCAGAGTACTGCATATATGAGAACTTCTCCTCGTCATCATAAAAATCAGGCTCCGTTTCATAAGCTGCGCCATCATCTGCAACTAAGACAGAGTCTGGTTGGTGTTTTAAAACATCGTCCCAGAGTGAGAGTGAGTGATCAACTCAGTGGAACTATAAGACAACGGTTAACATGTTATCAATTCAGTCAAGCAATAATGATAAAGCAGTATAACAATCATGTCCTAGATTACTCTTGTTAATGCAAGAATGGTATGCGATAGTGATGCATGCCCTCGCCTACACTCCCTCAGCGACTTCATCTCACATTCACGCATGGCATCCTCCTGAAACGTGCGCTTCCTCGCCAAAGCACATGTGATGCGATGCATGATCATGATTAGTCAAGTTCTTAATTAGGCATATTCATACAGCAGGATTGGGAAGCTAAGGTACCTCCCTTCATATCATTTACCCAAGCATTGATCCCTCTAGGGTCGTCAATCCTAGTTAATCACATACGAAGAACAGTTTTAGGTAGTTACGGAGTGGCTCGTCACCTTAGCGCAGGCCTGGTTTATACTCGATGTCACTATGGAAAAGCTCGTCGCCTTAACGTAGTCTTAGAGTATACTCGAGGTCACTACGGGCTCGTCACCTGATCGTAGGCCAACAGCTCGAATACAATTTCTCATACCACCGTATTCGGCTCACGAGTTTGTGTTGCTCATTGGACACTACGGGGAGGCTTGTCGCCCCAGCATGGGCCGACAGCTCGACTACGGTGTCCCATACCACCATGCTCAGCTCATGAGTCTTAACGGATTGAGGTAATAAGGTTAAACAAGCCTTTCGCTAGTAAGTTTGGTACCTTAGATTCAAGCAGTAGTGTCTATACATGGTGAACATACATTGGGCCAATCAGGTTACTTGACAAGCTCGACTGGTACGAGCGTGCGTTGAATTGATTAACATGGAGTGTGTAACATTCCGCGAGGCCTAACCACTGTCGAAAAATAATGTACGACTCGGATTCATCAGGCGTATCCATTGTAGCTAAGAAGTACGACCACCGATCGTAAACTATTACCGATTGCCTGGACTACATTGTAGCCCCAATCACACTCCAACCAATAACATCCACATGTGATATTCCAAGATAGCATGTGACAACCAAATCTAAACCTAAATCCCATTCGAGCATTTCAACAAACACATACCACACATGTCATCATACATAGGCATTCATCTGTAAATCACATAGTAGTAAGATAGGTTGTATAAAGGAAATTGTAACTATATATAAGGAAATTGAGAATCCTATCTCAACACCCTCAGTAAGTACATTACATCAAGTATTTTCTCATTCAGGCATTTTATCAAACACTTAGACCACACATATTACATACAAGTAATAAATTCGTTAAAAACACATACTATAGCTAGTCCTTTAACAAGGAGTAGCCACGTATACAACGATCATGTATTAGCGATCAATAATCATAGCAAGCACAAATCATAATTCCATACTCATTCAAACATTTTTACAAACACTTAGACTACACACTTTAACATACATCACGTATGTTGGTCATAACATGTACTAGAGCAAATCCTTTCACTAAGGAGTTGTCACATATACAACGATCATATATCCACAATGGATAATCATGGCAAGCATGAATCCAAATTCCATGCCCATTCAAACATTTTTACAAACACTTAGACTACACCCTTCAACATATATGGCGTATGTTGGTTATAACATGTATTAGAGCAAATCCTTTCACCAAGGAGTTGTCACATATACAACAATCATATATCCACGATGGATAATCATGGCAAGCACGAATCTAAATTCCATACTCATTCAAACATTTTTACAAACACTTAGACTACACACTTCAACATACATGGGGTATGTTGGTCATAATATGTATTAGAGCAAATCCTTTCACAAGGAGTTGTCACATATACAACAATCATATATTCGTGATAGATAATCATGGCAAGCACGAATCCAAATTCCATACCCATTCAAACATTTTAACACACACATGAATTACACTATATTTAACATAGTCATATGTATCTGTAAAGCGAGGGAAACATCGTATCTAGCATAAGAAATGGAAACTAGGTCAGTTATATATCATTAACTGTCATTGACAGCCTTGAAAACCATAACCTAAATGTTTATAGTCCGCACATCTTGCCGGTAAACTCGTAATGGATTCAGTTTGAAAACTCTCACCTTGTGAACTAAACTTTGAATACTTAATTAATAAAACGAGTTAGCTATTTTACCGATATACGTTTTCCTAAAATAGGTTAGGGTTAGGGTTTCTTACCCAAGAACGGAATTAGAATCTCCGGTATAGTGACACGGAAGCGGTAGTTACGTATGTGGAGTATGGGATCGAATCACAGGAACTATCTCACACTCTCTCTCTCACTTCTCCACTTTCTCCTTCACTTTCTCTGTTTTTTCTCTCTTAGGGTTTAGAATTCGTATGGAATGAGAGAGGGGTGGGTAAAGGCTCTTATATAGGCCTAAAACTGATGGGAATGTCCCTAGGGCCATGGTATACTTAGGTTATAGCCAAAGAGTGACTGTTTTGGTCCAACAGAGCACATCTAGAGGCCCCTCTTTTGCATACGATCTGGGAAAAGTTTCTTGACATTGGATCTAGGTCAGGTTAAGTTTTCGGTTTGATCGGATTTACGAAACGACCACAGAGGACCAGTTTCAGTTCAATGGTCATCGCCACTCGATCAGGGCCACACGTACACTGACCTGTGTATGAAATTTTTCCTGATCCGGGGGTGTATTTGGGTTAGATTCTGACGGTCTGAAACCTTAGAATTGACCCGCAAGTGAACGACTTAATTTACTTAAATCTAAGTACATTTTCTAAAGATGTTCGCATTTCACACACACTTCGCTCCAGGCTAATGTTGTGCGTTTCTGGATAGTATTTGGACTTGATTTCTGAGATGGTCGTCAAGCCCAGTAAGGCGGTCATATTCGTATAGTCTCGTGGTAATCGGACTTTTGACATGCGATACAGGTCCAATACGGAGTTTCGGTGTTCTCCCGAGAGCAACCGAGTTTTGAGATTGATTCTAAGTTCCAGGGTAATGTAACGTCAACGATTCTACACGTTTTGGGTCTTGTAGTTCGTAATTAAAATGGTTCAAGCTAATTTCACAGATAATTTAGTTTAGCACTTGATTAATTTTTGTCTAATTTCTAAAGGATTTGGTCCTGAGAGATTTTTGCCTGAGGTGGAACTCGGGTCTTTGTACGGATTTTTCTGAGACGTTACAAAAACCCTTTGGGATTTTAAGGTTCTGGACCTATATGATATTGTTTTTCCTCTGTATCCAGGTCTTTGCAACCTTATGCATAGACTAGATGGAAAATAAAAACTATGGTGGGCCATTGGAATTTGATGGTGGAAATCATTGTCACCATTGTCATTTGTGGTATGGTCCAGATGATCATTTGGATATGATTCAGTTTTTTATGCACTATAATGATCCCTAGCAATGGATGCATGATGTATTGGACTTGGCCTATTTAACTCGGCCTATTCAACTCGGCCCAATCGACTAAGCCCATTGATTTGGCCCATTTGATCCGACCCATTTAATCGACCCATTTGATTTATATGAGGCCTAATGAGATGTATGTGAGGCCTTTGTGTGGGCCAAATGTGATGTATATGAGGCTCATTGCGATGTGAGATTCTACCATGATGTATGTAATGATGTTTTTAGCGATCATGCCTTGGGAGCAATGATGGTTCGACGTCCACATTGTAAGAACAATGATGATTAAATGTCCGCATTGTAACTCTCCCTAGGGCCCATTGATAGGCCCATACTTGTAGTGTGTAGGTCATCTCAGCCCTTCTTCGTTATGAATAGGATTCATCACCACATAACATGCTTATTATAGTTCCATGATTCATGCTCATATGCATCATATGTATTCTTGATATGAGGAGTGACTGATCATAGCATATACCTTCGGGCAGATTGTTTATGGGCTCCCTGATAGGCGGAGTTGCACTTTATGACGTAGGATTGTTGCATGACTGGTAGTGTGATTCATGCACTTCGCATTTGTATAACATGATGTAATAACCCAAATAAATCTTGACCGTTGAATTTTAATCATTAATCGACGTACCCAATTAGTCCGATGTGACAATCGATCTATAAGATCAACTGGTTCAATCTCAACCATTGATTTGGACATATCTAATCCGACTGTTCGTTAACTAATAAATCCAACCATACATGTAACCATCCATCCAACGATACATTCATCTAACTGTCCACATGCTGAAATCATCAAAATACTTGTCCATCCATCTAAATTGACCATCCATCTCACCACTAATCCATCAGTACATCACATAGTCCATTTCCCCGATCACACATGAACTCATCCAACCATACATCATGCACATCCATCCATCTATCCATACATACATCTATCCATCTATTATACATTGATCCGTCCATCTACATCATACACCTATGCACCATCAAATACATCACAACCACACACATGCACCAACCACATCACGCACATCCATCCATCTATCCATACATCCATCCATCCATCTAAATCATCACAACCTTAGCTTAATACTGGACACCATGTATAACAATTTCATTCATGCACAAACATGTGGCACGCACACATGAGATACATGATGCACATGCACACTAGATTTCCCACCATGAATACCTATTGCATACACACATCTCTTATACGTGTGGCACACATGCACCACATGCATCACATGCACATGATGTCCACACACGTAACACATAGCACATGTGCAATGTGTAGAACCGGTGGTGCATGCAAACCAGAGAAAATGCAACTCATGTTTTAAATAGACTAATAAAGAAGGAGGAGAAACGGTAAGAGAGTAGTAAGAGCCACTCTCTCTTACACGTGTTAAAGATGTGAATGAAGAGGCTATAAAAGGGAGGCATGAGAGACAAAAAAAGAACGTGAGATGAGGTGAGGTGTTGTGACGTGGAAAGAGAGGGAGAGAGAAGAGAGAGAAAAAGGAAGAGAGAGGAAGAGAAAGAAAAGAAAAAAAAAAGAAAAGAAAAGAAATTATTTTTTTAAAGAAAAAGTGAGTTTCTCTCACTTGATATTTTCTTTATTTATTTATTTTTCTTATAACAAATTCCACTTGGTTTTCTTTTATTTATTATTATGCAAATAATTCAATAATTGTGCATTTTTCTCTTATTTATTTATTTGATTCATATTGTGTTATGTTTATTTAACATGATTTTTTTTAGTTCTCTTTATTTTAATTAACAAGTTGTGAATCAACTCTAAATTTAGATATATGTTTACCCATGCATTCAAAATTCTTTGATTATTATTATTTTTATTTTTTATAATTAAAAAAAAGTCAGGATTTAGATCATCTAAAAAAATAATAATAATAATAAATAAATAAATAAATCTTCAAATTCAGTATACTCTTCCAGACTATCAGATCAGATTTGACGGATTACATTGCACAAATATATTTTTACGTAGAACTTTAAATCATGTATTAACAGGCTACAATGGTTAGAAACAATTTATCCTTAGAAATATTTTGCTCATGAAATATTAAATTTTATATCCTTCGAACAGTTTTTGGAACACCAGAAAATAGGTGAGGCGATCAAGTCCTCTGGGTTGAAAATCCCTAAAGTATAAATAGGTGGGGCGATCAAGACCCTTGGGTTGAAAGTCCCAGAAACCCAACTGGTACCTTTTGGAACCTCTATTGTACCCTTTGAGTGGGTGAGCATGTTAGGATTGCAAAAGGTTCCCACTGTCAGGTTCAGTAGGGTAGTAGTCTGACCAGCTAACGTACGAATGGGTCCCTCACCAAGTGCCCTTTGGATGGGTGAGCATGTTATGCGAGAGGTTCCCATTGTCAGGCTAGGTGTTGTATTAGCGTGGTGTTGGCCGACCGGTGTAAACTGGCCCTGGTGTTAAAATGAATAAAACTGCACTTGTTATTATAGAGTATAGCATATGTTGATTGATTCATTCATTTTTCTTTGAATTTACACTGAAAAAAAAAAAAACTCTTGTTTATTAATCTCCTCATCTGTTGCTTTACCTAAATAGATATTGTATCTTTTAATACATTTTTATTCATGTTATATGAGGTTGTTTTGAAACCTGTGTTGAGATTACTCACTATGCTTCGCAGCTTACCCTGTTGGGATTTTAAAATTTCAGGATCGGGATCACATGGAGGAGCTTGAAGAGATTTCTTTTATTTATTTTTGTTTCTTTATCATTTTCAAAATAAGTGTAATGAACATTTAGTATGACAACATTACGATGACATGTGTTTGATGATATAATCTTGAATAGTCGGAACATGGACATTTTTCTTCTTTAAATAAATGTTTAATTATTCAATTTTTGGATTGTTATATTTTGTGAATGAGATCATTTTGTCAATATATGTGTGGATTATTAAATGTAAACATACAAAACATAAGTCATGCCTGCGGGTACGGAATCAGGGTCGGATATACCCAGGTGCCGGATTTCGGGGCATGACACATGATTTCTATACGGCCTAGCAACATCAGGTCTATGACTTCTACAGGCACATCGTGGATGGCAGGATTGGACATAAAAAATTTGTTATTAAACATCGGGCGCCATAGATGTCCTTAGGTGAAAATCCCTAAACCTGATGGTTCCAGAGGATGACTTCAACGTCGAGACCAAGTCGATACATGAGTGCATGAGGGCTGAATACCAGGAGGCCACGTCTCCCACTGTGTCATGGTCGGTTGGAAAGGGGTGTGGCCTTACCTGCCCGAGGGTAAGGGACATTGCTAGGCTGAGTTTGACCAGATCGTGAATGGGTCCGCTATCGATGTGCCGGATAAGTATTGACAGACTATTGGCTAGGTGAATAGTGAGGTTTTTAATGCTCACTTGGACTGTGTGCCTAGGAAAGGGGTAGTGCCATTTGGAGTGTACTAAACCCTGGTAATTATCCAGAATGAGAACCGTACTGATATTTGATGTTCTAGTAATGAGCTGCATTGATATGTGGATTGACATGCTTGAGTTGCATCTCGTATCGCATGGTCTTGTTATGGCTGATAACATTCATATCTCGCACCGCATAGCCTTAGTACAACTTATTGCATTTATGTACTTATCAGCATGATTCCACATTACTCTGTCATTGCATTCTGAGCATGCTCATGTTAGGCACACACTTACACCACCCTCTAAGCTTTCTATAAGCTTATGCAAGATTGATGCATGTAGATGACGTTAGGACTCCACAGCAGCATTGAGATAGGAGTGTGCAGCGGACTTCCGGAGCCTTTTGATTTTCGATATTGTACTTCCTTTTACGCACTGTACGCATTGTACTTTAAAGTTTTTTATTATAGTAGATTTTGTGATAGTGTTCTTGTGGTTATTGTTCGTGGGTTAATGTTAAAAATCATCCTCATAGGATCCCAGGATTGGAACCTGGTGTATGGGTGTCGGGAGCTAAGAATGGGGTACTACGGAGGCTGTTGATGCCGAATTTGACGATCAGAAATTTTGTGATCCTGGATTTCGAGTTTGGGGCGTGACACAAACCTTAGACCACCTAGAAATCATATCGTACGTGAACACCACAAGATGGCTAGAAAATCGCTAAGCAAACACCTGCTCCACACGGAAATCACAATACGATCGAACACCACAAGATGACTAGAAAACCAACATACAAAAACCCTACTCCACTCGAAAATCATGTCATACACGAACACCACAAGATGGCTAGGAAATTGCTAAGCGAACACCTGCTCCACCCGAAAATCAACATATGATTGAACACCGCAAGATGAAGAAAAAATCAACTAGCTACAAAAAGGGCACTTATGTTCTATCAAGGCCACAAAAGGGCAAATAAAAGATCCAAGTCACTAAAGCAAATATGCGGTCCAAGCCATGTAAGGCAAAGTGTGATCCAAACCAAGTAAAGCAAATGTGCGATCCAAGTCGCGTAAGTCAAATATGGACCACAAGATGGTGAGTTCATGATAGGTTTCATTCATTACATCACTCAATCGCAAACGACAAACATATAGTTAATTAACAATGTATAACTAAAGGTAACATGCTGTCATTGATAATTTATGCTTGCTATAATTAAAGAGATATGTTCATTATCTAACATAGAATCAGGTGCTCAACATATTAACATATTTACATATTCTCATAATAAGTTAAGTTACTCAATCAAGTAACTTAGGGGATACTAAATGGGAAGGATTAAGGCATCATCTATGATTAATGAATTTAAGTGGGAAGCTCAAAGGGCGAGTCCTCACCTTGGTCAAGTAATCTAGTTGTGTGTGGCCCGCTAGATAGCACGAATGCAGCATGATAGAGTTGAATCTAATCAATAAATATGCGATCATGACCAAATCAAAACATTAAGGAAGAATGTTTAATAATTAGCTTTCTACAGGTAATAGATAGCGAAAGCTTACTAAGTCGACTCAATAGCCAATAGATGAAATGAGTTTCGATTTACCTTGGATTTATATCACTTGGTAGCTACAAGGCTAGAGTAGGCCAACCCAAACTAAGCTCAACTCCACCGAGTCGACTCAGCAGTTGCAAAAACAACCCAAATCTCTCTTCTTCCTTTTCCTTCCTTCCTTCCTCCTACTTACTCTCTCTCTTTCTCCTTACCTCACATTCCTTGATGGAAACCCAACTGGACTAGGCCTAACTTGACCCAATCAGACTCAGCAGGACTTGGCTTCAATCAAGTCAACTCGGCAACCACTAAAAACCCCAAACTCTCTCTCTCTTCCTTCCTTTTGCTTCTCTTCTTCTTTGTTTCCTGCTGGAATGTCCAGCAATGGCCTGGACAGACCCAAACTCAACCTGATTCGGCTAGACTCAGTTTCAGCTGAGTCGACTTGGTTCCAACCGAACAACAGCCCCACCACTATTCCTCTTGCTACCTTCCCCCTCTCTCTTCTCCTTCACTTTTACTGCTGGACTAGACAGAGTCTGGGCTTGACTAGACCGCACCCAACTCGGTCCAGACTCAGTCCAGACTTGGCAGTGGCCTAGTGTGGCAGTTGACAAGAGGAAGAATGAGGACAACGTCCTCACACACACACACACACTCTCTCTCTCTCGCTTTATTTTCTCTTTCTTCTTATTCTCTCCACTGCGCTGTCCAACAACTGTTGGACCAGACCAAGAAGAGACCCCAACCCAACCTCTTTTGGCTCGACCCGAGCTTAAGCTGGTGCGGCAATAACAGTGACATTAGTAGTAGTAACAAATTATCTCCCTCGTTCTCTTTCTTTTCTTTTCCTTTCTACCACTTTCTTTCTCTCCAAACCATGCTCAGCAGCATGACCAGACGAGCTTACCTCAGTGTGGGTTATGATAGCAACGGGGCAGAGCATGTGCTCTCAGGGAAGAAGCTCGAGCTTCAATGGTGGATTGCCATCTGGCGGAGCTTTATTCAATCCTAGCCTTGGGGATGGTAAGAATCAGTCCAAGGAGGCTAGTAGGAGGTAGATTTCGAAGCTCTGAATTAGTTTTGGTGGTCGGTTCGAGTTTTGAAAGAACCGATAGAGTTTTTAGATGTGCGACTACTAGGAATGGAGTAACAAACCTCCTTGCTTTATACACCTTTTTTTTTTCTAAAGCCCTAAGCTTCCTCATTCTTAAGAACCTAATGGCCGGTTCTGGCCGCAACAACCTCCGTAGTACCCCATTCTCGGCTCCTGAGGCAGGTTTCAATCCTGAGATCCTACAAGGAGGATTTCCATAACAGTATAATCATTCCAATACGAGTATAACCAAGATCAAAGCAAATAAATCTGAAAATAACAAGGCACACATCACAAAATTTACTAAGAATTTAAACTTTTACAAGTATCCATAAGGTCCAAAAGGACATACATAAGATAATAGAAGAAAGAGAGGAAGTTTGCAACACCGGGTCCTCAAGCTCAGCTCTAATCCAAACTCTGCCACTACGACGCCTGCCTAGGATCTCCTGCACGCATCAATCATGCATAAGCTTATAGAAAGCTTAGAGGGTGGTGAAAGTGTGTGACAATGGTGCTCAGAAGAAGATAGAGAATGCAGAAGGGAATCATGATCAATACTAATACCACTAGCCTTACCAAGGCTATTATGAATGTAAGAAACTATACCAAGGTAGTACGATAATGCCAGAAGACATGCCAAGGCTATATAATGCAATGAGTACTGTAATGCAATGAGTACTGTAATGCGATGAGTACTGTAATGCAATGAGTATTGTAATGCAATATGAGTACTGTAATGCAATGAGTACTGTAACGCATTATGAGGCTTACACAGCTAATGCAAATGCAATGTGAAGTAATGTCGTGCTCATATCCAATCCACATATCAAGTACATTTCCATTATAAGGAAATCACCGGGGTCCATTACACTGCTGGATGACTGCCGCTCTACAGACTCCGCACAGTCAAATGAGTGTAAAAGACCTCACTACCCTGCTTGTGGACAGCCAATCACCAGCAAGGCCTGAAGGTAGCGTACCCATTCATGAGTTGGTCAAACTCAGCCTAACAATGCCCCCTTACATTAGGCGAGTAAGGCCACGCCCCTATCCAACCGACTACATGACAGTGGGAGTCGCGACATAACGGTATAAGGCCCTCATGCGCTCATATATTTTACTCGGTCATAGCGTTGGAGCAGATCCTTGGTAGCATGAAAGTTTTGAGAATTTCACCCATGGGCATCCTATGCACCCGGTATGCTCAAGTAACATTTCCAGTGTTCAAACATGGTCATCCATGATGTATCTGTGGAGGCTACAACTCTGATGAAGCGAGGGTGATAATGCTCATATGTTATGCAATGCCAGATGCATAAATCACACCATCAACTGTGCATCAATTCCAAGCATCCAACATGCTCAAGAGGGAATACTACGTCCCTGAGGAAGGCAACATGCAATGCCCAATGGCACAATCATAACTACACACATAGTGTCATCCAAGCATACAATGATGCACATGGGTCATGAAGACGGGTCTAGACGTATTATGCGGCGATATACAAAGTAGTACACTCCTCCTATCCAAGAAGGGACCAAGACTAGGTATTTAGACAATATCCATAAGGAATCTCACCTCTAGTGGGGGCCCATTTACCTGGGGTAGCCCACGAGACTAAGCATACAACTACGTGTCTAAGTAACATAGAAGTGAGTCTAGCAAGAGTTTAAGATGAGCATCTAATGACATTTAGATACAAACGGGCCTATAGGGGTCCATAATGGGGACATTTAACCACCATTCCCCAAGAGACATCTCAACCACGAACTATATGGATATAAGGCCTAAGGCCCTACATTCAAGATAAGAACACAGGTAACCACATACATACATTCCTCATAATAGGCCATAAAAAGATACAATACCACTTTTAACAACATAGGCCCCAAGAGAGAAATTAAGGCCCAAGGCTCAATTCCCAATGGCCATAGAATCCATGCATTAAGTTGGACTTGGCGGGCAGCCTGCACACACAATATACGGCCCAAAATAAGTTTAAGTTTGGATGATGAAATGGGCCCAACTACATCAGCCCAATAACTAGCAATTTAAGTGGGCAACCAAGGGCCCAATACTATCCTTATCTTAGCCGACAAGTCCATCAAAACGGTGGAAGTTGGCTCAATATATATTTGGGCCAAGCTGGGACGTCCCAACCCACTCCAGGTTCATGGGATGCCCCAAAATTTTTATCTAAGATGGGGTCCTCATTTGATCACTAAAGGTGACCCAAAAGAATGCACTAATTAATCCCAAGGATTATAAGAAAACACAAGCATGTAACACATACATAAGTTCTCAATATGGTGGGTCACATGTCTAATAAAATTTCAACCATAACAATGTACATTTAAGGCCCCTTGATAAACGTTCGGCCCACTCAGCTTCTTGGGCCTGCTAAAGCCCAGAAATTAGTCAAATAAGTGGGAATGATCTCGTGAAGGCCAACAATATTCACAGGGGGCCCCACCAGATGGAGGGTGTGTATACATCAAGAAAAGATTAAGTGGGCCTACTACCGGATTGTGAATCCAGTAGCAACCCAAGGCAGAGAGTGCCTCCATGATCGGGCGATCCAAGGCTTGGATGGCCTGGACCAAACATGCGTTAGGGTAGGTTCCACATACATACACATTGAGCCTTAAACAAATGGCCTAGGGTCTATGGTGGACCTTTAACCATCCATAGAGAACCCATGAGCCTACCTAAGGACCACCCAAAAGGACATCCAACCTCAACTGGTTTCCAAGAGGTAGCCCGCCACTACTCGAACATGAACTAAGGCCCAAGGCCTAAGGCAATTCATGGCTAGTGGGCTTATACTTAAAGCCCAACATATGGGCAATATGGTGGGCCCTCAAGCAAGGTTGGGCCTAACCATAAAGATCATGAGTCCACTCATTGTGGTGGGCTTCATAGGCAGCCCATTATTCCAACATATGAGTGATCCTTATATTTAAAACAAGTAAGTTGGGCCTCACATCTCGGTCCAAGTATGGTTTACTTTAATGGGTAAGTAAGGGCCTAACTACCTGAGTATTTTGGCCCATAAAACCCATCACAACAGTGCATTAAATATAGGCCCAAACATCAGGGGAATCAAGTCTCAAGGCCCAAGTCCCAATGGCCATAGGACTCATACATTCAGTTGAACTTAATGGGTAGCCCATGAGGACAGAAACATGGCTTAAAATTAAGTTTAAGTCGAGGGAAATGGGTCTCACTACATCAGCCCAACCACTAGCAATCTAAGTGGGCAACCGAGGGCCCAATACCACCCTTATCTCAGCCCATAAGCCCATCAGAATGGTGGAAGTCAGCCCAACATATGGCTAGGCCAAGCTGGGATGTTCCAGCCCAATCTGGGCCCACTAGAAAATTCGGTTTATATTTGGGTCCCACAAATGATCATCAATGGAGATCCAAAAAGGCATTGATTAAGCCTAATAGTATTCTAAAAATATAAGGGAGCAATAAATGCCCAATTTCCTCAATATGGTGGGCCCCATAATCATGGCCCCAATGGGTCCTAGAATATCAGGGATGGGTCCCCAACTAATCATATACAAAACCCAATGGGCTGGGGCCCAAAAGTTCTGAAATAACAAAGGGGACAATAATGTACAGGAAATTTCTGCAATGCATGCTGTTGTCCTAAATTTGGGCACTCCATTAGAGTGGGTCCAGGGCCTCTAAAAATTTGAGAATTGAGGGTCAAAGTCCCTCATCATGCACACAATAAGAGGAAACCCAAAAAGGTGGCCCGCCATCAGAGGAAACATTTTTTAATTATAGTTTTTATCAAGTCATATTGCTGGACTATACAGCAGAAAAATCTGGCAGTCCAACCATCTTAGACCATTCTTTTGGATGCCAAATGGGGTCAATTGGGGATGAAATTTTACAGAGTGACACTCCCATAAGTGGGACACACCCCCACAAAATTTTAGAATTTTTGGATATTTCTAAGTATTTTAATTAATTTAAACAAAACAGTCTATCTAAAAAATCAGACAAACCTGGACGTCCCAACGTGGTGGACTAGTCCGACTCTTGCCACAGTGTGCACAAGGATCCATTGGACCTGAAATTTGGTAGGTGGGTTTCACCATTAGTGGAGCACAACTTCACAAAATTTAAGAATTTTTAGACATCTAAAAATATTTTAATTAATTTAAAGAAATCAATCTATCCTGAAAATTGGACTGATCTGGACACCATATTGTAATGGGCCAGTTCAGCCACCACCATGGTGTGTACAGGTGTCCATTGGCCCCAAAATTTTGTAGGTGGGTTCTAACATAAGTGGTAAATCTTTATGTAAATTTTCATAATTTTTAGACACCCAAAAGTATTTTAATAAATTTCGGAATTCCAACCTATCCAAGGTGGAATGTTGCTGGAACAGTGCAGAAAATCCAGACTACCCGCCTCACTTGGACCACACCTTTGGGACCCCAATGAAGGTCAGATGGTGCTGAAATTTAGGAAACATCAAGATGAGGTTCCCACCTTTTAGAAAAGTATATTTTATGGGTATAAAAGGTCCCCCAATCAGTCCCAAATTTAAGCCCAAGTCCAGCAAAAATCTGTCCAGAAATTTCTGGACAACAATACATGGCTAGACACATCAGCCTATATCTCAATAATCTTAGCCATAAAAAGGGTGTGTGGCCTTCCTCAGTGGGCCCCACATATGTCCAGATCATAGACTAAGACTAGGACACTTGCATGCATTGATTAAGGTGTCCAAAGATCATAGAGTTGGGTGGTAAGGGCGTCCCACCTTGCTGGATTTTTATTTTTATTTATTTTGGGACATCCTAGGCCCACTAAATGGGCCATACACACATCATCATCCACACATCAGAGAAAATAGAAGAAGAAAAGAAAGTAATCCGGCCATGAGGGTAGGGCCCCACGACTAATGGGCCCTCCCAAGAATAAATCATACCCATATAACTACGTTGATTGTACATGCAACATAAAATCACTACATGCATGGTCTATAATTGCTATGGATGGTTGGAGTGTCATCCCGACATGATCCTTAAGGTCTAGATAACCTTAAGATGTAGTGGATCATTACATACATCATGATGGGGTCCATGGAGAATGGTCCCATCATGGATCATGGCATGCATGTAGGATGGGCCAAAGGGCCACATCCATGGGATCAAATGGGATCCCAACCATGGATTAGTGGGTCCCATGTGATCCATCCATAAAGAGATAATGAGATTAAAGAAAATAAAGGAATTCAGTAAAAGAATAGTCACCCACCTTAAAGATGATCTCTAAACTTCCACACTAAGATCCTCTAGCACCAAGGAAAATGGATCTATGGTTGAGATCATGTTCCAAGGGCTAGATGATGGGGGATTAAGGAAGAAGGTGGCTGAAAAATGGAGGGAAGATGAGGAGAAGGTTGCTAGAATTTTGCAAATGGAAGAGAAAAATGAGAGGGAAAGAGGGAGAAAATCCTTTTTAAGGGAAGTAATCATAACCTATGGTGATACAAAAAATGTTTGCTAGGGTAGGTTAGGTGTGGGCAGTGTTTATAGTGGGTAGTGTTTATTCCATGGGAATTGTACTGTGTGTGGGTGGTGTGCATGGGAACTTGTGCCATGAGAGTGGTCCTTATGCTTTTATACAAAAAGTGGACCACATGATGAAATGCTCACAACTTTTGATCTATAAGTCGAATGAACGCACAAGATGTGTCGTTGGGACCTCAACGATGATACGAACAAGATGACATAAGTCTAGGGTCGACCCGAGTCGGGTCTATGTGACCAGACTCAAAGATGACCGCAAACACTATCGGAGGGTCGCAGGTTTCCGAAATTTAATCGGTAGGACCACGGGACCAAAATAAACGAGATGCATACTCACACACACACGCACACATGCGAACCCAGATCGGGTCTTACAGGCCATTATTACCTTAAGAAGTGGAAAAGAGGTCGATAACAAGAGCCGCTGTCTTAAGAAAATGATGAATCAACTATGGTTCAAGAGCCGCAACAACAAAAGGATAAAGAGACTAAGTCATATGAGCCTCTAGTTCCAGTCTCATCCAGACTTCGGAATCTGACTGTCCCCATGAAATATCAGGAGGTGTTGGATGGGCTCCAAAAGGTTACTATCATGCCCCAAACTCGAAAACCGGGCTCAGAAAATTCTCGATCGCTGAATCCGGCGCTTACAGCCTCCGTAGTACCCCATTCTCGACTCCCGGTACCCATACACCAGGTTCCGATTCTAGGACACTATAAGGAGGATTTCAGACACTATAATGAGCATAACCACAAGCATAACCCATGAACAATAACCACAAGAACACCATCATAAAATTCACTATGATCAAAAACTTTCAGTACAAGGCATATGAAAGAGAAATACAAGATAAGGACAGTAACAAAAACTCTAGAAGCTCGGCTGCACACTCCAACAGCGGTGAGACTAAGGTTGCGTCCTGGCGTCACCTACACGCATCAATCGTACATAAGCTTATAGAAAGATTAGGGGGCGGTATAAGTGTGTGCGAACGTGCTCAAAATGCAATGCCAGAGTAATGCGGAATCATGCTGATGAGTACGTAAATGCAACCAGCCATACCAAGGCTATGCAGAACAAGATATGAATGCTATCGGCCATACCAAGGCCATGTGATGTAATATGTAAGTCAAGCATGTCAATCCTCATACCAATGCAACTCCTCATACCAATGCAACTCATCTATAGATAATCATTAAGGTTTAGTACACTCCAAATGGCACTGCCTCTCTCCTAGCAGCATAGTCCAAGTGAGTGTAAGAAACCTCACTATCCGCCTAGCTAATAGTTTGCCAACATCTATCCGACAAGCCGATAGTGAACCCATTTCCGAGATGGTCAAACTCAGCCTAGTAATGCCCCCTGCTCTCGGGCGAGTAAGGCCATAACCCTTTCCAACCGACCACAACACAGTGGGAGACGCGGCCTCATGGTATTCGGCCCTCGTGTGCTCTTATATCCACTCGATCTCGACGTTGGAGTCATCCTCTGGTACCATCGGTTTTAGGGACTTTAACCCAGGAACATCTATGGCACCCTAATTGCTTAGAACAATGTTTTCGGTATCCAACCAGCCACCCCCGATGCGTCGTGGAGGTTATAGCCCTGGTGTTGGTGGGGCATATCTCAATCACATAAATAAAAGTTCATGAACCACACTATCAATCATACAACAATCCTCCGTATATCACACGCTCTAGCAAGGTAACTTCGCCTACCAGAGAGCCCGTAAACAGTCTGCCTGAAGGCATATGCTATGATCAGTCACTCTTCATCTCAAGCATACATACGATGCGTATGTGTATGATCATAAGTCACAGATCTGTACCAAAGAAGTTATGGGGTGATGGGCTTTGTTTATAACAAAGATGGGCCTAGACGGACTACATTCTGTGAATATGGGCCTATCAGTGGGCCGTAGGGAGAGTGACAATGCAAATATTTAACCAACATCGTCTTTGCAATGTGGGCATCAAACCATCACTGCTTCCAAGGCATGGCCTGCCTTGAACATCGTTGCATAACCCATGGTGAAATCGTACCTTACAATGGGCCTTATGTACAGCCAATTGGGCCCTAACTCATGGGCGTAAGATACGTCAGATAGGCCGCATAACATGGTCCTCATATAAAAACGTGGGCCTCAACAATGGGCCATAATTACCTCAAGATGGGCCTGAGAACATGGGCCCTAGATACATCAAATGGGCCGTTTATCATGGGCCTCGACTATTCCCGGGTGGGCCTAATCACATGGGTTTCATATATATACACTAAGGCGGGCCTTCATGAACTATAGATCCGTCTTATTTTTCGTCTCAAGCCTTAAGACGATCATTCATAATGGTAGGACAGGTTGGATGCAACACATGCATCATGGTAGACTCCCATGTGGGCCCACTATAACATTTATTTTCCATCCAATCCTGGGCCCACTAAAATGCTTATCTGCCACCCAACCTGTTGGTAAGACCACGTGAGCAACGACTCCACTATAATGTTTATTTTACATCCAACCTGTTGATAAGGCCATGTGGCAAGGGGCCCACCAAAATGTTTATTTTACATCCCACTTGTTGATAACGTCACACAGACCTGGGTGGAAGAAAAAACAATTTCATATTGATCCCAAACTCCTGTTATCCCCAAAGGGGGTTTCAACAGTTGACGTTCAATCCCACATTGTTTCCTGTGATGTGGTCACACTAGATTCGTATACTTGCGAGTTTAAACAAAGATATGGTACGTATTACGAGATCGTTCCCACGAGGACTGGTTGTCACAATTCAAATCTATGATTCTTCTTAACTAATCCAATGAATAATGAACTAAACTGCTAAGCACAATTTTAGGAAAAACAATAAAGAACAGGGAAGAAAATTCAATCAGAGAGAGAGCACTAGGACTTTCGAATCCACCCCTAATTATCCTAACCCTTGTTTTGTCTGTTGATTTACCTTGATCTAAATTGATACCACTTAAATAGAGAAAGCACAATCTGTGTCCTTAATCGGGCATACAGACTGTCTAATTCCTTTAAGCAATGCCATGAACAACAAATCCCATGTCCTTGGTCGGGTACATGGAATGTACATTCATTAAAGCACCCTGTTTCTTCCTCTATAGGAAACTTGTTCTTGATCAGACACAAGTACCTGTAATAAGCATCCAAACAACATCCATCTATATACTTTGATCAAGTTCATAGATGGAGAAATATGGAATTTAAACCCGTCAAGCCCACTTAGAGAAAAAAAATAAATTAATTAAAATTCAAAGTAAATCAAACAACACAAGAACTAATCAAATTAGGGGCTTCATCTCAGCCCTAGCTGAGAGATTAGTTACCCATAAAATTCATAAAAAAAAACGGAACACCAAACCAAACGATCTCCCTCTTCTCTTTCCTCTCTTTCTCCTCTCCCTGGCTCTGGATCTCAAATTCCCTGGATCTGAATCCATTCCCCACGTCCAAAACTTCCCTTTTATAGCTGCTGGATGGCTGGAATCGGTGGTAGAGTTGTAGACGAACTCGGAGTACAAACTTTCGCAACCGTGATCGGTGGGCCCCACAGAGGTGTTTTCTGAAAAATCCACTCCGTCCATTGGATTCGGACGAAATTTCAGTCAAGAATGGGTGGTTTGAAGGTCCATGGCGCGGACCACGAAGAAATCTCAAAAAGATCGTTGAACGTCGCCAGGTAGCCCTTTTGTGGCCTCTGTACCGCACACGTGTGTACGCATGGGTCCAAACTTTCAACATGGGTTTGTAGAATTCGCGGCCCTCTACACGATGGACGGTTCGGATCGTCCGGAGGGTTGACGTACGGGGCCCACTGTCTTCGCAAAAACGGCAAGCGGCCGTTCCTTCGCTGACGCGGAACGGAGACGTAGATTCGTTGCGGAAATGGTGGGGTCCACTGTGATGTTTTCTTGAGAAATCCACTCCGTCCATTGCATGGAGGAGGAAATTTTGGTCGGAAACACATAGTTCTTTTTCATTTTGGTCCGGGCCACGGAAGATCTCGTTACACCGTCCATTCCACGTTTGAACGGCTAGATTTCACTCAGGACGACCGTTTCCAATTCTGCCACCTAGGCAGTGATTATGTCCTTCATTTAGACCTGATGGACGGTCCGGATTATCTGTTTGATGGACGGTGTGGACCCACAACTCCAACGACCGATCGTCGTTTGCGGACGCTGGAAACGGCTGTCCGTTTTTTAGAAGGAGCGCGGGTCAGCGGCTCGCTGACCCTGTACTCGATCTGGTGTGGCGCGGCTACACATGTGCTCAGTGCACACACCACACATACAAGGCCCACTGTAATGTTCTTCAGAAATCGATCCGACCATCTACTTTATCTCCCTAATTAATGGGTTGGGACCAAATTTGAGGCATATCTGTCATCGGTGGGCACGAAATCGATTTGTGGGTGATTTGTCGGTTGGAGCACTTCCGAGATCATCAATAGTGAAATTTAATATGTACGGTTAATTCATAGCCCCATCACATGTATGAAGTTTCGAGTTGATCGGATGGGGAAACATGTGATCTTGCATTCTGGACCCTTTTCGGGCCCCTTTGGCTTGTTTTCCTCAGATCCCAGGCGTGTAAAATCTTCACTATTGGTTTTCTGGAGTCCATCCCGTGCTCTGGTAATTTTGGAGCGCCAAAACCATGTCTTTAACATCAATTTCCAATTCACACTCCTGATTTCATCCTGTAATAAAAACACGAGTAATATATTCCATTAATCCTTATCATGTACGTAAAAGTAGGCAATTGCTGGGGTCTAATATGCAATATTCGACCCTGATCACAACCCCCAACCAGCATTTTGCTAGTCCCGAGCAAAACATGCGAAAATAATTTCAGAAATAAAAGACAATTCCTGTAAACTCAAGTGACTTGTGAACAGATAGCTGAGATGTGAAAATTCTAAGATTCATGATTGGTATGTGGAATTTGTCTCTTGGAATCAAGCTTACAGTAAACTTCATAATCAAGTTCAAAATATTAATCCGTCAATTAGAACATTCCTAAACATTGAGCTCCATGAATGTAAAGTGTGATCTCGACTTACAATCATTAAGAGATCCAATTTGTCAATTTCATGATAATTTGTGACAATCAAAACTTGAAACCAACACTTATCTCACAGATTAACTTTTCATGTTACCATCTTTTGATTTTCTTTACGAGCAGTAACGCAACTGAGGGGAATCAAATTCTCACCTATAGGGAGCAAACCTATGGCGAAAACTTGTTGCTTAACTTTTTTTTTTTTTTTTTTTTTTTCATATGTCAACTATGGAGAATCAAATCCACACCCATAGGGAGCAAACCTATGATGAAGATTTAGCCTTTTAATTCTTCTTTTTACTAAGTTAATCATTCAGTCATCGAACCAACACTTAATGTGTAAGCGAGATGTGATATGTGGAATCATGGCTCAATCAATGTTTACAACTTCTAATCATGGATTAACAAGTCAAAATTGACTGTGAAATCAAGCAGATGGCCGAATCCAAGAGTCATAAGTTACCTATCACGTATCTTATAATGTTAAACTCACAACTATCCTTCAAAATCACCTTGAATTTAATAGAAATTCCAGGAAAAATTTTAAAATTTTCACAAATTTTGCTCAAGACCAAGAAAATACTGATTAGGTAACCTAATCTCCCACCCCCAACCTAAAATCTACATTGTCCTCAATGTAAAAGAAATAAGCATGCAATGCACATGGGACAACGAGAATAAAAGAGGAGTGATGGAAAGATAGTACCTGGATGGAGAATCAAGAGGCTTCTTCAGAAAAAAAAAATAGCATCGCAAAACAGGTTAGCACAAGAGAGAAATCAACATAAGAAAAAATAACAAAAAGAAAAACAAAAGAAAATCCTACCTATACCACTTTCGCAGGTGCTCTCGATTGCATTTAGCGCATGCAACAAGCCTTTAAACCCCTAGGTTACCCCTAGTGGACGAGTTGTAGTCTCGTGAGGGTTTGCAGTAATGTTACCCACAAACATTGAACTGACTAACGAGAAAAATGAAAATGAATGAAATAAAAAGCACTACAATAAAGCAAAAGGCTGGGTTGCCTCCTAGGAGCGCTAAGTTTACAACATAAAGGAAACTACCCTAGTCCTAAGAAAGCAGGGAAAAACTACTCAGTCATGCTGCAAGGTTCCTCTTCCGGCCAGTATCGTGATAAATTTCTCAGTAGGTTTCTTAACAGGATCATCCAAAAGCCCTTTTTGCAATAGGCTTGGATGCCCTGGAGCATGACATTCCAGAGAAATTTATGTACCTCATAAGAAATTTCTCGTTGATTCGCCTGAGGTATCCAGAGTATATACGATTCACCTGCGACAGAAGACATTTCGATATTAGTATCCCATGGTGAATCAGAGACTACACATAGATGAAAGTCTGAAAAATTCTCAGAAAGTGACGTAGTCTCAACACATTCCGAAGTAGCAGACTTCGGTTCAATTTTTAGCTCCTCCTCCCTTAATGGTAAATAGTGAGGATCTGGGGAGGGAGGGTCTTCAGAGTAAGGGTCCTCTCGGTCAGTGATGACTACCGAGATATTGTTTTGCAAGGCATTCACTATGTCTCTTATCATGGGATCATTTGAATCTGCAAAGTGTGCCAAGCAATCATCCAAAGAGTTGGGACATTCAGCTGAGAGTGACTCATTTTCCACATTAGAGCTAGTGATGATCTGCCCAAAGAATCCATCGTTTTTGAAGGTAAACGGAGGTGTGCTCTCTTGTTCCAGCCCTGCACAGACAGATTGAAGATCAGTATACGAAGCATTAATGCATGGACTCTGTTCATCGATACTACTCAGAAGAGGCGATGAATCGTTATTATTCAACAGTTCAGATGGTGGCCTCAACTGGGTGGTTTCAAATTCAAGAGTCATATCGAGTAGCTCGTCCATCTCCCGAATCATATCATCATTCAAGTCAGAGGAGTAGTCCAAACACGTTTCACAAGAGTTAGAAGGGTCAGTTGTAAGGGGCCCATCCTCTACCTTAAAATCAGACATGTTAGGTGAGGGGAGTGGCTCATTATGACCGACCACTTCGTGTACGTCTTGATCATTGACTTGGACCAAACTCGAGATTGATTCCAAGGGAATTGGGGCGGAACATCCATGATCATCATTCCAATACACATCATTGTCTAATTCTGTGCAGTGCGCACTTGGGATGAGATCACTTTCCTCACATTCTAAATTTGGTTGAAGTTCGAATAAACTAACCTCTACCTCATCATTGAGATCCTGTGTGTCATGTAAGGAAAGTGTGTCATCATCACTGTATTTGAAAGACACCCAAGTATCTCCATCATTCTTTTGAACAGTCATTGAGATCGACTCATCAGGGAATTGAACCGTGTGCTCATTAATGGAATCCAACGTATACCTCAAGATTTTTCTCCATCGAGAACAGACATTGAGAACCGACTAGAACGTTATGTTCCATCGGTTAATAGGGCGATCGGTGGGCCCCACAGAGGTGTTTTCTGAAAAATCCACTCCGTCCATTGGATTCAGGATGAAATTTCAGTCAAGAATGGGTGATTTTGAAGGTCCATTGGCGCGGCCCACAGAAGAAATCTCAAAAAGATCAGATTTGAACGTCGCCAGGTAGCCCTTTTGTGGCCTCTGTACCGCACACGTGTGTACGCATGGGTCCAAACTTTCAACATGGGTTTGTAGAATTCACGGCCCTCTACACGATGGACGGTTCGGATCGTCCGGAGGGTTGACGTACGGGGCCCACTGTCTTCGCAAAAACGGCCAGCGGCTGTTCCTTCGCTGACGCGGAACGGAGACGTAGATTCGCTGCGGAAATGGTGGGGTCCACTGTGATGTTTTCTTGAGAAATCCACTCCGTCCATTGCATGGAGGAGGAAATTTCGGTCGGAAACACATAGTTCTTTTTCATTTTGGTGCGGGCCACGGAAGATCTCGTTACACCGTCCATTCCACGTTTGAACGGCTAGATTTCACTCAGGACGACCGTTTCCATTCTGCCACCTAGGCAGTGATTATGTCCTTCATTTAGACCGATGGACGGTCCGGATTATCTGTTTGATGGACGGTGTGGACCCACAACTCCAACGACCGATCGTCGTTTGCGGACGCTGGAAACGGCTGTCCGTTTTTAGAAGGAGCGCGGGTCAGCGGCTCGCTGACCCTGTACTCGATCTGGTGTGGCGCGGCTACACATGTGCTCAGTGCACACACCACACATACAAGGCCCACTGTAATGTTCTTCAGAAATCTGATCCGACCATCCGCTTTATCTCCTAATTAATGGGTTGGGACCAAATTTGAGGCATATCCTGTCATCAGGTGGGCCTGAAATCAGCGATTTGTGGGCTGATTTGTCAGTTGGAGCACTTCCCGAGATCATCAATAGCTGAAATTTAATATGTACGGTTAATTCATAGCCCCCATCACATGTATGAAGTTTCGAGTTGATCGGATGGCGGGAAACATGTGATCTTACATTCTGGACCCTTTTCGGGCCCCTTTGGCTTGTTTTCCTCAGATCCCAGGCATGTAAAATCTTCACTATTGGTTTTCTGGAGTCCATCCCGTGCTCTGGTAATTTTGGAGCGCCAAAACCATGTCTTTAACATCAATTTCCAATTCACACTCCTGATTTCATCCTGTAATAAAAACACGAGTAATATATTCCATTAATCCTTATCATGTACGTAAAAGTAGGCAATTACTGGGGTCTAATATGCAATATTCGACCCTGATCAATGTGGTCACCTGATCACTAGCTGAATGGAGTGGATAAAACACGTACATCATGGTTTAACAGACCTTCCGAGTGTCCCACAAAATTAAGGGTTCAAACCAAATTTCAGGCGCATCCAAACTCCATGTGGGCCCCAACAATCATTTCCGAGTGGTTTAACATACCTTCGTATAAATGGTGGCGATGTGGGCCATCTGAGAACTATTCATGGCTGATATTTTTGGAGCCGATGCCTCAACTAAGGGGTCCCAACAAATGGACGACAGGGATTTAGAACACACATCACAGTGGGGTTCACAACTAGGGCTAATGGGGACCCACCCCTTTTTCATGTACGTCACGGCAACAAGGTGCTTACCACCTTTTTGTCATATGTATATTTTTTTATTACCCTAGGTGGGACCTACATTAAGCAGATCTACCCTGTCCATTGTATGTGTCCCATAAAATTAGGGGTCCAAACCAAATTTCAAGTTGGTCCAAGCTTCATATGGACACCAGCAATCATTTTCCAAAGTTTCAACGGCAAACACCACTGTTTCCTATGGTAAGGCCAACTCAATTATCAGATCACCTTCAGTTTTCGGCTTAACGCCTAAAATGTTCTGAAAAGGAAGGGCGACGGCTTGGATTATATAAATACATCAAGGTGGGGCATGTATGTGAGGTCCACCTCAAAAATTCCCCCTTAACTGACGTTAGTACATACCCATGTCAGTTCACACTTCACCGTTAACAGCCCCACAACGTCCAGCATCCCTTGAACGCTGGACAGTTGGGTACACATGCATCAGGGTGGGTCCTTAAATACAAGTACATGGTGGGTCCCACATTGACGTGGCCCACCATGGATATACATATATGTTATATAGGATGATGGGTTTCTCCCAAAATGCGGTGGGCCGCACCGTTTGATGGATGGATAGAGTATATTTTACACAATTGGTGGGGCCCACTACATTTTAGGGGAAAGATAAAGAAAGAGAGAGAGAGAGAGAGAGAGAGAGAGAGAGAGAGATACACGGTGAGATAAGAGGGGACCCCGCCATTATGGGTCCCTCATTATATACATTAAAATGGGTCCCACCAACTAGTGGGCCCAAAAAAAAGAAATTTAATGGTGGACCACCCACCTATCGGTCTTCTCCTTAGTTCCTTAGCCTCCTATGCTCCTTGCTAACATGTTTGATGGTGTAGATGATGAATTGAAGGGGGGATGAGAGATGAGAGAGTGGACCAGACTTGTTGCTTGGGAGAAGATGAGCTTGGACGTGTGGAGCTCTTTTGCTTGGGAGATTTTTTTTTGAGAAAATGAGGGAGAGAGAGAAAGGTGATGGGAGATATGGATGGAAGGGATGGGTGAAGTGGTTGTAATAAATGGAGATGGGTTAAGTTGAAAAAAAAAATTAATAAAGGAGGGATGGTGAGTGGAGAGGGAGAGTTGACTTGTGAAAAAGGAGGAATGGGGTGGTTGTACTTGGGTAAGGGTGTATTAATTAAGTGATTTACGGGACATCTCGTAGAGATTCCCTTGAGACTAACAACGTGCGGCATTTTTTATACACCCTTCTCAGAATAAACGTAGGCCTACATCTTTTACCCTGGGTATCGGTTCGGTGCGCGAGTCACGGCGTTAGAACCGCAGCGACGATGCGGTCGCTAGGATACAAGTTTCGAATCGGGCCAGCTTTGGCATACAGGACTCGGCTTAGGATCGATCGCAATTATCGGATACGGGTCGAGGATGGCCGAAATTCAACCTAAAGGATCGCGGAGTCTTACGGAACAGTACGGACTAGGATATGGGTCTTACAGCTCTCCCCTCCAAATAAAAATTTCGTCCTCGAAATTTACACAATCATTGCAACTAGACATATCTCATAAGGAATAAGAAGCATAGCATCATCATTTAAAATCGGAGATAGCATACAATCATACAATTAATCATCAAAGAGATTGGGATAGCGCTCTCAAATCTCTGCCTCGTGCTCCTAAGACGCCTCATCAATAGAATGATGACCCCACTGAACTTTTACCAAGGGAATGACCTTGGTCCGGAGGACCTGCTCCTTCCAATCAAGGATATGAACTGGTTGTTCAATGTAAGAAGCATCCTCACGAACCTCTAGCAGCTGCCAATCGATAATAGGAACAATGTCTGACTTACACTTCCTCAGCATAGAGAAATGGAAATCGTTGTGGACACCAGACAATTGAGATGACAAGATAAGCCGATAGGCCACGGCACCAATGCGCCCAGTGATCTCGAAAGGTCCGATGAATCTCGGGGCAAGCTTGCCCTTCGCTCCAAATCGAACTACGCCCTTCATGGGCGAGACCTTGAGATACACATAATCCCCTATATCAAACTCCAAGGGATGATGCCGGCGATCAGCAAAACTTTTCTGCCGGCTCTGAGCTGTGCGCATCCTCTGCCTGATGATATCGATAACTTCTGACATCTGCAGCACAAGCTCGGGACCTAAGAGACGCTGCTCTTCAAACTTAGCCTAATAACTCAGAGATCTGCATGGTTTGCCATACAATGCCTCAAAAGGAGCCATGTCAATGGTTGCCTGATAACTGTTGTTGTATACGAACTCATCCAATCGCAAATGCTCATCCTAGCTACCCCCGAAATCAATCGCGCAGGCTCAAAGCATATCCTCAAGTATCTAATTGACCCTCTCGGTTTGGCCATCAGTCTGCAGATGATACGCAGTGCTGAGCTACAAATCAATGCCCATCGCTCTCTGAAAGCTCCTCCAAAACTGAGACGTGAACCTCGAGTCTCAGTTAGAAACGATTGAGATTAAAACGCCGTGCAGTCTCACAATCTCCTCAATGAATAACCTCACAAGCCGGTCCAAAGGCTAAGGCGCACGAATCGCAAAAAAGTGTGCCGACTTCGTCAGGTGATCCACGACAACCCAGATGGCGTTATAACCGCGCTAAGTCCTCGACAAGCCCATAATGAAATCTGTAGATATGTGCTCTCACTTCTACATCGGAACGCTCAATGACTGCAATAGACCAGGGGGTCTCTGATGATCGGCCTTGACACGTTGGCATGTGTCACACTCAGCCACAAAACTAGCGATCTGGCGCTTCATCCCTGCCCAATAATACTGTCGCCTCATATCATGATACATCTTCGTCGAGCAAGGGTGGATAGAAAACTGCGATTGATGTGCCTGGGTCATAAGATCTCTGCGCAACACGGGAATATCCGAGAGACATAATCAGCCTCTGAAGCGAAGTCCACCATCAGAACCAATCTATTAATCTGTTTGACTCTCAGATGCTGCCTCTGCTCGGTAATCCTATAATGACTCATCTGTCTACTGAGCCTCGATCACCCTTGCGACAAGAGAGGGTTGAATCGACAGGCTCGATAGCTGAATGATAGAAGACTGCAGACTAAAATCAAAGTTGTACTCTGCTATATCCTCGAGAATCCTCTACTCCTGAATCATCATGTGTGCCACCAGGCCTCGCAGCTGATGGCTGAGGGCATCCACCACCATGTTTGCCTTGCCTGGGTGGTACTGGATGTCAAAATCATAGTCTTTCAGAACCTCCATCCGGCGTCTTTATCTCATGTTCAGCTCGGACTGAGAGAATAGATACTTCAAGCTCTTGTGGTCAGAGAAGAGCTCGAACCTGACCTCATAGAGATAGTGTCTCCACACCTTCAGGCGAAGACGACTGCTGCCAGCTCCAGATCATGCGTGGGGTAGTTTAGCTCATGGACCTTGAGCTGATGAGACGCGAAGGCTACAGGCCTGCCGTACTGCATCAGGACAACACCTAAACCAATACGTGAGGCATCGGTAAATACAACAAATCCATCACTCCTAAAGGGAAGAGTGAGGACAGGAGCAGACGTCAGACGGTCCTTTAGCTCCACGAATGTCCGCTCATAAGCGTCAGTCCAAACAAAATCTGTGCCCTTCCGAGTCAACCTAGTCATCGGGTCAGCAAGGCAGGAGAAACCCTCAATAAAACTCCGATAATATCCTGCCAGGCCAAGGAAACTGCGGATCTTGGATGCAGTAGTGGGCTAGTCCCACTGACGCACTGCCTTAACCTTCGAGGGATCCACTGCGACACCCTCCCTCATCACCACGTGACCGAGGAACTTCACCTCATCTTGCCAGAACTCACACTTCTCCAGCTTCGCATACAGCTGGTGGGCACGGAGGGTCTGTAAAGCGATCTCCAGATGCTACATATGATCCTCTTGGGTCCTAGAATATATTATAATGTCGTCGATGAAGACCACAAAAAACTGATCGAGATATGGACAGAAGACCTCGTTCAATAATTGCATGAAGATCGCGGGTGCATTGGTCAGTCCAAAGGACATGACCTAAAACTCAAAATGACCATAACGCGTCCTGAAAGCCCTCTTCGGGATGTCCTCCTCTCGGACACGAATCTGATGATAACCGAAACGCAGGTCAATCTTTGAAAAGAACTGTGCACCCTGCAGCTGATCAAACAAATCATCTATCCTCGGGAGTGGGTACTTGTTCTTAATCATGACCCGGTTAAGCTCGCGGTAATCTACGCAGTGCCTCAACGAGCCATCTTTCTTCCTGATGAAGAGTACCGGCGTTCCCCATGGAGAACTGCTCGGACGAATGAATCTCAACTCACTCAACTCGTCCAACTGCTGCTGCAGCTCGCGCAACTCCATCGGTGCCATACGGTATAGGGCATTTGTGATAGGAGCGATATCGGGCACAAGGTCAATCTAAAACTCAATATGACGACTTGGCGGTAACCTCGGAATCTCCTGGAATAAGTCAGGGAAATCATAGACAATTGGCAACTGCTCGATATAAGCGGCAACAGGCTCCTCAACAGTGCAAGACATCAAACATGACAACGGCTCTCCTCTAGGCTCGGCGATGAACTGAAATTGCGGCAGGCCTGTTATGCAAAACATGACTGTCCTCGTGGAATAGTTTAAGATGGCGTGGTACTCAGTAAGCCAATCCATGCCTAAGATAACATCAAAATTTGACATCAGCGGCATAAATAAGTCAGCGGGCAAAAAGATATCACCGACTAGAATAGGGCAAGACGAACAGAAATGGCCTAATATTGTAGTCTTTCCCAAGGGCGTCGATACAGTCAATCCTTCACTAGCAGACTCTGTCGGTAATCCAGTTGATTGGTAAAAATTCTCAGACATGAATGAGTGCGAAGCACCGGAATCAAATAGCACTTGAGCGATGCATGAGGAAACTAGAAGTATACCCTTAATGACTCCTCCGGAGGTCTGCGGGTCCTGCGGAGCTGCATAAATCTAGCCTGAGCTGGCTGGGGAGGTGTCTGTCCCCCTCGAGGTCCCCACAGTCGCATTCCGCCTCTGCGGCGGCCTATCGCGCCTTGTCTCTGCTGGCGATGGGGCCTCGGTGGTGAGGTGGTCCGATTCTGTTGTTGATGGGGCCGTTCTTCCGTGCCGGGAGGTCATTCTTTGTGGTCACGGCTATCCTGGAGACTACTATGGCCCTCTAGACTGCTGCAGATGAGGATGGGGGCACTCAGATATGTGGTGTCCAGAACCGCCTCATCCAAAACATGTCCCGAGAAACAGCTGATGTGGTGGCGCTGGAGGTGCTGCTGGTGCTGTTGGCGCTCTAGTAGGTGGATAACTCTTATACCTTTGTGGTCATCGATGCTGCTGAGAGCTACTAGACTGGGCTAACCTCTTCCAGTCTCTCCTCTGATCTCGATCACTTTAAGATTCAGCCCACTTAGTCTCGTAGATTTGGGCCCTTTGTACTACCGCATGAAAGGTCGGGAGCTCGTGCCCAATAATACGACCTCGAAGACCGAAACGTAAGCCACTCTCGAAATGACGGGCCTTCTGCGCCTCATCATCAACTAAATACAGTGCAAACCTCAATAGTGCCACGAAACGGGCCGCGTACTGCGCCAAGGACATGTCCCCTTGTACTAGAGTCTCGAACTCTCATGCCCTCTGATGACGAATGTGGTCAGGAAAGTACTGCTCCTCAAATCGGTCGATAAAATCATCCCATGTCCAGACATACTCAGGCCCTGCCACACGGGTAACAGAGGTCCGCCAATGCTCTGCCTCACCCTAGAAGAGAAATACTGCTAACCGAACTCACTGCTCGGTCGTGCATGACATAGTATCGAAATCTTCTCCACATTGGAGCGCTATCTCTCAGCTGCTATCAAATCTGGCTCACCCTAGAAACGCAAAGGATCAAGCTGTCTGAACTCCCTAAGAAGAGCACTCGCGCACTCCTCCTCTGGCTGAGCTGGAGAAACAACTGGGCGCCTGCCCTGCCCCTGAAGCGCAACAGTCATAGCCCGTAACATCTACTGTAACTGTGAGGCACTCACAGGCATGGTCGGATCCGTATCGGCATCAGGTGGAGGAACATCATCCTCAGGCAAGGGAGCAGGGATCTCTGACGGTGGAACAGGAGGCGCAGGTGGTAAAGCTGGAGCCTCAGGTGGTGGAGCGGCAGTAGAACGGGTGACTCACCTACACGGCATGTCCTATAGGAAGAATAAGGATGCTAATTAACCTTGAGAATCACACGTTAGGGAAGGTTTCGCACTCGGAACCTAATCGTCCTAAACTCATAGCAAACATGTGATGCTGTTCTCGGTTAGTCCCAAGTTATGCTCTGATACCAACTTCTGTCATGCCTCAAACTCGGAAACTGGGCTCATAAATTCTCGATCACCGAATCCGGCATTGACAGCCACCGTAGTATCCCATTCTTGGTTCCCGGCACTCATACACTAGGTTTCGATCCTGTGACACTACAAGGAGGATTTCAAACATGATTTGTTCCGTAATGAGCATAACCATAAGCATAACCCACGAACAATAACCACAAGAACACCATCATAAAATCCACTATGATTAAAAACTTTGAGTACAAGGCGTATGAAAGGGCAATACAAGATAATGACAGTAACAAAAACTTTGGAAGCTTAGCTGCACGCTCCAACAGTGGTGAGACTAAGGCTGCGTCCTGGCGTCACCTGCATGCATCAATCGTGTATAAGCTTATAAAAAGCTTAGAGGGCAGTATAAGTGTGTGCAAACGTGCTCAGAATGCAATGCCAGAGTAATGCGGAATCATGCTGATGAGTACGTAAATGCAACCAGCCGTACCAAGGCTATGCAGTACATGATATAAATGCTATCGGCCATACCAAGGCCATGTGATGCAATATGTAAGTCAAGAATGTCAATCCTCATACCAATGCAACTCCTTACTAGAGCATCAAATCAGTACGGTTCTCAGTCTGGATAATCACCGGGGTTCAGTACACTCCAAATGACACGGTCTCTCTCTTAGTAGCACAGTCCAAGTGAGTATAAGAAACCTCACTATTCGCCTGACTAATAGTCTGCCAACATCTATCCGACAAGCCGATAGCGAACCCATTTTCGACCTGGTCGAACTCAGCCTAGCAATGCCCCCTACTCTCGGGTGAGTAAGGCCACGCCCCTTTCCAACCGACCATGACACAGTGGGAGACGTGGCCTCATGGTATTTGGCCCTTGTGCGCTCTTATATTCACTCGGTCTTGATGTTGGAGTTATCCTCTGGTACCATCGGGTTCAGGGACTTTCACCCAGGATCATCTATGGCGCCCCAATTGCTTAGAACAATGTTTCTGGTATCCAACCAGCCACCCATGATGCTTCTGTGGAGGCTATGGCCCTGGTATCGTTGGGGCATATCTCAATCACACAAATGCAAGTATATAAACCGCACTATCAATCATGCAACAATTCTGCGTATATCACACGCTCGAGCAAGGCAACTTCACCTACCAGAGAGCCTGTAAACAGTTTGCCTGAAGGCATATGCTATGATCAATCACTCTTCATCTCAAGTATACATATGATGCGTATGTGTATGATCATGAGTCATGGATCTGTACTAAACATGTTATGGGGTGATGGGCTCGGTTTATAACAAAGATGGGCCTAGACAGACTACATTCTGCGAATATGGGCCTATTAATGGGCCGTAGGGAGAGTGACAATGCGGACATTTAACCAACATCGTCTTTGCAATGTGGGCATCAAACCATCACTACTTTCAAGGCATGACCTGCCTTGAACATCGTTGCATAACCCATGGTGAAATCGTACCTTGCAATGGGCCTTATGTACAGCCAATTGGGCCCCAACTCATGGGCCTAAGATACGTCAGATAGGCCGCATAACGTGGTCCTCATATATAAACGTGGGCCTCAACAATAGGCCATAATTACCTCAAGATGGGCCTCAGAACATGGGCCCTAGATACATCAAATGGGTCATTTATCATGGGCCTCAACTATTCCCGGGTGGGCCTAATCACATGGGTTTCATATATATATATATATATATATATATATATATATATATATATGTATGTATACACACACACACACACACACACACACACACTAAGGTGGGCCTTCATAAACTATAGATACATCTTATTTTTAGTCTCAAGCCTTAAGACGATCATTCATAATGGTAGGACAGGTTGGATGCAACACATGCATCATGGTGGACTCCCATGTGGGGCCACTATAACATTTATTTTCCATCCAATCCTGGGCCCACTAAAATGCTTATCTGCCACCCAACCTGTTGGTAAGACCACGTGAGCAAGGGCTCCACTATAATGTTTATTTTACATCCAACCTGTTGATAAGGCCATGTGGCAAGGGGCCCACCCAAATGTTTATTTTACATCCCACCTGTTGATAACGTCACACAGACCTGGGTGGAAAAGAAACAATTTCATATTGATCCCAAACTCCTGTTATCCCCAAAGGGGGGTTTCAACGATTGACGTTCAATCCCACATTGTTTCCTGTGACGTGGTCAGTTGATCACTGGCTGGATGGAGTGGATAGAACACGTACATCATGGTGGGGGCCACCGTCTACTGTCGTGGATGGACGACGTGAATGAAACACTTGCATCACAGTGGGTGTCACCACCCACTGTTGTGGACGGTGTGATAAGCCACACACACCACAGTGGGTCCTATGTAGGGCCCACCAAAATGTTTTTTTTAATCCAACCCGTCAATTATGTGTGTCCCACAAAATTAAGGGTTCAAACTAAATTTCAGGCGCATCCAAACTCCATGTGGGCCCCAACAATCATTTTCGAGTGGTTTAACATACCTTCGTATAAACGGTGGTGATGTGGGCCATCTGAGAACTACTCATGGCTGATTTTTTTGGAACCGACGCCTCAACGAAGGGGTCCCAACAAATGGCGGCAGGGATTTAGAGCACGCATCACGGTGGGGTTCACAACTAGGGCCATGGGGACCCACCCCTTTTTTGTGTACATCATGGCAGTAAGGTGCTTACCACCTTTTTGTCATATGTATATTTTTTTGGTTACCCTAGGTGGGACCCACATTAACCAGATCTACTCCATCCATTATATGTTTCCCACAAAATTAGGGGTCCAAACCAAATTTCAAGTGGGTCCAAACTTCATGTGGACACCGGCAATCATTTTCTAAAGTTTTAACGGTAAACACCACTATTTTCTATGGTAAGGCCAACTCGATTATCGAATCACCTTAAGTTTTCGGCTCAATGCCTAAAATGTTCTAAGAAGGAAGGGGGATGGCTTGGATTATATAAATACATCAAGGTGGGGCCTGTATGTGAGGTCCACCTTAAAAATTCCCCCTTAACTGATGTTAGTACATACCCATGTCAGTTCAGACTTCACCATTAGCAGCCCCACAACGTCCAGTGTCCCTTGAACGCTGGACAGTTGGGTGCACATGCATCAGGGTGGGTCCTTCAATATAGGTATCATGGTGGGTCCCACATGGACATGACCCACCATGGATATACATATATGTTATATAGGATGATGGGTTTTCCCAAAATGCGGTGGGTTGCACCGTTTGATGGATGGATAGAGTAGATTTTACACAATTGGTGAGGCCCACTACATTTTAGGGGAAAGTTAAAGAGAGAGAGAGAGAGAGAGAGAGATACACAATGAGATAAGAGGAGACCACGCCACTATGGGCCCCTCATCATATACATCAAAATGGGTCCCATTAACTAGTGGGCCTAAAGAAAAAGAGATTTAATGGTGGATCACCCACCTATCGGTCTTCTCCTTGGTTCCTTAGCCTCCTATGCTCCTTGCTAACATGTTTGACGGTGTAGATGATGAATGGAAGGGGGGATGAGAGATGAGAGAGTGGGTCACACTTGTTGCTTGGGAGAAGATGAGCTTGGACGTGTGGAGCTCTTTTGCTTGGGAGATTTTTTTTTTTTTTTTTAGAAAATGAGGGGGAAAGAGAAAAGTGATCGGAGATATGGATGGAAGGGATGGGTGGAGTGGTTATAATAAACGGAGATGGGTTAAGTTTAAAAAAAAATAGGTAAAGGAGGGATGGTGAGTGGAGAGGGATAGTTGACTTGTGAAAAAGGAGGAATGGGGTGGTTGTACTTGGGTAAGGGTGTATTAATTAAGTGATTGATAGGACATCTCATAGAGATTCCCTTGAGACTCGGAACGTGCGGCATTTTTTCCAGAATAAATGCAGGCCGACATCTTCTACCCTGGGTATCGGTTCGGTGCGCGAGTCGCGACATTAGAACCACGGTGACGGTACAGTCGCTAGGATACAAGTTTCAAATCAGGTCAGCTTTGGCATGTAGGACTCGGCTTAGGATCCATCGCAATTGTCAGATACAGGAAGAGGATGGTCGAAATTCGACCGGAAGGATCGTGGAGTCTTGCAGAATGGTACGGACTAGGATACGGGTCTTATAGTTACTGTCAGTATTCCTTTGCTTGATGTCATTAGATAAATTCCATCATATGCTAAATATCTCAAGGACTTGTGCACTGTAAAGAGGAAATTAAATGTGCACAAAAAGGCCTTCCTTACTAAGAAAGTGAGCACTATCATTCAACAAAGGGACGTACCCAAATATAAAGACCCGAGAAATCTCACTATTCCTTGTATTATTGGGAATTTCTAAATTGAGCATGCTTTACTAGATTTGGGTGCAAGTCTCAACTTACTACCTTATTCGGTTTACAAACAAATGGGGTTAGGCGAGCTTAAACCAATTACAATTACACTCCAACTCATTGACCGCTTCATTAAGGTACCAAGGGAAATTTTAGAGGACGTGCTAGTCTAAGTGGAGAAATTCTACTTCCCCATAAATTTTATTGTACTAGACACTGAACCATGTGTAAACGCTAGCACTCAAGTTCCCATCATTTTAGGCTGCCCATTCCTAACAACTTCAAATGCAATCATAAATTGCATGAATGGAATGATGAATTTGTCTTTTAGTAACATGATTCTAGAGCTAAATATTTTCAATCTATGTAAGCAGCCCATTGATAATAATGAAATCCATGAGCTGAATTTTATTGACTGCTTTATAGAAGAAGAGGAATTGGAACCTAGTCTGACTAAGGAATTGATTCAAGTCTTTGGGGACTTAAAAAATTCCAATTTCGAAAAAGTGTTTACTGAAATTTGTGATGATAATGAGAGCACTACCACCCAGGACATTGATATGTACCAATGGAGACCGCGCACTCAAATACTATCTATTGAGGACTCGCAACCTCTGCCATCACTAACCAATGTTCTAAAGTTTGATTTAAAATCACTACCAAGTGAGCTTAAGTATGTATACTTAGGTGAAAATAAAACTTATCATGTGGTGATCTCTTCATTTTTAGACAAGGATCAAGATATTAAATTGGTGAATGTTCTAAGGGACCACAAAGGAGCCTTGGGCTGGACTATTTCTGACATCAAGGGTATAAGCCCTTCCATATGCACCCATCAGATCCACGTCGATGAGGACGCCAAACCAATTAGACAACCTGAAAGGCGTCTCAATCCAAACATGATGGAAGTTGTAAATATGAGGTGATCAAATTATTGGATGTGGGAATCATCTACTTAATATCTGATAGTGTTTGGGTAAGTCCAACTCAAGTAGTCCCAAAGAAATCCAGAATAACTATTGTGTAGAATTCTAATAATGAACTCATATCAACACATGTCACCACTAGTTGGCGTGTTTGCATTAACTATAGAAAATTGAACCAGGTCACAAAGGACCATTTCCCTCTACCATTCATTGATCAAGTTTTAGAGAGGGTAGCAGGTCACTCGTATAGTTTTCTTGATGGATATTCTGGATATAACCAAATAAAGATAGACTAGAAGATTAAGAGAAAATCATGTTCACTTGTCCATTTAGCACATTTGCTTTCAAACGGATGCCATTTGGATTGTGAAACACCCTAACAACTTTTCAACGGTGTATGTTAAGTATTTTTTCAAATATGGTTGGGAAGTTTCTTGAGGTTTTCATGAACGACTTTTCTGTATTTGGGAGTAGTTTTGAGGAATGCCTCAACAATTTATCTCTTGTCTTGTCTACGTGTGAAGAGAAGCACCTTATCTTAAATTGGGAGAAATGTCATTTCATGGTTCAAAAGGGAATTTTTTTTTGGTCAAGTTATCTCCAAAAATGGAATCGAGGTAGATCGCTCAAAACTCGACATTATTGTTAATCTACTGTAACGACTCGAAAAATTCTGTACAATGGCCCGAGTATCACCTCAGGCAGAAATCACTCAGGATTAAATCCTTTAGAAATTAGACAAAGTTAACTAAGTGCTAAACTGGATTAGCCATGAAATCCGCTTGAATCACTTTAAATACAAACTGTAAGACTCAAAACTTGTAGAATCATTGACGCTAGGTTACCCTAAAACCTAGGAGCAAACTCATTACCCGACTGCTCTTGGGAGCACATAGAATCTCTATATCAAATCTGGATTGCACATCGAAAGTCTGAATGATATGAGATTATAAGATTAGGACCGCCTTGCTGTGCTTGACAACCATCTCGAAGATCAAATCCAGACAGTGTCCCACGACTATTCGCTTGAGCCCGGAGCAAGGAGTGTGAGAAAACCTAGTTTTCTTTAAAAATTAAATGAAATTTAAGTAATCTGAGACTTGATGTTTGTGGGCCAAGTATAAGCAATCAGATCATCGAAATCTGACCCAAATACACTCTCGGATCAGGAAACATTTCTCATAAATGTCTGTGTACTGGTAACCCTGATCGAGTTTCGGTGACCGTTGAACTGAAACTGGTCCGCCACGCATGATCTGAGATTCCAACTGGAACGAAAACTTAACTCCACCTAGATCCAAGGTTGGTGAGCTTAAGTCCGACCACATGCAGAAAAGGGGCTGCCAGAAATACTCCGTTGAGACGGAACAGACCCACTTTGGTTAGAACCTAAGTATACCTTGACCTTAGGTCTATTTCGGTGATGTTTTAGGCTATATAAGGACCTTAAACACTCTCATTCAGCCCATACGAATTTGAGAAAAACCCTATGAGAGAGAAGAGAGAAAAGAGAGAGAGAGAGAGAGAGAGAGAGAGAGAGTGAGAGAAGTGGGTGAACCTCCCTGCTATTTTACCCTGCCACTCTACAAGTGTAACCACACCTTCTAATCGCTTTTCTGGCGATTCCGACTGCATTTTTAGGTAAGAAAACCCTAACCCTAATCTGATTTAGGGTTTTAATTGATTCAATTAGCGAAATAGTTAACACTACTTGTGCTTTAGGCCGTTGTACTGTCGTGGAAGAAGCCTTAGCATTCCTACCAAGTTTATTACGCTTTTATGGCGTAAGGTGAGTACTTTAGACGTATAGGTTATGGTTTTCAACGCTTTCAATGTCAGATAATGATAGATTCATGATCTGTGTATTATTACACATGTACAAAGTGTTGTCTGTTTTGTTTTTCGGTTATACGTTAACTATGTTGAATATACTATATTCCTCGTATTTGTAGAGAGTATCGTATACGTATAAATTTTACAAGTGTGCTTGCCATGATTAATCACTGTATGAACATGCTGTATATATGTATAATACTTACTTGACGAAAGGGTTCGCCCTAATACATGTTTTTGGCTAGTATACGCTATGTATGTTGAAAGAGTGTATCCTAAGTGTTTGTAAAAATGCTTATAAGAGTAAGTACTTAGAGGATTGTACTTTAGGTAGGTGTTGAGATAGGATTCTCAGCTACCTTAGAGATGTATATGATTTTCTCCATGTTGGTTGTTTAATTTAACCGCTTACTTATGGAATATATGTGTTTGTATTTCCTGTTGATGTTGTGCTTTATAACATGCTTTATGACATGCTTGTTAACATGCTTGAACTACTTTGTTTATTCTGCTTTACGCTACATGCTTTTAAATAAGGATTGATTGGGATTGGGGCTATGATTATAGTCCAAGCAATCGGTAACAAACTTGAGTTCGTGGTTGAGTTTCATTCGCCACGTAGGATGTGTTTGACGAACCCGAGTCGTACTTCGGTTGGCGACAGTGGTTAGGCCACGCGAAGTACTTATGCACTTCATGTCGTTCAGTTGGTTGTGCACTCGTGCTAGTCAGGCTTGTCAAGTAACCCGATCTGTCTAATGTATGTTCACCATGTTTGGATGCTACTGCTTAAACCTAGGGTACTAAACTTACCAGTGTAACCCTGTTAACCTTGGTACCTCGATCCACTAAGACTCATCAGCCGGACATGGTGGTATGGGACACCGTGGTCGAGCTATCGGCCTATGCTGGGGCCACGTGCCTCCCCATAGTGACCAGTGAGCAACCTAAACTCGTGAGACAAATACGGTGGTATGGGACACTGTATTCGAGCTGTCGGCCTACACTATTTTGATGAGTGATGGGGGAGTAGTGTAACGATTCTGTGTAACAGCCCTAGCAGCCCTGACCGTGCCCGGTGTAGTGACCTCGAGCATACTCTAAATCTGTGGTGAGGCGACGAGCCTTCCCGTAGTAAAAGAGTACAAACTAGGCCTGTACTGATAAGGTGATGGGGGAGTGGTGCAATGATTCTGTGTAACAGCCCTGACAACCCTTACAGTGACCTAGAACCGCACTATCGTATGAGATTATCTAGGATTAACGACCCTAGAAGGGATCATTGTTTGGGAATGATATAAGGGAGGTACCTTAGTGTCCCAATCCTGCTGTTTGAAAAGTATTAATAATAACTCGGTAATCATGCTCATCATCGCACTGCATGTGCCTGGAAAATGTGGAGCACTGAGGGATGAACGCATGCTACGGACGTAAGATGGTGTCATATGAGGGAGCATTGGTGAGGGGCATGCATCACGACTGCACTTCATATTTGCATTAACAAGAGTACTTAGGATTGTTGATTGTACTACTTTATCATTACTGTTTGGTTCATTTGATAACATGTTAACCTATGCTTTATTGTTCCACTGAGCTAGCTACTCACTCCCACGTTACGAGACGGTGTTTTAGACACCCACCAGACTCTGTCTTAGATGCAGGTACCGATGATACTCAGGAGGCTGAGCCTGATTATTATGATGATCAGGATGAGTTTTCCTTCATAAAGTTCGCTGGAGGCTTCGCGTAGGCTATCCAGATTTACGGGGCTACAGGGTTTATGCTTATAGTTGTACCATTTTGACATTTTGATTCAGGAACAAATACATGTATATGGTGACTCAATTGGTAATTATACTCTAGAGGCAGAACGAGATCGTTTTGTTTTCATACACATCTATATATGTCTTTCAGTCTTCCGCTTGCATTTTATACATTGATCTAGAGTATGAATTACTATTTTGGTATAATCTCACTCATGTTTATTGTACTAACACAGACAACATTCAATCATAAGCATTTGTGTTGTATAAGTGATGTTTTGAAACTCGGGTGTTGAGTTGCTTCTCGACCCCCGATTTTCAGGGCATTACAAGTTGGTATCAGAGCATGATTTGGATTAAACCAGACCTGAGTTATGGTCTCACGACGTACGCTAGCGCATTTTGACTTAGGTGGGTGTGAGAAAAATGTAGAAACAGCCATAGATTTCCCTGATTTTGCCATTTGGCGAAGTTCATCGAAAATGATCAATTTGATTGAGTCCGTACTCATCCGTGACCGCATAAGGCCACCCCAAACCACTTCTAGACCATCACACGACAAGTTTAGAACACAATTCACCCCACCCCAGCCGTTAAAAATTAGTAAATGCTGATATGTATCAGAAAATACCCGAACTGACCCAAAACAGAGCGAAACGGGGTCGTGGGCCTACCCACACTAATCTAGGGGTACCAAGGGTGGGACCCACATGTTTTTGGGGCCTAGGGGGCAGGAGGGCCTCACCAAAATGGCGAGCCCTCGCCAATTGGTCCAGGGAGTGGTGAGGCCTTCGCCCGGTCGGTGAGGCCTCGCTAGTCAGCGTGCCGGGCCGGGCCGGGCTTGCGGCTCGGGCCGATCATCTTTAGGGGTATTAAGACCCCCTTGGTATGTGGGCCGTCCATTGCAACCACCTCAAAACCCTACTTCCTTCACAAAACCCACCTCCAAGCTCCCTTTTCTCTCTAAACCTGTTGTCCTCTCTCAAATCTCCCTTCTAATCGTCCAATCTACCATTTTTTACCACAACCCATTCCCTTCTAACGTTTCCAGCACTCTATACCTCCCCACTCACTGGATTCTCTCTCATTTGAGCCATTACACCTTCCATTCGTAGCTCCAAATCGTGTAAGCCACTGACCCATCCCTTCTCTTCATTTCCCTTCTTTACTCTTTATCTGTTGGGCCTCTACAACCCCTGTTGAGACCCAAGTCCGTGGAGAACCAACCATCTAGCTCTTTTTCTTTCCTTTCCTTCACTTTCCATGACTTTCTTTGCTATTGTTTCAGCCATTTTCTCCGTCTCCACCATCCTTTCTCTTATGGAAAAGAAAAAGAGTGCTACGGATGAGGCTGGGCCTAGTCGCCCTACATCTTCAAGATGGCCAAGAGGCACCGCCGCTAGCACAAGCGTTGCTCGAGAGTTTCGAACGAAGCGGGATCTTGATCCCCGGATTCCTGCTGAAAGAGCTTAGTTAGCGGCACTACCTCATAGAATTTATAAGGACCGTAGGTTTCTCTTTGAAGCCCAGGTAGATGGGCGACTCTTCGATGAATACTACTTGTTCGAGCAAGTGGAGGCGGCCCATTGGGGTCTGCTATTTGAGGCCAGAGGTCGCGCCAATGCAGGTACTGTCCGAGCCTTCTACGCGAACATTCACGAGCCTACACTGGAACCTTTGCAGTTCTGATTCTTTTGTGGAGTGGATCGGTTTGCCACAGTTGATGTTAGATTGATTTCGTGGCTTATGGATATGCCCCTTGACGAAGTACATGCTAGGGAGCAGAATCTAGAGAGTGCACGTGAAAGGGATCGTCACACACATTTCCTTTATGGTGGCCGACTGGTTGAGTGGCAGCGGAACAAAAGCCTTCTAGCGTCCCATATGTCAGACGACTTCCGCCTACTACATCACATCTCACATACAACCTCTACCCCAGACACAGTAATCGCAGCAAGTGTACGCGACTCATGGTAGACTTTCTGTACCAAGTGGGGTAGAGGGTGAACTTGTGCGTGCCTACATTCATGTTGCGACAGATAGTGAGTACTGCACGCTCCACCAGAAGCTCTGATTTTCTTCCCTTCGGCCGACTCATATGCAAGATTGCACGGGAGTTTAGCTACAATCTGGGGGTGGAAAGGCCGACACCAATTCATCAAATCGATGAGAGTACTCTCCATCAGATGGAACTTGGGGCATGGTGACGACGAGCTTGACATGAGGAGAGTGAGGATGAGGCAGAGAGCGAAGAAGAAGAGAGTGAGGATGGGAGTGAAGCTGAAATAGAAGAAGAAGAAGAGGAACCAGAGGCTCAGGATACCGAGGAGAGCTCCCCTCCTACGCCACCAGAGCAGGACACGGTTCAAGTTGTGAGGGATGCTCGTATGGTTCACATTGAGGAGGGCCAAGCTGCCCTGCAGTAAGAGATTGGGCAGGTTCGGGCTGAGCTTGGTGAGACCCAAACCAAGCTTGAGGAGGCCGAAACCTTCATGAAACGAAATTTTAAGAAGGTGTCTCACACATTGAGGACTATCCTGTGCTGTGTACAGGACAAGGATGCCCCTCCTCCATCACCTGACTCGGATGCCTAGTCATCCATGCTGTTGTTTGTAGTTTGTTTTCCTTACCGCTTTAGGCGGTTTATGTTTTCATGTTGATGGATGTAGTAATTAGTAGTATATTTTTTTAGTAGTGGAAGCTTGGTTGTATTAGCTCCCATACATCTCCTGTCATGATTCATGTAACTCTGTATTCTGTGTATTATGACAATTTTGGTAATGAAATGCATACAACCTCTTTTGCTATGAATTGTGTGGAATGCTTAAGTGATTATGTATTGTGTTGCTATGCTCCATCTTACATGTGTTGTACCCTATGCTGTATAGGGCATGGCACGGAAGTATACGAGGAGCATGACACCCCTCTTACTCACTGATTCAATGGACCAGACTCCTTCTCACAGAGGTGGTCCTACGGACCTGGGTTTAGGCTCAGATCAGCCTTCTGCTGGTCCTACAGGTGAACTGCCACCTTTTACACCACCGGTTTACGAGCAGAACCGGGCATTCTCTTCGATAAAGTATGAGCCACAGGCTGCTCCACCTGCTGATAGGTTCGAGCAGATGATGATGCTGATGCAGCAGTAGCACCAGCAGCTCTTGGTGGTCTTATCTCAGGGTGGGAGTGCGACTCCACCTCCACCATCTACACGCCCTACCGAGACTTCCGAGCCTCTGCTCAAGCTGAGGATATACCTCCACCTTCACCTGCTACGTACCCTGTGGGGGACGTGGGTACTCGCGGTCTTCTCGAGCGATTCCAGCGCTTGAGGCCTCCTACTTTCACGGGTTCTCACAGACCCAAGAAGGATGAATATTGGTTAGACCGCATCTCTAACATACTGAAGATGTTGTATTGTACTGAGGCAGAGCAGGTCGAGTTAGCCGCCTTTATGTTCAAGAAGGAAGCTAACTTGTGGTGGGATAGTATACTGCGCACCGTCGCAGTAGGATATGTATGAACGTGGGCTGCCTTTGAGTTCTGCTTCCATGAGAAATACTATCCTCAGGCCTATCGACATGAGAGGGAGAACAAGTTCCTATGCCTCAGACAGGGAGGCATGACAGTTATCGAGTATGAGCATCACTTTACTGAGTTGGGCCGCTTTGTTCTGACTATCCTTGCTGATGAGCAGATGCTGATTAGGCATTTTTCTGAGGGCTTGTGACCTGACATCTGGTCGAAGATGTGTTGTATCTGTATATCATCTTATGCGGAGTTGATTCATATGTCTACTCAAACGAAGCAGGATATAGACTATTTGACACGCTCTCATGGCCCTATGGTGCTTAGGCCCCGACCAGATACACTGAGTAGGCATTTCCTCGGCAAAAGGCCTCGTATTGATTCGCCTCCCAGGATCGTAGCACCAGTGGTTCCGATGAGGCGCCCTAGTGTGACTTGTACTTACTGTGGGAGGCCAGGACATCCTGCTGAGAGCTGCTTTGCTCGGATAAGGGATAGCGGGTTTTCTCCACCGCAGAGGATAGATCGTCCTCGCCTACAGGCTATATCAGCTCCACCTCTACGGACTGCCCCTGCACATCCATCTTTTAGACCTCCTGCACCACGCTTCAGGCCACCACAACGACCTATGGTGCCTCAGCCCAACCAACTTGAGCAGGCACGCATTCATACACTTACTGCGGATGAGCCAGGGACAGTACCTTCAGCACCTATGGCCTTCGAGGTCACTGCACACGTCCAAGGTATTCCTATCTTCTTATTGGTGGATACAGGGTCCACTACCTCTATGATCTCATGCATGGCAGTCAAGCGCCTGGGTTTGGATACTGCTCCTACGAATGGAGTAAGGGTCATTACTGCCACAGGGACTTTCTCCGATGTTACTAGTATGTGTGAGGGCTGCTCTGTGGATTTGGGTAGCAGGACGGTATTAGTTGACCTCATTGTTACTCCACTATGGCACTACGACATTGTCATTAGTATGGATTGGCTCACTGAGATGCGAGTAGAGATCGACTGCTAGACTAGGGTGGTGACAGCCTATGAACTTGATAGCACGACCTTTACTTTTCCTGTTCAGGTCAGTCACGTTACTCGGTTGAGATATTACGCTTCTTCACTGAAGAATATTGATGGTCCGGTGCTCGTAGAGACGCCTGTAGTCCAGGATTTTGCGGATGTCTTTGAGACGATCCCTGGTTTGCCACCTAGGCGTGAGATTGACTTCACCATTGATCTTATGCCCTGTGCGACACCCATCTCTCTGCTGACTTATCGTATGCCTCTGTGTGAGATGGAGGAACTGCGGAAACAGATTGACGGGCTGGTAAAGAAGGGCTTTATACGACCTAGTGTGTCTCCCTAGGGAGCACCTGTACTGTTTGTGAAGAAGAAAGATGGCCACTACGGCTGTGTATTGATTACCGTAGGTTGAACCAGGTCACCGTGAAGAACAAGTATCCTTTGCCCAGGATAGATGATCTATTTGATCAGTTGAAAGGGGCAAGGTATTTCTCAAAGATCGACTTGCAGTCAGGGTACCATCAGTTGGGTGTCAGAGATGAAGACGTGCAGAAGACAGCTTTCAGGACCTGTTTTGGGCATTACTAGTTCCTGGTGATGTCGTTCGGTCTTAAGAATGCATCGGCCGTGTTCATGGACTTGATGAACAGGATATTTCAGCCATTCTTATACCAATTCATCATCGTCTTCATTGATGACATCCTGATATATTCCACGTGTTGGGAAGAGCACGAGGAGCACCTAAGAGCGGTATTGGATACTCTGAAGAAGAACCAGTTGTTTGCGCAATATAAGAAGTGCGACTTCTGGCAGGAGGAAGTCAAGTTCCTGGGACATGTAGTGTCTAAGGAAGGGATAGCAGTGGACCTAGCTAAGGTAGCCGCCATTTAGGACTGAAAGCAGCCTGGTTCAATTACTGAAGTGAGGAGTTTTTTGGGCCTGACAGGCTATTATCGACGCTTCATTCGGGACTTCTCGAAGATAGTCAGACCATTGTCACAGTTGACGCGTAAGGATCTGAAGTTTTCCTTGAATGAGAAGGCAGGAGCAGCTTTTTAGGAGCTGAAGGACAGACTGACGTCCATCCCTGTGCTAGTATTGCCAGAGCAAGGGGTTAAGTACACGATATACACTGACGCATCTTGCGTTGGCTTGGGTTGCATCCTTATGTAGAAGGACAGGGTGATTGCATATGCCTCGAGACAATTAAGGAAGCACGAGGAGAATTACCCTACACACAACCTTGAGTTTGCAGCTGTCATCTTTGCATTGAAGCTCTGGAGACATTACCTCTACAGAGAGGAGTTCGAGCTTTTCTGCGACCATAAGAGCCTTAAGTACATATTCACTCAGTGAGACTTGAATATGAGGGAGCGCAGATGGATGAAAACCTTGAAGGACTTCAAGTTTGAGGTCTCCTACCATCCTAGCAAGGCCAACCTTGTGGCAGATGCGTTGAGCCGCAAGAAGGCTATTTCATTTACGGCTCCACTGATGATAGCAGAGTGGGATATGTTAGAGTTTGTGCTGGACTTCAAGCAGAAACTCACTATGGAGGAGCCATTTGAGTGTGTCGCGCATGTTCGGGTGCGGCCACTTATTGATGATAGGATTATCGAGGCCCAGAAGGGCGATGCGCGGTTGTCTGAGCTTCGAGAGCAAGCTAGTGATGCCGAGGACTTCGAGTGGAGAGTTGGCACAGATGGGGGTATACGATCCCATGGCTGCCTATGCGTTCCAGATATTCATGACTTGAGACGGGAGCTTCTCGAGGCTGCCCACAGATCGAAGCTTGCTATACATCCTGGTAGCACGAAGATGTACCAGGACATGAGGCGATCATATTGGTGGGACAATATGAAGGTTCATATCACCGAGTATGTTTCCCGTTGTCTAACGTGCCAGCAGGTCAAGGCAGAACATCGCCAACCTCCTGGACTCCTTCAGCCCATGCCCATAGCTGAATGGAAGTGGGACTTTATCTTTATGGACTTCATCTCGGGGCTGCCGAAGATGAGAAAGGGTCATGACTCTATTTAGGTGATCGTGGATCGATTAACCAAATCGGCTCATTTTCTCTTTATTAGAGTGATGAACTTTGCAGATGACTTAGCCAGGTTGTACATCAGAGAGATAGTCCGTCTGCATGGAGTTCCTTTAGAGATCATGTCGGACCGCGACACGTGATTCACATATATCTTCTGGACTCGTATCCAGGAAGCGATGGGTGTGAAGCTGAAGTTCAGTACTGCGTTTCACCCTCAGATCGACGGGCAGACAGAGCGGGTGAATCAGATTTTGGAGGACATGTTACGGGCCTGTGTCTTGGACTTCAAGGACAATTAGGATGATTGTTTTCCTATGCAGAGTTCACGTACAACAATAGCTTTCAGGTTAGTATTGGCATGGCTCCTTACGAGGCCTTATATGGGCGCCCTTACAGAGCACCGCATTGCTGGGCAGAAGTTGGTGAGAAGAGCTTGATTGGCCCAGAGTTGGTTTAGGCGAGCTCTGAGAAGATCGACATTATCAGGCGTCGACTTCTTACAGCACAGAGCAGACAAAAGAGCTACACCGATACGAGACGGCTACCTCTGGAGTTCGAGGTTGAAGATCACGTATTCCTCAGAGTTTCCCCTATGAAGGGAGTTCTTCGATTTGGGAAGAAGGGGAAGCTTACGTCGCGGTTTATCGAACCGTTTCAGATACTTGACTGAGTGGGTGCGGTGACATATCATCTCGCTTTGCCCACACCACTCACGGGTGTGCACAACGTATTTCATGTATCTATGCTAAAGAAATATGTCCCTGATCCTTCACACATCATCCATTTGGAGCAGGTACAGTTGAGTATGATGCTACGTATGTACTACATCCGACGCGTATCCTAGATAGGGAGGAACAGGTGTTGCGCAATAAAGTGATTCCACTTATGAAGGTACTTTGGACGCATCATACAGAGGAGGAAGCTACCTGGGAGACAGAAATCGAGATCCGAAAGAACTACCCTCAGCTTCTCGAGGAGTACGAAAAGGTACTAATTTTGAGGATGAAATTTTTCATTAAGGGGGGTAGATTGTAACGACTTGGAAAATTCCATACAATGGCCTGAGTATCACCTCAGGCAGAAATCACTTAGGATCAAATTCTTTAGAAATTAGACAAAGTTAACTAAGTGTTAAACTAGATTATCCATGAAATCCGCTTGAATCACTTTAAATACGATCTGCAAGACCCAAAACTTGTAGAATCATTAACGCTAGGTTACCCTAAAACCTAAGAACAAACTCATTACCCGACTACTCTTGGGAGCACATTGAATCTCTGTATCAGATCTAGACCGCACATCGAAAGTTTGAATGGTACGAGGTTATAGGATTAGAACCGCCTCACAGGGCTTGACAACCATCTCGGAGATTAAATCTAGACAGTGTCCCACGACTATTTGCTTGAGCCCGGAGCGAGGAGTGTGAGAAAACCTAGTTTTCTTTAAAAATTAAATAAAATTTAAGTAATCTGAGACTTGATGTTTGCGGGCCAAGTATAAGCAATCAGACCGTCGGAATCTGACCCAAATACACCCTCGGATCAGGAAATATTTCCCAAAAATGTCTGTGTACTGGTAACCCCGATCGAGTTTTGGTGATCTTTGAACTGAAACTGGTCTGCCACGCGTGATCTGAGAATCCGATTGGAACAAAAACTTAACTCCACCTAGATCCAAGGTTGGTGAGCTTAAGTCTGACCGCACGCAGAAAAAGGGCCGACAGAAGTGCTCCGTTGAGACGGAACAGACCCACTTTGGTTAGAACCTAAGTATACCTTGACCTTAGGTCTATTTCGGTGATGTTTTAGGCTATATAAGGACCTTAAACACTCTCTCATTCAGCCCATACGAATTTGAGAAAAACCCTAGGAGAGAGAAGAGAAAAAAGAGAGAGAAAGTGTGAGAGAAGTGGGAGAACCTGCCTGCTATTTTACCCTGCCACTCTACAAGCATAACCACACCATTCTAATCGCTTTTCCAGCGATTCCGACTGCATTTCTAGGTAAGAAAACCCTAACCCTAATCTGATTTAGGTTTTCAATTGATTCAATTAGCGAAATAGTTAACACTACTTGTACTTTAGGCCGTTGTACTGTCGTTTAAGAAGCCTTAGCATTCCTACCAAGTTTATTATGCTTTTACAACATAAGGTGCGGACTTTAGACGTATAGGTTATGGTTTTCAATGCTTTCAATGTCAGATAATGATAGATTCATGATCTGTATGTTATTGGACATGTACAAAGTGCTATCCGTTTCGTTTTTCGGTTATACGTTAACTATGTTGAATATATTATATTCCTCGTATTTGTAAAAAGTACCGTATACGTATAAATTTTGCTAGTGTGCTTGTCATGATTAATCATTGTATGAACATGCTATATATATGTATAATACTTACTTGGCGAAAGGGTTTGCCCTAATAAATGTTTTTGGCTAGTATACGCTATGTATGTTGAAAGAGTGTATCCTAAGTGTTTGTAAAAATGCTTGTAAGAGTAGGTACTTAGAGGATTGTGCTTTAGGTAGGTGTTGAGATAGGAATCTCAGCTACCATAGAGATGTATATGATTTCTTCCATGTTGGTTATTTAATTTAACTGCTTACTTATGGAATATATGTGTTTGTATTTCCTGTTCATGTTGTGCTTTATAACATGCTTTATGACATGCTAGTTAACATGCTTGAACTACTTTGTTTATTCTGCTTTACGCTACATGCTTCTGAATAAGGATTGATTGTGATTGGGACTATGATTATAGTCCAAGCAATCGGTAACAAACTTGAGTTCGTGGTTGAGTTTCATTCGCCACATAGGATGTGTTTGATGAACCCGAGTCCTACTTCGGTTGGTGACAGTGGTTAGGCCATGCGAAGTGCTTATGCACTTCATGTCATTCAATTGGTTGTGCGCTCGTGCTAGTCAGACTCGTCAAGTAACCTGATCTGTCTAATGTATGTTCACCAAGTTTGGATACTACTGCTTGAACATAGGGTACCAAACTTACTAATGTAACCCCGTTAACCTTGGTACCTCGATCCGCTAAGACTCATGAGCCGGACATGGTGGTATAGGACACCGTGGTCAAGCTGTCGGCCTACACTGGGGCCACGTGCCTCCCCGTAGTGACCAGTGAGCAACCTAGACTCGTGAGCCGAATACGGTGGTATGGGACACTATATTTGAGCTGTCAGCCTACACTATTTTGATGGGTGATGGGGGAGTGGTGCAACGATTCCGTGTAACAGCCCTGACAGCCCTGACCATGCTCGGTGTAGTGACCTCGAGCATACTCTAAATCTGCGGTGAGGCGACGAGCCTTCCTGTAGTAAAAGAGTACAAACTAAGCCTGTATTGATAAGGTGATGGGGAAGTGGTGCAATGATTCCGTATAATAGCCCTGACAGCCCTTGCAGCGACCTAGAACCGCACTATCATATGAGATTATCTAGGATTGACTACCCTATAAGGGATCATTGTTTGAGAATGATATAAGGGAGGTACCTTAGTTTCCCAATCCTTCTGTTTGAAAGGTATTAATAATAACTCGGTAATCATGCTCATCATCGCACTGCATGTGCCTGGAAGATGTGGAGCACTGAGGGATGAACGCATGCCGCAGACGTAAGATGGTACCGTATGAGGGAGCATTGGTGAGGGGCATGCATCACGACTGCCCTTCATATTTGCATTAACAAGAGTACTTAGGATTGTTGATTGTACTGCTTTATCATTACTGTTTGGTTCATTTGATAACCTATGCTTTATTGTTCCACTAAGTTAGCTGCTCACTCCCACGTTACGGGACGGTGTTTTGGACACCCACCAGACTCTGTCTTAGGTGCAGGTACCGATGATACTCAGGAGGCTGAGCCTGATTATTATGATGATCAGGATGAGTTTTCCTTCATGCAATTCACTGGAGGCTTCGCGTAGGCTATCCAGATTTAAGGAGCTTGTTCACTCCCCAAGTATAGGGTTGTGATATAGTAATAAACTCGGTAAGACCGAGGTCGAATCCACAGGGACTGAAACCTGTACGTAATCTGAATTTAACCAGAACTAGAACTAGACTAAGATGAATTCTAAATCAGATGAATTTTGAGGAATAATAGTGAAATAGTAATGTAAAACTTAAGAGAATTCAAAGGAAGGGAACTAGGGATTCAGAGGATCCACTTGTAGAGATCAGGGAGATCTTATGCCTGCTTCACAAATCATGGAAATTAACTGACATTGATATAATTTTTAAGAGATGAAAGGTGTATGAATTAGAATGGATTCCATCACCAAACCATGTCCAGGAGACAAAGCAAACAACAAAATTAAACTAATTACCAACCAATCAACATGCTATGAAGGTTAGGAAGGGTACCGTCATCCGACCATGCCCAGGAGACGATGGTGAACAACAGGGCTTCCTGACGTCATAAACATAAAAGGGAGAAGAACATACTCAAAGCCATCGCAGACACATTGTAATTTCAGTCACAATAGACCAGAATACAATTAAATCAAAATTAAATTAGGTTCACTAATTAAAATTAAAGTGAAGGCATAGAATCTCCCATCATGCTATAAGCTTCACCTCTTGGCCCTAGCCAAGAGGTTTAGCCCGCCATGATTAGTCTAAAACACTCCAAATAAAAAAAAATAAAATAGGAAAAGAAAACAAAACAAAACAAAAGACCTCAACTCGCTCTCTCACATTCACTGCCCCACGTCCAAGCAAAAGCTCCTTCCAGCCGCTGCTCTTCACGTCCAAGCCGAAGCCTCTCGATCCCGATTTCCTCTCGTCCTCTCTCTCCCTTTTACAAGCACCAGGCGAAGAGTTTTCGCAACAGAGTCGGAGATGGAGTGCGTTAACTCAATACACAGCACAGCCACGTACATATCTGAACCGAAGTTTTTGATTCATCTTCCTTCTTTTCTTTTAAAAGGATAACGTCCCCTGGGACGTTTTTGAATGAAACAGACGATGGATGGCTTGGATTAGCCATCTGATCAGTGATGGTGGCCCACCTGGATCAGCCGCAACCTCTGCTGCAGAACAGAGCTCGCAGACCTCCGCGGGTACATTGGCGGGGCCTAGAATCAGTGACAGACGGGAAATCCACCCCGTCCATTACGTTCTCCTTGAAAACCCATTCGAGAAAGGGCTATTTTGGAGTGAAATCAGCGTGTCCTAGGAGCTTGTCTACTCCGCCGTCCATCCTCCGTTTAACAGCTGGGATCTTGCACTAGATCGCATGGTAGAAAAGTGACGCCTAGGTGAGGGTAATACCCTCCTTCTGAGACCATTGAACGGTTCGGATCATTGAACCGGAGAGTTTGTGGGGCCCACAAGAATCGTCCGCAAGCCACAAAGAGTTCCGCAAGACAGAGCTTCGCATCCAGCTCTGTGATGGTTGATGGGCCCATGGATGATGTCAGTGGGGATATTCACGTCGTTCATTGAGATCCACTCGGAAAACCGTTTGGTTTTGATCGGTTTTGGACGAGCTTCTGTCGTGGCCCACTGAAGTATAGCCTAGTCGTCCATCCTGTGTTCAACGGCTTGGATTTTTCAATAGTTTGCAAGGTTGAGAAACGACACCTAGGTGAGGTGACTACCCCCCCTATGTACATAGTGAACGGTTCAGATTTACGATTTGAGTGATGGTGGGGTCCACTACTCAAAAACGGATGGACAACGTCCATTCGCTGTCTCCCAGTGAGAGATGGCGCGGGTCAGCCCGGCTTTGACCGGGCTGACCGTCCGGTGCGGCGCGGTACGTGCACCCTCATGTACATGCGTTGTACATGCGGGGTCCACCGTGATGTTCATGAGAAATCCAATCCAACCATCTGTTTTGTCACCTCCTAAAACGGGCTGAGATCGAAAGTGAAGCATATCCAGATATCAGGTGGGCCCCAGTTTAACAATTTGTGGGCTGATCGGTTCGTTCGGTCACTTTCACAGGGATCGAACGGATGAAATTCGAATTGTACGGTTAATTTATGGCCCTCAGGTCATGTATGAAGTTTCGACCTGAACGGATAGTGGGAACCCTGTGATCTTTTCATTCTGAACCAATTTCGGGCCACTTGAACTTCAGTTTCTCGATTTTCGCGGATCTCCGGTGTGTAAATTCGATGATCTTGGTCCCCTGGGGTCCGTCCCTTGCCTTGGCATCATCAGAGCGTTAAATCTATACTTTTTAGCGACTTTTTACCGGTCATGCTCTCAAATACACCCTGCATCACAAACACAATTAAAACCGGGCGTTAAACAATATTGTACTCGTAAATCCAGGTAATAAATGGGGTCTGATATGCAATATTTGACCCTCAACACTACCCCCAACCAACATTTTGCTAGTCCCGATCAAAATATGTGAAAAATAAATTGAGAATTACCAAATAATTTCTAAGAACTCGAGTGATATTTCGAAAAAACAAAACCTTTCAGATACCAGAATTCTAAGATTCATGAATGTTGATTATCAATTTCTCTTGGCCTCACATGCACGGTGAATTTCATAATCAAGTTCAAATATTAATCCATAAACTAGAATAATTCTAAACATTGAGTTCCATGGGTGTATAGTGAAATCTCAGCCTATCATCATTAAGAGATCAAATTGTTGATTTCATGATATCATTGGTAATCAATCAGAAAATTCATAACTACCATCACCTAAACCAGAACTTTGCTTCACAGATCATTCTTTCATTTTCTATATATATATATATATATATATATATATATATATATTTACTCATGTCAAGATGGGAATCAAATTTTCACTTATAGGGAGCAGACTTATGGTGAAACTAGTCGCCCAACTCTTTCCAACTATTAATCATGGAGAATCGAATCCACACCTATAGGGAGCAAACCTATGGTGAAGACCATTCGCCCAATCCTTTCAATTTCTCGAGTTGGTTCCTTCAAGCTTAGTGATTGCCAAGTTAATTTTTCAATATCGAGCTGAAACCTCAATGTGTAAGCGAGATGTGACATGTGAAATCATGACTCAATCAATGTTTACAACTTCTAATCATGGATTAATAATTCAAACTTAACTGTGAAATCTAATGAGCAACTGAATCCAAGAGTAGTAAATCACCAACATTCCATATCATGTAATTCTAAATAAAAGATGGTTGTCAAATCACTTCGAATTCACCAGAAAGTCCAGAAAAAATTTAAAAATTTTCACAATTTTTGCTCAAGACTAAGAAAACACTGATTAGGTAACCTAATCTCCCACCCCCAACCTAAAATCTACATTGTCCTCAATGTAAAAGATGTAAATATGCAATGCACATGGGACAACGAAAAGAAAAGAGGAGTGATCGGAAAATAGAACCTGGACGGAGAATCAAGAGGCTTTCCAAAAGATCGCAGCATGGAATCCAACCAGCACGAGAGAGAAAGCAACACAAAACTAAAAATAAAAATAAAAAATCCTACCTATACCACTTTCGCAGGTGCTCTCGATTGCATTTAGCGTATGCAACAAGCCTTTAAACCCCTAGGTTGCCCCTAGTGGACGAGTTGTAGTCTCGTGAGGGTTTGCAGTAATGTTACCCACAAACATTGAACTTACTAAATAGGAAAATGAATTGAAAAGCTGGGTTGCCTCCCAGGAGCGCTAAGTTTATTATCTTTAGCCAGATAAATAAAGCAAACTACCCTAGTCCTAAGAAAGCGATGAACCTACCTATACCTCCATCAGACTAGGAGATCAGTCCTGGTAAACAGGATCAGTCAGAGGCATGGACATGTCCTCTAAATCAAATTTCTCGACAAATGGTTTTAATCGATGTCCATTTACTTTAAATTCCTTACCATTGTCGGGATCTCTTATCTCAACGGCCCCATGAGGATAAGCAGTAACAACAATGTAAGGGCCAGTCCAACGAGATCGAAGCTTACCCGGAAAGAGATGTAATCGAGAATTATACAAAAGGACTTTCTGGCCTGGCGTGAATGATTTTCGTAGAATATGTTGGTCATGAAACGCCTTCATCCTGTCCTTGTAAATTCTCGAATTCTCGTATACGTCGTTCCGAATTTCTTCAAGTTCATTTAATTGAAGTTTGCGTAGCGAGCCAGCGTTGTTCAGATTGAAATTTAGATTTTTGATCGCCCAGTAGGCTTTATGTTCCAACTCCACAGGCAAGTGGCAAACCTTCCCATAGACAATTCTAAAGGGAGACATTCCAATAGGGGTTTTAAAAGCAGTACGGTAAGCCCATAAGGCATCGGTCAATCAAATTGACCAATCCTTACGGTCAGGGTTAACTGTTTTCTCCAAAATGTGTTTGATCTCCCTATTAGAAATCTCAGCTTGCCCACTTGTCTATGGGTGGTATGGGGTGCTCACCTTATGAGAGATACCGTATTTCTTCGTTAAACTCTCGAATGACCTATTACAAAAGTGTGAGCCCCCATCACTAATGACGGCTCGAGGCGTTCCGAATCGGGAAAGGATGTTTTCTTTCAGGAATTTAATGACCGTGCGATGGTCATTAGTTCAACACGGAATCGCTTCGACCCATTTAGTGACATAGTCTACAGCAAGCAAAATATATAAATTTCCAAAAGATTGGGGGAATGGCCCCATGAAATCGATGCCCCAGCAATTAAATGCCTCTATAATAAGAATGGGATTCAAGGGCATCATATTTCGATGGGACAATGCTCCCAATTTCTGACAACGCTCACAAGCTTTACAAAACTCATGAATGTCCCTGAACATAGTGGGCCAATAGAAGCCACACTGTAGAATCTTGGTCGTGGTCTTTTTTTGCAGAAAAGTGATCACCACAAGCCTGTGAGTGACAGAAGGAGATGACACTCTGATGCTCATCGTCTGGCACACATCTCCTCAAAATTTCGTCTGGGCAATATTTAAACAAGTATGGATCATCCCAGAAGAATTTGCGCACCTCGGTGAAAAATTTCTTCGTATCTTGCGTAGTCCAATGTGTCGGTATGGAACCTGTAGCAAGATAATTAGCAATATCAGCGAACCAAGGTGAATGGGAGACTCTGAACAGTTGTTCATCAGGGAACATATCGTTGATATGGGTCGCCTCAAGGGAATCAGAGGTATTAAGGCGAGACAGGTGATCGGCCACTATGTTCTCTACTCCCTTTTTATCTTTAATTTCTAAATCAAATTCTTGGAGTAGAAGGATCCATCGTATTAGGCGGGGCTTAGAATCATTCTTAGAAAGAAGATACTTCAGTGCCGCATGATCTGTATAGATAATGATCTTGGATCCGATCAGGTAGGACCTAAATTTGTCCAAGGCGAACACCACGGCTAGGAGTTCCTTTTCTGTAGTCGAGTAGGGAAGGATTTAAAGTCCTACTCGCATAATGGATGACGTAGGGCCTCTTATCTTTTCTCTGGCCTAGAACCGCTCCAAGAGCATAATCAAAAGCATCGTACATTAGCTCAAAAGGAAGGCTCCAGTCGGGTGGCTGTATGATGGGTGCAGTGGTTAACATACCTTTAAGCTTGGTGACAGCTTCCTGGCATTGCTCAGTCCACTCGTATGGAACATCCTTTTGAAGAAGATTACATAAAGGACGAGAGAGGAGACTAAAGTCCTTTATGAATCACCTGTAAAATCCTGCGTGTCCTAAGAAGGATCGCATGTCCCTGATGTTCTTGGGTTGAGGCAATTTAGAGATAAGATCGATTTTTGCCTTATCTACCTCAATTCCCTTGGACGAGATGATATGTCCAAGGACAATCCCCTTATGAACCATGAAATGGCACTTCTCCCAATTAAGTACCAAGTTCTTTTCTTCACATCTTTTCAGCGCACATTTAAGACTTTCCAAGCACTTGCTGAAAGATGAACCATAGACAGAGAAATCGTCCATGAAGACCTCTAGATATTGCCCTACCATATCAGAAAAGAGACTCAGCATACATCGTTGAAAGGTGGCAGGGGCATTACATAGTCCAAATGGCATCCTTCGGTAAGCAAAGGTGCCGTAGGGACATGTAAATGTGGTCTTTTCTGGTCCTCGGGGAGCGATTTCAATCTGATTGTAGCCGAATACCCGTCAAGGAAACTGATAATAGGAATGACCAGCTAGCCTTTCTAAGATTTGATCAATGAAGGGCAAAAGAAAGTGATCCTTCCTTGTGACGGTATTCAACTTTCTGTAGTCAATGCACATTCTCCAACCAGTAGTGACTCTAGTTGGCACAAGTTCATTATTAGCATTGGCTACGATGGTGATTCCGGACTTCTTAGGAACCACCTGAGTTGGACTCACCAATTGACTATCAGATATAGGGTATATGATACCCACATCCAATAGTTTAAGAACCTCGGCCTTAACCACTTCCTTCATGTTTGGATTTAGTCTACGTTGTGGTTGCCTAGCGGTCTTCGCATTATCCTCAAGATATATATGGTGAGTACAAATCGAGGGATCGATTCCCTTGAGGTCCGCTATCATCCATCTTAAGGCTCCTTTATGCTCAATGAGAGTAGATATGAGCATACTCTCCTGTTCTTTCTCCAAGTGGGCAGAGATCACCACCGGGTATGTCTCATCTTGACCTAAATAGGCATATTTCAAATCAGAGGGTAAAGGTTTTAGGTCAAGCTTCGGTGCCTTGAGGTTAGACGGTAGAGGCACTACATCAGTTTGTGGCAATTCTTCAAATTGTGGCCTCTACCGGTTAACTTCAAGTACCGGTGCAGTATCAAGCAAGGCACACGTCTCCCTAATCATATCATCATCAAACTCATGGGAGTGGGCCAAGCACGTCTCTAGAGGATCAGAGGATAACGTAAGGGGTGTCCTATCTTCCACGAAAGTATCGATCATGTTAATATCGTGGACATCGTCATCATCCTCTGAGTTGCTGCCGTTATTAAAAAAAATGTTTGACTCCAATGTCAAATTTCCGAACGACATAGTCATGACACCATTCTTGCAATTGATGATTGCATTTGACGTGGCGAGGAATGGGCGACCAAGAATGACGGGAATCTGAGTGCTCATGTTATTGATGGGTTCGGTGTCCAGGATGATAAAATCTACAGGGTAGTAGAATCTATCGACTTGGACTAACACATCCTCAATAATCCCTCTTGGTACACGAACAGATCGATCGGCAAGTTGTAGTGTGGTTAGGGTGGGTTTTAACTCACCCAAACCTAACTGTTTGTATACCGAGTAGGGGATCAGATTGACGCTCGCTCCCAAGTCAAGAAGTGCATGATCAATTCGATGATTCCCGATTACACATGATATGGTTGGGCTACCGGGATCCTTGAATTTCTGCGGCACATCTTGCTTCAGGATGACACTCACTTTCTCAGTCAAGAAGATCTTCTTTTGAATGCTTTGCCGTCTTTTGGTCGTGCATAGGTCTTTCAGAAATTTTGCATATAAAGGAACCTGTTTTACGACATCAAGTAGAGGAATGTTGACTTTTACTTGTTTCAACACCTCCAGAATATCCTGAGAGTTAGAAAGACGTTTTGGTGCAACCAACCGTTGTGGGAACGGAGCAACTGGCTTCTCTAGAAGTTTTAGTTCTAATTTTTGTGGGACATCACTAGATCCATCATTATTGTCCTCTTCTGGTTCTTGAGGCTTTTCGGGCCTAACCGGAAGGGTTTTATCAATGATCTTCCCACTCCTAAGAGTGGTGATGGATTTAGCGTGCCCCATTTGATTTGAAGAGCTGGGATCATTTATCTCGTATTGCGGTTTAGGATTGGGGAGTGGTTGTGTAGGAAGCATCCCCTTTTCTATAACTGTCATACGTGAATCTATTTTTTGCATAAAGTCCCGCATTGTCTGGGCCAGCTCTTACATGGAATTTTGAACCGGTTCTTCTTGAGGTTTCCCTTGATTTGAATTTTGATTAAAGAAACTTTGAGGGGTAGCAGTTTGTCCATTCCTCCAACTAAATTTTGGATGATTTCTCCAACCAGGATTATATGTATTAGAAGTAGATCCATTGAAAGGTCTTTGATAGTTATTTACGGCATTAGCTTGCTCATTCAACACTCCTCGAAAAGCAGATATTGTAGGACAATTTCCAGTTGTGTGAATGTTGCAATCACAGATGCCGCAAACAATTTCATTAACCTTGTCCTTCTTTCCTTCCATGGCCTCGACTCTTCGTATGAGATTAGTCACTTTAAAATTTACATCATCCTCTTCTTTCAGGAGATATACTCCACCTTTCTCCTTAGATTGAGTTGGCCTAGGCGTGGTGTTTGATTTTGGGTAATGGTCTCATGATTGTGCATTTTCGGCAAGTCTATCGAGATAATCCCATACCTCATCAACCTCTTTATTCATGAATTCTCCATTACACATTGTCTCGACCAGTTGGCGCATGAAAGATGTCAGTCCATCATAGAAAAAATTTGTAATGCGCCACATTTCAAAACCGTGTTGTGGGCATGAACTGACAAGATCCTTGAACCTTTCCCAACATTGGTAGAATGTTTCATCTTCCTTTTGGGCGAAGTTCATGATTGCTTTTCTGAGGGTAATCGTTTTATGGTGTGGGAAAATTTTCTTTATGAATTCCCTCTGCAAATCATTCCATGTGCCAATGGATCTAAGACGCAGTGAATGTAACCACGTCTTAGCCTTCTCTTTCAAGGAAAAAGGAAAGAGTTTCAGCCTGATTGTATCCTCGGATACATTGGGAAGTATAAGGTGGCTATAATCTCATCGAACTCTTTCAAATGTAAGTATGGACTTTCTGATTCAAGCCCATGGAATTTAGGAAGGAGTTGGATAACTCCTGGCTTGATGTCCATCTGTCCTGTGTTTTCAGGAAAAATCATGCATGAGGGCGTACTCACCCCCGCCGGTTATAAATAATCTCGTAAAGTACGAGGCGGGGGTGCTTGATGCACCTCATTCTCATCATGTACTTCCTCATCCATATGTTGAGGTAGTGCTTGAGGTTGATTTGCAGCCATAACCTCAATTGACTCAGGGGAATTCGAGCGGTGTATAATCCTGCGATGAACAGTCAACCCCTCAATTAATCCTCCTTCAGTCAAGAGACGTCGAGTGTCGTCACGGGCCCACTTGGGCATGAAACACTCGCAGCCCTCGATTAAATTCTAAACCTAATCCTAAGAAAGAAAATGAAAATCTAGAAAGAGAGAGAGGGTTGGAAGGAAGTTACCAAATTGGAGTTCCTAAGCTAAAGACCTGCAAAACAAAATAAAATAAGTTAGTTTCTAAATAGAAGAAGTTTCTAAAGCAAACCAAATCCAAAGAGTTAGAAAATCTAGAAAATTAGAAAGAGTTTACTAAATTAGAAGTTCTATCCTAACAACCTACAGAATAGGAAATAGGTTAGTTCTATGAATCAAATAGAAAACAAAATCAAAAAATTAAAATTAGTAAAATACTAATCTTAAACTAACTCTAAATCCAATTAATTTCAGAAAATCGTAGCCGTCAGTCCCCGGCAACGGCGCCAAAAACTTGTTCACTCCCCAAGTATAGGGTTGTGATGTAGTAATAAACTCGGTAAGACCGAGATCGAATCCACAGGGACTGAAACCTGTACGTAATCTGAATTTAACCAGAACTAGAACTAGAACTAGACTAAGATGAATTCTAAATCAGATGAATTTTGAGGAATAATAGTGAAATAGTAATGTAAAACTTAAGAGAATTCAAAGGAAGGGAACTAGGGATTCAGAGGATCCACTTGTAGAGATCAGGGAGATCTTATGCATGCTTCACAAATCATGGAAATTAACTGACATTGATATAATTTTCAAGAGATGAAAGGCGTATGAATTAGAATGGATTCCATCACCAAACCATGTCCAGGAGACAAAGCAAACAACAGAATTAAACTAATTACCAACCAATCAACATGCCATGAAGGTTAGGAAGGGTACCGTCATCCGACCATGCCCAGGAGACGATGGTGAACAACAGGGCTTCCTGACGTCATAAACATAAAAGGGAGAAGAACATGCTCAAAGCCATCACAGACACATTGTAATTTCAGTCACAACAGACCATTAAAGACTAAAAACATTCCCAGAATACAATTAAATCAAAATCAAATTCGGTTCACTAATTAAAATTAAAGTGAAGGCATAGAATCTCCCATCATGCTACAAGCTTCACCTCTTGGCCCTAGCCAAGAGGTTTAGCCCGCCATGATTAGGCTAAAACACTCCAAATAAAAAAAATAAAAAAAATAGGAAAATAAAACAAAATAAAACAAAAGACCTCAACTCTCTCTCTCACATTCACTGCCACACGTCCAAGCAAAAGCTCCTTCCAGCCGCTGCTCTTCACGTCCAAGCCGAAGCCTCCCGATCCCGATCTCCTCTCGTCCTCTCTCTCCCTTTTATACGCACCAGGCGAAGAGTTTCCGCAACAGAGTCGGAGATGGAGTGTGTTAACTCAATACGCAGCACAGCCACGTACATATCTGAACCGAAGTTTTTGGTTCATCTTCCTTCTTTTCTTTTAAAAGGATAACGTCCCCTGGGACGTTTTTGAATGAAACAGACGATGGATGGCATAAATTAGCCATCTGATCAGTGATGGTGGCCCACCTGGATCAGCCGCAACCTCTGCTGCAGAACAGAGCTCGCAGACCTCTGCTGGTACGTTGGCGGGGCCCAGAATCAGTGACAGACGGGAAATCCACCCCGTCCATTACGTTCTCCTTGAAAAACCATTCGAGAAAGGGCTATTTTGGAGTGAAATCAGCGTGTCCTAGGAGCTTATCTACTCTGCCGTCCATCCTCCGTTTAACGGCTGGGATCTTGCACTAGATCGCATGGTAGAAAAGTGACGCCTAGGTGAGGGTAATACCCTCCTTCTGAGACCATTGAACGGTTCGGATCATTGAACCGGAGAGTTTGTGGGGCCCACAAGAATCATCCGTAAGCCACAAAGAATTCTGCAAGATAGAGCTTCGCATCCAGCTCTGTGATGGTTGATGGGCCCATGGATGATGACAGTGGGGATATCCACGCCGTTCATTGAGATCCACTCGGAAAACCGTTTGGTTTTGATCGGTTTTGGACGAGCTTCTGTCGTGGCCCATTGAAGTATAGCCCAGCCGTCCATCCTGTGTTCAACGGCTAGGATTTTCCAATAGTTTGCAAGGTTGAGATTCGACACCTAGGTGAGGTGACTACCCCCCCTATGTACATAGTGAACGGTTCAGATTTACAATTTGAGTGATGGGTGGGGTCCACTACTCAAAAATGGACGGACAGCATCCGTTCGCTGTCGCCCAATGAGAGATGGCGCGGGTCAGCCCGGCTTTGACCGGGCTGACCGTCCGGTGCGACGCGGTCACGTGCAGCCTCATGTACATGCGTTGTACATGCGGGGTCCACCATGATGTTCATGAGAAATCCAATCCAACCATCTGTTTTGTCACCTCCTAAAACGGGCTGAGATCGAAAGTGAAGCATATCCAAATATCAGGTGGGCCCCAATGTGATAATTTGTGGGCTGATCTGTTCGTTGGGTCACTTCCACAGGGATCGAACGGATGAAATTCGAATTGTACGGTTAATTTATGGCCCTCAGGTCATGTATGAAGTTTCGACCTGAACGGATAGTGGGAACCCTGTGATCTTTTCATTCTGAACCAATTTCGGGCCACTTGAACTTCAGTTTCTCGATTTTCGCGGATCTCCGGTGTGTAAATTCGATGATCTTGGTCCCCTGGGGTCCGTCCCTTGCCTTGGTGTCATCAGAGCGTTAAATCCATGCTTTTTAGCGACTTTTTACCGTTCATGCTCTCAAATACACCCTGTATCACAAACACAATTAAAACCGGGCGTTAAACAATATTGTGCTCGTAAATCCAGGTAATAAATGGGGTCTGATATGCAATATTTGACCCTCAACATAACCCCCAACCAGCATTTTGCTAGTCCCGAGCAAAATATGTGAAAAATAAATTGAGAATTACCAAATAATTTCTAAGAACTCGAGTGATATTTCGAAAAAACAAAACCTTTCAGATACCAGAATTCTAAGATTCATGAATGTTGATTATCAATTTCTCTTGGCCTCACATGCACGGTGAATTTCATAATCAAGTTCAAATATTAATCCATAAACTAGAATAATTCTAAACATTGAGTTCCATGGGTGTATAGTGAAATCTCAGCCTATCATCATTAAGAGATCAAATTGTCAATTTCATGATATCATTGGTAATCAATCAGAAAATTCATAACTACCATCACCTAAACCAGAACTTTGCCTCACAGATCATTCTTTCATTTTCTATATATATATATATATATATATATATATATATATATATATATATATATATTTACTCATGTCAAGATGGGAATCAAATTTTCACTTATAGGGAGCAGACCTATGGTGAAACTAGTCGCCCAACTCTTTCCAACTGTTAATCATGGAGAATCGAATCCACACCTATAGGGAGCAAACCTATGGTGAAGACCATTCGCCCAATCCTTTCAATTTCTCGGGTTGGTTCCTTCAAGCTTAGTGATTGCCAAGTTAATTTTTCAATATCGAGCTGAAACCTCAATGTGTAAGCGAGATGTGACATGTGAAATCATGACTCAATCAATGTTTACAACTTCTAATCATGGATTAATAATTCAAACTTAACTGTGAAATCTAACAAGCAACTGAATCCAAGAGTAGTAAATCACCAACATTCCATATCATGTAATTCTAAATAAAAGATGGTCGTCAAATCACTTCGAATTCACCAGAAAGTCCAGAAAAAATTTAAAAATTTTCACAATTTTTGCTCGAGACTAAGAAAACACTGATTAGGTAACCTAATCTCCCGACCGGGCTGACCGTCCGGTGCGGCGCGGTCACATGCACCCTCATGTACATGTGTTGTACATGCGGGGTCCACCGTGATGTTCATGAGAAATCCAATCCAACCATCTGTTTTGTCACCTCCTAAAACGGGCTGAGATCGAAAGTGAAGCATATCCAGATATCAGGTGGGCCCCAGTTTGACAATTTGTGGGCTGATCTGTTCGTTGGGTCACTTCCACAGGGATCGAACGGATGAAATTCGAATTGTACGGTTAATTTATGGCCCTCAGGTCATGTATGAAGTTTCGACCTGAACGGATAGTGGGAACCCTATGATCTTTTCATTCTGAACCAATTTCGGGCCACTTGAACTTCAGTTTCTCGATTTTCACGGATCTCCGGTGTGTAAATTCAATGATCTTGGTCCGCTGGGGTCCGTCCCTTGTCTTGGTGTCATCAGAGCGTTAAATCCATGCTTTTTAGCGACTTTTTACTGTTCATGCTCTCAAATACACCCTGTATCACAAACACAGTTAAAACAGGGCGTTAAACAATATTGTGCTCGTAAATCCAGGTAATAAATGGGGTCTGATATGTAATATTTGACCCTCAACAAGGCTACTGGGTTTATGCTTATAGTTGTACCATTTTGACATTTCGATTCAGGAACAAATACATGTATATGGTGACTCAGTTGGTAATTATACTCTAGAGACAGATCGAGATCGTTTTGTTTTCATACACATCTATATATGTCTTTCAGTCTTCCGCTTGTGTTTTATACATTGATCTGGAGTATGAATTACTATTTTAGTATAATCTCACTCATGTTTATTGCACTAACACAGACAACATTTAATCAGAAGCATTTCTGTTGCATAAGTGATGTTTTGGAACTCGAGTGTTGAGTTGCTACTCGACCCCCGATTTTCAAGGCGTTACATCTACCTATCCCCCGAACTGTTAGAGATATTAGATCACTTCTAGGGCATGCTGGTTTCTATAGAAAATTCATCAAGGACTTTAGTGCCATTACTAGACCATTGACTAATCTTCTTCAAAAGGATGTTCCATTTAAGTGGACAGATGAGAGTGCAAGTGCCTTTAATAAAATTAAATCATCTCATACCACTGCACCTATCATACGTCCACCAGATTAAACACTTCCTTTTGAACGAATGTGTAATGCAAGTGATTATGCCATAAGGGCTATTTTGGGCCAAAGGAAAGATAAATGACCCTACGTTATTCACCATGCGAGTAGAACTCTAAACTCGGCCCAAGTGAATTACTCAACAATTGAAAAAGAGTTACTTGTAATAGTTTTGCTTTGGATAAGTTTAAGTCCTACTTGCTGGGATCCAAAGTGGTCATTTTCACAGACCACTTAGCTTTGAAATATTTGTTATCTAAGAAGGATGCAAAGTCGAGACTTTTGAATTAGATCCTCCTACTCCAAGAATTTGACTTAGAGATAAAAGATAAGGAGTAGAAAACGTAGTAGCCGATCACCTTTCCAAATTGGTGTTAGATGATTCCACTGAGGAGATGCATATCCAGGACACTTTTCCTGATGAACAATTATTAACGATCTCCAAATTGCCTTGGTATGCGGATATAATGAACTATCTTATAACAGAAAAAATGCCATATCATTGGAAGTCACAACATAGGAAGCATTTTGAAACCAAGGTTAGGAACTTCTTCTGGGATGACCCATATTTATATAAATATGGGACTGATCAAATTTTTAGATGTTGTGTCCCAAAGGAAGAAGTTTAGAGTGTTATTTTCTTTTGTCACATGGGAGCATGCGGTGACCATTTTTCTGATAAGGAAACCACTGCAAAAATCCTACAATGTGGTTTTTACTGGCTTACCATGTTTAAAGACACTAATGCTTTTTGTGTTGCTTGGAATAGATGTCAAAGGTTAGGAAGAGTGTCCCGGCGCAACATGATGCCTTTATCCCCAATTTTACCATTGGAGATATTTGATTATTGGGGTATTGATTTTATGGGTCCATTTCCATCTTCTTTTGGATTTCTTTATATATTAGTTGGTGTGGACTATGTTTCAAAGTAGATTGAGGTTGTTCCAAGTAAGACCAATGACAACAAAGTAGTCATATGATTCCTCAAGGAAAATATTTTTTCTAAATTTGGAACTCCAAAGGCCATCATTAGTGTTGGCGGGTCTCACTTTTGCAATAGGACATTTGAGGCTTTGATGAAGAAATATGTCATCAAGCATAAATTGAGCACCTCATACCACCCACAAACGAGTGGGCAAGCTAAGATTTCTAATCAGAAAATTAAACACATTTTAGAGAAAATTATAAGGCCAGATAGGAAGGATTGGTCCATCAGACTATCCGATACTTTATGGGCTTATAGGACTACTAATAAGACCCCGATTGAAATATCTTTATACAGATTAGTGTATGGGAAGGCTTGCCACTTGCCTGTGGAATTGGAACAAAAAGCTTACTGGGCAATAAAGAAATTAAACTTTGATATGGACCAAGCAAGTGGACAAAAGAAATTAGAGTTGAATGAATTAGAGGAGCTGAGTAGAGACTCGTATGCAAATTCTAAAATCTATAAAGAGGGGACTAAAGCTTTTCATGACAAAAATATCCTGAGGAAGAATTTTGAACCTTAGCAAAAGGTCCTATTGTACAATTCTTATCTCCAGTTCTTTCCGAGAAAGTTAAGATTAAGATGGACAGGCCCCTTCATTGTAAAGAATGTTTATACTCATGGGACGGTTAAAAATAAGAATCCACGTAATGATAATGTGTACAAGGTTAATGGTTATAGACTGAAGCTTTATGTGGAAAACTTTTATTTAGGAGAGGAGTCTGTCCCTCTTTATGAGCCAAAATATTCAAATTGATGCTCCTAGTCTGACGGAGCATTTGTGTAGGATTTGTATCATATTCAAATTATTTTTTTTTAGTGTCACCTAGCAGGTGAGTTCTTCATGGTAGGTATTATCCAATCTTTCTTTTATTTTTATTGTTCTCTACATTACATTATCATTACATTGGGGACAATGTAGATTTTAGGTTGGGGGTTGTGGATAGTCATTCATGTGAGGTTTAAATATATACAAGCATGTGAACATGATATTATGCGAATTCCAAAGGCAAAGTTAATATTAGGTCTAGGTCGATAGTAGTCAGAATTTTGATAACTGAAAATTATAGACTTGAGTTCAATTATCTAATCACTAGTTTAAAGTAAGTTGTAATTTGATGTACTGAATTCACAATACACCCTGGCTAACTAAGTGAGGGATATGATATGTGAATTAGAATAACAACTTTTTATTCAAAAAAGGTTGAATGTATTAGTACCATTGATATATGCTTAAAAGAGAGAATATTGAAGAAAAAAAAGTGATGGAAAAAGAAAATTTTATTATAGAGCGTGAATGCAATGACCACAACAATTGTATCAGTAATCCGGAGTAAGGATCCTAAGTATCCATTACTGTTACCATTACAAGTACGGTACCTTATGTTATGAAGCAAACCTGGTGGGAATCTTCATCTAAGGGTGGTCTATAATAATGAGGATATGATGATAAAAGAAGAAATATCATAAAGAAAATGAGATAACTAGAGATTTCATATTCTTGGGATGATTGAAAGGAGCTAGGATAGGGAACATGCATATTTCTCAAAGTTAGACTAGTGTCACGAGCACCTAAGTATATTGGATCATAGCTATTCTAAATTTTGATTAAATATCTGAACTCAAGGAAGTAATGGATTAAGAAATTGAAATTCTAACTAACTTCAGGCTTAGGGTAAGTATTATTTTGTTTTGGAATTCATAGGATGAATGGAGGCATAATTGTATAAATTTATGAGTGTTGAACTATTTTTCATGTTTTCAATGTTTGTGGGTAACATTTCTGGAAACCCTCACAAGACTATAACTCGTCCACTAGGGAAAACTTAGGGATTTAAAGGCTAGTTGCATATGCTAAATACAATCGAGATTACCTGCGAAAGTGGTGTAGTTAGAATTTTGTTTTCATTTTAATTTTATTTCTAGAATTAATTTTTCTTCTTATTTTTATTTTTCTTCACTTATTTTGGTCGGGACTAGCAAAATGCTGATTAGGGGGTGTGTTGGGACTCAAATATTGCATAATTTTTATATCTTGGTTTTATGAACATGAATCTGCTTAATATTTTATTTTACTCATGTATGTATTGCAAGGTGAATTTAAGTGCTTGGATTGAAAAGGAGTGTTAAAAGCATGAATTTGATACTCAAAAATCACCAAGGCAAGGGATGGATCTTAGGAGACCAAGATTGAAGAATTCACATGCCAAAGACCCAAGAAAACAAAGTGAAGAATGAAGAAAATTAAAGATTTGAAGTGAAGAATCCTGAAATCATCCTGAAAAAGTGTATTATGAAGCTCTGAGGTCTATTTTGGAAAACTACGCAGCAGGAAATCTATTTTAAACAAATTGTGCAGCAGAAGTCTATTTTGGGAAACTGCGTATATTTGAGGCTGTTTCTAAGGTTTTTCAACTTTGTACTAAAATTGAAGTTCCCTACTTAAATAGGGCTTCCTAGGGCATTGTTAAACATCATTCAAGGCATCCCAAAGCAAGAATTAGGGTTTTTAAAGAGTTTTTAATTTTATTAAAGTTTTAGAAGTTATTTGTTTTTAGATCTTTTCTATTTGTATTCATTTCTTTCTTATTTTAATTATATTTTTCTAAATTCCTTTTAGCCCAACTTAGAAGGGAAGCACATGGGTTTAATAATTCTTTAAGTTATGATGATTGATTGTTTTAATGATGAGAAGAATGGTATATGCATGTTATCTATTATTTAGGTTTTATTTTTGATCCTCTTGTGAGATCCATAATAATGGATAGGCTTACCCCGAATCAATTAGATTTCCTAGATAGGAGAAGTTTTCAACCTATTATATTTCTCTGATTTTCATTATCTCATTGATACTGAATTCTTAAAATCACTAACGCTTGAGAATATATATCAATGGTGCAAATCCATTATTTTCTAATCCTTTATATCATTTATTAAAATATTTAAACTGTTTTATTTTCCGACTAGGCTGACCATAGTGCTCAGATCCTAGTTGTGTTGTCCAAGTTATCATGATTTTGAAACATTAACCTATGTGTGGAACTTTGAAGCTTTGGTGTTATTTTAATTCAGTTGAATTACATCCATTCAAAAATCTCAAAATCAAATCATCAGTTTAGTTTTTATTACTTAGTTGGTTTTTGCATTTGATTTTCTCCTTCTCGCAATTCATCTCCATGTGGGATCGACCCTGTATTTACAAGATATTACTTACGAACCTCTGCACTTGGAGGCAAGAAATCACCCGACCTCAAATTCGACCAACCTTCGGCCAACCCAACATAATTCTGAAAAGTATATAACAAGAAAGATTTTTTTTGAAGCAGGTTCGGTCGGCCCAACCTATCTGCTCGACTAGTCCAAAGTATGTTTGGTCAAGTTTCGAGCAAGATAAGATTTTAGATCTCATAGAGATTTGGTCAGCCGAATTTTGGCTTGTCTAGCCAAATTTTTGAAAGTTTTTATCTCGCGAAATTCGAAGAGCTGTTGGAATGCAATCATTGGAATTCTGCTAGACGAACCTAAAATCAGGCTAGCCGAATTTCTAAATTCTTTGGCTATAAATAGAGGCTTTGTCTCACTCATTCAACAAATGAAAATTAGAGATCCATCTTCTCAAGAAAAGAGTGAAAGTCCAAGTAATTCTTATATTTGATTTAACTTATTCTATTATCTTTCTCGAGTTATTTAATAAATTAGCCCTATATTCTTTTTAGGTTGAACACATATACAGTTACATCCATATCCCAAGAAAGAAGATCTCTACAAGCAAGTTATAGTTATGTCTTCGACTCACCAATTGAATATAAGTAATGTACTTACTTTCATTTCATTTTGGGTTTTTCTGAGATAGCTCGAAAATCTCAGCGGGCTGTTTTGTGGTGAGCCCATGAAAATCATAAAGAGGGTTTTGTTGTGATAGCCCATGAAAATCACAAGAATTGTATCAGGTTGTTAAGGTGACCTTGTGAAAACCTTGAAATAGTGAAAGTCAAAATTACGAGAGTAGTAATTTTGGGAGTAGAGTAGGTGTGTGGTTTAAGCACCGAACCACTATAACTCCTTGTGCATTATGATAATACTTTAATTCTTTATATGCTTTTCTTATGATTGATTGTCTCTTTCTAAGTTTGATATTTTGATTTCAAAGACATCATTAAATAAGGTTGTCCTGCCTAAATCTTTTAGGTGAAGGTTATCTTATGAACTATTTGAAATCAAGATTTCAATACTCTAAGCAATCGAGAGTGTTTGTTTTATTATTCCGCATTATATCAAAATATTTTGTATTGTCCTATTCACCCCTCCCTCCTCTAGGACATCTATAACTCGTACTTTCAGTTATCTTAGGAATAATAAGTCGGTTAAAAAAAATTCAAGTTTAGTTCGACAAAATTGAGCATGAAACAATTCCTACATGTCTTGCCAAGATTGTACTTAATTCACCGACAAATTAATATACCCTGTGAACGTCATATCGGTCAATGAATTTTTGAACCATTCGAGTTTTACATAGTCATTTCTTAAAAACTCAACACATTGTATAATGAAATGACCAATGTATTGTAACATTCCTATTTACTCGATGTTGATAACCTAAAGATTGCCATCTTCATTTTTAAAAGTAATCTTCATCTATGGATCAAGACATCCATCCATTAATTTTAATATACCCATCGTGAACGCTTATACCCAAAGCATCTCAATCTAAACAAGACAATGACGCCTTGTTATGAAGGATGAACCTTTCACTTTTGTCAAGACCTATACCATCTCATCAATTCAGTTTTGATTCATAACATGGTACCTAAAAGATGCATTAAAACTAAATCGCTAAATTTGCATAAATAATAGTTAAAAGTCCACCTAGATTAATGGGGATGTAGTTAAAACGTCGGCAATCAAGTCAAGAAATGATCCAACTATAGAATTGTTGGTAATCACTAGTTAGACTCGCTAGACAAGTGGTGTGACCCACCTAGGACAAGATCTACCCTTCATTTCGTCTTTAATTAGACTAATGGTAAACCACACCCAAACTGCACAATCTAGTTAATCAATACTCAAGCGCCTACCTATTTCCACCTAAAAGACCCTTAGAAACCATTAGAGGGCAGATGATATGATCCGGAAATGATTTGACCACTAAATTGTTGGGAATCAATGATTATGATGAGTTTCACTTGGTATGGCCCACCCGAGCCTTGGATATGCCTGGATTTTGGTCAGAGACCGTGATGGAGACCCCTAAACTGAACGGATGGTGTGGATCAGTGATCACGTCATTGTGGACCCCACATGAGGGTGCATGTACAGGTAGACTATGTGCGCCCGTACCCCCACCAGACCTGAAAACTCGGTCAAACCGGGTCTGACCCAATGGAGATAATAAAACAACATAAATTCTCCCGCCCGCCTCAAATTCAAATAGACCGTTCGTCTGTTGCCAATGATGGCCCACCATCAGACCCCATCTCGAAGATCCAAGCCGTCCATCGTGTTCAGGACAAAATTTAGACCAAACCCCCATCACTACCACACGTGACCACTCGTGTACACGTACACGATATTGGGTGCAAGAGGAAGGTGCGCTCGGGCAGTTTTTGAATGCGAAAACTTCGCTGTCTGCTAGCTGGCAACCAAAGTGGAAATCTCTCCCTCCATCTCGACCCTCCACCTCAATCAATCCCAGCCCTCCATTCCCTCCTCGTGGCTTAGGGCTTACATTGCAATGGAAAAACCGCCGCAACCAAGAAATGAACCATTGAGTTTTTGTTGTTGTCCATCCAAATGGTGGGTCTCACAAGGTCTTTGTGACTTATCTGAACCTTCCAAACACGTTTGATCATAAGCTCATCCACCTATTGAGAAATCGCCATTGACAGTGGAGTCATCTTCACCGTCTGGCCAGCAAACCCACCATCCGATCATGGGTCCCATTCCCTGATCTGAGTCATCCATCTGGTGGTTTATAGCCTTCAGATGATCATCCAGATAGTTGGATTACAACCATGCTACTTGAGTACAGCCAGATCATATCAAACCTTGTTAAATGACAGGACTAAACCTGTAACTAATCAACTGATTAGTTGGTATAAAAGTGTTTAGTAATAGCTTAATAGGGTCCGATTTAAGACCTCTTTTTAGGGAAATCACTTGCCAGAAATAGAAACGAAGAGAGAAAAAAGAGAGCGCCATCTAGTTGTTGCCGCATTGAGTCATTCGACTCGATTTGAGTTACGGTGAATGTGGGTCGAGTCCAAATCCTCTCTGGTCGAGCAGCGAATGAGAGAGAGAGAGAGAGAGAGAGAGAGAGAGAGAGAGAGAGAGAGAGAAATAAAAGGAAAAAAAGGAAGAAAAAGAAAGAAGAAAGAAGAAGAAGAAAGAAAGAAAGAGAAGAGCGGAAGAGAGAAATCAGGGTCACTGTTTTCGTACCGCACAAACTAGGCTCGTTGTCGAGTTGATGGATTGGTCCAAGTCTGCTGGACATGATTGACAGAGAAGAAAGAAATTGAGGGAGGGCGTTGTCTGCTCGGGTTCAATGATGGGTCTCTCTCACTGGTCAGGTTACATCCAGACCAAACGAGTTGGCCGAGTTTTAAGACGAGTCAGGTGTGGATCTGACTTGAGTCCAAGTCAGCTATGGGGCTGGTAGAAATCTGAGAAGGAAGATAAAGAAGTGGATAAGGTAAAGAGGAAGAAAGTCAGAGAGAAAGGGAGAGTCGTGGGTGGTGTCGAGTTCAAAAGCCTGACTCGTTACTGAGTCTAACTCACCTCTATTGTATCCTTGTTCAGGGGAGTTGCGGGACATTCTGAAAGAAAGGAGTAGAAGAAAAGGAGAGAGTGGAAGAGAGCATGAGGAAAGAAGGAGAAAGAGAAGAAAGTTAATAAGAAGAGGAAGAAGAGGAGCGAGTCGCTAAGTCGACCCGGTTCAAAACCGAATCGGGTCTCTAACTCGCTATCTGTTGGGTCCAGACCCTACTGGAAGTTCATGGCGGAGTAAGAAAAGAAGAAAAGAAAAAGGAAGGAAAGGAAGAAGGAAGGAGAGAAAGGAGGAGTGAAGACCATGTGACTCACTTGAGTCGAGTCACCGAGTCACCAATCGAGTTTAGAAGTATTGATCCCCCAAACGCCTTCTTAGGTTGTGAAATGGGTACCGAGTTGTGTTGGAAACCAACTCAAGTGAGTCTTCATGCTTAGAATGCAAAATGGGCATGTAAATTCGGCTGAAAGGTGAGGAATTACCCTCATTGCTTCTTACATTCAATCATTTCCATCTTGGTTTAAAATTAAAGTATAGAGAATACTAGAATTTTGTGAATATCGATTAAATTCTTTCATTTCCATTTAGTGTTGATGACCATACTACCTATTAATCAAATCTTACATTAATTAACCATGTATATAGGATTTAGATTTGCATTTTTTTATTACATTAGTGATTGCTTGATTCGAGCTTACTTTTAATAATCATGTCATGAGCCCTGTGATTTTTTTTTCATTTTATCATGTAAATTTCATGGTGGAAAATACATGAGAATGTCTTTATTTGTAAAAAAAAATTTTAAAAAAAGGGGGTAGAATGAACGCCTAATTATTCCTATTGGTTTAATCATACTTGATCTTGATATGCCACAATTGTGGGCCTTTATTTGAGCTTATAGAATTTGTAAAGATGAATGTTGAACTCATGGTTGGATGTTTAATCGTTTATTAAGAATCTGAAGATTTGATTATGTTTACAATTTAAGGGGCAATCTTGTCAAATTTAAGGAATGTACATGGATACCATGGTGCATGACATATGAGCTTTTCCGAGTGCTCAATGTAAGCCACATGCTGTTCGATTTACTGAAAGTTCTATCACTTCAGTTAAACTCACAACACATGTGCATTTGTGTCACTTTGGACGCTCTTCTTTACATGAGGCTTTTCTAGGATTTTAGGACCTCCTCGGGCATATCCTGAATATTTTTCCATGAGGTTAGACATCCTTGGGCGCACTCACTTACATGGCCTTTTCCAGGTAATTAATCTACCGTGGGTGGTCTTTTCTTTTGATATGGCCTTTTCCAAGTAGTTAATCTACCACGGGCGGTCTTTTCTTTTGACAGCTGGATGTTCTTCCTCAGATCTGTGATTTGAGCATACATTCATACATTCATGCATGTATTCATATGAGTTTGCTTTCTTTATGATATTACTGTCTTATGAAATGAAAATGTTGGTTTAATCTATATTGGAATGATTTGATATGCTTGAATCTTTGAGGAAAGTTCCCACTGAGTTTTCACTCATCCAATCGTGCAGTTGCACCAAATAGACACAGGTTTAATGACAGGTGGAGACCTCTATGATGGTATTCCAGGAATGGTTGAGTGGGAGTTTGGTAAGGAGGGCCTCTATGCCGATGCAGTTGAGTCATTGGAGCTCAATTGATATTTTAGGATTTACTTGCTTTCATATTTCAAACTATGTATTTTGTTTGAGTTGTAAAAATGTTCTTTATTTTGGGATTTCATTTTGTTCCCATTTACATGTATTAAACTTCCTTTTGTTACTCTTGATATTCCAAGCTTATGTAATGATTTCTTTACTTCACGCTTTGAAATTACTATTAATTGGATGTATTATGGTCCAGTTTATAACATAATACTCGAGTTCTCAATCAGACACAACTATCCTCAGGTTTCGAGAACCACGGTGTTACAAGATGGTATCGAGAGAGAGAGAGAGAGAGAGAGAGAGAGAGAGAGAGAGAGAGAGAGAGAGAGAGAGAGAGAGAGAGAGAGTCTAGACAAACCTCACCTTTGGGAAATAATCTTGTACCAACCTTAAATATCTTAAGTTAGGATGTTAGAATTAGATGATAAAACATGGGTGAACCTCCCCTAGATGTAGAAAATTTTGAGAACGTAAAAACCTAAACTTAGGTCCCATTTGAAATCACGTAACCACTTGGATGCATGTGGAATTCGCCTAGAATTAGGAAAGTTGGCGAATGTAGATATCCAAACTTAAGTTCCCTTTGGAATGTATAAGATAACCATTTGAATTTATCTAGAATTCCTTTATAGTTAAGGGAAATGGAGAACTTAGAGACTCAAAATTTTTAAGTTCCGCAGAAAATTGTTTGAATAACCATGGAACCTAAAAATAAAACTTAGGTCCCCACTATAGCCTATCCTAAAAATTATTAAACTTAGAAATTTGACTTAGGTATTGTGGGAGGACAAATGCCCACTATGATGCGATTAAGATCATCGAAAACATTTTTAGAAGTCTAGGATTTGAACTTTTTCTATAATTTTCCTTAGTTGAAATAACATTTTCACATCACTCAGTGAATGAACCAAACTCGGACATCTTAGGAAATTTCAGGTTTAGTTGTTTGAACATAGAAATTAAACGTAGGTTCCCTTGAATTCATTAGGATAGACATCTAAACTTGATTGGAATTACTTACGAATTATGAAAATTGTGAACATAAAGACGCAAAACTTTAGGCCCCGTAGGAAAGTTCAAGTTTAGTTGTTTGAACGTGGAAATTTAATTTAGATTTCTATTATGAACTACTAATTGTCTGAACTTAGAAACCAAATACTAGGTCCCCTTAGAAAATTTATTTGAAATGTCATTTGGATTCATGATAAATTCAATGGATATTTGAAACCTTAGCCTCCCTTGAACTTTTTAGGACGAGTCATTTGAACATAAGGATAAGAACTTTGAATCCCATGTATACTACTAGAATAGTTACTTAAAATTGGAAACTACCTAAGTACCATGAGAAAACAAATTCCAACTATGATATATCTGAGGTTAAGAAAAATATTTCTTGAACTTGGCTTTCCATGAACTTTTTGAAATCTAGGATTTGAATTTTTTCCATAATTTACTTTATATGAAATGACATTGTCAAAAATACTTAGTAAGTGAAACGAACCTAGGCATTATAGAAAATTCCTCATCCACCATATTGTACACTACATCAAACATAAACGATCCCTAAACTTAAGGGATCATACTACGAATAGTAATATGAAATCCCTAATACGTCTCTTTAGTTAGAGACGATATTTCTTACAAAATCCAACACCGAGAATTAACTAGAGGATAAATCATAGAATTTTGGGTAAACTTCTAACCCTAGACAGAGCATATTAAGACAAGATTTGAAAACCTAGGTGAAATTTAAAAAAATAATAAAAAATAAAAAAATAAAAAAATTTGAATTCAAATTTCCATGTAGAAACTTGAATCTTATCAAAGTGCGTAGAGAAAATATGTTGGTCATTTAGGACCGCTTCACCTAGATTCCAAGCACCCTTATTATAAAAATAGAAAACTTGCCGATATTCATCGGGACCACGAACTGATGGAATTACATTTTAAGCAAAGTATATGCATTTTAATTCAAATTTTAATCCTAGCAAACCTCAATGATCTCAATGCCTTGATCAAACAGAAGATTGAGATTTACCAGGATTGGAAGACGATACTGGCGATTCCACTATTTTGCACAAGTAGAGGATTGATGTATCGGGCTCAAACTCACTACAATCATTCATTCGTGTTAACTCGAACACTGAAAATGGAAAATCGTATTGTACCATTAGGATAACCCTACCACTTGTACCGTAATGATTGGGAGGGTGAAATTCTTCTTTAAGGGGGGGGGGGTAGATTGTAACGACCCTGGTTCTAATAGATAGTGATATGCGTTTGTACACATGAACAACATTTATAAGAAAGTAAGGAATGCTTAAAATCACCATGACTCATGTTTTCATTGTCCCCAATTATATTAGAAGCACCAAATTTCGAGGACAAAATTCCCTTAAAGGGGGGTAGATTTTAACTCCCTGTACTTTTCAGTACTCGGGTGTTACCCAATAACCTAACTTATGGAACTGCTCATCTTCATTTTGATTAAATTTAAAGGTTAAAAGTAATCTTCATCTATGGATCAAGACATCCATCCGTTAATTTTCAAGCTAGACCGTCACATCATCAGGTTCACCATTTATCGGAACCCAAAGCATCTCAATCTAAACAAGACTTTGCATGACGCCTTGTTACGAAGGATGAACCTTTCACTTTCATCGTCAAGACCTATACCATCTTATCAACTGTACGTTTACAAATTCAGCTTTCGATTAATAAGTTCACTATTTATGGAACCCACAACTGCCTAAATGACGCATTAAGACTAAATCGCCAAATTCGCATAAATAATAGTTAAAAGTCCACCTAGATTAACGGGGATGTAGTTAAAACGTCGTCAATCAAGTCAGGAGATGATCCAACTATAGAATTGTTGGTAATTGCTAGTTAGACTCGCTAGACAAGTGGTGTGACCCACCTAGGACAAGACCTACCCTTCATTCCGTCTTTAATTAGCCTAATGGTAAACCCACACCCAAAATGCACAATCTAGTTAATCAATACTTAAGCGCCTGCCTATTTCCACCTAAAATACCCTTGGAAACCATTAGAGGGTAGATGATCAGATCCGGAATTGATCCGACCACTAAATTGTTGGGAATCAATGATTATGATGAGTTTCACTTGGTATAGCCCACCCGAGCCTTGGATCTGCCTGGATTTTGGTCAGAGACCGTGATGGAGACCCCTAAAATGAACGGAGGGTGCGGATCAGTGATCACCTCATTGTGGATCCCACATGAGGGTGCATGTACATGTAGACTATGTGCGCCCGCAATTCACCAGACCGAGAAAACCAGTCAAACCAGGTTTGACCCGATGGAGATAGTAAAGTAATACAAATTCTCCCGCCAACCTCAAATTCAAACAGACCATTCATCTGTTGTCGATGATGGCCCACCTTCAAACCCCATCTCAAAGATCCAAGCCATCCATCGTGTTTAAGATAAAATTTAGACCAAACCCCCATCACTACCACACGTGACCACTCGTGTACACGTACACGATCTTGGGCACAAGAGGAAGGTGCGCTCGGGCAGTTTTCGAATGCAGAAACTTCGTTGTCTGCTAGCTGGCAACCGAAGTGGAAATCTCTCCCTCCATCTAGACCCTCCACCTCAATCAATCCTAGCCCTCCATTCTCTCCACGTGGCTTAGGGCTTCCATCAAAATGGAAAAATCACCGCAACCGAGAAATGAAGAACACATTGAGTTTTCGTGGTTGTCCATCCAAATGGTGGGTCCCAGAAGGTCTCTATGACCTATCTGAACCTTCCAAACACATCTGATCATAAGATCATCTACCTATTGAGAAATCGTCATTGACGGTGGAGTCATCTTCACTATCTGTCCAACAAACCCACCATGCGATCATGGGTCCCATTCCCTGATCTGAGTTGTCCATCTGGTGGCTTATAACCTTCAAATGATCATCTGAATAGTTGGATTATAACCATGCTACTTGAGTACAGCCAGATCATATCAAACCTTGTTAAATGACACGACTAAACCTGTAACTAATCAATTGATTAGTTGGGATAAAAGTGTTTAGTAATAGGTTAATAGGGTCCTATTTAAAACCTCTTTTTAGGGCAATCACTTGCCAGAAATAGAAAGGGAGAGAGAAAAAAGAGAGCGCCATCTAGCTGTTGCCGCATTGTGTCATTCGACTTGGTTTGAGTATGGTGAATGTGGGTTGAGTCCTCTCTGGTCGAGCGGCGAATAAGAGAGAGAGAGAGAGAGAGAGAGAGAGAGAGAGAGAGAAATAGAAGGAAGAAAAAGGAAAGAAGAAAAAGAAAGAAGAAGAAGAAGAAAAAAGAAAGAGAAGAGCGGAAGAGAGAAATTGGGGACACTGTCTTCGTACCGCACCAACTCGGCTCGTTGTCGAGTTGATGGATTGGTCCAAGTCTACTGGACATGATTGACAGAGAAGAAAGAAATTGAGGGTGGGCGTTGACTGCTCAAGTTCAATGATTGGTCTCTCTCACCGATCAGGTTACATCCAAACCAAACGAGTTGGCCAAGTTTTGAGACGAGTCAGGTGTGGATATGACTTGAGTCCAGGTTGGGCACGGGGCTGGTAGAAATCAGAGAAGGAAGATAAAGAAGTGGGTAAGGTAAAGAGGAAGAAAGTCAGAGAGAAAGGGAGAGTCGTGGGTGGTGTCGAGTTCAAAAGCCTGACTCGTTACTGAGTCTAACTCACCTTTGTTGTATCCTTGTTCAGGGGAGTTGCGAAATATTCTGAAAGAAAGGAGTAGAAGAAAAGGAGAGAGTGGAAGAGAGCATGAGGAAAGAAGGAGAAAGAGAAGAAAGTTAATAAAGAAGAGGAAGAAAAGGAGCGAGTCGCTGAGTCGACTCGGTTCAATACCAAATTGGGTCTCTGATTTGCTGTCTGTTGGGTCCAGACCCTGCTGGAAGTTTACGGCAAAGTAAGAAAAGAAGAAAAGAAAATGTAAGGAAAGGAAGAATGTAAGACCTGTATCCTAGTTTGTACCATTTCGTAGGCTTCCGTGGTTCCCCCGGTCGAATTTCAGCGACCTGCAATCTTTTATTAGCAGTTGCGCGCGATTCTGAGTCGTATCCCATATTCCAGAGTCGGCTCGACTTGAAACTTGTACTATTACGACCAGTTCTGACACCGCATATTACGCGCTAAGGCAATACCCGGGCCAGGAGATGTAGGCTCGCGTTCAGTTCGATGAAAATGTCATGTGTTGCAAATCCGTATAGAATCCATCACATCACTTGTCAAAGTACACCCATTACTCTATCCCATCCCCAGTATAAAAGCAACCCATAAAAGTTAACTCTCTCCCTTACACAAGTATACCCATCCGTCCCTCTCTCCCATCACTCCTCTCCCATCATTTCTCTCTCTTTCATTCTCTCTCATTTTTCCTCCTAAGCAACCCATGTCCAAGCTCCCCATGAGAGAGCTAGTGTGGCCCACCTTCCTACCTCCCATCTTCACCATTCAATGTTCATCTCAACCGTCAGAATTGTTTCGTTAGAGCTCTAGAGACTATAGGCGGAAGAAGGAAGATAAGATCAAAGGTGGGTGCTTCTCTCTCTTTTTCTCTCTCTCTCTCTCTCTCTCTCTCTCTCTCTCTCTCCCTTAGAATGAAGTGGGCCCCACCGGTATATTAAATCTACTCTATCCATCAGATGGTGTGGCCCACCACATTTCAGGGAGATTCTTACCATCCACTCTAGGGACGGTGGGAAGTTCCATACACTGGACTAAATGATATATAATATATTATATTTATATATTAATATATATATGCATGGTGGGCCACATGCAGGTGGGACCCACCACGATGCTTGTGTTATATCCATGCCGTCCAGTGTCCCTAGACATTGGATGTGATGGAGGCTAACATGGAGTGCATGTACTGCCATGGGTGTGTACTAACAGTTAACAATATATATATATATAATATTATGTTTAAGCTTTTGGGTGGACCACTCATGTAGGCCCCACCTTGATGTATCAATCTAATCCACGCCATCCATTCCATTCCTCAGCTCATTTTAGGCGTTGAGCCGAAAAATGAAGCCAATCTGACTTTCTGGTGGGCCATAGTATAGAAAACAGTATTTTCTACCATTCAAACCTACCCTAATAGTTCTATACACCGAATTATGCCGAATATTGGGCTTGTTTAGTTGGTCTTGAGCCATGAAATGCAATGGCTGGAGTGGATTCTGCTAATGCGGCCCCGCGTATGAGAAAACACACAAAATATGGTTTTAAAAAAAAAAGCAAACAACAACGGCTGACACTGCTGCTGCTGTGAGGACAACACAGCGTCCTCTGCGCTGGGACAGTCCCTGGCCGACCGTGGGTCCCCAAACGTGGGCCCCACCGTGATATGTGTGGACATCAACACCGTGAATTTCATGGCCCCTTTAGGGCAGCGGGTCCCCTCCAAAAATTAGTCGTGTACGTAACTCAGGTGGCCCACATCACAGGGATCAGTATGATTAAACGTTTGCCATTGAAACCCTTTTGAGTGTCACATGAGCTTTGGGTCCATATGAAATTTATTTTTCCTTTTCATCCAGGTCCGTATGACCTTATCAACAAATTGGATGGAAAACAAATGTTATGGTGGGCCCCACGTGGAACCCACCATTGATGTATGTGTTTTATTCACATCGTCCACAGTTATGGATGGTGGAAACCACCATGGTGTACGTGGTTTGTCCACACCGTCCATAGCATTGGACAGTGGGACCCACCCAGTGATGTATTTGTTTATCCATGTCGTCCATTATTTGGACAGTGGGACCCACCATGATGCCTGTGTTGCATCCAAACCATCCAACCATTCGGCCAGCTTGTCTTACAGGCTTAAGACTAAAAATGAGGCAGATCTAGGATTAAGTGGACCACATAGCCAAAAAGTAGTGGGGATTGAGTGTCTGTCATTGAAACCTTTTGTCTCACAGAAGTTTTGGATCGTTTGAAAATTTGTTTCCTCTTAATCCAGGTCTGTGTGACCTTATGGCCAGATTGGATAGAAAATAAATGATACAGTGGGCCTTGAGAATTTTAGTGATGGAAATCATTTTACCACTGTTATTTGGAGTGTGGTCCAGTTGATCTTTTGAGATGATTCATGTATATATATATATATATATTACATTGATGTACTTGTGGCCATCCGTTGGGGCCCACCCTGGGTATATATATGAGGCCCATGTGATTAGGTCCATCTTGATGTATTTGTGGCCTGTTGTTGAGGCCCACCTTGATATATAAGAGGCCCATGTTATGCGGCCCATTTGATTTATCTAAGGCCCATGGGTCGAGGCCCAATGAGATGTATATAAGGCCCTTTGCAATATGTGATTCCACCTTAGTTATGTAATGATGTTTATGGCAAATCATGTCTTGTGAGCAATGTTATTTTGACGTCCACATTGTAAGATTAATGTTGGTTATATGTCCGCATTGTCACTCTCCCTAGGGCCCATTGATAGGCCCAACTTGTTGTGTATGAGGCCCATGTGCAGGGCCCACCTGTGATGTATATTAGACCCATGTGTAGGGCCCGCCCATTGTGTATTAAGGCCCATGGGTTGTGGCCCATTGTGATGTATTTCCGGCCCAGATGGCAAGGCCTGATGTTATGTATGAGAGGCCCATGGGATGTGGCCCATTGTGATTTATTTGAGGCCCAGGTACAATGCCTATTGTGATATATTTAAGACCCATGGTACGTAGCCCAGTGTGGTGTATTCGAGGCACATGGGATGTGGCCCATTACGATGTGTTCGGGGCCCATGGGATATGATCCATTGTAATGTACATGCGGCCCATATACGGGGACCATTATGATGATACATATGGCCTTGTGTGAGGACTAATGTGATGCATGTGACGCTTATGTGATGAGGCCCACTTTGATATACTTGAGGCCCATTAGTGCGGCCCATTGATGTAAAACACTTGATGTGCATGAGGCCCATTGGTGTGGCCCATCCATGAGGCCCATTGACTTGTCCCGATTTGATATACATGAAGTCCATTGGTGCGGCCCATGTAATACAGCTCATGTGATGTGGCCCACTTGACATGTGAGGCCCATTGTGATGTATTCAAGGCCCATGGGCGAGGCCCATTATGATGTATTCGAGGCCCATGGGTGTGGCCCAATGTGATGCATATGTGGCCCATGAGTGAGGCCCGTAGCAATGTATGTTAGGCCCTTGTGTAGGGCCATGGGCCCACTATACATATGGCTTTATGTGGACCACTCCTTGGGGAGCGATGTAGGTTAAATGTCCACATTGATGGGTAATGGTGGTTGAATGTCCACATTGTGACCTTTCCTTAGGTCTTGTTCAGCCAATTCCGATTGTCGAGGCCGAGTATCGAGGCCGATTCTGATTTGTCAAGGCCGATTCCGATTGACGTGACCGATTTGTCGATTCTGATTATCGATCGATTTCGATTGATGTGACCGATTTGCCGATTCTGATTATTGATCAATTTCGATTGTCATGATTGATTGACGTGACCGATTTACCGATTTTGATTATCGATCGATTTTGATTGTCATGACTGATTGGCGATTCTGATTGACGTGACTGATTTGTCAATTTTGATTATCGATCGATCTTGATTGTCATGGCCGATTATCGATTTTGATTAACGTGGCTGATTTGCCAATTCCGATTGTCAAGGTCGAGTTAGATTGTTGAGGCCTAATGTAATGTATATAAGGCTATGGAGCCCTTTGTGATGTATATTAGGCTGGTGTTAGAGGCCCATTGTGATGTATATGTGGCCCGTGTTAGAGGCCCATTGTGATGTATATGTGGCCTGTGTTAAAGGCCCATTGTGATGTATATGTGGCCAATGTGATGCAACCCACTTGTGTATATGAGGCCCAATGTGACATATCTATGGCCATCCACTGAGGCCCACCTTGATGTGATGCATAATAGACCCGTGTGAGAGGCCCATTGCGATGTACTTAGGGCCCATAGGTTGTGGCCCATTGTGATGTATTTGGGGCCCATGGGACGTGGCCCATCCGATATATATAGACCCATGTGATGCAGCCCATGTGATGCGTATTAGACCCATGTGATGCGGCCTATTATAATTGTATGAGGCCCATTGTGGTGTATTTGAGGGCTAGGATATGAAGCTCATTGTGATGTATGTTAGGCCTATGTGAAAGGCCCATCGTGATGTCTATTAAGCTCTTGAGTGAGGCCCATGGTGTTGTATTTTTTTCGCCCTCTTGTGAGGCCATGGTTTCACTATATGTTAGGATTTATGAGGGCCATTCCTTGGGGGCAATGTTGGTTAAATGTCCACATTGTCGAGGTCGATTGTCGATGCCAGCTATTGATACCGATTATGAGTATGTGATAGCATAGCATCATGATACATGTCCATACCCATCATCTGCATGTTTGTTATGAGATGTGGTTGATCATTGCATATATCATGAGTATGTTGTTATGAGACTCCCTGATAAGCGGAGGTTATCTTACATGAGCGCATGGTATGCGCAGGATTGATGTGTGACTGGATTGTATGACTCACGCATCTTGCATTATGATTACTATACGCCCTAGCGACATCAGGGCCGTAGCCTCCACAGGCATATCGTGGATGGCCAGATGGGATGCCGAAAATATGTTCTAGGGTGAAAATCCCTAAACCCTTTTAGTACCAGAGGATGCTCCAACGTCGAGATTGAGTGGATACATGAGCGCCCGAGTGCCAAATATCAAGAGACCGCGTCTCCCACTGTTTCGTGGTTGGTGGGAGGGGGTATGGCCTTACCCGCTCGAGGGTAGGGGCATAGCTAGACTGAGTTTGACCAGCTCATAAATGGGTCCACTATCGATGTGCCAGATAGATATTGGCAAACTATTGGCCAAGCGGATAGTGAGGTTTCTTACACTCACTTGGATTGTGCTGTTGGGAGAGGGGCAGTGCCATTTGGAGTGTACTAAACCCTGGTGATGATCCCAGAGATGAACAGTACTGATATGTGGACTTATTAAGTAGGAGTTGCATACTCATTCATTCATTCATTCATTCACTATCCACTCAGGCTGGTGGTGCGTAACTATTTGTTACGTGTACCTTTGCAATGGCCAGAATTTCGGTTGGGGCGTGCAACTAACCTGAGATCAGGAGTTTACCACATTGAGTCTGACTATCCAAATTTAGGTATGAGACTAGTTTGGATAGAAGTCCCTTGTGATAGACCCCATAGCCTGCGATACTGCGTACTATCATCCCGACTTTACACTCCAACATGGTCATTCCATTCGCACCACATATTGCATTACATCCATGGCATATGACATTTGGGTTAACTGTGTTTCTGCATTTATATGGTTTAGATACGACATTTGATATTTGGCTTTTTATGATTCCTCATTTATATAGTCGACCTGTATTGCATATTCTAATATTGTTTGACTCATGGACTTGTCAGTATATTCGCTTACTCTGATAACGTATGATTCATGATCTTGCGCCTATTTCAATATTATATGATTATGACATTGTGTTAAATACTTGGTACTTACCTTGTGTACACACTTACAACACCTTCTAAGCTTTCTATAAGCTTATGCATGATAGATGCATGCAAGTGATGTTAGGTTGCAGCAGCATGGAGCTTGGAGTATGTAGCTGACTTTTGTAATTTTTATATATGTATTTCCCTTTCAACATTGTATTCAAATGTTTATATTAGTGAATATGTGATGATGTTACCTTTGTGATTTGGGTATACTTGTGGTTATGCCTATTAAGAGTTAAATATACATTGAAAAAAAAATCCTCCTTATAGTAGCCCAGGATCGGAATCTGGCGTATGGATGCTAGGAGTTGAGAATGGGGTACTACAGAGGCTGTCGGCACCGGATTTGGCGATCGGTATTCCTATGAATACAATTTCCAGATTTGGGGCGTGACAAAGTGTAAGTGCTATGGTCTTAAGCTCCTTTGATTGTCGAATTTTGTGGTGTCAAAACTTCTTGTGTGTGCCACAACATCTATTTGTGTGTCTTGTGTTTATATGTTGATATATATGTGATTCAAGACGACATCACAATGGTTCAAGACATGTACGATGCTCGACTTCAAGAAATGCAAGGTTATGTACTGTGTTCTCTTCCGTATGCATCAATGTTTAAGTCTACATCAATAAGAAGAGTGTTTGTTCAAGACTCAAGTACATTTCAAGACTCAAGTACAACTCAAGTTGAAGCTTATATTCATGCTGTAGAAGATTTCAATCCCAAGCTACATCAAGTAGAGGTCTCAAGCTTCAAAGGTTAACTATTATCTGAAAGAATGATGTTCAATGTTCATACTTCATGTTCCAGGTATGATAAACCTTAGTTTGACCTTAGGGTAGGTCATTTTGGATACATAAGTCAAGATAAATCTTAATACATGAAGTTGGTCTGTTCTAAGACTAGTCCTAGACCTTGTTCGACCAGTCCTAGACCTGGTTCGACCAGTCCAAGAAATTCCAAGACCAGTCATAAGTTGTTGAAGATTTTTGAAATTTTTTGGTTATTCTTCGACCAGTCCAGAAAATTGTTCGACCGGTCGTAGGGATGTCACGACTCGTCCTTCGACCAGTAGTAGAACTACGACTTAAACTCCAACAACCAAATCTAGTTTCCTACAACCAGTCCTAGGTCAGCTTCGACCAGTCGTAGGTGGTCTACGACCAGTCGAAGGGTCCCAACGACTAGTCATAGAACTGATTTTTCAGATCGCGCTTAAATTTTCAAAATATCGTTGGAGCTACGGCCAATCGAAGGTTCCTAAGACCAGCTATAGATGCGATCTTTGCTTCTATAAATTGAGCATGAATTTTAGAGTTTTATATCGATTAATTTGAGAAATTTAAGCCTCCACTCTGAGATAAGTTGTGTTCATTTTAAGCTAATTTGTTCATATTTAATATTCTTTTTGTTAGCTTTCTTATTTGATTTTATTCATAAATTCCAATCTTATTTGAAAAAGAGGAATTGTTGTATTCCTTCTTCATTGGAATCAAAATCAAATAGAACTACGCCCAATTTGATTTAATTTAAAATCAATTAGAAACTAGAACCATTTCTTAAGTGAGTATTGGACATTGAACATTGATTCGAACTTCTACTCTCATCGGTTCTACCCGGCTGGTACAAAAGAAGAAATTCAGGTATTTTACATTTATTATAAATTCCTTTATTTTAGTTTTGTTTAAGATTCACCAGGAAAATCTCATTGTGTGGTTATCTGAGGAGAGCCAGAAAACTCAGAAAGTGTGGGTTTTTGGATTGTCTAAGCCCAAGTTAAAAAGACACAATTGTGAAGGTTTTGAGTAAACCTGTAAAACCAGTTTAATAGTGAACGTTAATATCCCCTGTGTGAGGATATTAGGAGTGGAGTAGCAAGCTGTGTGGCTGTTGTTTAACAGTTGGTGAATACACAGGTGAACCACTATATATCGGTGTGTTTTGTGATTTGAATGCTCTTTGAATTTTCATATCTTTAATCATTCAGATTTGTGAAATGTAAATGTGGTTGTGAATGTTGTAATCTTTACATTTCAAGCAAAGTGGAGAATGTTGTAATAGTTTAGAATTTATTTCTTGCTATTTCCTTTATTTCCTTTCTGTTTGAGTTTTGATATTCAACTTATTCTAGTAAGGTTGTCCTGCCATAAATCCTTGGTTTTTATGGTGCAAAGGTTGTCCTTAGAACAATGTTAGTATCAAGCTCTTTATTTAAGATTGCTTTATATTTCAGTCTTTGATTTATTTAAAGTAATGTTCTTTATTTTTATAGAGCTATCATATTTCAATTCCACTGTTAAATTTTAATTTGGCATAGTCCTATTCACCCTCCCTCTGGGACATATAACTTGGCCTTTTCAAGTGGTATCAGAGACTAATAGCTCGTTATTTAATTCTTTATTCTTGGATTCATTTCCTAAGTTAATGATCTAAGCTATATATATAAGATGTCAAATTTTGATAGCCTTTTAGTCACTAGGCCTCCACCCTTTGATGGCTCCAAGTATGCCTATTGGAAAGCCAGGATGAGGATTTTCCTTAAATCCATGGATGAAAGTGTGTGGCTTGCCACGGTAACTGAATGGATCCCTCCTACCATTGAAGTAACTAGTACCAATGGATCAAAATCAATGAGAATAACACCTTATACCTCATGGACCACTCTTCAGAAAAGTGAGAGTAGTGCTAATGCAAAAGCACTAAATGCAATCACTTGCGCACTATCACCGGATGAGTTCAAAAGAATCATATCCTTTGATACTGCAAAAGTAAGCTTGGGATATATTAGAAATGACACACGAGGGTACTTCAATTGTCAAAAAATCTAAAGTCCAACTCTTCACAACCAAATTTGAAGAAATTCATATGGAGGAAAATGAAATGTTTATGGACTTCTACACTAGATTAAATGACATTGTAAACTCTATGTGCGGTCTTGGAGATAAAATCCCAGAAAGTAAAGTGTGTGCAAAAATACTACGCTTACTACCTGAATGATTCAATTCTAAGGTAACCGCAATCCAGGAACTTCGTAATATGGACAATACGAGGGTAGAAGAGTTGGTTGGGTCTTTACAAACCTACGAGTTAACTTTTAAAGCTCCTAAAGGTAAATCAATAGCCCTTAAGTCTTCCAAATGTATTTCTGAAGAAAATTCTGATTTTAAAAATTCCGAAGACGATATGGCTCTATTAGCGAAAATGTTTTACAAGATTTTCAAAAGTAAAAAGAGGGTTGATTTTCAAAAAGCAAACGATAAGAAAAGATCTAAATCTAGATCTAAATCTTGGAAATCTTTGAAAGATAGTCAATGTTACAACTACCAAGAATATGGGCATCTAACAAACAAGTGTCCTAAAAAGGACAAACCTAAAAAGAAAGGAATATTGGCTACTTAGGATGAATCTTCTAGCATTGAAGCCTCTCCTGAATCAGAAAATTCTGAAACCGAGTCAGGCAATGAAGTTAAGGCCCTTGTGACTCTAGCCAAGTTCACTTTTTCAGATCATGATGATTCAACCAGTGAAGAAAATCTAAATAGTGATCATGATAATGAAGAAGGTCTTCAAGATGCTTATAATGCCCTATAAAAGGAAAGTTGTAAAATTACCGTAAAACTAAAACTTCAAAAAGAAAGATTTTCAGGACTTAGAGAAAGATTTGAGTCTCTTATTTTAGAAAAATCTCTTCTTTCAGATTGTTTTGAAAAATGCAAATGTGATCTTGATTTCAAAACTACCCTTATTGAAAATCTGAAATCTTAAAATGATAAACTTAAACTTGAAGTCTCTTCCCTTTTGAGTTTAAATGATACATGGAGGTATGCCCAAGGTGATCCAAAATTAGAAAAACTTTTAACTGGATCAAGAAAATGTGGCGACCGATCCGGTTTAGGTTACGATAAAAATATTCCTCCTAAACAGAAGAATACTCCTCCCAATTTTGTAAAAGGAGAATCCTCTAACTCAAAAGAGAAAAGTTCAAGCAAAAAGTTTTATAAAAATGTTAAACCTTTTCAATCTTTCAAAACCAGAGGTAACCATATCAATTACAAAAATCGAAACCAAAACCCTTTAGCTGAAAAAATAGTTGATTTGCTTAAGGAGCTCTTAAAATCTAACTCAGTGGGTCACTCGTACAAAAATTACAAGAAGACCAACTATACTCCTTAACCCAAAACAGTAATGAAATGGGTTCCTAAAGTTACTTGCTTGGTTGCCCACACTGCTTTCAATGCTACAAGCCATTCAAAGTGGTACTTAGACAGTGGATGCTCAAGGCATATGACAGGCGACAAAGATTTATTCACCAATTTTAAAGATATGACTGATGGTTCAGTCACATTTGGTGATGGTAGCATTTGCAAGATTATTGGCCAAGGTACTGTTCAACTCTATAACCTTCCCTTATTTAAGAATGTTTTATATATTGAGGGGCTAAAACACAACCTGCTAAGCATATCTCAAATATGCTATAACAATCATAGCGTGAAATTTTCTAATAAAGGTTGTGAAATCTTGAACAAAAAGGGTTCTGTAATATTAACTGGTCACAGGACTTCTGAAAATTGCTATATTGTAAGCGATGGTAGCTCATTTAATCAATCATGCTACATTGTCCATACCAATGAAACTAAATTATGACATAAACGCCTTGGACATGTACACTACCGTAATTTATACAGATTAAGCAAGGGAGAACTAATAAGAGGTCTACCTAAATTATAAAATGTAGACAAGATATGTGGTGAATGCCAGTATGGTAAGCAAACAAGGAGCTCTCATAAAAAGGTGAACTCCAATTCCACATCAAGATCACTCGAGCTTCTCCATATGGATCTTATAGGACCTACCAGGACGGAGAGTCGAGGTGGCAAAAAATACATCTTGGTAATCGTGGATGATTTTTCTAGATTCACTTAGGTAGCCTTCTTAAGGGATAAATCAGAAACCCTTGATGAAGTTAAAAAGATTCTCAAATGGATCCAAACTGAAAAAGGTTCTCAAGTTTGTAAGATCCGTAGTGATCATGGATATGAGTTCGAGAATAGCAGTTTTGAGAAATTCTGTGACGATCAGGGAATATCGCATGAATTCTCTGCACCCAAAACTCCTCAACATAATGGAATTGTGGAAATGAAAAATAAAGTTCTTCAAGAAATGAGAACAGTAATGTTGAACCGTATGAAGCTCCCTAAAAATCTTTGGGTTGAAGCAGTGAATACTGTCTGCTATGCTATTAATCGTGTTTATATATGTAAATCTAATAATAAAACCGCTTATGAAATGTGGTCCGATAAAAAGTCTACTGTCAAATACTTTCGAGTTTTTGATAGCAAGTGTTATATTTTGTGTGACAGTGAAAATCTGGGAAAGTTTGACACAAAGAGTGACGAAGGAATCTTTTTAGGATATTCTTTAAACAGTCGCGCATATCGTGTACTGAACAAAAGGACTGGTGTTATTCAAGAATCAATTAATGTGGTCATAGACGATCATTTGAATACACCTGCCCCAAGTTCAGATGATGATGAAGTTCTTCTAATTGACAAACCTGATACTTCATCAAGTCAAAACAATTCTGAATTAAGGACTGTTAAAGATCATCCTACCGCTCAAATTCTTGAAAACCCTCTCACTGGTGTGCGCACTCGTAGACAACTAGAAGACATATGCAATTACGTGTGCTTTACTTCTCAGAATGAACCAGTAAACGTAAAAGAAGCTCTTTCTGATGAAAACTGGATAGTAGCTATGCAGGAAGAACTTAATCAGTTTGTTCGAAATGATGTTTGGTATCTTGTTCCTAGACCTAAAGATAAACACATTATAGGAACTAAGTGGATTTTCAAAATTAAGTCTGATGAACTTGAGAATATAATTCGAAATAAGGCAAGATTGGTTGTACAAGGGTACACTCGAATAGAAGGAATTGATTATGATGAAACCTTTGCCCCAGTTGCTCGCCTTGAATTAATCAGACTTTTTATATCCATTGCATGCGTTAGAAAGTTTAAAATTTATTAAATGGATGTAAAGAGTGCTTTTTTGAATGGTGATTTACATGAAGAAGTATATGTTGAACAACCTACAGGGTTTGAAGACCCTAAGTTTACTGATCATGTATATCGTCTTAAAAAAGCTCTATATAGTTTAAAACAAGCTCCTAGAGCATGGTACGAAAAATTGACTAAGTTTTTACTAAGTCATAATTTTCAAATGGGCAGTGTCGATAAGACGCTTTTTGTTAAGAAACATAACGATGATATCTTAATGGTTCAGATCTATGTTGATGATATTATTATGGATAAACTTGTACTAACATGACTGCTGAGTTTGCATATTTGATGAAATCTAAGTTCGAAATGAGCATGGTTGGGGAATTAAATTATTTCCTTGGATTGCAAGTAAAACAACAACCAGATGGTATTTTCATTTCTCAAACAGAATATGCTCTGAACTTAATCAAAAAGTTTGGATTTGAGAATGGTAAGAACTTTGATACTCCTATGAGTACAACTTTAACACTCTCAAAGGACTCTACAGGTAAAAATATAGATCCTAAATTATATCGTAGTATGATTGGTAGTCTACTTTACTTAACTGCTAGTAGACTGGATATTGCTTTAAGTGTTGGTATTTGCGCTAGATATCAGTCTGATCTTAACGAGTCACATCTTTCTGTTGTTAAGCGGATTATGCGATATGTCGCAAGTTCTGCTAAAATGGGTCTCTAATATCTTTTTGATACTAGTGTTCAATTGGTTGGGTATTCAGATGTTGATTGGGCTGGAAATATAGATGATAGAAAATCAACCAGTGGTGGTTGTTTTTATATTGGAAACTATTTGGTTTCTTGGTTTAGCAAAAAGAAAAGTTCTATATCGCTCTCAACTGCTGAGGCTGAATACATTGCAGCAGGAAATGCATGTACTCAGCTTGTTTGGATGAAACATATGTTGAGCGATTATGGAATTGCATAGGAATCAATGATATTATATTGTGATAATTCCAGTGCTATAATATATCAAAAAATCCAATCTAGCATTCACGTACCAAGCACTTTGACATTAGGTATCACTATATTAGTGAATTAATAGAAGAGAAAATAATATCCTTGGAATATATACCGACCGAGACTCAACTTGCTGACATTTTCACTAAACCGCTTGATAAAAGCAGGTATAATAAATTGAAATTTGATCTCGGAATGTGCATTCTAAATTGATTATTCATGCATATTTGCATCATGGTATATATATTTGATAATTTATTTGTTTAAATTTCATTTTTTTTTATGAAAAATGTACGTTTTTATGTTTTCACGACCAGTCGAGGACGTGCTCGACCAATCATGGTACGATTGGTCAAGAAGAGTCCTCGACCAGTTGTGTAGCGCATTGGAATCTTTTAAAATTGAGGAAAACCTTCATCTTCTTCATTTCTATTTCACCCTCCAACGAGCTGAGGCACGACTAGTCGTATCCACCATCCTAGATCTTCAAGGTTAGTGCATCATTTGTGTTTTTCTTGTAGATTCTAGCTCTTATTACTTCAATTTCACTCTTGGAGTAATCTATTTTGAATTTCATTGCAATTTTGGGGCATTTTCTTGAAAACTCTGATCTAGCAAAACCCATTTTCCGAATCTTTTGTCTCTACTAGATCTTTTGATTTTCTTTCTGATTATAGATGCTAGAGGGAAAAAGAAAACTTCCCGTGGTCCATCTTCTTCTAGATCAGCTCCTCATGTTAGGCGCCATCTTCGTTTACCTGAGGATGATCCCTCCGATGTACGGGATTTGCGTATGTTCAGTGTCATTGTTGAACGGTCTGTTTGTATTGAACGTATTGCTCCTTTTGGTATTCTACCTATATTCCAAGCTGTAGGATGGGATAACATTTTACATTGGGGTGGGCCTGTATACCAATCTATTGCACAGGCCATGTTTGCATGTATCTCAGTATTCTCTTTTGAGGATTTAACTTTTAAAATTGATACTAGAGAAGGTCTACTTGAAATTGACCGACATCTGATTGCAGGGTTAATGGATATACCAATTAATGAGGAGGGTATTCCTATTTATACTTTAGCTGAGAAACCCTCAGAATCTGAAAAGCGTATGCTAACCAGAGATTTGTGTTATATTAATGTGCAATTGACTCGTAAAGGGAATGTGCTCCCCCCAAAGTACTTGTTACCCAAATACAGTGTACTTCACAGGATTTTTACTTCTAACATGTATCTTCGTTCTGGTAATAAGACTGAATTAACTGCCTTTATGGTTCATGTGTTGCACTCTGTCATTTCTGGTTCTAAAATTTGTCTTCCTTCATTTGTCATTCCATTATTCATTCTCGTCTCCATCCAGGTCATAGTGATATTCCTTTTGCTTATCTCTTGACTATCCTAGCTAAGCACATGCTCGTGCCTATGCCTGTTGGAGAAGTTCTCATCCATCATCTTATTTTTAACGATTCGAATATTAACAAAATGAAATTGGAATTAGCTCGTGGCTAAGTGGATGTTGGTAGAACTGAGGCTGGTGATGAAGAAGCTAGTGATCTTCCTCCTGATGATGTGGATATGGATGATATTTTCAATGAACTTGATTCTGATTCTGGAAATGATCCTGATTTTGAGCCTTCTAATTTTGATGCTGGTCTTCATGCTTTAAAAGAGAAGGTCAAGAATATGAATGTTGCTCATGATCTTTAGTTTAAATATATGTGCAAGTATCTTAGGCGCTTGAACAAAGGAATGCATAATCTTGATCCTACCATTCCTACTCCTTCTTTAGGATCTGATTAAGTACTTTCATTCTTGATCTATAATAACTCTCTTACTTATAGTGGATTGTGCACTTTATTTGGTTTGCTGACTTTTTAATTTTTCAAGTAACTGGATTGTGAATGTTTACTTATACATTATCACGTTACTTCATCTATTTCTCCATCACTTATCCATCTCTTTGTTGCTTCCTTTGTCATATTGTGACAAAAAGGGAGAGAAGGTTTTAGCTTTTATCTTTTGGAGATGAAAGGTTGCTTATGGATAATGAGTATTTTTTTGGACATGTGATATGTGCTGCTACTTAGGGGGAGTAGTATATAATGAGTTTGTGCTACTTAATGACAACTGGTGCATGATTTGTTAATATGCACGTTGTGCTTTTTACTACACTTGTTGTGTTTCTTTTAGTGAAGTATGTTTTGTCACAAATTTGACAAAGGGGGAGATTGTAAGTGCTATGGTCTCATGCTCCGTTGATTGTCAAATTTTGTGGTGCCAAAACTTCTTGTGTGTGCCACAACGTCTATCTGTGTGTCTTGTATTTATATGTTAATATATATGTGATTCAAGACGACATCACAATGGTTCAAGACATGTACGGTGCTCGACTTTAAGAAATACAAGGTTATGTACTGTGTTTTCTTCTGTATTCATCAATGTTCAAGTCTACATCAATAAGAAGAGTGTTTGTTCAAGACTCAAGTACAACTCAAGTTGAAGCTTATATTCATGCTGTAGAAGATCTCAATCTCAAGCTACATCAAGTAGAGGTCTCAAGCTTCAAAGGTTAACTATCATCTGAAAGAATGATGTATAATGTTCATACTTCATATTCCAGGTATGATAAACCTTAGTTTGACCTTAGGGTAGGTCATTTTGGATACATAAGTCAAGATAAATCTTTATACATGAAGTTGGTCTGTTCTAAGACTAGTCCTAGACCTTATTCGACCAGTCCTAGACCTGGTTCGACCAGTCCAATAAATTTCACGACCAATCCTAAGTTGTTGAAGATTTTCAGAATTTTTTGGTTATTCTTCGACCAATCCTGGAGATTGTTCGACCGATCGTAGGGATGTCACAACTCGTCCTTCGACCAGTCCTAGAACTACGACTCAAACTCCAGCAACCAAATCTGGTTTCCTACGACCAGTCCTGAGTCAGCTTCGACCAGTCGTAGGTGGTCTACGACCAGTCGAAGGGTCCCCACGACCAATCGTAGAACTGATTTTTCAGATTGCGCTTCAATTTTCAAAATGCCGTTAGAGCTATGACCAGTCGAAGGTTTCTAAGACCAGTCATAGCCTCGAACTTTGGTTCTATAAATTGAGCACGAATTTTAGAGTTTTATATCAATTAATTTGAGAAATTCAAGCCTCCACTCTGAGATAAGTTGTGTTCATTTTAAGCTAATTTGTTCATTTCTAATATTCTTTTTGTTAGCTTTTCTTATTTGATTTTATTCATAAATTCCAATCTTATTTGAAAAAGAGGAATTGCTGTATTCCTTCTTCATTGGAATCAAAATCAAATAGAGTTATGCCCAATTTGATTTAATTTAAAATCAATTAGAAACTAGAACCATTTCTTAAGTGAGTATTGGACATTGAACGTTGATACGAACTTCTACTCTCATTGGTTCTACCAGGCTGCTGCAAAAGAAGAAATCTAGGTATTTTACATTTGTTGTAAATTCCTTTATTTTGGTTTTATTTGAGATTCGCCAGGAAAATCTCATTGTGTGGTTATCTGAGGAGAGCCAGAAAACTCAGAAAGTGTGGGTTTTTGGATTGTAAGCCCAAGTTAAAAAGACACAATTGTAAAGGTTTTAGGTGAACCTGTAAAACCTGTTTAATATTGAACGCTAATATCCCCTGTGTGAGGATATTAGGTGTGGAGTAGCAAACTATGTGGCTATTGTTTAACAATTGGTGAATACACAGGTGAACCACTATATATCGGTGTGTTTTGTGATTTAAATGCTCTTTGAATTTTCATATCTTTAATCATTCAGTTTTGTGGAATGTATATGTGGTTGTGAATGTTGTAATCTTTACATTTCAAGCAAAGTGGAGAATGTTGTAATAGTTTAGAATTTATTTCTTGCTATTTCCTTTATTTCCTTTCTGTTTGAGTTTTGATATTCAACTTGTTCTAGTAAGGTTGTTCTGCCATAAACCCTTGGTTTTTATGGTGCAAAGGTTGTCCTTAGAACAACGTTAGTACCAAGCTCTTTATTTAAGATTGCTTTACATTTCAGTCTTTGATTTATTTAAAGTACCGTTTTTTATTTTTATAGGGCTATCATATTTCAATTCCGTTGTTAAATTTTAATTTAGCACAATCCTATTCAACACACCCCCCCCCTTCTAGGACATATAGCTTGGCCTTTTCACAAAGAAAGAAGGAGAGAAAGGGGGAGTGAAGACCACGTGACTCACTTGAGTTGAGTCACCGAGTCACCAATCGAGTTTGGAAGTATTAATCCCTAAACACCTTCTTAGGTTGTGAAATGGGTACCGAGTTGTGTTGGAAACCAACCAAGTGAGTCGTCATGCTTAGAATACAAAATGAGCAAGTAAATTTGACTGAAAGGTGAGGAATTACCCTCATTGCTTCTTACATTCAATCATTTCCATCTTAGTTTAAAATTAAAGTATAGAGAATGCTAGAATTTTGTGAATATCGATTAAATTCTTTCATTTCTATTTAGTGTTGATGATCTTAATACCTATTACTCAAATCTTACATTAATTAACCATGTATATAGGATTTAGATTTGTATTTTTTTTATTACATTAGTCATTGCTTGATTTGAGCTTACTTCTAATAATCATGTCACGAGCCCTGAGATTTTATTTCATTTTATCGTGTAAATTGCATGGTGGAAAATATATGAGAATGTCTTTATTTGTAAAAAATAAAAAAGGTAGAATGAACACCTAATTATTCCTATTGGTTTAATCATCTTGATCTTGATATGCCACATTTGTGGGCCTTTATTTGAGCTTATAGAATTTGTAAAGACCCATGTTGAACTCATGGTTGGATGTTTAATCGTTTGTTAAGAATCTGAAGATTTGATTATGTTTATAATTTAAGGGGCAATCTTGTCAAATTTAAGGAATGTACATGGATACCATGGTGCATGACATCCACGCATAACATATGAGCTTTTCCGAGTGCTTAATGTAAGCCACACTTTGTTCGATTTACTGAAAGTTCTATCACTTCAGTTAAACTCACAGCATATGTGCATTTGTGTCACTTTGGCTGTTCTTCTTTACATGAGGCTTTTCCGGGATTTTAGGACCTCCTCGGGCGTATCCCGAATATTTTTCCATGAAGTCAGACATCCTTGGGTGCACTCACTTACATGGCCCTTTCCAGGTAGTTAATTTACGGGGGTAGTCTTTTCTTTTGACATGGCCTTTTCCAAGTAGTTAATCTACCACGGGCGGTCTTTTATTTTAACAGTTGGATGTTCATCCCCAGATCTGTGATTTGAGCATACATTCATACATTCATGCATGTATTCATATGACTTTGCTTTTTTTTTTTTTTTATGATATTACTGTCTTATGAAATGAAAATACTGGTTTAATCTATGTTGGAATGATTTGATATGCTTGAATCTTTGAGAGAAGTTTCCACTGAGTTTTCACTCATCCAATCGTGCAGTTGCACCAAATAGATGCAGATTTGATGACAGGTGAAGACCTCTATGACGGTATTCCAGGAACGGTTGAGTGGGAGTTCGGCAAGGAGGGCCTCTACGCCGATGCAGTTGAGCCGTCGGAGCTCAACTGATATTTTAGGATTTACTTACTTTCATATTTCAAACTATGTGTTTTGTTTGAGTTGTAAAAATATTTCTCTGTTGTGGGATTTTATTTTTTTCCCATTTACATGTATTAAACTTTCTTTTGTTACTCTTGATATTCCTGGCTTATGTAGTGATTGCTTTACTTCACGCTTTGAAATTACTATTAATTGGATGTATGATGGTCCAGTTTATAACGTAATACTCGAGTTCTCAATGAGGAACAACTATACTCGGGTTTCGAGAACCAGGGTGTTACATGTATTCCACTATGAACAGGCTTGTTTCTTTAGAAAATAATTAAAATTTTGGTATTTTCATACCTCTCGGTACTTTGGAAAATCTATCTACCAAGTCTAAATATGACTTGCGATAAATGGGTTAGTTAGTACGTCAACCATGGAGATGGTCGATTACCTCATTTATTAAATTAATTATTTCCTCACGACCTACTAGAGGCAGTCTGGGATTAACCATTGGCGACAATTGTATACTTTGGGTAAGTTGCACCACTAGAACATGTCCCCCAAGTGATTCGTTGTTAGTTATGAATGGCCCTGCAATAGGTATGTTGTAATTCATATAATTTCATTTAGACCGTTCAATCGGCCATTTCATCCATTCCTCATAATACCTACCTAAGGAGGCATGTTTCAAGCTCTCAAGTCTGGGTCTGGCTGTATGTTATGTGGAAGCATAATCGGCAGCTTTAGGAAAACATCGTTGAATCTGGGCATTTCTTGATTATACTGACTGTAATCGAGTAACTTATCATTAAGGAAAGTTACATTCCTGTTTATAGCCTCAATTTGAACTCGAGAGTGTTCGCCTTGTCCTCTGCCTTATTCAGTTAGTTCTCGTAGACTAACATTAATACTTCCCAAAATTCTGTTAGCATCAACAAAATTATTTTTGGATGATGATCCTATTTTTGTAATGGCTGGAAGTGGAGGATTAGGGACCTCCGGTTCGGCCTGCATTGAAAATGCCTCAGGGGCTTGATTAAAATCTTATTCTTCAATATTTCCACTAACTCAAGTAGATTGCGTATTCATGTTGTTATAGCTTCAATTAGTAGTTGCACACCTATCCCACCTGGCATGCCAAAATGGTGTTGGTCTTGAATTCTACCATGTGCAACACATGTGGATTACGAGCATGCCAAAACTGATCGGTCCAATTCAAACCATGACCACAGACCCTTAGCGTCAAGATAAAGTGAGGTTCGGTTGTTTGCTTAACCATTTGTCTATTTAGCCAACTTCGATGTGCTCATTACTTAGGCGATTGGTGGAGGTTAGGGCTCTTCTTCCAATGAGCTCCTTTTGCTTTGAAAATTCAAGGACTTTTGAAGGTGCAACAATTATGTGGTCGAAATAGAAAGGATTGGAGAGAGATGAATGTGGAAAAATACGTGTGATTTACTACAACAATGATGTCACCGGCTTAGTTAAGAGCAACAGGGTGATTCTGAGAGAAATGTGTTAGTAAGCGAGGCAAAGGTAATGGTGGAGATTACAACTAAGGTTGGCCCAACAATGAGCATAGGCCAACAAGTTCCTAATCTAAGGTCTTCCTTCAAATCCAGCACACAGGCGCAGATGGAAGGGAATTATAACTACTAACTACGACTAAGAGTTGGTCTAGTGCATACACAAGGACGGACCGAGACTAGATCTACACTAAGGGTCCGTTACTACTGAGCCAGGGAGAACTAAACCTAGATACACATCGTTACGTTGGATTTGTAGTTAAGTTTTCTTATTCAAAGAGTGGTTCTTCTCTTCCCATCTGCTTCTACTATTTATAGTCTTCTAGGGACGATGGGAGAACACCCATTTATCCATGTAACACCTTTGCGTACAATCAGTAGGGGAAAGATCAGCAGTTACACTTCATCGACCATGATCTTATCTTCATTGTATACTTAAAACGTGCTTTAGGACTGACGTGGCTGGAATAGTTGATTGCCTTTACCTGGAGAAAACCAAAATACCGAAAACACCCTTAAAAAGATGAGCTAATCTCCAAAATCCTAACACATGCTTCTCAAATATCTTCAGTGTACATGGCTAAATTTGTACTATTTATTTGTTCTATATGGATTTTGATACAAATACTTATTTTAAGAAATAGGTGTCTATCAAATGTGACTTGTCTATCAAAGGTCTTATTTTAAGCAACAAGTTTCCGTCAAAGGTTAGGATGTAGAGGTCAAGATTATTCAACTAATCTGAATTTGGGACTTTATAACTCAATCGGAGCGGCAAGCTTTTACAATTTATTTGCTTTAATTTGAGTTAATGTATGACACCTATGAAGATTAGGGGAACAACAATTGCATGCAGTACCTTAGTTATAGAAACTATTATAAACCCTAAAATGGCTCAATGAGTACATGTCAGATGAAAGTATTGCAAAATCATCATTTCACACGGAAGAATGTCTGATGTAATTTGTAGTTCATATATGATACATGCAAGCAAGGCATTTTTTGTTGGGTTCTGGACGCATTCATAAGGGATTGCCATAACCCCCAGTCATAGACAAGTCACATTTGTTTAGGGTGATTGTGTATCGTGCGCTTCACGCTGCCTAAAGCATCAAACAACTTCCGTTCACATAACTTGTAACATAATAACCCATTGAAATGAAAAAGAAAAAGAAATTAAAATAAAAAAAATAAAAAAAATAACCTATCTAATTAATATGAAGTTTACATTATTCTAATACATTTTTAAAAAAGGTTTTCACAAAGTTACCTAAAGCTACCTAATTAATCATTATAATTATCAATCGATCCACTTCCTTTTGTCACTGTTTGCAAATGGGCAATTAGCTCGGGTGGGTCCCACTGTGATGTTTATGTAAAATCCATACTGACCACTAGGTGTGTCACCCCATGTTAGATAAAGGGCCCAAAATCAGCACCATCTATGATTCAGTTGGACCACATGATTGGAAACAATATACAGGAAAACCCTCACCCTCCAAACTATCTCCATTAGTGTGGCTCATGTAAATTAAAGATGGGCATGATTTATTTTTTGCCATAGGCATAAATTCTTTTGTGGAATGTAATGTTTGCATGGAGTGGATTTCATGTGATTATCATGGTGGGCCCTGAAAACTCATGAGTGGATGTCTCTCTCTAAATTGTTCCCTTTGTTATGGCTTACCAAAATCACAAGTTAGCTTGATATATATATATATATATATATATATATATATATATATATATATATATATATATATATATATATATATATATATATATATATATATAGTAATGGTCTCCTGCGCACTGTACCACAGGAGAACTTTTGCGCACTAAATTACCACCGGTCATGCTAACTTAAACAAGTGTGTTGTGACCCTCACAATAATGTTTTCCTGTGATCCATTCCGACAAATCAGTCTATGATATCAATTGAACCGTAGGGTTAAAACAATATGGCTGATTTGTGATTTACTAGGCCACAAAATCGAAAACAGTAAGAGAGAAAAAGCCTACCTTTGAATTTTTACAGGGCTCACCAATCCATTTCATCCATTAATTGCATCGTAGAGGTTAATTCATGGAGACCAAACATTAGACCCGATACCTAATTTATGTTGATCACACCAAGTGAAGTGATTTTGATAGTGGGTGTTCCTTACATGATTTCCACTCATGTGGCCCACTAGAATTATAGATGTGGCTAATGTTGGATCAATACCTCTAAATTAGCATATTGACCCATTATGGTTGGAGTGGATTTTACATACATGTCAAGGTGAGCCCACCTCCATTTGACCCAGGGACGTTGTCCTAGGTTGTTAGTCGTGATCGCCACCTAACAGCTGGTTGGTGCTAGTTGGCCCAACAGTGATGTATGTGTTTAATCCAAGCCGTCCATCTATTTTCCAGCTAATGTATGGCATGTTCCAAAAAAATGAGTCAGATCCAAATATCAAGTGGACCATGCCACAAGAAAGATTGCTGGAAAGCCAACCATTGAAAATTCTTTGGGCTAAAGTTAGCTTTGGGTCAAGCTAATATTTGTATTTTTACTTCATCCAAGTCTTTATGACCTAATCAATAGGTTGGATGGTAGATAAACTATACCTAAATTTTTTTAATGATGGGCGTTTAATCCGTTTAATCACCACTATTTTCATGTGATGCGGTCCACTTTAAATTCGGATCTTATGCATTTTTGGGATCATACCATAAATTGAGCTAGAAAAATGGATGGACAACTTGGATTAAATATATACATCATCGTTTGGCCCACTAGCACCAACAACTAGCAAGGTTGTTAGTTACTGACAAGGTCGGCATACAATCCACGTCTCTGACTCATCCCAACCACTACTGAGTCGGGTAGGGGTTGGCCCACCTTGATATTTATTTGAATCCGCTCCATCCATAATGTGTGTGATAATAATTTAGTCATAAGTATGAAATATCGGCCGCATTTATAATGTTGGTGGGCCACATAAGCAAAAACAGTGTACGGAATGCCAACTATTCAAACGGTTTCACTTGGTGTGACTGATATGAATCACGAATCTACCTAATTCTTAAGATATACTACTAAATTTCTATCACAGACTTAATGATTGGGGTGGATTTCATGAACGCATCATGGTGGGGGCCTAATCTCAACCCATCTTTTTTACTTGTGTTGGTTGGTGCGTAAAATATCTCATGCGGTACAGTGCGCAGGAGACCGGGACTATATATATATATATATATATATATATATATATATATATATATATATATATATATATATATATATATATATTCCGACCATTATATTTAATAGTTTAGTGGATCTTACATAAACATCACCGTGGGCCTGTCAAAATCAAGAGTGGCATTCAATAAAAAAATTTTAAAGAGATTTTTACCCTGAAAATCAATGTTTAACCAAATAGTCCCTGCACAACTTGAAATTATTGGGAAGTGCTTTTGGAAAGAGGAAATTGCAAAAATGCTCTCATCCAATTTTTTTCTTTAAAAAGTAGTGAAAGTTGAATTTGGATGTCAGGCGGATTAAATCATCAAATGGGTGCAATTGAATTTGGATGTTTTGAGTGGTGTATATTATTTTTTATGGATGGGGCCACTTTATAATTGGATCCTCCATAATTTTGGTTCATCAAATAATGGTGTTGGTTTGCATCTATTGGGTTAGATATTAGCATATACCTTGTGGACCTCATGATTCTCAATCACCACTTTGTAAAGAAAATATAAACAAGAGCAGTAGAATATATTCACCTATGAAAAAGCACTCTCCAACAGGATCGGTCCATGGAAGCACTATTTGGTAAAATCTCATTCCAAGTGGAATTCTACAATAAATAATCATTTATTCTAAATAGGCCCTGTTCATGTTTGGAGAGGGACACTTGGGCTTATTTTTTCCATGGCCTAATGTAATGTATATGTAAAATCCACTACAATCATCAGATGCATAATCCCAATTGAAGTCTATAGCCAAACAAGATAAAACAAATTTGTGATTCAGGTAGGCATATTAAAGAAAACAATTTGGGAAAGAGACGTGTATTCTTTTAATTTTATAAGGCTGACTGTGGTAATATATGAAATCCACTCCGAAAAATAGAAGCGACACCAAAATTTAAGCCTATGGCCTAAAAATCAGGCCCATATGTGATTTTGGTGGGACATAACAAGGGAAACAGTTTTGAAGGGCAATCATTCCAAGGGAAGCACTGTTTTCAATCATGTGGTCCACTTGAATCATGAATGGGAAAATGACAGTGTTTTTTGGCACTTGGCATAACATTAGGTGAGATACTTGTTGGCGAGGATGGATTTTACATCAACATCATGGTGGGATCCACCCAAGCAGCCAACCCATTTCTAACCCATCATTTAAAAACTGTACATTTTCTAAAAAGTATCTAAATGTAAGTTTTTTTATTATGCAGGTGGTTATTTTTCTTTCCTTAAAAAACCCCAAGAAGAGGAGAAATGAGCAGCACCTTTAGCTACTGTGCAGGTTTTCCGCGCATTGTGTCAGAAATGGATATCTGAAACCTGCATGAGTTTGACCCCACCACATAAGATGAAAAGGAAGAGGATTGGCTGGTGTACCACGCACCACTGACCTGTCTGGTCCGGGTATGAGTAGTGAGAAGAGAAGTTGTACGAACCGTTCAAAGTGGATTAAAGTTAGATGGACCTACAATGATGAATATATTATATCTATACATTTGGTGAGATTATTTTAGATCATTAGCTAAAAAGAAGTCATACTCAAAGCTCAAGTGGACCACACCACAAATAATAATACGATAATGATTGTAGGCCTACTATGATATTTATATTTCATCTAATCTGTTTATAAGATCACATTGACTTGAAAAAAAATGAAAAACAAATATCATATTATCTAAAACTTCTATAAACTGAAAAGCCGTTCAATCGTTGACATATTTTGCTGTATGGTCCACTTCAATCTTTGAATCTGTCTTTTTTAAGCTCAAGCATTACAACGAGCTCCTTAGATGGACAGATTATTTGGATGTAACACGTACCTTATGATGACACCCACAAAATTTAGTGACGTCAACACACCAGTCATGTCGGTGGTATGTGGTACATGGCCAATTCACTTCCAAAAAGGGGAGACCTCAACTTCACCCAAGATGGTGCGGTCCTTACTGTGGGCCACCTCCATGTATCTATTCTATATCCATGCGGTCCATCTATTTTTCCAAATCATTTTAGGGCATGGTCCAAAATTGAAAAAGATCCAAATCTCAAGTGGACTATACACTAAAAAACATTGGTGATTGAACACCTTACCATTAAAAAGTTATTAGGGCACACTTTAACGTTGTCCTAGCATTTATTTTCCATCCAATCCGTTTGATAAAGTCACATAAAAAATGAAAAAACAAATATCAGCTTGATCTGAAACTTTTGTTGTCCATTAATGGTCAATCCTGGTTGTTTCTTATAATATGGTTCACCTAATAATTGGATCTTATTCATTTTATTATTATTATTATTAATGCACTAAAATAATCTGAAAAAAAAAAAAGATTAAAAAAAAAAGAGAGAAAAAGAATAAAAAATAAATAAATAAATAAATAATAAAGAAGAAGAAGAAGAAGAAGAAAAGATTGACAGAAAGATTGACAGCATGGATACAAAATGGATACATCATGGGGACCACAGTAAAGTCCGCATATCTTTGGAGAGGCCGGGGTCTCACGTAATCCGCTCCCAATGAAAATAAGCCTATCCATTTATGACGTAAGAGTTAGCTACTTTGGTTAAGTTGGTCGGTTGTTCATTCATCTTAATGGCGTACCCCACCTACCGCTCATATCTGCCTCATTTAAATAACACGTGACATTCATTACGAGGCCAACCTCTTTCGGGACCAGATGGAAGTGGATTGCGTCCTGCCCCCGCGTGGACAGAAGTAAGTCCAGCAGGGGGTCCATGGAAACCGCCATGAAGTATGGGTTTTATCCACGCCGTTCATCCATTTTTCCAGATCATTTTGGGTTAGGAGCCTAAAAATATGGCAAGTCCTACGCTCAAGTAGACCACACCACAGGAAGCAGCTGTGATAATGATGCTTACCGTTGAAACCTTCGTAGGGCCCACAGTTATGTTTATTTTCCATCAACCTGTTCATAAGGTCACAAAAACCTGGATGAAAAGAAAATACAAATGTCAGCTTGATCCGTAACTTCTGTGAGCCCTAATAAGTTTTTAATGGTGAGCGTTCAATCTCACATTGTATGGTCTGAGCCTTGCATCGGACTCTTTCTTCGGCTCATAACCTCAAATAATCTGGAAAATTTGATGAACGGAGTGGATAGAACCCATACATCGTGGTGGGCCCCACAGAGGCCCTGCCCGGACCGATGCCGTCAGGCGAGGGCAGGACGCAATCCGCTTCCGACGGGGATCTGCCACTCTTTTAACACGTACGTTGGTATGAGAAATCGTTTATCAGAAAACAGAGAATTGACAGAAAACTGAAAAGACAAATCAGATTGGTCCATGAATCGAAGATCGGAGATCCGAGACATTCACATGGTAGGTTTACACTGTCAATATGCACTGGAGCAAAAATAATTTTGGCGTGCATATTGTTGGCATTGTTTTCGGCTGTACGTGTGTGGGTGTGCAAGAATTGAAATTACAACTTCAATTCAAACAAAACAATAATGACCCCAAGAGCTACAAAACAATAATGACCCCAAGAGCTAAGATATGCAGACAGGTAGGTAATGTATGATCGATATCTGATGAGATTGGTCGCCTATTCAACCACTTGCTTAATATGTAAATAGAATCAGGCAATATTCGAAGGGTGGGGTTCATCATCTGATGATGGGTTGCACATTTGTCTTTGGTACGAAATGACTTTTGGATATAGATAAAACGAAATAAGAAAAGGATTCTTATAGTTGGTTGTGAATAACAGCTGTAAAACACATTCCTGATTGATGAACTGGATCTAGCGTACGAGGGTAGACTCAAATTATAAATAAAAGTTATCAGCTAATTGATTAATGTTACAGATTACACTACGAAATGTACACAACAAGTTGAAAAGTGAAAGATTACACTAAGAAATGTATTTTTGCTTGACGGGAACATTAAATGATTACACTATGGAATGTAAATTTACTAGTAATTAGAAGGATAATTGAAAGATAAATTTGGTTTGTTTGGTTTGGTACAATACGAAATGTTCCTATTTTATTCATTTGCTATTTATAACCTTAATCCGACCATCTAGATCCTTTCCACGTCATGACAGTTACCATAACTGCTCAACACTACTTGGTTTCCTTTGTTTCTCCTTTTTCCATCTGTCCTGTAACTACTTTCACACGATTGTTTCTTCATCGGTCGCTCAAACAATGACACGACACCATTTGATACGCTCTAACTACTATTATTAAGAAATCTTCTTCGAACATATCTACATATCTTTAAATACACCATGCAGATTCATACAGATCATACATAACTCTCCCTGATTGGTTCTCAATGAGAATGGCAATAATGGGGATGGACATTGCCCCCCACGTCACTTCATCTTTGGGAAAAGGTGAAAGTAACATGCGACCCCTCATTAAACGTAGCATTTATTGCCTACACATGTTAACAAGTCGATAACCAACTTCGGCCGATTCACCGTAATACATTAGCGACGACTACACTTTATTAAAGCGAGGGACAAACCCTGCATTGACACATATTCTTAAATTATTTCTAACAAAACTGCAATGATGCCCTAAGAAATGCTTCATTCCTTCAGTTAATATAAGCTTTGTTTCGAATTTCTCTTCATTCTTACACTTTTCATTCCTTACTCTTCTTTTAAACAACTTCAAATCCCAAGCTTTCTTCTTAAACAATGGTTGCTTCTTCATCTTCCATCCCATCGTTCCATTAAAAAGATCTGGTTACCATGGTGGATGCACTTGATTATAAGTGCATCGACAAAACAGTTTTTCAATCGCCCCTTGGCGATTACTATTGCTTAGGTCCAACGTTCACTCCATCAACATAGGTGGAGGAAGTTAGCATAATAGACTCCATGTTTCCTCTCTGCCTCATAGAGATATTGCTTATTCAATTTGATTATGTCCCTGATGCCGCCAATGCTTTGAAAAATCCTCGGTCATGGCCGAAACCACTCCCGGAATGGGATGCTTGGTTCCTTCACGTCTCCTCTCAACATAAGACAACTTGGAGAAATTCAGGCATCTATGAGGGCATTAAGCTCTTTGTCTTCGACTATCCATCAAATTTGATTCTTCTCCTTATAGGTTCAACCTTCTAGAGCTCATCGACCAATACCTTCTTCAATTATGGCCCCATGAGTCCACCTATTTTTTATATCATGGCTCTAACCCATCTTCTTCCCTTTGGTGAAGCTGTTTTTCCTGGTTTCATACAAAAGAGCACCAAGTACTTATCGAATAAGGCTAGTAAGGGCTATTCTCATTTCATGGTAGCCTATCGTAACAACAGAGGACTGGCCAACTATGAAGAACATACTGCATTTTCATTACTTTTGATCTGCCGCCACCTGCTCTTTGTAAATGCCCTGAAGATAACCATCGAGTACATCTCTCTGGCTGAGGCCCTTGCCCAAGGTCGGAAACTAGCCTTGGAACATTACATACTTGATCACTTGTATAAAGGCATATATGAAGTCACCATCAAGGGTCTGTATTCAGGAGGAGGACCGCCGTGGCTTCTCCAGATATGGATTTATGCATACTTTCACCATTCTCTAATACATTACTTCATCCGCACTAAGGCAACCTATACTTCTTATAATGAGCGCATCATCAACTCACCCCAAGAAACTAACTCCTTGTCGACATATATGGATATACTATTTTTCTCTTCGATGAAAAGCAGACGGAATCAGTCTCTCATTCCATTTCATGATGGAGAGTACAGTTTAGTTGGCTTACCCGCTTATATGAGCAGAAGAACGATGATGAGGCATCCCAGATGCACCTGGCTTGAGAGAGTTACCTCATCGAACGAGACCTTCCATACGGAGGTTCGATCGAGTCTGGAAAAAATGCCAAGGCTAGGATCGAGTAGTATTTCTTGAATTTACTTGCTCGACAACTCGGTTTAATTCAATGTATCCCTTATCCATTCACCCAGAAGACTTGCAACCAACCTCCTTTTAGTTGGCCGGTTGTCAATAAAATAGAACTCCATCAGTCCCTCCATTCTTCTTTTCAAGAGGCCAGTATAGCTCTTGATCTTCTTTTCTATCCAAATCAACCACAGGTAATGGACATGTTTTCTTCTTGGTGGGAAGGCCATTACTAGCGACTGCTGAGTAAATCTCCACAGGAGATAATAACTCAACTTTCTCTGCCAAGCTTGAGCCTAAAGGGAAGAAGAGGGTTGCATCCTCATAGGCCAGTAGACCAAGCAACCCAATCTCCCCCTCAAATTTCATTGACTGAAGTACTAGCTGCTCCGCCCAAGTGCCAAAAAGTTGTTGCAAGGATTTCTACTATTCCACCACCTCCACCAGCTCCTAAAAGGATCCTTGACTTGGGAGCTCCACTTGGTCCTCTTCTGATGCCTTTCATCTTAGTTCTCTTGCGCATTAACCAACATCCTCAGATAATAACTATAGATCGGCCGTTACCAGTTCCATCAAAACCACGCTGGATACCAGGTACCTCTTCGATCGAGGTCATATCTTCCTTTGAAAAATATTTCAAAACAAAGGACTGTACAGGACTCTCCATTGCCGATTACTCAAAAAAAATCGAGGAAGGCTTGAAACGTCACCAAGGTGCTCATTATAACAAATGATGGAATAAATGGTGGTATGATAGGGAGAGATCAAATAATCTTGATCTTCCTTTCAATGAAAAATATCTTACTCCTTAACATCTCATCTGCCATCATTCTCTACTTTGAACTAGGTGTTGGCAATAGTTATAAAAATTCCTTGGGCCATGGTCCCACAATCTATCACTTATGTTGCTCATTCTGATTTAGGTGGAAATTACTTACCTATATATATATGTGTCTTAAATTTTCTCGATTTTCAAGATAACTTAATTGTGCCCTTTTCTTTATAATTACTCGGGAACTATCGGCCGCTATCAAACAGATCATCGTGGCTCAATTGTTACAGCAACGCTTGTCAGTGATCAATGCCCTTGAGAATGTCAATATTCAGACTGTAGATTTTGAGAACACGATCAATGCTGAGGCTATTCCTTTGTATAGCCCCCTTAAAGTTTCAAATCTCCCTTCAGTGTTCGAGTACATGATCGACATACCTCCAACACCTCCTGCTACGATCGATCAAGAAGAAGAAGAAGCGTCACTCCCTCATTGTTCACAAACCCAAGTGCAGGGTCATGATGTAGTAATAACTCGGTGAGACCGAGGTCGAATCCGCAGGGAATGGGGAACACAATTAAGAACTAATCTAAATCCAACTTGGTTGTCTGGGTTTTTAATCCAACGAGATAAAAAGAGTTTTGAATAATAAAGATAAAAGACTAAGGATCCAAGAATTCACATATAGCAATCTCAATATTCAATTTACTTGATTCAATGATAACTCGATTGGAATCGAAGTCCTATACTATCCAATCGGATGATGGGGCAGTTAAAAAAGAATCTGAACTTTCATAGGATTAGTTCCCAAATATCCATCTATTTGCAATGATGGTAGGAAATTCAATCATCCACCATGCCCAGGAAGATGGTGCATAATGACTTATACACATCACCCAATTTAAAATAAGAAGATATTCAAAGTTCTCACAACATCTACAGTAATCAGAGTCACAATAAACCATAAAAAACTGAAAATATTCCTTAAATCAAACTAGAAATCAATGAAGTTCAACATAAACTTGAATTAAAGTAAGATAAACATTAAAATAAAATATAAGTTTCATTCCTTAGCCTTAGCGAAAAGATTAGCCTGAGAAGATTAACATCCTAAAAGAAAAAGAAAAAAAGATCAATTAGAACCATGAAGAAATCAAAGTGGAAGAACGTTGTTGGCGCTCCACCTAGGCCTTCTCCCCCTTTCCAAATCCTAGAAGATGATTTGGAGTAGCTTAGGGACTCCTTTAAATAGTTTTGTAACTCAAACTTTTGCACCACCTTGGAAAAGTTTGCAAACAGCCTCAAATTTACGCACTCTGCGCATCTTTGATGGAAAACTTTGATGCCATCGAATAGTCTTCGATTACACCTTCGATGCCATCAAAATTTGTCCAGAACTGTCCAGCGAGTTTGGCTTGAAAAATACTGAAATTCTTGATTGCATCGAACTTGCTTCAATTGCATCGATAACTTACTTTGATGTCATCGAAGTCCATTTTTGTAGTTTTTTAGAACTATGTTTTTCTGGCCTTGGAATTTTAAAATATCTTTTTTTTTTCAAGCCAATTTTCAGGATTCATTTTCTTCACTTTAAACCTTTGATTCTCTTCATTCTTTACTTGGTTTCCTTGGATCTTTGTCATATGATTTTTTCATTAATGACTTCCAAATCTCTGATTCTTCATTATCTTCTTTTGAGTTCTAAATCCATCATTTTAAGCACATATTAATCATAAGCTTTTGAATCACCTGGCATGATAAAATGTATATAATTAAATTAAATTATCAATTAAACGCTAGGAAAACTAGTGTAATTGAAGGGTTAAATATGCAATATTTGAGTCTCAACACTCACCATTCTAGCAAGAAACCACTTCCTCAGCCAACAGTCTCTTCCCTTCATAAGCCAACCCCTTCAATAGCCGAGGAATCTTCGGCTCCTAAGGGAGCTAAAGACGTGGCCGAAGAATTTACAGCGGTCGACGTGATGGAGCTTAAATCACATTTGTCATCCACTCCTATACCATTAATCACCCCTACCTTCTAATGTATGTGCATTGTCAATTGATGAAATTATTTCCTCCCTCGAGTGAGCTTTGACTGAAGATATCATTGTGGCTGAATCACCCTTGTTGTCAAACAACTTGCAAAACCTCAAGAGTGAACACTAGATCTTTATATAAATAAGGTTATCTAGAACCTCGTTGGTCAAGATGGTTAATAAACTTGAACGAATGATCCAATCATATCGTACTTTCTCTTGGTCAGACCCCACCCTTATAGATAAGATTTGAGCTCTTCATTGTTTCTTAGGATTGATCAATGAGAAACAAGAGATATGTGTTGTCAGCAGGCACATAGAAGCAAAGTGTATGGCAACATAATCCAAAGTAGCCTCAGCCAGAGATATTGTTAAACAACTTTTAACAGGTACTGCCAAGTTGAAAGCATCTAGGATTGAAGTGAAGGAGATGGAAATTAGAATTGTGGCCTTGGAAACAGAGCTGATGGCCCTAAAAAGGGTATGTGAGGAGAAGTGTATTGAGCTTGGCCAACAGGAGAAGACGATCGAAGATCTAATGACGTCTGCCAATGCCCTAACAGCTACTATCTGCTGATTCTGCTGATCTATTGTTAAACATGAGGCTATCTTGAACACTGAAAGAGCGACTGGAGACGATAGATGCTTCACTCTAATCTTTCTCTTCTTTTGAATTGTAACTCTATATTGGCAATCACTTATTTAATACAATTGGCCATCAAGCCTATTTCGTTCTCTTCATGCCTTAGCCTATTTTCTACCCTATTTATGTAACTAACTGCTAACTTGGCCCTTAAAATTTGAAACTTTGTGAGCTTATTCCGAATTTAAAGCCTCAATCACTACACGTTCCTAATTATACGAGCATATAGTGACTCCTTTATCATATCCGCAGATCTTTGAATACACCATACAGATCCGTACAGATCATATGTAACTCTCCATGATTGGTTCTCAATGGGAATGGCAATAATGGGATGAGCACTTATCAGGCTGGTCAAACGAGTGTGAGAAAAATGGATGGCTAGGAAAGAAGTCCATCAATCTACCTACAACAGACGTGTGCCTTACCAGGTGAGTGTACTACCCTAGCTTTTGGTACATTGCATGTTCACATTGTGCATTGTCGATTGAGTGGTCCAGATCTCTGACATGTGCCATATGGATGTGGGAATGAAGCTTCGCATGTGAGTTTTCATGTACAGCTTGCATTTTGTCAAAACACTTTCTTACAACATTGTTGAAGAGAGCTTGCCCAATGTAATCCCTGACCATAACTTATGTGTTTTATCCACATCGTAAATTCATGTTGCAAGCTCATTTTAGTCTATGAGCCTAGAAATGAGGTAGATAAAAAGTTCAAGTGGACCACAACACAGGAAGCGGTGGGGGATTGAATGCCCACCGTTGAAACCTTCCTAAGGGCCACCACAATATTTATTTGCCATCTGACCTATTCATAAGGTTACACAGGCTTGGATGAAGGGAAAACATAAAAATCGGCTTAATTCAAAACTTCTGTGGTTAACAAGAAGCTTTCAATGGTAGGTATTTAATCCCCACTGTTTCATGCGGTGTGGTCCACTTGATATTTGAATCTGCCTCATTTTTTGGGATGATATCCAAAACTGATCTAGAAAAATGGATGGATGATGTGGATAAAACACATAAACCATGATAGGGTCATTAAGCTTGGACCAGTACCAACTATGGAGGGATAACTACCGAATCACAGTCTTTATGCAACAAAAAGCTTTGTGGGGCCATTCGTGATGTGTGTGAGACTCCAACTCCATCCATCCATCATTTCCATTAATCATATGTTAAGGCATGAGCCCAAAAATCAAAATCTAACTGATATACAACTCAAGTGGTCCACACTACGAGGAGAAGTGAGAATGTAATGTCTACCATTGAAACCTTGTTAGGGTCACTGTAGCTTTAGAGAAGGCTAACATGTGATTTTTCAACTAATCTTGGAATCAACATTGAATGGTTTGGATGACATATAAACATTGAGATGGCCTGAGGAGTGTTTCGTATAATGGGTGTTTTCATCCCAGTGTTTCCCAGAGTGGCCTAATTTTTGGGGTGTCCATTCATCCCAAGTAGGACATATCTTTTGAAGTGTTCTTCTATTATACATGCCACCTAATTTTCTACTTCTACTAATTAGACTATGGATATTCCTTGAACAATTCATCATAAATATCAGTGAAATCATATTATTAATATTCAAAACTTCCTAATATGACCAAAAGTCATCAATACTAGGCTAATTGAAGACCTTTATCTTTAATATTGACCTAATAAAAGTGTTCATCTTCAATTTGTCTTAATTAGATAAACTTATACGTAACTTAATAATCTTAATTGGACTTTAATGGCAATTGACACACTTAAACAACACTTTGACGTGCTTTAATAGACTTTGACAAGCTTTGACGCACATTGACAAAATACGATACATTCCATTGAACATCAATGGACTTCAATAGATTTCGACTAATTGCAGTAGACTTTGATAGATAAAAGTTCACTAAAGTTTATTGAAGTCCAATAAAGTTCATCAAAATTTATCGAAAACCACCAAAGTCTATTAAAGTTTGCTAAAATCTATCGAAATCCATTAAAGTCTTTCAAAGCCTATCGAAATTTGTTGAAGTAATCAAAGTTTATTAAAATTTGCTGAAGTCCATCAAAGTCTACCAAAGTATGTTAAAGCCTATTAAAGTCTAAGTCCATCGAAGTGCATTAAAATATGTTAAAATCCATTGGAGTTATATTTATGTGCACATAAGTCCAACAAAATCTATTTATACAAGTGTAAGTGTGTCAATATTCATCTAAATTTGTCCAATTAGGAAAATATAGAAGATGAATAACATGATTAAGCCAATAGTAAAGATAGAGGGATTAATTAGGTTGATATTGAAGATCAACCATCTGCTTTAGCAATCAATCTTAAATTTTGAATTATTTGATTCAAGAAAATATAGTTGTTAAAACTAAATGGTTTCTTTAAAACATGATTTTTATCCATTAGATATCAATAATTGACCAATTATGTGCCCCTCATAGTCCACTTATTTCATCTTCACATTAACTTAGTTTGAGCATCTATGTTTAATATGAACCTAATCAAACAATTCATCTTCATATTGGCCTAATGAGGGTGCTCATTTTGAATATTGGCCTCATCAAATTATGGTTCTTCACTAATCATTTATCTTAAATATCAATAGAATTAACTTTTATCTTCAATTTTTTTTTTCATATTTTAACTATTTGTGATTAATATCAGCCTAATTGAACCATTCATCTTTAATGTCAACCTACTTGAATAATTCATCTTCAATTTAGTCTAATTGGCTGAATTTAAACAAACTTAAAAAGACTTCAACATATGATGATCCACTTAAGTGACACTTAGATACACTTTGATGGACTAAGACACTTTGTTGGATTTCGATAGACTTAGATGTACTTCAACCAACTTCCTTAAGTCTTCTATAGATTGTAGTCTGTTAATCCATTAAATTTTATCTAAGTCCACTGATGTATGCCAAAAGTAGAGTCCACTAAAGTCCACCAAAGTCTATCAAAGTGTATTGAAGTTTTCCTACCAAAGTTTATTAACGTACATTGAAGCGTGCGGAAGTTTATCATTTAAGTGCTCTAAAGTCCATTTATGTATATAAGTGCATCAATATCTGTATAAATCCATTTGTTCAGGCTAATATAGAAGATGACAGATATGATTAGGTTAATATTAAAAATAAATGGTATTTTGATATTAAAGACAAACAGAAAGATTAGGCAAATATTGAAAATGAATAAGTTTAATTCCACTGATATTTAGAATCAACAGTCCCAGTGGATTGATGATAAATATTGATGGTTTGATTAAACTAATGTCGAAGATGAAAAGTTCGATCAAGTTAGTCTTGAAGATCTTAGTATCTAATATTTAAACATATGTTTTAAACTATTAATTAAAAAACTTGATTAGTATCCATTAGATATCAAAATTGATCATTTAACTAATCATATTGTCATCATTGTTCTTTTATAAAATATTTAAAGTAGGATCAACGGTATGGAAAGCTACACTAAGGCATTTACCAGGGTTACCCTACCTAATAATATGCATATCATCCATTAAATGTTTAAAGAGTGTGGAAGCTTTCCATTCAAGTTACACAAAGTAATTAAAATAGGAACATTACTTATTTCTTTTTCTTTTTTAATGGTGATACAAATTGCCACTATATGTACAAGCTTTGTATTGAATCCAAACTCAAATGATATATGTGTGTGTATAACTTGTATTTTTTTATACATATACCATTTTTACTTACTAGAAAATTCTTTATTGTGCACCAAATGTGTACCTGTGTAGTCATCGTTGGTTTATCCAAGATATGATTTTCATGGTATACATTATGGATTAACTATGTTGAGAAAATGTTAAAGTTGTGCCGTGGAAAACCAATGTGCTGTCTGATTTATTGGTCGTGTACAAGTCATAAGATCAATCTCAACTATTGATCTTAATAAACATGGGTTTTATTAGATAATGTGGTCTGCCTTAGATAATATTTGGTGTTTTCTTAAACTTTTATGGTACATGTGAGCAGTACATCCTCTGGTCCTTAGAAACTTGATATTAGACACAATCGTCACTAAATGAGGATAATTGTGTTTCATAGATATCAGTACCCTAATGATCCATGACTATCACAAATGCATAGGACATATTTGTGGACATTATGTTTTGAGATACATGATCATCGTGTGTGAGGAGACTTACTTGGGTTTAGATAGAAGGCTCCACCATCAGAAGCTAACTTGGTATCGAATGTGCATTTTCCTTTATTCCACATAAGAGTGTGAGTTTACTATAAATATAGAATATTGGTATTGTATCTTTGGACACTTGCATTAGAGGATCAAGTTCAAGTCAATAGTCTGAGGGCCTATTAGCCTAGAATATGATCATGTGATAAAAAATTTAATGGTGGGTGAAAGGTAGTTAATCCTTAAACCTAAGGACAATTATGGGTTTTAGATCTTGATTGGGAAATTTTTTCTCACTTTATGAGAATTTCTAGAGGTCACTTAAAGTGTGTGCTAGGTACATCCAGCAAAGTTTAATTAGTCTTGCATGGGCCAATATAAAATCTATTAGGTTTTGAAAGGGCCAAGCTATATGCCCTAGAGGGGGGTGAATAGGGCAATGCCAAATAAAACTTAAAACAGCGGAATAATAAAAGATATAAATATCAATGCTAAAATAATAACAATCTCAAAGCATATGAAATATGAGAATGATACTAAATCAGTTCTAAGGACAACCTTACACCAAAAACCAATGGCTTATGGTAGGACAACCTTATTTCTAGAACGATCTAGAAAACACAAATGATATGGAAAATAAATCAAGAATAACTTAAAGAAATAAATCCTAAGTTATTACACCATTCAACCACACTTGCTTGAAATGAAAATTACAACATTCATCCATAAAAGCAATCCACAATAATAAAGGAATAAATGAATAAAGAAATCAAGTACATCTACAACACAATGATATATAGTGGTTTGCCTGTGTGTTCATTAACTGTTAGCCAACAGCCACACAGAATGCTACTCCACTCCTAATATCCTCACACAGGGGATATTAGCATGCACTATCAAAATAGGTTTTCACAGGTTCACCCAAAACCTTCACAATTGTGTCTTTTTATCTCGGGCTTACACAATCCAAAAACCCCCACAATCTGAGTTTTCTGGCTCTCCTCAGATAACCAAAACAATGAGATTTTTCTGGCAAATCTCAAACAAAACCAGAGAAAGTAAATTACAAAGTAAAATACTTGGATCTCCTTTTGAAGTAGCCCAGTAGAACCAATCGGAGTAGATGAATGATACGTCGTTCAATGTCCAATACTCACATAAAGAATGGTTCTAAGTCTAATTGATTTTAGATTAAATCAAGAAGAGCAAGGTCTATTTGATTTTGATCCTAGAAGAAGGAATATCACAAATTCCTCTTTTCTAAATAAGATTGGAATATAGATCAAAATCACAATAGAAAAATGCTAACAAAAGGAATATTAAATATGCACAATAGCTTAAAAAATAATCACAACTTATCTCAGAGTATAGCCTTAAATCGCTTGAATTGAATGGAATGAAATGAATAAACTCTGAAATTCGTGCACTATTTATAGCCTTAAAAATCCCATCTTCGACTGGCCTTAGAATCCTAGAACTGGTCGTAGCGTCAAAGATTTTGAAAGATTTCCGCGGGATTAGATTTGCAATACTCACGACTGGTCTTAGGTAGTCTACGACCAGTCATGGACCACCTACGACTTGTTGTGAGACACCTACGACCGGTCGAGATACTCGAGAAAAGTCGCTGGAGTTCGAGTCGTAGAACTACGACTAGTCGAAGGATGAGTCATAGGACTTCTCAGGACTGGTCGAAGCAAGTTCAGGACTAGTCGAAGGACAACCAGGAAAATCCAAAAATCTGTAACAACCTAGGACTGGTCCTGAGAAACCTAAGACTGGTCGAAGCAAAGCTAGGACTGGTCTTAAGATTTTTAGGACTGGTCTTAGAACAGTCACACCAAGTAAATTAAAATATTCAGATTATGTATCCAGAATGACCTATCATCTAGACCAACCTAAGGTCAAACAAACCTTGAGTGAGATGGACATTGAAGTCTTGAAGGTCTGTATTCTCAGATGATCTTGAAGTAGAAGCTTGAGTCGAGTTGATGGTCTTTCTCGAGCTTGGTACATTCTTGACTTGTCTTGATGAAGTCTTCTAATCTTGAACTTGATAGAAGCAAACTTGGAGTCTTCTATTGTTGTAGGCTTCATTCATGACATGTCTTGCAAGCATTCTTCATTTATGATCTTGTCTTGAAAGCATTCTTCATTCATGATCTTGTCTTGAAAACATTCTTCATTCATGATCTTGTCTTGAAGCAGTGTGTAGTCACAAACAAGAAACACAAGAAGTACAAGACATATAGGTTTTGGCACTACAAAATTTGACAACCAAAGGGATATGAAATCATAGCACTAACAATCTCTGATGTAAACCCCTATTAATGCGATGAAGATATTTTCGCATATATTTAAATTGCATATCATGGGTTACACTCAGGTTATCAACCTTCTCCTCCAATGCACTTAGACGTGCATCATAACCAGAAGATGGATCGTAATCAGAATCATTTTGGGAGTCAGTTTCAATTTCTTCAAATATATCATCCATATTTATATCAGCCTGTGGAGGAAGATCAGCAGCTTCTCCTTCATTTCCAGCTTCAGTACCTTCACCACCACCTTCATATAATTGACCAGGAAGCAAATCCAACTTCATCTTATTTAAATTAGTATTATTGAATAAAAGATGATGAATTGGTGCCTCATTCTCGTGTAAAGCAAATGAGCATATTTGTGGCTAAATAAGTCATAAGATAACCAAATGGAATATCACTATGACCCGGATGAAGACGAAACTGAATGATAAAATGACATATCAAAGAAGGTAAACAGACAACCATGCCGGACATAACAGAGTGCAATACCCGAACCATGAAGGCAGTTAACTCGGTTTTATTTCTTGACCGAGGATACACGTTTGAAGTGAAGATCCGGTGCAAAACTCTGTATCTGGGTAATAAAAATTTTGAAGGGAGCACATTTCCTTTGTGCATCCAATGCACTTCCATATTGCATAAATCTCTTGTCAGCATTTGTTTTTCTGATTCTGATGGTTTGTCATATAATGTATGAATCGGAATACCTTCATCTTTGACAGGTATATCCATAATACCTGATATCAAATGTCGATCTATCAAAAATTTTCCTTCTCTAGTAGCAATTGAGAACGTTAAATTATCAAGGGAAAAATCAGAGATACATGCAACCATAGATTGTGCAATGGACTGGCATGCAGGCCCACCCCAAAACAGAATATTAGTCCAGCCAACAGATTCAAGGAGAGGTGTAATCTCAAATTGTTCAATGTGACTGAGACTTATAGGACGCTCAACGATAACTTTACGGTTACGTAACTCCCGTACATCATTGGGATCATCTTCGGGTGACCGAAGGTGCCGTCTTGTTATAGATGTAGATCTAGATGAAGATGGACCACGGGATGTTTTCTTTTTCCCTCTAACATCCATTTTCAACAAGATTTACTAAGGACCAAGCACAAAGAACACTAGAAGTGGTGGGTTTCTCTAGATCAGATTTTTAGAGAGGAAACCCTAAACAATCAACAAAAGACGAGATCTAGCTTATGGAATAAACAAATCAAAGCATAGAAAGCATAAATCTTCAATAAAAATGAAGAAAAATGACTTATCTTGAAGAAAATCACAAACTCTCAAGACTGGTCGAGCCACGACTCGTCGAAGGAAGAAGAGGAAATGAAGAACAAAGTGATTTTCTCCAAATTATATGATGCTCACGATCTCTACGACCGGTTGTGTGCAGTCCACGACCGGTCGAGTCAGGACCGGTCGTGTATGGCAAAGGCCGGTCGAGCATCGACAAAAATAAATATTTTTTATGCAAAAATTGAAATTTATTCACATAAAAATTTAAAATATAGTACACTATGATACATGCAGACAAGTATATTCAATTTAAAATGCACATACCAAGATCAAATTTCATTTTAGTAAACCTGCTTTTGTCGAGCGGTTTAGTAAATATATCATCAAGTTGGACATTAGTTGGAATATATTTCAAAGATATAGCTTTTTCTTCAACTAATTCATGAATATAATGATACCTAATGTCAATATGCTTAGTACGCGAATGCTGAATTGGATTTTTGGAAATATTGATAGCACTGGAATTATCACAATGTAAGATCATTGAATCTTGATTAATTCCATAATCGCTTAACATACGTTTCATCCATACGAGTTGTGTACATGCATATCCTGCTGCGATATACTCAGCCTCAGCAGTGGAAAGCGATATGGAACTTTGCTTCTTGCTAAACCAAGAAACCAAACAATTTTCAATGTAAAAACAACCACCACTGGTTGATTTTCTATCAGCAATATTACCAGCCCAATCAGCATCAGAATACCCAGCTAATTTAACATTAGTATCAAAAGGATACCAAAGACCCAAATTAGTTGTACTTGCGACATATCTAATAATCCGTTTGACAAAGAAGAAGATGTGAATCTTTAGGTTTAGACTGATATCTCGCACAAATACCAACGCTAAAAGCAATATCGGTCTACTAGCAATTAGGTATAATAAACTACCAATCATACTACGATATAGCTTAGGATCTACATCTTTACATGTAGAGTCTTTTGAGAGTCTCAAGGTTGTACTCATAGGAGTATCAAAATTTTTTACCATTTTCAAATCCAAACCTTTTAACCAAGTTTGTAGCATACTTGGTTTGAGAAATGAAGATTCCATCAGGTTGTTGTTTTACTTGTAACCCTAGGAAGTAATTTAGTTCACCAACCATGCTCATTTCGAATCTTGATTTCATCAACTCTGCAAATTCAATAGACATGTTAGAATAAGTTGATCCATAAATAATATCGTCTACATAGATCTGAACCATTAAAATCTCATTATTATGTTTCTTAACAAATAACGTCTCATCGACACTTCCCACTTGAAAACTATGACTAAGTAAGAACTTAGTCAATTTTTCATACCATGCCCTGGGCGCTTGTTTCAGACCATAGAGAGCCTTTTTTAGACGAAATACATGATCAGAAAGCTTGGGGTCTTCAAACCTTGAGGGTTGTTCTACATAAACTTCTTCATGTAAATCGCCATTTAAGAAGGCACTCTTTACATCCATCTGATAAATTTTAAACTTTCTAAAGCAAGCGATGGAAATAAAAAGTCTGATAGATTCAAAAGCGACTGGAGCAAAGGTTTCATCGTAATCGATACACTGTCAACTGAGTGTACCCTTGTACAACCAGTCTAGCCTTGTTTCGTATAACATTTCTAAGTTCATCAGACTTGTTTTTAAAGATCCATTTTGTTCCAATAATGTGTTTATCTTTAGGTCTAGGAACAAGATACCAGACATCATTACGAACAAATTGACTAAGTTCATCCTGCATAGATACTATCCAATTTTCGTCAGAAAGAGCTTCTTTTACATTGACCGGTTCTATTTGGGATGAAAAATAAACATAATTGCATATGTTTTCAAGTTTTTTGCGTGTACGAACTCCAGTGAGAGGATTTTCAAGGATTTGATTAGTTGGATGATCTTTGACAGTCCTAGATTCAGATTGAGATGAAGAGGTATCTTGATTTTAAAAAATTTCATCATCATCTGAACTTGGAGCAGGTGTATTCAAATGATCATCAATGACCACATTGATGGACTCTTGAATCACACTTGTTCTTTTATTTAGAACCCTATAGGCTCGACTATTTAAGGAATATCCAAGGAAAATACCTTCATCACTCTTCGTATCAAATTTTTTCAAATTTTCACGATCTCGTAAAATGTAACACTTACTGCCAAAAATTCGAAAGTATTTGACAGTAGGTTTCTTTTCGAACCATAACTCATAAGCAGTCTTATTTTCAGATTTACTAGTATAAACACGATTAATAATGTAGCAAGCAGTATTAATTGCTTCGGCCCAAAGATTTTTGGAGAGCTTCATGCTATTTAACATGACATTAGCCATATCCTGAAGCACTCTATTTTTTCTCTCAACTATACCATTTTGTTGAGGAGTTTTAGGCGCAGAGAATTCACGTGATATTCCCTGATCACTATAGAATTTCTCAAAACTGCTATTTTCGAATTCAAAACCATGATCACTACGGATCTTATAAACTTGAGAACCTTTTTCATTTTGGATTCGTTTGATGATCTTCTTTACCTCATCTAGGGTTTCAGATTTGTCTTTTAAGAACGATACCCAAGTGAATCTAGTAAAGTTATCTACGATAACCAAGATGTATTTTTTGCCGCCTCGACTCTCCGTTCTAGTTGGTCCAATGAGATCCATGTGGAGAAGCTCGAGAGGTCTGGATGTGGTATTGGAGTTCACTTTCTTGTGAAAGCTCCTAATTTATTTGCCCAACTAGCATTCACCACATATTTTGTCTACTTTTTGCAATTTGGGTAGACCTCTTAGAAGTTCTCTTTTGCTCAATCTAAATAAGTTCCGGTAGTGTACATGTCCAAGGCGTTTATGTCATAATTCAATCTCATCAGTATGGACCATGTAACACGATTGAGTAGATGAGCTTGCATTACTAACGATGTAGCAGTTTTCAGAAGTTCTGCGACTAGTTAATATAATGGAACCCTCTTTATTAACAATCTCACAACCTTGATTAGAAAACTTTACATTATGATTATTGTCCCATATCTGAGATATACTCTGTAGGTTGTGTTTCAAGCCCTCAACATATAATACATTTTTAAATAAGGGAAGGTTATAAAGCTGAACCGTACCTTGGCCAATGATTTTGCAATTGCTTCTATCACCAAAAGTAACTAACCCATCAGTCATGTCTTCAAGATCGATGAATAAAGCTTTGTCGCTTGTCATATGTCTAGAGCATCCACTGTCAAGGTACCACTTTGAATGGCTTGTCGCTTTGAAAGCAGTGTGGGCAACCAAGCAGCCAACTTTAGGAACCCATTTCAGTACTGTTTTGGGTTTAGGAGTGTAGTTGAACTTTTTCTGTCTATTATTATATGAATGACCTATAGAGTTAAATTTTAATAGCTCCTTGAGAAGATCAATAATCTTTTCAACCAAAGGATTTTGGTTTTGAAGATTGAAGTTGGCATGGCTATTTTTAGATTTTTGAAAGGTCCTTGAATTTTTTGAAAAACCTTGATAAGTATACTTTACTTTTGAGTTTGAAGACTCTCCTTTAACAAACTTAGGAGCAGTATTCTTTTGTTTAGGAGAAGTATTCTTATCATAGCCCAACCTGGATCTATCGCCACATTTTCTCGATCCGGATAATAATTTTTCCAATTTAGGATCACCTTGGGCATATCTCCAAGTGTCTTTTAAACTCAAAAGAGAAGCTATTTCATTTTTGAGTTTCTCGTTCTCGGTTTTCAAATCATCAAGTTGGGAGGTTTTGATTTTTAAATCACATTTGGTCTTTTCAAAAAAATCAGAAATATGAGATTTTTCTAAAACAAGAGACTCATAATCTTCTTTAAGTTTAGAAAATTTTTCCTTTTGTAATTTAAGCTTGACAGCAATTTTACAACTCTCCTTATAAAGGGCATTGTATGCATCCTGAAGATCATCTTCATTGTCACAATCACTATTCAGATTCTCTTCGCTAGTTACTTCATTATAATCTGAAAAAGTGACCTTGGCTAGAGTCATAAGGGCTTTAACATCATCTCCCGACTCGTTTTTAGAATCTTCTGATTTTGAAGAGGATTCCGAATCAGATGATTCATCCCAAGTAGCCAACATACTCTTTCTTTTTGATTTGTCCGTTTTAGGACATTTGTTAGCTAAGTGCCCATACTCTTGACAGTTGTAACATTGATTATCTTTCAAAGTTTTTCGAGCTCTAGGTTTAGATTGTCTCTTATCGTTTGATTTTTGAAAATCTCCTCTTTTCTTATTCTTCAAAATTTTATAAAACCTTTTTACAAAAAGTGTCATATCATTTTTAAAAATTTCAAAGTCTGAAGTGCTCTCTTGTGGAATATTTTTAGATGACTTGAGAGCAATTGATTTTTCTTTTAGAGCTTTAAAGTTCAATTCGTAAGTTTGTAAAGAACCAACTAGTTCCTCAACCCTCATGTTATCCGTATCACGAAGTTCCTGAATCGCGGTTACTTTTGAATTGAACCGTTCAGGAAGTGAGCGTAGTATCTTTGCACATACTTTACTTTCTGGGATTCTATCACCAAGACCCCACATTGAGTTTACAATGTCATTCAATCTAGTGTAGAAGTCCATAAACATTTCATTCTCCTCTATATGAATTTCTTCAAATTTAGTTGTGAGGAGTTGGACTTTAGATTTCTTGACAATTGATGTACCCTCGTGTGTCATTTCTAAAAGATCCCATGCTTGTTTAGCATTTTCACACAAGATGATTCTTTTGAATTCACCTGGTGACAATGCACAAGTAATTGCATTTAGTGCTTTTGCATTGGCATTACTCTCACTTTTCTGAAGTGTGGTCCAAAGAGCATAAGATATTACTTTCATTGATTTTGAACCATCTTCATCAGTTAGTTCAGTGATAGGTAGTTTCCATTTGTTTACTGTGGCCAGCCACACACTTTCATCCAAGGATTTGAGAAAGATTCTCATCCTTGCTTTCCAATAGGCATAGTTTGTGCCATTAAAGGGTGGTGGCCTAGTGACAGATAGGCTTTCAAAATTTGACATCTTAATATAGCTTAGATCGTTAGCTCAGGAAATAAATCCAATAAATAAGCAATAAGCACGAGCTATTAGGCTCTGATACCACTTGAAAGGGCCAAGCTATATGCCCTAGAGGGGGGTGAATAGGGCAATGCTAAATAAAACTTAAAACAACGGAATAATAAAAGATATAAATATCAATGCTGAAATAATAACAATCTCAAAGCATATGAAATATGAGAATGATACTAAATCAGTTCTAAGGACAACCTTACACCAAAAACCAATGGCTTATGGTAGGACAACCTTATTTCTAGAACGATCTAGAAAACACAAATAATATGGAAAATAAATCAAGAATAACTTAAAGAAATAAATCCTAAGTTATTACACCATTCAACCACACTTGCTTGAAATGAAAATTACAACATTCATCCACAAAAGCAATCCAAAATAATAAAGGAATAAATGAATAAAGAAATCAAGCACATCCACAACACAACGATATATAGTGGTTCGCCTATGTGTTCACCAACTGTTAGCCAACAGCCACACAGAATGCTACTCCACTCCTAATATCCTCACACAGGGGATATTAGCATGCACTATCAAAATAGGTTTTCACAGGTTCACCCAAAACCTTCACAATTGTGTCTTTTTATCTCGGGCTTACACAATCCAAAAATCCCCACAATCTGAGTTTTCTGGCTCTCCTCAGATAACCAAAACAATGAGATTTTTCTGGAAAATCTCAAACAAAACCAAAGAAAGTAAATTACAAAGTAAAATATCTGGATCTCCTTTTGAAGTAGCCCAGTAGAACCAATCAGAGTAGATGAATGATACGTCGTTCAATGTCCAATACTGATATAAAGAATGGTTCTAAGTCTAATTGATTTTAGATTAAATCAAGAAAAGCAAGGTCTATTTGATTTTGATCCCAGAAGAAGGAATATCACAAATTCCTCTTTTCTAAATAAGATTGGAATATAGATCAAAATCACAATAGAAAAATGCTAACAAAAGGAATATTAAATATGCACAATAGCTTAAAAAATAATCACAACTTATCTCAGACTATAGCCTTAAATCGCTTGAATTGAATGGAATGGAATGAATAAACTCTCAAATTCGTGCACTATTTATAGCCTTAAAAATCCCATCTTCGACTGGTCTTAGAATCCTAGGACTAGTCGTAGCGTCAAAGATTTTGAAAGATTTCCGCGGGATTAGATTTGCAATACTCACGATTGGTCTTAGGTAGTCTACGACCGGTCGTGGACCACCTACGACTGGTCGTGAGACACCTACGACCGGTCGAGATACTCGAGAAAAGTCGCTGGAGTTCGAGTCGTAGAACTACGACTGGTCGAAGGATGAGTCGTAGGACTTCTCAGGACTGGTCGAAGCAAGTCCAGGACTAGTCAAATCTAAAAATCTGTAACAACCTAGGACTGGTCCTGAGAAACCTAAGACTGGTCGAAGCAAAGCTAGGACTGGTCTTAAGATTTCTAGGACTGGTCTTAGAACAGTCACACCAAGTAAATTAAAATATTCGAATTATGTATCCAGAATGACCTATCATCTAGACCAACTTAAGGTTAATCTAAGGTCAAACAAACCTTGAGTGAGATGGACATTGAAGTCTTGACGGTCTGTATTCTCAGATGATCTTGAAGTAGAAACTTGAGTCTAGTTGATGGTCTTTCTCGAGCTTGGTACATTCTTGACTTGTCTTGATGAAGTCTTCTAATCTTGAACTTGATAGAAGCAAACTTGGAGTCTTCTATTGTTGTAGACTTCATTCATTACATGTCTTGCAAGCATTCTTCATTTATGATCTTGTCTTGAAAGCATTCTTCATTCATGATCTTGTCTTGAAAACATTCTTCATTCATGATCTTGTCTTGAAGCAGTGTGTAGTCACAAACAAGAAACACAAGAAGTACAAGACATATAGGTTTTGGCACTACAAAATTTGACAACCAAAGGGATATGAAATCATAGCACGAACAGGTTTACCTAAGGACTTGTTTATGACTAAATCTTAGTAGATTAAGGATTTACTAAATGTTTTTTTTATTGGGCTCAACACTTAAAAGGTTTTAATTGTCTTTGAAAAGTTTTTCAACCATTAAAATTTTGTTTTAACTTTAAAAATTATTTTATCACACCTGAATATTATCTGATAGTCTATATTTGATGATCCAACTATATAATCAACATGGGATCTTGATCTATGGTGAATGGTCTCAATAAATATACATGATAAATATCATGGGTACATAAATATACATGATAAATGAATTAACGAGCTTCCTTCATAGTTGAATACACCGAAGTCAATATAGCGGTAAAGCATCTTAAGTGAGAATCCACCCGAAACTTTAATCATCTTATATATAAATCGTATTGTAGAGAGGGAGCTCATATAAGTGTGGAGAGAGCGTAGACTCCCCTCCCCCCAAGGCATCATCATGGAGATAAGATAGAGAGCGTGTCATCTCCTTTATCCGTTTACTTCTTCTTCTTCTCCTTCACTTGTCCTGTGTGTGGTCTACTGAGTAAATGGCTTGCATCATTCTCTATCCCTACCAAAGGGTTCAACAATGCTCTTTTGGCTCCCTCTACTTTTAATAGATCGAGAAGAGACCTCCTAATTTCGAGTATTGGCATCAGAATCTTCATCGTAGAAATAATATCCATTGATCATGGTCATGGGTATGATCTATACCATCCATGGGTTTGATTTTCTGTTGAAATCTGATTTTTATCACACATGGGTGGTCCTAGGGATTAGATCCTTGAAAATATTAAATTTTCACTACGTTTTTAGCTAAATGATCCACCAAAAATCTCCTTAATTGATCAACTTTAATCTTTCAATTGTTGACAAGCATGTACATATTTAATAAGAAATGCACCAATATGTAATATTCAATAGAGGAAAGACCAAAAATTTTATGGATGGGATCTTTCAATTTGGTAGATTTAGGGGCATGGTCCAATCCATTATGAGCCAGTCAAATCAATGGCTTTGATAAACCAACTATGGCTAGACATTTATAAACTCAATGCATAACAAGGAGGTTCCTTGTTTGCCATAAACACAATATTTAAAATGTGTTTATGGAAACTAGCGAGCATGTGTCATAAATAAATGATGTAGTTAACAATTTCATGCAATACTTGACTTCTATTTGCAATTCTTATCTCTCACTCATATGGACCAAAACGAAGATGAAACTAGACATAATATATGTGCTTAAAATTTTTCATACACGCCTTTTCTAGTATAGTTACCATGACACCTTAAGGATATCTTTAGATGACTCTAGAGACTTGTCCAATGAGTCCTTAATGGTTGTGTATTTCAGTAATATAATCCTTGGGAACTACAGATGACTCACTCCTCAACTAACTCATATTCATATGAGTTCAAGGTAACTCTACACACCAAGACACATTAAGGTGTTCATGAGGGACTCAGGGTTAACATGATATATGGCTGAGATCAACTTTGTCCCATCTACATGGCTAATGGATTAGGCTCATATTGGTATTTCATAGCATATATTCCAACACCTAATACCTTCTCAATCTTTACGTCAATCTATCCTAGTCTCTACCTCAACTCACTAGACTCACTCATTCTCCACCCGACTTGATCGCCCGATAATTCCCAACTCCTGTGTTATTGAACCTCAACTCAATCTACTTCTAATCTGATTCAATCTCTGAATATTCCTTAACTCAATTATTTACTACCTTGACTCATTTTCCACCGGAACCCATTTTAACCAACTCATTCTCTCTCAATGTCATTTTCTTTAGTTATTAGCCTAACTCTGATGCTAAATACCATCATTGGCACCGTTATCGATGCTTGTTTTTGTAAGTGTTATGGTCTCATGCTTCTTTGGTTGTCAAATTTGTGATGTGTCAAAACATCTATCTATGTCCTGTGCTTGTATGATGATTTATATGAATTCAAGACACTGCATAAATACTTCAAGAAGCTACAAGTTGAACTTTTCAAGAAGCTACATATTGAAGTTCAAGAAGCTACATGTTGAAGTCTCAAGAAGCTACAATGTTGATGTTCAAGTCTCATGACTTCAAGATTAATAAGCAATACATGAAGTAGTTGTTATGCTGATGAAGATCTCAAGTTTGAAGCTACAATAAGTTCAAGATCTCAAGCCTGATATGGTTCAAACAAACTACATTCGTTGAATGGTTGAAGTTCAATGTCCATACGACATGATTCAGGTTTGAATGACCTTAGGTTGACCTTTAAGTAAGTCACTTTGGATACATAAATCAAATATTTATTTTACACAAGTTTGGTCTATTCTACGACCAGTCCTAGCTCTTGTTCGACCAGTCCTGGCATTGGTTCGACTAGTCCAAGAAATTCCACGACCAGTCCTAAGTTGTTGTAGATTTTTCAGAATTTTTGGTACGCCCACGACCAGTCCTGGAGGTCCTTCGACCGGTCGTAGGTGTGGCTTCGACTCGTCCACGACCAGTCGTGGATCTACGACTCAAAATCCAGCAACTTTATCTATGGTCCTACGACCAGTCGTAGGTGACCCACGACCAGTCGTAGGGTACTCACGACCAGTCGTGGAACGACTTTCAAAGATCGCGCTCAATATTTTAAAAATCTGTTAGAGCTACGACCAGTCCAAGGTTTCTAAGACCAGTCGTAGGAACGATTTTTGCTTCTATAAATTGAACACGAAATTCAGAGTTTTCACACTTCAACTCTATTCAATTCAAGAATTTTCAAGTGATCACTCTGAGATAAGTCTGTGTTTATTTTAAGCTACATTGTGCTTATTTAATATTCCTTTTTGTTAGCTTATTTAATTTGATTTTGTTTCTATATTCCAATCTTATTTGAAAAGAGGAATTATCTTATTCCTTCTTCTTGGAATCAAAATCAAATATAGCTACGCCCAACAAGTTAAATCTAAAATCTATTAGAATTTAGAACCTTATGAATATGAGTATTGGAAATTGAACTTTGACATTCAATCATCTACTCCGATTGGTTCTACCGGGCTGCTAAGAAAAGGAGAAATCTAGGTATTTTACAATTCTGTAAAATTTATTTACTTTGGTTTTGTTTGAGGTTGAGCAGAAAAATCTCATTGTATTGGTTTTGTTTGAGGTTGAGCGGAAAAATCTCATTGTTTTGGTTGTCTCGAGGAAAACCAGAAAACTCGAAAAAGAGGGTTTTTGAATTGTGTAAGCCCAAGTGAAAAGACACAATTGTAAAGGTTTTTGGTGAACTGTGAAAACCTATTTGATAGTGAACGCTGATATCCCCTGTGTGAGGATATTAGGAGTGGAGTAGCATTCTGTGGTGGTTGGAAAAGCAGTTGGTGTACACACTGAGCGAACCACTATAACTCTTTGTCTTGGGGATTGAATGCTTGCTTAATTTTCATATCTTTTATCATTCGATTGTGTGGAATGTACAAGTGGATGTGAATGTTGTAATTATTTACATTTCAAGCAAGTGTGGGGATTGTTGTAATAATTTAGATTTATACTTCTGCATTTAATTTCAATTCCTTGCTATTTCATTTACTTATATTAAAATTGAGTCCTTGATCCAAAAGAGGTTCTAGAAATAAGGTTGTCCTACCATAAGCCCTTGTTTATTATGGTGTAAGGTTGTCCTTAGAACTAAATTTGTATCAATCTCTCAATACTTATTTATCAAGGTGATTTAAAATTTAGCATTGTGAATTGATTTATATTGTAAGGCTATTAGTTTACTTTATTTTCGCTGATTTTATTTTAAATTTGGCATTGTCCTATTCACCCCCCCTCTAGGACATTTAGCTTGGCCTTTTCAAGTGGTATCAGAGCCTAATAGCTCATTTTTGTTGCTTTTTATTTGGATTTATTTCCTGAGCTAACGTTCTAAGCTATATAAAAATATGTCAAATTTTGATAGCCTTTCAGTTACTAGGCCTCCACCTTTTGATGGATCCAACTATGCCTATTGGAAAGCCAGAATGAGGATCTTCCTCAAATCAATGGATGAAAGTGTGTGGCAAGCCACAGTGACTGAATGGAATCCTCCTACCATGGAAGTAACTGGTGTTGATGGTTCAAAATCTATAAAAATTACACCGTATTACCAATGGACCACACTTCAGAAAAATGAGAGTAGTGCTAATGCTAAAGCACTAAATGCAATCACTTGCGCACTATGACCGGATGAGTTCAAAAGAATCATATCCTGTGATACTGCAAAGCAAGCCTGGGATATTTTAGAAATGACACACGAAGGTACATCAATTGTCAAAAAATCTAAAGTCCAACTCCTCACAACTAAATTTGAAGAAATTCATATGGAGGAAAATGAAATGTTTATGGATTTTTTCACTAGATTGAATGACATTGTTAACTCAATGTGGGGTCTTGGCGATAAGATCCCAGAAAGTAAAGTGCGTGCAAAAATACTACGCTCTCTTCCTGAACGGTTCAATTCTAAGGTAACCGCAATCCAGGAACTTCGTGATACGGACAATATGAAGGTAGAAGAATTAGTTGGTTCTTTACAAACCTATGAATTAAGTTTTAAAGCTCCTAAAGGTAAATCTATTGCTTTGAAGTCATCTAAAAGTATTATTCAAGAAAATTCAGATTCAGAAAAGTCTGAAGATGATATGGCCCTTTTAGCGAAAAAGTTTTATAAGATTTTCAAAAGTAAGAAAAGAGTCGACTTTCAAAAGACAAATGAAAAGAAACGTACTAAACCTAAGTCTAAAACTTGGAAATCATTGAAAGATAGTCAATGCTACAACTGTCAAGAATATGGGCATTTAGCAAACAAATGTCCTAAAAAGGACAGATCCAAAAGGAAGGGTATGTTGGCTACTTGGGATGAATCGTCGATTTCAAGCCTCTTGAATCGAAAATTGAAAACCGAGTCGGGCAAATGAACTTAAGGCCCTTATGACTCTAGCCAAGTTTACCTTTTTCGATCACGATGATTCAACAAGTGAAGAAAATTTGGATAGTGATCATGAAAATGATGAAGATCTTCAAGATGCTTACAATGCCTTATATAAGGAAAGTTGTAAAATTCTTTGTCAAACTTAAACTTCAAAAAGAAAAGTTTTTAAACTTAAAGAATGTTTTGAAACCCTTGTTTTAGAAAAATCTCAAATTTCAGATTGTTTTGAAAAATCAAAGTGTGATCTAGAATTCAAAACCTCCCTAATTGAAAATTTGAAATCTGAAAATGAGAAACTTAAAAATGAAGTATCTTCTCTTCTGAGTTTGAAGGACACATGGAGATATGCCCAAGGTGATCCAAAATTAGAAAAATTATTATCCGGATCAAGAAAATGTTGCGATCGATCCGGGTTGGGCTTTGATAAAAACACATCTCCTAAACAGAAGAACACTCCTTCTAATTTTGTGAAAGGAGAGACTTCTAACTCAAAAGGAAAAGGTACTAGTCAAGTTTTTTCTAAAAATACAAAAACTTTTCAAAAACACAAAAGCAGCTATATAAATTTCAAAAATCAGATTCGAAACCCTCTAGCTGAAAAAATTGTTGATTTACTTAAGGAGCTATTAAAATCTAACTCAGTAGGTCACTCGTATAACTATAAACAAAAAAAAGACCAATTATTCTCCTAAACCCAAAACAGTACTGAAATGGGTTCCTAAGGTTGCCTGTTTGGTTGCTCACACTGCTTTCAAAGCTACAAGCCATTCAAAATGGTACCTAGACAGTGGATGCTCCAGACATATGACAGGCGACAAAGCCCTATTCACCGATCTTAAAGATATGACTGATGGGTCGGTCACATTTGGTGATGGTAGCAACCGCAAGATAATTGGCAAAGGTACGGTTCAACTCTATAACCTTCCCTTATTTAAAAATGTTTTATATGTTGAGGGTTTAAAACACAACCTGTTGAGCATATCTCAAATATGCGATAACAACCATAATGTTAAATTTTCCAATCAAGGTTGTGAAATTATAAATGAAAAAGGTTCTCGTAATATTAACTGGTCGCAGAACTTCTGAAAGCGCTATATAGTAAGCAATGGTAGCTTATCGAACAAACGTGCTACATGGTCCATACCGATGAGAGATGTAATTATGGCATAAACGCCTTGGACATGTACACTACCGAAATTTATACTGATTGAGCAAAAGTGAACTAATTAGAGGACTACCTAAGATGCAAAAAAGTAGACAAGATTTGTGGTGAATGCCAGTATGGTAACGGACTAGGAGCTCTCACAATAAAGTGAACTCCAATATCACCACAAGACCACTCGAGCTTCTCCACATGGATCTTATAGGACCAACAAGAACGGAAAGTCGAGGTGGCAAAAAGTACATCTTAGTTATTGTAGATGATTACACAAGATACACTTGGGTTTCATTCTTGAGAGATAAATCGAAACCCTTGATGAAGTGAAAAAGATTATAAAATGGATTCAAACCGAAAAATGTTCTCAAGTCAAAGAAGATCCGTAGTGATCATGGATCCGAGTTCGAAAATAGCGGTTTTGAGAAATTTTGTAGCGATCGAGGAATATCGCATGAATTCTCTCGCACCTAAAACACCTCAACAAAATGGAATTGTCGAGAGGAAGAATAGAGTGCTTCAAGAAATGGGAAATGTTATGTTAAATAGCATGAAGCTCCCTAGAATCTGGGTGAAGCGATGAATACAAACTGCTACATTATTAACCGTGTTTATATTTGTAAATCTAATAATAAAACGGCTTATGAAATGTGGTTTGAGAAAAAGCCTTCGTCACAAATACTTTCGAGTTTTTGGCAGCAAGTGCTATATTTTTGCGTGACCGTGAAAATTTGGGAAAGTTCGACACTAAAAGTGATGAAGGGATCTTTTTAGGATATTCTTTAAACAGTCGTGCATATCGGGTTCTGAACAACAGGACCGGTGTGATTCAAGAGTCAATAAATGTTGTGATTGACGATCTTTTGAATACACTGTCCCTAGTTCAGATAATGATGAAGTTCTTATACTTGAAAAACAAGAAATTTCATCAAGTGAAACTAATCCAGAATTAAGGACTGTTAAAGATCATCCAACTTCTCAAATACTTAGAAACCCTCTCACTGGTGTGCGCACTCGTAGACAATTAGAGGACATATGTAACTACGTATGCTTTACATCCCAGATTGAACCGGTTAATGTAAAAGAAGCACTTTCGGATGAAAACTGGATTCTTGCGATGCAAGAAGAACTTAATCAGTTTGTCAGAAATGATGTCTGGCACCTTGTTCCTAGACCTAAAGATAAACATATTATTGGAACAAAATGGATTTCAAAAACAAATCTGATGAACTTGGAAATATTATTCGAAATAAAGCAAGACTAGTTGTACTGGGTATACACAAATTGAAGGTATTGACTATAATGAAACATTTGCTCTCGTAGCTCGTCTTGAATCAATCGACTTTTTATCTCCATTGCATGTTTTAGGAAGATTAAAATTTACCAAATGGATGTAAAGAGTGCCTTTCGAATGGTGATTTACATGAAGAGGTATATGTTGAACAACCTACTGTGGTTTGAAGATCCTAAATTTACTGATCATGTGTATCGTCTTAAGAAGGCTCTCTATGGTCTTAAACAAGCTCCCAGAGCATGGTACGAAAAACTGACTAAGTTTTTACTGAGTCATAATTTTCAGATGAGGTGTGTTGATAAGACGCTCTTTGTTAAGAAACATAACGATGATATTCTAATGGTTCAAATATATGTTGACGATATTATTTATGGATAAACCTGTACTAACATGACTGTTGAGTTTGCAGATTTGATGAAGTCTAAATTCGAAATGAGCATGGTTGGAGAATTAAACTATTTTCTAGGGTTGCAAGTAAAACAACAACCTGATGAAATTTTTATCTCACAAACCAAATATGCTCAGAGTTTAATTAAGAAATTTGGATTTGAGAAAGGTAAAAATTATGATACTCCTATGAGTACAACTTTGAGACTCTCAAAAGACTCTACAGGTAATGATGTGGATCCTAAATTGTATCGTAGTTTGATTGGTAGTTTGCTTTATCGATCGCTAGTAGACCGAGATATTGCTTTGAGTGTTGGTATTTGTGCTCGTTATCAATCAAATCCTAAAGAATCTCACTTAAGCTCTTTGTTAAGCGGATTATGCGATATGTCGCAAGTTCTACTAAATCGGGTCTCTGGTATCCACATGAGACTAATGTTCAATTAGCCTGGCACGCAGATGCCGATCTTGGAAATTTGGAAACATTGATGATAGGAAATCAACCAAAGTGGTGGTTGTTTCTACATTAGAAATTGTCTTGTTTCTTGGTTTAGCAAGAAGCAAAGTTCTATATCGCTATCAACGGTGAAAGGTGAATACATTCTTCTTGAAATGCATGTACTCAACTTGTTTGGATGAAACGAATGTTAAGCGATTATGGAATTACTCAGATTCTATGATTTTATTTTGTGATAATTCCGGCAATAAATATCTCTAAAAATCGATTCAAAGCATTCACGTACTAAGCATATTGACATTAGATTTCATTACATTCGTGAATTAGTGGAAGAAAAATTAATATATTTGGATTACATTCCAACCGAGACTCAACTCGCGGACATTTTCACTAAACCGCTCGACAAAAGCAGGTTTAATAAATTAAAGTTTGATCTCGGTATGTGCAATTTAAATTGAATTTGCATGATTTGGTGTATCATAATGTACATAAATTTGATGTTTTATTTGCTTAAATTTGAAAATTATTTAAAAAATTACAAATTTTATGTCGTACTCGACCAGTCGTGAGTGTACACGACCGGTCGTGCCACGACCGGTCGAGCACTTACACGACCAGTCGTGAAACTCGGGATTTCACTTTAATTTGGGGATTTTGACTCTTCTTCTTCATTTCTTTTTACCCTCCAACGGTTCTAGCTACGACCGGTCGAACCCACCTTCATAGTACTTCAAGGTTAGTGGTTCTTTTGCATTTTCTTTGTAGATTCTTGCTATTAGTGTTTCAAATCTCATTCGTGTGGAATCTATTTGGTCGTTCATTGCAAGTTTGGGGTTTTATCTTAAAAAATTTGTTCTATCTAAACCTCATTTCTTCTATCTTGCATCTTGTTGTTTCCTTGAAATCCTTCTTTGAAAATGGATACTAGAGGTAAAAAGAAAATTACTCGAGGTCCCTCTTCATCTAGATCAACTTCTATTGTACAAAGTCATCTTTACTCTCCCGAAAATGATCCTTCTGATGCTCGGGATTTGCGTATGCGCAATGTTATTGTTGAGCGTCATGTTAATATTAATCACATTGCTTCATTTGGTATCCTTCCTCTGTTGGAATCTGTGGGATGGGAGAACATCTTACATTGGGGTGGAGCTGCATATCAGTCCATTGCCCAATCCATGTTTGCATGTATCTGTGATTTTTCTCTTGAGGATTTTACTTTTAAAGTTGATACTCAAGAAGGATTGTTTTTAGTGGATCGACATTTGATTGCTGACATTATGGAAATACCTGTCAATGATGAGAGCATTCCAATTAATATTTTACATGTGATCTCTAATCGAACGAAAAGTGCTTACTAGAGATTTATGTAATTTGGATGTTCATTGGACTCATAAAGGTCATGTACTTCTCTCAAGGTATTTGTTACCCAGACACAGAGTATTTCATAGGATATTCATCTCAAATATTTATCCACGATCTGGTAATAAAACCGAACTCACTGCTTTCATGGTTCGTGTTTTGCATTCTGTAGTCTCTGGTGCAAAAATATGTCTACCGTCTTTAATTTGTCATTCTATTATTCTGTCTCGTCACCATCCTGGACATAGTGATATACCCTTTGGTTATTTATTGACTATGCTGGCAAATCATATGCTCGTGGCTATGCCTACTAGAGAAAAACCCATCCATAATCTCCCTTTTAATAATTCCAATCTTAACAAGATGAATTTAGAATTGGCTGAAGGCCAAGTGGATCTTGTAGCGGTAGATGGTCTTTGAAGCGAAGAAATGTCAAGCTAGTGATCTTCCTGAAGACGTGAATATGGATGATTTATTTGAAGAACTTGAATCAGACTCGGCTGATGATCCTGATTTTCAGCCTTCTGATTTTGATGAAAGATTGAATTCACTTCAAGAGCAGGTGGCTCAAATTCGTGTTACACAAGACACACAATTTTCATATTTACGCAAATATATGAGGCGGATTGCTAAGGGTTTACATAAAATTAATCCATCTAATCCTGCACCCTCTTCTGGTTCTGACTGAATTTTTAATGGGTCTGTAATATTTTTTTTTGAACTTTGTATGCTTACTGACTTTTTGGATTATGCACTATGTTTTCTTGAATCAACTCCTATTTTCTTTATTATTGATGCTCTTCTTCCTTTGTCATTTTGTGTCAAAAAGGGGGAGAAGTTTTGGTCTTTGATGATTTATTTATGATGTGCTCCTATTACTCAGGCTATTACTCAGGGGGAGTTAAGCTTCTCAGGGGTAGTTATGGGAGAATGATGCTAGTTATTACTTAACATATCTATGCATGCTTCTCTATTGTGAACCTGTTTGTACTTCTCTTATGTCTATTGGAAGTATTATTATTGCTTGGGTGTTTTGTCACAAATTTGACAAAGGGGGAGATTGTAAGTGTTATGGTCTCATGCTTCTTTGGTTGTCAAATTTGTGATGTGTCAAAACATCTATCTATGTCCTGTGCTTGTATGATGATTTATATGAATTCAAGACACTACATAAATACTTCAAGAAGCTACAAGTTGAACTTTTCAAGAAGCTACATATTGAAGTTCAAGAAGCTACATGTTGAAGTCTCAAGAAGCTACAATGTTGATGTTCAAGTCTCATGACTTTAAGATTAATAAGCAATGCATGAAGTAGTTGTTATGCTGATGAAGATCTCAAGTTTGAAGCTACAATAAGTTCAAGATCTCAAGCCTGATATGGTTCAAACAAACTACATTCGTTGAATGGTTGAAGTTCAATGTCCATACGACATGATTAGGTTTGAATGACCTTAGGTTGACCCTTTAAGTAGGTCACTTTGGATACATAAATCAAATATTTATTTTACACAAGTTTGGTCTATTCTACGACCTGGCCCTAGCTCTTGTTCGACCGATCCCGGCATTGGTTCGACTAGTCCAAGAAATTCCACGACCGGTCCTAAGTTGTTGTAGATTTTTGAGAATTTTTGAGTACGCCCACGACCGATCTGGAGGTCCTTCGACCGGTCGTAGGTGTGGCTTCGACTCGTCACCACGACGATCGTGGATCTACGACTCAAAATCCAAAGAACTTTATCTATGGTCCTACGACCGGTCGTGGGATCTACGACCAGTCGTAGGTGACCCACGACCAGTCGTAGGGTACTCACGACCAGTCGTGGAACGACTTTCAAAGATCGCGCTCAATATTTCAAAAATCTGTTAGAGCTACGACCAGTCCAAGGTTTCTAAGACCAGTCGTAGGAACGATTTTTGCTTCTATAAATTGAACACGAAATTCAGAGTTTTCACACTTCAACTCTATTCAATTCAAGAATTTTCAAGTGATCACTCTGAGATAAGTCTGTGTTTATTTTAAGCTACATTGTGCTTATTTAATATTCCTTTTTGCTAGCTTATTTAATTTGATTTTGTTTCTATATTCCAATCTTATTTGAAAAGAGGAATTATCTTATTCCTTCTTCTTGGAATCAAAATCAAATATAGCTACGCCCAACAAGTTAAATCTAAAATCTATTAGAATTTAGAACCTTATGAATGTGAGTATTGGAAATTGAACTTTGACATTCAATCATCTACTCCGATTGGTTCTACCGGGCTGCTAAGAAAAGGAGAAATCCAGGTATTTTACAATTCTGTAAAATTTATTTACTTTTGGTTTTGTTTGAGGTTGAGCCAGAAAAATCTCATTGTACTGGTTTTGTTTGAGGTTGAGCCAGAAAAATCTCATTGTTTTGGTTGTCTGAGGAAAACCAGAAAACTCAGAAAAGAGGAGTTTTTGAATTGTGTAAGCCCAAGTGAAAAAGACACAATTGTAAAGGTTTTTGGTGAACCTGTGAAAACCTATTTGATAGTGAACGCTAATATCCCCTGTGTGAGGATATTAGGAGTGGAGTAGCATTCTGTGTGGCTGTTGGAAAACAGTTGGTGTACACACAGGCGAACCACTATAACTCTTTGTCTTGTGGATTGAATGCTTGCTTAATTTTCATATCTTTTATCATTCGATTGTGTGGAATGTACAAGTGGATGTGAATGTTGTAATTATTTACATTTCAAGCAAGTGTGGGGATTGTTGTAATAATTTAGATTTATACTTCTGCATTTAATTTCAATTCCTTGCTATTTCATTTACTTATATTAAAATTGAGTCCTTGATCCAAAAGAGGTTCTAGAAATAAGGTTGTCCTACCATAAGCCCTTGTTTATTATGGTGTAAGGTTGTCCTTAGAACTAAATTTGTATCAATCTCTCAATACTTATTTATCAAGGTGATTTAAAATTTAGCATTGTGAATTGATTTATATTGTAAGGCTATTGGTTTACTTTATTTCCGCTGATTTTATTTTAAATTTGGCATTGTCCTATTCACCCCCCCTCTAGGACATTTAGCTTGGCCTTTTCAGTTTTTATTGTCGGAACACAACCCTGCGCTTACTACTATTGTTGAAATCTCATTTGATGATCTGTTTGATAATCTCATGCACTATAAAAGTGTTTTAGGTTCCCTTTAATACTTAATGTATATAATACCAGATATTACATTTATTGTAATTCAGGTCTTCCAATACGTTCATGATCCACAAACCTCACATTAAATTGCTATTAAACGCATATTGCATAATCTTAAAGGCATAGTCACTTATGCACTGTTCTTAAGGAATGGTCGACCACATTATTTACATTTCTTGATGTTGATTTGGCAGGAGATTTGTTATTCTAGTACTCTCTTGCACACAATACAAAATTATCATGCTACTGACTCTTCTAAAGTAAAATGGGATTTTTCTTCAACCTCCTCCTCTACTACTATAACGCCCCGAAATTTAAGGGCCGATTAAGGACTCGGCTCCCGAATTCCCAAGTGCCACGTATGAACCGATGAGTCATGAATGCATGTAAATATCAGGTATTAATAGGCAATGGAGAATTAAACTAAGCATGCTTAACATTAAACCAATTAAACAAGATCCAAGTGCTACTAAAGTTAATGAATTCTCCAACATAAATCCGATCTCCATAAATAAACCCAATAATTCATTGTATAGTCATCTAGGGATCCTGTCCCATACACGTGTCACTCCCCAAAATGATTTGGGCTCTGGCCCAATCCTGTTGTCATCCATCGCGCTAGTAGGGTCTGCCAAACGTCTGGAAATATGCCCACTTCTCGCTATTGTCTACACTACATCGTCCAGCGCATCCTGCTCCAGGGTACCTACATCTATGTCAGATTCTGGTTGGTGTTTTAGAACACCATCCCAGAGTGGGAGTGAGTAAATAACTTAGTGGTACAATTAGTAATAGGACATATGAATTATCATGCATAAAATACATTTAATAAACAACATACATCATAGAATCTTAAATACTGTTGGTTAATGCAATGTATGGTTTAATGATATGGTGCATACCCCTCACCACCAACACTCCCTCAAGCAACAACATCTAACGTTCGCAATGACCAACACTCCCTCAGTTGTGACCTCGACTGCCGAATCGCTACAATAATAATGCAATGTTATGAAACATGTTAGCCCAGTTGGTTAATTAGGTTCATTCGTTCAGCGGGTTGGGGAAACTAGAATAACCTTAGTGGAGTTATTACCCAAATTCGATCGTGCGGCTCAAGGGCCATGGTCATATGACTCTCGTGATCCTTAGCCCCGTATGAGGTCATTGATCTCGAAATCCTTAAGCTCAGACGAAGACAATTGGGACTTAAATATCCTACTAGCGGTCACTATGGGGAGGTCGCCACCCAGTACAGGCCAATAGCACGGGCACAATGTCCCATACCATCATCCCCGCTTCACGAGTCTATGTGCTCACTGGTCACTACGGGGAGGCTTGTCACCCCAACATAGGCCAATAATATGGGCATAGTGTCCCATACTACTATCCCCAACTCATGAGTCTTGTGGGCCTTTAATTATAGTTAATAGTGGGCGCAAAGGTCTTACGGTACTTCGGGTTCATAAAGGCGTGATCAAACATAGTTAACATACAAGGATGGCCAATTTGTGAGTTAATATACCCCGACAAGCTGAACCATAACTAATCGCCCTGAGAACGATGTCTCGTGTAGTCCAATTAGGCCAACAACCTACAATTCAGCTAATCAGGCCAGATTTACTTGCGGGCTAACGAGAGATCGCCCATGTAATCGGCCAATCCATAAGGGTATATGCATCAATGCACAACAAACACTGTCAACTTTGGGGACAATTCACACATAACAGACATAAATCATTAAATTCAGTACATGGACAGAAGTTCCACCAAACATACGGGTTATGTCTAACATGTTCTAACCTATACATTCATAAGGACAGCCATGCATCGAAACATAATAGTTCAATTTCACAAATTTCAGCATAAATTACACCAAATAGCCATGCAATGGGAATTGAATAAAAATAATTCAGTAATTTAGAAATTTATCAACATTCATTACCACAACACCACACATACATGGCATGCAACAAGGTCAAATCAACATATCAATATTACTTGAAGAAATTGAAGTTCATATCCTAATTAAACATGCAATTCAATATTCCATGCAATTGGGGATGCTCGGGTCAAAGCCCCTTTCCAAAATTTTAAGAAGTCCTAGCCCTGAAGTCCCATTCATGCAATCCAATGATATTTTTAACACATACACTTACAATGCACCACGCACATTCACTAAACTTATGCTAGGCATGATAATCGGCTACCTAAAGGTAATGGTCTGCACCTATTGTTGACTGAAAGTTGCTGAGATTATCCTAGCGCTGCTGGGTCTGCAAACTCGATGTGCCGGGGCCCTTCATTGCATAGAGTAGAGGGTAAATCACATGCATGTAGCTAGAATCAAGGGAAACATGATTTGGAGCCCTATCTTACCTTAGATTGGGGGGAATTTCGCACCAACGGCGATTTGAGTCGACATTTTTCGCCAATAGGGAGGTGTAAGTGAAAAGGCCGAGCTAAGAATCCTAGAGGGGGGCGTGAATAGGACTATGCCAAATTAAAAATAAAAGTAAAATTTAAACAATAAGATAGCCAATTGAATTGCAAATAACCAAAGGAAATAACAACCTCAAAAATCTAGTATTGAAAGGTTGATACAAACTTGGTTCTAAGGACTACCTGATACAAAAAATTAATGGTTTATGGTAGGACAACCTTACTAGAACGTGGGTGAGTATCAAAAACTCAAACTGAAGAGGATATGAAAGAAATAGAAACTAATTTATTACAACATTCACCACACAATGCTGAAATGTAAAGACTACAAAATTCACATCAGCAAATAAATCCCACAATCTTAAATCATAAATGATAAAGAAAATAAACCACACATCCACCAAACACAAAGAATTACAGTAATTCGCTTGTGTGTACACCAACTGTTAAATAACAGCCACACAACTACTCCACTCCTAATATCCTCACACAGTGGATATTAGCGTTCACTATGAAATTAGGTTTTTCAAGGTTCACCCAAAACCTTCACAATTGTGTCTTTCAAGTGGGCTTACAAAATTCAAAAAACCCCACACTCTTAAGTTTTCTGGATCACTTCAGACAAACCAAAACAAAGAGATTTTTCTGGCACAATCTCAATGAAATGAAAAGAATAGAATTTATAAAATTGTAAAATACCTGGATATTCTCCTTTTGATGTAGCCCGGAAGAACCAAATCGGAGTAGAAGTTCAATGTAGAAGTTCAATATTCACACTCACTTGTGAAATGGTTCTAGGTTCTAAATTGATTTTAAATTAAATCACCTTGGGCTAGCTTGATTTGATTTTGATTCCAAGAAATGAGAATACTTCAATCCCTCTTTCAAATAAAATTCGAATGCAGAAAACAAAATCAAATGCAAAGAAAGCTAATTAAAGAGAATATAAAATGAGCACTAAATAGCTTAAGAATATCATTAACTTATCTCTCGGAGTGACGTATTGATTTAGCTTAAATTGAATTATAAAACTCTAAAATTCGTGCTCTATTTATAAGTGCAGAAATCGCAGTCACGACTAATCCCGAGGCTGGTACAATTGGTCGTAGGACCAACAAAGTTTTGAAAATTTGGGCACGATAAGATAAATCCATTCCACGACTGGTCGTAGGACCTGCTCGATCGGTCGAGCCGCCTCCATAACCGGTTGAGTCTTGTCCACAACTGGTCATGTGGAACCCATTTTAGTTGCTGGACTTTGAGTTGAGCTTGCAGGACTGGTCGAACACTATTCACATGACCGGTCGAGCAGTCTCCAGGACTGGTCGAGGCTTAACAAAAAATTCTAAAATTTTTAAACAAACTTAAGATTGGTCGAGGAATTTCTTGGACTAGTCAAGCCAGTGCTAGGACTAGTCAAACATAGTCCAAGACTAGTCGAGAAATAGTCTATGCACTTATAAAATGACCCAAATGAATTATGTATTCAAAATGACCTACCCTAAAGTCAATCTAAAGTCATTCATAACTTATACATGATGTATGAACATTGAAACTTCTTTTCCTTCGGTTGATAGTTAATCTTTAAAGTTCACGAAGCTTGAGATCTTGATAATTGATGAAGCTTGAACTTGAGACCTTTTGAAACTTGAAATTGTAATTGAAGGTTGACCTTGAGGTTCAAAGTATATGAACTTTGTCTTGAAGCTTTGAAAACTTGAACCGTTGAAGCTTGAAAGATTAACTTCACACTTGGTGTTGTAGTTGAACATGAACATGTAATCTTGCATTTGATGTTCTTGAAGTAAAGATCGTTGTTCTTATACATGAGATGGACTTTCTTGAATATATATATATATATATATATATATGTATATATATATGCGCTACACAAGACACAGATTCCAAGAGGCTTTGGCAATACAAAATTTGACAATCATAGGAGCTAGCAACCATAACACTTACAGTAGGTGCGTGGATTCCCAAATCCCAAGTACTACAACCAATTACACCCCCCAAAATTCCCTTTCTCTCTCCTCCCTTGCTCTCTCTCTCTCTCTCAGCTGTTGGAGTTTATAGGAGTGAGAGAGAGAGGGCAGGATATTTATATCTTCAGATTTATTTCAGTTAGCCCCACATTTGGTGAAATTTCTCCAATGGCCCTGTGGGCCCATTTTTTTATTATTGGGGTTGTCTTGATGGACCCCTAGCCCATCTGACTCATGGAACACGTGCTCCATGGCCCGATGAAGGGTTGGGCAAAGTTTAATCACAAATGGATGTGGGGTTTTGCCGTAATGGCTTGATTTGCGATCAACGAATTACTGTCCCTTAATCGACGATCAGATTTTATGGGCGAGTGTAGGGAATTTTTTATGGCCTTTAGTATAAATTTAGAAGAGATCTGACAACTAAAATGCCATAATCGTTGGCTCAAGTTGTAGGGTCAATTGTTTTGAAAATTCAGCTACTTATGTTTTGAGTGGGGCGACTTGCGGATTACAAGGGCCGACTGGATGGCACCAATTGACCATTTTCGGGCATCATCTGACCACGATGTCCCCCATGGACCTCAAGTCTAGTGAGGCCCCAGGCCTCCATGAATTTTGAGGATTTTGGTCCTACCCTGGGCAGTACACAGCTCATATAGGCAGTTGTTAAGGCTATTGGGCTGACCGGTTTTACGGTCCATGCTCAGCCCAAACGTAGTTGGATTAACATCTCATTAATGGCTTTATCCGGATTAATTTACTGGAAATCCATTCACACGTGCAATTAATTTATACGGTCCTGTACCAGTTCGCACGTCGCCAATTTGTACCTATTCGTATTGCTCGAGTAGGCTGGGATAGTGTTTGCAAACTTCGGCTTCAGTTTTTCAAGTGGCTTCTTCTTCCCAGTGATGCATCCACAACACTTTTACTAGCGGGATTACCTTATTTTGCAACACTTGTTCCTTCTTGTCTAAGATCCGAGTGGGTTTAAGAATATACATAGCATTGTCTTTGAGTTCCACGTGCTTCCATCAGATGACATGCGAAGAGTCGGGGACATATTTCTTAAGCATGGAGACATGGAACACATTATGTATACTGGCGAGGGGAGTGGGCAAAGCCAAATGATATGCAACCGGTCCTATAAGATTTAAGATCTGAAAATGGCCAATATATCGCACGACAAGTTTCCCCTTCTTACCAAAACATAGAACTTCCTTCATTGGCGTGATTTTCAAGATCACATGGCCTCCTGCTTCAAATTTTAAATCCCTTCGTCTTGTGTCTGCATAGCTCTTTTGTCTGCTCTAGGCCATTAAAAGGCGTCGCCTAATAGTTTCAATCTTCTCGGTGGTTGTCTGTACCAAGTCAGGCCCTAAAAAGCTTTTTTCACCAATTTCAGCCCAGCAATGTGGAGCTCGACACGGGCACCCATATAAGGCCTCATAAGGTGTCATGTTGATGTTAGTTTAGAAACTATTATTGTAGGCGAACTTGGCATAGGGGAGGCACTCATCCCAACTGTCTGTGAAATCTAATGCACACTCTCTCAGCATATCTTCTAATATTCGGTTCACTCGTTCAGTCCGCAACTATCTGTGGGTGGAAAGCAGTGCTGAATTTCAACTTAACTCCCATGGCCTTCTGTATTCGGGTCTAAAACATCGAGGTGAATCATGAGTCTTGGTCCGACATAATTTCCAAAGGAACGCCATAAAGCCGAACTATTTCGTTGATGTATAACTTGGCTAAGTAATTAGCAGAGTAAGAAGCTCAAATAGGGAGAAAATGAGCTGATTTAGTCAATCAATCCACAATCACCAGGATTAAATCATGCTCCTTCCTTATCTTGGGCAAACCTGATATGAAATCCATAGAGATGAAATCCCATTTCCATTCAGCAAGTGGCATGGGTTGCAAGAGGCCTGGCGGTCGACGATGTTCGGCCTTGACTTGTTAACAGGTAAGACACCGAGACACATAGCCAACTATCTCTCTTTTCATGTTGTCCCACCAGTAATTCTGCTTGAGGTCCCGGTACATCTTGGTACTTCCGGGGTGCATGGCTAGCTTAGAGTTGTGGGCCTCAGCTAGCAGTGCTTCTTTCAGTTTAGGATGGTCTGGGACACAAAGGTGGCCTTGAAAGCGTAAACCTCCATCAGTGTCGATTCTCCATTTAGAATCACTTCGGACCGCTGCAAGTTCCCTCATTTTTCTCAACAATTCATCGCCCCTTTGGGCCTCGATGATCCGACTATTGATCATTGGTTGGGCGTAAACATGTGCAACGACTTCATATGGCTCCTCTATTTTCAATTTCATCTCAAAGTCCCGTACACACTCTATCATACTCCACTCTTTCATCATCAATGGTGCCACAAACTCACAGTCTTCTTCCGGCTCAATGCATCCGCCACCAAGTTGACTTTACCAGGCTGGTAAGAAACCTCAAATTTGAAATCCTTCAAGGTCTCCATCCAATGGCGTTGCTTCATATTTAAGCCTCTCTAGGTGAAGATCTATTTGAGACTCTTGTGGTCGCAAAAGAGCTTAAATTATTCTCTGTAGAGATAGTGTCTCCATAACTTCAAGGCAAAAATAATTGCAGCCAATTCAAGATCATGTGTAGGGTAATTCTCTTCATGTTTCCTCAACTATCGTGAGGTATAGGAAATTACTCTGTCCTTCTGCATAAGGACTCATCCCAGCCCTATACGAGAAGCATCCGTGTAGATGGTGTACTTGACCCCTTGCTCAGGTAGAATGAGTATTGGAGCCGAGGTTAATTTCTCTTTTAATTCGAGGAAGACCACTTCCATCTTTTCATTCCAAGCGAACTTGAGGTCCTTCCTGGTGAGCTAGGACAGGTCGGGCAATTTTAGAAAAATCCTTGATAAACTGGCGGTAATATCCCGCCAATCCCAAGAAGCTCCTGACTTCCGTAACTGAGCTTGGTTGCTTCCAATCTTGTATCACCGCTACCTTGGCTAGATCCATGGAGATTCCTTCCTTGGACACTACGTGGCCCAAGAACTTAACTTCCTCTTTCCAGAAGTCGCACTTCCAGAATTTAGCATAAAACTTGTTTCACTTGAGCGTTTCTAAAACCGCTCGCAAGTGTCCTTCATGTTCATATGACTTTTGGAGTATATTAGGATGTCATCAATGAACACAACGACAAACCGGTATAGAAAAGATCTGAAAAATCGGTTCATCATATCTATGAACACAGCTGGCACATTTGTGAGTCCGAAAGGCATGACCAAGAACTAGTAGTGCCCAAAACTGGTTCTAAATGTTGTTTTTGGTATGTCTTCTTCTCTAACCGGAAGTTGATGGTACCCAGATTGCAAATCGATCTTCGAGAAGTACTGGGCACCTCTCAGTTAATCGAATAGGTCATCAATTCAAGGTAGTGGATATTTATTCTTCGTGACTTGATTCAACCGTCGGTAATCGATGCATAGCCGTAAGGAGCCATCTTTCTTTCTTACGAACACAACTGGGGCTCCCTAGGGTGATACACTGGGTTGAATGAAACCCGAGTCCAGCAAATCATCTATTTGAATCCAAAGTTCCTCCATTTCACATGGAGGCATTCGGTAGGTTGGAAGAGAAATGGGCGCAGTACTCGGCACCAATTCTATGGTGAAATCAATCTCCCGCAGGGGAGGGAGTCCCGGTAATTACTTGAATACATCGACGTAGTCCTTAACCACGGGTGTGTATGTAAACAAAAGTTCTTTATCGCCCTCTGCTAATGATGAATAACAGAGGACTTGCCATGCCCCAAACTCGGAAACGGGGCTCACAAAATTCTTGATCACCGAATCCGAACTGACAGCTTCCGTAGTACCCCATTCTCGGCTCCCGGCACCCGTTTACTAGGTTCTGATCCTGGGATCCTACAAGGAGGATTTTTAACATCAGTTTGATTCGTAATAAGCATAACCAAGTATAACCTGCAAACAACAACTGACAACTCCATCACATTTACACATGATAAAAAACTTATAAGTACAATGCGAAAAGGGAAATATAATGATGATAGACAAAAGCCCCAAGATAATCTGCTATGCGCTCCTACCTCAGTGCTGCTGCAATCCAAAGTCACCTACATGCAACAGTCGTGCATAAGCTTATGGAAAGCTTAGAGGGTGATGAAAGTCTCTACGCAATGTAGTAATACAATTATGCAATATCAGAGTAATGCGAAATATTCTGATGAATCCATGAATACTATTGGCTATACCAAAGCTATGCGATGTAAGGCATGAATGATGTCGGCCATATCAAGGCCATGCAATACGAGATGTAACTCAAGCATACCAATCCTCATCTGAGTCCACATATCAATACATCTCAACTTTAGAATATCACAGTGGTTTAATACAATCCAAACCGGATTGCCACCCCATTGCACACAATAAGGTGAGTAGAAGAGACCTCACTATCTGCCTGCCAATATCGGACTCGGCTCATCAATAGCGGACCCATTCCTCGAGCTGGTCAAACTCAGCCTAGCTTTTTCCCCTCCTCTCAGGCGGGTAAGGCTGTACCCCCTTCCAACCGACCACGACATAGTGGAAAATGAGGCCTTCTGGTAATCGACACTTAGCACTCATGCATCCACTTAGTCTAGACGTTGGTGTAACCTCCTGGTATAATAATGGTTTAGGGAATTTCACCCAGGGACATCTATAACATCCCATGTAGAACAAGATTTTTGGTGTCCAATCCTTCTAACCATGATCGCTTGTGGAGGCTACGACCCTGATGTCGTTAGGGCGTACATTAATCATGTCACACAATGCGAGATACATGAATCACATTATCCAGTCATGCAACAATTCTACGCATGTTGTGCGCCCATGTGGACAACTTCCCCTATCAGGAAGTACCATAATAATCTACCCAAAGGCATATGCTATGATCAATCACTCCTCATATCAAGCATACATATGATGCGTATGGGCATGGATGATGGATCTATACTAAGCATATTTATAATGATGTGGTACTCTCCCTTATATCAAGGTTGGGCCTAAGCAACCTACCCATAATCCTTGAGATTTGGAAAGGGTTCATTCACCATACTATTACATGGCTCGCTAGATGCCCTAGGGGGCCCAAATGAGTCCTAGATGGACTCCAAAATAAAAGAAGTAATCCTACTAACAACCAATGGGGGCCCAACATCTTGGGATAGCCCAATGAGAATAGATGAATCATGCAAATGGGGCCCAATGACTAGGCTCAACCCACTTAGAGAAGGATGAGAATGGGCCTAACAAGGCCTAAGGGAAGGTCAACATGAGGACATTCAACCATTGTTGCCCATTAATGTGGACATTTAACCAACATTGCTCCCAAGGAGTGGCTTACATAAAGCCTAACATATAGTGGGCCCATGGCCTTATACAAGGGATTCATACACAACGTAACTGGCCTCATGTACATCATATTAGGCCTCACTCATGGGCCTCACATATAATGTAATGGCCACATCCTATAGGCCTCGAATACATCACAAAGGGCCTTGCCCATGGGCCTTAAATACATTATAATGGGCCTCACCCATGGGCCTCAAATACATCACTTTGGGCCTTACCCATGGACCTCAGATACATCTCCATGGGCCGTGCCCATGGGCCTCAACACTGGGCTTCATATATCAAGTGGGCCACATGACATGGGACACACCATAAATAGTAGTGGAGATGAAGACCAAAGATCATCTGGACCATACTGCAAATAGCAATGGAGATAATGATTTCCATGGTTTAAAAATTCATAAGGGCTCAAATAATGTTAATTTTCCATCCAATTTGACAGGAGGTCACCAAGACCTGAATTAAGATGAAAAACAAATTTAATATTAATCCAAGGCTTCTGTGACCTAAATGGTTTCAATGGTAGGTGTTCAATCCCACTGATTGTAGTGTGGTCCACCTGATAGACAGTGTGGATATGGAATAAATACATCAGGGTGGGTCCCACCGTCCAGTCATCTGGACAGTGCAGATAATAAGTACATCACGGTGGAGTCCACAATGATGGACAGTGTGGAGTACAATACATACATCAGTGGGTTCCACAGACAGATAGACGGTCTGATACGGACATCAAGGTGGGCCACTGCATGGACGGTGCAGGTACAACATGCATCGTGGTGGGGTTGTACATGGCACTGTCTAGATGAACGGTGTAGATGAAACACATACATGTAAGGTGGGTCCTACATAGCACTGTCCAACAACTGAACGGTGCAGATGCACATACATCCTGGTGAGGTCCACGTGGTGGCCCACCAGAGATTTAAATCGGTTTCAGTCCTTGGCCCATGGCTAGGGACAGATGGAGTGGATGAGACACATATATCGTGTGGGTCCACGTGGTGTGGCCCACCCATGATATACATATATATATATATATTATATAATATTATTTATTTTATATTATATATATTTTTTTACAAATCCAACATCCAACATCCAGGCCTGGACAAACGCTGGATGTACACATACATCATGGTGGGCCCCACACACTACCATGGTGGGGTCCACATCCAATGAATGGATGGTTAGGATATAACATATACATCACAGTGGGTCCCGGATCTTGCTGACGTCTACGGCAGCTCCCAACTACAACGTTCCCACCGTCCAGATGGACGGGTGGGTGTAAAATACAAACATCATGGTGAAGGCCCACCTATCCTGCTGACCTCCTACATCAGGCATATGATTAGTGTGGTCCACATAGATGGACGGTATAGATGAATGGATGGGCAGGATAAAGCACATACAATCCTGGTAGGGCTCACCGTTCAGTTGGGCTGGACGACTTGGAGTCCAACACATCATTAAGGTGAGGCCTCATATCTAGTGCACTGTACAAATGCAGGCACATCAGGTGGGTCCCACCGTCTAAGATGCTGGACGGTGAGGACGGCACATTCATCACAACATGCCCCATAATCTGGATGACAGGGATGCAATTCGTTCACCTGGTGGGTCCCACCGTCAAGACAGTTGGATTCACACAAAAATATCAAGGTGGGGTCTACGACACATGGGAAAGAGAGAGATCGGCGGTGATGGAGGGGCCCCACCACTGTGGGCCCCTCTTTGATACAAAGCATACATTAAGGTGGGTCCCACCATATGTGGGCCCTTAAATCACAACACAAATAAAAATAAAATAAATAAAAAAGAATGTAGATCCAAGATCACCCACCGTTGATCTTCTTGGTCTGATGGAATGCCAAACTTCTTGACTTTGATCTTGATGGAAGATGATGAAGTATGGAGGGTTGAGATGGGAGGTGAGAGGTTGACGAAGTGGGCCACACACAAAACTCTCTTGGAGGTTAGAAAAGCTTGGACTTTGGATTTTTTTGGATTGCTTGGAAGAGAAGGGAGAAATAAGAGAGACAGGGAAGATGGGATGGAGTGATGGATGGGAGAGAGAGAGGAGATGGGATGGAAATGTTGACTTTTGGGGTTGTTGTGTAAGAGAGGTATGGGTTGTGATGGGGTGAGTGATGTGTTGGGTGATGGGTTGATTGATGTATTGTACTTGACTTTGATGGGATTGATGGGATGTTTTGTACATATTCCTCTCTTAAACTTCACAAATGCGCAGCGTTTCCTCGAGATATACATGGGCCCACAGCTCCTAGCCTAGGTATCGCCTAGGTGCGTGAGACACGACATTGGAACTGCGGCAACAACACGGTCACTAGGGTACAAGTCTCATGTTGAGTCAACTCAGGTTGACAGGGTGTGACTTAGGGTCATGCGCAAATGCAGATTAAAGGTCGCGGGTCGCTAAAATTCGACAGAGAGAACTGCGGGAATCTATGAAATGGTATGGATTAAGTACGAGCCTTAAAGGACTCGTTGTGGATAGCTAACCTGAACCAGAAACGTAAAAGGAGAGCCACTATCTTCATAGATTGTCATCGTCCGGTCCTCACAATTAATCTCGGCTCTCATTGCGAAGAGCCAGTTCATACCCAAGATCATGTCATAGTGGAAGACCTTTGTGACTACAAGGTCCATGCATATTCTCTTGTTTCCCAAATCAATGGGGTAACCTCGGCAGACGGACGTAGCTTCAGTTAAGGTTCCGGCTGCCACTATGATCCTTACTCCTAACATGGGAGTAATCAGTAACCTCAAATTCTTGGCGGTTGTATGTGATATGAGTGACATTGCGGACCTAGTCTCCATGAGAAGAAAAACATGGATACCTTGAACATGAGCGGTGACTTCAAATGTTGTCGGTGCGATTGTGGCTGCATCCACACCTTCAGCGGTTAGGGCATGGACACGATGCTTATTGCGGCGGACGGCTCATGCGTTGTAGGGGTGCATAATCGCGGTCCCTCATCTTCGAAAAGCAATAAGCCTCCAAATGCCCCACCTTTTTGCAATTCGTGCAAATACAATTGGGTTAGGCGTATGTGGGTGGAGGAGTATGCTGAGGAGGCGAACTTGGTTGCACCCTTCTTCCTGAGGAGGAGGAAGACTATTCCCCAGATCTCCCCCCATGATTCAGCTTGGATGCACGCTCGAGAGACTCTTTTGCCATCTTGCTCCAGCCGTAGGGACATTTCTATCAGTTTAGCATAGGTCCGTATATTGGCATAACACATTTTAGTGCGGATTCCGGCCCTCAGCCCCTTAGCAAAAAGCCTCATGCGGGTTTCTTCATCGATAACAATTCGGGGGGCATAGCAGGATAACTCGGTGAACCGATTTTCATATACGGCCACCGACATTCATCTTTGTTGGAGGCGCAGAAATTCATTCTCTTTCTCTATCTGGTATGTGGGAGGGAAGTATTTTTGGAAGAATCGCGTTTTGAAGTCCTCCCAAGTCTAGACAAAGTTGGTGGGGACCATTCTCAACACTGCCCCACCACACATTGCTTCCTTCTCGAACAAGTAGGAGATTAATTCCACCTATTCCACTTCAATGCAATGGAGGGGCCAAATCACCTTGATAACTCGATTTAGCCAGCTCTCGGCCTCCTCAGGTCTATGAGTGCCAGAAAATGTGGGTGGTCTCAGCCTTTGAAGGAGCTCGAAGAGATTATACTGAGCGGCTGATGTCCCGGCTCGATAAGGTGATGGTGCATTCATATGGTGAGCTATAGCCCCCACCAAAGTGTGCAGTGACTATTGCTACTATTGCATGGCGTGTAACATTTGCTCTATGGTGCCTATGGCTGGGGCGGCCTGGTATGAAGAGGTTTTGCCTTGAGTTGGTGGCACCTCTGGGAGTTGGCCCGGCATATCATTTTCTACATCGGGCTGACTGGCTCTGCCCTGGTTAACTAGTAGTTCATTTGAGGCGATTCACTCACGCTTATCTCTCCCGCCCAGGGCTAGGCGAATAAGGCGGCTATCACCTTGGGGTCTCATTGTCCTGGAAAGTACTTTCGCAACATTTAGATACAAAAATACCCATGAGCACAATGTACAATATGTTCATAAAGTTAGAGCAATATCACACGAGTGTTATCAATTCTCCAAGCATCCAACACATTACTCGAGTAAAAGCAACTTCATGCATTTCATTAAGCAAAATTGTCACTGTTACATATGTTAAGGCATTACATACACAATGACAGAAAATGCATGAATACCGATTAAACAAGAAAGCTTTAAAGTCTAGAACCCAAAATAACCAAACTAAGCCCATCTAAGGCTATTACAAAAAGAAAACAAACCACATTCCCACAATCCTACTCCTCTGACTCTGGTGAAGGTGGAGGTGCTCCCTTATCCTGCATGTAGCACAAGAGTTCCTTCAGTGTGTGGGACATCAGCTTTATATTCTTCCTTATATTCTCCTGATTTTTTTTCAATCTTAGCGAGGCAAGAGTCGAGTGCATCCTAACTCTGGTGCCCGTTACGGTTGGTGGGAGGCTCCCAGTCAGTGTCTTGGGCCTCACCCTCTTCCTCTTCTTCAGTCTCACTCTCCTCTTCCTCTTCACTCTCTTCTTCTATCTCATCCCCAAGCTCTTGTAGTCGGGCTATACGTTGTCTAGGGCCCATCTTCATATTGTTAAGAGTGCTCTCATCAATCAGTCTAATTGGGATGAGACGATCCACATGCTGCTTGTACCCATAATTATAGGAAATCTTATAGATCAGTCGGCCGAATGGGAGAGACTGGTTCTCCCGGATGGATTATGCCGCCTTCACGATCTGAGTCAGCACAAGAGTAGGCAGGCAAATCTTTTCTCCTTGTCCCACTTGGTAGAGGAAGTCCACCATGAGCCTAGTGCACTCTGTACGGTTGGTCGACCTTGAATACACATTATATGTGCATATGTGGTGGAGTAGGTGGTAGTCGGGGGTCATGTTCGTTAGCTTGAGGCTATTTTCTCACCTCCACTCGACCAGTCGACTGCATAAGAAGCGCGTGCCGCGGTCTCTCTCTCACCTCTCTGTAAGGTTACTTTCACTGGTATGGACGGTACCACGCTCCACCCCAAGGATGCGTGCAACGATGTCGACATTAATCCTAGCCTCCTGTCTACCTAGAGGAATAGTGAATTCGAGAGGGTCGAGGGATGGGTTCATCATGTGTGCATAAAAGGTCCGTACGAGATCTTCACTAGCGTGAGATTTCCCTTCAAACATCGGACCCCATCCGTTCTTGAGAAGGCAGTCCAACAGTGGATACTCACTAAACAACCTCTCATCTACGTGGGCCTCGAATCCGATCTTGCGATGTTGGAACTTACCATGCTCAATGCCCGACGATAGTGATCTTTCCAGTGAGATTTAGGGATCAAGATCCCGTTTCGACCTCCTCTCGGTGCTTGGGCTGGCACTAGCGCTGAACTTCTTCTTAGATCTTCTCTCTCGGCTCTGCCCGACTTCATCTGAGGCCGCCCACTTCTTCCCCATAAGAGAAAGGAGCATGGAGATGGAGAAAATGGAGGTCACCACCTCAAAGAAAGTCATAGAGGTGAGAATACTTTGGGGATGGAATGGATTTGAAGGAATGGGAGTTGTATGACACAAAAAGGAGGGTTTTGTACTCAAATGAGTGAGAATAAGGGAGTGCAAGGAAGATTTAGGGTGATTGGGGTTGAGAGTGGGTTAGGGATGAAGCATGAAAGGAAGAAAATGGACCTAGGATCTTTGAAATGGAGATTTGGGAGTAAGGAAGGGTTTATGAGAGGTTTGGAGTGTAGAAAAGGGTTGGGAGGGGTGTTTGGGGGCTTAAAAGGGAGAAAGGGACAAGAAAAGGGGGCCCCCACATGTGGGAGGGACCCCACATGGTCGGGCCAGCGGCCTCACACCGCCGAAGTGGAAGTGCTTCCGCCATTCGACGGTGGCCACCCACCATGGGTCCTCTCTCGCGGTCTATGGGACCCCTTGTGTCCCTCTATATGCATTTGTTAGCTCCCCCCCCCCCCCCCCATTGGTCAGGTCCATTAATCGCGGTCTAAGGATCATCTTATTGCGCTGTTAGGTTCATTTTTTCTGGGCCTAAAAAATCCTACAATTAACGATTTAGGCGGGCCTAAAGTCCTTCAGGCTAATACAAAGACTTTTTGTCCCAATTAGGCTGGGAATTTGAAGAGAATTCATGTTATGTTGAATCGTTAAGTTCGAATGTTTAGGCCATCACAGTCTCGTAAGTTACTTGCACGACTTAGTCTCGACGTATTAGGATCGAGTTGGCTAATTTTATTCATCCCCTAATAGAAGTGACTTGGGTAACTTCATATATCCTACATTCTTCTACTCAGAAGTCCTGTGCTAGCCTACAGGGTTCGGTCTTGCTAGTAGGCAGAATCTTGGGATCCTAGTACTGTCTCTAAGTTCAATCGATCCCTCCTAAGTTAGAGTGCGTCATGGTAAACCCTTCACCTTAGGCCCGGTTTAATCCAAACCATGCTCTGATACCAAGTTATAACGCCCCGAAATTCAAGGGTTGAGTAAGGACTTGACTCCCGAATTTCGAAGTGTCACGTATGCACTGATGAGTCACAAATACATGTAAATATCAGGTGTTAATAGGCAATGGAGAATTAAACTAAGCATGCTTAACATTAAACCAATTAAACAAGATCCAAGTGCTACTAAAGTAAATAAATTCTCCAGCGTAAATCCAATTTCCATAAATAAACCCAACAATCCATAATATAGTCATCTAGGGATCTTGTCCCATCCACACGTCACTCCCCAAAATGATTTAGGCTCTGGCCCAATCCTGCCGTCATCCATCGCGCTAGTAGGGTTCGTCAAACGTTTGGAAATACGCCTGCTCTCACTATCGTCTACACTGACATCGTCCAGCACATCCTGCTCCAGGGTACCCGCATCTATGTCAGATTCTGGTTAGTGCTTTAGAACATAGTCCAAGAGCGGGAGTGAGTAGCTAATTCAGTGGTACCATTAGCAATAGGATACATGAATTATCATGTATAGAATACATTTAATGAACTACATACATCATAAAATCCTAAATATTGTTGGTTAATACAATGCATGGTTTAATGATATGGTGCATGCCCCTCACCAATACTCCCTCAAGCGACAACATCTAATGTTCGCAATGACCAACACTCCCTCAGTTACGACCTCGACTACCGAATCACCATAATAATAATGCAATGTCATGAAATATGTTAGCCTAGTTGGTTAATTAGGTTCATTCGTTTAGCAGGTTGGGAAACCAGAATACCCTTAGTGGAGTTATTACCTAAATCCAATCGCGCGACTCAATTACCGTGGTCATATGACTCTCGTGATCCTTAACTCCATATGGGGTCGTCAATCCCAGAATCCTTATGTTCAGACAAAGTCAATTGGAACTTAAATGTCCTACTCTATGGGGAGGTTGTCACCCACCATAGGCCGACAGCATGGGCATAGTGTCCCATACCACCGTCCCTGACTCATGAGTCTATGTGCTCACTGGTCACTATGGGGAGGCTCGTCACCCCAGCGTATGCCAACAAAAAGGGCATAGTGTCCCATACCACCATCCTCGGCTCATGAGTCTTGTGGGCCGTAAATTACAGTTAATAGTGGGCGCAAAGGTCTTAAGGTACTTCGGGTTCATACAGGCATGATCAAACATGGTTAATGTACAAGGATGACCGATTTGTGAGTTAATATACCTCGACAAGCTGAACCATAACTAATCATCCAGAGAACGATGTCTCGTGTAGTCCAACTATGGCTAACAGCTTACAATTCAACTAATCGGGCTAGATTTACTTGCGGGCAGGTCCAACAAGAGATCGCCTAAGTAATTCCAGGTAATTAGAAAGTCCAAAAGGGTATATACATTAATGCACAATGAACATTGTCAACTTTGGGGACAATTAACACATGACAGACATAAATTAGTAAATTCAGTACATGGACAACAACATATGAAGTTCCACCAAACATACGGGTTATGTTTAACATGTTCCAACCTATACATTCATAAGGACAACCATATATCAAAACATAGTATTTCAATTTCACAAATTTCAGCATAAATTACACCAAACAGCCATACAATGGGAATTAAATAAAAATAATTCATCAATTTAGAAATTTATAAACATTCATTACCACAACACCACACATACATGGCATGCCACAAGGTCAAATCAACAGATCAATATTACTTGAAGAAATTGAAGTTCATATCCTAATTAAACATGTAATTCAGCATTCCATGCAATTGGGGATGCTCGGGTCAAAACCCCTTTCCGAAATTTTAAGAAGTCCTAGCCTTAAAGTCCCATTCATGTAATTCAATGAAATTTTCAGCACATGCACTTAGAATGCACCACACACATTCACTAAACCTGTGTTAGGCATGATAATTGGCCACCTAAAGGTAATGGTCCGCACCTATTGTTGACCGAAAGTTGCTGAGATCGTCCTAGCGCCACCGGGTCCGCAAGCTCGATGTACTGGGGCCCTACATTGTATGGAGTAGAGGGTAAATCACATGCATGTAGCTAGAATTAAGGGAAACATGATTTTGGGCCCTATCTTACCTTATATTGGGTGAAATTTCACTCCAACAACGATTTGAGTCAACATTTTTTGGCAATAGGGAGGTGTATGTGCGGGGATTCCCAAATCCCAAGCACCACAACCAATTATGCCCCCAAAATCCCCTTTCTCTCTCCTCCCTTGCTCTCTCTCTCTCAGCTGCTTGAGTTTATGGGAGTGAGAGAGAGAGAGAGGACTGGATATTTATATGTCCAGATTTATTTTAGTTGGCCCCATAGTTTGGTGAAATTCCTGTGGGCCCATTTTTTATTATTGGGGCTATCCCGATGGACCCTTGACCTGTTTGACTCATGGAACACATGCTCCATGGCCCGATGAAGGGCTGGGCAAAGTTTAATCACAAATGGATGTGGGCTTTTGCCGCAATGGCCCGATTTGCAATCAACGATTACCATTCCTCGATCGATGGTCAGATTTTATGGGCGAGTGCTGGGAATTATTTTTGACCTTCAGTGTAAATTCAAAAGAGATCCGATGGCTGAAATACCCATAATCGTTGACTCAAGTCATAAGGTCAATTGATTTCAAAATTCAGCTACTTGTGTTTTTAGTAGGGCGAGTTATGGATTGTAAGGGCCGACTGGATGACACTAATTAACCATTTCTGGGCATCATCTGAGCCTGACGTCCACCATGAACATCAAGTCCAGTGAGGCCCCAGGCCTCCACGAATTTTGGGGATTTCGGTCCTACCCCGGGCGGTGCACGGCTCGCACAGGTAGTCACTAAGGCTATTGGGCTGACCAGTTCTATGGCCCATGCTCAGCATGAACGTAGTTGGATTAACATCTTATTAGTGGCTTGATCTAGATTAATTACTGGAAATCCATTCACACATGCAATTAATTTATACGGTCCTGTGCCAGTTCTCATATGAACGCCTCAGGACACTGTTCATGTTTGGACGGGGTGTTACATCTACATTCTGATTATGTCAGTGCTATTTTGTAAGCCACTAATCCTATCTTTCATGCTTAAACCAAACGTATCAAGGTTTATTAGCACTTTATTTATAAAGAAGTCATTCATGGTCCATTACTGTTATACGTTATTTCTGGCCATTTTAGGAAAGCCAATAGGAGGTGACATGTGGCCTTGCATGAGGAATATGAAATGGATGAAAAGATCTTCAAGATACTTGGAGCACTTTTTGTGGGATTATGGCTGGCGTAAATCTAGTTTTACTTGTCAGGGGATGGTCAACGAAGTATTGTAGTTGAGTTACCAGCGAAGAGAGAAATGTGGTCGAGTTGTTCAAGATACAAAAGGTGACCGAGAGGAACAAACTCTTAGTAGAGAAAAGATGAACCATCATGAAAAGAAACGTAACAAAAGAAGGATCTAGATAAGAGAAGGATCTAGAAAGACTTTTGGAGTACTGTAACGGTTGCATGTTGAGTGTCAAATATTGCATACTTTCTCTCATTTATATCTTGGTTTTATGAACATGATAGTGTTTAATGGTATATTTTACACATGTTTGTGTTGCAAGGTGAGTATAAGAGTTTGGATTGAAAAGAATGTTAAAAGATTAGATTTAATGCTCAAGAATCACCAAGGCAAAGAATGGATCTTTAGAGACCAAGATTGAAGATTTTAAGACCCCAAGATTCAAGAAAATCAAGTGGAGAAGGAAGTGCAGAAATTAGTGCAGAAATTCACAAAATCTGAGCTTAGATGTCATCAAAGGAGTTTCGATGACATCGAAGCCAGTTTTCTATTCGATAACATTGAAGAATTACAGAAAAATCAAGTTTAGTTGCTAGAAAAATTGGATACATTCTTCGATGACATCGAAGGCTGTTCGATGACATTGAACCATTATGTGGATTTTGCATGGACTGCGTAAATTCGATGCGGTTTTCCGATTTTAGGCAAACAAGGCTATAAATAAGGGTTTCCTAAAGACTTCTAGGGATTTCTAGGGTTTGGAGAAGCAGAGTAAAAGGGTGGAGCCATCTCCCAAGAGTTCTTCTTCATTTCTTTCCTAGCTTTTAATGCTTTCTTTGAGGATTCTGGATCCAATCATGTCTATGGTTGGCTAGTCCTCTTAGCTAGGGCTAAGATGTGAAGCTTATAGCATTTTCGGGATATTTTTCTTATTTTGATTCTTGTTCTTATTGAACATCTTTGATTTCTAGTTAATTTTAAGGAATTCATTCAGTTTTTAATGGTTTATTGTGACTTAAATTACAGTAGATCTGCGATAGCTTTGAGTATCTTCTTTTCTTATTTGAGATTGTGGGATTGGTAAATCCTGTTGTTTGCCATTATCTCCTGGGCATGGTTGGGTGATGGAATCCCTTCCAAATCTTCACAATTCTCCTCCTTTGAGGTTAGATCAATGAGAAGTTCAAAGATTTAACTATCTCTTTCTCCAACTGGATAGGTGAGGACTTTAATCCAGTTGGGATTCCTGAATCAAGCAAGGTAGCATCTCAATTACTACAAGTGGATCCTTGGCACCCTAGTTCACTTTTGATTATTGAAATCCCTTTCACAATTACTTCCTTATATTCCAGATTTCTAATTTAGATCTTCTTCTAGTTCTACTTCTAGTTACTTTCAAAAACATACGAGTTTAGTCCTTATGGATTCAACCTCGGTCTCACTGAGATTATTACTACATTATGACCCTACACTTAGAGTTATGAACAAGTTTTTGGTACCATTGCCGGGGACTACGGTTGCATTTTTCTGAATTTATTTGGTTTTAAAATTAGGTTAAGATTAGGACTAACTTTCTGTTTTATTTTTAGGTTAGAAAATTTTCTGCTTTATTTTTAGAAACTAACTTTGATTCTTTATTTTGTAGGATCCTAACCTAGCATCTCTTATCCAGTAACTTCTTTCTAAACTCTCTCTCTCTCTCTTAATTCCTATTTACTGTAGTTTTCAATTCTTAGAATTTAGGTTAAATTCTGACTTGAGGGCAGAGAATGTTTCATGCCCAAGTGGGTCCGTGATAACACTCAACGTCTCTTAAGTGAAGGAGGATTGATCGAAGGGTTACCTATCCATCACAGGATTAGACACTACCAAAGATCCTTAGAGTTGATAGAAGTGATGGCTACAAATCAACCTACAAATTAACATCAACCTCTGGTTGAGGAAATCCATGATAAAAATAAGGTGCAAAACACACCCCTGCCTCGTACTTTATGAGATTTCTTACAATCGGCGAGGTGAGCACACATTCCTGTATGATTTTTCCAAAAAATACAAGTAATATGGATATCAAGCCAGGGGTGATCCAACTTCTTCCAAAGTTCCATGGACTTGAATCTGAAAGTCCATATCTACACATGAAAGAGTTTGATGAGTTCATAACCACTTTACACTTTCCTAATGTGTCTGAGGACATGGTTAGGCTGAAACTTTTTCCCTTCTCTTTAAAAGAAAAAGCTAAGACGTGGTTGTACTCACTACATCCACGATCCATTGGCAGAAGGAATGACATGACAAGGGAGTTCATAAAGAAATTCTTCCCATACCATAAGACGAACACCATCAGGAAGTCAATCATTAACTTCGCCCAAAAGGAAGATGAGACATTCTTCCAATGTTGGGAACGGTTCAAGGACCTTGTCAGTTCATGCCCACAACATGGTTTCAAAACATGGCGCATAACAAGTTTCTTCTATGACGGACTGACATCTTCTATGCGTTAATTCATTGAGACAATGTGTAATGGGGAATTCATGAACAAAGATCTTGATGGTGTTTGGGAATACTTTGACAAACTTAATGAAAATGCACAATCATATGACATCTCCTGAAATCCTAGCGCCACTTCTAAGACTATTCAATTAAAGGAGAAGGACGGAATATATATTTTGAAAGAGGAGGACAATATGAATGCTAAAGTGGCTAACCTCACAAGAAAAATAGAGGTCATGGAACTTAAGAAGGATAAGGCTAAGGAAACCGTTTGCGGTATTTGTGGTTGCAATGTACATACAACTGAAAATTGCCCAACCATACCTGCTTTTCAAGAGGTACTGAATAAGTAATCAAATGCCGTGAATAATTACCAAAGACCGTTTAGTGGACCCACCTGGAATACATACAATCCAAGTTGGAGGAACCATCCCAATTACAGTTGGAGGAATGGGCAAACAACTAACTCTCAAGGGGCACTATCTCAACTTTTAAATCAAAAGAAGCCCCAAGAGGATATGGTTTTAAAACAAGTTCAAAATCAGGAGCTTTTCAATCAAAACACATTACAGGCTTTCCAAGACCTTAACAAATCCATTAAAATGATTGAGGCACACTTAGTGAATGGGGAGCAAGGGATGCTTCTAGCCCAATCTCTACCCAATCCAAAGCCACAATGTGAAATTAGTGATCCAAGCTCTTCAAATCAAATGGAGCAAGCCAAGTCTATCACCACTCTTAGGAGTGGAAAAATAATTAACAAATCTATTCCAGTAAGGGCTAAAAAGTCCAAGGACCCGAAAGAAGACATGAATGATAGACCTAGCATTGCCCCACATGGGTTAGAATTAGAACCTCAAAGTAAGCCAATTGCCCCATTCCCCCAATGGTTGATTGCACCAAAACCTCTAGCTAATTCTCAGGATATTCTAGAGGTGTTGAAATAAGTGAAGGTCAACATCCCTCTGCTGGATGCGGTGAAACAAATTCCCTCCTATGCCAAATTTCTAAAAGACCTATGCACAACCAAGAGGCAGCAAAGTATCAAAAAGAAATTTTTTCTTACAGAAAAAGTGGGTGTCATCCTCAAGCAAAGTGTGCCATAAAAATATAAAGATCCTGGTAGCCCACTGTTACTTGTAGAATTGGGAATCACCAAATTGTGAACGTACTTCTTGACTTGGGGGTGAACATAAATCTGATCCCTTAATCGGTCTACGAGCAACTGGGTTTAGTTGAATTTAAACCCACCCGGACCACATTACAACTTATTGATCGCTCAGTTTGTGTACCAAGGGGGATAATCGAGGATGTGTTCGTCCAGGTTGATAAATTCTACTATCTAGTAGATTTCAGGATACTCAGCCTACAATCCAGTAGATTTTATCGTCCTGGAGACTCAGCCTATTGCGGATATGAGCACTCAAATTCCTGTCATACTTGGTCGCCCGTTCCTTACTACATCAAATGCTATCATCAATTGTAGGAATGGGGTCATGAATTTCTCTTTTGAAAATATGACGTTGGAGCTCAATATCTTTTTCAACATGAGCAGATAGGCAGAGGATGATGATGAGGCCCACAACATTAACATGATAGACTCTTACGTGGAAAATAAAGCTCTAATAACCTTATCCTCTGACCCTTTAGAGACGTGCTTGGCACTCCCTCAATTTGGATAATGATATAAATAGGGAGATGAATGTCATGCTTGATACTGTGCCGTTACTTGAAGTTAACCAATGGAGGCCACAATTTGAGAAATTCCCCTTAAACGATGCAGCACCTTTATCGTCTAACCTCAAAGCACCGAAGCTTGACCTAAAACATTTGCCTATTGATTTTAAATATGTCTATTTAGGTCAAGATGAGACGTATCCGGTGGTGATTTCTTCCTACCTTGAGAAAGAACAGGAGAGTATGCTAATCGCTATTCTCATTGAACATAAAGGAGCCCTTGGATGGTCAATTTCGGATCTCAAGGGAATCGATTCTTTGATTTGTACTCACCGCATTTATCTTGAGAATAATATGAAAACTTCTCGACAACCACAACGTCGATTCTGAAAGAGGTTGTTAAAGGAGAGGTACTTAAATTGTCGGATGTGGGTATCATATACCCTATATTCGACAGTTAATGGGTGAGTCCAACTTAGGTGATTCCTAAGAAATCCGAAATCACCATCGTAGCCAATGCTGACAATGAACTTATGTCAACTAGAGTTACTACTGGTTGGAGAATGTACATTGACTATAGAAAGTTGAATACCGTCATGAGAAAGGACCGCTTTCCCTTTCCTTTCATTGACCAAATCTTGGAAAGGTTAGCTGGTCATTCTTATTACTGCTTTCTTGATGGGTATTCGGGATACAATAAAATAGAGATAGCCCTTGAAGACTACGAGAAGACAACATTCACATGTCCTTATGGCACCTTTGCATACCGAAGGATGTCATTCAAACTATGTAATGTGTTGAGACTCAAATATTGCATATTTTTCCCCATTTATATCTTGGTTTTATGAACATGATAAGGCTTAATGGTATATTTTATACATGTTGGAAGGTGAGTTTAAGATCTTGGATTGAAAAGAATGCTAAAAGCATAGATTTAAGGCTCAAGAATGGCTAAAGCAAAGAATAGATCTTTGGAGACCAAGATTGAAGATTGTAAGACCCCAAGATCTAAGAAAACCAAGTGGAGAAGGAAGGAAGTCGAAAGAATAAATCGTTAGAATTCACTTCACAATCTGTGGCATTGACCACTATTCAATGACATCGAAGCCATAGTTCGATGGCATCGAACACAGGTCGATGACATCAAATTTTCACAGGAAAATCAAGTTGGTTGCTGGACATATTGGATGTAATTCTTGATGAATCGAAGTCATGTTCGATGACTCGAAGAAGATGCTCGATGACATCGAAGTCAGTTCGAGGGCATCAAATTTATTGAAGAAATTAAAGCAACTTGCTGGATTGTTTTAGATACATTCTCGATGGATCGAAGACCCTTCGATGGCATCGAAGGACTTCTCAATGACATCAAAGGAAGGTTTGATGACACAAAGACTTACACAGTGCGAACGGAAAAAATGAGTGACTTCCGGATTCAAACCTCTTCGATGACATCAAAGGTTGTTCGATGAAATTGAAGGCATTACGTAAAGTTATGCGAACTGCATAAATTTGAGGTGGTTTTGTGATTTTGCAGAAACTAGCCTATAAATATGGGTTTCTTAAGACTTTTTAAGATATCTAAGGTTTAGAGGAGCAGAGCAAAGGGGTGGAGCCATCATCCAAGAGTTTCTTCTTCTCTTCTTCTTAGTTTTTAATACTTTCTTCTAAGGTTTTGAATCCAATCATGTCTATGGTTGGCTAAATCCCTTAGCTATGGTTAAGAGGTGAAGCTTGTAGCATGATTGGGATGTTTTTCTTGTTTAATTATTATTCTTGTTGAACTTCTTTGAATCTAATTTGATATTTAAGGAATACTTTTAGTTTTTAATGATTTTTTGTGACTCAAATTACAGTAGATCTGCAATAGCTTTGAGTATCTTCTTTGTCCCTTCGGCATGGTTGGGTGATGAAATCTCTTCTAACCTTCCCAATTCTCCTATGTTTGGTTATGGGATCGATATATCCTGTTGTTTGCCATTATCTCCTAGGTATGGTCAAATGATGGAATCACTTCCAATCCTCACGACTCTCATCCATTGAGAATTAGGTCAATGGAAGTTCAGGTCTTATCTTATTGATATATCTTCCAATTGGATAGGATAAGACTCCAATTCCAATTGAGTTCCTTGAATCAAATAAGGAAACATCTTAATAGCTGTAAGTGGATCCTTGAAAACCCTAGTTCCCACCTTTAAATTTACAAGTTTCTATTAAATTACTCACAAAATCTTCCTTTTATTCCCAATTTAGATTTAAATCTTCTTTTAGTTTTACTTCTAGTTACTTTTAGAATACACACGAGATTAGTCCCTGTGGATTCAACCTTGGTCTTACCGAGATTATTACTACATTGTGACCTTGCACTTGGGGTTGTGAACATAATGCCCCGGCCACTTTTCAGCGATGCATGTTGAGTATTTTTTCTGATATGGTGGGGCAATATCTAAAAGTCTTTATGGATGACTTCTTTATTTTTGGTCCATCCTTCAATGAGTGCTTGAAGAACCTCAAATGTGTGTTGAAGCGATGTGAAGAGAAGAATTTGGTTTTGAACTAGGAGAAATGCCATTTCATGGTTCCCAAGGGAATTGTTCTTGGACACATAATTTTGTCTAAAGGAATTGAGGTGGACAAGTGTAACGCCTCAAACTTTTTAATACTCGAGTATTGAAAGTTCTCGAGCGTTACTATAAGATTCAACCCATTATGTACATGGATACAATACCAATCTATCTAACCAAACCTTACATCGTATTCCAAATGCGAATTAGACCATTGAGAATGATCTCCATCCATAAGACTAAGCCATCTGACCGTTGAATTTAAGACAAGACCATTTATTAGGTGATTTGACGTACGTACGTTCCTCTAAATGATTTGGCGAATAACACTTTTGTCCGTAATGATTTAGATATAAGTTCGCATGTAAAAGTTGCATACGACCTTGTAGAACCACTAGATTTCCCAGAACTCTTAGATCAGTAAAAATTATGAAAATGCCATCAACTTAGACTCCTGAATTCTAAAACACCTAGTTTCTGTGATCCGTTTCATGTAAAAGTTTATATCATGCCTATCTATCATAAATTAACTATACACGCTAAAATTCAACCCTTAAATCATTATAAAAGTGGCCCAAATTAACAGATCAACCCGTAAACGTTGATTCTGATGTCCATCGAGTGAAGAAACCACATAGGCAGCCATAGTTGGACATTTCCCTTCATATGAACGGAGCAGATTTCTCTAGAACATCACTGTGGGCCCCACAATTGATTGAGAGAGTACACATGCACGTACACCAGCGGTGCACCGAACTGGAAATTGGGTCGAACCCAGTTTGACCCGATAAAACCCTTATAAAGAAGGGAAACTCCTTCCTTCCACATTCACGGATGAGTCTCCATAAGGATGATCTGAACTGTTCATCATGTTCGGGAGATTGTTTCGAACAAAACCATGTCGCCCCTAAACCTTTAATCAAACACACGTGCCCACAGCAGAAATCGCAGGTGGTTAAGATACCGTTTGCAATGCAAACAGACAGCTCCATTGGGAGACTTCGTGGCCACCATCAGCGGCCCCTTGAAAGATCCGGACCATCCATCTAGTAGACGGGTCAAATTCGACCAAACCCCAGTACTTACATGCCAAACCCGATCAAACAACCTAAACTGAATTTTGTTCGCAAAACGCTCCCGCAAATAATGCCAGAAAGCCAAAATGGATTCAAACACCGTTGTGTAAGGAAAATTAAGGAAGCTGTCTGGATTCAATTGAGACCATCCAAAACAAAGGAGTAGGGCATCCGACCCTCTCCACATCGACTGAAAGAAGAATCTGGAAGGAGGGACGCTGATCTCCCTTGTGATATGCAAGTAGGGAATTGCGTAAGGCGTGCTTCATAGGATCTTTACCACCGAAACTCTTTCTTTATAAATGAGATTATGCAGAAGAGATGCTGGGTTTAGACAACCTATAAAACAGGCCCTATCATCCCATAAGAAAGACAAAAAAAAGGAAAGGAGAGTTGCCCACCGCTGCCACACCAACTTGAGTCGAGTCGACTCGATCCAGATGCTGCTGGAAGCAGCAGAGGGAGATGAGAAAAATAGGAAGAAAGAGAAAAGAAAATAAAGAAAGGAAGAAAGAAACGTGATAGAGAGAGAGAGAGAGAGAGCAATGTCTAGCTCCCTGTTGGACGTAGCAGCAAGAAAAGAAGAAGAAGAGAAGGAAAAGAAAAAGAAAAGAAAGAGAGATAGAAGGAGAAAAAGAAAGAAAGAAAGAAAGAAAGAAAGAAAGAAAGAAAGGGAAAAAGAAACCAGTTGTGTAGCGAGCTGGACAGTTTTAATTTGGGGGAAAATCTCATCTTCCTCATTTCCTATTTCTCCAACGGGCATAAGCACGACCAGTCATACCCAACTGTTTGATTCGTCAAGGTTAGTGCATTTTTTGGTCAATCTTGTAGATTCATGTTCTATTCTCTTCATTTTTGTCATTTGAGTACTTGATATCAAGCTTTGTTGAGATTTTGGAGTTTTTCTTCTCCATTTGCTGATCTTAGAAAACCCATCTCTACTTCTTTTATGATTTCTTGTTGCTTTAGTTTTCTTCAAGAAAATGGATGCTAGAGGGAAAAAGAAAACTACCCATGGTCCATCCTCTTCTAGATCAACTCCTATCTCTAGGCGCCATCTTCGGTCATCCGAAGATGATCCCGCTCAAGTTAGGGATTTGCGTATGCATAATGTCATTATTGAAAGAGCTGTATTTATTGATCATATTGCTCCTTTTGGTATCCTTCCTCTTCTCCAATCTGTAGGTTGGGATAACATCCTACATTGGGGTGGGCCGGCATACCAATCCATTGCACAGGCCATGATTGCATGTATCTCTGAATTTTCTTCTGATAATTTAACATTTAGTATTGATATTAGAGAAGGCCCATTTATAGTAGACCGTCATCTGATTGCGGATCTAATGGAAATACTTGTTAGTGATGAGGGCATCCCTATTCATACTCTAATTGAAAAACCATCAAAATCAGAAAAACGTATGTTAACTGGAGATTTGTGTAATATGGACATTCATGGACTCATAAAGGGAATGTGCTCCCCGCAAAGTATTTGTTACCTAAATACAGGGTTCTCCACAGAATCTTTACTTCAAATTTATATCCATGTTCTGGTAACAAAACAGAACTGAATTCCTATATGGTTTGGGTTCTGCATTCTATTGTCACTAGTACTAAAGTCTATTTGCCTTCCTTGATATGTTATTTCATCATTCAGTTTCGACTCCATGCAGGACACAGTAATATTCCATTTGCATATCTTATGATTGTGTTAGCGTCTCATATGATAGTTGCTATGCCTGTTGAAGAGATTCCTATTCATCATCTTCCTTTTAACAATTCTAATATAAACAAGATGAAGCTGAAAATGGCTCTTGGCTAAAGAGATGTGGGTGGTGGTGGTGCTAAAGCAGGGAATGATGAAGAAGGTGGCGATCTTCCTCCTGATGATATAAATATGGATGATATTTTTGATGAAATTAAATCAAATTCTACAAATGATCCAGACTATGAGCCATCTGATTTTGATGGTCGTCTTCGTTCTCTTGAGGAGAATGTAGGGAACATAAATGTTGCCCATGATTTGCAATTTAAGTATATGCGTAAGTATCTTAGGCGCATTAACAAGGGGCGTCATCAACTTGATCCTAACATACCTGCTCCTTCCTCAGGATCTGATAAGTGTTATAGTCTTTGGCTTGTAATAACTTTTATACTACTTTTGTTAGTGTGTGGACTTTTATTTTACTTCAGTTTGTATGACTGATTTTTGTTTCAGCTGGTTAATGCTATGTGAACTTCGAATTTGCTTATTTTTTACTTGCATATCTTAACTAGTTATTCCTTTCATTACTCTCTTATTGGTCTTCCACTTCCATTTCTTCCTTTCTTCCTTTGTCTTATTGTGAAAAACAGGGGGAGAATAATTAAGTTTGATAAATATGGATATGGGGGAGATAAATATGGATTGTAGGGGAGTAGAGTAGCATATCATTTTTATGTTATGCTACTCGGGGGGAGTAAGTAATGACGAATTTGAATGACAACTAGTGCATGATTTGTTAATCAGGCTGTAACTGGCTTACTTTTATAACTAGTGCATGATTTCTGTTATGTTCATATTGATCATATTTTTTAAGTGTGTTTTGTCACAAATTTGACAACGGGGGAGATTGTAAGTGCAATAGTTATTTGCCCCTTTGGTTGTCAAATTTTGTGGTGCTAAAACACAATCTATGTCTTGTGTAGCATATTGACTTGTATGTTCAAATCACTGCATCAATGCTACAAGCTAAGAACGGTGATCTACTTCAAGAAGTTCAAGTTAAAGTTATTTGTCTACTTCTACAAGCTTCAATGATCAAAATATTTCAATAGATACATCAGAAGACAAGTTCTTGTTCAAGTCTCAAGATCAAGTACAACTCAAGAATAAAAGTACAAGATGAAGTTCAAGCTTTAGAATATCTCAAGTTTAAGCTACATCAGAGATCTCAAGCTTCACAATCTTCAAAGGTCAACCAACATCTGAAGAAATGAAGACTCAATGTCCATACTTCACATTTAAGTTATAAATGACCTTAGTTTGACCTTAGGGTAGGTCATTTTGTATACATAATTTAAATAGAATATTTTTATAAGTGTTTGGTCTGTTCTAAGACCAGTCCTGGACTCTGTTCGACTAGTCCTAGAATTGGCTTAACCAATCTAAGAAATTCCAAGACTAGTCCTAAGTTGTTACAAATTTTTGGAATTTTTTGGTTGAGCTTCAACCAGTCCTGGAGTCTGCTCGACCGGTCGTAGGAATAATATCGACTCATTCACGACCAGTCTTGCAGCTATGACTCAAACTCCATCAACCATTCTTGGTTCCTCACGAACAATCGTGGGATGGTCACGACCAGTCGTGGAGGCCTCACGACCAGTCGTGGACACATTACGACCAGTCGTGGAAAGGTTTTATCCGATTGTGCTTAAAATTTTAAAATGCAGTTTGACCTACGACCAGTCGTGGTGGCCACACGACCAGTCGTAGATGCGATTTTTGCAACTATAAATAGAACACGAATTTCAAAGTTTTTAAAAGAATTCAATTCAAGTAAAATCAAGGCATCACTCTGAGATAAGTTTGTGTTAATTTTTAAGCTACGTTGTGCATATTTCATATTCTCTTTTGTTAGCTTTATTTATTTGATTTTGTTTCTGCATTCCAATCTGAATTGAAAAGAGGAATTGTTGTATTCCTTCTTCTTAGAATCAAAATCAAATAGAGCTAGCCCAACTGGTTTAATTTAAAATCAATTAGAACCTATAACCATTTCAAAGTGAGTATTGGACAATTGAACTTCTATATTCGAACTTCTACTCCGATTGGTTCTTTCGGGTTACAACGAAAGGAGAAATCTAGGTATTTTACTTTATTGTAAATTTCCTTATTTTTGGTTTTTATTTAAGATTAAGCCAGAAAAATCTCAATCTAGTGGTTATCTGAGGATAGCTAGAAAACTCAGAAGTGGGATTTTTTTTTAATTGTGTAAGCCCATTTAAAAGACACAATTGTGAAGGTTTTAGGTAAACCTGTGAAACCTATTTTTATAGTTAACGCTGATATCCCCTGTGTGAGGATATTAGGAGTGGAGTAGAAATCTGTGTAGCTGTTATTTAACAGTTGGTGTACACATAAGCGAACCACTATAATTCTTTGTGTTTTGTAGTTTGAATGTTTGTTTGAATTTCTATATCTCTTATCATTCAAAGCTGTGGAATGTATATGTGGATGTGAATGTTGTAATCTTTTACATTTCAAGCATTGTGGGAATGTTGTAATAGTTTATAATTTAATTTCTTGCTATTTCCTTTCAGTTTGAGTTTTTGATATTCAAATTATTCTAGTAAGGTTGTCCTGCCATAACCCTTGGTTTTTATGGTGCAAGGTTGTCCTTAGAACAAAATTGGTATCAACCTCTCTATTTTATTATTTAAAGATTGCTTTACATTTCAGAGCTATGATTTATTTAAAGTTTTATCTTTCAAGGCTATCTTATTCAGTTAAATTCTGTTGTTAAACTTTTAATTTGGCATAGTCCTATTCACCCCCCCTCTAGGACATATAGCTAGGCCTTTTCAGAAGGAACTCTTAGTCGTAGTATTCGCTTTGGACAAATTTAGGTCCTACTTAATTGGATCTAAAATCATCATCTACACGGATCATGCGACACTCAAGTATCTTCTTTCTAAGAATGATGCCAAGCCTCGCTTGATAAGATGGAGCCTTCTATTTTAGGAATTTGATTTAGAAACAAAAGACAAAAGGAGAGTAGAAAATGTAGTGGCTGACTACCTTTCAAGGCTTGATCTTCCCAATCCCTTTGAGATGCCACCCATTAACGACATGTTCCCTGATGAGCAACTATTTAAACTCCCCCAACTACCTTGGTTTATTGATATTGCAAATTATCTTGCTATAGGTTTCACACCGACTCATTAGACTGCGCAAGGTAAGAAAAAAAATTCTTTGCTGAGGTACGTAAGTTCTTCAACTCGTATTTATTGAAATATTGCTCAGACCAAATTCTAAGGAGATGTGTGCCAGACAATGAACACCAAAGTGTCATCTCCTTTTCTCACACTCAAGCTTATGGTGGTCACTTTTCTGCTAAAAAGTCCATGGCCAAAATCCTGCAGTGTGGCTTTTACTGGCCCACTATGGTTAAGGACACTCATGAGTTTTACAAAGCTTGTGAGTATTGTCAACAATTTAGAGCTTTGTCCCATTGAAATATGATGCCTTTGAATCCCATTCTAATTATTGAAGCATTTTATTATTGGGACATTGATTTCTTGGGGTCATTCCCCCAATCCTTTGGGAATTTGTACATTTTGCTAGCAGTAGACTATGTCATAAGTGGGTCGAACCGATCCCGTGTCGGAACAACGACCATCAAACTATCATTAAACTCTCGAAAGAAAACATCCTTTCCCGGTTCAAAACACCTCGAGCCATCATTAGTGATGGAGGTTCACATTTCTATATTAGGCCATTTGCAAACTTAATGAAAAAATATGGCATCTCTCATAAGGTGATCACTTCATACCACCCGCAGATAAGTGGGCAAGCTGAGATTTTCAATAGGGAAATTAAACATATTCTGGAGAAAACGGTTAACCCTAACCGCAAAGATTAGTCAACTCAATTGACCGATGCTTTATGAGCCTATTGTACTACCTTTAAAACACCTATTGGAATGTCTCCCTTTAGACATATCTATGGGAAAGCTTGCCACTTGCCTGTGGAGTTGGAACATAGAGCCTACTGGGGTATTAAAAATCTGAACTTCAACCTGGATAACGTTGGCTCACTGCATAAACTTCAATTAAATGAACTCGAGAAAATCTGGAATGATGGATATGAGAACTCAAGAATTTACAAGGACAGGATGAAGGTGTTCCATGATAAGAACATCCTTCGGAAATCATTTTTGACTGGTCAAAAAGTCCTTTTGTACAATTCTCAATTACATCTCTTTTCGGGTAAACTCCGATCTCATTAGACCAGCCCTGTAAGTGCTATATTGTATCAAGCACACCGTTGTTTGTCAAATTTTGTTTAGACAAAATAGCTTGTGTTGTAGTCTGTCTAATGTGGATCAAGATGGAAAGTTCAAGTCATGAAGTCAGTCACCTTACTGAAGTACAAGTCGTGAAGTTGTAAAGTTCAAGCTTAAGTACAAGTCATGAAGTTGGAAAGTTTAAGCTAAAATGAGTTCAAGTTCTACTACACTTCAAGTAGAAGATTAAGCTTCAATTTCAATACATTTCAAGTCGAAGATCTACTATGCTCTATTGAAGATTCAAGAAGAAGAAGAAGCTTTTAACTTCAATGTCCAATCTTCTCAAGTATAACAGACCCTAGAAAGACCTTAGACTTAGGTACTTTCAAAAGACAAACTTATCTGGGTTTTTATACTTTGGTTAAGCTTAAGTTTGACTAGTCTAGGCCTTGGTTCAACTAGTCTAAGCTATGGCCCGACTAGTCTAAGTTTAAATTCCAAAAAATGAATATTTTTATTGGTTTAACGACCAGTGGAAGAGGGACCTTCGACCAGTCGAACAGGGCCCTTAACCAGTCGAGAAGGGCCTTCAACCAGTCGAAGAACGGTTTTATTTGATCGCGCCTAAAATTTGAAATTTGGTTAGATCTTAGACGAGTCAAAGCAACAACTTTTCAGCCTATAAATAGATGCCCCTTCTCTCAATTCTAAATTACTCATCCAGGCTAGTAAAAGCCTTCACCAAGAGAGAGAGAAGTCCCCATTATCTTCAAGCTATTGCCTGATATTTTTAATATTTTATTTATATAGCCTTTTATTTTGATTCCTTGATCTCTTTTCATGAATCTTATTTTTTTCAAGAGAGTAATCACTCTTCTTTGAGATCTGAGCAATTCAAATAAATAGCCTTTGGTTTGAATTAATTTAAAATCAATCTAGAACCTAGAAACCTTGTTTGTGTTATTGGACATTGAACATTCTACTTCAAGTAAAGTAGTTCTATAGGCTACATCAAGAACATCTTCAAGAATAAGATAAGTACATTTCTATTCTTTGTATTTTGGTTTCTTTGAGATAGCTAGAAAATCTCATGTGTTGGTTTTGACTGAGATAACAAGAAAATCTCAGTGTGGGGTTTTTGTTTGTGATGAGCCCTTTAAAATCACAACTGTATCAGGTTTAAGGTAACCTTTTGAAACCTTGTTTATAGTGAAAGCCAATATCACGTGGTATGTGATTATTGGGAGTGGAGTAGGTGTGGCTGTTTGAGAACAGTTGGTGTACACACCGAACCACTATAATTTTTGGTGTTTGTGGTGAATGTTTACTTTTTGCATATGTGAAAAATGATTGTAATTTTATTAATGCAAATGTGGTGAATGTTTGTAATAGATAGCTCTTTTAGATCTTGCTTTGGTTTGAGAATCACCTGATGAATTCAAAAGAATCATTTCATGTGATACAACTAAACCAGCCTAAGATATTCTTGAAATGACACATAAAGGAACTTCTATTGTAAAAAAATCTAAAGTTCAAATCCTCACTACAAAATTTGAGGAAATTCATATGGAAGAAAATGAAACTTTCATGGACTTTTATACAAAACTAAATGATATAGTAAATTCCATGTGGGGTCTAGGAGATGGAATCCGAGAAAGTAAGGTCTGTGCAAAAATACAGTGATCTCCTCCTGAGAGATTCAATTCTAAAGTAACTGCCATTCAGGAATTAAGAGATACTGATTACATGAGGGTTGAGGAGTTAGTCGGTTCTCTTCAAACACATGAGTTAAATTTTAAAGCTCCTAAAGGTAAGTCCATAACTTTTAAATCATCTAAATTTGTTTCAAAAGAAAATAGTGTTAATTCTGATATTGAAGATACTAAAGATGATATGGCTTTACTTGCTAAGAAATTTTACAGAATTTTCATAAACAAGAAAAGATCATATTTTCAAAAATCTTCTAACAAAAGAAAAGGAAAATCTAAATCTTGGAAATCTATAAATGGTAGTCAATGTTTCAACTGTCATGAATACGGGTACTTGGCAAATAAATGTCTTAAAAAGGATAAGTCAAAAAGAAAGGGCATGTTGCCTACTTGGGATGAATCATCAGGCTCTGAAAGTTCTTCTGAGTTTGATGAATCAGAATAAGAAAATTCAAATGATGTAAAAGCCCTAATGACTATAGACAGAGTCACCTCCTCAGATAGCTGTAACTTATCTGATTATGAAAATCTCAGGAATGACCCTGCAAATGAAAATGAAGATCTTCAAGATGCCTACAATGCCCTATACAGGGAAAGTTGCAAAATTGATGTCAAACTGAAAATTCAAAGGGAAAAATATCTTAAATTAAAAGAAAAACTTGAAAACAATATTTTGGAAAAATCTCATCTTTCTGATTGTTTTGAAAAAACAAAACTTGATTTAAATTTCAAAACCTCTGAGTTAGAAAAACTCGGAATAGAAAATGAGAATCTGAAACTCAAAGTTTCTTCTCTTTTGAGTTCTAAGGATACTTGGAGATATGCCCATGGAGACCCTAAGCTAGAAAAACTATTAACCGCATCCAGAAAATGTGGTGATAAATCGGGTCTAGGCTATATCAAAGATAGTTCACTGAAAAATAAAAATGCATTTCATATATTTGTAAAAGGTGAATCCTCAAACTTAAAAGGTAAGAATTTGAGAAACTATAGTCAAAATGATTTCAAAAATCCAAAATCTTTTCAAGTTTCTAAGAATAATACTAATACCATCAACTATAGTAATCAAAGATATAATAAACCTCCTCTAGCTAAAATAAAATAAAATAGTGGACTTACTCAAAGAGCTTCTAAAATCTAACTCAAATGGGATTGGAGTTAATAGAAAGGGAAGAATTCCAACTCCTTGAAACAGAAAAAAACTAATGAAACTCCTAAACCCATAACCATAATAAAATGGGTTCCAAAGGTTATATGTCTTGTTGTCCACACAGCCTTCAAAGCCACTAGCCATTCAAAATGGTACTCGGATAGTAGATGTTCAAGACATATGACAGGTGATAAAGCGATATTCACCAACTTAAAGAAAGTAAATAACGGATCAGTTACTTTCCGTGATGGAAGCAATTGCAGAATCATAGGCCAAGGTACTGTTCAACTCTCTAATCTTCCTCCTTTTAAGAATGTTTTGTATGTTGAAGGTCTTAAACACAATCTCCTAAGTATTTCTCAAATCTATGATAACAACACAGCATAAAATTTACAAATCACGGATGCGAGATTTCAAATGAGAAGGGATGTGTATATTAAATGGTCGTAGGACTTCTGAAAATTACTACATTATCAATGAATCATGCTCTTCTAACTTTTCATGTTATATGGTCCAAACAGATGAAAGAACTATGACATAAACGTCTTGGACATGTTAACTTTAGAAATCTTTATAGATTGAGCAAAAGAGACCATAGTCGTGGTCTACCCAAATTTTAAAAGGTAGAAAATATATGTGGTACATGTTAGATTGGCAAACAAACTAGGAGTAGTCACAAAAAGTGAACTCCTTAACCACATCCAAACCTCTTGAACTATTCCATATGGATTTAGTTGGACTAATAAGAGCAGAAAGTAGTGGTGGAAAGAAGTATTTTCTTATTATCGTTGATGATTTTACCAGATATACATGGGTACCCTTTTTAAGAGGGAAATCTGAGACTCTCGACGAAGTCAAAAGAATTCTAAAACAAATTCAGACTGAAAAAAGAAATACATATGATCAAGATCAGGAGTGATCTTGGCACTGAGTTTGAAAATAGCAATTTTGAGAAGTATTGTACAGACCATGGTATATCACATGAGTTCTCTGCTCCTAAAACACCTCAACAGAATAGGGTTGTTGAAAGAAAGAACCGAGTACTATAAGAAATGGCCAATGTTATGCTAAATAGTATGAACTTACCAAAAAAACTTATGGGCTGAAGCTGTTAATACTGCATGCTACATTATATATCGTGTGTATGTTAGAAAATCAAAAGGTAAAACAACCTATGAGTTATGGTTCAATAAGAAACTAACTGTCAAATAGTTTTAAATTTTTGGAAGTAAATGTTTCATATTACGTAACCAGAAAATTTTTGGGAAGTTTGAAGCAAAGAGTGATGAGGGAATATTCTTAGGTTATGCTCTGAATAATCAAACATATTGTGTGCTTAACAAAAGAGCAGGAATGATCTAGGAATCTATTAACATTGTAATTGATGATCACCTAATCACACCCTCACCAAGTTAAGATGATGATAAGTTCAATTTTATCGAGAAACCTGATTCTTCATTTCATCTAGATAATGTTGAATTAAGATCAATCAAAGACCATCCAACTGATCAGATATTAGGTAACCCTCGTATTGGTGTTCAGACAAGAAAACAGTTAGAGAATATCTGTAACTACGTTTGCTTCACTTCTCAAATTAAATCGGCTAACGTTAAAGAAGCACTTGACGATGAAAATTGATATTGGCCATGCAAGAAGAGTTAAATCAATTTGTCAGAAATGATGTTTGGTATTTGGTTCCTAGACCATCTGATAAACATATAATTGGAACCAAATAGATTTTCAAGAACAAATCTAATGAAATAGAAAATATCATTAGAAACAAGGCACGACTGGCTGTACAAGGCTACACTCAGATAGAAGGAATTGACTATGATGAAACCTTTGCACCAGTTACGCATCTTGAATCCATTAGATTATTTATTTTTATTGCTTATTATAAAAAATCCAAAATATGTCAAATGGATATTAAAAGTGAATTTTTAAATGGTGATTTACATGAAGAAGTATATGTTGAACAACCTACGGGTTTTGAAGACCTTAAATTTTCAAATCATGTATATCATCTTAAAAATGCACTTTATGGTTTAAAACAAGCTCCCAGGGCATGGTATGAAAAGTTGAATAAATTCTTACTTAGTCACAACTTTATTATGGGAAGAGTTCATAAAACTTTATTTATAAAAAAAAATATAAATGAACATATATTAATTGTACAGATCTACATTGATGATATTATTTACGGATCTACAAGCACTAACTTGTTCGTTGAGTTTGCACTCCTTTTCTCTCCCGATCTTGTCTCTCTCTCTCTCTCTCTCTCTCTCTCTCTCTCTCTCTGTTCTTGCTTTGTGGGTTTTTTAGGGTCAGATACGGAGTTATATAATGAGTTGGAGTTTTCAGATTGTTTCAGCGAAGCTTGTGAACGGAGTGGTCTGTGCAAACACGTTGCGCAGACGCTTCTTGCGGTTTCACAAACGAGCTGTGTAACTCAATTCGCAACCATCTCCCTCTTTTCTTTTTCTTTGTTTTCTTATTTTTTCCTTTTCTCTTTCTTAAGAGGATGTAACACTTTCAGGTGGGCCATCCGATAAGCGGTTTTCGATTGTTGAAAGATGGTAAAACAACGTCTATTGTCAAACATTACTCTTGGGAAGGTGGGTCCTGTTTTAATGGTAGATTCTATTTTGGCCATTCTCCACTCGATCGGTTCTCTTGGATAATCGGGATTTGTTATCTGGAGCTTCCTGGTTCCTAGGATTGATGTCCTGGATGGTTTCATCCGCGTTCTTTCGAGAAGTGCTAGTTTCTGTAATGCGAAGATGTTGGAGCGAAAGATGGAAGCATATCTCCTCTCCCTTGCCTGGTCCAGCTCCTCCTTTATCAGGAAGGATCAAAATTGTCATCTTTCAAGATCTGACGGTTCAAATCGACTCTAATTTGGAGATGCATGACGGACAATAGTTCTCTATTTCCTCAGTCATCTTGGTGTGAGGTCTTGTCCGTCCAATGAGGTGGGGACTGCTTTGATTCATTTTGGGTGAAAATTGCCAGGTTTTGTTCGGAGGTGGGGATGACATCTAATGGACGGTTCAAATTTTGATCATAGTCCCTTGGTGGTGGGTCCCATCTCCATCAGCGGCTTGATTTCGGTTTGAAAATTCACAGTGGCGTGTAAGAAAACGGAAGGAGTTTTCCTTTTGGGGGAGTCCCAGTTAAACATTTGTTTGACCGACTCTTCAATCTGGTGTGACACAGGAGTACTTATGCGTTGTGCATGCACACTACAATTGTGGGGCCCACAGTGATGCTAGTGGGAAGTCCCCTTCGTTCATTTGCTTTTAATGGCTCCATTAGGTCTATCTCACCCCTAGCTGAGGTGGATCCAAAGCTTTGGCGGGCCATACAACTTGATTGGAGGGTCCATTTATGGATATCCATAAATCTAATGGTCGGATCATTCTGGATTTGTACATCAATGGTCAAAAGGGTCCTAAGGGGTGTTCGGGTGTAATATGGGGGTTGATCGTTGATTCAGGTGGATGGTTTGGATCTGATAGAGGAGCCAACAAGAGAGTGATGGTGAGAGGATATCTCGTGTACGCAAGTTCTTCAGAATTTGTTACAACGTGCGAAAATTTTCACATTCTAATTTGGTTATACATAATAAGTGGGGTCCTGTGAGACCTGACTCAAGTTCGCATGTGTGTGTGTGAGTGTGCATTCCATCCATTTTATTCCCGCGCTCCTACGGGTTAAATTCCAGTGACCCGCGACCCTCAGATTGTGTTTGCGGTCATCCTTGAGTCCGGTCATGTAGACCCGACTGAGATTGCCCCGAGACCTATGACATTGTGTCCGCATTGTCGCCGCGGTTCCAATGCCGCATCTCATGCATGATTTCATCGTGTGCATTTTGAGATATGGATCCCACCATTCTTAGCCCTTGATCATGCATGTGGGACCCACCTAGACCTATGGACACATTTTCCCATGTGGACCCACCTAATGCTCTCTCTTTCCCATGCTATCCACTTATTATTAGCTACCTATAGCCTAGTTATGATTGCCTCTCTTTTCTAGCGAGTAATCATGAGATCTTGGTTGCTTCTTCCATGTGTCATGATAAATTTCCTCTTCCCTAGCTAGCTCCTTCGCCCAAATTCATCATTTCATTCCTACAATCCTCCCTTCCTCTCTCTCCTCCTTCATTTCTCTCATTTTCCTCTTCCATGGTGGATTGTCCAGCCCTCCATCTTCCAATTTTTAGCAACTTCTCCTTCCTTTCTTCCTCCATCTAGCCACCATAAACTCATCTTGACCATTGAACCTTAAAGCTTGGAGCTTGAAGTACTTAGTGTTGATGATAGCTTGAAGATTCATGGTGGGTGTTTTCCACAAATGCTAATCTCCTTTCCCTCTCTTAGTTCTTTTGTTTCTTCATGTAAGGAACAAGTGGGACCCACTAATCCATGGTGGAGATCCCATTTAACCCTTTAGATGTGGCCAATAGGCCCATCTTGTGCATGCATGACTATACATGGGATTTCTCCTTTGATGGCCTTGCATGGGGATTTTTCCTATTTTCCTAAGTATGATGAGTCATCTAGACCCTTGCATGTGGCTGGGATGGCATCCTAACCCTTCGTCTCAAAGATCTAGGCCATGCATCACAAGATCTAGGTTGTACATGTGTTTATAATGTTGTTTGTGGTGATGATTGTGTGGGGATGGCTCAATAGTGGCGGAGCCCTCCCTCGATGGTCGGATGCTCCTCCTTTTTTGTTGAGAGTGTTGATTGTGAGTGTGTGGCCCACCTTGTGGACCAACAAGATCCCAACCATCCATAGAGAGGGGATGTTTTCACAAGTCCCTCCCAATGAACGTGTGGCCCCTAAATGCACAAAAATGGGTGCATGCAAACTTTTTTTGGTGATGGAATGGTTTGGATATTTGTGGGGTCCACTTGGGTGGACCACACCATGATTTTCAGGGGCTAGATCCTCATTTAACTTATGGTTGCAATTTATTTTTTTGAAGTACATATTGCTGTCCAAATCTGCCTGGATTGATTTTGGGCCACCTTAGGGCCTGATTTCTGAATCTTTGGTGGGAATATTAAAACAAACTAATATGTGATTCTTATAGACTTATGAGCCACATACAATCATACCAAATTTCAGCCCCATTGGACCCCATTTGGGCATCCAAAAACGTGGCCAACTTGATGGACTGCCAGGAATTTCTGTTGTGCAGTCCAGCAACATAGTCCCATGAAAACAAAATTTTAAAAATATTTTCTTAGAATGTGGGCCATGTTTATAGGTTCCACCTTGTTGTAGGTTTGATGAGGGACCTTGGGTCCAAATTTCACGAAATTTGGAGGCCCAGAACCCACCCATTTGGATAGCCCAAATTCAGTACAGTTATATTTCCAGCAACATTTCTTCTTGGACATATTGTAATTCTGAAAATTATTAAAATACTTCTAAGTATAAAAAAATCATAAAATTTTTCTGGAAGGTGATCCTCCCATGGTAGGACCCACCTACAAAATTTTGGGGCCAATGGACACCTGTACACACCACGGTGGTGGCTGGACCAGCCCACTAGAATGTGGTGTCCAGATCAGTCCGATTTTTCAGGACAGATTGATTTCTTTAAATAAATTAAAACATTTCCACATGTTCAAAAATTTTGAAGTTTTGTGGGGGTGTGGTCCATCTATGGTAGGACCCACCTACCTAATTTCAGGTTAAATGGACCCCTGTGAACACCATGAAAAGGGCCGGACTGGCCCACCACGTTGGGACGTCCAGGTCTGTCCGATTTCTGGACAGACTGTCTTATTTAAATTATTTAAAATACTTAAGAATATCCTAAAATTTAGAAATTTTTTGGGGGTTGTCCCACCCATGGAAGTGTCACCTTACAAAATTTCAGACTCAACGGACATTCAAGCTGACCGTAGTGCGGTCTGTAAATTGCGTTAGTTTTGGGCCAAATACTCAGGCCTGTAGGACTACCCACCATGGAACGCCCGTACCTTGGGCTGTTGCTAGGCTTGTATTCCAGCAGCATGGCCCACTTCTAATGTGTGTTATGCACTCCCCTCTAATATGGTGGGACCCACAATGATGTATGTGAGCTATCAGAAAATAAACATACTATAAATTAATTAAATTGCTAAACTCCAACAACCCAGAAAATGGGTGGGCTGGAATTTGGCAATGAGCCCAATAATCATTACCTATAAATGTTGTTTTAGGGGGACAGTATGGCCCACTAGATTTGAGGAGAATTTAAGTTGGTTATCTTACAATTTTAATTTTGTTTTTTTGGTCTTTATTGGTGCATGATTAAAGGCTCATTCAAATTGGATTCTTCTCGGGCTAGTCTTCTAGTTAATGGGCCTTATAGCCTTGGTTGGACTGAAACTTTTGATAGGCCCATTAAGCCCTTGGGTCCTATATTTACCTCGCCATTGTGATAGGTCTTATGGACCAAATACTCAAGTAGTTGGGCCCTTGCCTGCCCACTATAATATATCCATACTTGGGCCGAGATGTGAGGCCCAACTTGTGTTAAATATAAGGATTTCCTATATGTTAGGATAATGGAAAGTCCATTGGGCCTACCACAATGAGTGAACCCTTGATCCTTATGGTGGGGCCCAAATCTCACTTGAGGGCCCACTACATGGCCTATGATTTAGGCTTGGGGTATGGCCCACTAGACTATACATTGCTTAGACCCTACATCTCTTATCACATGCATAACAGGCTACCTTTTTGGGACCCAGTTGACATTGGATGTCCTCCTGGGTGGCCCTAAGGTAGGCCCATAGAGGCCTTTATAGGTGGTTAAAGGCCCACCTTGGGTTGGCTAGGACCGTCCCCCTTTAGGGCCATAGCTCTCTCTTAGCCTGTAGGCCATCCCAAATTATTGGGCCCCCACTAGAGGACTTCTCTTCTTCTTAGAATACATGTCTATGTGCCTAGACCTTGACCCTCCTTAGGAAGGAGGATTCTATATTCCACAGAAAGCACACTTACATTCTTGTGACCCATATACATCATCTGTATGAATTGATTGCATTGTGTGATGGTCATTGAGGGATGAAATTTCTCCCCTTATGCACATTGTGTGCCTATAGCTAGTGCATGATCTGTGTTTGTGACTCATGCATTGGCATAACATTTTATGATGATACCACCCTTGCTTCATCAGGGCCTCACCTTCACAGGGATATTCGTGGATGGCTGTATGAGTGGACACCAGAAATATTACTTGAGCATACCGGGTGTATAGGATGCCCATGGGTGAAATTTTCAAAACTTCTATGGTACCAAGGTCTACTCCAACGCCATGACCGAGTGGAAACTATAAGTGCACGAGAGCCTTACACCGTTAGGCTGCAACTCCCACTGTCGTGTAGTCGGTTGGATAGGGGTGTGGCCTTACCTGCCTGGTGTGAGGAGGCATTGCTAGATTGAGTCTGACCAGCTCGTAAATGAGTTTGCTACCTTCAGGCCTTATTGGTGATTGACTGTCCACAGGCGGGTAGTGAGGTCTCTTATGCTCGTTTGACTGTGCGGGGTCTATAGAGGGGCATTCATTCAACAGTATAATGAACCCCGGTGATTTCCTTATGAATGGAAATGTACTTGACATGTGGTTTGGGTATGAGCACTGGCATTACTTGCATCATATTAACATTGGTTGTTAAGCCCCTTCATGCATTGCCTTGGTATGGCGCCTAGTACTCATTGCATCGTATTCATGATAAGTCTTGGTAAGGCTAGTGATATTCTCATTGAGCATGTTCTCTCCTTGTACCTCCTACTATTCTTCTGTGCACCATTGTCACACACTTACACTACCCTCTAAGCTTCTATAAGCTTATGCACTATTGATGTATGCAGGTGATCCTAGGTGGGTGTCGTAGTGGCAGAGCTTGGAGTAGAGCTGAGTTTGAAGACTCCAGTGTTACTGACTTTTGTCCCCTTTTCTATCATCTTATGTATGTCCTTTTGAACCTTATGGATAATTGTAAAAGTTTAAATTCTTAGTGGATTTTGTGATGTGTGCCTTTGTTATTCTCAGATATACTTGCTGTGATCTTGGGGATAGTCATATTGGAATGATTATATTGTTTCTGAAATCCTCCTTGTGGGATCACAGGATTGGAACCTGCATCAGGAGTTGAGAATGGAGTACTATGGAAGCTGTTGCGGTCAAAACCGGCCATTAGGTTTCTTGTGAGTCTGGTTACCGAGTCTGTGGCGCGACAGGTCCACTGGGGTGAGTTTCATAAAATCTACTCCATTCATTAGTTTAGTTAGGTCTTGTTGACACATGAGTCCAAATATGAAGCAGATCGGAGCCTTGCATAAGATTATCTTGAAATTCTCCTAATGAGCGTTGAAACGGACTTAATCTTAATGCGGTCCACTCTTAATGATCAGGGATCAATTTTGGAGGATATGTGTAGTCAAGATAGATAAACAATTAGATAAATTTTGGTGGTTGATCAATGGTGGAAAAAAGGCTAGATCTGAAACCTCACCTTTTATGTCAAAAAGAAGGAATTGGCTTTTGCGTTCAACAACATAAAATTATAGATCGGGGTCTAAATTTTGTATAATATCATAGTCATGTAAGGCCAATGTGTGGTCCAAGTTTGAGTTTTGATGGACGATAGTAAGTGGTTAGATTTGAAGATCTATATTTATAAAAAGTTAATAAGCCTCGAAAGGATAACTTCGCGCATAAGGAAAAGCCTACCAAAGTGGGGTCTTCATATTTCACACTTATTTCATATTATGGTTAATCCAAGTCGTTCATATGAAGGGAAATATCCTATTACGACTACCCACGAGGTTTCTTCACTCGATGGACACCAAAATCAACTATTACAGGCTAATTTGTCCATTGGGCCACTTTTACAATGATCTAAGGGCTGAAATTCGAAGTGTGTAGTTAATTTATGAGACATAGGCATGTTATAAAGTTTCACATCAAACGGACCATGGGAACTATGTGGTCTAGAATTTAGGAGTCTAAGTTAATGGCATTTTCATAATTATTGTTGATCTAAGAGTTTTGTGAAATCTAATGGTCCTACATGGTTCTATTCTAATTTCTAAACAATTTTTACAAAAGAACTTACATCTAAATTGTTACAGGTAAAGAGTTATTTACCAATTTAGTCAAGGGAAGGTACATATATCAAACCACATGATCAACGATCGGATGACTTGATTTATGGATGAAGATCATTCTTAATTGATCAGATTCACGTTGGAGGATGGATGTAGGGTTAGGTTAGATAGATTGGTACTGTATAGTGTACATAATATGTTAAATTCTTGGTAACACTTAAGGACTTTCAATACTCAGGTATTGAAAAGTTTAAGGTGTTACAAATGGTATTAGTATTAATCTTCGAAACTTGAAAAGATTTTAGATTTTTGAAATAATTTTGACTATAGTTTCTCAATTTCTTACCTTTTGAGTTTGAGGATTCTCCCTTTATAAATATAGGAGTTGTATTTTTATTTTTCAATGAACTATCTTTTATATAGCTCAGACCCGATTTGTCGCCACATTTTCTGGATGCGGTTAATAATTTTTCTAGCTTTGGGTCTCCATGAGAATATCTCCAAGTATCCTTAAAACTCAAACGAGAAGAAACTTCAAGTTTTAGATTCTCATTTTCAATTCTGAGTTTTTCTAACTCTGAGGTTTTGAACTTTAAATCAAGTTTTGTTATTTTACAACAATAAAAAAGATGAGATTTTTCCAAAATATTATTTTCAAGTTCTTCTTTTAATTTAAGATATTTTTCCCTTTGAATTTTTAGTTTGACAACAATTTTGCAACTTTCCCTAAATAGGGCATTGTAGGCGTCTTGAAGATCATCTTCATTTTCATTTTCAAGGTCACTCCTGAGATTTTCATAGTCAAATAAGTTACAGATATCTGAGGAGGCGACTCTAGCTATAGTCATTAGGGATTTTACATCATTTGAATTTTCTTATTCTGATTCATCAAACTCAGAAGAACTTTTAGAGCGGGATGATTCATCCCAAGTAGCCAACATGTCATTTCTTTTTTACTTTTCCCTTTTAGGAAATTTATTCACCAAGTGCTCGTATTCATGGCGGTTAAAACATTGACTATCCTTTACCAATTTTCAAGATTTAGATTTTCCTTTTCTTTTGTTAAGATTTTTGAAAATTTGATCTTTTCCTGTTTTTGAAAATTCTGTAAAATTTCTTAGCAAGTAAAGCCATATCATCTTTAGTATCTTCAATATTAGAATTAACGCTATTTTCTTTTAAAACAGATTTAGAAGATTTAAAAGCTATGAACTTACCTTTAGGAGCTTTAAAATTTAACTCATATGTTTGAAGAGAACTAACTAACTTCCTCAACCTTCATATAATCAGTATCTCTTAATTCCTGAATGGCAGTTACTTTAAAATTGAATCTCTCAGGAAGAGATAGCAGTATTTTTGCACAGACCTTACTTTCTGGGATTCCATCTCCTAGACCCCACAAGGAATTTACTATATCATTTAATTTCATAGAGAAGTCCATGAAAGTTTCATTTTCTTCCATACAAATTTTCTCAAAATTTGTAGTGAGGATTTGAACTTTAGATTTCTTGACTGTAGAAGTTCCTTCATGTGTTATTTCAAGAATATCCTAGGCTGGTTAGTTGTATCACATGAAATGATTCTTTTGAATTCATTAGGTGATAGAGCACAAGTTATGGCATTTAAGGCCTTAGCATTTACACTGCTTTTGCTTTTTTGAGTTGCAGTCCATAAAAAGAATGCAGTTTCTCTCATGGATTTAGTTTCATCACTGCCTAATACTTTAGACATAAGTGGTTTTCATTTGGTTACAGTCGCTTGCCACACGCTTTCATCTAAGGATTTTAGAAAAATCCTCATTCTGGCTTTTTAGTATCCATAATTAGAGCCATTAAAAGGTGGTGGCCAGATAATAGATAAGCTATTGAAGTTTGACATAATGAAAGCTTTAGATCTTTTAACTCAAGGAAATTAATCAAAAAACGAACAACTTAACTCTGATACCACTTGAAAAGGGCGAGCCTAACAGTCTTGGGGGGGGGGGGTGGTGTTGGGGAGGGTGAATAGGACTATGCCAAATAAAAATAAACTTGCTAAAATAATAAATAAATCTGAAAATAAACTCTCACTAGTATTGAAAAATTGATTTAAACTTAGTTCATAGGACAACTTACACCCAAAATAAAGTTTAGGTAGGACAACCTTATTTCACAAATAGTCGTAAGGATCAAAATCTCAAACCAAAGCGAGATCCAATAGAGCTATCTATTACAAGCATTCACCACATTTGCATAAATAAATTATAATCATTCACCATATATGAAAAAATAAAACATTCACCACAAACACTAAGAATTATAGTGGTTCGGTGTCTACACCAACTGTTCTCAAACAGCCACACCTACTCCACTCTCAATAATCACAAACCACGTGATATTGGCTTTCACTATAAATAAGGTTTTCACAGGGTCACCTTAAAACCTGATACAGTTGTGATTTTAAAGGCTTATCACAAACAGAAACCCCACATTGAGATTTTCTGGCTATCTCAGTCAAAACCAACACATGAGATTTTCTGACTATCTCAAAGAAACTAAAATACAAAGAATATAAATGTACTTATGTTCTCCTTAAAGACATTCTTGATGTAGCCTGTAGAACTGCTTTGCCTGAAGTAGAATGTTCAATGTCCAGTAACACAAACTGGGGTTCTAGGTTTTAAATTGATTTAAAATTAATTCAAACCAAAGGCCACTTATTTGAATTCCTTAGATCTCAAAGAAGAGTGATTACTCTCTTTTAAAAAATAAGATTCATGAAAAAAGATCTAGGAATTAAAACAAAAAGCTATATAAACAAAATATTAAAATATCGTGCAATATCTTAAAGATAGTAGGGACTTCTCTTTTTGTTCGTGAAGGATTTTCTAGCTTAGATAAGTAATTTTGGATTAAGAGAAGGCCTCTATTTATAGGTTGAAAAGTTGTTTCTTCAACTCGTCTAAGGTCTCCCTCGACTTGTCTAAGATCTAATCAAATTTCAAATTTTAGGCGCGATTGGATAAAATCATTCTTTGACTAGTCAAGCATGGGCTTCGACTAGTCGAAGGTACCAGATTTTAGTTGTTGGACTTCGAGTCGAGCAACCCTTGACTGGTGAGAGGTCCCTCTTCGACTGGTCGAGAAAGCACTAGAAATATCTATTTTTTGAATTTCAAACTTGGACTGGTTGAAGATTATCTTAGACTGGTCGAGCCACAACTTAGACTAGTCGAACCATGGCCTAGACTAGTCAAACTTAAGCCTAACCAAAGTATAAAAATCCACATAAATTTGTCTTTTGAAAGCACCTAAGTCTAAGGTCTTTCAAGGGTCTATTATACCTGAGAAGACTGGACATTGAAGTGTAAAGTTTTGTTCTTCTTCTTGAATCTTCAATAGAGCATAGTAGATCTTCTACTTGAAGTGTATTGAAGGTGGAGCTTGATCTTCTACTAGAAGTGTAGTAGAACTTGAACTCATTTTGGCTTGAACTTTCTAACTTCATGACTTGTACTTAAGCTTAAACTTTCTAACTTCATGACTTGAACTTTCCATCTTGATCCACATTAAATGGACTACAACACAAGCTATTTTGTCTAAACAAAATTTGACAAACAATGGTGTGCTTTATACAATATAGCACTTACAGCGTTGATAAAACATTATTTGTCAATAAAATATAATGAACATATATTGATTGTACAGATCTATGTTGATGATATTATTTATGGATAGACAAGCACTAACTAGTCCATTAAATTTGTAGATCTGATGAAATCCAAGTTTGAAATGAGTATGGTTGGAGAATTGAATTACTTTCTTGGTTTACAAGTAAAATAATAGGAAGATGGTATTTTCATTTCTCAAACCAAATATGCTTTAAATTTGGTAAAGAAATTTAGATTCAAGAATAGTAAAAAGTTTGATACTCTTATGAGTACAACTCTCAAACTCTCCAAGGATGAAACAGGTAAAAGTATAGACTCACGGTTATATCGAAGCATGATTGGTAGTCTTTTATACTTAACTGCTAGTAGACCAAATATTACTTTTAACGTTGGAATCTGTGCTAGATATCAATCTGATCCTAAGTAATCGTATCTAATTACTGTTAAACGCATAATGAGATATGTCATAAGTTCTGCTAGTTTCGGTCTATGGTATCCGGATGATACAACTGTACAACTTGCTGGATATACTAATGCAGACTGGGCAGGAAACATCGATGATAGAAAATCTACCAGTGGTGGATGTTTTTATATAAGAAATTATTTAGTTTCCTAGCTCAGCAAGAAATAAAATTTTGTATCACTATCTACAGCTGAAGCTGAATACATCGCAGCTGGTAATGTACCTAGCTGGTCTGAATGAAAAGAATGTTAGCTGATTACGAAATAGTGCAAGATACTATGATATTATACTGTGATAATTCAAGCGCAATCAATATTTCAAAGAATCCTATTCAACATTCTCGTACGAAACATATCAACATTCGATATCACTATATTCGAGAATTAGTTGAGGACATGTATTTAATTAGAATATATCCAGACTAAAAAGCAGTTGGCTGACATTATGACTAAACCGCTTGACAGAAATAGATATTCCAAATTAAAACATGATATTGGTATGTGTACTGCTAATTAATTAAATCATGTTATTTATACATTTTTTAATTATTTGTATATTTATAATTTATAAAAAAATGCAAAACATTTAAAATAATAAAAATTAGATTTTTGGTCAGCTGCTCGACGGGTCGAGTACGTCCTTGATGAGTTGACCCTTAACGAGTCGAGGATCATACTTAACCAGTCGAGGATCGCAGGTTTCCTCATTAAAAGAGGGAAAACCACCTTTTTCATCCTATTTCTCTCTTCTTCCTTGACTAGTCGTGCCTTGTTGAGGGTCATATATTGCATATTATCCCCAATTTATATTTTAATTTTATGAACATGATAATGCTTAATATTCTATTTTACTCATGTTTGTGTTGCAAGGTAAATTTAAGAGCTTGGATTAAAAATATTGCTAAAAGCATGGATTTGATGCTCAAGAATCACCAAGGCAAGGGATGGATTTTAGGAGACCAAGATTGAAGAATTCCCCTGCCAAAGATCCAAGAAACCTAAGTGGGGAATGAAGAGAATCAAATTTTGAAGTGAAGAAAAGGAATCCTGAAATTATCTTGAAAACAAACATATTCCTGAAATTGTCCTGAAAAAACATATTCTGAAACTCTAAGTCATTCTATGAAATTGCACAGAGTGAAGTACATTCTGAAAAACTGTGCAAGGTGAAGTCTATTTTAGCAAACTGCATAAATTTGAGGCGGTTTCTAGAGTTTTCCAACTAGGTACGAAAGTTGGAATTCCACGACTATAAATAGGACTCCCTAGGATGCTCCAAGGCATCTTCTAGGGTTTAAAGAGTGGAGCAAAGGGTGAAGAAGCCATCACCAAGAGTTTTTCTTCTTCCTTACTTGTTTTCATGTTTTTCTTAAAAGACTTTGGTCCAATCATGTCTATGGTTGGCTAAACCTCTTAGCTAAGGCTAAGAGGTGAAGCTTGTAGCGTGATGGGATGTTTTTATTATTTTGATTCATATTTTTGTTAAACTTACTTTGATTCTAGTTTGATATTTAAGGAATACTTTCAGTTTTTAATGAATTATTGTGACTTAAATTACAGTAAATCTGCAATAGCTTTGAGTATCTTCTTTTCCTATTTCGAGATTATGGGATTGGTAAATCCTGTTGTTTACCATTGTCTCATGGGCATGGTTTGGTGATGGAATCCCTGCAATTGTCATAACTCTCCTCTTTTGAGAGTTACGTCAAAGGAAGTTCATATTTGATCTTAATTGTTATATCTTCCAATTGGATAGGATAAAACTCTAATTCCAGTTGTGTTACTTGAGTCAAGTAAGGAATCACCCTGATTGCTAAAAGTAGATCCTTGGAAACCATAGTTCCCACCTTTGAATTCTTAAGTTTCTAATTACACACTTCACAATTACTCCATTTAATTCCAGATTTAGATTCATATCTTTTTCTAGTTCTACTTCTAGTTGCTTTCAGAATACACACGAGATTAGTCCCTGTGGATTCGATATCGGTCTCACCGAGATTATTACTGCATCGCGACCCTACACTTGGGGTCGTGAACAAGTTTTTAGCGCCGTTGTTGGGGACTAACTATTATGTTTTTCTGAGATTAACTAGTTTTGGAATTAGTTTAAGATTAGGGTTTTTCTACGTTCTATTTTTAAGTTAGGGTTTTTTTTTTTAATAATTTAAGAAATTAACTTAGCTTTCTATTTCTAAGTTTGGAATCTTTCCTTTTCTACTTTTAGAAACTAATTTACTTTTTAATTCTAGGATAGAAACTTTCCTAATTTGTTTTTAGAAACTTTCTTAATCTATTTTTAGAAACTAATTTCCTTTCCTTTTTCTTTTTAAGAAACTAGTTTACTTTCATTTTTCTTTTTTAGAAACTAACTTACTATTTTTAGAAACTTTCCTTTTTCTTTTTTTAGAAACTAGGTTGCTTTCTTTGTTTTGGTTTTTTTTTTTTTTTTTTTTTTTTTTTTTAGTGTAGAAACTGACTCACTTTCCTTTTTCTAAGTTTAGAAACTTTCCTAATTTATTTTTAGAAACTTTCCTTGTTGGAAACTAGGTTTTTTTTAAATTTTTTTTATTTTTATTTATAGAAACTTTCCTAATTTGGTTTTAGAAACTAACTCATCTTTCTATTTTTAGAAACTTTCTATTTCTCTTTTTAGAAACTAATTCACTTTGCTATTTCTTTTGTAGGATCCTAACACAGAAACTTCTAATTTGGCAACTTCTTTCTAATTCTCTCTTTCTATTTCTAGATTTCTATTTCCCATTTTCTTTTTAGGTTTAGGTTATATTTTGAAATTGAGGGTTGAGATTATTTCATTCCCAAGTGGGTCCATGACAACACTCGACGTCTCTTGAGTGAAGGAGGATTGGTTGAGGAGTTATCTATCCATCACAAGATTAAATACCACTCGAGATCCACAAAGTTAACCGAAGTTATGGCTGCAAATTAACTAGCTAATCAACTTCTAAATCCAACCCAACCTAGGGTGGAAGAAATCCAGGATAAGAATGAGGTGCATCGAGCACCCCCGCCTCGTACTTTACGGCACTATTTACAACCGGTGGGGGTGAGCACCCCTTACTATATGGTTTTTTCCAGAAAATACAAGAAACATAGACATCAAGCTAGGAGTGATCCAACTCCTTCCAAAGTTTCTTAGGCTTGAATCTAAAAATTCATATTTATACTTGAAAGAGTTTGATGAGATCATAGCCACTTTATACTTTCCTAATATGCCTGAGGACACAATCCGGCCGAAACTCTTACCTTTCTCCCTGAAAGAAAAGGCTAAGACATGGTTACATTCACTACGTCCACGATCTATTGGCAGATGGAATGCCATGATAAGGGAGTTCATAAAGAAATTCTTCCCATATCATAAAATGAACACCATCAGAAAGTCGATCATGAACTTTGCCCAAAGGGAAGATGAAACATTCTTCCAATTTTGTGAGCGGTTCAAGGATCTTGTCAATTCATGCCCATAACACAGTTTTGAAACGTGGTGTATAACAAATTTCTTCCACGAAGGACTGACATCTTCCATGCACCAATTCGTCGAGATAATGTGCAATGGGGAATTCCTGAACAAAGATGTTAATGAAGTGTGGGATTACTTTGATAAACATGCTGAAACCACAAAATCATGGGACATCTCCCCAATAACGAGCATCACGTCTAAGCCTACTCAATCAAAGGAGAGAGGTGGAATATATCTTTTGAAAGAGGAAGATGATATCAACACTAAAGTGGCCAGTCTCACGAGGAAACTCGAGGGCATGAAACTTATGAAGGATAATGATAAGGAAGTTGTTTGCGGTATTTGTGCTTGTAACATTCATACAACTGAAAATTGCCCAATAATACCTACGTTTTAAGAAATATTAAATGAGCAATCAAATACCGTAAACAACTATCAAAGGCCTTTTGAGGGACTCACTTCGAACAGATAACTCTAGCTGGATAAATCATTCGAATTTCAATTAGAGGAATGGATAATCCATTACACCTCAAGGAATCCCTAATCAATTATTAAATCAAGGGAAACCTCAAGAGGAATTAGTTTAAAATCCTTAAGAGCTCATCCAGCAAAGTACTCTTCAAGCCTTACAAGAACTAACAAGGGCTATATAAAGGATAGACTCACGGTTACGGTTATGGAGAAAGGGATGCTTCCAGCCCAACCTATCCCGAATCTTAAACAGCAATACGAAGTTAGTGAACCAAGCTCTTCAAATCCAATGGAATAAGCAAAGTCTATCACCACTCTTAGGAATGGGAAGATAATTGACAAATCTATTCCAGTAAGGGCTGAGAAGCCTAAGGATTCGAATGTAGATGAGACTGATAGACCTAGCAATGCTCCATATGAGGTAGAACTAGAACTTCAAAGCAAACCGATTGCTCCATTTCCCCAACGGTTGATAGCACCAAAACCTCTCTCTAACTCTCAGGATATTTTATAGGTGCTTAAGCAAGTGAAGGTCAACATTCATCTACTGGATGCCGTAAAACAGATACCTTCATATGCCAAATTTTTGAAAGATTTATGTATGACCAAAAGATGGTAAGACATTTAAAAGAAAATCTTCTTAACAGAAAAAGTGAGTGTTATCCTAAAGCAAAATGTGCCATAAAAGTACAAAGATCCTGGAAGCTCAACTATCGCCTGTGAAATTGGGAATTACAGGATTGAGCATGCACTTCTTGACTTAGGAGTGAGTGTAAATCTGATCCCATACTCGGTCTATGAATAACTGGGTCTAGGTGAATTAAAGCCTACCTGGACCACATTACAACTGGCCAATTGCTCAGTTCGTGTGCCGAGAGGGATATTTGAGGATGTTTTGGTCAAGGTTGACAAATTCTACTATCTAGTAGATTTTATCATCCTGGATACTTAACCCATCGTGGATATGAGCACTCAAATTCCTGTCATCCTTGGTCGCCCATTCCTTGCCACATCAAATGTAATCATCAATTGTAGGAATGAAGTCATGAATTTGTCTTTTGTGAATATGACATTGGAGCTTAATATTTTTTTAATATGAACAAACAGGCAGAGGATGATGACGATGCCTACAATGTTAACTTAATTGATTCTTTTGTGGAAGATAAAATTCTGATGACCTTATCCTCTGACCCTCTAGAGATGTGCTTGGCCCACTTCCATGATTTAGATGGTGATATGATTAAGGAGATGGGTGCCATACTTGATACTATGTCGGTACTTGAAGTTAACCGGTGGAAGCCACAATTTGAAAATTTACCCCAAACAGATATAGTGCTTCTACCGTCTAACCTCAAGGCACCGAAGCTTGACCTAAAACCTTTGCCCTCTGATTTGAAATATGTCTATTTAGGTCAACATGAGAGATACCCGGTGGTGATTTCTTCTCATCTTGAGTAAGAACAGAAGCGTATGCTTATTTCTACTCTCATTGATCACAAAGGAGCCCTTCGATGGTCGATTGCGGATTTCAAGGGAATGGACCATTTGATTCGTACTCACCGCATTTATCTAGAGGATAATGCGAAGACCTCCATACAACCAAAATATAGATTAAATCCAAACATGAAGGAAGTGGTTAAGGCTGAGGTTCTTAAGCTATTGGATGTGGGTATAATATACCCTATATTTGATAGCCAATGGGTGAGTCCAACTCAGGTGGTTCCTAAGAAGTCTGGAATCACTATCGTAGCTAATGCCGACAATGAACTCGACCACTTTCCTTTACCCTTTATTGATCAAATCTTAGAAAGGCTAGCTGGTCATTCCTATTGTTGTTTTCTTTATAGATATTTGGGTTACAACTAGATAGAGATAGCCCCTGAAGATTAGGAAAAGACCACATTCACATGTACCTTTGACACATTTTCTTACCGAAGGATGCCATTTGGATTATGCAATGTCCCCGCCACTTTTTAGCGATGCATGATGAGTATTTTTTTAACATGGTGGGACAATATTTAGAGGTCTTAATGGATGACTTCTCTGTCTTTGGTCCATCCTTCAGTGATTGTTTGGAGAATCTTAAATGTGTGTTGAAGCGATGTGAGGAAAAGAATTTGGTATTAAATTGGGAGAAGTGTCATTTCATGGTTCATAAGGCTAAGATTGATCTTATCTCTAACTTACCTCCACCTAAGAACATATGAGACGTGCGATCCTTTTTAGGACACATTACATTTTATAAGAGATTCATAAAGGACTTTAGTCACCTCTCTCATCATTTATGCAATCTACTTCAAAAAGATGTACCATACGAGTGGACTGAACAATACTAGGAAGCTTTTTCTAAGTTCAATGGCATGTTAACCACTGTACCTATCATGCGGCCACCCGACTGGAGCATTCCTTTTGAAATTATGTGGATGTGTCCGATTATATTCTTGGGGCAGTGTTAGCCCAAAGAAAAGAGAAGAAACCCTATGTTATACACTACATAAGTAGAACTCTTAATCCTGCCCAAGTGAATTACTCAACTACGGAGAAGGAACTCGTAGCTATAGTATTCGCTTTAGACAAATTTAGGTCCTACCTGATTGGATCCAAGATCATCATCTACATAGATCATGCGGTGCTCAAGTATCTTCTTTCTAAGAATGATGTTAAGCCCCACTTGATAAGATGGACTCTCCTACTCCAAGAATTTGATTTGAAAATAAAAGATAAGAAGGGAGTAGAAAACGTAGTGGCTGACCATCTTTCCTACCTTGACCTCTCTGATTCCCTTAAGATGACTAATATAAATGACATGTTCTCTGATGAACAACTATTTAAAGTCTCCCACTCACCTTGGTTTGTGGATATTGCTAATTATCTTATCACAGGTTTCACGCTGACACATTGAACTGCGCAAGATAAGAAAAAAAATTTTCGCCAAGGTACGTAAATTCTTCTGGGATGATCCGTATTTGTTTAAATATTAGTCAGACCAAATTTTAAGGAGATGTGTGCCAGGTAATTAACACCAAAGTATCATCTCCTTCTGTCATTCTCAGGCTTGTGGTGGTCACTTTTCTACTAAAAAGACCACGGCCAAAATTCTGCAGTGCGACTTTTACTAGCCCACTATGTTTAAGGATACTCATGATTTTTACAAAGCTTGTGAGTGTTGTCAGAAATTTGGAGCATTGTCCCATCGAAATATGATGCCCATGAACCCCATTCTGATCATTGAAGCATTTGATTGTTGGAGCATCAATTTCATTGCACCATTCGCCCAATCCTTTGGAAATTTATATATTTTGCTAGCAGTAGACTATGTCACTAAATGGGTCAAAGCGATCCCATGCTAGAACAATGATCATCAAACCATCATTAAATTCTTAAAAGAAAACATCCTTTCTCGGTTTGGAATACCTTTAGCCATCATTAGTGATGGAGGATCATACTTTTGCAATAGGCCATTCACAAATTTAATGAAGAAATTGGCATCTCTCATAAAGCGACCACTCCATACCACCCACAAACAAGTAGGCAAGCTGAGATTTTCAATATAGAAATTAAACACATATTGAAAAAAATAGTTAACCCTGATCGTAAGGATTAGTTAATATGTCATGCCCCAAACTCGGGAACCGGGCTCACAAATTCTCGATCGCCGAATCCAGTGTTGATAGCCTCCGTAGTACCCCATTCTCGATTCCCAACGCCCATACGCCAGATTCCAATCCTAGGATCCTACAAGTATGATTTTCAGTGTGATTTTTTTTTGTAAAGAAGCATAACCACAAGTATACCCAAATCATAAGAACAACATCATCACCACATATCCACTAATATGAATATTAGAATACAGTGCTGAAAGGAAATACATATATAAAAAAATCTCCAAAACGATCTTCCACAAGCTCCTGCCTCAATGCTGCTACGACCTAACATCACTTGTACGCAACGGTCGTACATAAGCTTACTAAGAAGCTTAGAGAGTGGTGCGTGTGTGCGCAATACATTTGCCAAGCACACAAATATCAGAGCAAGCGGAAATACTGGCAAGTCCATGAATATTATCAACCATAGCAAGGCTATGTGATGCAAGACATAGTATGCTAAATCTCATATGCTGAGGATGCAATGTAATGTACAAATCCTGACAAGTCCACGAATACCATCAGCCTCATATAGGCCATGTAATACAGAAACATAGTAAACCAAATGTCATATACAGAGGATGCAATGCAAAAGAAATGACAAAGCTGGAGTGTGTAGTCATGATGATAGTACGTGGCATCATAAGCTGTGGGGTTCATCACAAGGGACTTATATCTAAACTAGTCCCATACTTAAATTTGGATAGCTAGACTCAATGTGGTAAACTCCTGATCTCAAGTTGGTCGCGCGCCCAACCGAAATCCTGGCCATTGCAGAGGTACATATAATGATTTGGTTGCGCACCACTAGCCCGAGTGGATAGTGAATGAATGAATGAATGAGTCAAATGCTAAGTACACAACTCCTGCTCAGTAAGTCCACATATAACCACCACAACACTTCTGATGTGGGACAAGGTTCCGCCCCACTGTATGCACATTAGACTGCCAGCACAGTAGTCTGCTAACCACTAGTAACTCGCCCAGGCCTTTAGGCCCCGCCTACATCAGCGTCCGCCCACGTGTGTAATAGAGACAGGGAGTCACAATACCAGTATTGTACATCTCTGGGATCATCACTGGGGTCTAGTACACTCCACACTGCCCGCCACCCCTCCCGGCCACATGGCCCAGTGAGTGGAAACGACCTTACTAACCGCTTGGCCAGTAGCCTGCCAATATATACCCGGCTCATCGATAGCGGACCCATTCCCCGAGCTAGTCAAACTCAGCCTAGCTTTGCCCCTACCCTTAGGCGGATAAGGCCACACCCCCTTCATAACCGACCACGACACAATGGGAGACGTCGCCTAGTAGTAATCGGCACTCTGGTGCTCATGTATCCATTCGTTCTTGACGTTGGAGCATCCCCGCTACCAAGGGATTTAAGGACTTTCACCCAGGGACATCGAGCTTGCCAAAGTACTCGAACCAAACATTTTCGGTATCCCATCTGGCCATCCATGATATGCCTGTGGAGGCCACAACCCTGATGTCGCTAGGGCGCAAAGTGATCATGTAACACAAAATGCAAGATGCATGAGTGATACCATCTAGTCATGCGTCAACCTGCGCGTACCGCGGGATCATATGGAGAAACTTCGTCTCGCAAGGAGTCCCCTAAATAACTCAGCCCAATGGCAATGCTATGATCAAACATTCCTTACAACAGGCATATAAATGATGCGTATGAACATGTATCATGATGTAGTACTAAGCATGTTCTCAGTGTGTCCACTAGACTGAGTACATTAGCATGATTATCAGATATAACAGGCGATGATCGGCCTTACACGAGGGTCTCATACATCACAATGGGCCTCATCTCATGGGCCTCAGCACTTAGGCCTCATATACATCATAATGGGCCGCATCACATAGGCCTCACATACATTACAATGGGCCTCACCACTTAGGCCTCATTTACATCACAATGGGCCCCTCACACATACAATGGGCCTCATACATATAATGGGCCTCACATATAGGCCTCATACGTCACAATGGGCTTCATCGCATGGGCCTTACACATCTCAATGGGCCTCATACATACAATGGGCCTCATCACATGGTCCTTATACATCACAATTGACCTCACACATGGGCCTCATACATTATAATTGGGACTCACACCTATAATGGGCTTGATCAATCAGCAAGTGGGCCTCACATACGACTGGGGGGCCTCACATACAGCTATTGGACCTCACACACAGTAGGTGGGCCCTGCCGATTGTCCCACTGATGGACGACCTGGGTAAAATGCACACATTAAGTGGGTTCCACCATCCCTCACTGGACGGTGTAGATAACACATACATCACATGGTCCCACGTCCACCAGCTGGACGGCGGAGATAAAACACTTACATCAGGTGGGTCCCACCGTCTCATGTGGACTGTGGAGATGAAATACATACATCAGGTGTGCCCCAGCACCGTCCCTTGCTGGATGGTGTGGAAGCAACACATATATCAAGGCATGTCCCACCATCCAGCTGCTAGACGGTGGAGATACAACACATATATCTTGGGTGGGGTTCACGTCCCATGCATGGACGGTGTGGATAAAACACTTACATCAGGGCCCCACATCCTACGGATAGATGGCATGGATAAAACACATACCATGGTGGTCCCATGTGCTGGATACAGCACGGTGTGCTCCACCTAAGATTTGCATTTGCCTCATTCCCAGGCACATGGCTTGGGAGGCGTGGATGGACGACGTGGATAATACGTCAAGGTAGGTCCACATGTACGTGGCCCACCTGATTTGAATCAAGCTAAAATTTATGTTTTACCTTCATCCAGGGCCTATCCAGGACGGACGGCCAGGTGGGCCCTGCCTACTAGATGGAAGGTTGAAAGTCTCTCTTCGACTAGTCGAGAAACCAACAGAAATATCCTTTTTTTGGAATTTAAACTTAGATTGGTTAAAGATTTTCTTAGATTGGTCTAGCCACAGCTTAGACTACTCGAACCAAGGCCTAGACTAGTTGAACTTAAGCCTAACTAAAGTATAAAAACCCATATAAGTTTGTCTTTTAAAAGTACCTAAGTCTAAGGTCATTCTCGGGTCTGTTATACTTGAGAAGACTGGACATTGAAGTTTAAAGCTTGTTCTTCTTCTTGAATCTTCAATAGAGCATAGTAGATCTTCTACATGAAATGTATTGAAGGTGAAGTTTGATCTTCTAATTGAATTGTAGTAGAATTTGAACTCATTTTAGCTTGAACTTTCCAACTTCATGACTTATACTTAAGCTTGAACTTTCAAACTTCATGACTTGTACTTTGGTAAGGTGACTGACTTCATGACTTGAACTTTCCATCTTGATCCACATTAGATGAACTACAACACAAGCTGTTTTGTCTAAATGAAATTTGAAAAACAACGGTGTGCTTTATACAATATAGCACTTACAATCTCCCCCTTTGTCAAATTTGTGACAAAACACTTAGTATAAAAATTACAAAAATATCTTGAAATCCATGTCGCTGTTGCTGAATTTACTGCTACTCCCCCTCAATGTGAGCTTCTCTCTGCTTTGTACTACACCCGTATTATAACATATACTTCCAATGCACAATTCCAACATATATCAACATTTTCCATGCATTCATTCTAATCAATTAGATCAAATAGCATAATAGTGTCATTCACAACTCCAACAGATATCGACATTTTCCATGCATTCATTCTAGTATTCTCCCCCTTTTGTAACAAATTGACAAAGGAAAGAGTAACTATGTGAACATAACATAACTAAACCATCAAAATAAGAACTAGAAAATGCATAACTAAACCAAAACATAATCATTATAATTAAGTCCAGGAAGGAGTTACCAAAGTTAGAAAGGAGTATAAAGAGAGTATAAAGAGAGCATAGTTCAAGAGTTAACAAACCAAGCACATACATAGTTAAAATTTATACAACCTAACATGAAAGAAAATCAAGCTAATTGGATCCAAAGGAAGATGGAGGAGGTATGGAAGGATCAATCTGGTGAAGTCCTTTGCTAATTTAATGAAAGTATTTTCGTATGTATTTCATGGAAGATTTGTAACTTTCAGCCAGAGTATCCTGTGATACCTTCAACTCCACAACTTTCTCTTCTAAAGACTTGATCCAATCATCAACCTAAGAAGGCTGATAGTCAAGATCATCTTCATCATCCGATTCCATCTCCACAAAAGATATCATCCATAAATGTGTCCTTAAGTAATGGTGCTTCTGCCTCTTCTTCTTCATCCTCATCTCTCTGACCGGGTCTATCACGCCCTAGACTTGGTAACCAGAATCACAAGGAACCCGATGGCTGGTTCTGGCTGTAACAGCCTCCATAGTACCTCATTCTCGGCTTCTGAGGCAGGTTCCGATCCTGGGATCCTAAAAGGAGGATTTTTCATAACAATATAATCATTACCAATACGAGCATACCCAAGATCACAACAGGAACATCTGAAAATAATAAAGGTACACATCGTAAAATCTACTATAAATTTAAACTTTTACAATCATCCATAAGGTCCAAAAAGACATACATGAGATAAAAAAGAAAAGGAGAGAAAGGTCGGCAACACTAGAGTCCTCAAATGCTCAGCTCTACTCCACGCTCCACTGCTACGATGCCTGCCTAGAATCTCCTCCACGCATCAATCGTACATAAGCTTATAGAAGCTTAGAGGGTGGTGTAGGTGTGTGATAATGGTGCACAGAAGAGTAGTAGGAGATACAAAGAGAGAAGCAAGATCAATGAGGATATCACTAGCCTTACCCATGGTTATCATGAATAAGATGCAATGAGTACTGGGTGCCATACCAAGGCAATGCATGAAGGGTCTTGTACAGCCAATGCTAATGCGATGCTAGTAATGCCAGTGCTCATATCCAAACCACAAGTCAAGTACATTTCCAATCATAAGGAAATCACTGGGGTCCATTACACTGCTGAATGAGTACTGCTCTACAGACCCTGCACAGTCTAACGAGCGTAAGAGACCTCACTACCCGCCTGTGGATAACCAATCACCAGCAAGACCTGATGGTAGCGGACCTATTTACGAGCTGGTCAGACTCAGCCTAGCAATGCCCCCTACACACCAGGCAGGTAAGGCCACACCCCTATCCAACTAACTACATGATAGTGGGAGTCGTGGCCTAACGGTATAAGGACCTCGTGCGCTCATGTATTCCACCCAGTCACGGTATTGGAGCAGATCCTTGTTACCATGGAAGTTTTGGGAATTTCACCAATGGGCATCCTATGCACCCGGTATGCTCAACTAATATTTTCAGTGTCCATACATACGGCCATCCATGAATACCCTCGTGGAGGCAAGGCCCTGATGAAGTAAGGGCGGATATCCACAAGCTATGCAATGCCAGATACATGAATCACACAATCACTTATGCATCAATCCCAACCATCCATCTCTCAGGGAGATACCAACATGTCCTACACAATGACACAACCATGGCCAATCATACCTCAACCAAGCATGTATATGATGCGTATGGGAGTGAGCCATGAAGATAAATAAGGATGCCAATGAGGTGAAGATGAACTCTCTACCTAACCATGAAGGGTCTAGGTACTTAACCAATTCCTTATAAGGAATACAACTTCTAGTAGGGGCTCATTTACCTGGGGTAGCCCACGAGACTAAGCATACAAGCTATGGGCCTGAATAATATAGAGATGGGCCTAACAAGAGATTAAGGTGGGCATTCAACCACACTTAGAGGGGTCCATAATGGGGACATTTAACCACCATTTCCCCAAGGCATAACCAGCCCAAGGTCCACATCCAAACCACATACATAATCCCCGTATAAAGGCATGAGAAAAAGGGTTTAATACTTCCTTTAACAACATGGGCCCAAAGAGGGGAATCAGGGCCCAAGGAGGAGAATTAAGGCCCAAGGCCCAAGTCCCAATGGTCATAGGACTCATACATTTAGTTGAACTTAATGGGCAGCCCATGAACACAAAAAAACATGGCTTAAAAATAAGTTTAAGTTGGGTGAAATGGGCCCCCACTACATCAGCCCAACAACTAGCAATTTAAGTGGGCAACTAAGGGCCCAATACCACCCTTATCTCAGCCCATAAGTCCATCAAAATGGTGGAAGTCAGCCCAACATATGGCTAGGCCAAGCTGGGACGTTCCAGCCCAATCTGGACCCACTAGGAAGTCCCAAAATCTAGTTTATATTTGGGTCCCACAAATGATCATCAATGGAGACCCAAAAAGGCATTAATTAAGCCCAAGAGTATTCTAAAATATAAGGGAGCAATAAATGCCCAATTTTCTCAATATGGTGGGCCTTATAATCATGGCCCTAATGGACCCTAGAACATCAGGGATGGGTCCCCAACTAATCATACACAAAGTCTAATGGGCTGGGGCCCAAAAGTTCTGAAATAACAAAGGGGACAATAATGTACAGAAAATTTCTGCAATGCATGTTACTGTCCTAAATTTGGGCACTCCATTAGAGTGGGTCCAAGGCCTCTAAAACTCTGGGAATTGAGGGTCAAGGTCCCTTATTATGCATACAATAATATAAAACCCAAAAAGGTGGCCCACCATCAGAGGAAACAGTTTTGAATTATGGTTTTTATCAAGGCATATTGTTGGACTGCACAACAGAAAAATCTGGCAATCTAACCATCTTGGCCCATTATTTTGGATGCCCAAATGGGGTCCGTTGGGGCTAAAATTTCACAAAGTGATACTTACATAGGTTGGCCACACCCCCACAAAATTTCAAAATTTTTTAATATTTTTAAGTATTTTAATTAATTTAAACAAAATAGTCTGTCCAAAAAAATGGACAGACTTGGACGTCCCAACGTGGTGGGCCAGTCTGGCCCTCTCACGGTGTACATAGTGGTCCATTGGTCCTAAAATTTGGTAGGTAGGTCCTAACATGAATGGATCACACCCATAAAAAATTTCAAAATTTTTGGACATTTATAAATATTTTAATTTATTTAAATAAATCAATCTGTTATGAAAATCGGACTGATCTGGACACCATATTAGAGTGGGCCGGTCCAGCCACCACCATGGTGTGTACAGGCATCCATTGGCCCCAATATTTTGTAGGTGGGTCCTACAATGAGTGAGTCACCTCCCTGTAAATTTTCATAATTTTTAGACATCCAAAAGTATTTTAATAAATTTTAGAATTCCAACCTATCCAGGGTGGAATGTTGCTGGAACAATGCAGAAAATCCAGACTGTCCACCTCACTTGGACCACACCTTTAGGACCCTAATGAAGGTCATATGGGGCTGAAATTTGGCATGATTATATGTGTGGTCCACACCTTCAAGAAACATATATTACATGAGACCAAACACCCCTCCAAATGCCCAAAAATCTGGCCTCAAAATGACCCAAAAATCTGTCCAGATAGTTCTAGACAGCAACATATGACTGAAAATAAATAAATATAAACACTATTTAAAAGGGGATTTAATCCAAGAAAATCATGGTATGGACCACCCCAGTGGGTCCCACAAACATCCAGACCCTTCCCATTACAAAATACCCCTTGCATGTGCCCCATATAGGTAGATAAGGGGGCTCCAACGTCCAAGGGTGGACTGTCATGGACGTCCACCCTCCATGGATGGTCTGGATATTTTTGGTCCACAAGGTGGGCCACACACTCATGATCAGTAGGTTATCAACAAAGAAAAATAAGGATTTGGCCACAAGGAAAGGGTCTCCGCCACATTGAGGCCCTTCCCCTCATCACTCATGCACACACATTCCACTATCACAAGATATACAAATGATCATAGGATTTCTACTTGAGATCTATGGTGGAGATGCAATCTCCACCAAGGATCAAGGGTCTAGATGACCCAAAGATCCCTGATCAAGGAAGGAAAAACCATATAGAGGTCCATGAAGATTGGCTCCTTGCATGGAACATGCATGCAAGTAAGATGGGCTATGAGCCCCATGCATGAAATCCTGGGGGCCACCACCATCATTTGATGGGCCCCACAAGATTCAATATAAAAAAGAAAGGAAGAACAAGTAAGAAATGGAACAAATCTGAATTTTTGCAATTACATGCACACCCACCTTAAGATCTCTATCAAAACTCCACTCCAAGCTTCTAACTGTCTAAGGAAGCAAGATGAAGGGTTGAGATGGGTTTTCAATGGAGGGATTGAGGGGAAAAAGGAGGAGAATGGGCTGGAAAAGAGGGAAAATGGGGCTGAATTTTTATTTTATTTTTTTTTGCAAGAGAGAAAGAAGGAGAGAAGAGAGTAGAGAGAAATGAGAGGGAGAGTATGGAAATTTGCTAGAAAAGAAAGAGAGAGAGAGAGAGAGAGAGAGAGAGAGAGAGAGAGAGAGAGTAATCATGAGCTCTCTCACCTTAGATATGGAAACTCAGCATGAAAAGTAGGGTGATATAAACAAAGTTCATAGACTTATAGGTTTGGGGTAGAGATGGGTAGTGTGTGGGTAGTGGGTGGTGTAGAGGATGGGGTTTAGGTAGTGTGTGGGTGGTGTGTATTGGAAATAGTTTCAAGAGATGGGACCTACCTAGAAATCTGTGCACGCCACCCTTAGGTGGGCCACATGATCATGATCAAGATGCACACAACTTATGATCTACACACCGGATGGACGCACAACACGTGGTGTCGGAACCACAATGATGAAGCGGTTGCAATGGCATAGGTCTCAACTCGATCCGAGTCAGGTCTTCATGACGGGACTCACGGATGACCACAAACATTACCGGTCACGAGTCACCGGGATTCGACTGGTAGGACCGCGAGACTAAGGTGGATGGAATGCATTCTTACACACACATGCACACATGCGAACTCCGGTCGGGTCCCACAAGATATGTCAGGTTCATCTTATTAATATTCATATTATCAAAAGGAAGAGCGGACTCGGGCGCCTCGGTTGATGGAATGACAACGTTGCAATAGATAACAAGAGTTGTCATGAGATATGTAAAAGGTATGGAACCATGACCTAGATGAATATAAAATTGGATAATCAAGTAGCAAATCAATGAGGGAAGACAGATAGGAATGCCAAAAGTAATGGCGTGAAGGACACAAGTCATAAAGGAAGTAAGTTCATACTTATTCCCAAAACAAGGATACACATTTGATGTAAAAATATGATGAAGTACCCTAAGTCTTGGAATCATCTGGGTGGCACAGAGAGCATTACCAAAACTCCATTCGGCATTAAACTGACATATTTTACAGGTAATATCACGACTCGCAGATTCATACATTCTATCAGTAAGGGAGGCAATGGGTATGCCTTCATCATTCACATTCACATCAAGCAATCCTGAGATCAGGTGCCTATCAATCGGAACGGTCCATTCGCCAAAATTAATAGAGAATGACAGATTATCAAGAGACAGCTCTCCTATTGATGCATACATCCCTTGAGCTATGGAGCAGTACGTCGTTCCGCCCTAACTTAAAATGTTATCCCAACCGATGGTAGACAGAATAGGCAACAGTTTAAATCGAGCAATGTGATCAATATTCACAGTCCTTTCTATAATAATATATCTAGAGCGGATATCCCTTACATGCTCCAAATCTTCTTCGGGAGCTCTCAGGGTTCTCACCATAACTGGAGTCGTTCGGGAGGAGCCGTTAGGGCACTTGCGTGTAGCCTTCATCTTAGACCGATGCTCCATGTAGAGTTTGCAAAAGAAGATATTAAATGAGTTTGGCTTAAATCAGATTTTTACACAAAACCCCTCTATGGAAAGGATGTAAACCTTAAATCAATCACAAAATGAAGAAAGACTAGCAACAAAGAACCTAAATCTAGAAAGAAATAAAAAATAAACCTCTTACAAAGACTCTATGGAGATGGGTTTGATGAGTGAAGGCATGTTCAAAACCCCAAGTGTAGGGTTACGATGTAGTAATAATCTCGATGAGACCGAGGTCGAATCCATAGGGACTAATCTCGTATGTATTTTGAAAGTAATTAGAATAGAACTAGAAAAATATATGAATCTAAATCTAGAATTAAAGGGAGTAATTGTGAAGTGTGTAATTAAAAACTTAAGAATTCAAAGGTGAGAACTAGGGTTTCTAAGGAACCACTTGTAGCAATCAGGGTGATTCCTTACTTGATCCGAGTAACACAATTGGAATTGGAGTCCTATCCTATCACTACACCAAAATCGCAAATTTAGGACGGACCAAATCCATCGTAAAACTAAATAAATGACAGATTTCGTCCATCACTTGGTCCATCGTTGTTTACTGAGTCGTTTTTTTTATCCGATGGATAAAATCCGTCGTCTAATCTGCGACGGATAAGGTCCGTTGCATCGTAGCGACGGATAAGATTCGTCGCAAAAAATAAAAAAATCCATCGCAAAAATTCGAAAAGATCGTCGTCATCAAAATTATTAGCGATGGATAATATCCGCCGCTAATATGAGTAAGTGACGGACCTTAAATCCGTTGTTGATTTTCAACTTATTCAGAAATTAGTGACGAATTTCGTCCGTCGCTAAAATATCTGTAAATTAAAAAAATATCATCAGATTATTATTATTATTATTATTTTTTGAATCTTACACCTGATAGTCATTCAAAAAATAATTCAATACAATTGTTTAATAAGAATTCCATTCACAAAATAAATCCTATTCACATGATAGTTTAATAAGAATCCTATTCATCAAACTAAAAAGTTTGACACCTCATATGAAAAATACATGCATATAAATGGAATCCACTAAATATGATACCTCATATAACAACATATAACCATTGACTTGCAAAAGCCTGCAACTCCCTAATGAAATCTAATATATACTTGCATACTTCTAGGAGACGAGAGCTTTTGATGGGACACTTCTTTCTTCCAGAGCACTTAGAAAACATGAAAAAATCAATAATTATCACAATATTTCTAGAAGACGGAACATTAATTAATTAAATACAAATAGAAGAAAACCCTCATTGAGAGTACATGAATGTTTGAAGTGGTTTTTGTATCGATAAAAGACTTGATTGTCCTCCACAGCAGCCTAAAACCAGGTCCAACATTGATGATAAACATTCGGCACAATGTCTGTACAAGAGCAAGTCCAATGTTATAGGCAAGCACTATCTAGATGCACATTTCCATTAACAACTTGAATTCTTATTTAATTTCTGGTATGAACCAAATAATGATTACACCCCATCTCATCCATTTCAATCCTGCATAGATCCATTTTTGTCCCAGTTTCAGTCCCCAATTAGTCAGGTGACTCATTTCAGGTCAAACAAAAAATGATAAGACTAGATGGCACCAAGTTGTATCGGACATCCTTTAAAACCATGTTAATAGGTGGGTGATGTAAGGGAGTATAGGGCTAGAAAAACTTTGAACATAAGAAAAATGAAAAAAGGTGCAGAAAATAAGAGGTAGAGAAGAATTGAGACATCAAACTTACATTTAGGCTTTTTAACAAGCTCAAATCACCCATTATAGATGCAACCTCCTAAGGAAGTCTGAGAGCCTTAAAGAACCATGAGTTTTGTAAGAAACAAATGTAAGCAGAAGGATACAAATGCACCAGATAGTGTGCTTGAAATAACAAAATGCATGAAATCAATCCCTGGAAAATTGGCATGCTGTAATGAAACAATTACCATAACAGGTATGCTACAAGTGGAAGGCACAAGACATGGAACCCATAACATGCAATTATCCGGGGAAAAGCCAGTGATCCCTCCTGCCTTCTCAATCCCTTGAAAAGATTCACACAGGTTACAAGGAAGCTAGCACTTATGAAACATGACAAAATCAATAAAATCAATTTCATGATGGAGTTCCATATTAACTAGAGATAATTTGATTTCACTACTAACAACAGGGATGGATGTTTCATATGATAAACAGACCATCGATGCCACTAACCAATAGTTTGCACGGCGTATCCCTTCTCATAGATTACATTTGTTATCTATTATGAAACTTTATGAGGAAGCAACTGGTTCCCGCCATGGAAATTTCAGTGGGATAAGCTTCATAATGCTTGGACAGAGATCTATCCTAACTTTCCATACAGTTTACAAAAAACTTACAGGGAAAAAAAAGGGATACATTAGCTTCTGGATTTAGGATGCTTAAATCTTCTTTTCATGTCAGTATCACATTAGCCTAAGCTTCACCACATTTGGTCCTAAATACAGATTTGACTGGCTACATTTTTTTGAATAGAACATGAACAGCAAGGCCAGATTGATGAAACATACACAAAATCTTGTAGGTCAGGAAATAATCTCAATCACAATTTAACTATTTCTTTTAAGTGAATGGAACATTTACGATTCAATTTGGTTGTGCATACAAGACGGTGTAAGTAAAAGATTAACTAAAAGAAAGGTCTAAAAGAAAGATTGACTAACCAGAATTCATGCAGGGTCCATGCAAACTCTTCCAATTCCCATCATGAGCAACACATCAGTGTTGAAATTTCAGTCCATAGGTAGATACATCAAGAGAAAAAGTACAATAGCGATCAAATAGATCTTTGATTTTTTATTTATTTTTTAACTCAAAAGTTGAATATTCTCATACTTCAATTGATAAAATATCAATTAATAATTTATATAATTGTTAAGTTGATAAGACCAACTTCTATCTATGATTCCACAATGCTCTAAAATGGAATTTGATTTATTTGTGCAAAATCTTTGTAATGTACAATATTACCATTAATTTAGTCAAGTCTGTGACTTAGGCCCATGAGGATGAACTTCCTGTGACAAGTTGGCGCCCATGAGAATGAACTTCTTGTGACAACATGGCACCATGTCAAAAGAATAGCAACACACTAAAACCCTCATCCTATAATTTGAAAACAAAATCCAAATATATTCACATTACATCCATAATTTGAAGCATATACATGTATTAAAACTAGTCATGTATAAAACAGGACAAGAATTAAGTTCCTAGCACCCTTACATGCACATCCAAAAGCAATTTCTTCCGCTTTGAATATATTCACATTACATCCAAATTTTGATTCACTAAATACAAATCAAACACTATGGAAGCCATTTGTTATGTCAAAGTATTGAACAATCAGATAACATGATACCACATCAATATATTGGTCAAAAGAAAAAAAAAAGCAAAAATAAAAATAAAAATACATATCAATTCAAAAGCATCGTCCAAATATCTTAGCTCATCTGGCTTCACAACATCAACCGGCATCATGTGAAAAAGCTTAATTGCCTCACAAGATTCCCCATTCTTAGCATAGCCTGAGATCATGGTCGTCCATGCCACAACCATATTTAAGTGGTAAAATATGGGAAGTTGCTTTTTCAAAGGGAAATTGAATCTACTATATGCCTTTAGTATGAATATGGAAAGATAGAAAAGAATATGGACAACATGGACATAATTATAGTACCTAAACAAGCCCTGTGTTTCTTCTCTGTCCAAGATGGAAGGATGGTCACATAATGCAAAACCTGAGAGAAAGGGAATGAGAAAATCAAGATAACTCAAAGATAATTGTGCATGCTTGCATTTCAATTGAAGAGTTACAAGTTACCTCTCAAAAGAAGGTAATTGGCTGAAATAAATTACTTTTTCTTAAAAGATACTTATTTAAGTTTGACATCTAAACAAATGGGGCATCTAACACATAATTGGCATTCTCCTCATCTTCTTCTTCTTCTTCTTTTTTTTTTTTTTTTTTTTTTTTTTTTTTTTTTTTTTTTTTGCAAATCTAGGATCATTGCTCTATTAGGCCCCACTTGGATGGATAGCATTCACAATACAGGGGCTACTTTGGTATTCACATTCATAAACAATTTTCCAATGGTCCATGTTCACACACACAAGTGGCTCCCTGGTGAGTGATCCACCTGATTTCTAGACTAGGTCATCTACACAGTCAGTCATGCCTTACAGTTAGCTTAAATGTCCCACATGTGCTAGGTGTAGCCACAAGTAGTGATGTTTGTGGAGTTTTCCTATTTAGTGTGCTTCCCTTGTGATTGGGTAAGCACCTTTTGTACATATTTTTCTCTAAGGCAATGTGTATAGACATTGAGAAAATACCTGCAGGAGGCGTTGCAAATTCAGATGCATTTTGGAGAATCTTCTGTCATCCAACATTTGCTTCTTCAGTGCAAAACCACCTGCATTTAAGGAAAGCAGTTTGATGAGTAAGATTATTATTTCTTTATGATCCATCCAGGTATAGGGACAGTCAGCATATTCCCAAATAAATACCTAAATGGAGGAAAAAAAGAAAAAGAAAAAAAAAAAAAAGAAAGAAAGAAAATCCCCTACTTCATTGTTATTAAGGGTAAGCATTGACTCAAATAGTAAATTTTCATTTGCTAATATTAGACTTACATGAAATCCACTCTTACAAGGCTTTCAAAGGAGCTTGGAATATCGCCAGTCAGGCTGTTAAAGTTGAGGTCTCTGCATGGAGAAAGAATAATGATAGATAATGAGCCTGTAACAAAAATGTTTTTTTTTAAAGAGTTTTTTTCTAACATGAGTTTCTCTCTGTTTTGCTTCAAATCTGAGATGGGACAGTAACAATATTTGTTCAGAAGAAAGATTGAAAATAGAATACTAAGAGCAGGCAGTGACTGATGCTATAGTCACTCCAATCTTTAGTAAGGAAGTCTAATTGCAAATGCTGCGGGACACCAGTAGCAAATCTTTAGCTTTTTTTTTATGAATTATAATTTTATCAATGCAACGTCAAAAGAAAAGATCTACTTAAATGTTCAAAAAAATTTAATAAAAAGAAAAAAAGAAGCAAAGAGCTATTTCAATACAACAAACTCCAACTAAATTAACTAAAAGAGTAAATGCCCATATTTGCAGCAATCAGCATTTGTCTGCAAATCTTTAGCTATTGATGCATATTTTCACCAAGCATTTGAGCCCACCATGTCCTAAGATTGAACAGAAAATGAAATAAAACTACTATGTTTTGAAATGGATCATTTCCCACAGCATTATTTGTATCAGAGAAATAACCTCTTAATAGTACCCAACTACTTAGTGCAGCTAGTTATACTCATTATACACATTGGGATAGAATGCGTCCATCCACCACAAAACCAATACATTCAAACATACATATTTAGGACCACTATCAGTCACAAGTGCTTCTAATTCTATACTGTAACCTTTGCAATTCAATCTATTAATCTGAACCTTCTAGTTGCATCTGCCCCTAATTCGAAGGTTGTCAAGCAAAGTTCACCTTGATTTTACCATTATAGCCATCTAATCTATAGCTTATGGTTTGATGGTGGAGATTTTTTTGAAGAGTTTTTTCAATCAACCACAAATTTCAGATGTAAACACATTTCAGCAAGCACTTATGTGCTGACATCCAACCAAAAGCCCAAAACCATATATCAGTAATAAATCATAGTAATCTGTGGATACAACAAAAAACACGAAGCATGACAGTTTCAGAGATCATAATAGAACATCAGAGATCATAAGAGAACATCAGCCAACTTAACTTGAATCAGAAACTGAAACTGTCAGTGTATAGTTTAAGTGCATCTGCAGTCAAGATAATGCTGACTAGCCAATCTACTTTGTAACCCAAAGTGATAAAATCAAAGGCATGGACACCTGCAATGATGACATAATAAAAGCTCAATTACAATGAGAGAAACACAAAGGACAATCAGTCGATAACCATACAACGCATTAAACTTATGCTTAAAAAACTGTAAAAATGCTAGGAAATGTATCTCCAAGGTGTGAGGAGCTTTTGTATATAGCAGACAGATTATAGATGAAACTTTGATTGCCCACAAGTGCATCAATTCCCAGTATATGGAAGGCAAAAAGGGAAACATATGAAAGTACAACAGCTGCCATTGGCCTTTTTTCTTTAAAAGGATAGATATATATTCTTCAAAAAATAAAGAAGATGGGAGAAAGGAAAGGCACTTTCCTAGCAGCAGAAAAGAAAAAAAACAAAAAGCAAAAAAATAAAAAACCAAAAATAAAGAAAAGAAAAGAAAACCATCTGTCAACATACCCCATGTCTCTCTAGATATTTTTATCTTATATTTGATTCTCATGTCAGGTATCGACACAAAAGTGAAGATATTTGATAATGGAAATAAATGTAAGAAACATATCCAGAGAGAAAAAGAGAGATAATGCATAGAAAAGGTAAGTGCATTTGAATTGCTAAAATGAAAGCATTACATTTTATCCGGTCTTGAACTGTCCAAACAGGGACAACTTAAGGATTTTTATGCACCAAGGAGCACACTGTATCTATGCCTGGACACATAAAAACCCTCAAATGGGTAACTGATTGTCCTAATCTATATACAATCACATCAAAATTTGTAATCTAAATGAACATAATTCAAAATACAACTCATTTCTAAATGTAGAATCAAAGCAATTAACCATGTAGAAGCATATGTTGATAACAACACATTTCTAAAGGAAACTCTACAAAATACATTACAGATACCATAAAACAAGACAAAGCAAAGAATGGGTAACCTGAGTTGTTTTCCTGCAACTAGTCTCACCAGATACCAACACCACCTGTTCTCCATACATAAACAGATAAACAGAACTCAGAGTATGACATTGAATAAAATACGTGATAGGAAAGTATGTGATATTTTCAAACAGTGTCTTTCGTGGATGGTGGTTTTTGCTATTTTTATGAATCAATCTAAACGTGATTTTAAATAAACCCTATGATTTACCTTTTCAAAATTTACATTCCAACATGGCATACCATATCCACTAAACCATGGTATTTATAGACAAATTCTGACACCATGTCATCTTTGCAAAAAATCAATTTCATGATCCTAAAATTAGATTGGTTGATAATGAGAACCCTTAGCACATATGTAACTCAAATTAAATTACCTGAATCATCAAACTCTGCCCTATATAATTCATAATCCTAAAATCGGATTGGTTGATAATGAGAACCTTTAACTGTGGACATTTGTTTGTTGAATTAGAGCAATTAATAATTTATTTTTTATTTTTTTCATTCCAAATGTCCTTTAGCTATCTCTCAGTCTGCAAGTTAGGACATCAATCTAGTGTAATATTTGATGAAGGATCCGTATAAAGTGGACCCCACAATTTTAATGGTTTGATTTGACTTCCATTTGTAGCATATGCATTATTTTTCATTGCATGTCTATGAACACTATCAGCATATGAAAATTTTGATTTGTCAAAAAATTCCAAGTTAATTTCAAGTCTCTAAATGACCTTCTTGAGAGGGTGAAATGACCCAAATACATTTCATCTGCTAGAGCTTCTTCTTCTTATTCTTCTTCTTTTTTATCCCACACTTAAAAAAAAAAAAAAAAAAAAAAAAAAACAAACAAACAAACAAACAGCGGCAAACTTGATTTCCTTGAATTTCCTTGAATTCATTTGGGCCAGTGATTTAGGGCTATTACTATGTATAGTATTATGTGGATATATGACTCGTCCGAGTTAACTCGGACTCGGTAGAGTCCAATCCAGTTTGGCACTGCTAGTTAGTATTGAGAACAACAACAATATCATCAAAAGTAGATTGTTTGGCCTTTTTTCAATGTGAAGCATGAATTATTGTTGTATTATCTTTCTTAACAGGGTCTTTGGTTGCACCAAATATCATCAAAAGCATCCTTAACCTAGTGAAGGATCATTATTTCATCTTCCTGTGTGAGAGATTTTAGGTGCATTGGCCACGGACAGTCGGCCAAACAATATCAATGGCTTAGATCACTGAACCATGGGCTAGCACAATCATGCAAACTGAAAGCCTGCCATATGAAGTTTCTTTGTTCTAGACTTCTTTATCTTGAATCTCTCTCAATACAAGCCAATTCAATCTGAGCTTTCAGGTTTGAACAGCAACAATTGTTTATTTTCGGGTGCACTGTCCAACAATGAAGTGCGCTTTACATTGTGTTTAGTTGTTTTATCAGATCCGAAGTTATTTGGTTCAATGGAAATCTATAATAGAATCATGGTTACCCAGATTATTAGTGATTGGAGCAGAACAAATGAAAGAAACGGAACACATCCCACAATCAATGAGCTTATGATTCTCTGAAACACATAAGAAAAACCCACATCATGTATTATTCATATATCCACATACTACTACACACAACACATGAGAAATACCCACATCATGCATTATTCATATATCCACATAATACCATACACAACACATATAACTAGTAGCATTTTTATTAGAGAGATAACAATGTGATTTAGGATCCTGGGTGTTGCTTGTGGAACTTGACTTTGGGCCAGTGATTTAGGACGGTTTGGATGCACCACCTCAACAATGTGAAGTAATGCACCCTAAAATTCCCAAATCCATAAAATCCACAAATCGCTAAATCCCCAAATCGCTAAATCCCTAAATCGGTATTGAGATTGGAAGAGATTGGGAGAGATTGAGAGAGAGAGAGATACTCACGGTTGTGAATGCTAGCCTTCAACCGAGCTTCAGAGACGAGAGAGAGAGAGAGAGAGAGAGAGAGAGGGCATGCGTGGGTAGGGCGTTCAGCAACGCGCGATAGGGTGGAGAGATCAGAGAGAGAGGAGAGAGACAGTGAGAGAGGAGGGAGAGGGTGCGAGAGAGAGAGAGAGAGAGACAGAGAGAGAGAGAGGAGGGAGAGGGTGCGAAAGAGGGTGCGAGAGACAGGGAGAGAGATGTGGGAGAGGGTGCGAGAGACAGAGAGAGAGGCTGCGAGAATTAGGGCGTCTCTCTGGATGCCCTAATACTGAAATTGGATTATGCACTTATCGTACATTGTAAATTCAATTGGGCCCACCTTAAATGTATGTGGTCTATTTAAGCCATCCATCCATTTTTTCCATCTAATTTAAGGGGTTGAGCCCAAAATTGAAGCATATCTAACGATCAAGTACATCATACCATAGGAAACAGTGGGGATAAAGATTTCCACTGTTGGTACTTTTCTAGGCCCCATGGTGATGTTTATTTATCATCTAACCTATTCATAAGATCATAAAGACATGGATGAAGGGAAAACACAAATATAAGCTTGATCCAAATTTTCGGTGGCCCCTAAGATTTTTTCAACGGTAGACATTCAATTCAAATGTTTCCTGTGGTGTGATCCATTTAAACAATATATATGCTTCATTTTTGGGATCAGGCACTAAATTTATTTGGTAAAATGAATGAACAGAGTGGATCAGATACATAAATCATGGTGGACCTCACAGAGTTTACTTAGTATGCTAAGCGTAGTGAGTTACTACGCAATCTGCTTCCCCTGACACCGTACTCTAAGTTACGTCACCAAGTTCTGTGGGCCCCACTAAGATGTATTTGTTCTATGCACACCATCCATCCATTTTGAGATATCATTTTAAGTCATGAGCCAAAGAATGGGGCAGATAAAAATTTGTAGTGGACCCCACCATAGAAAACAGCTGGGAGAGTGATTCCCATCATTGAAACTATCCTAAGGCCCATCGTAATGTTTATTTGAAATTGTGAGACTCGACCCGAGTTCGTATATGTGCATGTGTGTGTGAGTATGCATCTCGTTTATTTTAGTCCTGCGGTCCTATCAGTCAAATTCTGGTGATCTGCGACCCTCGGATAGTGTTTGCTATCATCCTTGAGTTCGGTCACATAGACCGACTCCGATTGACCCGAGACCTATGCCATTACGGTCGCATCATCGCCATGGTTCTAACACCGCGTCTCGTGCATAAATCCGATATGTAGATCAAAAGTTATGTACATTTCATTATATGACCATTGATCATGTGGCCCACTTAGGTGGAATGCATGTGGACCACCTCTATGGCACAAGTCCCCATGCACATACACACACACCACATAAATTTTATGGAAACACCACCTATCTCAACAAACACCACCCAAGCATAGCCTAAAAGCCTAAGCATTGTAATCTCCTCCCTATGTTATGATGATTTCTCTTCCAAAATAATGATGACATTTTTCTCTCTCTTTATTCTCTCCCTCCCTCTCATTTCCCTCCATTGCTAGAATTTCTAGCAACTTCCTTCCATCTCCCTTTCTTTTCCAGCTCCCTAATCCTCAAAATACTCCCAATCCCCCATTAAAAGTAGATCTCCACCATTAAAACTTTTACCTAGGCTCAAGACCTTCATGGTGTAGGAGATTGGAGGCTTGATTTGTAAGTGGGTGATTATAATTTTTTATTTTCTTTTCTACCCTTTAATCTTCTTTTTCTTCCTAGTTGGATTATATGAGACCCACCAATCTATGGTGAGGACCCCATTTGACCCCATGGATGTGGCCTTTTGGCCCACCCTACATGCATATCATGAAACATGATGAGGCCATTCTCCATGGACCCCATCATGATATATTCACTACCAGAAAAACGGGCAAAGGCTACAGATAAAATCCGTAGCCATAGACCTATGGCTACGGTTTTAGTCTGTAGCATGACCGTAGTCATAGGTGTCGTAACAATAGGTCTGAAACCTATGGCTATGGATAGCTATAGGTTCAACAACTACGGATATAATCCGTAGCAATTATATTTATAGTGAAAACTTCAAGCAGCCACGGATCTTATTTGTAGCTAAAAGTCCGTAGCAATATGCCAAATTTAATAAAGGGTACACCCGTCAGATTAGTGGCTACAGTCAATATCCGTAGCTAATATGTATATTAAAAAATTATATATAATCATTTGTTCATTTAATTACCACCTGTACAATCATTCATTCAATTACAATCAATTACAATTACAATCCTTCATTTAATCAATTACAATTACAATCAATTACAATCCAATTCATTCAATCAATTACAATTACAATTACAATAATGTTGAAAATACAAATCTTTGGCTTTATTAAAGAAATGTGCTCGACTTCACCATGAAATTTCAACAGCATCGTATATTCCATCATCCTACAAACAGTCATGTCATTCATAAATTAGAATGCCCATTGGGGAAAAGAAAGACAAAGTGAAAGAAGTGCATCATGTATAACCATTTTTTTTAATGAAAAAAAAAACTCAAAGAAGAATGAAATTGACACAAAAGAAATAGTCTCACCATATGATTATAGGTTTTGATTTAGGTTTAGGTTACAAGTTTAGGTTAAGGTTAGGCTATAGGTTATAATTAAGTTTAGGTTATAAGTTATAGGTTAAGGTTTAGGTTATAGGTTTTGGTTTAGGTTAAGGTTATAGGTTTAGGTTAAGGTTATAGGTTATAGCTTTTGGGAACTTGATTATAGGTTAAGGTTTAGGTTTAGGAAATCGAGTTCGGGTTCGGGATTGGGTTTAGGTTTGGGTTTTCAAGTTGAGATTAGGATTAGGTGTAGGTTTGGGTTTAAGGATTTGATAATACATTTAGGTTTTAAGTTTAGGTTTAGGTTAAAGGTTTAGGGAAAGGTTATAGGTTTAGGTTTTAAGTTATAGCTTTAGGGAATTGAGAATGGGTTATGGTTTAGGTTTAGAAAATCGGGTTGTGTTCTGGGATTGGGTTTAAGTTTGGGTTTTCAAGTTTAGGTTTAGGTTTAGGTTGGGGAGTTGAGATTAGGATTAGGTGTAGGTTTAGGTTTAGGGAATTGAGTTTAAGTTATAGGTTTAGGGAAAGGTTAGGTTTACGTTATAGGTTTTGGGATTTGGGAATAGTTTTAGGTTATAAGTATAGGTTTAGGTTAGGTTATAGGTTAAGGTTTAGGGATTTGATTTTAGGTTATAGGATTAGGTTAAGGTTTAGGTTTACGTTATTGGTTTTGGGATTTGAGAATGGGTTTGGGTTTAGGTTATAGGTTTTGGTTTTGGTTTAGGTTATAGGTTATAGGTTTACGTTATAGGTTTTGGATTTGAGAATGGGTTTGGGTTTAGGTTATAAGTTTTGATTTTTGTTTAGATTATAGGTTTTAATTTAGGTTATAGGTTATAGGTTTATGTTAAGGTTTAGGTTTAGGTTAAAGGATTTTGGATTTGAGAATGGGTTCGGGTTTAGGTTATAGGTTTTGGTTTTGGTTTAGGTTATAGGTTTTGATTTAGGTTATAGGTTAGGTTTAGGTTAAGGTTTATGTTTAGGTTATAGGTTTTGTGATTTGAGAATGAGTTCGGGTTTATGTTATAGGTTTTGGTTTTGGTTTAAGTTATAGGTTTTGATTTAGATTATAGGTTATAGGTTTAGGTTAAGGTTTAGGTTTAGGTTTAGGTTATAGGTTTTTGGATTTGAGAATGGGTTCGGGTTTAGGTTATAGGTTTTGGTTTTAGTTTAAGTTATAGGTTTTGGGATTTGAGAATGGGTTCGGGTTTAGGTTATAGGTTTAGGTTATAGGTTTTTAGACTTGAGAATGGGTTCGGGTTTAGGTTATAGGTTTTGGTTTTGATTTAGGTTATAGGTTTTGGGATTTGAGAATGGGTTCGGAGTTTAGGTTATAGGTTTTGGTTTTGGTTTTGGTTATAGGTTCTGGTTTAGGTTAGGTTTAGGTTATAGGTTATAGGTTTAGGTTAAGGTTTAGGTTTAGGTTTAGGTTATAGGTTTTGGGATTTGAGAATGGGTTCGAGTTTTGGTTTTAGTTTAGGTTATAGGTTTTGGTTTAGGTTACTGTGTTATAAGTTTAGGTTTAGGTTACTGACCTTTTTGGATTTGAGAATGGGTTAGGGTTTAGGTTATAGGTTTTGGTTTTGGTTTAGGCTATACGTTTTGGTTTAGGTTATAGGTTTAGGTTAAGGTTTATGGTTAGGTTCATGTTTAGGTTATAGGTTTTGGGATTTGAGAATGGGTTCTGAGTTTAAGTTATAGGTTTTGGTTTTGGTTTTGGTTTTGGTTATAGGTTTTGATTTAGGTTATAGGTTATCGGTTTAGGTTAAGGTTAAGGTTAAGGTTTAGGCTATAGGTTTTGGGATTTGAGAATGGGTTCGGGTTTAGGTTCGGTTTTGGTTTTGGTTTAGGTTATAGGTTTTGGGATTTGAGAATGGGTTCGGGTTTAGGTTAGAGGTTTTGGTTTTGGTTTATGTTATAGGTTATAGGTTTTGGTTTCGGTTATAGGTTATAGGTTTAGGTTATAGGTTATAGGTTTAGGTTAAAGTTTAGGTTTAGGTTATAGGTTTTGGGATTTGAGAATGGGTTCGGGTTTAAGTTATAGGTTTTGGTTTTGGTTTATGTTATAGGTTTTGATTTAGGTTATAAGTTATAGGTTTAGGTTATAGATTTAGGTAATTTAGGTTATAGGTTTTGGATTTGAGAATGGGTTCGGGTTTAGGTTATAGGTTTTGGTTTTGGTTTAATTTATAGGTTTTGGGATTTAAGAATGGGTTCGGGTGTTTAGGTTATAGATTTAGGTAATTTAGGTTATAGGTTTTTGGATTTGAGAATGGGTTCGGGTTTAGGCTATAAGTTTTGGTTTTGGTTTTGGTTATAGGTTTTGGGATTTGAGAATGGGTTTGGGTTTAGGTTATAGGTTATGGTTTTGGTTTTGATTTAGGTTATAGGTTTTTGGATTTGAGAATGGGTTATGGTTTAGGTTTAGGAAATCGGGTTCATGTTCGGGATTGGGTTTATGTTTTGGTTTTCAAGTTTAGGTTTAGGTTTATGTTAGGGAGTTGAGATTAGGATTAGGTGTAGTTTTAGCTTTAGGAATTGAGTATAGGTTATATGTTTAGGGAAAGGTTAGGTTTAGGTTATAGGTTTTGGGATTTGGGAATAGTTTTAAGTTATAAGTATAGGTTTAGGTTAGGTTATAGGTTAAGGTTGAGGAATTGAGTTTATGTTATAGGTTTAGGTTTAGGTCTAGGTTTTGGTTTAGGTTATAGGTTTTGGTTTAGGTTTTAGGTTTTAGGTTTAGGTTTAGGTTATAGGTTTTTAGATTAGAGAGTGGGTTTAGATTTAGGTTTAGAAATCGGGTTCGTGTTCGGGATTGGGTTTAAGTTTAGGTTTTCAAGTTTAGGTTTAGGTTTATGTTAGGGAGTTGAGATTAGGATTAGGTGTAGGTTTAGCTTTATGGAATTGAGTTTAGGTTATAGTTTTAGCGATTTGTTAGGTTTAGGGAATTGAGTTTAGGTTATAGGTTTAGGTTTAGGTCTAAGTTTTGGTTTAGGTTATAGGTTTTGGTTTAAGTTATAGGTTATAGGTTTAGGTTTAGGTTATAAGTTTTTAGATTTGAGAATGGGTTCGGGTTTAGGTTATAGGTTTTGGTTTTGGTTTAATTTATAAGTTTTAGGATTTGAGAATGGGTTCGAGTTTAGGTTATAGATTTAGGTAATTTAGGTTATAGGTTTTTGGATTTGAGAATGCGTTCGGGTTTAGTCTATAGGTTTTGGTTTTGGTTTTGGTTATAGGTTTTGGGATTTGAGAATGGGTTTGGGTTTAGGTTATAGGTTATGGTTTTGGTTTTGATTTAGGTTATAGGTTTTTGGATTTGAGAATGGGTTATGGTTTAGGTTTAGGAAATCGGGTTCATGTTCGGGATTGGGTTTAAGTTTTGGTTTCAAGTTTAGGTTTAGGTTTATGTTAGGGAGTTGAGATTAGGATTAGGTGTAGTTTTAGCTTTAGGGAATTGAGTATAGGTTATATGTTTAGGGAAAGGTTAGGTTTAGGTTATAGGTTTTGGGATTTGGGAATAGTTTTAGGTTATAAGTATAGGTTTAGGTTAGGTTATAGGTTAAGGTTTAGGGAATTGAGTTTAGGTTATAGGTTTAGGTTTAGGTCTAGGTTTTGGTTAAGGTTATAGGTTTTGGTTTAGGTTTTAGGTTTTAGGTTTAGGTTTAGGTTATAGGTTTTTAGATTAGAGAGTGGGTTTAGATTTAGGTTTAGGAAATCGGGTTCGTGTTCGGGATTGGGTTTAAGTTTAGGTTTTCAAGTTTAGGTTTAGGTTTATGTTAGGGAGTTGAGATTAGGATTAGGTGTAGGTTTAGCTTTAAGGAATTGAGTTTAGGTTATAGTTTTAGCGATTTGTTAGGTTTAGGGAATTGAGTTTAGGTTATATGTTTAGGTTTAGGTCTAAGTTTTGGTTTAGGTTATAGGTTTTCGTTTAGGTTATAGGTTATAGGTTTAGGTTTAGGTTATAAGTTTTTAGATTTGAGAATGGGTTCGGGTTTAGGTTATAGGTTTTGGTTTTGGTTTAATTTATAAGTTGTAGGATTTGAGAATGGGTTCGAGTTTAGGTTATAGATTTAGGTAATTTAGGTTATAGGTTTTGGATTTGAGAATGCGTTCGGGTTTAGTCTATAGGTTTTGGTTTTGGTTTTGGTTATAGGTTTTGGGATTTGAGAATGGGTTCGGGTTTAGGTTATAGGTTATGGTTTTGATTTGGTTTAGGTTGTAGGTTTTGGATTTGAGAATGGGTTATGGTTTAGGTTTAGGAAATCGGGTTCATGTTCGGGATTGGGTTTAAGTTTTGGTTTTCAAGTTTAGGTTTAGGTTTAGGTTACGGAGTTGAGATTAGGATTAGGTGTAGTTTTAGCTTTAGGAATTGAGTATAGGTTATATGTTTAGGAAAGGTTAGGCTTAGGTTATAGGTTTTGGGATTTGGGAATAGTTTTAGGTTATAAGTATAGGTTTAGGTTAGGTTATAGGTTAAGGTTTAGAGAATTGAGTTTAGGTTATAGGTTTAGGTTTAGGTCTAGGTTTTGGTTTAGTTTATAGGTTTTGGTTTAAGTTTTAGGTTTTAGGTTTAGGTTTAGGTTATAGGTTTTTAGATTAGAGAGTGGGTTTAGATTTAGGTTTAGGAAATCATGTTCGTGTTTGGGATTGGGTTTAAGTTTAGGTTTAGGTTTAGATTAGGGAGTTGAGATTAGGATTAGGTGTAGATTTAGCTTTAAGGAATTGAGTTTAGGTTATAGGTTTAGGGATTTGTTAGGTTTAGGGAATTGAGTTTAGGTTATAGGTTTAGGTTTAGGTCTAAGTTTTGGTTTAGTTTATAGGTTTTGGTTTAGGTTATAGGTTATAGGTTTAGGTTTAGGTTATAAGTTTTAAAATTTGAGAATGGGTTCAGGTTTAGGTTATAGGTTTTGGTTTTGGTTTAATTTATAAGTTTTAGGATTTGAGAATGGGTTCGAGTTTAGGTTATAGGTTTAGATTATAGATTTAGGTAATTTAGGTTATAGGTTTTTAGATTTGAGAATGGGTTCGGGTTTACGCTATAGGTTTTGATTTTGGTTTTGGTTATAGGTTTTGGGATTTGAGAATGGGTTCGGGTTTAGGTTATAGGTTATGGTTTTGGTTTTGGTTTAGGTTATAGGTTTTTGGATTTGAGAATGGGTTATGGTTTAGGTTTAGGAAATCCGGTTCACGTTCGGGATTAGGTTTAAGTTTTGGTTTTCAAGTTTAGGTTTAGGTTTAGGTTACTGAGTTGAGATTAGGATTAGGTGTAGTTTTAGCTTTAGAGAATTGAGTTTTGGTTATATGTTTAGGGAAATGTTAGGTTTAGGTTATAGGTTTTGGGATTTGGGAATAGTTTTAGGTTATAAGTATAGGTTTAGGTTAGGTTATAGGTTAAGGTTTAGGGAATTGAGTTTAGGTTATAGGTTTAGGTTTAGGTCTACGTTTTGGTTTAGGTTATAGGTTATAGGTTTAGGTTTAGGTTATAGGTTTTTAGATTAGAGAGTGGGTTTAGGTTTAGGTTTAGGAAATCGAGTTCATGTTCGGGATTGGGTTTAAGTTTGGGTTTTCATGTTTAGGTTTAGGTTTAGGTTAGGGAGTTGAGATTAGGATTAGTTGTAGGTTTAGCTTTAAGGAATTGAGTTTAGGTTATAGGTTTAGGGATTTGTTAGGTTTAGGGAATTGAGTTTAGGTTATAGGTTTAGGTTTAGGTCTAAGTTTTAGTTTAGGTTATAGGTTTTGGTTTAGGTTATAGGTTATAGGTTTAGGTTTAGGTTATAGGTTTTGGATTTGAGAATGGGTTTGGGTTTAGGTTTAGGAAATCGGGTTCATGTTCGGGATTGGGTTTAAGTTTGATTTTCAAGTTTAGGTTTAGGTTTAGGTTAGGGAGTTGAGATTATGATTAGGTGTAGGTTTAGCTTTAGGGAATTGAATTTAGGTTATAGGTTTAGGGATTTGTTAGGTTTATGTTATAGGTTTTGGGAATAGTTTTAGGTTATAAGTATAGGTTTAGGTTAGGTTATAGGTTACGGTTTTGGGAATTGAGTTTAGGTTGTAGGTTTAGGTTTAGGTCTAGGTTTTGGTTTAGGTTATAGGTTTTGGTTTAGGTTATAGGTTATAGGTTTAGGTTTAGGTTATAAGTTTTTGGATTTGAGAATGGGTTCGGAGTTTAGGTTTAGGAAATCGTGTTCATGTTCGGGATTGGGTTTAAGTTTGGGTTTTCAAGTTTAGGTTTGGTTTAGGTTAGGGAGTTGAGATTAGGATTAGGTGTAGGTTTAGCTTTATGGAATTGAGTTTAGGTTATAGGTTTAAGGATTTGTTAGGTTTAGGTTATAGGTTTTGGGATTTGGGAATAGTTTTAGGTTATAAGTGTAGGTTTAGGTTAGGTTATAGGTTAAGGTTTAGGGAATTGAGTTTAGGTTATAGGTTTAGGTTTAGGTCTAGGTTTAGGTTTAGGTTATAGGTTTTGGGATTTGAGAGAGGTGATAGGTTTTGGATTTGAGAATGGGTTCAAGTTTAGGTTTAGGAAATCGGGTTCATGTTCGGGATTGGGTTTAAGTTTGGGTTTTCAAGTTTTGGTTTAGGTTTAGGTTAGGGAGTTGAGATTAGGATTAGGTGTAGGTTTAGCTTTAGGGAATTGAGTTTAGGTTATAAGTTTAGGGATTTGTTAGGTTTAGGTTATAGGTTTTGGGATTTGGGAATAGTTTTAAGTTATAAGTATAGGTTTAGGTTAGGTTATAGGTTAAGGTTTAGGGATTTGAGTTTAGGTTATAGGTTTAGGTTTAGGTCTAGGAGTTGGTTTAGGTTATAGGTTTTAAGTTTAAGTTAAGGTTTAGGTTTAGGTTATAGGTTTTTAGATTTAAGATTGGGTTCGGGTTTAGGTTATAGGTTTTATTTTTGGTTTTGGTTTAGGTAATAGGTTTTTGAATTTGAGAATGGGTTATGGTTTAGGTTTAGGAAATTGGGTTTATGTTCGGTATTGCGTTTAAGTTTGGGTTTTCAAGTTTTGGTTTAGGTTTAGGTTAGGGAGTTGAATTAGGATTATGTGTAGGTTTAGCTTTAGGGAATTGAGTTTATGTTATAGGTTTTTGTTTTGGATTAGGTTATAGGTTTTGGTTTAGGTTATAGGTTATAGGTTTTGGGATTTGAGAATGGGTTCGAGTTTAGGTTAAGTGTGTGGTCCCTGCAAATACAAATATAAACACTGCCTGTCCAAATGGCCAGGCCCTTCCAATGCCGTCCATAGGAAATGGACAGCTTCATCATAGTCATAACAGCGGTTCCCACTTTTCAGGGACCCCCGCTCATCCGAATAGATCCGACACACATCCGGGTCTGCTCCAAGAATTTTGAGCAAATATATAAACACGACCTATCCAAATGGTCAGGCCCCTCCAATGCCGTCCATAGGAAATGGACAGCTTCATCATGGTCATAATAGCGGTTCCCACCTTCCAGGGACCCCCGCTCATCCTGATAGCTTCGACGCACATCCAGGTCTGCTCCATCAATTTTGAGCAAATACATAAATACGGCCTGTCCAAATGGCTAGGCCACTCCAATCATGTGCATTCTTGATAAGAGACGTACCAGATGATTAAATCTGAATTATGCAGCTCCAATCCTCCCACATGCAACATCCACTTGAAAGAATGCATATAACCGTATACAGTAATGTTTATTTACCATCCAACATGTTGATAAGTTCACACAAACCAGGATGAAGGGAAAACACAAATAACAGCTTGACCCAAACTTTCATGGACTCCAAGAAGTCTTTTATGGTGGGAATTCAATCCCTACTTGGGTGGCAAAACAGATGAACAACGTGTATATACAACATATACATCAAGGTGGGTCCCATGGTCAGGGCCTCACCCACTAAGCTGTTAACCCTGCACTCAAACCAAGAAAGCATCTTATATCCAATTCCTATTAGCAGCATTCACACAAAAATGGCACAAGACAGTTGAAAACTTAAAGCTAATAGGCACCTGTAAATCCCCTACAGCTCTATACTAAAATCCCCACAATGACTAAAGCGACTTTTAAGTGCAAAACCTAACTGCCCCTCAAATATCTATAAGTAGTGTCAAACACGATTAGCTCTATAACAAACATCAGGATACCAGAAATAAGAACAATAACTGTTTTACCTGTCTCCTTCCTTTTCCAGCATAAAAAATAATAATTTTGATTTCTCATTGTAACTCAAATAACTAAGGACTTATAGAACATGCCATGCAAGTGAATGCCAAAGTTGGAAATTTCTATCACTTGAATGTATTACCTAACCAATCGCTTCCTTTGACATTGTCATACATATACCACCTCCAATCATCTTTAGTCATATTTCCTAAGGCTGCATTTATACCTCCCTACAAAGAATCTACTAGCACAAATTAGCATGCATTCCCATCAAGATCTAGAGTAATGAAAGTTCTAAAAGTTGATATACTCTGAGGCAGCTCTCCTGAAGGAAGAAAGATACACCTAATACTAATAAACCAATCTTCAGAATAACCTAACAGAATAGACCTGATTATTCTACAATAGAAAATGGTAACAGGAACTCATTTTCTACCAACTTCACTTGTTTGACTTCATGTTTTGTTCATACTTGAAACATACGTAGCAGGAACTCATTTTCTGAGAAAAGGTACCTGTATTGAGGCTTTGATCCATCATGGTAACATTTATCACAGTTTAAATAATCTACACCCTACCATGAGAAGTACTTAAATAGTTAAATTAGATTAAACAAAACTCTTTTATACAAACTGTAACACAAGGTATTTTGAGGAGAAATACATGTATTAATACTGTAACTATTTTGAGGAGAACAGTTACCAGCATCACCGTTCCTGTAACACATAAGGTCCACCAAAAAAAAAAAAAGGAAGGAGAAGAAGTAGAATTAATTAACTAAGAGCAACAAAAAAAAAGTATGTCCAAAGATGGTTTTTGTTCATTGTAGTATCAGGATTAAAAGTAGTGATGAATTTAACATTTTCGAATCTTTATCAAGTACCAAATAGAATTAATGCATATATGGACCTTTCATCTATTGGGGCCTACCTTACCAACAAATGACAATTGCTTGGTGATCCTAGCCATAAATTGGAGGATTCCGACAGATTACCAGTGGGTAGTCAGGAGAAGGTAACGGTTGGCATTCAATGGGCAAAAATTCTCCAACCAATGAACATAATCATCTCAGAGGTGCGATTACTGGTGGTCATATCCTTAATAACTGCCTTCGATTAACATTTAACAACTTGATTCTTTCTCATATGATATACTACAAGATTAGAAAATAACCAAAACCACTGAAATGATTAATGGTAAAATAGAGTTGATTTGACCACTGTAACTAATATTATACAGTTGAAACTGATCTTCTATAGGGAAGCAAACCAAATGATAGGTTGTAGACGACCAATACAATTAATGAAAAATTAACATAGAAAAGATGAGAAAGATAAAGCTTAATGATATGACTCTTTCTAGGTATTCAAAACTTGAAGGGTAAAAAAGAATCCAAACACTTAAGCTTCAAGGCACATTCTATTACAAGGTAAAGGTATATGAAATGAAGAATTAATTTAAACATTATCTGTAGTCATTCATCAAAGCTAAATGCTAAGTCAGCGCATGTTCAGACATATTGGATAATAAAGGACCTCAAAAAAGACAAGCATGGAGCTTAAAGCTAATGCACTTAAGAACAAATACTAACTCTGATGGCATTCTCACCCTTCTTCATTGTCTTGGTCCCTTGATCCCATCCATTGATCACTTGGCCTATCATGAAGGAAAAACAGACCTCATAAGTAAGATGATGAGGTGCACATGCTGCAATAAGGAAATGTGAAACTAAGGGGTGTTTGATTTTCATTGTCCAAATCAAGGCATTTCAAGAAATGTGAAACAAACCTCATAATTAAGGCATTTTCTTCTTTCCTAGTTAACCAAGGGGGTGTTTGATTTTTAACATCAGCCTCAGGTTTGCTGCTGGAAATACATAGGTAAGTAATAATTGCTCATTTCAAGGAATAAGATGTAGAGGTTTAAGTGTCATCAATAAAAATGGGAGCAAAAATCCCATTATCTACTCTACCCAAAAGCTTCTTAGGATGGATTCTAGTCCTGAAAGGTGATACATGAAATTACAAAGGATTAAAAAAAGGATAATAGGCTAATCAATAACATGATGATAAAGATTAGAATCCTAAGAGGGATGACCAACTAAAAGGATTCATACATCTCAACCATCTGATGTTAGGTTTGAGTTCCTAGATGACCATACACAATGGAAAAGACAGATAATGAATGATCAAAGAATTCAAGCCAAACATGAATTTCCTCAACCATGGAATAAAGCATCATAGAAAAACCCCAGAAAAATCAATTATATATAATAAAAAAAAAGACAACTGATAAAGAGTACTTCAAGGTGCATGGAAACATAAAAACCATGTAGAGTAAAAAAAAAACAAGGAGAACTTCTCACCATGCACTGATTAAGGATATTTGAAAGTGATCCACCTTTAGTAATCTTGGGGAGCATGGTCTTCAAAGTGTTCAGGTGAGAAGTACTTTGATGCATAGCCCAACTGAAAAGAAGGCCACCATCATAGTTCTCTTCACTTCTAGATGTATCATCGGAGAATATGCCTCTATATTGATTAACAACATCAAAAAGATGCATCCTATGACAATTCACCATTCCTTTTAAGTACTCATAAACATTTCTTTGGTCCAAGTCATCAAGAATGCTAGAAAGCCACACCTCTCTACACCTCAAAATTTGTTTTAAACAAATACATAAAAGAATAAACATCAAAGTAGAAATTCAATTAAAAAAGAAAAATTACATGCAACTCCCATCAACTAGCATCACAACTAGATACATGCACAACATAGCTATCCCAAAGAGGCAATGATAGATCAATTGATACCAATATTCCAATGCTAATAACCAAATAGTAATAATAAAATTAAAATGAGCATAAGATCATGTGCAAATCATACTTGTAGACGCATTTCTGATTCACTGAGCATAAGATCATGTACAAATCATACCTAGACACATTTTCTTATTCACTGAAATAAGCATTTCTCTATTGTTTTAAGACATGTGAAACAGACCTCACTGCACAAGATCATGTACAACCTCCCTGCACTCTGCAAAAGTGGTTAGATCCAAAAGTAAGAAAGAATACCTATAGAAAGATATCTACTCATTAGGAATAACTATTGAACTGACTATGAAACATGATTTAGGAAGGCAGTGAGACCTAGAAATGCAATTGTAGAATCCAAGATCATGAGCAATGGCATTTTCATAAACACATCATGAAAAGAACAATGATATTGTAGACATCTATCTTATGGACTAAACAATGTATATTGATTGTGGATTGTTTGTCAATTTGTCCAAAAATTCATCAATCATATATAAGGAAATAGGATAATTTTCAACAGATTAAGAGGAAGCGATGAGAACGGACCTGGATTTCGTGTTCGCCTTTGCAAGATCAATCGGAGAAAGATTGCAAAGGGAAACCCTAAAAATCTCCTGGAAGAAGACCTCTCTCCCCGTTTTCTCTAAAATTACTGGATTTCCCAAGGGAAAGCTTGAGGTTTAAGAAATGAAAATTTATACAGAGAGAGAGAGAGAGGAGGCTATTAGAGGTAAGTAACAGAACCAAAACTTACAGGATTTCTCTCCGATTCGCTGGAAGATGCAATGGAGAAGAGAGAGAGAGAGAGAGAGAGAGAGAGAGAGAGAGAGAGAGAGAGATTACCCTAGAAATTCTTCCCATCAAAACATGGGAAACCTTAATTTGGAGATTTATGGCCTGGAATTTCAACGTCTGGAGGAGAAGATATTGAAAGGGAGAGACAGAGAGAGGGATAAAGAAACCCTTGAGAAAGGGTGGCATACAGAAACCTTGAGCCTGCGAGAATTAAAAAAAAAACTCGCGGGCTCATTTTTTTGGGCATGGATTTGGTACTACCTACGCGGAGCTAGAGACGATGGTCTTTTCCAGGGATTTGTAGGGCCCATCATGATGTATGTGGTTTATCCACTCCGTCCATTCGTTTTAGCTTTTATTTTTAACATGTCATCCAAAAAGGGAGACAGATCAAAGGTCTAAGTGGACCACACCACAGATCGATAGTAGGCACTTAATCTCCACTGTTTCCTATGGTGTGGTCCACTTGAGCTTTGATCTGCCTCCTTCTTTGGACACGTAAGGTTAAATGGGCTGTCAAAATGGATGGACGGCTTAAATAAAACACACACATTGCAGTGGGCCCCATAGAGTCCCATGTGCGATCGTCTATCTCTAACTTGGTCGTGGTGGCTGGAATCCTTTAGCTACGGATTTAATCCGTAACTAATTTACTATGGTTTATATCCGTAGCCAATAACCATCATAGTCCGTAGCCTTTGCTCATTTTTTTGGTAGTGATTGTATCATCCACTTTATTTCAAGGGCATCTAGACCATATAAGTCATGTTGTGATGGCATCCCAACCACTTATTCTAGTCAAAGATCATGCATGCATTAGTTTAATGTTACATGTTCAAGTAACATTGTTGTATGGTTGAGATTGACTCTAGGGAGGGCCCATTAGTTGTGGGGCCCTACCCCTATGGCCGGATTTTATTTTTCCATCATTTTATTTTTGATTCCTGATATGTGTGGCCCACTTAGTGGCCCTGGAATATTCAAACCATCCAAGCAAGGTGGACGCCCCTTGCTGTCCATTCTATGGACGTTGGCATCCCATTTGCTCGATTTTGATTACATATAATAAGTTTTATGAGGGGGGTATGGCCTGGATGTTTGTGGGGCCCACTGAGGTGTGAGACCCGACCCGACTTCGCTTGTGTGCATGTGTGTGTAAGTATGCATTCCGTCCATCTTGGTCCCGCGGTCCTATCGGTCGAATCTCGGCAACCCGTGACCCTTGGATAGTGTTTGCGGTCATCAGTGAGTCCAGTCATGAAGACCTGACTCAGATCGAGTTGAGACCTATGCCATTGCGACCACATCGTCACTGAGGTTCCAACGCCGCGTCTTATGCATCCATCCGGCGTGTAGATTGTAAGTTGGGTGTATTTCATTTTCTAAGCCCTTGATCATGATCATGTGGCCCACCTTGGGGTGGTGTGCATGGATTTCTAGGTAGTTCCCATCTCTTGGAACTATTTCGAACACACACACACACACTACTTAGGCCCTATCCTTACACCACCCACTAACCTAAAAAGTATACTAACCCTACAACATTATTTCTAACTCCCTATTACAATGATTACTCTTCTCTATTCAAGGCAAGAGAGATGATTGCTTGCTTTAAAAATCTTTTACTCTCTTTTTTCCTCTCTCTTTCTCTCTCTCTCTCTCTCTCTCTCTCTCTCTCTCCCCCTCTCTCTTCTCTTCTTCTCCAGCAACTTTCCTCCATTTTTCTAATTTTTCTAACTCACTTTCACTCATATATTCTCTCATCTAACCATTGGAATAAGATCTCAACCTTAGATCAATATACCTTTGAGCTTGAAGACTATCTTGGAGGTGTTTGCTTAAAGACCTTGTAGGTGGGTGTACATGTACTTAGAATCTTAGGATTTATATTCATTCCCTTTATTTATCTTCTTCACCTCATGTTTGAAGCATGTGGGGCCCACCAACTGATGGTGGAGGCCCCATGTCTTCTTAGATGTGGCCATTGACCCATCTTTTTGTGTATGCATAACTCATGGGAGGGGTCATTCTCCATAGACCCCACCATAGTTTCTTTTCTTAGTTAGAAGGATCCTTAGGTCATCTAGACCCTTGATCCTTGGTAGAGATGGCATCTCCACCATTGGATTTTGATTAGAAGATGCATGCATGGGTAGATCTTGTAATCCCATCAATATAGTGATATGTGTGGTTTGTGATGAAGGGAAGGGCCTCAATGTAGCAGTCCCTTCCCTTGTAACCGATTTTTTCTTTTATTTTGTTGATCTATTATTCTCAGATGTGTGTGGCCCACCTTGTGGCCTGAAAGTATCTAGACCATCCAAAGAGAATGGACGCCCATGTCTGTCCACTCTATGAACATAGGTGCCCCATTTGCTCCTTTTTAGATACATGTAATGGATTTTATGGTATGGATTAGATCTGGATATTTGTGGGGCCCACAGAGGTGGACCACAACTCAAATTTAATGGAGTGATTTCCCCTTATTTTGGTTCCTATGCTCATTTTCTTTCATATGCATGTTGCTACTCAGAAATTTTCTGGATAGATTTTTGTTGGACTTTGGACTTCAATTTGGGATTAATTGGGGGACCTTTTGTACCCATAAAATATATGTTTCTCAAAGGTGTGGATCTCATCTTGATGTCCCCCAAATTTCAGCCCCATCTGACCTTCATTGGGGCCCTAAAGGTGTGGTCCAAGTGAGGTGGACAGTCTAGATTTTCTGCACTGTTCCAGCAACATTCCACCCTGGACAGGTTGGAATTCCAAAATTTATTAAAATATTTTTGGGTATCTAAAAATTATAAAAATTTACAGGGAGGTGGCCCACCCATGTTATGAGTCACATACAAAAGTTTGGGGCCAATGGACGTCTGTACAGACCATGGTAGTGGCTGGACCGGCCCACTATAATATGGTGTCTAGATCAGTCCGATTTTCAGGATGGATTGATTTCCTTAAATGAATTAAAATATTTTTATATGTCTAAAATTTCTAAAAATTTGTGGAGGTATTTTTCACTCATGGTAGGATTCACCTACCAATTTTCAGGGTTAATGGACCACTGTGCACTCCGTGGCGAGGTCCGGACTGGCCCACCACATTGGGATGTCCAGGTCTGTTCGATTTTCTAGACAGACTGTTTTGTTTAAATTAATTAAAAACTTAGGAATATATAAAAATTCTAAAATTTTGTAGGGGTGTGTATCACCTATGAAAGTGTCACTCTATAAAATTTCAGACCCAACGGACATTTGATCTGGCCGTGGTACAGCTAGGAGTGGCCAGCTAGGCAAGGACTCCCAGGCTGGGGCGTCCCACCTGCTTTGTGGGCCCACCTTGATGTATTGTATATCCCACCACCCATCCACGTGGGGTCCTTAGGGGATTGATCATCCTCCATTATTTTGGTATTCAATTTGGGGCCCATTAGGTGGACTTTTAGGCCAGATACCTCGGACCCATCGGGCTGCCTATACATGGGACATCCCTGCCTTAGGCTACTGCTGGGCCTGCATTCCAACGGCCTGGCCCATTTGATATATGTGTTGCATATCTTCTCTCATCTGGTGGGGCCCACAATGATGTGTGTGGGCCATCAGGGATTAAATATATTAAAAAATACTTCTATTGTTGGACTCTAACCAACCCAAAAATTTGGGTGGGCTGGAATTTGGCATTGAGCCCAATAATTATTGCCTATAAATGTTCTTTTGGGGCAATATGGTCCACTAGATCTAAGGAAGACTTAAGACAGTTATCTTACCATCTTAATTTTATTTTTTAGATTTAATTAGTGCATGATTAAAGGCTCATTCTAATTGGATTCTTCTTAGGCTAGTCTCCTAGTTAAGTATGAGCCTTGTAGCCTTGGTTGGGCCAGAACTTTTGATAGGCCCATTGAACCCTTGGGTCCTATATTAACCATGCCATTATGATGGGTCTTATGGGCCAAATACTCAATTAGTTGGGCCCTTGTTTGCCCACTATAGTAAATCTATACTTGGGCCGAGATGTGAGGCCTAACTTGTGTTAAAAATAAGGATTTCCATATGATTGGGATAATGGGCTGCCTATTAGGCCCACCAGAATGAGTGAACCCATGACCTTTATCATTGGGACCTAACCTTACTTAAAGGGCCCACCAGGTTGCCTATGTATTGGGCTTAGTGTATGGCCCACTAGGTCATGGATTGTTTCAGCCTTGGGCCTTATTTCATGCTCACGTAGTGGCGGGCTACCTCTTGAAACCAGTTGAGGTTGAATGTCCTCCTGGGTGATCCTAAGGTAGGCCCATGGGTTTCTCTATGGATGGTTAAAGGCCCACCATAGACCCTAGGCCTTTTATTTGAGGTTAAATATGGATGTGTGTGGAGCCTACCTCAACATGTGTTAGTCTAGGCCATTCAAGCCTTGGATCGCCCGATCATGGAAGCACTCCCTGGCTTGGGTTGCTGCTGGACTCACAATCCAGTAACAGGCCCACTTGATCTTTTCATGATATATACACACTCTCCATCTAGTGGGGTCCCCTAGTGAGTATAGTTGGCATTTATGAGATTATTCCCACATAGTTAACTAATTTCTGGACCTTAGCCGATCCAGGAAGTCAAACAGGCCAAAAGTTTATTAAAGGGCCTTAAATGTAAAATTGTATGGTTAAAACTTTATTTGGCTATGGGGCCCACTATATTGAGAACTTGTGTACATGTTACATGCTTATGTTTTCTTATAATCTTTGGGCTTAATCAATGCATTCTTTTGGGTTACCTTTAGTGATCACATGAGGACCCCATCTTAGATTAGATTTTTAGGACATCCCTTAGGCCCAGAGTGGGATGGGACGTCCTAGCTTGGCCTAACCATACATTGGGCCGACTTCCACCATTTTGATGGACTTGTGGGCTGAGGTAAGGATAGTATTGGGCTCTTGGTTGCCCACTTAAATTGCTAGCAATTGGGCTGATGTAGTGGGGCCCATTTCATCCATACTTAAACTTATTTTTTTGGGTCGTATATTGTGCATGCGAACTGCCCACAAGTCCAACTTAATGTATGGATTCTATGGCCATTGGAAATTGAGCCTTGGGCCTTAATTTCCCTCTTGGGGCCCATATTGTTAAAGGTGGTACATGTATTTAGTTACCTATGTTCTTATCTTGAATGTAGAGCCTTGGGCCTTGTATCCATATAGTTCGTGGTTGAGATGCCTCTTGGGGAATGGTGGTCAAATGTCCCTATTATAGATCCCTCTAGGCCCGTTTGTATCTAAATGTGATTAGATGCTCATCTTAAACTCTTGCTAGACTCACTTTTGTATTACTTAGATATGTAGTTGTATGCTTAGTCTCGCGGGCTACCCCAGGTAAATGGGCCCCCACTAGAGGTGGGATTCCTTATGGATATTGTCTAAATACCTAGTCATGGTCCCTTCTTGGATAGGAGGAGTGTACTACTTTTATATCGACGCATAATGCGTCTAGACTCATCTTCATGGCCCATGTGCATCATTGTATGCTTAGATGACATTGTGTGTGTGGTTATGATTGTGTCGTTGTGCATTGCATGTTGCATTCTCGAGGGACGAGTATTCCCTCTTGAGCATGTTGGATGCTTGGAATTGATGCATAGTTGATGGTGTGATTCCTACATCTGGCATTGCATAACATATGAGCATTATCACCCTCACTTCATCAGAGTTGTAGCCTCCACAGATACATCGTGGATGGCCATGTTCGAACACTGAAAATATTACTTGAGCATACTGGGTGCATAGGATGCCCATCGGTGAAATTTCCAAAACTTCCATGGAACCAAGGATCCGCTCTACCGCCCTGACCGGTGGAATATATGAGCGTACGAGGGCCTTATACCGTTAGGCCGTGACTCCCACTGTCGTGTAGTCGGTTGGATAGGAGTGTGACCTTACTCGCCTGATGTAAGGAGGCATTGTTAGGCTGAGTTTGACCAGCTCGTGAATGTGTCCGCTACCTTCAGGCCTTACTGGTGATTGGTTGTCCGTAGGCAGGGTAGTGAGGTCTCTTACACTCGTTTGACTGTGTGGGGTTTGTAGAGCGGCAGTTATCCAACAATGTAATGGACCCCAATGATTTCTTTATGATGGAAATGTACTTGATATGTAGATTAGATATGAGCACTGACATTACTTTGCATTGCATTTGCATCTGTTGTATAAGCCTCATATTGTATCACCTTGGTATGGCACACAATCCTCATTGCATTACAGTATTCATTGCATTATATAGCCTTGGTATGACTTTCTGCATTATCGTACTGCGTTGGTATAGTTTCTTGCATTCATGATAGCCTTGGTAAGGCTAGTGGTATTGGTATTGATCATGACTCCCTTTTGTATTCTCTATCTTCTTCTGAGCACCATTGTCACACACTTTCACTACCCTCTAAGCTTTCTATAAGCTTATGCATGATTGATGCTTGCAGGAGATCCTAGGTAGGCGTCGCAGTGGCAGAGTTTGGATTAGAACTGAGTTTGAGGACCTAGTGTTGCAGAGTTCCTTTCTTTCTTCTATTATCTTATGTATGTCCTTTTGGACCTTATGTAAGCTTGTAAAAGTTCAATTCTTAGTTGATTTTTTGATGTGTGCCTTTGTTATTCTCAGATTTACTTACTATGATCTTGGGTATGCTCGTATTGGTAATGATTATATTGTTATGAAAATCCTCCTTGTACGATCCCTGGATCGGAACCTGCCTCAGGAGCCGAGAATGGGGTACTACGGAGGTTGTTGTGGCTAGAACCAGCCATCGGGCTCCTTATGAGTCTAGTTACCGAGTCTGAGGTGTGACAGAGGTGGACCACAACACTAATCTTATGTGGTATTTCCCCCTTTAAATAAGTGGTTATGATTAGTTATTTCAAGACAAACCTTGTTGTCTAGAAAAATTCTGGACTGTTTTTGGATTATTTTTAGCATAGTCTATGGACCAGTTTGGAGGATGTTTTACCTCCACTATTTAACTAGTTCTGGAGTTGTGGACTCCACCTAGAAGTATGACAAATTTCACCCTCATTTGTCCCTGTTTGATCACCCAAAAGGGTGGGCCAAGGAGGGTGGACGGTCCAGATTTTCTAGACTATCTAGCCACACTGTTTGCTGGAAAATCATAAATATCAGCCTGATTTTGAAATGGTGGGCCACCTTTGTAGACCCCACCTTGCTTTATACTTGTATAGGAAGGTTGTGCTTATATTTTTCCAAATTTACATAGACCTGGGCCCACTCTAATGGGGTGCAAAAGTCAGGGACAGCAGCATTGCTACAATAGGAAAATAAAAATCTAGACCTTACTATCCACAAATTACAGGAGTTAAATAAAATATTTTTACCATTCCAAAAATTCTAAACTTTTGTAGGTGGGTCCCAACATGGGTGTACCACCTTCCTGTAAAGTTTCATAATTTTTGGATACTTAGAAGTATTTTAATAAATTCAGGAGTTACAATGTGTCTGGGGTGGAATGTTTCTGGAAATAACTATTTAGAATTTGGGCCATCCAAATGGGTGGGTTCTCGGCCTTTAAATTTTCTGAAATTTGGACCCAAGGTCCTTCATCATGTCTAGAACAAGGTGGGAAATAGAAATATGGCCCACCTTCTTATAAATTATTTTTAAAATTTTGTTTTTATGAGATTATGCTGCTGGACTGCAAGCAGAAATTTTTGGCAGTCCAGTATGTTGGCCCACCCCTTTGGATGCCCAAATGGGATCCCTTGGCCTTGAAATTTTGTAAGTAGGTCCTACCATGAGTTGGACACCCTGCTGCAAAAATTTAGAATTTTTGGGATAGTAAAAATATTTTATTTAACTCCTGCAATTTATGGATAGCAAGGTCCAGATTTTTATTTTCCTGTCCCTGACTTTTGCACCCCATTAGAGTGGTCCCAGGTCTATGTAAATTTGGAAAAATGTAAGGACAACCTTTCTATACAAGTATATATAAAGGTGGGGTTCACAAAGGTGGCCCGCCATTTCAAAATCAGGCTAATATTTATAATTTTCCAGCAAACCGTGTGGCTAGACAGTCCAAAAAATCTGGACTGTCCACCCTCCTTGGCCCACCCTTTTGGGTGATCAAACAGGGACAGATGAGGGTGAAATTTGTCATACTTCTAGGTGGGGTCCACACCTCCAGAACTCGTCAAATAGTGGAGGTAAAACATCCCCCAAATCAGTCCATAGACTATGCCAAAAACAATCCAAAAACAGTCCATAATATTTCTGGACAGAAAGATATGTCTTGAAATAACTAATCATAACCACTAATTTAAAAGGGGAAATACCCCCTAATATTAGTGTTTTGGTCTACCTCAGTGGATCCCACAAACATCTAGGCCATACCCCCCCTCATAAATCTCATTACATGTAATCAAAATGGAGCAAGTGGGATGCCAACGTCCATAGAATGGACAGCAAGGGGCGTCCACCTTGCTTGGATGGTCTGGATATTCCAGGGCCACTAAGTGTGCCACACATATCAGAATTAAAAATAAAATGTTGGAAAAATAAAATCTGGCCATGGGGGTAGGGCCCTGCCACTAATGGGCCCTCCTAAGAGTCAATCTCAACCATAAAACAATGTTACTTGAACAGGCAACATTAAACTAATGCATGCATGATCTTTGACTAGAATGAGTGGTTGGGATGCCATCCCAACATGACTTATAGGGTCTAGATGCCCTTGAAATAAAGTGGATGATACAATATATCATGATGGGGTCCATGGAGAATGGCCCCATCATGTTTCATGATATGCATGTAGGGTGGGCCAAAAAGCTACATCCATAGGGTCAAATGGGGTCCTCACCAGTGTTCGAGTTTTCGATATCACTACAAGTTTAGCTAGCCAAAGATAAAGATATAATATCATTATCGCCTATAATATTGCTGATAACTGAAAATGCGGAAAAAATTGTAAAAACATGGAGATAATAGTGAATTTTTTTAATGAAACTTCAGGACATGCCTAAATACATATATTTGTATATTTAAAAATTAAAAATTTGTAAAAAATACATTAAATAATAAGTTTTCATTTAATGGGGCTAAAAAAGCATACATTTCCATAAAAAATTACTCTAATAATAACCAAAATAAATTTATCTAAGTTTCAAGTTGACCACACCATATGAAACAGTGGGAATAATGATTTCCACCATGGAAATCTTCATAGGGCCTAGTGATGTTTATTTGTCATTGAAACTGTTCATAAGATCACAGGGACATGGATGAATAAAAATTAGAAATATCAGGTTGATACAATACTTTTGTGGCCCTGAAGAATTTTTCAATGGTAAACATTCAATTCACATAGTTTCATGTGTGGTCCACCTAAGCTTTGGATATGCTTCATTATTTGGCTTGTGCCTTAAAATCATTTAATAAAATGGATGGACAGAGTGGATCAAATACATAATTATGATGGGCCCACTGAGTTTACTCAGTATGCAATCTACTTCCGTTGTAGTTTTGATGAATCCCAAAATTTACCTAGCTAGGTGGGTCGGGAGGCGGAATGGCTGGTGTACATCACACCAGCTATTGACGTCAGCAAGTTCTATGGGTTTGATTATGAGGTATGTCTTATATCCAAACCGTTCATCCACTTGAAGAGCTCGTCTTAAGGTTGTAAACAAAAATAAGACAGATATAACTATCAAGTGGACCACACTGTAAAAACCAGTGGGGGATTGAATGTCTACCATTGAAACCCCCTTTTTGGGGTCACAAAAGTTTTGGATCAATATGAAAATTGTTTTTCCTCTTCATTCAGATATTTTTGTTCTTATGAATAGATTAGTGAGCTTAAGTTCGACCTTTAGCTCCTGGGGGGCTCCAGAAGTGCTCCGTTGAGACGGAACAACCTCACTTTGGACATAACCTAAGTATACCATGGCCCTGGGTCTATTTTGGAGTATTTTGAGCCTATATAAGGACCTTAAACCCTTTCTCATTCAGCCCATACGAATTTGAGAGAAACCCTAGGAGAGAGAAGAGAGAAAAGAGAGAGAAAGTGTGAGAGTTGTGGGAGAAAGATCCTGTTACTCTACCCTGCTATCCTACGTGCTTAACCATCACGATCTAATCGCTTTTCCGGCGATTCCGGCTTCATTTTTGGGTAAGAAACCCCTAACCCTAACCTGTATTAGGGTTTCTATTGGTACAAGTAGCGAAGTAGCTAACATACCTCGTGTTATAGGTCGCCGTATCGACGTTGACGAAAGCGTAGAGTTTCTATTCTATTCGTTATGCTTCTACGGCGTAAGGTGGGGACTTTAGACGCTTAGGTTATAGTTTTCAAAGCTTTCAATGTTAGATAATGATAGATTCATGATCTGCGTGTTATTTCACATGTAAAATGCGACGTTCATTTTGCGATTCGGTTATGTATACAAAATATGGCGTTTAGTGTATTTTGTATATTTGTAGAAAATACCGTATACATACAAAATATGAAAGTGTGTTTGCCATGATCAATCATTATGTGTACATGCTATATATATGTGTAATACTAACTCGACGAAAGGATTCTCCCTTGTACATGTTTTTGCTAATATACGTTATGTATGTTAAATAAGTGTATTCTAAGTGTTTGTGAAAATGCTTGTAAGAGTAAGTACTTAGATGATAGTGCTTTAGGTAGGTGTTGAGATAGGATTCTCAACTATCTTAGAGATGTGTATGATTTTCTCCATGCAAGTTGTTTCATTTAATCGCTTACTTGTGAAATGTATGTGTTCGTATTTCCTATTTATATTATGCTTTATAACATGTTTGAATTATTTCCTTTATTCTGCTTTACTCTACCTGCTTCTGGTTAAGGATTGAATGTAATTGAGGCTCTGTTATAGTCCAGGTGATCGGTAACGGACTTGAGTTCGTGGTTGAGATTCATTTGCCATGTAGGACATGTTTGATGAACCCGAGTCGTGTGTTGGTCGTCAACAGTGGTTAGGCCACACGAAGTGCTTATGCACTTCATGTCAATTGATATAATGTACGCTCGTGCTAGTCGAGCCCGTCAAGTAACCCGATCTGTCTAATGTCTCTTCACCATGTTTGGACGCTACTGCTTAAACCTAAAGTACCAAACTTACCAGTGTAACCCTGTTAACCTTAGTACCTCGATCCGCTAAGACTCATGAGCCGGGCATGGTGGTATGGGACATCGTGGTCGAGCTGTTGACCTACACTGGGGCCACAAGACTCTCCGTAGTGACCAGTGAGCAACCCAGACTTGTGAACCGAATACGGTGGTATAGGACACTGTATTCAAGCTGTCGGCCTACACTGATAAGGTGATGGGGGAGAGGTGCAACGAGTGCGTGTAATAGCCTTGACAGTCCTTTGTAGTGACCTCGAGCATACTCTGAATCTGCGATGAGGCGACGAGCCTTCCCGTAGTACACAGAGAATAAATTAGGCCTGTATTGATAAGGTGATGGGAGAGCGATGCGACGTGTGCGTGCAACAGCCCTAGCAGCCCTTTACAGCAACCTAGAACCACATTTCGTATGAGATTATCTAGGACTAACGACCCTAGAATGGATCATTGTTTAGGAATGATATAAGGGAGGTACCTTAGTTTCCCAATACTGCTGAATGAAAAGGACTAATAAACAACAAGGTAATCACGTTCATAACATAGTACTGCATGTGTCTGGCGTTGTGGAGCACTGAGGGATGAACGCATGCCGCGGACGTAAGATGGTGTCACATGAGGGAGGTTTGAATAGGGCATGCATCATGACTGCATTCCATACTTACATTAACAAGAGTAATAAGGATTGTTTGATTGTACTGCTTTATCATTACTGCTTAACTGAATTGATAACATATTAACCTATGTTTTATTGTTCTACTGAGTTAGCTACTCACACCCACATTACGAGATGGTGTTCTAGACACCCACCAGACTATGTCTTAGATACAGGTATCGACGAGATGCTGGAGGCTGAGCTTGATTACTATGATGATCAGGATGAATTCTCCTTCATGCAGTTCTCTAGAGGCTTCGTTTAGGCCATTCAGATGACAGGACTACAGGGTTTACCATTATAGTTGTACCACTCCTTTTAACATTTTGATTTTAAAATTAATACATGTATATGGTGACTCAATAAGGTGTTCATACTCTGGAGACTGATTGTGACATTTTTGGCTTTATATACATTTATATACATCTTTCAGTATTCCGCTTGCGTTCTATAACTTGATCTGTAGTATGAATTAGTATTTTGGTATAATCCCACTCATGATTATTGCACTAAAATAGACAACATTCAATCATAAGCATTTATGTTGCATAAGTGATGTTTTGGAACTCAGGTGTTGAGTTGTTACTCGACCCCCAATTTTCAAGGCGTTACAAGTTGGTATTAGAGCATGAATTGGATTAAACCGGACTTGGGTTATGGTCACACGACGTACACTGTCGCCTTCGACTTAGGTGGGTGCGAGAAAAATGTAGAAAGTCATAAGTAGCCCGATTTCACCAATCGGCAAAGTTCACCGAAATTGGCCATTTTGTTTGAGTCTGTACTCAACCATGATCGCACTAGTCGACCCCAAAACACTTCTAGACCATCAAACGATGGGTTTAGATCACAACTCACCCCATCCCAGACGTTAGAAATCGGTAAATACAGATATGTATCAGAAACTTCTCAAAACGACCCAAAACGACTCAAAACGGAGTCGTGGGCCTATCCACTCTAATCCAGAGGCACCCAGCATGGGACCCATACCTTTTTGGGGCCTAGGGGGCACGAGGACCTCACCCAAGTGGAGAGGCATCGCCACTTTATCCAGAGAGTGGCGAGGCCCTCGCCGAGTTGGCGAGGCCTCGCCGGTTAACGAGCTGGCCCGGGCAGGCCGCTCGGGCCGATGATGTTTGGGGGATAGGGTGACCCCCTGATGTGTGGGTCGTCGACTAAAACCCTCCCAAACACCTACCTTCATCACAAAACACACCTCCAAGCTCTCCCTTTCCTTCAAAAGTGTTATTTTCTCTCTCAAACCTCCCTTCCAATCGTCCATTCCGTCATTTCCTATCACAATCCACACACCTCCATCGTTTACAGCAACACCTACCCTCTACCCTCTCCATTTTCTCTCATTTGAGCTCTTACATCCCTCATTTGTGGCTCAAAATTGTGTAAGCTCTCAGCCCATCTTATCTCTTTATTTCTTTTCTTCAATCCCTGTCATTTTAGCCTTTACAACCTCTGTTGAGACTCAAATCCGTGGAGAACCAGAAACTCCAGCCCTATTTCTCCTTTTTCTTTACTTTTCATGGCCTTCTTTGAGTTCATTGCGGCCATTTTCTCAATTTCCACCATCCTTTCTCTCATGGGAAAGAGAAAGGGGGTCGTGGATAAGGCCAGGCCTAGTCGCCCTACGAGTTCAAGAAGGCCGAGAGGTGTCGCGATTAGCACAAGCACCGATCGGGAGTTTCGGACGAAGTGGGATCTTGATCCCCCGATTTCTGCTGAAAGGGCTCTGTTGGCGGAGCTGTTTCATGGAGTTTATGAGGGCTGTAGGGTCCTTTTTAAAGCTCAGGTGGATGGGCAGCTCTTTGGAGAATATCTGTTGTTCGAGTTCCTGGAAGGGGCCCATTGGGGTCCACTATTTGATGGCGGGTCTCGTGCCAATGTGAGCACTGTCCGAGCTTTCTATGCCAACATTCGTGAGCCTACACGTAAACCCTTACAATTCTAGATCTCATGTGGAAGGGATCGGTTAGCCACAGTTGATGTCAGATTGATAGCTCAGCTTCTGAATGTGCCCCTTGGCGAGGTGCATGCTAGCGAGCTGAACCTGAGGAGTGAACGTGAAAGGGATCGTCGCACATGTTTCCTTTATGGTGGCCAATTGGTCGAGTGGCAGTCAAACAAAAGTCTGCTAGTGACTGATATGTCTGACGATGTCTGTTTGCTCCATCACATCTTCACATTCAACGTCTACCCCAGGTGGAGCAATCGCAGCGAGTGTACGCGCCTCATGGTAGACTTCCTGTATCAAGTGGGGCAGAGAGCGAACCTGTGTGTGCCTACGTTCATGTTACGACAGATAATTAATACTGCACGCTCCGCTAGAAAGACTGATTCGCTCCCCTTCAACCGACTCATATGCAAGATTGCACGTGAGTTTGGCTACAGTCTTGGGGCGGAGATGTCGGTGCCGGTTCATCACATTGACGACACTACACTCAACCAGATGGGAATCGGGCCACGGTAATGCCAAGCTCGACTTAAGGAGAGTGATGATGAGACGGGGAGCGAGGAAAAAGAGAGTGGGGAAGAAGATGGAACTGAGATAGAAGAGGGGGAACAGGAAGAAGAAGAAGAGGAACTGGAGGCCCAAGATACAAAGGAGAGCTCACCGCCTACAGCTCCTGAGCAGGACACTGATCGGGCTGCTTGGGATGCTCATATAGCCCGATTGGAGGAGGATCACGCTACCCTATGGCAGGGTCAGGCTGTCCTATGTCAGGACATTATGGATCTTCGAGGCCTCGTGAAGCACAAGTTCAAGAAAGTGACTCGCGCGTTGAAAACTATCATGTGCTGCCTGAAGGATAAGGGTGCCCCTTCTCGATCGCCAGACTCGGATGCCTAGTCATCCATATGATTGTCTTATAGTTTGCTTTGGTTACCGTCTTAGGGTGTTTATGTTTTCATGTTGATGGGTGTAGTAGTTGGTAGAATGTTTTAGATGTTTGAAGCCTTGGTTGTATTAGCTCGCATGCATCTCCTGTCATGATTCATGTAACTCTGTATTCCATGTATTGTGACAATTTTGGTAATGAAATGCATGCAGCCTCTTTACTATGAAGTGTGTGGAATGCTTAAGTGATTGTGTATTGTGTTGGTATGCTTCATCTTACATGCGTTGCACCCTATGTTGTATAGGGCATGCCATAGAAATATACGCAGAGCACGGCACACCTCACACTCACTGATACGATGGACCAGGCTCCTTCCCACAGAGATGGTCGTACAGACCTTGGTTTATGCCCGGATCATGAGACTATACCTGCGTCTTAGCCTTCCACTGGTCCTACAGCTGGACTACCACCTTATACACCACTGGTTTGCGAGTAGAACCGTGCGTCTTCCTCGACGCAGTACGTGCCTCAACCTACCCCGCCTACTGATAGGTTTGAGCAGATGATGCTGTTGATGCAGCAGTAGCACTAGCAGCTCTTGGCCACTATTGCAAGGGCTTTATCTCAGGGTGGGAGTGCGACTCCACCTTCACCATCTGTATGTCCTGCTGAGACTGCTAAGCCTTCTGCTCAGGCTGAGGATGTGCCTCCGCCTGCACTTGCTGCATACCCTACGGGGAATTTGGGTACTAGTGGCCTTCTCGAGCGATTTCAGCGCTTGAGGCCTCCTACTTTTACGGGTTCTTACAGACCCGAGGAGGCTGAATATTGGCTAGACCGCATATCTAAGATACTACGGATACTGCATTGTACCGAGTTAGAGCAAGTTGAGTTGGCCACCTTTATGTTTGAGAAGGAGGCCAGTATGTGGTGGGATAGTGTCCTACGGACAGTCGCAGTTGACTACGTATGGACTTGAGCAGCTTTCAAGTTTCGTTTCCACAAAAAGTACTACCCTCAGACCTACCGACATGAGAGGGAGAATGAGTTCTTGCGCCTCAGGCAGGGAGGCATGTCAGTTACTGAGTACGAGCATCGATTTACTGAGTTGGGTAGATACGTCCCTACGATACTTACTGATGAGCAGATGTGGATACGACATTTTTCTGAGGGCTTGTGACCTAACATTCGGTCGAAGATGTGTTGTGTTAGCATACCCTCCTATGCCGAGCTGGTACATATGTCTATGCGGGCACAGCAGGATGTAGAGCGACTGACACGCTCTTGTGGCCCTCTGGTTCTTAGGCCATGACCAGATATCCAGAGCAGGCCATTCCTCGGAAAGAGGCCTTATATTGACTCTCCTCCCAGGATTGCGGCGCCAGTAGTTCCAATGAGGCGTCCAGGTATAACCTGTTCTTACTACGGGAAACCGGGTCACCCTGCAAAGAGTTGCTTCGCACAGATGAGAGATAGCGGGTTTGCACCACCACAGAAGATTGATCATTCTCGCCCTCAGGCTTTATCGGCTCCACCATTACAGACAGCACCTGCACATCCATCCTTCATACCACTTGCACCTCGTTTTAGGCTGCCACAGTGACTTATGGTGCCTCAGCCCAACTGACCTCAGCAGGCACGCATTCATACACTTACAGCGGAGGAGCCTGAGACAGCACCTTCTACACATATGGCCTTCGAGGTCACTGCACACATCCAAGGTATTCCTGTCTTCTTATTGGTGGACACAGGGTCCACTACCTCTATGATCTCATGCATGGCAGTCAAGCGACTGGGTTTGGATACTGCTCCTACAAGGGGAGTGAGGATCATCACTGCCACAGGGACTTTCTCTGATGTTACTCGTATGTGTGAGAGTTGCTCGATAGACTTGGGTGGTAAAACGATACTAGTCAACTTGATCGTCGTCCCCCTATTTCATTATGACGTTATTTTCGGTATGGACTAGCTCACTAAGATGCGAGCAGAGATAGATTGTGAGAGTAGGGTGGTTACAGCCCATAGACCAGAGGGCACGGCTTTTACTTTCCCTGTTCAGGTCAGTCATGCTTTTCGGTTGTAGTGTTTCGCTTCTTTATTGGAGGATACTGATGTTCCGATGCTTATGGATACGCCTGTAGTTCAGGCTTTTGCAGACGTGTTTGAGTCAATTCCTGGTTTGCCTCCTCGGCGCGAGATCGACTTCACCATTGATCTTACGCCTGGTGCGACACCCATTTCATTACTGATGTATCGCATGCCTCCATGTGAGATGGAGGAATTGAGGAAACAGATTGATGGACTGGTAGAGAATGGCTTCATACGACCTAGTGTGTCTCCTTGGGGAGCACCTGTGTTGTTTGTCAAGAAGAAAGACGTGTCGCTACGGTTGTGTATTGATTACCGCAGGTTGAACCAATTGACTGTGAAGAACAAATATTCTTTGCCCAGGATAGACAACCTGTTTGATCAGTTGAAGGGGACAATGTATTTTTTGAAGATCGATTTACAATCAGGGTATCACCAGTTGTTCGTCAGGGATGAAGACGTGCAGAAGATGGCTTTCAGGACCTGTTTTGGGCATTACGAGTTCCTTGTGATGTCGTTCGGTCTCACGAACGCACCGGCCGTGTTCATGGACTTGATGAACCGGGTATTTTGGCCATTCCTATACCGATTCATCATCGTGTTCATCGATGACATCCTGATATACTCCACGAGTCAGAAGAGCACGAGGAACACTTATAGGCAGTCCTAGATACTCTGAGGAAGAAGCAGTTATTCGCGTAGTATAAGAAGTGCGACTTCTGGTAGGAGGAAGTCAAGTTCCTGGGACATGTGGTGTCCAGGGAAGGGATAGTAGTGGACCTGGCTAAGGTAGCTACCATTCAGGATTGGAAGCAGCCTGGTTCAGTTATTGAGGTGAGGAGTTTTCTGGGCCTGACAGGCTATTACCGACGATTCATTCGAGACTTCTCGAAGATTGCTAGCCATTGTCACAGTTGATGCGAAAGGATCTGAGGTTCGCCTGGAATGAGAAGGCAGAAGCAGCTTTTTAGGAGCTGAAGGACAGGCTGACGTCTGCCCCTGTGCTAGTATTGCAAGAGCAAGGGGTTGAGTACACTATATACACTGACTCATCTCGCATTGGTTTGGATTGTGTCCTTATGCAGAAGGACATGGTGATTTCGTATGCCTCGAGACAATTAAGGAAGCACTAGGAGAATTACCCTACGCACGACCTTGAGTTAGCAGCGGTCATATTCGCATTGAAGCTCTGGAGACATTACCTCTACGGAGAGGAGTTCGAGCTTTTCTGCGACCACAAGAGCCTTAAGTATATATTCACTCAGCCGGACTTGAATATGAGGCAGCGCCGATGGATGAAGACCTTGAAGGACTTTAAGTTTGAGGTTTCCTACCATCCTGGCAAGGCCAACCTTGTAGCAGACACATTGAGTCGCAAGAAGGCTATAGCATTTGCGGCTCCGCTGATGATAGCAAAGTGGGATATGTTGGAGTTTGTTCCTGACTTTGAGTAAAAGTTCATGGTGGAGGAACCGTTCGAGTGTGTCGCACACGTTCGGGTGCGGCCACTTATTGATGACCGGATTATCGAGGCCCAGAAGGGCGACAAGCGGTTGTCTAAGCTTCGAGAGCAAGCAAGCGATGATGTGGACTTCAAGTGGAGAGTTGGCACAGATGGGGGCCTACGATACCGTGGCCGCCTATGCGTCCTAGATATTCAGGATTTGAGACAGGCGCTTCTCGAGACAGCTCACAGTTCAAAGCTTGTGATGCATCCTGGTAGCACGAAGATGTATCAAGATTTGAAGAAATCGTATTAGTGGGACAACATGAAGGTCCATATCATAGAGTATGTTTCCCGTTTCTCATGTGTCAGCAGGTCAAGGCCGAGCATCGCCGACCTCCTAGACTCCTTCAGCCCATGCCCATAGGTAAATGGAAGTGGGACTTCATCTCTATGGACTTCATCTTGAAGCTACCGAAGACGTGAAATGGTTATGACTCTATTTGGGTGATCGTGGACTGGTTGACCAAATCGGCTCATTTTCTCCTTATCAGAGTGACGAACTATGCAGACGACTTGGATAAGTTGTACATCAAAGAGATAGTGCATCTGCATGGAGTTCCCTTAGAGATCGTGTTGGACCGCGACACATGATTCACGTCTATCTTCTGGACTCGTATCCAGGAAGCAATGGGTGTGAAGTTGAAGTTCAGTATCGCGTTCCATCCTCAGACCGATGGGCAGACAGAGCGGGTGAATCAAATTTTAGAAGATATGTTATGGGTCTGTGTGTTAGACTTCAAGGATAGTTGGGATGACTGTCTTCCGTATGCAGAGTTTGCCTACAATAACAATTTTCAGGCGAGTATTGGTATGGCTCCCTACGAGGCCTTGTATGAGCACCCTTGTCGAGCACCGCATTATTGGGCAGAGGTCAGCGAGCACAGTTTGATTGGCCCAGAGTTAGTATAGGTGACCTTGGAGAAGATTGACATTATCAGGCGTCGACTTCTTACAGCACAGAGCAGATAGAAGAGTTATGCCGATACGAGGCGGCAACCACTTGAGTTTGAGGTTGGAGACCATGTGTTCCTCAGAGTTTTCCCTATGAAGGGGGTCCTTCGATTTGGGAAGAAGGGGAAGCTTTCGCCGCGGTTCATTAGCCCATTTCAGATACTTGATCGAGTGGGAGCGGTGGCATATCGTCTCGCTTTGCCACACCACTCACGAGCGTGCACAACGTATTTCATGTGTCTATGCTGAAGAAATACATCCATGATCCTCCACACATCATCCATTGGGAGCAGGTGCAGTTGAGCCAGGATGCTACATATGTACTGCGTTCGACGCGTATCTTAAATAGGAAAGAGCAGGTGTTGCGCAGTAAGGTGATTCCACTCGTGAAGGTACTGTGAACGCATCATATAGAGGAGGAAGCTACCTGGGAGACAGAGGCCGAGGTTCGAAAGAACTACCCTCAAATTCTCGAGGAGTACGAAAAGGTACTAATTTTGAGGATAAAATTTTTCTTTAAGGGGGGTAGATTGTAACGACTTGAAAAAATCTAGTACAAAGGCCCGAGTACCACCTTGGGCAGAAATCACTTAGGATCAAATCCTTTGGAAATTAGACAAAGTTAACTAAGTGTTAAACTAGATTAGCTACGAAATTCGCTTGATCCACTTTAAATATGATCTGCAAGACCCAAAACTTGTAAAATCGTTGACGCTACATTACCCAAAAATCTAGGATCGATCTCATTACCCGACTGCTCTCAGGAGCATCTCGAAACTCCGTATCAGATCTGGACAGCACATCGAAAGTCCGATGACTATGAAATTATATAATTAGGACTGCTTTGTTGGGCTTGATAACCATCTCAGAAATCAACACCAGATTGTGTCTCGGGGCTATTCGCTTGAGCTCGGAGTGAAGTGTGTGAGAAAACGTAATTTTCTTTAGAAATTAAACCTAATTTAAGTAATCTGAGACTTGTCATTTGCGGGCCTGATATAAGCAATCAGACCGTCAGAATCTGACCCAAATACATCCTCGGATCAGGAGAAATTTCATACACATGGCAGAGTATTTGATGTCCTAATCGAGTTCCGATGACCGTTGAACTGAAACTGGTCTGCCACGTGTGATCTGGGAACCCGACTGGAACAAAAAGTTAACTCAACCTAGATCCAAGGTCAGTGAGCTTAAGTCCAACCTTTAGCTCAAGGGGGGGATCAAGAAGTGCTCTGTTAAGACGGAACAACCTCACTTTGGACATAATCTAAGTATACCATGGCCCTGGGTCTATTTTAGAGTGTTTTGAGCCTATATAAGGACCTTAAACCCTCTCTCATTCAGCCCATACGAATTTGAGAGAAACCCTAGGAGAGAGAAGAGAGAAAAGAGAGAGAAAGTGTGAGAGTTGTGGGGGAAAATCCTATTACTCTACCCTGCTATCATACGTGCTTAACCATCACGATCTAATCACTTTTCCGGCGATTCCGGCTTCATTTTTAGGTAAGAAACCCCTAACCCTAACCTGTTTTAGGGTTTCTATTAGTACAAGTAACGAAGTAGCTGACTTACCTCGTGTTATAGGTCGTCCTATCGACGTTGACGAAAGCGTAGAGTTTCTTTTCTATTCGTTATGCTTCTACGGCGTAAGGTGGGGACTTTAGACGCTTAGGTTATAGTTTTCAAAGCTTTCAATGTCAGATAATGATAGATTCATGATTTGCATGTTATTTCACATGTAAAATGCGATGTTCATTTTGCGATTCGGTTACGTATATAAAATATGGCGTTTAGTATATTCTGTATATTTGTAGAAAATATCGTATACATACAAAATATGAAAGTGGGTTTGCCATGATTAATCATTATGTGTATATGCTATATATATATATGTGTGTGTGTTTGTGTGTGTGTGTGTGTGTGTGTAATACTTACTCGGCGAAAGGATTCACCCTAGTACATGTTTTTGCTAATATACGTTATGTATGTTAAATAAGTGTATTCTAAGTGTTTGTGAAAATGCTTGTAAGAGTAAGTACTTAGATGATAGTGCTTTAGGTAGGTGTTGAAATAGGATTCTCAACTATCTTAGAGATGTGTATGATTTTCTCCATGCAAGTTGTTTCATTTAATCGCTTACTTGTGAAATGTATGTGTTCGTATTTCCTGTTTATATTGTGCTTTATAATATGCTTGTTAACATGTTTGAATTATTTTCTTTATTTTGCTTTACTCTACCTGCTTCTGGTTAAGGATTGAATGTAATTGGGGCTATGTTATAGTCCAGGCGATCGGTAACAAACTTGAGTTTGTGGTTGAGATTCATTCACTACTTAGGACGTGTTTGACGAACCCGAGTCGTGTGTTGGTCGTCGGCAGTGGTTAGGCCACACGAAGTGCTTATGCACTTCATGTCGATCGATACAATGTACGCTCATGCTAGTCGAGCCCGTCAAGTAACTCGATCTGTCTAATGTCTGTTCACCATGTTTGGACGCTACTACTTGAACCTAAAGTACTAAACTTACCAGTGTAACCCTGTTAACCTTGGTACCTCGATCTGCTAAGACTCATGAGCTAGGCATGGTAGTATGGGACACTGTGGTCGAGCTGTCGGCCTATGCTAGAGCCACGAGCCTCCCCGTAATGACCAGTGAGCAACCCAGACCTGTGAGCTAAATACGGTGGTATGAGACACTCTATTCGAGCTGTCGACCTACACTGATAAGGTGACGGGGGAGCGGTGCAACGAGTGTGTGTAACAGCCCTGACAGCCCTTTGTAGTGACCTCGAGCATACTCTGAATCTGCGGTGAGGCGATGAGCCTTCCCGTAGAAACAAAGTATAAACTAGGCCTGTATTGATAAGGTGATGGGGGAGCGGTGCAACGAGTGCATGCAACAGCCCTGGCAGCCCTTTACAGCGACCTAGAACCGCATTATGTATGAGATTATCTAGGACTGACGACCCTAGAATGGATCATTGTTTGGGAATGATATTAGGGAGGTACCTTAGTTTCCCAATACTGCTGTGTGAAAAGGACTAATAACAACTTGGTAATCACATTCATAACATAGCACTGCAGTGCCTTGCATTGTGGAGCACTGAGGGATGAACGCATGCGGCGGACGTAAGATAGTGCCGCATGAGGGAGGTTTGGCATGGGCATCATAACTGCATTTCATACTTGCATTAACAAGAGTAATTAGGATTGTTTGATTGTACTGTTTTATCCTTACTGCTTGACTGAATTGATAACATGTTAACCTATGCTTTATTATTCTACTAAGTTAGCTACTCACTCCCACGTTACAGGACGGTGTTCTGGACACCCACCAGACTTTGTCTTAGATGCAAGTATCGATGAGACGCTGGAGGCTGAGCCTGATTACTATAATGATTAGGATGAATTCTCCTTCATGCAGTTCTTTGGAGGCTTCGCTTAGGCCATTCAGATGACGAGACTACAGGGTTTACCATTATAGTTGTACCACTCCTTTTGGCATTTTGATTTTGAAACTAATATATGTATATGGTAACTCAGTAAGGTGTTCATACTCTAGAGACTGATTGTGACGTTTTTGGCTTTATATAAATTTATATACATCTTTCAGTCTTCCGCTTGCGTTCTATAACTTGATCTAGAGTATGAATTACTGTTTTGGTATAATCCCACTCATGATTATTGCACTAACACAGTCAACATTCAATCATAAGCATTTATGTTGCATAAGTGATATTTTGGAACTCAGGTGTTGAGTTGTTACTCGACCCCCAATTTTTATAGCGTTACAGTACCCTAGCGACCTCGCCATTGCACCAATGTTGTATCTTATGCACCAATGCAATACCTAGGCCAGGAGTTGTGGGCCCACATATATTTCGAGGAAGCGCCGTGCATTGTGAATTCCAAAAGAATCACTAACATCCATCACATCAATCAATCTAGTACTAGTTAAGTGCACAACTCATCCCTCTCTTACACAAGCCATCCGCAAAGTTAACTCTTTCTCTCTCTCTCTCTCCAGCCATCCCTTTCTTACACACACCCATCCCTTTCTTATACACTTCCCATCCCTTTCATCGCATCGCATTCTCTCTCCTTCTCATTCTCTCCACCATTTTCAAAGTAACTAAGGAATAGACGTTGAAGTAATTCCAAGGAGAAAAGGAGCTAAGTACGGCCCACTTCCTACCCCCTTCCCCCCCCCCCCCTCCCCACAAATCTCATCCTAGCCCTTCAATCTTTATCATCCGCCATCTTAGTTGAAGCCAAGGAGCTTAGCATCTCAAGGAACTAAGAAGAAGTGTAATCGGTGGGTGAATTTTCATTGTTGGTAGGAAAGGGATTTCCACCATTGATTTTTATGATTAGAGGGCCCACATGTGGTGGGACTACTTTAATGTATGTTTTATAATCCTAGGAGGGCTCATAGTGGCGGAGCCCTCCATCACACGCTCTCTCTCTCTCTCTCTCTCTCTCTCTCTCTCTCTCTCTCTCTCTCTCTCTCTCCCTCTCTCTCTCCCTCTCTCTCTTTTTCCCTGTTGATGGACCACCATCATGATGCATGAGTTTTATCTATGCTATCCATGATCGGGCCCACCTCACTAACTTCCAGTGGACCAGCCCACCCTGGACTTTCGTTTTGGACAGACCCTGATGAAGTAAAAATACAAATATCAGTTTGATTGTTGGGCCACACGTGTGGACCTACTTAACGCATGTACATCATCTACCTTCCATTCGTGGATGGTGGGTTGTGAGGCCCCCCCCCCCCCCCCCTTGATGAATGTATTGTGTATCCGCACCGTCCAGCTTGCTAGATGGTGGGAATCCACCATGATGTATGTGTTCTATCCTAGCCGTCCAGCTCAACTCGACGTGGACCCCACCCACGTGGCCGACCTTGATGTATGTGGTGTACCCACACCGTCCAGTAAGAGACGGTGGGTCCCACGTTATATATATATATATATATATATATTGCTGTTGTCTTGACGTCGACAAGCTCTGTGGGTATGATCATTAGGTATTTATTTCATCCTAATTGTCCATCTGTGTGGGGACCCACATGATATAGGTGTTTTATCTATACAGTCCGTCCATTTGGACGAGAGACCCACCATGATATATGTGTTTTATCTACACCGTCCATCTGCTAGATGATAGGCCAGCAGCCCAGCAGGTGGACGCTACTGGACAACGTCCAATAGCTGAGGACCCCACCGTGATGTATTTTTCATCTACGCATCCAGCCACGTGGACTAGACCCCACCTTAATGTATGTGTTTTATCCCTGCCATCCAGTCTACTGGACATGGACCCCACCATATGTATGTGTTTCATCCACACCATCCAATCTGCTAGACGGTGAGATGCATCGTGATGCATGTGTTGTATCAGCGTTGTCCACATGGGACGTGTGCCCACGTGATGTACGTGTTAGATATAAGTCGTCCGTCCATGGACCCCACCTGATGTAGGTGTTTTATCCACGTCGTTCAGTCCTTGGACGGTGGAGTCCACCATGATGGATGCGTTGTATATCGCACTGGTGGGGCCCATCTTTATGATGCAATAGGCCCTACCTTGATGTATGTATGGTAAGCACACTACCCAACCCTTGTGCCTAATCCATGGACCCTTGTGTGAGGCCCAATATGATGAATTTGTGGCCCATTTGGTGAGGCCCAATGTGATGTAATTGAGGCCCAGGTGGTCAGGCCCAATGTGATGTATATGAGGTCCATGAGTGAGGCCCAATTTGATGAATTTAAGGCCCATGAGTGAGGCCCAATTTGATGAATTTAAGGCCCAGGTATGAGGCCCATTGTGATGTATTTGAGGCCCATGGGATGTGGCCCATTGTGATGTATTTGAGGCCCATTGGATGTGGCCCATTGTGATGTATTTGAGGCCCATGGGATGTGGCCCATTGTGATGTATTTGAGGCCCATTGGATGTGGCCCATTGTGATGTATTTGAGGCCCATAGGATGTGGCCCATTGTGATATATTTGAGGCCCATGGGATGTGGCCCATTGTAATGTATATGAGGCCCTTGTGTGAGGTACGTTGTGATGCATATGAGGCCTATGTGATGAGGCCCAATTGTGATATGTGATTCCACCATGATGTTTATGATGCCCGTTCATCTTCCTAGTTGGTATAAATATGGGTCATTCCTTGGGAGCAATGGTGGTTAAATGTCTACATTGTAAGAGCAATGATGGTTAAATGTCCACATTGTAACTCTCCCTAGGGCCCGTTGTTAGGCCCATTCTCATCTTCCCTTAGTGGGTTAACCCAAATCATTGGGCCCCCATAATTGTTAGGCCCATTCTTGATACGAGTAGGCCATCTAGGCCCATCTTTGTTATAAGGAGAGTTCATCATCGTACAACATGCTTAGTATGACTTCATAATACATGCTCATATGCATCATATGTATGCTTGGTACGAGGAGTGATTGATCATAGCATATGTCATTGAGTAGATTGTTTATGAGACTCCCTGCTAGGCGGAGTTGCCCCACGTAAGTGCACGGTACGTGTAAAATTACTGCATGACTAGACAATGTGGTTCATGCATCTCGCATTGTATGACATGACTACTGTACGCCCTACAAACATCAGGGTCGTAGCCTCCACAGGCATATTGTGGATGGCAGGATTAGACACCGAAAATCTTTTCTCTACATGGGACACGATAGATGTCCCTGGGTGAAATTCCCAAAACCCTTATGGTACGATAAGGTTGCTCCAACGTCTGGACTGAGTGGATGCATGAGCACCAAGTGCCGAATATCGAGAGGCTGCACTTCCCACTGTGTCGTGGTCAGTTGGAAGGGGGTGTGGCCTTACCCCCCCCCCGAAAGTAGGGGGCAAAGCTAGGCTGAGTTTGACCAGCTCGAGGAATGGGTCGGCTATTGACGAGCCGGGCCTGATATTGGCAGGAAGATAGTGAGGTCTTTCCACTCACCTTGTTGCTCGCGATGGGGCGGCAATTTAGTTTGGAGTGTACTAAATCCTGGTGATATTCCAGAGATGAGATATATTGTTATGTTAATTCAGATGAGGACTGACATGCTTGTGTTGCATCTCGCATATGATATTTAGATACGTAGGCCTCGCATCGCATGGCCTTGGTATGGCTGATAGTATTCATGCCTTACATCTTATATCCTTGGTATGGCTGATAGCATTCATGCCTTGCTTCACATAGCCTTGGTACGGCTGATAGTATTCATGGACTTACCAGCATATTCCCCATTACTCTGGTATTGCATACTTGGCATATACCTTGTGCATACACTTACACCACCCTCTAAGCTTTCTATAAGCTTATGCACGATCATTGCGTGCAGGTGATGCTAAGACGCTGCAGTTGCATTGAGATTGGAGGATGCAGCTGTCAGCTGGAGCTTTTAATATTGATATTGTATTTCCCTTATGCATTTTACTTAAAGTTTTTTTATTATAGTGGATATGTGGTGATATTTTCTGGTTGTTGTTGTTGTGGGTTATGCTTATGGTTATACTTCTTACGAGATAAATGTATGTTGAAAATCCTCCTTATAAGATCCCAGGATTGGAACCTAGTAATGGGTGCTAGGAGCCGAAAATGGCGTAATACGGAGGCTGTCAGCGCCGGATTCGGCGATCAAGAATTTTATAAGCCCACTTTCTGAGTCTGAGGCATGACAGAAGTTGGTATCAGAGTATAACTTGGAAATAACTAAGAACAACATCATATGTCGACTATGAGCTTAGGACGATTAGGTCCCGAGTACATAACCTTCTGGTTTAGTTCCCTAACGCCTGAGCCTTCGAGGGTTCTCAAGGCTGATAAGCTCCTTTGTTCTTCTCTGTAGACCATGCCACCTAGGTGAGGCACCCGAGCGACTCGAGCGACCCAAGTAATTCCCACTCCACCACCTGCAGTTTCATTCCCCCACTTGAGCCTCCTGTTACCGCGCCCGAGATTCTTGCAGATCCTGCACCTCCTTCCGTGACCAGCGCAGCCCCCACCATATCAGTCACTGTCGACCAGTTGCAACAGATGCTTTAGGCTGTGACAGTCGCCCTCCATGAGCAGGGTAGGCATCCCGCTGAGACCCCCAGAGCAGGCAGAGCAGGACCACACTAGCGCCTTATTGCGAGATTTCCTTCGACTCGATCCCCCACGATTTCAAGGAGAACCCGATTCATCTGTGGTCGAGAGATGGCTCTCCCATGTGGAGAAGATGTTTGAGACCATGAGATGTACGACCCAACAACAGGTCCTTTTAGCAGTGTATATTTTTGAGGGTGAGGCCAACCATTGGTGGGCCTCTATCGCTCACGTTGCAGGGACTGATTTTATTTGGACATGGGAGGACTTCATGGACCGATTTGACCGGCAGTTCTTTTCCGACCACATTCACCGGCAGCTAGCAATGGAGTTCGAGACCTTAGTACAGGGAGATATGTCTATGGCACAGTACGCGACCCATTTTGTGGCGCTGTCAAGGTTCGCACCATACTTAGTTGATGATGAGGGGTGGAAGGCCTGCCATTTTGAGAACGACTTGCGTTATGGACTCAGATTTTGTGTTATTGGCCATATGCTTCAGACATTTGAAGAGGTTGTTTAGAGGACCCAGGTTTATGAGACTGATTGGGTCAGCACGTAGAGTGATTCTGATTAGAGGAGAGACCAAAAGAGGCAGGCCCCCTCCGATGGCTCCCAGCAACGTCGACCATGGCAGAGGCGCACAGGACACCTAGCCTTCCGAGCGCTAACAGCACCACCTCTAAGGCAGTTCACCGGTGTCTGTTTTGGGTGCAGTGAGATGGAGAACCATATTTGGGAGTGTCCCTGCCCTCAACAGATGCAGCCGAGAGCACCACTGCAACCTCCACTGTAGCAGCAATAGAGACCCCCACAACATCAGTAGCCACATAAGCCGCCAAGGCCTCATCAGTAGCCGAGGCATCATTATAGGCCACCACAGTGGTAGCAGCAGCAGTCGCGACCTCAAAGGGGAACTATAACTCCTTAGCTGACTCAGGTTAGATTCTACATGGCTCAGCAAGACCTGCAGTCATCAAGAGGAGTTGTTGAGGGTATTCTTCTAGTTTCTACTTGCATTGATCGAGTTCTATTCGATTCTGGTGCATCTCATTCTTTTATGTCTGAGGACTTCTGTCGTTTGACTGGATTACTGGTAAAGTCTGCCTATGAGGGATTGTCAGTGCCGATGCCCTTGGGGAAGACCGCTGTGTTAGGCCGATTCTGTTCGTCTTGCCCTGTGTTGGTGAGAGAGACTTTCTTGTCTGCCAACTTGTTTGTGCTACCAATGTCAAAGTTTGACATCATCCTGGGTATGAATTGGCTCACTGAGTACCACGTCGTTATGGATTGTTCCTTGAGGACTATCACATTCTATATACTTAGCTTGCCACAATTCCAGTTCGTAGTTAAGCCCAGAGGAGAGCCGCTATCTTGTTTGATGTTGTGTGCCATAGAAGAGCCCATAGCGGTGAGCATTGATCAGTTGCCAATTATTTGTGATTTCCTCGACGTATTCCAGGAGATTCCGGGGTCGCTGTTGCACTGACATATTGAGTTTTAGATTAATCTTGTACCCAGTACTGTTCCTATCTCGAAGGACCCGTACCATATGACACCGATGGAGTTGCAGGAGCTACAGCAACAGTTGGACGAGTTGTGTGAGCTACGCTTCATTCGTCTGAGCAATTCGTCATGGGGAGCACCAGTACTATTCGTCCGTAAGAAGGATGGCTCGTTAAGGCTCTGCGTGAATTATTGTGAGCTCAACCAGGTCACAATCAAGAACAAGTATCCGCTCCCGAGGATCAATGATTTGTTTGATCAGTTACAGGGTGCACAGTTCTTTTCTAAGATTGACTTGTGGTCTGGTTATCATTAGATTCGTGTCCGAGAGGAGGACATCCCGAAGACAACTTTCAGGATGCTCTAGGTCACTTTGAGTTTCAGGTCATGTCCTTCGGACTAACCAATGCGCTCGCCGTGTTCATGCAGTTGATGAATAAGGTCTTCCATCCATATCTCAATCAGTTTGTTGAAGTGTTCATCGATGATATTTTAATATATTCGAAGACCCACGAGGACCACGAGCAGCATCTAGAGGTTACGTTGCAGACCCTCTGTGCCCACCAGAGTATGCGAAGCTAGAGAAGTGTGAGTTTTGGTAAGAGGAGGTGAAGTTCCTCGGTCATGTGGTAACGAGGGAGGGTGTCATAGTGGACCCCTCGATGAATGCAGTACGTCAGTGGGGCTGACCCACAAACGTGACTGAGATCTACAGTTTTCTTGGCTTAGGGGGGATATTATCGACACATTATTGAGGGATTCTCCCGTATCGCAACACCACTAACCAAGTTGACCCGGAAGGGCGCAGAGTTTGTGTGGAGTAATGCCTATAACATGCATTTGTAGAGCTGAAGGACCACCTCTTTTCCCTCCGGGAGTGAAGGATTTGTGGTGTTTACCGATGCCTCGCATGTTAGCTTGGGTGTTGTCCTGATGCAGCACGGGAAGCCAGTGGTTTATGCGTCTCGCTAGTTCAAGGTCCATGAGTTGAACTACCCCATGCATGATTTAGAGCTGGCAGCAATTGCCTTCGCACTGAAGGTGTGGAGGTACTATCTCTACAGGGTTAAGTTCGAGCTCTTCTCCGACCACAAGAGCTTGAAATATCTCTTCTTACAATCTGAGTTGAACATGAGGCAAAGATGTTAGATGGAGCTCCTGAAGAACTATGATTTTGATCTCCAGTACCACTCAGGCAAGGTGAACGTGGTGGTGGATGCCCTCAACCATTAACCACGAGGCCTGGTGGCACATATGATGATTCAGGAGTGGAAGATGCTTGAGGATGTAGTAGCGTATAACTTCGAATTTGACTTGTAGTCTTATATCATTCAATCATCGAGCCTGTCGATTCAACCCTCTCTTATCGCAATGGTGATCGAGGCTCAGCAATCAGACAAGTCACTTTAGAGTTATCTAGTAGAGGCGGCATCTAAGAGTTAGTCAGATTGGCAGATCGGTTCTGATGGTAGACTTCGCTTCAGAGGCCGATTATGTGTCTAGGATATTCCAGAGTTACGCATAGATCTTATGACCGAGGCACATCGATCGAGGTTTTTTATTCACCCTGGCTCGATGAAGATGTACCGCGATATGAGGTGACAGTATTTTTTGGGCGGGGATGAAGCGTCAGATCGCTAATTTTGTGGCTGAGTGTGACACTTGTCAGCTTGTCAAGGTCGATCATCAGAGACCCCCAGGTCCATTGCAGCCATTAAGCATCCCGACATGGAAGTGGGAGCACGTATCCACCGATTTTATCACGGGCTTGCCGAGGACTCAGCGCGATCATGACGTCATTTGAGTTGTCATGGATCGCTTGACGAAGTTGGCACATTTTCTCCTGATTCTTACGACCTGGCCTTTGGAATGGCTTGCTAGATTCTTTATTGATGAGATCGTGAGACTACACGGTGTTCCAGTTTTGATCGTTTCTAACCAAGACCCGAGGTTCACGTCTCAGTTTTGGAGGAGCTTTCAAAAGGCGATGGGGTTTGTCTTGCAGTTCAGCACCACGTATCATCTGCAGACCGATGGGCAAATCGAGAGGGTCAACCAGATCCTTGAGGATATGCTTCAGGCCTGCGTGATTGACTTCTCAAGTAATTGGGACGAGTACCTACGATTAACTGAGTTCTCATATAATAACAGCTATCAGGCGACCACTGGCATGGCTTCTTTTGAGGCATTATATGGCAGACTGTGCAGATCTCCCAGTTGTTGGAGCGAGGTTGGAGAACAGCCTCTCCTAGGTCCTGAGCTTGTGTATAAGACATTAGAGGTCATCGATATCAACAGGCAAAGGATGCGTACAGGTCAGAGCTGGCAGAAGAGTTTTACTGATCATCAGCGTTGTCCCTTGGAGTTTGCAGTAGAGAAAAGAGTGTATCTCAAGGTCTCGCCCATGAAGGGTGTAGTTCAATTTTAAGTGAAGGTCAAGCTCCCCCCCCCCCTCCCAAGATTTATTGGACTTCTTGAGATCACTGGGCATGTTGGTGTCGTGGCCTATAGGCTCGCCTTACCTTCTCAGCTGTCTGGCATCCACAGCATTTTTCATTTTTCGATGTTGCGGAAGTGTGGGTCAGACATCGTTCCTGTTATTGATTGGCAGCCACTAGAGGTTCGTAAGAACCCTTCTTACATTAAGCAGCCAGTTCGCATCCTTGATCGAAGGGAACAGGTCCTCCGGACCAAGGTCATTCCTTTGGTGAAGGTGCAGTGGGGTCACCATAGTGCTAATGAGGCATCTTGGGAGCGCGAGGCTGAGATTAGAGAGCGTTATACCAATCTTTTTATAGATTGATTATGCTTTGTATTGTATTTATTGATATATCTATGTGATGCCATGCTTCCTCTTCCTTCTTGTCGTGTTCTACATAATAGTAAATTTTGAGGATGAAATTTTTATTAGGAGGGAAGAGCTATAAGGCCCGTATCCTAGTCTATACCATTCCTTAGACTTTCGCGATCCTCCCCATCGAATTTCGATAAAATCAATATTGCGCGCGACTCTAAGTCACATCCCAAAGATCTGAGTCGACTCGACCAAACACTCGTACCATAGCAATCGTGCCGTCGTCACGATTCCAACGCTATATTTTACACACTAATGCGATACCCAGGCCAGGAGTTGTGGGCCCGTGTATATTTCAAGGAAACGCCGCATATTGTGAATCCCGAAAGAATCTCTACCATCCATCACATCAATCAATCTAGTACTCACAACCCATCCCACTCTTACACGAGCCATCCCCAAAGTCAATCTCTCTCTCTCTCTCTCTCTCTCTCTCTCTCTCTCTCTCTCTCCACCCATCCCTTTCTTACACACACCCATCCCTTTCTTACACACATCCCATCCCTTTCATCCCATCACATTCTCTCTCCCTCTCATTCTCTCCACCATTTTTCAAGCAACCAAGGAGTGGATGTCAAAGCAATTCCCAAGGAAAGAAAGAGCCAAGTGTGGCCCACTTCCTACCCCCCTAAATTTCTCATCCTAGCCCTTCAATCTTCATCATCCTCCGTCTAAGTTAAAGCTAAGAAGCTTAGCATCCCAAGGAACCAAAAAGAAGTGTAATCGGTGGGTGAATTTTCATTGTTAGTAAGAAAGGGATTTCCATCGTTGATTTTTATGATTAGAGGGCCCACATGTGGTAGGACCCCTTTGATGTATGTTTTGTAATCCTAGGAGGGCTCATAGTGGTGGAACCCTCCATCACACGCTCTCTCTCTCTCTCTCTCTCTCTCTCTCTCCCTCTCTCTCTCTCTCTCTGTCCCTCTCTTCTCTCTCTTTCCATGTTGATGGCCCACCATCATGATGCATGAGTTTTATCTACGCTGTCCATGATCAGGCCCACCTCACGGATGTCTAGCGGACCATCCCACCCTGGCCATCCATTTTGGACAAACCCTGATGAAGTGAAAATACAAATATTAGTTTGATTGGTGGCCCACACGTGTGGACCCACCTGACGCATGTACATCATCAACCGTCCATCCCTAGACGGTGGGTTGTGAGGCCCCCCCTTGATGAATGTATTGTGTATCCGTAACTGGACAATGCGAATCCACCATGATGTATGTGTTGTATCCTAGCCGTTCAGCCCAGCTGGACGTGGACCCCACCCATGTGGCCCACCTTGATGTATGTGGTGTACCCACACTGTCCAGCAAGGGACGGTGGGTCCCACGTTATATATATATATATATACACATATACATATATATATAGTTGTTGTCTTGACGTCAGCAAGCTCTGTGGGTCTGATCATGAGGTATGTGTTTCATCCTAACTGTCCATCTATGTGGGGACCCACATGATGTAGGTTTTTTATTTATACCGTTCTTCCATCTGGACGAGAGACCCACCATGATATATGTGTTTTATCTACACCGTCCACCTGCTGGACGCTGGGCCAGCAGCCCAGCAGGTGGGACACAGCTGGACGATGTCCAGCAGCTGCGGACCCCACCGTGATGTATTTTTCAACCACACTGTCCAGCCACGTGGACTGGACCCCACCTTGATGTACGTGTTTTATCCCTGCCATCCAGTCCATTGGACGTGGACCCCACCATATGTAGGTGTTTCATCCACACCGTCCAGTCTGCTGGATGATGAGATGCATCGTAATGCATGTGTTGTATCAACGTCGTCCACATGGGACGTGGGCTCAAGTAATGTACGTGTTCGATCCTAGCCGTTCGTCCATGAACCCCACTTGATGTAGGTGTTTTATCCACGTCGTCCAGTCCCTAGATGGTGGAGTCCACCATGATAAATGCGTTATATCTCCAGCTGGTGGGGCCCATCTTTGTGATGCAATAGGCCCTACCTTGATGTATGTATGGTAAGCACACTACCCATCCCTTGTGCCTAACCCATGAGCCCTTGTGTGAGGCCCAGTATGATGAATTTGTGGCCCATTTGGTGAGGCCCAATGTGATGTAATTGAGGCCCAGTTGGTGAGGCCCAATGTGATGTAAACGAGGCCCATGAGTGAGGCCCAATTCGACATATTTAAGGCCCAGGTATGCAGCCCATTGTGATGTATTAAGGCCCAGGTATGAGGCGCATTGTGATTTATTTCAGGCCCAAGTATGAGGCCCATTGTGATGTATTTGAGGCCATAGGATGTGGCCTATTGTGATGTATTTGAGGCCCATTGGATGTGTCCCATTGTGATGTATTTGAGGCCCATAAGATGTGGCCCATTGTGATGTATTTGAGGCCCATGGGATGTGGCCCATTGTGATGTATATGAAGCCCTTGTGTGAGGCACGTTGTAGTGCATATGAGGCCTATGTGATGAGGCCCAATTGTGATATGTGATTCCACCATGATATTTATGATGCCCATTCATCTTCCTAGTTTGTATTATAATGGGCCATGCCTTGGGAGCAATGGTGGTTAAATGTTCACATTGTAAGAGCAATGATAGTTAAATGTCCACATTGTAACTTTCCCTAGGGCCCGTTTTTAGGCCCATTCTCATCTTCCCTTAGTGGGCTAACCCAAATCATTGGGCCCCCATAATTCTTAGGCCTATTCTTGATACAAGTAGGCCATCTAGGCCTATCCTTGTTATAAGGAGAGTTCATCATCGTACAACTTGCTTAGTATGACTTCATGGTACATGCCCATGAAAAGGCCGAGCTAAGAATCCTTCAAGGGGGGGGGGTGAATAGGATTATGCCAAATTTTAAAAAAAAAATAAATGTAGAATAATAAAGAAATCAATAATGATAGCACTTATTAATTCAAATAGCAGAAATGAATAGTAACCTCAAATGCATAAGTATTGAGAGATGGATACAGATGTTGTTCTAAGGATAACCTTACACCAAAAACCAATGGCTTATGGTAGGACAACCTGATTCCTAGAATGGTCTATGTATCAAAATCTCAAACCGATATAGAGGTATAAAGAATAAAATAGAAATAAAATTCTACTACTATTACAACATTCACCATGTGTACTGAAAGTAAATTACAATCATTCACCACAAATGGTGAAAAAAATTGCAACATTCACACACTTAGCCACATTCAACCATTCACAACTCCAATAATTATAATGGTTCACTTGTGTGTATACCAACTGTTAAAAAAAACAGCCACACAACTACTCCACTCCCAATATCCTCACACAATGGATATTGGCATTCACTATGAAATAGGTTTTTTGAGGTTCACCTAAAACCTTCATAATTGTGTCTTTCAAATGGGCTTACACAATTAAAAAACCCCCATACTCTGAGATTTTCTGGATCACCTCGGACAAACCAAAAAGGAAAGAGAGATTTTTCTGGCATAACCTCAAAAACCAAAAAGAGATTTACAATAATGTAAATATACTTATTTGGATATTCTCCTTTGATGAAGCCTAGTAGAACCAATTCGGTGTAGATGTTCAATGTCCACACTCACTAATGAAAGGGTTCTAAGTTCTAAATGATTTTAGATTAAATCACCTTGGGCTAGCTTGATTTGATTTTGATCTCAAGAAAGGGGAAAGCTTAAATCCCTTCTTCAAATAAGATTGGAATGGAGAATCCAAAATCAAATGCAAAAAGCTAAAGTAAAGAGAATATTAAATGATCACAATATATCTTAAGAATATCACAAACTTATCTCTCAGAGTGGTGTCTTGATTTTTCTTGAATGACTTACCAAACTCTGAAATTCGTGCTTAATTTATAGGTTAAAAAATTGTTCACTCGACTGGCCTAGAGGTCAATTCGGCTGGTCGAAGAACCAACAAGAATTTAAAATTTCGGGCGTGATAAAATAAGATTGTTCCACGACTGGTCGAGTGGCCTTTTTGACTAGTCGAGTGGGACCAAAAATGGTTGCTGGACTTTGAGTCGAGCCTATTCGACTGGTCAAGCAGTCTCTAGTACTGGTCGAGGGTCCAACAAAAAATTTCAAAAATTAGTAACAAATCTTGGACTGGTCGAGGAAATTCTTGGACTGGTTGAGCCGGTACTAGGACTAGTCGAACATAGGCTAAGACTTGTCGAGAAAAAGCCTATAAAGTTATATAATAACCCAAATTAAGTTTGCAATCAATATGACCTAACCTATGGTTAATCTAGGGTCATTTATACCTTATAGGTGAAATTTGAACATTGAAACATCGTTCGCTTCGGTTGATAGTTGATCTTGAAGTATATGAAGCTTGACATCTTGAAGTACTTTGAAGGCTTGAACTTGAAGTACTTGTGACTTGTGTTTCAACTTTAGTATATGAGCTTAAGCTTCAAAAGATTACTTGAGCTTGAATTCTTAAGTAATGCACACTGTCTTGATATAGTTGAAGCTTGAAAACTTGATCTAGTACTTGAACTTGTACAAGAATCTCTTGTTCTTGTACTTGAGCTGCTTGACCTTGAATTGAAATATCTTGAACTTATACTAGAATTGCTTAATCTTGAATATGAAGATGAGCTACACAAGATACAGATTCCAAGAGGTTTTGGCACTACAAAATTTGACAATCCTCGGAGCTAGGTAAGATAGCATTTACAATCTCCTCCTTTGTCAAATTCGTGACAAAACAAAATAAATAAAAATAAAAATATCATGCATCATACATGCATAATAAAGAATCATTCACCAGTTAAATCAATAAAGAATCATGCACCAATGAAAAATTGAAAATCAATACTCCCCCTTAATACCTTACTTCATAGAATTCAAGAGGAGAATTGAAGGAAAAAAATTGCTACCTATCACCTAACCACATCCACATTCTCCACATTTCCACATTTATCATAATGAAATAGGCATGTGAACACAAATTCTCGCCCTTTTTGTCACAATATGACAAAGGAAAGAACCTATAAATGATTATGGAAACACAAGAGCAATGAGAAATGATAGAAAGAGGTAAGTTTAAGATAATATAGTGATAAGATAACCATTAAAAACATGTCCAATCACAAAAAAAAATTCAAGTATTAAAAGTTATTACATATCAGATATTCGAAACTAATCTGAACCAGAAGAAGGAGCAGGTGTAGAAGGATAAATTTGAAGAAGTCCCTTGTTAATGCGCCTAAGATATTTGCGCATATATTTAAATTATATTTCTTAGGACACATGCATACCTTCAACCTTCTCCTCAAGTGAGCGCAAACGCACATCAAAATCAGAAGGCTGATAATCAGGATCAGCAGCAAAGTTGGATTCGATCTCATCAAAGAGGTCATCCATATTAACATCATCTGGAGGCAAAGCACCCTCCTCTTCATCTGCTTCAGCAGCTCCACTAGTACCCTCATCAACTTGGCTTGGGGCCAACTTCAAATTCATCTTGTTAATGTTAGAGTTGTTGAAGGGTATATGGTGAATGGGAGCTTCTCCAACAGGCTTAACCACTAGACTATGGGTGGCTAATACAGTCATAAGATAGGCAAAAGGTATATCACTGTGACCTGGGTAGAGACGGAACTGAATCATGATATAACAAATAAGAGAAGGAAGACACACAAAGACTCTAGAAATGATAGAATGAAGAATACAAACCATGAATGTAGTAAGCTTGGTTTTGTTACCAAATCTTGGGTAGACATTTGAAATAAAAATCCTATGAAGAACCCTGTATCTGGGTAACATAATCATTCCGTATTCATATTACATAAATCTCTAGTGAGCATCTGCTTCTCAGATTTAAATGGTTTTGTAACAAGAGTATTGATGGGAATACCATCATCATTGACTGGAAGATCCATTAATCCAGAAATGAGGTGATGGTCCACATCAATTGGACCTTCTGTAGTAGAAATTGTAAATGTAAGATTTTCAGTAGAGAAGTCAGTAATACAAGCATACATGGCTTGTGCAATAGAGCGGAATGCAGGACCGCCCCAATATAAAATGTTATCCCATCCTACAGATTGAAGAAGAGGAAGGATACCAAAAGGTGCTAAATGATCAATGTTAACTGTCTGTTCTACTATCACGTTACATAAGCGAATATCCTGCACATACTCGGGATCTTCCTCGGGTGACCGAAGATAGCGCACCGTGATAGGAGCCGAACGAGAAGAATAGGGACCACGAGATCCTTTCTTCTTGCTTCTACTCTCCATTACAATAAAGAAATCAATGAATACAAAGATTGCAAAAGAGACAAGAAGGGTTTCTAGTACATCAGATTTTAAGCTAGAAAACCCACCAAACAATCATAAAACATGAAATAAACTCCACAAATGAAGAAAAGAAAGTGCAAAGGACTTGAATATACAAGGAAATTGAAAGTAATGCACTAACCATGAAGGAATCGAAGATGGGTTCGACCGGTCGTGCTAGGGCTTGTTGGAGAAGAAGGACCAAATGAAAAAAAAAAGTGATTTTCCCCAAATAAAAGGTCAAACCCAAGATTCATGATTGGTTGAGTACATACTCGACCGGTCGAACCACGACTGTCAAGTGTGTACTCGACTGGTCGTGCACCACTAAAAATGTACAATTTTGCATCTTAGTTGAATTGTAAAATATTCAAAATAATAAATATATACATTATGATACAAATAGGCACAAGACATCAGTTCATATTGCACATACCATGATCAAATTTCAATTTTGTAAACCTATTTTTGTTGAGTGGTTTTGTGAATATGTCTGTAAGTTGATTCTCGGTCTGAATATATTCTAATGAAATTATCTTGTCTTCCACAAGTTCACGAATATTATGACATGTAATGTCGATATGCTTGGTTTGTGAATGCTGAATTGGATTCTTAGAGATATTAATTGTGCTTGAATTATCACAATATAAAACAATGGATTCTTGCACAATTCCGTAATCGCTTAGCATTCTCTTCATCCACACAAGCTGAGTGCATACATTACCAGCAGTAATATATTTAGCCTCGGCTATGGAGAGCGATACGGAACTTTATTTCTTACTTAGCCAAGAAACCAAACAGTTCCCAACATAGAAACAACCACCGTTGGTCAATTTACGATCGTCAATGTTACCAGCCCAATCAGCATCTGTGTAACAAGCTAATTGCACACTAGTATCATGTGGATACCAGAGACCAAGATTAGCTGAACTAGCAACATCACAAAATCTACTTAACAGCAATCAAATGTGACTCTTTAGGGTTAGACTGATATCTAGCATAAACTCCTACACTAAAAGCAATATCAGGTCGGCTTGCAGTTAAATAAAGTAAACTACCTATCATACTGCGATACAACCTAGGATCCACACTCTTACCTGTTGAATCCTTAGAGAGTTTTAGAGTAGTACTCATTGGAGTATCAAAATTTTTTCCACTCTCAAATCCAAACTTTTTAACTAAGTTCAAAGCATATTTGGTTTGAGAGAAAAAGAAACCATCAAGGAGCTGTTTGACTTGCAACCCAGGGAAATAGTTTAGTTCTCCTACAATGCTCATTTCAAATTTAGACTTCATAAGATCTGTAAACTCAACAGTCATGTTAGCACAGGTAGATCCATAGATAATGTTATCAACATAGATTTGCACTATTAGAATGTGATCATTATGTTTCTTAACAAACAACATCTTATCAACACTCTCCATCACAAAGTTCTGACTTAGTAGAAACTTAATCAACTTTTCGTACTATGCCCAGGGAGCTTGTTTCAAACCATAGAGTGCCTTTTTCAGGCAATAGACATGATTAGCATGCTTAGGGTCTTCAGAACCTGTTGGTTGTTTAACAAACACTTCTTCATGCAAATCGCCGTTTAAAAATGCACTCTTTACATCCATTTGATATATTTTGAATTTTCTAAAGTACGCAATGAATATAAATAGTCTGATTGATTCAAGACGAGCTACTGGGGCAAAGGTCTCATCATGATCAATGCCTTCAATTTAAGTGTACGCTTGTACAACCAGCCTAGCCTTATTTCTAATAATATTACCAAGTTCATCGGACTTATTTTTGAAAATTCATTTTGTTTCGAGAATGTGTTTATCTTTTGGTCTTGGAACTAAGTACCAAACATTATTCCTAACAAACTAATTGAGCTCTTCTTGCATAGCTACAATCCAGTTTTTGTCAATAAGAGCTTCTTTTACGTTAGTCGGTTCTGTCTGAGATGTAAAGCACATGTAGTTACACATATCTTCAATTTTTTTATGAGTACATACACCAGTGAGAGGGTTTTCAAGGATTTGATCAGAAGAATGATCTTTAACTGTTCACAGTTCAATATTATTTTGACTAAATGAAGAATCTGGTTTATCAAATAAAAGGATTTCATCATTTTTTGAATTCGAGACATGTGTATTCAAGTGATCATCTATAATCACATTAATGGACTCTTGAATAACACTAATCCTCTTGTTAAGAACCCGATACGCTCTACTAATCAGAGCATATCCTAAAAATATATCTTCATCACTTTTGGTGTCAAACTTTCCCAGATTTTCTCGGTCATGCAAGATGTAGCATTTGTTGCTGAAAACTCAAAAGTATTTGACAATAGGCTTTTTATCAAACCACATTTCATAAGTTTTTTTGCTATTTGATTTTCTAGTGTAAACATGGTTAATTATATAACAAGCAGTATTTATGGCTTCAGCCCAAAGATTTTTAGGAAGGTTCATACTATTTAGCATTACATTTGTCATTTCTTGAAGCACTCTATTTTTCCTTTCTATCACACCATTATGTTATGGTGTTTTGGGCACAGAATATTCATGTGATATTCCTTGATTATTGCAAAATTTCTCAAAACTGCTATTTTCAAATTCAGAACCATGATCACTACGGATCTTAGTGACTTGTGATTCTTTTTCAATTTGGATATGTTTAAGTACCTTTTTTACTTCATCGAGAGTTTTTGATTTCTCTCTTAAGAAGACTACCCAAGTATACCTGGTACAGTCATCAACAATCACCAGAATATACTTCTTGCCACCTCGACTCTCTGTTCTAGTTGGTCCAATGAGATCCATGTGGAGAAGTTCGAGTGGTTTAAATATGGCTTTAGAGTTCACCTTTTTGTGAGCACTCCTGGTTTATTTACCAATCTAGCACTTGCCACATATTTTATCCACTTTTTGTATTTTGGGTAGACCTCTTACCAATTCTCTTTTGCTCAATCTATACAAGTTGTGGTAGTATACATGTCCTAGGCGCTTATACCATAATTCGGTCTCATCGGTTTAGACCATGTAACACGATAGATTAGATGAGCTTGAATCATAAACAATGTAGCAGTTTTCAAAAGTTCTGCGACCAGTTAATATTACAAAACTATTCTAATTTAAAATTTCACGCCCTTGGTTAATAAATTTTACACTATGATTATTATCGTATATTTGAGAGATGCTTAATAAATTATGTTTTAAACCTTCTACATATAAAACATTCTTAAATAGAGGAAGGTTAATGAGTTGAACTGTACCTTGGCCAACAATTCTACAGTTATTACCATCACCAAATGCGACTGAACCATCAGTCATGTCTTTAAGATTAGTGAACAGACCTTCGTCACCTGTCATATGTCTAGAGAAACCACTATCTAGGTACCACTTTGAATGGCTCGAAGCTTTAAAGGCAGTGTGGGCAACCAAACAAGCAACCTTAGGGACCTATTTCATTACAGTTTTGGGTTTAAGAGTATAGTTGGCCTTCTTATGTTTATAGTTGTTATAAGTCCGACCCACTGAGTTAGATTTTCAGAGCTCCTTAAGAAAATCAACAATTTTCTCAGCTAAAGGATTATGATTATGATTTTTATAGTTGATATGATTGCTTTTAGGTTTTAAGGTCTGAAAAATTCTAGCATTTTTAGAATTATTTTGATTTAGACTTTTCCCTTTTGAGTTAGAACTCCCCTTTAATAAATTTAGGTGGAGTATTCTTATATTTAGGAGGAATTCTTTTATCATAGCCCAATCCAGATCGATTGCCACATTTTCTGAATTTGAATAAAAGTTTTTCTAATTTAGGATCACCTTAGGCATACCTCCATGTGTCTTTCAAACTCAAAAGCGAAGAGACTTCTAATTTTAGCTTTTCATTTTTAGATTTTAAGTTTTCAAGTTAGGAGGTTTTGAAATCTAAGTCGCACTTAGTTTTTTCAAAGCAATCTGAAATATGTGATTTTTCTAAGACTAGATTATCGAAATTCTCTTTTAGTTTTGAAAACTTTTCTTTCTAAAGTTTTAGCTTTACAGCAATTTTGCAACTTTCCTTATATAGGGCATCATAAGCATCTTGAAGATCTTCTTCAGTTTCATGGTCACTATTCATATTTTCTTCACTGGTTGAATTATCATTATCTGAAAAAGTGAACTTAGCTAGAGTCATTAGGGCTTTAACATCATTAGCCAACTCGATTTTAGAATCTTTTGACTCAGAAGAGACTTCAGAGCAAGAAGATTCATCCCATGTAGCCAACATACTTTTCTTTTTAGACTTGTCCTTCTTAGGACATTTGTTTACTAGATACACATATTCATGGTAGTTGTAGCATTGGTTGTCTTTTAAAGATTTCTTAGTTTTAGATCTAGATCTTTTCTTTTCAATAGGTTTTTGTAAATCAATCATCTTTTTACTTTTGAAAATCTTATAAAACATTTTAGCTAAAAGAGTCATATCATCTTCTACCCTCATATTATCTGTATCACGAAGTTCCTGGATCGCGGTCACCTTTGAATTGAACCGTTCAGGCAATGAGCGCAGTATCTTTACACAGACTTTACTTTCTGGGATCCTATCACCAAGACCTCATATAAAGTTGACAATGTCATTCAATCTTGTATAGAAGTCCATGAAAGTTTCACTTTCTTCCATATATATTTCCTCAAATTTGGTTGTGAGGATTTGAACTTTAGATTTCTTGACAATTGTTGTACCCTCGTGTGTCATTTCCAAAATATCCCAGGCTTGCTTTACAATATCACAGGATATAATTCTCTTGAATTCATCCGGTGATAGTGCGCAAGTAATAGCATTTAGAGCCTTTGTAATGGCACTACTCTCACTTTTCTGAAGAGCGGTCCAAAAAAAATAACGCTTGACTTTTAGAGTTTTAGATCCGTCAGTACCAGTTACTTCAGTGGTAGGAGGGGTTCAATTGGTCACTGTGGCTTGCCACACACTCTCATCCATGGATTTTAAAAAATCCTCATTCTGGCTTTCCAGTAGGCATAATTGGAGTCATCAAATGGTGGAGGACTAGTGACTGAGAGGCTATCAAATTTTGACATCTTAAAAAGCTCAGATCGCTTAGCTCAGGAAATTAATCTAAATAAAAAATAAATCAAGCTATTAGGGTCTGATACCACTTGAAAAGGCCAACCTAAGAGTCCTAGAAGGGGGTGAATAGGACTATGCCAAATTAAAAAAATTAAATGCAGAATAATAAAGAAATTAACAATGATAGCACTTATCAATTCGAATAGCAAAAATGAATAGCAACCTCAAATGCATAAGAGCCTGTTTGGATTCGTGTATTGTATTGTAAAGTATTGTATTCGGGTACTGTTCATGTATACAATGAACGGTTTTCAGAATACATCCAAATCATTTAGAGACAAATCAATGTTTGGATTGGAGGTATTATGGAGAATGGTATACAATATCTTATACAGATCAACGTTTGGATAGGAGGTATTATGTCTACGTATTGTACAACAGCCAATGGCAGGTGGTCGCTGCTATGTGGATCCCACCATAATGTATGTGTTTCATCCATGCCATTCATGTGTTTTTATACATCATTTTATGGTCTGATTCCAAAAATGAGATATATCCAAATCTCAAGTGGACCACATTACAGGAAACAGTGTTGAATGAGGGTCGACCATTAAAAACATTTTGGGGGCCGTAATGTTTTGGATCAAGCTGATATTTGTTTTTTCTCTTCATCTGAGTCTGTATAACCTAATCAACAGATTGGATGTTAAATAAACAGTATAGTGGGCCATAGGAGGATTTTAATGGTTGATATCCAATCAATGTTGTATTCATGTGGTGTGGCCCATCTGAGATTTATATCCCTCTCATTTTGTATTTCAAACCATAAAATGATATGTAAAAATGGATGAACGGAATGGATGAAACGCACACATCATGGTGGGGCCCATACAGCACCTTCCTTTCTCGAGAAGAAGAATACAATGCAATGCAATCATTCAACTGTAATGACGGCAGGCTTGAACTCTGACAACACAATACCGTGTTTTTGAATTTTTAGAAATGGACTGAAATCGCCCGCATGAGATACCATCTGTTATACGCTCCAATCCAAACACTGTTTAATTGGAATGTTCAGGAATATTCACTTATAATACAATACACCGCCCTCTTATACGCGAATCCAAACAGGCCCTAAGTATTGAGAGGTTGATACGATGTTATTCTAAGGACAACCTTACACCAAAAACCAATGGCTTATGGTAGGACAACCTGATTCTTAGAACGGTCTGTGAATCAAAATCTAAAACCGATAAAGAGGAATAAAGAATAAAACAGAAATAAAATGCTACTGCTATTACAACATTCACCACATGTACTGAAAGTAAATTACAATCATTCACCATAAATGTTGAAAAAATAAATTACAACATTCACACACTTAGCCATATTCAACCATTCACAACTCCAGCAATTATAGTAGTTCACTTGTGTGTACACCAACTGTTAAAAAAACAGACACACAACTACTCCACTCCCAATATCCTCACACAATGGATATTGGCTTTCACTATGAAATAGGTTTTTCAAGGTTCACCTAAAACCTTCACAATTGTGTCTTTCAAGTGGACTTACACAATTCAAAAACCCCACACTCTGAGATTTTCTAGATCAGCTCAGACAAACCAAAAAGGAAAGAGCGATTTTTCTGGCATAACCTCAAAAACCAAAAAGAGATTTACAATAATGTAAATATACTTATTTGGATATTCTCCTTTGATGAAGCCCAGTAAAACCAATTCGGTGTAGATGTTCAATGTCCACACTCACTTATGAAAGGGTTCTAAGTTCTAAATGATTTTTAGATTAAATCACCTTGGGCTAGCTTGATTTGATTTTGATCTCAAGAAAGGGGAAAGCTTAAATCCCTTCTTCAAGTAAGATTGGAATATAGAATCCAAAATCAAATGCAAAAACCTAAAGTAAAGAGAATATTAAATTATCACAATATAGCTTAAGAATATCACAAACTTATCTCTCAGAGTGGTGTCTTGATTTTGCTCAAATGACTTACCAAACTCTGAAATTTGTGCTCAATTTATAGGTTAAAAAATTGTTCACTCGACTGGCCCAGAGGTCAGTTCGACTGGTCGAAGAACCAGCAAGAATTTAAAATTTTGGGCGCGATAAGATAAGACCGTTCCACGACTGGTCAAGTGGCTTGCTCGACTGGTCAAGACTTGCACTCGACTGGTCGAGTGGGACCAAAAATGGTTGCTGGACTTTGAGTCAAGCATGCTCGACTGGTCGAGCACTATTCACTCAATTGGTTGAATTCTTAAGTAATGCACACTATCTTGATATAGTTGAAACTTAAAAACTTGATCTAGTACTTGAACATGTACAAGAATCTCTTGTTCTTATACTTGAGCTGCTTGAACTTGAAATGAAATATCTTGAACTTGTATTAGAATTGCTTGTTCTTAAATAAGAAGATGAACTACACAAGATACAGATTCCAAGAGGTTTTGGCACTACAAAATTTGACAATCCTAGAAGCTAGATAAGATAGCATTTACAGCCCATACGTATCATATGTATGCTTGATATGAGGAGTGACTAATCATAGCATATGTCATTAGGCAAATTGTTTATGGGACTCCCTGATAGGTGGAGTTGCCCCACATGAGCACGCGATATGTGCAGGATTGCTGCATGACTGGATAGTTTGATTCATGCATCTCGCATTGTGTGACACGACTACTGTACGCCCTAGCGACATCAGGGCCGTAGCCTCCACAGGCATATCGTGGATGGTAGGATTGGACATCGGAAATCTTTTCTCTACATGGGGCACGATAGATGTCCCTGGGTGAAATTCCCTAAACCCTTAGGGCCTGTTTGATTTTTGAGGGAAGAGGTAATTACGTGGTAAATAAGTAATAATTACTTACCAGGTAATTACCACATTGTTTCTTGTGCCAACGTTGACGACTTAACTTTTCATTGTTAAAACCAAGGATGGCTGCCAAAATAAATATAGGGCCCACTGTGATGTAGTGATGTACCAACACCGTTCATCCTATATGTCAGCCTCATTTAGGCCATGAACCCAAAAATGAGGCAGATCCAAAGCTCCAATGGACCACACCACAGGAAACAGTGAAAATTGGATGCTTGCTGTATAAAAATTAATGAGGCCCTCAGATGTTTTGGATGAAGTTAATATTTGTGTTTACCCCTTATCAACGTTTTTATTACTTCATGAACAGATTAGATGACAAATAAACATTAATGTGGGCCCAATAAACAAAATAACTTTCAATGATGGACGTTTAAGGCCATTGTTTCCTGTGGTATGGGCCACTTGAGCATTGCATTTGTCTCAATTTTGAACTTAGGCCTTAAAATCTTCTGATAAAACAGATGGACGGTGTGGATATGTCATGCACATCACGGTGGGGTCCACAAATGTAAGTCAGATTTTTTAGACCAATTTTCGAGATGAAAATGCTTTTGAAATTTCAAACACGGTGAAAAGGTAATAGTGACCTTTTTCAAGGGTATTTCCCTGATACACAAAAATCAAACACACCCTTAGGATACCAGGAGGTTACTCCAATGTCTGGACCGAGTGGATGCATGAGCGCCAAGTGTCGAATACTAGGAAGCTGCGCTTCCCACTATGTCGTGGTCAGTTGGAAGGGTTTGCGGCCTTACCCACCCAAGAGGAGGGGGTAAATCTAGGTTGAGTTTGACCAGCTCGAGGAATGGGTCCGCTATCGACGAGTCAGACCTAATATTGGTAGGAGGATAGTGAGGTCTCTTCCACTCACCTCGTTACGTGCGATAGGGCGACAATCTGGTTTGGAGTATACTAGACCCTGGTGATATTTCAGAGATGAGTTATATTGTTATGTGGATTCAGATGAGGACTGGCATGCTTGCGTTGCATCTCACATATAACATTTGGATACATAGGCCTCGCATCGCATGGCCTTAGTATGGCTTATAGCAATCATGCCTTGCATCGCATAGCCTTGGTATGGCCAATAACATTCATGCCTTGCATCGCATAACCTTGGTACGGCTAATAACATTCATGCCTTGCATCGCATAATCTTGGTACGACTGATAACATTTATAGACTTACCTGCATATTTCGCATTACTCTGATATTGCATACTTGGCATATACCTTATGCACACACTTACACCACCCTTAAGCTTTCTATAAGCATATACACGATCGTTGTGTGCAAGTGATGTTAGGACGCCACAGTAGCATTGAGATTAGAGCATGCAACTGTCTTCTGAAGCTTTTGATATTGATATTATATTTCCCTTATGCATCGTACTTAAAGTTTTTTTTATTATAGTGGATATGTGGTATTGTTTTCTAGTTGTTGTTGTTGTGGGTTATGCTTATGGTTATGCTTTTTACGAGATAAATGTACGTTGGAAATCCTCCTTGTAGGATCCCAGGATCAAAATCTGGTATATGGGTGTTAGGAGTCGATAATAGGGTACTACGGAGGTTGTTGGCGCCAGATTCGGCGATTGAGAATTTTGTGAGGTTTCCGAGTCTAGGGCATGACACTTCTCTCTTTAATTATTTCTTGAGCAAACATTAAATGGAGCATCATACTAAACATGCGACTACACAAAAAACTCATGGTAGTTCGTTATTTAGGCCGACTTCATCCAATGTGAGAACCCTAAGGGGTTTCGAAGAAAATTTGGACCAAATTGGGGATTTCAGCTCAAAAGACATAATTATTGAGCATAGTGTAAATGTTGCTCACATTGCTTCATTCGATCTTGTTCCTTTGCTTTCTAATGTTAATTGTGGAGGTATTTTAGCTTGGGGCAGCAAAGCTTACCGTTCCATCGTGCAATCCATGTACGCATCAATTTGTGAAGTGTCCGAAGAAAATCTAACCTTTATAATTAAATTTGTGGAAGGGGACTTCACTATAGATTACTACCTAATTTCAACCTTAACTGAGATTGCTATTGTAGAGGATGGAATTCCTCTTGACAATCTAACTGTAACATCTCAGAAAAATCCGTACAAAGACCCGAGTACTACCTCAAGCAGAGATCCCCAAGGACCATATTCTGTAGAAATTTAGGCAAAATTAATTAAGTACTAAAATAAATTAATCGATAGATTTAGGTTGAACCACAATTTACACAAATGGCAAGACCCAAAACCGTCAATAACGCTAACTCATCATTACTTAAAAACCTAGGAGAAATCCCATGAGTCGGTAGCTCTCGGGAATACATTGAAACTCCGTATCGGACCTGGACCACAGGTCAAAAGTTCGATAACCGTGAAACTGTAGGGTTATATCTGTCCTACTGGGCTTGACAACCATTGCTTGAATTGAGCCCAGACTGTGTCCAGAAACACACAACTTGAGCCCTGAATGAAGTGTGTGAGAAATGTGAATATCTTTAGAAAATGAAATGAAACTTAAGTGAATTGGGCTATTCGCTTACACGCAAAATTGAGGAGTTTAGACCATCAATTTCAGACCAAACTTCACCTATGAAAAGAGAAATTTTCCTGCTCATATCCGTATACTTATGGCCCCGATCGAGTAAATACGACCATTGATCTGACATTGGTCCTCCACGGCTAATCGGCCTATCCAATCGCACTGAAATCACATCTTGGCGTAGATCCATTGTCAGGGAACTTACTCTGTGACGTAGATGAGTAATGGACCTCCTGATGAGCCCTGTTTGCCCGAAACAGGCGCCCTTTGGTTATAAATTAAGTATACCATGGCCCTAGGGCTATTTGCATCACTACTGGGCCTATATAAATCCCTTAAACCACCTCATTTCTATTCCATACGAATTTGCTCCAAACCCTAGGAGAGAGAAGAGAGAAAAGAAGAGAAAAGAGTGAGAAGAGAAGAGAAAGTTTGGGAGATCGTTGCTGTGATTCTTTCCCACGACTCCACACCTCGAATCACCTCCCCATTACACTACATACTCTGATTTGGCTACGATTTGGGTAAGAAAGCCTAACCCTAATCTTGATTTAGAAATTCAAATAGAGTAATCGATGAAATAGCTAACCTATTTCATTATTTAGGTGCCCGACGTTCCGTTTTTGGAAATGTATAGTTGAACCGGGTCCGAATCAAGTATTCCGATGAAAGGTATGGAGTATAAATGTTTAGGTTATGGTTTTCGATGCTTTCAATGTCAGCTAATGATTTATGTCTAACTTGATTGCTACCATATCGTCTTAGACACTTTGATTTTAATGTATTATACATGTATGAACTATGTTGAACAAATATGCATCCTATGTGTTTGTTGAAATGTTTGAATGAACATGTAAACATGATTTGCGTTTGTCATGACTATTAATCTAGGATTCATTGTTGCCATATACATGCTGACCTCTTTGTGTAAGGAATTGCCAAAATACATGTTGTAACTAACCTAGTCTATGTATTTGGTGAATTGTAGTCTTAAGTGTTTGATAAATTGTCTGAATGAGAAAATGTTGATGATTTGTATTTATTAAGAGTATTAAGATAGGATTCTTATGTACCTTACTCATATGTATTGTTCCTTTCATGTAATCTGATTTGTCTCTACGTGATTTATGGATAAAATGCAAGTGTTATATAATATGATCAATGTGTTTGACGAAATGCTCGAATGAGGAATTGATTTGGATTGCTTGTTAAATGATGATATGATTATCACATGTATCTACCTATTGCATCTGAGTAAGATTGGGGCCGCAATGTAGCCTAGGCAATCGATAACAATTCATGTACAGGTGGCTAAATTAGTCTCGCCACATTGGGTAACTCGACGAATCTGAGTCGCACGACGATTGTCGATAGTGGTGAGGCCACAAGGGGTGCTTGTGTGCTCCATGTCGATTAAGTCAACATGTGCTCGTACCAATCGAACTTACTAAATAAACCGATTAGCCTATTGTGTGTTTACCATATATGGACATCACTGCTTAAATCTAAGGTACCACTTACCAATGTAAAAGCCCGTTTCAACCATGGTACCATGATCTGCTAAAACTCATAAGCCGAGCATGGTGGTATGGGACACCATGGTCAAGCTGTGGGCTTACGCTAAGGTGATGAGCCTCCCCGTAGTGACAAGTGAGCAACCTAAACTTGTGAGCCGGGCATGGTGGTATGCGACACGGTGTTCAAGCTGTCGGACTACGCTAAGGTGACGAGTCTTCCCGTAGTGACCGTGAGTATAAACTTTGAATTTGCCTATTGACTACTTTTCATTAGGGGTGATGCCCTACCACTTGCCTATCGTATGTGGTTAACTAGGATTGACGACCCTAGATGAATCTTTCGCTTGGGTTAATGATATAAAGGGAGGTACCTTAGCTTCCTGAACCTATTGTATGAATAAGCCTAATTAAGTACTCGGCTAACACGACCATGCACCGCATTGCATGTGGTTTGGCAAGGAAGTTACACTTAGGGGAGGTTGTCATGTGCGTACTTAGTTGTTGGAGTTACTTGTGAGGGAGCTTTGTGCGAGGGCATGCATCATTACTGTATACCATCCCTACATTAACAAGAATAGTTACGGAATGATTATTGTACTACTTTATCATTACTACTTGATTGACTTGATAACATGTTAACCTTTGCCTTATAGTACCACTGAGTTGATCACTCACTCCCACCCTGGGACGGTGTTTTAAAACACCAACCAAACTCTGTTGTAGATGCAGGTAACGATGAAGTCTATGTAGCTAAGTTGGACTTCATAGATGAGGAGGAGGAATTCTCTTATGTTCAGCTATCAGGCGGGTCTACGTAGACCTTGTACTGATTCGACGGGATTACAAGGTCACATGGATTAGTTGGACACTTACATTTTGATATTTTATCTATTTTGAAATAATACATGTACATATTCAGCCCGGCTACATAATCATACTCTGGAGGTTGTAAAACATTTACCTTTTTAGATATATATATATATATATATATATATATATATATGTTTCAGTCTTCCGCTTGCTTAATTAAATTATATCTGGAGTATGATATGTGGTTTTGGTATAATCCCACTCATGTTAACTCATTAATATGGATGAAATTTAAACATCATTATCCATGTTACATAAGTGATGTGCTGGATCTCGAGAGTTGAGCTTTGCTCGACCCTCGAAATTCGGGGCGTTACATTAACTGATAGAATGTCTCATATAAAACGGCTAGTGGTTACACACAAATTGTGTCGATTTAATGCAGAATGGCATTCGGGTAATGCATTGCGTGCCAATTAAATGCTGCCTCAATTACGAGTTCTTCACCGTATCTTTACGTCCAATGTGTATTCTCGATCAAGGAATAAGTCAGAACTTACTCCCTTCATGGCTAATATTCTTCACTCTGTTGTTTCTAGGGTACTAGTGTGTCTTTCTTCTCTTATTTGCTATATTATAATTCAGTTTTGTCGTCATCCTAGTCATGGTTCTGTTCCCTTTACATATCTTATGACTTGTATTGTCTTACATTGTAATGTTTCTATTCCTACAAACTAGTTTGAATCAATTTTTCAATACTAGTGCAATCAAGATTTCAGATTTGTTTATTATTTTTACACCTTAATTTTATTTGGCATAGTCCTATTCACCACCCCTCTAAGACTGTTAAGCTCGCCGTTTTATACTTTGATTGGGATTATCATGAGTTTCTTGGATTAGACTGACATATGGTTGAATACAGGTTACCTATGAAGGAAGGATATCGACTATATAAATAACCACCTAAGCGGATGACGATCGAAGTAATGTAAAAGATCAAGGAAGAAATCAACCAGTTTTTAAAAGCAGGTTTCATTAAACCCATTAAATATGCCGAGTTAATTTCGAATATAGTGAATATTATAATTTATTTATTTTTTTATAAAAAAGAACAATAAGCCCAATATGTGCATTGATTTCAGAATTTAAATCGAACCACACCAAAGGATAAGTACCATATGCCTATGGCTGATCAGCTGATCGATTGGGTTGCAAGGCATCAAATGGTATCCTTTTATGGATGACCATTCACGATATAATCAAATAAACATCGCAATTGAAGATCTTCCAAAGACAGCCTTCAGATGTCCTGGTTCTTTAAGTATGTTCTGTTGGGTTGTAATGTCGTTCGGGCTTAAAATGCAAGAGCTACTTATCAAAGAGCCATGAATATCATTTTTCAATATATGATTAGCCAATTTACGAAAATTTATATCGATGACGTATTGGTCAAATCAGCCAACTTGATCATTTACGAAAGTCGTTCAAGAAAATGAGGATTCATAAATTAAAAATGAACCCTCTTAAATGTGCTTTTGATGTATCGACTAATTTTTTTTTTCAGTTTTATAGTACATCAATGAGGAATCAAGATCGATCAACATAAGGCATGAGTAATTATAGAAGCTCGGCCATCAAAAAACAAAACTGAGTTACAAAGGTTTCTTGGTAGGCTTAACTTTATGCGATGATTTATTTCCAACTACGCTGGAAAAATTAAAATATTTTCTTTTTCGTTAAAGCTTAAACCATGAGATGAGTTCAGATGGGAGCCAAAACATCAGTTGGCTTTTAACATCATTAAAGAGTATTTATCCAAGTCGTCATTGTTGGGAACTTCCCATGAGGTTGAGTTGTGTGGGGCCACTGTGATGTGTGTTGAACATTAACCCCATCAACCAGATGCACCATTCCATGGTGGGCCACGTGGGCCACGTGGTTAAAAAATAATTTAATCCATGACTTGGGTCGGCCACACCACATACAACAGTTAACAAGAGTTACCCTCCCATTAAAACATTCAAAATCATTTATTGGGCCCACTGAGATGTGGTTCACAAAGACAGCTCATTCATTGTGTGTGTCCCACTTGGATGAGGGGTCAAACCAAATTTTAGCCGCATCTAAAACTCAAGCGTGACACACCAAGTGCTTTTATATGTTTTAGGCATGTCTTCAAATGGTTTTAGATGGTATGGCCCACCTGAGTTATGAATACTATTGATTTTTGGGATATCGCATGAACTGAAGGGGACCCATCAAATGCACGGTGTTGATGTTCGACACACATCACGATCGGGCCCACACAGCTCGACCTCATAGTCTATATATATATGGGGGGGATGCTCACTTATGCACCTTTGCACACGTGTCATGGGCACATAATCTTAATGGACCACATGATGTGGCACCTCTTTAAACTCTATAACCAACTTGATCTAAAACTCTACTAGGCTATAGCAAGGAGAAATGCAAATCAAGGAAGGAAACTGTTTCCTTTTTCCATGGCCCACTAGAGTTTTGTATCAGACTAAAAGTTGGGCTTGCGAGGTTTCAATGGGTGCCGCATCATGTGGACCGTTCAAATTTCGTGCCCATGACATGTGTGCAAGGGTGTGCACGTGCTCACTTAAGAAGGTCGCACGTGAGCATTCCTAACTCTCTCTCTCTCTCTCTCTCTCTCTCTCTCTCTCTCTCTATATATATATATATATATATATATATATATATATGAAATGGTACTATGAGGTCAAGCTATGTGGGCCCACCGTGATGTGTGTCGAACATTTACCCCATCAGTCAGATGCACCATTCCATGGTGGGCCACGTCCTTAAAAATCAAGTCAATCAGTGACTTGGGTGGGCCACACCACATACAACAGTTGAGAGGAATTACTCTCCCATTAAAACACTCATAACCATTTATTGGGACAACCGAGATGTGGTTCACAAATCTAGCCCATCCAATATGTGTGTCCCACTTGAATGAGGGGTCAGACCAAGTTTCAGCTGCATCCAAAACTCAGGTGAGCCCCACCAACTGCTTTTATATGTTTTAGGCATGTCTGCTATGGCCCACCTGAGTTCCGTACACGGCTGATTTTTGGGATATCCGGTAACCTAGAGGGGACCATCAAATATAGAGTATGATGTTCGGGGCTCACACAGCTCGACCTCATGGTACCATTTCCACACACACACACACACACATAGGGAAAATGTACTATACGCTCGACCGTATTATACCTTCCATAAGGTCAAGTGCTGGTGGCACATTATTGGCCAGATGGTAAAAGTTTTAAACAACAGGGAGATTTTATAGGAAACCGAAGAAACACGGCGTGGACTAGATACTAAAATAGCTAGAAACGTTATTGAAGTAACGTCACCAAGTTTCGTGGGCCCCATCATGATGTATGTTTTATATCCACACCTTCCATCCATCTGGCGAGATAATTTTAGGGCAATATGCAAAGAATGAGTTAAATCCAAAGCTCCAGTGGACCCAACATAGAAAACAATGGGGATAGTGAGGCCTACCATTGGAAACTTCTAAAGGCCATGAAAGTTTTAGATCAAGCTGATATTTGTGTTTTCTCTTATTTCATGTCTTTTTTAACTTTTGAACAGGTTGGATTTCAAATAAACATTATGGTGGGCCTTGGGATAGTTTCAATGGTGGGATTCACCCTCCCCACTGTTTTCTGTGGTGGGTCCACTACAGATTTTTATCTGCCTCATTCTTTGACTCATGCCCTAAAATGATATTTCAAAATAGATGGACGGTGTGGATACAACACATACATCGTAGTGGGACTCACAGAACTTGGTGATGTAGCTTCAGTAGCCGACTTGCTACTCAACTGTGCGTACATCTACTTCCAGATTAAAAGGGGAAGCGGGTTGGCTGGTGTACCTCACCCTGTATTGACGTTAGCAAGTTTTTTTTGGGTCTAATCATGGGGTATGTGTTATATATATCCAAACTGTCCATCCATTTGGTGAGCTCGTTTTAAGGCTTTGGACGAAAAATAAGACAGATCTAACTATCAATTGGACCACACTGCAAAAAGCAGTGTGAGATTGAACTCTACCATTAAAACCCTTTTTGGGTCACAGAAGTTTTGGATCAGTATGAAAAAATAAAATAAAATTTCCTCTTCATTCAGGTCCTTTTGACCTTATGAACAGATTAGATAGAAAATAAACGTTATGGTAGGCCCTACAAATTTTTCAACGGTGAAAATCATTATCTCTGCTGCTATTTGTGGTGTGGTCCAGATGATCTTTGGATATGATTCATTTTTCGAATAATGCTCTAAAATGATCTCTAAAAATAGACGAACCGTGTAGATATAATAAATACATCAGTGTGGGCCATGTAACTTTGATCTCCTTTAAACCATTCGTATAACTCAGAGCTGGAGGAACGTCAGCCAATCCCAATCCACTTCCATTAGAACGCGGGCAGATTGCGTCCTACCACCTCCCGGACGAATGGCTCTATGGGGCCCAACGTGATGTAAGTGTTTTATATCCACGCGGTTCAATGATTTTCTCAGATCATTTTAATACATGAACTAAAACATGAGGCAGGTTCAAGCTTAAGTGGACCACAAGGTAGGGATTGAACGTCCACCATTAAAAACTTCTTACGAGCTAGAGAAGTTTAGGATCAAGCTGATATTTGTGTTTTCACTTCGTCCACGTCTACATGACCTTATGAATAGGTTGGATGGTAAAAATTCCATAACAGCTTATTTTTCCCTACATAACCATTACAGTGCGCCCTAGGAGTTTGTAACGGTAGAAATTCAATAACAATTGTTTTCCCATGGTGTGGTATATCTTAGATTCAGATATAACTTATTTTTGGTGTAAATCCCTTAAATTATATTGCAAAATGGATGGACGGCTTGGATAGAAAATATACATCATGGTGGGGTCCACATAGTATCAGTTTTGTTTCTCCAGATTTCCTATAAAATCCATACCGTGTTTCTTCGGTTTCCTATAAAATCTCCCCATTGTTTAAAACTTTTACCATTGAACCAATAATGTGCCGCCAGCACTCGACCTTATGGAAGGTATAATACGGTCGAGCGTATAATACCTTTTCCCATATATATATATATATATATATATATATATATATATATATATATATATATATATATATATATATATATATATATACCACTGAAATAATCAAATCTACTATTTCAATGCCAAAATAGCAAACAAAGACTGCACGGATTAAAAAAAAAGGGTGCGGATATCAATTCCCAAACAACATTCAGCTTCCATAAACAATTCTCATCTGTTAAGCCATATACAGACCCTAAAGTTTACATGAGCGCACCCATTTTCTTTACTTTAGGTACTACCACAGTGGCCCTATAAAGTACCATTTTAATGCGAACATTAGAAACAAAGGATGCATGCATAAAAATAAACGGTGAAGATATCAAATCCCAAACGAAATCCCACTTGTATATACAATTCTCATCTCCCCAAATAAAAAATCAGCCATCAAATTAATACTTTCCCAGTTTATATTCTGTTAACCTATGAAAAAAACAATCCCTTGCATTGAAAACAGAGAGAGAGAGAGAGAGAGAGAGAGAGAGAGAGAGATTAACCTTTCAACAAAAGATATCGAGAGAGATCGAGAGAGAAATCCTTTCGAAAAAAAAAAAAAAGAAAGAAAAAAGAAAGAAAAGAGAAAGAAAGAAAGAAAGAAAAAAAAAAAAAAAAAAAAGAAGAAAGGGTGGAATAAGAAAATAACAAGAGAGAGAGAGAGAGAGAGAGAGAGAGAGAGATAAGAGTACCATCAAATTGCATTCATGGGCTTCTACAGGCATAGATCAAAAGAGAAAAACCAACACTTTCCTCTTTCAGCTGCAATTTCTCCTCCAACCAAAGCCTACTTTCCAATCCACTCCTCTTTCTGAACATGAAAACAGCAATCCCAGATAACGGATTGATGAACCACCCATGAACATCCCACATCATGTCAACTGGCGAACCGTCGATAAAAATTGTCTGATTCCCACGAAACTTCCATTGCAATCTCTTCACATGGACCACCTTCTTCTGATCAATGGCCACAAACAGCTCTGGATCTTTCAGTAACCCATTCTCCCCCCTGCATTTAATTGAAATGTCATGATCTGGCCCACAGTCAAAGAACCGGGCCTTGGTTGCGTAGTAGCACTTGCCGAACACGTAATCTTTGCGAGCAACCATAGTGAAATGAGCAATCAGGGTGTTGAAGATGAACTTCTTGGTGGCTTGTTCTGGGTGTGTATCGCCAAGTAAGAGCCCCAACTCGGAGTCAGCTGTGACAGCGACGTAAAACCCGTTAATCGGTTCTGGGCCCATCTCATATCGAGCGGAGGAAAGATCCCAGAAGATGTCGATCTTGGTATCATCGGATTCAAATGACCTTGTGCCTTTTTTCTTCCAGATAGGCTGGGAATTAAGGTCAATCGTCTTGTGGGCGAGTGCAGGAGGGTGGTCGTTCGTAGCTACGGTTATGCTGAAGTTGTTGCCCATGAGGTTCTTGCACCAGGTGACTGTTATGAGGAGGTGTTTTTGGGTGGAGAGAGTGGATCTGTAGAGGGAGCAGATGGTTTTGTGGACTGAGGGTGATTGGGTTGAGGAGCCTGAGCAGGACGTGTCGGAGACTTTGATGGCATGCTCGGTGAAGCAAGACGTATCCGAGACTTTGATGGCGTGCTCGGTGAAGCAAGACGTATCCGAGACTTGGATGGCATGCTCGCTGAAGCAAGAAACGAAGTCTCGCATCTTGGTGGGGAATCCAGATGCAGAGAGAATTTTCTAGAATGGGATTTCCTCTTCTAGCATGGAAGTATGAGAGAGAGAGAGAGAGAGAGAGAGAGAGAGAGAGAGAGAGAAGCTTGGGAAATGGGTTATTTGTGTTTCGTTGATTGAGGCTGTCCTTCTGTTCCTTCTTACAGAGAGAGAGAGAGAGAGAGAGAGAGAGAGAGAGAGAGAGAGGCTTGGAAAATGGGTTATTTGTGTTTCTTTGACTGAGGCTGTCCTTCTCTTCTTTCTCAGAGAGAGAGAGAGAGAGAGAGAGAGAGAGAGAGAGAGGATTCTTCCTTGCAATCTTTTTTCTACAAATTGAGATATTTTAAAGGATACAGGAAATGGGCTGCCCTTGATTTCCTACCCAAACTTTTCTTTTGCTTTCCATAAGAGAGAGAGAGAGAGAGAGAGAGAGAGAGAGAGAGAGTACTAACAAAGATTTAGGAACTGGGGTTTCCTCTTTACCATCTTTTCTACAAAATTGAGAGGTTCGAAGGTTAAATAAAAATGCGCTCTTTGTTGTAAAGGTGAACTGGCAGAGAGAGAGAGAGAGAGAGAGAGAGAGAGAGAGAGAGAGAGAATGGGTTATTTTCCTTTCCACCCTTCTAAACAAAAAGAAAAATTGAAAGACACGAAGAACAGAAGGAATGGGTCGTCTTTGATTTCCGTATTTTAATGCCAGTAAAATTTTAAGTTGTTGTAAATCCTTCACATATGAATTTTTTTTTTTTTTTTTTTCCCCCTGTATAAACGGTTTGCAGTCTGTTCTATCATGTTTGGCTTTAAAAGGCCGGAGAAAAGTGCTAGCAGCAACCCTCTATTCAAGAATTTTTTTTTTAAAATAAAGAAATGACTGTAATCTGTAAAGTGTCTCGTCAACGACTAATGAAAATTACAGGCATCCAAACAGCTCTTTAATGTTTCAACTGTAAACTCCATACAAGCATCCAAACGACCGTTTAAGGTTTTACTTTCCAGAGAAAAGAGAGGCAAAACCGTAAAGATAGACAGAAGATGGAGATTAATAAATAAAGATAAGAAAATCCATGATCATGACTAGCCTCTCTTGTCCGTATGATAGTGTTTGAATAGTTGAAATACGGAAAGTGTATGCCTTGAGACAAGAAACAAAGGCAAAATTAGAGAACTTCAAGGCCTTCCTCTATTTCAGATTCTCCAGACCGTCCGAATAATGACCCTCATTGCAGGTGGACCATGTTCTAAAATTAGCATTGATCCAACCATCTCCTGACTGTCCAATTGGTGGCCATCAAATGGACGGTAGAAAGTGATCCGCAGTTCAACTTCAAGAGATGATATCAAATGGTTGAAGTTGTGCCCCTGCATGATTTTTGGGCATGCCCAAACACGATGGCTCCTAGAATTTAAGTAGTCGGATTTAAAGAATGGAAGTGGCACACGTATGCAAGATCATGACCGTTCATTGGACACAAAAATCGCGCTGATCCACTCATTATACGTGTTACACGTGTAAATAAATAGACCCATTTGTCATTTCCTAACTTTTTTTTTTTTTTAAGTTGCATATGGTTCGGTTGAGGAGTTGACCGGCCTGATTTTTAGGCCGGCATGTTCACAGTGGACCCCACCAGACGAATGACCCCGGATAACACTGTAAATCCCACATCCAATCTGCTTTGCACGTACAGATATGCCACGAGTACGGTGGGTGACCCACTACCATTTAAAGATGGCATGAATTGGAGGTGGAAACCATCTGATTTCTATCAGCCCTCGGATTAAATAGAGTTGTTTTATAACTCGGCTAATTCCACGCTCGCGTGGAATGCTCCCTATCTACAGTCAATCATAACTACCGATATAGGATCCGAGTGAGAGATCCAAACTTTCCATCAGATAGGAAACATAGTTTTACCAATTCACACGTGAAAGATGGCCACTATATCACCCAAAAAGAACAAAAGCTCCAGTAAATGTTTTTTAACTGTCGATTTATATTTCCCATTGTCGTTAATTTGATGAATGAAAATTATTAATATCTTATAACAATTATCTAAGAATTTTGAGAAACGATACGAAAAGATCAGATCTCTTAAAATATTCTATATTGATACGCGTTTCTGCGTGTGGGTGGTAGGACACCACACGCGTGTAGAATCAGTCGTTATATAGCTTGGCAGATATCTCATGACATTGGGTAAAGGGCAACGAGGGAAGGTACTTTTGGGGGAAACGGATTGGCTACTCCCCCTGCCACTAGCCCCGTGGCTGATGGTCGGTACTCTGTGGGCCCACCATGATTTATGTGTTTCATCCATTCCGTTTATCCATTTTTAAAGATCATTTTAGGCCTTGTTCTTAAAGGTGAGAGAGGAAATAAATCTCAGGTGTACCACACCACAGGAAAACAATATTGATTAGATATCCACAATTAAAATTCTCCTAAGGCCCACTGTACTTTTTATTTGACATCTAAACTGTTGATTAGGTCATATAAGCCCAGATGAAGGGAAATAACAAAAATCATCTTGATCCAAAACTTTTATGGCCCCAAAAGGTTTCTAATGTTCGACGCTCATTCAACCATTTTTCCTGTATTGTGGTCCACTTGAGATTTGTATATATTTCATTTTTTGGTCTCATACAATAAAATGATCTGGAAAAATATATGGATGGTATGGATGAAACACATACATCATTCTGGAGCCCACAGATCACAGACATGGTGGGGGGAGTAGCTAATCCGTTTCCACTTTTGGATAGGCCTGTGCACGAATCGAGTTAACTCAAAAAGCTTGCTCTGAGTTGCCTGTTTCAGCTCGGATTGAATCGGCTTGAATGGCCGACTCGGGTCGAGTAAAATTATATATATATACACACACTTAATTAAAAGTGTTTTTTCATTTTTTTTTTTTAAAAAAAAAAACCTTACTTGACCACGCCCATACCCCTTACAATCCCTCTCTCTTTTTTTTTCCAAACCTAACCTAACCGCTACCTGCATGGCCCCACACAGCCGCTGCCCGCCTGCCGATCACCGCCGACCTGCCCTCTACTACTCTCTCTTTCTCTCATTCTCCAGCTCAGCCCGCTCAATAATTAGCCCATTCGGCCACCTCCCAAGCATCCACGAATAAAGGTAAGTTTATATTTTTATTTAATACAAAAATTATATGATTTTAACTATATATATTGAAATAATAATCAGATTGAGTCAGGTTGGCCGGTTGGGCAATGGGCGAGAAGTTGGGTTTGGTCAAGTTGAGTCGGGTTAACATATGAACAAGCTTGAGCTCAACTCAATTCAAACCATTAGCTCAACTCAAACTTGGCTCGATAGCTTTGGCAAACAAGCCAAGCTTCAATGTTGAGCTTGAGGGCGAGCTCAAACTCAAACTCGAGTATAACATGGACAAGTTGAGCTGAGCTTGGCCCACCTTGACTTGACTCAGCTCCATGTACAACCCTACTTTTGGGGTAGGGGTGCCTATGGGCCAGATCGGGCCTGCAAATTACAGGATTTTAAAAAGGCTAGGCCCGACGACCGGGCCCGGCTCATTTACAGAACCATTTATTGGTGAGAAAATGACCACTGTAGACAAACCCTTTTACCCAGCGGTTTCTATGAAAGAATACAAACCTTAGTTACCAATCTAGATTAGCACGTGCGGACAGCGACGTTGAGGACGAAACTACCCCTCCTTTTCGCTGCGAAGACGTGCGCTGACGCTCCTCGAACCGAGAGTTGTACGAACGGCTTAAAAGGATTGGGGCCGGTGGTCTGTGGGCCCCACCATGATGTATGCTATTCATCCATGCCGTCCATATATTTTTCCATATCATTTTATGGTATACGACCAAAAATGAGGTATATGCAAATCTCAAGTGTACCACATTACAGAAAGCTTGATGTTGAATGAGCGTCGACCATTAAAAACTTTTTGGGGCCCTTGTGATGTTCGTGAGAAATCCTCCCGTCTAAGTTCATTCATAGGTCACAAAGACCTGGATGAAGAAGAAAAACAAATTTCATAATGATCTAAAACTTCTATAACCCCTAAAAGGGTTTGATAGTAGGCGTTCAATTCCCCATTGCCTTTAACGAGTGTGGTCTACTTGATAGTTAGATCTATCTTATTTTTAGTCTCAAGCCCGAATATGAGCTCGCCAAATAGATGGACGGTTTGGATATAACACATACCTCATAATAGGACCCACAAAAAGTGGTGGAATTACAACAAAAAAAAAAAAAAAAAAAAAAAAAACCAGCGTCGATATATCGACTAACGATCGATATATCGAAAATAATCGAAGCTGTCGGTGAGTTTTCCTAAAACATCTTATAATTTTCGATATATCGGTATCTGTCGATATATCGAAAAAGGTGTTTCACCTTTAGCTACGGATTATAACAGTAGCCATAATTGTAACTTTGTGCAGTCTATAAAATTTTTTATTTATTTATTTTTATTTTTATTTTTTTACATGGAGAAATTTATTCTACCTACAATTTTCTTTAATACATATTTATATAAATAGGTATATATAAGTATATAAAAAATTTTTCCCTCTTTTTTTTCATTTATTTTTTTAATCATTTAACAAGAATATCTTCTAAACCAAAATTAGTTACTTGACGTACCACATATGATTTTGGGGTAAGAGAAGCTACTTTAGCCAACCAACCTAGTTATTTTCCAAGATTCCATCAAGTCGATGGTTGAGCGAGGCAACGTAGAAATTGAGCGAGGCAACGTAGAAAGCAGCGAGGAACTACGATTTTTGGTAAAGGCTGAGGCAACCTAGGAATTGAGCGAGGAAGCTACAAATTGAAAGCGAGGCAACGTAGAAATTGAGCGAGGAAGCTAAAATTGAGCGAGCAACGTAGGAATTGAGCGAGGAAGCTAGAAATTGAGCGAGGAACCGAGAAATTGAAGCGAGGAAGCTTCGAAATTAGTAAAAGTGGAAGGTCGAAATTGAAGCGAAGTCGAAATTGGCGCGAAATTGAAGCGAAGAGCTCGAAGGTAGAAATTGAGCGAGGAAGCTAGAAATTGAGCGAGGAAGCTAGAAAGTGAAGCGAGGAAGGTAGAAATTGAGCGAGGAAGCTAGAAATTGAGCGAGGAAGGTAGAAATTGGCGAGGAAGCTCTAGAAAGTGAGCGAGGAAGGTAGAAATTAAGAGCGAAGGAAAAGCGAGAAAGTGAAAGCGAGGAAGTAGAAAGTGAGCGAGGCGAGGAAGTAGAAATGGAGCGAGGAAAGTAGAAATTGAGCGAGGAAGCTCGAAATGAGCGAGGAAGTAGAAAGGCTAGAAATTGAGCGAGGAAGAGTAGAAATTGAAAGTGGGAAGCTCGAAATTGAGCGAGGAAGGTAGAAATTGAGCGAGGAAGCTAGAAATTGAGCGAGGAAGGTAGAAATTGAAAGCAAGCAGAAAAGGTAGAAATTGAGCGAGGAAGCTAGAAATTGAGCGAGGAAGGTAGAAATTGGCGAGCAAGGTAGAAATTGAGCGAGGAAGGTAGAAATTGAGCGAGGAAAAATTGAGCGAGGAAGTAGAAATTGAGAAAAGGAAAAGCGAAGCTCAGAAAAGCGAGAAAAGTGGCGAGAAATTGAAAGTGAGCGAGGAAGGTCGAAAGAAGGTAGAAATTGAGCGAGGGAACCTAGAAAGTGAAGCGAGGAAGGTAGAAATTGAAGAAGGAAGCGAGAAATAGAAAGCGAGGCGAGGTACCTTCGAAAAATTGAAAGCGAGGAAGCTAGAAATTGAGCGAGGAAGGTAGAAGTGAAGTAAATGGAAGCTCAGAAATTGAGCGAGGAAGTAGAAATTGAGCGAGGAAGCTCGAAATTGAGCGAGGAAGGTAGAAATTGAAGCGAGGAAGCTTAGAAATTGAGCGAGGAAGGTAGAAATGACAGTGAGCGAGGAAGCAGAAATTGAGCGAGGAAGGTAAAAGTGCGAGGAAGCGAGGAAGAAGTAGAAATTGAAGCGAGGAAGCTTAGAAATTGAGCGAGGAAGGTAGAAATTGAAGCGAAATTGAGCGAGGAAGGTAGAAATTGAAGCGAAGGAAGGTAGAAAGTGGCGAAAAGGTAGAAATTGAAAAATTAGAAAGTGAGCGAGGAAGCTAGAAATTGAAGCGAGGAAGGTAAAATGAAGCGAGGGAAGCTAGAAATTGAAGCGAGGAAGGTAGAAATTGAAGCGAGGAAGGTAGAAATTGAGCGAGGAAGGTAGAAATTGAGCGAGGAAGTAGAAATTGAGCGAGGGAAGCTAGAAATTGAGCGAGGAAGCCAGAAATGTGGCGGGAAGAAAATGCGAGGAAGGAAGGTAGAAAGTGAGCGAGGAAGGTAGAAATTGAGCGAGGAAGCTCGAAATTGAGCGAGGAAGTAGAAATTGAGCGAGGAAGGTAGAAATTGCGAGGAAGGCTAGAAATTGAGCGAGGAAGGTAGAAATTGAGCGAGGAAGGCTAGAAATTGGCAGGAGGAAGCGTAGAAATGAAAGCGAGGAAGGTAGAAATTGAGCGAGCTCAGAAATTGAGAAGTGAAATTGAGCGAGGAACTAGAAATTGAAGCGAGCGAGCAGGAAGCTAGAAATTGAAGCGAGGAAGTAGAAATTGAGCGAAGAAAGGTAGAAATTGAGCGAGGAAGGTAGAAATCGAGAGGAAGAGCAAATTGAAAGTGAGGAAGAAAATTGAAGCGAGGAATTAGAAGTGAGCGAGGAAGCTAGAAAATGGCGAGGAAGGTAGAAATTGAAGCGAGGAGTAGAAATTGAGCGAGGAAGGTAGAAATTGAGCGAGGAAGGTAGAAATTGAGCGAGGAAGCTAGAAATTGAGCGAGGAAGGTAGAAATTTGAGGCAACCTAGAAATTGGCGAGGAAAGAATTGAGTAGAAATTGAAGCGAGGAAGGTAGAAATTGAAAGCGAGGAAGTAGAAATTGAGCGAGGAACTAGAAATTGAAAGCGAGGAAGGTAGAAATTGAGCGAGGAAGCCCTAGAAATTGAGCGAGGAAGTAGAAATTGCGAGGAAGCGAGGAAAGGTAGAAATTGAGCGAGGAAGGTAGAAATCGAATTGGAGGTAGAAATTGAGGAGAAAGGTGAAATCGAGCGAGGAGAAGGTAGAAATTGAGCGAGGAAGCTAGAAATTGAGCGAGGAAGGTAGAAATTGAGCGAGGAAGCTAGAAATTGAGCGAGGAAGGTAGAAATTGAGCGAGGAAGCTAGAAATGAGGAAGGTAGAAATTGAGCGAGGAAGCTAGAAATTGAGCGAGGAAGGTAGAAAAATTGAAGCGAGAGAAGGTAGAAATTGAAGCGAGGAAGCTAGAAATTGAGCGAGGGTAGAAGTGAGCGAGAAAAGTGAAGCGAGGAAGGTAGAAATTGAGCGTAAATTGGGAAGGCTAGAAATTGAAGCTAAAGAAAAGCGAGGAAGGTAGAAATTGAGCGAGGAAGCCTAGAAATTGAGCGAGGAAGGTAGAAATTGAGCGAGGAAGGTAGAAATTGAGCGAGCGAGGAAAGTAGAAATTGAGCGAGCGAAAGTGGAAGCTAGAAGGTGAGCGAGGAAGGTAGAAATTCGAGGCGAGGGAAGCTAGAAATTGAGCGAGCAAAGGCAGAAATTGAGCGAGGAAGCTCGAAATTGAAAGCGAGGAAGCTAGAAATTGAGCGAGGAAGGCTAGAAATTGAGCGAGGAAGGTAGAAATTGAGCGAGGAGAAAGTGAAAGGAAAGCTCAGAAATGAGCGAGAAAGGTAGAAATTGAGCGAGGCTTCGAAATCGAGAGGAAAGAAATGAGCGAGGAAGCTGAGAAATTGAGCGAGGAAGGTAGAAATTGAGCGAGGAAGCTCGTCAGAAACGAGCGAGGAAGCTAGAAATGAGCAGGAAGGTAGCGAGGAAGGCAGAAATTGAGCGAGGAAGCTTCGAAATTGAGCGAGGATGAGGTAGAAATTGAGCGAGGCTAGAAATGAGGCGAGCGAGAAATTGAGCGAGGAAGGTAGAAATTGAGCGAGGAAGCTCGAAATCGAGTGAGCGAGGAAGGTAGAAATTGAGCGAGGAAGCTAGAAATTGAGCGAGGAAGGTAGAAATTAGCGAGGAAGCGTAGAAATTGAGCGAGGAAGCTAGAAATTAAGCGAGGAAGCTAGAAATTGAGCGAGGAAAGTCAGAGCGAGGAAGCGAAATTGAAGCGAGGAAGTAGAAATTGAAGCGAGGAAGGTAGAAAGTGAGCGAGGGAAATTGAGCGAGGAAGTTTCAAATGAGCGAGGAAGCCAATTGTGAGCGAGGAAGGTAGAAATTGGCGAGGAAGGCTAGAAATTGAGCGAGGAAGGTAGAAGTAGAAATTGAGCGAGCGAGGAAGCTCGAAATTGAAGCGAGGAAGGTAGAAATTGAGCGAAGGAAATTGAGCGAGAGAAGCGAAATTGAGCGAGGAAGGTAGAAATTGGAAGCAGGAACCCTGAAATTGAGCGAGGTAGAAAGTGAGCGAGGAAGGTAGAAATTGAAGCGAGGAAGGTAGAAATCGAGGCGAGAGCCAGAAATCGAATGCAGAAATTGAGCGAGGAAGTAGAAATTGAGCGAGCGGGAAGCTCGAAATCGAAAGCGAGGAAGGTAGAAATGGCGAGGAAGCTCAGTAAGAAATGAGCGAGGAAGCCAGAAATTGAGCGAGGAAGGTAGAAATTGAGCGAGGAAGCTCAGAAATTGAGCGAGGAAGTAGAAATGAGCGAGGAAGGTAGAAATTGGCGAAGCAGGAAGGCTAGAAATTGAGCGAGGAAGGTAGAAAGTGATGAGGAAGCTCGAAATTGAGCGAGGAAGGTAGAAATTGAGCGAGGAAGGTAGAAATTGAGCGAGGAAGCTCGAAATTGAGCGAGGAAGGTGAGAAATTGAAAGGAAGCTAGGAAGCGAGGGAACTCGAAGGCTAGAAATTGAGCGAGGAAGGTAGAAATTGAGCGAGGCTTGAATCGAGCTTTAGAAGTGAAATTGAGGAAGGTAGAAATTGAAGCTCGAAAGCGAGGAAAGCTCTGAGAAATTGAGCGAGGAAGGTAGAAATTGAGTTTGAAGAATTGAGGGAAAGAAATTGAAAGCGAGAGGAAGCAGTGAAATCGAGTTTGAGCGAAACCAGAAATTGAGAGGAAGGTAGAAATTGAGCGAAGGTAAAAATTTGACTGAGCGAGGGAAGGCAGAAATTCGAGCGAGGAAAGTGAGCGAGGAAGGTAGAAATCGGCGAGCGAAGCTCGAAAGCGGTAGAAATTGAAATCGAGCGAGGCAGAAAGTGGCGATTCAAGAAGCTAGCTGAGCAGGAAAAAATTGAAGCGAGGAAGGTAAAAAAAAGCGAGAAAGTTTGAGGAACTAGGAAATCGAGCGAGGAAGGCTAAATCGGTGGCGATTTAAGAAATTGAAGCGAGGAAGGTAGAAATTGAGCGAGGACCCGAGAATTGAGCGAGGAAGTAGAAATCGAGCGAGTTTGGTCGAAATTGAGCGGAAGCGAAATGTGTGAAAGCGAAAGGAGGTGGTAAATTGAGCATAGGAAATTAAGAAATGAGCGAAGGCGTAGAAATCGAAATGGAAGCTAGAAATTGGCGAGCGAAACGTAGAAATGTAAGCCAAGCCTGAAAGTGAAGCGAGGAAAAATTGATCTGAGGAAGGTGCAAATCGAGCGAGGAAGCTCGAAACGAGAGAGGAAGGCAGAATGCGATTTGGAAACCTGAGCAGGAAGTCAGAATAGTGGCGAAAAGTGAGAAACGAGTTTAAAGCGAGGAAGTAGAAATTGAGCCGAGGAACGGTTTGGCTCGAATTCAGAAAGGTTTAGGAAATCGAAGGAAAGGAAGCTAGAAACAGCCAGGTGGTAGAAATTGAGCAGGAATTTAGGAGCGATTAGAAATTGAAACAAGGGAAGTTTTGAAATTGAGGAGCGGTAGAAGCGAGTGAAACTAGAAATTGAGGCAGGAGGCGGCTTTAGGAGCTAGAATTGAGGTCGAGGTAGAATTTGTGAAGAAATCGAGAGGCAACGTAAATCGAGGAAATGGAATTGGAACTAGCTTCAAATGCGAGGAAGCCAGAAGCTAGCGAAAAAGCAGCGTTTAGGAGCTTAGAAATCGATTTTAAGGCAGAAATCTGCTTCCTGAGGAAACCAGTTTGGTTTCGTGATTTCTAGAAATCGAAGGAAAGGAACCTAGAAATTGCGAGGCGCTCGAAATTGAGGAACCTTGACTGGTGAATTTCGAATTCCCTAGAAATTTAGGCGAGGAACTTAGAAATTAGCGAGGCATTTCACTAAAGTGAGGCAAGTGATAAAGAGGAAGTTCCTAGGAAGCCTGAAGCTGAGCGATTAACCTAAAGATTTGAGTGCAGAGACAATTTCGAGGCAGGAATTGTGCGAGGGAACCTATGTTGCCTCGGCTCAGAAACCTCGGCTTCCTCGCTCAATTTCCCGCTCAATTTCTAGGAAAGGCATTTCGATTTCTAGTTCCTCGCTCAACTCGGCTTCCTCGAGCTCAATTTCTTTACCTTCCTAGTTGCTCGATTTAGCTAACAAAGCTTTCGAAGCTCAGATTCCTCGCTGAATTTGCCGCCTCATTTTTTACTCTTTAATTCCTACGTTGCCTGTTCGCTTCAATTTCTGGCTTCTCACTCGAATTTCTAGTTTCCTCGCTCAATTTCAGTTCCTCGCTCAATTTCTACTTTCACCTCGCTTCACTTCAGCTTCCCTCGCTCAATTTCAATTTTCTCGCTTCGAATTTTAGCCTTCCTCGCTCAATTTTAACTTCGCCTTCAATTTCGAGCTTCGCTGGCTCAATTTCTAGCTTCTGCCTCAAGGCCACGTAAATTTCTATAGAACTATTTTCCTTCGCTTCACTTCTATTTCTTCCTCGCTCAATTTTTCTACCTTCCTCGATTTCAGTTTTACAATTCAATTCTACCTTCCTCGCTCAATTTCTAGGCTTGCCTCGCCAATTTCTAGCTTCCTCGCTCAATTCCTCTTCTGCCTCGCTCAATTTCTAGCTTCCTCGCTCAATTTCTGGGTTCCTCGCTCAATTTCTCGAGCTTACTCGCTCATTTCTACCTTCCCTCGCTCAATTTCTACTTCCTCGCTCAATTTTCGAGCTTCCTGCCTTCGCTCAATTTCTCGTTAGCTTCCTCCATTTCTCGCTCAATTTTCTCGGTTGCCTCCTCAATTCTACCTTCCTCGCTCAATTTCAGCTTCCTCGCTCATTTTTCGACTTTCGCATTCCTCGCTCACTTTACCTTCCTCGCTTCAATTTCGTTCATTCGCTCACTCAATTTCTCCTTCCTCACCTCAATTTCTACCTTCCTCGCTCAATTTCGAGCTTCCTCGCTCAATTTCGACCTCCCTCGCTCAATTTCTCGAGCTTCCTCGCTCATTTCTACCTTCCTCGCTCATTTCGAGCTTCCTCGCTCAATTTCTACCTTCCTCGCTCAATTTCTGGGTTGCTCAATTTCTACCTTCCTCTCGCTCATTCGAGCCGATTTCGCTCAATTTCTACCTTCCTCGCTCAATTTCTACCTTTCCTCGCTCAATTTCTAGGTTCCTCAATTTCATAAACTCAATTTCTACCTTCCTCGCTCAATTCCGATTTCGTTGCCTTCCTCGCTCATTTCTAGCTTCCTCGCTTCAATTTCGAGCTTGCCTCGCTCAATTTCTACCTTCCTCATTTCAATTTCTCTGGGCTTGCCTCGCTCAATTTCGATTTCTACCTTCCTCGCTCAATTTCGAAGCTTCCTCGCTCATTTCTACCTTCCTCGCAATTTCGATTTCGGAAGTTGCCTACCTTTCGCTCATTTCTACCTTCCTCGCTCAATTTCTGCTACCCTTCATTTCCTCAATTTCGAGCTTCGCTCAACTTTCTAGCTTCCTCGCTCAATTTGCGCTCGCTCATTTTTCTCGGCTTCCTCGCTCGCCAATTTCAGCTTCCTCAATTTCGATTTCTTGCTTCACTTCAATTTCTGGGTTCCTCAGCATTCTATTTCTGCTCATTTCGCTTCCTTTCTCATTTCCTCTCCTCGCTTCAATTTCTAGCTTCCTCGCTCAATTTCTACCTTCCTCGCTCAATTTCCTTCCCATTTCTACCTTCCTCGCTCATTTCTAGCTTCCTCGCTCAATTTCATTCGCTCGCCACTTCTCAAAACTTTCCTCGCTCGCTCAATTTCTACCTTCCTCGCTCAATTTTCGAGCTTCCTCGCTCAATTTCTACCTTCCTCGCTCAATTTCGAGCTTCCTCGCTCAATTTCTACCTTCCCAACTTTCCCTCGCCTCAATTTTACTACCTTCCTCGCTCAATTTCTAGCCTTCCTCGCATTTTTCTACCTTCGCTCAATTTCTGGGCTTCCTCGCTCAATTTCTACCTTCCTCGCTCAATTTCTCAGCTTCCCTCGCTCAATTTCACCTTCCTCGCTTCAATTTTAGGCTTCCTCAGCTCAATTTTTCGAGGCTTCCTCGCTCAATTTCGAAGCTTCGCTCAATTTCTACCTTCCTCAATTTCTAAAGCTTCCTCGCCATTTCAATTTCTGGGCTTCCTCGCTCAATTTCAGCTTCCTCGCTTCAATTTCTAGCTTGCCTCGCTCGATTTCTACCTTCCTCGCTCAATTTCTAGCTTCCTCGCTCAATTTCTACCTTCCCTCAATTCGATTTCAGTTCCTCGCTCAATTTCTACCTTCCTCGCTCGATTTCTGTGTTTCGCTCAATTTCCTTCCTAAAACATTTCAATTCTCAGCTTGCCTCGCCTTCCTCTTTTCAACTTGCCTCGCCAATTTCCTTCGCTCATTTCGAATTTCCTTCAATTTTTACCTTCCTCGCTCAATTTCAGGTTGCCTCGCTCAATTTCTACCTTCCTCGCTCAATTTCGAGCTTGCCGCTCAATTTCTACCTCCTCGCTCAATTTCGAAGCTCGCTCACTTCAATTTCGCTTTCGCTTCTCGCTTCAATTTAAGCTTCCTCGCTTCATTTTCGCTTCCTCGCTTTCATTTCGCTTCCTCGCCATTTTCTAGCTTCCTCGCTCATTTTTCTAGCTTCCTCGCTCAATTTAGAACCTTCGCCATTCGATTTCTGGCTTCCTCGCTAGCCAATTTCTGCTCAATTTCTACCTTCCTCGCTCAATTTCTAGCTTCCTCGCTATTTAATTTCTCGATTTCCTCGCTCAATTTCGAGTTGCCTCAATTTCTACCTTCCTCGCTCAATTTCTAGCTTCCTCGCTCAATTTCTAGCTTCCTCGCTCAATTCCAACGTTGCCTCGCTCAATTTCTAGCTTCCTCGCTCAATTTCTACGTTGCCTCGCTCAATTTGTAGCTTCCTCGCTCAATTCCTAGGTTGCCTAGCTCAAATCGTAAGTTCCTCGCTCGTTTTCTACGTTGCTACTCGCTCAATTTCTACGTTGCCTCGCTCAACCATCGACTGATGTAATCTTGGAAAATAACTAGGTTGGTTGGCTAAAGTAGCTTCTCTTACCCCAAAATCATATGTGACGTCAAGTAACTAATTTTGGTTTAGAAGATATTCTTGTTAAATGATTAAAAAATAAATGAAAAAAAAAGAGGGAAAAAAATTTTTATATACTTATATATACCTATTTATATAAATATGTATTAAAGAAAATTGTAGGTAGAATAAATTTCTCCATGTAAAAAAATAAAAATAAAAATAAATAAATAAAAATTTTATATGACTAAAGCACAGACTACTGATTATATTACGGTTATAATCCGTAGTAAAGGTAAAACAATTTTTTCGATATATCGACAGACAGTCGATATATCGAAAATTGTAAGATTTTTTAGGAAAACTTGCTGGACAGTTCTGGACCATTTTCGATATATCGACTGTTAGTCGATATATCGACGTTGTTTTTTTTTTTTTTTTTTTTTTGCTGTTGTAATTCCACCACTTTTTGTGGGTCCTATTATGAGGTATGTGTTATATCCAAACCGTCCATCTATTTGGCGAGCTCATATTCAAGCTTGAGACTAAAAATAAGATAGATCTAACTATCAAGTAGACCACACTGTTAAAGGCAATGGGGAATTGAACGTCTACCATTGAAACCCTTTTAGGGGTTATAGAAGTTTTAGATCATTATGAAATTTGTTTTTCTTCTTCATCCAGGTCTTTGTGACCTATGAATGAACTTAGACGGGGAGGATTTCTCACGAACATCACAGTGGCCCCCAAAAAGTTTTTAATGGTCGACGCTCATTCAACACTGTTTCCTGTAATGTGGTACACTTGAGATTTGCATATACCTCATTTTTGGTCGTATACCATAAAATGATATGGAAAAATATATGGACGGCATGGATGAATAGCATACATCATGGTGGGGCCCACAGACCACCGACCCCATCCTTTTAAGCCGTTCGTACAACTCTCAGTTCGAGGAGCGTCAGCGCACGTCTTCGCAGCGAAAAGGAGGGGTAGTTTCGTCCTCAACGTCGCTGTCCGCACGTGCTAATCTAGATTGGTAACTAAGGTTTGTAGTCTTTCATAGAAACCGCTGGGTAAAAGGGTTTGTCTACAGTGGTCATTTTCTCTTTATTGGTCGTTTACATTCGTAGGAATTATATACAGCGTAGACGCGTCTTCTGTTCTGACATGTGGGCCCATGATTTGTTGATCTGTATTATTTATCTGTTGTGTCCCATTTTTGGATTGATAGGAATCAATAGTTTCGTTGACAATTCATATTAACCGTTCGATTTGTGGACAACAAGAAAACTGTTAGGAAGGAAAAATCGACAACAATCTAGATCAGACTGATAAATGTCTTGATACTGATTACAAACATATTCATTTCTAGATGGTTTTTTGGGACAACATTCCAATGGTCTGGATTATTAAACCATTGGCGCCACTTGTCATAAATCAGTATGCGTGTATAACGTGCTAGATGCGTCGCGCGTTACATAATCTTTTTTCTTTTTGTTTCCCTATTATCTGGTTAGCATGCTTTCATTCTTTTCTGTTTGGGCCTGTACACGTGTATGAAGGAGAGATTTTAATTTCTCTAGAGATGATATTGTCTCTTGGTTTTGATGATTATGGGCCATTGGGATGGGACCTACAAATTAAAAACCGATATGGAGACCCACCAACTCATACCCCGCACACAGGAATCGGCTGTCTCCCATGTCTTTTCCATGTAATTGTTTACGGAGGTTTTCTAGAAGAATACGTCCCAACGTATTGCCATACAATAGACTCTAAACTTGGTACACTGGATTTGAGTTTTTTTAAATGATATAAACCGTTAATTTGATGGGGCTCCCTTTATATAGTGTGCCCCCGAAAACTATCTCATATTCTATGTTATGGGAAGATCCGAGTCCGCTTAAGGTTCGAGCACGGAGCATCAGATCGAGCCGACTAGTATTCTCAAAACACCCGAGGCCTCATCTGTCTAATCTGACTCGAGGCGTTCACCCCGGGTCACGTTTGAGATATCAGTTCGGAAGTATGTATCGTCCGAGCTTGACGGGAAGTAAACCGATGATACTCACGTAAATGAACCGAGCCGAGTAGGCATCACGATTTCATGCACCAAATAAGGCAACTGCCATGATTATACGCGGCCGAAAACGTCGTCCGGTTATACACATTACGCGCTTGGTATGCCCTACGATCTATAGATCACGTACCATATCTCCACGATCCGGAAATCCCCCTGATTGTACCGAGATTGTCGGATCCAGACCATTCAGCCGTTAGGTATAAATAGCTCATCATTCCATGTCTACAGGTACGCAATATCTTACACTCTCCCTCGACCTTTCAACTTAGACCCCGATTCCCTTGACCTGACTTAGGCATCGGAGGGTCCCCCGGCTTAGCCAGGGTCTCCTTTGCTCACGCTTTGTGCAGGACCAGGGTCTGACCGATCGGCATCACGAGGAGCGGAGGGTGATTCCGATTTTTGCATAAACATTTTTTGGCGCCGTCTGTGGGAAGCTGGTACGAAAAGTCAAATTCTCGTCCCTCGAATCCAATGGCGAGGAAAAAGAAAGTTGTGGCTGCGGAGCCAGAGCCAGATGAGCAGACACGATCTTCTTCACCCCTTCATACCGAGTCCGCGCCGGGGCCTTCGCAGCGCTCTCGTAACTGAGCGAGTAAGTATCGAGCCATGCAGAGTGAGATTCGGGCCCTGCGCGATGAAGTGAATAGAATGAAGCAGCAAAGGGATCCACAACTGCACCCAATCCAGGGGAACCCCGATCCCGAGCCAGTCGGTCTGTACGTAGAGACTCGTTCTGTAACAGGGAGTGTGAGACACGAGGCGCCCCAAAAGTCTCGGGTGCCGCTCTCGGGTCAGAATCCTCCCCGGCAGGCCAGAGTCTCATCACGGAACACCGCCACTCGGGCACCCACAAATCATTCGATCACTTCGGCTTTAGCGCCTACGGATCTCCGTCATCGGTTGGAGCAAAGGAGGGAGAAAAGAACTCCCGAAATAAGAGATGCTCCAGAAATAGTTGCGGAAAGTACAGACCCCTGGGAAGCCCGATTTGCGGAATTCAACGACAAGCTACGGACTTTGGAAAAGAAACAACAACTGTCAACGGTTTCCGCCATAGTCCAAGCCATGAAGGAAGAGACCGAGCCCCCCTTCACTTCCACCATCATGGAGGAGGTGATGCCGTTGAGGTTTCGGATTCCTCCCGTCATTTAGTACTCGGGAACCGGGGACCCGTCCGAGCATCTAGAAGCCTATCGATCCTGGATGCAAATCCAGACGACAACGGATGCAATAATGTGCCGAGGGTTTTCAATAACCCTTACGGGATCTGCTCGGAGTTGGTACCGACAGCTAAAACCCAACTCCGTCGACTCCTTCACGGAATTAAGTCGACTATTCCTTACCCAATTCATAAGCGGTAAGAGAAGTCGAAAACCCAATACCCACCTGCTTACCATTAAGCAAGGGCTGAAAGAGTACTGAAAGATTACGTTACCCGTTTTAACGAGGAAGCACTGCAAGTCGAAGACTACGATGATAAAATGGCACTTGCTGCAATACTCAGCGGTCTGAAGGAAGGGCGGTTTACTTTCTCCATTGGGAAGAACCCACCTAGGACATTCGCGGACTTCGCGGCGAAAGCTCAAAAATACACCAACGCCGAGGAGTTTACCAATGCTCGTAAAGAGATACAAGTAACCGATCCGACTAATAAGGGGAAGAGGCCCAGGAACGAAGAATCGCAACCGTCCAAAGGAGCGAATGACCGCCCTCCCCGCGATCGTTGACTAAGTCGAAAGTCGAAGGGAAAATTCCGTTCCTATCTCTTCTTAACACGTCCGCCGAGCAGATCCTGTTGGACATTCGGGAAGACAAGCGGCTCAATTGGCCAGTCTGCATGAGGGCTGATTCTGAACACCGGGATAAACGCAAGTTCTGTCGTTTCTACCGAGATCACGGCCACAACACGGACGATTGCGTAGACCTCAAGGATGAAATCGAGTCCCTCATCCGCAAGGGACATCTACGGCGTTACACCAAGAAGGGGAGGTCCGCTCGGAGGGAAGAACGGTTACAAGAACAGCCTAATAATCCCACAGAAGAGCCCGTTGAAATCCGCATAATATTCGGGGGCTCGGCCGGGGGAGGGGATTCCAACAGGGCCCGGAAGACTCATTCCCGGAGGTCCAACCTGGGACATTACGTCCATCTTGCAGAACGGCCCACCAAGGAGCTCCCAGTCAGTCCATGCAATTTAACCTTCACGGAAGACGATGCGCGTGGAATCCAACATCCGCATGACGACGCGCTAGTGGTCGCTATGACCATAGCAAATCATAAGGTGTATCATATTTTGGTCGACACAGGAAGCTCGGCTGACGTAATGTATTCTGAGGCCTTCGAGAAGATGGGAATTCCACGGTCACGACTCTGACCCATGAAGACTCCCTTACACGGTTTTACCGGAGAGAGGGTAATCTCCGAAGGAGCCATTTCCCTCCCGGTTACAGCAGGGGAAGGACAGCATCAAGTCACCATCTTGGTGGATTTTTTGGTTGTCAATGTGCCATCGGTGCACAATGTCATTCTGGGCCGACCCTCCCTCAATGCAATGAGAGCGGTCATCTCAACCTATCACTTGATGATGAAGTTCCCAGCCGAAGGTGGAATTGGTTACCTCCGAGGTGATCAGCGGGAAGCTCGAAGGTGTTACGCTATAGCAGTCCAAAAAGGAGCAGTTAAGCAAACTCTTACCATCAACGCTCTGGACCCCCGAGGACCTGTGGAGAACTCACCGGTGGAAGAACTAGAGAAGGTGCCGCTTGATGAAAAAGACCCGAGTAAAACCGTACAGCTTGGATCATCTTTAGACCCCGAGCATCGATCTGCGATGTTGGCCTTCTTAAAGTAATATCGAGATGTCTTCGCATGGTCACACGCTGATATGCCAGGGGTCTCTCCCAATGTTATAGTCCACAGACTGAATGTGGATCCAGACTACAAGCCGGTAAAACAAAAGAGAAGGTCATTCGACGCTGAATGATATAAAGCCATTGCCGAGGAGGTCTCTGTCCTGCTCGATGCGGGTTTCGTGGAGGAAGTATGTAACCCCGACTGGATAGCAAATGTCGTGCTTGTGAGAAAATCCAATGGGAAGTGGCGAGTCTGCGTAGATTACTTGGATCTGAACAAAGCCTGTCCCAAGGACAGCTTCCCGTTACACCGGATCGACCAACTAGTGGACAACACCGCTGGACATGAGTTACTCTCGTTCTTGGATGCCTATTCCGGGTATAACCAGATCGCCATGCATCCCCCAGATAGGCAGAAGACCACCTTCGTCACAAACAAGGGGCTCTACTGTTATCGGGTCATGGCTTTTGGCCTGAAAAATGCGGGGGCGACATATCAGAGATTGGTAAATCAAATGTTCGCCAAACAGATCGGACGCACTATGGAGGTCTATGTTGACGACATGTTGGTAAAAAGTATCAAGGCCTCCGATCACCTTGCAGACCTCGAAGATACGTTCAGAGTCCCCTGAGATTATCGGATGAAATTGAATCCTGCTAAGTGCGCGTTCGGAGTCGAATCCGGAAAGTTCCTTGGATTCCAAGTCAGTCAGCGAGGAATCGAGGCTAACCCTGACAAGATCAAGGCTCTCCTCAACATGAACTCACCCCGGACTGTAAAGGAAATACAATGCCTCACGGGAAGGGTCGCTGCGCTCTGACGCTTCATCTCCAGAGCAACTGATAAATGCCTCCCCTTCTTTCAACAGTTGAAGGGCCACAAGAAGGCAGAGTGGACGCCAGAGTGTGAACAGGCCTTTCAACAACTGAAACAATATTTGGGTCACCCCCTCTATTGTCTAAACCCGAAGAAGGAGAGCCCCTATTCCTCTACCTCACGGTCTCGACCTCAGCAATCAGTTCGGCTCTAATCAGAGAAGTTGGGGGCAGGCAATATCCCGTATATTACGTTAGCAAAGCCATGGTGCCCGCCGAGACAAGATATTCATCCCTGGAAAAACTGGCTCTTTGCCTCGTCGTCTCGGCTTGAAGATTGCGGCCATATTTCCAGGCCCATCCTATCATCATATTGACCGACTCTCCCATAAGACAGGTCCTCCAAAGGCCCGAGGTGTCAGGAAGGATGACCAAGTGGGCAATCGAGCTCGGAGAGTTCGACATCCAATTTCGTCCAAGGACGGCAGTTAAGGGACAGGCTGTGGCCGACTTCATCACTGAGTTTACGACCCCAAGGGCGGAGGAGTCGAACACGGAAGTCGAAACGACTCCGTCTGCTCCTTTCGACTCTCATGAGGCCGAGGTGGATCCAGGATGGGTTCTCTACGTCGATGGGTCATCCAGCATCAAGGGAGCAGGAGCCGGAATCGTCCTGGTTGCACCCAATTCTACGACAATTCAATACACAATCAGGCTCGGATTCAAAGCGTCAAACAATGAAGCGGAATATGAGGCAATGTTAGCCAGGTTAAGGTTAGCGGCAGGTCTGGGAGTCCAAACCCTCCAAATTCGAAGCGATTCCCAACTGGTGGTGAACCACATCTCCTCGGAGTACGAGGCCAAGGAAACTAGAATGATCGCCTACCTCAGCGAAGCAAGGAAGTTGATTGAGAAGTTTTGGGGTTGCACGATCCGGCAGATTCCCAGGGCAGAAAATTCATGGGCTGACGCCCTTGCAAAGCTTACCTCAGCCTCTGAAGGAAAAATCCTGAGGTTCGTCCCTGTCGAATTCATCGAACATCCGAGCATCGGCCAGTCGGAGAAGGTCAATCCTGTGAATGTTATTCCAAGCTTGATGGACCCGATTTTTAATTACCTTTCATCCGGTGAGATACCCTGAGAAAAGCTGGAGGCGAGGATATTAAGGGTCCGGGCGGCTCGATACGTCGTACTGGACGGAGTTTTATACAAGAAGGAGCATTTTTAGCCATATCTTAGATGTCTCCGATCAGACGAAGCTGATTACGTAATCCGAGAGATTTACAAAGGGATATGTGGAAACCATTCTGGAAGCCGAGCCCTGGCCCTAAAAATACTCCGTCTAGGGTATTTTTGGCTGACCCTCAAGCAAGACTCGAAGGATTACGTTCAAAAGTGTGACAAATGCCAACGATACGCAGCCGTGTAGAGGCAACCAGCGGAAGAGATGACTCCCATGAGCGGACCATGGCCATTCGCCCAATGGGGGATCGACATCATCGGTCCCTTGCCTACAGGAAAGGGACAGGTCAAGTTCGCTATTGTGGCGGTCGACTATTTCACCAAGTGGGCCGAGGGAGAACCTGTGGCGAAAATCACCGAGCAGAAGGTGATTGACTTCGTATGGAAAAATATCATCTGCCGGTTCGGGATTTCACGAACAATCGTATCTGACAATGGACGACAGTTCGATAATGATAAGTTTCGAAGCATGTGCCGAGGGCTCGGTATCATTAATGCATATTCGTCGCCTCGACACCTGCAGTCAAATGGACAAGTGGAAGCAGTCAACAAAGTTATCAAACATCATCTCAAGACAAAACTGGAAAAGGCAAAAGGTAACTGGGCCGAACAGCTTCAGTTCGTCCTTTGGGCTTATAGGACTACCGCCCAGTCCTCGACAGGGGAAACTCCTTTCTCTCTCTCCTATGGCTCAGAGGCAATAGTGCCAGTAGAGATCGGACTTCCTACAGCTCGGGTACGAAATTTCGAAGAGAATAAAAATACTAAGCAGATCGCGGCCAACCTGGATCTGCTTGAAGAAGTCAGAGACATCTTCAGACTCCAAACCACTGCTCGACAACAACAGGTGGCCCAATTCTACAATTTTAAAGTTAAAGCCAGACGGTTTAGGCCGGATGACCTCGTTCTTCGTCGAGTCTTTCAGAAACCACTGAGCCAGGTGTTGGGCCGTTCGGACCTAACTGGGAAGGACCTTATCGGGTGGTCTGATCAACCAAACCAGGATCTTATCATCTGGAAGATCTCGAAGGTCGTAAACTCCCTCACCCGTGGAACGCCGAACATTTGAAGGTATACTACTCCTAATGAAGAGACCTCCAAGCGATAAGCCCTCAGGGCCATAAATAAATGTACGCCTTCAAGCGACATGCCTTTAAGGCTCTCAATAAAATTCTCCACTTTTGCATAAACGGACCAAGTTCTACAAAGACATCTCTCCTTAGCCGGGGAGAAAAAAGCCAAGAGGCGATCCGACTCCCTAGCAGTGGGGTCAGACCAATTTCTACAAAGGCATCTTCCCTTAGCCGGGGAGAAAAGCCAAGAGGCGATCCGACTCCCTAGCAGTGGGGCCGGACCAATTTCTACAAAGGCATCTCCCCTTAGCCGGGGAGAAAAGCCAAGAGGCGATCCGACTCCCTAGCAGTGGGGTCAGATCAATTTCTACAAAGGCATCTCCCCTTAGCCGAGGAGAAAAGCCAAGAGGCGATCCGACTCCCTAGCAGTGGAGGTGAACCAATTTCTACAAAGGCATCTCCCCTTAGCCAGGGAGAAAGGCCAAGAGGTGGTCTGACTCATCAACAGAAGAGTCAGACGAATATCCACAAAGACTGCTCCCCCACTCAGACACAACCGACCCAGCTATCTTTGCCATCAGACAAAACTAACAACCAGACTGAAGATCAATTACAAACAAAATATGGGCTCAATTAGCATTAAAGAGCCCTCATAGAGGGTCAGTTGATGGTCCAGAGTTAACAAGCCGACCGTAGCTGGAAAAAAAAAAAGAAGGGGGCGAACGACAACACAAAAACGAGAATCCTTCACAAAGTTCGGGGCGCTTGGGAGCTGGGGACTGGTTCCGGGCAGGCTGATTCGGGGGCTTCTCCTCCGATGTCTTCAGGCAGCAGAGAGTCGAAGTCGAGGTCAGGATACAAATTTTGGACTGCGGTAATACACTCATAATATCTGTGGTCATAGAACTTCGCGGCTTCAGTATCCCTCTCCTTCAAAGTTTTGTACGCTTCCACCGCTGCGGAGATTGTGGCGCCCAAGGAAGCCTCGTATTCGGCTCGCTCGGCTTCCACCACCTGGGCAACGGTACGACCCTTCTCTTCGGTGGCCTCGACCCTAGCCCGCTCCAAGGATTTTCCCAGTAAGGTATTTTCCTCGGCAAGTGAATCGGCAAGGGCCCTGGCGCGCGTCAGCTCGGTTTTCTCCGCATCGCCTCTGGCCTCAAGGTCCTTTATAACCTCCTGAAGTCGGGCCCCCTTGGCTTCAAGCCGATCCACCAGCCCCTGCAGGTGTAGCTCCTTGCTCCTTCCTTCCCCGAGCTACTGCCGCAACTCGCCTTGCTTGGCTCCGAGAGAAGAAATCTCCTCTCACATGGTACCCGCTTTGGCCCGGATGTTCTCTACTTCGGCATCTTTCCTTTGAAGCTCCCTCATATTCTCGCGAACTGAAAGTAGCTTCGCGACAGACTAAACAAAGAATAAAACTATTAAATACTCGAAAGTAGCGAGCTGAGAGTTAACAGGAGAGGTGGAGAGAATTACCGTGTAGAACACGGAGGCTAGGTCATTCAGAAAGGAAGTGTCCGACCTTGCAAGAGTTTGGGCAATGCTCTCTTCCGAGGCGTGCTTAGCTGCCTAAGGCACCAGGCAGGCTAAGTGGTAGCCCGGTTCGAATCTTCCTCCACTCGTTCCCACTTGAGCAGAGCCAGCTACCTACCCAGCTCCGATCCTACTGCCAGCAGAAGGCTGGTTCTCGTCCTCTACATTGCGTTCAGCTTCCGTCTCTTCGACAGGAGGATCAATCATGGCGTCAGCCATCCGAACAGCTTCCTCACGATCGGACGATGAAGGGATGGCTACTAACGAAATGGCAGGTTGAACCTCCGTTGGAGCAGTAGTAAGGACAGAAAGGGCAGCTGCCCCGGTCGTTGAAACAGGAGCAGCTGACCCGGTCGTTGAGATAGGAGTGTCATTCGCTGGGACTGGATCGGCTGGCCCCGGGGTAAGGCCAGCAACCACGGCGGAAGCAGCAGGCAAAGGAAGAACAACAGAGGCCGGTGTTGTACCCCTAGCAGCTATAGTTGGGGAAGATCCAGACGCGCCCCCCCTGACATGTGCAATCGACTTCTTCCGAGTGACCTTCATCTTCGGATCGGTCCTCAGCATATCCCCGGCTGAGGGTGCAGCTGCCTTCCTCTTCCGAGAACCAGATGCCTCGGCCATACCTGTATGGGAAGCAATGAATCAGCAACGAAACAAGCGGCATCAACTTCATCAAGAGGCGAATAAATCACAACTTATTAAAGGATGTAGGAAGGGGTTGTGACTTACAGAGGCCGGACCAGTGAAGGTTAGATGCTGTAATCAGACCTGACCAGGAGCGAAGTTCCCCCGACCTTGCCCTGGCTTTGGCTATCTAGTTCTTCTGATCCGAAGAGAGAAAAGGCAGGCTCCTCGTGAAGACTGCGGAAATAGAGGCTGTGAGTCCACCAAAATAAGAAGGCTACGTAATGAAATAAAGGATGCGTAATCCGACCTGGAGTCGTAAACTTGGTGGGAACCCGATATGTCAGAGCCCTCATCTCCTCGGCCGGCACCTCCCAGTCGCCCGCTGCTCAGAACCACTTGTTCTTCCAGTCCTTGTTCGAGGTCGGGAGATCCGAGACCAGCCCTGACCCCTTACTACCCCTGGTCGCGAAGTAATACCACGGCTCATTGTTGTCATGCTTAGCCTGGTACAGGCTCATCAGCTCCGCGGGGGTCAATTATGGGTTCCCGACTTGGCGCCAGATGATGAAGGCAGAAATTAGCACCCTCCAAGCGTTGGGGGCGAACTGCCCAGGTGCCAGCCCCAGGTAAGTGGCCAAAGCTCGGACGAAGGGATGCATAGGGAGGCGGAGCCTGCACTGCAGGGCACACAAGAAAATAGCGATTTCCCCGTCCGCAGGGGCGCCAGCGGCTTCGGTGGGTTCCAGAGCCCTAATCCGGACGGAGTCAGGAATTTGAAACTCCGAACGGATCCAGTCAATTTGGGACTCTTTTATCACAGAGCCCCCTGGCACTACCTCAGAAGGTCGGCCACTTGGCGGCATCTCTCGGATCTTGACTACCACGGCCCTAGGGGGTCGTGTGGCCCTCCTTTCACGGGCTCGGTGAGTTCGAGCCCCTGCCTCCTTTCATCTATGAGGGGGAGGGTGTAGAGGGACAGCATCAAATGAACCTTTGGAGGCCCCCCTCCCACTATCGGAATTCTCCGAACCACGGACCGTCTCTAGGTCGGAAGACATTGTTATAAAGAGGAAGAATATTTGAGGGTGGGACTCACTGATCACTAGCAGGAAGTCGCCCACGTCCGGAAATGAAAACCAGCATGAAACGCCGTCGCCGGAAATCGCCTTCTTTGGTAACAAGATCGAACGCAGGATGCAAAAATAACCAGTAACCCTCGAGCGGGGTTTATATAAGCTCCAGATAATCTCGGCATTAATTGATAAACATTAATGCCCGCGGCCGAGCCGATGCGAGCCGACTCTAAGACGTACGTGGTGGGGTTTCATTGGCCTGAACTCTGTCGGGCATAGCGCCTTCTGCCTCGCTTGTCAAGCGTACGACGGCCGAAGCGACACCCGAGTAGGGAAATACATCTTATACATCCATCCTCGGGCTAAGGTGGCGGCCTCTCATAGGCGAAAAATTATCCGAGATCGTAACCGTCGCCACGCGTCTGCTCGAGGACGTTCCGCATGCGCGAAATCCCAAGATGTGACGCTTCGCTCTTGAGAGCCTCATTAATACGGCATGGGTGGGAAAGTTCTGACATGATTACTCTCCGAGCTCACAAGTAAGCTTGAAGAGTAGGGGGCTTCTGTTATGGGAAGATCCGAGTCCGCTTAAGGTTCGAGCATGGAGCATCAGATCAAGCTGACTAGTATTCTCAAAATGCCCGAGGCCTCATCTGTCTAATCCGACTCGAGGCGTTCACCCCGGGGTCACATTTGAGATACCAGTTTGGATGTATGTATCGTCCGAGCCTGACGGGAAGTAAACCGATGATACTCACGTAAATGAACCGAGCCGAGTAAGCATCACGATTTCATGCACCAAATAAGGCAACTGCCACGATTATACATGGCCGAAAACGTCGTCCGATTATACACATTACGCGCTTGGTACGCCCTACGATCTATAGATCACGTACCATATCTCCACGATCCGAAAATCTCCCTGATTGTGCCGAGATTGTCAGATCCAGACCATTCAGCTGTTAGGTATAAATAGCTCATCATTTTATGTCTACAGGTACGCAATATCTTACACTCTCCCTCTACCTTTCAACTTAGACCCCGATTCCCTTGACCTGACTTAGGCATCGGAGGGTCCCCCGGCTTAGCCAGGGTCTCCTTTGCTCACCCTTTATGCAGGACCAGGGTCTGGCCGATCGGCATCACGAGGAGCGGAGGGTGATTCCGATTTTTGCATCAACATTCTATGTTATGGGGAATGTAGTCCGACCACTTTTAGGTCGGCTCGGCAATATCACGACCGGAGGAAGTAATGTATAGCCAGAATCTAACTTGTCGAGAACAGTTCCGAGCAATATATAATACCAAGCTCCTGCTCGGAATCATCCATCAAAGGCCAAGCGGCTCATCAGAATTAAGAAGCCGCATAGAACGAGCAGGTCAAACAAAGAACTGTGCCCGAACTGAAGTCTCTACTAGTCTCATCCTGACTGAGTCAGTTTGTGTCATCCTGAGCCAATCGACGAAGCTTGGCTTGGATAAGCTCGATTCGAGACATCTTCGGTAGCTTAAGGAAGTCTGGTTAAGGCAAGCTCGGATCGGATAATCCTCAACTGACCAACAAATCTAAATCCACTCCAGTAATGCATGATGGGAATAACTACGTTACGCGCAATCACAAAGTAACCGACAATATTACTGCTCACGCACTTCTTGCCTAATGGTTGAGATTGTGCCTAAATTAACGGACCTTCATGTTCCATGGACACTATAAATAAGTGTAGACACCCCACCCAGGCTAATATATTGAGAAGGCTAAGACGGTCCGAGAACCATGACCCTAACCCGCACCCTGAAACCCTAATCTGCACCCGAAACCCCAACCCGCACCCCGAAACCCTAATCCGGACCCCAAAACCCTAATCTGAACCTCCAAACACCACCTTAACCTTAGACTAGACCTTGAACCCAACCAAACCCGAATTTCGATCCTAACCTAAAACCTGTCAGAATCAAAATCAGCATGGGAACACACCTATTTGAAGCCCAAAGCCAGGAAGTAGACTATCAGGCGAGCCAACACACCAAACGAAGCCCAGTGAACAAAGCCCTGCCCGAGCCTGGCCCCTCCGCTCAAGGTGCGCATGTGTCTTCTGAGCAACAGTTGTCTGTACACCTAAAAGTCAACTTTCTTTTGAAATTACCCCTCCAGCCAACAATATTTACCTTTTTACCAACACCAAGAGCCAATGGGAGTGCGCCATATGGCGTTTCTCTCTCCTAAACCACTTACAAACTGTCATGTCAGCTTTCACCCTCCATAACCCTAAAAACTACCACAATGCCATTGGAGAAGGCTATAAATAGCCCTCGCCTCTTCTCATTTTCACACAACACTCACCAACCAAGAGAGGGAGAGGGAAAGAAAGAGAGAGAGAAAGAGAGAGGAAGAGAGTGAAGGAGGGAAGGAGCTCCCAAGCCTTCAAGTTCTGATATTTTAGCTACCCCCTAGCCCTCCTTTCAACCTTTCCAACCGATAACCCTAGCCCAGATTGGTCATGGTTTGGTCCATGTTTTAGGCAATTCAAGTTCAAGCCAAAGATCCTCTTACTTTATATAAGCATTCATCATGACATCTACTCCCTTCTCAACCCCCCTGCTCCTCTAGATTTCTAGTGAACGTATGCTCTGTGACTTGCCGTACATCGGATCCAGTCAAATCAGAAACTCGTATTAATCTAGTCCATTTTTCTTATCTCTTTGCATAAGTATCATCACATCCGCCTTCTAGACACGCCGTTAGACGTATGCTCTGTACCTTGCCGAAATCTCGGATCTTAATGCATCAAAAATCCGCTTGTGTGCCTAGTCCTATCTCGACCACATCATCCATCCCTTGAGGATGTTTTACCACACAAAGTAGATACCGTACATTTGTATGGGCAGATAGGGTGCCTAACACCTTCCCTCTTTGTAACCGAAGTCCCTTACCCAGAATCCCGGATGGCAGACCAGGAGTCAATCTAATGTAGGAGAATCTTTAGATTTCTCCAACCATACATACTCCGCGGGTTCTAGCCGACTGCGGGATTTTGAGATTAATTGGCTAGTGGCAACTCCAACTTAGCCAAATCACCCCCACAAATCAAAACTCTAAAAACACATGCCAATCAGCACAGGCATCGATTCCCAGCGTTCACAGAATGACGACTTCACTGGAGATTTTTACTAGCTCGCACTAGCTAAGACCTGACTTAAAAGTTTGTGGTACTTTAATCTCAAGAGACATCATCACTGCATTCATACAAAAAAAAATCGATCTTTGGCTTATACTTATTGTAACGACCCGTAAATTTTCGCACAATGGCTCGAGTACCACCTCGACCAGAAATCACTCAGGGTTAAACCCTTTAGAAATTTGACAAAGTTAACAGAGTGCTAAACTAGATTAGCCGTGAAATCCAATTGAATCGTTTTAAATACGATCTGCAAGACCGAAAACTTGTAGAGTCATTGACGCTAGGTTACCCTAAAATCTAGGATCAAACTCATTACCCGTCTGCTCTCGAGATCACATTGAAACTCTGTATTGTGTTTGGACCGCACATCGGGAGTCTGAATAAGGCAAGGTTAAGGACTTAAGACCGCCTCACTGGGCTTGACAACCATCTCAGAAATCAGCCCCAGACAGTGTCCCACGGCTGTTCGCTTGAGCCCGGAGCGAAGGAGTGTGAAAATATACTATTCCTTTAGAAAATAAATATCTGGAATAGTGATCTGAGACTTGAAACTTGCGATCAATTTATAAGCAACCAGACCGTCAGAATCTGACCCAAATACACCCTCGGATCAGGAAAAATATCAGGAACATTTACATGTACTTGGAATTTCGGATCAAGGCCCACTGACCGTTGAACTAAAACTGGTCCGCCACGCGTGATCTAGGAATCCGACTGAGACAAAAATATAACTCCACGTAGATCCAAGGTTAGTGAGCTTAAGTCCGACTTTTGGCTCAAGGAGGGCCGCCAGAAATCCTCTTTTGAGCTGAAACAATGCCGATTTGATTATAATATAAGTATACCTTGAACATAAGTCTATTCCAGAGAGCTTTTAGGCTATATAAGGACCTTAGGGCAGCCTCTCTCACAGCCATACGAATTTGGGATAAATCCTAAGAAGAAGAGAGAAAAAGAGAGAGAAAGCTTGAGAGTTGTGGGAGAAACTCCCTCCTACTGTTTCCAATCACCACACGGGCTGCACCACCCCTTCCTTGACGCTTTTCCGACAATACCGACTCTGTTTTAAGGTAAGAAACCCTAACCCTAGATCTATTTTGGGGTGTGAAGGTTATAGGTTGTGAAATAGCTAACCGGTTTCACTCTTTAGGCTAGAAAACTCCCGAATACGGAAGCTCATCAAACCTTGCTGATCCGTTGAGATTCCACGGTGCAAGGTGAGGACTTTAGGTGTATAGATTACGGTTTTCAATGCTTTCAATGTCAAATAATGATAGATTCATGATCTGCATGCAATTGCACATGTACAAAGTACTTTCCGTTTTCTGTTTCGATTAAAGTTGTAGAATATGGAATTTTACATATTCTAGGTATTCGTAGAAAATACCGTATACATATTTTTTTTGAAAATGTGTTTGACATGTTTATTTGTTGTATGAGTATATGATATATGGATAAAATACTCATTTGGCGAAAGGAGTCGCCTAAATACATGTTTCACTAATATGCACTATGTATGTAGAAATTCTGTATTGTAAGAAATACCGTATACATGTATATTTTGGTGATGTGTTTGCCATGATTAATTGTTGTATAAATATATTATGTGTGCATAAAATACTTGCTTGGCGAAAGGACTCGCCTTAACACATGTTGGTTAACATACACTATGTATGTTGAAATAGTGTAAGTTAAGTGATTGTGGAAATGCTAGAGTGAGTAAGTGTTTGGATGTAGATGCCTTAGGAGGGTGTTGAGATTGGATTCTCAACTACCCTAGCGACATGTATGATTACCTCCATGAGGTTGATCACTTAAACTGCTTACTTGCCATGCATGTGTTTGTATTCCTATTGATGTAGTGCTTTACAACATGCTTTATATCATGCTTTATAACATGCCTTATAACATGTCTACTAGCATGCTTGAACTACTTTATTTATCATGCTTTACTCTACATGCTATGGATGAGAATTGACTGAGTTTGGGACTATGTCTATAGTCCAGACAATCGGTACCAGATTTGAGATCGTGGCTGAGGTTCATGTCACCATGTGGGATGCATTTGACGAACCCGAGTCGTATGTCAGTTGGCGATAGTGGTTAGGCCACGCGAAGTGCTTATGCACTTCATGTCGTTCAATTGATTGTGCGCTCGAGCTAGTCAGGCTCGTCATGTAATCCGATATGTCTAATGTATGTTCACCATGTTTGGTCGCTACTGCTTGAACCTAGGGTACCAAACTTACCAGTGGAATCCCGTTAACCATGGTACCTCAATCCGCTAAGACTCATGAGCCGGGCATGGTGGTATGGGACACTGTGGTCGAGTTGTCGGCCTACGCTGGGGCCACGTACCTCCCCGTAGTGACCAGTGAGCAACCAAACTCGTGAGCCGATTATGGTGGTATGGGACACTATATTCGAGCTGTCGGCCTATGCTGGCACAGCCTGGCTGTGGTCCCCAGTCGGGATGCATCCGGGTTCTATTCTCAATAAGCGGACTGGTCGGGCTTCAAAAATAAACTGCCAGTTGGTAGGGTGTCAGTGGAGTGACCTCGAGCATACTCTAATCTGCGGTGAGGCTACGAGCCTTCCCGTAGTAACAGAGTATAAACTAGGCCTGTATTGATAAGGTGATGGGGGAGTGGTGCAACGATTCGTGTAATAACCCCAGCAGCCCTTGCAGCGACCTAGAAATACACCATCGTATGAGATTAACTAGGACTGACGACCCTAGAATGGATCATGTTTGGGAATGATATAAGGGAGGTACCTTAGTTTCCCAATCCTGCTGTTTGAAATGGACTAATAACAAGTCGGTAATCATGCTCAGCATGCATTGCATGTGCCTGGAAGATGTGGAGCACTGAGGGATGAAAGCATGCCGCGAACGAAGAGGGTGTCGCATGAGGGAGTATGTCAGTGAGGGCATCCATCATAATAACATCCATACTTGCATTAATAAGAGTAATTAGGAGTGTTTGATTTTACTACTTGACTGTATTGATAACATGTTAACCTATGCTTTATTGTTTCACTGAGTTAGCTACTCACTCCCACATTATGTGATGGTGTTACGTACACTAACCAGACTCTGTCTCAGGTTTAGGCGAGCCGATGACTCAGGAGGCGGAGCCTGATTATGACGAGGACCAGGAGAAGTTCTCTTATATGCAGTACTCTGGCGGCTTCGACTAAGCTGCCAGATTGACGGGATTTGCAGGGATCACTCCTTAGTTTATTTTTGACATTTTGTTCACAAAACAAATATATGTATATGGTGACTCAGATAGATTCATACTCTGGAGAATGAAATGATTTTATTTCTTTACATACAGATATATTCAATTCAGTCTTCCGCTTGCCTTTATACTAATGATCTGGAGTATGAATTACTGTTTTGGTATAATCTCACTCATGTTTATTGCTCTAACACAGACAACATTTAATCAGCATTATTTATGTTGCATAAGTGATGCGTTGGAACTCGGGAGTTGAGTTACACTTGACCCCCAATTTTCAGGGTGTTACACTTATCTAGGCATCAATTCGAACTATGAACACTCGATCCCGAGCAACCATGACTTCTTAGGCTACCCATGAAGAAGAGCTGGTAGCCCAGCCAGCTCATGAAACATCTGCACCAACATCAGCACCGGCACCGGTGCTAACACCTCCAACAGCTCCAACAAACCTACCAGACAATGTAATCATGAGTGAGATGGCCCAAAGTTTCTGAGCATTACAAGAGATATTGCTTCGCCTAGTGCCGAGTGCCACACCAAACACATAGGCGACCCATCCTAGTGTGCAAAACAGTTCAATCTCTCAAACTCCTTTCGCATTGTCTCTCATTCCTCCAGCAAATCCTGTTCTCCCTCTACTAGAAGAGTCAATAGAGGATCAACAACAACCAACAAACAGGAGCAACCCCCCCACACATCATTACTCAGCACATCACAACAATCAATTCATAACACAGGTTCTCCCTAATGGAAATCACAGACAAGAACTGACGGATGCCTATGAAGGGGGTCAATTTCGAGTCCAACTCACTCCCCCTAACGGGAGTAACATTCCAGAATTAGCAGGCACCCCAGGCGGGAGTCATTTCTGAACATCACACCCTCCTCCGAAAGGTAGCGGTGTTCAATTCCAGTTACCTCCCGCCACTGGGAGTCCATCTTCTTTCCAGCAACCCCACATTCTCAGAAACCAAATGGTCGAAGAAGTCGATCCTTATGAGGAAGAAGTAGCGCAAGCCCCACAACAAGGGGCAAGATATCCTCAACACAGCAAGTCAGAGATCGAGGAGTTGTGGGAACAGCTGCAGATGGTGCAAAATCAGTTGCAAAGGTAGCAAGGAGTGGATCATCCATCTACCAAATTCAGGGATCTGTGTCTCTTTCCAGATGCTTGGGTACCTCCAAACTTTGAGGTACCTAAATTCAAAGATATGACGATAGTGGGTGCCCCACAGTACATCAAAAAGTATTTTGTGGGAAACTCAATGCGATAGCGAGGAACGATGGAGCTTTGATACGGCTCTTTCAGAAATCTCTTAAAGGCGATGCTCTAGATTGGTACACATCGCTGGATAGCCATCAGATCAGGACAGATTTTCATACAATTTGAACATGGCTCCGAGGAGAGCAAATCTGGCTACCTTAAGACAAAAATGCGATGAATCATTGTCAGCATACGTGGGACAATGGCGGGACATGGCAGCCTAAATGAGAAACCCCATCGATGATGAAGTACAGATATCCATGATTGTCCATTCGGCAAATCCAAATTTCAGGATATCTGATCTCATACCCATATGTGAATTTCTCCCAACTCATTCGAGCTGGAGAATAGGTGGAAGCCGGGATCAGATTGGGAACCATTTCTCCATGGCTGCATCAGGCCCCCTCAATCAAAAGAAACAAAGTCAAGCGGAAACCTGTCAGATATGGGAATGGAAATAGCACTGCTCCTGCGCAACGCACTACAGAGGTTAACAATATTGTCGCCAACACTCAGGGTAACTAGTACGCTCTGCAATCAGAGCCACAGCAAGATAGATAGTACCGGCCACAACTGAATAGGCAGTACCAACCACAGCAAGTCCAACGGGGATATTAAGCACATCCACCTCAACAACAACAAACAACAACTAAGGGGAAATGCGCAAAACCCATACAAACATGCAATGCTAGGCAAGAAGTTTACCCCTTTAACACAAACATACAGTCAAGTCTTTACAATGTTGATGCAAAAGTAACTCCTAACACTACTAAGTTATAATGAAAATCAATATTGCACATATCACTGGGCTCCTGATCATCTAATAGATAGCTATTTTGCTTTGAAACACACGGTCCAAGATTTGATCGAAAGTCAGAAAATCGCAATAACCCCACAGGCCGGCAGTGCCACTCAGGCGAACATCCTCCAAAATCCTCTGCCATGGCATTCAGTAGGACCCAGCACATCCGGCACCTCTACCCTCAACAACATCAAGAAAGAGCATCCCACATACTCCTCCCCACATCATTCCATATAAGCAATCATGCTCAATACAGCAAATCGGACATGGGGATACCAACAGGCGCCTCCGCTCAGGCCACAGGTATTCCTCGAGGCATCACTAACAACACCACCTCTCATCCTTGAGGCAACACTAACAGCACTGCCTCTCATCCTCGAGGCAGCACCAGCAACACAACCTCTCACCCTCCAAAGGGCATCAACAACACCCAGCAGGTCACATTCCCAGCCTCTCGCTCTCTAAGGGGCACACTTAATTCCATCCCCGACAGATCCAAACAGGTCAAATTCTGAACCCCTCATTCTTCCGATAGGCCTCCCTGATCTAGCCCCACTAACATTATAAGGGGCACCCCTGGTCCAGCCTCCATGTTTTCTCCTGCCTCACCAACTGGCACACGCCCAAAGGATCCCTCCTTCACAAACTGTACATTAAAAGGAGGAGAGAAATCCCACTGAGGACTCAATCATACTTTAAGAGAAATCTTAAGTCCACCACAAACAGTTTCAGTAACAACCACTCAACCTCAAGAACCGATGGTATATTTAGAAGGGAGAACGGTTCCCTCCTATAAAATGAAAGCAGTCCCATGACACTATCTAGAGTGCGTTGAACTGGGCAACAACAGTAGGTATTTCAGGAGATAATCAGAATCCAAAAGAAACCCGGGGAACTCTGTCGAGAATAACCCACAAAGCTGATGCTGCCTATGACATAGCAGCTCAACTCAAATCCATTCCCGCGTAAATTTTCATCTGGGAACTCTTGTGCACATCAAGATCGCATCGAGAAATCTTTGCTAAAACTTTGAACGATGCACACATCTCTCCTGACATACCTCCTGAAATGGTGGCAAGCATGATCGGACAACTCCTCGCACCGTGAGCTATCACTTTCTCCGATGATGAGTTGCTACCTAAGGTCGTAAACATGGGCTCTCACTAAATATAGTTGTCTGCTACAAGAATTTCAAAGTCCCACTTATACTAATAGACAACGGATCAAGCTTGAATGTTTGCCCTTTAAGGACTGCCAAACGTTTGTGGATAAAACCATCTTCCTTCAGGCCTAGTACCATGAGCGTCCGAGCCTTCGATAACTCCTGAAGGCAAGAAGAGGTAGAAATAGACATTGAGTTACAGATCAAACCAAAAATGACTCTTGTCACATTTCAGGTCATTGACATTCCTGCCGCTTTTAACCTTCTATTGGGATGGCCATGACTCCATGCTGTTGGAGCCATCGCATCCACTCTCCATCAAAGGGTTAAATTCCCTTTAAGAAATTGGATCATCTCAGTGCTAGCCGAGCCGAAAATCATTCTATCGGTGGCGGTCAATACCCCAGAAACTGACATTCCAGCGATTGACGTCCAGCACACGGAGGGTGACATATCATATCATAGTTTCGAGTTTAAAATTATGATCTCCATTGCTAACCCATACCCACTCATAGTCAAATATGTCATCCCTCCTGCTGAATGGCTAATCCTGAACTACTGTACTGAGTTCCATGAGAAAGGTATGATAGTAAAGCCACCTCGTGCCAACTAGCAAAGGCAGAGACTGAGATATCAATCGACACTGGAAAATCAGGTCGCAAGGTCGAAAAAGAGGCAACCGTTCAAGTGCACACCTATCGAGTTTGTTAAGGCCTGAACAATCTATGGTGACATGATGATCTCTCTCGAGGATCACCTCCGGTGGCTCAAATTAACAGAACATTTTAGCCAGGAATCCATTTGGCCGCCAATATAGTGGGATAAAATCCTCAGGGCATCAAAAGCACACCCAGTGCCAGGGGCAGAACCCTTGGACCCATCACATGAAGTCATAGGCATGAAAATAGGGCTATTCGAGGAGGACCCAGGACCAGGAGTGCCCATTACAAGTCACCCAGGTAAGAACGAGGAGACACCCATCCCCACCAACAGTCAAGGAGAAACACCCCCCACCAACAACTCAGTAACATAAGGGGCCCCATCCATTGGATCAACAAAGGGAAATGGCCTTCCCTTGACTGGACGGGCATTAAGATCCCACCACAATGTGGACCCGAGGAGCACGAGTAACTCCAACTTCTGAGTGAAGAGATCGAATCAGACTCCGACTCTGAACCCGGTCCAGCAGACATCATGGTCATTGGGATGGATGATCCACAGGTACAAATCGAGCATAGCAACAGGATCAAAAGGAGCAAAGAACCAGGCTTGACAGTCATCCCCTGACGATCGAATCGGCCGATAAGCCACCCATGGATGTCGGCCTAAAAAAACACCAATGTAAATAGCAATTGGTACCCCGAATTACGACAGGATCAATCATGGTTTGCAACATCATCTTGTTCGGGATCCCTTGGTGACACACAAAAAATCAAAAAACATTCAAAACACAAAAATAGCAGATATTTCAAAAAGCATCAAATATTTCTCAAAATCACAAAACATCAAAAAAAATTTAAAAATAAAAAACAATAGTAAATCCTTCAAAACTCACTATGCCAAACATATCACTCACAGCGCCAGAGTTCGAGGTCGACTCATACGATTTTGATTTAGAGTTAGACTTCGAGCTTATGGGTTTAGATGAAGCCCAGGATGAGGGAAATGATGATACAACTCTCGAACTTGAGGATACCCTCGAAAGGTTTGAAACAAAGGCCAACGTTGTAGAAGACGATTTTGAAGTTTTGAACTTGGGATCACCAGAACTCCCTAGAGAAGTGTGCAGCGGTAGATCACTGTCTCCATAATACAAGCAAAGGATGATGGAATTTTTGAGACCGAGGTAGTCCAACTTTGCTTTCTCTTATGAAGATATGTCAGGGCTTAATGAAGATTTGGTAGTACACCACTTGCCAACAAAGCTAGACATGAAGCTTATCAAGCAAAAGCTACGAAGAATGAAGCGAGAATGGGCCCTGAAGGTCCGTGATGAAGTCATCAAGCAATTCAATGTGGGATCTTGGTAGTATCCAACTATCCGGAATGGCTCGTAAATATCGTACCAGTTCCAAAGAAGGATGACAAAGTCAGGATGTGCATCGACTTTAGGGACCTTAACAAAGCAAGTCCTAAAGACGATTTCCCTTTACCTCACATCGATACTGGTAGATAACACTACTGAACATAAGATCTTCTCCTTCATGGATGGCTTCTCCGGCTACAATCAGATCAAGATGGTCGTTGAAGATCGTGAGAAGACTTCTTTCATCACACCATGGGGAACCTTCTGCTACCGGGTTATGCCCTTTGGGCTGAAGAACGCAGGAGCTACATATCAGCGAGTCATGATTTCCTTGTTCCATGACATGATAACAAGGAAATGGAAGTTTATGTGGATGACATGATCGTCAAATATCGCACGATCGAAGGATATTTTGAAGACATCAAGAAATTTTTCGACATGCTAGAAAAGTTCAAGCTCCGCCTCAACCCTCAAAAGTGTGTCTTTGGCGCAATCGGAGGCAAGCTATTAGGCTTCATCGTTAGTGAAGATGGCATCCGAGTGGACGAGACCAAGACTAAGGCAATCATCGAGATGCCACCACCCAATACTGAAAAAGAGATACGGGGTTTCCTTGGAAGGATCCAGTACATCAGCCAATTCATCGCACAGCTCACACCCATCTGTGAGCCCATATTCAAGCTCTTAAGGAAGAACTCGCCAAAGGAATGGAATGACGACTGTCAAGTGGCTTTCGATAGGATCAAAAAGTACCTACTAAATCCTCTAGTGCTCATGCCACCTACTCCAGGTAGGCCACTATTGTTGTACATCTTCGTCGCAGCAGAAGTAATAAGATGTGTCCTCGGCCAACACGACGACACAGGAAGAAAGGAATAGGAGATCTACTATCTAAGCCGACGGTTCACAAGCTACGAAGCCAAATACTCCAGCTTAGAGAAAATGTCTTCATACTAGTCTGGGCAATGCAATGGTTACTACAATACATGATCACTCACGCAATCCTCCTGCTCGCTCATATGGACCCGTTAAAATATTTGTTTGAGAAACCGGCAATAATGGGCAGGATCACGAAATGGCAACTGCTAATTTCCGAGTTTAACATCACGTATGTCACTCATAAAGTAATCAAGGGGCAAGCACTAGTCAACCATTTAGCAGCACACTCTCTGCTAGATTACCAACTGCTAAAGACCTTCTTCCCTGACGAAGACATCCTCCTAATCGATGAAGAAGAATAAAAAAAGGCAGGAGAGTGGACACTCTTCTTCGATGGAGCCGCAAACTCAAAAGGAAGTGGAGTAGGAGCAATACTCTACCCTCCCGAAGACATCCCAATTCCCATCTCTAGGCAGTTAGCATTCCAATGCACCAACAACATGGCTGAGTATGAAGCATGTATCGCTGATCTAAGAGAAGCCATAATCCTCAATGTGAAGAAGTTGCGAGTCTTCGGAGACTCACAACTCATCATCAATCAGAAAAATGGCGATTGGAAGACAAAGGATGAAAAGCCGATCCCTTATCACGTTTATCTGGATAACCTAACTGAGGAATTTGAAGAGATCACATTCTCTTACATGCCTCGATCCAAGAACCAATTTGTGGATGCTCTGGCTACCCTTGCCTTGATGCTGGAAATCCCAAAAGGAGTTGCTGAATGGGAACTCACCGTTGAACTCCAGGAGGAGCCCGCATTCTGCTTGCAGATTGACGAAGCCAAAACCTCTTTGAACAATCAGCCGTAGTACACAAACATCAAGGAATATCTTGAGCATCAGAAGTATCCAGAAGGAGCTGCATCAATCGATCATTGCACCATCCAGCGACTAGTGCCCCAGGTCACGATCATTGGGGGCATCCTCTACAAGCGATCCTTCAATCAAGTCCTTCTCCGTTGCGTGGATAAAACAAAAGTTGCTCAGATTATGTCAGAAATCCATGAAGGACTATGTGGCCCACACATGAATGGACATATGATGGCAAAGAAGATCTACAACTCGGGTACTTTTGGCTAACGATGGAAACAGATTGTTGCAAACACGTAAGGAAGTGCTTCAAGTGCTAAGGGCATGAGAACCAGATCCACGCGCCTGCCTCTGAGCTATACAACCTGACGACACCATGGCCCTTCTCTATATGGGGACATGGCATCATCGGCAAAGTCGACCCCAAAGCTTCAAACGGGCAAGAGTACATCCTAGTGGCGGTAGATTACTTCACCAAATGGATAGAGGCAACATCCTACACTACCATCGCAGCATCGTACGTAATCAAGTTTATAAAGAAAAATATCATCAGCCGATATGAGGTTCCTCATGCCATTATTACAAACAATTCAAGCTTCAACGTCATCGGTCAAGCCCCTACCGTCCTTAAATGAATGGTGGGGTCAAAGCTTCAAACAAGACTATCATCCGCATATTAGAGAAAATGGTCAAAACGTATCATGACTAGTCAGAAATACTTCCTTATGCACTCTAGGCTTATTGGACGTCTGTACAGTCTACTATAGGCCCGACTCCATACGAACTCGCATGCAGAATTGAAGAAGTGCTGCCAGTCGAAATCGAAATCCCATCACTCTGAGTATTGCTGGAGAGCGAAGTCAAGGAAGACGAGTGGCAACAAGTAAGATACGATTAACTGCATCTGGTAAATAAAAAGCGCATGCGTGTGCTAAGTCACTCGCAATGCTACCAAAGAATGATCGCGTAGGCCTACAACAAGAGGGTCCGAAAGAGAAGCTTCAAAGTCGGTGACATGGTCATGAAGCGCATCTTACCGCCACACTTGCCAGATCCTAGAGGAAAGTTCAAACCCTCGTGGGACGAACCGCTGATCATTCGGGAGGTACTCTCAGGAGGTGCTCTTCGGGTCACCAGTCTGAGAGGAGAAGATCTTCCCGATCCCATCAACGCCGACAATGTGAAGATCTATCATGGGTAACCATAACAAACCTTGTCAATGATTACAGTCGCAAAGTTGTACCCATCACTTCCCCCAACCAAAAAAAAACATCCTTCGTCCACCAAAAAAAAATATACCCATCACTTCTCCCATCAAAAAGTATCAATCACTTCCCGGACATATATATATATATATATATATATATATATATATATATATATATATATATATATATATTTGTCATCTCTCCCATCAAAGATACCCACAAAAAGAAGAAGAAACAAAGAAAAAGAAGAAGAAAGAGAAAAAAAAGGAAAAGACAGAAAACCTCAAAAGGAAGATAAAAAGGGAGAAGAAAATAAGATCATCCCACATCCCCACATAATCCAACCAACATAAAAAAGCTTACGATTGTGATCAAAGATAATGACAGGAGGATAACCAATCGGCCAGCTATAAAGGAAACCTCTCTGTCTCTTCAGGCACTTCGAACAAAAAAAATAGCAAAAATAAAAAATAAAAAGAGAGAAACATGCCTAAGCAAAAGGGCGAGTGGAAAACTCGAAAGGGCGGCTCAAGTAAAAACAATGAGCATGTAATAGACTTGGTGAAAACCCGAAAGGGCGCCAAGGGTAAAAACAGCACAACTGCCAAGGGGCAGGCAAGATAAAAAACCTGGGATGTAGTGAAAATCCGAAAGGACGTTGTGGGCAAAAAAACAGGAAAGCCAGTCATAGTGAAAACCCAAAAGGGTGCTATGAGCAAAAATGGCTAAATAAAGGGTAAAAAAATAAAATAAAAAATAAAAGTGTAGGAACAGAAGAAGCCGAGGCAACAAGCAGATACAAGGGAAGGACCAATTTTGGATCATTATTCTATCAAACTCTACTCAAATCCAAAGGACATGATCTTAGACACATTCTCATGGAACCAAGATCTCTAGTACACAACCCGGACTATTGAACACAACGTGGGCTGAGCTCATATTCTGATCCCAATCATCCAAAAGCACAAATCCAAACATGAGATGACAAATTTGGCACTAACAAAACTTTTATTTCTTTTTCAAAAAGTCTCTTTTATATCATTTTCTTTCTTTACAAAAACAAAAAGCATCCATGCATACAAGACAAGCAGCTGATCAAGTCAGGGATCCTAGGTAAGCCTCTATCTTATCCCTCGTATATCGACAATCTCTGCCCAAGTCACTTCACCTCCATGCGCAGGTAGAAGACCTCGTCCCTCCCCAGGTGATGAGCATCAAGCATGCTCTCATCATACCGCCATCCCACTACCAGTCGATGGGCCATGTCCTCGCAGGAGTGACGAAGAACGGGAAGCTCAAATATAAGATGGTTGTGCGTCACAAGCAGAAACGACGGGTCAATAAAAGGCAGCTCCTCAAATGCCTCAAATGAATCATCAATGCCTGAGGAGGACAAAGCAGTATCACCAACTATGTCTCGATCATCGGCTTCATCCCTCAAGTGCCAACCAGGGACCCGACGATAAAGCGACTACTCTTCCACCCATCGCTAGTATGCCACTGTCACTAAAGGAGGAGCCCAAGACTCGAACTCCAAGGTCGCCACATCCAAGCAGCCCTGCCAGGAAATCCAGACTCGTTGGTACAAAACAATCAGGCCAGAAGGAAGAGGAGCATGTCCAAATCCAGAAGAGGTGAAGTTGGAAACATCCTGCCAGAAACCAAACTACCAGAGAAAACGAATGGGAAGATAAGAGCAGTATCCTCAGAGGCCTAGCAATATCCTCGGAAACCAAACTACCAGAGAAAATGAATGGGAAGATAAGAGCAGTATCCTCGGAGGCCTAACAAAGGAGTGCAAACTGCGTTGCAGATCAAAGGTGTACGGTAGAGCCATGGAGCCTCTCAGCTAATCTCTCATCCTCAAAGCTGAGAGAGCATACGACGGTACAATGACTCAATGGCCTTCGCACCAAGAGGAAGACCATCAAGCAATAGAGATAGTACATCGCCACAGCGAGAGTCAGGCCATATAAAGGTGCTCCCACAGCCATACCTAGAGAAAGATATGAGTCGAGCCCAAGTTGCAATCAAATAATAGAGCAGTGAAAGGGGGAGAGGACAAAAGCAAAAAGATACCTGAAGAAACGAGCAGTAACCCCGGAGGATGCGGGTATGTCTGAGCGAGCACTTAGTCAAGCTTAAAAAGAGCTCCGCCAACACCATAGAGACAACACTGCGACGGCCCAGAACGCGACGGAAGACATCAAACAAAACCACCAAAGATGGCTGTTGCCAGCCTGAGAAGAGCAACTCTGCCAAGACACAGAAGATCAGTGCATTCAAACACTGAAGCTGGCGATCGGATCCTGGACCCACTCGAGCAGTCGAACAACGATCATACAAAAGCTCGAGTGAAAACTCATCAGCTCTGCTCTCTGTAGTGAGGAATGCGGTCAAAAATCCAAACCATGGGATAAGATTGGCAGGACAAACTGGCTCAGATGAAGGGACATAAGGCTCCCGAGCAAGAGGAAGACCAGACAAGCGCATGAACTCCTCCAGAGATGGTCCCAGCTCTAAATCATTGAAGGAAAACAGGTTCAACACTGGAACCCAATCATATGAAGTCGCACTCAACAATCGCCAATCTAAGCGAACTCTGTGGAAGTGAAGAACCTCCCGAAAGCCCAGGGAGCCCAGCTCAAAGATCTCGAACTCGATTAAGCTCTCAATCCAGATATGTAACCACTCAGAACAGGTGTCGTGTGGCTGCAGCCAACAAGTCCGAACAGGCATGCCCTCATCCAGTAGATCTATCTCATGGTGTCGAAAAAAGCCTGACTTGCCCATTGCATCTCGAAGAGTACCCTAGAAAGCTGTAGCAGGCGGACTAGAACCTCCAACAATCGTCACATCAGAAGTAGTCTAAAAAGTACATGCCCCAAGAGCCGCAACACCTAAAGTACCCCAGTAGCTGACAGGATCGGTACCCTGATCCCCAACAACAACATCCTGTCCTATCACTACCTCGAAATCCACACCAAATATCTGACCTAATCCATCCACAAGAAGTCTATCACCCACTAAATCTAAGCCGCTCAAACCATCGAGGTGGGGGCCACCACCCATCTGGATCCGATCCAGACCATCTACACCACCCGAACCCATCAACGTCACATCCCTACCGTCCAACTGCGCCCCACTGAAATCCGGACCATCCACCATCCCTCCAACACCATCCAAACCATCCAATGGTCCAACCATCCTAACATCCATAACACCCGATGGCCCACCTAGCATGGAACCACCAAACCCATCCAATCCATCAGATCCATCCAATCCATCCAATCCCATCTCATGGCTACCATTAATGGTGGTAAAAGCTATGCCATAAATGGCATTAACCTCTCCAAAAGAGCCCATTACACCACCACCAACCCCCATCAAACCACCTATAAATGAGTCCTCACCACCATAACTAAGGGAATCACTACCCACTTCCCCATCATTGGTGTTGGCCCCACCAACATTCCCACCATGGCTAGCCATAATAAGGGCAAGAGGAGAAAAGGACAAGGGAGAGAAGAGATAAGAGAATGGGACAAAAGGAAGAAAAAAGGGACAGAGAATGATCAAGGGATCAGGGTAAGAAAAGAATAACCAGAAAAAGGGCTGAGAAACGGATAGAGAAGAAGGGTGTTTGCTAGAAGAAAAGACTGACAGGAGTGATAATCGGATTATCGCTAGCAGTAGTCCGAGTACCGCTGTAAGTTCTGACATCTCTGCATCGCTGCCACGCTTGATAAGATAGAATGGGCAGAAAAAGGTCAATGGGCGGTAGTCCGACTACCGCTGGCGGTAGTCCAACTACTGCCCGGGCCCACAATCCTGCGAGATCAAAGGTGAGACCCACATCAGGCACCCTAGAACATTGGCCACCCCCAAAAGGCTCAATTAGGATCACCAAAATGCTCAAAGGACAATCCAAAAAAGTGACATCAGGCAATTAAAAGCTTCATATATATAGAAGATTATACAGCTGGTGATACATGGTCACATGATACGGCGGAGCTAATCATCATCAGGTATATAGTCGTCCGAATCCTTCTGATGAACATGTGGCCCCAGAAGTCCTCTGATAAAACGAGCACTGCCACCCAGAGCATAAGCAGGGTGCAAAATAGGGCCGATATCGTACTGCTCACACCATGAGTTGTACTCCCTCGCTGGATCGACGAAGGCGCTGGCATCAAAACCTTCCAAGGCAGCAGTTAACTCTCGTTCGGGTACCTACCTCTAATCAAATGGACCGGACGGTGGACTAAGCGGAGCCAGTGGGCTTCCAGTTAACTACCAGAAGAGCTTCTCTACAAGATACTACTTCGTTACACGAGGATCTTCCAAGATGCGGCGTCGTTGTGAAGACTGAAAAGCTACTTGAGCTGCAGAAGTAAGCACCGGATCCGACCAAAGATACAACTTAGTACGAAACTGCAGAAAACAAGGAAATCAGGGATAAAGGACGAGAAAGAAGCAGATAACACAAGGCTATGCATGGCAATTACTCACATCATCAGGGACAAGGGCATCAACATTTAACCTCCATGCGAGATTAAAAAACATGCATGTACGGCTGCAATTGTCCTTATACCATACATCTTGTGCGAAAAAGGAGGGGAATGATCAATCAGAGTTGGTGCCGTATTCCAATTGTTGAAAGATCTGTGGGGGAAATGGTTGAAAAAGCAAACCTGTATAAGGCCGCAATTAAAAAATCATGACCAATCATACAAAGAAGAAGAATGCAGAGGAAAAGATTTGAAAGATCCTCGACGACCAGATAGAAACCAGTCAAAGATCTGCTGATGCTGGGACTGTCTTTGTCCAATCCCTTATACAAGTGGGCAAGAAGGGCCGTATTCTAATTGTATGGTGTGGGGAAAGTGATATCGGCCACAAAAGTCAATAGACGAGAACTCACCAACTTGTTCCCATGACAGAAGATCATCGCCCCCATAGTATACAATATCATTGCCCGAGCCTTTACAACAGCCGTAGCCTCGGTCTCAGGGATGCGACGAGCAAAATTCGAGGACAACCAAAGCAGCCTGAAGCGATGGCCAGAGAAGTCTGAAACGTCCGACATCATCCCTAGCGGACTCATCCAATCGTCATCAGAAGGCACCGGAAGATCCTCCTCAAAAGGAACATATCCCCCGTCATACCTAAGACCCAACTTCATATAGATGTCATACGAAGTGATCCCCTCCTCCACGAAGGGTAAATGGAAAGTATGGGTCTCGGCGTGCCATTGCTCTGTCAGAGTAGACAAAAGGGACATGTTCATCTTGCTCAGACAAACCCGGAACAGGCTAGCGAATGGAGTGCACTCCAATACATCAAAGAAAAGAGGTTGTGGGTCCTTAAACCAATCGGGCCAGTGGGTCCTGACTCCACGCCCCCTTAAGATCGCAGGAGCGCCACCTTCCCGAGTCACATTAGACAGATGTCGACCCTCACAAGGGACGAAACATGGATTAGCTAACTGACTAGAAGGACCAGCCTCATTTCTATCGAGGCGAGGCATTCTGCACAAACAAGATCCACAAGTAAGTATCCTTCTCACCACAAAGTCAAAGGTTCAAGTCAAAGTCAAGGCCCCAAGTCAAAGTCAAAGGCCCCAAGTCAAAGTCAAGGCCCTAAGCCCATGTCAAAAGCCCATCAAGGCCTAAATGTTTAAAGCTCATCAAGGCCCAAATTTTTAAAGCCCATCAAGGCCCAAATGTTCAATGCTCAGAGATTCAAGGCCCAAAAACCAAAGATCCAAAGTCCAAATTCCAAAGCCCATCTCCAAGGTCCAAAGTTAAGCCCATTTTTTTATGAGCCCATATTTTCGAAGGTCCATCTCCCAGGCTCACATATCCAAATCAAAGTCCATTCGACTTGACCAAAATAGGACCATGATTTGAGGCCCACTTGAGAAAACTCATCCATACAATCACACTAAGGTGTGCGATCCACTCCACAAGTGTTGGCCACTGTCAAGATCCATACCATCAAAGTGCTCAAGTGAGTCCCGAATCACCCATCCTACGGTCCAGATCATCCAAAAAAAAAGAAGACAAAAACCAAAGGAGTGGGGCCCCCTTTCTTATAGCACCCCACTCTAACAAAACATAAAAAAAATTAATAAGAAATATAAAATAATAAGAAATAAACAAATAAACAAAAAATCCAGCCAACTCTTTGGCCCAAAATAAAAAATCCAATGACATTTAACAGTTGAGATTGGACCAAAATGATCAACGGTCCCGATCATGGCCTCCCTAAGCCCAAAAGGGAGATCCAAGGCCATAAATAAACTCCTCCAAACATTTTATAAAGAAGATCTAGCCAAACTCCAAGCAAACACAAGCAAAAATTCTTGATCATCCACCTGAAAAATGAAGAAGGAAGGAAAACAAGGAAAAATTGCAGAGACCGATGGCCAAGAAACTTCCAAGGAGCAACAATGGTGTCCCTGGACGCCCCTGGAATGAAATCAAATAAGGAAGGAAGGTGCAATGGTCGGTCCAGCGCCCACCTCGAACTAACGAACAAAACCAGTTACCGGTGGTAATTAGACTGCTGCCCCTGATCGGAATCTTTTGGGATAGCGGGCCTGTATCCTATGACAAGATGGGACGTCCGGACCTCCCTTGGATCCGTTAGACAATAACCCAAAATAAAAGAGAGAAAAAGGAAAAGATTCCCCTTGAAAACTTTGCTTCTCATGAGCCCATCCCAAAATCTCGTGAGAAATTCAAAATCTCACGAGAAATTAGGAATCTTGATAAAATAAAACGATAAATCGCTGAAAAGAAAAACCAAGAGGAATGGAGAAAAATCTTTAAAATACAAATATAATACAATAAAATCACCCGTTATTTTAGTAGAGGCCATCTGTCTATTTGATCTGATCCGTATAAATAAAAACCGGACGATCACGATCACCCGCGAGATCAGACGGATCTTTTTAAAAAATCCAAAAATATTTCAAACTGTTAGCCCCATCAGCTTGTCAATGGAGGCAATACAATTTTCGCAAATAAAAACCGAATGACGACGACACCCACCCGCGAGATCGAACGGATATTTTCTAGAAAAATCCAAAAAATATTTTCAAATAAAATCCACAAGGAGTCTAGCTCCAAAGGGAATAGCTTTCAAATAAAATTTTTAAAAAACATGCATGCGGCGCATAGTACACTGAGGAATCTTCCATATTCTCTAGTTACGGTCAATGCAAACAACTAAAGAAGATTCGATCTCTTTCGGCCTCCCCAGATAGTGACCGAATTCGTACATGATACATGTACGATTGGCCGATCTCTATATTTGAACAGTCGTACGAATGCTAGTAGAAATGAGTGGATCTATCTCTGGAAGGAATAATCAAACTCAAAGTGACAAGAATCCATTATAACCAGAGTATCAGAATCAGTGGGCTGCATGGTAAAAGATTACCTGTACATACCTAGTCTGGGATGTTCAAAAAACTTGATCGAGTCCAAGTTGGCATAGTGAGTTCCCCGTAAGGCCGCACGAACGCACAGGGCAGCTAACCACTTTAACGTTTAAATGGAACGAATACACCTAGGGTGATTACATAGCAAAGGAAACGATAGTACGGGAATCCTCGTAAAGCTGCAATGAACGCACAGAGGCCCTACTTTCAGACTTACCCTCCAATGCTATTAATGATCTGACGTGATAGGGTTGTGATTGGTGACCCGTAATGCCACACAAACACACAGGGACAATCACAACGTTTTCCTCAACCCTCATGATATGTGTAAGTCATCTCTTTTCTAAACAGTCAACTGACAATGATATAAGGGCAGGCAACAGATTCAAATTACTACCTTTTTCGACCTGAAGGGTGGGGTGTTCACTTGCTTTAGCGCTCGGTTACTCACAACCTCGACCAAAGAGGGGCATCTGTAGACACCTCACCTATGCTAATATCTTGAGAAGGCTAAGACAGTCTGAGAACCATGACCGTAACCCACACCCCGAAACCCTAATCTGCACCTGAAACACCAACCCGCACCCCAAAACCCTAATCTGCACTCGAAACCCCAACCCGCACCCCAAAACCCTAATCCACACCCCAAAATCCTAATCCGAACCTCCAAACCCCACCTTAACCTTAGCCTAGACATTGAACCCAGCCAAACTCGAATTTCGATCCGAACTTAAAACCTGTCAGAATCAGAATCAGCATGGGAACACACCTATTTGAAACCCAAAGCCCGGAAGTAGACTATCAGACCAGCCAACGCACCAAATGAGGCCCAGCGGACAAAGCTCGGAACGGGCGGTAGTTTGATTACCGCCAGTGGTACTCGGATTACCTCTGCTCATGGAGTGCGTGTATACTCCGAGCAATAGCTGTTTGTGCGCCCAAAAGTCAACTTTCTTTTAAAATTACCCCTTTAGCCAGCATTATATAACTTTTTACCAACACCAAGAGCCAATAGGAGTGCACCATGTGGCATTTCTCTCTCCTCAACCACTTACAAGCTGCCATGTCAGCTTTCACCCTCCACAACCCTAAAAACTACCACAATGCCATTGGAGAAGGCTATAAATAGCCCTCTCCTCTTCTCATTTTCACACAACACTCACCAACCAAGAGAGGGAGAGGGAAAGAGAGAGAGAGAGAAAGAGTGAGGAAGAGAGTGAAGGAGGGAAGGAGCTCTCAAGCCTTCAAGTTCTGATATTTTAGTTACCCCCTAGCCCTCCTCTCAAACTTTCCAACCCATAACCCTAACCCAGATTGGTTATGGTTCAGTTCATGTTTTAGCTGATTCAAGTTCAAGCCAAAGATCCTCTTACTTTATGCAAGCATTCATCATGACATCTACTCCCTTCTCAACCCTCCTGCTCCTCTAGATTTCTAGTGAACAAATGATCTGTGACTTGTCGTACATCGGATCCTGTCACATCAGAAATTCCTAGTAATCTAGTCCATTTTTCTTACCTCTTTGCATAATGTAACGCCCCGGATTTTTTGCCAACCTGGGGTTAGACGTCCTTAGGCAATGGGTCGATCCTAAGACCTTACCAACTTGTCAAAACTCAATCCCACAGTCTAAAATCGCTCCTTAACCCATTTCCTTCACAAATTCCACCCTTCACTACCTTGTGCTTTCAATTTTTCAAAGCACCTTCGCCCTAGACACTATCTTAAACTAGCTAAGTAGTATAACTTGGATCACTTTATATACAAACTACAATGGACTAAGTTCCACCTCAGACGAAAATCACTTAGGATTAAATCCTTTAGAAATCTGACAAAGTGAACTAGGTGCTAAACTAGATTAGCCATGACATCCATTTGAATCGCTTTAAATACGATCTGCAAGACCCAAAACTTGCAGAATCATTGACGCTAGGTTACCCTAAAGTTTAGAACCAAACTCATTTCCCGTCCGCTGCTCTCGGGAATGAAACGAAACTTCATATTAGGTCTAGATCGCACACCGGGAGTCCGATTAACCCGAAGCTAAGGAACTAGGACCGCCCCACTGGGCTTAACAATCATCTCAAAAATCAGCCCCATCCGATGTTCCACGGCCATTCGTTTCGATTTGGAGCGAGGTCACTGGGCTTAACAATCATCTCAAAAATCAGCCCCATCCGATGTTCCACGGCCATTCGTTTCGATTCGGAGCGAGGTAGTGTGAAAAACACTATTCACATGCCAAAATAAATATCTGGAATAGTGATCTGGCATCGTTCGTTGACGCGTCAAGATAAGCAACCCGACCGTCGAATCGACCAAATTACACCCTCGGATTAAGAAAATTTCAGAACATTTACATGTACTTAGAATTTCTGATCGTGGCCCACTGACCGTCGAACTGAAAGTGGTCCGCCACGTGCGATCTGGGCATCCGATCGAGTCAAAAACATAATCCCACGTAGATCCATATATGGTGAGCTTAAGTCTGACGTTTGGCTCAAGGAGGGCTACCAGAACCTCTCTTTTGAGCTGGAAAAGTGACGAATATCCTATATTAGCAGTAACCCTTGAACCTGAGTCTAATTTCGAAATGTTTTAGGCTATATAAGGGCCTTAGAGCACCCTCTCTCACAGCCATACGAATTTGAGTTTTGGGAGAGAGAAAAGAGAGAGAAAAGAGAGAGAAAAACTTGGAGATCGTTGCCGATCTTCCTCCTCCTGCTTTGGCTTGTTACACGGCTTACACCGCCCTATTCTAGACGCTTTCCCGGCGGTACCCATCTCATTTGAAGGTAAGAAAACCTAACCCTAGGTCTGATTTGAGGTGGAATAGATGTAGGATGTGTACCGACTAATCGATTCCGCTCTTTAGGCTAGAAATCGCCCGTAGACGGAAGTTCCTTTACCCTTGCTGATTCGTTTTGTTTCCAAAGGCAAAGGTGAGGACTTTAAGTGTATAAGTTACGGTTTTCAACGCTTTCAATGTCAGATAATGGTAGATTCATGATCTGCTTGCAATTGCACATGTACAAAGTGCTTTCCGTTTCCTGTTTTGATTAACGGTGTGAAATATGGAATTTCACATATTCTAGGTATACGTAGAAATACCGTATACGTATTTTTTTGGATAAATACTTGACATGTTTATTTAATGTATAATTATATAACATATGAATGAAATACTAGTTTGGCGAAAGGAATCGCCAAAATATATGTTTACTTGTAAATGCGCCGTATGTTGAAATTACGTGTTGTAGAAATACCGTATACGTATTTCTTTTGGAATAATGTTTGACATATGTATTTCATGTATGATTATACAATACATGATTAAAATACTAGCTTGGCGAAAGGGATCGCCGAAATCTATGTTCCTTTGTAAACACTATGTATGTCGAAATTGGGTATACGTGAAAGTACCCTATACGTATAAAATTTTGATATGATTGCCATGTTTAATTCTTTGTATGAATATGATGTATATGTATAAAATACTAGTTTAGTAAAGGGACAACCCTAGTACACACTTCTCTAGCATACGTCATGTATGTTGAAACAGTGCATTCCAAGTGTTGGTGAAATCACTTGTGAGTGTAAGTACTTAAGTGTTAGAACCTTAGTTAGGTGCTGAGATGGGATTCTCCGCTACCTTAGAGTCACATATGACACTCTCCATGTGGTTGTTCACTCTAACCACTCACCTATGAACTCTAAGTATTTGTATCCCTATGTGTATAGTGCTTTATAACATGCTTTACAACATGCTTTACAACATGCCTTACAACATGCTTTACTTCATGCTTTATAATACATGCTTTACCTCATGCTTTACTTCATGCTTCACAACTGATTGAGTTTGGGACTATGCCTATAGTCCAAACATTCGGTACCAGACTTGCGGTTGTGGCCGAGATTCATATCGCCACGATGGACGTGTCTGGCGAACCCGAGTCGTACTTCGGTTGGCGATAGTGGTTGGCCACACGGAGTGCTTTTGCGCTCCATATCGCTCGACTTGTTGTGCGCTCGAGCTAGTCAGGCTCGTCAAGCAAACCGATATGTGTATATGTATGTTCACCATGTTTGGTCGCTACTGCTTGAACCTAGGGTACCAAACTTACCAGTGGCGATCCCGTTAACCATGGTACCTCGATCCGCTAAGACGCATGAGCCGAGCATGGTGGTATGGGACACCGTGGTCGAGCTGTCGGCCTACGCTGGGGTCATGTGCCTCCCCGTAGTGACCATTGCGCAACCAAACTCGTGAGCCGATTATGGTGGTATGGGACACTATATTCGAGCTGTCGATACTTACGGCGAGAGCCGAGTATGGTGAGATCTGTGCTCGTGCTGACGGGCGACGAGTCCTCCGTAGTATCTTCGAGTATACTCCAAGTGTCTGTGATTGGCGACGAGTCTTTCACAAAGAACTAGAGTATGAGTTGAGCCGAGTACGGTGAGACCCGTACTCGAGCCGACGGCTAGTGATTGGGCCAAGTACGGTGAGACTGTACTTGAGCCGACGGCCAAGAATTGAGCCGCATACGGTGAGATCTCGTATCCGCGCCGACGGGTGACGAGCCCTTTGCGATGCCTTCACTACGCTTCTCAAACCATAACATCGTATGAGATTAACTAGGATTGACGACCCTAGAATGGATCATGTTTGGGAATGATACAAGGGAGGTACCTTAGTTTCCCAATATTCTTTGTTTGAAATGGACTAATAATAACTTGGTAATCATGAGCATCATCGCACCGCATGTGCTTTGTAGATGTGGCGCACTGAGGGAGTAAGCATTCGCGAACGTAAGATGATGTCGCTTGAGGGTGGTTTGGCAAGGGCATACAGCATCATGTCATTTCATTTTTGCACTTAACAAGAGTAGTTAGAAATGTTTGATTTGTACTGCTTTATCATTACTGCTTGATTGAATTGATAACATGTTAACCTATGCTTTACTGTTCCACTGAGTTGATCACTCACTCCCACGTTACGGGACGGTGTTGTACACACCAACCAGATTTGTTGAGTTTCAGGTGGTGGCGATGCTTGTGAAGCAGAGCCGGACTACTTCTATGATGATAGGAGGAATTCTCCTATCGTCAGATCTTCTCTGGCAGGTCAATGAAGACCTGATATTGTATTGACGGGGCTATGGTACATGGGATAGGAGGCATTACACTTCCTCACAATTGGTACATTTTAGAACTGCACTTGTATTTATTTAACCTGGTAATGTTATCACACTCTGGAGACTCATCATAAGTTATATATTTTATCTATCTATCACAGTCTTCCGCTTGCAAATTTAACTGTCTCTGGGGTATGATATGCTGTTTTGGCTTAATCTCACTCATGTTCAATGCACGAATACAGTCAACATTCAATCATCATTCATTTTGTTGCATAAGTGATGTTTTGGAACTCGGGAGTTGAGTTTATGCTCGACCCCCGATTTTCAGGGCGTTACACATAAGCATCATCACATCCACCTTTTAGACATGCCGTTGAATGTATACTCTATGGCTTGCCGAAATCTCAAATCTTACCGCATCAGAAATATGCATATGTGCCTAGTCTTATCTCGACCACATCATCCATCCCTTAAGATTATTTTACCACACCAAGTAAAGACCGTACATTTGTACGGTCAGAGAGGGTGCCTTCCCTCTTTGTAAACGAGGTCCCTTACCGGAAATCCCAGATCGCAGACCAGGAATCAATCTAAGGTAGGAGAATCTTCGAATTTCTCCAACCTTACATATTTTGCGCGTTCTAGCCGACTGCGAGATTCTAAGATTAATTGACTTGTGGTGACTCCAACTCAGCCTAATCACCCCCACAAATTAAAACCCCAAAAATGCATGCCAATCAGCGCGGGCGCCAATTCCCAGCGTTCACAATAAGGAACTCATCTACATGGACAGGTACGCAAAATCTCTCACCCTGAACCCCTCTACACTATTAGACCCAAATTATATGCCTGACTTTGGTATCAGAGGGTCCCTTGCTCTAGCCAGGGTCTCCTTTGTCGTTCTCTTGTGCGGGTGCTCGGAGCTCGGTGAGGGTGAACCAAATTTTTGCATCAACATTCTATATTTCAATCCCTTAATTATAGAAAAGTTTCTTGGTTGTGCATTTTAAAAGCAAATAAGGCCTAATATGTGCCAAAATTGATTGTGTCCGATTTAAACCGTGACCATCAACCCCTGGCGTTGAGATAGAATAAGGTTTAATCGTGGCTCAACCATTCATTTGTTCAGCCAACTATCATGCACTCGTTACTCACGTGATTGATGGAGGTTCAGACTCTTCCTTCAAATGAGCTATTTTTTTACCTTAGAGATCCAAGGACGTCCTTGCGAAGGTGCAACAGTTGTATAATAGGAACGAAAATGAGAAGAATAAACTACCACTATGAAAAGTTTACATACCTAACTAAGAGCAGTGGGGTGCTTCCGAGAGCAACGTGTTGATGAGCGAAGTAAAGTCAATATCGAAAATTATAATTATGGTTGGCCCAACATAGGAGCGTAGGTGGACATGTTCCTGAGTTACTGTTTTCCTTCAAATCTAGAAGCAGGAAAATATGGAAGGGAATTATAACAACCGGCTAAGACTTAAGTCAGTCCAGCGTGTGTGCAAGGATGAACTGAACCTAATTCTACGCTGAGGGTTCACTGCTACTAAGCAGGGAAAGACTAAACCTAGATACATAGCATTGTGTTGGATTTATAGTTGTGTTTTTTTATTAGATTCGAAGAGGGATCTTCTTCTTAAATATGCTAATGATATTTATAAGCTTCAAGAAGAAAGACGGGAGAATAAATGTCCATCCACTCGGCTTCATTAAGTGTAACTGGTTGCGAAAAGAGCAATTACACTTTATCAAACATGATTTCATCTGTGAGGATGCGCTTTGAGGTTGACATAGCTGGAACAACCATTCGTCTTTATCCGGGAGAACTAAATGGTCAAAAATGCTCAATCCTCGAATCCATGTTATTTATCTCTTGAATATCTTTTATGCAATGTGGCAATACCAGCACTGTCATGCCCAAACCCAGAGAATGGACTCACAGGAATCTCAATCGCCGAATCCGGTACCGACAGCCTTCGTAATACCCTATTCTTGGCTCCCAGCACCCATATGGCACATTCCAATCCTGGGATCCTACAAGGAGAATTTTCCAACGTACATTTATCTCGTAAGAAGCATAACCACAAGTTTACCTAAATCACAAAGGCAATATCATCATCATATATTCACTAATATAATCATTTGAATACAATGCTGATAGGGAAATACTTATATTGAAAATCAAAGCTTCAGCGGTTCGCTGCATGCTCCAAGTTCAACGCTGCTGCAACCTAACGCCACCTACACGCATCTATCGTGCATAAGCTTATAGAAAGCTTAGTGGATGGTGAAAGTGAGTGCACAAGGTAAGTGCCAAGTAAGCAATATCAGAGTAATCAGAGTAAGCAGAAATACTGACAAGCCCATAAATCATACAATATCAAAAATACTGGCAAGTTCATAAATCATATAATATCAAAGTAATGCAAAAACATGCTGATAGGCCCATAAATACCATCAACCTTATCCAGACTATGCGATGCAAAATTATAAAATAAAAATAATATCGTATACTCATGAAGCAATGTAGATCAGCTATGCAATGCAGAGACAGTAAGCCAAATATCAGATGCCGATGGTGCAATGCAGAGATAGTAAGCCAAATATCAGATGTTGATGGTGCAATGCAATATGCGGTGCGAATGGAATGACCAAGCTGGAGGAAGTCAGGAAGATAGTACGTAGTATCGCAAGCTATGGGGGGTTCATCATAAGGAACTTATATCCAAACTAGTCTCATACTTAAATTTGGATAGCCAGACTTAATGTAGTAGACTCCTGATCTCAAGTTAGTCGCGCGCCTAACCGAAATCCTTACCATCACGAAGGTACACAATAATTAGTTACGCACCACCAGCCCAAGTGGATAGTGAATGAATAAATGAATGAGTATGCAACTCCTACTTAATAAGTCCACATATCGATACGGTTCCTCTCTGGAAAATCACCGGGGTCTATTACACTTCAAACTAGATTGCTGCCCCATCGCGCGCAACAAGGTGAGTGGAAGAGACCTCACTATCCGCCTGCCAATATCGAGCCCGGCTCATCGATAACAGACTCATTCCTCGAGCTGGTCAAACTCAGCCTAGCTTTTCCCCCTCCTCTCGGGCAAGTAAGGTCGCACCCCCTTCTAACTGACCACGACATAGTGGAAGATGCGGCCTAATGATATACAGCCCTCATGTGCTCATGCATCCACTCGATCTAGACGTTGGAGCAACCTTTAGAACTAAGAGGGTTTAAGGACTTTCACCCAGGGATATCATAGCACCTCATATAGAATAGATTTCTGGTGTTCCATCTGGCCATCCGCGATATGCCTATAGAGGCTACAGCCCTGATGTTACTAGGGCGTATGGTAATCATAATCACACTATGCAAGATGCATGAGTCACACAGTCCAATCATGCACTAATCTTGCGCATACCGTGCGCTCATGTAGGGCAACTCCGCCTATCAAGGAGTCCCATGAACAACCTGCCCTATGACATATGCAATGGCCAACCATATCTCATAACAAACATATAGATGACGCGTATGGGCATGTATCACGATGTTATGTTATCACATACTCATAATCGGTATCAATAATCGACAATGATAATCGGCCTATACAATCAGCCTCGATAATCAGAATTGGCCTCAACAATCGGAATTGACCTCAACAATCGGCCTTGACAATTAGAATCGAAATCGGCCTCGACAATCTGACTCGGCCTCAACAATCAACCTCGACAATCGGAATCGGAATCGGCCTTGACAATCTGACTCGACCTAGACAATCGGCCTCAATAATCGGAATCGGAATCGGCCTCGTCAATCTGACTCGACCTCGATAATCGGAATCGGAATCGGCCTCGACAATCAAAATCGGCCTCGACAATCGGAATCGGAATCGACCTCATCAATCTGGCTGGGCCTCGATAATCGGAATCGGCCTCGACAATCTGGCTTGGCCTTGATAATCAGAATCGGCCTCAACAATCTGACTTGGCCTCGACAATCGAAATTAGAATCGGCCTCGTCAATCTGACTCGGCCTCAACAATCGGAATTGAAATCGGCCTCGACAATCTGGCTCGGCCTCGACAATCGAAATCGGCCTCAACAATCTGACTCGACCTCGACAATCGGAATCGGAATCGGCCTAGACAATCTGGCTCGGCCTCGAAAATTGGAAATCGAAATCGGCCTTGACAATCGGAATCAGGATCGGCCTCAACAATCGAAATCGGAATCGACCTCGATAATCTGACTTGGCCTCGACAATCGGCCTTAACAATTAGAATCGAAATCGACCTCGTCAATTTGACTAAGTCTTAACAATCAAAATCAGCCTCGACAATCAGATCAGCCTCGATAATCAACCTCAATAATCAAAATCGGCCTCGACAATCAGATCAGCCTCGATAATCAACCTCGACAATTGGAATTGGCCTATACAATCAGACTTGACAATCAGAATCGGCCTCGTTAATGTGGACATTTAACCAACATTGCCCATCAATGTGGACATTTAACCAACATTTATCCTAAGGTGTGGCCTACATAGAGCCAAACATATCGTGGGCCTATGGCCTTACACAAAGGCCTAGTATACATTGCAATGGGCCTCATATAAGGGCTACATACACCTCACTATGGGCCGCATCACATGGTCCTAATACACGTCACGGTGGGCCACATCACATGGGCCTAATACGGATCATGATGGGTCGCATCACATGGACCTCAAATACATCACAATGGGCCTCGCTCATGGGCCTCGAATACATCACATTGGGCCTCGCCCATGGGCCTCAAATACATCACATTGGGCCTCACCCATGGGCCTCGAATACATCACATTGGGACTCGCCCATGGGCCTCGAATACATCACATTAGGCCTTGCCTATGGGCCTCAGATTCAAGCAGGTGGCCATATCACATGGGCCTCAAATATACATCATGATGGGCCTCAAGGATGGGCCGCACCAATGGGTCTCAAACGAGCTTGGATTACTTCTAAAATCATTTCAATAGTTGAAGGTGTAACATGTGTATCACTGTACACTATCATTCCATGGGGCACACGACCCACTAATGATGATCAGCACTGTCCAAACATTGTCCAGGTAAATCAACATCATCCAAACACTTCCCATGTAAATCAGCACGGTCGAACCATTGTCCAATGCCGTCCAGACATTGTCCAGCACTGTCCAGCACAATCTGGACAGTGTGCATGAAATAAATACATCATGGTTGTGTCTACATATGTGACCCACCAGAGATTTGAATCTGCCACATTCTTGTCTCAAGCATTAAGAAGAGCTCGCCATAGGGTGGACGGTTGGGATGTAACACATACATCATATGGTGGGGCCCACACTACAGCATCCAGCTACTGGACTGCTAGGTTGTTGGCCCAACGTCCAGCAGATGGATGGCTCATATATAATACATATATCATGATGGGCCACAAAACTGCTGAGTACAATAGCTATATGTTGGCCACACATCCAACAAAATGGACAGATGGTGTGGATGAAATCATATAGCAAGGTGGGTCCCACCCGTCCAGAAGGGACGGACGGCTAGGATATACAATACATCGTGGAGGGGCCTACACGAGTGGACGGTGTGGATGAAACGGACGGTATGAATAGAGCACATGCTGTAACGCCCTAGATTTTTGCCAACCTGGAGTTAGATGCCCTTAGGAAAGGGGTTGATCCTAACCCCTTATTAACTTCTCAAACCTCAAATCCTTTAGAAATTAAACAGAATTACCTAAGTGCTAAACTATAGTACCTGTGAAATTGGCACTAATCACTTTAAATACGATCTGCATGACCCAAAACTTGTAGAATCATTAACACTAAGTTACCCTAAAATCTAGGATCAATCTCATTACCCAGTTGCTCTCGGGAGCACATTGAAACTCCGTATTGGATCTGGACCGCACGTCGAAAGTCCGATTATTGCGAAATTATATAATTAAGACCGCTTTACTGGGCTTGACAACTATCTCGGAAATTAAATCCAGATAGTGTCTCGGGGCTATTCGCTTGAGCCTAGAGTGAAGTGTGTGAGAAACATAAATATTTAAAAAATAAAAATCTAAATTTAAATCATCTGAGACTTGTCGTTTGCAGGCCGACTATAAGGATTCAGACCGTCAGAATCTGACCCAAATACACCCTCGGATCAGGAGAAATTTCATACATAGGTCAGTGTACTTGTGGCCCTGATCGGTGATCGTGGACCGTTGAACGGAAACTGGTCCGCCACGGGTGATCGGTAAATCCGACTGGACTGAAAACTTAACTCAATCTAGATCAATGGTCAGGGAGCTTAAGTTCGACCTTTGGCTTAAGGAGGGGCTCCAAAAGTGCTCCGTTAAGCTGAAACAGACTCCCTTTGGTTATAACCTAAGTATACGTTGGCCCTGGGGCTATTTTCATCAGTTTTAAGCCTATATAAGGACCTTAAACCCTCACTCTCTCATGTCATACGAATTTCCTAAACCTAGGAGAGAGGAGAGAAAAGAAAGAGAAGGAAAGAGAGAGAAAAGGTGAGGGAAGTTAGGGCTTTGCTACAAGGATTCCTCCCTGTCGTTCTACGTATCAAATTGCCGCTACCGTATCACTAGTTTAGCGATTCTAGTTCCATTCTTAGGTAAGAAAACCTAATCCTAATCTATTTTAAGGTTTCAGGTAGTGTAGGTTATGAAATAACTAACCTAATTCATGTTATAGGTTGTCAATCCGCCGTTGACAAAGACTACGTGTTTAAAACGAATTCGTTACGCTTCTACGACGTGAGGTGCAGACTATAGAAGTATAGGTTATGGTTTTCAAGGCCTTCAATGTCGGTTAATGATTTATAACAGACATGGGTGCTATTTCACATGCAAAATGCATCGTCTGTTTCGCTTTACAGTTATACATGAACTATGTGGAATATAGTGTATTCTATGTATATGTTGAGATGTTTGAATACGTATAGAATTTGGATATGTGCCTAACATAATTATCCGTCATAAATATGTGCTTGTTACATGTGCGACAACTCCTTAGCGAAAGGACTTACCCTAAATCACATCATGACAAATATACGTTATATGTGATACAGTGTGTAGCCCAAGTGTTTGTGGAAATGAATGAATGAATATGGGACTTGGATTCATGCTTGCCATGCCTATCTGTCGTGGGTGTACGCGTGTTATAAATGGGACAACTCCCTAGTGAAAGGATTTGGCCTAATACCTATGTGATCAACATACGTCATGTATGTTGATGTAAGTAGTCTAAAGTGTTTGCTGAAATGTCTGAATGAGTAAGTAGTTAGTAAATTGTAATGTATAAGGGTGTTGAGATATGATTCTCAACTCCTTTAACTATGTGTATATTTTCCTCCATTTACCGTATATTATAGTATCTGTTTATCTATGTAATGCATATGTATAAATCCATGTTTAAGTTGTATTCCATAAAATGCAAAAATAAAGCCATGAAGGGTGATGGGGGAGTGGTGTAACGATTCCGTGCAACAGCCCTGGCAGCCGTAAAGCGGACAATATTGGACCTTTGATTGTATGATTTGAAATCTTGATCCATTACTGCTTTAACTTTCTTCTAAGATATTTTGTTGTAATTGAATGTGATTGGGGCTATTATATAGTCTAGGCAATCGGTAATAGATCTTAGATTGGTGGATGATGTTGTTTCGCCACACAGGATGCGTTCGACAAATCCGAGCCATACTTCGATTGTCGACAGTGGTTAGGCCATATGGAGTGCTTACGTACTTCATGTTGATCCACTTAATGTGTGCTCATGCTAGTCGAGCTCGTCAAGTAACCCGATTGACTCGATGTATGTTCACCATGTTTGGACGCTACTGCTTGAACTTAAGGTACTAAACTCACCAGTGGACACCCCTTTAACCTTGGTACCTCGATCCGCTAAGACTCGTGAGCCGGGCATGGTGGTATGAGACACTGTGGTCGAGCTATCTGCTTACGCCTGGGCGATGAGCCCACCCGTAGTGACCAGTGAGCAACCAAAGCTCGTGAGCCGAATACGGTGGTATGGGACACTGTATTCGAGCTGTCGGCCTACACTGATTTGGTGACGAGCCCTTTGTAGTGACCTCGAGCATACTCTAAGTCTACGTGGAGGCGACAACCCTTCCGTAGCAACAAGAGTATAAACTAGGTCTACACTGATTAGGTGACGAGCCCTTTGCAGCGACCTAGAACCGTAACATCGTATGAGATTTACTAGGACTGATGACCCTAGAATGGATCATTATTTGGGAAATAAAATAAGGGAGGTATCTTAGTTTTCCAATCCCGCTGTATGAAATGGACTAATAAGAACTCGGTAATCACGTTCATAACATCGCACTGCATGTGCCCTGGGTTGAAGAGCACAGAGGGAAGAAAACATGTCGTAACCGTAAAATGGTGTTGCTCGAGGGAGTATAAGCGAGGGCATGCATCATTGTTCATATCATTATTGCATTAATAAGAGTATCTAGGAATGTTTGATTATACTACTTTATCATTACTACTTGACTGAGTTGATAACATGTTAACCTCTGTTTTATAGTTCCACTGAGTTAATCACTCACTCCCACGTTACGGGACGGTGTTGTACACACCAACCAGACCCTGTCTTAGTTTCAAATGATGGCGATGCTTGCGAAGTGGAGCTGGACTTTTATGATGATGAGGAGGGTTTCTCCTATATGCAGCTATCAGGCGGGTCTATGTAAACCATCTTCTGATCAATAGGATTACAAGGTTGCTAATTAGACGTCATTACACCTTAGTTTGCACTTTTGAAACACCCATGTATATTCATTTTATTCATTTTTTGTGTATACATGTCTATATTTAACCTGGTAACATGTTCATACTCTGGAGACTTACAACAGTTTATAAATTTTATATATCTATCGCAGTCTTCCGCTTGCGTAATTTAACTGTCTCTGGAGTATGATATGCTATTTTGGTCTAATCCTATTCATGTTTCAATGGACTCATCATAATCATCATTATCTATGTTACATAAGTGATGCGTTAGAACTCGGGAGCTGAGCTTTGCTCGACCCTCGATTTTCAGGGCGTTACAAGATGATATCAGAGCATGATTTGGATTAAACCGGACCTGGGTTATGGTCACACGATGTATGTTGATACATTTTAACTTAGGTGGGTGCGAGTCCCAGTTTTGCCAATTGGCGAAATTCGCCGAAAACGGTCGCCGAGATCGGGTCCGTACTCATCCATGATCGCATGAGTCGATCCCAAATCACCCCTAGACCATCACTTGACGGGTTTAGACCACAATTTACCTCATCCCAGCTGTTGAAAATTGGTACTTACGAATGTACATCAAAAACTACCCGAAATGACCTGAAACGGCTCAAAACGGAGTCGGGGGCCAAACGGGGCACTTCCGGGAGGACCCAGGGTGGGACCCACATCTTTTTAGAGTCCAAGGGGGAGGACCTCACCCAAGTGACGAGCCGTCACCGGGAGCTCCAGAGACCAGCGAGGACCTCGCCAGTTTGGCGAGGCCTCGCTGCCCAGCGGGCCTGGCCGGGCGTGGATGCAAAGTACACATCAGGTGGGCTCCACCGTACTAGCTAGATGGCTGGATGAAATACATAAATTAGGTGGGCCACATGGCATCACAAGAAGGAGAGAGAAGGAGAGAGAGAGAGACATCGGCTGCTGGAGAGACCCCGCCACTATGGGCCCCTCCAAATAATGCATACGTCTGGATCCCACTACAAGTGGGTCTTTAAATCATCAAATCCAAGCAAAAACATATAAATCTAACCCTACAAAAGCACCCAACTTTGATCTCCTCTTCCTTCTTCCACCTATAGCCTCTAGAGCTCCAAGGGAACGTTTTTAACGGTTGAGATGGACTTTAGATGGTGGGATTGGGTGGTAGGAAGGTGAGCCACACCAAGCTCTCTCATAGAGATTGGAGGAGCTTGGACGTTTAGATGCTTGCTTGAAAAAAAATGGAGAAATGAGAGAGAAAGAGGATGGGCTGTAAAGAGAGAGAGAGGGATGGGTGAGTGAGTGATGGGTGATGGGTGTACTTGACATGTATGGGTTGTAAGAGAGAGAGAGTTGACTTTGGGGTTGCTTGGGGATGGGGTGTGGGTGATGTGTACTTGACATGAGATGTGATTGATGTGTAATTGATTGATGGGACATGTTGTAGAGATTCTCTTGGGATTGCAAATGTGCGGCATTTTCCTCGAACTGAATGTCGGTCCATATCTCCTGGCCTGGGTATCGCCTCGACTTGAGAGACGCGGCATCAGAACAGCGGCGACGGTGCGGTCTCTAGGGTATAAGTCTCATGTCGAGCTGACTCTTAAATACGAAATACGACTTAAGGTCGCACGTAAATGCCGATAACAGATCGCGGATCGTTGGAATTTGACCGGGAGGACCGTGGAAGCCTACGTAATGGTACAGGCTAGGATACGGGCCTTACAAGTGCCATGTATCTGATCCGCAAAGATTTTGTTATAAACACTGCCCTCTCACATTTATGGCTATTCGATAATAAATGGCCTGGTAATGTGGTTATGTATTGACTTTTACGACGTGTCAAATTTTTTTCTTTTAAAAATATCAGATGGCATCGTCATCCTATCATTCTCTATGTTATTAGGTGCCACGTGTAATGCAGAGAATATATTTTCATATCTCCATAATAGTTTTCGTTTCAGAATTCACTCCAATCATCATACAACAATTAATGATTCGTATGTGGAAGCCTTATATATACTATCTCTTATTATCCGTGGCTATTTTTATTTGAGTCGAATTCATCTTCTTTGCTAATTTCTTTTCTGAAACCCTAAACATCCTTTTCTCATCTTTTGTAGCTATGGCTACAAAGACGGTGAATCTCTTTGATATTCCATTATCTTCGACCACTTCTTTAGTAGTCTGCTAGAATTTCTTCTTCCCTTTGCTTTTATAAAGACAATTCTTTCCTCTGATCAAGATTCTTTTCTATACCTTGGTCCAGCCTTCAATCCATCTTCCTCTTCAAAATTTACCCCATTGCCAAGTTCTTTCCACCAAATATGAGAGAACAATTTTTTATTTCATATGAATTCTTTAATTGGAAATACTGGGAGAAAGTTCCTCGGTTATGGCCCACCCTCCTTGAGGGTTGGCCTCAATGGTACATCCAAGTCAAAAAAAAGGTTTTTTATTCATTGGATAGAGATCGGCATCGCTGAATGCATTCATCTATCAGCTTACGAAATCGCACCACATTACGCCCTGATTTTTACAGCAACCTGCTTCTGAAGCAACTCAACCAACTCCTTTCATTTTTATGTAATCTGATGGGTCCTATAGTAATGGATATTTGTGCCCTCACATCCCTCCTTTCATCGGGCCATTAGTTCTATCCAAGATGAATGTCTAGAGAACCAACAGTTGATGTTGGTGACATTCATGTCTTATGCAACATATATGTAAAGAGAAGCAAGATCGGAGAAGAGGTTAGTCATTACAAAAAAAAAAAAAACACTATTTTTTTTGTTAATGTGGATTTATTTTATCAATTCTTTGTGTCAAAGATGACAAAATAAACAAAGAATACGTCGATCTAGTTGATCTACTTATGTCCGGGATATAAGTTGGACTTGCTCCATTTCTACTTGGCCATATTTACCGCAGCATGCATACCTGAACTTCCTCTAGTCTATAGTTAGTCGACGGCCCTTTCTGGTTACTCCAACTATGGCTTTGTGAATACTTCCATGAATTTAACGTCAAGGCTATAGGGGCTACCAAAAGATTCATGTCTTATGGATATCGCCGAATAAAAGCTTTTGTAAAAATTGCTTCTTTCGATGAATGTCTTCACTACTTTTCTTCACTTCGACTAGATCGACCTGATTATCTGTTTTTCCCATACATGATTAGGGAGATTGGTCTAAACTGATTCACTGATACATAGTTTGATATAACTGACACAGAATTGGTTGATGCTTGAAATGCAATATGGGTCAGCTATTTATTAGCTCGGGATATCCCAATAGGCTACTTTGACAATAAAAGAGGAAAATATCAAAAGAATGGTGTCAAATTTTACTCACCTAATCTTCTTGCTCGTCAATTTAGTTTCGGCTAGGCAATTCCATTTTAATTTCACATATTCATTTGTCAAAAACTCACCGCATTATACGGTGAAATGAGAAATATGCTTTGCTCTAGACTAATTCTGTCTTTGAAAAATAATGAAAATTTCAGTATTTTCGTTCCCCTTAGTACTCAACAAACCAATCAACCCAATCGGGGTACAATTTATGATAAACAAGATGATTAGTATGTCGGCCGTGACGTTGGTCGGTTACTTCATTTACAAATTAATAATTTCTTCCCAACGTGTAGGTGGAAGTCCTGGGTTCACTACTGGAGGTATCGGTAAACCATGAACATGTTGTAAAAGAGGCACTTGTCCCCCAAGTGCATTATTATTCGGCATAAATGGCCCCACAACAATCATGGCGTGATTAAAATCATTTTCATTTTGGCCGTTAAATCGGACATTTCATCCATTCCACCTAATGCCTATTGACGGTAGCATATTTTGGCCTCCCATTTTTGAGTCTGGCTGCACATTCCGTGGAGGCATCATCGACATTTCTGATACAACATTGTTCAATCTATGAATTTCTTGGTTAGGTTGACGGTAATCTTGCAACCTGTCATTAAGGAAGGTCACAAGCCTATTTATAGCTTCGGTTTGTGTCTGAGAATATTTAACTTGTATCCTACCTAGTTCAGTTAATTCTCACAAGCTAACATTCACACTTCCCAGAACTCCATTAGAGCTTACAAAGTTATTCTGGGATGTTGACCCTACTTCTGGAACAGTTGGAAGTGGCGAATTAGGGACCTTGGTTTCAACCTACATTGCAAATTCTCCAGGTTCCTGATTGAGGTTTTGTTCTTCAATATTTCCATTAACTTGAGTAGATCATCTAGTCATGTTGTTAAGAGCTTTAATTAACAATGCACACATGACCCACTAGTTGTACCAAAATAGTGTTAATCTTTGGCTTCAGTTGCATGGAATATGTGAGAGGGTTGCAGGCGTACCAGAACCAATTGGGTTTGATTCAAACCGTGACCACCGACCCATGGTATCGAGATAGAGCAAGGTTTGGTCGTGGCTCGATCACTCATCTGTTCAGCGAACTATCATGCCCTCGTTACTCAAGAGATTGGTGGAGGTTGGGGCTCTTCCTCCAAATGAGTTTTTTTTTTCCTTGGAGATCCAAAAGACTTATGAAGGTGCATCATTTGTATAAACAAAAAGGAGAATATGTGAATACAGTGAGAATGTGTGAATAAATTACCACAATGAAAAGATTGCCCACCTAGCTGAGAGCAGCAGGATGCTTCCAAGAGTAGCGTGCTGATTAATGAAGCAAAGGCAATACTGACAATTACAAGTATGGTTGGCCCAGCATAGGAGCATAGGCAGACGGGTTCCTAAGCCACTATCTTCCTTCAGATCTGTTACGTCGGTGCAAATTGAAGGAAATTAAAATTACTGGCTAGGACCTATGCTAGTCCAATGTGTGCGCAAGGATGGATTGAGCCTAATTCTATTATAAGGGTTCGCTACTACTTGGCAAGGAGAGATTAAACCTAAATACATAATGTTGCCCTTTATTGATAATTGTGTTTTTTGTTGTGTTCGAAGAGGGATCTTTTTCTTAGATTTACTTCTAATATTTATAAGTTTTAGGAAGAAAGATGGAAGAATAATAGTCCATCTACATAATTTCATTGTGTAATGAAAGAGCGGTTACACTTTATCGGCCATGATCTCATTTCTGAATATGCGCTGGAACAACTATTTGTATTTATCCTAAAGAACTAAAATGTCAAAAATACCCTATTTCTGAATACATGCTATCAATTTCTAGAATATCTTTTGTGCTACATAACAACGTCGGGCAATCAGGTCCATTTTATCTCATCAGTGCGAATCTTGATACAAACATGATTCTTTTTTGTCTTTCCACGGTCCATAGCAGGACTTATCATATATACGGTTTGGATTACCAGAAGAGGATGTAGATTCAATAGCCAAAGTCACACGCACCGCATTGTACTATGTCTAGGATGTACTCTAGCAAACCTCTAGTTTATGTACACATCGTTCTTTCCTTTGCAGGAGGATAGGCATAGTACTTGGGTTTCATTTTGGGTATTTAGGATCTATGGGTCGGTGATCCAAACCATCAAACTATTGTTCGAAATCATCAGTGAACCATTTCCTTAGAAATATCATTACTATAAATCTTGGACAACGATCAAGATTGATGTTGGGTTTTTTCAAAATAAGAAAATGAATTTTAATTTGTAAAAGAAAATTGGGAAAAGGGTTGTGGTTTTTGATGATTGTTGGTGACCATTTACATTCATGAGTAGTGGTGCCTCTTGGTAAAAGGGAGCATCATTTGAACTTGAAATGGAGGGATGCCATTGCTGAAAAGACACCACCATTGTTGAAAAGACACCATGTAAGAAGATGTCTTTTCATGAAAAAAGATCTTAAGCATCTCTTGTGATATAAACTCATTTTTGGGTCAATTCGAAATTACAATTCCAACAATCTCCTCTTCATCTTCTTCACCATTTTTGTTTTTGGAAAGAAACGGTTTTCAAGCGCTAAACTGTAAATAATTTTCAGGCAGTAAATTACAAACATTTTTCAGGGGGTAAATTGTAACAGCACAGAAGTCAGGATTGTACGCTATAAAAGTGTGTTTGGGGTGTGGTTTTTCAGTTTTGGAGGCCGAAACTCACCACTACTCTAAAATCACAAATTTACGACAGACCAAATCCGTCTTAAAACAAAATAAACAACGGATTCGTCCGTCGCTGTTTACTGGGTCGTTTTTTTTCGACGAATAAAATCCGTCGTTTAATCTGCAACGGATAATATCCATTGTAAAAATTAAAAAATCCGTCGGTAAAATTCGAAAAACCCATCGTCATGAAAAATATTAGCGACGGATAAGGCCCGTCACTAATATGAGGAGAGCGACAGACCTCAATCTGTCGTGATTTTCTTGTTCAGAAATTAGCGACGGATTTGGTTCATCGCTAAAATAACTATAAACTAAAAAAATATCATCAAATTTTATTTTTATTTTTTTAAAATCTTACACCTGATAGTCATTCAAAAAATAATTCATATGATTGTTTAATAAGAATTCTATTCACAAAATAAATCCTATTCACATGATTGTTTAATAAGAATCCTATTCATCAAACTAAAAAGTTAATCATACTGAAAATAAAAACTCCCTGCCAAAGCATTATATGATACCTATTAGCCCAATATCTTCATTTAAAACTATCATGCAACTTTTTCTTTTTGTAGAATGAGAACCAAATAATTGCAACAAATTCGATATACTGAATGTAAAAGCTTACCATCAACCCATAGATCTGTAATAAGAATCTTGCCATCACCTTGAGCAGTAACACAAACAGGATCATCCTGTAGTAGCCATAAACAAAGTAAATCAGCTGCAATTAAACAATAAATAAATAAGATACTGCTAGAGCTTCAAGCATAATGAGTTGAATTTGGACATGGTCAGTTTGACCATCCAACTGGTCAACTTACATTCCATTGTCAAGGTGAAAAAACACTCCAATCAAATAATCCTATTCCTACAAAGGAAGCTTTTATCAGAATGAATTTAACAAAGGTACTGAAATGCTAGACATTTGTTAAAATCTCAAAAGGATACCTGCATTGATCATGGGTTCGATTGTAAAGGTATGCCCTGCTTTCATCACACTGACTGCTTTATTTCCTACTATGGGTCAAGGAAACAGCTACCACGCCTAATAACAAAATTTAGCAAGGAAACAGCTACCACAGTTAACAGCAAAATTTAGTGAGGAAATAGCTACCATAGCTAACAGCTAATAGCAGATTCAAAGAGAGAATGGATCAAAATATGCAACAAAATTTAGTATGAAGAGAGATTTTGAGATGGATCCAAAGATCGACTATTATGGGTGTTTAATTGATTTGCTTGGCCGAAATGGTAGGCTCGAGGAAGCACATTTGCTAGCTAGAGAGATGCCTTTTAAACCTGATGTCACTATTTGGGGGGCTTTGCTTGGAGGCTGCAGAGTGAGTGACATTGAATTATTTTTTCCTCGTGCAGCCCTTCAAGCCAAGGACATTTTTGCCCTTTCAACTCTCGAGAGTGCCTTTGCACATACTCACATGTAAGGTGTAGCATTGCTTGTGCACATGTGAGTTTCAAAAATCTGAAAAGAAAAGAAAAGAAAATGTTTGTAACTATTAGTTATTTGGAACTACATTATTTTCATTTGCAATCAGTTCGGCCTACAATGAAACTCCATGAGTTTCACAAGCAAATCACTAGTGTCTAAATGAAAAGAACGAGCAGAAATGTATAACTTAAAAACCTCTGTAAAACTTAAAAAAATAAAAAGTTGGAAGGTACAAATGTAAATACTCAAAACACAAATGTAAATATTCTGAACCTATGAGCTTGTGTAATGTCTTAGAAAAAAAAATCCGTACAAAGACCCGAGTACCACCTCAGGTAGAAATCACTAAGGACCGAATCCTTTAGAAATTAGACGAAAATTAATTAAGTGTTAAACTGAATTAATTGGTAGATTAGCTTGAACAGCTTTTTATACGAACTACAAGACCTAAAACCAGTAGAATCGCTAATGCTACATTACCTAAAAACCTAGGATCAATCTCAAAACCCAGTTGCTCTCGGGAGCATCACGAAACTCCATATCAAACCTGGTACAATTATGATCACCTTATTGGGCTTGACAACTATCTCGGAAATCAAGTCCAAAGGGTACCCTGAAATGCACAACTCGAGCTCAGAGCGGAGTGTGTGAGAAACATGAATATCTTTAGGAAATGAACCCAGATTTAAGTGAATTGGGCCGTTCACTTGTAAGCCAAATTTAAGGTTTTAAACCATCAGAATCTGACCTAAATACACCCTCGGATCAGGAAAATTTCCCTACACAGGTCAGTGTACTTGTGGCCCCGATCGAGTGACGACGACCGTTGAACTGAAACTGGTCCTCCACGGTCGATCCGTAAATTTGATCGGACCGAAAACTTAACCTGAAATAGATCCATTATTAGGGGACTTTCTTTGGACCATATACAGAAAATGGGCATCCAAATGTGCTCCATTGGACCGAAACAGCCACTCTTTGGCTATATCCTAAGTATATCATGGCCCTAGGGCCATTGAGATCAGTTCTAGGCCTATATAAGACTCTTTACCCACCCCTCTCTCATTCCATACGAATTTTAAACCCTAGGAGAGAGAAGAGAGGAAAAAGAGTGAGGAGAAGAGAGAGAGGTTTAGAGATAGTTGTTAGGGTTTTTCCCTACCGCTCCTCGTGCCGAATCAGCCTACCTATATTGCTATACCGACGATTTTAACTCCGTTCTTGGGTAAGAAATCCTAACCCTAATCTATTTTAGGAATTCAAATAGAGTAAATGGTGAAATAGATAACCTATTTCAGTGACTAGGTAGCCAGCGTGCCGTAGACGAAGGCGTAGGATTCAAACTAAGTTCGATATGAGTATATCAACGAAAGGTACGGACTATAAATGTTTAGGTTATGGTTTTCAAGGCTTTCAATGTCAGTTAATGATTTATTACTGACTTAATTGCTATCACATGTGTTTAGATACGATGTCTTCCGTATATTACATATACATATAAACTATGTTGATTGTTAATGCATTCTATGTGTTTGTTGAAATATTTGAATAGATATGGAATTATGAATTGTGCTTGTTATGATTAATGTTTGAGAATACATGATTGTTGTACGTGTGGCAACTCCCTTGTGAAAGGATTTGCTATAATATGTATTTTAACTAATTTATTACATGTATGTGATATGTGTAGTTTAAGTGTTTGATAAAATGCCTGAATGAGAAAATTTCTGGTTGAAATGGATTTAATGAGGGCGTTGAGATAGGATTCTCAATTTCCTTATCTATAGTTACAGTTTCCTTTATGTAACATATCTTACTACTATGTGATTTATGAATGAAATGCCTATGTTAACATGTACATTATGTGTTTGTTAGAATGCTCAAATGAGATTTATATTTGGATTGGTTGTCACATGCTATCTTTGACTATCACATGTGAATGCTATTGTTTCTGAGTGTGATTGGGACTACGATGTAGTCCAGGCAATCGGTAATGGTTTACGATCGGTGGCTGAACTGTTTTTGCCATGACGGATACGTTCGATGATTTTGAGTCATACGGTGGTTATAGACAGTGGTTAGGCCACAAGGAGTGTGTATGTGCTCCATATCGATTAATTCAACGTACGCTCATACTAGTTGAGCTTGTCAAGTAACCCGATTGGCCTAATGTATGTTCACCATGTATGAATGCTACTGCTTGAATCTAAGATACCAACTTACCAGTGAAAAGCCCGTTTAACCTTGGTACCACAATCCGCTAAGACTCATGAGCCGAGCATGGTGGTATGGGACACCGTGGTTGAGCTATCAGCTTACGCTGGGGTGACGAGCCTCCCCATAGTGACCAGTGAGCAACTCAAACTTGTGATCCGAATACAGTGGTATGGGACACTGTATTCGAGCTGTCGGCCTACGCTAAGGTGACGAGCCTTTTCCGTAGTGACCTTGAGTATAAACTAAGGCCTACGTTGAGGTGATGAGCCTCTTCGTAGTGACCTGAACTTGCCTATCCACTGCTTTTAAATCAGGAGTGACGTTGCCCTATAACTTGCTTATCGTATGTGATTAACTAGGATTGAAGACCCTAAATGGATCATCATTTGGATTAATGATATAAAGGGAGGTACCTTAGCTTCCCAAACCTGCCGTATGAATGGGTCTAATTAAGAACTTGTCTAATCACACACATATACCACATTTGCATGTACCTTTGGCATTAGAGTTGAGCACAGAGGAAGGGGGCATGCCGCGATTGTGAGATGATGTCGCAAAGGGAGTGTAGGCGAGGGCATGCATCATTAACTCATATCATACTTGAATTAATCAAAGTACCTAAGAATGCTTGTTGTACTACTTTATCATTACTACTTGACTGAATTGATAACATGTTAACCTCTGCCTTATAGTACCACTGAGTTGATCACTCACTCCCACTCTGGGGCGGTGTTTTAAAACACCAACCAGACTTTGTTGTAGCTATAGGTGATGTCGAGGCTTACGTGATAGAGCCTGACTTCTATGATGACGAGTTCTCCTACATGCAGTTATCAAGCGGGTCTATGTAGGTCATGTTCTGATCGACGAGGATTATTGGGATGCTGACTACATGCCATTACACTTGTTATCTTATATTTTGGGACATACATGTTTATTCGTTTTGTCCATTTTGAAATTATACATGTAACTATTTAACCTGGTGACATGTTCATACTCTGGGGACTTGCAACCATTTATATGTTTTATATATGTATCACAGTCTTCCGCTTGCATAAATTAACTATCTCTGGAGTATGATATACTGATTTAGTGTAATATCATTCATGTTTAATATGCTAATACAGACAACATTTAATCATCATTATCTATGTTGCATAACTGATGCGTTAGAACTCGAGTGTTGGGCTCCTGCTCGACCCCCGGTTTTCAGGGCGTTACAGCTTGCCGGTGGAGCAACCTGCAATAGGGACATGAAATGGGTACAAATCATGAGATTTCAAATACGGAAATAGCAAGAATGGAGTAATTACTCAATATGGACTGTATGCATGAATTATCCATCCAAACAGCACATGAATCAGTCAAGTAATATCTGTGTTCTGAATTGGTCAATCTTTCCCTTTTACAGTCTGGTTTTCTATTCTTTATCAATAATTTTCAACCAGATACTTGGACAACTTTAAAGAGAACATAGACAGCAAGACCTATTTGCACTGGATGTATGAAGTTAACTTGTTCATATTGATGTGCCTGCATATTAGGCATCATGTGCTACTGGAGTATCAAATAACTTCCTTGTGAGCTGTTTGGTATGATTTGCTTCACCAACATTTATAATTGGTGTCATGATGTGTGAATAAAATGCATGTCTGATTTTTGTTTTTGGATATCTATAGGACGAGAAGAATGTCAGCTGAAATTGGGTTGGTTGATGAGGCACAAGATATGTGTCAGGATAACTAGAGGTTTGGCATATCTCGATGAAGAATCAAGATTGAAAATTGTTCACAGAGACTGGAATTGTCCTAGAAGAATCATGACTTGGAAAAGAGTAATAATAGTAATGAATCACACAAGGAACTTCAAGTATATTTTCTGCATGCCAATTCATGTGCGTTGTCACTCATTTCGAACAAAAGATGTGACGGTTCACTGGATCAGATATGTAGGGAACATTTCTTATCAAACTTTAATTTCATCTTCTTTTAAAAATCATAGAATCTACATGCAGCTTGAATACCATACCTTAGAAGATTCAAGAGTATCTCCTTCTTGAAGACATACACTCCCATGGAAGCAATGTATGGTTTCTTTTCAGCCTCCTCTCGTGATAGGCCCAAAACTGTAGTATCCACCGCCTAAGGAATTTGAAATGAAGATCACGCAATCATGCAAAATTGTAGAATTGCTTCATACTCATGAGGTCTGATTTCAGTCTAATCCTATCAGTAGATGCAAACATAAAGGTATTAGATAATTACCATTGCTTTCAATTCGCTCCTTTGGGCTTTTCATTAAAGAAAAGAACCCTTCCTTTGTTGTCTATCTTCATTATACCAAAGTCTGAGGCACGACTGTCAAGGAAGAAAGATGCTCCAAATTAGTATAAAACCATGAATTAAATTTTTGAAGAAAAAGGTAGTTGATAGATATTTATAGGAGTAAACCTCATTCAGATTCTGCAACCATAAGAATTGGTTCTGATTAATACTTCTCATCCATAGGGAGACAAGCAATAGTAATATCTGTGCCACTTTGATGATGGCCCTGGAAATGAAGTAATTCCAAAGATTAAAACATACAAGTTTGTGAAAATGAATTTAACCTCGATGCACAATGATGCAAGAGATGCAATGCCCAACCTGAACCAAGTCCATATAGTCCATATGGTACAAATGATCTTCGAGAGAATCAATACATCCTCAATCTCCTTGCCTCTGGCATCCTACAAAATGAAAGTTAGCATATTGCTAATTTGAGAATCGATGCCCTCGATGTATTTTTGATAGTCTAATAGCTAAAACATTTATTGACTTTATCTAAATTTAAAAAGGGGATTTAGCAAGATCCTATAACAGAGCAAATTGTGGGCTTAAAGACAACCTCATAATTTGTTGGTCGATGTCTTGTTCCTTTTGGGAACAACTCCTTCAATATTGAAATAACTAATTTTGGGAGTAAGAAATTAATTTACAAAATGATTACCTATGTTGTAAAAATTTAAACAGTGTCTGAATCAAGGTTACCTAGATTGTGGGTCATTTTTGTACATAGTATGGGAACCAGCATGCAATATGCTACATTGCCACTTCCTCTATTACGTGGTACGCTAGGGGTAGGTTCATATCCATCACTCCAATACATACAATGTGTATGCAATATGGTTTTGTATATGAAATCATATTTTAATTCATATATGAAATGATGGAAGCTATTATTATAGACCCTGTATGCTTAGTGTTATATTATAAATTTATACCAAATAATAAAAGTAGAAGTATCTTCATTATAAATATAAATTTTCATTTACTTATTCAATATTAAGAATATAAAACAATAATTTTGGGTTGCTAAAAATATTGCCCAAATCACAAATGACCCATAATATGGATTGCTCAATCTGGAACGGAAAATGTGGGGTGTTTGGTGTTTTAGGTAATACTGGTCAGAATAAAAACTCTGCATTATTCCTTGCACCATTTGGGTTGTATCCAATTAAAAGATATCAGGAAAGGATATACATACCCCTAAATACAGCACCATTACATCATATGACCATGACGTAGAACCAATATAATGCATAACATATCATCATCTAAAACAGCTCAAACTGACAAGGATGGATCAATATGTGCCAATTTTTTGACTAAAAATATTGCACAATACCAGTCAATGCCTAAAACACATTTGCAATGTGCATCATAATAGAGAACCAAGGAAGTGCAATGATCCCTGCCTGATACGTCTCTTAAATAAAACAGTAATCAATGTACAATGTGTGGTTGCCGAAAGCTAGATTTGATGCCAACTTGATTGCATTAGCATTATTCCCATGTGGAAGGACTAGGAAAACTGCCTTCTAAACTGGAACTAGATTTAATGATTATATGATTTGTATCTTATTTCCTTCTCCTTTATGATTATCAAGATCCAAGGAACATGCGAAACCTATTGGAATGTCTCATGCCTATGCATCAGACCCTGTCAACATCTGATTAAGATGACTCCTCATTATGAAATAGATTTGCAATCAGTTAATAACTAATTGTGGAACTTTTCAACTTGTGATTTATTTTTCTACTCGTTTTTTTTTTTGGAAATCATGAAATAAATGTTTTAATAACTAATGGTCATATTCTACTCGTTATTTTTCTACTCGAAGTTACAAGTTGACCCTGACAACAACATATAAATGAAGCGATAAAGATATAATGATTCAAGATTAATTTAAGGTTTCGAGAACTTACATCCACCTCACTCTTACTGCCAAGTAGTCCTAATGAAAGCTCACCTAATGGGTATGAAGATGGGCAAGGGCAACACACCACAATCACATCTATTAAACAATCTTGACCATTCAATTAGAGGGTTGTCATAGATAAAGAAATTTAGGGGGTTCTCACAAAGCATAAGCTGCATAACAACAATATGTATCATATTTTTCATGCAAACAACAACTACAATAATACAATATACATCTTTCCAAACGCCATCCAACTACTCAGAGATTTTATATATTCTCACAAAAATGGTACCTGTTTCTCTTCTATTCGACTAATTTCTGTCTCCTGAGACATGGCAAAGCTTAATATTAGTCTTTGCTTATCAAGCAAAAAGATCATTTCCTAAATTCAACAATAATAGCTGAGTCATGTTGTCAAGACATCCAATATATTAGACTTACCAAATCCTCATCATAGACACCAACAACTGCGAAAGGTACCTGTGCTAGATTCAACATAGGTCCCAAGAAATTGAAGACTGACTTCACTTTGAGTAGTTTCCTCACAAGACCAACAATTTTCATTGATGGGTGGTGTATTTGGGAGACATCATAAAACCAATTCCTACTGTCTTTATACATTTATTTACCACCTAACTCCAACAAATATGAAGGTAGTTATTAGTTCATTGCAGATATTCACAATGTCTAACAAATGAAAGAAAAAGAAAAGCTCAACATGTGTCATTATCAAGCTGTTTGCACAAGTTTTACATATGAAACAAGGCCTACATTTGTTCAAAGATAACAAGGTATGAGTACTGTTTGTAGAAAATCACAACTGTTGCCTATGGTGTGGCCCACCTAAGTCAAGAAGGTTTCACTGGGCAGGCATCCACTCTTATTTGTTACTTGTGGTGTGGCCCACCTAAGTCATGGATTGGCCTATTTGAAACATTCGAAATGAGTGCAATGGTAATATTCTGACTAAGGGTAGCAAGCATCTACTATAGGAAACTGATTCTCCTGCCATTTTAACAAATCCAGTTAAGTCAATTTTGAATTACAATATAGCAGAAACAACATTTAGAAAAAACATTTTTTTAAAAAAAAAACTATGATTGAAACAGGATTTAGAATAGACTTAAATAAATTTTGAAATAAATGACGAACTTCGAAAATGATGCAAGGAGCTAGGGACAATTATATACCAAAGTTGCGGTGAATACGGATTTATTGTGGATTAAGCAGTCACTTTAATAACGAGAACAGATAGAAATAAGTAGTCGCTTTACTATGAATTGTGCCTATTACGGGAGTGTAAAGCAATTTAAATTCTAACATGACTAACTAGGAATAAAATTTGAGTAAAAAAAGATAACATCATATAACACTAAACACCAACTTTCAAATGGACTATGAAGCCCACCTTGTTTTTTATTTGTCATCTAACCCTGTTAACAGGTGAAACTAAGCATAATTTGTAGGCACATAAAAACTGAAAGTATTCCAAATTTTAAGTGGGCCCAACAAGGGAATGTATAGGATGTATGCTTGATGATCACTGACACCAGTACATCTTAAATGGGTTGTAAAAAAAAAAAAAAAAAAAAAAAAAAAAAAAAAAAAAAAACTTAACATCATCCAAAGACTCGCCAAATGTCTGATGAACGGTGGTCCAATCTGCCTGACTTCTAGCATATGGCCCATCCACTAGGCAAAAACAAAATCAATTACACTAGGTGAAAATGTAGTCCTCAACTAGAGCTTGCATCCTATGAGAAAACACCAAAATGAAATTGATAAACTAAAGTTTGAGAACAAACATTGGTATCAAATAAGAGGGCATAAAAAGGAACCCACCAAGCATTTCAAAGAGCACCCTCAAGCAATTAATGCATACACGAATTCAAGCGTATCATCACCAACATGGTTGATCAAAAATAAGTATGCTAGATTCAAATTGACCAATTACACCACAGATATCAAAAGTGCAAGTCTTGAATGTGCAAGTAGTCAATGTGCTGTTGAATAATATCTGAAGTATTGAGCATGCCTATGAAAGACAAATTCATTTCATCCTCCCACATTGCCAAATCTTGACATTGTTACAATCAGGGGTTTTGGAATAAGAAAAGAGAAGAAGAAAAGAGAAAGCAATGATAGATGGAATGGATTTTGGAATAAAAACAGGGATTTCGAGAGAAAGTCACCCACGGCAGGAGAGATGCCTGAAATCCTTCAGAGATTCGGAGCTCACCCACCGACGGAAGAAGAAAATGAGAAACCAGGTAGAGGCAGATGCAGAGGGCGTCGTTTGAAAGAGGGATTTGTAAAGGTAGGGGGCATCGTTCGAAAGAAGAAATCCCTCTTCTGAAATGAAATGTTACTTTCAAATCTGCAAATTGTGAGTTTTCCACAACACATCAACTACATTAATAGCCATACATTTAAGGGACCATTTACTGAATGATTAAGATAGTTTTATATAGGGAAAAATATGAATATTAACCACTAACAATGAGACCCATTATTTAGATGGTCTAGATAACTATATATCATTTCCACTATTATTATAAATGAGTCACCACTATTTTACGTCAAACACAAGACTCACAGACTGTATTGTAAATATATAACGTCACTTGCTCTTTAGATCTGGTAGGGCTCAATGGGCCCCACCATGATGTATATGTTTTAATCCCCGCCGTCTATCCATTTCTCAATATCATTTTAGGATAGATCCCAAAAGCTGAGATCTATATAAATCTCGATTGGACCACACCACGGGAAAAACGGAGAGTGATTCCCACCGTTGAAACTATCCTAAGGCCCACTATAATGTTTATTTGAAATCCAACCTATTTAAAAGTTAAAAAAGACATGAAATAAGGGAAAACACAAATATCAGCTTGATCTAAAACTTTTGTGGCCTTTAAAAATTTTTAATGGTGGGCATCATTGTCCCACTTTTTTCTGTGCTAGGGTCCATTGGAGCTTTAGATTTAACTCATTCTTTGGATATTGCCCTAAAATGATCTCTCCAAATGGATGGAAGGTGCGGAAACAAAACATACATCATGGTGGGGCCCATGGAACTTGCTGACGTCACTTCAGTAACTAGTCTTGCTACTCCCCTGACACCAGCCCTGTGGCTGATGGTCGGTGCTGTGGGCCCCACCATGATGTATGTATTTCATCCATTACATTCATCCATTTTTTAAGATCATTTTAGGAATTTATTCCAAAAATGAGAGGTATATAAATCTCAGGTGGACCACACCACATGAAAACAGTAGTGATTGGATATCCATCATTAAAATCCTCCTAAGGCCCACTGTACTATTTATTTGACATCCAATCTATTTATTAGGTCATACAGGCCTAGATGAAGGGGAAACATAAAAATCATCTCGATCTAAAACTTTTATAGCCCCCAAAATGTTTTTAATGGTTGACGCTCATTCAACACTGTTCTTGTAATGCGGTCCATTTCAGATTGGGATATACCTCATTTTTGGTCTCGTTTCGTTAGATGATCTTTAAAAATAGATGTATGGCATGGATGAAACACATACATCATGGTGGGGCCCATAGAGCATCGACCACTAGCCATTGGCTGATGTTAGGGGGAGTAGCCAATCCGTTCCCCTTATTTGTAGTGTGGTCCATTTAATCTTTGGTTATGATTCATTTTTTTGGATAATTCTCTAAAATGATCTTGAAAAATGGATGAACGGTGTGGGTTGATCCCAAATTTTAGGTAAATCCAAAACTCAAGTGGACCATGCCACACGAAACAGTGTGGAATAATGATTTCCACCGTTGATACCTTCCTTGGGCCCACAGTAATGTTTATTTGCCATCCAACCTGTTCATAATATCAAAAAGATATGAATGAAGAGAAAACACAAACATCAGCTTGATCCAAAACTTCTATGGCCTTCAAGAAATTTTCAATGGTAGAGATTCAATCACACTATTTCCCATGGTGTGGTCCACTTGAGCTTTGGATATGCTTCCTTTTTGTTCTTTAGACCTTAAATTATCTATTAACATGGATAAACGGGGTGGATAAAATAAATAAATAATGGTGGACCCCATAGAGTTTACTCTGGAAAGGGTAATGAGCAACTCACCTAAATGTAGTGGGGAGAGGTTTCCTTAAAACATTCATAATCATATATTGGGCCTGCCTAAATGTGATTCACATATCCAACCCACTTATTATGTGTGTCCCACTTAGATAAAGGGTTAGACCAAGTTTCAACCACATCCAAAACTCATGTGGGCCCCACCAAGTGCTTTTATATTTTTTAGTATGTCTTGACATAGTTTTAGATGGTATCGCCGACCTGAGTTTCGTATACGGATGATTTTTGAGATATCTCATAACCTATAGGGGATACATCAAATGCACGGTGTTGATGTTCGACACACATCATGATGGGGCCCACAAAACTTACATTAATTCTTAGGCTCTCACGAGGTCAATAAGTTGGGTCATAATTTTGACCAAAATATTTGGCCCATTTTATATATTTGGTCCATTCACTATATTTTACTAATCAATACTCTCAATTTGACTAGTTACTTGCCCCGATCAGGCTACATTTCTTTTCACAGATAAATTTCAATTTCCATTTAAAAATAACATTTGTTTCAAAATGCATATTTTTTACGCTTAATTTTTATTTAAAAACTTTTAACAAAATATCATTTTTATTATAAAATATTTTTTAAAAAATAAAATACAAATTTTGAATTTTTATTTTCAAAATTTGAAAAATTTTCACAAATTTTAATTTTTTTTCTCAAAAATTTCAAAATGCCGATTTTTTTTCTTCAAAAGCATCATTTTGTTTTCAACTTTTCAATTTTCTTTTTTAAAATGATATTTTATTTTATTTTTCAAAATCTCAATGTTTTTATAAATAATTGTCTTTTAATTTCAAATTTTTAACATTTTCAATTATTTTTTAAAATCACAAAATTTTTCAACTTCTTTATTTTTCATTTCAAAATGTTTGTTTTTTTTAAAGTATCGATTCTTTAATATTGTTTAATTTTAAAATTTTCAATTCTTTCTAACTTCTCCATTTTTTAAAAAAAGCATTTTTTTCTACTCATCAAATTTTTTTTGAACTTCTCAATTTTATTTTATTTTTCAAAATACAAACTCTCATTTTCTTTTTCAAAAAATTTTCATTTTTCAACATCATCAAAATTTTCACATTTTAAAAATCTTTTTAATTTTCTTTTTCAGGATATTATTTTTTTCTCGAAATCAAAATCATTTTTTTCAAAATTATCAACTTTATTCAATATTCTTTTTTTTTCCCCACAAAATAGATTTTTATTAAATCACGATTTTTTATTTTTTCAAAATCTCATTTTTTTTCTCGAACATTGTTAAATTTTTTTAACTTCTCAATATTTTTTTTCATGTCATATTACAAATCATTTAAATATTAGTTATAATTTTTTTTAAAAATAATAATTTCCACTCATTTGATCTAAAAACAATATTATTATTATTATTATTATTATTATTATTATTATTTTGCATTCAATCAATCGTTAAAAAATGATATTAGATACAAATATGTACAATTAAATCACTGAATTTGTGTTAAAAAACAATTCTTATAATAGGAAAAAAAAAACATAATTTTCTACCATATTCTTAAAAAAAAAATGAAAAAAATAATGTTTAAAAGGCAAAAGTCCTTTTACGACGGACCATGATCCGTCGCAAAAGCAACTAAAAAACGTACGAGTTGCTATGTTGGGTGAGAATCTGCAACTGACCATATTCCGTCGCAAAATCAAAATTTGCGACGGATTTAGTCCGTCGCCAGTTTACGACAGACCAAAATCCGTCGTAAATCTGATTTTAGCAACAGATTTTGGTTCGTCGCAAAATTCTACGATGTTTGGACCGGATTTTCGATAGACGGGATGGCAATGGACCTTTACCGTTAGCGACGGATTAAATCTGTCGTTAAACCAAGCATTGTTTCGACGGACTAAGTCCGTCGCAAAAATCCGTTGTAAATTTACAATTTTGGTAGTGTCACATGTATCCAATCTTGGAAAAGTGGCTTATTGTATCCTAGAAGCGGATTTGTTGTAACCTTCTTGTAAATTGGTTTAATCACCTGTAGGATGCGAATATCCTTAACGATAGTGACATCGTAACGCGCCTTAAGGTTATCTTTAAGTGATTCATTTTCTATTTTTCCGCCTCAACGGTCTTTCTAGGCGAGCAGTCTAGATCACAAAAGCATGTTGCCCAAGCATAGAAACTGAAAACTGAGTATAATTTGCATGTTCTCCGATCAAGGATAGTAGTTACGAGTGTTGCTGCATCAGGTTGTCTTATACTCAATTGCAAGTGCATAGGTTGTCTTATACTCAATTGCAAGTGCATGGCTGCAAATGTGGAAATAAGACGTTGAAATCCTTCTCTTTTTTTTCTTTTTTTTTTGTTTTTTCAAGTTAGATTGTTAGTACACACCCATGTCATTACACATACTCCATGTTAGCCACCCCCACTAGGTATCGATACCAAGACCTCGAGTGTGGAAACGAGGTATCTCCACTCAGTCTGCCAGTTGAGCTATAGATGTTATAGATGTGGGTGTATTGAAATCCGTCTTAAGAAGTAATTTTGAATGCGTTTCTATCAGCATGTGTCGCCTGATGGGACCCGCGGGCATCGATGAACGTATCGTGTGGGGGGCATGGACAGTTTAAAACATGAATAATCACTGGTCCACATCCAAAAAGAAAAATCGACGGTTAGTAACAACGATGCAGTGCGGTATTTCTCCCATTGTCTATCCACTGCAGTTCCCAAAAGTTGGGTGTTTCGGATCATCTAAACCCGGATGCATATCGGCCCATCGGGTGATACGTGCTGGATGGGCAACTGTTGTTTTCTTATCAGATATTAATGGTATCTACAACTAGCAAGCTATGGTCCAACGACTCACATGGTTGGTACATTCTCTAAATGTGGCCGTTGTTTAATCATCCAAACGGTTGATCTGATGAACCCCGGAAAGATAGGTGATGCTAAGTAAATCTCCTAGATCATTAAATTCCAACACCTCCGTATGGTAGGCTGCAGATAAACGGTTAAAAATAAATAAATAAAAAATGTAGCAAGGGTCCACATTCAATGGGAAAATGTATAAAAATGAAAGGTTTTGCATCTTCCGATCTTAGAAATTTCTGCGGCATACCCCGAATACATATGGAGGCCCAACTGATCGACGGTTTGGATAGTCGAAACATGGCCCCAAATGTCCAAATCATGTGCATGAGCAATGTATACGTATGTGCTCCTGAGGGACATGGAAATGGGAAGTATGAGGATTGGGTGGGGAGTCAGATTGGCTGGTGTACCACACACCACCGACCTGCCTGGTGTGTTGACGTCACCAAGCTTTGTGGGTCCCATTATGAGGCATGTGTTATATCCAAACCGTCCGTCCATTTTTCGAGCTCGTCAAAAGGCTTGAGCCGAAAAATAAGATATATCTAAAGATCCTCATGGACCACACCAGAGGAAACAATGCGAATTAAACAATGCCAATTGAGGAAATTTTATCTAAAGATCCCCGTCCACTGAGTCCGTCTATTTTATCAAATACTTTTAGCACTACAATCCAAAACTTAAGCATATAAAAATTTTAAGTGGACTACACCGGATGAAACAATGCAATTGGACATTTACCATTGAAAATTTCTTAAGGGCCATGTAAGTTTTGGATCAAGCTGATATTTGTCTTTTCACTTCAGCCATGCCTTTGTGATCTTATCAACAGGTTAGATGACAAAGAAAAATTACTGTGGGCCCAGGACGGTTTCAACAGCGAAAATTATTATTTAAAATGAGCTGGAAAAATGGGGTGGACTCAAACCCTAAAATGAGCGGAAAAACGGATGGACGGAGTGGATAAACCACGTATATTCACAGTGGCCCAACAGAGTTTACTGGGTATGAAATCCGATTTCAAGAAACGCATTAATTTGGGAAACGGATTGGCTACTCCCCCTGCCACCAGCCAATGGCTAGTGTTCGGTTGTCTGTGGGCCCATCATGATGTACGTGTTTCATCCATTCCGTCCATCTATTTTTATAGATCACTTTATGATATTACACAAAAAATGAGTTATATCCCAATCTCAAGTGGACCACATTATAGGAAAGAGTGCTGAATGAACGTGGACCATTAAAAACTTATGGGGCCATAAAAGTATTGGATCAAACTGATCTTTGTTTTTTCCCTTCATCTGGGTCTGTATTACCTAATCAACAAATTGGATGTCAGATAAACAGTATAGTGGCCTTGGGAGGATTTAAATGATGGATATCCAATCACTATTGTTTTCCTGTGGTGTGGTCCACCTAAGATTTATAACCCTCTTATTTTTAGCATAAAGCCCTAAAATAATCTTTAAAAATGGATGAACGGAATGGATGAAACACATACATCATGGTGGGGCCCACAGAGCACCAACCATCAGCCACGGGGACGGTGTCAGGGGGAGTAGCCAATCCGTTTCCATTAATTTGTGCCCTAAGTGGGCCCCACATAGCCTTTTCTGGGGGATGCCACCACATGATGGGATCAGATTAGGTGAGGGCCCGGCATCACCCAACACGGTGCGGTTTTGACCGTTGGGACCACCTTGATATATGTATTGTATATCCACTCGATCCATCCATTTTTCCAGTTCATGAAGCAGATCTACTAAATTCCTAGGTGGACAATGATGTAGAAAACAGCGGTGGTTGGACTGTCACTATTAAAATCTTCCTACTCCCGTTTCTTTAATATTTATTTGCCATCCAACCTGTTGATAAGATCATAGAAACCTGGATGAAGAGAAAAACAAAAATATCATTTGATCGAAGAGTTTTGTGGCCCGCAATAAGTTTTTAATTGTCAATCACCACTGCTTTTTATGCTATGGTACACGTGAGATTTGAATCTGCTTCATTTTTTAGCTCATGTCCTTAAAATTCATTGGCACAATGGATGGACGGCGGTGTGGATATATAATACGTACATCAAGCTGGGTCCGCAGTCAAGGCCGCACTGTGATGGGTGAGGCCAGGGCCGCACCTAATCCGCTCCCCCACATGATAGCCAAGAGCATGGAATCATCAAACGTGTCGGAAAAGTGCCTTTTTTTTTTTTCCAGGAAACAGTGATGTGGTGCCCAGTCCATTTGGGCCCCTGAATGGTTGCTGTCTGATCAAGAAAGAACAGGAAATGAATAATCTCGATCGATCCATCCAATCGATTGCTACTTTCCATAGAACTGGTCTGAAGGGTGGGCCTAGATGTATGATAACTGTTCTGGATTAGTTACATTCAATCAAGATCAAGTCCGTACGGTCCAACATTATTGAGGAATCCTAATTGAACATGAGCTTTCACGCGCTACATAATATGTATACAAGATCCAGACCATTGATCTGGTGGGTTCTTCCGTAAATGGGCCCCGCCTAAAAATCCTGCTGATGGACCAAATCTAATGATTAGTACGGTTTTTTAAATATTTTTAGATTAGTTGGTCCCATGTATCAGTAATCCAGGCGTTCGGTCTGTTGTATCCACCGCGGATGGGGTGAACTGTCTTAAAAATATGCTTGATAGAGCAATCTTAACCTTTGAATATGTGGCCCACAGATAAACAGTTCAGAAGAGAACTAAATCAATGGTTCATATTCAACTAAGAAAGATTGTATTATTGACCTACAGGATTTTCCAATCTTGGAGACTCTTCTAAGTGTGCTCCATCCAAATGCGAATCAACAGAACAATGGTCTGGGTTGCAGTAAAATAGGCCAAGTTTGTCAGAAATAGAAACTAGTGGCTCCCAGCCACCTGTCATATAATGACACTTTTGAAATTTGCTCTCCTTTTTTCTGTTCTTTTTTTTTTTTCCTTACTTATGGACTCCCATGCTTGTTTACCACCATTGAAAATGATACTGACTCCTGCTCCTCAATTGCGGCACTAGAGGTGGGCATTTCATACCCGATCCGCAAGATCCGACCCGATCAGACCCGATTCGAACAGAACCGACGGTCAAGATCGGGCAGGATCGGGTAGCAGAAACCAGATCCGAAATATTTTCGGATCTGTTCCGGATAGACCATGTTCCGACCCGACCCGACCCGGAATCCGACCCGATAGGATCCGACCCGAACAGACCCGACCCGACCCGTGTATATATATATATATATATATATATATATATATATATATATATATATATATATATATAACTTTTACTGAAAAATCCCGCCCGGCGCCAAAAAATCCCGCCCGAGAGAGAGATTTTTTCCCCCAAGAGGCTCTATTTCTATTTCTATTTCTCTATTTCTATTGAAGAAGAAGGTGAGTGGAGCTTAAATTTATCTACCGAGAGAGATATACAGAGAAAGAAGGAAAGAGAGTAGCAGAGAGAGATACAGAGAAAGAAGGAAAGAGAGTAGCAGAGAGAGATACAGAGAAAGAGGGAAAGAGAGTCCCAACTTTGATCCGTGTACAAAGCAGATGGACTCAGGTACCGTTAGCATATTTTGTGGGTATGATCACAAGGTATGTATTATATCCAAACCGTTCATCCAGTTGACGAGCTCATTTTAAGGCTTGCGACAAAAAATAAGACAGATCTAAGCATCAACTGGACCACACTGAAAAAACTAAGAGGGAGATTGAACGTCTACCATTGAAACCCTTTTTACGGTAACAGAAGTTTTGGATCAATATGAAATTTATTTTTCCTCTTCAATCATATACCTGTAACCTTAGGAAATATCTTTTTTCATGTACTTGTGGCCTTATGAATAGGTTAGATGTAAAATAAATGTTACGGTGGGCCTTATATATTTTTTAACGGTGAAAATCATTATATCCGCTGTTATTTATGGTGTGGTCCAGATGATCTTTGGATATGATTCATTTTTTGAATAATGCTCTAAAATGATTTCTAAAAATAGATGAACGGTGTAGATATAGTAAATACATCACTGTGTGGGCATGTAATGCTGATCTCCTTTGAACCGTTCGTACAACTCGGAGCTCGAGGAGCGTCGGTGCTCGTCTTCGCATGACACGTACCCTGTATAGCTGGTGGTGCTAGGCTGCTAGCTACAGCCTACAGCAAGGCAACGACAGTGTCACCGCCCGCGGCTAATGGTCGGTGCTCTGTGGGCCCCACCATGATGTACGTGTTTCATCCATTCCGTTCATCCATTTTTACAGATCATTATAGGTCTTGATAAAAAAAATTATAGGGATATAAATCTTAGGTGGGCCACACCACAGCAAAGCAATAATGAATGGATATTCATCATTAAAATCCTCCGAAGGCCCACTATACTGTTTATTTGGAATCCAATCGGTTGATTTTGTCATAGAGAGCCAGACGAAGGGATACAATAAATACCAGCTTGATCCAAAATTTTTATTGCCCGCGAGACGTTTTTAATGGTCAAAATTCATTCGACATTGTTTCCTGTAATGTGGTCCACTTAAGATTGAGATATACTTTATTTTTTTTATCATGTCATGAAATGATATATAAAAATAGACGGACGGCATGGATGACACACATGCATCATGGTGGGCCCCATAGAACACCGACCACTAGCGTGTAAAGCTTCTCCAAGACGCTATCTACCAAGCTTCTCCAAGAAGCTACTGCTGTACAGCTGTAGTGTAAAGCTTCTTTGAGAAGCTATCGACTAAGCTTCTCCAGTAAGCTAACCGTCCGATTTTTTTGCACTGACTAAATTATGTGGGCCCATCTTGAACCTCTTTTGGTTTATCCACACCGTCCAATAGTTTTTATCCGAACATTACTTAATCCGATCCGACTCAGTTTTTTAGACCGAGTCGGAATCGGATCGATTTAAGCCAACAGGAATTCGGGTCTGTTCGGGTTTAATGACCCGGATCCGGTCTCTAATCGGATCAGGTTCGGATAGAAACCTACAAATTTCGAACCTGGTCGAGTTAGACCAAATCCGATTCGACTCGGTCCGTTGCCCAGCTCTATGCGGCACTCATAAATGGTTATCCAAACCATCTAAATTATGGGAAACACTGAGGATAGATCATACTGTTGTACATTATTAAAGAACGGATTAGAGCAGGACACGTGTCATTGCATGATATATATATATATATATAGAGAGAGAGAGAGAGTCCCAGTCTCCTACGCACCATGCCGCACGGTGCTTAAGTACGAGCTCCGTTAGGAGCCGTTGGATACGTAACAGCGGCTGGGATGAAGCAGCCGTGAGAAGACTCGCGCGGCTGTTTTTTCGGACACACACCCAGCCTTCTGAAGTGACGTCTACAAGCTCTGTGGGCCACACCGTGATGTGTATTTTGTATCTACATCGTCCATCCATTTGGACAGGCCATATTACGACATGATGCAAAAAATGAATTAGATGTAAAGCTCGAAAGGACCCCACCACAAAAAATAGGCACACAGGCACAAAAAACAGGCACACAAAAGCTCGAGCGCAAGGAGGAGCTCAAGCAGAGCACACACGAGCTCAGGCAGACCAATCTCAAATTCAAGTTGACACCTTCAACAGGTGGATGACCAAGCAGACTGACAACTTGAACCGGATGGTAGCCATACTTGTCGAGAGGGAACCTATTGCTCCTTAACAAAACATTAAGGTTAACTTGTTAGGAAGTTGGCGTCAGTACCTATCCCATAATGGAATACACATCCTGCTCCACTACAAGGTATGTGAAATGCGCCTTTACTTGCCAAATTCAAGCGACATGAGTAGGAGACTAGAAAGTTCATTCTTGAAGTCAGTAATCAAGGAATGCCTAGGAGGCATCCTTTTCCTAGGAATCCACCTTATAATATGTGGTAATACCCGGAAGTCCAAATCCACTGCCACTGGCTGAACTTCAACATCCTCAACATTTGGATCATGACCAGGTTATGTATATGGTCCAAGAAGTGGCAGGTTAGGTTCTTAGCCGCATTACTACCTAGTATACCATAAGCCTTATCTGGAATAGATCGACCGACAGCATCCATTACCCATAAATTATCGACTAGATTTTGCAGTTTTCAATGGTGACACTAGTCAATTGACCATAGAACACATAGGCCAATTTACCATGAAATGTGGTGAATTAGCAAATAATAATGATCATAAGTTATGACTATTCGACCAGTCTTAACCGCAGTGGCCTTTGATATTCTAATTTGTTGTCAAATCCCATCCAAACTTGGTAAGAAATGGAAGAGAAATTCCATGCCAAGTTCTTCTATAAGAACAGGAAACTTTCGATGGCCGATCTTGCTCGTTTTCGGCAGTAATCTAGTGAATCAGTTGAAAACTACACTACCCAGTTCAAGAGAGTAAAAAGCCGATGTAAGGTAGTTACGATCGAGGTCGAGTTTGTATAACTCTCCTAGGATGCTTTGGAATACAAACTTTACAAGAATTTTATCGGGATGAAGTTTGTGGATTTATATGATTTGATAAGAAAAGTATTATGATATGAAACTCTTCTTTATGAAGGAGCAGTACAAAAGAACTTGTTTGTTGGGACATACTATTATAATCCTAACTACGAGGTGGCTGCGGCCGAGGTAGTGGCTAAGAAGCCAATTATGTGTTTGGCATTAGTTAGAACTGAATCAACTACGCTGACTACACAGAAAACTCATAAGATTTATACATTTGACATAACTCGAGCTGACGAGATCTTTAATATAATGTTGGCAAGGAAATTCATTAAACTTCCTATTAATCACGAAATACCCATGGTCGAAGAATTGAATAAGATTGGATATTGTAAGTGGCATAGAACCCGTTCTCACTCCACTAACAATTGTATAGTTTTCATAAATATTATTCATGACAACATCAACTGAGGATTACTAAAATTCCATGAAAAAAAATGAGGCAATGTTAATCAACACTAATATGTTTCTACCTAATCTGAAGATCAACATGGCCACGATAAATCTTCAAAAGTTTGATCAAATATGATAGAAGGTTGACCTTGGCCCTTGTGATCACCAGGTTGTGGCACGACAACTTAACAGGAGGCGATAAACGTCTTGGCAGGCAGCCACAAGTGCAGAAGCATGACTGAGAGCTGCACCACATATGAGTCACACTTGTGCAATCGATGCACATTGGCGATCTAGCCGACCAAGTTGTTCCCTAGCTCGACTAGTTAGAACAAACCTTAATTTTCACAGAGATTCGAGAGAGAGGGATTCTATCGGTAATGGAGAGCATATCAGCCTCATATCGACCAATCTCAGCTAGTTACACCAGAATGAAGAATGGTGAAGCCTTGCCCTATCTGGGAGGAGGTTTAGAGAATAGTGAATCACCTCAAATTCCCAGTCATACCTGAAGGGATGACTCGTACCTAAAAGCGATGTTGGAGATCGAACCCAAGGGTTGACAACCCCAAGTGCGGGGCTATGATGTAGTAATAAATCAGTGAGACCATAGTCAAATCCTCTGGGAATGGGGAACACAACATAGAACTAATCTAAAGGTAAAGGGATGTTTAAGTTTTTAATTAAACGAATAAGGAAAGGGTTTTAAAACCAATAAATAAAATACTAAGGATCAAGGAATCCATTGATAGCAATCAAAATATCCATTTCATTAATTCAATGTATAACTCAATTGGAATCGAAGCCCTATTATATATAATCGGAAGATAATTTTGTTAAACTAATCATTAACACTGATAATATATTATTTTGATTGAATGATTCTCTCATGAAGCACTCAGATGTCAATCGTAGGAAATCAAAAGCGTCTAAGGCACTCCTAAACAAAATAAATAAATTAATTATACATGTTAAATCATTCTCTAATTTAGGCTAAACAATTGTTAAATCAAAGCATTCATTATACCCGTAGTGTACAACAAATTTAGAAATAAACAACTCAAAAACTTTAAAGTAAATCCAAATCAACTCAATTTAATATAATTATTCAAACCATTATTATTAAATCACATAAACTAAATATTGTAATTAAACTACAAGCTTCATCCATTAGCCTTAGCTAAGAGATTAGCTTAGCATGGGTAACATCTTAGAAAGAAAAACCAAAGATAAACTAGAACCAAAGGATTGAAGAAGAATGATGGCTCCATGGAAGCTCCGCCATCCCTACGTCATTCTCCCAAGCCCTAATTCGTACTAAGGAAAGTTTAAAACATCTCTTTAAATAGAAAAAAATTTCACTGACTTGGAACCGACACCAATTTTATGCACTTTTATTATACTTCAATTACACCGACTGTTGTAGCCTTCAATTGCACCGAACATCACTTCAGTCGTACTAAATAAGACTCTCGATTACAACCGAATTTCTTTAAATTTCTTCTGAAGTCTCTGTCTCCCTCAGGTCGCACCGAACCTTCCTTTGGTGGCATTGACTCTCAATTTTTTTGGAGCGAACATCGAACCAAATTAATTCTGAAAATAAAAACTTCTTGCTAAACTATTCTAGGAACATTCGGTCGGACCGAACCAACCTTAGGTGGGACCGAACAGTCTATTATTGTACTGCATGATTTTTCTAATCTTTTCTCCATCCTTTATACTTAATTTTCTTGAATCTATGGTATGTAAATTCTTTAATAATGTCCTTCAAATTTTTAATTCTTCATCATCTTCAACTTTATCTCTTTTTTAGATTTAATTTCATCCTTTAAGCATGTATTCTTCTTTCGGTCCAAAATCTCCTCGCATGAAGAAAATATATATAAGTAAATCAATTTATTACTTAAATATCAGAAAAGCTAATGTAATTGAGAGGATAAATATGCAATATTTAGGTATTATTAGTTAGCAAAGATAACAAGCCTCAAAATGAAGAGAATTAACTTGCCTGGAGAACAAGCATAAGCCAGTGGCCATGCAACCGAGCCAGATACTAAGGATTCCCCAACCAAGAGATGAGCAGTTAGATGTGAACATGATCGATTTGGTTATGAAAGATCTCTTGGATGGTCTAGATGCAGCAAGCCAATAAATTGATCTAGAAAACAACACAGATACTAAAAATCACGAGGACTAGCCGAATACCTCAACAATGAGTGTTTCTCGGACGACGACCTATTGATCGAAGACCTTGCTATAGTGAAATTGTCAGAAGCCCCCCATAGTCTTGAAAAGGTAGGGTGGCTCCATAACGAATTGCTCAAGTATTGTATCTACTATTAGGAGCACTGAAGAACAATGGAATTTGAAAATGCCTAGATGGCAATTTTTAATTTTTAAAATAGTGCTTGGTTCATTACTACCAATCGTGGTGGACTATAACATGGTGATTACACTTTCACCAAGTTTTCATGCCAAGTCATCTCAGCCTAATGAGATGGTAGGAAACGTGGAGGAACTTAGTCCTCCAGTGATAATACATCACGGTTCCTTCTACCTAGATGAGGGGGTGGGGGGAATGTATCGATTGTCACCGTTGAGCCAGGTATGTCTTCCGTGAAAGTGGTCATAAAAAGACATGTTATTATTATAACCTAACATATTAAGCCATTGTATATCTCAGCCCATTTGGAGGGATGTCCAATTACTAAAGTCCTGGTCGGCAATGGGGTGGCATGAACATCCTGCATATCAGAATGATGGAAAAGTTGGGAAAGACCGAGTCGACTTCAAATACATAAGCATGAATTAAACATGTACGCAACTCACAATCCCAAATACAAGCATGTATAGTGGTTCAATTTCCCTACTCTACTCCCAATGGACGCACTCTCCCTAAGTGCACTGGATTTTACTATCAGAAGTTTTAAATTAGGTTCACCTCTAACCTTTACAACCCTACATAAAGACTTATCACGTATTCACCCATGTTAGTGGCCTACGCAAGGACTTATCACGTACACACTCATGTCATTGGCCTAGAAAAAGACTTACCTAATGTACACTCCCGTCGGAGGCTCCCTTAAGAGACTTTAATTGGTGTTATATCAACTAACTAAAAACTTCAATCCTAGTTTAAGGACCTACATTTACTCTCGTCGGAGGCTCTCATAGAAACTAACATGTATACACTCATGTCTAGTGAATTTGACCCTATACAAGAGCCTTCTACACAAGAACCTATTGAATTTGGATCACAAACTCTTACCCTCAATCCTACATGAGGAAAGAGAGTATGGACTCATACATGACACTTGTCGAATTGAACCTCGTTGATGCCTCATTCTTGAGTCACTTCTTTAAAGCTCTCTCGTACTTGAATCCACTCATCAATTGTCTTCCGATCATTGATGTCGATGCATACTAGTGCTTTAGCTCCATGATCAAATACCATACATGTTATGCTTTATTTGAGGTGACTAAAGTGATGGGAGGGTGGTAGAATCTTTTATAACTAATGGGATAGTTGAAATTCTAGAGGATTCACTTATAAGGGTCTTCTAGAGGATTTAGATTGAGGATATGCTGATAAGGTTAGGTCTAATCTCTAGAAAATTATGGAGTTCAATTTCATCTTCAAGGTAAAGGGTGGAATCCTCATTAGAGTATTAATTTCAAGGAAGATAATTTGCAATTTATGGGATTAAAGGTCTAGGATGTGGGATATTAATGTGGAATCACCTAGCCTTCTATTGCACCAAAAACTCTTCATTTTTTTTCAAGAACTAAATGTCATTTTATAAGAAACTGATTTACAACAGCTAGTTAATGATTTTGTTAATCCGATCGAAAAGTCTTTCGATAGGATCGAACAATTCGTCGATCCATCGAGAAAATTCAATAATTGATCTGTTAGGTTACTAGACTGATTCTTCAATCGAGATCGAGTGGTTATTTGATTACATCAAGTCACATCGTTAGCCGGTCGATGGGATCAACGACCACTCAAAAACTATTATATTAGGCATACAATTTTACAGCAGCTTCACACTTCTTTTAGCCTTATCATATTACAATGATTTTAAGACTAAGAGATGATCAACAAGATTTGCCTATAGGGTTAGGATCATCTAGAGGTTCAATGGTTGTTTTCGGTGAAGGTTAGGGTCACTAAGGCACCCCATATACCTGTTATTCATTTCCTTAATACTTCAATCTTCATGTGTCTTCAGTCTTTTGTTTTCAAGGCTCAATCGACTCCTAGATACACAGATATACGTGATTGATAAACAAGGTGCATAAATCAGTTCACTAACAATCTCTCCCTTTGTTAATTATGTAACAAAAACCTAACCTAGACAATGTTATGGTCTATACCAATGACATACCAAAATAACACAAAAATATTACATGCTAAATTAGAAATGATAAATAACTCAATACGAATACGATATGTAAAAATTGCACTGTTTTCCCATACTTACACCTCCATCTTCATCAATCCTTAAAACAAATAGAACCTGTAAAATAAAATTCACTTGTATTGCTGGGACATGATCTTTCTCCTCATTTTTGTTAGTATTTGACAAATAATCAATTTCAAGAATATATCAATAAACACATAATGTGAAAAAACTCTATAAGTCATACATGTTATAATAAGCACATACTAACAAAGGAATATGGTACATATAAACATAAAATGTATGAATCATGCTTATTATGGCCATTCAAAAAATATACCAATTGAATTAGGAATGACCAATGATTGTCTAAGCTAAAAACATATAGTATCAAATTTTAAGTAATCTTTAAAACCTAAACTATCAAAACAAATGAGGCTATATTCATTGAATTTACCAATTAAGCACAAGACGAGGTCAAATCCTCTAATTTTCCTATGATGCTCACACACATGAAGCTTCATCCTCTGATTTACCATTTAAGCCCACAGGGACCTTCTACGGCCACTTACTAAAGTGTTATGATCTCTCAATTCTCTAGGGAGGAAAAGGGTGTTGGAGTGGTAAAAGCCCTTAAGAAACATAAGTTGCTAAGGTCTTCATCACTAGAGGAGTCTCTTATATCAGATTCAGACTCCTCCATATCATCAATTGTTGTCACCATAACTTTACCTTTTGATCTTTCTTTGCTAGCACAATCAGTGACAATATGTTCATAACCCTCACAATTGTAACATTGGACTTGTTTAGATTATTTAACAATTTTATCTTTACATTTCACAACCGTCCTTTCCTTCTTGTCAAAACTCTTCCATCTATTCAATTTGAAGAATTTCTTAAATATTCTTTCAAAATTCTCATCCTTATTGTTACTATCACTATCACTATCAAATTCAACAATATTATGCCTATGTGAATGCCTATGAGATATTTTAAAGACGACTAGTTAATTTTTTTTTTCTAGAGAGGGACTTAAAGTGTAGTTCATATGTTTGTAGGGAACCTAAGAGTCATTCTACATTCATCTCATCTATATTTATACACTCTTCTATCAAGGTTATCTTGGGAGTAAACCTATCCATAAATTATGTAAGTATTTTTCTCATTTGTGATCCTCTCTTAAATCCCATATAGAGTTGTAAATATCATTAAATATAGAATAAAAATCTATGAAAATTTCAGGATCTTCCATTCTTATGCTTTTGAAATGGGTCATAAGAGATGAAGCTTCGATCTCTTTACTGTGCTATTTCCCTCATAGGTTACATCCAATATATCTTACACTTCCTTACCTGTTTCACATGTGTAAATATATTTAAATTCATCAGAAGAAATCGTCCAGTAAATAGCATTGAGAGCTTTGGCATCATAGGTATACCGCGCTCTATCATCTATACTCCATTTGAATTTATCTTTCGGAGCACTAATGGTTTTACATCAATCACAACTTGTTCTATGGGCACAATCCATCCTTATTCGACAATTGCCCAAACCTTAGGATCAATAGATCTTAAAAAGACCCTCATTTTATCCTTCCACTAGGTGTAATTAGACTGTCAAAATAAGGTGGTCATGTGATGGCACACCCCTCTTTGGTAGACATCATTCTTAAGCTCATTGGATCAACTCAAGGTGGTTAAGCCTTTTAAGAGTTACCCGCTCTGATTCCAATTAAAATTACATAGTGGGATGTGAAAACTATGCGCGAAAGCTTGAAGGAGCTATGTAATGAATGACTATGTCTTATAGGGCGTGATAAGGACCAAATAAAATTTATACCTTTTTTAATACATAATTGTTTACTTAAACTAATATGTCAATTTAAACTAAGTTAGACAATTAAATCTAAGGCTTCCAAGCCAATGGAGGGTCCAATCACATAAACGACAATAGATATACCAATGAAGCAACTAGTCTATAATCGATAGTGTGCTTGTGTGTGCTATACAAGTTAAGTGCCTAACATGTAATCCAATTCAAGCATTCAAATAATTTAAATAATCAAATACATAAGCATGAATTAAACATTTACGCAATAAATAATCTCAAACATAAGCATGTATAGTGGTTCGGATTCCATATTCCACTCCAAGTGAACGCACTCTCCCTGAGTGTACCAAATTTTATTATCAGAGGTTTTAAATCAAGTTCACCTCTAACCTTTATAGCCTTATATAAGGAATTACCACGTACTCATCCATGTCAGTGGCCTACATAAGGACTTACCATGTACACACTCATGTCGATGACTTACATAATGACTTACTTAACATACATTCCCATCGGAGGCTCCCGTAAGAGACTTTAGTTAGTTTTTTATCAGCTAACAAATAACCTCATTCATAGTCCAAGGACCTACGTTTACTCCTAGTGGCGGCTCTCACGAAGACTAAAAGGTACACGCCCTTGTCTGGTGAATTTGGCCCTACATAAAAACCTAGGTCCTACACAAAAACATATCGTATTTGGATGATAAAATCTTATCCTCAATCTTACATAAGAAAATAGAGTATGTTTTCATATATGGTACTTGTCGAATAGAGCCCCGTTGATATATCGTTCTTAAGTCACTTTTTCAAAGTTCTCTTATTCTTGAATCTTCTCCTCAATTACTCCCCTAATTGTTGATGTTGATGCTTATGAGTGTTTCAGTTCTAAGATCAAACACCTTGCATGTGATGCTCCATTTGAGGTGACCAAGGTGATGGAAGGATGGTAAAATCTCCAATAACTAATGGGATAGTTGAAATCCTAAAAAATTTGCCTATAATAGTCTTCTAGAGGATTTAGACAAAGGATATACCAATAAAGTTAGGTTTAATCTCTAGAAAATGGTGGAGTTCATGTTCATCTTCAAAGTGGAGTTTAAAATACTAATTATAGTGTTAATATCAAGGAAGATAACTTGCAACTCATGGGATTAGAGGTCAAAGATGTGGAATATCAATGTGAAATCACCTAGCTTTCTATTGCACCAAAAACCCCCCATTTTACCAAAGAACCGAATATCCTTTTATAAGAAACCAATTTGCAATTGCTATAAAACGACTAGTTAATGGCTCTGTCAACCCAATCGAAAGGCCCTTCGATGAAATCGAAGGTCCTTCAATGGAATCGAATAGTTCATCGGTCCACTAAAAAATTCAAGAATTAATCTATTAGGTTGTTGGACTGATTCTTTGATCAGATTGAGTGTTCCTTCGATTCCATTAAGTCTCATCGACAGTCTATCGATGTGATCGAGGACCACTTGAAAACTGTTGTTTGGGGAATACAATTTTATAGCAGCTTCACATATCTTTTAACCTTACTTATCATGTTCTAATTTTGGTTCTAAGACCAAGAGATGATCAACAAGGTTTACCTATAGGGTACGAATCATCTAGAGGTTCAAGGGTTATTTTAGGTCAAGGTTAGGGTCAGTAAGGCACCTCATATACCTATTCTTCGCTTCCTTGATGATCTAATCTTCATGTGTCGTCAGTCTTCAACTTCTAAAGGCTCAACTGAGTCTTAAACATATAGATGCACATGATTGAAAAACAAGGTGCACAAATCAGTGCATTGACATAAGTGGTTGATTTGATTCTTCTTCTTATAGAACCAGTAATATATGTCTGGAAGTTGTGATGGAATTGCTCGACAGGACCTAATGATAATGGAGGATGGCTAGCTGATGCGGGGGTAAAATGAGGGGATGTGCCTTGTTGAATATCTTGTGGTGTTAACACAAGTGGCTCATCCATGTCTTGGTCGAGCATGGCCAATGGAGCTTCAGAATGAGGGAAACATGGGAAGGCTCCAACAATTGGATGGTTTCCATCTCTCCATGGATGTTTTCCTCATACCCAGGCACATCACTAGTAGTCACTTCAAAATCTGAGCCACTGAATTCCACTCCAGGGTTTGCAGAATCATCCATACTAGCAAGGATGGTAGCTTCTTCAGTTTGTTGAAGAGGAGGGATTACTTCAGTAATGGTTTGTCTTTCAGCAATCATTAATTCTCTTCTCACTGCATAAGTGTGAAATATTAAGCAAAACAAAAAAGATAAAGAGAATAAGTAGAAATGGAAGAAAAAAATATCTACCTAAGTCAGATTGAACAACGAAGGTGGAGTATCGGTCGATCATCGATTGAATTTTGATAAGATTATTGATAGCCATAGAAAAAGGATGAGTAGAAAGAGGAAAAGGTGGAGGATTGGGATGATACAGTTTGAGATAATGATTGAGAGGAAGGTTAGGATCATTCAACCTTTTCTTATCTTTCATCCATTCATTAAAAGCTTGATTGAAACTAGCTTCTTCATGTGTCTTATGTGATTGCTTCATTTCCCAAGAATATTTGGAAGGTGATGTTCTTGGCCAGTACTTAGTATTATAAATGTTTCAAAGGCATGAATAAGACTTGTTGCAGGAGAAATATCTGAAATTTTCCTTGTAGCTTGACCAATCCTAACCATCACAAGAGAACTTATTGGCATAACTGGCAAGGTAGGAACTATAGGAGCAACAAGAATGAGACTTGGAAGGGATCCAAGGTATGAAATCTTCCTCATGACCTGAGGAGCTGTAAGAATTAGAGTAGGAGAAGGTTGAATTAGTTGTGCTGATTGACAAGGTCTAACAGCGGCAACTCTTTGGCGTTTACATTGGGGCGATGCAGGACCGACCATTCTTATTGTTGTTAATGGAGAGGTGGTCAGCGTTGCTGTTGTTCTTTGAGTTCATGTCATCTTTTGACTTGGAGATGCAACTGGTTTTGATGTAATCTTTCTAGTAGCCTTCTCAATCACTGGCCTATTTTTCTCGGCCACAAATTAAGCGTTTCCCATCTCCGAATAGTAAAGTCGAGCAATGATGAGTTCGGTACGCTCAGTCACCGATTTATAATAGTAGTTTTGCCACCAATCATAGAAAGTGATCATTTGGTGTGGTCGACTATGAATGATTAACAACTTAAAAAGTATTTCTTATTGATTGGAAGTTATTGCGGAGGCTCTGATAAATGCTTATCATTTCCATAATTGGGCGCTCATGAGGGGGTTAGTTGGAAGTTTTATGAGTGAAGGGGTAAAGAATGCATTAAGCCAGATTGAATTGATGAGCAAGAAGGTTGGACAATATTGTTCGACACATGCCTTTGTATTAACACCGGTTTCCACGGTTCCACCATAGGAAAGGTCTTTGCAAATTAGGTAACTCTTTCAATCTTTGTCTCATTGCTCAATTCTATTAAGATCGATCAGTTCAGAGTCTTCGGTGAACCAAGTTGGGCCAAGTTCTTTACTTTGGAATGGATAGAAAAATTGGTTGCACATACCAGAGCAAAGTGAGAAGAAGAAGTTTATACATTCTGTAAATGTACAAATGGCTTAGTGGTAGAAGATATTGCGCTGACCAAAGGAGGTATAAAGAGTACAAGTAGTAGGGTTATAGGTGAAGGAGTGAAAATATTTAAAAATTTATATTTGGAGTAGCCATAGAGGTCATCTGCTGTCATAAAACCTTTTGTTGTTGCTTCATATATGCCACGATATAAATGGCTAAGCACAAATGGAGTGAGAGCTAGTTGTCGTCCGTGGGCTAACATACTCTTTCATGATTTGTATGGTATTTACGCATAACAGATGGTGATATATCCACATTAATAGGAATGTTATATGTTCCTGATCATTGAATTTTGAGCTTTTCTTGCACTGATTGAACATAAAGTTGGAATATGGTTTTCCATTCCTATCTGGAACAACAAAGTAGTGATCTTCGTTGTGACGCCCCGTCACTGTGTGGCGCATGTGGGTGGACGCTGATGTGGGCGGGGCCTAATGGGCCTGAGCGAGCTACCAGTGGTTGGTAGGCTACTGTGCTGGCAGGCTACTGTATACCCACAGTAAGGAGTGGAACCTTGTCTCACATCAGAAGAGTTGTCTGAAATTGTGGTGGTTATATGTGGGGTTGTCACCCTATACTATATGAAGCCTTTTGGGGGAGAACCCTGAGAACAAAACTGTATGGGCTGTGCCCAGAGCGGACAATATCATAAAGTGTGGGCGTGGGTTGTTACAAATGGTATCAGAGCCGAGGACGACTCTGCCCTCGACAGGAGATAATGTGACGCCACTATGTGGCGCATGTGGGCGGACGCATATGGGTGGACGCTGATGTGGGCGGGGCCTAAAAGGCCTGAGCGAGCTACCAGTGGTTGGCAGTACTGTACCCACAATAAGGAGTGGAACCTTGTCCCACATTGGAAGAGTTGTCCGAAGTTGTGGTGGTTATATGTGGGGTTGTCACCCTATATTGTATGAGGCCTTTTGGGGAAGAACCCTGAGAACAAAACCGTGCGGGCTATGCCCAGAGCGAACAATATCATACAGTGTGGGCGTAGGCTGTTATATTCGTCTTGGGCAAAACTTACGATGAGTGAAAGTTTAGACATCCATTATTGTTGGACTCATGGGACCACATCCGAAATGGAAAGTATTTGTCAAGAAGCTTAAGAAATTCGAACCTGCAATAAGAATAGGAGTATATGTTGTATTTTTTTTTTTAAAAAAAAAAGCCTAATGCATTCATAGATGCCAGCTTGTCTCCATTTATCACTACACTACTAGAGAATGCGATTGTACCAGTTTGCACATCCTTTCATCAATTTCGGCCAGGATCGTGAATCTTTAAAGCCAGTCACGGGATCTGGGAACTCAGATTGAAGTAGCAATTTCATGCTTGGATAGTTGGGAAAAAATTGGTCTACCAAGGAGATTTCTTGATAGGTAGTTTCTGTTGCGCAGCACGCCAACAACGCAGTGAGCCTAGATCCAATCTCAGGCCTCACCCACAAACGATAAACAGGAAGAAATATAAACTAGAAAGGAATAAAAGCATTCAAACAAACCACAAGACAAGATATACGTGGAAAAACCCCAAACTAGGGTAAAAAATCACGAATGCAAAATTCCACTATGAAGAGAAACGAAGATTACAAAGCAATATACTAACCTCTCCCTTGGAAGTACAGAGAAAATCCCTTGCCCACACCTTAGAATAATTTCCTAATATTCACCTTAACCCTAGAATAGTCCTAGGGACTCCAATTTATAGTTTTGGCAACTTCCCTTTCGCATCCCAGTTGTGAAAGGACTTGCGACACGAAATCCGTGAAACTCCTTTCGCATCCCAGTTGCGAAAGGACTTGCGACACGAAATCCGCGAAACTCCTTTCACATCCCAGTTGCGAAAGGACTTGCGACACGAAATCCGCGCATGTGGCTCCACTTCTCAACAGTTTCTAAATGGAAGGCCAGTCCAAGTGCAAAGAAGGTTTTATTTCGGTCAACGAGGACATCGAAGATGATATCTTTTACGATTGGGGGGGGGGGAGAGGGATAGAGTGTCTATATCTCTAATGAGATCTTCCTAATGGAAGGTTGTAGGACCAGAAGATGAACAAGCAACCATAGTAGTAGCAGTAGCAAGTACGAGAAGAAAAAGAGACATAAGGAGCAAGAGTTATAGAAAAAAAAAAAAAAAAACAAGACTGATTCGAAATTGCGTATATATCGGTCAGGAATGTGTGCATTAATAAGAGGATAATTATGACTCTTCGTAGAAATTGATTGTGCACTACATATCACGATGATGGCCATGGAAAAGAGCAGAACTGTCATTCGGTTTTTGTCTCGGTTGAGAAATATCAATAGGGAGTTGACATGTGGAAGGAAAGGTCGTTTGCATTTATTGCATTTGATAATAGACCACCTTCACTTTCACCTTTTTTTCCCAAAGGCGAAGCGACATGGGGGGTAATGTTATATCCTTTTAAAAATATACATACATATATATATATATATATATATATATATATCATTTCTGAAAGAACCAATTAGGATAGGATACATGTCACTGCATGAGAAATTATAGCACGCTTAAGATCTGTGAAGATATTTCGAGCGCATGTTGTAGATATAATAGCTGGCACTAGTTGGATAATACATGCCAACGTGGCTGAGCAGTGAAAAACTGAACTTACTCGAGAGAAAAGAGGTGCTAAATAAATTATTCGAATAGGTGTCCAGGAAGTGTATGGAAGACCAGAGTGATACCAAAGCAATTACTATAACTGATCTAATGTGAGAAGAAGCATTTAGATTATGATCTTAAGGAAGTTTATAAATAGCTAAGGAATTCAACGAGGCAAAGCGTCACATACCAACCTAATCAAACAAATCAATCTATCAATTATCTTTATGTTCCTTAGCATAATCTATCTTTTACATTCCTTAGCGTAACTATTAGTCTAATCTTACATTAAGAGTAGCGGTAATACAACGGTTGTAATCCAAGTCTACCCTCACATGTTGGACGATTTCTACCGAAATACATGCAGTTCTTTTAAAAAGGTCATTTGTAGTTACTCACCGTGGTTGTCTGGAGGTGTCTACTTTTTGTTTTGCCTTTATATGTGGAAGTCTTTTCATATGGAAGGCAAGATGCAACCCTAATCTTACCATCCCATAATCGTCTGGTCAATTTAAACATTTTCCCAATTGTTGAATATGCGACCATTTTTCTCGTATCTTGATTATATGAAGTCAGGATCAATTTTGACGTATCTGCCTATCTTGACGTATGGGGTCAAAGTTGTTTGGTTGAAATGGAGCCACAAAGTCGGTTCTAACAGGCCCACACACATCGCACGTGATAAAATTTTGAAAACCGATAGGCAACACATACCTCTTCAATCACTCTGATCAAGTAATACTAACCACTCAATTAATGGCTGTAAAATGGATAGTGGATGGTTGAAATTCCAATGGAAAATCAGATTGTTACCATCCTCTTCACAGTTTAGTTTTTGGGCTATGCTCCACTCACAATTGGATCAGCCATTTGGACGGCCTCCATTAATTTGGTAGGAGCATGGGGTAGAGAGAACCTAACAGGGGATAGACTTCTGTAAACTTTCAACGGCCCACATGGATTCGTTTACCTGGAATAAAGATTGTCCAAATCTCTCATCCAGTTCTTCATGGTAGAGTAGAAACCAAAATTAACCTCGAGAAGATGATAACCATCTGAACCGTTCCCTAATCTACTTGTAAGCATCCATTTGATAGCGGTCAATTGGATGGTTACGTTCTCTTGATCGTTGTGACTTCAGTCATACGCTCCATCCACAATGTGCCGCACAATTTGGATGGTATGGATAAACAAACACGAGTGCCATATCTGAAGCGGAGTACCACAAGTACTGGTGGTGAACTATCATGGGAGAGTCTGGCTTATAAAAAGATTGAAAAGCTACATCTGATGAAAATCACTAATAGTTTATGTTTTATGGTGTGCGTGCACGTATAGGCCTGTTCCTTCCAACCACTGGAGAATGCAGATTTTCTGATCAACAGTTTCTTTTTTCTTCTCTTTTTATTTTTTATTTTTTTAATTTTTTAAAAAAAAAACCACTCACGCTAGTGGGATTTCAACACATATGGATACCGGGTGTTGAAACTCTTGAGAGTCTACCACCTGAGCAGGAGCAAGGATCCACACGATGGCATCTCCAACATCTTATGTCTCTTTTGTATTGTTTTGAGGTTGTTGAATTTTATGATTTTTTTATTATCACCCAAAAACCTCATCAAATCAAAATTAAAATGATTTAGACATCTCATCGACTGAATTGCATGTACAATGTTAGCTTAAAACTCCACTAAGCATAATAACTTTACCTTTCTGTCTTTTTTTAAAAAAAAATAAAAAAAAATAAAATTAATTTTTAAAATTTTTATTTTTTATAACCAACGTGTCACCTGCGTGGGAAATCCGAACCGTGAAAATATTCAGGCCCATCATGGATATCCCCTAGCACGAAAATCAGGGCCACCCACTTATCAGGTTAGCCTGACTTTTGATAAGGTCACACAATCTTAGATGAAAAAAAAAAAAAAAAAAAACGAGCATCAGATTGATCTAAGACTTTCGTGGCCGCAATAAGTTTTTAATGGTCAATCACCACTGTTTCCTATGTCCACATGAAATTTGGATCTGCTTTATTTTTGAGTTCATGCCCTAAAATGCATTTGGCCAGATCTGTATGTTGGGTCAACTTGTCGGTCATCCGTTGATTTCGTTGGATGGCACAGTTGATGAACGGAACGGTCTGATTTTCATGTCAGATCATATCCATGATTAGGCTGAGCTTTTGTACCGCTCAGATGTTCAACATGTGTGACACGTTGGCGGGAAAAAAGGCCCAGCACCTGCTGACTGCGGTCCGGATCATCTCTTTTATTAAAAGGATAAAAGGGCCAGTAATACTAGTTTGTAAACGTATGAAAATAAGATAATATAGTTCCGTGGATCATCATTAGTAGACTTCACCTAAGTCATTATTTATTTTAATGAAATGATATGGTGGTCTGTATGCATGGGAACCTTCCCATGCACATAGTTTGCATTTGGACCGTGCTTATCCGAATCGACATGATCTGAACCATCCATTAGGTGAAGCCCCTCTTCTTACCCTAGTGTGAAAAAATCGCAGCAACCCATTAGTCTTGGACATCAGTGATCGACCTACCTTTTATCAACAACCTTCTCCATCTATTTTTTTCATTCTACTGAACGGGCGGTTGGATCATCCCATTTTCAATATTTTATTTTTCAAGGAGGCTATGAAGAGTTGAGTCAAGCCAAACTAACGGTCCGGATCGATGATATGGATTGGTGGAACATCCAAAGGCCATTATGTGCAATGGAAGGTTCCCATACACTTAGTCCACTTGATCAATTCTGTATTTTAATAGAAATGCTGATAGATATAACCAAGTTGTCTTAATAAATCTCTCGTTTTGTGAAATGCTCTGGTACAACTAGCTGGACCGCTAAGCTACCATCCAACTAGAGGATAGGTGCCAACACGTGGGATTTGTATGACATCCAACTGGTAGAAAAGGATGGTACTACCGTGGAGATAAAGTGGTTATAAAACAGCCCCATCCACTCATCAGATGGGCCACACCTATAATTTGGATCAGATCAATGTTTGCCCATTTTTCTACAGTGAGACCTAATAATCATTGGATCTGTTTTTATGAGGTTTATTAATGGTGGGCCCAACCTTTTGGACTGGTTGCATGCCATACATAACTGACATGTTGCTGCTTAAGCACAAGTTGCAGGGTAATTTATTATCCAACTAGTTGTATGTTAGCATCTCCCATCTTAAAATCAAGGTTTTCTCAGGGTAGTGACTATTTACACCCAACCTTTTTTTATTTAGTCCACGCATTTTCCTTTTGGAAAGTGAAATAGTGCATTTTTTACTATTGATATTAGAAAAATAGAAAGTGGGTGTGCAAAACCAATCAAGATGCGTGTAGAGATCTATTCCCACTCTTACTTCCTGGAAGTTTCTTAACTGCCGCTAACTAAGAACTGATCACTACAGCTGGCTGTACTCCATCTAAGCATGCAACCTCATCTTTCTTGCAAACGGGTCACTCTTCTAGGACACGATCCTTTCCATTTAAACTGTGGATCCCACCATGAGGATTACCGGTCATGAAAATCAGGCCAATCCACTCATTAAGCAGGACACCCCATCGAAACTAATGGATGGTCGATGCATGAATCAGTTGACAGATGTAGCCCACCTAATGATTCGGTCGGCCTGATTTTCGAAATATAGGATATTTATGACGGGACCAATTGTTTTCCATGGCTCGGATTTCCTAAAAAAGTGAGCCTCTCGGGAGAAGATGAAGCTGGCTGCTAAGCTAGTTGCAGCTTGCTGTAGGTGCTCATTCCCCGTGAGAAAATGACCCTTTTAATTCTCATACTTACCAAGAACCTCCCCCTAATTATTTTTATTTTTTAGTCATACGAGCTGTGGCCTGGAATCCCGGGTCCAAGCATGGACCCGATCTAGTTTTTGGAATAGTCGCTTGCATCATGTGGGCCACTTGTATTAGATCCAAGCCTCTTGTAGATGCTAATTTCGACGGTTCAGCTTCAGATGATTTTCCACCTGTGACACCTCTACAGTAGAAATGGACGGTTTAAGAGAAATTTGACCAATGGACACGGGGCCCACCTTAAGATCCGTTTGCACTCATTTTTTTACACCGGATCAATAAAATGCAACCACGTTTTGTTACTTTGCGCAGAATTATACTTATACCGGAGGACATGGCACAAAATTGGACTATCCATTTAGAAAAAATGAAGCCACCAACGACACATATCCCTAATTCATGTCACGTAAAGGAATCGTACCCAATATGTTTATAAAACATTCATTGAGGCAAGGATGCTATCACAAATCCCGAATTGCCTGATAAGGCTTTCTCTCACAATCCTTTCAAAATGAGAGATCTTCGCAGACACATTCAAAGCTCTCACGGTGATCAGGAAGATTTGAAAATCAGACCAATATCTAAGCGAATGAGAACCAATGAATTGACCTAATCAAGATATAGTGAGATTGGTTCCATCAGCTCCATGAATATTCATGGTCACGATAGGGGATCTCCGAAAATAATCCATGATCAAACCGGGTCAAATGAGACAAATCCTTATGAATGATTTTCGATATACGAAAATCGTTGCAGCCATGCTAGCAGGAAATCTAAAAACAATTTCATATTTACTGAGGTATCCCGTGGGAAGAGCATATAAAAAGCTATGGTTGCGTAGGATCCTAAACCAATTAAGAAACCTAGCGAGGGTTTTGCTACCTCCAGAAGCTACTAACGGAGAACACGATAAAGAGCTTCACACCCACACTAAACACAATTTATCTTTATAGACTTTACCTTTACCTTTACTTTTACTTTTAGCTTAGCATAGGCTGGCCTAATCTTAGATTAGATCGCTGATGTCCAACGTCACTACTACAATATGCTTAGGAGTAGGATAAACATCCATAATTTTCTGTTGTTGGATTTTGATCAATTGAGTCCTTACTCGAAAGATCAAACATCTCTAGTCACATCCTAGTGACCATTTACCTAGATCGTTTGACCATACGAACAGTTCAAGTATTTATTTCTTTTTGTTTTTCTCTAGTTTCTTTGATATTCTGTCGCCTAGTAATGAGTATTTGTGAGACTCGTATCCTAGCTCGTACCGTTCCGTAGGCTTCCGCGGTTCTCTCCGTCGAATTCTGACGACCCATGATCTATTATCGGTATTTGCACACGATCCCAAGTCATATCCCGTATATCAGGGTCGGTTCGACTCGAAACTTGTACCCTTGTAACCGCTCCGTCACCGCGGTTCCGTCGCCGCATATTACGCGCCGAGATGATACCTGAGCCAGTATGTGGTGGGCCCCATGTGGGAACCACCTGCTGAATGGATTGACCGATGTACCACACACCAGCTATATAGCTGTGTACTGACGTCAGCAGTTATATGGGCCCATCACGATGTATGTGTTAGATCCAAACCATCCGTTCATCGTGGACCCACCTTTGATGTGTTTTAGACCCAAGCTGTCCACCTATTTTGCCATGTGGGCCACATTGTGATGTATTTATTTCACCAACACCGTCTAGATGTGTTAGACGGTGCTGGACAATGTTTAGACAGACAATGTTTGGACGGACAATGTTTGGACAGTGCTGATCACATTAGTGAGTCATGTACCCCTATGATAGTGTACAGTGATACATGTTGCACCTGCCACTATTGAAATTATTTTAGATGTAATCCAAGTTCCCACCGTCCATCAGGACATATGACCCATCATGATATATATGTTATATATTCACACCGTCCATTCATGTGGCCCCCACATGATGTAGGTGTTTGATCCGAGCTGTCCATGTCATGCTGCCCACTTTGATGCACATGAAGCCCATGAGTAAGGCCCATTGTGATATATCTGAGGCTCATGAGTTGTGGCCCATCGTGATGTATTTGAGGCTTATAGTGATGTATATGCGGCACAGATATGAGGCCCATTATGATGTATTTGTGGTATTTTAGGTGAGGCCCGATGTGATGTATGTGTGGCCCATGTGATGTAGCCCGTTGTTTTGTATATTAGGCCTTGTGAGAGGCCAGGGGCCCACTATATATTTGGCCTTATGTGGGCCATTCCTTGGGAGCAATGTTGGTTAAATGTCCACATTCATGGGCAATGATGGTTTAATGTCCACATTATGACCTTCCCTTAAGCCTTGATTGACCGATCATCGAGGCTGGTTCCGATAGTTGTGGCCGATTGCCAGTTAGCGACCGATGCCGATTGACATGACCGATTTGTTGATTCTGATTATCGATCGATTCCGATTGTCATGACCGATTGCCGATTTAGATTGACGTGACCGATTTGCCGATTCTGATTGTTGTGACCGATTGCCGATGCCAATTAACGTGACCGATTTGCCGATTCTGATTATCTGATTGATGTGACCGATTTGCCCATTTTGATTATCAATCGATTTCGATTGTCGTAGCTGATTGTCGATTCCGATTGACGTGACCGATTTGCCGATTCTAATTATCAATCCATTCCGATTGTCGTGACCGATTACCGATTCCGATTGTCATGACTGATTACTGATTTCGATTATTGTGACCGATTTACCGATTTTGATTATCGATCGATTTCGATTGTCGAGGCTGATTATCGAGGTCGATTCTTATTTCGATTATCGATTTTGATTCCGATCATCGAGGCCGATTCCGATTGTTGAGACCAATTGTATAGGCCGATTATCGAGGTCAATTATCAAGGCTGATTCTGATTGCCGATTCCGATTGTCAAGGCCAGATATCGAGGCCAATTGTTTGAGGCCCAATGTGATGTATATGTGGCCCGTATTTGAGGCCCATTGTAATGTACATTCGACCCGTGTTTGAGACCCAATGTGATATATATGTGGCCCATATTTGAGGCTCGTTGTGATGTATATTCAGCCTGTGTTTAAGGCCCAATGTGATATATATAAGGCCTATGTGATGAGGCTTATTGTGATACATTTAAGGGCAAGGCGATGAAGCTTGTTGTGATATATGTTAAGCCCATGTGAAAGCCATCATGATGTGTATTAAACTCTTGAGTGAGGCCCACGGTGTGTATATTTAGCCCTTGTGTGAGGCCATGGGTCCACTATATGTTAGGCTCTATGTGGGCCATTCCTTGGAGGCAATGTTGGTTAAATGTCTACATTATCGAGGTCGATTGTCCATGCCGGTTATTAATACCGATTATGAGTATGTGACCGCATAACATCATGATACATGCCCATACGCATCATCTGCATGTTCGTTATGAGATGTGGTTGACCATTGCATATGTCATTGGGCAGGTTGTTATGAGACTCCCTGATAGGCGGAGGTTATCTCACATAAGCGAATGTATGCACAAAATTGATGCATGACTGGATTATATGACTCATGCATCTTACATTATGTGTTGTGATTACTGTACGTCCTAGCGACATTAGGGTCGTAGCCTCCACAGGCATATCGTGGTTGGCCAAATGAGACACCGAAAATGTTTGGTTCTAGCATACGGGCGTCATAGATGTCCCTGGGTGAAAATTCCTAAACCTCCGTGGTCAGGAGACGCCCCAACGTCTTGACCGAGTGGATATATATGAGCGCATAAGGGCCGAATACCAGGAGGTCGCGTCTCCCACTATGCCGTGGTCAGTTGGGAGGGAGTGTGACCTTACCCGCTCGAGGGTAGGGGGCATAACTAAGCTGAGTTTGACCAGCTCGTGAATGGGTCCACTATTGACGTGCCGAGTAGATATTGGCTGACTACTGGCCAGACGGATAGTGAGGTCTCTTCTACTTGCATGGTCACGCGTCAGTGGGTGACGATTTGCATGTAGAGTATACTAGGCCTTGGTGATGATCCCAGAGATGAACTGTACTGATATGTGAACTTATTGAGCATGAGTTGTATACTCATTCATTCATTCATTCACTATTCACTCGAGCTGGTGGTGCGTAACTATTTGTTACATGTACCTTCGCAATGGATAAGATTTTGGTTAGGGCCCGCGACTAACCTGAGATTAGGAGTTTACCACAGTGAGTTTGACTATCCAAATTTAGGTATGGGACTGGTTTGGATAGAAATCCCCTGTAGTGAACCCCGTAGCTTGCGATACTATGTACTATCATCTCGACTTCACACTCCAGCATGGTCATTCCATTCGCACTGCATATTGCATTACATCCACGGCATATGACATTTTGGGTTATTGTGTTTCTGCATTTATATGGTCTAGATATGGCTGACGATATTCGTGAACTCATTAGGAATTGTATATTGCATTACATCCTCGACATCTGATATTTAGCTCTCTATGATTTCGCATTTACATAGTCGATCCACATTGTGTACTCTGATATTGTTTGACTCATGGACTTACCAGTATATTTCTACTTACTCTGATTACTCTAATATTGCTTACTTGATACTTATTTTGTACACATACTTTCACCACCTACTAAGCTTTCTATAAGCTTATGCATGATAGATGCGTGTATGTGGTGTTAAGTTGCAGCAGCGTTAATCTCGGAGCCTGCAGCGGACTTCTAGAGCTTTGATTTTCGATATATGTATTTTCCTTTCAGCATTGTATTCAAATGGTTATATTAGTGGATATGTGATGATGATGTTGCCTTGTGATTTGGGTAAACTTGTGGTTATGCTTCTTACGATGTACATTGGAAAATCCTCCTTGTAGGATCCCAGGATCGGAATCTGGCATATGGGCCCTAGGAACCGAGAATGGGGTACTACGGAGGCTGTCGGTACCGGATTCGGGGATCGGGATTCCTGTGAGCCCGATCTTCGAGTTTGGGGCGTGACAGTATTAATTCACAAATCAATAAAAAATCAGCATTGTTTTTAACATCTTCTATTGTAGTCTGTTCATGTTGGTTTTGTTGAGAAATATACTATGGTTGTAATTACTGATGAAAGAATAAGTCCTCAAGGCACAAGTTAAAAAAAAAAAATCATCAGGAAGGACTAACCCCTTTCCATCTACAAATCGTCTGATCGCTATTACAATCGATAACTAACAAGGGTGGCTGAGTCTTAAAATTCAATGGCCAAGAAGGGGTCATCATCATTAAATCAGACATTGAGTTAAGTATGATTCTGACACGCCCACACTTTCCTAGTTGTATACGTTAATTGAATGCAGGCCCGCACTAACACATGTGGTCTCATTGTTTATTAAATTGCACAAACATATTTTTTGGCATGCCCGGTGCGATCCAATAAGCTATCATTAGTATTAATCACCAGAATAAGATTCCACCTAATTTTTTTTTTTAAAAGCTAGTTATGTTGTTAACGCTATAGAAGAACCACAAGCATTGAGCCATAAGTTTGAGCCCATCATCAATGTGGATGTAGGATCATCTTCTCAGGTATTCTTCGATTACCTTGCCATGTATTTCCTTTGAATGGAAGAACATATGCAGCAAATCATTGATGGAATTAAAACATAACTAGATATTTTCAAGAGATCAGTTGAGAGTTTCCTCCAAAGACGCTAGATGAATAACATTACCCAATATGTCCCCAATCATCTAGAGAACGAGAGCTCCCTACAAGAACCAGCCAGATTGAATCCCAAGGTTAACAACCAAGATGGTTTGTCATATGACCAACCAGAATACCTCGACTAACAGAACTATTATGTATCAAGGGGTCGGTAATTCCTGATTGGTGTTGATAACATGGGGAGGCAACTGGCTATCTAGTCGATGCCATATTTGATGGTTCCACAACTAGGAACTACTGGGGGCAACCTCTGGCGGGTTTGGATGTGTATCAAGGGTATCAGAGGACAGAGACACTCAGGGAGCTACCTTGTAACACCTCGTATTTTAAATATGGGTGTTAGTTTAAAGCTTTAAATAAATAGATCAAATCCTATGGTGTAGCCCACCTAAGCTTTGAAGATTTGTCTGATCTTTGGTGAGATGTCCTAGTTGGACTTTTAGAATCGATTGGTCGGAGTGGATTCCACAAAACGTAAATGTCGACCCCACTTTTGAATTGTGCATGTGCACAGCTTGTGTGCACATGCAATGCACTAGACCTCATGATTTAGTCAAACAGGTGCTGACTCGATGTTTTCCAAAACGGAGAGGTTCTGTCTCTCTTTCACGTTTCCCGTCCAAAGGGCATTTGAAAGGACGAAGTCCGTTTTGGTTCATTGTGGCCCACCATCATTGATCATCTCGATGATCCAAACCATCTATATTGTTCAGGGCAATATTTTGAACAAAACCCAAGCAATTCCACATGTGGAACTGTTTGTGTGGGCATTCGGCTTCAGGCATAAGTTAGCCATGTGCGGTTAGTTATATTTGAAAACGGAAAGATTCCATTTTCTCTCACAGCTGGACGAATCCGTGTGAAGAGCTCTCCCTCCATCTCAACCATTATAAGGAAGTAATCTCAGTCCTCCAACTAAGCCGCTCTAGGGTTTCCGCAGCTTCAGAAACAGGTGGAAAGAATCCCACCATTTCATCACTAGCATAATCCCAGCCACTGGGATCCTTCTAGAAACGATCCTGGATCATCTCAGGTGTTGAAATTAGGGCATTAGAATTGCCACAATATTTAGCTAAGAGATCTCATGCGAGATCTTATTAACTTAAGAAATCGGGTGCGGAACAAGAGGAGTTTGCGCACCATTAAGGAATCTTGATTGTCCTTCTAAAACATGGGTCCCACAATGATCAGAGTACAAGTCCACACCGATCAGATCATCCTAATCATTGGATTTACCTACCTTCAAGTTTCACCATGATCAAGGGAGTCATCTTCTCCTTTCAGCTAAAAGAACCCATCTCCATTGAATGGCCCCCAACTTTAAATCCAAGGCATTCATTCAATAGGCCACGCACTTTAATAATCATCGGTGGCATTAGATCTTAGTCATACAGCCTAAGAAGAAGTCGACACTCTAAATATCACTAAAAAACTACCGCTAAAATGCCTTTGGCTGTAACTAATCCAGCGATTAGTTGTGGCCAAACTTTCAAGAATGAGATTAGGGAGACCTATATAAGGCTAAGGCTAGGGTAACCCTTTCTAAGAATGGAAAGTTTTAGAGAGAGGAATGGAGCACTGTTCTTCCTTGCTGCACTGAATCAGTTGACTCAGTTCAAATTGGTGTTAGCCTGGGCCGGGTCTATAAGGCCCGTATCATAGACCGTACCGTTCCGTAAGCTTCCACGATCCTCCCGGTCAAATTTCGGCAACCCTCGACTTGTATCTGACGTTTGCACATGATCCTAAACTGAGTCCCACATATCAGAGTTAACTCAACCCGAAACTTGTACTCTAGCGACCGCGTCGTCGCCGCAGTTCCAATGTCGCGACTCGCGCACCGAACCGATACCTGGGCCAGGAGATGTTGGCCCACGTTCATTTCGAAGAAACGTTACGCATATTTAATTTCACAACCTTGATTAGAAAATTTAACACTATGGTTGTTATCGCATATTTGAGATATGCTTAATATGTTGTGTTTTAAACCCTCAACATATAAAACATTTTTAAATAAGGGAAGGTTATAGAGTTGAACCGTACCTTTGCCAATTATCTTACAGTTGCTACCATCACCAAATGTGACTGACCCATCAATCATATCTTTAAAATCGGTGAATAGAGCCTTGTCGCCTGTCATATGTCTGGAGCATCCACTATCTAGGTACCATTTTGAATGACTTGAAGCTTTGAAAGCAGTGTGAGCAACCAAACAGGCAACTTTAGGAACCCATTTCAGAACTATTTTGGGTTTAGGAGAATAGTTGATCTTCTTTTATTTGTAGTTGTAAGAGTGACCTACTGAGTTAGATTTTAAGAGCTCCTTTAGTAAATCAATTATCTTTTCAGCTAGTGGGTTTCTGATCTGATTTTTAAAATTTATATAGTTGTTTTTAGGTTTTTGAAAAGTTTTTGAATTTTTAGAAAAAACTTGGCTAGTACCTTTTCCTTTTGAGTTAGAAGTCTCTCCTTTCACAAAGTTGGAAGGAGTATTCTTCTGTTTAGGAGATGTATTTTTATCATAGCCCAACCTGGATCGATCACCACATTTTCTTGATCCGGATAATAATTTTTCTAATTTTGGATCACCTTGGGTATATCTTCATGTGTCCTTCAAACTCAGAAGAGAAGATACTTCATTTTTAAGTTTTTCATTTTCAGATTTCAAATCTTCAATCAAGGAGGTTTTGAATTCCAAATCACACTTTGATTTTTCAAAACAATATGAAATTAGGGATTTTTCTAAAATAAGAGTTTCAAAACATTCTTTGAGTTTAAAAAGCTTTTCTTTTTGAAGTTTACGTTTGACAGCAATTTTACAATTTTCTTTATATAAGGCATTATAAGCATCTTGAAAATCTTCTTCATTTTCATGATCACTATCCAAATTTTCTTCACTTGTTGAATCATCGTGATCTGAAAAAGTAAACTTAGCTCGAGTCATAAGGACTTAACTTCACTGCCCGACTCAGTTTCAGAATTTTCTGATTCAGAAGATGCTTCAGAATCAGACGATTCATCCCAAGTAGCCAACATACCCTTCCTTCTGGGTCTGTCCTTTTTAGGACATTTGTTTGCTAAATGCCCATATTCTTGGCAGTTGTAACATTGACTATCTTTCAAAGACTTCCAAGTTTTGGACTTAGGTTTAGATCGTTTCTTTTCATTTGTCTTTTGAAAGTCGACCCTTTTCTTGCTTTTGAAAATTTTATAAAACTTTTTCGCCAAAAGAGCCATATCATCTTCAGAATTTTCTAAATCTGAGTTTTCTTGAGAAATACCTTTAGATGATTTCAAAGCTATAGATTTACCTTTAGGAGCTTTAAAATTTAATTTGTAGGTTTGTAAAGAACCAAGTAGCTCTTCTACCCTCATATTATCCGTATCATGACGTTCCTGGATCGCGGTTACTTTAGAATTGAACCGTTCAGGAAGTGAGCGTAGTATCTTTGCACACACTTTACTTTCTGGAATTTTATCGCCAAGACCCCACATTGAGTTTACAATGTCATTTAGTCTAGTGTAAAAGTCCATAAACATTTCATTTTCCTCCATATGAATTTCTTCAAATTTGGTTGTGAGGAGTTGGACTTTAGACTTTTTGACCATGGATGTACCCTCATGTGTCATTTCTAGTATATCCCAGGCTTGATTTGCAGTATCACAGGATATAATTCTTTTGAACTCATCTGGTGATAGTGCGCAAGTGATTGCATTTGGTGCTTTAGTATTGGCATTGGCACTATACTCACTTTTCTAAAGGGTGGTCCATAAATAATAAGCAGGTACAGACACAGTTTTTGAACCATCGGATTCAGTTACTTCAATGGTAAGATGGTTCCATTCCTTCACTGTGGCTCGCCACATACTCTCATCCATTGATTTGAGGAAGATCCTCATTTTGGCTTTCTAATATGCATAGTTGGAGCCATCAAATGGTGGAGGCCTAGTGACTGTAAGGCTATCAAAATTTGACATCCTTTTATATAGCTTAGATCGTTAACTCAGGAAATAAATCCAAATAAAAAGCAATAAGAACGAGCTATTAGGCTCTGATACTACTTGAAAAGGCCAAGCTATATGTCCTAGAGGGGGGGTGAATAGGACTATGCTAAATTAAAATAAAATCAGTGGAATAAATTAAATCAATAGCCTTAGAATTATAAATTAATTCACAATGCTAAAATCAAATCACCTTAATAAATAATATTGAGAGATTGATACAAATTCAGTTCTAAGGACAACCTTACACCATAATAAATAAGGGCTTATGGTAGGACAACCTTATTTCTAGAACATCTTTTGGATCAAGAACTCAATTTTAATAGAAATAAATGAATAGCAAAGAATTGAAATTAAATACAGAAATATGATCTAATTTATTACAACAATCCCTACACTTGCTTGAAATGTAAATTATTATAACATTTACATCCACATGTACATTCCACACAATTGAATGATAAAAGATATGAAAATTAAGCAATCATTCAATCTACAAGACAAAGAGTTATAGTGGTTCGCCTGTGTGTACACCAACTGTCTTTCAACAGCCACACAGAATGCTACTCCACTCCTAATATCCTCACACAGGGGATATTAGCGTTCACTATCAAATAAGTTTTCACAGGTTCACCCAAAACCTTTACAATTGTGTCTTTTTCACTTGGGCTTATACAATTCAAAAACCCCTCTTTTCTGAGTTTTCTGGCTCTCCTCAGATAACCAATACAATGAGATTTTTCTGGCTTAATCTCAAACAAAACTAAAAGTAATGAAATTTTACAGAATTGTAAAATAACTGGATTTCTCCTTTTCGTAGCAACCCCGTAGAACCAATCGGAGTAGATGATTAAAGGTCAAAGTTCAATTTCCAATACTCACTTTAATATGGTTCTAAGTTTTAAAGGATTTTAGATTTTAACCAGTTGGGCATAACTATATTTGACTTTGATTCCAAGAAGAAGGAATAAGTTAATTCCTCTTTTCAAATAAGATTGGAATATAGAAACAAAATTAAATTAAATAAGCTAGCAAAAAGAGAAAGCAATTATGCACAAAATAGCTTAAAAACAAACACAAACTTATCTCAGAGTGGAGCCTTGAAAATGTTATGAATTGAATTGTAAAACTTTGAAATTCGTGTTCAATTTATAGAAGCAGAAATCGCATCTACGACTGGTCTTAGGAACCTTCGACTGGTCGTAGCTCTAACAGATATTTGAAATAAGGAGCGCGATTTTTGAAAGTCATTCCACGACTGGTCTTAGAGATCCTACGACCGGTCGTGTGTCACTTACGACTGGTCGTAGGACTATAGAATTGCTTGTTGGACTTTAAGTCGTAGACTTACGACTGGTCGTGATCGAGTTGAAGTCATTCCTACGACTGGTCGAAGGACCACCAGGACTGGTCGTAGGTGTACCAAAAAATTTCAAAAATTCTCAATAACTTAGGACTGGTTGTGAAATTTCTTGGACTGGTCGAGGCAATGCCAAGACTGGTGGAACAGAGGCTAGGACTGGTCTTATAACAGACCAAAAACCTATTAAAGATATAATTGAGTTATGTATCCGAAATGACCTCTTCTAAAGTCAACCTAATGGTCATTCAAACCTGAATCATGTCATATGGACATTGAACTTCAACTATTTAAAGAATGTAGACATTTGAACCTTATCAAGCTTGAGATCTTAAACTTGTTGTAGCTTTAATCTTAAAATCTTCATCAGCTTGAAAGCTACTTCTTACGTTGCTCTTGAGTGTTGAAGTTGTTTCTTGAGTCTTGAAATTCAACATTATAGCTTTGAACATTGATAGGATGATGAAGTACACTTTGTATTTCTTGAAGCCATCCAATGTCATGAAGTGTTGATGCAGTATCTTGAACACATATAAAACACCATATAAACACAAGACACAGATAGATGTTTTGACACATCAAAATTTGACAACCAAAGGAGCATGAGACCATAGCACTTACAATCTCCCCCTATGTCAAATTTGTGACAAAACACCCAAATAATAATACTTCTAATAAGAATAAGAGAGATACAAGCACGACAGGTTCAATAGTGAATCATGCACTAGTTATATAGACATCATAAGCAACATCCAGCTTACTCCCCTTGAGTAACAGCTCATCCAAACTACTCTACAATCCCATAATCATAATCAGTAAATACTACCAAAACTTTACTAAACTTCTCTCCCTTTTTGACACAAAATGACAAAGGAAGAAAAAAATAAGGGTAAGCTAAGGTTAAGGAAGGTGGGAGATGGAATATAGATGTAAGAGATAAAAAGTTCGAAGTGTATAGTGCATAATTCAACAAAAGTCAGGCAAGCAAACATAGTGCAGTCATAGAGCAAAGTAAAATACCAGTTATTACAGACCAAAAGTAAAATTGTCAGTCAGAACCAGAAGAGGGAGCAGGATTAGATGGATCACTTTTGTGTAAACCCCTAGCAACACGCCTCATGTATTTGCGTAAATAAGAAAATTGAGTGTCTTGGGTAACACGTATTTGAGCCACCTGTTCCTGAAGAGAATTCAACCTCTTATCAAAATCAAAAGGCTGAAAGTCAGGATCATCAGCCGAGTCTGACTCAAGGTCTTCAAATATATCATCCATATTTATGTCTGTAGGAAAATCACCAGTGTCATCTGCATTCCCTGCTTCAGCATCACTGCTACCAACATCCACTTGGCCATCAACCAATTCTAAATTCATCTTGTTAATATTGGAATTATTAAAAGGAAGATGATGGATGGGTTTCTCTCTAACAGGCATAGCCACGAGCATATGATTGGCTAACCTAGTCATCAGATAACCAAAGGGAATATCCCTATGACCTGGATGGAGACGAAACTGAATAATAGAGTGACAAATTAATGAAGGCAGACAGATTTTCGTACCAGAGATGACAAAATGCAAAACATGAACTATGAATGTAATGAGTTCGGTTTTATTACCAGAACGTGGATATAGATTTGAGATGAAAATCCTATGAAGCACTCTGTGTCTGGGTAACAAATACCTTTAAGGAAGTGCATTACCTTTATGAGTCCAGTGAACATCCAAATTACATAAATCCCTAGTAAGCATTCTTCTTTAAGATTCTAAGATTTTATCAGATAATATATGAATCGAAATGCCCTCATCATTGATAGGAATTTTCATAAGGTGAGCAATCAAATGGTGATCCATAATAAAGAAGCCATCCTGAGTCTCAATTTTAAAAGTTAAATTCTCAAGAGAAAAATCACAGATACATGCAACCATGGATTGGGCAATGGACTGGTATGCAGCTCCACCCTAATGAAAGATATTATCCCATCCCACAGATTGCAACAGAGGAAGGATACCAAATGGAGCAATGTGATTAATATTAACAGAATGCTCAACTATAACATTGCGCATACGCAAATCCCGAGCATCTGATGGATCATTTTCTGGAGATCGAAGATGACGTTGCGTAATAGATGCTGATCGAGATGAAGAGGGACCACGAGTAGTTTTCTTTTTACTCCTAGCATCCATTTTCAAAGGAGGAATCAAGGAAACTACAAGATTTAAGAAAGAAGAAGTGGAGTTTTGATAGAACAGATTTTTAAGAGAAAAACTCCAAACTTGCAATGAAAGAGCAAATAGATTCTACAAGAGTGAAATTTGAAGCACTAATAATAAGAATTTATGAGGAAATTGCAAAAGAACCACTAACCTTGAAGTATCATGAAGGTGGGTTCGACCGGTCGAGGCTAGGCTCGTTGAAGAGACAAAAGGAATGAAGAAGAAGAGCTAAAACCCCAAATTAAAGAGAATTTACAAGTTTCATGACGGGTCGTGGATATGCTCGCCGGTCGAAGCAAGATCGGTCGTGTACACTCATGACTGGTCGAGTATCGACCAAAATTTGCAATTTTTTCAAAAGATTTCAAAATTTAAGCAAATAAGCCATCAAATATATATACATTATGATACACCAATGCATGCAAATTCAATTTAAATCGCATATACCAAGATCAAACTTTAATTTATTAAACTTACTTTTGTCAAGCGGTTTAGTGAAAATGTCCGCAAGTTGAGTCTCGGTTGGAATGTATTCCAAAGATATTGATTTTTCTTCCACTAATTCACGAATGAAATGAAATCTAATGTCAATATGCTTAGTACGTGAATGCTAAACTGGATTTTTTGATATATTTATTGTACTAGAATTATCACAATACAAAATCATAGAATCCTGTGTAATTCCATAATCGCTTAACATGCGTTTCATCCAAACAAGCTGAGTACATGCATTTTCAGCCGCAATGTATTCAGCCTCAGCTGTTGATAGCGATATAGAACTTTGCTTCTTGCTAAACCAAGAAACAAGACAATTTTCGATGTAGAAATAACTACCACTGGTTGATTTCCTATCATCAATGTTTCCAGCCCAATCAGCATCTGAGTACCCGACTAATTGAACACTAGTCTCATGAGGATACCGGAGACCCAGTTTAGCAGAACTTGCGACATATCGCATAATCCGCTTAACAGCAGTTAAGTGAGATTCTTTAGGATTTGACTGATAACGAGCACAAATACTAACACTCAAAGTGATATCTGGTCTACTAGCAGTTAAGTAAAGCAAACTACCAAACAAACTACGATATAATTTAGGATCCACATCTTTACCTGTAGAGTCTTTTGAGAGTCTCAAAGTTGTACTCATAGGAGTATTAAAATTTTTACCATTCTCAAATCCAAACTTCTTAATTAAGTTCAGAGCATATTTGGTTTGAGAGATAAAAATTTCATCAGGTTGTTGTTTCACTTGCAACCCTAGGAAATAATTTAATTCCCCAACCATGCTCATTTCGAACTTAGACTTCATTAAATCTGCAAACTCAACAGTCGTATTAGTACAGATTGATCCATAAATAATATCTCAACATATATTTGAACCATTAGAATATCATCATTATATTTCTTAACAAAGAGCGTCTTATCAACACTTCCCATCTTAAAATTATGACTTAGTAAAAACTTAGTCAGTTTTTCGTACCATGCTCTGGGAGCTTGTTTCAGACCATAGAGAGCCTTTTTAAGATGATACACATGATCAGTAAACTTAGGGTCTTCAAACCCTGTAGGTTGTTCAACATATACCTCTTCATGTAAATCACCATTCAAAAAGGCACTCTTTACATCCATTTGGTAAATTTTAATTTTCTTAAAGCACGCAATGGAAATAAAAAGTCTGATTGATTCAAGACGAGCTAAAGGGGTAAAGGTTTCATCATAGTCAATACCTTCAATTTGTGTGTATCCCTGTACAACTAGCCTTGCTTTATTTCGAATAATATTTCTAAGTTCATTAGACTTATTTTTAAAAATCCATTTTGTTCCAATAATATGTTTATCTTTAGGTCTAAGAACAAGGTACCGGACATCATTTATGACAAACTAATAAGTTCTTCCTGCATCGCAACTATCCAGTTTTCATCAAAAAGTGCTTCTTTCACGTTAACCGGTTCTATTTGGGATGTAAAGCATACGTAGTTACATATATCCTCTAATTGTCTACGAGTGCGCACACCAGTGAGAGGGTTTTCAAGTATTTGAGAAGTTGAATGATCTTTAACAGTCCTTAATTCAGAATTAGTTTCACTTGATGAAGTTTCTGGTTTTTCAAGTATAAGAATTTCATCATTATCTGAACTAGGGGCAGGTGTATTCAAAAGATCGTCAATTACAACATTTATTGACTCTTGAATCACACCGGTCCTATTGTTCAGAACACGATATGCACGACTGTTTAAAGAATATCCTAAAAAGATCCCTTCATCACTTTTAGTATCGAATTTTCCCAAATTTTCACGGTCACGCAATATATAACACTTGCTGCCAAAAACTCGAAAGTATTTGACAGAAGGCTTTTTCTCAAACTACATTTCATAAGCCGTTTTATCATTAGATTTATAAATATAAACACGGTTAATAATGTAGCAGGCGGTATTCACTGCTTCAGCCTAGAGATTCCTGGGAAGCTTCATGCTATTTAGCATAACATTTCCCATTTCTTGAAGCACTCTATTTTTCCTCTCGACAATTCTATTTTGTTGAGGAGTCTTAGGTGCAGAGAATTCATGTGATATTCCTTGATCGCTACAGAATTTCTCAAAACTACTATTTTCAAACTCGAATCCATGATCACTACGGATCTTAGTAATTTGAGAACATTTTTCAGTTTGGATTCGTTTTATAATCTTTTTTACTTCATCAAGTGTTTCTAATTTGTCCATTAAGAATGAAATCCAAGTGTATCTTGTATAATCATCTACGATAACCAAAATGTATTTTTTGCCACCTCGACTTTCTGTTCTCGTTAGTCCTATAAGATCCATGTGGAGAAGCTCGAGTGGTCTTATGGTGGTATTGGAATTCACCTTTTTGTGAGAGCTCCTAGTTTGTTTACCATACTGGCATTCACCACAAATCTTGTCTACTTTTTGCATCTTAGGTAGACCTCTAATTAGTTCTCCTTTGCTTAATCTGTATAAATTTCGGTAGTGTACATGTCTGAGGCATTTATACCATAATTCTGTCTCATTGGTATGGACCATGTAGCACGTTTGGTTAGATGAGCTACCATTGCTTACTATATAGCAGTTTTCAGAAGTTCTGCGACCAGTTAATATTACAGAACCCTTTTTGTTTATAATTTCACAACCTTGATTAGAAAATTTAACACTATGGTTGTTATCGCATATTTAAGATATGCTTAACAGGTTGTGTTTTAAACCTTCAACATATAAAACATCTTTAAATAAGGGAAAGTTATAGAGTTGAACCGTACCTTTGCCAATTATCTTACAGTTGCTACCATCACCAAATGTGACTGACCCATCAGTCATATCTTTAAAATTGATGAATAGAGCCTTGTCGCCTGTCATATGTCTGGAGCATCCATTATCTAGGTACCATTTTAAATGACTTGAAGCTTTGAAAGCAGTATGAGCAACCAAACAACAACTTTAGGAGCCCATTTCAGAACTGTTTTGGGTTTAGGAGAATAGTTGATCTTCTTTTATTTATAGTTGTAAGAGTGACCTACTGAGTTAGATTTTAAGAGCTCCTTTAGTAAATCAATTATCTTTTCAGCTAGTGGGTTTCTGATTTGATTTTTAAAATTTATATAGCTGCTTTCAGGTTTTTGAAAAGTTTTTGAATTTTTAGAAAAAACTTGACTAGTACCTTTTCCTTTTGAGTTAGAAGTCTCTCCTTTCACAAAGTTGGGAGGAGTATTCTTCTGTTTAGGAGATGTATTTTTATCATAGCCCAACCCGGATCGATCACCACATTTTCTTGATCCGGATAATAATTTTTCTAATTTTGGATCACCTTGGGCATATCTCCATGTGTCTTTCAAACTCAAAAGAGAAGATACTTCATTTTTAAGTTTCTCATTTTTAGATTTCAAATCTTCAATCAAGGAGGTTTTGAATTCCAAATCACACTTTGATTTTTCAAAATAATCTGAAATTAGGGATTTTTCTAAAACAAGAGTTTCAAAACATTCTTTAAGTTACTTTTTTTTTTGAAGTTTAAGTTTGACATCAATTTTACAACTTTCTTTATATAAGGCATTATAAGCATCTTGAAGATCTTCTTCATTTTCATGACCACTATTCAAATTTTCATCACTTGTTGAATCATCGTGATCTGAAAAAGTAAACTTAGCTAGAGTCGTAAGGGCTTTAACTTCACTGTCCGACTCGGTTTCAGAATTTTCTAATTTAGAAGATGCTTCAGAATCAGACAATTCATCCCAAGTAGCCAACATACCATTCCTTCTGGGTTGTCCTTTTTAGGACATTTATTTGCTAAATGCCCATATTCTTGGCAGTTGTAACATTGACTATCTTTCAAAGACTTCCAAGTTTTGGACTTAGGTTTAGATCGTTTCTTTTCATTTGTCTTTTGAAAGTTGACCATTTTCTTACTTTTGAAAATTTTATAAAACTTTTTCGTCAAAAGCGCCATATCATCTTCAGAATTTTCTAAATCTGAGTTTTCTTGAGAAATACCTTTAGATGATTTCAAAGCTATAGATTTACCTTTAGGAGCTTTAAAATTTAATTCGTAGGTTTGTAAAGAATCAACTAATTCTTCTACCCTCATATTATCCGTATCACGAAGTTCTTGGATCGCGGTTACTTTAGAATTGAACCGTTCAAGAAGTGAGCGTAGTATCTTTGCACACACTTTACTTTCTGGAATTTTATCGCCAAGACTCCACATTGAGTTTACAATGTCATTTAGTCTAGTGTAAAAGTCCATAAACATTTCATTTTCCTCCAAATGAATTTCTTCAAATTTGGTTGTGAGGAGTTGAAATTTAGACTTTTTGACAATTGATGTACCCTCGTGTGTCATTTCTAGTATATCCCAGGCTTGCTTTGCAGTATCACATGATATAATTCTTTTGAACTCATCCGGTGATAGTGTGCAAGTGATTGCATTTAGTGCTTTAGCATTGGCACTATACTCACTTTTCTGAAGGGTGATCCATAAATAATAAGTAGGTACAGACACAGTTTTTGAACCGTCAGATTCAGTTACTTCAATGGTAAGATGGTTCCATTCCATCACTGTGGCCCGCCACACACTCTCATCCATTGATTTGAGGAATATCCTCATTCTGGCTTTCCAATATGCATAGTTAAAGCCATCAAATGGTGGAGGCCTAGTAACTGAAAGGCTATCAAAATTTGACATCCTTTTATATAGCTTAGATTGTTAACTCAGGAAATAAATTCAAATAAAAAGCAATAAGAACGAGCTATTAGGCTCTAATACCACTTGAAAAGGCCAAGCTATATGTCCTAGGGGGGGGGGGGGGGTGAATAGGACTATGCCAAATTAAAATAAAATCAGTGGAATAAATTAAATCAATAGCCTTAGAATTATAAATCAATTCACAATGCTAAAATCAAATCCCCTTAATAAATAATATTGAGAGATTGATACAAATTCAGTTCTAAGGATAACCTTACACCATAATAAACAAGGGCTTATGGTAGACAAGCTTATTTCTAGAACGTCTTTTGGATCAAGAACTCAATTTTAATAGAAATAAATGAATAGCAAAGAATTGAAATTAAATGCAGAAATATAGATCTAATTTATTACAATAATCCCTACACTTGCTTGAAATGTAAATTGTTACAACATTCACATCCACATGTACATTCCACACAATTGAATGATAAAAGATATGAAAATTAAGCAAGCATTCAATCCACAAGATAAAGAGTTATAGTGGTTCGCCTGTGTGTACACCAACTGTCTTTCAACAGCCACACAGAATGCTACTCCACTCCTAATATCCTCACACAGGGGATATTAGCGTTCACTATCAAATAGGTTTTCACAGGTTCACCCAAAACCTTTACAATTGTGTCTTTTTCACTTGGGCTTACACAATTCAAAAACCCCTCTTTTCTGAGTTTTCTGGCTCTCCTCAGATAACCAATACAATGAGATTTTTCTGGCTTAATCTCAAACAAAACCAAAAGTAATGAAATTTTACAGAATTGTAAAATACCTGGATTTCTCCTTTTTGTAGCAGCCCGGTAGAACCAATCGGAGTAGATGATTGAAGGTCAAAGTTCAATTTCCAATACTCACTTTAATATGGTTCTAAGTTCTAAAGGATTTTAGATTTTAACCAGTTGGGCATAGCTATATTTGATTTTGATTCCAAGAAGAAGGAATAAGTTAATTCCTCTTTTCAAATAAGATTGGAATATAGAAACAAAATCAAATTAAATAAGCTAGCAAAAAGAGAAAGCAATTATGCACAAAATAGCTTAAAAACAAACACAAACTTATCTCAGAGTGGAGCCTTGAAAATGTTATGAATTGAATTGTAAAACTTTGAAATTCGTGTTCAATTTATAGAAGCAGAAATCGCATCTACGACTGGTCTTAGGAACCTTCGACTGGTCTTAGATCTAATGGATATTTGAAAAAAGGAACGCGATTTTTTAAAGCCGTTCCACGACTGGTCTAGAGAACCTATGACCGGTCGTGGGTCACTTGCGACTGGTCGTAGCTCTCTACGACTAGTCGTAGGACCATAGAATTGCTTGTTGGACTTTAAGTCGTAGATTTACGACTGGTCGTGATCGAGTCGAAGTCATTCTTATGACCGGTCGAAGGACCGCCAGGACTGGTCGTAGGTGTACCAAAAATTTTCAAAAATTCTCAACAACTTAGGACTGGTCGTGGAATTTCTTGGACTGGTCGAGGCAATGCCAAGACTGGTCGAAGAGGCTAGGACTGGTCTTAGAAAAGACCAAAAACCTATTAAAGATATAATTGAGTTATGTATCCAAAGTGACCTACTTTAAGGTTAACCTAATGGTCATTCAAACCTGAATCATGTCGTATGGACATTGAACTTCAACCATTTAAAGAATGTAGACATTTGAACCTTATCAAGCTTGAGATCTTGAACTTGTTGTAGCTTTAATCTTAAAATCTTCATCAGCTTGAAAGCTACTTCATGCGTTGCTCTTGAGTCTTGAAGTTGTTTCTTGAGTCTTGAACTTCAACATTGTAGCTTTGAACATTGATAGGATGATGAAGTACACTTTGTATTTCTTGAAGACATCTAATGTCATGAAGTGTTGATGCAGTATCTTGAACACATATAAAACACCATACAAACACAAGACACAGATAGATGTTTTGACACATCAAAATTTGACAACCAAAGGAGCATGAGACCATAGCACTTACAGTATGTGATGTAACCATAAGGGGCCCATAGTGACGGGGTCCCTCTATCACCGTCTGTCTCTCTCTCTCTCTCTCTCTCTCTCTCTCTCTCTCCATTCTGACGTAGTGGGCCCCACTAACTTGTATTTTAAGTGCACACCCAGATCCATAGCTCAACTGGCAAACTGAGTGGAGATATCTCGTTTCCACACTTGATGTCTTGGCATTGATCTCTAGTGGGGGTGGCTAACATGGAGTGTGTAATGACGTCACCAAGCTGGTGAACGTGGGCCTCACCACATGATGCATGTGTTGCATCAAAATCGTCCATACATGTGAGGCCCACCATCAGCCGTCAGAGACGCTGGACGCTGACAGCGCTGACCCTCCCACTCCCTCTCACACGCGCACGCTATGATACATGTGATACGTACACATATATACATGGGAAAAGGTACTATATAATATATTATATTATATAGTATAATATATTATATATGGTATTATATAATATAATATAATATGCATGGGAAAAGATGGTATTATATCATACTATATATATATATATATATATATATATATATATATATATATATATATATATATATATATATTAAATAACAAAAGTTATGATGGGCCACTCCCACGTGGGACCCAACATATATACCTACAACAGCTACCATAGCAGCTGTATTACCTCAGCTTCCTCTGACGTGAGGAGGAATCCTCACCGTCCAGGAGCATTGACGTCACCTAGTTCTGTGATCCCTATGAGGTATGTGCCTCATCCAGTCCATCCGAACCGCCCATCCATTTCTACGGTGGGCCACCTAGACGTATGTATGGCGGGCCCCATGTGTGACCCGCTTGCTGATGGACTGGCTGGGGTACGTCACCAGCCATGTGAGCCCCATCACACGGTATGTGTTATACTCCAACCGTCCACCCATTGCTGGACGGTGGGACCCATCAGCACGTGTGGGTCTCCACCGCTCAGCTGTGGCTCGTGGACCCCACCCATGATGTGTGTCACATCCAACCGTCCATTCATTTGTCAGCTCATCTTAAGGCTGAGATAAAAATAAGATAAAATGAAATAAAATAAAGAATAAAATAAAATAAGACAGATCTAGCGTCAAGTGGACCGCCCCACAGAAAACAATGGTGTTGAACATCTACCATTGAAATCCCATTCTGGGTTACAGAAGTTTTGAATTAATATGATATTTGTTCCTCCCCCTTTCCAGGTCTTTGTGACCTTGGGAACTTGATTTAATATGATATTTGTACCTCCCCCTGTCCAGGTCCTTGTGACCTTGGGAACAAATTGGATGGGAAGATAAACACTATGATGGGCCCATTGGAAATTCAACCATGAAAATCATTAACACCACTGCCATTTGTGGTATGGTCCAGAAAAATCTGTCGATCTGATTCATTGTTTGGGTGATGCTTTAAAATGATATTTATAGATGGATGAATGGTGTAGCCCAAGTTGTGTGGCCTACTTGTTATATTTAGGAGGCCTAATATCACGTATTCGGGTTCATGGGTTGAGGCCCATTGGGATGTATTTGGAGCCCATGGGTAGAGGCCCATAGTGTTGTGCATTAGGCCCATTTGATCGGCCCAATTGATTCGGCACATTTGACCAACCCATTTGACTCGGCCCATTTGATTCGGCTCATTGACTCGGCCCATTCGATTTAACCCATTTGATCGGCCCATTTGATTTATACGAGGCCCAATGAGAGTATGTGAGGCCTTTGTGTAGGCTGAATGCGATGTGAGATTTCACCATGATGTTTTGACAGCCTTGCCTTGGGAGAAATGATGGTTTGACGTCCACATTGTAAAAACAATGATGGTTAAATGTCCGTATTGTAACTCTGCCTAGGGCCCATTGATAGGCCCATGCTAGTAGTGTGTAGGCCGTCTAGGCCCCTCTTCGTTATGAACAAAATCCACCACCACGTAACATGTTTAGTATAGTTCCATGATTCATGCTCATACGCATCATATGTATGCTTTGATATGAGGAGTGACTGATCATAGCATAAGCCTTTGGGCAGATTGTTTATGGGCTCCCTGATAGGCGGAGTTGGCCTTCATGAGTGCGCGGTACGCGCAGGATTGTTGCATGACTGATAGTATGATTCATGCACTTCACATTTATGTGACATGATTACTATATGCCTTATCGACATCAGGGCTATGACCTCTACAGGCACATCATGGATGGTAGGATTGGACACCGGAAATATTGTTACTAAGCATCGGTGTCACGCCCCAAACTCGGGGACGGACAACTTCGGTGATTTCCCGAATCCGGCACTCGACTTCCATATACCAAGTCCTGAGTTCGGCGCACCACAAGGAAGATTTTTGACTGATTTTATTATTATTATTATACATATATAATAATACCTGAGCATAAAGATCCATGATCAACTTACCAAGCAACACTCTCCAATAAAAATCCTGATGGTTATAAGTACAATGCTTTCCAAAAAGTACACAACATCAACATTGCCAAATCAAAAAATAGATGCAATGCATCGAGAAAACAAAGTCTTCCAAGCTACTCCAGCCTGAAAAAAATGAAAAATAGGAAGTTTAGGCAAAAAGCCTAGTGAGTATACACGTGTGTGTAGTGTGTCCTACATGCAAGCAAGATAAATATGTTACAAGAAAATTATATATGTGAAAGGCGTGTAGCACGTAAAGTATGATGTCAATGCCAATGCAATGCATATGCATCATAGTAATACTCCAAGTCAATGCTACCAGCATCACCAAGTCATATTTTCATTTCTCCTATACCATAACCATAACCGTATTACACGCATCCGTAATCACATCATCATCATCATATTGTCATGCCATAATTATACAATATCAAAAATACTGACAAGTCCATGAGTCAAACAATATTAGAATACGCAATACAGATCAACTATACAAATGAGGAACGATATCAGAATACGCGATACAGATCAACTATACAAATGAGGAGTCATAAAGAGTCAAATATCAGATGCCATATCTAAACCATGTAAATGGAGAAACATAGGTAACCCAAAATGCCATATGCCGCGGATGTAATTCAATATGCGATGCGAATGGAATGACCATGCTGGAGTGTGAAGTTGGGATGATAGTACGTAGTATTACAGGCTATGGGGTTCATCACAAGGGACTTCTATGCAAACTAGTCTCATACCTAAATTTGGATAGTCAAACTTAATGTGGTAAACTCCTGAACTTAGTCGTGAGCCCTAACTGAAATCCTGGCCATTGCGAAGGTACACGTAATAAATAGTTGCGCATCACCAGCCCGAGTAGATAGTAAATGAATGAATGAATGAGTATGCAACTCCTGCTCAATAAGTCCACATATCAGTACAGTTCCTCTCTGGGATCATCACCGGGGTTTAGTACGCTCTAAATGGCACTGCCCCTCTCCCAGTAGCACAGTCCAAGTGAGTGTAAGAAACCTCACTATCCGCCTGGCTAATAGTCTGCCAAAACCTATCCGGTACGTCAATAGTGGACCCATTTATGTGTTGGTCAAACTCAGCCTAGTAATGCCCCTCGGGTGAGTAAGGTCACACCCCTTTCCAACTGACCACGACACAGTGGGAGATGCGGCTTCTTGGTATTCGGCCCGCGTGTGCTCATATATCTATTTGGTCTCGATATTGGAGTCATCCTCTGGTACTAAGAGAGTTTAGGAATTTTCACCCAGGGCCATCTATGGTAGCCCGATGCTAGAACAAATTTTTGGTGTCCCGTCTGGCCATCCACGATATGTCTATGGAGGCTACAGCCCTAATGTCGCTAGGGCGTATAGTAATTATAATGCAAGATGCATGAGTCATACAATCTAGTCATACGGCAATTCGGCGCATACCGTGTACTCATGTGAGACAATCTCCGCCTATCAAGGATCTCATAGTCGTCATGCCCAATGACATATGCAATGGTCATCCACTTCTCATAACAAACATGCAGATGATGCATATGGGCATGTATCATGATGCTATGCTATTACATACTCATAATCGGCCTTGACAATCGGAATCGGTAAGAATTGGCCTAACAAGGCTTAAGGGAAGGTCACAATGTGGACATTCAACCATCATTGCTCGTCAATGTGGACATTTAACCAACATTGCTCCCAAGGAGTGACCCACATAAACATCAATACATACATCATGGCGAAATCACACATCACATTGGTCCTCATATACATCGCTTTGGGTCTCACACAAGGGTCACACATTCATCGCATTGGGCCTCACTCATGGGCCGCATATACATCACATTGGGCCGTATCATATGGGCCTTACACATTGAATGGGCCTCGGCACATGGGTCATGAATACACCATATCAGGCTTCACAACCCATGGGCTTCAAATATACAATAGGTGGGCCCTACACATGGGCTTCAAATACATCACAATGAGCCACAACCCATGGGCCTAAAATACATCTCAATGAGCCACACCCATGGGTCTCAAATACATCAGATTGAGCCTTGCCCATGGGCCTCGAATACATTATAAGTGGCCTCAAATCTATTTCATAGGTAGGCCACATACCTGGGCCTAATACACATCACTATGGGCCACATCACATGGGCCAGAAATACATCACAATGAGCCTCATCATATGGGCCGGAAATATATCTCAATAGGCCTTGCCCATAGGCCACGCATACATGGCTACACCAATTATGATAAGTCTTATACTACAACCACTTCACACATCACATAGTTAATGACTCATATGTCACATGGTTAAGGGCCAAGATCCACATTTCATCGTACCATTCACGGTTTAGAGATCACAGCGTATAGAATCCAGGACCTTGATAGCATTAGCTTGGGTAACATAACCTTACATCACATTCAGTTTAGTGTACAACTTAGTTATATGTAATTCAAGTGGCGGTATGTATATTGATAAGCACAAACCTACGTTGTTGAATGGCCATTAATGCCACTTGATTTCATATGGTTGGGTGGCCTTGTACGTATTTCACATTCATATAATTAGATGACTACATATACTACATATACTCCACCATTGCCTATGATTAGGTGGCTATATATACATCAAATACCTACATGATTAATGGACTAAACAGGTATATCACACCCTCACACCACTAGAGTATACATATTTGTTATAATTAAACATGTTTAAGGGTTTAAACATAAGTCACATGATCCTATTACTTAGGGCCGTACTCTAACCAAAGTGCCAAGTGATAAAGGGCTATCCATAATCAGCCCATTTAAGGGATTAATCATAAGTACTTCAAAATTACAATACCAGTTCATCATATGTTCAACACATGGAGATTACAAAATCTTGTCAAAGAGGCCCAATGGTTGGCCCAAACAATGCTACCACTGATGGACCCACATGGCGTTCACTCAAAATGGGCCTTAACATTATTGGGCCCACACATCAATGGAATTTACAATGAGTTTTATGTGGTGGAGCTCATGGGGCTTTCCCATGAGGTTAAGTCGTGTGTGACCCACTTAAGACTTAAGTCTGCTTTGATTCTAGTCCAAATCCTAAAATGATATGAGGAAGTGGATGGTCCGCATGGGTTAAATAGATACATGCACCATGGTCGCCTTAGGTTGGATTCAATAGTTAAGTTCTTATTCTCACAACCTTGTATTGTATGGTCTAATTCAGGTTGGATTGACTGATCTTTGGGACAATGCCTTAAAGGAGACTTGGTACGTGGGCTAGATGGGTTGAATATCTAATACATCATCAGAATGACCCATAACAAATTTTCAATGATGAGAGTTCAATTTGCATTATTTCGGAACGTACGACTATCTAATCATTGGATGGGCCTGAGTCTTGGTAACATATCGTCAAAAGGGTTAATACAACAGATAAACAATGAGGATCTAAAGTATATATCATGTCATAACCATGGTGGATTAAGTGGCATAACACCTACATCAAAGTGGGCCATACCACACACAAGTTGAGAGGGTTACCCTCTATTGAATGTTCATAATCATTTGTTGGGCCCACTGAGATGTAGTTCATAAATCTAGCCCATCCATTATATGTGTCCCACCTGATTAAGGGGTCAGACCAAGTTTTTAGATACATCCAAATTTCAGGTGGACCTAACAAGTGATTTTACATGCTCAAGCTTCGAGTTGTACGAATGGTTCAAGGAGATTAAAGTTACATGGGTCCTAAAGTGATGTATTTATTATACCTACACCGTTCATCTATTTTTGGAGATCATCTTAGAAAATTATCCAAAAATGAATCAGAACCAAAGATTATCTGGATCTCACCTCAATTAACAGTTAGGATAATGATTTCACGTTAAACCATTCATCGGGCCCACCATAACGTTTATTTTCCACCCAATCTATTCATAAGGTCACAAAGACCTGAATTCAGGGGAAAAACAAATTTCATATTGGTCCAAAACTTTTGACCCAAAAAGGGTTCCAATGGTAGATGTTCAATCCTTGCTTCTTTTGTAGTGTGGCCCACTTGATTGTTAGATCTATCTTATTTTTCTTCTTAAGCTTTAAGACATGTTCACCAAATGGATGGATGGTTTAGATATAACATATACCACATGATCAGACCCATAAAATTGCTGATTTATTCAGCTTCATAAATTTATTTTTATGGTATGGGCCACCTGAATTCCGTGTATGGTTGAAATTTGGGGGTGGCCCATTTTTAAACTGGACCCATCAAATGCACGGTGCTGATGTTCGACAGGCATCAAGGTGGGGCCCACTTTCCTCCAGCGTTAGCAGCAGGACGCTACTGCTGCAGCATCAAACGCTGACAGCAAGCGTCCCTTGTTGCTTTTATTTTTTTGTATTTAAGTAGTTTTTCATAGGTAGGGCCCACATTAACATAATCCATTCCATCTATTGTATTCCATGGCTCGTGACAGATCGAACGAGCCCAATGTTTGACGTCGAGAAACATTTCAGTGGGCCCTAACAGATTTTAACAGTTAATATCACTATTTCCTATGATGTGGCTCGCCGGAGATTTGTATGAGCTTCATTTTTTTGGTTCAATGGCTAAAATGACCTGGGAAATTGAATGGACCGCGTGGATTGATTATATACATCATGGGTGGGGCCTGTTGCGGACCCACACCCTCTTCCTTTATTTAAGCAGCTGGATGTTGCCTGCTTCAGCATCCAGTGTGTGTGTGTGTGTGTGTGTGTGATTTGTGTTGTGTGCACGTGTGTGCATGGGTGTGTGTGTGGCCAGCCCAATGGGCCATACTTTGGACAGTTTGGATGGTGTACAAAATTCTGGTGGGACCCACTATCAATGGATCCCATATCAAGTCTATAATAATTTATTTTGATTATTAATCTTTTTATATGTATTTTCCCATGAATCCACACCATTAAACACATCATTATCATCATATCATCACCATTATTGATCATCTTTTTATATGTACTCTCCTATGTATCCACACCATTGATCACATCATTATCATTAAATCATCACCACTAATAATCATACAAATAATCAAAAAGGAAACAAACCAAGAGTGGAGTGGGTGTACTCACCTTAATGGATTAAATGGATGGTTGAGATGGATGGAAGGGATGGAATTGATGATTGAGATGGATGGAAAGGATGGGATTGGTGGAGTTCATGGCCCACCAAAATCACTCTCTCTCTCTCTCTCTCTCTCTCTCTCTCTCTCCATGTGGAGAAAATTGGTGAAATGGTAAGGTTTAAAGGGATATATGTAGAGAAATTTGTTAAAATGTGGTTAGATTCAATTAATGTGATCTTGGTTATCTTAAACTAAGATTATGACAATTAATTCATGATTTGTAGTTAATGGTGGATTAACGGAGCATGGGATGACATGGTGTAATGATGTCATACATGAGGTGTGGCATGGAGGAGAGTTAGCTTGAGGTGTACATGAGAGAGGAAGGGGTATGGGTGTGTGACATCACATACATGGGTAGAGATTCTCTCACCCACGTGTGGCATGTACATGTGTGCATGGCATATGTTGTGCACATGTGTAGAATGGAGTATATGGTGCCATGAGCATATGATACACTAATGATTCTTCACGGCGTATCTCACTAATGGAGTATCGTACCGACGCATGAGTGGTACCTACGCGATCGTAGCGATGGGGCGGTCAATATGAAATAGGTTTCGAGGTCTTGAGATTCAGGTCAGTTGAGTGTGTATTATGAACGGCCAGTCCAGGTCTAGCTAAGGGCATCGATCATCGAGTACATAAGCATAGAAAATGGTAAGGAATGGACTAGGTGTTACAATCGGGGCACCATAGATGTCCCTAGGTGAAAATCTCTAAACTTGATGGTACCAGAGGATGACTCCAACGTCGAGACTAAGTGGATATATGAGCGCACTAGGGTCGAATACCAGGAGGTCACGTCTCCCACTGTGTCGTGGTCGGTTGGAAAGGGGTGTGGCCTTACTCGCCTAAGAGTAGGGGGCATTGCTAGGCTGAGTTTGACCAGCTCGTGAATGGGTCCACTATTGACATAACAGATAGATATTGGCTGACTATTAGCCAGGTGGATAGTGAGGTTTCTTACGCTCACTTGGATTGTGCGCCTAGGAAAGGGGTAGTGCCATTTGGAGTGTACTAAACTCCGGTGATTATCCAGACTGAGAACCATACTGATATTTAATGCTCTAGTGAGGAGCTGCATTGATATGTGGATGAGGATTGACATGCTTGACTTGTATTTTGCATCGCATGGTCTTGATATGGCCGATAACATTTATGTTTTGCACCGCATAGCCTTGGTACGACTGATTGCATTTATGTACCCATCAGCATGATTTCGCATTATTCCGACATTGCATTCTGAGCACGTGCACATTATGCACACACTTACACCACCCTTTAAGCTTTCTATAAGCTTATGCATGATTGATGCATCTAGGTGACCCAAGACGCTGCTATAGTCTCACCATAGTTGGAGCGTGTAGTCGAGCTTTTGGAGTTTCTGTTATTATCTTATATTTCTCTTTCATACACATTGTACTCAAAAGTTTATCATAGTAGATTTTGTGATGGTGTTCTTGTGGTTATTGTTCGTGGGTTATGCTTATGGTTATGCTTATACTGAAACAAAATCATGCTTGAAATCCTCCTTGTAGGATCCCAGGATCGGAACCTGGTGCATGTGCCAGGAGCTGAGAATGGGGTTCTACGGAGGCTGTCGGTGCCGGATTCGACGATCGAAAATTTTGTGAGCCCGGTTTCCGAGCTAGGGGTGTGACAGGGTCCAACACTGCTTCCGGTCTTCCTAATAGAGCAAGGGAAAGAGAAGAAAATCAGAGAGAGAGAGAGAGAGAGAGAGAGAGAGATGGGGCCATGGGTTATGTTGGGTCGAACGAACTTGGCACACCAATTCGAGTGGGTACTTCTAGTTGGGTTTTATCTGAGCCCAAGGGTTGTTAGACTCCCAACAGAAGAATGAAGGAGAAGATGGGAAGAAAGAAAGGAAGGAGAGTAGGAAAAGGATGAGGATTTCAGGTTGAGTGTGGTGGTGCCGCACCACCTCAAGTCGGGGTGAGTTCTGGTCAAGTCAAGCCCTACAATCCTTTGAGTTGTGCTGATTTAGGGACAGGTTTAAGTGCAGATGTTGCTGGTCAGGCTAGGAAAAGTAGGTAAGAAGAAGAAGAAGAAGAAGAAGAAGAAGAAGAAGAAGAAGAAGAAGAAGAAGAAGAAGAGAGAGAGAGAGAGAGAGAGAGAGAGAGAGAGAGAGAGAAGGGAAGGTTGGTTGTTGACATGCCACACCAAGAAGAAGTCGTGGGGCTTTGACTCGCCGAGTCAACTCGGCTGAGCTGAATTTGAGTCTGGAATGCTGGTGAGTCAACTCGGTTGTTCTACTCGAGTCTGGCCAATTTTTCTTGATGTCCAAATCTGGACAATCCAAAAGAAGAAAAGAAAAAAGGAGAAAGGAGAAAAAGAAAAGGAAAGAAGAAGAGAGAAGCTAGGAAGATGTGATGATGATTCGAGTTGACTCAACTGAGTCAAAGTAGGTGAGTTGTTTTTCATTCTTTTTACAAATCAAATTCATCATTAATTACCTTTATTACTATTAATATCATTACTATTTTGTTTAATGTTAGTTGATACCATTGTTTTATTATTATTGGCTAAGATTATAATTGATGGTATAAACTTATATTAGATTATTATATTAACTAGTGTTATTATTATCATCATCGATTATATCCTCTATTAAATGTTATCCATTGCGCAACTAACATTTAAGAATTTCTAAAATGGCTAACCTTAAATCTAGGTTAGAGATTAAAATCTTAACTTTAGATAATGTGTGGAACTTAGATCCAACCCATTCGAGTTGGATTCATGCATTAGAGCGTTCATGTTGTGATCATCTAATTTAAAGGTGAAGAATTACGCTCATTGCTTCTTACAATCACTAGTTTCCATCTTAGTTTGAAACTAATGTGTAGAAATTTCTAGAATATTGTGAATATTAACTCATTCCTTTCATTCCTATTTAGTGTTGATGATCATAAAGTAATGCTTTAATTCCTATTACTCTAATCCTATATTAATTAACCATGTGTATAGAATTAAGTCTTGTATTCTCTATGTTACATTAGTGATTGCTTGAATATAAGCATACTTCTAATAATCATGTCATGAGCCTTGAAATTTCATTTCACCTTATCTTATAAATTGTATTATGAGGAATAAACTTTTAATTATTTCCAATAGGTTAATCGTACTTGATATTAACATGCTGTATTTGTGGGCCCTTATTTGAGCCTAGAGAAATTATAAAGATCAATGTTGAACTCATGTTTGGATGTTTGATATTTTTTCTAAAGAACCTTAAGATTTGATTATGTTTACGATTTAAGGAGCAATCTTGTCAAATATAAGGACTGTATATGGGTATCATGGTGCATAACATCCACGCATGACATGTGAGCCTTACCAAATGCTCGATGTAAGCCACACTCTACTAGGTTTACTAAGAGTTCTATCACTTCAGTTAAACCCTCAGAATATATGCATTTGTACCACTATGGGCCGCTCTCTCTTTACGTGATACTTTTCTTGGTTTAGGACCTCTTCAGGTGTATCCTGAATATTTTTCAGGAGGCTAAATTTCCTTGGGTGTACTCACTACATGGTCTTTTCTAGGTAGTTAGTCTACCGCGGGTGACCTTTTCTTTTGACAACTAGATGTGCATCCCTAGGTCTGTGACTTCAGATATACATTCACTCATCCATGTAAATGCACATATGATATTACTTTCATTATGAAATGGTTTAAACTGCATTGGAATGCTTTGATATGCATGAATCTTTGAAGGAAATTTTCACTGAGTTATCACTCACCTTATCGTGCGGTTACACCAAATAGATGTAGATTTGATGATGGAAGGAGACCCCTTTGACGGGATCCCAGGGACGACTGATGAGGAGTTCGGCGAGGAAGAACTCTATGTTGATGTAGTTGAGCCGTTGGAGCTCAACTGATACTACAGGATTTACTTACTTTCGTACTTTAGACTTTGTGTTTTGTTAGAATTGTAATAAAATTCCCTTGCCGTGGGATTTCATTTTTGCTTCCATTTACTTGTATTAAACTTCTTTGTTATTACTCATGATATCCTTAGTTTATGCAGTAGTTACCTTACTTTACGTCATGGGAATTGCTATTAATTAGATGTATAGTAGTTCACTTCATAACGTAATGCTCGGGTTCTCAATGAGGAGCGATCATCCTCAAGTAATGAGAACCAGGGTGTTAAAAACCTCTAGTTCTCCACCTATCCAAAATGACTTTCATAGGGCAAAGACGCTTGGGGGGCGAACTCCAGTTGGACCGGCCATCCAAAACGGCTACAACAGGGCAAAAGTTGCAAGTTCTTATATGTTTAACACATATAAAGGTTGTCAAATTTCGTAAGACAAAGTGATACCAGTCATATCGCAAGTATGGTTAGATCGCAACTACTCTACATGTCTGAAGATCAGCTCAAGATCGGCTTATCATATCAAGAAGATGTCGCTTGCTTTCAAGTCTAGATGATCTCTATATTTACTAACTAATAGGTAATATAACCCTAGAAAGACCTTAGGTTGGGTTCTTTCAAAAATTCGTTTATTTTGGATTATCTATAGTGTATTTGCTCTAGAGTTCGGCCAGCCTAACTTCCTTGGCTAACCTAACTTCAGGTTAGGGCTAAAAATCAAAATCTTTTGAAAATTTGGCCAACCTAACTTTTGGTTCGGCTAGCCTAACTTGAAATTTTGGCTAGCTCGAGTGAAGTTCGGGTCAAATTATAGCAATGCAAATTTTTGAATTTCACGAGAATTCGGCCAGCCGAAGTTTGAATAAATCTTGTCTCGCGCAATCTGATAGTCATTGGAATGAATTCAGTGGAATCCAGCAAGCCGAACCTATTCTTAGGCTAGTCGAATATCTAAACCCTTTGGCTATAAATAGAGGCATTCTTTCATTCTAAACTACAATGAAAAATCACTCTAAATCTTTAGCAAGTGAGAGAGAAGTTCTGGTCCTCGACAAGCATTTTGTGCAGTATTTTTAAATTCTTTTTAAGATTATTAAATTCTCTTTCTTAAGATTATATCGATTTCATTTTTAGAGAGTAGTCTATACTCCTCTTAACATTTAAGAGAATTAAATCAGAAGCACTAGGGTTTTCATTTTCTAAAATACTTTAGAGTCCTATACTCTTTTTGTTGAGCGAATACTGCCTCCTCTACATACAAGAAAGAAAATCTCTGCTACAAGCTTCAACTGCATCTTCGAATCTACATTTAAAGATAAGTATTTTACTTTATTTTATTTTAGGTTATTTTGAGATAGCTTGTTTGATTTGTGAGAGCTCGTAAAAATCACAAAGTGGGTTTTTGTTTGTGATAGCCCATGAAAATCACAAAAAGGGTTTTATTGTGGTGAGCCCATAAAAATCACAAGGAACTATATAAGGTTGTTAAGGTAAACCTGTGATAACCTTAAAATAGGGAAAGCCAAAATTACGAGGGTAGTAATTTTGGGAGTGAAGTAGGTGTTATTTTTTAATGCATCGAACCACTATAACTCCTTGTGCCTCTATGGTGAATGCTTTATTCTTTTTTGTGGTGAATGTTATTTCTATTTCATTCTTTGTAGTGAATGATGCATCTTCTCTTGTTAATTTGAAAGATTGATTTTAAAGACATTCGTGAAATAATGTTGTCCTACCTAATATTTTAGGTGAATGTTATCCTACGAATTATTTAGAATCAAGGTTTCAATACTCGGGCAATTGAGATTTTATATTCTTTGCTTTTATTTCGATTATTTGGCATTGTCCTATTCAACCCATCAATAGCTCGTCTTTTCAAAAGTACTCAGGGAGCATCCTTCAGCCGCCCCTCCCCAAGCAGTCATCAACCACATGATGCAAAGGCCATACCATTCGTATCCACAATAGTACCTCGGCCGAGACGAAGTGACAGATCCATAATGCCTAATCAAATAGGATGATGTCGTAAGATTCATTTAAGAGTGTAGGGCCTAACCGAATGACCAACGGATTGCTTAGTCGATCTATAGAGAACCTTATCCTGAATGGGTTAACCGATGCTATGAGCTCCCCAGAGGGTTTAGGTTCCCCAAATTTACCATTTTCTCTGGAGAATGGGAAACCTCCATGATCTATCATATTAGCCACTTCACCATGCAATGTGGTGAGGCATCCCATAATGATTTTCTAAAATTCTAGTTGTTCAGGAACTCTTTAATAAGAATGGCTTGCACCTAGTACATAAACCTTCCGTCCAATTCTATCCAAACTTGGAATGAGATGGAAGAAAGGTTTCATATGCAGTTCTACGGAACTGAGCTTGAGGTATCTATGGCTGATTTGTCCAGGCTACGATAACTGCCTGAAGAGATGGCCGAGGAGTTCATCCCTCGATTTAAGGGTGCCAAAAACCATCACCCGATGATCCTCCCTAAGGCCAAGTTTGCTAGGCTTGCCCTAGAAGGCATGGGATTTGAGCTTCACAAGAAGTTTGAGGGCATGTACTTTAGAGATTTGTTTGAGTCGTCATTCAAGGCCACCAGGTACGAATGAATCCTCTAGAAGAAAAGCAACGGATGAGAGCATCTTATGGAATATTTTATTGTGACCCGAACTTTGAGACGGATGTACCAGAAATAGTTCCCGTGGGGCCGAGTGAAGACCATGAAATCTGTTATGAGGTGATTGTGGCAGACATAGTTGCCACATGGTCATCCAAGTGCTCGACCTTAAAAAAAATTCAAGAGCAAAGCCTCAGCTGGTCTCAATCCTAGAAAAAAGTTTCTCTGAACCTGTTGAGGGTTAAATATTACATATTGAACCCCATTCATTTCTTGGTTTTATGAACATGATACTGCTTAATGTCCTATTTTACTTATGTATGTGTTGCAAGGTGAATTTAAGAGCTTGGATTGGAAAAGGTGCTAAAAGCATAGATTTGATGCTCAAAGAACACCAAGGAAAAGAATGGATCTTAGGAAACAGAGATTGAAGATTTCAAGGTCCCAAGATTCAAGAAAACTAAGAGGAGAAGGAACGAAGTCGAAAGAACAAGTGCAAAGTATGCATTGACTGTGTTATCGAAGATCGTTTGATGACATCAAAGCCACCATTCGACGACATCGAACATAGGTTGATGACATCGAATTTATGAAAGAAAATTGAGTTGGTTGCTGGATAAATCGAGGACTTGTTTGATGACTCGAAGCCTTACTCAATGACATCGAAGCCTGTTCGATGACATCGAATTTTCTGTGGATTTTCGGAAAAACTCGTTGGACACATTGCGTACCATGTTCGATTACTCGAAGGCATCCTCGATGACATTAAATTTATTGAAGAAATTAGAAAAACTCGTTGGACTGTTTTGGACGCATTATTGATTTCTCGAACAATGTTCGATGACATTGAAGGTAGGTTCGAAGACATGGAAGATTACACAGTTTGGACTAAGTTACGCAGCACAGAAAAAGAACGTGAAAGAGGCACCTTCGATGACATCGAAGGTTGTTCGATGTCATCGAATGATTCACGCGAAGTTCCACAGAGTTATGCAAAGTGTTAGAATTTGAGGTGATTTCCGTATTTTTCCAGGACAGTGGGAAAGGAGGTGTTGCTCAACTATAAATAGGAGTCCCCAGGGCACTCATAAGAAAAAAATCTAGGGTTTGGAGGAGAGAAGCATATAGGTTGAGAGCCGTTGTCAAGCATTTTTCTTCTTTCTTCCTTAGTTTTTTATACTTTCTTCTAGGGTTTTAGATCTAATCATGTCTATGGTTGGCTAAACCTCTTAGCTAAGGCTAAGAGGTGAAGCTTGTAGCGTGGTGGGATGTTTCTATTACTTTGATTCTTACTTATATTGAACTTCATGGATTTTAATTTGATTATTCAAGGAATACTTCTTATTTTTAATGGTTTGTTGTGACTTAAATTACAATAGATCTGTAATAACTTTGAGTATTTTCTTATTCCTTTTCGAGATTGTGGGATTGGTAAATCCTGTTGTTTGTCATCGTCTCATGGGCATGGTTTGGTGATGGAATACCTTCTAACTTTCACAATTCTCCATCCACTGAGAATTAAGTCTATGTAAGTTCAGTTTTGATCTTAACTGTTATATCTTCCACTTAGATAGGCTAGGACGCCAATTCTAATTGTGTTATTTGAATCAAGCAAGAAGGCTCCCTAATCTCTACAAGTAGATCCTTGGAAACCCTAGTTCCCACCTTTAATTTTATTAGTTTTAAACACTTTAATCACAATTACTCTCTTAAGCACTTCAGAATTAGTTCACATCTTCTCTTAGGTCTACTTCTAGTTAATTTCAAAAGCGTACAAGTTTCAGTCCCTGTGGATTCGACTTCGCTCTCACCGAGATTATTACTACATCGCAACCCTACACTTAGGGTTGTGAACAAGTTCTTGGCGCCGTTGCCGGGGATTGGACAGTTGCATTTTTCTGAGATTAATTAGTTTTGGAATTAGGTTAAGATTAGGATTTAGTAACTTTCTATTTTTAGGTTAGGTTTTTTTTCTAAGTTATTTTAGAAACTAACTTACTTTCTAACTCTAGGATTAGAACTTTCCCAATTTGTTTTTAGAAACTAGGTTGCTTTTTAGAAACTAATTCACTTTCCTTTTTCTTTTGCCAGAGCCTAACATAAAAACTTCTAATTTGGTAACTTCTTTCTAATTCCCTCTCTCTTTTTATTTCTAGATTTCTATTTCTCTTCTTTCTTTTAGGTTTGGGTTAGAATATGAAATTGAGGGCTGAGAGTGTTTCATGCCCAAGTGGGTCCATGACAACACTAGACGTTTCTTGAGTGAAGGATGATTGGTTGAGGGGTTATCTATTCATCACAAGGTTAGACACCACTTGAGATCCTCAGAGTCAATTGAGGTTATGGTTGCAAATAAACCTGTAAATCAACCGATGAATCAGCTGCAACCTCGGGTTGTGAAAGTCCAGGATGAGAATGAGGTGCACCTAACCCCCGTCTCGTACTTTATAAGATTACTTACAACTGGCGGGGGATGAGAATGAGGTGCACCATGCACCCCCGCCTCAGAAAACATGGGAAACATGGATATTAAGCCTGGAGTGATCCAATGCCATCCAAAGTTCCTTAGACTTGAATCTGAAAGTCTGTACCTGCACTTGCAAGAGTTTGATGGGGTTATAGCCACTTTATACTTTCCTAATGTATTTGAGGATACGATCAGGCTAAAACTCTTCCCTTTCTCCTTGAAAGAAAAAGCTAAGATGTGGTTGCACTCACTACATCCGTGATCTATTGGCACATAGAATGACATGATGGAGTTCAAAAAAAAATCCCAAAAGGATGATGAAACATTCTTCCAATGTTGGGAGCGGTTTAAGGATTTCGTCAGTTCATGCCCACAACATGGTTTTGGAACGTGGTGCATAACAACTTTCTTCTACGATAGACTGACATCTTCGATGCGCCAATTCGTTGAGACGGCATGCAATGGGGAGTTCATGAACAAAAATGTCAATGAGGTGTGGGATTACTTTGACAAACTCGATGAAACCACACAATCATGAGACATCTCCCCAAAACCTAACACCACATCTAAGCCTACTCAGACAAGGGAGAGGGGTGGGACATACTTGCTGAAAGAGGATGATGATATAAATGCTAAAGTGGCCAGTCTCGTAAGGAAGGTCGAGGCCATGGAACTTAAGAAGGACAAGGCTAAGGAAATTGTTTGTGGTATTTGTGCTTCCAATATACACACAATTGAAAATTGTCCAACGATACGTGCTTTTCAAGAGGTACTGAACGAGCAATCGAATGCCGTGAGCAACTACCAAAGACCTTTCAATGAACCCATCTCTAACACATACAATCCTAGTTGGAGAAATCATTTGAACTTTAGTTGGAGGAATGGACAAACTGCCACTCCTCAAGGAATCCCTAACTAATTCTTGAATCAAGGGAAACCTCAAGAGGATCCGGTTTGGAATCATATTCAAAACCAAGATCTTATCAATAAGAGTATATTGCAAACCCTTCAATACCTTTCAAAGGCTATACAAGGGCATAAGACAAAAAATTCAATTCGGGAGAAAGGGATCCTATCGGCTCAACCTCTTACCAATCTAAAATTGCAATACGAAATTAGTGATCCAAGCTCTTCAAATCAAATAGAACAAGTCAAGTCTATCACCACTCTTAGGAGTGAAAAAACAATTGACGAATCTATTCTGGTAAGGATTGAAGAGTCCAAGGACTCGGAAGAAGAAATAGAAGATAGACCTAGTATTGCTCCACATGGATTAGAACCGGAACCTCTGAGCAAGCTGATTGCTCCATTCCCCCGATGGTTGATTGCACCAAAATCTCTCTCTAACTCTCAGGACATTCTGGAGGTGCTTAAATAAGTAAAGGTCAACATCCTTCTCCTAGATTCTATGAAACAAATTCCTTCATATGCCGAATATCTGGAAGACCTATACACGACCAAGAGGCGGCAAAGTATCAAAAAGAAAATTTTTCTGGTGGAAAAAGTGAGTGCCATCCTAAAGTAAGATGTGTTACAGAAATATAAAGATCCTGATAGTCCAACCATCCCTTGTGTAATTGGGAACTACCGGATTGAGCACGCACTTCTTGACTTAGGAGCGAGCGTAAATCTGATCCCTTACTCTATCTACGAACAACTGGGTCTAGGTGAATTAAAACCCACCCGGACCACATTACAACTTGTTGATTGCTTAGTTCATGTGCCGAGAGGGATTATTGAGGATGTGTTGGTCCAAGTTGATAAATTCTACTATCCGGTAGATTTTATCGTCTTGGATACTCAACCCATCATTGATATGAGCACTCAAATTCCTGTCATCCTTGGTCGCCCGTTCCTTGCCACATCAAATGCAATAATTAATTGCAGGAATGGAGTCATAAGTTTGTCTTTTGGAAATATGACATTAGAATTGAATATCTTTTTCAATACAAGTAAACAGTTAGAGGATGATGACAATTCCCACGATATTAACCTGATTGATTCTTTCGTGGAAGATAGAACACTTTTGACCTTATCCTCTGATCCTGCAGAGATATGCCTGGCCCACTCCCATGATTTTGATGATGATATGAATAGGGAGGTTGGGACCATGATGGATACCATGCCGGTACTTGAAGTTAATCGGTGGAGGCCATAATTTAAAGAATTATCCTAAACTAATGTAGTGCCTCTACCGTCTAACCTCAAGGCACCAAAGCTTGACCTAAAACCTTTGCCCTTTGATTTGAAATATGTCTATTTAGGTCAAGATGAGACATACCCAGTGGTGATTTCTTCCCACTTTGAGCAAAAATAGGAGAGTCTGCTCATTTCTACTCTCATTGAGCATAAGAGAGCCCTTGGATGGTCAATTGCAGACCTCAAGGGAATTGACCCTTCGATTTGTACTCACCGCATTTATCTAGAGGATAATGCGAAGACCTCCCAACAACTACAACATAGACTAAATCCAAACATGAAGGAAGTGGTTAAGGTCGAGGTTCTCAAGCTATTGGATGTGGGTATCATATACCCTTATATCCAATAGCCAATGAGTGAGTCCAACTCGGCTGGTTCCTATGAAGTCTGGAATCACCATCGTAGCTAATGCCCATAATGAACTCGTACCAACCAGTGTCACTACCGGTTGGAGAATGTTCATTGACTACAGGAAGTTGAATACCATCGCGAGGAATGACCACTTTCCTTTACCCTTCATCGATCAAATTTTGGAAAGTCTAACTGGTCATTCCTATTACTGTTTCCTTGACAGATATTTGAGTTACAATCAGATCGAGATAGCCCTTAAAGACCAAGAAAAGACCATGTTCAAATGTCTTTTTGGCACATTTGCATACCAAAGGATGCCATTTGGACTGTGTAATGCCCCCGCCACCTTTCAACGATGTATGTTGAGTATTTTTTTGATATGTGAGGCAATATTTGAAGGTCTTCATGAATGATTTCTTGGTTTTTGGTCCATCCTTAAGCGAATGCTTAGAAATTTTGAAAAATGTGTTGAAGCGATGTGAGGAAAAGAACCTGGTACTGAATTGGGAGAAGTTCCACTTCATGGTTCGTAAGGGAATTGTCCCTGGACATATTATCTCTGTAAGACTCGTATCCTAGACTGTACCATTCTGTATGCTTCCGCGGTCCTTCCGGTCAAATTTTGACAACCCTCAACTTATATCCTACATTTTGCACGCGATCTTAAGCCGAGACCTGCATATCTAAGTTGGCTCGTCCCGAAACTTGTACCTTAGTAACCGCGCCATCACCGCGGTTCCAACGTCGTGACTCACGCACCAAATCGATAACCAGGCTAGGAGATGTGGGTCTGTGTTCATTTCGAAGAAACGCCACACATTACGAATTTCGAGGGAATCTCTACAACATGTCCCATCAATCAATCAATCAATCAATGTCAAGTACAATCCATATCCTAAGTACCATTTCTCCACAAAGTTAACTCTCTCTCCCTACCCGTCCCTCTTTTACACAATTTTCAACTAAACCCATACCTTCCCATCAACCCATCTCACCATTCCTTATCAATCCATCACCTCCCTCTCTCTCTCTCTCTCATTCTTTAAGCAATTCTCCAAACACCCAAGAGATGGGTCCGCTTTAGGCAAATCAGAATCCTCTATGTGCTGCTGGACATCAACCAAGTAAACTTGATGTTACGGATGATTGGACCATTGGATGGCTACAAAATTCAGTCCAGAGTTATTTCATATGGTGGTTCACATTATTACCAAGTTTCAACTCCGATCATAGCATGGTCAATTTTATATGATTTTTAGAACTTGCTGTCCAGATATTAAAAATAAAAAATAAAATAAAAAAAAACAAGATTACATGTGAATGGTGTGGATACGATGTTCATCATGGTGGACCATACTGACATGGGCCACTTTGCTGACCACCATAGCCATAAATACATGCATGCAAGAACTCCACACCAGTGGGGCCCACGTATATTAAGAAAATAAAAAGAGGAAGAAAGAGGAGAATGGGGAGGATGGGAGGAGGGGTGTAGACTCACCTCAATGGATGGATGGTTGAATGATGATGTGTGGTCCACTCCCTCTTTGATTAATGATTGGCCACACCTTGGCCCCACTCTCCCTCACTCTCTCTAAAAATCTTAGAATTTTTCTAAGTATAGGAAAAGAGTAAGTGTAAGAGAGCTCCTACTCTTATATAGAGAATTGGGGGTTGAGGTGGCAAGATGATGTGGCAAGTTTAAGCGATCTTATTGGTGCTAAAAGTGAGGTAGAAGGTGATGTATGGTATAGGTAGTGGATTGATGAGGTGGATGGTGCTAAGCATGCATTAGCCAAGGTGGAAGAAATTTAGACATGTATTGGCTAATGGATGGATAAGGGTTGTGGGTTGTAGGTGATGCATGTGGATGATGAAGTGGAGTATTGCAATTGGTTATTTGAAGTGATGTGGCACAAATCAAGACATGCATTAGATGCATATATATGATGAGGTGGACATGAGCCATGATTAGTTTTTTAGGCATGATGAGAGAGCTAATGATGAGTTTTGGGATAGAATCCAATTTTATCTTATAGTGTTTGTCTTATATATGTTAGCTTCTTATTTTATTATGTACTAATTATCCTATTTGTTGGTAATGTCTATGTTCTAAAAGTGGGCTTTAGGTCCACATGGGCTCAAGTCCAATGGGCCTAGCATAATAAAGGTTGCTTATGTTACTGGATATATAATTTAGGCCTTACATTCGATAGGTCATATCTCGCTAACGGAGCATCGAATTGATGCGTGGTTTTCACCATTGCAATCGTAACGACGATGTGGTCCACATGATAGAGGTCTTAAGATCATCCGAAACAAATCATTTGGGTGAGTTTTCTAAGTGTACTAGGGTGCAATGTATGGTCTATCAACGGTGTGAGTTGGGATACGTGTACATACGAGCGATGTTGCAAAAGACCGGGATCCCACATGGAGATATGCCCATGGAGACCCAAAACTGGAAAAATTGTTAACCTTATACAAAAAATGTGGTGAGAAATCAGGTCTGGGCTATATCAAAAATGATTCTCTAAAATTCAATAATTCACCTCCTACATTTGTAAAAGGAGAATCCTCAAACTCTAAAGGTAAGAATTTGAAAGATTTTGGTCGAAATGATTTCAAAAACTCAAAACCCTTTCAAGTTCCTAAAATTAACTCTAATGCCATCAGCTATAGAAATCAAAGATATAATAAATCACCTTTATCTGAAAAAATCATGGACTTACTAAAAGAGCTTCTAAAATCCAACTTAGATGGAATTAGATCCTTACTCCTGCTCCGGTGGTAGACTTATAGGAGTTTCAACACCCGGTCAAGGGTTCGAGCATCCATAGGTAGTGAAATCCCACTAAGGCGTGAGTGTGTGGGTTGTGTGGGCGTGTGTAAAAGTAAAAAAATAATTATAAAAAAAAAACTTAGATGGAATTGGAGTTAATAGAAAGTGGAAAAACTCAGATGGAATTTCCTAAATCCAGAACCATATTGAAATGGCTTCCAAAGGTTACATGTCTTGTTACCCACACAGCCTTCAAAGTCACTAGCCATTCAAATTGGTACCTGGATAGTGGATGTTCAAGACATATGACAGGTGACAAAGCAATATTCACCAACTTCAAAAAGGTAAATGATGGCTCGATTACTTTAGAATATGGAAGCAATTGCAAAATCATAGGTTAAGGTACTATTCAACTCTCCGATCTTCCTCCGTTTGAGAATGTACTGTATGTTGAAGGTCTAAAACATAACCTCTTAAGTATATCTCAAATCTGCGATAATAAACATAGAGTAAATTTTTTAAATCACGAATGTGAGATTACAAATGAGAAGGGTGGTGTGATATTAAATGGTCGTATGACCTCTAAAAATTGCTACATTACTGATGACTCATGCTCTTCTAACTATTCATGTTACATAGTCCAAATAGACAAAATAGAATTATGGCATAAACATCTTGGACTTGTTAACTTTAGAGACTTTTATAGATTGAGCAAGAGAGATCACATTCATGGCTTACCTAAATTTTAAAAGGTAGAAAAAAATTGTGGCGCATGTCAGATTGGCAAGCAAATTAGGAGTAGTCACAAGAAAATGAACTCCTTAGCCACAACCAAACCTCTAAAACTACTCCATATTGACTTGGTGGGACCAACGAGAATGGAGAGTAGAGGTGGAAAGAAGTATTTTCTGGTTATTGTTGATGATTTTACCATATATACTTGGGTAGCCTTCTTAAGAGAGAAATCAGATACTCTCGATGAAGTTAGAAAATTTCTAAAATGAATTCAAACTGAAAAAGAAGTACCTATGATCAAAATTAGAAGTGATCATGGTACTGAGTTTGAAAATATCAATTTTGAGAAGTATTGTACTGACCATAGTATATCACATGAGTTCTCTGCTCCTAAGACACCTCAAAAGAATGGAGTTATTGAAAGAAAAAATAGAGTATTACAGGAAATGGCCAATGTAATGATAAATATCATGAAATTACCGAACAACTTATGGATTGAAGCTATTAATACTGCTTACTACATTATAAATCATGTGTATGTTAGAAAATCTAAAGATAAAACAACATATGAATTATGGTTTAATAAGAAACCGACCGTCAAATACTTTCAGACTTTCAGAAGTAAATGTTTCATTTTACGTGACCAGGAAAGTTTGGGAAAGTTTGAAGCCAAGAGTGATGAGGGAATATGCTTAGGTTATACTCTAAATAGTCGAGCATATCATATTCTTAACAAAAGAACAGGGGTGATTTAGGAATCTATTAACGTAGTAATTGAGGATCACCTAATCACACCCACACTAAGTCAAGATGATGATGAAGTTAACATTATAGATAAACCTGACTCTTCATCTAAATCAGATAATACTGAATTAAGATTAGTCAAAGACCATCCGACTGATCAGATATTGGGTAACCCTTGTACTGGTGTTCAGACAAGAAGATAACTAGAAAATATCTGTAATTACGTCTGGTTCACTTCTCAAATTGAACCGGCAAATGTAAAAGCACTTGCCGATGAAAGTTGAATATTAGCTATGTAAGAAGAGTTAAATCAATTCGTCAGAAATGATGTTTGGTACTTGGTTCCTAGACCTTCTGATAAACATATAATCGGAACCAAATGGATTTTTAAGAACAAATCTAATGAAACGGGCAATATCATTAGAAAAAAGGCATGACTGGTTGTACAAGGTTGTACTCAGATAGAAGGAATTGACTATGATGAAACCTTTGCACTAGTTGCGCGCCTTGAATCCATTAGATTATTCATTTCAATTGCTTGCTATAAGAAATTCAAAATATATCAAATGGATGTCAAAAGTGTGTTTCTAAATTGTGATCTACATGAAGAAGTATACGTTGAACAACCTAAGGGTTTGAAGAACCCTAAACTTTCAAATCATGTGTACCGTCTTAAAAAGACACTTTATGGTTTGAAACAAGCTCTCAGGGCATGGTACGAAAAGTTAACTAAATTATTACTTAGTCACAACTTTATCATGGGAAGTGTTGATAAAACCTTATTCGTCAAGAAATATAATGAACATATATTGATAGAACAAATCTATGTTGACGATATTATTTACGGATCTACAAGCACTAACTTGTCCATCGAGTTTGCAAATCTGATGAAATCCAAGTTTGAAATGAGTATGGTTGGAGAACTAAATTACTTTCTTTTATTACAAGTAAAACAATAGGAAGATAGTATATTCATCTCACAAACTAAGTATGCCTTGAATCTTATAAAGAGATTTGGGTTTAACAATGCGAAAAAGTTTGATACTCCTGTGAGTACAACTCTCAAACTTTCTAAGGATAAATTAGGTAAAAATATAGACTCCCGTCTATATCGGAGTATGATTGGTAGTCTTCTATACTTAACTAATAGTAGACCTGATATTGCTTTTAGTGTTGAAATATGTGCTAGATATCAATTTGATCCTAAGAAATCACATCTAATCCGTGTTAAATAGATAATCAGATATGTCACTAGTACTGCTAACTTGGGTCTATGGTATCCGCATGATACAACTGTATAACTTGCCAGATATACCAATGTAGATTGGACAGGAAACATCGACAATAAAAAATCTACCAGTGGTAGATGTTTCTACATAGGGAATTGTTTAGTTTCTTGGCTCAGCAAGAAACAAAATTTTGTATCTCTCTCAACAGCTGAAGCCAAATATATCACAACTAGTAATGCCTGCACCTAGCTGATCTGGATGAAAATGATGTTAGCTGACTATGGGATTATACAAGATACAATGACATTATATTATGATAACTCAAGCGCAATTAATATTTCAAAGAATCCTCTTCAACATTCTCATATGAAACATATCGACATTCGATATCATTATATTCGAGAATTAGTTAAGGACAAAAGTATTTCATTAGAATATATTCATATGAAAAACAACTTGCAGACATAATGACCAAACCACTCGACATAATAGATATTCCATATTAAATCATGATATTGGTTTGTGTACTTTTAATTAATTAATCATGTTGTTTATACATTTTTTTTTATAATGTTTAAATGCATAACATGTAAATAAATTTTAAATTTTAAATATAAAATTTTTTCAAATTTGTGGCCTGCTCGACGGGTTGAGTACATCCTCGACCAGTCGACCTTCAACGGGTCGAGGACCATGCTCTACCAGTCGAAGAGCACAGGTTTTGCACAATAAAGGGGGAAAATCACTTTTCTATTTCATTTTTCACCATCTTCTTTGACTAGCTGATGCTTCTATCGATGAAACCATCTTCAAATCTTCATTGCAAGTGGTTTATTTCCATTTTCCTTCTAATTTGGGTTGCTCTTTGCTAGTTTATCTTCTATTTGTGGTGTATTTGTGATTTACAACCTTTCTTTAGTGGGTTTTGAGCTAAAATCTGATCTAGACTCAACCCATCTATCTTCTTTAATCTTTTGTTTTACAATCTCTAAATGGAGCATCATACTAAGAGGAAGGCTACTCGTAAGGGCCCTAGCAGCTCCTCCTCTAGGTTGACTCCCATTAGGGTGAGAACCCTAAGATCACTCGAAGAAGATTCGGAGCATGTTAGGGATTTTCGCAGTAGTGAAATTATTGTTGAAAGGACTGTAAATGTAGACCACATTGCACCATATCAACTTTTGCCTATCCTTACTGTTATAGGTTAGGAAAATATTCTTGGTTGGGACGAAATGGCTTACTGCTCCATAGCGCAAGGCATGTACACGTCCATAAGTGCCATGTCCCTTGAAAATCTGACATTTACAATTAATTTTGAAGAAGGGACAGTCCTTATTGATCGCCACCTGATTTCAGGTTTGCTTGACGTAAACGTTACTGATGATGGCATTCTCATTGCCACTCTCACAGAGAAATGACTCATGCTGAGCAACGAGTGATCACTCGTAAATTATGTCGCTTTGACGTTGAATGGAAGTCTGGCAATGCCCATCGTGCTAACCAGATACTTTCCAAATACTGAGTCTTACATCGCATTTTTACATCCAATGTGTATCCATGATTTGGGAATAAGTCAGAACTTACTCCCTTCATGATTCGTGTCCTTCACTCTGTTATATTTGGTATTCCTATTTGTCTTCCTTCTTTAGTGTGCTATTTGATTATTCAATTTCGTATTCATCCTAGCCATGGGTCGATTCCTTTCGTCTATCTCATGATTTGCATTGCTTTTCATTGCAATGTTGTCATTCCTTCGACCGAGGCACCAGAGTCGAAATTACCCTTTGATAATACAAATCTGTACAAAATGAACTTGGCATTCCTTCCCGACCAGCGAGATAAAAGAGAAGAAGAAGAAGACGCACCTATACCAGAGGACACATCGATAGATGACATATTTGCTAAGTTTGATAAGTTGGATGATGAAGCTGATCCACACTATCAACCTTCCCAGGTTGATGATTGGCTCAAATCCTTGGAGGAAAATGTGATTGAGTTGAAGGTATCTCAAGACAATCTGGTAGAAAGTCACAAATCTTCAATGAAATACATGCGAAAGTACTTTCATCGCATTGCTAAGGGACTACACTAGATTGATCCTTCTATACCTCCTCCCTCTTCCTTTGGATCCGACTAGGATACTTTAAATTAAAAAAAAAAAAAACACATTTGGCTTGTAAAACTTTAACTTTGTGTGTGTGCTTGATGATCACTCTTATACTCTACTCACCTTTAATGCTTATTGATGACTTTTTATTATCTTAATGACATCCTTAACTTGACATTCTTATATGCTTATATCTTGATATTTTCATCTTTTTATTCTACTGATTTTGATATGGTTATTTGAATTCCTTTATCATAATGAGACAAAAAGGGGGAGATGATTAATTATTACTAATAGAATAAATGATGGATATTGAATGTTGAGATGATATGAATGGCATTGGAATGTTACATGATTATATATGCTTGAAGTATACATTGGCATTGGAATGGAAAATGTGTAAGTCATAATACAGGAGAAGCTCACATTGAGGGGGAGTAGTAAATTTTTTGTATATTCATCAAAGTTGCAACAAATCTTCTACAACATGGAATCAAGAATACAAGATGTCATTCTAGTTGTTGTAATAATAAGTGTTTTGTCATGAATTTGACAAATGGGGAGATTGTAAGTGCTATATTGTATAAAGAACACCTTTGTTTGCCAAATTTCGTTTAGACAAAACAGCTTATGAAGTGGCCTTCTAATGTGGATTAAGATGGAAAGTTCAAGACTCTACTAAAGTTCAAGTCAAGTAGTGGATCAAGATGGAAACTTCAAGCTCTACTAAGTTCAAAACGATTGAGTTCAAGTTCTACTAAAATTCTAGTAGAAGATCAAGCTTCATCTTCAACTTCAAGATCTATTGAAGAATCAAGTAGAAGAACAAGTTCCATGAAGTTCAAGTATCCAATCTAATTCAAAGTTCAGTCATTTCAGGTATAACAAACCTTAGAAAGACCTTAAGCTTAGCTACTTTCAAAACATAACTTAAATGGATATTTATGTTGTAAGACCCGTATCCTAGCCCGTACTATTCTGTAGGCTTTCGCTGTCCTCCCAGTCGAATTCTGGCTACCAGCGACGTGTAGAAAGCATTTGGCGTAACCCTGAGTCGTATCCCATATTCCAGAGTTGGCTCAACCTGAGACTTGTACCCTAGCGACCACGTCGTCGCCGCATTTCGTGAGCCGAGGCGATACCCAGGCCAGGAGATGTAGGCCCGCGTTTAGTTTGAGGAAAATGTCGTGTGTTGCATGTACTCTATCCCATCCCTAAGTACAACCACCCTCCCCAAAGTTAACTCTCTCTCTTACAACCAAGTACACCCATCACTCACCCATCTCTCTCTCTTACAACCTCTCTCTCTCTCTCATCTCTCTCTCCCTCATTCTCCAAGCAACCCATGTCCAAGCTTCCATGAGAGAAGCTAGTGTGGCCCACCTTCCTACCTACCATCTTCACCATCCAAAGATCATCTCGACCGTTGAAATCGTTCCTTGGGAGCTCTAGAGGCTATAGGCAGAAGAAGGAAGAGGAGGCCAATAGGTGGGTGATTTTTGTGTGATTTTGATGATTAGAGGGCCCACACATGGTGGGACCCATCTTGATATATTCATTGAATAAGGGAGGGCCCATTAGTGGTGGGGTCCCTCCCCTTCACATTTCTCTCTCTCTCTCTCTCTTCTCTCTCTCTCTCTCTCTCTCTCTCTCTCTCTCTTTCTTTTTGGATGGTGTTGATGTGGCCCACCTAATCAGTAAATCCAAGATGTCCAGTCCCTCGACATGGTGTGTGGACCCCACCTTAATGTATTTATTCTATATCTCAGCCGTCCAGCAGCTGCTGGATGGTGGGTACCTACCGTGATGTGTGCTAGATGCACACCATCCATTTGTGGAGCCCCACATGTGATGTGCGTGCTTCAGCCACCCCGTCCACAAGTAGATGTGGGGCCCACACATGATGTATGTGTTTTATTTCCACACCATCCAGTGATTTGGTCGGTGGAAACTACCTTGATGTACGTGTTTTATCCACGACCATCCATCCATTTTACTGGTGAGTCCCACATGTGTGGACCCGCCTGCCACGTGGGACCCCCTCCGTGATGTATGTGTCATCTACACCATCCATCTGGACAGTGCTGAGCAGACCCCTCTGTGATGTATGTATTGTTTGCACCGTCCATCTGACGGTGCTGTGCAGGGGCTACCATGATGTATCTGGTAGCCATGACGTCCATTTATGTTCTGGACGGGCAGGGCCCACTTTGATGACGTGTTGTATATTCACACATCCATCCATTTTTCCCTGTCAGCGAGTGAGACCCACCCTGATGTATTTATTTTATATTATCCACATCATCCAGATTGTGCTGGATGGTGCTGGATAATGTTTGGATGGTGCTGATTTACCTGGACAATGTTTGGATGGTGCTAATTTACCTGGACAATGTTTGGATGGTGCTGATTTACATGGATAGTGTTTAGATGGTGTTGTCCAATGTTTGGATAGTGCTAATTTACATAGACAATGTTTGGGCGATGCTGATCATCATTAGGGTGTTATGTGCCCCATAGAATGATAGTGTACAATGATACACATGTTGCACCTTCAACTATTAAAATGATTTTAGATGTAATCCAAGCTCCTACTTGAGGCCCACCTTGATGTATTTTGTGGCCCATCCGTCAGGCCCACTTTGATGTATTTTGTGGCCCATTCGAGAGGCCCACTTTGATATACTTGTGGCCCATCTGTGAGGCCCACCTTGATATATTTGTAGCCCATGTATGAGGCCCATTAGTGCGGCTCATTAATGCAGCCCACTTGATGTGTATGAGGCCCATTAGTGCGACCCATTGATGCAACCCACTTGATGTGTATGAGGCCCATGTGTAGGGCCCACCTGTGATGTATATTAGGCCCATGTGTAGGGCCCACCTATTGTGTATTTTAAGCTCATGGGTTGCGGCCCATTGTGATGTATTCAAGGCCCATGGGTTATGGCCCATTGTGACACGTTCGAGGCCCAGGTGGTGTGGCCCATTACGATGTATTCAAGGCTCGTGGGATGTGGCCCATTGTGATATATTTCTAGCCTTTATGATAAGGAAGCAATGTTGGTTAAACGTCCACATTGATGGGCAATGATGGTTAAATGTCCACATTGTGACCTTTCCTTGGGTCCTTTGTTAGGCTGATTATTATTAAGGCCGATTATCGAGGTCGATTGTTAATGCCGATTGTCGATGGCGGTTATCGATAGCGATTATAATTATGTGACAGCATAGCATTATGATACATGCCCATACGTATCATCTGCATGTTTGTTATGAGATGTGATTGACCATTGCATATGCCATAGTACAGGTGGTTTTTGGGACTCCCTGATAAGCAGAGTTATCCTACATGAGCGCACGGTATGCAAGGGATTAATGCATGATTAGACTGCGTGACTCCTGCATCTTGTATTGTGTGATTGTGATTACTATACGCCCTAGCAATATCAGGGCTATAGCCTCCACAGACATGTCGTAGATGACTAAATAGGACACCAGAAATGTTTAGTTTGAGCATCTAGGCACTTTAGATGTCCGTTGGTAAAAGTCACTAAACCTCTGTGGCCAGGAGATTCCCCAAAGTCTAGACTGAGTAGATATGTGAGTGCCCGAGTGCCAAATACCAGTAGGCCACGTCTCTCACTATGTCGTAGTCGGTTGGGAGGGGGTGTGACCTTATCTGCCTAAGTGAGGGGGCTGTAAGCTAGGTTGAGTTTGACTAACTCCCAAATGAGTCCACTATCTATAAGCCAGATAGGCATTGGTATACTGCTGGCAGGAGGGTAGTGAGGTCTTTTTCACTTGCTGGGCTATGCGGCTGGCCGAGGCGGTAGCCATCTTGGAGTGTACTAGACCCCGATGATGATCCCAGAGATACACAGTACTGATTTGTAGAACAGTAGTTGCATACTCAGTATTTTACTCATTCATTCATTCATTCACTGTCCATTCGGGTTAGTGGTGCACAACTATTTGTTATGTGTACCTTCGCAATGGCCAGAATTTTGGTTAGGGCGTGCGACTAACTTGAGATCAAGAGTTTACCACATTGAGTCTGACTATCCAAATTTAGGTATGGGATGGTTTGGATAGAAGTCCCTTGTGATGGACCCCTTAGCCTGTGATACTACATACTATTATCCCGACTTCACACTCTAGCTTGGTCATTTCATTCACACTGCATATTGCATTACATCCGCAACATATAGTATTCAGGGTTGCTACGTTTCTGTGTTTATATGGACTAGATGAGGTTGACGGCATTCGCGGACTCGCCAGGATTTGTTTATTGTATTGTATCCTCAATATATAATATTTGGTTTATTATGTCTCCGCATTGCATAACTGATCTACATTACTTCCTCAGTATATGATATTAGTTTATTATGTTTTTATATCGCATAGCCTGGATAAGGTTGATGATATTTCTAAGGACTTGTTGTATTTCCTCTTACTCTGATATGTGCGTGCTTAGCACTTATCTTGCTCACACACTTTCACCACCCTCTAAGCTTTCTACAAGCTTATGCACGATAGATGCATGCAGGTGGCGTTAAGTTGTAGCAGTGTTGAGCCTGGAGCGTGCAACTGTCTTCTAGAGGTTTGATTTTTGATATATGTATTTCCCTTTTAGCATTGTATTCAACCATTTATATTAGTGGATATGTGATGATGATGTTGCCTTTATGATTTGCTTATACTTGTGGTTAAGCTTCTTATAGGATAAATGTACATTGAAAAATCCTCCTTGTAGGATCCTAGGATTAGAATCTGGCGTATAGGCACTAAGAACCGAGAATGGGGTACTACGGACGTTGTCGGCTCCGGATTCGACGATCAGGAATTTTGTGAGCCCAGTTTCCGAGTTTAGGGCATGACATATGCTTATGTTAGGCTAAAGTTCGACTAATCTAAGCTAGAGCTCGACTAGTTTAAACTATGGCTCGACTAGTCTAAGGATTTTTTGACCAGTCTTAGTTAAAATTGAAGTAAAACGGATTTTTTCGTTACTTCTTCGACCAGTCGAGCAGACTACTTGACCCGTCAAAGATGGTCCTTCGACTAGTTGAGGGTTGCTCGACTCAAAGTCTAACAACTAAATCAGTTCGGATTTTAGGCACCCTCGACCAATCGAAGACCTTACTCGACCAATTAAACAGGAGCATCAACCAGTCGAGCAGGGGCTTCGACCAGTCGAAGATCTGTTTTATCTTATCGCGCTCAAATTTGAAAATATGTTGGAACAAAATGTGGTTCTTAGACGAGTCGAAGACTATCTTAGACGAGTCGAAGCAACAACTTATTTGCCTATAAATAAAGGCTTTCTCTCAATCTGAAATGAATAATTCAAGTCTATTAAATCATTCCACAAGAGAGAAACTCCATTATTATCAAGTTATTGCACGATATTTATAAATTTTTAATAGTTTTTTTGTTTTAATTCCTTGATCTTTATTCTTTGAATCTTATTTTACAAAGAGAGTAAATACTCTTCTTTGAAATCTAAAGAAATTTAAACAAGTAGCCTTTGGTTTGAATCTATTTAAAATCAATCTAGAATCTTGAACCCTTATTTATATGACTGAACATTGAACAATTTACTACAAGAGAAGCGGCTCTACGACTACATCGACTGATACACTTCAAAGGAGAAGATAAGTTTACTTTGCTTTTATAGTTTGATTTTATTGAGGTAGCTAGAAAATCTCATTTGTTGATTTTTCTGAGATAGCCAGAAAATTCTCAAAGAGGGGTTTTTTTTTATTTGTGATAACTCTTTAAAATCACAACTGTATCAGGTTTTAAGGTGACCCTAAGAAAACCTTATTTATAGTGAAAGCCAATATCACGTGGATAGTGATTACTGGGAGTGGAGTAGGTGTGGGCATTTTGAGAACAGTTGTTGTACACACCGAACCACTATAACTCTTAGTGTTATGGTGAATGTTTCCTTTTTGCATTTGTGGAAAATGTTTGTAATTTCATTTACGCAAAAGTGGTGAATGTTTGTAATAGATAGTTTTATTTTCTCTTGCTTGGTTTGAGATATTGATTCTTACAAACGTTCATGAAATAAGGTTGTCGTACCTAAACTGAGTTTAGGTGTAGGTTGTCCTATGAATTAGTTTGAATCAATTTTTTAATACTAGTGCGATTGAGATTTCTGATTTATTTAATATTTCAACACTGTAATTTTTTATTTGGCATAGTTCTTTTCACCCCCCCCCCCCCCCCCCCCCTAGGACTTCTTAAGATCGTGTTTTCAAGTTCTTTTTTTATTTGAGGACTATTTCCAGTTTTCTATGATTTATTGTGACTTCAATCATGATAAATTCTATGGTGGTTTTTAATATCTTCTTAATGTATTTGGAGTTGTGGAGATTGGTAAATCATGTTGTTCACCATTATCTCTTAGGCATGGTAGGATGATGGAATCCTTTCCAATCAAAGCAATGGATCTTCATATGTGTACTATCTCAATGAAAAGTTCAGATTGTGCTTGAATAGTTTATCTTCCACTGGATTGGATAAGACTCTAATTCCAATTGTGTTCCTTGAATCAAGTAAGGTAGCTTCTTGATAGCTACAAGTGGATCCTTGGCACCCTAGTTCCCACCTTTTGAATTGATCGTTTAAGTCAACATTATTTACAATTATTCCAACTATTCTAGATTTTAAATTAGTTTCCGATTCTAGTTCTACTTCTAGTTACTTTCAGAATACGTACAAGTTTAATCCCTGTGGATTCAGCCTCAGTCTCATTGAGTTATTACTACATCGTGACCCTGCACTTGGGGTTGTGAACAAAAGCCATTAATATGTACTTTAAACTAGGGTCACTCCTAAGGTCTTTTTTACCTGTAGGTTAGCATACAATTGATTCTTCTCTTGAAATTATTATGAGCCTTATGATATTGAGATGTTGAGGTGAGCTTAAGTCTTGAAATGTTGAATTGAGTTGAAGTTCCATACAATATATATTTTGTTTACGAAATTTGACAATCTACTTATTTACTTAAAACATTAACACTTACAATCTTCTCCTTTATCAATTTTGTGACAAAACATAACACATTACTCATTCATCACATTACACATTCATCATAATTACATCATTTACAAGTAATCAAGACTACATAGACTGCAACAACCATATTCAAAATATTGAAGGCCTTGAACATGATCTTTTAGCAAAACTCCCCCTAAAAAATAAGTTGCTCCCTCTAAAAATATACATAAAAAAAACTTGTTTCCACATTAGTCATTTCTCCCCCCTTTTCATCACAAGTTGAAAAAAGAAGGTGAAGTTCATTATGCATAGAGAAAGCATGAATAGGGTAAAGTAAGAGAAGAAAAGTACCAATATTAAGAAAGAGTTTTAAGGTACTAGCTAGAGATGGTTAATTTAGTCAACAATTCTAAGAAGTAAAGTTGAAACATCACTCGAACTTCGGAGAAGATGGCGTTTAAATCTCAGGATCAATACTTTTCAAGCTCTTCAAAATATGATGATTTCATGTACTTGTATTAACCTGTTAGTTTAAAGCAAGAGCTTCCTGAGAAATATTTAAAACATCCATCTAATGCTCCAAAGCAGACAAATGCTTATCAAAATTAAAAGGATGATAAACAGAATCGTCCTCATCTTTAACTAATTCTTCCTCCAATGTATCAAAAATATCATCCATGTTAACATCTTCTTTTTCTCCCTACTTATTGTCACGTTCACCAAGTTTCTCAGGTAGAATATTTAAATTCATCATATGTATTTTATAAGAGTTGAAAGGAAGTTCAGATTCTGATGCCTTAATAAAAGGAATTTGGACTCGAAAATATAATGCCAGAGATGCCATGAGTTATCGAAAAGGAATAGAACCATCTTTTGGTTGCATCCAATAGTGGATAATGGAGTAACAAATAAAAGTTGGAAGACAAATTGTGACTCCATTAGTAACAACATGCAACATATGAATCATAAATGGAGTGAGATCAGTTTTGTTACCGGATCTATGATAGACATTGGACGTAAAAATACGATGAAGAACATGATAATTAGGAAAAAGTTTCCCAACAGATGGGGCATTACCGGCTCTCCACTTCACTTCAAATCCACACAATACTCAGGTAACAAATCCTTTTTCAGAGTTAGACATATTTTCCATCAAAGGAGGAATTGGAATTCCATCCTCTATCATTTCTATATTCATTAATGATGCAATGGTGGAGGGTGTAATTGAAAGTCCCATCAAATAATTTGATTTTAAAGAAGATGTTATCCTGTTGAGACTCAAATATTGCATATTTAACCCGTCAATTACATTCATTCTTCTTGACATTTAAGTGTTAATTCAATTTAATTATATATGTTTTCATCATGTGAGGTGATTTAAAAGCCAAAGATGAATATGCGCTTAAAAGGATGGATTTAGTGTTCAAAAGAAGATAATGAATAATTGAATCTATGAAGGACAATATTGAAGAATTCAAGCACCAAAGATCCAAGGAAACTAATTGAGGAAAGAAGGAAATTGAAGATTTGAAGTGAAGAAACCAAGGAAAATGAATCCTGAAAATTCAAGGCCAGAAAAATCATATTATGAAATTCCAGAGTTAAAAAGACAAAATCCCAAAAAACTACAGAAATAGTCCTTCGATGCCATTGAGGATAATTTTCGATGCCATTGAAGGCAACTTTCATCTCATCAAACCCTCTTCGATCTCATCGAGAAATTCATGAATTTTCTAACTTAGTTGTTGGACACATTCTTTGATGCCATCGAAGGTGCATGCAACTCCGAAAATTCAAAATCAATTTGAAACATTTCCTAGGCGGTGCGTGTCATACCCCAAACTCAGAAACCGGGCTCACAAAATTTTTTATCACCGAATCCGGCGCTGACAGCCTCCATAGTATCCCATTCTCGGCTTCCGACACCCATATGCAGAATTCGGATCCCGGAGTCCTACAAGGAGGATTTTCAGTGTGATTTTTTTAACTGTTAATCTGTTTAGGCGGTTACACATTTTGTACATGGTATTAACGCATATCGAAGAGACAAACCTTTTCGATATGTCACATAAAATATGGTGCACCAACTCAACAGTAATGAAGAAAACAATAGGCAAACTCAAACAGCTCTTGTATGCATCCTAAAAAAGTGTAAGTCATACGTATAAGCAAACTACAGCTCGTGAGTCTACTGCGTGTCGGGAGTAAAACACGACTTATCAGGGCGCTCCCGTAAAGACATCCAAAACAACCATAGGCATGTTATCAACAAATCATGCTATCATAGGTGAGTAGGTTATCAATCAATCATGTCGTACAACTACACAAGTTATCATGAACATGACATCAATAATAGGCATGTCGCTCAACAAGCGACCATGAATCATTAAATAGCCAATCATCATGAACAAGATAATCAAATTTCGTTTTCTACTATATGACATACGATGGAATGGCAATGGAGAGCTGACATGTGTAGTCGGGATGATAGTATGTGTATCACAATGTGTGGTGGTTCATCACTAGGGACTTCTATCCAAACCATTCCCATACCTAAATTTGGATAGCTAGAGTCAATACAATAAACTCCTGATCTCAGGTTGGTCGCGTACCCAACTGAAAGCATGGCCATTACGAAGGTACACATAACGATTTATTTGTATACCATCAGCCCGAGTGGATAGTGAGTGAATGAATGAATGAATGAGTCCAATGCTGAGTACGCAACTCCTACTCAACAAGTTCACATATAACCACCACAACGCTTCCGATGTGGGACAAGGTTCTACCCTACTGTATGCACAGTAGCCTGCCAGCACAGTAGCCTGCCAACCACTGGTAGGTAGCCCAGGCCCTTAAGCCCCTCCCACTCAGCGTCCACCCATGCACATGTTCCCGCCCACGTGTGCAACAGTGACGGGGTCTAGTACACTCTACGCTAGCTTGCCGCCCCATCTAAGCACATAACTGGGAGAGTGGAAGAGACCTCACTATTCGCTTGGTAATATCGGCCCGGTTCGTCGATAACGAACTCATTCCTCAAGTTGGGTCAGACTCAACCTAGTCATTGCCCCCTCAATTAGGTGGGTAAGGCCACACCTCCTTCCAACTGACCACAACATAGTGGGAGTCGCGGCCAACTGGTATTCGCCCCTCTTACGCTCATGCATCCACTCGGTCTAGACATTAGATCATCTCCTAGACTTGAGGGTTTAGGGACTTTCACCCACGAACATCTAACGTGCCCATATGCTCAAACCAAACATTTTCGGTGTCCCAGCCGACTATCCACAATCTAAAACATAAAGGATAACATGCTAACATCTTTCATGTGATATATCATGTTGGGCCCACTAACCACATACACAACAAACCAAGAAAAGCCCAATTATCCAATTTATGCATTGTAAAATAGGGCTCTCTAAGCGTGGTCCATTTGACTAGAGGTAGTATGAAAGGCATGCTGCCCAGTAAGCAATGGGCCTGCCCAATAGGTTCAAGGAAGGTTACCATTGTGGGTTTCTCATTCCCCAACGATTTCACTCAATGTTGAGCTCGCTTGGGCCTTAGGGTAGCATCATTTAGATGGGCCCAAGGCCACCTATGTCTTAAGAGAACATTTGGACAACAAGATTATGAGGCCCGTATCCTAGACCGTACTGTTCCGTAGGCTCCCACGATCCTCCCGATCGAATTTCGGTGACTCGCAATTTGTAATCGGCAGTTGTGCGCGATCCTGAGTCGTATCCCATTTCCCAGAGTCGGCTTTACTCAAGACCTATACCCTTGTGACCGTGCCATTGCCATGGTTCTGTTACCGCGTCTCGCGTGCCAAGGCGATATCTATGCTAGGAGATGTAGGCCCGCGTTCGGTTCGAACAAATGCCACGCGTTGCAAATACTGAGGGAATCTCTACAACATGTCCCATCAATCAATCAATCAAGTACACATCACTCCCATCACTCACACCCATCCCCAAGTACAACCACCCTCCCCATAAGTCAACCTTCTCTTACAACAAAGTACCCCTTACATCATTCATCATCCCTCTCTCCCATCACTTCTCTCCCATCATTTCTCTCTCTCTCATTTCCCCCAAGCACCATGAGAGCTTGGACATCCATGGCTTCCATGAGAGGAACTAGGTGTGGCTCACTCCCTACCACCCAATCCCACCCTCCAAAATCGATCTCAACCGTTGAGTCTTATTCCCTTGAAGCTCTTGAACGCGTTGGTGGAAGAAGGAAGAAGAAGATCCTAAGGTGGGTGATTTTATTTATTTGATTGTGATTTGAAGGCCCACATATTGTGGGACCCATCTTGATGTATGCATTGTATTGGGAGGGCCCATAGTGGCGGGGTCCCTCCCATTTCCACCGATTTTTCTCTCTTTTTCTCTATTCTCTCTCCTTCTCTCTTGTGTTGGGTGTGGCCCACTTAATCCACGCCATACATACCGTGGCACCACCCTGATGTGTGTGTTTCATCATACCGTCCATCTGTTTAGACGTGGACCCCACCTTGCAGTGATATGTGTATCCTCACCGTCCAGGGATTGGACGGTGGGAAGTGGATTGGCTGGACTACTACACACCAGCTATATAGCTGCTGTATTGACGTCAACACCCATGTGGGTCCCGCATGATGTATGTATCTTATGTCTACGCCATCCATCCGTGGATCCCACCGTGATGTAGATGTTTCATCTCAACCGCCCATCATCAGGACGCTGATGTGGACCCCAGCAGCATGCAGCTGCTAGATTAACGCCAGGAGTTCCCTGGATCTGATTATGAGGACTATGTTCTATTCAGACTATCCATCTGGTGGGACCCACTGATGTATGTCTTATTTATACTGTCCGTGGACGTGGGGCTTGCACTCTATGTATGTATTGTATATCTTCGCCGTCCAACGGTCTGGACGGTGGGAACCACCGAGGATGTATGTGTTTTGAATCCACGCTGTCTGTCCATTTTGATGGACGGTCCAGGCAGTGGGACCCCACCTCAAAGTATGTATTGCATCCCCCGTCCATCTGCTGCATTAACGTCAGTAGAGTGGCTGACGATGAGGTATGTATTATATCTATCACCGTCCATCCCTCTTGCTGACGGTGGGCCTACCCAACATGATGGATGTGTTAAATCCTCACCGCCCATCCAGATTGGGAAGGCCACAAGCCTGGGCGCTGGGTTAGAAATAATAATAATAATTATTATTATTATTATAATGATAATATTATAATATTATATATAAACATTGTGGTGGGCCCCCATGTGGGACCCACCTGATGCTGATATATGAGCGGATTGGCTGGTCTAGCACACACAGATATAAAGCTACTGTGGTGACGTCAGCAAACTGTGGGCCCCACTATGGTATGTGTTACATCGGGGCCGTCCATCTGTTGGACGACCATGATGGATGTGTTCCATCCAAACCGTCTATCCATTTGGCAAGCTCATCTTAAGGCTTGGGACAGATAAATGAAGCAGATTTGATGATCAGGTGGACCACACCGCAGAAAATAGTGGAGATTAAACGTCCACCATTGAAACCTGTTTTGGGGTCACAGAAGTTTTGGATTTGTGTGAAATTTATTTTTCCTATTAAGACAGGTCCAAGTGACCTTATGAACAGACTGGATGGAAAATAAATGTGATGGTGGGCCCCACCTTGATGTATCTATTTCATAGCCACACCTCCAAGGGTGGACAGTGCTGTGAATGCCCACCTCGATGTATTTATCCTACCCGCACCATCCGTCTGTCCAAGACGGTGGGCCGGATCATGAGGTTGTGTTATATCCAAACTGCCCATCCGTTTGGGCGTGTGGACAGGTGGGACCCCACCTTGATATAAGTGATTCATATCCACACCATCCGTTTAGACGGGTAGTGTAGGGCACATTGTAATGTAACTGTTTCATCCCCACCGGTCGTCTCACCTTGTGATGTATCGTACATTCACATAGCCCATTCACTTGACCCCCACATGATGTACGTGTTTAATGTTAGTTGTCCATCTAGTGGGGCCCATTTGGAACATGCAAGCTGGCCTGTGATGTATATATGCGGCCCACCTTGATATATTGGTGGCCCATCCATGAGGCCCACCTTGATGTATTGGTGGCCCATCCATTAAGACCCACCTTGATGCAATTGCGGCCCATACAATTAGGCCCATGTGATGTATTTGAGGCCCATCGGTGCGGCCCATTGACGTGGCCCATTGTGATTTATTTTTGGCCCATGTAATGAGGCCTATCGCGATGTATATTAAGCCCGTGAGGGAGGCCCATTGTTATATATTAAGGCTCATGGGTTGTGGTCCATTATTGTGTATTTATGGCCCAGATGGTAAGGCCCAATACGATATATTTATGGCCCATTACGATGTATATTAGGCCTTTGTATGAAGTCATGGGCCCACTATATATATATTTGGCCCTGTGTGGGCCACTGGTTGGGAGCGATGTTGGTTAAATGTCCATATTGATGGGCAATGATGGTTAAATGTCCACATTGTGACCTTCCATTAGGCCTTGTTAGGCCCATTCTTACTGATCCCGATTGTCGTGACCAATTTGCCGATTATGATTTTCGATCGATCCCGATTGTCGTGACCGATTGCCGATTCCAATTAACGTGACCGATTTGCTGATTGTGATTATCGATCGATCCCGATTGTCGTGACCGATTGCCGATTCTGATTATTGATCAATCCCGATTGTCATAACCAATTGTCGATTCCGATTGACGTGACCGATTTGCCGATTCTGATTATCGATCTATCTCGATTGTCATGACCGATTGTCGATTTCGATTAACGTGATCGATTTGCCGATTCTGATTATCGATCAATTCTGTTGTCGTGATCGATTGTCGATTTCGATTGACGTGACCAATTTACCGATTCTGATTATCGATCAATCCCGATTGTCATGACCGATTGCTGATTCTGATTATAGATCGATCCCAATTGTCATGACCAATTGCCGATTACGATTGACATGACCGATTTGTCGATTCTGATTATCGATCAATTTTGATTGTCAGACCGATTGGCGATTCTGATTGATGTGACCGATTTGTCGATTCTGATTATCGATCGATCCCAATTGTCGTGGCCGTTTGCCAGTTCCGATTGACGTAACTGATTTGTCGATTCTGATTATCAATCGATCCCGATTGTCGTGGCCGATTGCCGATTCTGATTGACGTGATCAGTTTACCGATTCCGATTATCGATCGATTTTGATTGTCGAGGCCAAGTATCGAGGCCGATTCCGATTTGTCGAGGCTGATTCCGATTGTAGAGGTCGAGTATCGAGGCTGATTTCGATTTGTCGAGGCTGATTGTATAGGACAATTTTGATTGTCGAGGCCGAGTATGGAAGCCGATTCCAATTGTCGAGGTCGATTGTATAGGCTGATTCTGATTATCGAGGCTGAGTGTCGAGGCCGAGTATTGAGACTGATTCCGAGTGTCGATTCTGATTGTTGGAGCCGATTTTCCCATATTTGAGGCCTGTTGTGATGTGTATTCAGCCCGTGTTTAAGGCCTAATGTGATGTATATGAGGCCTATGTGATGAGGCCCATTGTGATGCATTTGAGGGTTAGGCGATGTAGCCCATTGTGATGTATGTTAGGCCCATGTGAAAGGCTCATCATGATGTGTTAAGCTCTTGAGTGAGGCTAATGGTGTTGTATATTTGGCCCTTGTGTGAGGTCATGGGTCCATTATATGTTAGTCTCTATGCAGGCCATTCCTTGGGGTCAATGTTTGTTAAATGTCCACATTGTCAAGGTCGATTATTGGTGCTGGTTATCAATATCGATTACGAGTATATCATCTAATACTAATTATGAGTATGTGACAGCATAGCACTATGATACATGCCCATACGCATCATCTGCATGTTTGTTATGAGATGTAATTGACCATTGCATATGTCATTGAGTAGGTTGTTATGAGACTCCCTGATAGGCGGATGTTATCTCACATGAGCGCACGGTATGTCTAGGATTGATGTATGACTGGATTGTATGACTCATGCATCATGTATTTTGTGATATGACTACTGTACGCCCTAGCGATATTAGGGCCGTAGCCTCCATAGTCATATCGTAGATGGCAAGATGGGACATCGAAAATATTTAGTTATAGCATATGGGTGCCATAGCTATCCCTATATGAAAATTCCTAAACCTCCGTGGCCAGGAATCACCCCAACGTCGAGACCGAGTAGATATATAAGAGCGCATGAGGGCCGTATACCAGTAGGCCACGTCTCCCACTATCTCCTGGTTAGTTAGGAGGGGGTGTGACCTTATCCGGCTGAGTGAGGGGGCAATATCTTGGTTGAGTTTGACTAGCTTGAGGAATGGGTCCGCTATCGACTAGCCGGGCCCGATATTGGCAGGCGGATAGTGAGGTCTCTTCCACTTACCCAATTGTACGCTCGGATTGGGGCGGTAAGCTGGCGTAGATGTAATAGACCCTGGTGATAATCCCAGAGTTGAACAGTACTGATATGTGGACTTATTGGGTAGGAGTTCCATATTCATTCATTCATTCATTCACTATCCACTCAGGCTGGTGGTGCGTAACTATTTGTTACTTGTGCCTTCGCAATGGCCAAGATTTCGGTTGGGGCACGTGACTAACTTGAGATCAGGAGTTTACCACATTGAGTCTGACTATCCAAACTTAAGTATGGGACTGGTTTGGATAGAAGTCCCTTGTGGTGGACCCCATAGCCTGCGATACTACGTACTATCATCCCGACTTCACACTTCAGCTTGGTCATTGCATTTGCATCGCATATTGCATTACATCCGCATGCATATGACATTTTGGGATTTGTTATGTTTCTGCACTTATATGGCCTAGACGGACTTAGCAGAATTTATATATTGCATTGTATCCTCAGCATATGATGTTTGGCTCTCTATGACTCCTCGTTTGCATAGTTGATCTGTATTGTGTGGTCTGATATTGTATGGTTAATAGACCTGTTAGTATTTCCACTTACGCTGATTACTCTGATATTGCTTCTCGACACTTACCTTGTGCACACACTTTCACCACCCACTAAGCTTTTTATAAGCTTATGCACGATACGTGCAGGTGGTGTTAGGTTGCAGCAGCGTTGAGCTTGGAGCATGCAGCGGACCTCTGGAGCTTTGATTTTTGATATATGTACTTCTCTTTCAGCATTGTATTCAAATGATTATATTAGTGGATATGTGGTGATAGTGTTGTTCTTGTGATTTGGGTATACTTGTGGTTGTGCTTCTAATGAGACAAATGTACATTGGAAAAAATAAATCCTCCTTGTAGGATCCTAGGATCGGAATTTGGCGTATGGACGCTGGGAGCTGAGAATGAGGTACTACGAATACTGTCGACACTGAATTCGGCGATTGGAAATTTTGTGAGTCCAATCTTCAGGTTTGAAGCGTGACAAAGATCTTTCCACTAAATATTTTAACAAGTTATACAACACCCATTTATAAAATATGTCAGGTGGACCTCATTACATGAAAGGTAAGGCTCATAGTAGATGGCCCACTTAAGGTTTTTAAGCCCAACAATATTTGAGAGTTATTTTTCAGAGTTTAGATACTGCATAAAATGCTTTGGGAAGGTGGTGGACTATATTGACCCAACCGCACATAAATTTTACATCAAACAGATTTTTGTGCAAATGTTGGTGTATGGTCATCTTCAATTCAAATTTGTGATCATATGGCACCTACATATGATGAAAGGAGGGATCCATCTGGTAGCTTTATGTATGGGATTTAAAAGGTACAAGGCAAGCCTCATTGGTTTGGTGTCTACAATTTACGGTGATGTCCCAAATATGGGTACTTGGAGGAAATGTGCAGGAAACACAGTGCAGAATTAGTTTTGTCCTGATCTTGAGTATGTCCCATGATCACAGGGGATCACCTTTTAGTGTCCCATTAGGTGCCCTTGGTTATACTATATATGTACTTTAAAAAATATAAATTGGGACTGACTGGTTGTGCACACATAATATTTGGGATAGGGCCAAACATAGGTACTTTGATTTTCTGCACATAATTTTTTGCCCAACCATGCCTGACCACATTTTGAGATCCACTCCCCGATCATGTGGGGTCTGATTTAGCCCGAGTAAAATATTATTTATTTATTCATTGGTATAGGTTAAAGGTTCTAAGTGGTTGCCTACTCATATCTCCAGCGTGTGGTCCACTATAGAGGCCCAAAGTTGGTACAAAACACAAATCATCAGACAATTTTCAACAATGGGGTCTGTCACAAATTAGGCCCTAATTTCCAAACACTTAGGGATCATTGCTAACAAAAAGGTGGGACATCCTAGCTCACTTATATAAGGATTAAACATCCCCCAAAGTAGGACCCTTAACTATAGAGTGTGAGGCCCACTACAAGATGTCAAAAAGGCTTACATGCAATACAGTCAAGTACTTAGAAAAATTCAATAAACAGAAAGTGCAAAGGAAATGAAATAATTCCAATGGCAAGGGGACCCACATGCTAGCAAACCAAAGATAAGAGACACACAAATATGTGCATGGGTTTCCAGATTGGATGATCTAATAAAATCCATAAATCACAAGTGATCCCACACCTAAGTGGGTCAATAAGAGGATGAATGTCATCTACAACATATATCCAACATACACATCTAGTAGTACATAAAATATATTGATCAAATCTCTATCATCAGATTCTCTGTTGAAAAATATGACCAAATGGATGGTTTTGTAATACATCATTTAGGCTGTATATAGGTTTCTAACCATACAGAGCCTTGAATCCATCTGTACCATACAAAACAATTTAAGATTTATCCTTACGGAAGTATCTGTCAGTTCAGAATTTCCTAAATTTTATCGTGAATGAATCTGATCATAGGGTCCATACATATGATTATTTACTATCTCAAGTAAGTTAATAACAAATATCAAATACATCTGACTGTTGGAATCATGGATATCGACCACACAAGAATAGTCATAACAAGCCCCCAAATACATCTTTCGTATAAAGCAAAGATCTCAGCCGTCCGAACTCTAATTGAGGCTTATTATATACCGTTGGAAAGCTGGTTAGATTTTCTATGAATCCAATGGAACGTATATTTTTAATACATTCACTAAAGGAATTAAAAATGGGTCCATTTTAGGTAAATCAGAATCCTACATGTGCTGCTAGACAGCAGCCAAGTAAACTTGATGTTATGGATGATTGGACCGTTGGATGGCTATGAAATTTTGTCCAGAGTTAGTTCATATTGTGGTTCACATTATTCCCAATTTTTAACTCTGATCACGTGGTCGATTTTATATGATTTTTAGAACTTTCTGTCCAGATACTTTTAAAAATAATAATTAAAAAAAAAAAAACAGGATTACATGTGAAGGGTGTGGATACGATGTTCATCATGGTGGACCATACTGACATGGGCCACTTTGCTGACCACCATAGTCATAAATACATGCACACAAAAACTCCACACCAGTGGAGCCTACACATATCGAGAAAATAAAAAGAGGAAGAAAGAGGGGAATGGGGAGGATGGGAAGAGGGGTGTAAACTCACCTCAATGGATAAATGGTTGGATGATGATGTGTGGTCCACTCTCTCTTTGATTAATGGTGGGCCACACCTGGCCCCACCCTCCCTCACTCTCTCTAAAAATCTCAGAATTTTTTTAAGTATAGGAAAAGAATAAGTGCAAGAAAGCTCCTACTCTTATATAGGGAATTAAGGATTGAGGAGGCAAGATGATGTAGCAAGTTTATGGGATCTTATTGGTGCTAAAAGTGAGGTGAAAGGTGATGTATGGTATGGGTAGTGGATGAATGAGGTGGATGGTGCTAAGCATGCATTAACCAAGGTGGAATAAATCTAGACATGCATTGGCTAATGGATGGATAAGGGTTGTGGGTTGTAGGTGATGCATGGTGGATGATGAAGTGGAGTGTTGCAATTGGTTGTTTGAAGTGATTTGATACAAATCAAAACATGCATTGGATGCATGTATATGATGAGGTGGACATGAGTCATGATTAGTTTCTAAGGCATGGGGAGAGAGCTAATGATGAGTTTTGGGATAGAATCCAATTGTCTTATAGTATTTGTCTTATATGTGCTAGTTTCTTATTTTGTCATGTAGCAATTGTCGTATTTGTTGGTAATTTTTATATTCTAAAAGTGGGCTTTAGGCCCACATAAGCTCAAGTCCAATGGGCTTAGCATAATAATGGTTGCTTGTGCTACTGGATACATAATTTGGGCCTTACATTCGATTGGTCATATCTCACTAACGGAGTGTCGGATTGATGCGCGGTTTTCACCATTGCAAACACAATGACGACGTGGTCCACATGATAGAGGTCTTAAGTTCTTCCAAAATAGATCACTTAGGTGAGTTTTCTAGGTGCACTAGGTTGAAGTGTATGGTCTATTAATGGTTCGAGTTGGGACACGTGTGCACACGAGCGATGTTGCACATGACCGGGATCCCACAGTGCGAAAGTTGGAGTTTTAAAACTATAAATTTGAGTCCCTACGATGTCCTAAATTATTTTTTTGGGTTTAAAGATGGAGAGAAGGCTTAGGTGGAGCGCCAATAATGTTCTTCTATTTTGATTTCTTCATTGGTTCTAATAGATCTTTTAGTTATTCTTCTAAGATGTTAGTCTTGTTAGGTTAATCTTTTAGCTAAGGCTAAGGGATGAAGTTTACAGTTTAATTCAGTATTTATTTTATTTGATTCAATAATATTATTTTGAATAATGATATTAGATTGATTTGATTTGTATTTACTTTAAAGTCTTTGAGTTGTTTATGTCTATATTTGTTGTGCACTCCAGGTACAATGAATTTTGATCTAATAATTTTTTATCTTGAATTAGGAAAGGATTCAATCTGTATAATCGATTGATCTAATGTCGCATATGGGTGTTATAAATACTTTTAATTCCCTGTGATTGAAATCTAAATACTTAATGAGAAAATTAATCAATTGATATCATTTTCTTATTAATGTTTATGAATAGTTTAACTGAATTATCTTCCGATTTGATAGGATAGGACTTAAATTTCAATGGAGATATACATTGAATCAATAAATTGAATATTGTGATTACTATGAGTGAATTCCCGGATCCTTAATCTTTTATTTATTTTTAAAATCTTTTTTACCTCACTGGATTAAAAACATAGACCAACTCATTTGTGAAACCCGTATCCTAGCCCGTACCGTTCCGTATACCTATGCAGTCCTCCCGGTCGAATTCTGATGACTCACATTTTGTTATCATCTTTTGCATGTGATCCTTAGTCATGTCCCGTATTCCAGAGTTAGTTCAACCTAAGACTTGTACCCTTACGACTGTGCAGTCGCCGCTGTTCCAACGCCGCGTCTCAAGCGCCGATGTGATACCCAGGCCAGGAGATATGGGCCCGCATTCATTTCGAAGAAACGTCGCGTGTTGCGAATTCTGAGAGAATCTCTACGACCCGTCACATCAATCAAGTCAAGTACACCCTCCATACCCCAATGCCACCTCACCCTATCCCAAGTACATGCACCCATTCCCTCTTTTCCCCAAGTCAACACTCTCTCCCCACCCATTCCACCTTTACACCAAATTCAAACCATCCCATACTTCCCATTCCCATTTCTTACAACACCCACTCCATCCATCCATCCATCACTCCTCTCTCTCTCTCTCCCATTTCAAACTCACTCTCCAAGTAACCATGGGAGGTGAACGTCCAAGCTCTCCATGAGAAAGAGCTAGGTGTGGCCCACCTTCCTACCTCCCATCTTCACCCTCCAAAATCAATCTTAATCGTTGAATCTTGATTCCTTGGAGCTCTAGAATCCATTGGTGGAAGAAGGAAGAAGAGATCTTGAGGTGGGTGCTTTTTTTGTTAATTTTGTGATTTGAGGGCTCACATATGTGGGACCCATCTTGATGTATGCATTATAGGGAGGGCCCATAGTGGTGGGGTCCCTCCCCTCTCATGATTATCTCTTTCTCTCTTTCTCTCTCTCTTTCCCTCTCCCTCTTAATGGGCGGCCCACCCGATGCATGTGACATATCCACGCCATCCATCACAGTGGAGCCCACCATGATGCGTGTGTTGCATCTAAACCATCCAACGGTGGAACCCCAACCGGCTAAGTTCAGTGGGTCCCACGTGATCATATGTGTTGGATCCCAACCGCCCACCTGCTGTTGGGCCACATAATGATGTATTTATTTCATCCACACTGTCCAGACCATCTAGACGGTGCTGGACAGGTTAGACAGTCGATATATGTGATTCATCCATGCTGCAGAGCAGCTATGGGATCCACACACGTGTGGACTCCACACGCACGTGATTATCAAAGTCGTCCATCTGTCTAGCGTCCAAGTCTAGACGCTGGAACTTTTTTTCAAAAAAAAAAAAAAAGAAAGAAAGAAAGAAAGAAGAAAGTATGATAAAGTATAATATTATATTATATTATATATATATATATATATGTCTGGTGGGCCCCATGTGGGACCCACCTTGATGTAAGTATCTTATATCTACACCATCCGTATTTGGACGATGGTAGGTGCAGCACACCGTGATGTATGTGTAATCCACTCCGTCCATCCATTCACCTAGACTGGTAGGCCACACATGTGGACCCACCTTAGTATGGAAGTTGACTGGCTTGTGTACTTTACATCAGCTATATAGCTGATGTATTGATGTCAACAAGTTATGTGGGTCCCATCTGAACCGTGGACACCACCTTGATGTATTCATTTCATCCACACCGTCCAGATAATGTTGGACGGTGCTGGACAATGTTTAGACGGTGCTGATTTACACGGACAATGTTTGGACAGTGCTGATCATCATTGGTGGGCCATGTGCCTTGTAGAATGATAGTGTGTGGTGACACACATGCTACACCTATAACTATTGAAATGATTTTTGGTGTGGCCCATGTGATGAGGCCCACCTTGATTATATGTATTTTGTATCAGCCATCCATTTGACAGGCTATGTGAGGCACACCATGATGCATTTGTGATCCACACCGTCCAGCTATCAGGTGGACCACACAGTAGAAAACGATGGTGAATTGAACAGCTACACTTGAAACCCTTTTTAGGTCACAGAAGCTTTGGATCTGTATGAATTTTATTTTACCTCTTATTCAGGTCTTTGTGACCTTATAATTAGACTAAATGAAGAGTATACGGTGGGCCCTACCTTGATGTATTTATGGCCCATCCATGGGGCCCACCCGGATGTATTTGTGGCCTATCCATGAGGCCCACCTTTATGTATTAGTGGACCATCCGTTAAGGCCCGCCTTGATTGCAATTACGGCCCACATGATGCGGCCCATTTGATGTATTTGAGGCCCACATGATGAGGCCCATTTGATGTATATGAGGCCCATTAGTGCGGCCGGTTGATATGGCCCACTTGATGTATATAGGCCCATTGATGCGGCCCACTTGATGTATATGAGGCCCATTGAGATGTATTTGAGGCCCATGGGTTGAGGCCCAATGTAATGTATATAAGGACCATGAGTGGGCCCAATGAGATATATGTGAGGCCTTTGTGTGGGTCGAATGTGATGTATTCGAGGCCCATTGTGATGTATGTTTGGCCCTATAAAGGCCACCCCTTGTAAACAATGTTGGTTAAATGTCCACATTAATGGGCAATGATGATTAAACGTCCACATTGTGACCTTCCCTTAGGATGATTGTCGAGGCCGATTCCGATTATCGAGGCCAATTGCTGAGGTCAATTCTAATTGTCGATTTTGATGTCGAGGTTGATTCTGATTATCAAGGCCAATTCTGATTGTCGAGGCCGATTTCAATTGTTGAGGCCAATTATTGAGACCGATTCCGATTGTCAAGATCGATTCGGATTGTTAAGGCCAATTGTTGAGGCTGATTCCAATTCCGATTGTCAAGGCCAATTCCAATTGTCAATACCGATTCCGATTGTTGAGGCCGATTGTTGAGGCCGATTCTGATTCCGATTAGCGAGGCCAATTCCAATTGTTGAAACCGATTCCGGTTGTCGAGGTTGATTGTTGAGGCCGATTCTAATTCCGATTGTCGAGGCTGATTTCGATTGTTGAGGCCAATTGTATAGGCCCATTGTCGAGGTCAATTATCCAGGCTAATTCTGATTGTTGAGGCTAATTGTCGAGGCCCAATCTGATGTATACGTGGCTTGTATTTGAGGCTCGTTGTGATGTGTATTCAGCCCGTGTTTAAGGCCCAATGTGATGCATATGAGGCCTATGTGATGAGGCCCATTATGATGCATTTGAGGGCCAAGCGATGGAGCCCATTGTAATGTATGTTAAGGCGATGTGAAAAGCTCATTATGATGTGTATTAAGCCCCTGAGTGAGGCCCATGATGTTGTATATTTAGCCCTTGTGTGAGGTCATGGGTCCACTATATGTTAGGCTCTATGTGGGCCATTCCTTAGGGGCAATATTGGTTAAATGTCCATATTGTCGAGGTCGATTGTCGATGCCGGTTATTGATACCGATTTACGAGTATGTGACAGCATAACATCATGATACATGCCCATACGCATTATCTGCATGTTTGTTATGAGATGTGGTTGACCATGCATATGTCATTAGGCATGTTATTATGAGACTCCCTGATAGGCGGAGATTGTCTCACATAAGCACACGGTATGCGCAGGATTGATGTATGACTGGATTGTATGACTCATGTATCTTACATTGTGTGTTGTGATTACTATACGCCCTAGCAACACAAGGCCGTAGCCTCCACAGACAGATCATGGATGGTCAGATGGGACACCAGAAATCTGTTCTTAGCATCGGACTGTCATAGATGGCCCTGGGTGAAAATCCCTAAACCCTCTTAGTACCAGAGGACGCCCCAACGTCGAGACCGAGTGGATATATATGAGCGCATGAGGGCTGTATTCCAGTAGGTCATGTCTTCCACTGTATCATGGTTGGTTGGGAAGGGGTGTGGCCTTACCTGCCTGACAGAGTAGGCATAACTACGCTGAGTTTGACCAGCTTGTGAATGGGTCCGCTATCGACGTGCCAGGTAGATATTGGCTTACTACTGGCCAGGCGGATAGTGAGGTCTCTTCCACTTACCCAGTTGTGCGCTTGATGGGGTGGCAAGCTGGTGTAAAGTGTACTAGACCCCGGTGATGATCCTAGAGATGAACAGTACTGATATGTGGACTTATTGAGCTTGAGTTGCATACTTATTCATTTATTCATTCACTATCAACTCGGGCTGGTGGTGCGCAACTATTTGTTATGTGTACCTTCGCAATGGCCAGGATTTTGGTTTCGGTGCACGACTAACCTGAGATCAAGAGTTTACCATATTGAGTCTGACTATCCAAATTAGGTATGTGACTGGTTTGGATAGAAGTCCCCTATGATGGACCCCATAGCCTATGATACTACGTATTATCATCCCGACTTCACACTCCAACATGGTCATTCCATTCGCACCACATATTGCATTACATCTGTGGCATATGGCATTTTGGGTTACTGTGTTTCTGCATTTATATGGTCTAGATACGGCTGATGGTATTCGTGAACTCATCAGGAATTATATAGTACATTGCATCCTCGGCATCTGATATTTGGCTCTTTATGACTCTCATTTGCATAGTTGATCTGTATTGCGTACTCTGATATCGTTTGACTTATGAACTTATCAGTATTTCTGCTTACTCTGATATCATATGATTCATGATCTTACTAGTATTTCTGACATTGTATGATTATGACATTGTATTTGTGCGCTTGACACTTATCTTGTGCACACACTTTCACCACCCTCTAAGCTTTCTATAAGCTTATACATGATAGATGCGTGCAAGTGACGTTGGTCACAACAGCGTTAAGCTTAGAGCGTTCAGCTGTCTTCCGGAGCTTTGATTTTATTTTGACATATTCATTTCCCTTTCATCATTGTATTCAAAGTTTATATTACTGGATATGTGATGATGATGTTGCTTTTGTGTTTTGGATAAACTTGTAGTTATGCTTCTTATGAGATAAATGTACATTGGAAAATCCTCCTTGTAGGATCTCAGGATAGGAACCTGGCATATGGGCGCTGGGACCCGAGAATGGGGTACTATGGAGGTTTTTGGCACCGAATTCGGCGATCGAGATTCCTGCGAATCCGATTTTTAGGTTTGGGGTGACATCATTTGATTTAGATTAGTTCTAAACCGTATTTCTCATTCCTTGTGGATTCGACCTCAATGTCATGGAGTTACTACTACTTCGCAACCTTGCACTTGAGATTCGTGAACACATCCTCTAATGTAAATTCTGAGATGGAGGAATATATCCCTTAGACTATCGATCGGTAATCATTTCCTCATCTTTGGAGAATCTTTTTCCAACCAACCCCAGACAAAAGATCATGCAAACCATACTTAGTAATATATTGAGATTTATCATCCGTTTAACAATAATATTGCTAGTTCTAAAATTCTAAAGATTTTTAGTGTCATCCTCCGGTGGACGAATGGTCTGAATATTAGGGAGAATAAATGTAGATGAGGAACTGGCTTGAACTTTGCTCGCTACATGTTTAGTTCGTCGTTCCATAACTCACAAATGAGAAAGAACCATAAGGATTTTTAAAATAATAATAATAACCCTAAGACAAAAAAACCCAACGCAATGGTTTTAAATCAACTTGGATAGGAGGTTCGTCAAACTAATGGTTGAAATTGATGATTAGATAAATAACCCTATGGTTGTACAATTAGATGGATAATTAAGTGTACCACAATCAAACAAATGTATGGTTGAATGGTAACACATGTACCTACACATGCTCGAAAATTTTTTGGTTTATTACAGTTTTTATTGACAAAATAAGAGAGGGCTTAAGACAAAGCTAGATTTATGATGGAGTGCTTCAAAATATAAAGATTTACAACTGTCATAATAAGACAAAATATATATATATATATAATATAATTTTAGTAACAATAGGAGTGGAACTGAGGAATTAGTTAAGATTGTTGACCAAGAACTTTTTCAACATGACTAGTTTGATATCTTAGGTTAATAATTCATAAGAGCAAAGAGATTAAAAAGGATGCTAACTATAGAGTTCAAGTTAGGTGGAAGAAGTAGAGATGTGACTCCATAGTTGTATGTGATCATCATGTACCACTCAAATTAAAATGAGACACTTTATAGGATAGCTCTAAGACTAGCCTTGTCATATGGGCCAGAATGTTTGTCATTGAAGGAACAACAATATCCATAAGGTGAGTGTAGCTAAATGAGATGTTGAAATGGATAAGTGACGAGACAATGAAAGATGAAATTAGAAATTAATGCATTTAAGAGAATTTAGGAGTAGCAAAGGTGGGGAACAAGATGTAACTTTGTACAAGTTGAATTTTCTAAAGGATAAGGAGAAGGCCAAAAGGACATGACTAGAGGTAGTAAGTAAAGACTTGATGATCCTATGGTCTACTAATCACAACGAATGGTTTAAATTCAACTGCTTACACCCAATTTGACTGCACCAAACCTGACGTCCAGTAACCAACACGTGGCAACACCTCTGTACGCGAGATTAAAACGAGATCCTCACAACCGATGCGATAAATAAGAGAAGATTGTGAAGAGCAAGGAAAGTTGTCGCCACAAGATACTTGTTAACATGCCTAAGTTAAATCTGTCACAGGGCATGTGGCAAAATAAGAAAGCCATAGGCTCCATAAAGGCCTAAAGAGGTAGTTCGCATCTATTGTTTTAATTGGTGGTGACTCTTCTCATGACACATGCCAAAAAATAGGTAGTTACACATACGTGGAGGTATAAGTGGAATGTTCCAATACGCACAATCAATTAAGTGGTAATCAACTACAACATGTGGCGGAATATGATTAACCACAAACGTTCAGAAACAAGTTGATTAGAAAAAGATCACAGAGAAAACTCTCAAGATAAAAATACAATCAATATGCTACTAGACGATTGGCCAATTGAAGAAAGATCTTAAAGACTCATCTTAAGTTGGAAGTATAACCGACCATATCTGATAATTGGCTAATTAACTCAAAGAAAATCATGGAGGTCAATTCCAATATGAATCTCTAGCAAACTACCATATAGTTTTATAAAGTTAACAGAGAATGAAGAGTTCAGGGTCCACACCACTCCAATACAATACAATATTACTATTTTCAGTGCCATAGTACTATCCTTCATCCATCATGGACACTTATCATTACTATTATTTAATCTAACTCCTCTACAATTGTTGAGTGTAAAATATTGTATATTTCTCCCTTATTATGTATTGGTTTTAAAGCATAGATGCGCTTAATCGATTTAATTACGTATATTTTACTATGCAATGTGATTTAAAGAGCTAAAAAGAAAAAGATGATTAAAAAGAAGATTCGGAGATTTGGAGGTGATTAATGAAGAATTCAAGTACCAAAGATCCAAAAAAACCAAGTGCAATGAAGAGAGAAAAGACTGGCGAAATCAAAAAGTTCTACAACATAATAAATAGACTGTTCAATCCCAACTAAGGTCGATGCGGTCCAACCAAATGCGCACAAAATAGTCCAGCAACAAACTGTGATTTTTAGAGATAATTTGGCTCGTGATCCGACTAATTTCAGGTTCGGTGCCACTGAAGGCATGTTTAATGCAACCTAAGGAAGATAGAGACTTCAAAGGTAAAATGAGGAAATTCAGCTACAACCGAGATTTAATTTGATGCAACCGGAGGGAAATTCGATGCGATCGAAGCTCGCTGTCAGCTGTAGCTGAAGCATAACAAAAGTGCATAAATTGAAGTCATTTCCAAGTTGGTTGTGATTTTTCCTATTTAAAGGGATGTTTTAGGCTTTCTTATATACAAATTAAGGTATAAAGTGTAGAGCAAGGAATTGTAAAGCCTCCAAGGAGTCCTGCAATTCTTCAGTTCTAGTTTGTTTTTATTTTTTTCTTTTTAAGTTTTAGTTCAATCGTGTCTTTGATTGAATAATCTCTTAGCTAGGGTTAAGATGTGAAGCTTGTAGTTATTCTTAATATTTAGCTTACTCTGTTTCAAGTAATTGATTTACTTGTTGAAAAATTCATTGATATTTTGTTTGAATGAAGATATATTTCTAGTTTACTTTGATCCATTATCAACTCTTGGCACATTGCATGCTTAGGAACACTAAGAGTAATTTTTTTTATCTATTTTACAAATGATTGATCTATATAATTTGTTGATCTATCGTAGACTACAGGCACAATAGATGCTTTGAATTCTCTGCAATCAATACTTTGGTGCACGATGTGGGAACCAATTCAATTGAAGTTCAAAATTTGTTTTGATATTTGAATGATGATTTAACCACTCTATTATCTGGATGGATAGGATAGGACTTCAATTCCAGTTGAGTTATATAATTGAATCAAGTAAATTAACACTAAGATATAGCTATAAGTCGATTCCAGTTGAGTTATATAATTGAATCAAGTAAATTAACACTAAGATATAGCTATAAGTCGATTCCAGTTGAGTTATATAATTGATGCCATTGTCGGTGCTTCGGTTATGTTTTTTTTGAGATACATTAATATTAGAATTAGTATAGGATTAGGGTTAGTTTTCCATTGCGTTTCTATATTATGATTTTTTAAATTCTTAGATACTAACATTATTATTTTTTATTTTGTAGAATCTAACTTAGAATCGTCAATCAGGTACTATTCTTCCCACCCTCTTGTTATAGTATTTCTAATTTATTAATTTTTCTATAATTTTTATTTTTTTTATTAGATGTAGGTTTAGTTTATAATTAAGTCTGAGAGTGTTTCATGCCCAAGTGAGTCCGCGATAACATTCTACGTCTCTTAACTGAAGGAGGATTAGTCAAAGGTTTGCCTATCCATCACCGGATTAGACAACACTTAAGATCCTCTGAGTTGGAAGGAAATATGACTAAAACTCAACCTCACCATCCTGCTGAGGAACAACAAGACAAGAATGATGTACACAATAGTCCTTCCCCTATAACACTACACAATTATTTACAACAAACAAGGACGAGTACACCATCCTGCATGGTCTTTCCACATAATACAGCAAACATGGATTTCAAGCCATGAGTGATCCAACTACTCTCACAGTTTCATGGACTAGATTTTGAGAGTTCATACTTACATCTCAAGGAATTTGATGAGATTGTAGCAACCTTACACTTTCATAACGTGTTTAATGACACCTTAAGATTAAAATTATTCCCTATCTCTTTGAAGGAGAAAACCAAGTCATGGCTTCACTCCTTAAGACCAAGGTTGATTGGGACATGGGCTGAGATGACCTGGAAGTTCCTCAAAAAGTTCTTCCCTATTCATAAAACCAATACCCTTCAAAGGGCGATCATGAACTTTTCACAAAGAGAGGGAGAAACCTTCTTCTAATGTTAGGAAAGATTAAAGGATCTTATAAATGCCTGCCACATCATGGCTACAAAATTTAGTGGGTCATAAGCTTTTCTATGATGGATTGAATTCACCTTTGAGCCAATCATAGTGATGATGTGTAATGGGGACTTTATGAACAAAGATCCCGATGACGCGTGGAATTATTTTAATATGCTTACTGAAAACATATAGTCATGGGATACTTCATCTAAGCCCACTAACCCCAAATTAACTCATTCCAAGGAGAATGGAGGAATTTACATCTTCAAGGAGGAGGATGCCGTTAATGATAGGGTGGCTAACCTTACTAGAAAGGTCGAGGTCATTGAACTGAAAAGAGTAGAGCAGTCAAATCCAATGAGACCGTTGAAGTTGTTCATGGTATTTGCGTTAGTAACATACACTTGATGGAAGAGTGTTCTACAATTCCTGCAATCCAAGAGTTGCTACATGATAAATCCAATGTCGTTAATAATTATCAAAGGCCATTCAGTGCTCCCATCTCAAACACGTATAATTCTAGTCGGTGAAACCATCCAAACTTCAATTGGAAGAATGGACAAATAGCTAATACAGGTAGAAATCCTCAATTTTTAATCCACTATTAAATCAAAAAAGACCCTAAGAAATGGTTTAAAAATTCTTGCATAATCAAGAGCAGTTCAATCAAAATATGTTGTAAGCATTCCAGGATATTAAAACATCCTTGGGAGTGTTTGTGTCGTACATCCAAAGAATAGACTCACAACTTACTGTGAGGGAGAAGGGGAATCTTCCAACCTAACCTCTACCTAACCCAAAACTACAATATGAAATAAGTGACCCAAGCTCTTCGAATCAGCATGTGGAGCAAGAAAAGTCCATCACCACTCTTAGAAGTGGAAAAATAATAAACAAAAACATCCTGGCGAGGGCTGAAAAGCCTAAGGACTTGGAAGAATCTAAGAGGAATGATGGGCCTAGTAATGTTATACATGAGAAAGAATCGACAAAACAATACAAGTCTGTTACTCCATTCCCACAAAGGTTAATTGTAACACCCCGTACTTTTCGGTACTCGGGCATTACCACGAGGACATAATTTAGTATAAATGCAAACCCGATTACTCTAAACATTCGCTTTCATTCTAATTTAAATTCGACCAATAGAAGATATCATCACCCATAAGTTGAGTCACCCATCTATCGATTTCCAAAAATGGACCATCACTCATGTGAAGAACCTACTTCTAGGACCCAACCTCCTTGATAAGAGAATCTAACCGTCCACTAGTAGCCTATAGTGTTGGATCAACAAAAATTTGTCAATCATCAGCCTTAGAAATGGGCGCGAATGACGCATGACTAGACTTAAAGGATTGGGTCTCAAATCCAATCCTAAATCATTAGGTGGGTGGTCCTTAGACCCCTAGAACCCTTTGGATAAGTGATTATTAAGTCTATAGAAAATCTAACCGTTAGATTGATGGAAACCTATGATTAAAGACCCCAAATCACAAAGTATGGCCCACCTAAGCCTTAGATCTTCCTCATCCTTCAGGCTGGAACTTAATTTGAGCTGAAAAAATGAATAAATGGAGTGGATTGGTCGAGATCATTACTGTGGACCCTACTCTGGACTTGCGAGTGTACCAGGGGACGTGCACCCGCTGTTCACCGAGCAGAGAAACTCGGCCAAACACCTCTAACCCCCACTCACTAGAAAAAGGAGGTTTCCTCTTACCTTTCCCGCCAGCAAAGAGTTTGAAATGGACATTGTACGTTTGGCAGCGCCATAGCCCACCATCATGAATCACTCCCACGATCCATACTGTCCATCTTGTAGAGGACCCAAAGACAACCAATCCTTGCCAAATTTCACCCGTTGGATCACATAGTTGTGCACACAATATCAACCACAAATCAGGTTATGTGTCGCTAGCTTGTTGAAAATGGAAAAATCCAATTTTCTTCCTCTTTCCACGCTAGCAATCCACGTGCAATGGCTCTTGTAGCATCACAGCCCTCCATTGAGAGTCATACTAGCACTCCATGCTAGGGCTTTCATGAAGTTATGGCTTGAGCTTTCTCACCACAGCTGCCACATGTTGTACTCGAACCCTTTAAGTGAAAATATCCATCACCGTCCATTTAGTGGGTCCCACTGTATTCTCTGATCGTATCCACACCATCCACGAGTGATGGATAGGAAGATTAGCCATCTATTAATGATTTACCATTACTAGTGGAGTCGTCTTCTCCGTTGGCTAAAACAAGCCCTATTCTCATATTAGAAGGGTCCATCTGGAAGCCTCGAGCACCAGATAACCCTTTATATCAATAGATCTTATCCCTGCATTCAAAACAGCCTCTGATTAGCTAATCCTTTCTAACCGAGTTTGCTTGGGGTAAAGGTTGGAGCTGTTAAAACCGCAACTCACCTCCGACTGGTCGCATCTACACCGCCCGTAATAGGAGCCAGAGGACCTATAAAGGCTCCTCTTAGGGCACTCCTCTCCACGAATAGAAAATGAGAGAGTTTGAGTCGAGGCCACCCCATCGGGACAACTCGTCGAGTTGCGGGTTAGTTTCGGTCCGGCAACCCTGCTGGCTAGGTTGGAGGGAAGAGAGAGAGAGAGAGTAGGAGAAAAGAGAGAATGAGGGAGAGAGAGTTTGGACTTGGTAGCTGCCTAGTCGACTCGGCTGAAACCTAGTCTAGCCAAGTCAAGTTTAGTTTAGGCCTGATCCCGACATTGCTGGACATTCCAACAAAAATAGAAGAAAAGCATAAGAAAAGAAAGAAAGGAGAAGATACGGAGAGAGGGAGGGGGGGGGGCGGGGCTTATTCAGCAACATATTTATTGGATTGGGCCGATTTGAGTCTCTAACCAGCTATGTCAATTGGATTGATCCAATTGGGTAAGTTCAACTGAGTTATTTGAATTGGAAATTTAATGGTAATATTTAATCATATTATATTTGGAAAATTTTATGATATAGGGTTGAACCTAATTCAAGTTGCTTCACACCCTCAAACCCTTTGGCGATGTAAACTCATATCCTAAGTTGATGCAGGTGTAGAGTGAGCCGATGTTGTTCACTGGATTGCTAGGGCAGATCAGGTAACCGAGGAGCTAGACGGGGTCCCTGTGACCCAAATTTAGCTCTATCACTAGATGATAGATTTCTATTTTTGTTTAATGAACTTTGTTATTTAGGATTGTATAAGTCCTCTATGTGCACTACATTTGGATTTTATGGTGTTTGGAATGTTTTTATACAATGCATGGTTTACTCCGCGTATAATTGTTGCTAACTCTAGTTAATGATAAGAATGTTTAATTTATACTAAAATTTTAAAGGCTAACACTCGGGTTTTTAGTAAATGAGTCATATACTTGGGTTTCAACAACCGAGGCTTTACATTAATCTCACTGAAACCTCTATCAAACACTCGGGATATCTTAGAGGTTTAAAAATAGGTGAAAATTAACATCCAACTATTGGATGCCATAAAAAAATTACATCATATGTCAAGTTCCTGAAAGATCTATATATGGCTAAGAGACGGCAAAACATTTAGGAAAAAATATTTCTGACAAAGAAGGTGTGTGTCATCATCAAATAGGATGTGCCCTAAAAATACAATGATCCTGATAGCCCAACCATCTCTTATGTGACTGGGGATCAACGGATTGAATATGCATTGCCTGATTTGGGGGGCGGGAGTGAATTTGATCCCATACTTGGTCTACGAATAGCATGGCCTAAGTGAATTAAAACCCACCAGGACCACACTTCAATTTGTTGATCATTCGGTCCATGTACTGAGAGGGATGATAGAGGACATGCTAGTCTAAGTTGATAAATTCTACTATTGAGTAGATTTTATTGTTTTGGATACACAATCCATCATTAATGTTAACACTCAAATTCCTGTCATCATTGGCCAACCATTCCTAACCACATCAAACACCATAATTAAATGTCGAAATGGGGTTATGAAAACATTATTTGGAAACATGACACTTGAGTTGAACGTATTTAACATATGTAAACAACTAGAGGATGCTGATAATGTCTAGGAATAAACATGATAGGTTTAATTATAGAAGATAAGTCACTTTTAACTTTATGCTCTGACACTTTATAGACATGCTTGACCCACTCCATTGATTTAGATGATGACATGATTAGGAAGATGGATGCCTTGCTTGATGCTACACTAGTACTTAAAAATAACCGGTGGAGGCATGAATTTAAAATATTATCGCAAATTGACATAAAGCCTCTATCGTCTAGTATTAAGGCTCTGAAGCTTGACTTAAAACTATTCCCTATTGATCTTAAATATGTCTATTTGGGTCAAGATGAGACATATCCCGTGGTGTTTTCTTCCCACGTGGATGAGGAATAAGATAATATGCTCATTTTTACTCTCAAAGAACATAAAGGAGCCATTGGTTGGACGATTGCGAACCTCAGGGGAATCGATCATTTGATTTGTACTCATCGCATCTACCTTGAGGAAAATGCAAAAATATCTAGACAACCATAATGTCGGTTAAATCCAAATATGAATGAAGTGGTTAAAGCCGAGGTGTTAAAGGTATTAGATGTGGGTATCATATACCTTGTATCCTATAGCCAATGGGTGAGTCCAACTCAGGTGGTACCCAAGAAGTCCAGGATCACCATCGTAGCCAATGCAAAAAATAAACTCGTGCCAACCTAAGTTATTACTAGTTGGAGAATGTGCATTAACTACCGAAAATTGACTATTGTCACAAGGAATGACCACTTTTCTTTACCTTTTGTTGATCACATCTTATAATGGTTAGCAGATCATTCTTATTACTGCTTCCTTGATGGGTATTCGGGCTATAACTAGATAGAGATAGCCCTTGAAGACTACGAAAAGACCACATTCACATGTCCTTTTAGCACTTCTGTATATCGAAGGATACCATTTGGACTGTGTAATGCTCCGGTGAAATTTAAGCAATGCATGTTAAGTATTTTCTCTAACATGGTAAGGCAATTTTTGAAGGTCTTTATGGATGACTTCTCTCTCTTCGGTTTATCCTTCAACGAATGCCTTGAACACTTGAAATTAGTGCTGAAGAGATGCGAGCAAAAGAACCTTGTGTTGAATTGAGAAAAATGTCATTTCATGTTTTATAAAGGGATAGTCCTTGGACACATTATATCATCTAATGGAATTGAGATAGTGTTAGTGCTATGATTTCATATCCCTTTGGTTGTCAAATTTTGTAGTGCCAAAACCTATATGTCTTGTACTTCTTGTGTTTCTTGTTTGTGACTACACACTGCTTTAAGACAAGATCATGAATGAAGAATGTTTTCAAGACAAGATCATAAATGAAGAATGTTTGCAAGACATGTCATGAATGAAGTCTATAAGAATAGAAGACTTCAAGTTTGCTTCTAACAAGTTCAAGAGTAGAAGACTTTATCAAGACAAGTCAAGAAAGTACCAAGCTCTAGAAAGCCGTCATCTTGATTCAAGCTTCTCCTTCAAGATCATCTGAGAATACAGACCTTCAAGACTTCAATGTTCATCTCACTTCAAGGTTTGTTTGACCTTAGATTGACCTTAGGTTGGTCTGTATGATAGGTCATTCTAGATACATAATTCGAATATTTTAATATGCTTATTATAACTGTTCTAAGACCAATCCTAGAAATCTTAAGACCAGTCCTAGCTTTGCTAAGACCAGTCTTAGGTTTCTCAGGACCAGTCCTAGGTTGTTACAAATTTTTGGATTTTCCTGGTTGTCCTTCGACCAGTCCTGGACTTGCTTCACCAGTCCTGGGAAGTTCTACGACTCATCCTTCGACCGGTCGTAGTCCTATAACTCAAACTCCAGTGACCTATCTAGGGTCCTACGACCAGTCGTAGGTGACACACGACCAATTGTAGGTGGCCCACGACCGGTCGTAGGTTACCTAAGACCAGTCGTGAGAACAGCTAATCTAATCCCGCGGAAATCTTTCAAAATCTTTGAAGCTACAACCGGTCCTAGGGATCCTAAGACCAATCGAAGATGATATTTTTTTAGGCTATAAATAATGCACGAATTTCAGAGTTTTAGACATTCCATTTCATTTAATTCAAGCGATTTAAGGCTATACTCTGAGATAAGTTGTGATTATTTTTTTAAGCTACTGTGCATATTTAATATTCCTTTTGTTAGCATTATTCTATTGTGATTTTGATCCACATTCCAATCTCATTTAGAAAAGAGGAATTTATGATATTCCTTCTTCTGGGATCAAAATTAAATAGACCTTGCTCTTCTTGATTTAATCTAAAATCAATTAGACATAGAACCATTCTTTAAGTGAGTATTGGACATTGAACGAAATATCATACATCTACTCCGATTTGGTTCTACTGGCCTACTTCAAAAGGAGATCCAGGTATTTTACTTTGTAATTTACTTTCTCTGGTTTTGTTTGAGATTTACCAGAAAAATCTCATTGTATTGGTTATCTGAGGAGAGCCAGAAAACTCAGATTGTGGGGGTTTTTGGATTGTGTAAGCTCGAGATAAAAAGACACAATTGTGAAGGTTTTGGGTGAACCTGTGAAAACCTATTTTGAGAGTGCATGCTAATATCCCCTGTGTGAGGATATTAGGAGTGGTGCAGCATTTTGTGTGGCTGTTGGCTAACAGTTGGTGAACACACAGGCGAACCACTATATATTGTTGTGTTGTGGATGTGCTTGATTTCTTTATTCATTTATTCCTTCAGTATTGTGGATTGCTTTTGTGGATGAATGTTGTAATTTTCATTTCAAACAAGTGTGGTTGAATGGTGTAATAACTTAGGATTTATTTCTGTAAGTTATTCTTGATTTATTTTCCATATCATTTGTGATTTCTAGATTGTTCTAGAAATAAGGTTGTCCTACCATAAGCCATTGGTTTTTGGTGTAAGGTTGTCCTTAGAATAAGATTCAGTATCATTCTCATATTTCATGTGCTTTGAGATTGTTATTATTTCAGCATTGTTATTTATATCTTTTATTATTCCGTTGTTTTAAGTTTTATTTGGCATTGCCCTATTCTCCCCCCTCCCTCTAGGGCATATAGCTAGGCCCTTTCAGATAGATAAAGCTAAAATTGACTTAATCTCTAACCTACCTCCACCCAAGAGCATACACAATATGCGATCCTTCTTAGGATATGTCAGATTTTATTAAATGTTTATAAAGGACTTTAGTCTCATCTCTCATGCTTTATGCAATCTTTTTCAAAAGAAAACTCTCTTTGAGTGGAGTAAGGAATGCTAAAAAGCTTTGACCAAGCTAAAGGCATGTTGACTAGTGCTCTCATCCTACAACCACCTGATTGGAATTTACCTTTTGAAATAATGTGCGATGCGAGTGACTATGCAATTGGAGCAGTATTGAGTCAGAGAAAAGAGAAGAAGCCATATGTTATTTATTATGCTAGTAGAACTCAAAAACCCACCAAAGTGAACTACTCCATTATGGAACATGAACTCATACCCATAATGTTTACTTTGCACAAGTTTAGGCCCTACTTGATAGGATCTAAGATCATCATATTCATTGACCATTCAACGTTGAAGTACATTCTTTCTAAGAAGGATGTTAAGCCTTGTTTATTAAGATGGATCCTCCTACTCCAAGAGTTCGACTTGAAAATCCGAGATAAGAAATGAGTAAAAAATGTAGTGGCTAACCATCTCTCTCGGCTTGTTCTATCAAATTCCATAGAGAAGACTCCTATTAATAGCATGTTCCCTAATGAACAACTTTTTCAATTTTCTCTATTATCTTGGTACGTGATATTGCTATTTATCTTACCATAGGTACAATTCCTACTCACTAGATTGCGCAAGATAAGAAGAAATTCTTTGCCAAGGTACGCAAGTCCTTTTGAGATGATCCATATCTTTTTATATATTGCCAAGATCAAATCATTAGGAGATGTGTGCCTGACCATGAATAACAAAGTGTCATCTCCTTTTGCCATTCTCACACATGTGGTAACAACTTTTCAACTAAGAAGACCACAATGAAAATTTTATAGTGCGGCTTTTATTGGCCCACTATGTTCAAAGATACACATGAACTTTGCAAAGCATATGAGCGATGTGAAAATTTAGGAGGTCTACCCCATCAAAATATGATAGCACTGAACTTCATTCTTATCATTAAAGTATTCGATTGTTGGGGCATCGATTTCATGGGACCATTCCCACAATCATTTAGAAATATATATATTTTACTCGCTATTGATTATATCTCCAAGTGGTCGAGAAAATTTTGTGTCAGAATAATGGCCATTGCAGGGCCTTTAAGTTTTTAAAAGAAAATATCTTATCATGGTTTGGAACATCTTGAGTCATTATAAGTGATGGAGGATCTCACTTTTACAATGGACCATTTGAATCATTGATGAAGAAATTGGTATTTCTCACAAAGTAAGCACCCCCCTATCATCCACAAACGAGTGCTCAAGTTAAAATATTAAATAGGGAGATCAAACAAATTCTTGAGAAGGCGGTGAACCCAAATCACAAGAATGCATTGTGGGCTTACCATACAACATATAAAATCCCTATTGGTATGTCACCCTTTAGACTTGTCTATAGGAAGGCTTGTCATTTTCCTATAAAGCTAGAACATAAAGTGTATTGGACAATAAAAAATTTTAACTTCAATCAATACAAAGTTTGTTCACTGTGCAAGTTACAACTGAATGAACTTGAAGAAATCTGGAATGATGCTTAGAAGAATTCTAGGATATACAAGGACAAGATGAAAATATTCCATGACAGGAACATTTTGTAAAAAAATATTTGAACCTAATTAAAAAATCCTTCTGTATAACTCGATAATTCATCTCTTTCCTGATAAACTGAGATCTCGTTGGACCGGCTCCTTTAAAGTTAAAGCGGTTTATCCTCATGGGGCTATCGAGATAGAAAATTTGATCAATGGTAATATTTTTAAAGTGAACGGTCATCGCCTTAAATCATTCGTTGAGAAATTTGATAGAGAGGATATATCCATCCCTCTAAACGATACTGTCTATTAGGACTGACCTTCTAGTCTGATGGAGGTTCATCTATCCACTTATTGTTTTCTTAAGATTAGGATAGAATAGTTTAGGTTTATTTAGTTTTGTTTCATTTTTTAGTATTAATCCCTTAATTGATGAAAAATTCATTCCGTTATATTGATCTTCCTTAGGTACTCTCTCTCTCTCTCTCTTACTCAGACCTCTTTCTTTTTGTCTCATGTATTATGCATTGCATTTTTTTACATTGAGCACAATGTAGATTTTAGGTTGGTGGTGAGATCAGATGGAACTAATCCTTATTTTTTTAGTTTTTGAGCAAAAAAAATTTTAATTTTAAATTTTTAGATTTAAAAATTATCTTTGAAGATTGATATTATGTGTATCTGAATATATTTAAGTGTATAATGATAAGATACAGAGTAATTTTTGAAAGTGTAGAGTCTAATTTATTAATATATTTTAGAATAAAATTCTTTTTAATGAATTGATTAATAGAAAATCTTAAACATCAATTGAGCCTAGTTTTTTTTTTTTTTTTTTGATCTGTTAGCTTGTTAGCACCGAACACTGTCAGTTCACACTTCACTGTTAGCCGCCTTCACTTGGGAATCAATTGAGCCTTGTTCACATTGTACATCTAACTCATATTCTATAAAGTTAATTTGAATTTTAAATCTTGTAATTTGATATCTACTTAAAAGTGTTAGGAACCAAGTTTGGAGATCCTTATCCACCTATATTAAAAGAAGTATAAAAAAAGTACCAGCTAAAAAAATAGTTGTAATGGAAAATGTCTACCTATTGTATGCGTTTAAATGAGAAAAAAATGGAGAGAAAATAGTGTGAAAGTCATCGATGAAAAATAAAAAAGCTGGATGTTCGTCTAAACTGGTCATTAGTGGGCCACTAAACCCGAGACAATTGAAAGACGTTCATCTTAGAGAGCTTGACATCCATCGCGGGACATCAAGACAAGATCGCACCTCGAATTACTCAATTTGGACTCATAAGTTCAGTGCATAAGATGTGTGAATATTTCTAAAATTAATCAAGAACTTAAGTTAATTACCTACGTTCAGTCTTTACCCAAGTTTCCATTTTCGGGCAGTTAGATCGCTATCAAATTTAGAACAAAAACCTAAAGTAATGTCCTATGCAAATTCGTATAATCGCAGGCCCGATCAATGGTCAGTGACCGTCGAACTGACTTCTGATCATACCCATCAATCAACACATCCAAATGACGGGCCAATCATGTTTATGCATAGATCATCACTAGGCCAACTATCATATGGTGGGTGTCGACCCCTACACCCTGTAGTGGCTCCCAAAAGTTGAAAACACCCTCCCCGGGGCTAGTATAGTAAAAACCCAACCCTTATGGTCATTTGCACAAAATTCAGTGCTATAAATATGGATTTTAGGACATTCCTTACCCCATTCGATTTTTTCCTAAAAGAAGACAGAGAGAGACAGTGACAGACTAGAAAGAGGAGAAAGGAGAAAATAGACAGAGTTTGGGGTGAGGATTATTGCATGTAAGGCCCGTATCCTAGACCGTACTGTTCCATAGGCTTCCGCAGTCCTCCCGGTCGAATTTCAGCAACCCGTGACCTGTAATCGGCATTTGCCCGTAACCCTAAATCGTATCCTGTATTCCAGAGTCGGCTCAATCTGAGACTTGTATCCTTGTGACCGTGCCCTCGCCGCAGTTCCAATGCAGCATCTCACACGCCGATTCGATACCCGAGCTAGGAATTGTGGGCCCGCGTATTTTTTGATGAAAAGTCATGTGTTGTGAATTCCAAGAGAATCTCTACAACCCATCACATCAATCCATCAAATAATCAAATCAAATACAACCCATACCCTACCCATCCCTCTCTCACCCAAAGTTAACAACACCTTTACTCATCCCATTCCTTTCTTACCAATAAGTCAACAAGCACCATACCTCCCATGTCATACACATTACTTCTCCCTCTCTCTCATTTGACACTCCATTTTTAAGCAACTCCCAAGGGTGGATGTCCAAGCTTCCATGGGGAAGCTATAGTGTGGCCCACTTCCTACCTCCTCATCTCTCATCTCCACCCTTCATTTTTCATCATCTTTCATCAAGATTGAAGCCAAGGAGTTTGGTGTTCCATCAAACCAAGAAGGAGGCCAATAGATGGGTGATTTTATGATTTTCCACCATTGATTTTATGATTTGAGGGCCCACATGTGGTGGGACCCATCTTGATGTATGTATTATATCAAAGAGGGGCCCATAGTGGTGGGGTCCCTCCATCACCATCCAATCTCTCTCTCTCTCCTCTCTCTCTCTCTCTCTCTGATTGATGGCCCACCCCGATGCTTGATTTTATCCCCGCTGTCCATTTAGTGGGCCCAACCACTATCCATAATGGGCCCACCTTGCTAACCTTCCTGTTGTCTGTTTAGACAAGCATGGGTGAAGGGAAATAACAAATATCAGATTGATTCAATGGTTGGGCCACACTGCGGTGGACCCACCTTAATGTAATGACTCCACACCGTGTTTGGTGGGCTGCACCATAGCAGCAGCAGGAGGTCCAGACGGTTAACCATCTGAACGTAGGTTAGACACAAATATCAGCTTTAATTCAAAAGCTGGTGGGTCACATTCATGTAGACCCCACCTTGATGTATGGATCTGATCCACACTGTCCATCCCATTTCCCAACTCATTTTAGGCGTTGAGCCGAAAAATGAAGACAAATCGAATCTCTGGCAGGCCATATTGTAGAAAATAGTGGTTTGGGGCGATATAAACTGTTAGGGCCCGCTGTGATGTTTTTGTGCATCAAAACATATCCAATATTGGGCTTGTTAGACCCGTCACGAGCTTAGGAACCTAGTGGATAGACTGAATTTTCCCAATGTGGGCCCCACCTATGAAATTCCTTAGGAAAAAAAAGGGTGACGCTGCAGCTGCCAACGTCCAGAGGACGCTACAGCAAGCAGCATCTTGCTACTTCTAACAAGCAGGGATCGTGGGCCCCACTACAGGCCTCACCATGATGTATGTTGAACATCCACACCGTGCATTTGATGAGTCCCCTTTGGGAAACGGGATCCCCCAAAAATCAACCGTTCATGAAACTCAGATGGTCCACACCATAAGGAGCAAGAGGTTGAACGTCTACCATTAAAACCTTTTTAGGTCATAGAAGTTTTGGATCTATATGAAATTTGTTTTTCCCCTTAATTCAAGTCCTTGTGACCTTATGATCGGATTAGATGGAGAATAATCATTATGGTGGGCCCCATGTGGGACCCACCTCTGTGAAGTGGATCGGCTGGAGTACCATATATCAGCTATATAGTTATTATATTAACGCCAACAAGTTCAGTGGGTCTGAACATGAGGTACGTGTGATATCCAAACCGTCCCTTGGTGTGGCCCACATGGGGCATGTGTTATATCCAAGCCATCCATCTGGACGGTGCCCTCCAGCTAGTGGGCCACGCATGTGGACCCCACCCTTTTCAGATATGACTGGTATCTCCACCGTCCAGTTGCTGGACGGTGGGGCCCACCTTAATGTATGTATTACATCCACGCCGTCCATCATCTGGATGGTGGGAATCCCACCCTGATATATATATATATATATATATATATATATATATATATATATATATTTATCCACCGTCCATCTGTGGATGGTGGAACCCACCGTGATATACGAGCTTTATCTTCATCGTCCACACCACAGGACGGTGGGACCCACTTCAGATGTATGTGTTTCATCCTGCGGTGCGAGTCCCCTTTAATGTATGTATTTATTCTACGCACCGTCCATGTGGATGGTGCATGTGAGGCCCATCTTGAGGTATGTGTTGTATATCTACACCAGGCCATGGTACCGTACGATGTATGTGTTTTATCCTTGTTGGCCATCAGCGATGGAGCCCACCATGATATATGCATTGTATATCCTAGTTGTCCATCTGGTGGGGCCTATATAGATTGTGCAGGCCCACCTGCTGCTTGTGTAGGGCCCACCTTAATGTGTATGTTGTGCATGGCTACCCACCTGTCTTGGTTTAACCATGGGCTGCCTCATGAGGCCCATTGTTGTGGCCCACTTGATGTATATGAGGCCCATTGGTACGGCCCATTGATGCGGGCCACTTGATGTATATGAGGCCCATTGGTATTGCCTGTTGATGCGACCCACATGATGTTTATGAGGCTCATTGGTGTAACCCATTGATGTGGCCCACTAGATGTATGTGAGGCCCATTGGTGTGGCCCGTTGATGCGGCGTGCTTGATGTATTTGAGGCCCATTTGGAATGTGCAGGGTCCACCTTAATATGATGTATTGCTACCCATTTAGCGGGACCCAATTGTCGATGATCATTGTACGAATTGTATATGCGCCTTCTGTCTAGTGAGGTCCATCTGACTCACATAGGCCCACCTGTTATATATTTGAAGCCCATGGGGTAAGGCCCGAAGTGATATATTTGAGGCCCATGGGTTATGGCCTACTTATGATGTATTGAGGCCCATGGGTTGTGACGTATTCAAGGCACAGGTGGTGCGGCCCATCGTGATGTATTCGAGGCTCATGGGACGTGGTCCATTGTGATATATTTCTGGCTCATATGATGAGGCCCAACTTAATGTATATGTGGCCCATGTGAGCGGCCCATTGCGATGTATATTAGACTCTCATGTGAGGCCATGAGCCCACTGTATGTTTGGCCTTATGAAGGTCATTCCTTTGGAGCAATGTTGGTTAAATCTCTACATTGATGGGTGATGATGGTTAAATGTTCACATTGTGACCTTCCCTTAGGCCCTTTGTTAGGCCGATTCCGATTATTGAGGTTGATTCTATTTGTCGAGGCCGATTCCAATTATCGAGGCCGATTCCGATTGTCAAGACTGATTTCGATTGTTGAGGCCAATTCCAATTATTGAGTCTGATTATCGAGGTCGATTCTGATTGTCGAGGCTGATTCCGATTGTCGAGGCCAATTATCAATACCAATTACGAGTATATCATCCGATACCGATTATGAGTATGTGACAGCATAACATCATGATACATGCTCATATGCATCATCTGCATGTTTGTTATGAGAGGTGGTTTGAAAAGGCCAAGCTATATGTCCTAGAGGGGGGGGTGAATAGGACTATGCCAAATTTAAAATAAAATTAGCGGAAATAAATTAAACCAATAGCCTTACAATATAAATCAATTCACAATGCTAAATTTTAAATCACCTTGATAAATAAGTATTGAGAGATTGATACAAATTTAGTTCTAAGGACAACCTTACACCATAATAAACAAGGGCTTATGGTAGGACAACCTTATTTCTAGAACCTCTTTTGGATCAAGGACTCAATTTTAATATAAGTAAATGAAATAGCAAGGAATTGAAATTAAATGCAGAAGTATAGATCTAAATTATTACAACAATCCCCACACTTGCTTGAAATGTAAATAATTACAACATTCACATCCACTTGTACATTCCACACAATCGAATGATAAAAGATATGAAAATTAAGCAAGCATTCAATCCACAAGACAAAGAGTTATAGTGGTTACTTTGTGTGTACACTAAGCTGTTTTCCAATGACCACATAGAAAGCTACTCCACTCTAATATCCTCACACGGGGGATATTAGCGTTCACTATCAAATAGGTTTTCACAGTTCACTAAAAACCTTTACAATTGTGTCTTTTTCACTTGGGCTTACACAATTCAAAAACCCCTCTTTTTCGAGTTTTTGGTTTTCCTCGGACAACCAAAACAATGAGATTTTTAAGCTCAACCTCAAACAAAACCAAGACAATGAGATTTTTCTCAAGCTTAACCTCAAACAAAACCAAAAGTAAATAAATTTTCGTAATTGTAAAATACTGGATTTCTCCTTTTCTTAGCGGCTTATTTCGGAGTAGATGATTGAATGTCAAAGTTCAATTTCCAATACTCACATTCATAAGGTTCTAGATTCTAATAGATTTTAGATTTAACTCGTTGGGCGTAGCTATATTTGATTTTGATTCCAAGAAGAAGGAATAAGATAATTCCTCTTTTCAAATAAGATTGGAATATAGAAACAAAATCAAATTAAATAAGCTAGCAAAAAGGAATATTAAATAAGCACAATGTAGCTTAAAATAAACACAGACTTATCTCAGAGTGATCACTTGAAAATTCTTGAAAAGAATAGAGTTGAAGTGTGAAAACTCTGAATTTCGTGTTCAATTTATAGAAGCAAAAATCGTTCCTACGACTGGTCTTAGAAACCTTGGACTGGTCGTAGCTCTAACAGATTTTTGAAAATTTAAGCGCGATCTTTGAAAGTAGTTCCACGACTGGTCGTGAGTAGCCTACGACTGGTCGTAGGTCACCTACGACTGGTCGTAGATCCCTACGACTGGTCGTAGGACCATAGATAAAGTTGCTGGACTTTGAGTCGTAGATCCACGAATGGTCGTGGACGAGTCGAAGCCACACCTACGACCGGTCGAAGGACCTCCGGGGACTGGTCGTGGCGTACAAAAATTTGAAAAATCTTCAACAACTTAGGACTGGTCGTGGAATTTCTTGGACTAGTCGAACCAATGTCAGGACTGGTCGAACAAGAGCTAGGACTGGTCGTAGAATAGACCAAACTTATGTAAAATAAATATTTGATTTATGTATCCAAAGTGACCTACTTAAAGGGTCAACCTAAGGTCATTCAAACCTGAATCATGTCGTATGGACATTGAACTTCAACCATTCAATGAATGTAGATTGTTTGAACCATATCAGGCTTGAGATCTTGAACTTGTTATAGCTTCAAACTTGAGATCTTCATCAGCATAACAACTACTTCATGCACTGCTTATTAGTCTTGAAGTCATGAGTTGTTTCTTAAGACTTGAACATCAACATTGTAGCTTCTTGAGACTTCAACATGTAGCTTCTTGAACTTCAATATGTAGCTTCTTGAACTTCAATATGTAGCTTCTTGAAAAGTTCAACTTGTAGCTTCTTGAAGTATTTATGCAGTGTCTTGAATTCATATAAATCATCATACAAGCACAGGACACAGATAGATGTTTTGACACATCACAAATTTGACAACCAAAGAAGCATGAGACCATAACACTTACAATCTCCCCCTTTGTCAAATTTGTGACAAAACACCCAAGTAATAATACTTCCAATAGACATAAGAGAAGTACAAACACAACAGGTTCACAATAGAGAAGCATGCATAGTTATATAGATATGTTAAGTAATAACTAGCATCATTCTCCCATAACTACCCCTGAGAAGCTTAACTCCCCCTGAGTAATAGCCTGAGTAATAGGAGCACATCATAACGATTAAATTTAAATAAATCAAAAACCAAAACTTCTCCCCCTTTTTGACACAAAATGATAAAGGAAGAAGAGCATCAATAAGAATGAAAATAGGAGTTGATTCAAGAGAACATAGTGCATAATTTAAAAAAAAGTCAGTAAGCATGTAAAGTTCAGTAAAAAATATTACAGACCCATTAAAAATTCAGTCAGAACCAGAAGAGGGTGCAGGATTAGATGGATCAATTTTATGTAAACCCTTAGCAATCCGCCTCATATATTTGCGTAAATATGAAAATTGTGTGTCTTGGGTAACACGAATTTGAGCCACCTGCTCTTGAAGGGAATTCAATCTTTCATCAAAATCAGAAGGCTGAAAATCAGGATCATCAGCCGAGTCTGATTCAAGTTCTTCAAATAAATCATCCATATTCACGTCTTCAGGAAGATCACTAGCTTCAGCATTTCCTGCTTCAGCACCACTGCTACCAGCATCCACTTGGCCTTCAGCCAATTCTAAATTCATCTTGTTAAGATTGGAATTATTAAAAGGGAGATGATGGATGGGTTTTTCTCTAGTAGGCATAGCCACGAGCATATGATTTGCCAGCATAGTCAATAAATAACCAAAGGGTATATCACTGTGTCCAGGATGGTGACGAGACAGAATAATGGAATGACAAATTAAAGACGGTAGACATATTTTTGCACCAGAGACTACAGAATGCAAAACACGAACCATGAAAGCAGTGAGTTCGGTTTTATTACCAGAACGTGGATAAAGATTTGAGATGAATATCCTATGAAGTACTCTGTGTCTGGGTAACAAATACCTTGAGGGAAGTACATGACCTTTATGAGTCCAATGAACATCCAAATTACATAAATCTCTAGTAAGCATTTTTCGTTCAGATTCTGAGAGACTGTCATGTAAAATATTAATTGGAATGCTCTCATCATTGACAGGTATTTCCATAATGTCAGCAATCAAATGTCGATCCACTAAAAACAATCCTTCTTGAGTATCAACTTTAAAAGTAAAATCCTCAAGAGAAAAATCACAGATACATGCAAACATGGATTGGGCAATGGACTGGTATGCAGCTCCACCCCAATGTAAGATGTTCTCCCATCCCACAGATTCCAACAGAGGAAGGATACCAAATGAAGCAATGTGATTAATATTAACATGACGCTCAACAATAACATTACGCATACGCAAATCCCGAGCATCAGAAGGATCATTTTCGGGAGAGCGAAGATGACGTTGTACAATAGAAGCTGATCTAGATGAAGAGGGACCTCGAGTAGTTTTCTTTTTACCTCTAGCATCCATTTTCAAAGAAGGATTTCAAGGAAACAACAAGATGCAAGATAGAAGAAATGAGGTTTAGATAGAACAGATTTTTCAAGATAAAACCCCAAACTTGTAATGAACGACCAAATAGATTCCACAAGAATGAGATTTGAAACACTAATAGCAAGAATCTACAAAGAAAATGCAAAAGAACCACTAACCTTGAAGTACTATGAAGGTGGGTTCGACCGGTCGTAGCTAGAACCGTTGGAGGGTAAAAAGAAATGAAGAAGAAGAGTCAAAATCCCCAAATTAAAGTGAAATCCCGAGTTTCACGACTGGTCGTGTAAGTGCTCGACCGGTCGTGGCACGACCGGTCGTGTACACTCACGACTGGTCGAGTACGACATAAAATTTGTAATTTTTTTAAATAATTTTCAAATTTAAGCAAATAAAACATCAAATTTATGTACATTATGATACACCAAATCATGCAAATTCAATTTAAATTGCACATACCAAGATCAAACTTTAATTTATTAAACACGCTTTTTTGTCGAAGCGGTTTAGTGAAAATGTCCGCAAGTTGAGTCTCGGTTGGAATGTAATCCAAATATATTAATTTTTCTTCCACTAATTCACGAATGTAATGAAATCTAATGTCAATATGCTTAGTACGTGAATCTTTGAATGGATTTTTAGAGATATTTATTGCCTTTGGAATTATCACAAAATAAAATCATAGAATCTGAGTAATTCCATAATCGCTTAACATTCGTTTCATCCAAACAAGTTGAGTACATGCATTTCAAAGAAGAATGTATTCAAATTTCAATTTGTTGATAGCGATATAGAACTTTGCTTCTTGCTAAACCAAGAAACAAGACAATTTCCAATGTAGAAACAACCACCACTGGTTGATTTCCTATCATCAATGTTTCCAGCCCAGTCAGCATCTGCGTACCCAGCTAATTGAACATTAGTCTCATGTGGATACCAGAGACCCAGTTTAGTAGAACTTGCGACATATCGCATAATCCGCTTAACAGCAGTTAAGTGAGATTCTTTAGGATTTGATTGATAACGAGCACAAATACCAACACTCAAAGCAATATCTGGTCTACTAGCAGTCAGATAAAGCAAACTACCAATCAAACTACGATACAATTTAGGATCCACATCATTACCTGTAGAGTCTTTTGAGAGTCTCAAAGTTGTACTCATAGGAGTATCAAAATTTTTACCTTTCTCAAATCCAAATTTCTTAATTAAACTCTGAGCATATTTGGTTTGAGAGATAAAAATTTTATCAGGTTGTTGTTTTACTTACAACCCTAGAAAATAGTTTAATTCTCTAACCATGCTCATTTCGAATTTAGACTTCATCAAATCTGCAAACTCAACAGTCATGTTAGTACAGGTTGATCCATAAATAATATCGTCAACATATATTTGAACCATTAGAATATCATCGTTATGTTTCTTAACAAAGAGCGTCTTATCAACACACCCCATCTGAAAATTATGACTCAGTAAAAACTTAGTCAGTTTTTCGTACCATGCTCTGGGAGCTTGTTTCAGACCATAGAGAGCCTTCTTAAGACGATACACATGATCAGTAAATTTAAGATCTTCAAACCCTGTAGGTTGTTCAACATATACCTCTTCATGTAAATCACCATTCAGAAAGGCACTCTTTACATCCATTTGGTAAATTTTAATCTTCCTAAAACATGCAATGGAGATAAAAAGTCGATTGATTCAAGACGAGCTACAGGAGCAAATGTTTCATTATAGTCAATACCTTCAATTTGTGTATACCCCTGTACAACTAGTCTTGCTTTATTTCGAATAATATTTCCAAGTTCATCAGATTTGTTTTTGAAAATCCATTTTGTTCCAATAATATGTTTATCTTTAGGTCTAGGAACAAGGTGCCAGACATCATTTCGACAAACTGATTAAGTTCTTCTTGCATCGCAAGAATCCAGTTTTCATCCGAAAGTGCTTCTTTTACGTTAACCGGTTCAATCTGGGATGTAAAGCATACGTAGTTACATATGTCCTCTAATTGTCTACGAGTGCGCACACCAGTGAGAGGGTTTCCAAGTATTTGAGAAGTTGGATGATCTTTAACAGTCCTTAATTCTGGATTAGTTTCACTTGATGAAATTTCTTGTTTTTCAAGTATAAGAACTTCATCATTATCTGAACTAGGGACAGGTGTATTCAAAAGATCGTCAATCACAACATTTATTGACTCTTGAATCACACCGGTCCTGTTGTTCAGAACCCGATATGCACGACTGTTTAAAGAATATCCTAAAAAGATCCCTTCATCACTTTTAGTGTCGAACTTTCCCAAATTTTCACGGTCACGCAAAATATAGCACTTGCTGCCAAAAACTCAAAAGTATTTGTGAAGGCTTTTTCTCAAACCACATTTCATAAGCCGTTTTATTATTAGATTTACAAATATAAACACGGTTAATAATGTAGCAGGTTGTATTCACTGCTTCAGCCCAGAGATTCTTAGGGAGCTTCATGCTATTTAACATAACATTTCCCATTTCTTGAAGCACTCTATTCTTCCTCTCGACAATTCCATTTTGTTGAGGAGTTTTAGGTGCGAGAGAATTCATGCGATATTCCCTGATCGCTACAAAATTTCTCAAAACCGCTATTTTCGAACTCGGATCCATGATCACTACGGATCTTCTTGACTTGAGAACATTTTTCGGTTTGAATCCGTTTTATAATCTTTTTCACTTCATCAAGGGTTTCGATTTATCTCTCAAGAATGAAACCCAAGTGTATCTTGTGTAATCATCTACAATAACTAAGATGTACTTTTTGCCACCTCGACTTTCCGTTCTTGTTGGTCCTATAAGATCCATGTGGAGAAGCTCGAGTGGTCTTGTGGTGATATTGGAGTTCACCTTTTTGTGAGAGCTCCTAGTTTGTTTACCATACTGGCATTCACAACAAATCTTGTCTACTTTTTGCATCTTAGGTAGTCCTCTAATTAGTTCACTTTTGCTCAATCTGTATAAATTTCGGTAGTGTACATGTCCAAGGCGTTTATGCCATAATTCTGTCTCATCGGTATAGACCATGTAGCACGTTTGTTCAGATGAGCTACCATTGCTTATTATATAGCAGTTTTCAGAAGTTCTGCGACCAGTTAATATTACAGAACCTTTTTCATTTATAATTTCACAACCTTGATTAGAAAATTTAACATTATGGTTGTTATCGCATATTTGAGATATGCTCAACAGGTTGTGTTTTAAACCCTCAACATATAAAACATTTTTAAATAAGGGAAGATTATAGAGTTGAACCGTACCTTTGCCAATTATCTTGCAGTTGCTACCATCACCAAATGTGACTGACCCATCAGTCATATCTTTAAGATCGGTGAATAGAGCTTTGTCGCCTGTCATATGTCTGGAGCATCCACTGTCTAGGTACCATTTTGAATGGCTTGTAGCTTTGAAAGCAGTGTGAGCAACCAAACAGGCAACCTTAGGAATCCATTTCAAGATCCTGTTTTGGGTTTAGGAGAATAATTGGTCTTCTTTTGTTTATAGTTATAAGAGTGACCTACTGAGTTAGATTTTAATAGCTCCTTAAGTAAATCAACAATTTTTTCAGCTAGTGGGTTTCGAATCTGATTTTTGAAATTTATATAGCTGCTTTTGTGTTTTTGAAAAGTTTTTGTATTTTTAGAAAAAACTTGACTGGTACCTTTTCCTTTTGAGTTAGAAGTCTCTCCTTTCACAAAATTGGAATGAGTATTCTTCTGTTTAGGAGATGTGTTTTTATCAAAGCCCAACCCGGATCGATCGCCACATTTTCTTGATCCGGATAATAATTTTTCTAATTTTGGATCACCTTGGGCATATCTCCATGTATCCTTCAAACTCAGAAGAGAAGATACTTCATTTTTAAGTTTCTCATTTTCAGATTTCAAATTTTCAATTAGGGAAGTTTTGAATTCTAGATCACACTTTGATTTTTCAAAACAATCTGAAATTTGAGATTTTTCTAAAACAAGGGTTTCAAAACATTCTTTAAGTTTAAAAACTTTTCTTTTTGAAGTTTAAGTTTGTGACAATTTTACAACTTTCCTTATATAAGGCATTGTAAGCATGTTGAAGATCTTCATCATTTTCATGATCACTATCCAAATTTTCTTCACTTGTTGAATCATCGTGATCGGAAAAGGTAAACTTGGCTAGAGTCATAAGAGCCTTAAGTTCACTGCCTGACTCGGTTTGAATTTTCGATTCAGAAGAGGTTTGAGAATCGACGATTCATCCCAAGTAGCCAACATACCCTTCCTTTTGGATCTGTCCTTTTTAGGACATTTGTTTGCTAAATGCCCATATTCTTGACAGTTGTAGCATTGACTATCTTTCAATGATTTCTAAGTTTTAGACTTAGGTTTAGAACGTTTCTTATCATTTGCCTTTTGAAAGTCGACTCTTTTCTTACTTTTGAAAATCTTATAAAACTTTTTCGCCAAAAGGGCCATATCATCTTCAGACTTTTCTGAATCTGAATTTTCTTGAGTAATACTTTTAGATGACTTCAAAGCAATAGATTTACTTTTAGGAGCTTTAAAACTTAATTCATAGGTTTGTAAAGAACCAACTAATTCTTCTACCTTCATATTGTCCGTATCACGAAGTTCCTGGATTGCGGTTACCTTAGAATTGAACCGTTCAGGAAGAGAGCATAGTATTTTTGCACACACTTTACTTTCTGGGATCTTATCGCCAAGACCCCACATTGAGTTAACAATGTCATTCAATCTAGTGAAAAAGTCCATAAACATTTCATTTTCCTCCATATGAATTTCTTCAAATTTAGTTGTGAGGAGTTGGACTTTAGATTTCTTGACAATTGATGTATCTTCGTGTGTCATTTCTAAAATATCCCAGGCTTGCTTTGCAGTATCACAGGATATGATTCTTTTGAACTCATCCGGTGATAGTGCGCAAGTGATTGCATTTAGTGCTTTAGCATTAGCACTACTCTCATTTTTTTGAAGTGTGGTCCATTGGTAATACGGTGTAATTTTCATAGATTTTGAACCATCAACACCAGTTACTTCCATGGTAGGAGGATTCCATTCAGTCACTGTGGCTTGCCACACACTTTTATCCACTGATTTGAGGAAGATCCTCATTCTGGCTTTCCAATAGGCATAGTTGGAACCATCAAAAGGTGGAGGCCTAGTAACTGAAAGGCTATCAAAATTTGACATCTTTTTATATAGCTTAGAACGTTAGCTCAGGAAATAAATCCAAATAAAAAGCAACAAAAATGAGCTATTAGGCTTTGATACCACTTGAAAAGGCCAAGCTATATGTCCTAGAGGGGGGGTGAATAGGACTATGCCAAATTTAAAATAAAATTAGTGGAAATAAATTAAACCAATAGCCTTACAATATAAATCAATTCACAATGCTAAATTTTAAATCACCTTGATAAATAAGTATTGAGAGATTGATACAAATTTAATTCTAAGGACAACCTTACACCATAATAAACAAGGGCTTATGGTAGGACAACCTTATTTCTAGAACCTCTTTTGGATCAAGGACTCAATTTTAATATAAGTAAATGAAATAGCAAGGAATTGAAATTAAATGCAGAAGTATAGATCTAAATTATTACAACAATCCCCACACTTGCTTGAAATGTAAATAATTACAACATTCACATCCACTTGTACATTCCACACAATCGAATGATAAAAGATATGAAAATTAAGCAAGCATTCAATCCACAAGACAAAGAGTTATAGTGGTTACTTTGTGTACACCAAGCTGTTTTCCAATGACCACATAGAAAGCTACTCCACTCTAATATCCTCACACGGGGGATATTAGCGTTCACTATCAAATAGGTTTTCTGAGTTCACCAAAAACCTTTACAATTGTGTCTTTTCACTTGGGCTTACACAATTCAAAAACCCCTCTTTTCGAAGTTTTTGGTTTTCCTCGAGACAACCAAAACAATGAGATTTTTCTCGGCTCAACCTCAAACAAAACCAGTACAATGAGATTTTTCTAGCTTAACCTCAAACAAAACCAAAAGTAAATAAATTTTACAGAATTGTAAAATACCTGGATTTCTCCTTTTCTTAGCAGCCCGGTCGGAGTAGATGATTGAATGTCAAAGTTCAATTTCCAATACTCACATTCATAAGGTTCTAGATTCTAATAGATTTTAGATTTAACTCGTTGGGCGTAGCTATATTTGATTTTGATTCCAAGAAGAAGGAATAAGATAATTCCTCTTTTCAAATAAGATTGGAATATAGAAACAAAATCAAATTAAATAAGCTAGCAAAAAGGAATATTAAATAAGCACAATGTAGCTTAAAATAAACACAGACTTATCTCAGAGTGATCACTTGAAAATTCTTGAAAAGAATAGAGTTGAAGTGTGAAAACTCTGAATTTCGTGTTCAATTTATAGAAGCAAAAATCGTTCCTACGACTGGTCTTAGAAACCTTGGACTGGTCGTAGCTCTAACAGATTTTTGAAAATTTAAGCGCGATCTTTGAAAGTAGTTCCACGACTGGTCGTGAGTAGCCTACGACTGGTCGTGGGTCACCTACGACCGGTCGTAGATCTCACGACTGGTCGTAGGACCATAGATAAAGTTGCTGGACTTTGAGTAGTAGATTCACGACTGGTCGTGGACGAGTCGAAGCCACACCTACGACCGGTCGAAGGACCTCCAGGACTGGTTGTAGGCGTACCAAAAATTTCGAAAAATCTTCAACAACTTAGGACTGGTCGTGGAATTTCTTGGACTAGTCGAACCAATGCCAGGACTGGTCGAACAAGAGCTAGGACTGGTCGTAGAATAAACCAAACTTATGTAAAATAAATATTTGATTTATGTATCCAAAGTGACCTACTTAAAGGGTCAACCTGAGGTCATTCAAACCTGAATCATGTCGTATGGACATTGAACTTCAACCATTCAACGAATGTAGATTGTTTAAACCATATCAGGCTTGAGATCTTGAACTTGTTATAGCTTCAAACTTGAGATCTTCATCAGCATAACAACTACTTCATGCATTGCTTATTAGTCTTGAAGCCATGAGTTGTTTCTTAAGACTTGAACATCAACATTGTAGCTTCTTGAGACTTCAACATGTAGCTTCTTGAACTTCAATATGTAGCTTCTTGAAAAGTTCAACTTGTAGCTTCTTGAAGTATTTATGCAGTGTCTTGAATTCATATAAATCATCATACAAGCACAGGACACAGATAGATGTTTTGACACATCACAAATTTGACAACCAAAGAAGCATGAGACCATAACACTTACATGGTTGACCATTGCATATGTCATTGGGCAGGTTGTTATGAGACTCCCTGATAGGCGGAGATTGTCTCACATGAGCGCACAGTATGCGCAGGATTGATGCATGACTGGATTGTATTATTCATGCATCTTGCATTGTGTGTCATGATTAATGTATGCCCTAGCGACATCAAGGTCGTATCCTCCACAGTCATGTTGTGGATGGCCAGATGGGACACTAGAAATCTGTTACTAGCATCGGGCCTCCACAAATGGCCCTGGGTGAAAATTCCTAAACCCTCTTGGTACCAGATGACGCTCCAACGTCTAGACTGAGTGGATTACATGAGCGCTCGAGTGTCAAATACAAGTAGGTCGCGTCTCCTATTATGTCGTGGTCAGTTAGAAGGGGGTGTAACCTTATCCGCCCGATTCGTAGTGGACAAAACTAGGATAAGTTTGACCAACTCATAAATGGGTCCGCTATCGACGTGTCGGGTAGGTATTGGTTGACTACTGGTCAGGCGCATACTGAGGTCTCTTCCACTCACCTTGTTACGCGCGATGGGGCGGCAATCTAATTTGGAGTGTACTAGACCCCAATGATGATCTCAAAGATGTACAGTACTGATACATGGACTTATTGAGCAGGAGTTACATACTCATTCATTCATTCATTCACTATCCACTCGAGCTGGTGGTGCGCAATTAATTGTTGTGTACCTTCGCAATGGTAAGGATTTCGGTTGGGGCACACGACTAACCTGAAGTCAGGGGTTTACCACATTAAGTCTAGCTATCCAAATTTATGTATGAGACTAGTTTGGATAGAAGTCCCTTGTGATGGGCCCCATAGCCTGCAATACTAAGTACTATCATCCCGACTTCACTCCAACTTAGTCATTTCATTCGCACCACATATTACATTGCATTCACAATATTTAACATTTTGGGTTGCTACGTTTTTACATTTATATGGCCTAGATGAGGTTGATGGTATTCGTGGCTCTTCAGGATTTGCATATTGCATTGCATCCTCGGCATTTGATATTTGGCTCTCCATGTCTCCTCATTGCATAATCTATCTGTATTGCATACTCTGATATTGTATGATTTATAGACTTGCCAGTATTTCTGACATTGTATGATTTATGGACCTGTATTGTATACTTGGCACTTACGTTATGCACACACTTACACCACCCTTTAAGCTTTATATAAGCTTATGCACGATAGATGCGTGAAGGTGGCGTTAGGTTACGGTAACATTGAGCTCGGAGCGCACAGCGGTCTTTTGGAGCTTTGATTTTGATATATGGATTTTCCTTTCAACACTGTATTCAAATGTTTATATTAGTAGATATGTGATGATGATGTTGCCTTTGTGATTTGGGTAAACTTGTGATTATGCTTCTTACGAGAAAAATGTACGTTGAAAAATCCTCCTTATAGGATCCTAGGATCAGAATATGGCATATGGCGCTGGGAGCTGAGAATGGGGTACTGCGGAGGCTGTCAGCATCGGATTCGGCAATCGGGAGTTTTGTGAGCCCGATTTTCAAGTTTGGGGTGTGACAGTGCACCTCCACCCTCTTATCCCCTCTATAGGCGCATCGTCGTAACCAGAGCCGTCATCAGAGTTTTCCCGACAATGATTAAAGGTAAGTGTTGAATCACACTTATAATATAGGGTTTCAATAGTTGTTTATCCCTAATCTCATAAACTTATATACTTGTTTAGGTCTTCCAATAATTTTCTCTAAAACCCTAACCCTAGGAGTGCTGTGAATCGGGTGAATCATCAAGATGCGGACCATTCTTCTAGGTTTCATTTTATCAACCATTGATAATGCTAGATAATGATTTTTAGTTGACTATAAGATGTCATATGTTATTTGTGTTTAAATTGGTTTATTATTATAATCCTAGTGTTGCTTGTTGATGGTAGCTAACATGTTTGATGAAATGCTTCAAGAAGATGAAACTCATACTATTAGAAGTCATGTACGTAAATTGATAAGTGATGTTGATATATGTTGGATGTATTGATATGCATTGAATTGTATTGATTCGTACATATGTTTGGTTGATGCACCCTATTGTGGTATTAATTTGTTTCATGATTATGTTTATGTACTTGATAATCTAATTTATAGTCGTGTGGATCGAGCTATGCAAAACGTTTAGTGGATGAACCTCTTGGGTTGGCTATCTCGGACTTAAACGGTCAACCGAGGTTGAACACGGACAACCGACAATAGTTGGAGCTACACGGGATGTTTTGCACCCAATGTCAATTTGGTCTAGGGTTCCCCGTTGTCGATCGGATTAGTCCAATGCATGGCCTGATATTCTTATGTTTGGTGGTTGTATAACACTAAAATAAATTTAGGATACCACTATTACCATTGAATCAAGTACATTCATAACCGTTAGTGTGTTACAATCCCATAAAAACTCATGAACCAGGTATGGTGGTATAAGACATCATATCCGAGTTATCGCCTACGCTGAGGTGATGTGTCTGCCACATAAGCAAAATATTAAGTGACAAGCCCTCTATGTTGGTAAAACATTGGGTAACGAACCTTCCCATAGTGACCACTGAGATCAATGAATGTCTCGACCCTACCATGTCGTTAATAGTTTGGGTGACATGCTTTCTCCATATTTGATGTGTGGGTGATGACCTTCACCCTAAATGTGATTATCCTTGGACTATAAGCCATAATATTAACCTGACTGAATTTTATTGATTATTGGGCGATGAACCTAAATTTACATCAAGGGACACTAGTGAGGGGCCGCTACGTACCACCACGAGATATGTGAATCTGTTTAGCAACAATTGATAGAATGGATGTATCCTAGCTTAACCGACCTGCTCTTTAAACCGGAAATAATAACTACTTGGCTAATCATGCATATCATTAGATTGGTATATTGTGCTGTGGGCCAACCATTGTACATATATTGACGTCCGCACTGGCAATAGCGTCGATGTGATTCTATATTGGTATCATTGATCTTACACATGCATCATGTTAAACACTAATGGGTTGTGCTACGGGCCAACCATTATGCATATCATCATGTCATCTATGCATTTAAATAATTAACTTAGAAATTGTTTGTTTTATAATTTTATTATTGCCTATTCTTGATTGTGTTGATAACATATGTAATTTAGAAAATGGAACCACTTAGTTAATTACTCACTCCCACCTAGGAGAGTGTTTTAAAACACCAACTAGACAATACTATTGATACAAGTACCACCGAGACTAACACATTAGATGAGAAATAGTGGACCCCGTTGATTGTGCCTCATACTTCCAGTTGACAGATGGGCAAGCGTAAGTGAAGTGCCTCGCTTAGCTCCTTGTTGTATTTTGAGGACCTGTACATTTGCAGTCCCCAGCCGAGTGGACTTCGTTAGTTGTTTTGTAGAATGCTTATTGCGGCTTATATAATCCCTATTTGGGCGAACACCACTACTGGAATGAGAATTTGACTCTTACCCCTATATTTATGGATTTTTGTTATCTCTACCTCGCTTTGGATCTGCTAACTTGAATTACGCTACTCTGATTATTCATGTGTGAAATGAATGTAAATCTAAATGAAGTCACACGTGTGTTTCATTTGATTCACATCAAGGAACTAGGGACCAAGGTCTTTATACTCAGATGCCGATTTTCGGAGTGTGACATGCTTGAGACTAAAAAATGTTGGTTTGTGGGTGTCGAATGTGAAATATTGTATATTTCTCCCTTATTATGCATTGGTTTTATAAGAATATATGTGCTTAATCGATCTATTTAGTATGTTTTACTATGCGAGGTGATTTGGAGAGCCAAAAAGAAAATGATGATTAAAAAGAAGATTTAATGCGCAAAGAATGACCAAAACAAGATTTAAAGACTTGGAGGTGATTAATAAAGAATTCAAGTGACAAAGATCTAAGAAAATCAATATAAAGAAAAGAGAAAAGACTAGCAAAATCACAAAGTTCTACAATAGAATAAACAAATTGTTCGGTCTTACCTAAGGTCGGTTCAGTCTCACCAAATGTGCACAAAACATCCAGCAACAAATTGTGATTTTTGAAGATAATTCAGCTCGACATTTGGTCTGACCAAAGCCAAGTTCGGTGCCACCAAAGACATGTTCAGTGCGTCCTATGGAAGACAAACACTTCAGAGGCAAAACGAGAAAATTCGACTACAACCGGGAGTTAATTTGGTGCGACCGTAAATTCGATGCGATCGAAGCTCACGGTCAGCTACAGTCGAAGAGTAACAAAAATGCGTAAATTGAAGTCAGTTCTAAGTTAGTTGTAGTTTTTTTTTTTTCTATTTAAATGGATGTTTTAAACTTTCTCATATACGAATTAGGGTAGAAGGTATAGAGCAAAGAGTTGTGGAGCCTCCAAGGAGTCCTCTAATCCTTCGATTTTAGTTGATTTATATATTTTTCTTTTTTATTTTTAATTCAGTTGTGTCTTTGATTGGTTAATCTCTTAATTATGGCTAAGAGGTGAAGTTTATAGTTATTTTTAATATTTAGTTTACTATGATTCAAGTAATTGATTTAATTGTTAAACAATTCATTGATATTTGGTTTGAATAAAGATGTATTTCTAGTTTACTTTGATCCATTATCAACTCTAAACACATTGGATGCTTAGGAACATTATGAGTAATTTCTTATCTATTTTGTAAAAGATTGATCTATAAAATTCACCGATCTATCATAGACTACAGGCACGATAGATACTTTGAATTCCCCACTATCAATACTTTGGTACATAATGTCGGAACCAATTCAATTGAAATTCAAGTTTTATTTTGATATTTGAATAATAATTTAACTGCTCCATTATCCAGTTGGATAGGATATGACTTTGATTCTAATTAATTTATATAATTGAATCAAGTAAATTAACACTAAGATATAGTTATAAGTTAATTATTAGCGCTCTAGTATTTTAACATTACTAGTTTTTCTCACAATTACTCCTTAAAACAAATTCCACTATTTCGTTTAGTTCTACTTCTGGTTTTAAAGTATTCTAGAAATCGCACAATTGCAAGTCCTTATAAGTACGACATCGGTCTCACCAAGTTATTACTATATCGTAGCCCTGCACTTGAAGTTGTCAACCCCCTTGGGTTCAATCAACTATCAGCTAGTGTCATGTTGCAAATAACCCTTAATCAATGATATTAGAATTAACTAGCTTTACCATTCTAATCTATGGTTACACGTACATTGTTGGACCTAAGCCCATGTGTAAGTTATCACATGATTAATCAAAAGTTTTTTTCTCCAAACACAAAAAATAATGTATTAAAATGATGAACCCTCTCCTTTACCAATCGTTTTTTAATGTAATTGGTAGCACGCCGATCTTTAGAACTCTGGTCTTAATTGGTCTATTATAATAATAGGTTGGAACGATGTTCAGTTTTATTTGAGCCGTATACGTCTTGTACACATCACACCGACGACTAATTTTGAGCCAAGCTATGACTCGCCATTGGTTCTACTCACTCATGTGCTCCGTTTGATGAGTGGACCAACTTGATCTTCATGCTATGTGATATTCATGTTGGGTATCATCTTTTGCATGGCTAGGGTTTTATTCACACGTGATAGGTTCTGGCACGTGTGATGGAGTTGCATCTGAAGTTTATATACTCATTGGTTGTATTATACATGAAGTACTCAAGGGCTATTGTTGAATCTTTCTACGACTCCCAATTTCTAAGCTGTAAACATGGCGGCATAGACGGGTACCACCATACACATGTACGGCAACCTGAACCTTCCAAATCATGGGACCCGTTGTGGGTGGATCATGCCCGAAAAAACCGGACTTGTCAAGCCGCCTTAACTAGCTGATTTTGCCCACTGAATTTGAAATGCCCCTAGTCCGATTATTAAGCTTCCTTTTCAGTTGGTGACATTAATGAGCTAGATGCTCCTCATGATTTGAACGGTCTAGATTACGGTACTAGTGCGCCATGTGTACGGTGGATAAGTTGCCACCATTTAAAAAATTGACAAAAATGGCCAAGTCAAAGTTTGACTTCCTAGTTTCTTCCAGTACTCCGGCCCGATTCCATGCTTAATACGCAGGCACTTAGAAATGGCACCCATGGTGTGTGCTAACCCAAATTAAACCGGCTAAAGTGGTCCACTTGAGATATGGATTTGCTTTTTTTTTTATTCGACCCTACAGTAGAATAATCCGAAGAAATAAATAAATAAATAAATAATTTGGGTTATTTGGGTGACCTGTGATCGGCTCCCATAAAATCCACCGTGCTTAAATAGTTATAACCTTTAATTTGTTGACATTTGCATTTTTTGGAGGACACATTTGGATTAGTATGCCACCTCAACACACTTCCACCAATGTATTGTCCTGATTTAACATCAAGCAATATCCCATCAAAACTAAAGAACAATGATGTGAGTTTTACACTGGATTTCTTTGGCAGTCCATTATCCAAGCCGCCCTAAATAACACAATTATTATATTTATTATTTATAAAGTCCACTAATCTAATATGAATAATTTTTTGTTAAGAAAACATCCAAACTGGGTTCCCTAATTGATTTAGTATAGTTTGAATTATTTATACGCCATGTAAGCAATTTTTGAATAATTTCTAACCACCTGTGTATCATCAATCACACTCAGGCAGAGCATTAAAGCATCTCTTGTCAAAAGATTTTTAGTTCTGAGATGTCCCCAGAGACCACCTACCCGTTTCCACCATCCGCATGGAAGGAGCAATGAATCTAGACCGTCCACTAAGTCGCCTTTCCATTAGATGGCTCATGGTTCCGAAGGACTTCCCTTGCAATCCTTTGTGACTCAGTTCACTCCTTAATCCCAACCATTAACTATAGATTTATATTGTCAGTTTTGATGGCCATCAATTCGGCTTAGCTTTTTAGGACGAGCCATTCATCGGGAAGCAGATTAAGGTCGGTTAACAAATTGGCAGGTGTTGCCCTAATGTATGTGTCGTATATCCATGCGGTCCATCAATTTTTTGAGCTAAGTTTAAGATATGTTCCCTAAATTAAAGTAGATCAAAATTTCAAGTGGACCACATAATAGGAATTGAATGCCATCATTAAAAACTTATGAGAGGCCACAAAAGTTTTGGATCAAGATAATACTTTTGTTTTCACTCTTATAGAAGTTTGTATGACCTAATCAACCAGTTAGATGGCAAATAAACATTAAGGTGCGTTCTAGAAAGTTCCATATGTGGGGTTCAATGACCATTGTTTTCTATGGTACCGTTCACTTGAGATTTGCATCGGCTTCATTTTTGTATCAAGCCTTTAAATGGACTAGAAAAAAATACTAATAATAAATTGATGAACAGTGTAGACATACAACACATATATAAAAAAGGCCTCATGGAGGTCAACAACCACTAAAAATAACACCAAATAATTTTAAAGCATTGTATCTAAAATTTGCACATGGTCTAATCAAATCCCACGGGTTCACTAAAATGGAGGGCATTAGGTGACTCTCCCCAAGACTATGCAGCCGTTACTGTAGGGCCTACCTTGATGTTATTCTTTATCCAAGTTGTCCATCTATTTTTCAGGATCATTTTAAGTTGTTAACATAAAAATGAAGAAGCAGATCCAATTATCAGTAGACCAAACCATAGGAAAGTGTTGATCCACGGTTAATAAACCATAAAAGTTTTGGATCAAACTGATTTTTTTATGTTTTTTTTTTCCATTCATCCAAGCTTATGTGACGTTGTCAACGGATTCCATGAAAAATAAATACTATGGTGTGAAAATTATATGTAAAAAACTTATGTACGGTGTGGATACATAATACATACCTTAAGGTGGGCTCCACTGTAAGGGCCGCACCGTCTTGGGTGAGTCGGGGTCTTACCTAATCCGCTCCCATAGACTCGGAAACAGATTAGCCGGTGTAGATACATGTAGTGCAAAGACGAGTACCGCGATGCTCCTCGACCTCAATTGTGTGAACGGTTCAAAGGAGATCAAAGTTATATGGGCCCCACAATGATGTATTTATTATATCCACACCGCTCATCCATTTTTCGATATCATTTTGAAGCATTAGACAAAAAAGTTGAATCATATCCAAAGCTTAAATGGACCACACCAAAAATAGCAGTGAGGATAATGATTTTCACCGTTAAAATATTCGTAGGGCCTACATAATGTTTATTTTCCATCCAATCTGCTAATAAGGTCACAAATACAAATACATGGAAGAAGAGGAAAAAATAAAAAACATCATATTGATCCGAAACTTCTGTGAACCTCAAAAGAGTTTCAATGGTAGACGTTCAATCCCCCACTGCTTTTTGCAACGTGGTCCATTTAATCTTTAAATCTGTCTTATTTTTCAGGTCAAGCCTTAAGACGATCTCGCCAAATGGATGGACAGCTTGGATATAACACATACCCCATGATTTGACCCACAGCACATGCTGACGTCAATACACCAGATATACAGCTGGTGCGTGGTAAACCAGCCAATCCGCTTCCCATAGAGTCCGACTTTCAATGGTACGGTCCAACTGTAGCGGAAGCAGATTGGCCTGTGTATTTATTTATTTATTTATTTATCTATTATTATTATTATTATTATTATTATTATTATTATATATGTGGGAAAAGGTACAATGCGCTCGAGTTGACGATAAGCATATCGTGAGGTCGAGTTGTGTGGGCCCCACCGTGATGCATGTCGACCATCAACACCGTGCAATTGATGGGTACCCTTTAAATTATGAGATAATCCAAAAATCACCCATATACAGAACTCAGGTTGGCCACACCATCTAAAATTATGTGAAGACACTGTTAAAACATATAAAAGTACTTGGTGGGGCCCACCTGAGTTTTGCATGCGCCTGAAACTTGGTCTAAACCCTCATTCAAGTGGGACACACATAATTGATGGGCTCGATTTGCAAACCACATCTCGGTGGGCCCTAAAAAATGGTTATGAATGTTTTAATTGTGTACGACCCCCTCTCCACTTCTGTATGTGGTGTGGCCCACACAAGTCACGGATTGACTTGATTTTTGGTACCTAGGCCTACGATGGAATGGTGCATCTGACTGATGGGGTAAATGTTCGAAATGCATCACGGTGGGGCCCACACAGCTTGACCTCATAGGACGGAGCCGTGAGCTCGAGCACATTGTACCTTTTCCATATATATATATATATATATATATATATATATATATATATATATATATATATATATATATATATATATATATATATACCAGCTTATTAGTACACCCCCACTGTCAGTTGACACTTCACTGTTAGCCAACAGTGTTGAAACGAGGTTTCACAAGGTCTACCACTTGAGCTATGGATCAGGGTGTGATTGGCTAGTGTACCTCACACCAACCATATAGCTGGTGTATTTACATCAACAAGTTCTGTGGGTCTGAGGTATGTGTTATATCCAAACCATCCATCCATTTGGCGTGCTCGTCTTAAAGCTTTAGACAAAAAATAAGATAGATCTAACTATCAAGTGAACCACACTACAAAAGGCAGTGGGAGATTAAATGTCTACCATTGAAACCCTTTATGGGGTCACTGCAATTTTGGTTCAATATGAAATTTGTTTTCCTCTTTATCTAGGTCTTTGTAACCTTATGAACAGATTGGATGGAAAATAAACGTTATGGTGGGCCCTACAATTTTTTAACAGTGAAAATCATTATCTCCGTTGGATATGATTCATTTTTTTGGATAATGCTCTAAAATGATCTCTGAAAATAGATGAATGGTGTAGATATAATTAGGGGTGTACACGAACCGAGCTAGCTTGGTTAGCTCGCTCGATTTGACTCAATTCGTAACTTAGTTCGAGTAGAGTCAGAGCTGATTTTTTAAGCTCAAAAATGAGTTCGAGTCCAATTCAAGCGGGCCCCAGCTCTACTCAACTCGAATCAAACCCAACTCGAATCGAACTGATTCGGTGACTCGGTTACTTTGATATTGATGTTGCTCACTGTTTGATGAAATGACTCAACGAAGTGTGGCGGGTGGCAAGGAAGGTATGTATATGAAACAAATACTCTTTTTTTTTTCTTGATTTTTATGTTGCTTGGAAGGTGTTTGATAAAATACATGTAAAATCGCTGCAGTTATTTTACATAGTGAGATTTTGAAGGTGCATTCCATGTGTTTGTGAAAATGCTGCAAAGGCGAACTCGGCTCGATCTTAGCTCAAACTCAGCTCGAATTGGCCTGAGCTGCTGACCGAACTGAGCCGAGCTAGCTAGTCAGGCTCGAGGACCAAGCCGAGCCGAGTTCGAGCTGGGGTCAGCTAGTGGCTAAGCCGCATCAAGTTAAGGCCAGCTCGACTCTGTTCAACTCGGTGTACACCCCTAGATATAATAAATACATAACTGTTGAGCCCATGTAACTTGGATATCCTTTGAAATGTTCGTGCAACTCGGCGCTCAGGGAGCCTCAGTGGAAATCGGTTGTGTACTGAATTACTCAGTATGCTCTTATCGTACTGAGTAAACTCTGTTGGGCCCACCGTGAATGTATATGGTCTATCCATGCCATCCATCGTTTTTCCATATTATTTTAGGAGTTGAGACCAAAATTTAATCATACCCAAAGATCAATTAGACCATACCATAGGAAACAGTTGGAATAATGATTTCTACCACTGAAACCTTTATAGGGCCCACAGTGATGTTTATTCTCATCCAACCTGTTCATAAGATCACACAAACATGGATGAAGGGAAAACACAAATACAAGCTTGATCCAAAACTTCTGTGGCCCCCAAGAAATTTTCAATGGTATATGTTCAATTCACACTTTTTCCCATGGTATGGTTATCATGCCCCAAACTTAGAAACCGGGCTCACAAAATTCTCGATCGCTGAATCCGGTGCCGACAGCCACCGTAGTATCCCATTCTCAGCTCTTGGCGTCCATATGCCAGAATCCGATTCTGGAATCCTACAAGGAAGATTTTTCAATGTACATTTTACTCGTAAGAAACATAACCACAAGAATACCCAAATCACAAAGGCAACATCATCATCACATATCCACTAATATAAACATTTGAATACAGTGCTAAAAGGGAAATTGTAATGCCCTGAAAATCGGGGGTCGAGTGTAACTCAACTCTCGAGTTCCAACACATCACTTATGTAACATATTTAAGGATGTTTGAATGTTGTCTGTGTTAGAGCAATAAACATGAATAAGATTATACCAAAACAGTAATTCATACTCCAGGTCAATTGTATAAAAGCAAGCGGAAGACTGAACTATATATATATGTATGTAAAGAACAAAATAAACGTTTCATTCTCTAGAGTATGAATCCATCTGAGTCACCATAAACATGTCTGTTTTATAAACAACATATCAAAAATAAAACTAAGTACAATCCCTGCAAAACCCGCCAGTCCTGACAGCCTAGTCGAAGCCGCCAGAGAACTGCATATACGAGAACTCCTCCTGGTCCTCGTCATAATCAGGCTCCGCCTCCAGAGTTGTCGGCTCGCCTAAACCTGAGACAGAGTCTGGTTGGTGTGCGCAACACCGTCCCGTAACGTGGGAGCGAGTAGCTAACTCAGTGGAACAATAAGGCATAAGTTATCATATTATCAATGCAGTCAAGCAGTAATGATAAAGCGAAGTCAAACACTCTTAGTTACTCTTATTAATGCAAGTATGTATGCAGGTATGATGGATGCCCTCACCGACATACTCCCTCATGCGACACCATCTCACGCTCGTGGCATGCTTACATCCCACAGTGCTCCACATCTTCCAGGCACATGCGATGCATGATGAGCATGATTACCGAGTTTTTAATTAATCCATTTCAAACAGCAGGATTGGGAAACTAAGGTACCTCCCTTATATCATTCCCAAACATGATCCATTCTAGGGTCGTCAGTCCTAGTTAATATCAGACGATAGTGTATTTTCTAGGTCACTACAGAGGCTGTCAGGGCTGTTACGCACAAAGGTTGCACCACTCCCCCATCACCCTTTAAACGATTCATCACAATACAGAAACAGGCCTAGTTCATATTCTATATATGGAGACGAACCCTAAGGCGCACTGCGACTTCAGAATATGCTCACGATCACTACAAAGGGCTGCCAGGGCTGTTACGCACAAAGGTTACACCACTCCCCCATCACCTTATCAATGTAGGCCGACAGTGCGAATATAGTGTCCCATACCACCATAATCGGCTCACGAGTTAAGGTGCTCATTGGTCACTACGGGGAGGCACGTAGCCCCAGCGTAGGCCGACAGTGCGACCACGGTGTCCCATACCACCATGCCCGGCTCATGAGTCTTAGCGATCGAGGTACCATGGTTAAAGGGATTCTCACTGGTAAGTTTGGTATCCTAGGTTCAAACATTAGCGACCAAACATGGTGAACATACATAAGACACACGAGTTACTTGACGTGTTCGGCTGGCTCAAGCCACAACAAGTTGGGCGATATGAAGCGCAGAAGCACCTCGTGTGGCCAACCACTATCGCCAACCGAAGTACGACACGGGTTCGCCAACACATCATGTGCGGCAAAACGAATCTCAACCACAATTCCAAGTCGATCTGGGATGCCCGGACTATGGACATAGTCCCAAGCTCAATCAATTCCTAACCATAACATGTGAAGTACAGTATGATAAACAAAGTAATTCAGGAACGCTAGCAATCATGTTATAAAGCATGTCATAAAGCATGTTAATAAACAAGTTACAAAGCATGTTCAAAAGCATGTTGTAAAGCACTATACAAATAGGGATACAAATACATATATTTCATAGGTGAGTGGTTAGAGTAAATAACCACATGGAGGGTATCATATGTGACTCTAAGGTAGTTGAGAATCCCATCTCAGCACCTACCTAAGGTTCTAACACTAGCAATTTTTACAAACACTTGGAATGCACTTTTTCAACATACATGGCGTATGTTAGAGGAAAGTGCACTAGGGCTGTCCCTTTACCAAACTAGTATTTTATATGTATACATCATATTCATACAGCAAATAATCATGACAATTACATCAGCAAATTTTATACTTATAGGGTATTTTCTAAGATACCCAATTTCAACATACATAGTGTTTACAAGGGAACTTGTAATACGGCGATTCTTTTCGCCAAGCAATTAATTTATACGCACATAATACATTTATACAACAATTAATCATGACAAACACATCGTTAAAATATACACGTATACGGTACTTCTTACAATACCGTATTTCTACATACATGGTGTATATTAGTAAACATGTATTTAGGCGAACCCTTTCGCCAAATGAGTATTTTTTCCATACATCATATATCCATACGACAATTAAACATGTCAAACACATTTTCATAAAAAATACGTATACGGTATTTTATACGAATACCTAGAGTATGTGAAATTCCAAATTCTACAATTCTAATCGAAAGAGAAAACGGAAAGCACTTTATACATGTGCAATTGCATGCAGATAATGAATCTACCATTATCTGACATTGAAAGCGTTGAAAACCGCAACCTATACACCTAAAGTCCTCACCTTGCCTCTTGGAATCTCAACGAATCAGCAAGGTTGGATGAGCTTCCGTATTCGGGAGTTTTCTAGCCTAAAGAGTGAAACCGATTAGCTATTTCACAACCTATAGCCTATACACCTCAAATCAGATCTAGGGTTAGGGTTTCTCACCTTAAAACAGAGTTGATATCGCCGGGAAAGTGCCTGGAAAGAGGCGATGCAGCCCGTGGGGTGATTTGCAACAGTAGGAGGAAGATTCTCCCACTTCTCCTAAGCTTTCTCTCTTTTTTCCTCTCTCTCTCTAGGGTTTTATCCCAAATTCGTATGGCTGTGAGAGGGCTGTTCTAAGGCCCTTATATAGCCTAAAACCTCCCCGGAATAGACTCCGGTTCAAGAGGTACGACTATTATAAGCAATTCGGCGCTTTTCCAGCTCAAAAGAGTATTTCTGGCTGTCCCCCTTGAGCCAAACATCAGACTTAAGCTCACAACTCATGGATCTACGTGGAATTACGTTTTCGACTCGATCGGATTCTCATATCACACGGGGCGGACCACTTTCAGTTCAACGGTCAGTGGGCCACGATCCGAAATTCCAAGTACATGTAAATGTTCCTGAAATTTTTCCTGATCCGAGGGTGTAATTTGGTCTGATTCTGACGGTCTGGTTGCTTAATACTGATCCGCAACTGAATGGTGCCAGATCACTATTCAAGATATTTATTTTGTAAAGGAAAGAGTGGTTTTCACGCTCCCTCGCTCCGGACGCGATCGAATAGCCGGGGGACATTGTCTGGACTTGATTTCCGAGATGGTTGTCGAGCCCAGCGAGGCGGTCCTAAGTCCTTAACTTCGTGTTAATCGGACTTCCGATGTGCGGTCTAGCCCTAATACGAACTTCCAAGTCATTCCCGAGAATAGCCGGGAAATGGGTTTGATCCTAGACTTTAGGGTAACCTAGTGTCAATGATTCTACAAGTTCTGGGTCTTGCAGATCGTATTTAAAGTGATTCCAACGGATTTCATGGCTAATCTAGTTTGGCACTTAGTTAACTTTGTTAAATTTCTAAAGGATTTAATCCTAAGCGATTTCTAGTCGAGGTGATACTCGAGCCCTTGTACGGAAATTTACGGGTCGTTACAATCTACCCCCCTTAAACAAAAATTTCATCCTCGAAATTTGTACCTTTTCGTATTCCTCGAGAATCTAAGGGTAGTTCTTCCTGACCTCGGCCTCAGTCTCCCAAGTAGCTTCCTCCTCTGAATGATGTGTCCATAGTACCTTCACGAGTGGAATGACCTTGCTATACAGTACCTGCTCCTTTCTGTCAAGGATACGCATCGGGCGCAACTCATACGTAGCATCCTCGCTCAGCTGTACCTGCTCCCATTTGATGATATGTAAAGGATCAGGAACGTACTTCTTCAACATAGATACATGAAATACGTTGTGTACAGATGTAAGTGGTGTGGGCAAAGCGAGATGATACGCCACATCACCCACGCGATCCAGTATCTAAAACGGACCAATAAACCTCGGCGTGAGCTTCCCTTTCTTCCCAAACCGAAGGACTCCCTTCATAGGGGAAACTCGGAGGAATACATGATCCCCGACCTCGAACTCAAGCGGTCGCCGCCTCGTATCGGTGTAACTCTTTTGCCTGCTCTGTGCTGTAAATAGTCGACGCCTGATGATGTCGACCTTCTCCGTAGTCGCCTGTACTAACTCCGGGCCAATCAGACTACGCTCACCAACCTCAGCCCAACAATGCGGTGCCCTACAAGGACGACCATATAGGGCCTCATATGGCGCCATACCAATAGTCCCTTGGAAGCTATTGTTATAGGCGAACTCTACGTAAGGGAGACAGTCATCCTAGCTGTCCTTGAAATCCAACACACATGCCCGCAACATATCCTCCAGAATCTGATTCACCCGCTCTGTCTGCCCATCAGTCTGAGGATGAAACGACGTACTGAACTTCAACTTCACACCCATCGCCTCCTGGATACGAGTCCAGAAGATAAATGTGAACCGAGTGTCTCTGTCCGACACGATCTCAAGTGGAACTCCATGCAGACACAATCTCTCTGATATATAATCTAGCCGTTCGTCTGCAGAGTTCGTGACTCTGATAGGGAGAAAATGAGCCGACTTGGTCAACCGGTCCACAATCACCCAAATGGAATTGTGTCCCTTCCTCGTCTTCGGCAGCCCAGATATGAAGTCCATGGAGATGAAGTCCCACTTCCACTCTGCTATGGGCATGGGCTGAAGCAGTCCAGGAGGTCGGCGATGTTCTGCCTTGACCTGCTGGCACGTCAGACATCGAGACACAAACTCAGCGATGTGGGCCTTCATGTTATCCCACCAATACGTCCGTCTCAAATCCCGGTACATCTTCGTGCTACCAGGATGCATCGCAAGCTTCGAGTTATGGGCAGACTCGAGAAGCTCCCGTCTCAAGTCAGGCATATCAGGAACGCATAGGCGTCGCTAGCTTGCTCTCGAAGCTCAGACAGCTACACATCGCCCTTCTGGGCCTCAATAACTCTGTCATCAATAAGTGGTCGCACCCGAACGTGCGTAACACACTCAAATGGCTCCTCCACAGTGAGTCTCTGCTCGAAGTCCCGCACGAACTCAACCATGTCCCACTCAGCTACCATCAACGGTGCCGCAAATGCTATAGCCTTCTTGCGGCTCAGCGCGTCTGCCACAAGGTTCGCCTTGCCAGGATGGTAGGAAACCTCAAACTTGAAGTCCTTCAAGGTCTCCATCCATCGGCGTTGTCTCATATTCAAGTCTCTCTGTGTGAATATGTACTTAAGGCTCTTGTGGTTGCAGAAAAGCTCAAACTCCTCTCCGTAGAGGTAATGTCTCTAGAGCTTCAATGCAAAGATGACAGCTGCCAACTCCAGGTCGTGTGTAGGGTAATTCTCCTCGTGCTTCCTTAATTGTCTCAAGGCATACGAAATCACCCTATCCTTCTGCATCAGAACACAACCCAAACCAACGCGAGACGTGTCAGTATATATCGTGTATTTCTCCCCATGCTCTGGCAATACTAACACAGGGGCGGACATCAACTTGTCCTTCAGCTCCTTGAAAGCTGCTTCCGCCTTCTCATTCCAGGCGAACTTCAGGTCCTTCCGGGTCAACTGAGACAACGGCCTGGCAATCTTTGAGAAATCACGAATGAAGCGCCTGTAATACCCTGCCAGGCCAAGAAAACTCCTTACCTCGGTAATCGAGCCAGGCTGCTGCCAATCCTGAACTGCGGCTACCTTAGCAAGGTCCACTGCTATCCCATCTTTGGACACTACATGTCCGAGGAACTTGACTTCCTCCTGCTAGAAGTCGCACTTCTTGTACTGTGCGAACAACTGGTTCTTCTTCAGTGTACCCAACACCGCCTTCATGTGTTCCTCGTGCTCCTCTCGACTAGTAGAGTATATCAAAATGTCATCAATAAAGACGATGACGAATCGATACAGGAAGGGCCGAAATACCCGGTTCATCAGATCCATGAACACAGCTGGTGCGTTCGTAAGGCCGAACGACATCACCAGGAACTCATAGTGCCCAAAGCACGTCCGAAGGCATCTGTCTCGCACGTCCTCATCTCTCACGCGCAACTGGTGGTACCCCGACTGTAGATCAATCTTCGAAAAATACTTCGCCCCCTTCAACTGATCAAACAGATCATCTATCCTGGGCAAAGGATACTTGTTCTTCACTGTGACCTGGTTCAACCTACGGTAGTCAATACATAACCGTAGCGACCCGTCCTTCTTCTTCACAAATAGCACAGGTGCTCTCCAAGGAGACACACTAGGTCGTATAAAACCCTTGTCTACTAGCTCGTCAATCTGTTTCCGCAGCTCCTCCATCTCACATGGAGGCATACGATAAGTCGGCAATGAGATGGGCGTCGCACCAGGCGTAAGATCAATTGTAAAATCGATCTCACGCCGAGGAGGTAAACCAGGAATAGTCTCAAACACATCTACAAATTCTCGAACCACCGGCATATCTCTCAATGTCGGACCATCAATCGGCGCCAATAAAGTAGTATAACAGTCAACACGGCAGGGCCAACTAACCTGCACTGGAAACGTGAAAGTTGTGACGTCAGATCCATAGGCCGTCATGACTTGAGTATCGCAATCTATCTCTGCTCTCATCTTCGAGAGCCAGTCCATACCGAGAATAACATCGTAGTGCCACAGCGGAGCAAAGATTAGGTCGACGAGCACGGTGCGGCTACCCAAATCCACAGAGCAACCCTCATATAACCGTGCGATATCAGAAAAAGTACCAGTGGCCGTAGTAAGTCTCAGTCCCTTAGTGGGAATAGTACGCAAAGATAGATGTTTAACTGCCCCACAAGAAATAATAGAAGTAGTGGACCAGTGTCCACCAACAAGGAAACAAAAGTACCGAGAATGTGAGCCGTACCCTTAAAAGCTGTCGGGGCCGCAAGTGACGTCTCAAGTGCCTCAACCACAAGTGTATGAACGCGCGCCTGCTACTGACGGTTCGGCTGAGGGGCCAAGGGCCGTTGCGGCAGCCTGAACCGTGATACAGGAGGTCGGAAGGAAGGATGGGCAGGTACCGTCTGTAAAGGTGGAGTCGATATGGCCTGCGGGCGAGAACAACCCAACATCTGTGGCGGAGAGAAACCATTATCCTTCATCCGCGTGAAACAGCTCCCAATAAGATGACCCTGCTTCCCGCAGTATGTGCAGGTCACAATAGGGCGCCTCACCGAAGCCACTGGCCTGCGATCCTGGGAGGCGAGTCAGCACGAGGCCTCTTGCCTAGGATATGCCTGCTTTGTAACTCCTGTCGTAGCCTCGCAACCATAGCACCACGAGATCGGGCCAAGCCGGTCACATCATCTGCTGCCTCGTCATAGACATGTGAACCAGTGCTTGCGTAGGTAGGTATGCTGAGGCAGCATATCTTCGACCGTATCTCCGGTCGCAAACCCAAGGAAAAACGTCGCATCCGCATCTGCTCATCCACCAGTATAGTCGGGATAAAGTAGCCCAACTCTGTGAAGTGGTGCTCATACTCCGTAATCGTCATGCCTCCCTGCCTGAGGCGCAGAAACTCATCCTCCCGCTCATGTCGATACGTCTGCGGGTAGTATTTCTCTTGGAACCGGAAATCGAAAGCCTCCCAAGTCCACACGTAATCTGCTGCGACAGACCGTAGCACGTTATCCCACCATAAACTGGCCTCCCTCTCAAACATGAAATCGGCCAGCTCAACCTACTCTGCCTCTGAACAGTGCAGCATCCAAAGCATCTTGGAGATGCGGTCCAACCAAAACTCTGCCTCCTCGGGTCTATGAGTGCCCATGAATGAAGGAGGTCTCAAGCGCTGAATCGCTCGAGTAAACCGCAGGTACTGACATCTCCAGTAGGAGGCGCAACAGGTGAGGGCAGAGGCACATCCTCACACTGAGCAGGAGGCTCTGAATGCTCAGCAGGATGAGCAGATGTCGTAGGTGGAGTCGCACTACCACCCTGGGATAAGGCCTCAGCAATAGTGGCCATAAGCCTTTGGTCTGCCGCTGCCGCTATATATCTGCTTCGCTTGCCTTGTCTGCTTTCGCCGGTGCATCATCAACATCAACTGCTCGATCCTATCAGTAGGTGGAGCAGCCTGTGAATCATGCTGCGCAGATGATGATGCCCGGTACTGCTCACGAACCGGAGGCGTGTAAGGTGGCAATCCACCGGTAGGACCAGCAGAAGGCTGATCAGAACCTAACCCACGGTCCGCAGGACTGCCACTGCCAGAAGGAGTCTGGTCCATAGAGTCAGTAAGGCGGAGGTGTGCCTGCTCCGCGTATATTATCGCGGCATGCCCTATACAACATAGGGTATAACATTAGTGAGATAAAGCATAGCACGCATCATATAAGCACTTTAAGCATTCCACACATCATCATAACAAAAGAGGCTATATGCTTTTCATTTATCCAAAATTGTCACAATACATGGAATACAGAGTTACATGGATCATGACAGAAATAACATGTAAGCCGATACATCTACAACATCAAACACTTAAAACATTCTACTATCTACTAGATCTTCTACATGAAAACATAAACCGCCTATCACGGTAACCAAAAGAAACAACCACACACAACAACGTAGGAGACTAGGCATCCGAGTCAGGTGATGGAGGAGGAGCATTCTTGTCCTGTAGACAACACAGAATGGCCTTCAAGGTGCAAGACACCTTGCTTAGCTTGGTTTGGACCCGCCCGACTTCCTGTCGCAAGGCGGCTTGGCCCTCCTTGAGATGTGCTAAATGTGCATCTTTGGAAGCCCGATTGATGCCCTGCTCCTGGGCCGCAGGAGGTGAACTCTCCTCAGTATCCTGGGCCACAGGTTCCTCTTCCTGAATCTCATCACCGCCACCATCTTCGCTACCAGCCTCGAGGTCAACGCTCTCCTCACCGGCACTATCCGACTCATTGCCAGACTCGTCGAGCCGGGTTTGTCGCTGGCGAGGGCTGATCTTCATGTTGTTAAGTGTAGTCTCATTTATGACTCGGACTGGCGCAAGGTCTTCCATGTTGAGCCTATAGCCGACATCACGAGCCATCCTACATATCGGACGGCCAAATGGGAGTGAGAGGTCATTCCTGACAGATCGGACAACCTGAACTATCTGATACAGGAAGAACGTGGGTAGGCATAAGTTGTCTCCATGTCCCATCCTATAGAAAATCCACCATCAACCGAGTACACTCTGTATGGTTACTCGACCGTGGATACACATTATATGTGAAAATGTGGTGGAGCAAATGGAAGTCATCCGTCATCTTCGTCGATGGAAGGCAGTTTCCTCGCGTCCAAGAGACCCGTCGACCACAAAGGTATCGTGTACGACGATCCCTTTCTCGCGCACTCCTGGAGAAGTCGTCATTTGGAAGCACTTCACCACGCGAGATGTTCAGGAGTCGTGCCACCTCAACCACATAATCGTATGCCTTATGCCCCTCACAGAGACAGTGAACTGAAGCGGCTCCAACGATGGGTCTATGATATGAGCGTAGAAGGCGCGAACCGTATTCTCACATGCGGGAGACTCGCTTTCAAATATAGGACCCCATCCGACGACATCCACCAAATGGTCCATCATCGGGTGTGTTCCAAACATCCCTTCATCCACGTGAGCTTCAAACACGACCTTACGGTTAACAAAACGACCGTATTCGAAACCGATCGGTAGTGCATCCCTGAGCGGCATTTGGGGATCCAGGTCTCGCTTCGACCTATACTCCCGAACGGTGCTAGTGCCGGCGTCAGATCTTCTTCGGGAATGGGCTGGCCTACTTGGGCTAGCATCATCAGCTGCAGTCTTCCTCTTTCCCATGAGAGATAGGACGGAGGAAATGGAGAATATGGCCGTGACCAACTCAAAAAGAGCCATAGAATGAAGGAATGAGAGAAAAAGGGGCTGGTTTCTTTGATTCTCCACGAGCAACAGTCCCCACAGGTGTTGGAGAGACACTAGGGGCAGGAAATGAAGAAGGAATAAAAGGAAAATGGAATGGGTTAGGAGGTTACCCGATTTTGAGCTCCAAATGGGTGATATGAGAGCTCCAACGTGAGAGAAAAAAAAAAAAAAAGGAGGAGGCTAGGGCTGTTGTGGACAGTTGGAGTGGGTGGTCTATGGAAGAAAATAAGGGATTGCAAGATTTAGGGGAATGGGTTGAGGGAAAAAATTGAAAATGGGGGTTTGGGGTGTTTGGAAGGGGAGATGTGAGAAGGAGGGGGGATCCAACCCTAAAAATCTTAAACACAGCCCAAACCGCACATGCCACGTGATAGGAGAGGTCGGGCCGACCATTCCCAGGCCCGGCCCACCACCAGCCGAGCCACCTGACGGCGGCGCCCGCGGTCCGCCTTGGCCGGAGCCACACCGCCATGGTGGGGCCATGTCCTCTATGCTCCCAAGGTGCCAATTGCACCCTGGTTCGACCCTGGGTCCCTTTGGATTTAAGTGGGGAGGCCCCCGACTGGATTCGGTTCCAGATCTGGTGTTTCCGAGAAGTTTCAGATCTGGACTGATCTTTTCTAATTTTTAACGACTGGATTTGGGTGGATAGCGATCTAGACATGTCAATAGACGGTCTAGAAGTGATTTGGAATCCATATGTGCGGTCGGGATCGAGAACGAACTTGATCAAAATGTCTATTTTCAATGAACCTCGCCGAACGGCGAAATCGAGAGACTCTAAGACTGTTTTCATATTCTTGCGCACCCTCCTAAGTTGTAATGCGTCAGTGGACGTCGTGGGAACATAACTCAGGTCCGGTTTAATCAAAATCATGCTCTGATACCAACTTGTAACGCCCTGAAAATCGGGGGTCGAGTGTAACTCAACTCTCGAGTTCCAACGCATCACTTATGCAACATATTTAAGGATGTTTGAGCAATAAACATGAATAAGATTATACCAAAACAGTAATTCATACTCCAGGTCAATTGTATAAAAGCAAGCGGAAGACTGAACTATATATATATGTATGTAAAGAACAAAATAAACGTTTCATTCTCTAGAGTATGAATCCATCTGAGTCACCATAAACATGTCTATTTTATAAACAACATATTAAAAATAAAACTAAGTACAATCCCTGCAAAACCCGCCAGTCCTGACAGCCTAGTCGAAGCCGCCAGAGAACTGCATATACGAGAACTCCTCCTAGTCCTCGTCATAATCAGGCTCCGCCTCCAGAGTTGTCGGCTCGCCTAAACCTGAGACAGAGTCTGGTTGGTGTGCGCAACACCGTCCCATAACGTGGGAGTGAGTAGCTAACTCAGTGGAACAATAAGGCATAAGTTATCATATTATCAATGCAGTCAAGCGGTAATGATAAAGCAGGAAGTCAAACACTCCTAGTTACTCTTATTAATGCAAGTATGTATGCAGGTATGATGGATGCCCTCACCGACATACTCCCTCATGCAACACCATCTCACGCTCGCGGCATACTTACATCCCACAGTGCTCCACATCTTCCACGCACATGCGATGCATGATGAGCATGATTACCGAGTTTTTAATTAATCCATTTTAAACAGCAGGATTGGGAAACTAAGGTACCTCCCTTGTATCATTCCCAAACATGATCCATTCTAGGGTCGTCAGTCCTAGTTAATATCAGACGATGGTGTATTTTCTAGGTCATTGCAGAGGCTGCCAGGGCTGTTACGTACAAAGGTTGCACCACTCCCCCATCACCCCTTAAACGATTCATCACAATACAGAAACAGGCCTAGTTCGTACTCTATATATCGTGGCGAACCCTAAGGCGCACTGCGACTTCAGAATATGCTCGCGGTCACTACAAAGGGCTACCGGGGCTGTTACGCACAAAGGTTACACCACTCCCCCATCACCTTATCATGTAGGCCGACAGCGCAAATATAGTGTCCCATACCACCATAATCGGCTCACGAGTTAAGGTGCTCACTGGTCACTACGGGGAGGCACGTAGCCCCAGCGTAGGCCGTCAGCGCGACCACAGTGTCCCATACCACCATGCCCGGCTCATGAGTCTTAGCGATGGAGGTACCATGGTTAACGGGATTCTCACTGGTAAGTTTGGTATCCTAGGTTCAAACATTAGCGACCAAACATGGTGAACATACATAAGACACACGGGTTACTTGACGTGTTCGGCTTGCTCAAGTCACAACAAGTTGGGCGATATGAAGCGCAGAAGCACCTCGTGTGGCCAACCACTATCGCCAACCGAAGTACGACACGGGTTCGCCAACACATCATGTGTGGCGAAACGAATCTCAACCACAATTCCAAGTCTGATACCGGATGCCTGGACTATGGACATAGTCCCAAGCTCAATCAATTCCTAACCATAACATGTGAAGTACAGTATGATAAACAAAGTAATTCAGGAACGCTAGCAATCATGTTATAAAGCATGTCATAAAGCATGTTAATAAACAAGTTACAAAGCATGTTCAAAAGCATGTTGTAAAGCACTATACAAATAGGGATACAAATACATATATTTCATAGGTGAGTGGTTAGAGTAAATAACCACATGGAGGGTATCATATGTGACTCTAAGGTAGTTGAGAATCCCATCTCAGCACCTACCTAAGGTTCTAACACTAGAAATTTTTACAAACACTTGGAATGCACTTTTTCAACATACATGGCGTATGTTAGAGGAAAGTACACTAGGGCTGTCCCTTTACCAAACTAGTATTTTATATGTATACATCATATTCATACAGCAAATAATCATGACAATTACATCAGCAAATTTTATACGTATAGGGTATTTTCTAGGATACCCAATTTCAACATACATAGTGTTTACAAGGGAACTTGTAATACGGCGATTCTTTTCGCCAAGCAATTAATTTATACGCACATAATACATTTATACAACAATTAATCATGACAAACACATCGCTAAAATATACACGTATACGGTACTTCTTACAATACCGTATTTCTACATACATGGTGTATATTAGTAAACATGTATTTAGGCGAACCCTTTCACCAAATGAGTATTTTTTCCATACATCATATATCCATACGACAATTAAACATGTCAAACATATTTCCATAAAAAATACGTATACGGTATTTTATACGAATACCTAGAGTATGTGAAATTCCAAGTTCTACAATTCTAATCGAAAGAGAAAACGGAAAGCACTGTGTACATGTGCAATTGCATGTAGATCATGAATCTACCATTATCTGACATTGAAAGCGTTGAAAACCGCAACCTATACACCTAAAGTCCTCACCTTGCCTCTTGGAATCTCAACGAATCAGCAAGGTTGGATGAGCTTCCGTATTCGGGAGTTTTCTAGCCTAAAGAGTGAAACCGGTTAGCTATTTCATAACCTATAGCCTATACACCTCAAATCAGGTCTAGGGTTAGGGTTTCTCACCTTAAAACGGAGTTGATATCGCCAGGAAAGCGCCTGGAAAGAGGCGGTGCAGCCCGTGGGGTGATTTGCAACAGTAAGAGGAAGATTCTCCCACTTCTCCTAAGCTTTCTCTCTCTTTTCCTCTCTCTCTCTAGGGTTTTATCCCAAATTCGTATGGCTGTGAGAGGGCTGTTCTAAGGCCCTTATATAGCCTAAAACCTCCCCGGAATAGACTCTGGTTCAAGAGGTACGACTATTATAAGCAATTCGGCGCTTTTCCAACTCAAAAGAGTATTTTTGGCGGCCCCCCTTGAGCCAAACGTCAGACTTAAGCTCACAACTCATGGATCTACGTGGGATTACGTTTTCTACTCGATCAGATTCCCAGATCACATGGGGCGGACCACTTTCAGTTCAACGGTCAGTGGGCCACGATCCGAAATTCCAAGTACATGTAAATGTTCCTGAAATTTTTCCTGATCCGAGGGTGTAATTTGGTCTGATTCTGACGGTCTGGTTGCTTAATACTGATCCGCAACCGAATGGTGCCAGATCACTATTCAAGATATTTATTTTGTAAAGAAAAGAGTGGTTTTCACACTCCCTCGCTCCGGACGCGATCGAATGGCCGTGGGACATTGTCTGGACTTGATTTCCGAGATGGTTGTCGAGCCCAGCGAGGCGGTCCTAAGTCCTTAACTTCGTGTTAATCGGACTTCCGATGTGTGGTCTAGCCCTAATACGAAGTTTCAAGTCATTCCCGAGAATAGTCGGGAAATGGGTTTGATCCTAGACTTTAGGGTAACCTAGCATCAATGATTCTACAAGTTCTGGGTCTTGCAGATCGTATTTAAAGCAATTTCAACGGATTTCATGGCTAATCTAGTTTGGCGCTTAGTTAACTTTGTTAAATTTATAAAGGATTTAATCCTAAGCGATTTCTAGTCGAGGTGATACTCGAGTCCTTGTACTGAAATTTACGGGTCGTTACAGAAATACATATATCGAAAATCAAAGCTCTAGAAGACAGCAGCATGCTCTAAGCTCGACGATGCTGCAACCCTATGCCACCTGCACGCATCTATCGTGCATAAGCTTATAGAAAGCTTAGAGGATGGTGTAAGTATGTGCTCAAGGTAAATGCCAAGATTCAATACAATGCCATTATCATACAATATCAGAATTTTTGACGAGATCATGAATCATACGATATCAGAGTAAGCGAAAATACTGCAAGTCTATAAATCATACAATATCAGAGTACGCAATACGGATCAGCTACATAAATGAGGAGTCATAGAGAGCCAAATATCATATGCCGAGGATACAGTGCAATATGTAAATCCTCCTAAGTCTGTCTAGGCCATATAAGTGTAGAAACATAGCAACCAAAAATGTCATATGCCTGCGAATGTAATGCAATATGCGATGCGAATGAAATAACTAAGCTGGAGTGTGAAGTCGGGATGATAGTACGTAGTATCGCAGGCTACGGGGTCTACCACAAGGAACTTCTATCCAAATCAATCCTATACCTAAATTTGGATAGTGAGACTCATGTGCTAAACTCCTGATCTCAGGTTAGTCGCATGCCCCAACCGAAATTACGGCCATTGCGAAGGTACACGTAACAAATAATTGCGCACCACCAGCCCAAGTGGATAGTGAATGGATGAATGAATGAGTATGCAACTCCTGCTCAATAAGTCTACATAACAATACCGTACATCTCTAGGATCATCACCGGGGTCTAGTACACTCTATACCAGCTTACCGCCCCATCAAGCACACAACTGGGTAAGTGGAAGAGACCTCACTATCCGCCTACCAATATCGGCCTGACTCGTTGATAGCAGACCCATTTACGAGCTAGTCAGACTCAGCCTAGCATCGCCTATTCCCTCAGGCGGGTAAGGCCACACCCCCTCCCAACCGACACGACACAGTGGGAGACCCGGCCTCCTGGTATTCGGCACTTGAGTGCTCATGTATCCACTTGGTCTCGAAGTTGGGGCATCCTCTCATACCAAGAGGGTTTAGGGATTTTCACCCAGGGTCATCTATGGCGACCCAATGCTAGTAACAGATTTCGATGTCCCATCTAGCCATCCACGACATAACTATAGAGGCTATAGCCCTGATGTCGCTAGGGCGTACAGTAATCACCATCACACAATCCGAGATGCATGAGTCACGCAGTCCAATCATGCATCAATCCTGCGCATACCGTGCACTCATGTGGGATAACTCTTATAACACCTCGTACTTTCAGTACTCAAGTGTTACCATGTCACCCAACTTAGTATGAATACTAACCTAGCTTACTTAAATGCTCACCCTCATTTTAGGCTAAATTCAACCGTCAGGAGCAATTTCCATTCGTATGTTATACTATCCGTCCGACGATTTCCAAGATGGATCATCTTGCCACTAAAGAGACCTATCCTTAGGATCTAAATCTCATTAATGGACAAATCTAGCCAACCATTGTGGATTTGCAACCCTAAATCATGAAGTCCACCATTCATTGAATCACACCTAAACATTCTTTAGGGTCCCTAAGGTTACTGATGGCAAAGTAGAGTCAATCCAACTGTCGGATTGTTGAAATGGCTAGGGAACCAAGAACTGATGTCAAAACATTCATGTGGCATGGCCCATTTTGATGCAGATAACCCAAATATTAGGGTGTATAGCTAACTGATGCACAATGAGTAGCCCACATCTTACATATAGGTGTGATAAACGACATATTTCAAATGATTTAACATTTTACATAAAATTAAAACTTAAAACATATACGACTATACAAATAATACCCAAATAATACATATTAATTCGTTCTCACTAATATTCATATAAATAAAACCTATTTACAATCGGTGGTAATTTAAATTATATGTAACAAATTTCATTCCTACTTGTTAATTAATGTACTTCTATTAATATAAAACAAGGATAGTAATAGATAATGATAATAGTAAAACTTATATTAATATTAGTAATTGGTTAATAAATTGTTATGAAATGAGCCATTAGAACCATTTTAACTGCTCACAATCAAATTTGGAATGATCCAACCAACAAATCAGCGGGAATCCATAAGTTAAACCTAAAATCAATCTGTATGGCCCACCTAAGCTTTGGACCCACCTGAATTTTTGATCTGAGGCCTTTCTTGGGACGTCTAAGGTGAATGAATGGTGTGAACTACACAAGGTACCACTGAGGACCCCATGTTTGAGCAAGCGTGTACATGATGCAGGTGCACCAGCCGTGCACTGGACTAGAGAATCTAGTCAGACAAGCTTTGACCGAAAATTTCTAAAGAGGGAAGTTTTCTTCCTTCCTTTTTCATTCCCGCACTCGACGCATTTTGAACGGGCGAGAGATCGTTCATATGATCGAGATGGGGCCCATCATTGGGACCTGTTTGGATGATCTAAACCGTCCATTGGGTGTGGCCCTCAGTTTCAATCAAAGCCCCATCAGAATTGCCTGCTATCATCCACATAGAAGCGCACGACGTTGGACGTAAACAGATTGACGTAAAAGCCCATTTGTGCTTCTAGCCGTTCCAAAACCAGTTCATTGTGATCCGGGTGGACCACCTTGTGCCAATCCAAACCAACCATCTGACTCAGACCCTAGGCCTAACTAAAACCCATCTGATCGTACGAGTTTTCCTATGCGTGTGTGCACACAATTCTCGGCCGAACAAGTGTCATGCACAACAATTTTGGAAATGGAAATTGTTGTTTGCTCGCCAGCAGGGCAATCTACGTGAGCCAGCAAGGGCTCATCTCGACTGTTTAATCATCCAACGGACCAGGGCGAGTTTAGGTTGCGTATAAAGAGAATGAGGAAACATAGAAGGAGTTCTTCTCCTCTCCTTGCGGCAGCCCCAAAAACAGGGCGTCAGCTGCCATCTTCAAACCCACCCATTAACACTCTCAAGCTTCAGAAAAGCTTTTCTAGGAACTCTCTATAGTCCATACGAAGTATTTAGAAGAAAGAAAAATAAGAGAAGAAGCGCTGATGGAGGAAATGCCATTAATGGCTGCCATCTTCTCCGACACACCAGGTCGACATGGTTCGACCCTGGTTACGACTGGTCCCACTCCTGGACGTCTCTGGAGAAGGAAGGAGGAAGAAAGAAATAGAGGAGAGGAGAGAGTAGAGAGGACAGAGAGAGGGAGAGCGCCAACCCTGTGCGGCAGCAACTCGACCCAAGCCGAATCTGGGCCGACTTAGGTCGTGGTTTGCTGCACCCATTGTTGGACGCTTTCAGCAGTAGAAGGAGAGAAGAAAGGAAGAAGAAAGAAACAGAAAAGAGAGAGAGAGAGAGAGAGAGAGAGAGAGAAGAGAGAGAGAGAAGAGAGAAAACGAAGGAGAAGAAGAAGGGTTGTCCGGCCCAAACTGAGTCAACTCATCGAGTCTGAGTGAGTCGAGCTGGGTTGGTCTGTCCAGACCCGTTGCTGGACATCCTAGCAAGGGAGAAAAGAAGGGGAAAAGGAGAAGAAGAAAAAGAGAGAAAAGGAGAGAGTGAGAATAGGTGGGTGAAGGTGTTGGGCCGAGTTGACTCGGCTGGAACTGAATCTACTTGGTTGAGGCCGACTCCAGCTAGGTCAGGTTGGATTTGGCCTGATTTGGGTTAGCCTAGAGGGAAAGAAAAGAAAAGAAAGAGAGAGAGAGAGAGAGAGAGAGAGAGAGAGAGAGAGAGAGAAAGAGTGAGACAAAAGAAAGAGAAAGGAAGAAAGAAGAGAGCGAGTGAGCGGGAGCGTAGCCGCACTAGCTCAACTCGACTCGAACTAAGTCAACAATGTGAGAATTTCCATATATTTTCATATTCGTCATCAGTCATTTTGTTATTAATTATATCACTATTATGTTCTATCTGTTGTAACAACTAATGTCATCTTAAGGACATTAACTAGAAATTATAATCAATATTACAATGTACTAATTAGCGTTATGGATATTATTGTTAATCTTCATTATAATGATTTTTACCATGTTAGCTAATGTAAATTACAACATTAATGATAATAGTTATTGTAAGTAAAAATACATCGACTAGGGTTCAAACCCTAAAAACCTAGCCCAGACCTAAACTCTAGGATAAAATCTTAGGCCTAAGTAACCTAAACACTCGGTCTGTTCTTTAAACATAAGTAATGAGACCTTAGCACCCATTATCATTACTAGATCCATTATTATGACTATATTATCATTTTTCTCCTTACGGGATTATTATAATACTTGTTATATAATTATTAGTATTAATTCTTATTATATTATCATTAGTAAATACTCCATTATTATTACTTGAATTATTTAAGGGATTATCAGTAATTATAAAAATGTTAGATGATGTCAATACATTTAAATGTGAACTTATAGACTGTCATTATTATATGGATGGAATAATATCCCTATTAGGAATATTATTTGGCCCATTGTACAATAATAATAATGATAATAATATTGATAATAAATTAGTATCCAAATCCTAAGATCTAAGTTTAAGGCTAAGCCCAAGGATGAAAACCCCAATTTCACGTCAAAATCTTAAAAATAAGTAACCTAAACCTTAGGTTATAATCTACACCATAGATAGTCTTGTAGAACCTTGATTTCACCTTACAAATCCATAATTTGTGCTAGGATTTAATCTTAAGGGCGCAAGCGGTTAGCGTCACTAGAAGGTGATTCGGTTCCTAATCAGGTGATGATTCTTCCCCTTGAGCTTTCCATTTTCCCATTAGCTTAAGTTATAGCTTTTATTTAAATTCGTAATTGAAATCTCCATTTTATAATTACACATGTTAACTGTTCAGATTGAATTATTATATTATATGCTTAATGTTTATCCTGCATATTTATTTCATGCCTGTAGACCATTTGTGGATTGCTTATGGAACTTAAATTGGTACATTAGTGGGAAATTTCACATATAAATGTACACCCATACTTGGGATGTAACTTGACTGGTTGTATCGTAATAGACCTTCGACGTGGTGGTTATTGAGTGGTGGTTTAAATTAATCATTGATGTGGGCCTACCATCAAGGGTTATTGTGTCCAATGGTTTTTAAGGATGGTCTTTTTTCGCATGGTTTTGATATCGGCCCTATGGGGCCTAGTTTTAATAACCTGCCCTATGTGGCTTAGCATTGATATTTGCCTGAGTTGGTTTTGTTTTAGTATTTTCCCTATATGGGTTTGGCGTATTATTTCTATACGACCATGCGATGGTAAGTCCCATATGTTGTAATATGATTAACCACTAGTCGATGAATTTTCATTAACATCCTAAGATGGTAGTCCTATGGGCAGGGGATGGTGGTCGTGGTATACTATGCCCGAGTCGTCGTCCTACACTGGGCCGTGAGCTCCCCGTAGTAACCGTGAGCTTATTTAAATTGGCTGGTTGTAATTAGATTAATAACGAGTTGGCTAATCATGCATACATAGCACAGAGCAGCATCTATTACTGTTGTACATGACATACGAATTTGCCTGACTGGATGTTTTGCCCGGGGCACAAACCATCATCTATTGTCATCGTACGTATTTGCCTATCTGGATGTTTTACCCGAGGCACAGACCGTCTGAATGTTTTTCCCGAGTCGATAATTGCATAAACAATGAGCCCAATGTCCATCTGGATGTTTTACCCGGGACAATGATTGCATGGGCGACGAGCCCAATGTCCGTCTGGATGTTTTTTCCAGGACAATGATTGCATTCACGCATCCATGCATATAATAAGACTGCATTTACTCTGTTTTGGCTGCCTAGATGTTTTATACTATTTCTTACCCAATGCAGCGGTGTGTAATCTTAAGGGGAATTCACACTGAGTTGGTTACTCATCCATCAAATATATAACCGTACAGGTAGTACAGGGGGCTCAGATGACATTCATATTCATGTTTGTGAGGAGCAGGCTATAGTTGACAAGGGTGCATGATTTTATTTACTAAGGGTTGCTACAGGATTACACAATTCAAGATTGTTGCAATTTACCTTGTTTCACATGTAATATTATTTCATTTTGTATTTGTAAGAATGGGGACATTGGTTTGTATAAGTCATTATGGGCAGCTCTTGTATATTTAAATGATAAGGTAAACTTTCATTTATTTTTGATTTGTCCATACTACACTCATCTGCTTATTCTGATAGTTGAAAAAAAAATGTATACTCGAATTTGACCATCCTTTAAGGTTAACACTCGGGTTTTTGAAAAACGGGTCATGTACTCGGGTCCTGAAAAGTCGGGGGGTTACAACTTCTCCTATTAGGGAGTCTCATAAACCACTTACACTATGACATATGCAATAGTCAATTACATCTCATAACAAACATGCAGATGATGTGTATGGGCATTTATCATGATGTTATGTTGCCACATACTCATAATCGGTATCAATAACCGACCTCGATAATCAGCATCTACAATGTGGACATTTAACCAACATCCCCCCCCCCCAAAGGAGTGGCCCACATAGAGCCTAACGTATAATGGACTCGTGGCCTCACAAAGGGCTTAATATACAACACCATGGGCCCACTCCAGGGCTTAACACACATCACAATAGGCCTCTCCCATGGGCCTAATATACATCACGATGGACTCCATCGCCTGGCCCTCAAATGCATCGCATTAGGCCTCATCACATAGGCCTAATATACATCACAATGGGCCTTCAACACGGGCGGAATACACATCACAATGGGCCTCAAATACGGGACGCATACACATCACATTGGGTCTCGTCAATCAGCCTCGACAATCAGAATTAGCCTCGACAATCATAATCGGCCTCAACAATCAGAATTGGCCTTGATATTCGGAATCGGCCTCGATAATCATAATTGGTATCGACAATCAGAATCAGCCTCGATAATCAAAATCAGCTTCGATAATCAGAATCGGCCTCGATAATCGAAATCAGCCTCGACAATCGAAATTGGCCTCGATAATCATAATCGGCCTCGACAATCAGAATCGGCCTCGATAATCAGAATCGGCCTCGATAATCGAAATCGGCCTCGACAATCGGAATCGGCCTCGATAATCATAATCGGCCTCGATAATCAGAATCAGCTTTGATAATCAGAATCGGTCTCGATAATCAGGATCAGCTTCGATAATCAGAATCGGCCTCGATAATCGAAATCGGCCTCGACAATCGGAATTGGCCTCGATAATCATAATCGGCCTCGACAATCAGAATCGACCTCGATAATCAGAATCAGCTTCGATAATCAGAATCGGCCTCGATAATCAAAATCAGCCTCGACAATCGAAATCGGCCTCAATAATCATAATCGGCCTCAACAATCAGAATCGACCTCGATAATCAAAATCGGCCTTGATAATCGAAATTGGCTTTGACAATTGGAATCAGCCTCAATAATCAGAATCAGCCTCGATAACAGAATCAGTTTCGATAATCAGAATCGGCCTCGATAATCGAAATCAACCTCGATAATCGAAATCATCCTCGATAATCATAATCGACCTCGACAATCAGAATCGACCTCGATAATCAAAATCAGCTTCGATAATCAGAATTGGCCTCGATAATCTAAATCGGCCTTGATAATCATAATCGACCTCAACAATCGACCTTTATAATCAGAATCAGCTTCGATAATCAGAATCGGCCTCGATAATCGAAATCTGCCTCGATAAGCATAATTGGCCTCGACAATCAGAATCAGCTTCGATAATCAGAATCGGCCTCGATAATTGAAATCGCCCTCAACAATCGAAATCGGCCTCAATAATCATAATCAGCCTCGACAATCAGAATTGGCCTCGATAATCATAATCAGCTTCGATAATCAGAATCGGCCTCGATAATCAGAATCAGCTTCGATAATCAGAATCGGCCTCGATAATCGATATTGGCCTCAACAATCGAAATCGGCCTCTATAATCATAATCATCCTCATTAATCAAAATCAGTCTCGATAATCAAAATTAGCTTCAATAATCAGAATCGGCCTTAATAATCGAAATCGGTCTCGACAATCAGAATCGACCTCGATAATCATAATCGGCCTCGATAATCAGAATCGGCCTCGATAATCGGAATTAGCCTCGACAATTGGAATCAGCCTCGATAATCATATTTTGCCTCAACAATCAGCCTCTACGTAAGGTGGGATCCATGGATGGACGGCCGATGATGGACCAAGCAATATCAATGGGGCCCGATCGTTTGGGGTAACCACTAGAGAATGACGAGACTGGGCCTAATCAGGCCTAAGGGAATGTCACAATGTGGATGTTCAACCATCATTGCCCATCAATGTGGACGTCAAACCATCATTGCTCCCAAGGCATGGCTGCCATAAACACCATTACATACATCATGGTGGAATCTCACATCACAATGGGCCTCATATACATCACATTCGGCCCACACAAAGGCCTCACATACGTCTCGTTGGGCCCACTAATGGTCCTTATATACATTACATTGGGCCTCAACTCATGGGCCAACATGTATCAATTGGGCCACATCATATGGGCCGCACCAAGGGGCCCATATACCTCAAATGGGCCACATCATGTGGGCCTCAAATACACCTAATGGGCCGCATCATAGGGGCCTCAAATACACCAAATGGGCCGCATCATGTGGGCCTCAAATACACCAAATCGAGCCTCACCAAATGGGCCCTAAACATATCTCATCGGGCCTCTTCAAGTGGGCCCAAATACATCAAATCGGCCATATCAACGAGCCATTCTAGCTACACCATTCATCCATCTATAGAGATCATTTTAGAGCATTATCCAAACAAATGAATCATATCAAAAGATCATCTGGACCATGCCACAAATAACAGTGATGATAATGATTTCCACTATTAAAATTTAGAGGGCCCACCATAGCGTTTATTTTCCATCCAATCAGTTCATAAGGTCACAAAGGCTTGAACTGAGAGGAAAAACAAATATCATATTGGTTCAAAACTTCTGTAACCCAAAGGGGTTTCAATGGTAAACGTTCAATCCCATTGTTTCTGCAGTGTAGTCCACTTGATAACTAGATTTGCCTCATTTTTTATCTCAAGTCATAAGGCCAGCCCACTGATTGGATGGACAATTTAGATGAAACACATCCATCAGCGGTGGGTCCCATCAACCATCGTCCAAATGGACGGGTGAACAAAACACATACAATCATCTGGTGGATCAAGTCCACATCTAGACTGCTGGACGGTCTGGATCAAATGGATGGACGGAGTAGATATACAATAAATACACCAGGATGGGTCCCACGTGGTGGGCCACCCACTCCAATTCTCTCTCTTTATATTATATTATTATATAATATATTATATATATACAATACATATACACTAGGGTGGGCCCAACGTGGTGGGCCACCCACTCCAATCCTCTCTCCTTAATATATTATATTATATATGTTATATGTATATATATATATATATTCTTTTTTTATCCAGCGTCCAGGTTGCTGGACACTGGGCGGTTGATGCACATCAGGAACGAGCCCACTGTCCATGGATCTAGATGGTGCAGAGGTCATAAACATCCAGGTGGGTCCATGTGGTGTGGACCACCCGTTTTAGATCTAGCTGATATTTGTATTATCACTCCAACTGGGGTGTCAGGGCCAGAAGCACAGCGGGACGAACGGCCCATTTGGGACAGAAGGAAGTGGCCGTCATATGGATGGCATGGATATAATACATACTTCATGGTGGGCCACACACACACACCAGGTGGGCCACACACCTCTACATCATACAAGAGAGAGAGAGAAACGTGAAGGGGAGGGACCCCGCCACTATTGGGCCCTCCCTATACAATGCATACATCAAGTGGGTCCCATAATAAGTAGGCCCTTAGAAATTTGAAATTTTATGGTGGATCACCCACTTGTGGTCTCCTTCTTTATCTCTTTAGACTCCTATGCTCCTTCTCTTTGATCTTGATGGAGGTTGATGAAGAATGGAGGGTTGAGATGGGAGATGAAAGGGTAGGAAAGTGGGCCACACATGGCTTTGGGAGAGCTTGGACGTTGGGTGCTTGCTCTAGGGAGTTTGGAGAATGATGATATAAATGAGAGAGAGAAGTGATGGATGAAAAGAGATGGAGGGAGTGGGTGTTGTAAGAAATGGGCATGGGAAGTATGGGCTTGGTTGAAATTTGTATAAAGGTGAAATGGGTGGGGAGAGAGAGTTGACTTGGGGAAAAGAGAGAATGGGTGCTTGTACTTAGGATAGGGTGAGGTAGCATTAGGGTATCGAGGATGTACTTGACTTGATTAATATGACGGATCGTTGAGATTCTCTCAAAATTCGCAACGCGCGGCGTTTTCCTCGAAATGAACATAGGCCCATATCTTCTGGCCCGGGTATCGGATCGGTGCACGAGTCACAGCGTTAGAACGGCGGCTACGACGCGGTTACTAGGGTACAAGTTTCGAGTCGAGTCGATTCCGATATGCAGGACTCGGCTTAGGATCACGCGCAAACGTCGAATACAGGTCGAGAGTTGCCGAAATTCAATCGGGAGGACCGCGAAAGCCTACGGAATGGTGTGGACTATGATATGGGCCTTACAACTCTCCCCCCCAAATAAAAAATTTCATCCTCAAAATTTACACTATCATTGCAAGTAAACATAACGCATAATAGAAGAGGAAACAAAGCATCATCATAAAAAATCGGAGACAGCATACAAGATATAATATATAATCAATCATAAAAAAGATGGAGATAGCGCTCTTGAATCTCAGCCTCACCCTCCCAAGATGCCTCATCAGTAGTATGGTGACCCCTACTGAACTTCAGATCCTAGATCAGAAACGATTGAAACTAGGATACCTTGCAGCCTTAGAATTTTATCAATGATTAATCTAACATAACGGTCCTAAGAACTAGTCGCACGAATCGTCGGCAACTCCTTCTAACGACTAAGGGTCCTGCTAGGCTCCATAAAGTTTGCCATGTGCCTATTGGAGAGGTGTGTATCTTCTCTGTGGTTGTCGCTGTCGTGGCTGCTGCTAGGGTCCCGATGGTAGGAGTTGTTGTTGCTACTACTGGTACTGAAGGTGGGGATACTCCTGCCAACGGTGTCTCATCTCGCCGCACCCATGACAGACACCGGTGAACCGCCTTAGAGGTGGTGCTAGGGGTGCTGTTGATGCTCAGATGGATGGGGGATTCCTATGCCTCTGCGGCCGTCGATGCTGCTACTGCTGGGAGTTACCGGAGGGGGCCTGCCTCTTTCGATCTCTTTTTTTGTCGCGATCCCTCTGTGAACTAACCCACTCATCCTCATAAATCTGGGTCCTCTATACTACCTTCTTAAAAGTTGGGAGCTCATGCCCAACAACACGGCCTTGGAGACCATAATGTAAGTCGTTCTCGAAATGGCGAGCCTTACGCTCCTCATCATTAACTAAATATGGAGCAAATCTGGGCAGCGCTGCAAAATGAGCCGCATACTGTGCCACAGACATGTCTCCCTACACTAAGGTCTCGAACTCTAACGCTCGCTGCCGACGAGAGTAGTTAGGAAAATACTGCTGGTCGAATCGGTCTATGAAATCCTCCCATATCCAGACAAAATCAGGCCCTATAATACGGGTAATAGAGGTCCACCAGTGTTCGGCCTCACCGTGGAGAACAAATACAGCTAACCAGACCCGCTGCTGAGTCATACATGCCATTGTATCAAAAATCTTCTCCATGTCGGAGTGTCATCACTTGGCTGTTGTTGGATCTGGATCGCCTTGGAAACGCGAGGTATCGAGTTGTCGGAATTCCCAAAGAGGGGCGCTCACGTACTCCTGCTCTACCTAGGCTAGCAAAATAACGAGTTGCCTGCCCTACCCCTGAAGGACGGTCGTCACAGCTTGCAACATCTGCTGTAACTGGGAGACACTCACTGGTATGGTCCGATCCACACCGGTCTCAGGTGGAGGAATGACATCCTCAGGCTGGGTAGCAGGGATCTCTAGTGGTAGAGTGGGAGTCATAGGTGGTAAAACGGGAGCCTCAGGTGGTGGAGTAGGAGTCGCTCGCGTCTCTCTCCTGGGTGGCATGTCTTATAGGAAGGAATAAAGGCGCCTATTATCCTTGAACACTCGAATATAAACACGACGGTGAGATCTATCAGAAAGTCTTTAAGTTATTCGAACTCAGGGACCTAATCATTCTAAGTTCTCAACAATCATAGAGTTTAGGGTAGCTATCAGCAGATATGTGATGTTATCCTCCGGTATTCCAAAGTTATACTCTGATACCAACTTTTGTCACACCCCAAACTCAGAAACCGGGCTCACAAAATTTTCGATCGTCGAATCGGGTGCCGACAGCCTCCGTAATATCCCATTCTAGGCTCCCAACGTCCATACGCCAGATTTCGATTCTGGGATTCTACAAGGAGGATTTTCCAATGTACATTTTACTCATAAGAAGTATAACCACAAGTATACCCAAATCACAAAGGCAACATCATCATCACATATCCACTAATATAAACATTTGAATACATTACTGAAAGAAAAATACATATATCAAAAATCAAAGCTCCAGAAGACGGCTGCACGCTCCAAGCTCGACGCTGCTGCAACCCTATGCCACTTGCACACATTTATAGTGCATAAGCTTATAGAAAGCTTAGAGGGTGGTGTAAGTATGTGCGCACGATAAATGCCAAGTATTCAATACAATGCCATAATCATATAATATCAAAATTTCTGGTAAGATCATGAATCATACGATATCAGAGTAAGTGGAAATGCTAAAAGTCTATAAATCATACAATATCAGAGTATGCAATATAGATCAGTTATGCAAATGAGGAGTCACAGAGAGCCAAATATCAGATGCCGAGGATACAATGCAATATGTAAATCTTGTTAAGTGCGTCTAGGCCATATAAATATAGAAAAATAGCAACCCAAAATGTCATATGCATGTGGATGTAATGCAATATGCTATGCGAATGAAATAACCAACCTGGAGTGTGAAGTCAGGATAATAGTACATAGTATCGCAGTCTACAGGGTCCACCACAAGGGACTTCTATCCAAACTAGTCCCATACCTAAATTTGGATTGTTAGACTCAATGTGGTAAACTCCTGATCTCAGGTTAGTCGCGCGCCCCAGCCGAAATCCTGGTCATTGTGAAGGTACACGTAACAAATAGTTACGCACCACTAGCCCGAGTCGATAGTGAATGGATGAATGAATGAGTATACAACTCTTACTCAATAAGTCCACATAACAATACCGTACATCTCTGGGATCATTATCAGGGTCTATTACAATCTACACCAGCTTGCCGCCCCATCAAGCGCACAACTGGGTAAGTGAAAGAGACGTCACTATCCGCCTACCAATATCGGCCAGGCACATAGATAGCGGACCCATTTACAAGCTTGTCAGACTCAGCCTAACATTACCTACTCCCTTAGGCAGGTAAGGCCACACCCCCTCCCAATCGACCACGACACAGTGGGAGACACGTCCTCCTAGTATTCGACACTCGGGCGCTCATATATCCACTCGGTCTCGACGTTGGGGCATCCTCTGGTACCAAGAGGGTTTAGAGATTTTCATCCAGTGCCATCTATGGCGACTTGATGTTAGTAACAATTTTCGGTGTCTCATCTGGCCATCCACGATATGACTGTGGAGGCTACGACCCTGATGTTGTTAGGGCGTACAGTAATCACCATCACACAATGCGAGATGCATGAGTTACGCAGTCCAATCATGCATCAATCCTGCGAATACCGTGCACTCATGTGGGATAACTCCACCTATCAGGGAGTCCCATAAACCACTTGCACTATGACAGATGCAATGGTCAATCACATCTCATAACAAACATGCAGATGATGCATATGGGCATGTATCATGATGTTATGCTGTCACATACTCATAATCGGTATCAATAACTGGCCTCGACAATCGACCTCTATGTAAGACCCGCATCGTATCCCGTACCGTTCCATAGGCCTCCGCGGTCCTCTGGTCGAATTCAGGCAACTTGCGATCTGTTATCAGCGTGAGCGCGTGATCTTGAGTCGTGTCTCATATGCCAAAGTCGGCTCAACCCGAGACTTGTATCTTAGCGACCGCGCCGTTGCCGCGGTTCCAACGCCGCGACTCGCGCACCGACCCGATACCCAGGCTAGAAGATGTCGGCCCACATTCAGTTCGAGGAAAACACTGCACATCGCAATTTCCAAGAGAATCTCTACCCTAAACATCACATCAATCCATTAATCAAAGTCAAGTACACAACCTTACCTTGCCATTCCTTTTTCACCAACAAGGAATGGCACCCATTCCTCTTTTCACCCAAAAGTCAACAAGCACCATGCTCTCATCCCATCACTCCACCTCACCACTTCTCTTTCTCATTTCTCTCTCATCATTCCAAGTAACTCTCATGGGAGCAACCCACGTCTAACCAAACTCCATGAGAGGCTTTGTGTGGCCCACTTCCTATCTCACATCCCCACCCTCCAAAAATAATCTTAACCGTTGGAGTTCGTCCTTTGGAGTTTTAGATCGCGTTGGCGGGAGAAGGAGGAGAAGATCATAGGTAGGTGCTACTTTCTCTCTCTCTCTCTCTCTCTCTCTCTCTCTCTCTCTCTCCTTCTCTCTTTCAATATTTTGGTGTGATGATGTAGCCGTGTGGCCCACCCGGATATATCCCACCTCGGTGTATGTGATGTCCAAACCATCCATCAAATAGACCCCACGACTGTCCAAGCCATGTGGGCCCTACTTAACGGTGATGGGGAAAACACGAAGATCAATTTATCAAGTGGGCCACGCCCATGTGGGACCCACTTTGAAGGACATTCCAATCGTCCAGCGTCCAAGGACGCTGGACGTATTATGAGAAGTGTGAACGGACAGTGAGGTAGACTCACGTTGAAAATTTTTTTTGGGCCTTTGGGAGTGCCATTCATACAGGCCCCACCTTGACGTATGGAGCTAATCCACGCCGTCTATTTCATTACTTGGACTGTTTTAGTCATTGAGCCAAAAAATGAAGGTGATCTGATCACCGGGTGGGCCATACCCTCTAAAACCATGTAAAGACATGCCAGAACATATAAAAGTACTTGGTGGGAGCCACCTGAAGTTTGGATGTAGCTGAAACTCGGTCTGGACGGCCAGAAACGTGGGACACACATAATGGGTGGGCTGAATTGTGAATCGCATCTCAGTAGGCCCCAATTTTAAAAAAAACAGCAGCAGCAGATGCTGCTGCTGCTGACAGGCGCGGCTACGTGCGGATGGTAAAGGCAGACCCATGGCTCCTGCCGTGGGCCCCACCATGATGTATGCGTGTCATCCACGCCGTCCATCTATTTTGTCAGATCATTTTAAGGCATGAGCCCAAAAATGAGGTAGATCCTAATCTCAGATGGCCCACATAGCAGGAAACAGTGTGATTGAACGTCGGCCTTTGAAACCCTTCTGGGTATCACATAAGTTTTAGATCAATATGAAATTTATTTCTCCCCTTGATTCAGGTCTCTGTGACCTTATGAATGGATTAGATGGAGAATAAACGTTGTGGTGGACCCCATACATGGGACCCACCTGATGTAAGAATCGGATTGGCCTTTGGGCCTCAGCAGCTACGGAACTGCTGTGGGTAATGTCACCTAGCTCTGTGAATCCCGTCGACATCTGCCTGTTTTCTGGATGCGGGACCCACCTCACACGAGCTACACGTGTGAGGGTGGGGCCCATCTTGAGATATGTATTGCATGCCCTGCCATCCTCGTGGACAGTGGGTCCCAATAGCAATGGTCGCTGGGTGGACGCCAATAAGATCTGTGCCCCTGTCACGATGAATGTGTTTCATCCGAACCGTCCAACTGTTCCTTGGCCCCACCTTGACAAAGGTACTGTACTCGCACCCTTCATACGTGGGGTTCACCTTGATATGTGTTTTATTCATTGTCCATATGAGGAAGGTGGAACCCACCTATTCAGCTGCCCTATTAACACAGCAAGTGCTGTGAAGGGCCCACCGTGATGAATCTGCCACCCAATATGTCTGTCCATCCAGGACGTAACACCACTCCACACGTGTGGAGGTGGGACCCAACCTGATGTATTTATTCTATGTCTACACCGTCCATCCCTCTTTGGATGGTGGGTGGACACCTTGATGTATGTAATATGCACCATCCATCTGGATGGTGCTCTGTGCGTAGGCCGCCTTGATGTTTGTGTTATTTACACCATGATGGGTGTATTTATCTTAACCGCCCAATCTCTGGACGCGGGATGTGGAACCCACGTGGCATATGTATTTCATTCTATGCAGTCTATCTGTGTAAGGCCCACCTTGATGCATCCATTGTACACTTGGGTCCCACATGATATATGTATGTTTTATATCCATACTGTCTAACTATTTGGATGGGATGCACCATGATGTATTTTTATCCACGCCGTCCAGGGCAGGCACCCCATTATGATATATATATCAGGGCCATGGGTTGAGGCCCTTTGAGATGTATTCAAAGCCCATAGGTTGAGGCTCATCGAAATGTATTTGAAGCCCGTGAGCAGAGCCCACCTCATATGTTCCATCCTAACCGTCCAGGTCATATAGGGCCAGCCTCGATGTATGTTTCATTCACACCGTCCATGGGACGTGTGACCCACTAGATGTATGCATTCTATATCCACACTAACCATCTGGTGGGGACCATCTGCTGCATGTGCAGGGCCTACCTATTGTGCATTTGTGCGGCCCATTGGTGCAACCCACTTGATGTGTATGAGCCCCATTAGTGCGGCCTATTGATGCAAGGCCCGTTATGGTATGTTAGAGGCCCATGGTTGAGGCCCATTAAGATGTGTTTATGGCCCATTCGGTAAGGCCTACTGAGATGTATTATTGGCCCATGGGTCGAGGTCCATTGTGACGTATTTTCAGCCCGTATGTCGTGGCCCATTGTGATATGTTTCCAGCCTAGTTATCGAGGCCCGTCTTGATGTGTATAAGACCCAATAGTGCGGCTCATTGATGCGGCCCACTTGTTGGATATGAGGCCCATTGATGCGGCCCATCATGATGTATCCTTGGCCCATGTGCGGGGCCCACCTGTTATGTATAATGGGCTCATGTGATAGGGCCCACCTATTGTGTATTTATGGCCCATATGTCGTGGCCCATTGTGATATGTTTCTGGCCCATATGATTAGGCCCATTGTAACGTAATTTCGGCCCATATGTCGTGGCCCATTGTGATATGTTCCGGCCCATATGATTAGGCCCATTGTGATGTACTGAGGCCCATGGGTCATGGCCCATTGAAATGTACTTCCAGCCCATACGTCGTGGCCCATTGTGACGTATTTCCTACCCATTTGGCAAGGCGCATCGTGATGTATCCAAGGCCCATGGTTGAGGCCCAGTGCGATGTATGTATAACCCGTTAAGTTGTGTATGAATTCCTTGTATGGGCCACTCCTTGGGAGCAATGTTGGTTAAATGGCCATATTGTTGGCTAATGATGGTTTAATGTCCTCATTGTGACCTTCCCTTAAACCTTGTTAGACCTATTATCACCGATCAATTCCGATTATTGTGATAGATTACCGACTCCGATTGGTAACCGATTTGCCGATTCTGATTACTGATCATGGTTGAATGCCGATCCTGCTTGTTGTGGCCAATTGACCGATTACCGATCGAGGCCGATTATCGTGACTGATTACCGATCGTGGCCGAATGCCGATTCTGCTTGTCGTGGCCAATTGACCGATTATCGATCATGGCCGATTACCGATTCTACTTGTAGTGGCCGATTGCCGATTCCAAATTATCGAGGCCAATTTCCAAATTATCGAGGTCGATTGTCAAGACCTATATGATGTATATGCAACTCATAGTTGAGGCCCATTGTGGTGTGTATTCGACCTGTGTGATGTATATACGGCCCGTATTTGAGGCCCATTGCGATGTGTATTCAGCTCGTGTGTAAGGCCCAATGTGATAAATATGAGGCCCTATGTGATGAGGCCCATTGTGATGCATTTGAGGGTTAGGCGATGGAACCCAGCATGATGTATATTAGGCCCATGTGAGAGGCCCATCGTGATGTGTAGTAAGCTCTTAAGAGAGGCCCATGGTGTTGTATAATTGGCCCTTGTGTAAGGTCATGGGTTCACTATATGTTAGGATCCAGGAGAGCCATTCCTTGGGGGCAACGTTGGTTAAATGTCCACATTGTCGAGGTCGATTGTCGATGCCGATTATTAACACCGATTATGAGTATGCAGTCGTCTTCTGGAGCTTTGATTTTTGATATATGTATTTCCCTTTCAGTACTGTACTCAAATGATTATATTAGTGGATATGTGATGATGTTGTTGCCTTTGTGAATTGGGTAATCTTGTGGTTATGCTTATTACGAGTTAAATGTACATCAAAAAAAAAAATTCCTCCTTGTAGGATCCCAGGATCGAAAATCTGGCGTATAACGCTAGGAGCTGAGAATGGGGTACTACGGAGGCTGTCGGCACCGGATTAGGCGATCAGGATTCTTGTGAATCCGATTTTCGGGTTTGGGGCGTGACACTCTACAATGTGGACGTTTAACCAACATTGTCCTCCCAAGGAGTGGCCCACATAGAGCCTAACGTATAGTGGACTCGTGGCCTCACAAAGGGCTTAATATACAACACCATGGGCCCCACTTGAGGGCTTAACACACATCACGATGGGCCTCTCCCATGGGCCTAATAAACATCACAATGGACTCCATCACCTGGTCCTCAAATGCATCACAATGGGCCTCATCACATAGGCCTAATATACATCACAATGGGCCTTCAACATGGGCTTAATACAAATCACAATGGGCCTCAAATACGAGCTGCATATACATCACATTGGATCTCGTCAAGCGGCCTCGGGAATCAGAATCGGCCTTGCCAATCGGAATCAGCCTTGATAATCATAATCGGCCTACCGCCAGCTCATAGTGCCGCCGCACTCTCGATGTTCGGGCAGTAGTGTCGCTTGGGTGCAGTATTGCCACCTGAATTTTATTTTATTTTTATATATGTCCCATTGTGGGTCCCACTTAAGACACTTATATATATCCTCCCCCAGTCGCCCAAAGCCTCATTCCTAACCCTTTCTTCATCTCCCTTCACATTTCTTCATCTTCTTTCATAAAACCCTCTCTTTTTCTAATCCTTCTACCATCTTCCCAACTTCCAATCCCTCTCTCTTCATCTTACACAACCATCTTTTCATCTTTCTAACACCTTTCTCTTCATATTCCAAACCATACATAACCATTTTCTCAACTTCCAGACCCTCTCTCTTCATCTTCCACAACCATCTTTTCATCTTTCTAACTCTTTTCTCTTCATATTCCAAACCTTACTCACATAACCATCTCGGTAATGGGGAAGAAGAGAGTGGTTCAAGCGGGTCCATTATCTTTGCGAAACTTAAGAAGCACGAGGCGGGTCATTGATGATGACGCGAGTCCATCATCACCACCTCATGAGAGGAGGTCGAAGAGGGCCCAAGATCAAAATGCACATACATTGGTTGCGGCTCGATATCACGATCGGGAAGTGGTTTTCGAAGTCACTGTGGGGGACCGAATATTTGCCGAAAATGACATGCTAGATTGACTCTTACATCAAGGTTGGGGACCTATTTTTTAAGGTAATTTTTTTGCCAATGAGCATGATATACGGTTTTTCTACTCTCGAATTGTTAACGCGAGACTCAACCCACTTGGATTTAACATTTCATATGGAAACGCGGTGCATCACATCGGCGTAGAACACATCACAACTATAATTGGCGTGTCACTGGGAACAGTCTATATCCCCCTAGACACAAAGAACTTGAACACATTGTAACACAGGAGTGAGCTAAGTAGGAGTTTGTGCGGCCACCTCGTGGAGTGGAGGAGAGATAGTAGTTTCAAAAACAAAGAAATGATTCCAATTTATAGACTGTTGCACTACATCTTCACCATAATTTATATCCGAGAGCAGAAAACAGCACGGAGGTTTCTGTCTACCATGCAGAGATAATGTACCAGATAGTGTGTGGGGAGAATGTGTGTCTACCCTCCATTATCCTTTACCATATAGTGAAGGTTGTGAGGACAAGAAGAAGTAATCTCTGCCTCCCATTTGGCCGCCTAATTTTCAAGGTAGCCAGAGATAATGGGTTCAGGGCATCCAACGGCCCCTCACATCCAGAAAGAGTGATAACTGAAGACACTTTAAATCGCATGCAATGTGGCCCTAAACAACAAGCAAGGCAGTTGGAAGAAGTTGGAGACGAGGTAGCTGAGGAAGGAGGCAAACGAAGAGGATGAAGCTGAAGAAGAAGAAGATGGTGACGCTGAAGAAGAACAAGAGGGTGATGATGCAGGTGAGGTGCCCGATGCACATCTGGTTGTAGATGAGCATTTAGGGGTGATTGAGGCTAGTATAACTGAGCTTAAGAAGGACCAAGACTATTTGAAGCGTAAGGTGAAGAGTATACATCGAATGATAAAGACCGTGTTGTGTTGTGTACAGAAGGAGGGAGTGCCCCCTCCCTCACTGGACTCGGTATCACATTAAGGAGTTGTGATGGATATGGACTCCCTCACTTCGTGTTAAGACATGTTTATGGTTATGTGCTTTGTGTTTACTATGTTGTAAGAAGTGGATCATCTCCACCTAGTAGTTTAATAGTTGGTAGCTGCGTTATTTATGTTTTTTAATTAGTTAGGTACGTATGGGAACAATGTATAAACTTATATTTTAAATGAAATCATTTCTACTCTTGTTTACCATGTGCAGTAGTGTATGGATGTTATCATTTGATCATAATTATATTGTTTATGCGTTTGGAGGTGACTTGTTGTCTCTTGCAAATGTATTACTTTCAAGTTGAAGTAAAGAAGGTAGCATCAATCTGTTACTTTTATGGTTGCTGGTGCTCGATGACCCTACTTTTCTTGCTCACGCCTTGGGCCGGATTGTGGTTGATATTGGGCTGGATTGTGCTGCATGTAAGTGGTGTCAATATGAGTTCGTGCCAAGACCGCGAAATTAATGGAAATGACCGTGAAGTGAAGGGAAATGTCCGTGAAGTGGATGGAAATGACCGTGAATCTAAACGGAATTGCCGGAAATGACAGTGAAATAATGCATGGAAATGGCTGTGAAGTGAAGAGAATTGACTGCGAAATTCGTGGAAATAACCGTGAAGTGAAGGGAATTGACCACGAAGTGCATGAAAATGATCGTGAATATAAATAGAATTGCCAGAAATGACCATGAAGTGAAGCGAATTGACCGTGAAATGCGTGGAAATGACCGTGAAGTAAAGGGAATTGACCGTGAAGTGCATGGAAATGACCGTGAATCTAAACGGAATCGCCGGATATGACCGTGAAATGCACGTAAACGAATGGGTTATCAAAATGTGGGTCCGTGGACCTATGGTGGGACATACAAAAAAAAAAAAATTGGGTGGCAGTACCGCACCCGGGCGGCACTACCGCCCGGACATACGGAGTGCAGCGGCACTACCGCTAGATCGGCGACACTACCACCCAGGATCTAACAAGTCCAAGCGGCAGTGTTGCCGAGCTGGCGGTAGTGCCGCCGCACTCTAGATGTCCGGCCAGTAGTGCCGCCCGGGTGCGGTACTGCCGCTTGAAATTTTTTTTGTATTCGATGGGCCCCACATTAATCGTACTCCATTTTAGTGAGCCCCACGTCTATAGAATGGGCCCCAGACCCAATGTACTTCGTTGTGATGGGCCCCACGTCTATAGAATGGGTTATCAAAATGGTTTAATGGGTGTTTGAAGCATTTCCAGACATGCTGGTGGCAATTTGATAGATTTCACTTACTTTTTATAACGTAGCTGTAAATTAATGTTAAGTAAATACTCAAGTTTGTGCTTTAAAAAAAAAAAAAAAGGTTTAGAAACTAAGAAGTTCTCTGAATCAACTCAAGTTACTCAGCCGAGTCTTTCAATTATCTGGTTTCAGCTTTAACGAAAGATAGGTGAATATTTTCCATGTCTTTCACGAGTCATGCCCAGAAGATATGACTTGCACAAGTCAAAGCCAAGTTCAAACTCTACCGGTTGACTCAATTCAGCAGGCCCATGTCCAAGCACTGAGTGTCTGAACAGTTTGTGTCCAACTAGGCATTTGGCAATGACTGTGAATCTAAACAGAATTGCCGGATATGACGTGAAATGCATGGAAATGGCCGTGAAGTGAAGAGAATTGACCTTGAAATGTGTGGAAATAACCGTTAAGTGAAGGAAATTGACCGTGAAGTGCATGGAAATGACCGTGAATCTATACGAGATTGCCGGATATGACTGTGAAATGCATGGAAATGGCCATAAAGTGAAGAGAATTGACCGTGAAATGCGTGGAAATGACCGTGAAGTGAAGGGAATTGACCGTGAAGTGCATGGAAATGACCATGAATCTAAACGGGATTGTCGGATATGACCGTGACATGCATGGAAATGGCTGTGAAGTGAAGCAAATTGACCGTGAAGTGAAGGGAATTGACCGTGAAGTGCATGGAAATGACCGTGAATCTAAACGGGATTGCAGGATATGACCGTGACATACATGGAAATGGCCGTGAAGTGAAGAGAATTGACCGTGAAATGCGTGGAAATGACCGTGAAGTGAAGGGAATTGACCATGAAGTGCATGGAAATGACCGTGAATCAAAACGGAATTGCCGGATATGACCGTAAAATGCATGGAAATGGTCATGATGTGAAGAGAATTGACCGAGAAATGTGTGGAAATGACCTTGAAGTGAAGGGAATTGACTGTGAAGTGCATGAAAATGACCGTGAATCTAAACAGAATTGCCGGATATGACCGTAAAATACATGGAAATGGCCGTGGAGTGAAGCGAATTGACCGTGAAATATGTAGAAATGACCGTGAAGTGAAGGAAATTGACCGTGAAGTGCATGGAAATGACCGTGAATCTAAACAGAATTGTCGGATATGACCGTGAAATGCATGGAAATGGCTGTGAAGTGATGAGAATTGACTGGGAAATGCGTGGAAATGACCGTGAAGTGAAGGGAATTGACGGTGAAGTGCATGAAATGACCGTGAATCTAAATGGAATTGCCGGATATGACCGTAAAATGCGTGGAAATGGCCGTGGAGTGAAGAAAATTGACAGTGAAATGCGTTGAAATGACCATGAAGTGAAGGGAATTGACCGTGAAGTGCATGGAAATGACCATGTATCTAAACGGAATTGCCGGATATGATCATGAAATGCATGGAAATGGCCGTGAAGTGAAGAGAATTGACCGGAAAATGCGTGAAAATGACCGTGAAGTGAAGGGAATTGACCGTGAAGTGCATGGAAATGATCGTGAATCTAAACATAATTGCCGAATATGACCGTAAAATGGATGGAAATGGCCATGGAGTGAAGCGAATTGACCGTGAAGTGCATGGAAATGACCGTGAATCTAAACAGGATTGCCGGATATGACCGTGAAATGCATGGAAATGGCCGTGAAGTGAAGAGAATTGACCATGAAATGCATGGAAATGACCATGAAGTGAAGGGAATTGACCATAAAGTGCATGGAAATGACCGTGAATCTAAACGAAATTGCCGAATATGACCATGAAATGCATGAAAATGGCCGTGAAGTGAAGAGAATTGATCGGGAAATGCGTGGAAATGACCGTGAAGTGAAGGGAGTTGACCGTGAAGTGCATGGAAATGACCGTGAATATAAACGGAATTACCGGATCTCCCTTCTTCTCCCTCTCCCTGTCCCGATCTCCCTTCCATATCTTCATCATCTTCATCTGTAATGCCCTACAAAATGAAGTAATGTATGTATCAATTATATAACATGTCAAAGTAAATATAACATATCAACATAAAAAAATACTTTTCTGACATCTTACATCAAATCTATCAAGGACCAAATGAACAACCTTCATCTCCAGCTCCTCAATGATAGGTTCTAAGATAAGAACTATCTCAATCTGCAAGAGAACATCTTCATTTTCATATACAGAAACACACACACACACACACACATATATATATATAGTTCAATAAGTGATTACTTAGCTTCATAGAAATTGACTTACGTCTTCACTCTCTAGTATTTAATGAATCTTCTTATACTTTCAAACCTTCCATCCTCGATATTGTGTGAATCTTGAAATTTGAGAGGGAACGCATGAAATGATACATTGTCGGAGAGTCGGTACTCTTTCAAGGGCCCATATCTATTATAATAAAATGATGAGATGATGTTAAATACATATAGTTTTGTATAAACTATAAATTAAAATAGACAAGGAAAGGATCCTTACTTGTAGGGGAAATATGCAACCGATGACATTATAATGAAGCTCATGTGATGTCATTAAGGCATTATCAATCGCTTCAGTCATCGTCTGGAAGGCCACACTACCCTAAGGGTAGATATTAAAGTCTTCCAATAAGTCAACAAGGTCGATAAAGTCTGTACAACATATAACATTCGTGTCGGTTCCCCTAACAAACCACTCTATACATAATATTAGGGCTACTTTCACGACATCTTTGTGCTTATTGCTATCAATTATTCTATTGAACACCTCTTGTACATGTTTCTTTAGGATAGGATATTCATTGAAGTATTTTTCTCTTATTGACTTCTTCAAACGAGGGATATTAGGTATGGAGAGGTCACCAGTCTTTAGCCCTGTTACTAAGGTGAAGTCCATCTTGGAAAACTTTACATGGTTCCCCCGTATCCCGAATACAAGATTGCCTATATATCTCTCAATAAGTGAGTGAAAAATAGCTTGTATAAACCTAAATGATGGAATGTGTAATAAAATGAGAATGGGGTCTACCTAAATATATTTATTCTAGTGTCATTCTTCTCCAACCCACTCTTGACGCTATCAAATCACCATGTCAATGAACATCTGCATGATAGGGTGGGGGCCGACTCACTAAATCCCTTATGTAAGGGTTTATTATCTGCAAGGATGAATAGAAAATTATATTAACGATAACATTTAATATTTAACGAAGCATAATGTGAAAGTTCACTTGTTGTGGTGAAAAAATCATAAAGTATGGTGTGAGTTTACCGAGTCGGTGATCAGTTTTTGGCGAATTCCAAATGAAAGTATAGGACTTATATGTGAATTTTCACAAGTTTTGTGCCTGTTTCACTCATATATCAGTCAATTTCATGAAGTTGTTGGTAAATTTATACAAGGTTTCAGTCAAAAAGAAGTCAATATCAAGTAGTTATCGGTCATTTTAACATTCAACAACCAATTTTACTAAGCTATCGATCAATTTTTCGAGTTATATGTTGCATTTTGACCCGAGAACGTTATGAAATTGACCATGAGTGAATTTGACTGAGGACTGAAAATGATCATGAAGTGAAGGGAATTGAGCATGAAATGCATGGAATTGACTGTGAAGTGAAGGGAATTGACCGTGAAGTGAAGGAAGTTGCCCGTGAAGTGAGCAGAATTTACCGTGACGTGAAGGGGATTGTCTGTGAAATGCATGGAATTGACCGTCAATTGAAGGAAATTTTCCTGCAATGCATAGAATTGACCGTGACATGAAGGGGATTGTTCGTGAAATGCATGAAATTGACTGTGACGTGAAGGGGAGTCGCCGAAAATGATCGTGAAATGCATGAAATTGATCGTGAAGTGAAGGGGATTGACCGCGAAATGCATGGAATTGATCATGAAGTGAAGGGGATTGACCGTCAAATGCATGGAATTGACCGTGAAGTAAAGAGGATTGACCGTCAAATGCATGGAATTGACCGTGAAGTGAAGGGGATTGACCGTCAAATGCATGGAATTGACTGTGAAGTGAAGGGGATTGACCGTGAAATGCATGGAATTGAACATGAAGTGAAGGGAATTGACCGTGAAATGAATGGAAATGACCGTGAAGTGAAGGGAATTGACCGGAATTGACTATGAAGTTAGTTATATGTTTCTTGCAGTTGTGAATCGAATTTCACTTAGCGCTCAGTCAATTCCATTCACTTTGTGGTCATTTTAAGTCAGTTCATGGTCATTTTAGGTGTAATCCCTGAAAATTGGGGGTCCAGCAGAAGCTCAACTCCCGAGTTCCAACACATCACTTATGTAACATAGATAATGATGCTTAAATGTTGTCCATATTAATGCATTAAACATGAGTGGGATTATACTAAAACAGCATATCATACTCCAGAGATGATTATATTAAGCAAGCGGAAGACTGTGATAGATATATAAAGTATATAAGTGGTTATAAACCCCTAGAGTATGATCATGTCACCAAGCTGAAAATATGTTTTTTCCAAAATATACAAAATGACAAAGTGTAATGTCCAACTAATTCGTATCCCTGTAATCCCGTCGATCAGTACATGGTCTACATAGACCCGCCTGATAGCTGCATATAGGAAAACTCCTCATCGCCGTAGAAGTCAGGCTCCACTTCGTAAGTCTCGTCATCATCTGTAGCTAAAACAGAGTCTAGTTGGTGTTTTAAAACACCGTCCCAGAGTGGTAGTGAGTGATCAACTCAGTGGTACTATAAGGCAAAGGTTAACATGTTATCAATTCAGTCAAGTAGTAATGATAAAGCAATTCAACAAACATTCCCTAACTACTCTGGTTAATGCAAGGATGATATGTGGTAATGATGCATGCCCTCGCCTGCACTCCCTCAGCGACACCATCTCAAGGTCACACATGCTACTCCCACTGTGCCTTCATCACCTAAGCATAGCAATGTGGTGCATGATCGTGTTAGCTGAGTACTTGATTAGGCCTATTCATACAGCAGATTCGAGAAGCTAAGATACCTCCCTTTATATCACTTACCCAAACGATGATCCATCTAGGGTAGTCAATCCTTGTTAATCACATACGATAGGCAAGTTATAAGGCAACATCACCCCTAATTTAAAAGCAGTAGATAGACAAGTTCACGAGTTTACACTCGAGGTCACTACGGGAGGCTCGTCACCATCCGCGTAGGCCTATTTTATACTTGAGGTCACTACGAGCGGCTCGTCACGTGACCATAGGCTTACAACTCAAATACAGTATCCCATACCACCATATTCAGCTCACGAGTTTGGGTTGCTCACTGATCACTACGGGGAGGCTCGTCACCAACGTAGGCCGATAGCTCCACCACAGTGTCCCATACCACCATGCTCGGCTCATGAGTCTTAGCGGATCATGGTACCAAGGTTAAACAGGCTTTATATTGGTAAGTGACACTATAGATTCAAGTAATGGCGTCCATACATGGTAAACATACAATAGGCCAATCGGGTTACTTGACAAGTTCGATAGGTACGAGCGCACGATAAATTAATCGACATGGAGCGCATACACACTCCTCGTGGCCTAACAACTGTCGATAATCACCGTACGACTCAGATTCACCAAATGTATCCTTTGTGGCGAGACTAGTTCGGCTACTTGATCAGAGACGGTTACCGATTGCCTGGACCACGTATTAATCTCAATCATACTCGAATACAATAGGCATTCATATGTGATAGTCAAAACAATATTTAACAATCAATTCAAATACAATTCTCATTCAGGCATTTTAACAGCCATATTGAATATGTTATCATACATAGCCATTTTATCCATAAATCACGTAGTAGCAAGATAGGTTACATGAACGAAACTATAACTATAGATAAGGTAATTGAGAATCTTATCTCAACACCCTTATTAAATACATTTCAACAAGCAATTTCTCATTCAGACATTTTATCAAACACTTAGACTACACATTTTAATATACATGTAATAAATTAGTTATAACATATATTATGGCAAATCCTTTTACAAAGGAGTTGTCATACATACAACAAACATGAATTCTAGATTAATAGTCATAGCAAGTATAAATCATATTCCTATTCATTCGAACATTTCAACAAACACATGGAATGCATTTAGTGTACAACCTAGTTTACACATATATGATATATCGAAAACCTCGTAACTAAGATCATATGGCAGCAATCAAGTCAGACATAAATCATTAGCTGACATTGAAAGCCTTGAAAACCATAACTTAAAACGTTTATAGTCCGCACCTTTCGTCGGTATGCTCGTTATGAACTCGGTTCACACCCAACGTCTTTGTCTACAGCACAACAGCTACCTAAATATTGAAATAGGTTAGTTATTTCACCGATTTTTCTATTTGGATTCCTAAAATAGATTAGGGTTAAGATTTCTTACCCAAAAATGAAGTTGGATTCGATGGTGTAGCGACACAGGAGAGATGATTCGGTACGTAGAGTGGTGGGAGTGAATCCCAACAACGATCTCCTAATCTCTCACTCTTCTCCTCACTCTTTTCTCCTCTTTTCTCTTTTCTCTCTCCTAGGGTTAGAGAAAATTCGTATGGAATGAGAGAGGGGTGGGTTTAAGGCATTATATAGGCCCAGAAGTGATGTCAATGGCCCCAGGGCCATGGTATACTTAGGTTATAGCTAAAAGGCGTCTATTTTGGGCGAACGGAGCTTATCTGGAGGTCCATTGCTCACATACGGTCTGAAGAAAGTTCCCTGACAATGGATCTATGGCAGGTTAAGGTTTCGGTCTGATCAGATTAATGGATCGATTGTGGGGGACCCGTTTCAGTTCAATGGTCATAGTTACTCGATCAGGGCCACAAGTATACTGACATGTGCAGGGAAATTTTCCTGATCCATGAGTAAAGTTGGGTCAGAAACTGACAATCTGAAACCTTAAATTTGGCTCGCAAGCGAACAGCCCAATTCATTTAAGTTTGAGTTCATTTTTTAAGGATATTCGCGTTTCTCACACACTTTATTCAGGGCTCTAGTTGTGCGTTTCTGAATACTATTTAGACTCGATTCCCACGATGGTTGTCAAGCCCAGTAAGGTGATCATAACCTTATAGTTTCGCAGTCATCGGACTTTCGACACCCGGTCCAAGTCCGATACGAAGTTTCAATGTGCTCCCAAGAGCAACTGTGCTTTGAGATCGCTCCTAGATTTTCAAGTAATGTTGAGTTAGCGAATCTAATGGTTTTGAGTCTTACAGTTCGTATAAATAGTGGTTCAAGCTAATTCACCGTAGTTTAGTTTAGTACTTAATTAATTTTTTGTCTAATTTCTATAGAATTTGATCCTTAGTGGTTTCTACCTGAGGTGATACTCGAGTCTTTGTATGGATTTTTCCGAGACGTTACATTAGGTCAGTTCACGATCCTCATCAATAACTCAGTGGGTCCTCGGTCTATTAACTCAGTCGGTGCTCGTCGGTCTTCATTTACTTTTACATCTCATTTCGTTCTTTATTTCAAAAACCCTCATTGTGGGCCATTTGAGCATTAACTTTTGCCCATTTATCAGGACATGTCATACCATTTAGTGTTTAAAATAAATCAGGTTGTACACGAGTCAAGCTAACTCAAAAGGCTCGCTCGAGATGTCCAGAGTCAGGTCAGATTGACTCGACTTGAAAGGCTAACTCGAGGCGAGTAAAGTTGAGTTCAAGCCGAGTTCAACCATGGTGTATTTCAACTCGACTCGAACTCGAACTCGACTTGACTCAGCATGGACGAGTCAAGCCGAGCTTGGCCCACCTCGACTCGACTCGGCTCGATGTACGGCACTAATATCAAATGATAAATGGATTGTGGATTGTGAGCATATAATCGTGCGCATATATAATATAATATATAGTGGGGTCCACAAAAAGCGAGGGATTTGAATATACCTGCCGTTCGAAGCTTCTTAGATGGGGGGACCGTTTTCGTGGGGACCATTTTCGTCGTTTCTTGAGTTCACAAAAGGCGAAAATGACATGCGTGAGGTCTGTATTCTCGACCGGACAAAGGGGAAGGTGGACAGTCACAGAGGGGGAGAAGTAATCAGAGAATCAGATTCGGTTGGCTAGGATGAAGGAGCAGGGAGAGGAAAGAAGAAAAAATCAGATTTTCGGTAGAGATGGGGCTAATAGCGTTCGAAGGGGCATCTATTTTAGAGCTAGGGCATTCCCATCATGTGCAAGGGTGTCGTTACGCTTGGGGAGTATTCTTGACAACTAAAAAAAAATGGGCTTAAAAAGGTTGTGGGCCATATACTGGTCGTACAGTTGGAAATTTCTCTATTTGGTCGGGTGCAACGAAAGTTATTTGATACTCTAGCAGAGTACGATGCATGATACGCAGGCACTTCAAAACTGTATATATGGCATACATCACATTGATTTAAACACGCCCTGTTGTATAATAAACCATCTCTAAATCATTGTCAAAAGATTGGATTGATTGAAAAACCGTAACCTTAGTTCTTGGGCACTTGTTTGTTGAATAGAGTTGCAGGATATTTCCAATTTTAACCGTTGGATAAATGTCCACCAATCAGATAGTCACGTAATCAACTAAGCCTAAAGTTTTGGTTCGCAACCAATCTAAAATGGGACCCATAAGCTGGACAGTTTAATTTAAATGAATTTGCACTCTACATAACGCAGTTTCTAAATAATTTCTAAGTGCCTACGCATCATCCATCACCTTCTGTCAGAGTATCACGGTTCTCTCATATTATAAACAATATCTTAGTAACGCACGTGTACAAGAATACGGACAGTTCATTTGTGGTTATTTGATGAACCTAACCATCGTACTTATGACTTAAAAATGGTTTTAAAAATCAACGGTCCACATTGAACAGGAGAAAATCCTCGGATTGAACAGCTCGGAAAGTGTGACCTTTTGGGTCATGGCCCACTATAATTGAGGACTGCCAAATGAATGGTCCAGATATCATACACGTATGTATTTTGGTGGGGCCCACATACAAACCCACAATGATGTTATCCGCACTTCTTTCTCAGATCTTATCCACAGCAGTGGAACTATAACCTATCATCACATGGTGGGCCCAACATTAAATAGATGGTGTGACACGTTGCAGGATTGGGGAAGGTAGCTCCCCAACTTCTCAATGGTGTTTAAGAGACAGGACACGTCAGTAGATCAGGCGTGGTAGTTCCCCAATTTTCCATCAGCTGGTGGGTCCCACTCCCTACGGATGATAAGGTCGAGCTACCTCTCTTCCGCACATATGGTAGGTAAAATATATGAATCCAAACCATCCATCGACTCGTCTATGCTATTGATGGAAGATTTTCAAACCAAAACAGTGGTTGTGCCATGTGAACGCTTGACGTTGATCCCTTCGCCGTCCGTCTCTGGAGTGGGACGTATGATGTGTTGTGGACTCGAAAGATGATATGGTTGACCTAGAGTCACCGTTGGCTAGTAAACTTCACGGGATGTGTTCGTCTCATTGTCGCTAGTTTATGCGGGAACCAACCCGGAGTTAACCTCAATCAATCCGCGTAGTGTATTTGAATATCGATGGGGCACGCGGATGTATTTAAAGATCCACATTGTATTGGAAGAGTATTCTGCCATATTACAGTTGTAACACACCAAGTAATGCCACTTTATTGTTTAAGTGGCAGATGGAAGAACAATTGCATGGAAGCAAACATATGATAAGAGCATGAGCAAAGAAGGTCATGTAGTGTCAAAAGTTATAACAATTGTCAGAACATGGGAAGGATCTGGATAGCCAGGATAAGGCTATAAATAGCCAGAGAATTCAGCAAAAAAGTTTCATCTCAAACCGACTTAATTAAACCTAAATATTATCTTTCAAATTATCATTTTAATTACTCATCATTTACATTTCTTCATGTAATCACTCTACTTTTTCGCAAATAAATTACATTTCATAGTGCAATCATTTACTTTTCTGCCTGTTTTTACATTCGATAGTGTAATCCGTAGCATTAATTAAGTAGCTGATAATCTTAGCTATAATTTGGGTCTACACTCATACGCTGGATTCAGTTCCTCATTCAAGAAGATGCTTCGCAGTCATCCTCCGTAATCGATTGTAAGAACTCCTTTCTTGTTTTTCTTTGATCTGTACTGAAAAGTCCTTTCATACAGAAGGCAAAGGTGTAACCCATTGTCAGAAGATGAACTCTACCCTTTGAATATTGCCTAATCCTATTTACACATCCGATCTCGGTCATATACTATGTATTAGTCTATCTCGGTGCTTGGGGTCAATTGTTCAATTTGAATTGAGCCACAAATTCAATTCTGGAACGCCCACATTCACCATGTGACCAAACTGCCAAAAACAACAAACAACAAGTTTTGGCATACCCGGTGAGACCCTGTCTTTAACTTATCGGCGTAACATTACCAATCGGAATTATGAATAGAATGAGCAATCAAATCGTTGGGATCGATCCCTCCACACCGACCGCATCACCTCCAACCAGGGACATACTAGTTTAAGTGGCCTCTGAAACATTGAATCTAAACAATAGCTCGACACTCAACACTGGGAATCAAGAAGGGGTGTCAACCTCTCGAACCGTTTCTCCTTAAGAGATAACGGTCGCACTTTAAGATGTACAGCTGAGTATCCAACGTGTTCAATAAGAGGGAAGAGACTAAGTTGAGTAATTTCGTATTCAAATCAAAAATAAGAGGGAAGAGACCAAGTTGAGTAATTTCGTATTCAAATCAAAAAGCCAGACGGAGGCCATGCACTGATTGATGGCTGTGATGGTTAAGCGAACACCAACGGCAACGCTGTATAATATCAAAGGAAGTTCTATTGAAAATGTGGTTCAGCTGCCATCTATGCCTCCTCTACGGAGAAATCCACCACCAATTCCGGTTCAGGAAGCATGGAATGTTCTGACCCCTGCTGAATTTAGATGACCAGAGCGGGTGGCTAGAAATTTCGTTCCTGAAATTTAGAATCAGGTCTTACTGAGAGGATATAATCCCCAACAATTCCTTAGGAATCCATTATTCCAAGAGGGACCAAACCAATTAGGTCCCAATCCACCACCGTTAGTTGAATCTCAGCGAGTGGATCGTAATAAAATCAGGCAAATGCTTCAGAAAGTTGTAGGCTAAGTATTCGAATGCAATACTATCTCAGTTTATCACAAGCCTTATCCCGAGTGGATAGATCGGCAACATCCGTTGCCGAGAAATTATCGACCGGACTTTGACTTATTTTCAAGTGATCCCAGTCAGTCGACCATCAAGCATGTCGACTAATTCACTATGTAGTCTGGCAAGTTAGCGAATGATGATTATTACAAGATGTAATTATTCGGTCATTTGCTAATAGCAGCATCTTTTACATGGTATTCCAATATATTGCCAAATTTGGTTTATACTTAGCAAGAAATGGAAGAGATTTTTCATGCTCAGTTTTTCTCTAAGAATAGAGAAATTACTATAGCCGATCTCGCCCCTTTTCGACAACTATCTAGAGAAACCTGCGAGAACTATATGACTCGGTTTAATAGGGAAAAAAAAAAGTCGATGTAAAGTTGTTATGACCGAAGCCAAATTTGTGCAGCTTATGCAAGACGAGCTTGAGTACAAACTTTGTAAGAAGTTCATTAGGACAGAGTTCATGGACCTGTACGACCTGACTAGGAAGGTCTCCAGGTAGAAGAACTTCTACAAGAGGGTGCTAAACAAAAGAACTCGTCAATTAGGACATATTACCATGACCCAAGTTATGAGGTCGTAATTGCCAAAGTGGCAGCAAAAAAGTAACTCATATGCTCAATGTTGGTCAAAGCGGAATCGACCGCACTGACCACGTGAAAAGCCCAAAAAGTTTACACTTTTAACATCACACGGGCTGATGAGATATTCGAAATCCCGTTGGTTGGAAAATTTATCGAGATTCCAATGAATCATAAGATGCCTTCGACCGACAAATTACAAAGAATTGAATGTTGTAAATGACATAAAACTCGTTCTCATTCAACTAACAAATATGTTGTATTCAAGAACGTGGTCCAGGTTAATATCAACCACGCGCTGCTAAAGTCCCCTGAGAAGAGCGAGGAGATGATGTTAATCGATACAGATCCATTCCCGCCAAATCTCGAGGTCAATATGGTTACAACAAATCTGAGAAAGGCTAATCGACTGCCACTGAAGGTTGATCTTGGCCTAACTAGCCATGAAAGCACACTATAACAATCAGGGCAAGGGTGGAGTCGACCTCACCACTTGATTGTCATTTGACCAAACAAAATTCAACAGGATGGTTGAGGCTCACAACTATATGATCAATGAGCAAGAAGGACTGTTTTGAGATGGAGAGATCCGCCCTAACCAAGGTTACAAGACCAATACATGGCTCCAAGAAGGTTTAAAGGAAGCAGTCAGCATCAGTCGCAGCGGACACCTTCACTCATTAATCATTACTCTCATGGGCAAGATGCTAAATTAAATTATGGTTAAACCACCAGCAACCCATAAAGGAGTCTGGACACGAGTGATGCATCCTAAGTTCTCATCAGTACCAGAAGCATTGACTCAAACTCAAAAATATTTTTGGCAGAGGCGTAAAACAACCATGATGAGAGAGTTGGCAAAGTTCGACGACATACCCCGACTCAAAATAACCATGACCGTTCTAGAGAATCCCTTTGTTTGATGAATAGGTTAATGTTAGTGCACTTATTTGCACACATATTTGTCAATCACTTGACTAGTTATGTCAAGTAATCAGATGAGTCCTTTACAAATGAAGACCGACAGTGCAACTAGAGCAGAAGCCCGGGCTACAAAGTCAGAATCCAAAGAAGCTTCTACGATTTGGATCTTGCCTATAGATGACTCTAACCGAAATAGGAAAATCCTCCTAGGTCATCTATTTAAGTCACTTCTAAGTTCATATTTTCTATCCTTTTAATCTTGGCTTTAGGAAGTTCCAAGTTGTTAAATGATTAATTAGCAATAAGTTAAAACAGGAAAATCTGTCCACAATCGGTAGGTAAAGTTGTCACCGAACGACACCTTCAGTAGCACTGAAGATACCTTCGGTATTACTAAAAGTGCCCAAAATGTTCAAAGAAAATTCGATACCACCTACAGGAATTTCGGTACCACCAACTCCTACCAATGAACAACTTTCGGTACTACCGAAAATGTCAAAAATCATCCAACAACTTTAGGATCTAATTCAATACCACCAAAGTTATATTTGGGTACCACCGACTATATTTCGGTACTACTAAAGGTTCACTCGATAGCACCGATAACTAGCCGTTATAGATCCGTTAGGCCCTTTTCTCTATAAATATAGGACCTAGAACTTTCTGGAAAGTGTGAATTTAGGCATTTCAGAGTCCCTAGGTTGTCCCAAGCTCAAATCACTCACCCTGGACTCTATCCATATGAGATTCATGTTCTTTTTATTGTGATTCATCATCTCAATGAGTATTCAAAGCTCACTTTAATGAAGAACATGATCTTAAGCCTTCACTAGAGTATTGGACCAAACCTATAAGTATATCCTTAATCTTAACCATACTTTAGTCCATCCACCAGTTGAGTCTCTTAGGAAATCCATTCATAATCTTCATTAGAGATTCAACCAACTCCCATTACCTTGATTACCTTTATAGGAACATCATATGCAAGGTTCTTGATTGTGAAGCTAAAACAACAGGTAAACTACAACATAGCAATCGGGGGAGCATTGGGGAGCTGATTCAATCATGGAAGAGCAAAGGTCAAGCCACCCAAGATAAGCTATAAAAGAGGACTCATTGAAACAAGTGTCATTTTTAAGAGTCTAAAGTTTAGTCTCTATCCTCATGTAGGATTGAGGATAAGAGTTTGCTATCATCAAACTCATGTAGGTGCCTTGTGTGGGACCTTGGCCGGTGGGCCTAAACGTAGGTGCCTTGTGTGGGACCTTGATCGATGGGCCTAAACGTAGGTGCCTAGTGTAGGACCTTGGCCGTGAGGCTTAAACATAGGTTCTTAGTGTAAGACCTTTGCTCGTGTGAAGAGCATAAATTGTTGAGTCCTTCGTGTAGGGCTGTAAAGGTTAATAGTGAACCTAATTTAAAACCATTCATAGTGAAATCCGACACACACTAGGAAAGAGTGCGGCTGTCGGGAGTGGAGTAAGCAAGTAGCTGAACCACTATACATGCTTATACTTGGAATTATGATTTGCACATCTAGTTAATCATGATTATTTAAGTTTGAATGCTTGATTATTTATGCATGATTAAATGAATACTTAAGATTGATAGGTAGCACATTCCACACACAAACTCATAATACTATAAGCTAGTTGCTTTATTTGTATATCTTGAGTAACCTTTGTAATTGGATCCTCTATAGGCATGGAAGCTTTTAGAGTTATATTGTCTTATTTGATTTAAACTGAATGATTGTTTAAGTAGGCAATTAGGAGTTTCTAAATAGGTAAAATATTTAAAAATTCCTATTCACCCCCTCTGGGACATTGTCTCATACTCATTTTTCAATATCAGCGGTTAGGGGTGTACATCGAGTCGAACCAAGTCTAGTTGGCCTCAGCTCGACTCGACTCGAACACTGGCTAACCTCAGCTCAAACTCGACTCGTCCTCGAGCCTGACTGGCCAGCTCGGCGTGGTTCAGTCAGCAGCTCAGGCCATCTTAGGCCAAGTTTGAGCCAAGATCGAGTCAAGTTTACCATTAAGGAATTTCCACAAACACCTGAACTGCAACTTCAAAATCCCACTGTTTTACAAACAGGGGCAATAGTTTTACAGGTATTTTATCAAACACCTTCTAAATAACATAAAAACTAAAAAAATAAAGAAAAAAAGGTATTTGTTTCTTGGCAGCCCCACCGACACTTCTAGCCCATAATCGTCCGCCACCTGTTGCATCAAGCTGTTGACTTCCCCCTCTAAAGTCGACAACGATGTGCTACCTGCCATCGAGCTCTCCATGAACTCGGCTTGGACCTCCATGTTCACAAACTGCTTTTTGAACTGGTCCATCGTTTCTGACATCACAAACCTTGCTTGCCGCTAGCCACATTTCTTTGAGTCATTTTATCAAACAGTTGGTGAGCAACATAAATGGCAAAGTAACTGAGTCACCGAACTGGTTTGATCAGAGTTTGATTTGAGCTGGATTCGAGCCATATCCGATCCGAGTTGAGTCGAGCTGGGGCCTGCTCGAACTCATTTTCGAGCTTAAAAAATCAGCTCGACTCGGCTCGAACTCAGGTTCAAACCGAATCGAATCGAGCTTTTTCGAGTCGAGCGAGCTAACTGAGCTAGCTCGGTTCGTGTACACCCCGATCAGCAGTATGAACCATAATTTCAGTTAATGTGAACAGGGTCGAAGCGGTTCTATCTCCTTTGTTGTGCAACCAGGATGCTAACATTTTCGATAGACCCTATGAATCAGTAAGACCAAAAGAAAAAGACAATTGTGATAATCTATCCAATTATCTCAGTGATGAATGTTTCCCAGGGGATGAGTGGCTGGTGAATGAATTAATAATGACAAAGCATTGAGAGTAGTCTCACCAGCGAACACATCATCCGAATTTGTGTATGACGAGAACGTTGAGCATATTCAAAATCCCAACATGCAAGAGAACTCAACAACCCTAGGGGGCAATGTCTGAGGGTAGAGATTGTGTTCAGGACATTGCCACCTATCGTATTCCATTACAATATGGTATTCACTTTGCCTTCCTGCTTTCAGGCTAAATCAAGCAAGCCAAGTAAGATGTCGGACGATGTGGAGGAGTTCAACCCTCCTGTGGTTATACAACATGCTTCTTTTCCATCAGATGAAGTAAGGATCTCCTTTACAAAGTTTAAGGATTGTGAATAAAAGATGGAGGAATACATGTGGCTGGAGTCTGTAGACAGAGTTTGGAGGTAAAGGAAGCGTTATGGAAGATGCAGGATGAGGAATAGGAAGGAATGGTGTTGTTATAAGCATCGTCGGAATCAATTACTGCTCACGTTCGATAGACACGGCAGATGGAATAACCGAATTAAAGTTTGTGGAATCGGATCGGTTCCTAAAATGTTAGAACTCATAGTTACAATAAATGCTAACTCCTTAAAAAACAATGCGCATGACTCCCCATCTTCATATGCCCCATAGTCAGGCAATTATGACCAAAAGAAAGAGGTAAATATTAAGTGTTGATGGTTGTCAAGCTTGCAATGTGGTACTACATCGATCAATTTTATTGAGCAAAAAGTCATCAGCAACTCGATCAATGACAACATTTTACTCTGTATAGAGTCGGCCGATAAGGTTAATTTCAATAAAAGCAGTGATCTTGATCCTTTCCACATCCATTTAATGGTGCACACACAGCAGGAAGATTCTCGTCAACCAAGTATCATATATTAAATACGATCGACCACAACGGAAATACCATAGTTTGGTATTTTTGTTCTGAAAAGTTGAATGTTGATATCGCAATGGCAATAATATTGTTCTATGTTGGGAATGATAAGGCCGAGTGAGTAGTAATACATGTGTGATACATATAATATGAAAAGAAAAGAATTTTATTAAATGAAAGGTGGGCCACTGGCCAAATTACATATTGAAAAAAGAAAGAAACAGTCATCGACTGAGAGGAGCTGCTTAGGAATATTCTGCCTTGATTTCCTCAAATTTAAGGATGGTACGCATTTTATTAGCCTCCAGGTATCCTTCTGGCTCTTCTAATGAGACCCCTCAACCATGAAAATATTCAGGAAGTGCAAGAGCCAATCGACACGACTGTCGATTGAGGAAACTTTGTTCTCAGCTTCCCTCTTGCCAGCGAGGTTCACATGTGACCGAGCCTAGTAGTCGATAATCTGCAAGTCCCAGAAGGAAAGGGGATCTCATAGGATGGCAGTATCCTTTGCAGCATAGGCATGCTCTTTCTCCTTAATATTGTCTATGAGTTTAGTGCATTGAGCTTGAAGTACTCACAACACGGTCCTATTGAATTGGCATACCCTGTTCTAGCAAAGGTGGTCATTCCATGTTTTCCCATAAGCCTTACCCAAAGAATTAGATTCTTTCTAGGTAGAGATTTATTGTCTCGGATATTTAGTAACCTTTTGTAATTTGAACTTGACCTAGAAGTATCTTTCTCTGAGATGATGGAGTTTCCCCAAAAAGTCTATGATTTTTCTCAGAGGTTTGTTAGTAGTAGTAGCATCAAAGGCAGTGCTGATGAAGAAAGCGGTGTTGAACATGAGGGAAGATTGGCCATAATCAGTAAGGCCTAGATCAAAAATCTCCTTCAGGTAGGCCTTGGCCTGATTAGGGAAAGGAGAAGAGGACTGGTTGGAAGCCATTAAAGAGAGAAGTTTTGTGATAAAGTGTGTGGGTTTTAGGGAGTTGCAATATGGGATTGAGTGTTGTTTATATAGCCGATTATGCCTCCCCCACGTCCAATGCATCACAGGTAGTAATAGCATACAATAATGCATCGTATTTTGAGGAGTTAAGATGTGCAACCGTCATGGCATTTATTTTGGTTGAAACGAGGCACGACTCCTCATTTTTTGCGTGTTACATCGACAAGTCAATTATGGATTGTAAAAGTAAGGGAAATGCTAAGTAAAAAGATGGCCAAGAAAGCATGATAGAAAGGTGGCTCAGGGGCCGATTCTATTAATAGTTAGATATACAAGATGGAAGTTAGAACTCAAAAGAAGAGAATTGAGCAACTGCATCATTCACCTTCTCTTGTCTATCCTTCTTTTTTGCAAGAACTATCTGATGTTTCAAGGTTGTGCGTCTAATCTGACCAATTGCCTCTGTTTACGCTTGGGCAAACACGGCTAGGTCTTTAATTGTCTTCTTTCTTCCGATCACACGCCTCTTTCTTCTCTTTGAAATGCCTCTTTAGTATCTCCAATTGTTCTTCCAAAGCGATAATTTGCATGATCATATCCTCCAACTTGGTATCAAATTTCTTTAACTCTTCATGTTCGGCCGATAGCTTCTTTGTCGCATTGCTGACTGTAGCCACTTAAGAAATCACATTCACTTGCTTAAATTCAAGATGCTCGATCATTGTATGGAGCTTGTGATCTCTAAGTATCAACAATTTGACCAAAAGGCTATCGTTCGAAAGAGAGAAGACTTGGAAGCGATCGATAAGTTTGATAAGTTTCTCGATGAGCTTAGTCGAAGCAGCCTCCTGCACCCCTAGGCATACGAGTGCTTGGATTTTGTCTTTAAGTTGTTGTAGCTCAATAGAAGGCATAGGAGTCTCAATCATGGAGATATCACCACTAAGACCTCGCTAAAGGGAGGAGAGAATGTCCTCAATTGGAAGCATGTCTTTAGTTGTCGTAAGAGACATCGAAGCACAATCAACTAACATCGGCGCTAGATTAGGTATTGGCTCTGAATGAGGGGTAGAACATCGACCGCCTGAACTTCTGCTATTACGGCCTAGCCAGGGCCTCATGTGTTGTGCATGACTGAAGCAGTTCTTCCTTTTCATGGGGAGATCCTAAAGATGGATATGGTTGTCTAGTGGACGTCGAAGTAGATTGTAAGGATGATACTCTCTGAGAACTCTAGGGAGTGACAACTAGAAGAAATCGATGTCCCTTTCAATTTTATCTTCTTCGCCCCGTTGGTCAAGAACAACGGTGGATGTCTAAGGTTGATCGACTGTCTGCACAGGTTTTGTCTCGTCAGCCATTATTTCTAGGATTGGAGGAAGACGAAGGAGATCGCTGCTCAAAGTTCCTTTGGAATCAATAACATGCAACTCTGCTACCTCGACGGCTTCCGTAGTTTGTTTGATCTATTGAAGTATTGGTTCTTAAACATCTTTCTTTTCTGTGGCCGATAACTCCCAAGTGACTACAAGTAAAGAGAGAGGGTTTGAAAGAAAAATGATGAAAAAGAGCATGAACAGGAAGGAATAAAAGTAACATCCACCTAAGTCGGAATGGACATCGACAGTGGTGAATCGACTATTTACTAGCTGGGGATTTCTAAGGATCGTTGCCATCGATCAAGCAAAAGTCGGGATTGGTGGGGGATTGGGTTTATATGGGGTAAGATATTTGTCATCGAAAGGAAGATTTGGGTTAATCAATTTCTCCTTATCTTGACGTTTGAGGCCTTCCTCAATTTTTGTGGCATAATCTTCAATGGAGAGTCCTAGCCAATACTTAGTTTTAAAATATTTTTCAAAAGCAAATATGGCGTTGGCCGAAGAAGTACCTGTTTTTTATGACGCTACTTGCCCACGTGTTATGGTTAATGTTGGATAACTCACTAATGTCGGCAATATGGTCGGGCCAGCTCGAACAATAACTAGAGTAGGAGGTTTGAGAGCTGGACCTAGAGGAGGTCCCAAATCAATGATCCTTGTGGGAGCAGATGGAGAAGATTGGGCTGGAGTTTTTTGAAAAGCAGGCTCATTCACAGTGACTTTTTGGTGTTTTGGTTTATGAGCAGTCTCGGCACTTCAGTTGTTGTGCTGTTGTAGTGTCGGTTGATATTTTTCTCTACCTAGTTGTCCTTCAGCCGGAAGTCGTGACTGATTAGGACACTGCTTTCTTCTTTTCTCACAAATCCAACGAGGAAAAGAGTTAAGCAATGATGAGCTTAGCGGGTTTGGCGACTAGTCACTTGTAATGGTCCCTCCATCATTCAGAAAAAGTTTCCATCAATTGGGGATGATTTGGAAATATAGGAAGTTCAAAAGACATACTGGCCAACTAGAAAGTAGAATGGAGAGAATGATAGAGATCAACGTGATCGACAATCGGCCAAGAATAAGGGGGTTAGTTGCAATTTTTCAGGGTAACTGAACAGGGGATGCATTAGTCGAGGTCGAATTGTTGAGCAAGCAAATATGGAATGTATTGCTCGATTCCAGCCTTGGCATTTTTATCAGTCCCTACCATGCCACCATAAGGGAGATCCCCACAGATGAGGTCACTTTCTCAAGCATTGAGTAGTAGTGAGATTGTTTGTTCATCATTTTCTTCAAAATCGCCTATGAACTAGGCTAGACCAAACTCTTTTTTAAGTAGAAAGGAGTAAAAGTGCGATAATGCTTAACAAAGTTGAGAGGAAAGAAAAGGGAGTCCATATATGTAGAAAATGTACGAACGTCTTGAAGAAAATGGATATTGCGATGACCATAAGAAGCACAAACGATATCAGAGGAAGGAGAAAAATGTACTATAAAATAATGGAAGTACTCATATAGCCACATTTAGAGCAGCCATAACGGTCCTCCGTTGAAAAATAAACCTTTGGTGGTTAGCTCATACATGCCTCTGTACAGGTGACCGAGTACAAAGGGTGCAAGGGCTAATTTTTTTTACCTTGTGCAAGTTTCTCGGTCAGTTGAATGTACTCATTGGTAATTTGGAGAGCATTTACATAGAGCAAGTAACGATAGATTCACAACAATGGGATTGTTGTGTATATCAATCTTGTTACTGAAATGTCTTTCTTCATTGTGAGCGAAACTTGGAAAAACAACCTCGCTAAAAGGTAAAAGTTTGGTAAGAGCACAAATATCCAGATTTTTTGGACCCATGGGACTACATCCAAAGAAGAAAGTATTAGTTGACAAATTCTAAAATGTTGATGCTACAGTAAGAAGAGGGGGATCTTGTGTGTAATAAAACAGTGATAGTTTAATGCATTCGTAAATGTCAATCTCTCTTCAAGAAGCTTCATACTGTGCAGCAATGCAATCAAACCAATTGTGTCATCCTAGTAAGGGTTTCGACAAGGATCGCGAGCTTTTTAGAGCATTGGAAAGGATTGAATTAACATGTTCTCGTCAGGACAGTTTGGAAAGAAATGATCCAATGGACGAATCTCATCAGTGTCGATTTTGGCAAAGAAAGATGGTTTGAGGCAGCAGTAATCTTCGATTGGCAATTTAAAGATGATCTCATTGGTGAACATTTTGGAAAGGCCATCTAATGTATATATTAGATCATCTTGGTAGAAAGTTGAGGAGACAGGATGAGGAAGTAGCCATCGCAGGAATGAGAAAGTTAGGGTTTCAAAGACGAAGAAACAAGGAAGAGAGCATGAGAAATTGGGAAATGTATTGAAATAGGGTTTATACCGGCCAGAATCGAGTGCATTAAATAGGGTGTAATCATGTTCTCATATGGTACAATGGTTACACACACGTCACCATGGGAGTAACTCTTTGCTCAAAAAAGGAAAACACAACCATCATTCAGAATTGCCTCAGTCAAGTATGGTAAATGAAGCATCGCTATGTGGCCTAAAGGACAACCGCATTTATAAGGGGTCACACGTCGCTTTCACCTTTTTACCTAAAGGTGAAGTGGCGTTGGGGGCAATGTTCTACTATATTTCTATTTGTTCCTACAAGAGCCAATCAAAAAGGAATATATAATTTTATGAGAGTTACGTGATGTATTCGACATCTGCGAAAATTTTCGAAGAAGATTTTGCGGTAATATAGTTGGTGTCTATCTAGCATTGTCATATCATCCACAAAGCAAGAGTGGTTGAGTCAATAAGAAGCCTGAAGCGGTTACCAGGACAGGTGACAAGCTTAGAAGGAAGTCTTAAGAAGGTCAATAGTACTGAAACAATTATAGTAACCGTCAGAACGTGGGAAGCATTCAGATGGTTGATTTAAGGTTATAAATAGCAAGGGAATTTAGTAGACGATACGTCTCATACCAACCAAATCAAATCAAATACATCTTTTAATTACTTCGTGCTTCTTAACATTATTAGTAGCTTACATTCCTTAGTGTAATCGATAGCAGTAATCAAGTAGCCGTCAACTTTAGTTATAATTCAAGTCTATGCTCATATGCTGGACTCACTTTGAATATCAAGCAAGTTCTTCATTCAGAAAGGCACTCTGCAATTGCTCTTCATAGTCGACTGTAAGAATTTTCTTTTTGTTTTTTCTGAATTGAAAAGTCCCTTCATACAGAAGGCAAAAGTGCAACACATCTTTAGAGGACGAACCCTACCGTCTGATAATCGGCTAATCATCTTAAACAATGTTGTGTAAATGGTTGAATAGGTGACTAATCTTATTCAATTTCGATTGCATACAGTCGATTCCGACGTATCTACCTACCTTGGCGCTTGGGGTATTAGTTGTTCGATTTGAATTGAGCCGCACATTCAATTCTGGCATGCCAGCACAAATCACCTCGTGACCGAATTTGAATTTTATTGGAACGCTTGTGGATGGTGGGCTCATAAAAAATTATTTAGATTATGAATTCCTAATCTTTTAACCAGTGGCATGAAAATAAATAGTTAACATGAGAATAAGCAATGGTAAAATTGTTTGATTGATGGGATTGAGCAAATGAGGCTCGTAGCCTGACAAATCGGTCTCGATTCATTACCGCTGCGAATATTGATACGGTTGGTGGATCAGGGCCGTCCGTCTGTTGGTTACGAGTATGGATGGTTCACGGTATGAAATGAACACGGAATATTCGATGTTAGCAGCCTGACTTGTGGCATTCAAACGGAATGAATATGGAAAAATGTCTTTGCTCCATATTCTAGACGGCTAGGATTCTCCAATCAACTAGAATTTTTATACTACAGATCATCCAATGTGAGATGCGCCAGATGGACGGTCGTGATGTACTGACCTCACAACAATGGTTACATTGCAGCCATGAACCTGAATCTTGAAGGAATTAGAGGTATATATCATACAATGGTCCGACTGAGAGATTCTGTCCAAGTGGAGCATACGGCTACCTGATCTAGGTGGCTCATATTGTTGATGCAGTTTTCCGGCAGACCTTCTATGTGTCTTTCCCTTGAACCTGCACGAGTAGATGTGAGAGACGAAGGAGGCCCTGGTTCATTCAGGGGACTCTCCGATGCCTAAGTCAGGCTCGTGGTCTAAGAAGGATCTCTAGAAAAGAGACCAACGTGATGAATAAGGTTTTTGTGAATGTGAATGTACCTCCTTGGTGAAGCGTATCCCTGTATTTATAGGAAAGGGAGAGATCCATCATAGGGGGACTCTCTTCGATTATGTTGGAGATTTGATATGATATGGGATCTTTCTAAGATTTTAGGATCTTGAGAACATCGGGATCCTATCTTATCTCCTCGAGATCTTAGAAGAGATCTTCGGGATTCGTAAAGACTCTTCGGATGTTGGCTCAGTTTTGGGTCAGATCTGGATCAGGAGCCGTTTTGGATGACTCAACCCTCCTTGTAACTCAAAGCGCTTTGAGATCTTTCAAGATACCTCGATCCTGCTGAGGAAATTGTTCTGGATTATGACGGATCTGTGACTGGGCTATGGCCTGTCTATGATCATCTTATATCCAATCTTCAACCGATCTATGGCTGATCTGTGACCAGGCTGTGGTCGGTCTGTGATCATCCTGTGACCGATCTATAGCCAACCTGTAATCGACCTTTGGTCGTTTATGGCTGACCTCTAGCCGAGCTATGGTCGATCCGTAACCGACCCTTGGCCGACCCATGATTTAGGTCAGCCTTTAAGGCCCCTTTTGGGCTTTTTAGGGCGCTTGTGTTGGCGTTTCCCTTTTCGTTGGTCGGCCGGCCGGCCTGCTCTTGCACTTAGGGGTCGTACCAGGCTTGAACTACAATGGGTCCGAGTCGTTGTAGAAGAGTTGGTTTATTCCATAAGCCGACTTTCAGACTTATATATTTTTCCCCAACAATAAGCTCCCTTTGCTTTTCGAGCAGACTCGAAAAGTAAACTCAGCCTTCATTTGGTCAGGTTAGGTATGGACCGGGCCAAACTGCGTAGTCATTAATGCTTGGCATGGTGGCCAGCACGGTAGTCGAGACATCATTCATTACGTGTCGTCGCATGGCTCGAGGTCACGTGGGCACTGAGCTGTTGTTTCGGTGACTGGCCAAAAGGGCGACGACGCGTGGCGAACAACGCCTCGACTACCATGCTGGCCGTTATGCTAAGCATTAATGACTACACGGTCCGGCCCAGTCCATACATAACCCGACCGAATGAAGGCTGAGTTTACTTTCCGAGCCTGCTCGAAAAGCAAAGGGGGCTTACTGTTGGGGAAAAATATATAAGTCCGAAAATCGGCTTATGGAATGAATCAACTCTTCTACAATGACCCGGACCCATTGTAGTCCAAGCCTGGTACGACCCCCAAGTGTAAGAGCAGGCTGACCGACGAAAAGGGTAATGCCAACAAGAGCGCCCTAAAAAGCCCAAAAGGGGCCCCAAAGATTGACCTAAATCATAGATCGGCCAAGGGTCGGTCACGGATCGACCATAGCTCAGCCAAAGATCAGCCACAACCGACCATAGCTCGGTTACAGGCCGATCACAGGTCGACTATAAATCAGTCACGGGAAGATCACAGACCAAGCCGTTGTTTTAATATTCAACGAGTCTTTATGTGACTTAGTGTTCACTCCCCAAGTATAGGGTTGTGATGTAGTAATAAACTCGGTAAGATCGAGGTCGAATCCCACGAGGACTGGTCGTCACAAATCAAATCTGTGATTCCCCTTAACTAATCCAACGATTAATGTAGCGAATTGCTAACACAAATTTATGGAAAATAACTATTGAGAATAAGGAAGAAAATTTAATCAGAGAGAGCACTAGGACTTTCCAATCCACCCCTAATTATCCTAACCCTTGTTTTGTCTGTTAATTCACTTTAATTTAGATTGATCTAACTTATCTAGAAAAAGGTGTCCTGAATCGGGCATCTGATTGTCTAATTCCTTCAAGATGCCATGAATAACATATCTCATGTCCTTTGTTGGGCACATGGAATATACCGTTCATTAAAGCACTACTGTCTCTTCCTCTATAGGAACTGTTCATAATCGAGGACACAAGTACCTAGCATAAGCATCCGGACCACATCCATGCATAGACTCTACGATCAAAGTTGATAGATGGAGAAGTATGGAATTTAAAACAATCAAGCACACTAGGAAAGAAACAAATCAATCTAATTAAAGTAAAATCAACATAGAACAATGGATGTTCAAATTAAGGGTTTCATCTCATCTCTAGCGAGAGATTAGTTTCCCATAAAATCCATTAAATGATGGATAAATAAAATTCATAAAAAACATCAAACCAATTTCTCTCTTTCTTCTTTCTTCTCTTTCTTCTCTCCTTTGCTCTAGATCTGGAATTCTCCACTTTTTCAATGCCCTTCCTCATGTTTTGCAACTCTTTTTATAGCTGATGGAGTGGCTGGAGTGGTGAAATTCGGATTTGGGAAATGCATCGCACGCAAAGAAAAACCTTTCGCACCAAGTTCGGGACCTTGAAACACCATACTTTCCTCGTTCAAATTCCAACAAACACCGTCCCTTAGGACTTTCTTGGGTCCTCTACATGATAACGGTTGGATCGCCATATGATCAAAGATGGTGGCCCACAACGGCCTGAAAAACCAGATTTCCAAATTGTGCGAAACCTTTCGACACTTTCATTGTCGTGATCGGTGGGCCCCATGGAAGTGTTTTTTGGGAAATCCATCCGTCCATTGGATTCAGGGACGAAATTTCGATAAAGAATAGGTAGTTTTGAACGTCAATGATACGTCCCAGAGAAGAAAACACAAAAAGATCAGATTTGGACGTTGCAAGGCAGCCCTTTTGTGGCCTCTGTACCGCACACGTGTGCATGCATGAGTATAAAGTGGAAACATGGTTTTGTAGTATTCTCGTCCATCTACAATATGGACGGTTCAGATCGGCCGTACGGGACACGTGTGGGGCTCACAGCCAACCGCAAAAACGGATTTTCCGTCCGTTCGCTGAGCCGTAAACGGCAATTGTCGTTGCTGCGGGTGCGATTTTTGGAAAAGCGCGGTCAGGCTGCTCTGACCAAGCCCGACTTGGTTTGGTGCAAGCGCCAAAGACACACGTGCCTTTGTTGCACACTCACATGCATGCGGGGTCCACCGAAATGTTCGGAGAAATCGATCCGTCCATCCTGCTTCCCGCATTATTTAAACCATCAAAACCATTTTTAGGCAGTTCCGGATATCGGTGGGCACGAAATCAACGGTTATGGTCGATCTGTCGGTTGGGGCACTTCCCTAGTGATCGAGAGCTAAAATTTGAAATGTACGGTTAATTTATGTCCCTAATCCCATGTATAAAGTTTCGAGCCAATTGGATGGAGGAACCATGTGATCTTTCATTCGGGACAGTTTCGGGCCTCTTTAAACGTGAACGGCTTGATTTCCTCGGGTCCCGGGCATGTAAATTCTTGATATTGGTCCTCTGGAGTCCATCCCGTGCTAGGTAATTCCGGAGAGTCAAATCCATGCTTTTAACATCATTTTTCAATACACGCTCCTAATTTCATCCTGTAATAAAAATATAATTAAAATATGGCATTAAACATTATCATGAACATAAAATTAGGTAATAACTGGGGTCTGAGATGCAATATTCGACCCTCATCACTTAGTCTCTGTTGGACCTAATCATTTATTACCACGAGTCACCTTGAATCAAACAAGCCAGGCTGATTTTCCCCGACTCGGGTGAGTCTTGACCCTAATGAGGATTGAACGAGTCTGTCCGAGTCGCCATGTCTTCTAACCAATGTTTTAAATATTGTTCTCGCGTAATGTATCGCTCCTTTAGGATACAAAATACAAATCAGTTATCGCATTGGATATATTGGTTGTATCGTATAATGTATCGTTGTTACTAGGAAGCATGGGAACATTGAAAATTTGGTTGATTTTTTCAATGAAACTCAGGGATGATTGAAAAAGACATCAATACACATAAATAAAAACATTACAAAAAGAAAAGAAAAAAAAAAAACACATAATAGGGGTTTCCTTTGTATGGGTCCTAACATATGCACTTTTCAACTAACTAATGCAAATATATTTAAAATCTATTTATATAATTTATAAACGTCAGAAGACATACATGAAAACACATATAGTACATTCAAAAGTAAAAGAAGAATCACTATATCAGGTTACATACATGTTTAATTTTGTGTTTGGATATAAAAATTGTAACCGATTTGCGAGAAATTGAGAAATTTCAATTTTTCTCAATTTTTTGCAACTTGACCAATCTCCCCCAAATCTCAAAATTGAAGTTCCAAATCTATGATTTTTCATGGAAAACATGAAGAATCATAGATTTGTAATCATTTGACACTGGTTTAATGTGATTTACAACAAAACTATGGATCAAAAATCGAAAATGCTCATTGGATCGAATAGGTGGGATATATCGGCATTACGTGTGCGTATTGCATAGGTAGGATAAATGAAATATCAAATATTTAAAACATTGCTCTTAACCATGTATCTAGCACTCAAATACTGACTGTTTCACTGATTGAATTTTAAGTAGACTCAAAATAATAATAATAATAATAATAATAATAATAATAATAATAATAAATAAATTAATTAAATTAAAATAAAAAAAATAAGAGTTACTGGACTCAGTGAATCAAGTGGGATTCCATTTCAACTTTTAAAACTATAGGATATCCTGCATAAATCAAGTGACAAATGAGCAACAATCTGCATTTGATGATCAAATCTTTCATTGATCAGACGGTTAGGAAAGTTTGATCACCACCATTCTTGGTCAATGGCAAAATTCAGATATAAATTACTGTAGTAAATGCTGGTAACATCAATGGTCAGCATCTGGCCACCTCAGTGTCCCCATAAATCAATGTTCCAGGCTGCAATGTGGTTTACCAAGTTTGTCAATGAATAAACATTTTGTGGGCCACTGATTTCCCATCTTGGGGCGACCATACTGACATTTGGGCCATCCATATTTGAAGGTGGACCCCACATAGTGGAGACCCACAGACTGATAAACAAGCTCTCTTATTATAATATTTAAAGCATCATAAATTGCTAAATCTACCATATTGGTTAACTGAATGTCCTGCAGAATTTAGATACACTGAAGAACTTGTAGCAATTATACATGGCAGCATATTCACATCCTGTATTTCCAAACCGGCCAAGTCAAGTCGATTCGGGCTTCTGAGTTCTGAATCAGAACCTACATTTTACATAAACCAGCAAGTTTTCCAAGTACTGATGTATATCCCAACTCAAAGGAAAGAAACTCACTTTATCAGGTGCTGGTTTGAACAGCTAAAACTCTTCATCCTCCAATGTTGATCTTGTAACAGGTATAGACCACCTCCCCAAATGGGCAGTGTAATTCACACATCTGACGATGCCTCTTCCAGTGTCATCAGGGAAGTCGATGACCGTAATGCTCCCGGAATCAAGGTGAAAAGTACCCATCCATTCTTTTGTCAGATTCAGACAGTGCCCAATCAGTGCAATATGAACCAGAGGATGTGCAACCACTACAACGTTTGTTTCTGTCCCAGATTTTTCAGACAGTCCATCTAACAATGAGTTCCAAGCTTTTGCTGCATGATCCCATACTTCTTTTATCACCCCATCTTCATATCCATTTAACCAGCCCATTGGAGCATATGATATTTCCGTCGGATCCTGTCACACAAAGAAACAAGGTTTTAAAAAAACTCAATTGAATACATAGAAGATCGATAAGTTGGACATTACAAAACCTCAAAGAAAAAAAAAAAAAAAAAAAAAAAAAAAAAAACAATCAGATTGGATACCTCAAAGACCTACTGATAGACTACTTGCAGAAGTGCATCTGCAAGCAGTGAAACATGAACCGCCAGCATGTGACAAAGTGGCATTGTGTGAGATCCGGGCCACTCATCAGGCATGGCCCCAAAATGAATGTGCCACAAGGCCTAAAATCAGGAAGAGTGCTCTTATCTGCTTTTCAGTACATGTATGTTGAGTGTGGACTGCTGGTTATCTTTTTCTATCTATTTTGTTTTTAAAAGTAGCTGAACTGACGAGTGGACCAGCCTATTTTTGGTACAAGGCCATGATTTTAAGACTTGTCAGAGTCAGGTGCAGCTCAGATCAACCATCCCAGCTCAGGCGAGTCTAGTCAATCTGAGTCTAAAAATGATGGACAAGGCACATTTCACCATGGGGAGCACCTCATGAAGAGTCCAAATTTCTCACGAGTGTGGACTTTGGCATGTGCAGGGCTCATGTTTCTTGCTTGCTGATGAATGATGCAAAAGCACCAAGGCCCTCAAGCTTTGTGCCCAAGCTGAACTCTTAGGGCTTTTAAAGTGATACTGCCTGTTTGGAAGAGACCCCTAAATCATTCAACTCATTTGTAAGTTGTAACCAATGATGGTGGTGATGGATGTGTCAGCACCTGCTAGGAAAGTCGACCGACAGTTCAGATTTACACCACCTAATGAATTGGCAGCCTGATTTTTCTAGTCAGTGTGATCATGTGACAGCACACCTAATTGATGGTTTCAGACTGTCCACATGCAACACATTAGTACACGTGCACACTAGCAGAAAAAACCTTACTACCCAAATCATGCAAAAGATCTGAGAACTATTTTCCCAGACAATGTCCGCCATGCAGACAAAAATCAGAACATATTATCCAAACAGACTCTAGGAGAAAATGGTAGTTTCAATTCATTTCGTTTGGAAAGCATCGAAAGGCTGAATTTTAAGTGCATTACCTTCCTCGATTCAAGGATGTTTTCAATTTCCAGATCTTGTATTTGCTTTATCTCCACATAGCGAGGTACACAATCTGCTCCCAAGCAATCTGCGGCTTCTTGCACCTACAATTGGAACTGCCTCATTTGAATAAATAAAGAATTTCGGCATAAAGTTAACTAATTTAGCAATGTAATTTAAGAGTAATATAACTCATTAAAGCATTCACTTTGCATTAGGGCGTGGCTTATGGTTGGGCTGGCCCGTTGGATTTTCTGGCTCGGCCAGATTTGGGACAGGCTTGGGCTGAAACACTAGGCCAAAGGGCTGGACCCGGGCTTAAAATTTAAGTCTGTTTATTAATCAGGCCAGGCTCGGGCTGTGATTGAGAGCCCATCAGCCTGGCCCAGCCCGTTTAAGGTTTCAACAACATTTTTTGTCAATATCATGCATGATTGGGCACACGCTACACCCTAATGAACAGCCTAGATCTTGCACAAAAGAGGGCAGCGGGGCTCGGGCTCAAGCTCAAGCCAGACTCAGACCCAGCCTTGCATAATCATCACGGGCTGGGCTCAGTCCTGTTGTTTTGGCCTGTCACAGGCCCACACCGGACTTGGGCTGGGTTTTATTTTGTGGGTCAGGCTTGGACAGACCTTGTCCTGGCCCCAACCCAGCCATTTGACAGCCCTACTTATGGTTCTTTAGTTTTGACCGCCCCATGGGGTCACCTGAATATAACCATCCATCTGCTTGGTGCGTACTGTGTGCGTCCCACCTGAAATACAACCAAGCAGTGGAAGGTTCTAATCATCTGACCATCCTTACATGTGGGCCCCATAGAAGGATGCATGGTCTAGATTTCAACTCCTCATGAATTGTTTTGTGGAATTTCAACATGTATGTTACCTTGGAGATGGCTGTGGCTGTATCAAGCGAGGCAATTCGAGGGCTGCAAACTATAGAGCTCACCTTTATGTCTAAGAGCAGCTCTGCAGTCTTTTGGGACTGTAATGTTTGTAATCAAGAAACAGAAGTGATATTAGGAAACTCATCTGGCTTTGAATGGCTCAAATTCGATCAATAAAGACCCAATACCTGTATAACACCAAGCATGTTCATGGGTCCATCCCCTGAATCGAGAAAGTTAACCTGTACGATTTTGAATTGCTTGGTGGAATTAGAAGAAGAGCAAAAGCATGGAGTATGATTTCAAAGACTCAACCGAGCTGTAGTTAGTCCCTTCTAAAGTACGACTTGCCCAAGTTTCTGAAATAAATGGCAACTTGGCTGAGTAAATAGTCATTGTGTTAACATATAAGATAAACTTTATAAGAAAAGACAAATCAATCAAATTTATTTAAAATTGAGTTTTACAAAGAAAAAATGGAAATCTTGATCATCTATTTACGGACACCAATCAAACGGTTAGGACAGTCCCATTCCAGGATTTTTTGTTGGGAATTCCCTGCCACAATGGGCCCAATTATATCAATAGGAGGATTACCAAACCATGTGACCCACTTTTAAAAACTCATGGCTCATAGGCCATATAATTCCTCTTCATTAAAACCAAGTAACTCCATCAATTATCTATTCCAAGCACTAAGTTTTCAAACCACAGTACGGCACAAATCATGAAGCAAAAGTGTCTTGATTTGAGTGCAGCTACAACAATTTGAGAATCAAACCATGAAGAGAACCCAAAATAGTGATCTGATGATCGGAATTCAACTACCACGGGAAGGAAAGTCAATCTCCACCACTCACATCCAACAACATAAATGGTAATCAGATATAGAATGGTTTGATCAACGGACAAGATCAATAGGAAGCAGGCGCAGAACAGTTTGCTTGTTACCATAGGACGGTTATGAAGTACAGTAAAATAGTAAACACTGCAGCACATGAAAGAAGAGAATAAAAAGAAAAGAGAAGTGAAGAGGAAAGCCCTTATTAAGTTGGACCTCCCCCTCTCTCCCCTTTTTATAACTAAACAAATCCAATATAACAATTATACCCTTTAAGTAACAAATGAAAAAATATCCAACATATCCTAATTAACCTAAATAAAAGAGAATAAGAGCTAGGTGGGGCGTATCCACATCCATTAACACTCCCCTTCAAGCTGGAGCATAAATGTTGTCGATGCCAAGCTTACAGAATATGCATGTTGACTGAGTATGCCTAAGAGCCTTGCTGAATACATCAACAAATTGATCTTGAGATCGGATATGCGGCGTAGAGATTTCCCCACTGAAGATTTAATGAAGTAACAGTCAACTTCAATATGTTTAGTTCTCTCATGATAAATTGGAATGTTTGCAATATGGGATACTAATTGATTATCAAAAAACAACTGCATAGGTAGATTCATTACAAACCCCATTTCCTATAACAATTTCTCAATCCATATTAACTCACATATAGTATGAGTCATTGCTCTATATTTTGGTTCCGCGCTTGTTGGGCCACAACACTTTACCTTTCACTCTTCTATGTAACTAGATTTTGATGCAGGACATGAAATTTAAATATGATATATAAGATTTTAGGCTTAAGATCATACTAATTTAGAAACAATCATAGAAACTCCACATCCCACATAAGATCAAGCATTCAACAAGAGGAATCTACGAGGGTCCAAGCCTACCCATGTTAGGGCTGGATCAATTAAAATTATAGACCAAACAATGCTCAAAGGAGAGTAGATTCATCCACACGTGCAAAGGATTATTCCCCAATCCAAGAGATTCACATGTTTCAATTCGGGAAAACTTAAGGGTTACAAAAGTGGAATAGAACTTGGGATTTAGGATTATCCAGGGTTAGAGTTAGGGAAATAAGGTGAGAGATGAGTGAAATGGAGGAGAGAGACGAACCCGAGATGTACCACACGTGTGGACAGCGGCTGGGTCCAGACGCACGTTCATGGGATCCTGCCCGCACGTGTGTGGGGCCCACGAACCCAAAAAAGGGTAGCTTGGGTCTGGTTGGCCAGGGGTGAGCCACACACGCACCAAATCTCAAGCTGATCAGACGTCCGGTCTGTGCACGGTGCTCCGCCGAAGTTTCAGCCCTCCTGCAAGGCCTGATTCTGCAAATTTGTTGTAGAGGAAGGATTGGCTACAAAAAGGGGGTGGATTTGAAGCGTGGATGGTTGTGGGAGATGATGAATATTGAGGGCGGGAGATGGGGCGATTTAGGATGGGTGTGGCTTCACACCACGGTAGTTAGCCCTTCGAAGAAGGGAAAGTTTCGCACCCAATTGGATTTTCACAACTCAGAGAATTAGAGAAGCAGGAAAACGCAGAATTTTATTCATAATCTTCAATGAGAAAAAACCAACAAGGGGTTGCCTATTTATAAGAAAACCCTATAACCCAAAAGCTGCGCCATATGCACACCCTATTACTTAGAGTCAAAGTAATAAAAATAACAACTAACCAAAGCAATCTAAACCGTCCATGATATTCCTAATAACAATAATAAGCAAAACTCAAAGTACTAGCTCATCTAGCAAAGTGGGCCACAATCATGAGATCCAATGGTGGGATCCACATGACAATCGGGTCCACTCCAAGGAACCAAAACATAGTCCTCTAACTAGGATGCCCTCCCTAGACGTTGTCATCGATCCAAATCGATGGTGGGGCCCTCCTCCTCCTTGCATGCGTGTATAAGGGGGGCATACGTGTGCGCGAGATGTCTCTATCAGATTTCCCCCCCACAAACATGCAGTACCCAATAGCAGACAACCTATCTGCTAAAGAACATACCCAATAGTACTTTTTTAAGTTATCACAAAATTCGAATAATTGCATCCATATGAGATACACTCGAAGAGCTCGTAAACTAGCTCACCACACTCACAGCATAAGATATGTCTAACTGAGTAATGGTTAAATAGATGAGTTTACCTACTAGTCTTTTATACCTCCATGTGTCTTCTAATACATCTCCTTGATCACCAACAAATTTATGATTCAAATCCGTTGTGTATCACGTAGTTTAATACTAAGAAGCATGTCTCCATAAGAAAATCCATAATGTATTTACATTGAGACAGATTAATTCATTCCTTTAATCTGGCCACTTTTATACCAAGAAAATATCGAAGATAAACCTAAGTCTTTTGTGAAAAAATCCTTTGAAAATATTTCTTAAGCTCCTCAATTCCCTTACTGTCACTTCTTGTAATGACAATATCATCATCATATTTTATTAACACAATAAGACCTGAAGTGCATTTCTGTATAAAGACGGAATAATCAGCATGGCTTCAAACAAAGACATAGTTTGACACAACTTCACTAAATTTGTCAAACCATGCACATGGTGATTTCTTCAGCTCATAAATCATCTTCTTCCATTTACACACTCTGTCTTACTCCCTCTAAGCAACAAATCGATGCAGTTGCTCCATATAAACCTCTGTGAAATCATCAGGAAGAAAACATCTTTAGCATCCAATTGGAAGAGGAGTTAGCCATGGACTGCCATGAAAAAATTAACATGAATGAAATTCATCTTGGTAATAGGAGAGAAGGTTTTAGTATAATCGATACCAAGTATCTGAGTATACCCATTAGGAACCAAGCGAGCCTTCAAATGTTCAATGGCTCCACTAGGATAAAACTTAATGGTGTACACCCACCGATAACCAACAACAAGTTTTTCGAAAGGTAGCTTGGTGAGGTCCCAAGTGTTATTTTGATAAAGAGAAGTCATTTTCTCTTCCATTGGTTTCTTCCACCCCTTACGTAACAATGCTTTCTAATATGACTTGGGAATAGAATGAGAGGACAAGAAATGACCAAAGCTATGGAAAGTTGGAGAGAAGCATTGAAAGGAAAAATATTTGTCAATAGATTGATCAATATAAGCACACTTACCTTTTCTCAAGGAAATATGAACGTCAAACGTATCTAGCTCATTACGCTCAAAAGAAGATATGGTGGATGACTAACCATGGTTGGCCATATTATCTATACATTTTCATCGTGAGTAGACTTGCAACGTAGGCATAGTGAGAATGGCGGAATCAACGAAGGGAGGAGATTGGATTATATCTTCTTCAATTGTAACAGGAACAAGCACAAATTGCATATCAAGAGATTTACTGCGCTTTGAGAAGAACATAGTGGACTCCAAAAATGAAACATCTGCACATACAGTCTTTGAAGAGGATCGTAACAATAATATCCTCTTTGTATCCATGAGTACCCAAGAAAAAGACATTTAACGGCTCTAGGATCAAATTTACCATAGCTCGATTCTAACTTGTAAACATCTGCATGTGAGCATATTGGACCTTTGTGTTGTGGGCCTTTGGTCCTTGGGTTATTTCTCTTTAAGTTATTTATGTTTTTCATATCCCTCTTTTCTTTCTTTAAGTGCTAGGGCATATTTGTAATTTTACATCTCCACATATTATAAACATGGGTTGGATGTCCAGCCCTACATGGCTTTTTCTTCTTTCTCAAATTCTTTTCTTCTCTAACATGGTATCAAAGCAAGGAAAGCCTTTTCCTCTCCCTCCCTCCCCCCCTCCCTCCCTGGAATTTGGTTTGAGAGCCTCTGCTGCCTATTTGGCAATGTGATCTGATTATTTTAGGAGAGATCTTATGGCTACTCCAAATTTTGTGACGGGTTGTTGATTGTTTAGTTGCTGTTTTTTAGGTTTTTTAATCAAATTTTTAGAGTGTTTTTCTGCCAGTTTTCTCAAAAAGCTGGTTGCAGCAGATACGGTTTGCTAGCTATACAGGTTTGAACAAATTTTCTTCAAAAGTTTCTTCCAGATTTTCTCAAAAACTAGTTTGCATCAGCTAAAGTTTGCTGGAATTTCCTGTTATGGCAGAGTTTTTGGTTTCTTTTCACCCTAATCTTTGAGCAATCTATTTGAGGGCAACAATCAGGTAAGTTTTGTTTTCTACTTGAAGATTGTCAAGATTTTGTAAAGACTGTCAAGCTTCGTTAGTTGTAAGATCCCTTTCTCTTCTTTTTGTGGGCTGGCTTGGAGCACTTTTGGATTATTTTTATTTTATATATTATATATTATATATTATATATATATATATATATATTTTTTGAGCTTTGGTCATCATACTTCTAACTATAGCTGATTATAACAGACTTGGTATTGGTTGGTGTAACGACTTAATAGTTATTATTCTCCTATTTATTTGAGATTTACAATGGTTGCATCTTCCACATCTGAGACCGTCATAGCTGTTAAGGTTTTTTTTTTTTTTTAACGGCCATCACGTAACAATAACGGTGGTAACCATTTATGCGCTACGGAGCCAAAACGGCCGTTAGAAAAAAATAGCCCGTAACAGTCGTAAAAAAAAAAAAAAAAAAAAATCAATGAAAAAAAAAGGCCATATCATAACAGTAACAGTGGTGGCCATTACAGCCACCTTTACCGTTATAGAACACCTTGGTCAGCCAATGTCACCTTTTTTTTTTTAAGTACTCGGTATTTTTCTGAGGAATGAAGATCATTGCAACTTGAAGAAGGTTCCATCACTCTTCCTATCATTCTAGACAACTTCAACCATAGAGCGAGTTCCTGTGCAACGTTCAAATCCACCACTGCTGCAAGTCTACACCAGATGTTCCAAGAGAGGCAATGGAGTGCATACCAACATGTCCTCCATCAATCCTCCCACCCCATCTGAAGATCATTCTCTTGAGTCTTCATCAGCACTATCTAATAAAGATGATCTACTCATTACTCTCCATAAGGGTACACACTCTTATACCTAACATCATATCTCTAATTTTGTTTCCTTTAATGCCTTATTCTTTTCAGCAATTTGATTTGTCTGTCCTCTATGTCCATTTCTTGATGGAAACGAACTATACAAGGTATACTAGCTATACAAGGTATATGAGCCTGTCTAACATCCCCCCTCAAACTAATGCGGGTCATCAACAAATAATAGTTTGCCAACTAGAAATGAGTGACGTACAGAAGTGAGGGACTTGGTGAGAATGTCGGCAATCTAATCATGGGATGCAACATGTGGAAGAGAAATGAGCCCATACTGAAATTTCTCGCGGATAAAGTGACAGTCAACTTCAATATGCTTCGTCCGGGTTAGAGGCAATCTAAATGGCACTTAGATTATCAACATGGAGTGGAGTAGGATTCTGCAGAGGAATGCCCAAGTCAGAAAGAAGTACACATAACCAGACAAGCTCACTACACGAAGCGAACACCGCCCGATACTCGGCTTCTGTGCTTGATTTGGAAACAGTGACCTGCTTCTTACACTTTCAAGAGATGAGAGAAGTGCCGAGAAAAACACAGTAGCCAGTGGTAGATCTTCGTGTGAGAGCGCAACCAGCCCAATTAGCATCCGAATAAGCGCGAAGGTCCAGAGTCGCCATGGATGAGAAGAACAGTGATCGATCTAGAGTTCCACGTAGGTACCATAGGATGGGCAACACCACAGTTATAAGAAGAGTCCGAGGAGTAGAAACAAACTGACTGACGACTTGGACAGCGTAGGCAATATCAGGGCGAGTCATAGTTAAGTAAACCAGACTCCCAACTAAACGGCGGTATAAGTCGGGCTGTGCAAGTAGATCACCATCATCACGGCCATATTGAACGTTAAGTTCTAAGGGAGTCTAAACTGTCTTCTGATCCATCAATGATGTCAAGGCGAGAAGATCCTTGGTATATTTACGCTGGCTGACCAGGATCCCACGTTTAGAACGTAAAATTTCAAGCTCGAGAAAGTATGTGAGATGGCCGAGGTCTTTCATCTTAAAGGAGGATTGCGGAACTTCCTTTAAAGCCGAGATGCCAGTAGCATCGCTACCAGTCAGAAGTAGATCATCAACATAGATGAGAACAATGACAATTCCGCGAGCAGTGGTACGCAAAAATAAGGATGGGTCATGACTACTTTGAGTAAAGCCAACACCTGTAACAACATCGTGAAAGCGTTGGAACCATACCCGAGGTGCCTGTTTGAGGCCATACAGAGCTTTCTTTAGGCGACAGACCTTATTGTCAGGAATTAAAAAGCCAGGAGGAGGTTTCAAATATACTTTTTCTTGGAGATCTCCATGAAGAAAAGCATTTTTCACATCCATCTGATCAAGTGGCCAAGAGCGAATGGAAGATATTGCCAGAAGATTACAAATAGTTTTCATCTTGGCCACGGGAGCGAATGTCTCATCATAATCAATTCCATATTCCTGTTTGTATCCCTGAGCGACAAGTCGAGCCTTGTATCAATCCAATGATCCATCAGACTTGAGCTTGATAGAATAAATTCATTTGCTACCAATTAGCTGTTGGTCAACGGGTCGAATGACAATGTCCCACGTATGATTATCATCCAATGCCACAAGTTCTTATGCCATAGCCTTCTTCTAACAATCATGAGTGGCTGCCTGAGAGTATGAAGTAAGAATAGAAACAGTATCCAGAGTAGCATTTATGGCAGACAGAGCATATCAATTGATCAGGCACTCGATGTACATGATCGGAACGACGTATCGAGGTAGGTTCAGGATCTGCAACAGGTACAGTAGGTTCGGGTTGAGTAATAGGTGATGGAGCTGTACGTGGTCGACGTGAGTAAACTTGCAACGGACGAAGGAGAGGACTTAAGGCAAAAGGAATATCAGGAAAGGTGGTTAGACCAGGAGATTTTGGGGCGCGCGGAGGAGGAAGAGATTAATGAAAGGCAATATGTTCAAGAAAAACAACATGTCGTGAAACCTAAACATGACGAGAAATCGGATCATAACCTCGAAAACCCTTATGAGTTTCTCCAAATCCCAAGTACATACATTTGATCGATTTTAGAGATAATTTGTTACGCTCACGTGAAATCAGGTGAACATAACAGACACAACCAAAAACACGAAATGTGGAATATGCAGGAGGTAAGCCGTTGAGAACAAAGTATGGAGATTTACTGTTCAGAACGTTGGTTAGCATCCGGTTAATCAAGTAGACTGAATGTAACACTGCTTCCGCCCAGAAAGAACGACGAACACTCATAGCTGTCATCAGGGTGTTGGCAGTTTCAACAATATGACGATTTTTTCGTTCAGCTACCCCGTTCTGTTGTGGAGTATCAGAACAGGTGGTCCGATAAATAATCCCATGACCCTGAAGAAATGTACAAAAATCGGTTGAGAGATATTCCCCCCCTGAGTCAGAGCGGAGAGTTTGAACTGGAACCTGAAATTGAGTCTCCACCATAGAGTGAAATATCTTGAATTTTTCAAAAACCTGTGACTTCGAGTGCAGAAAGTAAATCCATGTGTAAAGTGTGAAATCATCAATGAATATAACATAGTATCGTAACCCAGAGAGAGACATAATTGGTGAAGGACCCCAGACATCTATATGCACTAGTTCAAATATAAAAGATAATTTTGTAATACTTAGAGGAAAAGGAATACACTTACTTTTTGAAAGACAACAAGATGAACAAGAATAATCCAAATCTTTTTTATTAAGAGAAACGTTCCCTAACATGCCAGAAGAAAATAACTGAATTAACCGATCGGAATGTGGATGACCTAGGCGAAAGTGTCACAGTTTCCACAATTTATTTGCCGAACAAATATCTGATGAAGATAGAGAAAAGAAACAGCGAGCCGAAGTGACAGATGGATCAAAGTCAAGCATGTACAGACGACCATGCCGCCTACCCATCTCAAGTACCTTCCCCGTTGCCAAATCCTGTACAAAACAACAGTTGAGAAGAAATATGACTAAGCGGTTATTGGATGTGATTTGACCAACTGAAATTAAATTGGAGGAGAGGTTAGGGACATGGAACACCTCACGAAAGGTGAAATAACGATAAGCAGAAGGAGAGAGAGTCAATGATCCAACGGACAAAATAGGTAATCTAGTGTCATTCACAGTAGAAATAGCCTGATTTCCGATATAGGGACGAATGTCACGAAGATGGGATGCAACACCAGTCATATGATTGGAAGCACCCGAATCGAAGAACCATGTAGAAGATGGGGATATACCCAACATACCGGCCGCAGAAAGGGCCTGAACTATTTGCTGGAGCATCGCATGAGTCAAATGTGATGAAAGACCTTCAGCAGAAACAGTAGATCCAGAATCACTAACAGACGGCTTGGAAGAAATAGTGGCAGCAGTAGCAGAAAGAGCACGACCACGGCCACGACCACGACCACCACGTCCATGGCCGAAAGAAGATACATAGGCACGTGTACGGCAATCCTGAATACCATGACCAGTCTGTCGACAATAAGCGCACCATTCTTTACATTGAGCGATAATATGACCCACCTTGTTGCAGTCGCGACAACTCAAAGGAGTGGAACCACGTGTTGGTGTAGTGGTGGACACAGCAAGCACCATATTAGATGATCCCGGAGTTGAGGAAGGAAGAGAGAACTTTCAGTCGTTGTTCCTCAGACAATAAATCATTAATAACCGAATTCAATGAAGGAATAGGGCTATGGTTCAAGAGAGCAGCCCGACAATGCTCAAATTTCGGACGCAGCTTCATAAGAAATTGTCGAACTTGCGCACTCTCGCGCATAGTTTGGAATATCTTAAAGTCATGAGGAAATGTTGGATCCATCATAGCCATCTCTGTCCAAATCGTGACAATTTTGGAGTAAAATGACTGAATATTGTCGTCACCCTGAGTAAGGGTAACGAGATCCTCTTCCAGGCAGTATAGCCCGGCCGCATTACTCTGTTGATAAATTGTCTGGAGATGTTCCCACATTGCCTTAGCAATGCGATGAGGTGTGAGGCCAACAACAATGGACGGATCGACGGAACCGAGAATCCAGGTAATAATCCGTTCATTGTTCATTTCCCAATCAGCTAATTTGCTGGCACTGTGGAAGGGGGGATAGTAACAGATCCATCAATTAGTCCCCACAAACCACGACCCTTGAGGAAGTTTTGAAAATGGATGGCCCATCGAGAATAGTTGGTACCATCAAAACTACAACGTGAGGCCTCTGTACGTGATGAGTCCTTGTCCATTGATCTGAAGTAATGTAAAGCATGCAAAGAATTGCAACAGAAGAAGGTTTTAGATGTACTGTACAGCAGGAGATACCCAAGGGATTGCAGTTTCTAGATCTGGCGAAATATCAACAGCAACAGGGGCTCTGGATCGGGAAAAGCTAGAGCGGAATAGAGGGGCGCTGGATCTGGAACGTAGGGGCGCTGGATCTGGATATGGAAAAGCTAGATCGAAACAGAGGGGTTGCTGGATCTAGAACAAAGGGGCGCTGGATGAGCAGAGGAGTCAGACGAGTAGAGGGGCCGGACGAGCAAGATGGGCAGAGGGGTCGAGCAGAGGGACCGGACGACGCAGGTGCGGATGAGCAGAGGGGTCGGACGACGTAGGGGCGCAGAGGGGTAGAGGGGTCGGACGAGCAGAGGGGCAGGAAGAGCAGGGGCGGTCGGATCTGACAGGTGGTGCCGGTTTTAGATCAGTGAAGCTCTGATACCATGAAAACCGAGAGGAGCTGAAAGCTTTTCTGTATTTGAGACAACCTAAAGGGGTTGAATATATAGAGATTACAGTCATCTATACAAGGAAAATAATAAAATCAAAATCCTCTACTTATGGAAACGAACTATACAAGGTATATGAGCCTGTCTAACATCTTGCTCTTTTCAAAAGGCTCTTAACAATGATAGGTGGAAGCAAGTTATGGAAGAAGAGATCACTGCACTTAATCAAAATTAAACTTTGAGTTTAGCTGCCTGCAGGAAACATGTAGTAGGGTGCAAATGGGTATATAACGTCAAGTACAATTCAGGGATCGTTTAAAAGCTCGACTGGTTGAAAAGAGATACACTCAAGACTCTAAAGGTTTACTCCAAAACCTTCTCTGCTATAGCTAACCTTCATTATATATGTGCAGTGTTGTCATGTGTGGTCGCATATGTGAATATGCGATCGCATATGCGCATATTTATGCACTGATTGCATATGCAATGATGGCATATGCGATCGCATACATTGTACATGTGATCATATGCAATCGCATATGTGATGTATGTAATCACATATGGCATATGCGATCACATATTCTCCCAACAGTCAAAATTCTGCCCATTTTTTTACCAATGGATTTATTTTTTTATTTTGCAAAATTTGAACTTTTTGCCTATAAAATGGCATTCAAGTCCCCTTTATTTGCAAGTGACACTCACTCAAACTCCTCTCTACTCTCGTACTTTCAAATCTCTCATTCTCTCTTACATTCTCCATCTTTCAACTCTCAAGTTCCAAGTCTCTAAGGCCCAAGCTTCAACTTCTTTCAAGTTCCAATCAAGAATCAAGATAGAATAAGCAAGAATACATCGAATTCCAAGTCTCTTATTTTGTTTTCAAGTTTCAACATCTATGTTTTCTAATTTCATTTTCTACATTTATCTCATTCTCATAATCTCATTCACTTCATTTTCTACATTCTCTTATTAATTATTACATTCATTCTCTACATCTATCTCATTCATTCATATTTCATACATTCTCTCTCTCTACATACATTTTTTAATCTCTAGATTCCCTACAATCTACATTCATTCATTCTCATTTCTATTATGCTTTTATATCTCTAGATTCTCATCTCTACAATCTACATTCATTCATTCAATCCTTCTCATTTATATATCTCCTTAATCTCTAGATTCTCATTTCTACGATCTACTAGACTACTACATTCATTCGTTCTTCTCATTTCTATAATCTACTAGACTACTACATTCATTCATTCTTCTCATTTCTACAATCTACAGTCATTCATTCTCATACTCTACAATCTATACATTCATTTCTATTGAAATTCTCATTCTCTCCAATCTATACATTCATTCATTCTCATTCTCTACAATCTACATTCATTCATTCTCATTCTCATTCTACATTTCTATATCTCTATCTTTCTCTCTACATTCAAAACTCAAGAGTCAAGACATTTCTTTTACAAGTTCACAAGTTACAAGTTACAAGAGTCAAGAATATATAAAAAAATATTCAACTTTCAAGGATCAAGCAAGAGTTCAAAGAACGCAAGAATCTACATTCTACAAGACTGCAAGTCTACAACTAGTCAACTATAAAATTCAAGGCAAGATTAAAGAATTTTAGATTCAAACTTATTTTGTGTAATTGTGTAACTCTCTCTCTCTCTCTCTCTCTCTCTCTCTCTCTCTCTCTCTCTCTCTCTCTCTCTCTCTCTCTCTCTCTCTCTCTCTCTGTGTGTGTGTGTGTGTGTGTTCTCTATTCTCTATCTCTGTCCCTCTCCCTCTCCCATCTCTTTAGTCTTTACTCTTTACTTCTGTCTTTAGTCTTTCATCTTCAGTTTTTACAACTTACAAGTTATAACTAGAAGAGATAATACAATGTCTTCTTCCCAATCTTCCTCTTTGAAACCCAAGTTGAATGACTAGGGTTGGGAGTGTGGGCACTCTCGTAGTGTTACGAATAAGACTCACATAATATGTGAGTTATGTGGGTATGTGGGTTCCGTTGGCATTGCGCAGCACAAGCAACATCTGCACATTTACCAGGGAAAAATGCAAAAGCATGCGACAACATTACTCCAAAAATCCGAAGGGAGATCATGGAGTATATGGATAAACAATCGGGAAAAAGATTCGATAATACCCTACGTTAAGAAGAATTTAACCCCAAGTATGTGGTCGACCAAAGGGGTCCGGGCAAACGGCCAGCTCAAAAAACATTATAAAACCGGTATAAACAAAAAGATAGAAAAGCCACTATTTAATATAGCATTAAGTGGTTTTACTAAACCAGCATTGCTTTCAACATAGTTAAAACAAGAAGTTTCAAAGTTATAGTTGAAGCAATAGGTCAACTTAGACCTGGGCAAAAAACCTCCTTCACATCATGAAATGAGGGAGACTGTTTCAAAGTCGTTGTTGATTATACGCAATCCTTCATAGTCGAATATAAGGAATCCTGAAAAATATATGATTGTTCATTGATGGCTGGCGGGTGGACCAATAAATTCGCTCGGTCTCTCATAAACTTTCTTATGAATTGTCTAGCTGGGACAATGTTCTTGAAGTCCGTAGATGTATCAACCCATTCACCTACTGTAGATTACTTATCTAATTTACTGGATAATGTATTTAAGGAAATAGGGGAGAAATACGCTGTCCAGGTAATTACAAACAGAGTAGCCTCGTACGTAGCTGCCGGTTGTCATCTTATGAAGAAGAGACGTCGTTTGTTTTGGACCCTTGTGTGGTCCATTATGTTTATTTTATGTTAGAAGCTATAGGTAGGTTTTTTTTAAAAGTAATTGCAAGGGCAAGAAGAATCACAGTCTTTATATACAAACACGCCCTTCTTATCAATCGAATGAGAAAATAAATTGGGGGCAACTTACTATGTCTAATAGCCACCCGTTTCACTACAGTCTTCTTAACACTAATGCCAAAAATAATAATAATAATAATTAATTAATAAAATAAATAAATAAATAATTGAAACATAGAAACTTTGTAGTGTCAATCGATTTTACAAATGGGCCTTGGTCAAAGAAGGCTAAAGAGAAAACAAATTCAACAAAAATTCATTTCGCAAAAAAAAAAAATTGATAGAAGTGGTAAAGGCACTAAAAACATCTGAATCTTTAGTCATTGTGTTGCGATTGGTGGACGAGGATAAGAAGTCAGCAATGAGTTACATATATGATGCGATGGAGATGGTGAAAAATACGATCATTGACCATTTTAAATATAGATAATGTGATTACAAGCCCATTATAGATATTATAGATATTATAGATAAAAGATGGAGTAGTCAAATGGCATCTCCATTGTATTCGTTTGCCCACATTGATGGGGACATCTCGCGCACACGCGCACGCACGCCGCCCCACCTACGCACGTACGCACAGAGTAGGAGGGCCCTACCATCGATCTGGCTAGATGACGACGTCCAGGGAGGGTCTCCTACCTAGAAGACGAAATTTAGTTTAAGAGAGTGGGCCCGATAGCTAAGAAAAGCCTATCATGGGATCTCATGATTATGGCCCACTAGTCGGATTGATTTCATATTTTAGGTTTTGCTTATTTATGTTATTTAGAACATTGTGAACGCTTTAGATTTCTTTGATTGGTTTTTATGTTAGTTTACTTCATCGCCAAGTAATAGGTTGCGCACATGGCGCGAGTTTTGGGGTATAGAGTTTTCCCTATAAATAGGCACCCCTTGTAGTTCTTTTGATTCATTAAAGTTTAATAAAAATTCCTGCTTTATTTTTCTGCTCTCTTCATGAATTGTGGAAGAATTCAAAAGTGGGTGCGAAGCCCTCCCTTTTCGAAGGGCTAACTACCATGGTGCGAAGCCACATCGACCCCGATTCATCCCCATCTCCAATCATCTTTTTTTCCCATCTTCCCCCACCATCCATACTTCGAATTAGTCCCTACTGTTGCATCAGAGTTCTTCATTACAGCATGTTTCCAGATTTTGGCACGTAGGCGAGCTGACACTTCGGCGGAGCTCCACGCAAAGCTGTAGCTCGAATCGACCCGAAACTTCAAGGTTTTGGAGCCTCCCCCTGGCCGACCAGGGCCAAGGAGAGCTTTTCTGCAAACGACGCCCCCTCGCACGTGCGGCCGAATACCCGCGCACGCGAGCGCCTGTGCCCGCCCGTCCATACGCGGGATCGTCTTTTGGCTCAGGTTTTTATCATCTTTTATCCTCCCATAGCCTTTTTTCATGAAACCTAGCCCTAGATTACGTTTTCCCTAACTTATATATCCATTTTCTTTCCCTAGGGTTCCTTGATTTGAAATTGGCGAATCCCTTGGATTAGGGACTGATTACTATGCATGTGTGGAGGATTATGTCTTATCTTTGAGTATCGTTTGCTTCATAATTTTTATTGATCCTGCCCTATCATGTGTAGGCCTGGACCCGTATAGATTCCCCTTTAATTGAATGTTTGGATTTTCATGTGGGATGTGAAATTTGTGTAATTGTTTCTGAATTGGTATGATCTAAGCTTGAAATCTTGCATATCATATTTACATTTCATGTCCTGCATCAAACTTGGTATCAGAGCCTAGGGTTCTTGTAGAGGAATTCATTACATGTTTTAGGGTTTGGTTGTTTATGTCCATTACGCATCAATTCTCATCATATATGGCTGTTTAGAAGTCCATAAACCCTGACATAAGCTGCTGAAATTTTCTGTTATCCCCTTATTTGAATTATTTTAGAAATTAGCTTAGCTTTCTATTTCTAGGTTTAGAAACTTTCCTTTTCTGTTTTTAGAAACTAATTTCTGAGAAACTTTCTTAATCTGTTTTTAGAAACTAATTTCCTTTCCTTTTTCTTTTTTAGAAACCAGTTCACTTTCGTTTTCTTTCTTTTTTTCTTTTTTTTTTTTTAGAAACTAGCTTACTTTCAATTTTTAGAAACTTTCCTTTTTCTTTTTTTAGAAACTAGGTTGCTTTTTAGAAACTTTCTTTTTTTCGTTTTTAGAAACTAGGTTGCTTTTTTTTTGAAACTTTCCTTTTTCGTTTTTAGAAACTAGGTTGTTTCTTAAAAATATTTTTCTTTAAAAAAATAATAATAATAATATAATAAAAGAAATCTTATATTTTAACAACTATATTGCTGAATTTTGGCTTGCACCCTACACTAAACATAGAGCAACTGCTAGAGTCATTGAACACGTTGTCCCAGCAGATCGAGTATTTGGGTGAGCGCTATGAACAATATTTTGACCAACGCTGTGGTCAATTTGATGCACGCATTACCCAACTAAAGGCCTCCACCGGGATAAATCCCAACATTAGGGAAGATGGCCAATCTCAGGCAGGTGGCCATGAGGATAGACTAGTGAATGGAGGTGGCCAAGGAATCAGTCATGGGTGTACACCCGTACCCCCACCCCATGAGGGACATCAAGACCATTATTTTGAGGGGCACAACATGTGCGGCCTCGTGGCTATAGAGAGTGCACCAGAGGCTCGTGTAGAGTTATCTACTGAGGCCATTCCGGTAGTTGATGAGCTTCATGATGTCTTTCCTGATGATCTACAGGATGAGTCTCCCCCAAGGAGGGATATAGAGCATACCAGGACGTGGGACGCCGTACTACCCATAGCCAAGTTTGCATACAATAGTTCTGTCAATAGGTCCACAGGTCTAAGTCCTTTTGAAGTCGTTACTGGTTACAAGCCTAGGAAGCCTATTGATCTTATCCCCATGTCATTATCCCATAGGCCATCAGAGTCTGCAGAGTCTTTTGCGCATCACATACATTCATTGCATCAAGAAATCAGGCGAAAGATCACTACTAGTAATGAGCAATACAAATTTTCTGCAGACCAACATAGACGTTTCAAAGAGTTCAATATTGGGGACTCTGTGATGGTCCGCATCAGGCCCGAGCGGTACCCTCCAGGGGCCGTTCGTAAGTTACACGAGCGTAGCGCTAGACCCTTCAAAATTATAAAGCGAAACGGTCTCAATGCGTATGAGGTAGATCTTCCACCCTCCATGGGAATTAGTTCCACATTCAATGTGGAGGATCTAGTTGCATTTCAAGGGGCCATTGATGCATTGTCCAGCCTTTCGCCTAACCATCGTGATTCATTAGACCTTTCCTTTGATCCATGGCCCCCTCCTGACCCATTTTCCCAGCCTCCACCTCCCATACCTATCCGTCCCGACCCATCTTCCCAGCTACTACGTCCCAAACCTACCCGTCCTGGCCCATTTTTTCAGCCTCTACCTCCCATACCTACCATTCCTAATCCATTTTCTCAGCCTCTACCTCCTATACCTAGTCTTCCCGACCTTTCTTCCCAGCCTCTACCTCCCATACCTAGCCTTCACACACCCAGAGAGGAAATAGAGGATATCCTGGACCATCAAATAGTTTCAACGTCGGACGTCGGGTTTCTGAAGTACCTGGTCAAGTGGAAGCCACGCCCCCGGACGACAAGACGTGGCTCATCATGCGGAGGAGCTTCAGAGACTTGATCTTGACGTCCTGGAGTGGTTCAGGAGTTTTATTTCGCCGGTGGCGAAATCTTCGCAGCCGAGGAGAATTGATGGGGACATCTCGCGCACACGCGCACACACGCCGCCCCACCTACGCACGTACGCACAGAGTAGGAGGGCCCTACCATCAATCTAGCTCGATGACGACGTCCAGGGAGGGTCTCCTACCTAGAAGACGAAATTTGGTTTAAGAGAGTGGGCCCGATAGCCAAGAAAAGCCTATCATGGGATCTCATGATCATGGCCCACTAGTCGGATTGATTTCATATTTTAGGTTTTGCTTATTTATGTTATTTAGAACATTGTGAACGCTTTAGATTTCTTTGATTGGTTTTTATTTTAGTTTACTTCATCGCCAAGTAATAGGTTGCGCACATGGCGCGAGTTTTGGGGTATAGAGTTTTTCCTATAAATAGGCACCCCTTATAGTTCTTTTGATTTATTGAAGTTTAATAAAAATTTCTACTTTATTTTTCTGCTCTCTTCGTGAGTTGTGAAAGAATTCAAAAGTGGGTGCGAAGCCCTCCCTTTTCGAAGGGCTAACTACCGTGGTGCGAAGCCACATCGACCCCGATTCATCCCCATCCCCCATCATCTTTTTTTCTCATCTTCCCCCACCATCCATACTTCGAATTCGTCCTTCTGTTGCATCAGAGTTCTTCATTACAGCAGGTTTCCAGATTTCGGCACATAGGCGAGCTGACACTTCGGCGGAGCTCCACGCACAAGCTGTAGCTCGGATCGACCCAAAACTTCAGGGTTTTGAAGCCTCCCCCTGGCCGACCAGGGCCAAGGAGAGCTTTTCTGCAAACGACGCCCCCTCGCACGTGTGGCCGAATACCCGCGCACGTGCGAGCGCCCCAGGCCCGCTGTCCATATGCGGGATCGTCTTTTGGCTCAGGTTTTTATCATCTTTTATCCTCTCATAGCCTTTTTTCATGAAACCTAGCCCTAGATTACGTTTTCCCTAACTTATATGTCCATTTTCTTTCCCTAGGGTTCCTTGATTTGAAATTGGCGAATCCCTTGGATTAAGGACTGATTACTATGCATGTGTGGAGGATTATTTCTTATCTTTGAGTATCGTTTGCTTCATAATTTTTATTGATCCCACCCTATCATGTGTAGGCCTGGACCCGCATAGATTCCCCTTTAATTGAATGTTTGGATTTTCATGTGGGATGTGAAATTTGTGTAATTGTTTCTGAATTGGTATGATCTAAGCCTGAAATCTTGCATATCATATTTACATTTCATGTCCTGCATCACACATTCTTAACCCTGCCTGTCTATTCACTTCAACCAATCTGACAGAAGCACTGACTATACATATGATTAGATTTATTAACGTATTGAAAAAAAAAAAAATGGTTCTAGATAGAGAAGAATAGGATGTGATCTCAACTTTACTGAACTTCTATACAAATAGTGAGGGCATTTTTTCAAGGGATATCGTCATCAGACATTGGACAATGAAATTGCCTAGTAAATAGTATGAATGTTTCAAATCACTTACAAATAATTTTTACGATCTAACCTACAAAGTCTAAGCGTCTAACCTACTCTATTTAAACTGTTTTTCTCAAATGAAATCTCAACTAACTTGTGAGATGCCTATGAAGTGGATTCGAATAGGAAGGATCCAGGTTTAAAGAAGCTGGCCATGAGGATTCTTGGACTTACGTGTTCTGCTAACAGTTGTGAGCGCAACTGAAGCATGTTCGAGGCGGTAAGTTTGGAAAAAATGAAAATGTTAAAATGTTATAGTTTGAGATAATCGTAAGATTAAGCTAAGTTATTGCCTAATGCACTTTCTTTCATGAAGATTCACACCAAGAAAAGAAATTGCCTTGAACAAAAGAAGCTTAACGACTTGGTGTTCGCTTCATCGAATACAATATGAAATTGTGAAAACAATTCCAGGCTAGAAAAGTGAAGCCTGGTTTCTATGACCATATTTGCTTAAATGAGTTGGATGCAGATAAAGAGTGGCTCGTAAAGACGGATGACACGGTCTTTGCAGGCGAGGAGGCCCAAGTTGAAGATGTCACATATGAATCGACACCTAGAGAAGATACTTCTAATTCCGCTCAAAGGCGAAGGAGGGGGGCGAGTAATAGCAGTCAACGCATGGAAGATATTGAGGAGATAGAAGGAGGAGATGATGATCAAGCTGAAATCCACATCCACTGTTAGATGTTGATGAGGTATTAATACATACAGATAATGAAGAAACAGAAGAAGAAGAAGTTTATATGGAAGAAGGAGATTACTCTAATGACAGCAACGATGATGATTGTGGTGATCGAATACCACAATGGCAAATAAATCAATGTATATAGCATTTAATATTATTTTATTAGTGTGTATAACTTGTAATTTGTAAATTATATTTCCATTTTCTACAATTAATAATAAATAAATAGCATCTTCATTTTGTTATTACTTGTTACTTTACTTCTTACATGTTAAGTGTTATTTATTACATATATTGTTGAATATTGATGACTTGATGTTTAATTGATTTTATTTCACTCAAATATATTTTAAATATGTAAAATTAGTTATTTATTGACTTAGGAAAGTTCCCCTAATTTCTTATCTTTTTTTGCATTTTTTTCTTATTTTTCCCTAATTTTTCAATTTTTTTTTATAAATTTTTCGAAAAAAAATATATATATATATATATATATATATGCGGTCACATATGCGCATGAGGATCGCATATGCGATTTGACAACATTCCTTACAGCCCCCATTACTATTACGGAATACCTTGGTTTGGACAAAGAATTCTAATGCGGGGGCATTTTCACACCAGATTCGAGTGGGGTGGCCCGTGAGATGCAGGGGCACATTTAAGGTGGGTGGCCCGCTGAACCCATGGATTTGGGGCTCGTGTGAGGTGAAACCCATATATTTGGGGCCCACGAGGAAGGTTCGGCCGAGGACCTAACCCATGGATTTGGGGCCTAGGCTATGATATAAAGAAATTAATTCGTCATGCTCTAACAGTTCGAGCTTTTAGAGCAAGTGGTTAATTGTCCTGCATCAAATTCTGTCCACCAACACCCAAATGTGCCCATACTTGGAGAGTCCTTATCTGGGAGAGTGAAAGTAGGGTGAGGATGGAAAAAGGCCTTTCTTCATGGGGATTTGCTTGAAGAGGTAAATATGGAGCAACCACCGAGCTTTGTTACTCAGGAGTCAGATAAAATCTGTCATCTAAAAAATCAATTTATGGATTAAAACAATCTCCCTACGCTTGTTTCGACAAATTTAGTAAGGTGGTGCTTCAATTTGGGATGAAATTCAGTTTTTGTTCAACAGAGCAAGATTGGTACTATCGTGTTAGTTGTTTATGTGGATAATATCATTGTTACTAACAATGATAGTACATGTATTTCTGAGTTAAAGAAGATCTTGCAGCAACACTTTTATGCAAGGGGTCTCTTTTAGCTTAGGGAATGGTTCCAATATTCGTTTCTGGTTAGACAGATGAATCCAGGATAGGCCCCTCCTTCAAATTTACCCATATCTTGTGAGAGAGAGCTCCAATATAGATTGTACGACGGCTAATTCTTTTTCTATCTAAGGATCAGGAGCTCGGTGTCCCCCCTGCAGAAGGCCCCTTTCGAAATCTAAGATGGAAGAGCTTTTAGATCTCCTTAACCTTCTCCAAGGAATTCATCCTAATCCAGAGGTCCTTGACTCTCTTACTTGGCCTCTCACCTACTCCGGTGACTTCACCTGCACATCGTTCCTCCCTATCATTATAGGAACTTCTCCTTTGACAATTTCCTTTCTAGCTTTCTTCTGGTCCTATGATAGCCCCCCAAAGGTGGCTACTTTCTATTGGCTCTTGGCTAGAGGGAGATCTCTGACCATCGACAATCTCCAACGAAGGGCCATGATTCTCCCAAATATTTGCAACCTCTGCTTGAAGGCTGAGGAAAACATCTCACATCTCTTCATTGACTGTCCCTTTGTGCATAAGGTATGGGCTATAGTTCTCTCATTATACAAAGTTCCCTTGGTTACGCCAGATTCCATCACCTCCTTGCTTTCTGCTTGGCACTTCTCCTCTCCAGACAAAAGTCTTGTGAAGGCATGGAGGCTTGCCCTGTTGGCCTCTCTTTGGGAGATATGGAAGGAAAAAATAGCAGAACTTTCTGCAACATATCTTCCTCTTCAGCTGCGGTTTCAGGCTGGATTCTCCGTAATGTCAAAGACTAGATCAACTCAGTCTCTCCTGAAGATTGGTCGTTGATAGCTCATCAACTGTAGTATTGCTTTGGGGGTTATGTTCTGTTTTGTATTTCTTTCTTTTGGATCGCTATTTCGTTGCTCCCCAATTTTGGTGTTCGGGAGGCTTAGAGTTTTATAGCTTTTCCGGTTTCTTTTGGTTTCTTTTGTTTTTAGTTCTCTCTTCTGCATTTTGTTTTCTTTGGGCCTTTTGGCCTTTTTAACAAATAATTCTCAATCTTCAAAAAAAAAAAAAAAATTTACATAAAGGATTTAGATTGCCTTGGATACTTTCTGGGTATTGCGGTAGCAAGGTTGAAGGTGAGAATTAACTTATTGTAGTTGGAGTATCTAATGGATTTATTAGAAGATATAGGTATATTGGGGCTAAGCTAGTTGAAACTCCCATCAATACTAGTTCAAGGATGAGTATAGATGATGGGGAACTATTTGATGATCCAGGGAGATACCGCCAGCTAGTTGGTCAATTGATTTGTTTAATGATTACATGACTGAACATCACTTATCTAATAAGTGTAGTTAGTAATGCAAGGGCATGTTCACACTGGGCACGAGTGGGGTAGCCTATGGGATGCAGGGGCACACTCGGGGTGGGCGGCCTGTCTAAGAGGGTTGGCTCGTGTGAGGCGGGCCCCACCCGTGTGAAGCAGGTGGCTCGTGTGAAGTAGAACCTATGTGAAGTGGGGCCAACGAGGGGGGTTCGCCCGAGGTCCTAACCCATGGGATGTGAGGCCTGGGCTATGAGATAAAGGGATTGATTCGCCATACTCTATCAGTTCGAGCTTTTAAAGTAAGTGGTTAATTGTCCTGCACTGCACCAAAGTGGTATCAGAGTGGGAGGTCTCACGTTCGAGACTCCTCACCAAAAGGTGATTAATGCAAGGCCATTTTCGCACCGGGTTCGAGTGGAGTGGCTTGTGGGATGCAGGGGCACACTCGGGGTGGGCAGCTTGTGTGAGGCGGGTGACTCGTGTGAGGCGGGCCCCACCCGTGCGAAGCAGGTGACTCATGTGAAGCGGAACCCATGTGAAGTGGGGCCCACGAGGGGGGTTCGGCTGAGGCCCTAACCCATGGGATGTGGGGCTTGGGCTATGAGATAAAGGGATTGATTCACCATGCTCTATCAGTTTGAGCTTTTAGAGCAATTGGTTAATTGTCCTGCATCACTTAGTTTATGCAGGCTCCGCATATATCTCATATAGAGGCCATGCTTTGCACATTTAGATATTTAAAAGGAGCTCCTGGCCGTAGAATTCTCTACAAGCAAAATGGGCATCTTAGAGTAGAAGGGTTTTCCAATGCAAACTAGGTTAGTTCTCCTTCTAATAGGCTAGCTGATGTCCACATCAAACGGGGGATTTCGTGTTGAGAGACGGATTCATTTTTAAAGGAAATCGTTTATCTATTCCTCGTACGTCCCTCCGTGAATTCCTCGTCTGGGAGCTTCATTCGAGAGGGATAGCTTTGGTCGTGATAAGACTATTGCCCTCATAAAGGATCATTTCTACTGGCCAAGTCTCAAACGAGGTGTCGCCAAAATTTTAGCGCAGTGTAGAACGTGCCAAATGGCAAAACAGCAAAAGAAAATTTCTGGATTATATACATCATTACCTGTGTCGCGTGCTCCATGGCAAGATATTAGCATGGATTTCGTGTTTGGACTTCCCAAGACGATTAAAAAGCACGATTCCATTTTTGTTGTTGTGGACCGCTTCTCTGAGATGGCATATTTCATCCCATGTTCTAAAACTTCGAATGCGTCTAATATTGCTAAGGTCTTTTTCGATAGTGTGGTCCGTCTCCATCGTTTACCTAAGACTATAGTGTCTAACCGTGATGTCAGATTTACCAACTATTTTTGGAAGACACTATGGCACATGATGGGAACACGTTTGCAATTTTCTACTACATACCACCCCCAAACTAATGGCCAAACTAAGGTGGTTAATCGCAGCCTTGGAAACCTCTTACAATGCTAATGGGTGAACATGTGAAAACTTGGGATTTAATTCTCCCATAGCCAAGTTCACCTACAACAGTTTAGTCAATAGATCCACAGGGTTGAGTCCATTTGAAATTGTTAATGGGTACAAACCTCGGATGCCCATAGACTTGTTACCCATGTCAGTTACCCAAAGATCTTCTGAGTGCACAACACATTCATGATTTGCGTGCACATGAGACAGTGAATAAATGTGAGTAATGATGATTATTAATGTTCAGCTGACCAACATCGTAGGTGGATTAGACCAGAGCGGTTTCTTCCGGTTTCCAATAAGAAATTACAAGCTCGCAGTACTGGACCATTCAAAGTATTACGTAAAATTGGGTCTAATGCGTACAGGGTAGACCTTCCACCTGAAATAGGAATAAATCTGACAATCAATGTGGTAGATCTAGTCCTCTGTCATAACCCTTCCATCGTTTCTTCTTCCTACCCTTAGCCACTTTCTGACTTTACTTCTCAACCTACTCCACCCCTTCCTCCATCAATTGACCATAAGGAAGAGATTGAATGGATAGTAGATGAGGAGATTGTTTCCACACAAGATGGGGGCTTCCCAAGGTACCTTGTTAAATGGAAGAACAAGCCACCATCCGATTCTACGTGGCTTACAGAAGTGGAACTGCAATAGATTGATCCGAACCTTCTCAAGATGTAAAAAAGTTTTAACTCGTCGGAGCCGAGTTGTTTTCACCCTAGGGGAGTTGATGCGAACATTAGACCTAAATACATCTTTATGGCTCGATGATGGTTCATGGCACAATCGAGGATGATTTTGAAGATATGGTTAATTGCACAACTAAATGATGTTTTTTTAATGAAAGCTTGGTGCCTCCTTCCCCTTTCTCTCTATGGTAAGTTCTTCTCTTCCCCTAATATCGTCTCTTCTTCGAAATTCTTTTTTCAGCCCTCCAACCTTCTTCTTCTCTTTCTATGCCTAGTCTTCTTTTTTTTCTTTTTTCTTTTTTCTTTTTGCTATTGACCCTGAAAATCTGAGAATTGATCCCAACCCTCTCTCAGATTTTTCAGTCATTCCTATACCAGAAATCCTTTTATTTCCTAGACTAGAAAAACTGCATGGATTGTTGGATTGAAACCATGCAAGATCGGGAGGTCCCATCCCTCGCCGGATCCAATTCACGTGTAATTGAATACGGTACCGCAGGATTGTGATGATGGTCTGCAACTATTGCATGTTCCCTTTATTATTATCTTTACTATGATGTGGAATGTGAATATTCCAATTGATTTGCTTAGTTTATTTCGTTGGATCATTTTTGTGCTCACACATGCACTCTAGTTTAGACCGTCCTGCATCACTAGCTCTCCTTCTAATAGATAGTCTACCACAAATTATTGTACGTTTGTAGGGGGGAATCTATCTACATGGAAATACAAGAAGCAAAGTATTGTCGCTCGGTCAATCATGGAATTAAAGTACAGGGCAATGGCCCATGCAACATGCAACTTATTTGGTCGAAGAAATAAAAGTGCGATCTCGGATTCGCCGTGATGTTCTTATCATATTGTATTTTGATAATCAAGTAACATCGCATATCGCCAACCATCCAGTTTATCACGAAAGAGCAAAGCAAACTGAAGTTTATTGTCACTTCATTAGGGAAAAGGTGGCTAACAAGGAAATATGCATACCATTTGTCAGGTTCCAAGATCAAGTGGTAGACTAGTTTAAAAGGCTTTAAGTTGGGCTCATCTGGATAGATTCTTTGTCAAGTTGGGCATTTATGATATATATGCTCCATAGGGGAGTGTTGATTAGGGGTGCACATCGAACCAGTAGAACCGTGGAACCGGACCGAAACCGTTGGATCAGTCCGGTTTGGTCCGGTTCTAGACAGCACCGGTTCCGATTCCGGTTCCAAAATTTCGAGAACCGTTTGATACGGATCGGTTCCGGTTTAGGGCCCTGTAGAACCGAACCGAACCGTGAACCGAACCGTAGATCCGAACCGTGAACAATTAATGGATAGAAAGCTACATCAATAGATGGGTTTCAATGATTCATTATGAATATATAAACATCTATCTCCACAGTAAATATATGTGCACATGTACGTGTGTACTAAGGACGCTTGCTTGAGTACCTACAGATACATGTGCATGTGAATGCATGCAAAACATGTCTATGCAGTGGCTGTTACAATTTCCTGTTCCTTTCAAAGATAACTATGGAGTTCTTTATGGATTATTGAGCAAATGGAAAGAGAGGTCATGCATATGAAAGTCAAGCATACATTTGATTTATCAGGCAGTCTTAAAATCCCAGAACTTGTGACTATTCACTTGAATCCTACAATTGCCCCGAATCCAGTAGAAGAAAATTCAAGAACAAGTCACCTGAAGTAGATTTAAGAGTAGCCACAATTGGAGAGTGATGGAGAACATTCCTTCCATATTGGAAGGTTGCAGCCACTAGTATTAGGGGTAAGTTTGCTATGAACATTATCTAACTGGGTTGGATTTTTAAAAGCCCAGAACTGTGGAACCGATCCAGAACCGAACCATTTTCCACGGTCCGGTTCCGGTTCAGTTCTGGGGTGCTAACGGTCCGGTTCCGGTTCCAAACATTGTAGAACCATTAGGAACGGTTCGGTTCCAGTTTCACCCCAGAACCGGACCGAACCGACCCGTGTGCACCCCTAGTGTTGATGCATTATGACCACATGTATGAGCCAAACGTGTGGTCCATCGATCACTCATGTGATCCACATATAGTTTTGGATTTATGTTGGACTTGATCATATGTTTGGGTTAGAGTCTTTAGGCTCATATGGCATTGTTTTATATTATTTCTAAGGGAAGTATAATTGTAATTTTCATATGATTAATAATTGCCCTAATAATAAAAGAGAGAGGTGGGGGCGTGTGAAGGATTGAAGCCCTCTCTCCTTTTTTTCTTTCCCCTCACCTTTCTTCTTCTCTTCTTCTCTTTTCTTCATGAGTAACTAGACCTACTTTTCATTATTAAACTAAAACCAAAGAAAGAAAAATTACAAGAATCCCCTAGCAATAATAAAACAAAAGATATGTATACCAAGTAGTTGGGTGTAAAATAAATCCATACTCAGGCACAGAAATTCAAATATAACACTTCCCAAGATCTTTCTTTTGATTGTTAACTCTTTCAAGAAGTTTGATTTTAAAAAGAAAAATACATTCTACAGGTAGTTGTCATACTTAAAAATCCAAAGAATTTAGATCCTTATTCTCACAATATATCTATCGAGAGGCTTTCAAATCCCACATGCATGAGGAAGCCTAGTTACATGCTACCACAGGTACCATCATGGCATATCCATCACGTGAGTACCACCATATAGATACGATGGCCCAATCAGGCCGGTACACTAATCATGTTGGGCACAATTTATGAAACGATGGACATTGAAAAATACTTGGCCAAGTTTTCCACTCTATCCATCTGTTCCAAGTATTTTGGCAGATGGTGAGTCAACCAGCCATTTCTTGGGCCATGGCAGCTACATAGTGGGACTTACCTGATGTATAGTTGCACGAAGTGTGAAGTGAAGCGGCAACAGATTCGCGTGCGGGAGCAGGGATTTTGAAAACAAGTATAAATAGGTAGGAAGCTGGAATGGGGGTAAAAGTCCAAAATGCAATTTAAAGCAGGAGCTGCACCTAGTTAGAAGGATCCTGTAACTAAGTATGGACAGCTTGGATCTTGCACCCATGTGCCACAGTGACACGTGTGTCAGCATGTACATGGACTGCTGTAAACATGCATGTTGAATCAAAAAGCCCTCCATCTATCAATATTTATCTATAAAATGCCAAAGCCCATATTTCAAGTAATTATTTGTAACGAGCCAAGAAAGAAGAAAAGAATAGATGGGATTTAAGGAGAGCACTTTGAGTCAATTTCAGAAATATAAAGCAGGTGCATGATGAATGCCTTTTCCATACCTCAGAATTGCTTTGTGTGGCTCCATAACAGGCCAATACAATTCGCTTGCTGGTTTTTCTACCCCCAGAACTCGCTGCAGCAATAGGAGAATTTGGGGTCTGCAACAGCATCATTTAAGCTGTATTATTACCTTCACAACAAGCTTCACAGCACTGAAGAGAAGTTGCAAAAACCCACACAAAACTCATTTCAAAGAAAAAAGATTGTGTGTGTACATACATACACTTGACCGAAAATTCAATGAAATTACATGTTCAAATGTGAGTTAATTGATTAAGCTACGAAATACACTAGTTGCTCAAATCTATTCAATGCAAAGGTTTGCTAATTCAATGTGTTGAGATCCCAGCCCATCCACAGGCAACCACAATTACCAAACTGGAACTTGTGTTGAACATCCAAGCTGCCATCAAGTCAATCACACCCTATACACAGTGTTTTAAATATCGACGATATTAGCCAATATATCCCACGATATATATTATATCCCACTTGTGCAATACGAAACGCACAGGTAGTGCCGATATATCCCACCTGTTTGATCTAGTGAGCATTTTCAATTTTCGATCAATGTTTTTGTTGTAAATCACGTTAAATCAGAGTCAAATGGTTATAAATCTATGATTCTTCATGTTTTCCATGAAAATTAATGGTTTTGGAACTTCGATTTCGAGATTTTGGGGAGATGGTTCAAGTTGCGAAACTTGATAAAAATCAAAATTTCTCAATTTCTCACAAATCAGTTGCAATCTTTGTATCCAAACACAAAATTAAACATGTATGTAACCTGATCTAGTGATTCTTCTTTTGCTTTTGAATGTATTGTTTGTGTTTCCATACATGTCTTCTTACGTGTATAAATTATATGAATAGACTTTGAATATACTTGCATCAGTTCAGTTGGAAAGCACATATATTAGGACCCCATACAAAGGAAACCCCTATTATGTGCACTTTTTTTTTGTAATGTTTTGATTTCTAAGTGTGTATTGATGTCTTTTTCAACAATCCCTGAAGTTTCATCGAAAAATTCGACCAATTTCTCAATGCTCCTATGTTTCCAACAACAGCGATACATTATGCGATACAACCGATATATCCCATGCAATAACCGATATTTATCCGTATCCCAAGGGTGCAATACATTACGTGATAACAATATTTAAAACGTTGCCTATACATACCCTGGCCTGAGAATCAGGCAGTTCCACCCATCAGCTGGAACATATGGTAATAACAATAAAAACCTTGACGGCCACCCAATTCTTTTGTACACCAAGGCCTAACTGATGAGTGAACTGACCTGAGTTTTTTACCAGGGCATCTAAATGGTGAGGCCACCTGAGGGACAGATTGGATCTTGCATATGTGAGTCAAAGTTACATATGTCTCAGCCTGTAGAGGAGTTAGTGTTTACACCCATGTTGAATTAGCCAAACTCTTCATTTAAATTTTTTTTCAAAGGTAAATAAAAGTCCACTGGAAGAAAACTCTTCAATTAATCAAATATGAAAAATACCACTTATGCAGTTCCACACACAGCCCAAAAAAAAAAAAGGTTTATGGTAATGTAACCCATGAGGCATTTTTGGATTTCAGATCACTAATATTCAAGTGAACAATTTCTGACCAATGTCGACAGCCATATCTGCCAAATATATTCATGCTGAAGATGATTTGATCTAATTTCCAGTTTACGAATACATTGAATTTCTTTGATGTTCTATTGTTCTTAATGAAAGATTTTGAGTCATTTGACTATTGATAGACATAATCTCATGCTTATTGAGGGCTCTCTAGTCATGGCTCCATGGTGGACATAGTGTGTTTCAATTCTAAGGTCACGGGTTCAAGAACCCATTTAAAATGGTGTGTGCGGGTCTAAGAGTGTGTTTTCACCTTTCAAAAAAAATCTCATGCTTATTGATGCACCTCCCCAAGCATCTTTGCACCACCGGACTGATGCAGGACAATTAACCACTTGCTCTAAAAGCTCGAACTGTTAGAGTATGGCGAATTAATCCCTTTATCTCATAGCCCAGGCCCCACATCTCATGGGTTTTTAGGACCTCGGCCGAACCCCCTTCGTGGGCCCCAAATCACATGGGCCGCCCACCCCGAGTGTGTCCCCGCATCCCACGGGCTACCCCACTCGAGTCCGGTGTGAAATGCGCATTAATCACCCCTGGTGAGGAGTCTCGAACACGAGACCTCCTCCATGGGCCGCACCCACCCCGAGTGTGCCCCTGCATCCCACAAGCGACCCCACTCAAGCCCAGTGTGAAAATGCCCCTGCATTAATCACCCCCGGTGAGGAGTCTCGAACCTTAGACCTTCCGCTTTGATACCAATTTGATGCAGGACAATTAACCACTTGTTCTAAAAGCTCGAACTGTTAGAGTATGGCGAATTAATCCCTTTATCTCATAGCCCAGGCCCCACATCTCATGGGCCGCCCACCCCGAGTGTGTCCCCGCATCCCACTGGCTACCCCACTCGAGTCCGGTGTGAAATGCGCATTAATCACCCCTGGTGAGGAGTCTCGAACACGAGACCTCCTCCATGGGCCGCACCCACCCCGAGTGTGCCCCTGCATCCCACAAGCGACCCCACTCAAGCCCAGTGTGAAAATGCCCCTGCATTAATCACCCCCGGTGAGGAGTCTCGAACCTTAGACCTTCCGCTCTGATACCAATTTGATGCAGGACAATTAACCACTTGCTCTAAAAGCTCGAACTGTTAGAGTATGGCGAATTAATCCCTTTATCTCATAGCCCAGGCCCCACATCTCATGGGCCGCCCACCCCGAGTGTGTCCCCGCATCCCACGGGCTACCCCACTCGAGTCCGGTGTGAAATGCGCATTAATCACCCCTGGTGAGGAGTCTCGAACACGAGACCTCCTCCATGGGCCGCACCCACCCCGAGTGTGCCCCTGCATCCCACAAGCGACCCCACTCAAGCCCAGTGTGAAAATGCCCCTGCATTACGGACTATGCAAGAGATTTTGAAAGCAGGATAGACCCCTATGTTAGCTTAGTACCATCTAAAAAATGGTGTTGACTCCATCCATAAACATAGCATAGATGTATGGCAATCCAGAGAATTCAAATCACTAAACCAACTGCAGATGGAGCATAACCCAAAAATTACACTGAAAAGATAATAGTAACCCTCTGATTTTTCCCTTCAAATTTGAACCACTCACTCTATTTTAGTTTTAATCATCCATTTGGCAACCATCAGTTGGATGGTTAGGATACTTGATCAGTGTGATTTTAGAGATACGCCCCATCCACAATATGACCTACAATTTGAATGGTCCGGATGGCTGTAATTGAGTGCCGAGGACAAGTCACCACCATTTACAAAATGGTGAATCATCGTAGAAGTCTTGCCCTGTACAACATGCATGAATTCATTCCATTAGGACAAGTAGCAAGTTCCTAAACTAGTTAGACACATCTGATGAATTTATTTAAAAGTAGAGGGCATTTTTTATTTTTATTTTTGAAGGATAAAAGTAGAGGGAATTAATATCCCCAATCCCAAGAACTGAAAGTTCCATCCCTACAACAGTAACTTCATCATTATATTGATGGTAAAAAGCACTCCAGAAAAACCTTAATATGACTAAACTACCCCTGGAGGAATGGAAATGTCAATTTTAGGGGTGGGCATAACATCCCTGCAAGTATAAGCAAAGAAATGGCGGCTGGGACATGGTTCTAGTAACAAATTCCCATCTAAATTTCAGAGCATGGCGAATTAATCCTTTTATGTGATAGCCCAGGCCCCACATCGCATGGGTTAGGACCTCGGCCGAACCCCCCTCGTGGGCTCCAAATCACATGGGTATCGCCTCACGTGAGCCACCCTGCCTCATACGGGCTGCCTACCCCGAGTGTGTCCCCACATCCCACAGGCTACCTCACCCGAGCCTGGTGTGAAATGCGCATTAATCACCCTCGGTGATGAGTCTCAAACACGAGACCTCCCCCGTAGGCCCCAAATCACATGGGTCACCCACCCCGAATGTGCCCATGCATTAATCACCCCCGGTGAGGAGTCTCGAACACGAGACCTCCCACTCTAATACCAATTTGATGCAAGACAATTAACCACTTGCTCTAAAAGCTCGAACCGTTAGAGCATGGCGAATTAATCCTTTTATCTCATAGCCCAGGCCCCAGATCGCATGGGTTAAGACCTCGGCCGAACCCCCCTCGTGAGCCCCAAATTACATGGGTATCGCCTCACACGAGCCACCCTGCCTCACGCGGGCCGCCCACATGTCCCCGCATCCCATAGGCTACCCCACTTGAGCCCGGTGTGAAATGCGCATTAATCACCCCCGGTGAGGAGTCTCGAACACGAGACCTCCCCCGTGGGCCCCAAATCACATGGGTCACCCACCCCGAGTGTGCCCCTGCATACCACAGACGACCCTACTCGAGCCCGGTGTGAAAATGCCCCTGCATTACATGAAATGGGAAGGTGCCACAAATTTTTAGATAGACTACAAGCTAGTCATGACATATATCTAAGCTACAGGGACCTATCAAGGAAAGATATACTCTTTTTAGTGAACATACGAAATATTCCATGAACATGGAGCTGAAAAACAGGTTTTTTTCTATTAGGGGATTTGGAACCCATGTTCCAAACAGCCCAATCCGGCCTGTCAATGGGCCATGCACGAGCTGGGCAAATCAAATTTTTGGATAGGCATGACAGAATGGGCATGTGTGTGTGTGTGTGTGTGTGTGTGTGAAGCTCAAGCTGGTACCGTCCACCTTCCCAAAAAAGATAACTTGAAGTATCCATCAGGACATTGTGGATTCACCTGATTTAACCGGTTAAGACAGATGTAAGGAGAGCCACCTTCAGGCCGTGGGGTAAAATCCAGCACGCTCACACCGCAATTGCTCTGAAGTAAAATCCTGAAATACTTGGTTCCCAATCCTGATTGAAATATAACATAACAGTTCCAAAATGAAACTTTCATTACTTCCCTTGCTCCCAATCCACATATCGCAAGCAGAGAATTATAAAGGATGGGGAACAATACCAATTGCAGTAGCTACAAGAGCTTGATTCACTGCATTATGAGCAACTACAAGCACAGACTTCCCTTCATGTTTTAGGATTTTATTCCAGCAGTTCTTGGCACGGGCCCACAACTCTCTCACCGGATAATGGTCATCGATGTTGAAATTTGCAGCGTCTTTCTGCCACTGGCGGTAGGCCTCACCAAATTTCTCCTTCCCCTCGTGCTTCAATAGACCCTGAAATCCATCAATAGAGCCAGTAACTATAGAATGTACATGCAGAAGCTGCGGCTCAAAACACAATCTTTCGGAATTTCAAAAACATGAGGTTCTGATTGTCATTAAAGTTTATCAGACAAACTCTGTTTGTTCCAAGGAAGGATCAGAACGCAAACTAACTTGAAACGAGTAAAGGTCGATTTCCCTGAGGTCAAACTCTGGAATCATCTCCTCATCACGATCGGCCCATATAATCTCAGCCGTTCTCTTAGATCGAATAAGGGGACTGAAACAGATAACAATCCAAAGTTCCTTTTATTACGAGAAGAACCAAACCTCTCTATCGGGTAAAAAATGAAAATCTACAATGACACTAAAATGATGATACTTTCAAATCCAACTGAATCAAAGTGTGATTGGTTCAGAACTTAAGAATGAAGATTGATCACACAGAGAATCACAAACACATAACCGAGTTGAGTCCGTGTGAATCGAGTCGAGTTGATCAATCTTGACAAATCGAGTTGACTCATTGAGATTTTGGGCCGAGCCTATGTGAAATTCGGAATTGGGCCTGGACACAGAGAGACTCATTGAGTCAACTGAATGGCTCAGTCAACTCAACATGACTCAGCATGACTCGAAGCCCCAACCTCATCTAACAGAAGTAGAAGCAGAGACCTTAACCAGTGAAGAACTGGTAATGTTTTCAGTTTTGAGTTACAGTTTATATCACTTAAACAGGTTTAAAATTTTTAAATGTCTATAAATATTCATAATATTTTCAATTTATAATAATTAAATATCAACTTGATTCGGGTCAAGTCTTTGAGTCAACCCGACTTGCCTGAATATCAAATCAAATCAAGTTTTCGGGTTTTTGAACCATGAGAAAATGCAAATTTCTAAGAAAAAAGAGGCAAGTTAAAACAGGAAAAACTGACATGCTTGGCAGGTGACTCGGTTTGAGTCATGCCAAGTTGTGTCAAGTTGACTAAGTAGTTGGAGCCGACTCAATGAGTCATCTTGAGTCTGAACCGAGTGGAGCTCACTAACGAGTTTCATAGTGACTCGGCTCAATTTCTAACAAAGTTGAGTTGACTCAGCCGAGTTTTTAGTTGAATTACCAAGTAGAACTATGAAAGAAACTGCAAATTTCTAAGAAAAAAGAGGCGAGTTCAAACAGGAAAAACAAAATGTGTAGAGGATGATTGAAGAAAGCCCCAAATTCCATTTCATCATCTTTTTAGACAACATGAAAGTGGATAGAACAGTTCCTAACTCTACCAAAAAAATAATAATAATAAGTAAATAAACAAAGAAAAAAATAGTAACAGAAGAAAGCCAATTGAGGAGGAAGAAAACTCACCAAGTACCCAGATAAATTTCATGGTGCAAATTCAGATGCCATGCATCATGAAACTAATTGAAACAGACTTCAATATCTTTCAAATTAAAAGAACGCAGATCAATTCGAAATGGAAATGAATTGCAAACATTCAGTCCAATGGAAAGAAAGCAACAAACATTCATGATCATCCTAAGAATGTATAACGAATGACAAAGGACTCGATTACAATTTGGTTACTTCCACATTACTGGACTAAAATCGCAATTCAGCTCGATGGTGCATCCAAACACACCTTCCGTATTATTCAAAACCAAGATTCAATCAGATATTTGAAGATTTGCAGTTACTGATGTATTGCCATTGCATATGTTTCTTCGCTTGTTATGATGACATAGCTGAATTGCATCCCCGCCCACTGATCACAACCCCCTCCCACCCACAAATCCTGATTAGAAGTTCAATTCTCAAAGTAAAATTTCCAAGTCGAATGAAGAAAATGTCAGATTCCTTATCACTGGGACATCATTTTTAAATCCAATTCCCTGAAGAAAATTTTTCATTTATATGTACTATCCCTGCTATGCTTATTGTGATCCAAACCGTTTGTCAGGTGGGCCTTATTTTGAAGGGCCACAACTCAAAAGATAACATCATTCAAGAAGAAGATATCACTTCGTGTACCATATGATAGGAACTGTTCATCAGCCGGGCGCCACTAAGGGGTCGTTTGGATGCCTGTAAATGGGGAAAGATGTAAATGATTTACAGAGAAATCATTTACACTCTGAGTTTGGATGACCTTTTTTGCCTGTAAATCATTTATAGGCTGTAAAGGATTTACGAAATTTACACCTATCTCATTTACAGGCAAAAAGGTGGGATTTCATTTACAGGCTCTCCATTTACAGCCTAATGACTATATTTTCAAATATTGACTCTCCATTTACAGGACATAAATAATTTAGAGGCTATCCAAACACAGAAAATCATTTACAGCTTACAGTCAAACAGGACAGGCTGTAAATGGTTTACACCTGTAAATCATTTATGATTTAAACCATTTACAGGCATCCAAATTTGGATGCCTGTAAATGGGTCGGGCCACAAATTGGGTCGTTTGGATGCCTGTAAGACTACAAATTGGGTCGGGCTCAACCCAAACTTTAGGTAAGGTCAGGTTGGTCGAGTTGAGGTTAGGTTGGGCTCGAGCTAGAATCCTCAAACTGGTCTGGATCAGTTGGGAATGGATTGAATCCACCAGCAACTCAACCCAACCCATACCTGACCCCACATGAATATAAAACCCACAAAACACTGATAATGCCCTAATGGAACTCAGGTTGAGTCTAGACTCAGGCTGGTCTGGGATAGGGCTGAGTATTTAATATCTTAGGTTGGACTTGGGTTGGATCGCTTGGCAATAGTGCAAATTCCTCTGCAGAGCCCACCTTTGATCATGGATGGGTTGGGCTTGGGTTAGCAATATGACTCATTTAAGTAAATGGGTGAGCTTGGGTGGAACCCAACCTGACCTGCCCATATAGGTTATCAATGTCTTGGTTCAGATGACCTGAACTGACCTGACCTATCAATGTTTTGGTTCAAATGACCTGAACTGACCTGACCCAATGGATATATATATATATATATATGGAGAAAGAGAGAGAGAGAGAGAGAGAGAGAGAGAGAGAGAGAGAATAATGCTCCAACACAACTAGTTGAACGTCCAACTAGCTACCTAATTTTAGGACTAATTAATGCTAATAAATTTTAGAAGAGAGTTATTAATGCTAAAGATGCTAAAGGGGTGGGTATCATTAGTGGGTCCCACCATGGTCTTAATATAAAATCCACCCCAACCATCAGGTGTGTCACCCTATGTTAGACATAGGGCCCGAAGATCAGCACCATCCTTGGTTCGGGTGGACCACATGATTGGGAAATGCTCACTCTCCAAACTCTTCCCTTTTGTGGCCCACTTGAATCATGTATGAACGGTTTTTTGGGCCTCATGCCTACTTTTTGGTGTGGCATCTAATGGTTGTAGTGGATTTTACATACTTCTCAAGGTGTTCTAAAACGGTAACGGTGGCCGTAATGGCCACTACCATTATTGTTATGATACGGGCCGTAATGACCATTACGACCCTCGTATCGGCTGTTACAACCCTTTTTTATTTTTAGAAAAAACCGTTACAAGGCCGTTACGGAGCCATTACAAGACCGTTACAAGGCCATTACGGAGCCATTATGAGACCGTTACAAGGCCTTTACGACCTATTTTTCTATAACGACCATGGCCGTTTCAACCCCGTAACGCGTAACGGTTACCGTTACGTAACGGCCGTTATGTAACTGATTTTAAATACATTGATACTTATTATGGCAAGTCCTATAAATATCAAAATTGGACGTCTCTCTCCCATCTGTTTCTCTTGGTAGGCCCCACCTAAATCACGAATCATCCTAATTTTCTGGCTCTGGGCCCAGCATGAGATTACACATCTAATGGTCGGAGTGGATCTCGCATACACACCACGGTGGACCTCTGAAAAAATTAGGGTCCGCGTCCGTCTCGTACCAATTTCCAAGATAAGAGTGATGTATTCAAAAAGCACTCGATTGCCACCATATTACACAAGATCAACTTGGGCACCGTGTATGTGTGGCAAAAGTCTTTGGGCCTCACAATAATAGTTGTTTTACCCACGCCGTCCATCCATTTTCCTAGGATATTTTAGTGCATGAGCCTAAAAATGAGGCAGATTCAAAGCTCAAATATACCACATTTGAATCATTAATTCCCCACCCATTTATCAACATCAAGGTATTCTATAATAGTAAGGGTGGCCGTAACAGCCACCACCTTTACCTTTACAATATGGGATGTAACCGCCATTACGTCTCTCTTTTTTTTTATTGAAAAAAATCTGAAAAACATGTATCGACCCCATAATGGACCATTACAGTTCCATTATGGCTTTTTACGGGGGCGTAACAGGCTGTTGCAGGGGTTGTAACAACCTTTACAAGTCATTTTTTTTTGTAACAGCTATTACATACAGCCTTTACGACCACAAAACGTGTAACGGTTGCTACCGTTACTTTTACGTAACGGCCTTTATGACCCCATAACAACCTTTACAGCACACCATGATCAGCATTAATTACTCTCTTAAACCAGGTTAACTAGTTGTACGTACAACTAGTTGTGTGTTAGCAACAGCAACAAACCTCTCATCCATCTTTTCCTCCTTTTGAGGATTTTGAGTTCCCTCACCAACAAGTAAAACATGTCTGGAAAATTAAGCCTCATGCTGGAGCAAAGTCGGATGGAACTACGAAGCGGATTTTTGCTGCTGAAGCATCCTTAAACTGGCAGGCAGAAAATGCAATCCGTCAAAATCAGGCTTTACAACAGATCTTGGCAAATCAGCAGCAAATGCTCTCTCAGAATAACTCCAACTTGTCCAACAAATGGTGCAAACAAAAATTTCTGTTCTTGGACAAGAATTACACTAAATTGGCACGACAGTCACCAATTGGACCAATGCGAGCCCATTTCTTACACAAAAGGAAGCAGAAAAGAAGTTTATGGAGAATCAGTTATACTCCATTTTGGCCTCACCATCTCCTCAACCTTCATTCCTTCAAGCCTATCCCCCCTTTACACCCACTTCTTTACCTTATGTCCCGAACATCAAGCATCAACCTCTAACTCCATTACCAGAGTCTGCAAACCCATTTAAAGACACTTTTCTTCCATCTCTCCAGAAATATCTCCAAAGCCAAACCCCTATTATAGCATCTTCTTCTCAACCTCCACCCACATTTCGAGAACGGCCTCCCCATTCCTCCCATCCCAAACCTCATAAGTCCACACCATACACACCCCTTCATTCCTATCTGGCTGAAAACATTACAGCTTCTTCTGTCCCAGACCTGACCACCCTTCCAATCTCCACAACAGATCTCAACCCAATCACCTCTTTCCTTCATGCTACATCCATCCAATCACCTTTATCCCCTGCTATGACTATCAACACTCAAATTCGAGATCCAAACTCGTCTTCTGATTCCATTGAAGAACACCCGGAGTTGCTCATGCAACATGGAACTATGCAAGACCTGTCTGATGATGAATCTGAAGCAGACAACCCACTACCACCACATGGCAGAAGAATACCAACCAGAGTCAATTATGCTAAAACAATTGACAAAAAAACATTTGTCTACCATTGATGACAAATTCCCCCTGCCAAACCACACATCACTATTTCAACAGTTGACCGATGTGTGTTTTCTCTAAATTTGATCTTGAGGCAGGATTTTGGCAATTGGACATTCATCCAAAAGATCAACATAAGACGGCATTTACCATCCCAAATGCCCATTATCAATGGAAAGTTCTCCCTTTTGGATTGAAGACAGCTCCTTCCATCTTCCAGAAAGTAATGATCGCCATCTTCCAGCCAATCCTTCAGTACGCATCAGTCTACATAGATGATATTATGTTGTTCTCAGCCTCCATGGATGAACATCTCCAACTCCTCCGGCAGTTTTATGAGATAGTTTCCAGACATGGCATCATGCTCTTAGAAAAGAAGATGGTCCTTGCCCAGACTACAATTTATTTCCTTGTGATGCACATAGTCGATGGAAAATACAAGCCACAACCGCACATTGCTAATCAGCTGACAATTTTCCCTAACAAGCTGATCAACAGAAAGCAGATTGAGCAGTTCCTTGACATTGTAAACTATATCTCCGAGTTCATTCCTCACATTGCTCAACTATGAGGACTCCTCTCTTAACAGCTTCGAAAAAACCCTCCGCCTTGGTCAGACAAGTGCACCCACACTGTGCAAACCCTAAAGAACTGCCTGTTGCAACATCTCCCCTCTAGATTCCCAATGGTCATGGCACACGTATTCAGGTTTTCTCCAAACCGATGCCAGTGATCTTCATTGGGGAGTTGTTCTTTTCATAGAACTCCACGGGTAGCATAAGATATGCGGTTACAAGAGTGGTACTTTTTCCCAAAGTGAGAAGTATTCTCACTCTACCTTCAAAGAAATCCTGGTAGTGAAAAGGGGGATTAGCAAATTTCAATATCACCTCATCGGGCATCATTTCCAGATAGAGATTGACATGTTATCCTTTCCGTAAATGCTCCAATTTAAGCAGAAGTAGATTCCTCCAAGCCAATTACTCCAATGGGCAGAATGGTTTTCTCAGTGGACGTTCACAGTGAAACATATCAAAGGAAAATCGAACACTTTGGCAGACTTCCTATCCTGCCATCCACTTCCTAACCAGAGCCTTGTTCATATACCCGTCTATCCCATTGATCGTAATCCAGGCCTTCCAGCTGAAGTTGATGACCCCATTGCTCATCTCCTCTTTGCTCGCAGGAGTACCCCATAACTTCCATTGGTTTTTATAAATTCATCTCTGCAGAAATAATCCTGTTTTTGACAGGACTCCTCACCCCGACTATCCTTTCCTCACACCCATATCCTTCAAAAATCTCTACCATCTCCCTAAGGAAGTTCTATGTTCCTTTACTACCTTTTTTAGGCCCATCCTATGACTATCATCTTTGTCGCCCCCTTCATAGAGACCAACTGAACACTTCAAAATGGTTGCAGTGGTTCCGCCCTCTCCATGACTGGGAAACTCTCCTCAAGACTCATTATGGCAGATACGTGCTAATGACTTTCCACATCTCCAGATACCGTTGATACCTCGTTTCAACATTGAGGTCTTGGTATCGATCCCAAGTGGGGGTGGCTAACAGTCATGTGTGAACTGACAGTGGGGTGTACTAACAAGCTAAAAAAAAAAAAAAAAAAAAAAGATAATCAAGTATAATTTTTCATTCATGATACAACTAAACTGGGATCCATAATATTAACAGTTTAGTTTCAATAGTACGGCCACTAATGCAATTTCTAAATAACTTCTGAGTGCCTGCGTATCATCCATCCATCACATTCTGCCAGAGTCTCAGTGTTTTTCTCCTAATTAAAATCAGGCATCCTGTGGGTGCCAGGTCCGGGCCAGACCATGGGCCTCACAAAAGGCCCAAGCCCAGGACTAAGCCCAGATTACGAATGCAAAAGACATAGGGCGACCCAAGAAAAAAAAAAAAAAGCTTTCCATCCCAGGCCCCAACTAAGCCATTTACATGGTGGGCCCAGAATTTCGGGCCATGAGTCTAAAATTGAGATCCAAGGCCAGCAATTTGCAGCCCAAAACTGATGGTCCAACAAGTTAGCCCGGCCCATTTCCACATCCACCAGATCAACAGTTAAGCTAATTCGACGTGGATTGCCTGCGACCCCAACGGCAGGAAGTTCCAGCGGTTAGAAGCTAGGTGGGGCCCATTGTGATGTTTATGGGAAATCCACCCCGTCCATACTTTTTCCAGATCCTATTAGTGCACGAGTGAAAAAAACGAGGCAGATTCAAAACTCAAGTGGGCCACATGACAACAAATAGTGATGATTGAATGCCCACAGTTTTTTTTTTTTTAACATCCGTGGGGCCAGGGAGGTTTTGGATCAGGCTAATATTTATTTATTTTCTGTTCATCCTAATGGGAACGACCTTCAATGACTTTACGAACCATTAATATGGCATATAAACATCAAGTAGACCCTGGGAAGGTTTCAAGAGTAAGCATATCCCTCCCCACTTTTTCCAGTTGTCTGACTCACTTGAGTTTTGCATCTATCTCATTTTTTTTGGCTTATGTCTTAAGTATGAGCTGACAAAATGGATGTACGGAGTGGATTTCTCAAAAACATGACGACAAACCCTATCTATCTTCTAACCGCAAGAAGGCATCGCAGGCAATCCACGACATGCAATGCTTGGACAGAGAGCTTGTACAAGTGTGCTCGATGGCAAGGTGACCCATTCGCTGGGAAGCTACGTGGCCCACTGTGATGTTTGTGGTAAATCCACCCGTATATCCGTTTTGCGGGCTCATTTTATTACATGAGACCAAAATGAAACGGACCCAAAAGTAAGTCACACGCAGAGGGAAAAGTGGGGAAAGAAAGGCCTACCGTTGAAACCTTTTTGGTCTACCTTCATGTTTATATGCTATCCAAACCGCGTATAAGGTCATTCCCACTGGGATGAACTGAAACACAAAATTAGCCCGATACAAAACTTTTGTAACCATACAAATGTTTCAACCGTGGTCTTTAAATCCCCACTATTTCCTCTTATGTGGCTCACTTGAGTATTGGATACGCCTTATTTTTGGTCTAATGTCCTAAAATGAGTTGGCAAAATGGATTCATGGAGTGGATTTCTCGCAAACATCACAGCGGGCACCAAGTAACTTCACAAACTTCAGTGGCCACACGAATGTTTCAACGGTGGTCGTTCAATCCCCACCGTTTCCATACGATATATTATCAGTTCGGGGATCACCCAGAGTTTCGATCGTCAACCTATCAGCCCAACGTGTACAGACATTCGGACCCAGCATTGTATAATTGCTGAAGTTGGAACCGCTGGGTCCGGGACCACCGATTGTCGTGGTAATGCGGACTACTAATACCTGTGGAAGCAGACGTGGAAGGTATCGCTCAGGAGCATCTGCCGAGACGTCTCGGCCTGAGCTTCTCCTTTCTGCGTGAGCACCGAATAATCGGAGCTCCCCTGGATCCGACCCTCTTCGTTCCACGTGCTCTGCCCGTGCCTCACCAAGACCACCCGCTTCGATGCTGCGATGGGAGGGAACGAAACGGAAACGTAGAGCTGAGGATCGACATCGCCGAGCGTGTCTATCGACGGTGGAGATTTCTTCTCGGCCTGATGCAAGCTCGATGAGGAACGGACGGTTATGGTCTTGTGATGGGTTTGATGGAAAAAAGGGCGGGGATGGGCGAGGAGAGAGAGCATTTTGGGGCTGATCTTTTTCAAATGGCGGAGGGATTTTTGGATTTTGAAGGTTTTTTGTTTTTTACGGACGATTTATTTGATGCTCTGGTAGTGGATGACGCTCGATACGCAGTCACTCGGAAATTGTAGGCCTGGCATACACCTACTCAGTTTAAACTGAATAAATTCGAACAATTGTAACCTTTGATTCGTGGACACTTGTTTGTTGAGATAATACCATTCGATAATGAAGAATTAACCGTTTAATCAATGCCCGCCAATCAATAGTCAGATAATCAAATCATATTAATCCTGGTTCACCGCACATCTAGACTAGGACACATGATTTGAACTGAATTAATTGCAATACATGCGAAATTTGGAAAGTATTTGAGCATAAAGAAGAAGATTGAGAACCTATATACTTTCGTTGCGCGGGGTGAAACAAAATAATGATGATAATCCATTTAGTTGCGCGCAATGGAAAAAGCATGATTGCTCAATATGATGAGATAATGGTCCATTTCGCGGAGCACAATGGGACCCAGTCCTTGTGCAATAAGGAAGTGTTGTGCAGAAAAGGGGTTCACATGTGTGGTTGCCTATAAATACCTGTCATCTTTCTTCATTTACAACATCGAAGAATCTGGAAGCTAGCAGAAGACTAAAGATTTCTCTAGAATTTACAAGGAACTGGAGAATATCTGTTACGTGATGCGTAGCAAGGTATCCGTGCAATGGAGTACTTGGAGATCATTGCGCGGCGCGCAATGAACTCTTATCCTCTACAAGTGATATTTCCACAACTCTTCCAAGAGTTCGGCTAATCATCTGAAAAGAAAAGATCCTTTGAAGGATTGAAAAGACTCACAAAGATATGTCGTTCTCATACAACAACTTCTATATTTGGAAGATCATATCATGAATTGAGATGTTGTCGAAATCGACATTTGAATAAATTTGACTATTGCATTTTATAATTATTTGTCTTATTATGGAATCAAGGGAAATATGAGGATGTAAACTAATTTCAGTATCAATAAAATACTTTATGATAATTGTTCTCTTGTTCTTTCTTCGTTATTATCAAATAAGATTTTCCTCAAACAAAATACATTCGTTTCTTGTCAAAAAAAAAAAAAAAAAAAGTAGTTGCATATATCTGTCGTACTTGGCTAGAGTATTAAAGTCATTGTCTTTTTTCTTCTTCTTCTTCTTCTTCTTCTTCTTCTTCTTTTGGGGATGTTTTTTATTTTTCACACTTGAAACCAATTATTAAGAAATCCTAAAAGATATCAGTCTAATGGATAAATTATGAGTCATTAAAAAGCTTTGCTAACGTTATGAGTGTTGGGTTCCTAGCATACAAGCTCAGTGAAATATATTACAATATAATTTGATCATATGACCTATTTCAAGAATTTTCATTTTGCAATAACATCAAAATTTTACAATATAGTAATACATGTAAATGGCAGAGATCATACATGCACGCAGTGTGCACAAAAGAGATGTCTGTGATGTCAATATGTCGATGCCAATGTCCTAAACCAAGGAGTATCTCACCAATCTATTCCAATATCGGATAATCAAGATAGCCCAACGTCTGATCCTCTAGTAGCTAACGTATCCTATCAAAATATACCACATAAGCATAATCAAACGAGTGCTCAAATAACAATCCCAAACATAAGCATGTATAGTGGTTCGATTTTCCTACTCTACTCTCGGTAGACACATTCAACCCATTAGTGTACCAAATTTCACTATCGGAGGTTTTAAATCAGGTGCACCTCTAACCTTTACAATCCTACACAAGGACCAACTCTCGTAAGAGACTTTACATGGTTTTCCATAGGCTCGCCATGAATCTCGATCCTATACAAGGACCAGCTCTCGTAAAATACTTTACGTGGTTTTTTATAGGCTCGCCATGAACCTCGGTCCTACACAAGAACCTACCAACATACACTCCCATTGAAGGCTCCTGCAAGAGACTTTACATGGTTTTTCACAGGCTCGCCACAAACCTCAGTCCTACACAAGAATCTACTGATATACACTCCCGTCGAAGGCTTGTTGAGTGTGAAATATTGCATATTTCTCTCTGTTTATACATTGGTTTTATGAACATAATAGTGTTTAATTGATCTATTTATGCATGTTTTGTCTTGTGAGGTGATTTCGAGAGCTTAAAGTGAAACGGATGCTAAAAGCATGAATTTAACGCTCAAGAATTACCAAAGCAAGGATTGGATCTATGGTGGTCAAGATTGAAGATTTCAAGAGTCCGAGATTTAAGAAAACCAAGTAAAGAAGGAAGAAAATCGAGTTTGCAAAGTGCAAAATTCAGGAGTTGTTGAACTTGATTGTTTGATGGCATCGAACACAGCTTCGATGCCATTAAAATAAGTGTTCGATGCCATCGGAGGAGGCTCGATCACATCGAAATTTTAGGAAAAATCAACTTTGGTTATAGGACTATTGGCTGCAATTCTCGATCCCATCAAAGCCAATTCGATGGCATCAAAAATTTCAGGAATTTTGGACTCACACTTCTGGACAATTTTCAATTCCATCAAGTAGGTGTTCGATGACATCGAAGCTAGTTCGATGCCATTAAAGGACGAGCGATGACATTGAAAGCTTACATAGTGTGAAAGGTGTGAGTTTTCGAATTCAAATTCAACTGGACTTAACACCTTCAATGGCATCAAAGTCCCATCGAAGGTGTCATCGAAGTTGAACAAAGCCTATTTAAAGGTATTCTTGGAGACATTCTAGACACGAATTAGGGTTAGAAGAATAGAGCAAAGGGTGGTCCTGCCTCCAAGGAGTTCTTTTTCCTTTTCTAGTTAGTTTTTCATGTTTTTCTTTAAGAGTTTTAGCTTAATTATGTCTTTGGTTGGCTAATCTTTTAGCTTGAGCTAAGAGGTGAAGCTTGTAGTTTATTTTGATGTTTTTCTTACTTTGATTCAAGTAATGATCTTTCTGTTGGATATTTCATAGTTATGGTTTGAATTTAAGAAGTATTTTAGTTACTACTTTGATTTATCATCGACTCCGAGCACGGTTGATACTTGGGAACTCCCTGAATGCTTTCTTTTCTATTATATGATTGATTAATCTGTAAAATTCTTTGATCTACCGTTGACTACGGGCATGGTAGATGCTTTTAACCCTCTATATTCAATTCAATAAGACTATTATACATGGATCATTGCTATAAATGTCCATATTTATGTTGGAATGGTTTATGATGTTTTAACTACTTTATTATCCAACTTGATAAATTAGAACTTCGATTCTAGTTGAAGTATTGATTGAATTAAGTAAGATGGCATTAAGATAACTACAAGTGGATCCTTGGCGCTATAATGTTTCTTTCATTGATAATTTTACTTCACAATAATCACTTTTAAGTTTTAGATTTAGTTTAGCCTCTAGTTCTATTTCTTAATTAGTTCAAAAGATTACACATATTCAGTCCATGTGGGTACGACCTCGGTCTCACCAAGATTATTACTACATCGCAACCTTGCACTTGGGGTACAAGTGAACAAGTTTTTGGCGCCGTTGTCGGGGACTGCACTGCGCTATATTTTCCTGAATTATTCAAGTTTTAGAATTATTTAAGATTATGACTAACTTTTTGCCTCTTTTTCTTATGTTTTATGAATTTGTTTTAAGTACTAATTTGGTCTTCTGTTTTGTAGCATCTAACTTAACAAGCTCTCTTTGGTGATATCCTTCCAACTTTTTCTTTTTAAAATTCATAGTTTTTGAATTTCTATTGGTGGTAGTTATTAGAACTTTGAGGTTGTTAGTGTTTCATGCCCAAGACGGTTCCTGACAACACTCCATGTCTATTAAGCGAAGGAGGACTAGTTGAAGGGTTGCCTATCCATCACTGGATAGGACACCACTTAAAATCCTCTAAGTTAGTTGAAGCAATAGCTGCAAATCAACCTCAACATCCAATTGAGGAAGTTCAAGATGAGAATGAGGTGCATCGTGCTCCCCTGCCTCGAACTTTTCGAGATTATTTACAATCAACGAGGGCAAGTACACCTTCCTGCATGGTGTTCCTACTTAATGTAGGAAACGTGGATTTCAAACCGGGAATGATACAACTCCTTCCTAAATTTCATGGACTAGACTCTAAAAGTCCATATTTGCACTCAAAAAAATTCGACGAGATAGTTGCCACATTACACTTTCCAAACGTGTCTGAGGACACTGTAAAACTAAAGTCATTTCCCTTCTCATTGAAGGAGAAGGCTAAGTCGTGGCTACACTCCTTAAAGCCACGATATATTAACACATGGGCTAAGATGTCCCAGGAGTTCCTTAAAAAGTTTTTCCCGGTTCATAAAACAAACACTTTAAGGAGGGCAATCTTGAATTTCGTTCAAAAGGAGGAAGGTAACTTCTTCCAAAGTTGGGAGAGATTCAAGGATCTCATAAATTCGTGTCCACATCATGACTACAAAATATGGCGAGTAAGAAGCTTTTTCTATAATGGATCGACTTCACCCATGCACCAGTTTGTAGAGATTATGTGTAATAGTGAATTCACAAACGAGGAGGTCGATGATGCATAGGATAATTTTGATCTACTTGTTGAAAATGCTCAATCACAGGACACATCCTCACGTCTCACCACTTCTAAGCCAACTCAATCAAGAAAGAAGGGAGGAATATGACTTAAGAGAAGAAGATGATATGAGTGCAAGGGTGGTCAATCTCATAAGGAAAGTCGAGTCCATGGAACTTAAGAAGGTGTAAACAGTCAAACCCGATGAGGTTGTGGAAGTCGCTTGCAGTATTTGTGCTAGCAACATACACTTAACACAAGATTGTCCTACAATTCCTGCATTTCAAGAGTTATTGAATAAGCAATCAAATGTCATAAACAACTACCAATGCCTATTCAGTGTACCCACCTAAAATACATACAATCCCAACTGGAGGAACCGTCCGAACTTCAATTGGAGGAATGGACAAACGGCTACCCCTCAAGAGGCCCTTACTCAACTTCTTAATCAAAGGAGGCCTCAAGAGAATATGATTCAAAAATTCATTCAAAACCAACGGCTATTCAACCATAATATGGTGCAAACATTCCAAAATATCAAAACAACTATGGGAATGTTTGCATCATCTATTCAAAGGATTGAGTTATACTTAGCGATTGGGGAGAAATGGACTTTCCAAGCCCAAGATCTATCCAATTAGAAGCCACAATGTGAAATATGTGGCCCAAGCTCTTCAAATCAAATAGAGCAAGCTAAGTCTATGACCACTCTCAGAAGTGGAAGGACAATTAACAAACTATTCCAGTGAGGACCGAAAAGCCTACGGACTCGAAAGAAGCAGAGAGTGATAGACCTAACATTGCTCCACAAGAGAAAGAATCGAAAAAAGCATACAAGCCGGTTGCGTCATTCCCCCAGCGGTTGATTGCATCAAAACCTTTATCTAATTCCCAGGATATTTTGGAGGTTTTAAAATAGGTGAAGGTCAACATTCATCTCTTGGATGCCATTAAACAAATACCCTCGCATATGCCAAGTTTTGAAAGACCTATGCATGACCAAAAGATTGCGAAGTATACAAAAGAAAATTCTTTTAACTGAAAAAGGGAGTGCCATCCAAAAGCAAGATGTGCCACAAAAGCTCCAAGATCTGATAGCCCAACTGTCTGTTATGTAAACGGGGATCACCAGATTGAGCATGCACTTCTTGATTTAGGAGCGAGCATGAATCTAATTCCTTGGTCTACGAACAGATAGGCCTTGGTGAATTAAAACCCACCAAGACCACACTTTAATTAGTTGATCGATCGGTTCGTATACTAAGAGGAATGATCAATGGTGTGCTTGTCCAAGTTGACAAATTCTACTACCCAGTAGACTTTATCATTCTGGATACACAACCCATTATAGATGCAAGCACTCAAATTTCAGTCATCTTAGGTCGTCCATTCCTAGCCACATCTAACGCAATCATCAATTGCATGAATGGATTATGAAATTAACTTTGGGAAACATAACATTAGAGATAAATATTTTTAATATGTGCAAACAACCTGAGGAAGTTGATGATGCCCACGAAATCAATCTAATCGACTCATTCATGGAAGATAGAGCTTTCCTAACTCTATACTCTGATGCTCCGGAGACATGCTTGGCCCACTCCCCTGATTTAGATGATGACATGTTTAGGGATATTGATGCCATGCTTGATGTGACATCGGTAATTGAGACTAACCGATGAAGGCCCCAATTTGAAAAGTTGCCCCATAATATGACAAAGGCTCTACCATCAAACATCAAGGCACTGAAGCTTGACCTGAAACCGTTATTGGCTAATCTTAAATATGCTTACTTAGGTCAAGCTGAGACATATCCTGTGGTAATTTCTGCTTACCTGGATTATTTTTTTTATTTTTTATTTTTAAAAAAAGGAGAGAGAGTATGCTCCTAATTACTCTGAAAGAACATAAAGGAGCCCTTAGATAAACCATCGTAGATCTCAATTGAATAAATCTTTTGATTTGCACTTACCACATTCATCTTGAGAATGATGCAAAAACGTCTAAACAACCACAATGTTGATTAAATCCAAACGTGATAGAGGTGGTTAAAGCCGAGGTGCTTAAGCTATTGGATGTGTGGGTATCATTTACCCAATATCCGATAACCAATAGGTGAGTTTACCTGTGGTGGTTCCCAAGAAGTCTGGGATCACCATCATAGTAAATGCTGATAATGAACTCGTGCCAACTAGAGTCGCAATTGGTTGGAGAATGGGCATTGACTATCGAAAATTGAATATCGTCACCAGGAAAGACCACTTTCCTTTGTCCTTCATTGATCAAATTCTAAAAAGGTTAGATGGTCATTCCTACTACTATTTCTTAGATGGTTATTCGGGCTATAACCAAATAGAGATAGCCCCTGAAGACCAAGAAAAGACAACGTTTGCATGTCCCTTTGGCACTTTCGTATATCGAGGGATGCCATTCGGATTATGTAACGCCCCCGCCACATTCCAACAATGCATGTTGAGTGTCTTCTCAGACATGGTGGGTAATTTTTAGAGGTCTCCATTGATGACCTCTCTATATTTGGTTTATCTTTTAGCGATTGCAGTGAAAATAAAAAACATGTGATAAAATTATGCAAGGAAAAGAACCTTGTGCTCAACTGAGGGAAATGTCATTTCATGGTTCATAAGGGAATTATACTTGGACATATCACATCATCTAACGGAATCGAGGTTAATAAAGCCAAAATTGACCTTATCTCTAACCTACCTCCGTCCAAAAGCATACGCGATGTGCGTTCCTTTCTGGGACACACCAGCTTTTACAGGAGATTCATAAAGGACTTCAACCACATATCTCGTCCTTTGTGCAATCTTCTTCAAAAGGATATCCCGTTCAAGTGGTTTGAAGAATGCCACAAAGCTTTTTCCAAGCATAAAGGTATGTTGACTAGCACTCCAATCATGCAACTGCCCGACTGGAGCCTTCCTTTTGAGATCATGTGTGATGTGAGCGATTATGTTATTGGGGCAGTATTAGGCGAAAGAAAAGATTAAAAAAAATCATATGTCATCTACTACGCAAGTAGAACTCTAAAATCCAACCAGATGAATTATTCTACTATGGAAAAGGAACTCTTAGCTGAAGTCTTTGCATTGGACAATTTTAGGTCCTACTTGATCGGATCCAAGATCATAGTATTCACGGACCACTCGGCATTGAAGCACCTTTCTAAGAAGGATGTTGAGCCCTAATTGTTGAGATGGACCCTCCTACTCCAAGAATTTGACATAAAGATTCGAGATAAGAAGGGAGTAAAGATGTAGTAGTTGATCACCTTTCCAGGCTTGTGATCTCCTATTTCATTGAGATGGCGCATATTAATGACATGTTCCTTGATGAACAACTTTTCATTGTCTCCCATTTACCTTGGTTTGCTGATATTGAGAAGTATCTTGCTACAGGTATCACACCGACATATTGGACCAAGTAAGATAAGAAAAAGTTCTACACCGAGGTGCGCAAGTATATCTGGGACGATCTGTACTTATTTAAGTATTGCGTAGATCAGATTGTAAGGAGATGTGTTACTAACGACGAACATCAAAATATCATCTCCTTCTGTCACTCTCATGCCTGTGGTGGCCACTTTTTGGCCAAGAAAACCACAACAAAAATTCTTCAGTGTGGTTTCTACTGGCCCACTTTGTTCAAGGGTACCAATGAATTTTGCAAAGCATGTGAGCACTGTAAAAAATTGGGAGGATTGTCTCATCGAAACATGATGTCATTGAACCTCATTCTGACCATTGAGGCATTTGATTACTGAGGCATCGATTTCATGGGACTATTCTCCTAATCTTTTAGTAATACATATATTTTGCTAGCGGTTGATTGTGTAACTAAATGGGTTGAAGCGATCCCGTGCCGAAATAATGACCATCACACAGTCATTACGTTTCTCAAAGAACACATTCTTTCTCGGTTCAGAACGCCTCGAGTAGGGCTTCGATGACATCGAGTAGAGTTTCAATGAAATCGAGTAGTGCTTTGATGGCATCGAAGACATCAAATTTCCAACTGAATTATTGTTGGCTAGTTCCATCGAGCAGAGTTTTGATGACATCGAGTACTGCTATCCGATGTCATTGAGGATATCATTTGATGTTATCGAAGGTTCCTCAATTCTATCGAGAAACTCAGATAACTTGCTGGACATATATGAGTTACTTCCTCGATTCCATTGAGTGGCCTTCGATGTTGGATTCTATTGAAGACTCCTCGAGATTTGCTTGATGGGATCAAGCAGCACTTGAAATCTGTTGTTTTGGGCATATGATTTTACAGCAGCTTCGCACCTCTTCTAGCCTTACTTATCATGTTCTAATTAAGTTTCTAAGGGTAACGCATGATCAACAATGTTTACCTATTAAGCCAAGATCATCTAGAGGTTCAAGGGTTGTTTTGGGTCAAGGGTTAAGGTCATCAAGGTACCTCATTTACATGTTATTTGCTCTTTGATTCTCTTATCCGCTTGTGTCTTTGGTAGTTATCTTCCAGAGGCTCAACCGACTATATGACACAACAACTCATGTGATTGACAAACGAGATGCACAAATCAGTGCACTAACAATCTCCCCCTTTGTTAATTACATAATAAAAATTATAACCTAAACCATGTCATGGTCCATATCAATGACATACTAAAACACTCAAAAATATTACATATTAGGTATAAATGATTTACAACTTGATATAATAATGCATGTAACACTAGCAATACTCCCCTATAATTGCTCTCCCTATTTCACTAATTCCTGCAACAACAACAAACCTTGCAAAAGAGAATTCATTGTTTTATTATTTTGGTGGGACTTGATCTTTCTCCCCCTTTTTATTTTACAACCCTTCTCTACCTTGCTAGATTAAAAACCTAAACACTCATTGCCTTTAAACTAGTTATAGGTTATGTTCCCCATTCCCTGAGGATTCGACCTCAATCTCACCAAGTTATTACTGCATCACAACCCTGCACTTGAGGTTGTCCACCCTTAGGTTCGATCACAAAACAACTTGTTGAAGACATTAATGTGCTGAGAGAGATTTGACCCCTCTGCCATCTTCAGAGTGTAAAATTATCTCTTTAAATATAGAAGATTGGTGAGTAACTTTACAGTGGACCCTAGAAAGTTTTTAATGGTAGGCGTCGAATCATCTCTAGTTCTCATGGTTTTGTCCACCTGAGATTTGGATCTGCTTCATTTTTGAGCTCATACCCTAACATAAGCCGGTAAGATGGATGGATGACATGGATAAAATAGATATATCATAGTGAAAACTAAGCAAAAAAAAAAAAAAAAAAACATGAGTACCTCATGCGACCAAGCAACGGCTAGCTTCAAAGACGTCAGTCTCACTGAGGCGTTACAAAAATTCAAGATATATAAGGCAGAAGTAGAGAATTATTTAGACCGAAGTATTAAAATCCTAAGGTCGAACAGGGGAGGACAATATCTATCCTTAGAATTTTTAGAGTTTCGCAAAACTCGTGGGATAGCAGATCAGAAAATAGGTCTCTTATAGACATTATAAACTTTATGCTTAATAATGTAGGTTTAAGTTTAAGATTTTGGGGAGAATCCCTATTAACTGCTTGCCATATCTTTAATAGGATATCTTACTCTAAGACTCGTAAGATTGTATATGAACTATCGAAGAATAGAATTCCAAATATCTCATACTTCAAGATATGGGGTTCTAGAGCCTTAGTTAGGCTTAAGGAGTCTAAAAAACTCAAGATATGTTTGAGATCTCTTGAGTGTATTTTCATAGGATATGCACAAAATAGTTTGGCTTATTGGTTTAGTTGTAGAATCTAATCATACGATCCTGGTAAACACCACAATAGAATCTAGAGATGATGAGTTTTATGAAAACTCATTCTCTTCTATAATTAAAAAAGAGACAATATTTCAAGATCCTGGTGCAAGTAGTAGTTCTCAAATACCTCAAGATATCAGCAGTCTCAATAAAGATGGCATATAACCTAAAAAGACTAAGAAGATCAGAATAGGTACATCTTTTAGACCCAATTTCTACCTTCTGCTAATAGAAGAAGATAAAGAAAATATAACAGAGGAAACCATATCAGTATGTAACATAGAAAATGATCTGATAACAACAGATGATGCTCTTAGATCTTAGGATGCTTGTTTTTGGAATAAAGTTATAAATGATGAGATGGATTTTATATTGCAAAATAGAACATGAAAACTTGTGGATCTGCCCCCAGGATCAAAACCAATAAGCTTTGAATGGATTTCCAAAAGAAAACTAAGACTAGACGGAACCACAGAAAGGTATAAGGCCATGGCTAGAGGATTTACACAAAAAGAATGTATTGATTTTTTCGATACATATGCTCAAATAGCAACTATCCAAGTTTTAATTGCTTTAGCATCCATCTATAAGTTAGAAATTCATCAAATGGCTGTAGAGATAGCTTTTCTAAATGGTGACCTCGATGAAGAGGTTTATATGGATTTAAACTGCGTGAATTGATTAAGTCACTATATGAACTTAAACAGACACCTAAGCAATGGCATGAAAAGTTTGATAAAGTAGTCACTTCATATGGATTTAAGATTAATGAATCTGATAAATGTGTATATTCGAAATTCTCTTATAATAAAGGAATAATTATATGTCTCTACGTAGATGATATGTTAATATTTGGTATATATTTAAAAGTTATAAATAAAACTAAAAGATTCTTACAATCTAGTTTTGACATGAAGGATATGGGTGAAGCTAATGTGATTCTAGGTATCAAGCTATTGAGAAACAATGATAGTATAACTCTATCTCAATCACATTATATTGAAAAGATACTTAAAAATTTTGATCACTATAATAACAACCCAGTTTCTACTCATTTTGATTATAATATCAAGTTAATTAAAAATAAAGGTCATAGTGTATCTTAGTTGAAATATTCCAAGGTGATTGGCAATCTTATGTATGTTATAATTTCTACTCGACTTGATATTACTTTTACAGTAGGTAAATTGAGTAGGTTTACGAGTAATCCGAGTTTAGATAATTGAAATGTTGTTTCTAGAGCACTCAGATACTTGAGGAAAAGAATTAAATATAATCTACATTTTTTCGGTTACCCTAATGTGCTTGAAGGGTATAGTGATGCAAGTTGGGTCACTTATTTCAATGAATACAAGTCGACCAGTGGATGAATTTTTACACTTGCATGAACTGTCATTTTGTAACGACTTGAAAATTTTAGTATAATGGCTCGAGTACCACCTCAGGCAGAAATCGCTTAGGATCAAATCCTTTAGAAATTTGACAAAGTTAACTAAGTGCTAAACGAGATTAGCTATGAAATCTGCTAGAATCGCTTTAAATATGATCTACAAAATCCAAAACTTATAGAATCATTGACACTAGGTTACCCTAAAATCTAAGATCAAACTCATTACCCGACTGCTCTTGGGAGCACATTGAAACTCCGTATCAGATCTGCACCGTACATCGAAAGTCTGAATAATACGAAGTTATAGACTTAGGACCGCCTCACTGGGCTTGACAACCATCTTGGAAATCAAATCCAGACAGTGTCCCACGGCTGTTCGCTTGAGTCCGGAGCGAGGAGTGTAAGAACACTTGGTTTTCTTTATAAATAAATATCTCAAATAGTAATCTGAGACTTGTTACTTATGGATCAGTATTAAGCAACCTGACCGTCAGAATCTGACCCAAATACACCCTTGGATCAGGAAAATTTTCATGTACATGGCAGTGCACTTGAAATCTCTGATCGAGTTTCACTGACCGTTGAACTGAAACCGGTCCGCCACGCGTGATCTAGGAATCCGACTGAAACGAAAACTTAACTCCACCTAGATCCAGAGGCTGTGAGCTTAAGTTTGGCTTTTGGCTCAAGGGGGCCCGCCAGAAGTGCTCCGTTGAGCTGAAACTGGACCACTTTGGTTATAACCTAAGTATTCCTTAACCTTAAGTCTATTTTGGAGTGATTTTAGGCTATATAAGGACCTTAGAACCCTCTCTCATCCAGCCATACGAATTTGAGAGAAACCCTAGGAGAGAAGAGAGAAAGAGAGAGAAAGTTTGAGAGTTGTGGGAGGATTCTTCCTACCCTCTTTCCCTGCCACTACATAAGCTTCACCACCCCATTCTCATCGCTTTTTCGACGATTCCGACTTCGTTTCTAGGTAAGAAATCCTAACCCTAATTTGTTTTGGGGTTGTGATATTTGTAAGTTATGAAATAACTAACCTATTTCTTTATATAGGTGGCCAAACTACCGAATACGAAGGCTTAGCAAACCTATCGGATTCGTTACGATTCTACAATAAAAGGTGAGGACTTTAGGTGTATAGGTTACGGTTTTCAACGCTTTCAATGTCAGATAATGATAGATTCATGATCTGCATGCAATTGCACATGTACAAAGTGCTGTCTGTTTTCCGTTTCAATTAAAGACGAAGATTATGGAATTTTACATATTCTAGGTATTTGTAAAAAGTACCGTATACGTATAAATTTTGAAAATGTGTTTGCCATGTTTATTTGTTGTATGGACATATGATATATGTGTAAAATACTTATTTGGCGAAAGGGCTCGCCCTAATACATGTTTTGCTAATATACACTATGTATGTTGAAATAGTGTATTCTAAGTGTTTGTGAAAATGCTTGTAAGAGTAAGTGCTTGGATAATTGTGCCTTAGGTAGGTGTTAAGATGGGATTCTCAACTACCTTAGAGATGTATATGATTTCCTCCATGTTGGTTGTTTAATTTAACCGCTTACTTAGGAAATACATGTGTTTGTATTTCTTTTTTACATTGTGCTTTGTAATATGCTTTATGACTTGTTTGTTAATATGCTTGACTTACTTTGTTTATTATGCTTTACTCCACATGCTTTGTATAAGGATTGATTGCGATTGGGTCTATGTTTATAGTCCAGACAATCGGTACTAGACTTGAGTTCGTGGTTGAGATTCATTTCGCCACGAAGGACGTGTTTGACGAACCCGAGTCGTACTTTGGTTGGCGACAGTGGTTAGGCCACGCGAAGTGCTTATGCACTTCATGTCATTCAGTTGATTGTGCGCTCGAGCTAGTTAGGCTCGTCAAGTAACCCGATCTGTCTAATGTATGTTCACCATGTTTGGTCGCTACTGCTTAAACCTAGGGTACCAAACTTACCAGTGAAATCCCGTTAACCATGGTACCTCGATCCGCTAAGACTCATGAGCTGGGCATGGTGGTATGGGACACCTTGGTCGAGCTGTCGGCCTACGCTGGGGCCACGTGCCTCCCCGTAGTGACCAGTGAGCCAAATACGGTGGTATGGGACACTGTATTCGAGCTGTCGGCCTACACTGATTGGTGACGAGCCCTTTGTAGTGACCTCGAGCATACTCTGAATTTGCGGTGAGGCGACGAGTTTTGCTACGGTGTATAGAGTATGAACTAGGCCTGTATCAATTTAGTAATGAACCGTTAAAAAGGTGATGGGGGAGTAGTATAATAATTGCGTGTAACAGCCCTGACAGCCTTTACAGCGCCCTAGAACCACACTATCATATGAGATTATCTAGGTTTGATGACCCTAGAATGGATCATGTTTGGGAATGATACAAGGGAGGTACCTTAGTTTCTTAATCCTGCTGTTTGAAATGGACTAATAACAACTCGGTAATCATGCTCATCATCGCACTACATGTGCCTGGAAGATGTGGAGCACTGAGGAATGAAAGCATGCCGCGAATGTAAGATTGTGTCGCATGAGGGAGTATGTCGGTGAGGGCATGCATCATGACTGCATTCATACTTGCATTAATAAGAGTAATTAGAAGTATTTGATTGTACTGCTTTATCATTACTGCTTGACTAAATTGATAACATGTGAACCTATGCTTTAGTGTTCCACTGAGTTAGTTACTCCCTCCCACGTTATGGGACGGTGTTGTACACACCAACCAGACTCTGTCTTAGGTGCAGATGAGGTGACGACTCAGGAGGCTGAGCCGGACTATGACGAGGACTAGGACGAGTTCTCATATATGCAGTACTCTGGTGGCTTTGACTAGACTGCCTGGATCGACGGGACTTACTTCTCTAGTTATTTTTTTGGACATTTTGATCGTAAAACAAATACATGTATATGGTGACTCAGATGGGTTCATACTCTGGAGATTGAAATGGTTTTGTTTCTTTTACATACATATATATACAGTTTCAGTCTTCCACTTGCCTTTATACAATTGATCTGGAGTATGAATTACTGTTTTGGTATAATCTCACTCATGTTTATTACACTAACACAGACAACATTTAATCATCATTATCTATGTTGCATAAGTGATATTTTGGAACTCGAGAGTTGAGTTACTACTCGACCCTCGAATTTTAGGGCGTTACACATTTCTTGGGGGATCCAAAAAATAAACTTGCATATTTCACTACCATGGAATATGAATTTATAGCTTTGGCGGCTAGTAGTAAAGAGGTAGAATGGCTAAGAAACTTCTTATTAGAAATACTATTATTGGTAAGGCCTTTACCACTGGTCTCTATCTACTGTGATATTAAAGTGGCACTGTCAAAGTCATAAAATAAGACTTAAAATGGAAGATCTAAACATATCAGTCTAAGGCATAGTTTTGTGCAGCAACTACTTGGTGATGGTGTTATAACAATACAATATGGGCGATCTATCCAGAATCTATCAGACCCGTTCACCAAGGGACTGACAAGGGATGTTGTCAGTAGAATATCAAGTAGAATGTGACTTAAGCCAATTTCACAGACACCAGATGAGGAAAACTCAACCTAAGTTAATAGGTTCAATGGGCAAAGTACCTTGCAGGAAGTGTCTGAAGCAGTAGTGTACGTTTTCTATCTATCTCATTCATGGATGTATGTATAGTGCTGGGTACCTGTAATGATTAAAATGAGGATGAGCTTCTGCTCTTAATGAGTTCTTTCAAGGGTGCTATTGTTACATGGGCATTCATAAGGACTCACCTATATGAGTATTTGAAGTGGGTCCGGTTCGTGATGTTCGAGAGTTTTGGCTACTCTCATGAACTCATGAATCCAAGACAGAGCATAAGGCTGTTAATGTGTTATAATTTTATAATACATGGCAATTGAAATATATGTGTGTGACACATGTCTGGTTGTGTCATATAGAATACTTAGTTCAAGACCATAATCACTAAGGATTCTGATACAACTTTAATTTGCTCACACTAAGTGAAGGTTCGAATTCATAAAACGCATTCTTCTATGCACATATTTTTCTTACATATCCTGACCTCTTTATTTTGAACAATATTGGGGGATTGTTGAGTTTTTTTAAAATATATATATATATATTTAAACTTATAAAAGAGAATTTAGAAAAAGGGTTGAGGCTTTTGGTGATTGTTGGTGACCATTTATTTACAAATGGTGGTGCCTCTTGGTAAATGGAGCATCATTTGAATTTCAAATGGTGATAAAAATATGTCATTAATGGTGTAGGGATGCCATTGTTAAAAAGACACTATGTAAGAAAATGTCTTTCCATGAAAAATGATCTTAAAGCATCTCTTATGACTCAATATAAACCCATCTTTAGGTCAATCCGAATATAACAATTCCAACAATCTCCTCACCAATATCTTCTTCTTCTCCATTTTCAATTTTGAATGGCTTTTGAAAAGTTCTAGTTGTCAGGCGCTAAAACTGTAAACAGTTTTTCGGGCAGTAAATTGCAAAGGGGGTTTTTAAGGGTTAAACTATAACAACACATAAGTCAGTGGTGTATGCTGTAAAAGTGTGTTCGAGGTGAGGCTTTTCATTTTTGCAAGCCGAAGCCCACATTTCTCTGGTTTTGGAGAAGATGCTTATTGTATCCTGGAGGCGAATTTGCTTAACCCTCTTGCAAATTGGTTTAATCACTAGCAGAGTACGAATATCGCCTTAAAGATAAGGACATCGTAACGCGCCTTAAACCTATTTTTAAGTGATTAGCTTTTCTATCTTTCCACCTCAACCCTAACAATCTTTGGCTATGATTTTTTACTTCTGCTTATTTTGTTGGTCACAAAGATCTTAACTTACTTTCCATATGGCGGTGTTGTTGTGTGTCGACTTTCTAGGCACTTCATGTAACGATATCAACTTGGGTGTAAACATGATTTAGATTGCTAATAACTATGCCATGTGAACAACGCAGAAAAGGCAGTAAACTATCACAAAAGTCCTTTAGTGCACTTATTTGCACCTATGTTTGTTAATTACGTGACTAGTTATGTCTTGTAGTCGGATGAGTTCTTGACAAGTGAAGACCAGCGACGCAACTGGATCAGAAGCATCAAAACCACATTGAAGACAAAGAACTGCTTCTGCGATCTTAACCTTGCAAATAGATGATCCCAATCCAAATAGGAATACCTACTTAGGTCATCTATTATAAGCCAATCCCAAGTCTATATTTTATATCCTATAGTGTTAACTTATGCATATCCTAAGTTGTTGAATGATTAAAAGAACAAATAGGAAAATTGTCCACTTTCGGTAGGAAGAAGGTGTCACCGAATGGCACCTTCGGTATCATCGAAGATACCTTTGGTGTTACCGAAGGGGCTCAAAACTGTCCAATAAGATCACAACTATAATTCAGTATCAACGACTGGATAATTCGGTGACACCGACTACCACCGACGAACAATGTTCGGTGCCACTAAAAGGGACTTATTTTGATCAGTAACTTGAGGAATTAATTCGGTACTACCGAATGGTATTTCGATACCATCGAAGCAAGTTCGGTGATACCGAAGATGACTTCGGTAGCTCATTTAAACTCTATCCATACGAGTTCATATTCTCTTCATTGTGATCATTCACTCCTATGAGCATTCAAAGCTCCTATTTAATGAAAAACATGATCTCGCGCCTTCTCTAGAGTACAAAGACCAAACCAATAGAAAAATCTTTGGTTCTTTGATACCCTAGAGCGTCCATAGGTTGAATCCCTTAAGAAATCCACTCATTATCCTAGATAGGAGATTCAACCAACTCCCATAACCTTGGTCACCTTTTTAGGTACATCTTATCCAAGGTTTTTATTGTAAAGTTGATCCAATAGGTAAACCCAAGCTACGTGATCGAGGAAGCACCGGGAAGCTGATTCAAGCTTGAGAGAGCGAAGATCTAGCAACCCGAGACAAACTACAAGAGAGAACTCAATTTGACAAGTAAGTGTCATTTTAAGAGTTCAAAAGTTTAGTCTCTTTCCTCGTGTAAGATTAAGGCTAAGAGTTTGCTATTCACAAACTCGATTAGGTTCCTAGTGTGGGACCTTGGCCCGTGGGCCTAAAAGTAGGTGTCATGTGTGGGACCTTAGCCGGTGGGCCTAAACGTAGGTGCCTTCTGTGGGACCTTGGCTTGTGGGCTTATACGGTAGGTGCCTAATGTGGGACCTTGGCCGATGGGCCTAAACGTGGGTTCTAGGTGTAGGACCTTTGCTATTGTGGAGAGCATAAATTGTGTCCTTAACGTAGGACTGTAAAGGTTATTGGTGAACATGTTTAAAACCCTTGATAGTGAAATCCGGTGCACTCTGGGATTGAGCGTGGATACTGGAAGTGGAGTAGGCACGTAGTCGAACCACTACAAATGCTTGTGTTTGAAATTGTCATTTGCGCATCTGTTTAATCATGCTTATATATGCTTGAATGTTTAATTTAGTATACATGATTGAATGAATGCGATTCATTGATAGGAAGCACATTCCACACACAAGCACACAACACTAGCCTAGTTATTATATCTGCATATCTCTAATAGCCTTTGTGATTGGATCTTCTAATTGGCTTGGAAGCCGTTAGAGTTATATTGCCTTACTTGCTTTAAATATAATAATCATTTGAGTTAGGCAATCAAGTTTTTAAATAAAATGAAATAATTGAAAAGTCCTATTCGCCCCTCTAGGACCTTAACTCAGATTCCTTCTTCAGTATCAGCGGTGTAAACCGCAATTTCAAAGTCCACTCTTTTTTGTATCTTTTTTTTTTTAAAGGATTTTGATCGTACTGGCCTCGTTGTATGGTCAAAATTCTCTAAAGGGATTCAACCTTTCAAATATTCTGATGGTGGCCTTCTGACAAGCTTTGGAAAATTTTTTGGACCAAAATTGTAACGCCCCGATTTTCGAAACCCGAGTATATGACTCGATTTTCAAAAACTCGAGTGTTAGCCTTTAAAATTTAGTGTAAATTTAAATCGCTTTATCATTAATCAAAGTTAGCAACAAATGTAGCTAGAGTAAACCATGTATTGTATGAAAACATTTCAAACACTATAAAAATTCAAATGTAATGCCCATACCGGACTTATATAATCCCAAATAATAAAGTTCTTTAAACAGAAACAAAAATCTAGCATCTAATAAGGGAGCTCAATATAGGTTACAGGGACCCTGTCTAGCTCCTTAGCTACCCGATCTGCCCTAGCAATCCAGTGAATAGCAACAGCTCATTCTACACATGCATCAACTGATATGGTTTGATAACGTCAATGGTTATCGCAGTGAGGAGTACCCTCTAAGATTACACACTCATCATTCATAATCCAGCATAAATCACAAGATATGATAAGAGACATATTAAACAACGCAATTTGAAATCATGATCATATATTCAGAAATAAGCCACTCAACATAATTTCAACATTAAGGAAATGTAATAGCAATCCCAATGCTAGTGAACATATCCAGATAGTCAAATAATCAATTATACAACTTTCTATTGCACTTAGAAATCATATTGTACGCGAACTCCATAAAATGGCTAGAAAATTGATAAGCGAACTCCTGCTCCACTTGAAAATCACAACGCAAATGAACTCTGCAAAGTGAATAAAAAATCACACTTTAAACCTCTACTTCACCCGAAAATAATATCGTATGTGAACACCGCAAGATGGCTAGAAAATCGATAAACAAACTTAAGCTCCACCCAGAAATCACAATGCGACTGAACACTGCAAGATAAAGAAAGATTTAACATGCAAACATCTAATCCACCCGAAAATCATATCGTACGTGAACACCGCAAGATAGCTAGAAAATCGATAAGAGAACTCCCGCTCCACCCGGAAATCACAGTACGACTGAACACCGCAAGATGAAGAGAGAATCAACATATAAACTCTAGACCACCTGAAAATCATATCGTACATGAACACCGCAAGATGACTAAAAAATCGATAAGTGAACTCCCGCTCCACTCGAAAATCATAATACGACTGAACACCACAAGATTGCTAGAAAACCAACATACAAAATTCTACTTCACCCAAAAATTATATCGTATGTGAACACTGCAATATGGCTAGAAAATAAACAAGTAAACTTAAGCTCCACCTGGAAATTACCATATGACTGAACACCGCAAGATGAAGAGAGAATCAACATAGGAACTTCGGCGTCATTCGAAAATCGTATGAACTCCACAAGATAGCTAGAGAATCGAAAGGCGAACTTTAACTCCACTTGAAAATCATAACAAACTCCGCATAATGACTCGTAAATCAACAAGATATGCAAATGTAATCAACTAGCCACAAAAAGGGCACCAATGTTCCATCAAAGCTGCGAAGGGCAAATATGTGATCCAAGCCATATAAGGCAGATGTGTGATCCAAGCCGCGTATGTCAAATATGGATCGCAAGATGGTAAGTTTATGACAGGTTCCATTCATTCCGTCACTTAATCACAAGTGGCAAATATACAATTAATTAACATGTGTACAACTATAGATAACATGTTATCATCAAATCATTTATGCTCTCTATAGTTAAACACATGAAATAGTTGCGCAACAAGTTAACATATTCAATAGTGAGGTAAATAACTCGATAAGAGAAATCATATCATCGTTTATGTCCAAATTAATGAACTTAAGTGTGAAGCTCAAAGGGTAAGTCCTCACCTTGTGAATGAATCATCTGCACTCGATCTAGTGTAGAGTCGCGGCGAGATTAGAAGTGGAATAGGAGAGAACGAACTCCTATATTCAAATAAGGATATTAACGACAATAATTAAATTTTGATTAGAATAACGATGGAAGTTTGAGAGACACATACCTAAATGATTTGGTTCCAACTCGACTTGGGAAATTCCCAAAATCCAATTAAGGTGTTGGAAAGCTTCTAATCCCTACTTGAGAGTTAATCTTGTCTTGCAAGCTTGGTTCGTACTTGACTCAGTTTTAAACCGAGTCAACTCAGCAACTCTCCTTCCTTCCTTCCTTCCTTCTCCCTCTTCTCTCTCCCTCTATTCTCTTCTTCCTTTTATTCTCAGATAGGTCCAGCAACTTCTATACTCAAACAGAGCTTGAGTGGACCCACTGGGGTAGCAACATAGCCCGACTTTGTGAAGACCAACTGAGCCAACTCAGTTGGGTGTCGCTGGTGGTGAAGAACCACCTCACTCTACTTCTCTTCTTCTTCTTAGGAGGGCGTGGACTAGGTCAAGACTTAACCTAAGCTCGGACAGCGATCTCGTGCAACCACCCTCGACTCACCTTCAAATAGGAGTGCGGCTCCACTCCTCACTCCTCTCGTTTTCTTTTCCTGCTGGACCAGATAGTGTCTGGGCCTGACCAGACCACACCCAACTCAGTCTGGACCTAGTCCAAATTCGACAGTCACTCCTCAACTTAGCTTGGCGCACCAGCAACACAGCCGCACCTCTCTCTCTTTTCTCTCTCTCTCTCTCTGTTTTTTTTTTTTTCTTGCTTCCTGACTCCCACTCTAATTCTCTCCACATTCTTCTTCTTTCTCTCTGGATAGGGGAGGGGCCTCGACTAAAACAATGGCTCAAGCTGGCGTGGCAATGACGAGTGCAGCAACAGGAGGTCACGATAGCTCTCCCTTTCTCTTTCATTCTCGTTCTTTTCTTTTCCTCTTTTTTTTTTTAAAAAAAATGGGTTGCCCTAACAAGAGGCTATTTATAACCCTTCCTCGTTCTTAAACACTGTCTGAATCTAATCTCTGGATTAGTTACAACACTAGCTCTAATCTGCTCGCAAACTTGATGTTGTTATTGCTCATCAAGCGCTTATTACCACTATACTCGTGCACGGATTCAATCAAACCCCGAGGATGGATTCTTGGCATAAAGGTCCACTTGATGGACGCTCCTAATCAGAAAACAGGAACCACTTCAAGGTGGTGAGTATTTCAACCAACGGAGATGATGACCCGACTATTAATGGCGGGTCATCATCGGAGGGCTGATCCGACGATCAGCGACGAATAGACTACATGGATAGGACTAAAGAACACTGTGGGGCCCTCTAAAGGGGCGGTCATTAGCTTTTTTACTTAATGGCTTGATTTTCATCTCACGGTAGTGGCGGGAGAGAAACTTAAGCCATAACTTCGTGAATGCCCTAACATGGAGGACCCCACGCGAATTGCCAGCGTGGAAAGAGGAGAAAGGACGGAACTTTCTGTTTTCAAAAGAGTGGTTGCACACAGCCTAATTGCGCTCGTCTTTGTGCAGTTGCACGTATGAGTCATCGTGTGAACCCTTGGGAGTTTGGACAGATTCAACACACCTACCAGATAGATGGTTTGGATCAGAAATTGGTGGGCCATATCTAAGTCAAACGGATGCTGTCTGTTTGAGTTGGCTCGGGTGGGAAATGAAAGAAGGAAGAAAACCTTCTACTTCGGATTAAAGGAGTTTGACCGGAGTCCTTGGCTCGGTGCACAGTGGGTCTACACCTGCTGTGTATAGGGCTGTACATGAACCGGGCTCGCACGATCAACTCGCTCGACTCGGCCCAACCCGAAACTGAGTTCGGGTCAGGACGGGCCATTTTCTTCAGCTCGAAACCCGACTCGACCAAGCCCGCTTGGCCTATATATATATTCCTAAATTCTTACCCAGTTACCCTAACCATTTACAGCAATCCAGGTCGTCCAAATCGTGGGTCCCTTTGTAAATAGAGCAAAGTCCCAAAAATCTATGATAAAGCCCTACCAAAAAATTAAGGCCGTTCAAGTTATTTGCCAAACCTCTTCCCATGGAGTAGATGGAGCAGAGTAAACAAATCAAGGCCATCCAAATCGTGGGTTCAAAACTGGCCCGAACTCGGCCCGAACTCACCCGATTGCTGACCAGGCCCGGTTCGAGCTGGACATGTTGGCCCGGTGACCGGGTTGGGCCAGGTTCGGGCTGGTTTGGCTGGTGACCGGGCCAGGCCGGGTTGAGCCCATTTCAACTCAGTTCAGCCCGATGTACACCCCTAGCTGTGTACATGCACTATGCAAGGTGGGGTCCACGGTGGTGACCTTGGTGAATTTGCTCCATCCATCGATTATATGTCCTATTAGGACATCAAACCAAAGTTCAGCCAGATCCGAGGTTTGGGTGGGCTATACTCATTGATTTCCTATCCGATTAGTGGTTTGCGGGACCCATAGTAACATTAAGTGAAATCCAGCTCGTCCATCAAATCCCATGGGTCTAGGTATGACCCCAGACCAAAGATCATGCTGATCCAAAACTTAGGTGGGCCATACTTTAAAATCTCGAACTTTAATCGCGGATTCTCGCTGATCTGATGGTCAGATCCTTCCGAATTTGTTCACCAACAGACCTAATGGTTTATAATTAGATTTAGGGTAGATTTGACAACCATTTACATACTTAGATGGTCCTACACCTCGATTGATCTCACGATTGTGAATCTCGACACCTTTATCGCTTCAAAATAGGTTATCAATGGTCATAAGAAATTAAAGCATATTGGTGAAGTTTAATGGTGAGTTTGGATGATCAGACCCCTGAGCAGGTGATGAGAGATCCTAATCTACCAACCGACCTTAGATCCAACCATTGATCCTATACTTAGAGGTTTAAATGGCTTAATCTACGGATGCAAGTTACCCCTAACGATCGAGTTTAGGCTAGAGTGTGTGAACATTTGCATAAATCAAGTTTGCTTTTATACCACATTAGGTTCTCCAGGTAATACCCGAGTACTGAAAAGTATGAGATGTTATAAAAATTCCCTTGTCCTTGGATCAGTAGTTGTATGGTTTAGAGTGTGGAAGAAGTTACGTGTTATTTCAATTCCGAGAAAGTGATGTGGACGGAAGCCTTTTTTTAGCATAGGCAAGGCCCAACTCATGGGACCCACATTGATGTATGTGTATAATTCATGTCGCCCATCCTTTTTGCTGTGTCATTTTAGGGCTAGGGCCCAAATATCAGCCTGATCTAGAGCTCATGTGGGCCACATAATAGAAAATAATGGTGACAATAGCACCCACTATTGAAACTTTCCATGCTCACTGTGATGTTTGTTATAAGTGGACACTGCCCAAGTCAGGACTTTTTGGGCCCACAGCAAGCTGGCCGACAAGGTGAATGGAACAAATCACCCCATTGTGGGCCTTAGGCTACAATACCAATGGCTATATTTTCATTTGGTAGTAAAGGAAGTGAACATGTAACAACCACGACCCATATAACATGACAACCACAACCCATATAACATGACAACTACGACCCATGACAACCACGACCCATATAACATGACAACCACGACCTATATAACATAACAACTACGACCCATGACAACCACGACCAATATAACATGACAACCTTGACCCTTGCTGCATTACAACCACGACCTATATAACATGACAACCACGACCTCGACCCTTACTACATTATAACAACGATCTTAATCTGTAGCTTTTGATCTATTTTTTGTAGTGTAGGCAGTGAACAAGTAACAATCTCAAACCTTAACACATCACAACTTCGACCCTTAACACAACCACAAGAACCCTGACCCATATAAATTGAAAACCTGCCATTGAAAACCTTTTGGGGGCCATAAAATTTTTGGATATAACTCTTTTTTGGCCCATGAAGTTAAATTAAATTCTAAATCTAATGGACGGATTGTTACTTGTTCACAACCTATTCTACCAAAAATGGATCAAAGGCTACAGATCAAGGTCATTATTATAATGTAGTAAGGGTCGAGATCATGGTTGTCATGTTATATGGGTCGTGGTTGTAATGTGGCAAAGGTCAATGTTGTCATGTTATATGGGTCGTAGTTGTCATGGTTGTAGTTGTCATGTTATATGGGTCGTGGTTTTTTTTTTATTAGCTTGTTAGTACACCCATTGTCAGTTCACACTTCACTGTTAGCCACCCCCACTAGGGAATCGATACCAAGACCTTAGTGTTGAACACGGGTCATTGTTATTACATGTTCACTTTCTTTACTACCAAATGAAATGATAGCCATTGGTACCATAGCCTAAGGCCCACAATGGGACGATCCGTTCCATCCACCTTGTTGGCTAACTCATTGTGGGCCCAAAAAGTCCTGACTTAGGCAGTGTCCACTTATAACAAACATCACGGTGAGCCTGGAAATTTTTAATAGTGGGTGACATTGTCACCAATATTTTATATTATATTGCCCACATAAGCTCTGGATCAGGCTGTTATTTGGGCCCTAGCCTTAAAATGACACGACAAAAAGGATGGGTGGCATGGATTATACACATACATTAATGTGGGCCTCACAAGTTGGGCCTTGCCTACGCTAAAAAAGGCTTTGTCCACGTCACTTTCTCGAGATTGAAATAAAACGTAACTTCTTCCACACTCTAAAGCGTACTACTACTGATCCAAGGATAAGGGCATTTTAGTCTGAAAAATTTTCCAAAGCTTGTCATAAGGCCACCCTGAAAGGTTGAATTCCTTTAGAAAATTTGACCATACAACAAGTCCAATATGGTCAAAATCCCATTTTTTTTCCTAAAAAGGTAATGGTAAACTACAAAAGTAAGGACTCAGATTGCCTAGTGTAGCAGAAAGCACTGCTGTAAAAGCTTTGTGGGCCCCACTATGATATATCTATTTTATCCATGCCGTCCATCCATCTTACCAGCTTACGTTACATCGGACGCGGATTGGATACTGACAACGTCAGTAGCCAAATCGTTACTGAAGTGACGCCACCAAGCTCTGTGGACCCCACCATGATGCATGTGTTATATCCATACCATCCAACCATTTGTAGAGATAGTTTTATGGCATTACAAAGAGAATGAGATAGATCTAAATTTCAAGTGGACCCACCATAGAAAACCATGGGAGCCATCACACCCACTGTTGAAACATTTATAAGGCCCACAGTGATGTATTTTTTAGATCCATCCTATTCATAAGTTAACATATAGATAGATGAAGTGAAAACAAAAATATCAGCTTCATCGGAAACTACTGTGGCTCCTAAGAAGTTTTAAACGGTGGATGTCACTGTCCCCACTATTTTTTATGGTGGGGTCCACTTGAACTTTAGATCGATCTCATTCTCTTTGTAATGTCATAAAACAATCTCTAAAAAGGTTGGATGGTATAGATACAACACATGCATCATAGTGGGGTCCATAGAGCATGGTGACGTCACTTCAGTAGGGATTTGGCTATTAACCTTGTCAGTATCCAATCCATGCCCCGTTATGTCAGGGCATTAGCCCAAAAATGAAGCACACCCAATTATCAAGTGGACAAAACCACAAGAAATAGAGATGATTCAATGCCTACCATTAAAAACTTCCTATGGCCCACTGTAAAGTTTATTTTTTGTATAACCATTCAATTAGATCACACATAATAGGATGAAGGGAAAACACAAACATCAGCTTGATCCAAAACTTTTATGCTGCCGGGCATTCAGTCCCTACTGTGTGGTCCACTTGAGATTTTGATCTGCCTTATTTTTTGAGCTCACGCCCTAAAATGAGTGGGTGACGGATGGACAGTGTGGATAAAATACATATATCATGGTAGGCCCACAGAGCTTTCCGAGGAGCACACAGTACCAACATCAGTGATCTGTGCTACTACCCTACGCAATCCGAGTCCAATCTAAAAATCAACCTGATCCAAAGTTAGGCAGGCCACACCTGTCACATGCACCGCTTGACGTGGTTCCCCCGCTAGTAACTAAGAACCGTCAGCTCTACTCTTTCTCAACACTTTTGTCAATGTTTAATGTACGTTTTTTGTCTTGTTTGATGGTAGATGATGTTGCATAATGTTTGATTTTAAAATATATTTTAATAATAAAATATAATATATATATATTATAAAAAGTTTGAAAAAACACCTTTTTTGTGGGTTTTGGGAATAGTCCCACATTGGAAAAAGAGGAGAAGTTTTTTGGGTTTAAATGAAAACAGTGGAGTACTATAATATTTGCTTACCTAGTCCAAGGACTATGGAGCTTGTGTGTTCCAGTGCTATTTCAGTGTGTAGCACTGGAACACCCGTGCGCACGGTCGCACTCGAGCACGGGCACAAGCACGAGCTCGGTCTCGGTCACAAGCTCGGTGCGAGGGCGTCGGCATGTGAGACAGTGTGGTTGTAGAGGCACTAGTAACGGACTTTGCACTTCGCACGTCTGCATCGTGTCGTAGAGGGTCGCTCTTTCGCCACCTTATGCGAACCGAAGTGAGACGTGTGCGAGTCGCGGTGCAACTAAGTCGCTAAGGCGAGTGGCTGGTTGGAAGAGAGACTAGAGGACTGAGAGAGAGATCCCTCAGTATATATAGAGAGGCTAGAGATGACTGTTACAGCGGATGTGTAACAGCTATGCAATTCATTGTAGAACCATGCTGTAACTGCTGCATGGCTAGCCCAACAGCTAGAAAACGTCTAGCTAGCTCTCACAATAGTCAGCATGTAGCTGCTATTATGAGCCATGCACAACAGTAAAAAAATGGCTAGTTTTCCAACAACTAGACATGGCTTAATGGAATTTATATCTCTGGACCATAATCTCCAGCCACCATAGCCTATATATAGAGAGCCTGGATGGGTTGATAATTCATCTCAACTCACTCCAACAGACCCATACGAATCAGAGCCCACTGACCATATACTACAACAATACAGTAAGGTTCTTCTGAACCATTACCTGAAGATCAGACCAATAGAGTGGACTAAGAACGGTTCATCTGAACCAACATCTGAAGAACAGACTAGTGCAGTGGTCTAATATCAGAATTCTTCTTCTCTCTTTTCTGGGATTTTTCCTTTTTCTTTATTTCTGCCAGACTGTGTAACCGAGTTCCATTAGTGGGCCTTCGTGTTTGCTGAACGCAGACCCACATCAGGCTCGTCGTATCCTAGAAGTGGTTTGCCTGTAACCTTTTAGCATACTCAATTCACTTGAGTAGGGGCAAATAATGCTTTAAGGAAAGCGTTTCAAACGTGCTTCAGCTTATCCTTGTTCTATTCCATCTTGAATTTTCGGTTTTCATATTTTGTAGAAAATACAAATATGTAATTTTCCAACAATCTTAAAGCGTTATTTAACTGATGGAAGCCGATAGTGTATCATCAATCAAGTTGATGAATCAGGACTTGATTCATCTTGACCGGTACGATGGAACCAATTTTACGAGGTGGCAAGACAAGCTCAAATTTCTTCTAACGACGCTGAAGATCTATTACATTTTAGATTCAAATCTGCAACCACTACCTGAAGCATCCGACAAAGACATGCTTGAACAGGTGGCTGCCTGCACCAAACGAGCTTAAGATGAACTCCTGTGTCGTGAACACATTCTGAATGCGCTCTCTGACCGACTGTACGACTTGTACATACAAACTTAATCAGCGAAAGAAATCTGTACCGCTCTGGAGTTCAAGTACAAAGCAGAGGAAGAAGGTACCAACAAGTTTCTCATTGTCAGGTATTTCGACTTTAACATGATAGATAATAAACCGTTGCTAGCCCAAATCCAAGAACTGCAGCTAATAGTAAATAAAATCAAAGCCATAAAGATTGATCTTCCTGAATCATTCCAAGTCAGGGCTATAATTGTTAAACTGCCACCAATGTGGAAAGACCATAGAAAGAAGTTGTTGTATAAGACTGAGGACCATAGAACAAATCCAGAAACATTTTAGAATTGAGGAAGAATCCCACAATCGTGATAAAAAGAATGACAACAAGAATTCCTCATCCAAGGTACACGCAGTTGAAAATACTAATAACAAGAATCCCAAGAAGGACAATTCCCTAAAATCCAATAAAGGGAAATTCAAGAAAAATGCTCAAAAGAAGAATGGAAAGTTCAAAGGCCCATGACATGTCTGTGGAAAAACCGGGCACTATACTCGAGTATGCCGATATCATAAATCTAAAAAATAGGCAAGTACAGTAGAAGAAGGCGATATTGTAGTCATGATTACTGAAGTGAATACTATCCAAGGAAAGGTTCCTGGTTGGTGGTATGATACTGATGCCACCATACATGTGTGTTATGACAGATCAGCCTTCAAAACTTTTGAGGAATTGACCGATGGTCAAGAAGTCCAAATGGATAATGAAGTCTGATCGAAGGTTGTTGGCAAAAGAACCATCAAACTAATATTCACCTCTGTAAAGAAAGTGATTCTGACAAATGTCCTGCAAGTCCCAGACATGAGGTAAAACTTAGGTTCTGGGGACCTTCTGGGTAAATTAGGAATAAGGGTGGTATATGAGTCAGAAAAACTGATTCTGTCTAAGAATGAGAACTTTGTCGAAAAGGGATATGCTTGTAACGATATGGTCAAGTTTTCTCTGAATGAAAGTAGCACTTCTGCGTATATGGTTAAATCCGTTGGACTGTGTCATGATAGACTAACCCATATAGGGTATAGTACCTTGAAGTTCATGGCTAAGAATGGTTTAATCTCATACACAGAAAATGAAACAGATAAGTGTGAAGTGTGCATACAATCCAAAATGACGAAAAAAACATTTTCCAAGTGTTAAAAGATCGTCTCACGTATTGGATCTTGTGCACAGTGAAATCTGTAAGTTAAATGGTATTCTTACTCATGGAGGCAAAAGGTATTTCATAACCTTTATTGATAATTGCTCTAAATATATGTATATATACCTATTAAAGAGCAAAGACAAAGCATTGAACATGTTTAAAATATATAAAGCAGAAGTAGAAAATCAACTAAATAAGAAAATAAAAATTCTCCGTAGCGATAGAGGAGGAGAATACTTCTCTAATGAATTCGATAACTTTTATAAAGAACATAGACTAATACATTAATACTGCCCTATACACACCTCAACAAAACGGAATAACTGAAAGAAAGAATAGAACATTAGTAGAAATGGTCAACTCAATGCTAATTAGAGCAAAGTTGCCACTAAGTCTATGGGATGAGGCACTGCTTGCAGCGTGTCATTTACTAAACAGAATTCCATCTAAAAAATATAAAATATCTCTATATGAAACATGGAAATGAAGAAAACCTAATCTAGGATATCTAAAAGTATGGAGTGTCTTGCATATTGCAAAACCCCTAACCCCAAAAGAACTAAGTTAGGACCTAGAGCTATTAAGTGCGCCTTCGTATAGTACGCACAAAATAGTAAAGCTTATAGACTTCTAGACATAGATTTTAATACCATAATAGAATCAAGAGACGTCAAGTTCTTTGAGAACTCACTATCCTTGGAATCAAATGATAATGAAGTCCAAACTCTTGATAGAGAACTAGATAGTATAGCTCCACAAGTAGTAGAAGCTCCTGTTGAACCTCATAGGAGTCAAAGGATAATAATAGAGAAGAGTCTAGGAGATGACTATATAGACTCTCAACGCATCTTTTTTCATCTTGTAGAAGGAGATAGAGAAAATGTTACAAGAAAAATACCTATAGTAATAACTATAGAAGATGATCCTTAAACATATAAAAAGGCTGTATCCTCTGAAGATTCAGCTTTCTTGAAAGAAACTATAAACGATGAAATGGAATTTATAATGTCAAATCAAACATGGAAACTAGTAAACTTACCTCTAGGTTCTATACCAGTAGGTTGCAAGTGGGTATTTAGGAAAAAATATCACACTGATGGGACTATCCAAACCTTTAAAGCTCGACTAGTAGCTAAGGGTTTTAGACAAAAAGAAAGGATAGATTATTTTGACACATACTCTCCCGTAACTAGGATAACATCCATTAGGATATTATTTATGCTAGCTTCCATACATCATCTTCACATCCACCAAATGGATGTAAAGACTGCATTTTTGAATGGTGACCTCAATGAGGAGGTATACATCTAACAACCAGAAGGATTCGTTCTACCAGGAAATTAAAATAAAGTATGTAGATTAATCAAATCTTTGTATGGATTAAAACAAGCACCAAAATAATTGCATGAGAAGTTTGATTCCAAAATACTATCTCATGGTTTCATGTATAATGTGGCTGATAAATGCATATATTCTAAAGTAAATGGTAGCCGCATGATTATTATTTGTCTGTATGTTGATAACATATTAATAATAAGTAATAAAATGGAAGGTGTGACTGAAACAAAGAGGTTTTTATCTTCCATATTCAAAATGAAGGATCTTAGACAAGTTGATACTATCCTATATATCAAAGTTAAAAAACATTGTTGGGGTTATGCTTTGTGTTAATCTCATTATATTGAAAAGATACTAAACAATTTTAACCATCTAAATATAAAAGAAGCAAAAACCCCATTTGATCCAAGTATCAAGCTAAAAAAGAATAAATGAAGAATAGTTGCACAATTAGAATATGCGAGGGCTATAGGGAGTCTTATATATGCTATGCAATGCACTAGACCTGATATCGCGTATGTTATGTAAACTTAGTAGGTTTACTAGCAACCCCAGTACTGAACACTGGAATGCAATCAGTAGAGTCCTTGGTTACTTAAAAGCAACTAAAAACTTAAGACTATTTTATTCAGAGTTTCCTGTCGTATTGGAAGGATATACCAATGTGAGCTGGATATCGAGTGTAGGGGATAACAATTCTACTACAGGGTGGGTATTCACCCTAAGAGGTGCAGCTGTATCTTGGGGATCCAAGAAACAAACCTGCATAACGCACTCGAATATGGAGTCTGAATTTATAGCCCTTGTTGCAATAGGTAAAGAGGCTAAGTGGCTAAGGGATCTTCTATTAGAAATCTTTTTCTATGTAAAGCCTATATCAGTTGTGTCACTACATTATGATAGTGAAGCCATATTAGTTAGAGCCTATAGCGGCACATATAATGGTAAGTCTAGACATATAAGTCTTCGACATGATTATATTAGATAATTGATTCGAGATGGAATCGTTGCTATTTCCTATGTGAAATCAGATAATAATATGGTAGACCCTTTTACCAAACCTCTACTGAGAGAGGTAGTAAGGCTACATCTAGAGGGATGGGGTTGAAACTCTTCAACCAAAGTTTCACCGGTGATGGTAACCCAACCTAAAGTCAGAAAATCTCTAATTTTGGGTTTAATGGGTAAGAAAAAGTCGCTGATATGTGGAAAGTTTTTCAGTGCTAAATTATAAAACCCCATCCATAATAGTTAAGTGCTGAGCATTACGAAAAAGAGTCTTAGAACTCTTAATGAAATCCAGTCTAAAAGACAAGTATCTTATAGTAACAAAGATACGGGAAGGATTTCACCTATATGAACGTAAAGATGGTGCCGTCTCTCATGAGAGTTAGGAGTTTTCCCTCAGGATCATTCACGAATTAGGATAAGCACATGACCATTAATTGTGTTGAGCAAGATTGTGAGAACTTTAATAACACATAGTGAATATGTGTGTAGTTTCTCTAACTATTATCTAGGAATAACTAGTTCAACGCTACGGATACTAGTCATTTCGATAGAGTTTTGAGATACTTACACTAAGAGAAGATTAAAATCGAAAGATATCTTTCTTTATGCATATAAGCTGATTATTCTGGCAAAAATGTTTCTTCGAGAAAAAATATTTTTCAAAAATCCAGTGGGGGATTGTTGCATAATGTTTAATTTTAAAATATATTTTAATATTAAAATACAATATATATATATATATATATATTATAAAATGTTTGAAAAAACACCTTTTTTGTGGGTTTTGGGAATAGTCCCACATTGGAAAAAGAGGAGAAGTTTTTTGGGTTTAAATGAAAACAGTGGAGTACTAAAATATTTGCTTACTTAGTTTAGGGATTATGGAGCTTGCGTGTTCCAGTACGTAGCACTGGAACACCAGCGTGCGCGCTCGCGCTCGGGCACAGGCATGAGCTCAATATCGGCCTTGGTCACGGGCTTGGTGTGAGGGCGTGGGCATGTTAGGCAGTGTGGTTGTAGAGGTGTTAGTGATGGACTTTGCACTTCGCACATCCGCATTATGTCACAGAGGGTCGCTCCTTCGTAACCTTACGTGAACCAGAGCGAGATGTGTGTGAATCACAGTGCAACTAAGTGGCTAAGGCGAGTGGCTGGTTGGAAGAGAGACTAGAGGACTGAGAGAGAGATCCCTCAGTATATATAGAGAGGCTGGAGATGACTATTACAGCAGATGTGTAACAGTTATGCAATTTATTGCAGAGCCATGCTATAACTGCTACATGGCTAGCCCAACAACTAGAAAACGACTAGCCAACTCTCACAATAGTCAACATGCAGCAGCTGTTATGAGCCATGCACAACAGTAAAAAAACAACTAGTTTTCCAACAGCTAGAAATGACTTAATGGAATTTATGTCTCTGGACTATAACTCCCAGCCACCACAGCATATATATAGAGAGCCTAGATGGGTTGATAATTCATCTCAACTCACTCCAGTAGACCCATACGAATCAGAGCCCGCTGACCATATACTATAACAATACAGCAAGATTCTTCTGAACCATTGCCTGAAGATTAGACCAACAGAGTGGACTAAGAACGGTTCATCTGAACCAACATCTAAAGAACAAACCAGTGCAGTGGTCTAATATCAGAATTCTTCTTCTCTCTTTTCTGGGATTTTTCCTTTTTCTTTATTTCTGCCAAACTGTGTAACAGAGTTCCATTAGTGGGCCTTCGTGTTTGTTGAATGCAGACCCACATCAGGCTTGTCGTATCCTAGAAGCGATTTGCCTGTAACCTTTCAGCATACTCAATTCACTTGAGTAGGGGCAAATAATGCTTTAAGGACAGCGTTCCAAACGTGCTTCAGCCTATCCTTGTTCTATTCCATCTTGAATTTACGGTTTTCATATTTGACAGAAAATACAAATCTATAATTTTCCAACATATGACACATCGGGCCGGAAGAACCTACATCTATTCTCCACGTACATGTAGCATGACAACATATCAATCCGATCTGTCCATCTAGTGGGCCATATCATGGATGGCTTACACCTTAAAAATCACACCTTTAGAGAATATAATATATCAGATTTCTCTACTTTTCCCTACAGGCCACTTATCAGATGATCAGGCTAATGCGGATTATATTTACTTGAGATGGACGGTCCCAGGATAAGTTACCCTACTACGTGTGCTCGAGATTGAAGAGATGGGAAAATTGGTTCTACTTATTTCGGGAGAGGATTGCCTAGTGAGTGACTCAGTACGCTAAGCGTACAGAGTAAACTCTGTGGGGTCCACTGTGATTTATATATCTTATCCATTCCTTCTATCCATTTTAATAGATAATTTTATAACCTAAATCCAAAACCGAAGCATATTGAAAGCTCAAATGGACCACACCACGGGAAACAATGTGAATTGAACATCTACCATTGAAAAATTCTTGATGGCCACGGAAGTTTTCTATCAAGATTTTTTATCCCTTTATCCATGTTTTTTTAATCTTTTGAACATATTGGATGACATATAAACATTACTGTGGTGCCTAGTAAGGTTTCAACGGTGGAAATCATTATTCCCACTGTTTCCTTTGTTATGGTCGACTTCAGCTTGGGATATGCTTCAATTTTTTGTATCAACCCATTAAATGATCTGGGAAAATGGATGGACAGCGTGGATAAACCACATACATTCACGGTGGGCCCAGCAGAGAGCGTACTGAGTAACTCAGTACGTAGTCGGATTTCGGCCTCAACCAAAACGGTGCAGAAGTGGATTGCGTAACTTAGTACGCTAAGGGCACCGAGTAAACTCTGTGCGGCCCACCATCATATATGTATTTTATCCACTTCGTCCATCCATTTTACTAGATAATTTTAGAAATTAAATCCAAAAATAAAGTATATCCAAAACTCAATTGGACCACACCACAGGAAACATTGTGAATTGAATGTCTACCGTTGAAAAATTCTAGAGAAAATAGAAGTTTTGGATCAAGTCAATATTTGTGTTTTCCCGGACGTGGAATGTGTCCTACCCCGGTAATCCATCCGGGCACGGCTCTGTGGGGCCTACCGTAATGTAAGATTTTTATCCATTCCGTTCATCATTTTTCTCAGATCATTTTAAGGTATAATACTAGAAATGAGGCAAGTCCACAGCTCTAGTAGACCACACCAAAGGAAGCTACAGTGATAATGACACCCACCGTTGACACTTTCATAAGGGCCACCATAATGTTTTTTTTACCATACAACCTATTAATAAGGTCATGTAGACATGGATGAAGTGAAAAAACAAATATCAGCTTGATCTGAGATGTCTCCATCTCCCAAGAAGTTTTTAATGGTGGACGTTCAATCCCCACTTTGTGGTCCACTTGAGCCTTCGTCCTGCCTCATTTTTAGGATAATACCTTAAAATTATCTGAGAAAAGTGATAAACGATGTGGATAAAACTCTTACATCACATTGGACCCCACAAAGCCCTACCCAGACGGAGGGGTAGGACGCAATCTACGTCTATGTTTTCCCTTCATTCATGTCCATATGATCTTATGAACAGGTTAGATGATAAAAAACATCACTGTAGACCCTACAAAGGTTTCATTAATGGTGAAAATCATTATTCCCTTTGTTTCCTGTGGTGTGGACCACTTGAGCTTTTGGATATGCTTAAATTTTGGGCAACCCCTAGAATGAGTTGGAAAAATGGATGAACTGCGTGGATAAATTACATACATTCACACTGGCCCAACAAAATTTACTTAGTAGTAATAGCGTATTAAGTAACTCAGTAGGCAATCCAATTTCAAACGGTGTGACCTTGTAGTGGGACCCACCTTGATGCATGTATTATATATCCCCCACGGTTCATCCATTTTCTAGCTCATTTTAGGGAATAAGCCCAAAAATGAAACATATCAAAATATAGGGTGGACCACACCATAGGAAACAGTGGTGATTGAATGATCACCATTAAACTTCCTAGGGCCCACTTTAATGCCCACCGTAATGTTTATTTTCGATCCAACCCGTTGATAACGTCACATAGATGTAAATAAAGATATAAATAAATAAATACAAGGCCCACAAGAAGTTCTCTATGGTGAATCAATACTTTTTTAGGTATGTGGTTGTAACTGCTATGTTTGCTAGCTCCTATGATTGTCAAATTTTGTAGTACCAAAACCTCTTGGAATCTGTATCTTGTGTAGCTCATCTACATATTCAAGATTATGCAATTCATGTACAAGAACAAAGGTCTTTACTTCAAGTACAAGTTCAAGATGTTCCAATTCAAGATTCAAGCATTACAAGTATAAGAGATATACAAGTTCAAGTACAACATCAAGTGATGGTTCAAGGTTTCAAAGCTTCAACTATGTCAAGACAAATTGCTTTGTTTTGGAACTCAAAGCTCAAGATGAAACACTATTCAAGTACTTCAATATCAAGCTTCGTATACTTCAAGATCAACTATCAACCAAAGCAAATGATGATTCAATGTTCAAATATCACTTATAAGGTATGTAAGACCCTAGATTGACCATAAGTTAGGTCATATTGATTGCATACTTAAAGTGGGTCACTAGATACTTCTATAGGCTATTTCTCGACTAGTCTTAGCTTATGTTCGACTAGTCCTAGAAATTCCTCGACCAATCCAAGGTTTGTTACTAATTTTTGAGATTTTTTATTAGATCTTCGACCGGTCCTAAAGACTGCTCGACTAGTCGAGCAGGCTTGACTCTAAGTCAAGCAACTAAATTGAGTCCCACACAATCAATAGAGTGCAGGGTTCGACCGGTTGTCCAGGCCACTCGACCAATCGAGTAAGCCATTCAACCAGTCGTGGAACGATCTTATCTTATCACGCCAAAAATTTTAAAAGTTTATTGGTCCTTCGACCAGTCGAGTGAACGGTTTTTGCACTTATAAATAGAGCACAGATTTCAGAGTTTTTCATTCAATTCAATCAAAATCAAGACACCACTCTAAGAGATAAGTTTGTGATATTCTTAAGCTATTTAGTGCTCATTTAATATTCTCTTTAATTAGCTTTTTGCATTTGATTTTGAGATTCTACATTCCAATCTTATTTGAAGAAGGGATTTTCATTTTCCCCTTTCTTGGAATCAAAATCAAATTAAGCAAGCCCAAGGTGATTTAATCTAAAATTCAATTAGAACTTAGAACCTTTTTATAAGTGAGTGTGGACATTAAACATCTACGTTGAACATCTACTTCGAATTGGTTCTACCAAGCTTTATCAAAGGAGAATATCCAGATAATTATTTTACATTTCTGTTTTTGGTTTTATTGAGATTGTGTTAAGAAAAATCTCTTTCATTTTTTTTTTGGTTTGTCTGAGGTGATCCAGAAAACTCAGAGTGTAGGATTTTTTGAATTATGTAAGCCCACTTGAAAGACACAATTGTGAAGGTTTTAGGTGACCTTGAAAAACATATTGCATAGTGAACGCTAATATCCACTGTGTGAGGATATTAGGAGTGAAGTAGTTGTGTAGCTGCTTTTCTAAACAGTTAGTATACACACAAGCGAACCACTATAATTTCTAGTCTTGTGGTGATTGATTGATTATGGTTTTCTGTGAATATTGTAATTTCCTTTTAAGCATGTGGAAGAATGTTGTAATCTTTTTATGCAAGTGCGGAAATTGTAAGGCCCACCCCCACAGCACATGATATTGTCCGCTTTGCCAAAGCTCACGGGTTTATTTCTGCACAGCGGAAGCTCAAGGTCAATCACCCACAAAACACGTCATTTTGGGTAAGGATACTGGTAGCTCACCCAGACCCGATGCTCCCGTGGTCCCGCCCACACAGCACCTACCCGTTCATGATATTGTCCAACCCAACTGCCATCAGAGTACACAGCGTAGGTTTTGCTTGGCGCACAAGGCCAACGCGGAGAAACCCAACATATAACCACCACAATGCAGACAACTCTTCCGATGTGGGACAAGTTATTCTGATTTAGTAGCTTTTAAAGAGTGCTTGCGCCAATCGCACTTGGGGAGCCCATATGTTTCACAGAAATGTTGTAATAGCTTAGTTTAGTTTCTTTGTTATTTATTTATTCCTCTATATCGGTTTGAGATTTTGATACACAGACCTTTCTAGGAATCAGGTTGTCCTACCATAAATCATTAGTTTTTAGTGTAAGGTTGTCCTTAGAACAACATCTGTATTAGCCACTCAATACTTATACATTTGAAGTTGTTATTCATTTCTGCTTTATGGGATTGTTTAATGCTATCTTTATTTATATTTATTTAAATTCCGCATTTAATTTTTAATTTGGCAGTCCTATTCACCCCCCCCCCCCCTCTAAGACTCTTAGCTTGGCCTTTTTAAGTGGTATCAGAGCCTAATAGCTCGCTTTATTTTTTAGATTTATTTCCTGAGCTAATGAATTTGAGCTTTTTAAGATGTCAAATTTTGATAGCCTATCAGTCACTAGGTGTAACGATTTAAAAAATTTCGTACTACGGCCCGAGTACCACCTTAGGCAGAAATCCCTTAGGATCAAATCCTTTAGAAATTAGACAAAGATAACTAAGTGTTAAACTAGATTAGCCATGAAATCTGCTAGAATCGCTTTAAATACGATCTGCAAGACCTAAAACTTGAAGAATCATTGACGCTAGGTTACCCTAAAATCTAGGATCAAACTCATTACCCGACTGCTCTCGGGAGCACATTGAAACTCCGTATCAGATCTGGACCGCACATCGTAAGTCCGAATGATACGAGGTTATAGAATTAGGACCGCGTCGTTGGACTTAACAACCATCTCGAAGATCAAATCCAGATAGTGTCCGACGGCTATTCGCTTGAGTCCGGAGCGAGGAGAGTGAGAAAACCTAGTTTTCTTTAGAAATTAAATGAACTTTAAGTAATCTGAGACTTGGTGTTTGTGGGCCGATTTTAAGCAATCAGACCGTCAGAATCTGACACAAATACACCCTCAGATCAGGAAAAATTTCATATACATGGCAGAGTACTTGAAATCCCCGATCGGGATTCGATGACTATTGAACTGAAACTGGTTCACCACACGTGATCTGAGAATCCGACTGGAATGCAAACTTAACTCCACCTAGATCCAAGGTTGGTGAGCTTAAGTCCGACCTTTGACTCAAGGGGGGCTGCTAGAAGTCCTCCGTTGAGCTGAAACTGACCCACTTTAGATATAACCTAAGTATACCTTGACCTTAGGTCTATTTTGGTGTGATTTTAGGCTATATAAGGACCTTAAAACCCTTTCTCATTCAGCCATACGAATTTAAGAAAAACCCTAGGTGTGAGAAGTGAGAAAAGTGAGTGAAAGTGTGAGAGAAGTGGGAGAACCTCCCTGCTACTTTCCCCTGTCGCTCTACAAGCTTAGTCACTCCATTCTAATCGCTTTCCCGGCGATTCCGATATCGTTTCTAGGTAAGAAACCCTAACCCTAACCTGTTTTGGAGTTTTGACAGTTGTAGGTTATGAAATAGCTAACCTATTTCATTCTATAGGTTACCAAGCTGCCGTATACTAAAGCTTAGTAAATCTATCGAGTTCTTTACGCTTCTACGGCGTAAGGTGTGGACTTTAGACGTATAGGTTATGGTTTTCAATGCTTTCAATGTCAGATAATGATAGATTCATGATCTGTATATTATTGCACATGTACAAAGTGCTGTCCATTTCGCTTTTCGGTTATACGATAACTATGTTGTATATACTGTATTCCTAGTATTTGTAGAAAGTACCATATACGTATAAATTTTAGAAATATATTTGCCATGATTATTTACTATATGAACATATTATATATGTGTATAATACTTGGCGAAAGGGTTCGCCCTAATACATGTTTTTGCTAATATACATTGTATGTTGAAATAGTGTATTCTAAGTGTTTGTGAAAATGCTTGTAAGAGTAAGTTCTTAGATAATCATGCTTCAGGTAGGTGTTGAGATGAGATTCTCAACTACCTTAGAGATGTATATGATTTCCTCCATGTTGGTTGTTTAATTTAACCGCTTACTAAGAAATATATGTGTTTGTATTTCTTGTTTATATTGTGCTTTGTAACATGCTTTATGACATGTTTGTTAACATGCTTGAATTACTTTGTTTATTATGCTTTACTCTATATGCTTCTGAATAAGGATTGATTGCGATTGGGGCTATGATTATAGTCCAGACGTTCGGTAACAGACTCGAGTACGTGGTTGAGATTCATTCGCCACGTAGGATGTGTTCGACGAACCCGAGTTGTACTTCAGTTGATGATAGTGGTTGGCCATACGAAGTGATTATGCGCTTCATATCGTTCAACTTGTTGTGCACTCGAGCTAGCCGAGCTCGTCAAGTAAACCGATCTGTCTAATGTATGTTCACCATGTTTAAACGCCACTGCTTGAACCTAGGGTACTAGACTTATCAATGTAACCCCGTAAACCTTAGTACCTCGATCCGCTAAGACTCATGAGCCGAGCAAGGTGGTATGAGACACCGTGGTCGAGCTATCGGCCTACGCTAGGGCCATATGCCTCCCCATAGTGACCAGTGAGCAACTTTGACTCATGACCCGAATACGGTGGTATGGGATACTGTATTCGAGTTGTCGGCCTACATTGATTAGTGACGAGCCCTTTGTAGTGACTTTGAGCATACTCTAAAGCTACAGAGAGGCGACTAGCCTTCCCGTAGCAACAAGAGTACAAACTAGGCCTGTATTGATAAGGTGATGGGGGAGTGGTGTAACGATTCCGTGTAACAGCCCTGACAGCCCTTGCAGTGACCTGGAAACACACGATCGTATGAGATTATCTAGGACTGATGACCCTAGAATGGATCATTATTTGGAAATGATATAAGGAAGGTACCTTAGTTTTCCAATACTGCTGAATGAAAAGGACTAATAACAACTCGGTAATCATGCTCATCATCGCATTGCATGTGCCTGGAAGATGTGGAGCACTGAGGGTGACAACATGCCGTGGACGTAAGATGGTGCCGCACGAGGGAGTATGTTGGTGAGGACACGCATCATAATCACATCTCATCCTTGCATTAATTACAGTACTTAGGAATGTTGTTTGTATTACTTTATCATTACTGCTTGACTGATTTGATAACATGTTAACTTATGCTCTATTGTTCCACTGAGTTAGCTACTCACTCCCACATTATGGGACGATGTTTTGGACACCCACCAGACTCTGTCTTAGACGCATGTACCGACAATCCACAGGAGGCTGACCCTGATTATTATGAAGATCAGGATGAGTTTTCCTTTATGCAGTTCGCTGGAGGCTTCGCGTAGGCTATCCAGATTTACGGGACTACAGGGTTTATGATCACAGTTGTACCATTTTGATATTTTGATTTAGGAACAAATACATGTATATGGTGACTCAGTTGGTATTCATACTCTTGAGATTGAGATCGTTTTATTTTATATACATCCATATACATCTTTCAGTCTTCTGCTTGCGTTTATACATGGATCTGAAGTATGAATTGTTGTTTTGGTATAATCTCACTCATGTTTATTGCACTAACACGGACAACATTCAATCATAAGCATTTGTGTTGCATAAGTGATGTTTTGGAACTCGGGTATTGAGTTGCTACTCGACCCCCGATTTTCAGGGCGTTACACTAGGCCTCCACCATTTAATGACTCTAATCATGCCTATTGGAAAGCCAGAATGAGGATTTTCTTAAAATCCATGGATGAGAGCGTGTGGCAAGCCACAGTGACCAATTGGACCCCTCCTACCACTGAAGTGACTAGTACTGATGGATCTAAAACGATAAAAGTCACACCTTACTTCTCTTGGACCACTCTTTAGAGAAGTGAGAGTAGTACCAATGTAAAGGCTTTAAATACTATAACTTGTGCACTATCACCAGATGAATTCAAGAGAATTATATCCTGTGATAATGTAAAGCAAGCCTGGGATATTTTGGAAATGACACACGAGGGAACAACAATTGTTAAGAAATCTAAAGTCCAAATCCTCACAACCAAATTTGAGGAAATAGGTATGTAAGAAAGTGAAACTTTCATGGACTTCTATACAAGATTGAATGACATTGTCAACTCTATGTGGGGTCTTGGTGATAGAATCTCAGAAAGTAAAGTCTGTGCAAAGATACTGCGCTCATTGCCTGAACGGTTCAATTCAAGGGTGACCGCGATCCAGGAACTTCGTGATACGGATAATATGAGGGTAGCAGAATTGGTTGGTTCTTTACAAACCTATGTGTTAAACTTTAAAGCTCTTAAAGGTAAATCCATCGCCCTTAAGTCTTCTAAAAATATTTCTCAAGAAAATTCTAATAATTCTAATTTAGAAAATTCTGAAGATGATATGGCCCTTTTAGCTAAAAAGTTTTATAAGATTTTCAAAAGTAAAAACAGGGTTGATTTACAAAAACCTATTGAAAAGAAAAGATCTAGATCTAAAACTTGAAAATCTTTAAAAGACAGCTAATGTTACAATTGCCACGAATATGGGCATCTAGCGAACAAATGTCCTAAAAAGGACAAACCTAAAAAGAAAGGTATGTTGGTTACATGGGATGAATCTTTCTGCTCTGAAGCTTCTTTTGAGTTAGAAGATTCTGAAACCAAGTCGGGTAATGATGTTAAAGCCCTAATGACTCTAGCTAAGTTCACTTTTTCAGATAACGATGATTCAACCAGTGAAGAAAATCTGAATAGTGACCCTGAAAATGAAGAAGATTTTTAAGATGCTTATGATGCCCTATACAAGGAAAGTTGTAAAATTATTATCAAGCTTAAACTACAAAAAGAAAAGTTTTCAAAACTAAAAGAAAAATTTGATAATCTAGTCTTAGAAAAATCTCACATTTCAGATTGTTTTGAAAAAATAAGTGCGACTTAGATTTCAAAACCTCCCTAGTTGAAAACCTAAAATTTGAAAATGAAAAGCTAAAACTTAAAGTCTCTTCGCTTTTGAGTTTGAAAGACACATGGAGGTATGCCCAAGGTGATTCCAAGTTAGAAAAACTCTTATCCGAATTCAGAAAATGTGGCGATCGATCTGGATTGGGCTACGACAAAAGTATTCCTCCCAAACATAAAATACTCCACCCAAATTTGTGAAAATGAGTCTTTTAACTCGAAAGGAAAAAGTCTGAATCAAAATTATTCTAAACATTCTTAAACTTTTCAGACCATAAAACCTAAAAGCAACCATATTAACTATAAAAATCAAAATAGTAATCCTTTAGCTAAGAAAATTGTTGACTTACTTAAGGAGCTCTTAAAATCTAACTCAGTGGCTGTCTTATAACAACTACAAACATAAGAAGACCAACTATACTCTTAAACCCAAAACTATACTAAAATGGGTTCCTAAGGTTACTTATTTGGTTGCCCACACCGCTTTCAAAGCTTCGAGCCATTCAAAGTGGTACCTAGATAGTGGTTGCTCCAGACACATGACAAGTGACAAAGGACTGTTCACCAATCTTAAAGACATGATTGATGGTTCAGTCACATTCAGTGATGGTAGCAACTGCAGAATTGTTGGCCAAGGTATGGTTCAACTCTTTAACCTCCCTCTATTTAAGAATGTTTTATATGTAGAAGGGTTAAAACATAATTTATTAAGCATCTCTCAAATATGTGATAATAATCATAGTGTAAAATTTACTAACCAAGGGTGTGAAATTTTAAATAAAATTGGTTCTGTAATATTAATTGGTCGCAGAACTTCTTAAAATTGCTACATTATTTGTGATTCAAGCTCATCTAATCTATCGTGTTACAAGGTCCAAACCAATGAGACTGAATTATGGCATAAATGCCTCGAACATATACACTACCGCAACTTGCATAGATTAAACAAAAGAGAGTTGGTAAGAGGTTTACCCAAAATACAGAAAGTAGATAAAATATGTGGTGAATGCTAGATTGGGAAACAAACCAGGAGTACTCACAAAAAGGTGAACTCCAATGCCACATCTAAACCACTCGAACTTCTCCACATAGATCTCATTGGACCAACTAGAACGGAGAGTTGAGGTGGCAAGAAGTACATTCTGGTGATAGTAGATGACTTTACCAGATATACTTGGATAGTCTTCTTGAGAGAGAAATCAGAAACTCTCGATGAAGTAAAAAAGGATATTTAAACGTATCCAAATGAAAAAAGAATCACAAGTCTCTAAGATCCATAGTGATTATGGTTTGGAATTTGAAAATTGCGGTTTTGAAAATTTTTACAGTGATCAGGGAATATCACATGAATATTCTGCGCCCAAAACAGCACAACAAAATGGTATAGTGGAAAGGAAAAATAGAGTGCTTCAAGAAATAGCAAATGTAATGCTAAATAGTATGAAGCTTCCTAAAAATCTTTGGGCTAAAGCCGTTAATACAGCTTGCTATATAATTAACCGCGTTTATACTAGAAAATCAAATGGTAAAATGGCTTATGAAATGTGGTTTGATAAAAAGCCTACCGTCAAATACTTTCGAGTTTTTGGCAGCAAGTGCTACATTTCACATGACTGAGAAAATCTGGGTAAATTTGACACTAAAAGTGATGAAGGGATATTTTTAGGGTATGCTCTGAATAGTCGAGTGTATCGGGTTCTTAACAAGAGGACTGGTGTAATTCAAGAGTCCATTAATGTGGTTATAGACGATCACTTGAATACACCTGTCTCAAGTTCAGAAAATGATGGAGTTCTTATAATTGATAAACCAGACTCTTCATCAAGTCAAAATAACACTGAACTGAGGACAGTTAAAGACCATCCTTCTAATCAAATCCTTGGAAACCCTCTCACTGGTATACGCACTCGTAGAAAACTTGAAGATATGTGTAAGTACGTGTGCTTTACATCTCAGATAGAACCGGGTAACGTAAAAGAAGCTCTTATTGACAAAAACTGGATTGTAGTGACGCAAGAGGAGCTTAATCAGTTTGTAAGAAATGATGTGTGATACTTAGTTCCAAGACCGAAAGATAAACACATTATTGGAACAAAATGGATTTTCAAAAACAAGTCTGATGAACTTGGTAATATTATTAGAAACAGGGGTAGGCTGGTTGTATAAGGGTACACTCAAATATAATGCATTGATTATAATGAGACTTTTGCCCCAGTAACTCATCTTGAATCAATCAGACTATTTATATCTATTGCTTGCTTTAGAAAGTTCAAAATATACCAAATGGATATAAAGAGTGCATTCTTAAACGACAATTTGCATGAAGAAGTGTATGTTGAACAACCAACGGGTTTTGAAGACCCTAAGCGTGCTAATCATGTCTACCACCTGAAAAGACACTTTATGGTTTGAAACAAGCTCCCACGGCATGGTATGAAAAGTTTGCTAAGTTTCTACTAAGTCATAACTTTATAATGGGAAGTGTTGATAAGACATTGTTTGTAAAGAAATATAATAATCACATATGAATAGTGCAAATCTATGTTGATGATATTATCTATGGATCTACCTGTGCTAACATGACTGTTGAGTTTGCAGATCTTATGAAGTCTAAATTTGAAATGAGCATGGTTGGAGAACTAAACTATTTCCTAAGGTTGCAAGTCAAACAGCTACTTGATGGTTTCTTTATCTCTCAAACCAAATATGATCTGAACTTAGTTAAAAAGTTCAGATTTGAGAGTGGGAAAATTTTGATACTCCAATGAGTACTACTCTAAAACTCTCTAAGGATTCAACAGGTAAAAATACGAATCCTAAGTTGTATCGCAGTATGATTGATAGTTTACTTTATTTAACTACGAGCCGACCTAATATTGCATTTAGCGTAGGAATTTGTGCTAGATGTCAGTCTAACCCTAAAGAGTCACATCTAATTGTTGTTAAGCACATTTTGCGATATGTCACTAGTTTAGCAAATCTTGGTCTCTGGTATCCACATGATAATAGTGTGCAATTAGCTGGTTACACGGATGTTGATTGGGCTGGTAACATTGATGATCGTAAATCAACCAGCAGTGGTTGTTTCTATGTAGGGAACTGTTTAGTTTCTTAACTTAGTAAGAAATAAAGTTTCGTATCACTCTCAATAGCTAAGGCTGAATATATTACTACTGGTAATGCATGCACTCAGCTTGTGTAGATGAAAAGAATGTTGAGCGATTACAGAATTGCGCAAGGATCCATGGTTTTATATTATGATAATTCAAGCACAATTAACATCTCTAAAAATCGAATTCAACATTCACGAACCAAGCATATTGACATTAGGTATCACTATATTCGTGAATTAGTGGAAGACAAAACTATTTCTTTGGATTATATTCCAACCGAGATTTAACTAGCTAACATATTCACAAAACCGTTTAACAAAAGCAGGTTTACAAAATTGAAATTTGATTTAATATGTGCAAAATGAACTGATCATTTGTGTCTTTTTCTATCATAATGTATATATTTTTATTTTAAAATTTTTTAGAATTCAAAATTTATGAAAAATTGTAAATTTTGTGAGGTGCACGACCAGTCGAGTACATACTCGACTAGTCGTGGCACGATCGGTCGAGCATGTACTCGACCTTTTATTTGGGAAAAAAAATCACTTTTTCTTCATTTGGGTCTTCTTCTCCAACGAGCCATTCCTCGACCAGTCGAACCCATCTACGATTCTTGCATGGTTAGTGCATTATTTTCGATTTTCTTGTAGATTCAAGTCCTTTGCACTTCATTTTCTTCATTTGTGTGGTTTATTTCATGCTTTATGATTGTTTTAGCGGTTTTCTATCAAAAAATTTGATCTTGTAGAAACCCTCCTTGCCTCTTTTACGATCTCTTTATTCCTTTCTTTATTACAAATGGAGGGAAGAACTAAGAAGAAAGGATCTCATGGTCCTTCTTCATCTCGTTCGGCTCCTATTACGGTGTGCCACCTTCGGTCGCCCGAGGAAGATCCCAGTTATGTGCGGGATATTCGATTGCACAATGTGATAGTAGAACGAACTGTTAATCCTGATCATTCGACACCATTTGATGTTGTTCCTCTCCTTCAGTCTGTAGGATGGGATAACATATTGCATTGGGGTGGACCTGCACACCGCTCTATTGCGTAGGCTATGTATGCTTGCATTATTGATTTTTCTACTGAGAATCTGACATTTACTATTATGACCAGAGAAGGTCCAGTTGATGTGGACCGTCATCTTATTTATGGATTAATGGATATACTTATCAATGACGAAGGTATTTCCATTAGTTCTCTTGTGGACAAACCTTCTAAATCTAAAAAGCGAATGCTCACTAGAGATTTATGTAATATAGATGCGGAATGGAGTACTGGGAATGCACTCGCCTCCAAGCTTACTACATTCATGGTTCGTATTCTCCATTCTATCATTTCTGGAGTCTCTGTATATCTTCCTTCTCTGATTTGTCATAGCATAATTCAGTTCCGTCTTCACCCAGGTCACAGTGATATACCCTTTGCTTATCTTATGATTGTGTTAGCCACCCATAATTTAGTGGTTGTGCCTGTTGGGGAAACTCCAATTAATCATCTACCCTTCAACAATTCTAGCATTAACAAGATGAATTTGAAGTTGGCCCCAGGCCAAGTTGATGTGGGTACTGGTGGAGCTGCGAAAGCACATGAAGAGGAGGGTGATTTGCCTCCAGCTTATGTCAATATGGATGGCATTTTTGATGAAATTAAATCCAATTTTGCTGGTGATCCTGACTATCAGCCTTCTAATTATGATGCGCGTTTGCGCTCACTTGAGGAGAAGGTTGAAGGTATGCATGTATCCCAAAAAATGCAATTTAAATATATGTGCAAATATCTTAGGCGGATTAATAAGGGACTTCATCAAATTGTTCCATCCATACCTGCTCCTTCTTCTGGATCGGATTAGTATTTTTAAGTATCTATTCTGTAATAACTTTTAATACTTGAATTTCTCTTGTATTATGTGTTTGGATATGCTTGCTTATTATTATAGACTTGGTTATCCGGTTAACTTATTCATATCTTCTCTTATTACTCATTACTCTTCTATTTACTTCCTTATTTATCTTTCTTCCATTATCATTTATCGGTTCTTTCCTTTGTCATATTGTGACAAAAAGGAGAGAAATTTTATCATGCTTATTTCATTATGATAAATGTGTGAAGAATGTGGATAGGTAGTATTTTTTTGCTATATGGTATTAAGGAGGAGTATTGATGAGTTTTGATGAGTATTGATGTGAGTATTGCAGCGTATTGATTTGACAAGGTTGATTTGACTAGTTTGAAACTGGTGCATGATTCTTTGACCAGGTTAAAACTGGTGCATGATTCTTTGTTGTGCATGTATGATAATTTTATGTATTATGTTTGTCACGAATTTGGTAAAGGGGGAAATTGTAACTGCTGTGTTTTCTAGTTCCTATGATTGTCAAATTTTACAGTGTCAAAACCTCTTGGAATATGTATCTTGTGTAGCTCATCTACATATTCAAGATCATGCAATTCATGTACAAGAACAAAGGTCTTTACTTCAAGTACAAGTTCAAGATGTTCAAATTCAAGATTCAAGCATTACAAGTGTAAGAGATATACAAGTTCAAGTACAACATCAAGTGATAGTTCAAGGTTTCAAAGCTTCAACTATGTCAAGACAAAGTGCTTTATTTTGGAACTCAAAGATCAAGATGAAATACTATTCAAGTACTTCAATATCAAGCTTCGTATACTTCAAGATCAACTGTCATGCCCCAAACCTAGAGATTGGACTCACAGGAATTCCGACCATCGAATCCGGTGCCGACAGCCTCCGTAGTACCCCATTCTCGTCTTCCAATGCTCATACGCCAGATTCCGATCCTGGAATCCTACAAGGAGGATTTTCAGTATGAAATTATTATTTTTATGGAATATAACCACAAGCATAACGAAGTCACAAAATAACATCACCACATATCTACTAATATAAACATTTGAATACAATGCTGAAAGGGAAATACATATGCATCAAAAATCAAAGCTCTAAAAGACTATTGCATGCTCCAAGCTCAACACTGCTACAACCTAACATCACCTGCACGCATTTATTGTGCATAAGCTTATAGAAAGCTTAGAGGGTGGTGTAAGTGTGTGCACAAGGTAAGTGTCAAGTATTCAACGCAATGTCATAATCATATAATGTCGAAATAGGCGCAAGGTCATGAATCATACGTTATCAGAGTAAGCGAAAATACTGACAAGTCCATGAGTCAAACAATATCAGAATACGCAATACAGATCAACTATACAAATGAGGAGTCATGAAGAGTTAAATATCAGATGTCGTATCTAAACCATATAAATGCAGAAACACAGATAACCCAAAATGCCATATTCCGCGAATGTAATGCAATATGCGGTGCGAATGGAATGACATGCTGGAGTGTGAAGTCGGGATGATAGTACGTAGTATCGCAGGCTATGGGGTCCATCACAAGGGACTTCTATCCAAACCAGTCTCATACCTAAATTTGGATAGTTAGATTCAATGTGGTAAACTCCTGATCTTAGGTTAGTCGTGCGCCCCAACCGAAATCCTGGCCATTGTGAAGGTACAATTAACAAATAGTTGCATACCACCAACCTGAGTGGACAATGAATGAATGAATAAGTATGTAACTCCTACTCAATAAGTCCACATATCAGTACAGTTCCTCTCTGGGATCATCACCGGGGTCTATTACACTCTACGCCAGCTTGCCTCCCTTATCTAAGTGCATAACTGCGTAAGTGGAAGAGACCTCACTATCCGCCTGCCAATATCAGGCCTGGCTCGTCGATAGCCGACCCATTCCTCAAGCTGGTCAAAATCAACCTAGACATTACCTCCTCACTCAGGCGGGTAAGGTCACACCCCCTCCCAACCTACCATGACACAGTGGGAGACGCGACCTACTGGTATACGGCCCTCATGCGCTCATATATATCCACTTGGTCTCGACGTTGGGGCGTCCTCTGGTACCAAGAGGGTTTAGGAATTTTCACCAAGGGCCATTTATGGCAGCCCGATGCTCGAACTAAACATTTTCGGTCTCCCATCTGGTCATCCACGATATGCCTGTGGAGGCTATGACCCTGATATCACTAGGACGTACAGTAATCACAACACACAATGCAAGATGCATGAGTCATACAATGCAGTCATACATCAATCTTGCGCATACCGTGCGCTCATGTGAGATAACTTCTGCCTATCAGGGAGTCTCATAATAATCTACCCAATGACATATGCAATGGTCAACCACATCTCATAACAAACATGCAGATGATGCGTATGGGCATGTATCATGATGCTATGCTGTCACATACGCATAATCGGTCTCAATAACCGACATCAACAATCGGCTTCGACAATGTGGACATTTAACTAACATTACCCCCAAGGAATGGCCCACATAGAGCCAAACATATAGTGGACCCATGGCCTCACACAAGGACTTAATATACAATATCATGGGCCTTACTTAAGGGCCACATATACACAACAGGTGGGCCCTACTCATGGGCCTCAAATACATAACATGTGGGCCCTACACATGGGTCTCGAATACATCAAATGGGTCATGCATCATGGGCCTAATACATATCACAATGGGCCTTGCCCATAGGCCACGAATACATCACAATCGGCCTTGCCCATGGACCATGAATATATCATAGTAGACCTCAACTGCGGGTTGCATATACATCATATAGGTCTCGACAATCAGAATCGACACTCGGAATCGGCCTATACAATCGGTCTCGACAAATCGGAATCGGCCTATACAATCGGTATCGATGAGAATTGGTCTAACTAGGCTTAAGAGAAGGTCACAATGTGGGCGTTTAACCATCATTACCCATCAATGTGGACATTTAACCAACATTGCTCCCAATCAGTGGTCCACATAGAGTCAAACATAAGGTGGGCCCAAATATCCAACAAGTGGGCCTCAAATAGTCATCATAGGTGGCCTTACACATCACGATGGGTCGATACATTGGGCCGCACCATTGGGCCTAATATACACATATGGTGGGTCACATCATTGGGCTGCACCAATGGGCCTCGTATATAACAAGTGGGCCGCATTGATGGGTCGTACTAATGGGCCTTATACACATCAAGTCGGGCCTCAATAAATGGGCCGGAAACATATCACAATGGGCTACGACATATGGCTTGAAAATATGTCACAATGGGCCTTGACCCATGAGCCAAAAATACATTTCAGTGGGCCTTACCAAATGAGCCACAAACACATCATAATGGGCCACAACTATGGGCCTCCAACATATCATAACGGGCCACAACCATGGACCTCAAACATATCATAACAGCCATAACCATGAGCCTCAATATACATCACAATGGGCCCTAACACCTGGGCCGGGTATACATCATTTTGGGCCTCAAACGTGGGCCATATATATACCACATTGGGCCACACATATGGGCCTCATATACATCACCATGGACCTCATATACAATGAGTGGGCCGCATCAATGGGCCGCACCAATATGTCTCATGTACATCAAATGGGCCGCATTACATGGGCCATAAACATCACATCGAGACTTGCATGTGGGCTGGGAATGTATCACAATGGGCCTTATCTCGTGGGCCTAAAATACACGACAGATGGCCCTACACATGACCCTCAATTATATATCGATGGGCCCTCATTACATCAAGTGGGCCTCGTCTCATGGCCCTGATTATATCATATTGGGTGGGCCCTGCACGGCCAGCAGGTGGGCCCGCACCTTCCAAATGAGCCAACCAAATGAACGGCATGGAAGCACAACACATATATCATGGTGTCCCATGAGGCTGAGTACGGCACAGATGAAACAGATAGACAGCATGGCTAAAATACATGCATCGAGGTGGGCCATATGTCCATCAAATAGGACAGACGGTGGGGATATACCCATACATCATGGTCCACCATCCATGGACAATGTAGATAAAACACATACATCATTGCGGGACCCATGGATCTTGTTCACGTGGTGAAGCAACTATGCTGCACATGGGTCCCAGATGGACAGTGTGTATAAACACACACAGCAAAGGTGGGTCCCACCGTTAATGGGCAATGTGGATCATATACATGCAGCAAAGGTGGGCCCCACGTGGGCGGTCCTGGTGAAACCCATACATTGTAGTGGGGTCCACACATCCCATGATCTAAGAACGGACGGACAAAGGATAAAATACATCACAGTTGGCCCTTATTGGCCGTCCATTCAAATGGACAGTGTAGATATAAAATACATATAGCAACGTGGGTCCCAACCCACACGTGCAGCACGTGTGGGTGGGTCCCACTCACATGACATGGATGGAAGGCGTGATATATACAATGCATATATTGAAGTGGGTCCACGTCCACATCCTGGTGAATGGACGGTTAGGATATAATATATACATCATCGTTGGGTCCCATCTGAATGACGGTGAGGATGAGACACATGCGCCACGTGGGTCCACGTCCAGATGCTGGACGTAAGGATGGTACCCATATATTAGGGTAGGTCCCACGTCCTCTGGACGTTGATGATACAACACTTACATCATGGCCGTCCCATGATCTGGACAGTCTAGATGACCCTCGTCCATAAGGTGTGATCCACGTGCCAGGTGAGTCCACGTGCTGGACAGTACCCATAGTAGATAGATCCTTGCAGATTTATGGATGGACAGTGCAAATAAACTACATGCACCATGTGGGTCAGCACCGTCCCAATCTGCATAACGGTGCAGATCCAGGCATACAACAGGTGGCCCGTCCACCAGCATGCACAGATGGACAGTTTGGATATTACCCATACCTCATGGTGGGGTCCACACATGTGGCCCACTAGGAAAAGACGGATGGTCTGGGTCACTGAACTTGTTGATGTCTGGCCCCAGCCAATGGATGGACGGTTGGGATGGACACCAGATGGCGGATGGCCTATATATACAATGCATGCAACGTGGGCCCTACGTCCTGAGGTGGACGGATGGCATGAATATAGAATACATGCGTTAAGGGGCCCAGCGGTGTGGATGTAAAATGCATCCAGGTGGGTCCCACCCACACGTGTGGGCTGGACGGACGGACGGACGGACAGCATAACACATACCTCATGAAAGACCCGCAGAACTTGCTGACGTTAATACAACAGCTATAAAGATGCTGTACACGTTACTCCAACCAATCCACTTCATACAAGTGGGTCCCATGTGGAGCCCACGTAACGTTTATCTGCCATCCAAGCCGTTGATAAGGTCACACGGACCTAAATCAAGGAGAAAAATAAATTTCATAATGATCTAAAACTTCTGTGACCCAAAAAGGGTTCCAATGGTAGACGTTCAATCAACACTGTTTCTTGTGACATGGGCCACCCGAGTCACGTATATGTCTGATTTTTTTTGGTGGCCCATAGCTAGGAAGGAGGCCCACGAAATGCATAGTATTGATGGCAACACACATCATAGTGGGGCCCACGGCTGGGATCGTGGGTCCCTGGCCATTTACGCCCACCAGAGGAGCGCAGTAGGACGCTGTGCAGCGTCGTCTAGCGCCAGCAACAGCGCCTGCTGCCTCTTGCTTATATATATATATATATATATATATATATATATATATATATATATATATATATATATAATAGAATTTTTGCAGTTTTTCCCATGTGGGCCTGCATCAAGTGGATCTGACCCATCCATTTGTTCCTGTGGCTCAATATAAACCCATCAAGTCCAATATTGGATGGGTTTTGATGTACCTAAATATCAGGGTGCAATTCAATGGTGAGGATATCATTCTCTGTGCTATGGCTCGCCAGAAAGTTGGATTAGCTCCATTTTTCGGCTCAATACCTAAAATGAGCTGGGGAACGGGATAGACGGTGTGGATTAAGTACATGTATCAAGGTGGGACTTGCATGAGCGGTCCACTCAAACATTTTGAACCAAGCTAATATTTTTTGTTTTTCTGTTGTTGTTGTAGACCCCACCGTCAGCGTACACTTCATGTTGGAGCCACGTCCACATCTGCTCACACCTCACTATCCGCTCACACTTCACAAGTCCAGCGTCCAGGGACGCTGGACGTGGATGTTTATCAAGGTGGGTCCCACGAGGACGTTTTGTCAAGGTGGGTCCCACGTGAACGTGGCCCACTTGATTGGGATCAACCTGATACTTGTGTTTTCCCATCACCAAGGGTAGGACTCACATGGTTTGTATGGTTGGATAAGTTATACATCATAGTGGGGTACATCTAAGTGGGCCACACGTCACACAAAAAAATGAGAAAGAGAGAGAGAGAGAGAGAGAGAGAGAGAGAGAGAGAGAGAGAGAGAGAAGCACCCACCTTTGATCTTCTCTTCCTTCTTCCGCCTATGCAATCTAGAACTCCAAGGGGACAACTTTGACGGTTAGGATGATGATCCAAGGGTTGGATTGGGTGATAAGAAGGTGGGCCACACCAAGCTCTTTCCCCTGGAGAGCTTGGACGTCCACCTCCCATGGTTGCTTGGGAGAATGAGAAAGAGAATGAGAGAGAGAGAGGTGATGGGAGAGAAGTGATGTGAGAGAGGGATGGTGGAGTGACATGAGAGGTAAGGTGCTTATTGACTTTATGGTACTTGTGTAAGAGAGAGGTAAGGCTAGGGTATGGGTTTCTTGTACTTGACTTTGATTGATGGATTAATGTGACATTTGATGTGATTGTTGATTTGCAACGCGCGACATTTTCGTCAAACTGAATGCGGCCCCACATCTCCTGACCTGGGTATCGCCTCAGAGTGTGACACGCGGCGTCAAAACCGCGGCGATGGCGCGGTCGCACTGGTACAAGTCTCGGGTCAAGCAGACTCTGGAATATGGGATATGACTCAGAGTCGTGCGCAACTACCGTTAAAAGATCGCGGGTCGCCGAAAGTCGACCGGGAGGACCGCAGAAGTCTACGGAAAGGTACGGGCTAGGATATGGGTCTTACATCAACTATCAACCGAAGTAAATGATGATTCAATGTTCAAATATCACTTATAAGGTATGTAAGACCCTAGATTGACCATAAGTTAAGTCATATTGATTGCATACTTAAAGTGGGTCACTATATACTTCTATAGGCTGTTTCTCGACTAGTCTTAGAAATTTCTCGACCAGTCCAAGGTTTGTTACTAATTTTTAGGATTTTTTGTTGGATTTTCAACCAGTCCTGGAGACTGCTCGACCAGCCGAGTGAATAGTGATCGACCAGTCGAGCAGGCTCGACTAAAAGTCCAACAACTAAATTGGGTCCCACACGACCAGTCGAGTGTACTAAAAGTCATGCAGGCCACTCGACCAGTCGTAGAACGACCTTATTTTATCACTCCAGAAATTTCAAAAGTTTATTGGTCCTTCGACCAGTCGAGCTATCCCCTGGACTAGTCAAGTGAACAGTTTGTGCAATTATAAATGGAGCACGATTTTCAGAGTTTTTCATTCAATTCAAGCAAAATCAAGACACCACTCGAAGAGATAAGTTTGTGATATTCTTAAGCTATTTAGTGCTCATTTAATGTTCTCTTTAATTAGCTTTTTGCATTTCTTTAATTAGCAATCTTATTTGAAGAAGGGATTTTCGTTTTCCCCTTTCTTGGAATCAAAATCAAATCAAGCAAGCCCAAGGTGATTTTTCTAAAATTTTGATTTTAAAATTCTACATTCCAATCTTATTTGAAGAAGGGATTTTTAGTTTTTGTGTCGGAAAACCCTTTCTTTTTTTTTTTTTAGTTTGGAATCAAAATCAAATCAAGCAAGCCCAAGGTGATTTAATCTAAAATTCAATTAGAACTTAGAACCTTTTTATAAGTGAGTGTGGACATTAAACATCTACGTTGAACATCTACTTTGAATTGGTTTTACTGGGCTTCATCAAAGAAGAATATCCAGTATTTTACATTTCTGTTTTTAGTTTTATTGAGATTGTGTCAGGAAAAATCTCTTTCATTTTTTTTTTAGTTTGTCTGAGGTGATCCAGAAAACTCAGAGTGTGGGGTTTTTTGAATTGTTTAAGCCCACTTGAAAGACACAATTGTGAAGGTTTTAGGTGAACCTTGAAAAACCTATTACATAGTGAACGCTAATATCCATTGTGTGAAGATATTGGGAGTGGAGTAGTTGTGTGGCTGTTTTTCTAAACAGTTGGTGTACACACAAGCAAACCACTATAAGTTCTGGTCTTGTCGTGATTGATTGATTGTGGTTTTCTGTGAATGTTGTAATTTCCTTTTAAGCATTTGTGGAAGAATGTTGTAATCTTTTTATGCAAGTGTGGGAATATTGTAATAGCTTAGTTTATTTTCTTTGCTATTTATTTATTCCTCTGTATCGGTTTGAGATTTCGATACACGGACCTTTCTAGGAATCAGGTTATCCTACCATAAACCATCGGTTTTTGGTGTAAGGTTGTCCTTAGAACAACATCTGTATCAGCCTCTCAATACTTGTACATCTGAGGTTGTTATTCATTTCTGATTTGTGGGATTGTTTAATGCTATCTTTATTAATATTTGTTTAAATTCTGCATTTAATTTTTAATTTGGTATAGTCCTATTCACCCCACCCCCCCTCTAGAACTCTTAGCTTGGCCTTTTCAGTGGTCCACCTAAAATTTGGATTTTCTTTATTTTACAGATCATGACCTAAAATGAGCTTGTAAAATGGATGGATGGCCTGGATATAAAATAGATACGTCAAAGTAGGCCCCACTTTAGAGCCGCACCCAATCCGCTCTCCAAAGAGAATTGGTTGTTGAGGCATAAAAAAATATCTCATTGCAGTGGTCAAAGAATCTCATGGTGCTGATCTTCTCAAGGGGTAGTTTAGGTATTTTGGTAAAGTTCCAGCTCAAGGGGTAGTTTAGGTATTTTGGTAAAGTTCCAGCTCAAGGGGTAGTTTAGGTATTTTGGTAAAGTTCTAGCTTAAGGGGTAGTTTAGGTATTTTGGTAAAGTTCCAGTTCCATGGGATCTGTTGAAGTATGGAGAAATGATGAAAGAATTGAAGCAGAAGAAGAGCAGTTGCGCGGACCGCGTAACAAGTTCCCCGTTGCGTGGGTCGCGCAACAAAGTTCCCCATTGCGCGGGTCGCAGAAATCAAGTCCTCCGTTGTGCGGATTGCGAAACAACGTTCCCCGTTGCGCGGGTCGTGGAACGAAGTTCTCCGTTGCGCGGGTCGTAGAGTCAAGAAGTTCTGTTGCGCAAGTCGTACAACCAAGAAGTCAGTTGCGCGGATCGTGCAATCAAGACACAAGAATTGAGGATTGATACATGTGTGGGGCCTATAAATACCCTGCTCCCCCTCTCATTTGTGGGTTAGAAGATTCTGGGAAATTGGAGCGGAGCAACTGAAGGTAGAGAGCAGAAGTAAGGATCGGTTGCGCGGACCGTGCAACAAGAAGAGAATTTACGCAGACCGCGCAACACGAAGAGCAGTTGCGCAGGTCGCGTAACAAGGTTCCTCGTTGCATAGACCGTGCAACCAGTTTAATGGTTGCGCGGGTCGCAGAACTGGGGTGACTGAAATGGCGTCGAAATGCTGCTGGATCTTTAGGCCTTCTTCTTTGGAGAGAGAGAGAGAGAGAGAGAGAGAGAGAGAGACTAGCTGATCAATTCAGCAATTCCTCCTAAGTGTTGGGAGATGACCAAAGAAGCTGTCGGAATGCTGCCGAAATTCCTATCTCCTCAAAGACAAGCTGATTAAATCAACAATTCCTCCTAAGTATCTAGGAGATGACCAAAATAGCGTCGTTATGCTGCCGAAATTTCTATCAGGCTATCTTGTCTGTTTTGATTGATTGTGCTTTGTTTTCAGAATCAAGGGAATCAGAGGATGTAAATGAACTCAGATAAATGTGATCAATGTTCTCTTGTTCTTTCTTTGTTATCATTGAATAAATCCCCCAAATCAAACACATTTATTTTCTTGTCGAAACAAAATGGTGACTCTGCTGGGGACTTTATTATTCGATGGTAACTTAGAAAATATTCAGAGAACGTTTCACTTTTTGACGTCTGTATGGAAGCCAAAATGGCGACTCTCAGTGGGAACATCCTCCCCTTCATCTCTAAAAGCAAAGTACAATTTTATTTAAATGAATTAACTAACATTTTGTTATGAATGAAGGTATACCATAGCGACCTTTCTCCCGACTAAACGTGGCTCTCTATTCTCATCCAATGGATTTCCAGCAAAAAATATCAGAGAAGATCAAGTCAGTTATGATCAAGGACAGACAATGTCAGATGAGAAGTTAGTTCGACTGAATCATACTCTGCTCGCCGACAAGTAAACGAATTAATCAGTGAATTAACGAATTCATTAGCCAATAGAAAATCCAGGGGGCATCGCCACAACTTTCTAAAATAGAAGAGAAAAGAGTTAAGAGTAAGTAGAAAGCGTCAGAGAAAGCAAAGTTTGCTGTCATCAAGAACAGTGAATTTCGTGAAATGGACGGAACAATCTCTATTTCGCCAGTGGCTCAAAAAGATGAGGGAAGATGGAGGATAGTAATATTCGAAAGTCAAAAAGTTCAATCTGCTTCCACAAGAAGCATCATTTCGCCAACTACTGGGTCAATTATGCGAAGTGTCGTGGGACACAGTCCTGCTTCAGTCATACAATCATCTCATTCGAGAAAACGGAAAAGCCTGTCACTCCAAAAGCACCTCCTGCGAAAGATTTCAAGCAAACTCATGTGTTGAGAATGTTACGATTCGAGTCAGTTAGTCCTTTAAAGCGATGGTACGCTAGTTTCAAATCAAATGATAGTTCATCCTCTTCAACAGCGTCAGCAGCACAACGCTCGTTTTCTTCCTCAATATCAAGACAATCAAAGTATAAAGAAACAGAAAGCTCATCGACAGATATTAATCAGGCTGATCAGTTTTCACTAGATGAACATGCGGCTGAAGAAGTCCCTAATATTCCTACAGTGAATGTTGTGAACAACACTGAGCCACAAGTAGAAAGGCCACAACCGCAATCGGTTAAATTTCAAGAGCCAATGCCTAATGTTACTCAGAATATCACACAGGAAGAAATCAGGCAGATGGTTATCGAATCTATTCACCTAGAGAATGAGTGAAGTCAGAATAAGAAATTTCAATATCAAACGTCGTATCATTGTGAAATAGAAGAAATACCATTTCCCACTGACTTTAAACACCCAGACTTTCAAAAATTCAATGGGAACGGATCCCCAGAAGAACATATGATGCATTTCATAGCAAAGATGGAAAATTTCTCTAGAGTTCCTCAATATTGTCTATTATTATTCGGGTCTTCTCTAATAGGAAAAGCTTTCAGATGGTATTCGAGTTTAATCTCAGGATCTATTCATACCTGGGAACAAATGCAGGATGCTTTTATGTCAAACTTTTTCTTTTCGGATCGAGAAGTTGGTTTGACTGAATTGGCCTCTATTCGCCAAGAAGAAAATGAACCAGTTGAAGAATTCATCAGTCGATGGAAGAACTTGGTAGCATCATGTCAACATCCTCTGCGAGAATCAGAACAAGTAGAAATATATTTAGAAGGCATGAGACCAGAACTGGCATGCCACCTGATTAGTAAAGATTGGAAAACCTTTCGTAACTTTACTATGAAGGCTTATGCTCTTGAAAAGATGATAGGAAGGGTGTCTGCTTTTCAGTCAAAATCAGCACACATCATTCGAAAAGAAGAAATTAAAGAAGATTATCAGAATGTTGAAAGAGAAAGCGATGAAGAAGATAGAAATGATCATATGGTTATAATGACATATAAAAGGTCCAGGCAAAATAAAGATCATATGAAGTATTCGTTTGCAAGAAAAGATATACTCCCTATGCTGAATCAATTGTTGGCTATGAAGAGTATTGAATTACCTCGGTAAAGATACCTCGAAGAAATTGAAAATATAAGAGGAATGGATTATTGCCATTATCACCGTAAATTTGGACATCATACGGAAGACTGTGATCCCCTTAAGAACAAGCAACAAAAGATAATCAATAAGGGAGAAATCGCGATGAAAGAGCATGACAAAAAAAAAATGACAAAAACTCGATAAAGAAAATTCTGGGAGCATCCACGTTAAAAGACGATAACATGCTTCGTGTGGTAAATCGTCAGTAATTGACAAGATCGAGCGTCATAGCCTGAATATTCAAAAGAAAAGAAGCAAGTGAGGCAAAAGATGTAAAGTCGCGATAAAAAGCATATTCGTTGCAGATATGCATTGCAATACCTGTCAGTTCAGGAAATGACCGCTATTTTGATTTCAAAAGGTATCGGTATAATACTTCCAAAATCAAAAGGGGGCAAGACAGGTAAGTAAGAAACTATGAAATGTGTTTCTCACCATAGAATGTATTTCTTTTATATATTTGAATGAAATGCAGGCTTTCAAGCATATTCAGTCATCGCCAAATGAAAAGCGTCAATGATTATCGCCAAAATAAGTAAGAAACTATGAAATGTGTTTCTTACCATAGAATGCATTTCTTTTGTATATTTGAATGAAATGCAGGCTTTCAAGCATATTCAGTCATCGCCAAATGAAAAGCGTCAATGATTATTGCCAAAATGAGACAAACAAGAAAGGTGAGTAAAAATTAATGAAATATATTTCTCACTATAGAATGTATTTCTTTTGCGTATTTAAATAAAATGCAGGCTTTTAAGCATATCAAGTTATTGTCAAATGCGAAGCACCAAAGATAATCGCCAAATGAAAAGTGTCGATGATCATCAATTATCGCCAAAATTAGCACTTTCAAGTCATTTCCAAAACAAGACAGGCCTTCAAGCATATAAAGTCATCAAGTCATCGCCAAATGGAAAGCGTTAATGATCGCTACCAAGCGTTAATGATCGTTTTCAAGCGTTGATGATCGCTGCCAAGCACCAATGACAATCGCCAAAGGAAAAGTCAATCGCTAAAATTAGCAACTATCATTGTCATCATCAATCGCCAAAATTGATTCTCGGAATATTATCAGCAGCGGCGAAATATCAATTATTGATTTTCAGAATATTATAAGCAGCGACAAAATATCAATTATTGATTCTCGGAACATTATCAGCAACGGCGAAATATCAATTATTGATTCTCAAAACATTATCAGCAGTGGTGAAATATCAGTTATGGATTCACCATACATGGTAGCGAAATAAGTAGTGGAATAAGCCTAAATTGGCCAACCACACAAATCTTATGACAGCGATGGCAAATGATCATTTAAGGCAGCCTAACCAAGCCTATATGGCCAACTATGCATAAGACCTACAAAGCCTTAAATTGGCCTGCCAGAAATTGGCGGTAAACTATAATTACTCCTTGAGCCCATTGCCCAAAATTGGCGGTAAACTATAATTGCTCTTTGAGCCCATTGCCCGAAATTGGCGATAAACTATCTTGCTCTTTGAGCCCAGTGTCAAGTTCAGTTTAGTAGTCTAGTCCAGTCAAGTTCGGTTTTGTCCAGTCAAGTATAGTCAGTCAAAGTACACTAGCACCATTGCTCAAAAGCATCAACTACATGTAACATTCAAAATGCTGTAGATACATATTAAATATGCTCAAATATGCAATTGCCTGTGCGTTTCTCTTGAATTAGGTTCAAATTATATCGACAGTAAATACCTTCAAGATATTGGCAATTATCTATTCAAAAAGTTCAACTCTTCAAGGCCAACTAATATACTGATAAGAGTTGTAGGGTCTTTTTGTCTCTTACCTTCTTGATGATAGAGAAATATTATTACACAAGATTTTCGAAGGTGGCAAAGAATGAATTAGCGAAAAGTTATCACTCTCCCGGACAATATAAGGATTTGGATATATTCTTTGGATCCATTAAAGGAGCTGCAGAAATTATCTATCCTTCAAGGGTATCAACAAGCTTCACATCGGAAATATTATCTTCTAAAGAAATCTTTATGTGAACAATGATCGGGAAGGAGACAGGATCTATGTCTTCAAAGTAATCTACGCCTTGGTCTTTCTGATGATTTCTTATATGCGACGAAAGAATTCATATGCTAAGTATTATGAATAATGATATCACAAGATTTCAAGTACCAGATCTGATGAAGATAAGGAACAAACAGAATCATCATCAGTAACTTTTATGTCCTTTGAAAAGCTAATGAGTGAAAATTGAAAGAAGTCTTGTCAATTTTTCAAAATCAGCAAAGATTCCAGGAAAAGTCTATGAAGAAATGTTAAGGAGCACAAACTAGAAACGACTCAGTAAAAAGACTCAGCGATTGAATCTTTGGAGCTGGAAATGACATCTCCAAGAGTGCGATATAAAGAATACAAAGAATGCAATACGAAGTACGATGACAAAGCGCAAAGATGAAATGACTAAATCATTATCATATTACGAATATCACAATCAACCTAAAAAGAGAAGAGAAGCTTTCAATATATATTGCAAAATTATCAGTGCTTCATAAAGCTAAATTGAAAAATTATAATGTCTTGAGATACTAAATCTGATTAATTTGGCAGGAAAGATTATCATTCAAAAGATCAGATTATGCAGATCATGAATAAAGGAAATAATAAAAAAGTTTGCTACGGTAGGAGCAACGAAGTTGATCAAAGAGACCGTTGCAGAATTGAAGGAAAAAGTCGTTGGAGTTGATCAAAGAGACTGTTGCAGCAGCAACAGTGTTGAAAGATAGTTCTCTAATCAAGTTGCTCAAAGACAAAGTCGTTACAGTTGTTGCAGAGATGTGTTTCGATGAAAAGAGAACTTCATCTTCTCTAGTGAAGCATCCGCTCGACACTCTCTCGACACTACTGGCTAGGGGCATTCTAGTCTTTCCTTCGAACGCCATCAATCAAGTCTTCCGTTCGAGCGCAATCAGTCAAATCTTCTGTTCGAGCGCCATCATTCCAGTCTTCTGTTCAAGCGTCATCATTCAAATCTTCTGTTCAAGCACCATCATTCAAATCTTATGTTCAAGCGCAATCAATCAAGTCTTCCATTTGAACGTGAGCATTCAAGTCTTCCGTTTGAATGTGATCAATCAAGTCTTCCATTTAAACGTGAGCAATCAAGTCTTCCGTTTGAACGTGAGCATTCAAGTCTTTCGTTTGAACATGATCATTCAAGTCTTCCGATCGAATGCAATCATTCGATCTTCTGGTCAAGCATGACCATCTAGTATTCCATGCAAGCATGATCATCCAATCATCCTTCAGTTGCAAATCAGTCAAGTTCTTCGGGCAAAAGAAGATCGATCCTCCATTTGATTTCAAGAAATAATCAAAGAAGGATCGAGGGGGCATCTGTTGAGGCATAAAAAATATCTCATTACAGTGGTCAAAGAATCCCATGGTGCTGATCTTCTCAAGGGGTAGTTTAAGTATTTTGGTAAAGTTTCAGCTCAAGGGGTAGTTTAGGTATTTTGGTAAAGTTTCAGCTTAAGGGGTAGTTTAGGTATTTTGGTAAAGTTCTAGCTCAAGGGGTAGTTTAGGTATTTTGGTAAAGTTCCAACTCAAGGGGCAGTTTAGGTATTTTGGTAAAGTTCCAGCTCAAGGGGTAGTTTAGGTATTTTGGTAAAGTTCCAGCTCAAGGGGTAGTTTAGGTATTTTGGTAAAGTTTCAGTTCCATGGGATCTGTTGAAGTATGGAGAAATGATGAAAGAATTGAAGCAGAAGAAGAGCAGTTGCGCGGACCGCGTAACAAGTTCCCCGTTGCGCGGGTCGCGCAACAAAGTTCCCTGTTGCAGGGGTCGCGGAAGTCAAGTCCTCCGTTGCGTGGGTCGTGGAAGTCAAGTCCTCCGTTGGACAGATCGCGGAACAATATTCCCTGTTGCACAGGTCGTGGAATGAAGTTCTCCGTTGCGCGGGTCGTAGAGTCAAGAAGTTCTGTTGCGCAGGTCGTGCAACCAAGAAGTCAGTTACACGGATCGCTCAATTAAGACAAAAGAATCGAGGATTGGCACATGTGTGGGGCCTATAAATACCCCGCTCCCCATCTCATTTGTGGGTTCGAAGATTCTGGAAAACTGGACTAGAGCAACTGAAGGTAGAGAGCAGAAGTAGGGATCGGTTGCGCGGACCGTGCAACAAGAAGAGAAGTTGCGCAACCGCGCAACACGAAGAGCAGTTGCGCGGGTCGCGTAACAAGGTTCCTCGTTGCATGGACCGCGCAACCAGTTTAATGGTTGCGTGGGTCGCAGAACTGGGGTGACTGAAATGGCGTCGAAATACTGCTGGATCTTCAGGCCTTCTTCTTTGGAGAGAGAGAGACTAGCTGATCAATTCAACAATTCCTCCTAAGTGTTGGGAGATGACCAAAGAAGCTGTCGGAATGCTGCCGAAATTCCTATCTCCTCAGAGACTAGCTGATCAAATCAGCAATTTCTCCTAAGTATCTAGGAGATGACCAAAATAGCGCCGTTATGCTGCCGAAATTTCTATCAGGCTATCTTGTCTGTTTTGATTGATTGTGCTTTGTTTTTAGAATCAAGGGAATCAGAGGATGTAAATGAACTCAGATAAATATGATCAATGTTCTCTTGTTCTTTCTTTGTTATCATTGAATAAATCCCTCAAATCAAACACATTTGTTTTCTTGTCAAAACATTGGTTATCCATAATTGGGCCCACATATAGCCATTCCTATTACATGATGACATCTAATCTAGCCACGTGTTGTCTGCAGATACAGCTCTACCTTATATCGACGCCTGGACCATCTCCATGCCCTTTATCAACCCCACATCCTAGAAGGAAAGAATAGCCCTAGAGAGGGAGAGCTGAGGGAGAGCTGAGAGAGAGAGAGAGAGAGAGAGAGAGAGAGAGAGAGAGAGAGAACTGAAAGTCATGGAGCCGAAAGGCAAGACCCTTCATGTCCTAATGCTCCCATGGCTAGCCCATGGGCACATATCACCCTTCTTAGAGCTAGCAAAAACGACTCTCACTAGAAACTTCCTTATACACCTATGTTCCACCTCTACAAACCTTTCTTCCATCAAAGAACACCTCAATTAAAAGACCTACCCTTCCATACAACTAGTGCAACTCCATCTCCCAACCCTTCCAAACCTTCCCCCTCAATGCAACTCAACCAAATCACTCCCACCCCACCTCGTGCCCACTCTCAAGATGGCCTTCGATCTCTCCAAACCATCTCTCTCTCAAATCATCTCCACCATAAATCCTGATCTGATCATTTATGATTTTATCCAACCGTGGAACCCGGAAGCCGCCTCCCACTTGAACATCCCCGCCATCTTGTTGTTCAGTACTAGCACCGCCGCAATTTCCTTCATCATGACACTGAACAATGATGATGAATTCCCATTCCCTGCAATCCACATGAGTGATCATGAAGAGCAAGGTATGGCCCACATGTTGAAATCTATAGCCAACGGTGTTAACAACAAAGAACGACTTGATTGGTGCATGGATCGATCTTCGGACTTCATTTTGATTTAGACGTTCGGAAAGATCGAATCAAAGTACATAGATTATCTCTCTTTTAGCACGGAAGGAGATCATGCCTGTTGGGCCCCTTGTGCAGTGGACCCCACACCTGGCCCACCAGTGTAAATTCATGGAATGGCTTGGAAACAAGGAGATATCCATATCAATAAAAATTTTCTCTTTCTCAAAAAAAAAAGGTGATATCCTCAATTGTATTTGTTTCCTTTGGAAGTGAGTATTTCATGTCGAAAAAGGAGAGAGATGAGGTAGCACATGGGCTGGAGCTTAGCAAAGTCCTGAACTTCATCTAGGTGCTTCGGTTCCATGAACGAGAGAAAATGGGTGTTGAGGAAGCATTGCCATGTGGCTTCCTAGAGAGGGTTGGATTTAGGGGAATGGTCGTAGAGGGGTGGGCCCCACAAGGGAGGATACTTGAGCATACTAGTATTGGTGGGTTTGTGACACATTGTGGGTGGAGTTCTGTGATGGAGGGGATGTGGTTTGGTGTCCCACTAATAACTATGCCATTCACCTTGATTAGCCGTTGAATGCAAGATTAGTGATGGAGATTGGAGTTGCAGTGGAAGTTGAGAGGGGTGGGGATGGGGTGTTTGAGAGGAAGTAGCAAGGAGTATTATAGAGGTGGTTATGGGAAAGGAAGGAGAGGGGGTTAGAAGGAATGCAAAGGAGATAGGTGAGATGATGAGGAAGAAACGAGATGATGAAAAGATTGATCTGGTGGTGGAGAAATTAACGGGCCTATGTAGGAATGATAGTAGGAGCTTAGGCAGCTTTTTGCCATAATTAATAACTATATAATTAATGTAATAAAATTGAAGGTATGTTTATATAAATGTAATATATATATATATATATATAATATTCTAACTCATTACTCACTAGTAAATAGTAAATAGAGTATATTTAAACCCAAATATCATGGTTTCAAGTGCTCATGTAACTTCTTCTTTTTTTTTACACATTACAAGGGATGATCGTACTCTGTCTACCCTTGAGTCATGGGTTGGAACCCATGTCATTTTGATTTCATTTAGTAGAATGTTGTAGAGCTGCGTTGCATGGATATGAATTTTTTTAAGAACTATAAGTCCTGATGATAAAGAATTTACAGTGTTTGGTAGTGTCGCTGCTTGCCTATGAATCCAGATCCTCTCCTTCCACAAGCAGGGATTTTTAGTTTGCGGCAATGTGATTAGTCCATGTCATCATTAACATTGTTAACACTGATGTATTAGATTGTTAGTAATGATGTGGCCCAATCATATTCCAACAAGCAGAGGATCCGGCAAGGTGTATAATCGTGCGTGGCTAGTGTAAAGCCATTCATGGTGATTTGAACCGTCTGAATTCTCATACCACTACAAGAAAAAGGGGCTTTAGCCTCGCTTTAAAATTGAGGCTAAAAAGGTTAAAAACTGAGGCTAAAGCCTTTAGCCTCAGTTTTGCCTCATTTATCCAAACCGAGGTTGAAACCCCCATGGCTAAAGGCTTTAGCCTCAGCTTTAGCAACCGAGGCTAAAATGACTTTATAAGCCTCGATTCTTCAAGTGAGGCTAAAAGACCCTTTTAGCTTCAGTTTTCTCGAAATGAGGCTAAATTAAAATTTTAGCCTCCCTTGTTTCCAATTGAGGCTAAATCCAAATTTTAGCCTTGGTTGCCTCCAATTGAAGCTAAAACTATTTTTAACCTCAGTTCTCAACAACCGAGGCTAAAGCCTTTAGCCACGAGAGTTATAGTCTCAGTTTATGTAACTGAGGCAAAACCGAGACTAAAGATGGATTTAGCATATTTTGGCATCAACCGAGGCTAAATTCGGTTTTTGACCTCATTTCTCTATCAACCAAAGCTAATAATATCATAATCAACAAATGATTGAACCTGTGCATATTTCACCCATTTAACATTCGTCAAGACAACAATCAGCACAACATCAACAAAACAATTAATGGTCTATTTAAAGTTCTAAAATCAAACTACAAATGTCTTCCTTTCCTAGCCTTCCACATGAACTGTTTCAGTAAGGTCCCCTTTTAGACCGATCATATATCTTCCTTTCCTAGCCACATCTTCTGGCAAGATGTCTACAACACCAACCTCACTAGCCATGATCACGTGTCCACTATATGTGATGTAAAAGCGACTGGGGCGCAATCCATTCTGGTCCAATATCGCTCTAGGATAGCGACCATCAGTAACTACATTTATAGAATAAATATAGGTTCAAAATACTCATTTCACATGCAGAATCATTAAAGCGTGAAGCAGTTCTAGCACAAACTTCACATGATATAAGTGCAGGTCTATCCCATAGCTCAATAAGAGCTGAAAAATATTCATACAGGGGCCTCAATTACAAAGATAATCATTTTCAAAACGGAAAACCTCAATTAAATAATCAGACAGTTGTCCATGTTGAAGTCGAAGACCTCGGATTGGGGCCACAGAGAGTCGAGTTCATGTTTTAGAACCTTGCTCCAGTCATAATTATATCAATGGAAAGTTGCTTACAGTGGATATGGATTATATGAAGTTTATCTATGAATGGCAAAGAGTCATCTGTTTTAGCTCCGCATGCTTGAGATCAGGGCGGAATAGAACTAGTATAACCTACATGTATATTTTGTGAGGTATTGTTCAGAATTGCTCAGGTCCAAAACTCGAGAGGTATTGTTCAGAATTGCTTAGGTCCAAAACTACTCACAGAAAGAGTTAACCAGGATCTTGAGACCAAATGCATATGATATAAAGTATAAAGAGACCACCACTGACATTACATGATATATGATCTTACACTCCTAAACACAAACAACTCTCAAATAGTTTTAGGTTACATGATCAAGAAACTGAAAAGAGCATAAAAACCATAGACAATATAAATGATTTAAGATCCAGAGCGTACCACATAACAAAGGTACAGCTGATCCATTCCATAAGACTTGAATTGCTCTTACCACATAATAGAGGTACAGAAACCCAATCATCCTTGACACAGCCTATCAAACAGGGTTGTAGTACAAAAAGGAGCTAGCATCTATCAACATAAAAAACATCCTGTAGTTTGTATCAGTCATAGGAAACAAAGGATGTTGCCTATCTACATCAGAAATACTTACACATCAAAGTGTCCAACAGGCCCACGTAATGACTATTTTAGCTATAATCACCTTGCAAATCAATGCGATTCCTATTAAAAAACAAAAGGATAATGGCTATAATTGAGTCAAGGATCATGCAATTCCTATTAAAAAACAAGGATTGAAAATTGAAATAAGCGTATTATAACATCCCTGACTCACCATCGTCTAATACACCAACGACCTTCTCAAGTGCTTCGCTAAGTTCTTTTTCATGCTCCTATTAATTAATAATAATAAATAATAAATAAATCACATCAATTGCAAAAGATATGATCTTGAATATCCAATTTTTTTTAAATCCAATGTGTGAGACCATTAATAAAGTAACAGGGAATTATGGTGTGGATGAGTATTGAAAAGGAGAAAGTTACCCCAAGGATTAGTTTCACCTTCTCCACTTGAGACGGATTAGGATGCTCTCGAAGGACCATCTCAACCTGATACATATGATTCTAGTTGCCATGAGAAGAATGGCTTCTCTTTTCTTCTTTCTTCCCTTTTTTTTTTTTAATAATAAATTTGAGATGGAAACAACTAAAAATGGAAAACAAAACAATACAGAAAGCAAAGCTAATGATTTAGATAGTAAAATATGAAGAATGAAATGTATGATTTGATAAAAAGGGGAAACAACAATAGGTATAACGCTCGTAAAACTTCATGAGTCAGTTAAAAGCATAACAAATCAACCTGATCAAGTCAAGTTTTGGGCAGAACTGGGGGCTTTCTAAAATCACAAGTAGAAAAATATTAAAAGACATATTACATTATTACATTTAAAAAACTAAAGTTCATTAAATGACAGATAAAAAGAAACACAATGAAATCTATTACATGGATGTAAAGAAACACAATGAAATCTATTACATGGATGGTGGGCACAACATTACATGTGAAGTAAGCCACTTGTATATTTCTTCCCCACCTCTCTTCATAAGGAATAACTGCAATTGGATCAAAGAGACATCAAGCTCTAGTCCATAAACAGATGAAACATAAGTTCTTTCACATTGGGGTTTCCTCACCTCATCGAAAGCTTCGAATATGTCAATACTGAGCTGGTGAATTGTGCACACCACAGTTCTTCCAGTGTCGACGGTGTTCCTCACCGTTCTCATCACAATGGCAGCTGCCCTTGTATCCAGTCCAGATGTAGGCTCGTCCATGAATATTATAGATGGATTGGCAACGAGCTCCACAACAATTGTAAGCCTCTTCCGCTGCTCGGTCGACAACCCATTCACTCCAGGCAACCCAACAAGTGCACCCCTCAATGAATTCAGCTCCACAAGTTCCATCACCTCCTCAATAAACATCTGCATTTCATCAGTTTTAGCGGTCAGTTGATGCCCAAAGGGACCAAAGCATGTATGGAAAGTGGATTCTGTTTTAGTCCACCTACCTTTCTTGCATTCAAGTCAACATCACTGGGTAAACGGAGCCATGCAGAGTAGAGGAGAGACTCGTAGACAGTGACATGAAGAGAGTGGATATCATTCTGTTCACAGTATCCAGATATGCGAGCGAACATCTCTTGCTTCTTGGGATAGCCAGATATTTTGATGTCTCCTTCTATGTATCTGCCAGTTTTCCTTCCAGCTAACACGTCCATCGGGGTGGTTTTACCAGTTAGTGAGAGAGAGAGAGAGAGAGAGAGAATCCAATTCGAACCAGTTCAAATCCATTAAAATCTAAGAGAATCAAATTCCAAAAATGATGGGATGAAATACAGATTCGATGGGATTAAAACCTCTATGTGGATGTGCGGAAATCCATTTGAGTCAGAATCGTAGGATTTCAAAGAAGCAAGGAGAGAGATAGTTAAAGAATAGAAATTTCTTCTTGGAAGCCAGAATCAAAATGAATTTTAAATCAACAATGGGTTTTAAAATTCAGGCTGGTTTTTAAATCAAGCTGAGTTTGGACTGTGTACAAACATTCCATCATCCTAGCACACCAGCCTGACTTTTGGGCTAGAGTACATATACTTTTCATCTGCCCATAAACCTACATCCAGGAGTAGTATTGCATTTCTTGCTGTGTGTACATATACTTGGCATCTGCCCATCACCTTCCTCTGTAGGCGGACTATGCCCTTTGCTTAGAGGCACAAGCTATGAAGCCTTACCATTGGCCTCTAAATTCCTCACCTGTTCTTCAACATTCTTGCTGGTAGTCCTGTCCTGGCTAACTGTTCCTGGGGAAGAAAAGACTTGCTGCGGCTAAGAACTGAGAGGTGGAGGAGCAATGGCTTGAAGAACTTCCTGAGGAAGGGTGCCTTCACCACACTGCAAAGTAAAGAAAGGCAGGAGGTGATTACTAAGAAGTAACACATTAGTTTTCGAAAGTTTACTGATATCAGAAGTCAACATAATAACCAGTTACAAGCCACTAGCTAATGGAGTTCATTAGCAAACAAAGCATGAAGCAAAAAAGCATGGCCCACCTTTTTCCAATCTGCAACCCTCATTTCAAGCTTTTTTCAAGCATTATTTAACCACTGGACGCTTGTCGAGGCACCAATATTTTAGTATGATTTTTTACTTTTTGCCAGATGAAGCATCTCCTTCTCCTATACAGTACAATTTGCAACAAGAGCTCATTTACTTATCATATTCTAGAAAGAATTTGATGAAGTTATTGGGAAGATGTACCCTAGGCTTGCATGTATACCCCATATGTCTTATGGCAAGGTGACTTCTCAAATGAAAAACCTTATAAGGAAAACAAACATATAGGCCAGAACCATAGTTTTTGGAAACAACAACCAAAAAACAGAGTCAAAACAGTAAGGAAATGGAAGATTTCAATTTGTAGAGTAGCACAACAACTAGAAATTTGGCACAGCTCTAGGAAGAAAACTGGGGAAAAAATAGCTGGGAAGACGGATAAATCTAAGATCTACAAGGTTACTTAAAAATAGATCACTCGTCATGCTAGAGCTAGTTATCCACAACCACTCCCAAATGCAAAATTATCTAAATTGAAGATGAATCACATCCATCTCCAATGAGGATCAATTTCTTCTAGCAGAGGGAAGTGGACTATTCTAATTTCTATTCTAAATAATCCTGATGGCAGGGTCCACCTTATGCACGGTTCAGGTTTCCCGCACAATAGGCCACCAACTAAAATAAACATTTCCAGCCAGTATGGAAACAAATAGCCAGAAGTAACATCACAATTTCGAATTCAAGGCTACCAATCTGCCTTTAATAGCACAGATCAGTGCTACAATTTATCGATCACCATAAGAATAACAAAAGCATATATTCTCATGAGAATTTAGCTCCCATTACAGAGCCATCAGTTACAAAAATGTCACAAAATAATGGACGATGAAAAGGGAAAAGAAGAAGAAATAACAGGAATAAATGGTTTGCATTTTTATTAAAGATCGAGTAGGAAAGCTCCAAAAATTAGGCAGAAAATACCAGAAATGGAAAGAGGAGATCTGAAAGTTTTTGGCTATTAATATTAACTATTGGATGGACTATACAAATCACAATGATGGATTCAATCCTGGTTTACTCACCATTGAAAAGAATGTAATTGACTATTAATATTATATATATAAGGAAGGAATTTTAGTAATCTATCCAATAAAGAAATAAGATGAGTTCCTTTCTTGGATATGGTCAAAGGAATATGATATGTATCATATTGCAAATGGATGGACCTGAACAATGCATCATATTGCCACTTGTACTCCAGAGAGATGGCTACACCTTCTTAAGTTTTCCATGCCTTATCATATCCCACAAAAATGTACCTCTATCCAAGTCACATGTGCAAGGTATGCAGGGGACAGGTGATGTTTTTTAAGAAATCTACTCTGCCTGTTCATTTTGCCAGATCATCTTAAGGCATGAGCCAAAAAAATAAAAAATATCCAAAACTCAAGTGAGTCACAAGACACCAAACGGTGTGTATGAAAATCCTACCGTTAAAACTTTCCTAGGTCCACCATGATTTTTATCATATATCCATGCCATTAGTCAGGTTATTTTTATTTGGATGAACTCAAAACACAAAAATATTAGCCTGATCTAGAACTTCTATAGCCCTAATAATATTCCAACAGTGGACGTTCAATTCTAATTACACCAATTAAAGAGAAACAAGTGTAACTTTACATAAGAACACAAGTGAGAATATTCAACAAAGAAACCATGTTCAAGAGGCAAATAAATGAAATAATGCACATTCACCAGAGCATCGATCAATTTGAATGGTGAAGAAAGCCTTTTGTAAAATGTACTTGACGACTGGTGAATAACAATCTTGAAAATGGTCCAGTCTCTCACTCAGTGAAAAAAGAACACTAATTTCGCTCTTGATAGCTATCTAAATTGTTGTGAGAAAAACAGAGCTTCAATAGACCTTCAAAAAGAGAAATCAGTCAATGCATTAAAGATTCGGGGCAAGAAAGCATGAAATGGAGGCCAACGATCCATGAGGCTAAACATCACCAGAAAAATATGAATGCATTCCCTTCCAGAAAAATATGAACAGCAGTAAAATGGGGAGCCAAAGTTTTAAAAAAAATAAAATTAAAATTAAAAGAACAAAAGGAAAAGAAAAGAAAATGCACTCTAACCTTATCTGATGGCTGCACCTGATATCATTCCATGCTTATCAAATTAGATCTCGACAAATTTACAGAAACGACTGCACCAATAGAATCAAGAGGGCAATCAATATAGGACAAACGTTCCATAATTTCAGGAAAAGTAAGATGATCATAGAGTACAATATCAATCTCAAACAAATATCAAAAAAAATAGAAAAACAAAGAAAGAAATTCCAAACATGGCACATACAGCATGCCAATATTGTACCATGCCTAACACTAGAAATACTGCATACTCTGTTCATTTAATCTAAGAATTTTTTTAAAAAAAATTTACAATGCTTAATAAAATAAAATAACCAGAATGGAAATGTACACCTGGAAAATAGATGATAAGTAGCAGAACGAAATAGTCAAACCAAAGATTGATCTGATCAGAAAACTTCATGCAAAAACAAATGAAAGAAACAATACAAAAAAGGAGAAAAAAAATTAATTAACCCCATACCACGCATACACTTCACAAAAATCAGCAACAGCTACGAGTGAAAAAGAAGTAGTAGTAGTGAACATGCACAACAAATTCATATACTACATCATTGAACGACGAAGAAAATTCATAGGTTAAAAAAAAGAAAAAAAATTCTTAGCAAAACAAGCAAAACCCACGTCAGATCTTAGAGTTTGACCTAAGTGGAATTCATGCCCACATTGCAGCTTGGCAATCGATCTCTCCCCTCTATCAACGACACATTCCAAGCAAATCGAGCATGAAACCGATGATCCCCCACTGCCACCACCCCTCCCTTTCCGTCCTTATTCGGAAAAATCATGCCTTACAGAATCCATCTATGACTTGTATTGAATCAATCAAACCCTATCTCCTTGTCTCGGTCCTGCTATTTCGGACTATGAAAGGTACGAAAATCTCGAGCTTGTCCCCTGTGGGTCGAGTATGAGGTGAAATCTAACATGGGAGCTGATGAGATCTGGAATCTTCGGACAGGAGAGGTTGGATTGGGAGAAAAAGAGGGAGACAAGCGGCACATGAAATGAAATTGGGGATTTTGTATTTTACAGCTAAGGGGAGAGAGAGAGAGAGAAAGAGAGAGAGAGAGAGAGAGATGCTTTCTTTCGGTTTTGGGTTTGGGTTGGGTTTTGGGCATCGATTGGTTGTCGTCCATAATTTCAGGAAAACTAGACGATCTAGGGTTCTCGATCCAGAAAAAATAGAAAAACACCAAAGAAATTCCAAACGAATATCAAGAAAATTGAAATTAAGAGCTAGAACATCCGATCTTCGATGAGATTTAACGAGAAAATGCGGGAACAAGAGCAATACCAACCTGCACGTATGAGAAATGAGAATTCCGAAGCTCCTTTCGCCATCAATCGACGAAATGGTTGGAACTGAAGAAAGAAATGGCGATTTCCAAGCAGAAATAGAGAGAAACGAGGGTTTCAGGAGAAATGAGCAGAAATCAGAGCTGAGAGACCTTTTGCCCGAAAAGCCTTTGAGTGAGAGGAACGGTGGCTTGCTTTGTAGTTGGCTTTACTGGAAATAACGAAAACGCCACTATAACTTAGAAGGTCGAAAGTACCCTTGCAACTATCTAATATTGGCCTCAGTTTTCAATAACCGAGGCAAAAAGGCGAACGCAATTTTCACGCCAAGGAAGTTCCTGCGTTGTGAACCCAGGTGGGCCCACCAGGATCCACGACTCAAGTGGCCATACTAAAGGAAAAGGTAGTTAGGGAAATTTATACCGTCAAACCTCCCTGGGTTCTACACTGATGTTTACAAGCCATCCATACATTTAATAATGTCATTCATACTGGGATGAACTGAAAAAACAAATATTAGAATGATTCAAAACTACTGTGGCCCATGAATATTTCAACTGTCGAAATTCAATTCTTACATTTTCGGCCCACTTGAGAAATAGGTAGGGTTCATTTTTGTTCTCATGTTCTAAAATGAATTCAAAAAACGGATGGACGAAGAGGATTTCTTAAAATCATCACAGTGGACCCCACTTGGGTTCCCAGCGCAGGAACTTCATGCGAAAGGCTTTCGCAGGAAATCCGCATCCCAAAAAGGCCTGGCCGGGTACATCATCCCTTGTAGTAATAGCTCATGAAGCAATGAGCTCTGTAGGGCCCACCATGACATGGCATCCGCTCCATCCATCTCTTATAACAGATTATTTTAGAATGGGACCCAAAATAGTAGGCTAATTCAACACTCTAATGGGCCATAATGCATGGATCAGTGATAATGGGACCATTTACCTTTGAAATCTTACCGTGGCCCACCGTGATGAGTTTGGTAGCCTCAAGAAGGCTTCAATGACAGACGTCTTCAAGAAATAATTTTTCGGCCCACTTTCATAAATGAGTTTCCAAAAATGATGGACAGACTTTTAGCCTCGGTTACTAACTAACTGAGGCAAAATGATAGACTTTTGGCCTCAGTTACTCACCAACTAAGGCAAAAGGGTAGACATTTGGCCTTAGTTGTTCACCAACCGAGGCAAAAGGGCAGACTTTTAGCCTCGGTTTCTCACCAATTGAGGCAAAAGGGCAAACTTTTAGCCTCAGTTTCTCACCAACCGAGGCAAAATGCAGACTTTTGGCCTCAGTTTTCAATAACCGAGGCAAAAGGATAGACTTTAGGCCTCAGTTGCTCACCAACCGAGACAAAAGGGTAGACTTTTGGCCTCAGTTTTTAATAACCGAGGCAAAAAGGCAGGCTTTTTGCCTCAGTTTTCAATAACCGAGGCAAAATGACAGACTTTTAGCTTCAGTTGCTCACCAACCGAGGCAAAAGGGTAGACTTTTAGCTTTAGTTTCTCACCAACCGAGGCAAAATGGCAAACTTTTAACCTCAGTTGCTCATCAACCGAGGCAAAAGGGCAGACTTTTGGCCTCAGTTCTCAACAACCGAGGCAAAAGGGTAGACTTTTAGCCTCAGTTTCACCAATCGAGGCAAAAGGACAGACTTTTGGTCTCAATTTCTCAGCAACCGAGGCAAAAGGAGACTTTTGGCCTCAGTTCTCAACAACCGAGGCAAAATGACAGACTTTTAACCTCAGTTGCTCACCAATCGAGGTAAAAAAGCAGACTTTTGACCTTAGTTGCTCGCCAACCAAGACAAAAGGGCAGACTTTTGGCCTCAGTTCTCAATAACCGAGGCAAAAGGGCAGACTTTTAGCCTCAGTTGCTCACCAACCGAGACAAAAGGGCAAACTTTTGGCCTCAGTTGCTCACCAACCGAGGAAAAATGGCAGACTTTTGCCTCAGTTTCTCACCAACCGAGGCAATAAGATAGAGTTTTTGCCTCAGTTTTTCATCAACCGAGGCAAAAAGTGAATTTTTAACCTCTGTTCCTTTACAACTGAGGCTAAAAACCATATTTAGCCTCCTTTTTTTAAACCGAGGCTAAAAAATTGAGGCTAAAGGCCTACTTTCTTGTAGTGTACAACCATGAGAGAATAATAATGTTTATCAATATTAATTATTTTGTACACAAAGGAAATCCGTTTCTTAATTTGTTACGTAGAGATTTCATAGCTCCACTCAGTTTTATTTCTAGTTGGAAGTTAAGAATCCATTTCTTGATTTGTGCTGAGATTCCATCCGGTTGTTGTATTCCTTGTCAAACTGGAGCACTGCTTGGGTGGATCTCAGACCTACTGAGGTGAGTGGATCCCTTATTGTGGGCCCACCATGATGTATATGTGCCTTATGTCCGTATTTCCATCCATTTGGACAGTGAACCACACCATTGGAAATAATGGTGATCAACCATTAAAATTAAAACTTCTTGTGGGCCACAAAAGTTTTGAATCAAGTAGATATTTTGTAGTCCCCATATCCTGGTCTTACGACCTTACCAAAATGTCGGATGGCAAATCAACATTCTAGTGACCCCAAGAAGCTTTTAATGGTGGGTATTCAATCACCGTTGTTTGTTGTGGTGTGGTCCACCTAAGATTTGGATCTACTTCATTTTTTAATCGTGCCCTAAAATGAGCTATCAACACAGATGTAAGCACATACATTGCGGTTAGAGTTGTAAACTAGTCGAACCGAGTCGAGCTTGGCATAGCTCGCCTCGGCTCAGCCACTTATTGACCCCAGCTCGAACTCGGCTCAGCTCAGTCCTCGAGCCTGACTGGTCAGCTCAGCTTGGTTCGGTCAGCAGCTCGGGCCAGTTCGAGCCTAGTTTGAGTCAAGATCGAGCTGAGTTCACTTGTGCAGCATTTTCACAAACACATGGTTACACCTTCAAAATCTCACTGTATACAAAACGGCAACAATGGTTTTACAGGTATTTTATCAAACACCTTTTAAGTAACATAAAAATCAAGAAAAAAGGGGTAGTTGTTTCATATACGTACCTTCGTTGCCACCAGCTATACTTCATTGAGTCATTTCATCAAACATTTGGTGAGCAGCAGCAATATCAAAGTAACCGAGTCATTGAACCGAACCGATCTAAGTTCGATTCGAGTTGGGTTCAATCCGAGCAGAGTCGAGCTCAGGCAAGCTTGAACTTGGTTCGAACTTTTTTCGAGCTCGAAAAATCAACTCGACTCAGCTTAAACTCAGTTTCGAACTGAGTCGAATCGAGCTTTTTCTAGTCGAGTCAAGCGAGCTACCAAGCTAACTCTGCTCGTGTACAAACCTAATTGCGGTGGGCCCCACAACCAGGGGTCCACATTTAAACTGTAGAATAGTCACATGAGTGTGTGCATACCTCTGATGAAGGGAGAATGATTTATGTGCATGCAATCCAACCCATCCTTCAACGTGCATCATACCATATGAACGATGGAAAATAGGTAAGCTAAACTAAAGGAATTAGAGTAAAATTATTCTTAAAACTACTAAATTAACATAGTAGGGACTATGTCCGGGGTTGTTGGATGCTTGTAAAGTTTTAAGTTATAAATACTTTACACCTTAAATGTAATGCCACGTCTCTTCGAGTGCTCTCTTGAGCGCATATGTATGATGTCCAATGAAAGACCCATAACTTAGCCTACCTGAACCATACATCTCCGATACTTTCCATAGGTCACCCGACGTTTACGATGAGACTCAAATCGAGCACGCAAGTACACATTCGAGTGAACGGCACTCCGAGAAACCGAAACCTTCGTCAATGCAACCCCACTGTCGCTATGAATTCAACGTTACCTCTTACACCCGAGTTACCTCTTCACATTTTTTTCTAAAAAATCCATGAGCATACTAAGCCCCTTAATCAGGCTTCAATGGTGCCATAATATGGCTATAAATCAGATTAATCTATCATTCTTAGTTTTTAATAAAGGTATGAAATGTTTTTTCATAAAAGTCAATACATTTATTTGAATTGAGTAGAAAGAGACACCTCACATGTTCTAGAAAATTATGTAAATATGGTTTTATTTACCTTAATAAAGTAGTATTGACCAAAAGTCAACAAAATCCTTCAAAATAAAGAGAATTTGCTAACACATCTTTTTTTTAGAAATAATTAAACCTAAATTAAGAACAATTAAGGCCTTATAAACCTACTTAATTTGCATAAAACAATTGTTGCATTAAGGATTAATAAAGTGCATACACTAAAGTCAAAATTCTTTCCTTAAATCAAGTGGATCCAAGTGGATAAGGTGTCTCCTAGTTTGATGAAGGGCCCATTTTCTGGCTATTGGGGCCACCCTAATGGGCACCTAGCCCATCTAATTCATGGACAAGGTGTCTCCTAGTTTGATGAAGGGCCGGGTAAAATTTGACGACAAACGGATGTGGGGTTTTGCCGTAGTGGTCTGATTTGCGATCAACGCTAATCGGCCTCCGATCAACAGTCAGAATTTGTCGGCGAGGGCAGTGAAATATTTCTTACCTTCGGCATAAGAGAGACATTCATCTCAACTGTCCAAGAAGTTTGGTGTACACGCTCTCAACATGTCTTCTAATATGCGATTTATTCATTGTCTGCCCATCTGTTTGTGGGTGGAAAGCGGTACTATACTTCAACTTCACTCCCATTGCTTGTTGTACTCGGATCCAAAATATTGAAGTGAATCAGGCATCTCGATCCAATACGATTTCTAAGGGGACACCATGGAGCCGAACTATTTCTTTAATGTACAATTTGGCTAGATCGTCGGCAGAGTAAGAAGTTTAAATTGGGAGAAAATGAGCTGATTTTGTCAATCGGTCCATAATCACCCAAATTGAATCATGTCCCTTCCTTGTCCTGGGCAAACCCGAGATGAAGTCCATGGAAATGAAGTCCCATTTCCATTCAGTAAGAGGCATAGGCTGCAATAGGCCTGGTGGTTGGCGATGTTCAGCCTTGACTTGTTGGCATGTGGAACATCAAGAGACGAAACTAGTTATCTCTCTTTTCAAGTTGTCCCACCAATAGTTTTGCTTGAGATCCCGATACATTTTGGTGATCCCAGGGTGCATTGCTATTTTTGAGTTATGGGCCTTAGTTAGAAGTTCTTCTTTCAATTTCGGGTGGTTCGGGACACAAAGGTGGCCTTGGAATCGTAGGCCACCATCAGAGCCGATTCTCCATTCGGAGTCGCTTCGGACTTCTGCCCGTTCCCTCATTTCTCAACAATTCATCACCGCTCTGAGCCTCGATGATTTGACTGTTAATCATCGGTTGAATGTGGACATGTGCGACAACTTCATATGGTTCTTCTACCATCAATTTCAACTCAAAGTCCTGCACAAATTCTACCATATTCCACTCTTTTACCATCAAAGGGGCGGCAAATTCTAACGTCTTCTTTCGGCTCAAAGCGTCTGCTAATAGATTGGCCTTACCAGGATGGCAAGAGGCATTAAATTTGAAGTCCTTTAGTGTCTCCATCCAACGACACTGTCTCATGTTCAAGTCCTTTAGGTGAAAATGTATTTAAGACTCTTGTGATCACAAAAGAGCTTGAATTCTTCCCCGTAAAGGTAATGTCTCCACAGCTTCAAGGCAAAGATGACTGCTGTCAATTCGAGGTCGTGAGTAGGATAATTTTCTTCATGTTTCCTCAATTGTCGTGAGGCAGAGGCAATGACTTAGTCCTTCTGCATAAGGACATAACCCAATCCGACACGAGACGCATCCATGTAGATCATGTATTTGACTCCTTACTCAGGCAGGATGAGTACTGGAGCCGAGGTCAATTTCTCCTTTAGTTCTCGAAAGGCCGCTTCCACCTTTTCATTCTAGGCGAACTTGAGGTCCTTCCTGGTGAGCTATGATAGGGGTCGGGCTATCTTTGAGAAGTCCTTGATAAGTCGATGGTAATATCCCGCTAGTCCCAAGAAGCTCCTGACTTCCGTAATCGAACTCGGCCGCTTCCAATCTTGTATCGCCGCTACCTTGGCTAAGTCCACTGAGATGCTTTCCTTAGACACCACGTAGCCCAAGAACTTGACATCCTCTTTCCAGAAGTCGCACTTCCGGAACTTAGCAAAAATTTTGTTTCATTTGAGCGTCTCTAAAACTGCACGCAAGTGTCCTTCATGTTCTTTGCAACTTTTGGAGTATATTAGAATGTCAGCAATAAACACAACGACAAAACAGTACAGAAAGGGCATGAAAACTCTGTTCATCATATCCATGAACATAGCTGGTGCATTCGTGAGTCTGAAGGGCATGACCAAGAACTCATAGTGCCCAAAGCTGGTTCTAAATGCCATTTTTGGTATATCCTCTTCCCTAATCCGAAGCTGATGGTACCCAAATTACAAATCAATTTTTGAGAAGTACTGAGCGCCTCTCAGTTGATCAAACAGATCATCAATCCTAGGTAGTGGGTATTTACTCTTCACAGTGACTAGATTCAACCGTCGATAGTCGATGCACAACCGTAGGGAGCCATCCTTCTTTCTCATGAACACGACAGGGGCTCCCCAAGGTGATACACTGGGTCGAATGAAATCCGAGTTCAGCAATTCATCTATCTGAACCCAAAGTTCTTCCATTTCATACGGAGGCATTCGGTAGATCGGAAGAGAAATGGGCGTAGTGCCTGGCATCAATTCTATGGCGAAATCGATCTCCCGTAGGGGAGGGAGTCCTGGTGGTTGCTTGAATACGTCAACGTAGTCTTTGAATATGGGTGTACGAGTTAATGAAAGTTCTTTGTCGTCTTTTTCTAACGACGCATAACAAAGGACTCGTTGCGGGTAGCTAACTTGAACTGGAAACATGAAAGGAGAGTTATCCTCTTCGTAGATCGTCACGGTCCGATCCTCACAATCAATCTTAGCTCTCATCGTAGAGAGCCAGTTCATACCCAAAATCACATCATAGTGGAAGACCCTTGTGACTATAAGGTCCACGTGAATTCTCTTGTTTCTCAGATCAAGGGGACAACCTCGGCAAACGGATGTAGCTTCAGTGAAGGTTCCGATTGCCGTTATGATTCTCACTCCCGACATGGGACTAGTTGGTAGCCTCAGATAAGAAGTGGGCCCCACTTATAGGTGGCTTGGATGGTGTTGGTACAACACATAAGAAGTGGCCCCACTTATAGGTGGCTTGGATACAATTCGTGCCTTATGGTGGAGGTCCATCCAAGTGGGCCATACATTCATATCATCACATAAAAAGAAAGAAAAGGTAGGGAAAGAGAGAGAGAAGGAGAGAGTGGGACACGTATGATGGAGGGCTCCCGACACTATGGGCCCTCCCTTGAAATCAATCATACATCAAGTGGGTCCCAATACATGTGGGCCCATTAAATCAAAATCTAACGGTGGAGATTTCTTCTCCATTAAAATAGATGGTCTAGATGACCTCTATTCAAGCTAGGAAAGTAAACATCATGATGGGGTCCATGGAGAATGGCCCCATCATGGAATGATATTGATAATTAAGGTGGGCCATCGGCCACATCTTAGGGTCCAAAGTAAGATCCACACCATTAATCGGTAGGCCTCACTTGGCCCATCATAAAAATATGAAAACTAGCCTATAGGAGCACCCACCGGTTGATCTCTTTGGTCCGTTGGAACGCCACCTTCCTTGTGCTTCACTTTGATGGTGGAGATGGGAAATGGATGGCTAGGATGATGGATTTTGGAATGGAAAAGTGGGCCACAAAAATCACTTTTCTCTCTTGGAAACCATGGACGTGTGGTGCTCTTGCTTGGCTTGAGAATGTTGGGAAATGAGAGGGAGAGAGAGTTGTAAGGAGAGATGTGAGTGAGTGATGTGAGGTGATGGATGTGGTACTTGACTAGATATGTGTGTGTAAGAGAGAGGGTGAGAAAGAGTTGACTTTGGAGAGAGAAAGCATGGGTTGCTTGTACTTGACATTGAAGTGATTGATTGATTGATGTGATTGATTGATTGATGGGATTGATTTGACATTGTGTAGAGATTCTCCTGGGATTGAGAAAGCGCGGTGTTTCTTCGAAATAAACGCCGGCTCACATCTTCTGGTCAGGGTATTGGATCGATGCGTGAGTCGCGGCGTTGGAATTGCGGCGACAGTGCGGTCGCAATGATACAGGTCTCGGATTAAACCGACTCGAATCTAAAGGATACGACTTACGGTCGTGCGCAACGTCAATTATCAGTCGTGGATTGCCGGACTTCAACGGAAAGGATCGCAGGATTCATCGGAACAGTACGAACTGGATACGGGTCTTACAGCTCTCCCCACCTAATAAAAATTTCATCCTCGAAATTTAAACCATAATACAACCAATACGGAGCTTAACCTAAGGAAGGAAATCCTATCCAAACACAACATGCCAATATAATCAAACACTTAAAAGATGGGTATGACGCCTGCAAATCTCAGCCTCCTGCTCCCAAAATGCCTCATCAACACTACAATGATCTAACTGGACCTTGGATCCCGATCAGAAATGATCGAAACTGAAATATTATGCAGTCTCACAATATCAATGGTAGGGAACTATAGAAAATCTCTAAATTATTCGAACTCGGGGATCTAACCATTCTAAGTTCTCAACAATCATAGAGTGTAAGGTAGCTATCAGCAGATATGTGATGTTATCCTCAGGTATTCCCAAGTTATTGTCTGATACCAACTTCTGTCACACCCCGAACTCAGAAACCGGGCTCACAAAATTCTGTCGGCCGAATCCGGTCAAATTTAAAGTAGTACCCCATTCTCGGCTCCCAGCGCCCATACGCCAGATTCCGATCCTGGGATCCTACAAGGAGGATTTTCAGTATGAAGTTTTTTTTGTAATGAAGCATAACTACAAGCATAACTAAGTCACAAAACAATAACACCACATATCCACTATATCAAAAACTTTAAGTACAATGTGTATGAAAGGAAAATACAATATAATGAAAGTAACAGAAACTCCAAAAGCTCCAGAAGACTGTTGCACGCTCCGAGCTTAATGCTGCTGCAACCTAATGCCACCTGCACGCATCTATCATGCATAAGCTTACAAAAGCTTAGAGGGTGGTGAGAGTGTGTGTAAGGTAAGTGCCAAATATACCTATAAAGCCCATAAATCATACATCATCGGAATAAGCAGAAATACTAACAAGATCATGAATTATACGATATCAGAGTAAGCGAAAATATACTGGTAAGTCCATGAGTGCTATCAGCCGTACCAAGGTTATGCGATGCAAAACATAATAAGACAATAACATATGCTGATGATGCAATGCAATATGCAAATCCTGACGAGCCACGAATACCATCAACCTCATCTAGGCCATATAAGTGTAAAAACATAGTAACCCAAAATGCTAAGTACTGCAGATGCAAAGTGATATGCGGTGCGAATGAAATGACCATGCTGGAATGTGAAGTCGAGATGATAGTATGAAGTATCACAGGCTATGAGGTTCATCATAAGGGACTTCTATCCAAACCAGTCCTATACCTAAATTTGGATAGTTAGACACAATGTGGTAAACTCCTGATCTTAGGTTAGTCGCGTGCCCAACCGAAATCATAGCCATGCGAAGGTACACGTAACAAATAGTTACGCACCACCAGCCCGAGTGGATAGTGAATAAATGAATGAATGGGTATGCAATTCCTGCTTAATAAGTCCACGTATCAGTACGGTTCCTCTTTGGGATTATCACCGGGATCCATTACACTCTACCCCAGCTTGCCGCCCTTATCCGAGCGCACAACTGGGTAAGTGGAAGAGACCTCACTATCCGCCTGCCAATATCGGCCCAGCTCATCGATAGCGGTCCCATTCCTCAAGCTAGTTAAACTCAACCTAGATATTGCCCCCTCACTCAGGCGGGTAAGGTCACACCCCCTCTCAACCGACCACGACACAGTGGGAGATGCGGCCTACTGGAATACGACCCTCATACGCTCAATATATCCACTCGGTCTCGACGTTGGGGCGTCTCCTGGCCACGGAGGTTCAGGGATTTTCACCTAGGGACATCTATGGCTCCCGTATGCTAGAACCAAACATTTCCGGTGTCCCGTCTGGCCATCCACAACATGTTTGTGGAGGCTACGGCCCTGATGTCGCTAGGGTGTACAACAATCAAGTAACATGTATGCGAGATGCATGAATCATACCATACAAATATGCAGCAATCTCGCGCATACCATGCGCTCATGTCGGGCACTCTGTCTCATATGGAGTCCCGTAAATGTCTCAGCCCAACGGCTCATGTTATAACCAACATTCTTCATATCAAGTATACATATGATGCGTATGGGCATGAATCATGGAGCTACACTAATGTTTTATTTAAACCAACATGATTTAAATGATAATTAAACTCACAAGTATACGAATCAGATGTAGATACGGTACGTATTACGAGATCGTTCCCACGAGGACTGGTCGTCACAACTCAAATCTATGATTCTCCTTAACTAATCCAACAAAGAATGAAATAAACTACTAAGCACAATTCTAAGAAAAAAATAAAACAATTAATAACAGGGAAGAAAATTCAATCAGAGAGAGAGCACTAGGACTTTCGAATCCACCCCTAATTATCCTAACCCTTATTTTGTCTGTTGATTCACCTTGATCTAGATTGATACCACTTAAATAGAGAAAGCACAATCTGTGTCCTTAATCGGGCATACAGAGTGTCTAATTCCTTTAAGCAATGCCATGAACAACATATCACATGTCCTTGGTCGGGTACATGGAATGTACATTCATTAAAGCACCCTGTTTCTTCCTCTATAGGAAACCTGTTCCTGATCAGACCCAAGCACCTGTAATAAGCATCCAAACAACATCCATATATATACTTTGGTCAAGTTCATAGATGGAGAAGTATGGAATTTAAACCCATAAAGCCCACTTAGAGAAAGAAACAAATTAATTAATATTCAAAGTAAATCAACCAATACAAGAGCTAATCAAATTAGGGGTTTCATCTCAGCCCTAGCTGAGAGATTAGTGACCCATAAAATCCATAAAAATAGATGGATAAATAAAATTCACAAAAAAACGAACACCAAACCAAACGATCTCCCTCTCTTCTTTTTTCTCTTTCTTCTCTCCCTGGCTCTGGATCTCGAATTCCCTGGTTCTCAATGCCTTCCCCACGTCCAAAACTTCCTTTTTATAGCTGCTGGATGGCTGGGGTCGGTGGCAGAGTCGTAGAAGGACTCGGAGCACCAATTTTCGCAACCGTGATCGGTGGGCCTCACAGAGGTGTTTTCTGGAAAATCCACCCCATCTATTGGATTCAGGACGAAATTTCAGTCAAGAATGGGTGGTTTTGAAGGTCCATTAACGCGGCCCACAGAAGGAAATACGAAAAGATCAGTTTTGAACGTCGTCGGGCATCCCTTTTGTGGCCTCTATATCACGCACGTGTGTACGCATGGGAGTGAACTATCAGCATGGTTTTGTAGTATTCGTGGCCCTCTACACGATGGACGGATCGGATCTTCCGGAAGGTTAACGTGTGGGGCCCACTGTCTTCCGCAAAACTCGTCAGCGAATCACGTTACGCGGACGCGGACCCATCCTCCGTGGCAATGGTGGGGCCCATTCCTCCGAGTAAATGGAAAATCCACTCCGTCCATTGCATTCTCCTCGGAATTCTGGTCAGAAATATGTAATTTTCATCTATTGTTGATTAGACCCACATGATGTTATTTTCTTCCGTCCGTCCAACATTTAAACGGCCAGGATCCTCGTCTCTTTGTTTCTTCGAATATTTCCGCCTAGGCCTTGATAACAGCCTTCATTTAGTGCTGATAGACGGTCCGGATTGGCGGTTTGATGGACGGTGTGGACCCACAACCGAAACCCAAATCCAACAGAGAAGACGTTGTTTGCGTCTTCTCGGTTTGAGAAGATGTCGAGCGCGGGTCAGCGGTCGCTTTGACCGGTTGGCGGTCCCATGCACTGCGGCTGCGCATGTGCATGGTGCACATGCATCATGTGCGGGGCCCACTGTAATGTTTGTATGAAATCTGCACCGTCTATCCTTTTCCTCATATTATTTCAACCGCAGAAATCCAATTTGAGACAGTTCCAGATATCAGGTGGGCCTCAAATTGAAGATTAATGGGCTGATCTATCCGTTGGGCCACTTTCCGAGATCTTCAGTAGATGAAATTTAATATGTACGGTTAATTTATAGCCTTCATCACATGTATAGAGTTTCGAGCCAATCGGACGGTGGGAAACCTGTGATCTTGCAATTTTTACCAGTTTCGGGCCCCTTTGGCTTGCTTTCCTCATATCCCAGGCGTGTAAAATCTTCATTATTGGTTTTCTGGAGTCCATCCAGAGCTCTGGTAATTTCGGAGCGTTAAATTCAAGCTTTTAATATCATTTTTCAATCCACGCTTTTTATTTCATCCTGCGATAAAACACAATTAAATTTTGACATTAGGCGTTATGATTTACATAAAATCGTGCAATATCTGGGGTCTGATATGCAATATTTGACCCTTATCACAACCCCCAACCAGTATTTTGCTAGTCCCGAGCAAAACATGCGAAAAATAATTTCAGAAATAAAAGACAATTCCTGTAAATTCAAGTGACAAGTGAACAGATAGCTGAGATGTGAAAATTCTAAGATTCATGATTGGTGTGTGGAATTTTTCTCTTGGAATCAAGCTTACAGTAAACTTCATAATTAAGTTCAAAATATTAATCCATCAATTAGAACATTCCTAAACATTGAGTTCCACGAGTGTAAAGTATAATCTCGACTTACAATCAGTAAGAGATCCAATTGTCAATTTCATGATATCATTAGTAATTCGTGACAATCAAAACTTGAAACCAACACTTATCTCATGTGATTAACTTTCATCTTACCATTTTAGCTATTCTTTATGAGCAAGAACGCAAATGAGGGGAATCAAATTCTCACCTATAGGGAGCAAACCTATGGCGAAAACTTGTCGCCTAACTTTTTTTTTATTTTTTTTTCATATGTCAACTATGGAGAATCAAATCTACACCTATAGGGAGAAAACCTATGGTGAAGATTATGTGACTAACTCTTTCAATTCTTCTTTATAAACTGACGTTAACAAATTTCTCAGGCTGGTTCCTTTCATGCCTAATGATTACCAAGTTACCATTTAATATTGAACCGAAAACTTAAATGTAAGCGAGATCTAATATGTGGAATCATGGCTCAATCAATGTTTACAACTTCTAATCATGGATTAACAATTCAAAATTGACTGTGAAATCAAGCAGATGGCCGAATCCAAGAGTCATAAGTTACCAACATCACATATCTTATAATGTTAAAATCACAACTATCCTTCAAAATCACTTTGAATTTAATAGAAATTCCAGAAAAATTTTAAAATTTTCACAAATTTTGCTCAAGACCAAGAAAATACTGATTAGGTAACCTAATCTCCCACCCCCAACCTAAAATCTACATTGTCCTCAATGTAAAAGAAATAAACATGCAATGCACATGAGACAACGAGAGTAAAAGAGGAGTGATGGAAAGATAGTACCTGGACGGAGAATCAAGATGCTTGCTCAAAAATATCAACATGAAAGCAGGTCAGCACAAGAGAGATATCAACAGAAGCAAAAATAACAAAAAGAAAAATAAAAGAAGATCCTACCTATACCACTTTCGCAGGTGCTCTCGATTGCATTTAGCGCATGCAACAAGCCTTTAAACCCCTAGGTTACCCCTAGTGGACGAGTTGTAGTCTCGTGAGGGTTTGCAGTAATGTTACCCACAAACATTGAAGTAACTCACTAAGAAAAAGCATAAAACAAAAGACTGGGCTGCCTCCCAGGAGCGCTAAGTTTACTGTCTATCCTAAAATAGCAGAAAGGAAACTACCCTAATCCGAAGAAAGCAGGGAAAAACTACTCAGTCATGCTGCAAGGTTCCTCTTCCGGCCAGTATCTTGATAAGTTTCTCAGTAGATTTCTCAACAGGATCATCCAAAAGCCATTTTTGCAATAGGCTTGGATGCCCTGGAGCTTGACTTTCCAAAGAAACTTATGTACCTCATAAGAAATTTTTCGTTGATTCGCCTGAGGTATCCAGAGTATATACGATTCACCGCGATGAAGAAGTTTCGAAGTTAGTATCCCATGGTGAATCAGAGACTACACATAGATGAAAGTCAGAAAAATTCTCAAAAAGTGACGTAGTCTCAACACATTCCGACGTAGCAGACTTCGGTTCAATTTTTAGCTCCTCCCTCCTTAATGGTAAATAGTCAGGATTTGTGGAAGGAGGGGCTTCAGAGTAAGGGTTCTCTCGGTCAGTGATGACTACCGAGATATTGTTTTGCAAGGCATTCACTATGTCTCTTATCATGGGATCGTTTGAATCTGCAAAGTGTGCCAAGCAATCATCCAAAGAGTTGGGACATTCAGCTGAGAGTGACTCATTTTCCACATTAGAGCTCGTGATGATCTGCCCAAGGAATCCATCGTTTTTGAAAGTAAACGGAGGTGTGCTCTCTTGCTCCAGCCCTGCACAGACAGATTGAAGATCAGTATACGAAGCATTGATGTATGGACTCTGTTCATCGATACTACTCAGAAGAGGCGATGAATCGTCATTATTCAACAGTTCAGATGGTGGCCTCAACTGGGTGGTTTCAAATTCAAGAGTCATATCGAGTAGCTCGTCCATCTCCCGAATCATATCATCATGTAATTCAGAGGAGTGGTTCAAATACGTTTCACAAGAGTTGGAAGGGTCGGTTGTAAGGGGCCCGTCCTCTACCTTTAAATCAGACATGTTAGGGGAGGGGAGTGGCTCATTATGACCGACCACTTTCGTGTACGTCTTGATCATTGACTTGGACCAAATTTGAGATTGATGCGAAGGGAATTTGGGTTGCACATTCATAATCATCTTCCCAATATGCATCATCGTCTACTTCCATGCAAAGGCACACTTGGGATGGGATCGCTTTCCTCACACTCTATTTCCAGATTGGGTTGAGGTTCGTATAAACTAACCTCTTCCTCTTTATTGAACTCAAGTGTGTCATGTGAGTGGGGTGTGTCATCATCATTATATTTGAAAGACAACCATGTTTCTTCCCCATCCTTTTGAACAGTCATTGAGATCGACTCATCGGGGAATTGAACCGTATGCTCATTAATGGAATCCAACTCCTCATTCCAAATTCCAGATTTCATTAAAAGCGAGTGAGGATCACTTTCTTCGCATTGTATTTCTAGATTGGATTGTAGTTGGGATGAGCGAGCTTCCTCTATCCTTTCAATGCGCGAGTTGAGTGCTTCTAATGATTTCATCAATTTCGCAACATGCTGGTTGAATTGTTCTGGATTAAAACATGAATCCTCTTGGATCATTTCTGGTTGGATCTCAAAGGTATGGGATCCAAGAGAATAATTATTACAATATGTTGTTGGTTCATCTTCCTAATTTTGACGGTTCCACTGGTTATAGTCATACTGATCATACATGGGAGAATATGATGGTTGATAATAATCCTCATTCCCATAATTACGATCGTATACTGCCCTATTAACCGATGGAACATAACGTTCTAGTCGGTTCTCAATGTCTGTTCTCGATGGAGAGAAATCTTGAGGTATATGTTGAATTCCACAACCTTCAAGCATTTCTCAATAAAACCTATCCAACTCAGCATATGCATGTACCCACGATTCCATGGTAGAACCTTACTCTGAGTCTAATCCTAGAAGAAAGCAAAATCCTACAGCAATACCAAAAGTAAAAAAGGAGTTAGAAAGATGTTACCAGAGTAGAAGTTACTATGTTAAAAACCTGCAAAACAAAATAAAACAAGTTAGTATCTAGGGGATAAGACCTAATCTAATAAAAATAATAAAAATAATAAAAATAAATAAATAAATAAAATAAAGAAATTAGGACAAAGTTACCAAGTTAGAAGATCTATCAATGACCCTACAAGACAGGAAAATTGGTTCTAAAAATTAAAAAAAAAAAATAATCCAAAACTAAAGTTAGTAAAATCCTAAGACTATAAATTATGATAAGAGAGAATCCTAAATTCAATTTGGAACGAATCAGTCCCCGGCAATGGCGCCAAAAACTTGATGTTTTATTTAAACCAACATGATTTAAATGATAATTAAACTCGCAAGTATACGAATCAGATGTAGATACGGTACGTATTATGAGATCGTTCCCACGAGGACTGGTCGTCACAACTCAAATCTATGATTCTCCTTAACTAATCCAACAAAGAATGAAATAAACTACTAAGCACAATTCTAAGAAAAAATAAAACAATTAATAACAGGGAAGAAAATTCAATCAGAGAGAGAGCACTAGGACTTTCGAATCCACCCCTAATTATCCTAACCCTTATTTTGTCTGTTGATTCACCTTGATCTAGATTGATACCACTTAAATAGAGAAAGCACAATCTGTGTCCTTAATTGGGCATACAGAGTGTCTAATTCCTTTAAGCAATGTCATGAACAACATATCCCATGTCCTTGGTCGGGTACATGGAATGTACATTCATTAAAGCACCCTGTTTCTTCCTCTATAGGAAACCTGTTCTTAATCAGACCCAAGCACCTGTAATAAGCATCCAAACAACATCCATATATATACTTTGGTCAAGTTCATAGATGGAGAAGTATGGAATTTAAACCCATAAAGCCCATTTAGAGAAAGAAACAAATTAATTAATATTCAAAGTAAATCAACCAATACAAGAGCTAATCAAATTAGGGGCTTCATCTCAGCCCTAGCTGAGAGATTAGTGACCCATAAAATCCATAAAAATAGATGGATAAATAAAATTCACAAAAAAACGAACACCAAACCAAACGATCTCCCTCTCTTCTTTTTTCTCTTTCTTCTCTCCCTGGCTCTGGATCTCGAATTCCCTGGTTCTCAATGCCTTCCCCACGTCCAAAACTTCCCTTTTATAGCTGCTGGATGGCTGGAGTCGGTGGCAGAGTCGTAGAAGGACTCGGAGCACCAATTTTCGCAACCGTGATTGGTGGACCTCACAGAGGTGTTTTCTGGAAAATCCACCCCGTCCATTGGATTCAGGACAAAATTTCAGTTAAGAATGGGTGGTTTTGAAGGTCCATTAACGCGGCCCACAGAAGGAAATACGAAAAGATCAGTTTTGAACGTCGTCGGGCATCCCTTTTGTGGCCTCTGTATCACGCACGTGTGTACGCATGGGAGTGAACTATCAGCATGGTTTTGTAGTATTCGTGGCCCTCTACACGATGGACGGATCGGATCTTCCGGAAGGTTGACGTGTGGGGCCCACTGTCTTCCGCAAAACTCGTCAGCGAATCACGTTACGCGGACGCGGACCCATCCTCCGTGGCAATGGTGGGGCCCATTCCTCCGAGTAAATGGAAAATCCACTCCGTCCATTGCATTCTCCTCGGAATTCTGGTCAGAAATATGTAATTTTCATCTATTGTTGATTAGACCCACATGATGTTATTTTCTTCCGTCCGTCCAACATTTAAACGGCCAGGATCCTCGTCTCTTTGTTTCTTCGAATATTTCCGCCTAGGCCTTGATAACAGCCTTCATTTAGTGCTGATAGATGGTCCGGATTGGCGGTTTGATGGACGGTGTGGACCCACAACCGAAACCCAAATCCAACAGAGAAGACATTATTTGCGTCTTCTCGGTTTGAGAAGATGTCGAGCGCGGGTCAGCGGTCGCTTTGACCGGTTGGCGGTCCCATGCACTGCGGCTGCGCATGTGCATGGTGCACATGCATCATGTGTGGGGCCCACTGTAATGTTTGTATGAAATCTGCACCGTCTATCCTTTTCCTCATATTATTTCAACCGCAGAAATCCAATTTGAGACAGTTCCAGATATCAGGTGGGCCCCAAATTGAAGATTAATGGGCTGATCTGTCCGTTGGGCCACTTTCCGAAATCTTCAGTAGATGAAATTTAATATGTACGGTTAATTTATAGCCTTCATCACATGTATAGAGTTTCGAGCCAATCGGACGGTGGGCAACCTGTGATCTTGCAATTTTTACCAGTTTCGGGCCCCTTTGGCTTGCTTTCCTCAGATCCCAGGCGTGTAAAATCTTCATTATTGGTTTTCTGGAGTCCATCCCGAGCTCTGGTAATTTCGGAGCGTTAAATTCACGCTTTTAATATCATTTTTCAATCCACGCTTTTTATTTCATCCTGCGATAAAACACAATTAAATTTTGACATTAGGCGTTATGATTTACATAAAATCGTGCAATATCTGGGGTCTGATATGCAATATTTGACCCTTATCATACACTAAGTATGTTATAAGGTGATGAGCTATCCTTACAACGCAGATGGGCCTAGAAGGCCTACACACAACAAGTATGGGCCTACCAATGGCCCTAGGGAGAGTCGTAATGTGGACATTTAACCAACATTATACTTACAATGTGGACGTCAAACCAACATTGCTCCCAAGGCATAGCTCGCCATATAGGTCAACACATAAAACACGGTGGAATCACATTCAATGGGCCTTATGTATACCCTATTGGGCCTCGACCCATGGGCCTCCAATACATCAAATGGGCCTCACAACATAAGCCTCATGTATATCAAGGTGGGCCTAAACAACGGGCCATAAATATGACAAGTGGGCCACATCGCATGGGCCATATGTACATACCAAGGTGGGCCTCAACGGATAGTCACAAGTACATCAACGTAGGCCTCACCACATGGGCCATATGCATATCAAATGGGCCACGCCAATGGGCCTTATGTACATTGCAATGGGCCATATCCCATGGGCCTTGAAAACATCACAATGGGCCTCGTAACATGGGCCACAAATACATTAAATGGGCATAAACACATGGGCCATATATACATCAAGGTGGGCCTCAACAATGGCCACAAATACACATCCAGGTGGGCCTCAACAACGGCCATAAATACACATCCAGGTGGGCCTCAACAACGGCCACAAATACTCATCCAGGTGGGCCTCAACAACGCCCATAAATACACATCAAGGTGGGCCTCAACAACGGCCACAAATACTCATGGGCCTCAACAACGGCCATAAATATACATCAAGGTGGGCCTCAACAACGGCCACAAGTACACATCAAAGTGGGCCTCGACAACGGCCGTAAATACACATCCAGGTGAGCCTCAACAACGGCCACAAGTACTCATCTAGGTGGGCCTCAATAACGGCCATAAATACACATCAAGGTGGGCCTCAACAACGGCCAAATGGTTGAATGACTTGGATGTAACACATGCATCATGGTGGGGCCCATAGAGGCCCACTAACAGGTATATTATATAAAATATATATTATATATATAGTATATATATATATATATATATATATATAATATACAATGTATATATATAGGTATATATAGATATATATATTTATATACACACACACAACCACCCCACACAAGCACACACGCTCACACATGCACTCACACACGCACACACACATGCATACACACGTGCACACTCACACATGCATGCACACACACGTGCACCCACTCACGGCAGGGGGGTGGGTCCCACCGTCCAGGGAGGACGGTGCGGACGAACATATACATCAAGTAGGCTTCCACCGTCCGCCTGGACGGTGGCAGCAAGGCACATGCATCATTGTGGGTCCCATGTGGGGCCCACCATAAAGTTTACTTTCCATCCAACCCGTTAATAAGGTCACAGAGGCCGGGATGAATAGGAAAAACAAATATCAGATTGATTAAAAACTTCCATGAGTCCAAAAAGGATTTCAATGGTAGAGTTCAATCATCGCTGTTTCTTATGGTGTGGGCCACCTGAGATCTGGATAGGCCTGAAATTTGGAGGGGACCCACCTCAGGGGGTGGTCCACCTCATGGACGGTGTGGATACAAATATACATCATGGTGGGGCCCACGGATGGAGTCGTGGGACCACGCCGATTCTGCTTCACGCCGACTCGCGGCACAGTGAGTCACGGTGTCTACAATAGCGTATTGTGTGTATTTTATTTTATTTTTTGAAATCGCATTATCTTGCAGTTTTCAGTATGTGCGGCCCGCATCTGATGAATCCACTCCATCCAATGTGTTTCATGGTTCAATACCAACCAAACAAGCCCAATATACAGGGTGTTTTGACGTATAGGAAATATTGGGGGTATTTTAATGGTGAAAATTGCTATTTGCTATGCTATGGCCCGCCTGAGGATCAGATTAACCTCATCTCTTGGCTCAACGCCTAAAATGAGGTAGGAAAGGGGATGGACGGCTTGGATTGCATCTAATCATCAAGGTGTGGCCTACATGAGCGGCTCACCCAATGAGCTTTGAATTCAAGCTAATATTTGTGTTTTCATTTCAGTCCAGGGACGTCCCTGGACGTCTGGCCGTAACATATGCCCAAGGTGGGCCCTACTCAGTTGGGCCACACAATGATGGATGGTGTTGGTACAACACATAAGAAGTGGGCCCCACTTATAGGTGGCTTGGATACAATTCGTGCCTTATGGTGGAGGTCCATCCAAGTGGGCCATACATTCATATCATCACATAAAAAGAAAGAAAAGGTAGGGAAAGAGAGAGAGAAGGAGAGAGTGGGACACGTATGATGGAGGGCTCCCGACACTATGGGCCCTCCCTTGAAATCAATCATACATCAAGTGGGTCCCAATACATGTGGGCCCATTAAATCAAAATCTAACGGTGGAGATTTCTTCTCCATTAAAATAGACGGTCTAGATGACCTCTATTCAAGCTAGGAAAGTAAACATCATGATGGGGTACATGGAGAATGGCCCCATCATGGAATGATATTAATAATTAAGGTGGGCCATCGGCCACATCTTAGGGTCCAAAGTAAGATCCACACCATTAATCGGTAGGCCTCACTTGGCCCATCATAAAAATATAAAAACTAGCCTATAAGAGCACCCACCGGTTGATCTCTTTGGTCCGTTGGAACGCCACCTTCCTTGTGCTTCACTTTGATGGTGGAGATGGGAAATGGATGGCTAGGATGATGGATTTTGGAATGGAAAAGTGGGCCACAAAAATCACTTTTCTCTCTTGGAAACCATGGACGTGTGGTGCTCTTGCTTGGCTTGAGAATGTTGGGAAATGAGAGGGAGAGAGAGAGTTGTAAGGAGAGATGTGAGTGAGTGATGTGAGGTGATGGATGTGGTACTTGACTAGGTATGGGTGTGTAAGAGAGAGGGTGAAAAAGAGTTGACTTTGGAGAGAGAAAGCATGAGTTGCTTGTACTTGACATTGAAGTGATTGATTGATTGATTGATGAGATTGATTTGACATTATGTAGAGATTCTCTTGGGATTGAGAAAGCATGGTGTTTCTTCGGCTCACATCTTCTAGTCAGGGTATCGGATCGGTGCGTGAGTCGCGGCGTTGGAACCGCGGTGACAGTGCGGTCGCAATGATATAGGTCTCGGATTAAACCGACTCGAATTTAAAGGATACGACTTACGATCGTGCGCAACGTCGATTATCAGTCACGGATTGCCGGACTTCGACGGAAAGGATCGCAGGATTCATCGAAACAGTACGAACTAAGATACGGGTCTTACACATACCATTAAGCATAAATGGTCCATATATAACAAAATCAGAATTATCATTACCGTCCAATTTTTAGAATCCAAATGCATGAAAATAATTAAATAAAAATTAAAAAATAAATGCATTAAAAGAATCCAAGGGAGCATATTAGGATAAGATCTGTACGGCCCACCTCAATATATTAATAAATAAATGCATAAAAAGAATCCATATGCGGCCCACCTTAATATATTAATAAATAAATGTATAAAAATAATCCATCTTACACGGACCACACCATTATAAATAGGCAAACAGCCCATGGGTTCATTAAACTAGTCACAACTATTTCTGTGGTGGGGTCCACATGAGATTTGGATCAATTAATTTTTGGGACCACGTCCTAAAATGAGTATACACTCGTTGTGTAGTGTTTTTTACCTGAAAAAAAAAAAAAAAACATATGAATTTTTTAAGGTAAATTAACAATTTGTTCTTAAACGAAAGCAGTAACACAATATGTAAGTAGCATACGATGTAGGTGCACCCACCTTCTAGTGATCCAGATCATATTTCTAGTGCGACCAACTATGAATGGATCATGAATAAAGGTTACCTCCATTAAACAAACCAGCAATCGATGAGTGTTCATTGTACCACTATATATATACCATTGGACATGTCTTACTTTAAACCATCCACAGAGTCTGTTTGATTTTTGGGCTTAATTGTAGTTGCCATGTAAATGGGTAATAATTATTTACCTAGGTAATTATTACATCTTCCCCGCGACAGATGTGACAACTTACTTTTTTTACACTTAAATTAAGAAATTTACAAAATCAATATAAGGTCCACCGTGTTGTATGTGATTTATTCACACCGCTCATATATTATGTTAGTTGAATTTAGGGCATGAGCAAAAAAATGGGGCAGATCCAAAGCTCAAGTGGAGCACACCATAGAAAACAACGGGAATCAAACATTTACCATTAAAAACTTTACGGGGCCCTTAAAAGTTTTGGATAGAGCTGATATTTGTGTTTGCCACTTATCCATGTTTGTGTGACCATATGAATGAGTTAGATGATGAAAAAACCTCAATGAGCCCAGTGAAGGAAATAACCTTCAATGTTATACTAATCAAGAGCATTGTTTCCACTCGTGTGGGCTATTTAAGTGTTGGATCTGGCTCATTTTTCGTCTCATGCCCAAAAATGTTCTAATAAAATAAATGGACAATTTGGATATATCATATACACTACAACAGGGTCCACATATTTAAGTCAACACTTTTGTACCGGTTTTCCAGGTGGAATTGCTCTCACCTTTTCAAATGAGTCCCTAGAATTAACGGATATGATAGCAAACGAGTCCCCAGAATTAACGGATCCGATAGAGTTTATGCTGCATGCGATCCCTGCCGTTGAAATGCTAAGCTACGCGCCAATTGGCAAGAGTTCTTGTGAAAACTTTTTGAGAACTCAAAACACGTGATGTTAGTCCAAAATTTGAATGGCACACGTGGTGAAGCACCCCATGAAACCCCAAGGACCTAACTTTTACATTGATCCAAAATTTTAGTGGGCCATGTAAAAAGAAAACAATTTCCTCTCTTGATTTTCATCTCACTTTTCTATGGCACACCAGAGTTTTAGATCAGCGTGAAAATTAGTCCCAAAAGATTTAATGGGATGTTTCATCACATGGACCGTTCATATTAAAGGCCCATGACACGTGTGGAAAGGTATGTACATAAGCACGTGCACGGGTGAGCATGCCTACATACGAGTAACACCTGATCCACTCCTGTTTTCAAAGCAGAAAAAATGGGAAACGGATTGGCCTCTGCCTCAGCCACCAGCCAATGGCTGATGGTCGGTGCTCCGTGGGCCTTCTATGCCTTCCATCTATTTTTTAAGATTATTTTAGGTATGAAAGTAAAAATTAAGTATATCCCAATCTCAAGTGGACCACATTACAAGAAGCAGTATTGAATGAACGTTGACCATTAAAATTTTTTTGGGGGCCATAAGAGTTTTGTATCAAGTTTGTCTTTGTTTCTACCTTCATTTAGGTCTATATGACCTAATCAACAGGTTGAATGTCAAATAAACAGTACAGTGTGCCCTAGGAGCATTTTAATGGTTGAAATCCAATCCTTATTGTTTTCTCAAGTTGCCGCACTTGAGACGAAAAATTAGCAGATCCAAGACTCAAGTGTGCTGCACTAAAGAAAAATGTGCAGGAAAAGTCCTGCCATTGAAATTTTCCTGGCTCCGACTATGCCATCTATACCGTTGATAACGTCATTAATGTTGGGATTAAATGAAAACACAACATTATCCTGATTCAAAGCTTCCGTGGCCACGCGATTTTTTCAACTGTTGACGCTCAATACTCACGTTTTTTGCCCAGCTGAGTATTGGATCCGGATAATTTTTGGCACTGTGTCCTGAAATGAGCTGACAAAACGGATGAATGGAGTGGATTTCTCAAAAACATCACCTCGGGCCCCGCCTAAGTTCCCAGCGCGGAAACTTCCTGCGAAAGGCTTTCGCAGGAAATCCCCGTCCGAACATTGCGATCAAACCCTACCGTTCTGGGAGGAGTAGAGAGGGAGGGCGGTCGTTGCAGACACAGAGATTGCAGGGAGGGAGGGCGGTCGTTGCAGACAGAGAGAGATTGCATAGAGGGAGAGAGGGAGAGAGAGATTGCAGAGAGGGAGAGTGCGTTTCTCCCTCTTCCCCTCTTTTTAAAAATCCGACCGTTGAGCCTGTGAGTGGCTTACAGGGAAGCGACTTCTCACCCCCATCGCCCTGCGGTTTTTTGGTGGATTTGCCTGTAAGTGACTTACAAGTGAATTTTCTCCTCCAAACACCACCTGTAAGTGATTTCCCTGTAAGTCACTTCCCACTTACCCAACTTACTGGCATCCAAACAGGCCCTATAGTATGGAAGCAACGCCATCACCTGAGCTACCAGCCAGTCAGATCCCGGCCACCTCGTGTCAGATTCCGCTAATCCCTTCAAATCTCCTCCAAACATTTCTCTCCTCCACTAATTCGAAAACCCTAGACGAAGCTCTCCAATCCCTTTTTGAAGCTTCTAGAACCTCTGAAGGCCGCTCCCATCTCGCCTCTATAAAATCCCTCCTTCCATCCCTTCTCTCTCTCCTCTCTCACTCCCTGTATCCAAGATCTCTCCCTCTTAAAATACTACGGAACCTCTGTGCTGGAGAGATCTTGAACCAGACCTCGTTCGTTGAGTCGGATGGCATCGATGTTGTTGCAGCCGCTTTCAAATCTCAGCCTCTGGATCTCGATGTGGCTCGGTTTGGTCTGCAGCTCCTGGGGAATGTTTCATTAGCAGGAGAAATGCATAGGTCTGCAGTTTGGGATCAGTTCTTTCCAGAAGGGTTCGAGGAGATTGCGCAGGTCCGGATATCTGATGTTGTGGATCCGCTGTGTATGGTTCTTTGCACATGCTGTGAAGGCAGCAGTCGAAGATCAGAAGAGATTCATGGAGATCGAGGGCTGAGGATTGTTGCAGAGATTCTCACAACAGCATCAGCAGGTATTTTATTGTAACACCTTCCTTTCTTTGCTCTTATTGTTATCTTTTAAAGACTCAGATTGAAAATTGTGATAAAGAGAAATTGGAGAATTTGAGTTGACTCAGCTGATTCCTGAGTCAGGTTGGAAGTTCTCCTAACCATAATATACCACATCGCATTAGGAATGTAACACAATGAGTTCCTGTAATACAATAGAAATGCCCATATTGCATTACCATTATGTATTGAAAAATGGCATTTGTATCGATTTTCATCATCGATGCATCCTGATAAAAATGTATACAAGGGTAATATGTTGTTGTCACATTCCTCACCATAATATTTCAATGGAATTCGATATCATACCAATGTCGATAAGATTGGAAGGTATCACATCATATCGAGAAAGTATCGTGGTAAAGTATAGAATACTACAATAAGTACAAAAGATGCTTTGCAACTTGTTTCCAACCTTTAGCTGATATGAGATATATCAACAATGGTACGCCTGCTCTAGTGGTTACTGGTTAAAAGAAAAAGAAAATAATAAGTAAAAGAAAAAAGAGAGTGCAATCTATGTCTGACCTCATTGAAAGCTGCTAAAACTTGAACTCGGGATGTTCTTGGCTAGAGTAAGCATCATAACCAGCTGCGGTTTCCTACAGGAGACAACCTTGCAAGGTGTTTGTTTGTAAAAATGAAGTATTAAAAATGGTAAAAATGTGGGGTCTGGAATACCATATTGGTGCACACTTGGGTAATGTCTTTTTGAATCCCCAAATACTAAAAATCTATCCAATTTAGAAATAGATGGGATGTTTGTCCAAGCGAATCAGTAGCCTGCTAAAGGCAAATCAAACAATTTGTTGCCATCCAACAAATTTGAAAAAATCTTGCATACGACGGGTGATCCTACTACCACCTTTCCTTTTGTGTGAGAACCAGATAATGCTGAAATCCACATAAATGCACCTAGGAAGGTTCCATCTGTTTTTGGTGCTGATCAGCTCCTCCCAAAACCCTACCCTTAAAATACGTAAGCACGACCTCTAAACTGCAGTTTGCAGTTAGCACCCATGGGAAATGACCATGAAGGCAAGAATCTCCCTAAGGAGAATGGACTCTGAGAATGTCCTATTCACCATGTCCATTTTCTTAAGGATGTCCATCTTCCACCCGTCGTTCAGATTATCTTCGATATTATGAAAATATCCCTAATGTTATCCCTATCTCCAGCTCGACAATACCGATAACACTGGTAGTGATACTGATAACACTGGTAGTCTCAGAAATTCCAAGTATTGGCGATGTATCGCTAAGTATCACCAATGTATTGCAAATATTTTATACTGTGTAAATTCGAGGTGTCGCTTGTATTGCCAATGTATCAGTGATGTTTCGATAATATTGCCAATGTATCGATATTGCCAAAAATCTGTTTATTAAAAAATTTCCCATTTCAATTTTTTTATGGGCGTATGGTTATATGCAGTGTTTAAATTGTCGATAATAATATCGATCATATCACAATATCATCATTATCGAAGCACGGTCGACATCAAGACCACAATCTTTCATTTCCTTTCCAATTATCGACGATTTCTCAGTGAAATATCATGTGTTGTTGATATTATCAAATATCGATAGATATTTGGATGGAAGGTTGTATGGATGGGATGGTTGGATGGATGGGATTGTTGGACTGGTTTCTTACAACTACACATACTTAGGCCCCCATTAAATGGAAACTTATTATGTATGCATTCCTTTTTTGTAATTTTTTAATTCCTAAATATGCAAATATGTGTATTTTAGCATCTCCTGAAGTTTCATTGAAAAACTCCATTGTTTTCCCGCATTTCCGGTTACTAATGATATTAATATTGTTTCCATATCCCTAGCCAACGAAACTTATAACGATATTGATACTTCGAACACGGCAACAATACCACCAAATATACTTATTTAGTTCAGCATAGCCAAACCCAATCCTCTACTCCCACATATAGATTGAAGAAATGCCACATTCAATTGTCTCATGAAATGCCTTGATTTGTGGTTTTTACGTGATCAATGTCTACTTATTGGATCAATCCCTGAACTTTCCATGAAAGAATGCTAGACTTGGGCATCCTAGATCCTTTTGGGGTTTGGTGGGTAATTCCTGGGTTGTTAAGGGATATATTTTCCTCTTAGAGGACATGCTTCATGTCACCCATTGTCTCTTGCTTTGGAAGTCTCCTACTCATGTGGTCTGCTGATGAATATGGTTGGAAAGGAATGCTAGAAATTTTTTCAGGTACATATCCAATGCGGATAAGTCATGTGATAAAATCCAACCAAACACTAGGCATTCAATCTGTCAATAGAGGCGGACCCAATACAACTCACCAGGGCCCATGCCCTCTCCTCCACCTCTTCGAATCTCCTTTATTCTCTGCCTTTAGAAGGACCTTGCATGTATCATGCTTCTTTGCATGTGGGTGATTAGAGTTTGTCGGGGGGCTAGATGGTCCACCTGATGCCTAACGTGGCTCCCCCCTACTAGCCCACCTTGTCTCACCATCTATATCAAATAGGATACGTGTCAAGCTTTCTTCAAATGTAACCCCAGCTTCTCCCGGACATAAATACCATTCAGATGTTAAATCAAACTCATTCCACCAATCATCATCCTTCTCGCCATTCAAATAATCATTGTCCTTCTCGCCATTCAGATTTTGCTACTTGTTTGACTATGGACCACCAGATTTTATGCCCTATCCTCCTTCGCACCTTGCTCCCTCATGCCAACATTCGTCGTGCAGCTCTGTACTGCCGGTTGGGATTGACTTTGTCCCCTATCTTCTGACAACTTGTCACCACCACCATTTCTGACCAACATCCACTGGGGACTAGCTTCTACCTTGTCAGATGCCATAGCTTCTTGTTCCAACCTGCAAAATGCGTCCACCGTTACAGAAACATTCTCCATCCATACTTCACTTGCCTTTTACCTTCCTAGCCTTGTGATTCCTTAATTTTTACCTTGGAGAATTCAATGCACTCCATCGAGACGGACTGTGAATCTCACCTCACGCATTTTTCTATGGTGGGTACAAAGTAATAAAGGGCATTTTCTTAGGCTATGAGATAACTTGATTTGCCATGCTCTATCAGTTCGAGCTTTTAGAGCAAGTGGTTAGTTTTCCTATCTTAAAAGTGGGATCAGAATGGGAGGTTCCGTGTTCGAGACTCCTCCCTGGGGGGTAATTAATGCATGGGCATTTTCACACCAGGATCAAGTGGGGTGGCCTATGGGATGCAGGGGCATGCTCGGGGTGGGCGGCCCGTGTGAGGTGAGACCCATGTGATGTGGGCCTATGTGAAGTGGGGCCCACAAGGGGGTTTCGATTGAGGACCTAACCCATGTTAAGTGGGGCCTGGGCTATGAGATGAAGGGATTAATTCGCCACATTGTATCAGTTCGAGCTTTTAGAGCAAGTGGTTAGTTGTCCTGTGTCACATAGTCCATAGAGCTAGTAATCAGCGGAAGGTTATAGATTATTACCCATTTACCCTCCTTTCATCGAATCTTACCACCTTACAAGACTTCGCACTGGAGCGTCGTTTGGCATCTCCGTTAGGCTTCCCATTATCGCCATTGTCTCCTCATAGCTTACAAGGTAGGTCTACACCCTTCTGTTCCTCATTCTTCTTACCTCGGTCACCAGCTAGCCAACCAGGTTGTTTCTTTGACTCTAGAGTTGCAGGGGCATGCTTGGGGTGGGGTGGCCCGTGTGAGGTGGGGTGGCCCGTGTGAGGTGGGGACCCGTGTGATGTGGGCCTGTGTGAAGTGAGGCCCACAAGGGGGGTTCGACTGAGGACCTAACCCATGTTAAGTGGGGCCTGGGTTATGAGATGAAGGGATTAATTAGCCACGTTGTATCAGTTCGAGCTTTTAGAGCAAGTGGTTAGTCGTCCTGTGTCACATAGTCCATAGAGCTAGTAATCAGCGGAAGGTTATAGATTGTTACTCATTTAACCTCCTTTCATCGAATCTTACCTCCTTATAAGACTTCGCATTGGGGCGTCGTTTGGCATCTTCGTCAGGCCTCCCATTATTGCCATTGTCTCTTCATAGCTTATAAGGTAGGTCTACACCCTTTCGTTCTTCATTCTTCTCACCCCAGTCACCAGTTGGCCAACCAGGTTGTTTCTTCGATTCAGGAGTTGTAAACATGCCCCCTCCTTGGCTTCATATTCTTAGCTTTGACTCCATTGATTTCATGTTAAGGGCTTGTTTGATTTTTCAGCTCAACTGTAATTACCATGTAAATGGGTAATAATTATTTACCTAGGTAATTACCACATCTTTCCAATGCAGATGTGACAACTTACTTTTTTAACACTTAAATCGAGAAATTTATAAAATCAATGTGAGGCCCATCGTGTGGTATATGACTTATCCACACCGCTCATTTGTTATTCCAGCTGAATTTTGGGCATGAGCAAAAAAATGAGGAATGTCCAAAGCTCGAGTGGACCACACCACAGGAAATTGTGGAAATCGAACACATACCATTAAAAACTTCTTGGGGCCCTTAAAAGTTTTTGATCAAGCTGATATTTGTGGTTTCCCCTTATCCATGTCTGTGTGACCCTATGAACGGGTTAGATGATGAAAAACCTCAATATGGGCCCCATGAAAGAAACAACTTTCAATGGTGGACGAATGAAGACCACTGTTTCCTTTCCTGTGGGCCATTTGAATGTTGAATCTGCCTCATTTTTCAGTTCATGCCCCAAATTGTTCTAATAAATTAGATGGACGGTGCGGATGTATCATATGCATTACGGTGGAGTCCATAGATTTAAGTCAACATTTTTGTATCGATTTTCAAGGTGGAATTACTCTCACATTTTCAAACCAAGTGAAAAAGTAATAATTACTTATTTACCATGATTTACCTGTATCATGGAAAGTCAAACGGGCCCAAAAGCTCTAGTGCCCCCCCCCCCCCAATTCGAAAATGTCCTCCAATTTTTCCATGGTTGGATTCGAAGGAAGATTAGACACAATGTTACCCATCCATCTCATTTGGGGATCCTTATTTCATCCCCCTTTCCCACCGTTCTCCATTCCCCTTCCTCTTCATCACCATTAGCTTGTGAGTAATTTATCAGCTAGATTTTAAAGCCCTATTAACAAATGGGCCTGGCCTGAGCCTAGGTTTTATAAAATATTCTGTTATGGCCTGACCTGTTACTGAGGACAAGGATGGTTGTGATGCCGAAGGGTGGGGTTTGAGCCTGAAATTATAGGCCAACTACTAAAAGGGACAGTCTTGAGCTTAATTTTTTGGCCTGATTAATAATTGGACTGCGCTTGGGCTGATCTTCATCTGTCCCTTGCTAACTCTGGTTCAGAGGCTAGATATTGGGTGGTGTGCAGATAATTGCATTTGGGTCCCATGAATGGATAACCATTAGTAAGGCCACAGATGCTTCAAATGTAGTGTAGCTACTTTCTCTTGTGCAGCATATTTTAAAATCAATGTTCATGAAAACGTTTGCCTTTGGGACTTTCTAGTTGCAGTGCCTTGTTCTGATGAAGGATATTTTAGTCAATGATTGCTCTGAAATGTTAGGAGGAAAGAGTAGACTCAAACAGAGTTTTCAGAGGCCTTTAGGACTTTCAAATGCCAATATCGGAGCTCTTAAAAATTAGGGAAGGCAAAGTTCCTTGGTAAAGATTAGGTGAAAGGATTGGGCTCCTTTAGTTAATGATGTGTTCTTCACAACATCCTTCTTCGAGGCTTTATTTTTGTTGAGAGGGGCAGTGCCAAAGTTTGGAAATCATCAATTCCATCTCAAGTCGCAATTTGTGGATGGCCACAACCAACGTAATTAATTGTTGATGACTGCACCACCTTAAATAACTTCTTAATTCCAAACATTTCTTGCATGTGTCGGAAGGAGGTACTGGCTCCTTACTGACAAGTTTACAAGCATTATTTAGTCTTTCTTTTGGAAGTGTTTTGGCATTGCAAGGTTGTTGCCTTGCTCAACTAATTTGGTTTACTTTCGCCATTATGGGATCCATTGGAGGAGAGAAATAGCCATATATTATGGCTTCTCAAAATCATGGAGCTATGTTCTTTTGTGCCATATTGTATTTGATCTGCAACTGCTTTCTAGTTGTTGTATCTAGTTGAATGAGTTTGTTGTCCCTAAGTGCTCGACCTGGAAAGATAATGGTTTACTAGAATATAGTCGAGTAGTGAATCATCCGCCCAAAATATGTGCAGTGGAAACAACCGGATCTTGCACTACAGGACCTCAATGTGCATGGATAATTTGAGAGGAAATTTGGTTAGTCCTTGATTTGCAGGGTTATTAAGGACAACAAGGTTTTTTTCCGCCCTCCCCTTTTCCTTTCTTTTGATGAATGAGACAATGAGGCAATATTAAGTTGGCTTTTTCTGGACATGAGTTGAAGAGTACTCAAATGAAGTGGAAGTTTGGCCTTTTCTAGTTGGAGTCAAATTATTTAAGAGTCATTTTCTCACTATGCAGTAGTAGAGGGAAGGGATGCTCTCTTGGACTTTTGGTAAAAGGCAGAACCATGGAAATGATAATCCAGTTGGGTAGTAGCGCTCATCATTTATTTAATCGACAAGCGACCTGGAAAATTTAGGGTACTTTGTAAATCTTGTCATGTGAATTTCATTTTCCAGTTCAAGTTAGGTAATGTTATGTGAAGTTGGGATGGGGGCTCATTTAGATCTAGAGGAAGGACTCTTTGGCAAATGCCTCCTTGGACTCTGTTGGGAGGTGTGGAAGGAAAGACATAATTGGATCTTTGATGATAAAGTATTTGCTATTAAAAGTGGCAGAAGGAAACAAAACTCGCTTTTTAATTTGGTTTTTAAGACCCAAGTTCTAGAGATCACCACTTCCAAATTTCCTATATGATCAATCGGTTGTTTTATTTTTCTCTTTCTTTTTATGAATTCATGATAATTTATTAAAAGAAGAAAAGAGCAAGGCGAAGATGAGAGAGATCAAGTCATGAAGATTACAAAAATCTAGATAAAAAGGGTAAGCAGAATCAAAAGACCGGTTTAAAAATGGCTAGAGGATCTAAGCCTGAGAAATCACATCTAGATTAGCCCTCCTGAACACCTCTCAAGGACTACTGAATGATTACAAAAGAATCTATTATTGTGCTCCACACAAATCGACCAAATACCCACTAGAAAGAGAGAGCCTACACAAAATTTTCCTTCTATGACCAACGTCATCCCCTTGCCACAAAAATAAGAATTAACAGTCAATGCTGGTATCACCTAGCAGCACTAGAAAAGATCAAAGAATTTGTCCCACATTGCGCTTGCGGTAAGAAAAATCGTCCATGGATTTGGCATCTTGAAGGCACATTGGTGATAATCATTTGCCTCTTTCAGAAATTGGCATCTTAAAGGCACAGTGGCAATAATCATTTCCTTCTTTCAGAAATTATCAACTGCTAGCACTTTGTTTTTGCCCACTAACAGAGAAAAGGCAATGACTTTAGGTAGGCCTTGGTATGACCAAATATGCTCTACCACAGTGTGAGAAGCCTGGGAAAAAGGAGGGTGGGACACTGCATAGAAGTATCTAACAGAGATGGTACCCATCATCTCCAGTCTCCAAGCCAACCTGTCTTTGTCAAACATCGATGGGGCCTAATTCCCCAACAGGTCCAGAAGTCTCACCATGTCCTCCAGTTCAACATCCCATGGGTTTCTGTGGCACAGAGCAGCCAAAACCACTTAACCTCTTAGAATTAAGAAGCAACAGGAAATGTGCATCTCCTTCTCTGACGCAATGCTGTGCAGGCAAGGGAAGGCCATAATAAAGAGGAGTATCGACATACCAAATTTCCTCCCAAAACTAAACGAGTCCCATTGCCAACTGTGAAAATGTCTTTCATCTTGAAGTGGTTGACTATTTTGAAGATGGCCTTTGCCCTTGATGCTCTATACACAGAAGGACTTGGTGAACCAACCCCACTCCACCCAATGTTTGTTAGCCATCACCTATTTCCATAAATCCTCTTTTTCCACCCCACGTCTCCATAGCTGTTTCCCCAATCCCTAATACCAATGCCTTCTTTCCAATAGTCTTGGACACTTCACCCAATTGCTTAAGGTGAAACTTATGATTGTCTTCATATATATATATATATATATATATATATATATATATATATATAGCCGAATGCTCAACTGCACACCAGTTCGCACAGAACTCTTGCGAACTTTTTGAGAACTCATCATACGCGATGTGAGTTCAAAACCTGAACAGTCCATGTGATGCAGCACCCCATGAAACCAAACCCCCAGGGCCCGACTTTTACTTTGATCCAAAACTTTGGTGGGCCATGAAAAAAGAAAACATTTTCCTCCCTTGATTTGCATCTCTCTTTGCTAAGGCCCACCAGAGTTTTAGATCAGGGTGAAGATTGGTCCCTTGGGGTTTCATAGGATGCCACATCACATGGACCGTTCGGATTAGATGCCCATGACACATGTGCCAGTGAGCATATATATATATATATATATATATAGAGAGAGAGAGAGAGAGAGAGAGAGAGAGAGAGAGAGAGAGAGAGAGAGAGAGATGCTCACACCCAACTAGTTGGATCATTCAAATTGATCCAACTAGTTGTGCATTAAATGTAAAAAATTACTATTTTCATCAACATGTAATGCACCACATGTGAGGACACGTGACATTGAGTCTTACATAAGTATGATGGGAATGATGGGTCATAAATCCAACATGTTCATTAAATAGGGCTCACTAATGAAATTTTATATACTAAAAATTAATAAATGATCATCACCACTAGAGCCACACGTATAAGTTGAATCTGGACTATTGTAATAGATTTCTAACAGCTCACTTTTTCTTGTAGATGATATCATACTATTTATAAAAAAAAAAGTAATATTTTATCATTCACATGCTTATAAGGGACCCTACCTAATTAACGGACTAGATTTTCAGGATATGTGGCGCATCATCCGAATATATCACATGTGTACATCTTCTTTAGTTATCTCATTTTCTTTATAAATATTTCTCCTCTTCCTTTCTCTCTCTCTTCATTTAATGTTTTTTTTTTTTTTTTTTTTTTTTTTTTTTTCTTTTTTAATGCTCTATCCCTTATACGTATGAAAACGAATCAAGTTAGTCCTTTGCCTAGAGAGGGCTATGCGGGACCCACCATGATCTTTGTCATCTAAGGCATGAACCCAAGCGAGGAAAATCTAAGGCATAAGTGGATCCCATGATGTATGGGCCTTATTCTCTTTTTTATTTATCCTCTAAATCAAGCCGATGTTTGTGTTTCCTTTCATCCAGGTTTGTGAGACCTAATCAGCAGGTTGGATGGAAAATAAACATTGTAGTGGGCCTTATAAAGTTTTCAATGGTGAGCTATCAATCAATACTATTTCTTATGGTGTGGTCCACATGGCGTCTAGATCTGGTTCATTTTTAAGATCATGTCCCACTATGATATGGAAAATTGGATGGACCGCATGGACAAAACACATGCATTATAATGGGCCACAGAACACCTCTGGTGCGGTATCAATGGACACTGCCGAATCCGAGTCCCGTTTTTTGAAGTTTCATGTCCAACGGTTTGGACTATATATCAAGGTCCAACCACTAGTAACTTCCAACCTTTTATGTTTATATGACATCTAAACCCTCTAATAGGTTGACCATCATAAGAATCACCTTTTTCCATAACTCCTTAATATCCAGTTGTATGGTCATCGGTTACGAACATATACTTATTGTTTTATATGGTGTGGACCACTTGATAGGTAAATACTAATAATCATTGTAATGAATGATCCTCTTGTTGGGGCTAAGTTGTTGAAAGGGTTGGATTTTATATGCACTTAATACTTTAAAATTTATCATACACTTAACAGTAGATTATAGCCCAACTGATTAAACTAAACGGCTATTTCTCTTGGAAACGTATCACTTTTATGGTAACTTAGGGATGAACTTATGGATTGCGGTTGTACACTTAACGTTGATTTTTTATGGGATATATATTGATATGTATGTGTGATCTACTCCGATCATTACATGTATAATCCCATGATGGTCCATGAGCTAAAAAAGAAAGTCGATCTGTGACTCAAGTGAACTATACCAAGGGAAATGATTTGGAGAGTTACGTCCACCCTTAATTTTTATAGGTCCCACCATGATGATTATGTGAAATCCACTCCAACCATTAGATAACACATAAAACTTTAGTCTTGACTCCGAAAAATCAGGCCCATATATGATTCAACTAGGCTATACCAAGGGAAACCGTTTGGAGGGTGAGCTTTCATTGTACACTATTTCCAATAGTGTGGTCCACCTAACCTATGGATGGGGATTATTTCCGGCATCTAGCTCTAACATGGTGTGACTCACATAATGGTTGGAGTGGATTTCTCATTAATGCTATGGTGGGCTCACCCAGGCTAACAACTCGTTTACTCTTCAAAATAATTTTCTCGTGGTCATTATTTATTACCATTAATTAGCACTCAAATCAGCAACTAGTTGGACTGTCCAACTAGTTGTGTGTGAGCATTACTCATCTCTCTCTCTCTCTCTCTCTCTCTCTCTATATATATATCTATATCTCTATATATATATATATATATATATATATATATATATATATATATATTGGAAAGGCACATGAAAGGGACAAATGATAATATGTGATTCTTCCTCTAGGCGACAAGGCGCCCTTCCGACTAGCATGCTTCCTCTTGATTCTCTCACCTTTTCCCATAGATTTTAGTAGGCTTCCTCATATACAACAGGTGCTCCAGATAAAGAGGACGGGAGCTGCCTGCTCCCAAAAACCCTGGGAGGCCTTTAACTTGGGAGCCAATCTGATACCCAAGATTTCACTTTTACGACTACTGCTGCTGCCACTGACCAGTGTTTTAAAGAGCGAATAGTGTAGTTGAGTTGGGTAGATTTGGAGAAGAAAATAAAAGAAAGAGAGAATAGAGGAGTGAGGAGTGAGGAGAGAGGAGTTTGGGAGAGAATCCTCATGTGTTAGGGCACTTATGACCTAACACACTTTTTATTGTATTGTAAATAAAAAGAGACACATACTCCACTTTTCACTTTTCCTATAAGCTTTCACTCCTATGAAGCGTAAGGGATAAGCTACACTCTACTTCTAGATTTTTAATTAAGGTTGTGCTTGGTTGTTCCAAATATCATGAAATTTCAAGAAAGTTTTAGCCAAATTAGTCTGATTAATAATGAAATTTAATGATATTTGGTGCAACCAAACAGCCTAAAATAATAGGAAAAATAGGCTAAGATTAAGTATAAAGGTAAGGAAAGAGTAACATAACTGATTTAATAATGTTTCTTATATTATGTTACTAAAATCATTGAAAAGATTAACTTATATTGAAAATTGAAAAATGTAACAAAGCATTGAAAACATTAATTGATTTTAATGTTTTAACAAAAAATCATTTGTGGTGTAAGCTACATAAAATGTACCATAGGCTATGTAGAATATGCAAATTAGCATGTAATGTAGGCTACACCTGACTTAAGCTATTTTCATTAGCTACATAATGTTAAGCGTGAGCTTCATGCTACATAGAGAAGCTATTTAAAACATTGGTACTGACTACTATTACTACTACTATTCCCTTAGCACATTCTTGAATCCACCTCCATTTATCACCACAGAAAATGATAAAGCATATAATCTAGATACTTCCAGACAACGTGGTCATGAACCTTCTCAATGTCAATCTTGCATATGACACCAATGGCCCCCTACTGGTGCAGGATCTGCTTGACATGGATGAAAGCCCCTTCCATCTTAAAAACGACACCTCCCCATAACTTTACAAAATCTGGTGGCAAGAACCTTTCCAGGATCTTATACAGACTTCAATCAAGCCAATCAACCTGAAATACCTTGGGCATCCAGCCCTCTCCTTGGGGATAAAATCCTATATCACGTGTTTAAAGAAGAGACCTCTTTCATTATAGACTTGCTGTTTGTTCTATTCTTTTGTTAGGCATTTGACCAGTGGAAATTTTTTGATGGAATTTTTTGTCATCACATACTTTTTTTGCCTCATATTCATGAGTGGTTATAATTTGGTTTTACCAGTAGGGTTTCGAGAAGATTGGTTGCCAGCTCTTGCAACAAGAATTTGCTTCAAAGAATCGAACTTACATCATTTGTTTTCGGAGTTAAGCACCACCAAAAATAGCAGCGGCCTGAAGTGTCTGGAAGCCCCATTTACTGTGGAACAAGCATTTCTGCTGAATTTGCTTTCGGAGACCATAAATCAGCAAATAGACAGAATTAATGTTTCCAATGATTTTGCTCTGTTGGTTCTTGAAATTCTCAAGAATGCTTCTACAGTTGTTGATTCCATCTCCAGAAGCCAGTCAGCTCTGCCAACGGGTTCTCCTACAATCAATGTCCTCGGATACTCTCTTAGCATTTTGAGAGATCTATGTGCCCGTGAGGATCCAAATGAGTCATCATCAACGCTCTCTACAGGAGGCTCTGAGACAGAAGGTTCAATGCTTGTTGTTGATTCACTGTTACGGTCAGGCCTACTCACTTTGTTGTTATGTTTGCTTCATGAGCTGGAGCCCCCGGAAATCATTAGAAAATCCAGGGCACAGGAAGAGAATCAAGGAAAGGTCTGCCCTTACATAGGCTACCGTAGAGATATAGTTGCTGTCATTGGGAATTGCACTTTCAGAAGGAAGCTAGTGCAAGATGAAATTAGACAGCAGAACAGGATTCTGTTGCTAATGCAACAGTGCGTCGTCGACATGGATAATCCATTTCTGAGAGAATGGGGCATATGGGCAGTGAGGAATCTACTCGAGGGAAATATAGACAACCAGCGACTAGTAGCTGAAATGGAGCTTCAAGGGTCTGTTGACACCCCTGAAATATCTGGATTGGGATTACGAGTGGAGGTAGACCAGAAGACCCAACGTGCAAAGCTAGTCAACATCTCTTGATTCAAGATTCCAAGCCTGAGTAGAATTTTGATCACAATGCATTCCTGGATTGGGACTATGAGTGGAGGTAGACGAGAAGACCTGATGTGCAAAGCTAGTCAACATCTCAAGATTCCAAGCCTGAGAAGAATTTTGAGCACAATGCATTCCTTTTACGTAAGTTTCTTAATCATTTGTATTTAGGAATGCTGCCTGTGGGCATGCTTTTGCAATCACCAAATCCAGATGCCCCCCACCCTCCCCCAAGAGTTGTGCTGAACCTCGGCTGTTCATCGGGTGGTACGCTTTTCAGTATGTGAGTTGGAAAAAAAATGTGGAGCAGTCATTGTCTTTAACTGCCCTCTTTTGCATTTGTGTGCGGGCTCACCTATGAGTGGACTAGCTTGCTGGGGTCATTGCACAATAGCTGTGGGGTGCAGCCCTTATCTCACATATGCTGCCATGGTGGCACTTATGGGGAATTTGGGTTTGGCAGCTGCAGATGTGTCTGCAGGTTGCATTCCTCATTTGCATTTCTTGTTTCCCAAGAAGCATGTCTTGTATGTGTGTTTCTGTATTTCCTACATTACCCTTTGTATGGTATTTTTTTTTCCCCTTAAAAAACTGACAAATTATCTGTTCAACGACCCTTTGGTCTTATCCCGAAATGAGTTTGATTCCTACTTTCTCAACTCTTCCTCCCTCCCTATGGGTTCAAGCTCCACAAGAACCAGTTTTCCGGTTTCTGGCGTGACACAACCTGTTTTGGTAGCTGGTCCCAGCCCAAACTGGCCTGGTTCAGTCCTTGGTTTTAAAACATTGCTCTCCCTCCCTCCATCTCTCTCTCTATCTCTCTCTCTCTCTCTCTACTTGTGTGTCTCTATATATGTGTGTGTGTGTGTGTGTGTGTAGGATTTAAGTAGGATTTTTAGGAATATTCTCGACTTCCCCAACAGTTCAAGTCACTGTAATTGAAATGAATTTGTTGCATTTGATCTTTTCCCAATGACAATCCTTTTGTTTGTTTTGCAGATGTATGATGGGAGCTAGAAATCCAAAGAATACTGTAGAGTTTGATTGATCTTTATATTAGAATGAGTTATCCAAGGGATCATTGGAAAACCTAAAGTCATTGCCGCCGCCGCTGCCACCACCACCATCACCATCAGTATTGTCTATTTTTGGATTGTCTATTTTTGGATGGCTGGAACAAACTTTGTTTTTCCCTTCCGTAATTGGTAGAAAAGACTCGTGCAATTACATTTTAGCTTAGGCTGCGTTTGGTTGTACCAAATATCATAAAAATTCATGATAATTTGCACCAAATTAGATTGATTTGTCCTAGTAATTTGTGCAATCAAACACAACTTTTTAATGTTGGGAAGAATCCATGTAATTATATTTTGGATTAGCGTAAGAATGAATGTGGACGATTCTAGTTTCGGTTAATGTTGAAAAGAGAATCCATGCATGTGACTACATTTTCCAGCAAGGCAACCAACGTAGAAAATAGTTTTCATTTCATAGCTTTGATTGTTATTATTTTCTGAAATCAGTCCAAGTGAGAAGAGGAAAAGTGATGTGCTAATGGATATTGATGGTTAGAATCTTAGTTCAAAAACCTGAAAACTGGACTTGACTCGTTCTCCATTTGGGTTGGGCCAACCTGAAGACTTGAATGAGTTTTAAATTGACTCAACTCGATAGTATAATATATAATTTAAGAATATAGGCGGTGTGAATAAATATTTAAACTTATTTACATATATAAATTTACTGGCAAAAAAGCACAATTTCTACTTTTGGAACACTTGTAATAGTGTTGCACTTTCAACTACACTACATCTTTTTATTACAGAAAAAGTATCGAGGAGCCAACTCGAGGAGTCTTGTTGAGTGCTGACTTAGTTGGAGTCAGAGTCACACTGAGTCGGATTGAGTTGGCCGAATTGTTGAGCCGACTCAACAAGTCTTGTCGAGTTCAGACCGAGTCAATCTCCCAAATGAGTTTCTCGGAGACTTGGCTCATAATCTCATTGGGTTGAGTTGGCATGGTTGAGTTTTGGGTCGAGTTAGTGAGTAGTTGTTCATACATTGAGGAGTTATTTGATACTTTGTACTCTGGAAGTGTGACGATGATATCGTAACTCAAATCATTCACACCATAGACAATTTCATCCATCATTATCATCATGTAAGCCTATACCAATTAATCAGGGTTGGCTACATGACTCATGCTTGTGATTCCATTCATCATCAAGGTTTTTGGCACCATCTCCATCCACATCCTTTTGAACTTTCCCCTTGTTCTTTCACAGCTTCAATTTGTACTAGCTCACTCCTAATCGGCGATTGTACCGCACATGTCCTCTTCTTATTCTCTTTTGGTGCTACTCCAAAGTTCTCTCAAATGCCTTCAATTTTAAGTCTATGTCCTCTTCTTATTATCTTTTGGTGCTACTCCAAAGTTCTCTCAAATGCCTTCAATTTTAAGTCTATGTCCTCTTCTTATTATCTTTTGGTGCTACTCCAAAGTCCAAAGTACTCTCAAATGCCTTCAATTTTAAGTATATCTTTATTCGTCTTGCCACTCATTCATGTTAATATCCTTATTTCATCTGCACTCAACTGTAAACATCTTGTTCCTTAACTATACAGTATTTCAGGAGTTTCAACTCCCGGTCAAGGGTCCTTACTCTTGCTCGGGTGGTAGACTCTCAGGAGTTTCAACTGCCGGTCAAGGGTTCGAGTACCCATAGGTGGTGAAATTCCCCTAGCGTGAGTGTGTGGGGTGTGTGTGCGTGTAAAAAAAAAAAAACTATCCAATATTTCTATCCATAAAAGCATTACTGGTCTGATAGCCATCGTATAAAATTTTACTTTCAATTCGAGTGGTACACTGATTCCATTTTTCCACCCAGTTTGAAATCTATGATAACATCCTTCTTAATCATAACAAACTGAAAATATCATTAATTGGATGATTGTAATCTCTTATTTGTGAAACAGTAATTATTAAGCACGAGCTGTTAATTACATTTCATGAGGACCATTTACTTGATTTTAACTAATTGGTTGATGATTCATTTCAGTGTAATTATTATTTTATAAACCATCTAAAGTGGGGATCACTGTGGATGTTTTAGATTGCACATGACATGTTTACAATTTCTGAGTGCCTGTGTATCGTTCACCATACTCTGCTAGAGTATCAAAGTTGTTTCTCTTATCCATCTTGATGTATGAGTTGAATTTTGATTTTCCACTATCCTTTGGGACATCGATTCAGCCTGCCAATTGAATGGTTATGATCATCGGCTTGTAGACGTGCATATGCACAAGAAAAACCAAATTAAACGACTAAATTGTGAAACTAGTCACTAATAATCCAAAAATCATATTATTTGAAAAATTCTTCTCATAGGCAGACACTTGTTTCTTGAAATATGATCATTGGATATTTTCATTTTTTTTTTTTAAAAACTGTCCAATAAATGTCCACCAGTCTAATAAATATCCATCAGTTTAATAGTTAGATCATTAAATAAGCCTAATTTTTTTGTCGAACATGCATCTAAACTAATAGCTATAAACAATTTCCCCTTACAATTAATTTTCTCAATATTAGTCAAGGGAGAGTAAATTGGTCATAAAAATATAGGTTCTTGGCAAAGAATGGTTGAGATTCTTTTACAATAAATAATGGCTAGATTCAACCTACTTTATTCACTTCTTTTAATGCGAGTAATATGCATGCATTAATGTCACTTCTTTTTTCTTCACTATTGTGATGCTTTAGTGGGGTCCACCATGTTATGTATGTAAAATCCACTTCATCCATCAACTGAGAATAATTATTTGAGCCATCCAAAGAATAAGCTTGATTAAAAACTCACATTGGTCACACAAATGGAAGCAATGTAAAAATGCTTATAGAATTGCTGAGTTCACATGGTGTGGCCCACTTGAGGTTTTTTGTTTTTCTGTCTTGGTGAGTTAGACCTATCAAGGGGGATCGTGGCCCATTTATAAACCTATGATTAACATCCCATTCCAACTCTTGCATATGGTGCGCCCCATCTTGGCTGTGGATCTAATTTATTTATTTTTACCTTTGGACTTAACATCGGATATATAATTTGACAGATGGAGTGAATTTTTACATTTAAAATATTGTGGGCACCACAGATTGGACGTCAATTAGCCAATAAAGGCTAAGGCTTCAATTGCTATCTCGCTATTGAAGTGATGCCACCAAGTTCTGTGGCCCCACCATGATATATATGTTGTATCATACTGTCCAAACATTTTGAGAGATCATTTTAGGGCATGAATAAAAGAATCAGGTAGATCTAAAGCTCAAGTGGACCCCACCAGAGGAAATTTGGGAATTGAACACCTACATTTAAAAACTTCTTTGACATCATAAGTTTTCATTCAAGCTTATATTTGTGTTTCCCCTTTGTCTGTGTCTGTGTTAACTTATGAACTGGTTGGATCTCGAATAATCATCTTGGTGGGCCTAAGAAGGTTTAAATGGTGGGCGTCACTATCCGCACTATTTTTGTGGGGTCCACTTGAGCTTTGAATCTGCTTTAGTCTTTGGCTTATACCCTGAACGCTCTTTGCAAATGAATGGATGGTGTGGATACAACACATACATCATAGTGGGCCCATGTAATTTCGTGACGTCACTTCTTGGCTACTGAAGTCGTCAGTAGCCAATCCGCGTCCATGAAAAGGGGAAGCGGATTGGCTGGTGTACCACACACCAGCTATATATAGCTGTTGTAGATAGCGTGTCGTGTGAAGACGAGCACTAGCACTCCTCGAGCTCCGAGTTGTACGAACAGTTCAAAGGAGATCAAAGTTACATGGCCCACATGGATGTATTTATTATATCTACATATCGTTCATCTATTTTTAGAGATCATTTTAGAGCATTATCTAAAAAATGAATCATATCCAAAGATCATCTGGACCACATGACAAATAGCAATGGAGATAATGAATTTCACTGTTAAAGAATTTGTAGGGCCCACCATAACTATTGATAGTTAGATCTATTTTATTTTTCATCTCAAGCCTTAAGACGAGGTTGCCAAATGGATGGACTGTTTGAATATAACACATACCTCATGATCAGATCCACAGAACTTGCTAATGTCAATACACCAGCTATATCACCAGCTATATAGCTAGTGTGAAGTACACCAGCCAATCCGCTTCCATGAAGGAAAATGAAGCGAATTGGCTAGTGTACCACACCAACTATATAACTGCTATAGGTTCGACGAGCACGGAGGCTCCTCGAGCTTAGAGTTGTATGAACGGTTCAAAGGAGATCAAAGTTTTATGGGCCCCACGGTGATGTATTTATTATATCTACACTGTTCATCTATTTTTAGAGATCATTTTAGAGAATTATCCAAAAAATGAATCATATCCAAAGATCATCTAGACCACACCATAAATAGCAGCGAAGATAATGATTTTCACTTTTAAAAAATTTGTAGGGCCCACCATAATGTTTATTTTCCATCCAATCTGTTCATAAGGTCACAAAGACCTAAATGAAGAGGAAAAACAAATTTCATATTGATCCAAAACTTCTGTGACCAAAAAAGGGTTTTAATGGTAGATGTTCACTCCACCCACTACTTTTTGCAGTGTGGTCCATTTGATAATTAGATCTGTCTTATTTTTCATCTCAAGCCTTAAGAAGAGTTCGCCAAATGGATGGACAGTTTGGATATAACACATACCTCATGATCAGACCCATGGAACTTGTTGACATAAATACAACAGCTATATAGTTGGTGTGAGGTACACCAGCCAATCCGAAGTAAAAGGCTACTCCAGTACTGTCCGTGGAGTTAGATCAGAAGTGGCAGAATGTACCATGCGTGTAAGACCCCATATGTTCATTAGACAGGACATGTCCACTATTTAGATGCTTGGGCCCAAAAAAATAAGGGCCATTTACTCATGTCAGGTAAGCCACGTGTGTGAGAAGTAGCAAGCCTAGAATGTTTTTTTTTACTAACTGTCAACATCCACCGTACATTGTCAAAGTCACGAGTAGCACCGTAAGTTCTGGGACGCGGATTTCCTGCGAAAGCCCTCAGCAGGCGCAAGGATGCTGGGTGGGGTCCACATATGTTTATGAGAAATTTTATGGCCTTGAGAATGTTCCAACGATTCACACTGAATCCCAAGTGTTTCTTCTCGTGTAACCCACTTAAGTTTTGGATACACATCATGGATTTCTCACAAACTTCGTCTCGGTGGTCCCCACGGCATCTTGCACAAGAACTTCCTGCCGAAGGCTTTTTAAGGAAATCCGCCTCCTAAGTTTTGCCAATTGTACCACACACCAGCAATATAGCTGACACTCCGGAGCTCCAAGTTGTGCGAACGACTTAAAGGAGATCAAAGTTACATGGGCCTCAAAATGATGTATTTATTATATTCGCACGGTTTATCTATTTTTCAAGATCATTTTACATCATGACCCAAAAAATGAATCATATCCAAAGCTCAACTGGACCACACCACAAATAGCAAGGGGAGAATGATTTTCACCGTTAAAACATTCGTAGGGCCCACCATAACGTTTATTTTCCATCCAATCTGATCATAAGGTCACAAAGACCAGGATGGAGAGGAAAAACAAATATCATATCAATCCAAAACATCCGTGCCATTAAAAAGATTTCAATGGTAGACATTCAATCCTCCATTATACACTACACCAAAAACTCCGTTCAGGAACGGTAATGGTTTTGGTTCTGAAACGGCTTAAAACCGTGTCATAATGGTTTTGGTTCTGAAACGGCTCAGAGCCGTGTCAGAACCTAAAAACCGTGTCAAAACCAAAATAACCCTATTACATAACTTCCTCTTTATCTCTAGTCGCACCAACGCAACCCTATTATCGATCTCTCCCTCTCTCTCCCGCTCCCTTGCTCCCTCAAATCTCTGGTTCTCGATCTCTCTAGCTCCCGTTCCCTCACTCCCTCTATCATTACCTCTCTCTCTCTCTCTCTCTCTCTCTCTCCCTATCACTACAAGAAAAACAGATCCCTAATCACCCTCTCTCTCTCTCTCTCTCTCTCTCTCTCTCTCTCTCCAACTAGCTTCACTTACATTTTTGCTCGGTAGGTATATTGTATTTGCAGAGCAGAGCTTCTCGGAAGCGAAAAAGGTTATTTCAAGGGTTTGGGTTTTTTTTAGGATTTTGATCCATTCTCTTTCAGAGCAACTCCAATTTTAGGGTTTCGATCTCTGCAACACTCTCCTCATCTCTCTCTCTCTCTCTCTCTCTCTCTCTCTCTCTCTCTCTCTCTCTCTCATTTCGGAGTCGGATTCTAGAACTCTCAGCAGCGAGAATGGGGTTCCAGATGCAGCCGTATGGAGTACAAGCGATGCTGAAAGAAGGCCACAAGCATCTCTCTGGCGTCGACGAAACGGTCCTCAAGGACATTGATGCTTGCAAGCAGCTCTCCATGTTGACAGAACAAAGGTCATTGTTAGTACTGAAACTGCCCCTCTTTTTTGTGCTGTTGAGATCTTATCATGGTTCCATGATATTTGTTTATTCTAGAGGAATTTCAATCTTTGCTGAAATCATCTGCAAATTGTTGTGGTCTTGTATCATGGATAGAATTTGTTTCCGCAAAAGCAGATTTTGTATCTGAACTAGCTATAAGTACTATAAGCAGATTTTGACATTTTGCTTGTAATGTAGTAAAATGCACCACTACTCGCATTTGTGTATTGTATGTTAATATCCCATTACTCTCCCCTGCATTTATGTATTGTATTTTAAGGCATGTTTAGATGTATTCCAGAATGAGAATGAAATCAAGTATGCATCAGCTGGTGCACATTCACTGGATTGGAGCTGTTTGGTGCATCTAGGAAAATATTAATAGTTGGATGTGCTAATGCTCGTCTGCAAAATGTGCCACAAAAAACATTTCTGTTATAGGTTCATTATCTATCATTGTGCTTTCTCCACACAGAGACCTCAGCTTTAACAGCCTGACTGGCGATATTCCAAGCTCCTTTGAAAGCCTTGATTGTTTATTTTATTTTATTTTTTTGCACATGCTATACCCATTAGCATTTAGCTCCATTATACTAATTGTAGTAGATGATTTAGCTGCAAACCACGATGTTATGCAGATAGTAGAGGTACCAATTAAGAAGATTTATCTTTTTAAAACTAGTTTATTGCAATTATTGTGATCTATCCCAGATGTTTATTTGTGTGCTCTATGGTTGTGGTGCAGAATCATTGAGTTTCTTGGAATTTTGAATTGAGAAGCTTTTTAGGAGTCTGAAACTGAATTGAACTGCGATCAGCATGAATTGTGAACAACTCATCTACTGATTATTTTTGGTTCTTTCATGGTTTCAAAGCAATATGTCACTGAATCTTTTATGCTTTTAGAGAACTAGGCTGTTATATCCATAACTTACTTTCTTAAAAAAAAAGAAAGAAAGAAAAAAAAAAGATGAACAAGAGGTGATGGCGAGGGGAACCTTTGCTAATATTCGCATTGTTAACAAGCTCTTGAAGGGAGAAGCCAAAGACAGTTCACATTCTAATAGGCAAGAAGCTCTATGTTTTTTATACGGCGATGGTGAGTTCATTGATATCAAATTATGCTATTCTTTTCACTTAGCTACATTTTTTCTTCATTGCTTCCTTTCACTTTTCACATTGACCGATCCCCTGAAACTGCTGTAGTTTACAAGTATTTTGCCTTGAGAATTGTTTTTAAGGGAAAAAATGGAAATAGATTCTTTAGGCAAGAAAAGGTTGTAGCATACAACCGCCTATAGGTGATTGGTTCTCTTTAAAATTTAGTCCTATTAGGACCTCTATCTGTTACTTATGGTCTATGAATGTAGAGCAGTATCAAGAGGCATTCCCCTACAGTTTGATATGTTATAAACTAAAAGCATGTTATCAATATGGTGTTTCAGAGGTACAAGGCTTATAGCCATGACACCATTGTCCTGGCTGGAGCTGAGTATGGAAGTGGAAGCTCTCAAGATTGGGTTGCCAAGGTTCCAATGTTGTTGGTGAGTTTTCTTGTTTGCTTAATCTTTCCACCACCTTGCATTCTGCATGCTAGTAATGCTTTATTCTATCGTTTAGATAGTGAAACCAACTTTAGATGGTTCAGAAAGAAACAGCAGCCTGCTCTAACTAGTTTGTGAGTTTTTGGCAATAACATCTACACAGCAGGGCCCACCTGAGGAACAGTTTGGATTCGTGTGACTACAAGTCGCATTGTGCTTACCATGTTCATCTACATTCCATCATTTCAAATTAGAAAAATAAAGGATTCTGTGGTCGAGGATTTGTTTGTTAGCAGTTGTCATGGATGAATGAACTAAAGTAGAAGGAAAATTCTCTACTTGGTGTGGCGTGGATATGGAATTTTTGTTGCTTAAAATATGAAATTTCAAACTCGGGAATCAGTCTCTTTATATTCGGGTTCAACTTGATTTCAACCAGTTGATCCTCAGCTTGGCTGTGTCAATGATAAGTTGATCATTGGTTCCTTCAACCCTTTATGAAGTTGGTTTGGCTCAATGTTCAGGCCTTGCTAAAATAAGCTGCGATAACGGTTTCGAGGCAAATCAATTTCTTCTACAGCATGAGTTAGATATCCACTGTTTATTTGAACCATGTAGCAGTGTCGACATGCTAATAATGAATCATAAATGCAATTGTGATTTGCTTGGCATTTTGGTTAGTTGATTTCTATGCAGTCTGAGCCTACTGCATTGTATGTAATTTTGAAAATTTTATTCCTAAACAAATGCCATTAATGCAATAAATGGAACAATCATTACTTATGGACAGGTAAGCTGCAATTTGATAGAAATTACTTGAAATGATGCTTGCTCTGGTTGCCAACATTTTCTTTTTATGTTTCTGTCATTAACTGAAGTTTTTCAGATTGTAAATGCATGAATTCATGAATGCAAACATGCATGCACTGTAGTACACATGTATGCAAGTGCGAAGATATATCCTTGAATTGCCTGTTCTGTTTGAGGCCAGGCTACAAAATATGCATCCAGTGAGCAATATGTAGCTTTCATATTCATATTGACAAAAAAACAAAACTGATAGATGTTGTGTTTTGTTTGTTTCGGCAAGTAATGTAAAGCTTTCATGTCATACTAACAAATTGTAACCTTCAAATAATGCATTTGGAACAGACTGGAGCTGGGAAAACATACAGCTTGGAGGTGAAGTGATTAAATTGTATTCATGAATGGGTTGTTTAATGAGTCATCCTTAAAAAAATTGTGGTGTATTTTGAACTGTTTTGCTTTCAATTCACATGATATCTAGTAACATCCTCATGTTGAAGCAGGGCCCAAGTATGTCAGAGTGTGATGGACAGAAAAAAGGAATACTTCCGCGGGTTGTAAATGGGCTTTTTGACTGCATAACATCTGCCAATGAAGGATCCAAGTACATAGTCAAATTGTCAAAGTTATTACAAGTACTAATGTTCATGACTTTTCAAACTTACCAATTTTACTCAAACTTCTCAAAATTTTTAACTTCTTAAATTTCTTTTTCAAAATGTTTAGTTTTTGGTCAAAATCTTGAGGCTTTTTAAAATTTTATTATTTTCTGTTCGTGTATTCTGCAATTATTCTCTTTGGGAAAATAAAAGACCGTTACTTAAGAGAGGAGATTTAAAGAAACCAACCTAGAAAACTGTAATAAAACTAGAGTCAATACTTATGTAGAGGCTAGAGAAGCGAGACAGTATTTGCACCCTCTCTATTATGATAGATGCACCCTTTTTTCTACTCTTGGAAATGCAATAGTACAAAGCCGTGCGTCTTATTGCTGGAAGTGGGAAAAAAAAGGGTGTACCCATGAGTAGAGTGGCGGTACAAGATTAAAATTTCAGTTGAAGTGTTACCATTCCAAAGTAACCAAATTAAAAGCAGATTCCTCAACTTTGGAGGCACAAAATAAATAAATAAATTTGATCGATCTAGGCACTGAACTAAACAAGGTAGTTGGAAGCTTATTTGTTTATAGGCTTGGCAATGGGCTGTGCTCAGGCCGGGTCTTCAGGCCAAGCCTATTCAAATTGATTTTACTGGGCCTAGGCATGACCCATTGCAGCCTTATTTGTTTAACTTACCTTCTTCCTAAAATACTAGTAACATTTGGAAGTTGGTAAAATTGTTGCTTAGCATTTGAGGTGTTTGAGTACATTATATGTATTAATATTGTCTTGTCTTGTTATTTAAATGGAGTCAGGCTTGATTTTGATGCCTTCATTCCGATTGCTTATCAACTTTAGTAGTTTTTGCATTGTGTTGAATTAGATGACTGAGGTAGTTCATAATCAGTTGCTAAATATGATTAAAAGCTTTTCTTCTTCTTCTTCTTCTTCTTCTTCTTCTTCTTCTTCTTCTTCTTCTTCTGCTTACCTGTTAGATTGCTGAATGACTGCTTGGGAGCGTTAGAGAGCAGCTAGCAAACGTGCAGTCCAGGTATAGGTAGTCAAGGCAACTGTTAGTCTCTCTTCTGTATTTCATAGGTAACTTTCGCAGGAAGTCAGGGGTGAGTCTGCAATCTCCTGTATGCAGAAGATGGGGGAGTGGGGTGGGGTGGTGTGGAGAAGGTAAGGAAGTTGATGGATGACAGGGGAGTTAGGAAAGAGGCTGGTTGCAGTGTAATAGAGGAAGATAACAAAGAGCTCATGCATTTCTTGCTGGATTCAAAGCCTAATACAAATTTGATTTTTCTTTCTTCGCAGAACCCGTTCACTAAGCATTTAAGTGGCTTAGGAAATAGCAATTATATTAGGCAAGTTCCCATTTTCTCACTTTTTCACCTCAAAATGCAAGTGAATAAGAGCCATTCTTATCTCACGTTATTACATTCAGAAGATTTGGGAGTTTGTGGGTTACCCTTTGGAGTTGGATTTGCAACCTTTCATTAGCAGCCCAAATGACAATGACAACGTGAGTTGAAACTTCTGCCTCAACCATTGAATTAACAACTGTATGTCTGATTTTCATTTGACTGATTTTATTTATTTTTATTTATTTTAAAAAAAAATAATAATAATAAATTTCATGTCTTTCTTAATTTTTTGGATATTAGGGGAAATCTCTAAAAATACCCACCGTTCAACAAAAATTCTTTCATGCCAACCTTATGTTGCTACAATTGAGGTTGTGGCAAGATCAGCAGCATGGCTTGGAAGAGGCCTTTCTTGTGTTTGTGCTCAGAGAAGAGAGAAATGATGAATGATTTTCTCATGTTGTCGTAAATCTACATTCACTGTGCACATGTCGTAATTCTAAATTGGATCTATGCATGGGGGACTCATTGCCTTGTATTTGTTCTTGTTCCAGTTTTCTCCCTTTGAATAAAATTATTGTTATCCATTTAAAGAAACTGCATGACAAGTTTAATATATTTATCTGAAGCCTGGTTGTTTATTGGTGCGGCAACTGGCCCACATTTCCTCAAATATTCATAAAGGGAGAGTTTATTGGAGAGTCTGATATTCTTCTCAACATGCACCAGGTAATTTCTCGTAAAATTATTTTAAGAGTTTATATGCCCACACTCACTTCTATATGCCGTCGCCTAATACTGATACAGGACTTCTGAGCCAGGCATCAGGTGTGCCCAGTTGATATGACCTGGGGAAAAAATCAGGGTTGGTACACCATCAGGAGGCCACGTGTATGTTTAATGTGGACTGATGGCCATTGTTTAAGAACTGCCTTTGTTTTCATACACGTTTGGTCCACCTGATGAGCTGTGCTTCCTGAGTTTGAAGCAGGCCACCTAGAACACAATGGGGCCCTCCAGCTGCACACCACTTGGATGTTGTCTCACATGCTTGCCAGTTTGGCACTTGCGATATAGATGCACAAGGGCTTGACAAAGCTCTATATATTAATTTGGTTTTGTTCAACATTTCTTTGTTTTATCTCCTGTCCCGTTGAAGTTGTCCCCAAATAGCTGGGGCAAGGCTATTATATACATTTTAAAAATTTCTGGGCTTAAAAAAAAAAAGAAGTCTGGTAGGGGATAAATTTCTTCTTTTTCCCCCCCTTTTCTTAAATAATCTTTTAGGCTGGTGAAATGTACCTTTTCTGTTCTTAATGAATAGCCACCGATTATTTACATTTTTTAATTTCCATTTTATCTGAAAATGCTGTAGACTTTTTGGTGGGCATATAGGGTCTAATGCAACCTACGCACTTCGGTTTTGGTGGACAGCGTATGGTAAATCAAAACCACCTGGAGTGCGTGCTGCCTATGTGACCAGCTCTAAGGTACAACTTAGCTTACTAATTAATAAGTTACGAAGTATAAATTCTGCTACATGTGGAACTCGTTATTAATTTAATCAGGATATTAGCTTCTGCCAGATAATTTCATTTAAATTCTGCTGTACTGATTTTGAAGAACATTTGAAATTTTGTTCAAGTACTTCATGTATTGATATCCAACAATTTTGTATGGATGTTGGAAAGTGCTTTGAGACTTACGAATGGAGAGGGAAAGTTATTAAATATAAAAATGGAGGGTTATGTAAAGAATAACGATTTACTAACGTCATTTTTGCAGCGCAGGAATTCGTTTGGTGCTTTTGGTAGAAGCTCCATCTGTGATCAAGCTCCATACGTGTGGAAATTTGTAAGTTTTGAGTGTTGGAGGTGATATACAACAATGGATTCTGATTTGGGTTTTCAATATTTCAATATGGTTTTCTTTTTCAAGAGGTTGTTTGATTTTTTCAAGTTTCTACTGGGTTGGCAATTGTTTCCAAGTGCTATTGTATTAGGTCACAAACAGATTGTGATGGATAGATGTTAACTGTCACGTCGTATGCTGCTTCATTATGTTGGTCATGCAGCAAAATAAACCCAGTGATGATGTGGACATCACGCATACACCGCCCCCCTACGCACGTACGCAAGGAAAAGGAGGGCCTCACTGTCGATCTGGCTCGATGAAGACATCTAGGGAGGGACTCCTAGCTAGAAGACAAGTTTTGGTTCAGAAAAGTGGGCCCGATAGCCAAGAAAAGCCCATCATGGGATCTTATAATCGTGGCCCACTCGTCGGATTGATTTCATTTTTTTAGGTTTTGCTTATTGTTATTATTTAGAACATTGTGAACGCTTTAGATTTCTGTGTTTGGTTTTTATTTTAATTTACTTCATCGCTAAGTAATAGATTGCACACATGATGCGAGTTTTTGGAGTATAAGGTTTTCTTATAAATAGGCACCCCTTGTAGCTTTTTTTGAGACATTGAAGTTTAATAAAAATTCCTGCATTATTTTTCTGCTCCTTTCGTGAGTTGTGGAAGAATTCAAAAGTGGGTGCGAAGCCCTCCCTTTTCGAAGGGCTAAATACCGTGGTGCGAAGCCACATTGACCCCGATTCATCCACATCCTCCATCATCTCTTTTCTTCTATCTTCCACCACCATCCATACTTTACGTTCGTCCTTGGTTGTATCCGTTTCCTTTCACTACAACAGGTTCTCAGATTTTGGCCTGCAGGGGGGCTGAAACTTCAACGGAGTACCACGCCCAGATCAGAGCTCGGATCGACGTCAAAATCGGGGGTTTTGCAGCCCAGGCCTGACCGATCAAGGCCTAGGAGTCCTTTTCAGGATTCTCTCCCCCCTCACACGTGCGGCCAACCTCAAGCGCACGTGTGCTCGCACCTGACCTACTGTCCACACGCCGGGATCATCTCGGGTTCAGGTTTTTTCCTATTTTTCTCTTCTTTTTTTTTTATACCTAATTGCATAACCCTATACCTAGATTACATTATCCCTCACTAATTTGCCCTTTTACTCACCTTAGGGTTCCTTGAATTGAGATTAGGGAATCCTTTGGATTAGGGACTGATTTTTATACATGAGTGGTTGATTTTATTTCCCTTTGACATTGTTTGGCTTATAATTTTTATTGGTCCAGCCCTAGCCTGTGTCGGCTTGGACCCGCATAGATTCCCCTTAATTGAATGTTTGGATATTCATGTGGGATGTGGAATTTGTGTAATTGTTTCTGAACTAACGTGATCTTAAGCCTGAAATCTCGTATATCATATTTAAATTTCATGTCCTGCATCAAATTTGGTATCAGAGCTTAGGGTTCTTATAGGGGAATACATTACTTGTTTAGGGTTAGTTGGTTTGAGTCCTTCATGCATCCAGTCCATCACATATAGCTTTTAGGAGTCCGTAGTCCCTGATATCAACTGCTGAAATTTCTGTTAACAGAAAGCTAGCAACTCACATTGCTGGAATTTTCTGTTATTCCTTATTTTGACAACTATATTGCTGGATTTTAGTAGCACTATGTAGTTTCCTTCATATAGAGTCTCATAGGATCATTTAGTCCCATATAGTCGTCATATAAAGTCCCTAGGTGGAGTTAGCAAGTTGTACGCCCGCACGTACGAGTCATAGTTTTGGCTAGCACCCTACACTAGATATGGAACAACTACTAGAGTCATTAAACAAGTTGTCCCAGCAGATCGAGTCGTGGCGTAAGTGCATGGAACAAAGCATAGATCAACGCCTTGACCAAGTAGAGGCCTCCCTCAGGACAAACCCCACCATTAAAGAAAATGTCCAATCTCAGGCAGGTGGCCAGGAGGATAAACTAGTAAATGGAGGTGGCTAAGAAATCAGTCATGGGCGTGCACCTGTACCTCCACCCCATGAGGGACATTAAGACCATTATTTTGAGGGGCACAACATGTGCGGCCTCATGACTATAGAGAGTGCACCCGAGACTCGTGTAGAGTTACCTACTGAGGCCATTCCGGTAGTTGATGAGCTTCATGATATTTTTCCTGATGATCTTCCGGATGAGTCTCCCCCAAGGAGGGATATAGAGCACACCAGAACATGGGACACCGTAATACCTACAACCGAGTTTGCGTTTAATAATTCTGTCGATAGGTCCACAGGTCTCAGTTCTTATGAAGCCATTACTGGTTATAAACCTAAGAAACTTATTGATCTTGTCCCTATGTCACTATCCCATAGGCCGTCAGAGCCTGCAGACTCTTTTGTACATCGCATTCATTCATGACATCAAGAAATCAGGCAGAAGATCACTACTAGTAATAAACATTACAAAATTTCTGCAAACTAGCACAAATGTTTCAAGGAATTCAATGTAAGAGACTCTGTGATGGTCCGCATCAGGCCAGAGCGGTATCCTCCAGGGGTCGTTCGTAAGTTACACGCGTGTAGCACTGGACCCGTCATAATTATAAAACGAAACGGTCTCAATGCGTATGTGGCAAATCTTCCACCCTCCATGGGAATTAGTTCCACATTCAATGTGGAGGATCTAGTTGCATTTCAAGGGGCCATTGATGCATTGTCCAGCCTTTCGCCTAACCATCTTGAATCATCAGACCTTTCCCTTGATCCATGGCTCCCTCCTAACCCATTATCCTAGCCTCTACCTCCCATACCTATTCGTCCCGACCCATCTTCCTAGCTATTACGTCCCATACCTACCCCTCCTGACCCATTTTTCCAACTTCTACCTCCCATACCTACCTCTCCCGACCCATCTTCCTAACCTCTACCTCCCATACCTACCATTCCCGACCCATTTTTCCAGCCTCTACGTCCCATACTTACCCGTCCCGACCCATTTTCCCCGCCTCTAACTCCCATACCTACCATTCCCGACCCATTTTTCCAGCCTCTACATCCCATACCTACCCGTCCCGGCCCATTTTTCCAGCCTCTACTTCCTATACCTACCATTCCCGATCCATTTTTCCAGCCTCTACCTCTTATACCTAGTCTTCATGACCTTTCTTTCCAGCCTTTACTTCCCATACCTAGCCTTCAGACACCCAGAGAGGAAATAGAGGATATCCTGGACCATCAGATAGTTTCAACGTCGGACGGCGGGTTTCAGAAGTACCTGATTATATGGAAGTCACGCTCAGCTTCAGACAGCATGTGGTTCCCTGAGGAGGAGCTTCGAAGACTTGATCCTAACATCTTGGAGCGGTTTAGGAGTTTATTTCGCCAGTGGCGAAATCTTCGTAGACGGGGAGAATTGATGGGAACATCACGCACACACGCCGCCCCCCATACGCATGTATGTAAGGAAAAGGAGGGCCCCACCGTCGATCTGGCTCGATAACGACATTCAGGGAGGGTCTCCTAGCTAGAAGACAAGTTTTGGTTTAGAAAAGTGGGCCTGATAGCCAAAAAAAGCCCATCATGGGATCTCATGATTGTGGCCTACTCATCGGATTGATTTCATTTTTTTTAGGTTTTGCTTATTGTTATTATTTAGAACATTGTGAACGCTTTAAATTTCTGTGTTTGGTTCTTATTTTAGTTTACTTCATCGCCAAGTAATAGGTTGCGCACATGGTGCGAGTTTTTGGGGTATAAGTTTTCTTATAAATAGGCACCCCTTGTAGCTTTTTTGAGACATTGAAGTTTAATAAAAATTCTGCTTTATTTTTCTGCTCTCTTTGTGAGTTGTAGAAGAATTCAAAAGTGGGTGCGAAGCCTTCCATTTTCGAAGGACTAACTACCGTGGTGCAAAGCCACATCGACCTCGATTCATCCCCATCCTCCATCATCTTTTTTCTTCTATCTTCCACCACCATCCTTACTTCACGTTCGTCCTTGGTTGCATCGGTTTCCTTTCATTACAGCAGGTTCTCAGATTTCGGCCGGCAGGGGGGCTGAAACTTTGATGGAGCACCATGCCCAGATCAGAGCTCGGATCGACTTCAAAATCGGAGGTTTTGTAGCCCAGGCCTGGCCGACCAAGGCCTAGAAATCCTTTTCAGGATTCTCTCCCCCTTCACACGTGCGGCCAACCTCAGGCGCACGTGCGCCCGCACCTGACCCGCTGTCCACACGCCGGGATCATCTCGGGTTCAGGTTTTTTCCTATTTTCCTCTTTTTTTTTATACCTAATTGCATAACCCTATACCTAGATTGCATTATCCCTCATTAATTTGCCCTTTTACTCACCCTAGGGTTCCTTGAATTGAGATTAGGGAATTCCTTGGATTAGGGACTGATTTTTATGCACGAGTGGTTGATTTTATTTCCCTTTGACATTGTTTGGCTTATAATTTTTATTGGTCCAGTTCTAGCCTGTGTCGGCTTAGACCCGCATAGATTCCCCTTCTTAATTGAATGTTTGGATATTTACGTGGGATGTGGAATTTGTGTAATTATTTCTGAACTAACGTCATCTTAAGCCTGAAATCTCGTATATCATATTTAAATTTCATGTCCTGCATCTAGTGAAGTCTTGTAAATTTCCATTTGAATCAAGTTTGGCTGAAATATGTCCTAAAAAGTGTGTGCATGTAGGCTTTCTTAGATCCTCAAGAGTCGGCTGAAAATAAACCTAGGGTCTCATTATTATTATTATTATTATTATTATTATTTGTTTTTTGGTTGAGTTTTTTGAATTGTTGGCCTAACTGCTAAGATATGTGGTTTGTCTGGTTGTTTGCATATGCGATTGCAATCCAATCGAATGCCTAGCAGTTTATTTGGGTGAGCCTTCTCTTTCATTCCTTCAAGTTTTTGAAAATTTCTTTAATCATCCAATACAACATCCTGTTTATTTATTGTACCTTTGATTGCCATTTGTGGATTTTAGGGGGGTATGATATTGAAAAGAAAGCTGCAAGAGCTTACGACTTAGCTGTGCAAGTTTACATCTAAGCTGTGCAAGTTTACATCTCATTGCTTTGGAGACGAGTTAATAGCCGAAAAATGATAACATGAGAATGACCTATACTACTGTATGCATTTAGTACCAATTCTTAATGTTGGCAACTCACCCACCCTGCACCTGGCATACCTGTACCTCTCCAAAGGTTACACTGATTGGATGATCTTAACTGTCTGAAATTGCCGTTGGATTTGGACCATTTTCTTTTTGACTATCCTGAGGAACTTTGAGTTGTACTTTCTTTTTAAACATCTATATGCTTCAATCTCCTTTGGTCTGCACTCAATCCTATTGCGTTGAAGGGCACATCTATTATGTTGGGTAGAACACTTATTTTAACATCACAATGATTGGATAATCTCAACCATCTGATATTACCGTTGAATTTAGACCATTTTCTTTTTGACCAAGGTATTTAGGAACTTTGAGTTGCACTCCTCTTTCTTAAACGTCTACATTTTTTCTTAACCTCGAGTTACACTCTTCTTCTTCTTCTTCTTCTTCTTTTTCTTTTTTCTTTTCACGTTTACATGTTTTAATCCCGTCTTGTGTATTGTAGGCCACGTCCATTCAATTTGGTATAGATCCCTTTTGTTAATTTTACACAAGTACAGATTTGTTAAAATATAATTGTAAAGCTTTTTCTTGTAAAAAAAAAAAAAAAAACTCATTCTGAGAAGGCAGCGTTCACTGTGATGTCACTTCATAGCATGCTTTTTATCATATAATTTCATTGTGAATAGGGAACTACAGTGAGAGTAGAATTTAGTGATTCCAGCACTGCTGCAGATCCTTTTGATGCCCACACGATCAGATGGTCCTTTCCCCATACGTATGGTCAGCCTTTGGCTCACTTCCTGAGAGCAACTGCCAAGGTCTCTGAGGCTCAAATCATAACAGAGCATCCACCAATGAAGTATGTTCTTCTTGTTCACACACTCCTCTTTCCTTTTTTCTTTTTATTTCATATTATCAGAATTTGAAAATCATAATGCTCTGCTTGTTAATTTTATTAAATAAGCTTACTCTATATTTGTGATTGCCAAGCTCGAAGCACACTTGTCTGGATCTACTGCTTGAATCTGATGCATTTTCATTCCTTTTTGAGAAGGTGATTAGGCTAACTATTCAAGAAATGTTAAAGATCGCTAATTTAAGGCAATCTGGTGGAATATCTAAATCGAATAATTCTACTGCTTCGAAATGATGCGCTTCCATGGCACATGACTGGGATGACGTTATTTTTGAAATTCTTCCTGTCCCTGTTGCAGTTGCTTTTGATAAATAAGCTACTGTCTAGCATAGCATATGACTAGGATGAAATTATTTTTGAAGTTCTTCCTGTTCCTTATTGTAGTTGCTTTTGATAAATAAGCTGCCGTGCTCCAGTGATACTGATACCTCCGTAAGCTAATGATGGCACCTGGTAGATATGGGGCCCACATGTATGCAGGCCATCCAACTCATTCATCCGAGGGTCACCTCATGCTACTGTATTCTGGTTTTGATAGTCTTCTTTCAAATGTTCACCCATGGCCGGTTGTACGTGTTAAGTTCTCATTTTGAAGTACAATGGATGTACAAAGGAACTCTTTAAAGTCGATCAATAAAAATTCATGTATGATGTAACTAGTAAACATAATCCTTTTGATTTAAATTATCTCATGCTACATGCGCATTTTCATTGCAAGCCTGTTTGGATTGTGGGAAAAGAAAGAAAAGAAAAACGTGTAATGATCATCCAGTGATGGATTCCATTTTTTTGGGGTTTTGTTTGCAGCCCTACCAGTGGCTTCTCTCATGGAAAATGCTATAAATTTTCAGCAATACATTTGGGTTTTTAAACCTGGCTTTTCTAAATTCTAGATCTAAAACAGATTCTGATTCATTCGATCCGTACTTGCATTCGAAAGTAGAAAATGATAGATCTCTTTCTCTGCATATCACTGCAAAAATCTGTGTTGACCGAAAGATGATTAAGATAAACAAAAAGCAATTTCCACGAAAACAGAAAATTTTGTTTGCTGATGTTTTTTTTTTTAGAAACACATATATCCTACATCACCTCATCCTAGGAGTTAATTCATCTATAACAAGTGCCAACAGGTAACGGCTAAATGCCAACACCCTTGACGGAGATCCATTACTAGCCTCGATTGCTGATCTCCCAAATGTGAAGCCAAACTGATGTATTTTTTTTTCCGGAGTATGATATATAGAAGGATTTTTTTTTTTTTTTTTTTCCTGAGTTTTGATACAAAGTTTAGACACTCATGTTGTACTACATTATTCCTCAATAAAATTTATTACTTTTCTGGCAAGATAAAAAACTGCATGCGCACCCATCTTAATTTGAGAGCATTTTTATTGGCCTTAGTTTGAGATCATTAATATCATTTTTATGTATTGACATTTTCTAATTATTTTTATGTTTCCCAGTTATCATAAAAAACAAGCTGCAGCTACTATTTCTCCTGCAGTTCCAACTAGCTTCTTTCTATCTCCTCAGATGGAAACACAAGGTGGGGCCCTTTACTCCCAGTTGTCTGTAATGCCACTGAAATTTGATGGCTCCCTTTGTATCATGGAAGCTCTTACAAGATCATAGCAAGGTGAAGGTATGCTTCTCTTCTTCCATCTCTTCCTTTAAGTTTCTTTTAAATAGCTTCAAAAAATAAAGTCATGTCTATCTCTTTGTTGATGGAAGGAGTGATGCCAACTTCCTCTCCCAAGCTTAAAGATTTCCTAGGTGGTGCAACCATGGGAGCCCACCAGTATGGATCCATTGACAGGGAAGCTATGTCTTTAAGCTTGGACATCGTTATTACCAGCACAACCCACAAGCTGAAAACAGCAGGCAACAACATTCTCTAGGCCTTCTCTAGCTCTTCAGGCAGCTGATTCAAGCCCAATAGCAGCAACAACACCACCACCAATACTTACAACACAAAATTAACAGCTCATGACATGTACCAGACTGCCTTGGAAGTGGCGCCGAAGGAAGAGATTTTCGTCCCTCTCATACGTCCACAACGTCCACATCACTACAGTGGATCATGGCGAACCTGGTGAAGCATCAGGATGTGCAGGCCAAGCTGGTGGAAGAGATCGATCGGGTTGTGGGGTATGGACGAGAAGACATTGAAGAGGAGGATTTGCAGCGGATGTCATATCTGAAGGCAGTGATCATTCTAGAAAAGAGGAAGGAATCGTTGGATTATAGAAGCCTAGAAATGAAATGTTGTATTGAAATTGAAATTGAAATGTGTACTAGAAAAGGAAAAGATTATTATGTTTGTGAATCATTCTATTGTCCTTTTCTTTTATGTGTAATTATCTGGCATATAATACATGTAGATTACATACCCCACTCTCTCTCTCATACAATGAACAAAGGGGTTTAAAATTGTTCTTAAAATTCCGTCATAAAATCTAACTGTTGGCAACATTAATAGGCGTTTAAAAACATTTCTAAAGTTGTGCTTGAAATGTGACCATTGGCACCAGACGGTTTAAAACCGTTCCTAAAATTCCGTTTCTAAAAATTGAAACAGTACCCAAAACGGTTTTGCACCGTTCTTAGTTTTCTGCGATGCCTCATTTAGGAAAAGTTTGAAACCGTTCCTGAAGCATTTAGTAACGATTTTAAACCGTTCCTAAATGATGATTTTGGTGGTGTTACTTTTTGCAATGTGCTCCACTTGATCTTTAGTTCTATCTTATTTTTGGCTCAAGCCTCATGACGATCTCACCAAATAGATACATACCCCGTGATGGGACCCAAAGAACTTGGTGACATCAATTAACTAAATAAATGGTGTGTGGTACACCAGCTAATCCACTTCCCTCGTGCATGTATTTCATGCGGAAGCAGATTGCCTGGTTTACCACACACCAACTATATAGCTAGTGTAGATACGTGTAGTGCGAAGATGAGCTTCGAGGTGGATGCGGATTAGATATTGACAAGGTTAGTAACCAAATGGCACTGAAGTGATGTCACCAAGCTCTATGGACCCCCACCATGATGCATGTGTTGTATCCATACCATCCAACAATTTGTAGAGATCCTTTTATGGCATGAGAAAAAAATGAGATAGATCTAAAGTTAAAGTGGACCCAGCACAAAAAACCGTAGGAGCAGTCACGCCCACCGTTGAAGTATTTATAGTCTACCGTGATGTATTTTTGAGATCCAGCCTATTTATAAGTTAACATAGAGATAAATGAAGTGAAAATAAAATATCAGCTTGGTCAAAAACTTCCGTGGCTCTTAAAAAGTTTTGAACAGTGGACGTCACTGTCTCCACTATTTTCTATGGTGGGGTCCACATAGCTTGGTGACGTCACTTCAGTAGCGATTTGGCTACTGACTTTGCCAATATCTAATCGTGTGTCCCAAAAAATCACACCCCGAACACACTTTTACAACGTACAATCCTGACTTCTGTGCTGTGATAATTTACCCCCTGAAAACTGTTTGTAATTTACTGCCTGGAAACTATTTACAGTTTAGCGCCTGAAAACTGTATCTTTCCAAAAACCTTCCAAAAACGAAAATTGTGAAGAAGAAGAAGATGGAGAGGAGATTGTTGGAAATTGTGAATTCGGATTGACCCAAAGATGGGTTTATATAAAATCATAAGAGATGCTTAAGGCCCCTTTCATGAAAAGACATCTTCTTCCATGGTGTCTTTTCATCAATGGTGGTGTGTTTCCAAAAATGGAATCCCTCCATTTCAAATTCAAAAAATGCTCCCTTTACCAAGAAGCATCACCATTCACATCAACAATCACCAAAGCCATAACCATTCTTTTCCCAAAATAAAATTTATTTTCTTCTTATTTTGAAAAAACCCAACATTTAGCTAGTGTAACGCACACCAGCGATATAGCTGGTGTGGGTACGCGGTGCGAAGACGAGCGTTATAGCTCCTTCTCGAGCTTTGAGTTGTATGAATGGTTTAAAGTAGATCAAAGTCACATGCCCCAAAATGATGTATTTATTATATCACAACGTTCATCCATTATGTGAGATCATTTTAGCGCATGATACTAAAAATGATTCATATCCAAATCTTAAGTGGACCACATCATAAATTGCAGTGGGGACAATGATTCTCACCCTTAAAACATTCGTAGGGCCCACCATAGCTTTTATTTTCCATCCAATTTGTTCGTAAGGTCAAATAGGCCTGAATGAAGAGGAGAAACAAATATCATATTGATTCAAAACTTCTGTGACCCTAAAAGGGTTTCAATGGTACACGTTCAATCCTCCACAACTTTTTGCAATGAGGTCCACTTGATCTTTGGGTCAGTTTTATTTTTAGGCTCAAGTCTTAGGACGAGCGGGCCAAATGAAAGGATGGTGGTATATAACACATACCTCATGTCGGGGCCCATATAACTTGGTGACATCAACACACTAGCCATATCGACCGTGTACAGTACATGAGCCAGTATATATGTGTTGTCCATCGTCAGTTTTTCCCCTCATTTTAGGAGATGCTCTTAAAAATAAATTAAAAATTATTAACTCTCGGTTTATTTTTGTCACGTTTAGTATGGGAAAGCGTGTTAGAACTATTTGTGCAACTCGATTCCAATCGGACAACTTGACCCCAAGAGCCAAAACAGATAGATATGTCGAGTGTGATCGCATGTAACCGAGACCTTAGAAGATCGGTCACTTATTTAGCAACTCGTAAAATAGTTATCAAGAAGATTAAGCGATTATTGAAGTATAGGATTTTTCCTCTGAAGATGGGTTGTACCTTGCCTTCCGTACATAGAGGCTTTTATAAGTGAAAACAGTCAAACAAAAAGGAAATACTTACGGCCAATCATAAGGAACGAGTGTGAGATGTATTTCTAAAAGATGAAGTGATTGTATTGATACCGAGCATAGTCCTGTGCAAAAGCATAAACTTGAATTACAGTTAAAGATTACCGCTAAAAATTACCATTGCTCCTAAGATAGAGCTTAACTATGATAAAAAAAGATAAATTTGATTGGTTTGTTGGATTGGTGTGAGGTGACGTGCTTTGTTGAATTCCTCCGCTATTTATAGATCTCTATTGTGGCTTCTCTTTAGTTATTTATCTTCTTTACTTTATCGGTTATGGTAGATGAATCGTTGCCATGTCGGTCTTTCAGATTCTTTGTTCTCTTCTTAACACGTGTCCTTTCCTAATTGCTCTCTCCGCTCGACTGATTTCTGCATCTTGGACTTCTTGACAATGCCTCGTCATCAGCTGACGTGTATCATCTAGCTTAGTGCCAGCTCTAATTCCATATAAAGCGCACCAAATATCTCTAAAGATCTTTCACATGTTATATATTTCTTATGTAACGACACATGTCATTTCCTAATTGGCTATTTCAGGAATGATAGGGTACAATAAAACCAACATGAAACAATGGTTACTGACTATTGTACCTTATTTTCTTGCCATTTTGAAAAAAAAAGCCAATAAGAAGTCGACATGTGGCATTACACGAGAGATGGGAGATGAATGAAAAGATCTTCAAGATACTAGAGTGCTTTTTACGGAATTATAGCTGGCATAAATTTAGTGCTACATGTCATTGGATGGTCGACGAAGTAATGCGGCCTAGTTATCTAAAATTTAACGAGCGGGGAGAAAAACATGGTTAAGCAGTTCAAGATATGACAAGCGACCGAGAGACATGGAATCTGGCCAACAAAAGAGGAACAACCATAAAAAGGAAACGTAACAAGAGAATGATATAGAGAGAGACCATTTGACTATTGTAACCAATAGAGTAATGAAAGAAGCATTTGAAATGATAAACTGCAACAAAACTCTATAAATAGCAAATGAAATCTACAGAGCAAACAATTTAAAAATATACAAATCCAACACATGATCAAACCAAAATCTATCAATTTACTTTATCTCACTTTATTTTAGGAGAAGCGATAATCCAGTGGCGGTAATTTTTAGTAATAATTTTAGTTGTAATCCAAATATGCTCATATGTTAGATTTATTTTTTAATATCTAATATCACATAGTTCTTTTAAGAGATGCATTCTTGCAGTCAGTCCTAGTGACTGGTTGTGAGTTTTTCATTTTGTTTGATTGCACTAGTATTCTGAAAAATCCTCTCTTGTGGAAGGCAAAGCGCAACCCACTTTTGGAGGAAGAACCCCACCCTCCAGTTATTACCTCATCATTATAAAATTCTGCAAGTGGCTAAGTTATCGACTGATCATCTCATAATCTGGTTATATACGTTCATATTGGATGTATATGCTTATTTTGGCACTTGGGGTCAAAGTTGATCAGTTTAGATCAGGCCTCTTTATTGATTCTGGCACGCTTGCACACACTACACATGAAAGAAAACAAACCGAGTACCAACAATTTTGGCACGCCCAGTGGGACTAAAAACTACTTGGTTGTCATCAATATTTATTTTATATAGACCATGTAAAAAGAATAATTGTGGCACACCTGGTGGGACTCATTTACAAGTATGCTTACCGGTGTAGTAATTTCTCAGAATCACGACCCAAATGGGTGGTCATAATGTTTCAACAGCTGCCACTAATGTTGTTATAGCCAATGAGCCTTCTGCTCAGGAAGAAGAGTTACAAGTTCAACAAGTATCTGAGTAAGTAAATTAACCACCTATTCTGATGCAGTAATTTCTCGGAATCATGAGCCGAATGGGTGGTTGTAATGCTTCAACAACCGCCATTAATGCTATTGTAGCTAATGAGCCTTCTGCTCAGGAGGAAGAGTTGTAAGTTCAACAAATTCCTGAGCAAGTAAGTCAACCACCTAGTCCAGTACCTGTTCCACCAAACCCAGATAAACCATTAACATATTGGGTTGAACCTCTCGATATTATGTTAACCGAGATAGTTGATGTGTAAAGTGGAATTCAGCACATCGCAAAATTGTTGCAAGATGATCGGCCATACTGAGAGTATGAATTGGTTGTTAGCTTTGTTTGTCGAAAGAGCACCTGTTGCACCTTAGCAACAGGTCGATACTAATTTTGAAGGGAATACGGTACCTGTACCAATAGTCCAACCAGTGCCATAGGCATTTCCTTTATGACAAAATACACCACCTTTTCATGTCCCTATTTCAGGGCAGGACGTATGAAATTCACCACTAGCTGTAGATTTCAGACGTCCTAAATATGTTTATGTTCAGGACGTGCGAAATTTATCTCATTCGGTACATTTTAGGAGTCATAAACGTGAGAATAAGAACTTAATCCCTGAAGCCAAGAATCAAGGAATTCTTGAGGGGCAACATTTGCCTATAAATCAACCTTATAATGAGGAACAATATCAGGTTGGTCCTGAACTACCTCCAGTTGTTGCACAACAATATCGAGATAATAATCAAATTGTTCAAATAGTTTGGGAAGTAGCAGGTCAAGTTATCGGTCAAACTACTACTCTAGTTTATCACAAGCCTTATTCTGATTAGATTGATTGAAAATATCCATTGTTGATTAATTATTGACCGGACTTTATGTAACACACCGAACTTTTCAATACCCGAGTATTGAAAGTTCTTGAGTGTTACCGTGAAATTTAACTTATTATGTACATGTGTACGATACCAATTTAGCTATCCTAACCTTACATCTATTCTCCGACATGAATATGACTGTTGGGAATAATCTCCATTCATAAATCAAGCCATTTGACCATTGATTTTGAGATAGGATCATCATATATCCAAGTATTCTCACTTGTCTATCATAACCAACCATTCAGTCAACTATTCACCACTAGGTAAAGATATCTGATCGTCCACTCTGAGTTTGGACCACCTGATCATAATAAATTAGCTACTTGATCTCTGCATCCACTCGTACACATATTGAATAAATATTATGGTCTGTTCATCTTATTCACCACCTATGAATAGACTCAGCCTACCATCAGAACTACAATCCGAGGAACTTACACATGAGAACAAGCTACTGTAATCTAACGGTGTACATGTTCTACCTCTCGATCACTCCAAAAACCTACTTTTTGTTCATTCGTTAATGAAACTAACCATACATCCACCTGCATACATGGTCAAAGTACTAACTATCAAGTTCTACTATTTTTAACATGTCATCTGACCATCCATTATGTAATTTGATATATGTACATTCCCTAATTAATTTGGTGAATAACTTTTTATTCATAATGATTTAGATATAAGTCATTTTATAAAAATTGCTTAAAAATGTGCCTATAACCATGTAGAACCATTAAGATTTTCAAAACTTTTATATCAATAATAATTACAAAAATGCCAATAACCTAGACCCTTGAATTCTAGATCACATGGTTCCCATGATCCTTTTAATGTGAAATTTTATACCATGCTTATGTATCATAAATTAACTATACATGTCAAATTTCAGCCCTTAGATCATTGTAAAAGTAGCCCAATTGACAAATCAACCCTTAATCATTGATTTTAGTGTCGATTGGATGAAGAAATCTCGTAGGTAGTCGTAGTAAGACATTTCCCTTCATATGAACGACTTCGATTGCCCATCATATAAACCAAGTATGAAATATGAAGAACACACTCTGTAAGGCTTTTACTTAGGCGCGAAGTTATCTTTTAAGGCTTACCAACTCTGTATAAATCTAGATCTTCAGATTTATCCACTTCTTGCCATCCATCGAAACTCAAACTTGGACCACACCTTTGTCTCACATGACAACAACATCATGCAAAATTTGGACCCCGATCTATGATCCTACACCATTGAACGCTGAAACTAGTTCATTCCTTTTGACGTAAAAGATAATATCTTAGATTTAGACTTCTCCCACCATCGATCAACTACCACATTTTGTCCAACCATTCACCTATCTTGACCATACATTTTCTCTAAAATTGGGCCCCGATCACTAAACGTGGACCGTTAATTAAGATCAAGTCCGTATTAGCGTTTGCTAGGAGAACTTTCAAGATAAGCCTCCGATCATCTCCATATTCGCAACTATGCCCTAATGTGACCCTATGAAACTGATAGAGGGAGTAGATTTTCCAATAACTCATCATAAGTGGACCCCACTTAATGCTATAATCAGTCATGTCTCTCCAAGCCAGCAACCCTTCTGCGTTTGAAACAGAGATTACGTTCAAAACGGAACTACCTCCATCTCTTCCTCCCAAAGCAAGTATGTCCCAACTAGGATTATCATCACCAGATCTCAACACTCCATATGGGATGATCTCTACCACTTAGTGGACCCCACTAGATCACAGGAATTAGCCAAGAAGTAGAAGTTCAGCCGCTGTAATAGCTGCCTGTAAAAACGATCTGCAAGTGGAAGTTCCTCACTAGGAAACTTCCAACATTGACGTGATCTAAGCCGTCCAACTAGCAAAGGAAAGAATTCCGACTCCTAACAAGGGAAGGAGTGAGAAAAGCAAAGATACATACCTTATCTCTTTCGATTTTCCCAGAAATAAACTGCGTTATGCAGGAGCTTCTTTAAACCGCCGATCGAAGCTTGCTGGATGTTTGATCTTTTGTTGTCCACAAGATCTACATGATAAATCTAAGATGTCCATCGAAGATGGTTTGAAGAAATATGCAACAAACTCAAACCTGCCATTAAAACAACGATTGTCTTCCTTGGTTGAGTGATGGCCGTCAATCACTAAAAGTGCTCCATTCCATGATCAGATCTATACATCAAATAGCCCATCTGAATGTCGTCATTCCCCTAGAGTACGAAGCTAAACCAATCAGCCATCTACACCATGATTGACTGGTGCTGCTCTTCACGCATGACTTGCTACATATGAGATTCCATCACACGCTGTATAAGCTCGAACCGGCCAAGGTGTTGTTGCAATAAAATAGGGACTCGTTCCATCTTAAGTACGTACAAAACTTATAAAGGGACAACATGGATAACATACTTACATAACGGTGGGCCCCACAGAGCTCTGCCCGGACGGATGGTGGTAGGACGCAATCCGCGTCCCGTCCTTAGAGGGACGCGGATTGCATCCTACCACCATCTGTCCGGGCAGAGCTCTGTGGGGCCCACCATTATGTAAGTATTTTATCCACACCTTTAATCATTTTTATATGATCATTTTAAGGTATGACCCAAAAATTGAAGTAGATGCACAGCTCCATTGGACCACATCAAGGAAGCTGCAATGATAATGACACCCACCGTTGAAACCTTTCTAAGGGCCACCGTGATGTGTTTTTACCACCCAACCTATTAATAAAAGTCATGCAGACTTGGATGAAGTGAAAACACAAATTTTAGCTTGATCTGGCACTTTTCTAGCTCCCAAGAAGTTTTTAATGGTGGACGTTCAACCCCCACTTTGTGGTCCATTAAGCCTTGGAACTCCCTTAATTTTTTAGTTCATAACTTAAAATGATCATATAAAAAAGATTAATGGTGTGGATAAAATACTTACATCACAATGGGCCCCACAGAGCTCTGCCCGGACGGATTATTGTCCGAGAAGGGGTAGGACGCAATCCGCGTCCTTAGAGTTCGGGTTATGCCGAGTCGACTCAAATCTGTTGAATTTGCATGTTTAATTCAGTATAACTCCAGATTCTTTATAACGATGCTGGATTCAAGTTGTCATGCTGAAATCTAGGGCTAAACAAGGTAAGTTGAAAATGAGAGCTTAAACGGGGGGGGGGGGGGGGGTGGGTTGAATGTGACTATGTAAAATAATTTTGTGAAGTGTAGAAATAATAAATAAATCAGTGGTCTCAATTGCACTAGTATTGAAACGTTGATTCAAACTGATTCGTAGGATAACCTTAACCCAAATGAGTTTAGGTAGGACAACCTTATTTCATGAAACTTGTAAGAATCAAAATTTCAAATCAAATAAGAATCAATAAAAGCTAAACTATTACAAGCATTCACCACTTTAACTTAAACAGATTACAACCATTCACTACATAAACATTAAAGACATTCACCACAACACCAAGAATTATAGTGGTTCGGTGTATCAACAACTGTTCTCAAATAGCCACACCTACTTCACTCCCAATAATTACTCTCCATGTGATATTGGCTTTCACTATAAATAAGGTTTTCACAGGAACACCTTAAAACTTGATACAATTGTGATTTTAGAGGGCTGTCACAAACAAAAAAAACCCATCACTGATATTTTCTAACTATCTCAGGAAAACCAACAATGAGATTTTTTTGCTATCTCAATAAAACCAAAACACAAAAGAATTATATACTTATCTTCACCTTTGAAGACGTATCTGTCGATGTAGTCATAGAACTACTTCTCTTGAATGTAGATCGTTCAATGTTCAGTCATATAGAAATGGGTTCAAGGTTCTAGATCGATTTTAAATAGATTCAAACCAATGACTACTTATTTGAATTCTTTTAAGATATAAAAAAGAAGAGTATTTACTCTCTTTATAAAATGAAATTGACAGAATAAGAGATCAAAGAATTAAACAAAAAGTTATTAAAAATATTTAATAAATATCGTGCAATAGCTTGAATATAACAAGGGCTTCTCTCTCTCTCTCTCTCTCTCTCTCTCTCTCTCTCTCTCTTGTAGAAGGATTTGATAAACTTGAATTCTATTTTTGGATTGAGAGAAAGTCTCAATTTATAGGCAAAGAAGTTGTTGCTTCGACTCGTCTAAGATAGTCATCTTCTCGTCTAAGAATTGGATTTCGTTCTAAAAAAATATTCAAATTTAAGCGGGATAAGATATAATAGATCCTCGACTGGTCGAAAGGCCTGCTTGACTGGTCAAGGGCCCTATTCGACTCGTCGAACATGGTCTTCGACTGGTCGAGAGTCCATAAAATCTGAACTGATTCAATTGCTGAACTTTAAGTTGAGCAACCCTCGATTGGTCGAAGGCCCACCTTCGACGAGTCGAGCACCTTTCTCGACTGGTCGAAGGTGTAACAGAAAATTTGTTTTACTTCAATTTGTACTAGGACTAGTCGAAAAATCCTTAAACTAGTCGAGCCACAACTTTAACTAGTCGAACCTTAGCCAACTATAAGCATAAAAACCCGTTTAAAGTAGATTTTGAAAGTACCTTAACCTAAGGTCTTTTTAGGGTTCATAATACCTGAAATGACTGAACTTTGAAGTAGATTAGATGCTTGAACTTTTTGGAGCTTGATCTTCTACTAGTTTCTTCAATAGAGCTTGAATTTTTAGATGGAGCTTGATCTTCTACTAGAACTTTAGTAGAACTTGAACTTAATATCTTGATCTTAGTAGAACTTGAACTTTCCATCGTGATCTTATTAGAACTTGAACTTTCCATCTTGATCTTAGTAGAACTTGAACTTTCCATCTTGATCTACATTAGAAGGCCACTTCATAAGCTATTTTGTCTAAACAAAATTTAACAAACAAGGTGTGCATTACACATTATAACACTTGCAATCTCCCCTTGTCAATTTCGTGACAAAACATTTATTATTACAACAATTAGATGAAGTCTAGTATTCTTGATCCCATGTTGTAGAAAGTTTGTTGCAGCTTTGATGAACTAGCAAAAAATTTACTACTCCCCCTCAATTTGAGCTTCCCCTGTATTATGACATACAATATTCCATTCCAAAGCATTCTCCAAGCATATCATGCATCATCTATCATTCATATCATGCATCATCATTCTTCATTCTACAAGTAATAACTAATCCTCTCCCCCTTTTTGTCACAATTTGACAAGGGAAAGAATAGTTTACTATCAAGAAACTATAATATTTAAACAACCATATCAATGTAAGTAGAAGAAGATGTAAGGATATGAATATATTAGGAGATAAGCATATGAAAATGTCAAGTTAAGGGAAATAAGCATTCAAGGAGATTAAGAGAGTATAAGAAAAAGTCATCAAGCAAACAAAAAGTATAAGTTTTACAGACTAATAACTTAAAAACTTAAATAAACTTAGTCGGATCCAGAGGAAGAGGGAGGAGGCACAGAAGGATCTATCTGGTGTAAACTTCTGGTGATGTGATGAAAGTACTTTCGCATGTATTTTATTGAAGATTTTTAATTTTGTGCCAGATTGTCTTGAGAGACTTTTAACTCAGTAACCTTCTCCTCCAAGGATTTGATTCAATTATCAACCTAAGAAGGTTCAAAGTATGGATCAATTGGATTATCCGACTCATCAAGCTCAGCAAATATATCATCCATTGATGTGTCCTCTGGTGTAGGCGCTTCCTCATCTTCTTCATCTCGCTGGCTCAGAAGAAATTCTAGATTCATTTAGTTCAAATTTGCATTTTTAAAAGGTAATTGCGACTCCAGTGCCTTGGTCGAAGGTATGATGACATTGCAATGAAGAGAAATGCAAGTCATAACATAGGCGAAAGGAATCGAACCATGACCAGGATGAATACGAAATTGAATGATCAAATAACACATTAAAGAAGGAAGACATATTGGAATACCAGTTACTACAAAATGAAGGACACGAATCATGAAGGGGGTAAGCTCAGACTTATTCCCAAATCTTGGATAAACATTGGATGTAAAAATTCGATGTAGGATGCGATATTTGGGAAGCATTTGGTTAGCATGGAGAGCATTACTAGATTTCCATTCAGTGTCAAAGCGACATAGTCTACGAGTGATCGCACGTGGCTCAACATGAGTCATTTTATCGGTAAGATTGACAATATGAATGCCATCATCAGCGATGACTATTTCTGTCAAAGCTGAAATCAAGTGGCGATCAATAGTGACTGTCCCTTCTCTAAAATTAACTGTAAAAGTAAGATTTTCAAGGGACATGTCGTTTATGGATGCATACATGGCTTGCGCAATAGAATGGTAATCCGTTCCGCCCCAACCAAGAATATTTTCCCAACCGATATTGTTAAGGATAGGCACAAGCTGAAATGGTGCAATGTAATCAATATTCACAATCATTTCTATTAGAATCTCTCTAATGCGGAAATCCTTAACATGTTCTGAATCTTCTTCGGGGCCCCTTAAGGTTCTCACACTAATGGGAGTCGACCTAGAGGAGGAGCCGCCATGACCCTTGCGATTTGCCTTCTTTCTAGTATGATGCTCTATTTAGTGATTGCACGAGAGAAGATTAAGGAAAGTAGACGAGTTGAATCTAGATCAGATTTTTGCTCAAGACCCACTACAAAAAGGTTGGAAATCACAAATACAAGATAGACTAGCAAAGATGTAATGTCCTGAATTTTTGCTATTTTGAATTTCCAAAAATCCTTGAATTTTTTTAATATAACTAGCCTATATTGTCACTTACTGACCCTTGATGCTCGAGGTGAGCCTATACATGGGTGGTACTAGTAAAGAACCATAAAAATCCGATTAATCAACCGTAGGAATCCAACGAATCCGCCCGATCACTTAAACATTGGGCTTAGCCTCGTGATTTGTTCACATAGGGCCTTAATCTATCTGACCTATCACTGACTAATCAAGACAACCATGTCTAAATAAAAACCTACTAAAAGCTGAGACAAGTAGGGGTCATATTTTAATTAACAAACTACACTGACTCAGTTATCCGTTTAGCCTAAGAACCAATGGTTTAGAATGACTATAATCGAATCGTCATTTCTGCTAGTTGTGAATAGGCCATACTATGAACTTATCTAATCTAAACCCTAATTATTGCACACGAGAAATTTCGCTACCCAATTCATTCTAGAAATGTCCTGATTATCCAAATAAGCTCTAAACCATTCGTTAGTGGGCCACTAAAATTGAGGCTATAGAAATACATTCGTCTTAGTAGGTTTGACGTCCATCACGGGTGGCGAATCAAGAAAGTGCCTAGAACAATTCAACTTGGGCCAGAAGTCGAGTGCTTGAAATATGCGAATACCTTAGGCTGAAACTTGAAACTTAAGTGAAATAAACATTTCAATCTTTTGTGAAGTTGTGTCTTTATGACCATTAGATTGCGACCATACTCGAGGTGCGAGTTAAAGGTATTTCCTCACACATATCCATATATCCACAGCCCCGATTGATCATCGGTGACCATCGATCTAAGTTAGGGCCTTCCCTGTTAATCGACACGTTTGATCATCAGATGGTTATGTCCAAATATAAATCTACCATTGAGACACTTATCCCATAGCTTAGATTAACCCTTACACCTCCCAGTGGGTCTCATTGTTTAGAAACAACCCCCTTCATGGTTAATATTATGAATAAAGGGCCATTGAGGCCATTTGTGTAACATCTGGTATTATAAATACTATTTCATTTCATATCCCCTCTCCCCATACGAATTTGCATTTATCAAAGGAGAGAAAGAGAGAAAGAGAAAGAGAAAGAAGAAGAGAAGAAGAATGAGAGTAGGAGTTGGAAGTTTTGGTGCTTCCCTTCATCGGTTTCCTCCGATCAAAGCCCTAACATCGATCGTTTTCCTTCGCTGAATCCACCCCACTTGCGATTGAGAAATAAAAAACAAATCCTACTTCCAAACCTAGGTTTTTCTAGGATGAATTGCATGAATCTCACATAGTTCTTAGTGTTTGTATAAGAATTTGTGATTTTCCCCAAATCCCAAATCCTAGGAGCGCTTTGAGTCCTATGAATCATTGCAAAAGTGCGGACCATTATGCCTAGGTTTCCATTTATTGACCCTTGAAGGCTTTAGTTAATGATGTCTTATGTTGAATAGGTTGTAATAGCTAGCATGTTCATATTTCATATTTGTTTATATTATGCATCATTGGTTGCTTATGGATGCCTATATGTTTGATAAAATGCCTATGTGATTAAAAGTGTTATTCTAATGATGCTCACATGTTTGATTGAATACTCGATTGAATGTGTTGATTTGTTGATGTTCATATGTTTGATTAAATGCTCTAATGAATGTATTGCTCTATTGAGGCTCACATGTTTGACAAAATGCTTGAGTGATTGTGTCGTTGAATCTATGTTATGACGACATGACGAATTGCTAAGTCTGTAGTGTTATTTAAGATTGCTTATGATGTGGGGTCAGTTGGCTAACCGCCCTAATAAAAGGGTGGCCCAAGTTAAGGTGGCCACCCTAGGCTTGTCTGATCGACCCAGGCTAAACATGAATGACCGATAGTAGCTGTACTACATGGATTGCTTGCACCTAATGCCGGTTGCATCGGGGTTTGAATAGGCTGAGTTAAGAGTCCTAGAGGGGGGGGGGGGGGGAGGGGTAAGACTATGTCAAATTAAAAAAATTAAATGCAGAATAAGAAAGAAAGAAATAAAGATAGCACTTATCAATTCCAAATAACAGAAATGAATAGCAACCTCAAATGCACAAGTATTGAGAGGTTGAAACAGATGTTGTTCTAAAGACAACCTTACACAATAAATCAAAGGCTTATGGTAGGACAACCTGATTTCTAGAACAGTCTGTGCGTCAAAGTCCTAAACCAATACAAATGAATAAAGAATAAAACAGAAATAAATATCTACTACTATTACAACATTCACCACGTGCAAAAAATAAATAACAGTCATTCACCACATGTGTAGAAAATAAATTACAACATCCACACACTTAGGCACATTCACCGATCTACCACAACTCCAGCAATTATAGTTGTCATGCCATAAACTCGAAAAATGGGCTCACAAAATTCTTGATTGCCAAATCCGATGCCAACAGCCTCCGTAGTGCCCCATTCTCGGCTCTCGGCACTCATATGCCAGATTTCAATCCTAGGATCCTATAAGGAGGATTTTCAGTATCAATTTTTTTTTTTTGTAATGGAGCATAACTAAGTCACAAAACAACATCACCACATATCCATTATATCAAAAACTTTAAGTACAATGCGGAAGGGAAATACAAGGTGATAAAAAAGGCTCCAAAATAATCTGATGCGCCCTCTTGCCTCAGCATTGCTACAATCCAACGTCACCTGCATGCAACGGTCATACATAAACTTACAAAAGTTTAGAGGGTAGTGTAAGTGTGTGCATAAGGCAAGTGCCAAGTATACAATATCAGAGTAATACGGAAGTATGCGGGTAAGTCCATGAATACTATCAGCCGTACCAAGGCTATGCGATGCAAGCCATGAATGCTATCGGCATACCAAGACCATGCGATGTAAGGCCTACGTAGCCAAATGTCATATGCGAGATGCAAAGCGAGCATGCCAATCCTCATCAAATACACATATCAATGCATTTTCTCTCTAGGATATCATCGGGGTCTAATACACTCCACACTAACTACCGCCTCCCTAGCCGCACAACCCAACAAGTGGAAGAGACCATACTATCCGCCTGACCAGTAGTCTGCCAATACCTACCTGGCTCATTGATAACGGATTCATTTATGAGCTGGTCAAACTCAGCCTAGCTTACAACCTCCTCACTCTGGCGGATAAGGCCACACCCCATTCTAACCGACCATGACATAGTGGGAGACATGGCTTACTGGTATTCGGCACTCCCGCGCTCGTGTATCCACTTGGTCTAGACGTTGGAGCATCTCCTGGTACCAAAAAGGTTCTGTGATTTTCACCCAAGGACATCTTAAGTGCCCACAGTGCTAGAACCACGTATTTTCGATATCCGATACGGCTATCCACGATGTGCCTGTGGAGGCCATGACCCTAATGTCGTTAGGGCATACAATGACCATGACACACAAATGGGAGGTGCATGAATCACACTGTCCAGTCATGCAACAATCCTGCACATAACACACGCTCATGTAGGCGACTCCTATTTGTGAGTCCCATAAACAATCTGTCTAATGACATATGCTATGATCAGTCACTCCTCATATCGGGCATACATATGATGCGAATGGGTATGAATCATGGATTATACTAAGCATGTTATATGGTGATGGACTATCCTCACAACTAAGATGGGCCTAGATGGCCTATACATAACTAGTATAGGCCTATCAATGGGCCCTAGGGAGAGTTACAATGCGGACATTTAACCAACATTATTCTTACAAAGTGGGCGTCAAACCATCATCGCTCCAAAGGCATGGCCCGCCATAAACATCATTATATATACCATGGTGGAATCACGCATTGCAATGGACCTTATATACATCCCATTGGGCCTCGACCCATGGGCTTCAAATACATCAAATGGGCCACATCACATGAGCCTCATATATATCAAGGTGGGCCTCAACGGACGGGCCACAAATACATCGAGATGGGCCTCATTACATGGGCCTTAAATATATATCAAGGTGGGCCTCATACATCCCCCAAAAGAATCATATTGAAGGATCATTTAGACCATACCACGAATAGTAGTGGAAATAATAATTCTCACTCTTTAACAAATCACAAAGCCCACCATAGAGTTTGTTTTTCTACCCAATCTAATCATAAGGTCTTAAAGACCTGGATTAAGAGGCAAAACAAATTCCCTATTGATCCAGAACTTCTGTGACCCAAATGGGTTTCAATGATAGACGTTCAAATCCCACTATTTTGCAGTGTGGTCCACTTGATCAATGGCTGGACACATCATGGAGTGGCCTGCCGTGATGTATTTGAGATCCAACCTATTCATAAGTTAACATAGTGATAGATGAAGTGAAGACAAAACATCAGCTTAATTGGAAACTACTGTGGCCCTTAGAAGTTTGTACAGTGGATGTCACTGTCCACATTGATGGTGGGGTCCACGCTCAGTGAATGGACGGTTAAGATATAACACATACCTCATGAAGTGGCCCACCGTCCAGCCATCTGGACGGTGTGTACCAGCACATAATTCACAGTGGGGCCTGACCGGCAGCGCAGCAGTAGGACACTGCTGCAGCATCCTCTGGACGTAAGTAGCGGCAACGCCTACTGCACCTATTTTTTTTTATATTTTTTCCACAGTTTTTTCTATGTGGGGCCCGCATCAGGAGAATCCACCCCACCCATTGGATCCTATGGCTCAAGATAATCTAAATGAGCCCAATATTTGATGCATTTTGGTGTATAGAAACATCAGAGTGGGCCCTAACGGATTTTAACGGTAAAAACTACTGTTTTCTATGATATGGTCCGCCAAATAATCGGATTGGCCTCATATTTTGGCTCAACGCTTAAAATGAGCTGGGGAATGGGATGGATGGCGTGGATTAGACCCATACTTCAAGGTGGGGTCTGCATGAGCAAACCACCCAAAAAGTTTAGAATCAAACTTATATATTTTTTTTGTTAGTACATCCAACTGTCTGTTCACAATTCACTACACAACGTCCAGCGTCCAGGGATGCTGGACGGATGGTGTGAATATACATTTCATTAAGGTGGGTCCCACATGGACGTGGCCCACATGATTTGGATCAATCTGATATTTGTGTTTTCCCATCACCTTTAAGGTAGGGCCCACATAGCTGGACGGTGTAGATCCAACACGTCCATCAAGTGGGTCCCATGAAGGTGGACGACATGGATAAGTTACATACATCATGGGACCATCAACAAGGGAAAAAGAGAGAGAGATCGAGTGATGGAGGGACCTCGACACTATGGGCCCTCCCTTCCATACATCATAACATACATCAAGTGGGTCCCATTACATGTGGGCCCACAAATCAAAATCAATGGTGGAGATCCTTTCTCCACCAAAATGCAAGGTCAAGATGACCCTATTTATGTAAGAAAAATAAACATCATGATGGGGTCCATGGAAAATGGCCCCATCATAGAATGATCATGAGAATCAAGGTAGGCCATCGGCCACACCTAGGGTCCAAAGTGAGATCCATACCATCCTTGTAGGCATCACTTGGCCCATCATTAAAGCATTAAATCTAGGCCTATAAAGCACCCACCATTCGATCTTCTTGGTCCGATGGAACGCCAATTTTCTTATGTCTCACTTTGATAGAAAGTGATAAGATTTGAAGGGTTAGGATGATGGATCTTAGGATAGGAAGTGGACCACACACAACACACTTTTCTCTCTTGGAAGTGCTTGGACGTCCACTTTTTTTATTGCTTGAAAATTGTATAGAGAAAGAGAGAGAAAAAGGGTGGTTGTAAGAGAGAGGTGATGGGAGTGATGGATATGAGTGATAGATGTACTTGACTTGAGAGTTGACTTAGGGTAGATTGCTTGTCTTGGGGAGAAAGAAAGCATGGGTTGTGTACTTTGATTGATTGATTGATGGGATGGGTTGTAGAGATTCTCTTGGGTTCACAAATGCGCGGTGTTTTTTCAAAATAAACACGGGCCCACACTCCTGGCCAGGGTATCGAATCAGTGTGCAAGAAGCGGCATTGGAATCATGGCGACGGTGCGGTCGTAATGGTACAAGTCGTGGATTGAGCCGACTTAGATCTATGGGATACGACTTAGAGTTGTACACAAACGTCAATTATAGGTTGTGGGTTGCCTAAATTCGACAGGAAGGATCCGGGAGTTTACGGAATGGTACAAACTAGGATACAGGCCTTACAATAGTGGTTCACTTGTGTGTACGCCAACTGTTAGAAAACAGTTACACAACTACTCCATTCCCAATAACCTCACCCATGGGATATTGGTTTTCACTATGAAATAGGTTTTCTAAGGTTCACTCAAAACCTTCACAATTGTGTTTTCAAAGGGATACCACAAGTAAAAACCCCACTTACTGAGATTTTCTAGCTATCTCAGTCAAAACCAAAAATGAAAGATTTTCTGGTAATCTTACAAATCAAATACAGAAAATTGAAATGTACATATCTGAGGATTCTTCTTCTGATGAAGCTCGGTAGAACCAATTCGATGTAGATGTTCAATGTCCAATCTCACATATGAAAGGGTTCTTAGGTCTAAATGATTTTTATAATAAATTAACCTGGGCTAGCTTGATTTGATTTTGATCTAAAAATGGGTAAAATTAATATTCTTTAAAAAAAAATAGAATTGAATAGAGATCACAAAATCAAATACAAAAAAGCTATTAAAAGTGTGAGATTCGTATTCTAGCCTGTACCATTTCGTAGGCTTCCACGGTCCTCTTGGTCGAATTCCTATAACTCGTGACCTGTAATCGGCATTTGCGAGCAGCACTGAGTCATGTCTCGTATTCCAAAGTCGGCTCGACCCGAGACTTGTATCCTTGCGACCGCTCCTTCGTCGCGGTTCTGATGCCACGCTTCGCGGTCAAAGTGATACGCAGGCCAGGAGTTGTGGGCCCGGCATATCTTGAGGAAATGCCACGCGTTACGAATCTCTACAATCAATCACATCAATCATAAGTCAAAAGAAACCATACCCTCCATCCCATCTCCCTTACAACAACCCATCCTCTTATTCATTTCTCACTCCATCCCAAGCACCAAGGGAGAGCCAACGTTCAAGCCTCCCATGAGAGAGTCAAGTGTGGCCCACTCCCTACCACTCTATCTCCCATTTCCACCCTTCAATCCTCATCTTCCTCCTTTAAAGTTGAAGCTTAGGAGCTCGGGAGATCAAGGTGTAACATCTTAGAAAAATCCGTAAAAAGATCCGAGTTCCACCTCAGGTAGAAATCACTCAGGACCAAATCCTTTAGAAATTAGATGAGAATTAACTAAGTGTTAAACGAGATTATCTGTGAAATTAGCTTAGATCACTTTAAATATGATCTGCAAGACCCAAAACTTATAGAATCAATAACGCTATATTACCCTGAAATCTAGGATCAACCTCTAAACTCAGTTACTCTCGGGAGCACATTGAAACTCTGTATCAGACCTGGACCACACGTTGAAAGTATGATTACCACGAAACTATACGGTTATGACCGCTTTACTGGGCTTAACAACCATCTCGGGAATCAAATCCAAATAGTATCCAGAAACGCACAACTTGAGCTCGGATTGAAGTGTGTGAGAAACGCGAATATCCTTTAAAAATGAACTCAAGTGAATTGGGCCGTTCGCTTGCAGAAAAAATCTAAAGTTTCAGACCTTCAGAATTTGACCCAATTACACCCTTGGATCAGGAAAAATTTCATACACATGTCAGTGTCCTTGTGGCCCTGATCGAGTGTCGGTGACTGTTAAACTGAAACTCGTCCTCCGAGGTCGATCTGTAAATCTGATTGGACCGAAACCTTAACCTGACCTAGATCCAATATCAGGGAACCTTCCCCAGACTATATGTAGAAAAGGGGCCTCCAGATGTGCTCCGTTGGACCGAAACAACCACTATTTGGCTATAACCTAAGTATACCATGGTCTTGAGACCATTCCCATTAGTTCTGGGACTATATAAGGGCCTTAAACCCTTTCTCTCCCTTCACATACGAATTTGCAAACCCTAGGAAAGAGAAGAGAGTAAAGAGAGAAGGAAAGAGAGAGAAAGTGTGGGCGAGAGTTAGAGATCGTTCACGGAATTCAATCCCGCCACTCCACGTACTTAATTACTGCTTCCATGTCGTTATACCGGTGATACCGACTCCGTTATTGGGTGAGGAAACCTAACCCTAATCTGTTTTAAGATTTTAAATGGAGTAAATGATGATGTGGCTAACCTATTTCATACTATAGGTTGCTGTTGTGCCGTAGACGAGGACTTAGTATTCAAACCGAGTTCGTTACGAGTTTACCGGCGAAAGGTGCGGACTATAAATGTTTAGGTTATGGTTTTCAAGGTTTTCAATATCAGTTAATGATTTATGACTGACTTGGTTGCCATCACATGCATAGTTACGATGTTTCCTGAGGTTTACACCTGTACATATATGAACTATGTTGGATATAGTGTATTTTATGTGTGTGTTGAAATGATTGTATGAATATGGACTTTGAATTCATGCCTGCCATGATTATTCGTCATGGATATATGATTGTTATGACAACTCCTTGGTGAAAGGATTTTCCTTAATACCTATTATAACCAACATACGCCATGTATGTTGGAGTGTGTAGTCTAAGTGTTTGTAAAAATGTGTGAATAAGTAAGTATTTGGTAAGATGTACTTTATATGGGTGTTGAGATAAGATCCTCAACTACCTTAGCTATGTGTATAAATCCCTTCATGTAACTTAGATTATTTGATGTGATTTACGTATGAAATGTATATGTGTGAAAGCATGTTTACTTGAACTTCATAAAATGCTCAAGTGGTTCATTTGTTGAATTTAATTTGTTTAACGCCGGTATGCCTATCACATATGATTCCCTGCTATGTTGAAGTGTGTTTTAGACTGCTACCTAGTCTAGGCTATCAGTAATAACTCCCAATCGAGTGGCTGAGTTAATTTTGCTACGTCAAATATGTTCAAGGAATCCGAGTCGTACAGAGATTGCCAACAGTGGTTAGGCCCACCCGGAGTGCTTGCATGCTCCATGTCGACCAATTCAACGTATGCTCGTACCAATCAAACTTATCAAATAACCCGATCTGCCTATTGTATGTTTACAATGTATGGAGGAAACTGCTTGAATCTAAGGTACCACTTACCAATGTAAAGCCCGTGAAAACCTTGGTACCTCGATCCGCTAAGACTCATGAGTCGGGCATTGTGGTATGGGATACCATGGTCGAGTTGTCGGCCTACGTTGGGGCGACGAGCCTCCCCGTAGTGTCCAGTGAGTAAACCAACTTGTGAGCCGAATACGGTGGTATGGGACACTGTATTCGAGCTGTCGGCCTACGATCAGGTGACGAGCCCGTAGTGACCTCGAACTGCCTATCGTATGAGACTAGGACTACGCTAAGGCAACGAGCCTCTCCGTAGTTGCTTCAAGTATAAACTAGGCCTGCGCTGATGGTGATGAGCCTCTCCGTAGCGACCTGGAACTGCCTATCGTATGAGACTCATCAGGATTGATGACCCTAGATGGATTATTGTTTGGAAAGTGATATAAGGGAGGTACCTTAGCCCCCTGAACCTTCTGTATGAATAAACCTAATTAAGTATTGGATAACACGATCATGCACCACACTGCATATGCTTTGGCGAGGAAGCGTACGTTTCAGGAGGATGATATGTGCGAACGTGAGATGAAGTCGCTGAGGGAGTGCAGACGAGGGCATGCATCATTATCACATACCATGCCTGCATTAACATGAGTAATATAGGACATGATTGCCATACTGCGTTATCATTACTGCTTGACTGAATTGATAACATGTTAACCTTTGCCTTATTGTTCCATTGAGTTGATCACTCACTCCCATTCTGGGACGGTGTTTTAAAACACCAACCAGACTCTGTCTTAATTGCAGATTACTGTGCGGCTTATGAAGCGGAGCCTAATTTTGATGTCGATGAGGAGTTCTCGTATATGCAATATTCAGGCAGGTTCATGTAGGCTGCATTTGATCATCGGGGCTACAGGGATTTCATGATGTAGACGGACCTACACCTTTTGATGTTTTGTAATTTGAAATGATACATGTAATTGTTTAACGTGGAACATGATTATACTCTGAAGACACACTACCACTTATATACTTTATATATATCTATCACAGTCTTTCGCTTGCGAAATTTAACTGTCTTTTGAGTATGATATGATGTTTTGGTATAATCCCACTCATGTTTAAATACACCAACACGGACAACATTAAATCATCACTTTCTATGTTACATAAGTGATGCGTTGGAACTCGGGAGTTGGGCTCTTGCTCGACCCCCGATATTCAGGGCGTTACACAAGGAGCCTAGAAGATCCAACGGTGGGTGTTCATAGCCTTAGATGTTGATATTTGACGTAAGACCCATTTGTGATGGGACCCATTTTCATGTATGTGGTTATAAACAACGAGGGCCCATAGTGGCGGGGTCCCTCTATCTCACTCTCTCTCTCTCTCTCTCTCTCTCTCTCTCTCTCTCTCTTTCCCGTGATGGGTGTGGCCCACTTAATCCACGCTGACGTGAACCCCACCTTGATGCACGACACATTCAACCCATCCATCTGTCGGCCAGGCACGCTGTCTAGGCCGTCAAGGGCTTGGATTGGACGCTGACACATTTTATGACAATAAATAAATAAATAAATAAAAATATATATAATAGATACTTAATATATATCTATAATATATTATATATATGTTGCTGCTGTATACACAGCGACAGGATTTGTGGGTCCCACCAGCTAAACAGCTGGTACATGAGAGGTCAGCAGGTCCAGCCGACCAACCATGGTGTATGTGATGATCACACCGTCTAGATGTCTGGACGGTGGACCACACCATGATATATGGGTCAAATCCCCTACCGTCCATCTCTCTCTGGACGTGGACCCACCCCACACATGTGGGGGGGGGGTCCACCCTTATATATTTATTCTATATCCTAGCCATCTGTCCATTCTAGACGGGCGGGGCCCATGTTAATGTACTTATTATATCCCTACCGTCTAACTGATTTTTAGGACGGTGGGTCCCACTGCTGACTGACGTCAATAAGTTTTGTGGGGCCCACCATGATGTAATGTTGTATCCAAACCGTCCAAGGGACGGTGGGCTCCAGCAACTTGAGTTACTGATTGACGTCAGTAAGTTCTGTGGGCCCCTCCATGATGTATGTGCTGTATACACACACCGTTGATTTAGATGGTGCTACGTGGGCCCTCCTGATCTATGTGCTGTGTATGCACACCGTCGATCTGGACGGTGCTGCATGGGCCACCCCTTGACGTATTTGTGGCCCATCCATGAGGCCCACCTTGATGTATTTGCGACCCATTTATGAGGCCAAATGTGATGTATTTATGGCCCATATCGTGCGGCCCATTGTGATATATATTAGGCCTATGTCGCGTGGCCCAATTGATGTATTCGAGGCCTAGATACATGGCCCATTTGATGCATATGAGACCCATGTGTAGGGCCCACATGTTATGTATTTGAGGCCCATGAGCAGGGCCCACCTATTATGTATATGAGGACCATTGGTGCGGTCATTGATGCGGCCCACTTAATGTATATTGAGGCCCATGGGTCATAGCCCATTATGATGTATTTGAGGACCATGGGTCGTGGCCCATGGTGATGTATATTAGGCCTGTGTATTCGGCCCATCGTGATGTGTATTAGGCCCACGTGTGAGGCCTGTCATGATGTGCATTAGGCTCATGTATTCGGCCCATCGTGATGTACATTAGACCATTATATGAGGCCCATTATAATTGTATGTGGCCCATATATTGTGTATAAGGCCTTTGTGTGAGGCATGGGCCCACTATATGTTTGGCTCCGTGAGGGCCACTCCTTGGGAGCAATGTTGGTTAAATGTCCACATTGATGGGCGATGATGGTTAAATGTTCACATTGTGACCTTCTCTTAGGCCTTGTTCAGCCGATCATCGAGGCCGATTCTGATTGTCGAGGCCGAATCGGATGTCGTGGCCGATTCCGATTATCGAGGCCGATTCTGATTGTCGAGGTTATTTATTGAGGCCGATTCTGATTGTCGAGGCCGATTCTGATTATCGAGGCTGATTCTAATTGTCGAGGTTGATTATTGAGGCCGATTGTATAGGTTGATTATCGAGGCCGATTATTAGTGCCGGTTATCAATACCGATTATGAGTATAGCATCATGATACATGCCCATACACATCATCTGCATGTTTGTTATGAGATGTCGTTGACCATTGCATATGTCATTGGGCAGATTATTATGAGACTCCCTGATAGGCGGAGGTTATCTCATATGAGCGCACGGTATGGGCAGGATTGATGCATAACTGGATTGTATGACTCGTGCATCTTGCATTGTGTGTTGTGATTACTGTATGCCCTAACGACGTCAGGGTTGTAGCCTCCACAGGCATATCATAGATGGCCAGATGGGACACCGAAAATCTGTTATTAGCATCGGACCGCCATAGATGGCCCTGGGTGAAAATCCTTAAACTCTCTTGGTATCAGAGGACACTCCAACGTCGAAATCGAGTGGATAAATATGAGCGGATTAGGGCTGTATACCAGTAGGCCGCGTCTCCCACTGTATCGTAGTCGGTTGGAAGGGGGTGTGGCCTTACCCGCTTGAGGGAGTAGGCATAACTAGGCTGAGTTTGACTAGCTTGAGAATTGAGTCCGCTATTGATAAGCCGGGCCCGATATTGGCAAGCAGATAGTGAGGTCTCTTCCACTTACCCAGTTGTATTATGCGCTTGATGAGGCGGCAAGTTGGCGTAGAGTGTAATAGACCCCAATGATGATCCTAGAGATGTACGGTATTGTTATGTGGACTCATTGAGCAGGAGTTGCATATTCATTCATTCATTCACTATCCACTCGGGTTGGTGGTACGCAACTATTTGTTACGTGTACCTTTGTAATGGCCAGGATTTTGGTTGGGGAGTGCGACTAACCTGAGATCAGGAGTTTACCACATTGAGTCTATCTATCCAAATTTAGGTATGAGACTGGTTTGGATAGAAATCCTTTGTGATGGACCCCATAACTTGCAATACTACGTACTATCATCCCGACTTCACACTCCAGCTTGGTCTTTTCATTCGCATCGCATATTGCATTACATCTACAGGCATATGGCATTTTAGGTTGCTATGATTCTGCACTTATATGACCTAGACGAACTTAGCAGGATTTACATATTGCATTGTATCCTCGACATCTGATATTTGACTCTTTATGACTCCTCATTTGTATAATTGATCTGTATTGCGTACTCTAATATTGTATGATTTATAGACTTGCAGTATTTCCACTCACTCTGATATCTTACGATTCATGATCTTGCCAATATTTTCGTTATTGTATAATTATGGCATTGCATTAAATACTTGACACTTACCTTGTGCACACACTTTCACCACCCTCTAAGCTTTTTATAAGCTTATGCATGATAGATATATGTAGGTGGTGTTAGGTCGCAGCAACGTTGAGCTTAGAGCGTGCAACCGTCTTCTGGAGCTTTGATTTTTGATATATATATTTCCCTTTCTGCATTATGTTCAATGTTTATATTAGTGGATATGTGATGATGATGTTGCCTTTGTGATTTGGGTATACTTGTGGTTATGCTTCTTACGAGATAAATGTACGTTGGAAAATCCTCCTTGTAGGATCCCAGGATTGAAACCTAGTGTATGGGCGCTGGGAGCCAAGAATGGGATTCTACGGAGGCTATCGGCATCGGATTCGACAATCAGGAATTCTGTGAGTCCGTTTTCTGAGTTTAGGGCATGACAAAAAGAATCTTAAATACTAACCAATTAGCTTCTCGAATGTGGGGACAAGTTTTCTTACAGTTGTGACTTAAATATCTTGGAGTGAATTGAAAAACTCTGAAAATCGTCTTCAATTTATAGGCAAAAATACTGTTCACTCGACTGGCCCAGTGGTTGGTTCGACTGGTAGAAGGACCAACAACAACTCAAAATTTTAGGCGCGATAAGATAAGATCCTTACTCAACTGGTCGAGTACTCGATTGGTCGAGCCCTGCACTCGACTGGTCAAGTGAGACCTAGAAATGTTGCTGGACTTTGAGTCGAGCCTGCTCGACTGGTCGAGCACTATTCACTCGACTGGTCGAGTAGTCTCCATGACTGGTTGAAGGTCCAATAGAAATTCTGAAAATTCACAACAAACCTGTTACTGGTTGAGAAAATTCTTATATTAGTCGAGCCAATACTTGGACTAGTCGAACCATGACTAGGACTAGTCAATAATTGACCTATAAAATTATCAAATGACCTATGATATAAATGCAAATTGTATGACCTATCGTAAGGTCAATGTAAGGTCAAACAAACCTTATTTGTGAGATGGAATCATCACATATCATTCTCTTGATGTAGTTGAAGCTTGAAGACTTGATCTAGTACTTAAACTTCTTGTTGTAGTTGAAGCTTGAAGACTTGATCTAGTACTTGAACTTCTTGATGTAGTTGAATCTTGAAGACTTGATCTAGTACTTGAACTTCTTGATGTAGTTGAAGCTTGAAGACTTGATCTAGTACTTAAACTTCTTGATGTAGTTGAAGCTTGAAGACTTGATCTAGTACTTGAACTTCTTGATGTTGTTCTTAAGTCTCTTGATCTTGTACTTGAACTTTTTAAACTTGAATTTGAACTTCTTACACTTGTTTTTGAACTTTGTGATCTTGGACTTGAATGTAGGCAAGGATGATATGAAGTTGATCTTATAATAACAGCTACACAAGATACAGATTCTAAGAGGTTTTGGCACTACGAAATATATATATTTCAGGAGGTTTTAGCACTACAAAATTTGACAAACCTATGAGCTAGATAAGATAGCATTTACAGGGTTCTCCCACGTCAATCAAATCAGTCCATTGGGTGTTTGATCATGTATGTTCATAATATATGACATGACCAAATTGAATCTAGGATACCTCATTCCCAATGGATGAGTCCATTCATAATCGTTAGTGCGATACGGTCCCACTAAGACTCATGAGTCGGACATGGTGGTATGGGACACCTTGTTCGAGCTGCTGGCTACGCTGGGATGACGAGCCTCCCCGTAATGACCAATGAGCACTAATAGAGGTGATAGATCATTATTTGAATGACCCCCGTCAAATTACCCGGCCGATGGTTCCGTGCCAGAGTACCATTCGAATGACCCGGGCGTGAATGGAATTAGGTGATGAGCCTTTCCTTTATGTGTTTTAGTTTTATGTGACAAGACCGCACCTCGGAACTGAGTGAACATACCCGGTATTGGGTAACAACCCATACCGAGTTGATCCTCATACATTTGGGTATCATGTCGTATATTTGGAATTGTTGATTGGTGATAGAAATGGGTGATACCTAAATTTGGATCAAGGGACACTGGTGAGAAGTCGCTATATGCTGCAACGAGCTACGTGATCCGGATAAGGACTAGTAATATGACGTCAGTATCCTAGCTTCACCAATATGATGGATGAATGGAACTTAATAATTACTCGGCTAACATACGCATCAATTACATTGCATTAAATGGGATGTGACGATTTGGCGTTGGAGTCGCGTGATGAGGGAGTGTTGGAATTTATAAAATAGGTGTTAAAGTCGCTTGTGAGAGAGTGTTATTTGGAAAGAGCATGCATCATGTCATATTTTCATATGCACATTTAACAAGAGTATTTAAGAATTATTTGATGTCTTCTTTATCATTTACTGTAAGACCCGTATCCTATACTGTACCATTCCGTAGGCTTCCGTGGTCCTTCCGGTCGAATTCCGATGACCTGCAATCTGTTATCGGCATTTGCGCGCGATCTTGAGTAGTATCCTGTATTTAAGAGTCGGCTCGACCTGAGACTTGCACCTTAGCGACCGCGCCGTCGCTACGGTTCCAACGCTGCGTCGCGCGTCGAAGCAATACCCGGACCAGGAGACGTGGGCCCGCGTCCAGTTCGAGAAAAATACCGCACGTTGCAATTACGAGAGAATCTCTACGAAATGTCACATCAATCCATCAATCAATCAAAGTACTCTCATCACCTCACATCCCATCCTCAAGTACAACCACCCCTCCCTTAAAGTCAACACTCTCTTACAACCAAGTACACCTACCCATCACTCACCATCTCTCTCTCCCATCACTCCTCTCCCATCATCTCTCACACACACTCTCTCTCATTCTCCCAGGCAACCCCAAGAGAAGAATCATCCATGGCTTCCATGGAGAAGCCATGTGTGGCCCACCTTCCTATCACCCAATCCCAACCTCTAAAATCGATCTCAACCGTTGAATCTTGTTCCCTTGAACCTCCACAATGCGTTGATGGAAGAATGAAGAAGAAGATCTTAAGGTGGGTGTTCATTTCATTTGATTTTGATGTTAGGTCCACCTGATTTGGGACCCACTTGATGTATGCATCGTATAGGGAGGGCCCATAGTGGCGGGGTCCCTCCCTCTATCTCTCTCTCTCTCTCATTGATGATAATGATGTGTGGCCCACCTGATGTGCAGCACATCCAGACCATCCAGGATTAATAGGCCCACCGTGATGCATTTTATCCATGTTGTCTGTCCAACACGGGTCATCTTGCTGCCCATTTTTGGACAGGCTTGGATGGTGGGGAACACACCTATTTAGGCTAGATTTCCAGTGGTGTGGACCCCCCCTTGTCTGTCAAACACGGGTCATCTTGCTGCCCATTTTGGACAGGCTTGGATGGTGGGGAACACACCTATTTAGGCGAGATTTCCAGTCGTGTGGACCCCCCCCCCCCCCCCCACATTTGTGGACCACACCTTAGTGTATGTGTATGTGTTCAATATCCTGGCTATCCAAACCCATCGGTCCATATCCAAATCTTTGGTGGACTGCATGTCAGTGGCAATAGCAGGGTCGTCCACCTGCTCGTTGCCTGAGTGAAGGAAAAACAAATATTAGCCTGGTCCGTGGGGTGGCTCACCCCAACATGCAGGCGTGTCATCCTGACCGTCCATTCGCCCACACGTGTGGACCACCCCTTGGCGTACGTGTTCCCAGACCGCCCATCTACATGGGACCCACATGAGCTACGTTTTATATCCACGCCCTCTTGAATTTTCCATCATCTGGAAGAGGATGTGGGACACCTCACGTCCAGTCCCTGGACGTGGGAAACCACCAGCATGCATATATTTCATGTACCTCACACGTGTGAAGATTGGCTAGGATGCATTACGCGTGTGTAGATTGACTGGTATGCCTCACACCATGGCAGTGTGTGGGGCTACCTTAGTTTGATGTATTGCATCCACACCGTCCAATCCATGGACGGTGGATGCTGTTTGGCTGGAATACTTCACACCAGCCGTTCTGCTGATGGTTGACGTCAGCATACTCTATGGGGCCTACCATGATGAAGTGTTATATCCTCTCTGGCTGTCCAGATCAGGTGGGACCCACCCCTTTTGTATGTGTTGCTTACACACCGTCCGTCCATGCAGATCATGTCGACCCCACGATGTGTAGGTTTTATCCTGGCCATCCATCCCAGATGACGTGGGGCCCACCTCATTCAAGTGTTTTGTCCAGGCTGCCCGTCCAGGGGTCTGGACGTGTATATATTTATATATATAATAAATATTAATATATATATATATAGTATTGGATGGTGGGCCATGCGTGTGGACCCCAACATGATGCATGCATTATATCACCACCGTCCATCATCTGGACGGTGGGCCAGCCACTCATGCACCCGCTTTATAGCTGCTGGGGATGTCAGTAATGTCCGTGGGAGGTATGGTTATAACCATAACCCACCATCCATTTCAGTGCACGTGTGGGCCCACCCACACGTGCTGTGTGGGATGGGACCCACTTGGATATATGTTTTGTATTCCCGCCGTTCGTCCGTTCTGGACGGGCGGGACCCACTCGCTGTATGATTTGTATCACACTGTCCATTCATTTGACGAGCTCGTCTTAGGCTTGTGGGCCACGTACGTGGACCCCACAACATGATGTATTGTATATCCACTCCTGTCCATCGATTTTGCTGGTGGGACTCACCTTATATTAAATCTGCACCGTCCATTGATATGGTCGGTGAGTTCCAGCAGCTTGGCTGCTATCATTGACGTCATCAAGTTATGTAGAGCCACCGTCATGCATCTGTATGCTGCACCGTCCATTTGGACGGTGCTGTGCAGGGGGCCACCGTGATGTGTTACATCCCCACTGTCCAATCCATAGACGGTGGGAGCTGGATGGCTGGGGTACCTCACACCCGCGATATAGCTGGCGTTATAGATGTTGTACATGAGGTTTGGAAGTTCTGTGGGTTCCGCCTATTTTGACGTCACCAGGTTCTGTGGGACCTACCATCCAAATGGTGCTGGACGGTACTGGACAATATTTGGACAGTGTTGTCCAATGTTTGGATGGTGCTGATTTACATGGTAAACGTTTGGATAGTGCTGATTTACCTGGTCAATGTTTGGAAGTGCTGATCATCATTAGTGGGCCATGTGCCCCATGGAATAATAGTGTACAGTGATACACATGTTACACCTACAACTATTTAAATGATTTGTGGTATGGTCTAAGCCCACTTGATGTCCATTGGTGTGGTCCATCCATGAGCCCCATCATGATGTATATTTGAGGACCAGGTGCAGGGCCCACCTGTGAAGTATATAGGCCCATGTGTAGGGCCCACCTATTGTGTATTTGAAGCCCATGGGTTGTGGCCCATTATGATGTATTCGAGGCCCATGGGCAAGGCTTGACGTGATGTGTTTATGGCCCATATAGTGAGGCCCATTGAGATATATTTTCGGTCCATATATTGCGGCCCATTTGATGTATACAAGGCCCATGACTAGGGCCCACCTGTTGTGTATATGATGCCCATTGGTGTGGCTCGTGGGTGCGATCCACTTAATGTATATGAGGCCCACTGGTGCGGTCCATGTGATATGGCCGACTCGATATATATGAGGTCCATTGCGATGTGTGATTACTCCACGATGTATGTAATGATGATTATGGTGGGCCATGCCTTAGGTGCAATGATGGTTTAATGGCTACATTGTTGGGCAATGATGGTTTAATGTCTACCTTGTGACCTTCCTTTAGGTCTTGTTCGGCCGATTCCGTTTGTCGAGGCCAATTATCGAGACTGATTCCGATTATCAAGGCCAAATGTATAGGCCTATTCTAATTGTCGAGGCCGAGTATCGAGGCCGATTCTGATTATCGAGGTTGATCGTATAGGTCGATTTCGATTGTCGAGGCCAAATATATAGGCCTATTCTAATTATCGAGGTCGAGTATCAAGGCCGATTTCGATTGTCGAGGCCGATTCCGATTGTCAAGGTCGATTTCGATTTGTCAAGGCCGATCGTATAGGCCGATTCCGATTGTCAAGGCCGATTGTCGAGGCGATTCCAAGTGTCAATTCAGATTGTTGAGGCCGATTTCGACTGTCGAGGCCCAATGTGATATATATGCGGCCCATATTTGAGGACCATTGTGATGTGCATTCGACCTGTGTTTGAGGCCCAATGTGATGTATATGCGGCCCGTATTTAAGACCCGTTGTGATGTGTATTTAGCCTGTGATTAATGCCCAATGTGATGTATATGAGGCCTATGTAATGAGGCCCATTGTGATGCATTAGAGAGCCATGCGATGGAGCCCATTGTGATGCATGTTAGGCCCATGTGAAAGGCCCATCGTGATGTGTATTAAACTCTAGAGTGAGGCCCATGGTGTTGTATATTTGGCCCTTGTGTGAGGCCATGGGTTCACTATATGTTAGGCTCTATGTGAGCCATTCCTTGGAGGCAATGTTGGTTAAATGTCTACATTGTTGAGGCTAATTGTCGATGCCGGTTATTGATACCGATTATGAGTATATGACAGCATAACATTATGATACATGCCCATACGCATCATCTGCATGTTTGTTATGAGATGTTATTGACCATTGCATATGTCATTGGGCATGTTGTTATGAGACTCCCTGATAGGCGGAGATTGTCTCACATGAGCGTACGGTTTGCACAAGATTGATGCATGACTGGATTGTATGACTCATGCATCTTACATTGTGTGTTGTGACTACTGTACGCCCTAGTGACATCAAGGCCGTAGCCTCCACAGGCATATTGTGGATGGCCAGATGGGACACCGGAAATATGTTATTAGCATCGGGCTACCATAGATGGCCTTAGGTGAAAATCCCTAAACCTCTGGGCTAGGAGACGCCCCAATGTCGAGACCGAGTGGATACATGAGCATCTGAGTGCCGAATACTAGGAGGCCGTGTCTCTCATTGTGTCGTGATAGGTTGGGAGGGAGTGTGGCCTTACCTGCCCGAGGGTAGGCGGCATTGCTAGGCTGAGTTTGACCAGCTCGTAAATAAGTCCGCTATTGACGTGCCGGATAGGTATTGGCAAGCTATTGGCTAGGCAGATAGTGAGGTTTCTTACGCTCACTTGGACTGTGCTGCTGGGAGAGGGGCAGTGCCATTTGGAGTGTACTAAACCCCGGTGATGATCCGAGAGAGGAACCGTACTGATATGTGGACTTATTGTGCAAGAGTTGCATACTTATTCATTCATTCATTCACTATCCACTCGGGCTGGTGGTACGCAACTATTTGTTATGCGTACCTTCGCAATGACCAGAATTTCGGTTGGGGCATGCGACTAACCTGAGATCAAGAGTTTACCACATTGAGTCTGACTATCCAAATTTAGTTATGGGACTGGTTTGGATAGAATTCCCTTGTGATGGATCCCATAGCTTGCGATACTACGTACTATCATCCTGACTTCATACTCTAGTAGGGTCATTACATTCGCACCGCATATCGTATTACATCTGCAGCATACGACATTTTGGGTTGCTATATTTTTGCATTTATACGGCCTAGATACGACTGATGGTATTTGTGGACTCATCAGTGTTTGCATATTGCATTGCATCATCAACATCTGATATTTGGCTTGCTGTCTTTGCATTGCATAGCTGATTTGCATTGCTTCATCAGTATATGATATTGCTTTTATTATATTTCAGCATCGCATAACCTGGATAAGGCTTATGATATCTATGGGCTTATCAGTATGTTTTCTTATTACTCTGATATCGTATGATTCATGATTTTGTCAGTATTTCCGCTTATTTTCAACATTGTATGATTATGACATTGTATTGAATACTTGACACTTATTTTATGCACACACTTACACCACCCTCTAAGCTTTTTATAAGCTTATGCACGATAGATGCATGCAGGTGATGTTAAGTTGTAGCAGTGTTGAGCTTGGAGCGCGCAACGGACTTCTAGAGCTTTGATTTTCGATATATGTATTTCCCTTTCAGCATTGTATTCAAATAATTATATTAGTGGATATGTGATGATGATGTTGCCTTTATGATTTGGGTATACTTGTAGTTATGCTTATTACGAGATAAATGTACAAAAAAAAGAAATCCTCCTTGTAGGATCCTAGGATCGGAATTTGGCGTATGGACGCTAGGAGCCGAGAATGGGGTACTATGGAGGCTGTTGGCACCTGATTCGGCTATCGGGATTCTTGTGAATCCGATCTCCGGGTTTGGGGCGTGACATTTACTATGCTGATTGGGTTGATAATATGTGTAACTTAGAACTAATGGAACCATTGACTTAGCTATTCACTCCCACCCCAGATGGTGTTTTAAAACACCAACCAGACATTGTTGTTTATACAGGTTCTACCAAGGCCTCTGGTAAGTAAACTTTGGTCGGCTTGCACTTTCACCGTGATGCCTTGGGAGCATCGAGTAAAGCTGGAGGACTTTGCTTTTACTTTAGTTTTGCGCTTTATGTGTAAATTTTGTCGCATATTAGTTGTGGCTTGTATAATCCCCATTTTGGACGATCGTCACTATTGAAATTGTATTTTTGATTATTAGTCTTATATTTCTGAATATTTTGTCTCTACCTCACTTTAGTTCCGCTAAGTTGAATTGCGCAACTCTGATTATTTGTGTGTGAAATGAATTTGAATATGAATGAGGACACATGTGCATTTTATCAAGTTAACCCCTGAAAAATCGGGATCAAAGTCCTTGTACTCGGTTGCCAATTTTTGGGGTGTTACAAGTTGGTATCAAAGCTGAGTGTTGAGATAACCAGGACCTTGGGAATGCGGATTGTACAAACCACAATGACTAGGTGTTAATAAACTTAGGATTTGAGGTTTAGACCTGAATGAGGTTTTCTAAATTTTAGGAGTATTCGACAGTGTAAGAAATCCATTAAATCAGGAACAATGAACCTTAGGACCAAACTCCCTTGTTTGTTATGCTTTGAAATTCAATACTCAGAAACTAGACTCTAGGATTGAATTTCCTATTATGTGGATGATTTTGAATATAAACTTAAAAATAATGAATAATAGGACCAAATCCCCAATTTTGTGATACTTTCGAACTTTAACTTAGAAATCAGAAACTTAGGACTGCCCTGGTTAGTTTTGTTGTTTACGAAGTGTTTAAGTACGTGTGATTCCGACTTGGTACGAGTGAATTTGGTAAATCGTCGCTTGAGTGAGCAAGATTCGACGCAGGAGTTCAAAGACTCAGTAGGATTAGTGATTCGAGCTTGATAGAAACTCGACCAACAAGTACACAGTTAGAGTTTTATAGAATATGGACGGTGGGGCCTTGTTCCTCGAATTAATAGTTAGGGATCATTCGATACCATGGATTTGAGGGGATTTCAAATTCCCTGGTTGTTTGGCACCATAAAGTAATTGGGAGTTTTAAATCTCCTCAAAGAAAGGATTTGGAATCCTCAAAGTGAGATTGGATTACATCTAAAATGCTTCTAAGAGTTGCATGTGTAATATGTGTGTCACTAGACTATTAAACCATTGGGCACATGGCCCATTAATGATATCCTAAAATAATTAGATTATCAGTTGCATCACTATAATTACTTTAATATAATCATCAATGCCCAAACATTGTCCATGTAAATCGACGGTTAAAAATCATTTGTTAGTCACTCGAACATGATCTTGTTCTTGTGGCCCATCTGATACTTGGAATCTCAGCATTTTCGAGCAAAGTATATATTTCAAATGGACTTATTATAACCATTATGTCAAACATTACATACGTTCACAAATTAGATATATTAATGTTGATTTATCAATTAAATTCAAACCCTTATAAATATATCATGAATAACCACTCCAAATCTACAGAGCTTCTCTGGACTCATCACAAAGATACCTCGAATCCATGAAGGAAAATAAGAAAATAGAAATAATTTCTTTTTTAAAAAATTGAAATTTCATTGGTAGATAATAAAAATGGATTTACAATCCTTTAAATAGTAATATCAAATCTTGTAAGAAGTTTCAGAATTAAACTCCAACTCAAACTCCCTAAAAATCGTAACTTAATGTAAATAGTAAATTTATTATTTATAGTAAGTGTCCTATCTGGCTTAACCACATTATTCTACTAATTTTTCTAAGTACTTTTCATGTTAGACACAACTCCTAAAGCTCAAAGGATGAAGAACTATAATTAAACTAAAACTTACTAAAAATAGTAACAATGTAAATAAAATGGATTTTAGACCATTGACCTGATGGAATATCATAAAAAAATGAAGTTTTTTTTGGCTAAAGTGGCTCCTCATACCCCAAAATCATATATGATACGTCGAATAACTCATTCTGGTTTGCGAGATACGCTGTTTTGCAACAAAGAGTGGCGGGGCCACCGCCAAAACGGCGCGCCATCGCCATTTTTGACTAGCGGGTGGCGGGGCCACAGCGGTAGCGGGGCGCCACCACCAATTCAGGATGAAAATTCAGTGGGGCCACCGCGGAATCGGCGTGCCACCATCGGATTTTTTTAGAAAAATATAGATTTTGGATGAAATTCAAAAATTCATATCTCCTTCAATATAATTCCAATTTAGGTGATTGAAAAGCCAAATTGAAGATTGATAAGTATAGTTTCATATAAAAATAAATAAAAAATAAAATAAGAATTATAATATAGTTAAATTTAGGATGATTTGACAACTGTCCAAAAATTGTTAGTTTCAAACAGTTGTTACTTCTAGAATTTTAAAAATTTATCTATATCTCCAAATAAGATAAAAATTTATGCGATGGCTTTATAATTAATTATAAAATATTATTAAAAAATTTAAAAATAATTCAGTTACTAAAAGTATAAGAAACGTTACAAGAAATAAAGACATTTTGCAATCATACAAAAGTCATTAGTTTCAGACAACTGTCACTTCTAGAGTTTTACTAAATTTTTTACAACTCAAAATGAGATGAAATTTTGTAATATGAGGGTAGACTTACTGATAACTTACTATAAAAAATTTAGAAAATAATTTATGTAAGGCCCGTATCCTAGACCGTACCGTTCCTTAGACTCCCACGGTCCTCTCGGTCGAATTTCGGCAAACTGCGACTTATAATCGATATTTGTGCACGACCCTAAGTCGTATTCTGTAGATTTGAGTCGGCTTGATCCGAGACTTGTACCCTTACGACCGCGCCATCACCACGTCTCACGCGTCGATGCGATATCCAGGCCAGGAGTTGTGGGCTCATGTTTATTTCGAGGAAAACGCTGCGCAAGAGAATTTCTACCAAATGTCAAATCAATCAATCAATGTATAAGTCAAGTACATATCCCATCACACCCATCCCCCTCTCACCCAAAAGTCAACACAACCATACCTCTCAAGTACACCCATCACCCATCTCCCATCCCTCTCTCCTTACATCTCCTCTCTCTCTCTCTCTCTCTCTCTCTCTCTCATTTTCTCACTCCATTCCATTCCCAAGGAGAAAACGTTCAAGCTTCCCAAGGAGAAGCTATGGTGTGGCTCACTTCCTACCCCCAAGATCCTCATCATCTAACCCTTCAACTCTCATCATCCTCCATCAAAGAGGAAGCTTAGGAGCTCGGAAGATCAAGGAGCCTAGAAGATTTGCAATCGGTGGGTGTGTATAGGATTAGATTTACATTTTTTATGATGGGCTAAGTGGGACCTACCGATTGATGGTATGGATCCCATTTGGGAGCCATATTGATGTATGTATTGTAATCCTAGAGGGGCCCATAGTGGCGGGGTCCCTCCATCATCACACACACAAACACACACACACACACACACACACACACTCTCTCTCTCTCTCTCTCTCTCTCTCTCTATCTCTCTTTCCCATCTTGTGGCCCACCATGATGTATTTTTTTATCCATGTCGTCCACCACGTGGACCATGCCGCTGTCCATTCAGGGGCCCACCTTGCGGCCCGTTTTCGGGTGGGCCTGGATGAAGGAAAACACAAATATCAGCTGATCCAAAACTGGTGGGCCATATCCACGTGGGACCCACCTGATGGAAAACAGATTGACTGGTCTACTGCACACCAGCTACATAGCTGATGTATTTATGTCAGCAAATGTGGGGCCCACATGAGATATGTGTTATATCCCAACTGTACATTTGTGGGGCCCCCTCATGATATATATATATATATATTATCCCTGTCGTCCAGATGGGCTGGATGGTAGGGCCCGCTGGAATGTATGTGTTGCACCCACACGTGGGGCCAACAATGATCCAGACCGTTCGTCCACCCACTGGACGAGTAGCCATAGCTGCTGTAGTGACGTCACCAAGTTCTGTGGGACTCCACCATGATGTATGTTCTTCATCTATACCGTCCAAACAGTGGGACCCACCTGCTGTGATGGCATCAACAAAGTTCTGTGGGTCCCACATAATGTGTTTTATCTGACCATCCGTCCAGCTAGGACGTGGCCCCCAATTCTGATATATGTGCCTTACATCTGCACCATCCAGTGATTTGGACGGTGGAAATCCACCTTAATGAATGTATTTTACCATGCCGTCCAGCATTGCAGCGTGTTGTCGGGTGGGGCCCACCTTGACATATGTATTCTATATACACACTGTCCATCTAGATAGTGTTGTATGGGCTGACCTGAAAGTACCCTAGTTTATCAAGTTACGTGAGCGTTAAATCAGATTGTCTACAGAGACTGATAGGAAGATCAATTCAAGCGTCTGCCTCAACCGGATGTGTGTAAGCTCGTCACAGGTAAACCTAAAGCCTCACATCCCATAACCCAAAACACCAGGTGAAGAAAACCCTTAAAAACAAGTTAGAAATCATAGGGTTTTAAGGTGAGAAAACCTTTTTCAAAATATGAAAATCTCTAAGTGTTTCTCGCCTTGTCGATTTTATCAGAACACCCTCGATATGATCGACCTGCTCTGTCGATGTCCTCGATACCTTAACGATATTATCGATGTGAGGACCAAAAGTGTCCAACAACTAAATATTCATCTGGACGGATTTATCGATGTATCGATGCACCTATCGATATCATCGATATAAGCACCAAATATGTCCAGCAACTTCACAACATATCTGGACGAATTATCGATGTATCGATACACCTATCGATATCATCGATATTCAAATCTTGAGTCCATCGAGACTGGCTCGATAAGATCGACAGACAGATTTCCAGCGCCCCTGTTTTTTAATGAAAATCTCAAATTTCTTTGATATATCGATACTCTTCCGATATGATCTGAAATCAAATATCAATAACATCGGAAGTCCATCGATGATATCGATCGAGGGCGCGCATATCTTACAACAGATATTTCAGGTTGTTTTTAACTATGATCGGGGGCCCTTCGATAGAATCGATATTCAAATATCGATGATATCGGCACCAGGTCGATTGCATCGAACAAGGTCATAAATCGTCATAAATCAGCTGGATTTATCGATGCCTCGATCTGATCTCAATATCATCGACATTCAAATTTCGATGATCTCGATGGTTCCCCGATCATTCATGAAAACCTGAAATATTTTAAAGTCAAGTCTCTCTCATTTTTCAAGTGTCGATGAATCGAACCTGTCATCGATGGAATCGGAGTTCGAAATCCGATGACATCGACAGTAGTTTCGATTCATCGACCAATTGGCAAAGAGTTTTAAAAGCGTATGACATTGAGTCCGAGTCATCGAGCAGACCATCGATGCTATCAAGAGTATACGCTCGATGATATCGAACTTGCTCGATGATATCGAACTCTGTCATAAATGTGACCGTTTTATATCCGTTGGAACTTTTTGCCTATATATAGAGGACTTATTTTTTGTTGCTGTGAGAGAAAATAGAGAGAGCTTTTGTGTGTTTCAACTTACATCCTATATCCAAAGCCCTTTCTCTCAAGGGAGTTCATCCTCTAATCCACCCTCACCATTGACATTTAATAGAGTGGATTGGGGAATGAACTTCCACATTCAAAGATCTTCCAGCCACTACCTTAATGGTAAATTATTAAGCTGGGATGCCTTGAATGCATAAGATTGGAATCACTTTACATTTCTGATAGGAAAATATTTTGAGAGTAGGATTCCATCTTCATCTTAACCCAACCCAAAGCCGAGTTTTGGTACATCATTTTGTGTTGCGGATCAAGGGAGCAGAAGACTCTTCGTCAACAAGGAGGAGGAGATCTTCGACATTGAGATAAACGGGACTCATTAGCTTATTTGTAAGTATCCAGAGTCTAAGAAGACACTTGTGATAATTCCTTTCTAGGATTGGGTCTTAAGTGATTCTCACCCTTTGAAGTCCTCAAAGAGGCCTCCGATGGGAGTGTACATGGTGGGTGCGTTGTGTGGACCCTTGCTCTATGGAGAGCATAAACATCTGGTTAGGAGTGAACCAGTAAAACTCTAGGTTTTAGGTGAATCCAGTATAACCTTAGAGTTTGAGGTCAACCATGTAGAAACCTCCAGTAGGGTCTTATGGAAGATCCTTGGCCAGTGTGCCTAAAAGTGGGTGTGTTGTGTTGACCCTTGCTTGTGAGAGCATAAACTGTCAGCCTCAGTGTAGGTTGTAAAGGTTGAAGGTGAACCTGATTTAAAACCTTAGGTTAGAGGTGAACCATGTGAAACCTCCTTAGTGAAATCCGGTACACTCAAGGGTTAAGTGTGGTTAACGGGAGTGGAGTAGACTTATCGTCGAACCACTATAAAATGACTGTGTTTAAGATTGTTATTTTTATGATTGTGTGATTTACTTTAATACTTCCTCATCTGAATATTTAATCACATCACACACACCTACATAGTCATATCCATCATAAGCTAGCTTGCATACTGCTTACTTCTAAGATAGTTTGTGATTGGATCCTCTACCAGGCTTGGAAGCCAGTAGAGTTACATTTAAGTAATCCTGATACTTGCATGATCACGGGATTAGTGAAGTAGGATTTTTAAATAAAACATAAAAACTTTAAAAAGTCCTATTCACCCCCCTCTAGGACATATTGGCATATTCCTTCTTCAACTAGTGCGGTCTTCACCGCCATTTCAATTGGTATCAAAGCGGGTCTCTTTTAAGGGCTTCACCACTTAGAGAGTGATCTTGACTGAAGTTGGGAATATGGCCAAAGGAGAGGGCTCATCAGTCACTAGACCTCCAGTATTTGATGGCTCAAACTATGCATACTGGAAGGCTAGGATGCACTACTTTCTGAGGTCTTTGGATTATGACGTTTGGGACATAGTTGAAAGTGGATACGTGCCACCAACTGAATAAATCATACTTGAAAGTGACACAACAATCACAAAGCCCAAACCCAAAGAAAAGTGGACAACATTCGACAAAGAAAGGCAAACATCTGAAGCCAAGGCTATGAATGCTATCTACTGTGTCGTGTCCCAAGATATATTCAATCAGATAAGTATGTGTGGGACATCCAAAGAAGCATGAAATCTATTGGAAACAACTCATGAAGGCACAAGCACTATGAAGAGGTCCAAACTACAACTTCTGACTTCACAGTTTGAAGGTCTCAGAATGGAAGAGCATGAGACGTTTATGGAGTTTTTCACCAAGTTGAATATTATTTGTAACTCCATGGGTGGATTGGGAGAAAAAGTTTTGGTACCAAAAATTTGTAGGAAAATCTTAAGATATCTTCCAGAACGATTTAATCCCAAGGTTACAACAATTGAGGAGTGTAGAAACATAGATAAGATGAAAGTAGAAGAACTGGTAGGTTCCCTACAAACCTTCAAACTACACTTCAAACAAATCCCTAAATCCAAAACAACTATCCTAAAAACCTCTAAGAAAACATTACATGAGGACAGTGAGAGCGAAAATGAAAATGAAGATGAGGAAGTAGTTTTGTTGGCCCAACGATTCAGGAAATTCTTTCAAAAGAATCATGGTCGTCCTTCCAAAGGAAGAAAGGTGAACAATAAACCTTCTGCAAGAAAATTTGGTAAAAGAACTTAAAAACCACAATGTTACGCCTGTCATGAGTATGGACACCTGTCTACTGAATGCCCAAATAGAAAAGCTAAGGGCAAGGCAATGGCTGCCATGTGGGATGATACTGATGAGTCAAATTCAGAATCCAGTGACTCAGAAAGCGATGGAGATCAGAAATCATTGAAAATACTCATGGTCTCCACTACTTCAATCATTCCCACTGAATCTGAGAACAAGATAGAATAGCAAGCCACTGAATCATTTTCATCTGATAATGAGGGAACTGAAGAAGAAAAAAAGGACAAGTTACAAGATGCTTACAATCAACTATATATTCATAGCATCAATGTGGTTAAAAGGCTTGGAAAATCTGAGAACAAATTGGAATTGCTGCAAAAAGATTTGGATACAACTGTAGAAATCAATACACATCTGATCAATGATTTACAGCAACATCACTCAGATAATGATAAACTTGAAAGAATTAACACCTTCCTTAAATCTGAGACCAAAAAACTAAACGAACAGGTTGAGCAATTAGAAGGCAAAAATGTGCTCCTTCAAAATGAAAATCATACACTCCTGTTTAATCTAGAAGAGTCCAGAAGAATTGCCATGCAAAAATGTCAGTTTTCCCAGAGTGGTGAGAAGTTAGAAAAACTCTTAGCGATGGGAAAATCTGGAAGTAACAAAAATGGCTTAGGATATGAGAAAGGCAGAGCTATAACTGGGTATGGAAAACAAATGCTTGAAAACTCTAATACCTCCAGTAGCAACACAAAGACTAATTAAGTAGTTGAATCAGATAAGAAAATTAAATCTACTACAAGTGAGATCCCTGTCACAAAATGGATAATTAAAGAAAAGAAGAACTGTCTTGCTACTCACTCAAATCACTTAACAGGCAATGACACTAAGTGGTACCTTGATAGTGGTTGCTCAAGACATGTAACAGGTGACATGTCCCTTCTTTCTAAATATAAGAATCTTCATAATGGGATAGTCACCTACGATGATGGAACCACTGCTAAAGTAATTGGACAAGGAATCATAAAAGGAATACAATTGCTTGAAAATGAAAAAGCTTTCTGCATAAAAGGTCTGACACATAATCTCCTAAGCATATCTCAAATCTGTGATAATGGGCATGTGGTCAAATTCAACAGACAAGAATGCGAAATCCTAAACCAATTAGGAAAATTAGTAATGAAGGGTCATCGCACAAGTAACCACTGCTACATTATCAGAGGCATATAAAGGACTGATGCCTAGAAGTACTGAGTAGAGAAAGACAAGTCCATATCATGCATCTAGATCTGGATATTTGCTGAAGTGATGCAATTTTGTTGAGCATCAAATGATATATCTGAGGTTCCTCACCTCAATCTTTTGTATATAAACATTCAAATGTTTATAATTTTTGATGTGTACAGTAATTGTACATAATTTTGCTGAGTATGCTATTGATTCACAGAAATACTAAAAAGTATACTTGAAGGGTCGAAAAAGAAAAATATTCCTCTTCGATATGCCTATCGATCTGTCATCCCCGATTAATCGATCATGGGTCGATATCATCGACATCTCTTCAGAATGTGGAAAGTCACATGATCGAGACCACCATCGAAGCGATTACTGATAACATTAGAGGTGAATCATCGATATAATCGAAAGTAAGTTCGATAAAATAGAAGACTCCCGTCCGATAAAAGGTGATCAGCGAAAAAATCTTATTTCTCTGAAAAACTTTCTGTTTTGCTCTCTGCTTGAATCCTCGACCAGAAGACCATTGATGGGTCCCAGAAGCATCAAAAGAAACGAGTATTATCTTTTCATTTCTTCCACTCAAGAGTCTAACCTCACTTTTGGTCGGGTATTTTACGTTCTTTTGGTTGACCTTCCTTACCTTTGCCTATCTTTTACACTAAAAAATCATGAACAAAGGGAAAGGTAAGTCTCTCTGTTAGTCTTCAAAAGGGAAAGCGAAACAACCTAGTTTGCATCAACTCACTCCATCGGTGAGACATCCAGCCGCTATTGTTGAACGTCTGGTTCTTAACAGTGCCATCAAGTCTTTTGGTGTAGACCTCCTTTTAGAAGTAATAGGATGGCAAAATATTCTGAATCTTGGTGGTACTTATCAAATTGGAGTGGTCCATGACTTCCTCAGTAAAAGTCATGTTATTTGTGACGATTCACCCTGTATTCAAGTAGAATTATTGCATTACTCCAAGCACATCACTCCTATCACCTTGAGTCACCTTTTAGATCTCCAAGTCACTCGCATTCCTGTTACCAGTCGAAATCTAAACGGTCTTGGTGTTTGGGGCAAGGTAACTCGTGGACTATGTTAGGGAACTACTACTTCTCGGAACAATGATAATTCCCTTCATATTAATCATCTTGGACCCACTTCTAAAATCCTTCATGACATTTTTGGGTCCAATGTCTATCCTTGTGATGTGAATGGTAATCATCTGTCTCCCTTTGTGTTAAATGTGTTGTATGATGTGTATCAAGAAGTTCAGGTGTGCCTCCCAACACTTCTTCTTAAGCAGCTAATTCGGGTCATTCAAGGCAATCATCAGGATACACTAGCTTTTCCTGTACTCATCTGTAAATTAGCCCATCATGTTGGTATTCCTGCCTCATCTGATAGAGTCTATCCAGAGAAGTGGTTTGATAGTGATTCGGCTCAGGTGTCACAACAGCAGTGTCTTCCTTCAGCTCTTCCCGAGAACAGTGGTCCCTTGCAGTCGGCTGCTCCATATGCTCATCCGTCATATCCATGGGGATCCAACCGAACGCCATTGTTGAGTCCGAAATCTATCACAAATCGTCAAACTCATCACCTTGAACGTCACCTACTGAACGGTATGGCGTGCATGGAGGAGCAACTTCACAATTATGAGAGACGTCTCACCGTGATTGAAGAAAAAGTCGATTCTCTCTAACAAATAAATCAACAAGTAGTTGATTTACTCACACGTGGTGATTTGCGAAGACGGTAGAGCTGATTGTGCTAGTTGTATATCATTTTTTTTAGGTATCTGTGCATAGGCTTGGTGTTTTTGCTGGGATAACTGTTAATTTACTGCCAATCTTGGGTAGTCTATTTTGAATAGTTGGATAACTTTGGTTTCATTTTGAATATGGCTGAATAGAATTCATAGTTTTTGCCATAATTATGTCTTGAGTTCCCCTGGTTTATCTAGTTTCTGATGTGGAATGCATGAGATGCCTTTGATGAATATTTTAACTGCTATAGAACTGCTCTATCTTATCTAATATGCATTCGTAAATTCTGAAATTGATGTTTGATTGAATTAAGTTAACTATTATACATCAATGCTACCTAGAGCTGTACACGAGCAGACTAAAGCTCGAGAACTCGCTCGACTCGACTTGGAATACTTGACTCGTACTTGACTCATCTGAGTTAGAGCCGAGTACGAGCGGGTTTCATCTACTCGTTTAGATTACGAGTAGAGTACGAGTCTAGAGGTACTCGACTCGGTACTCGACTCATACTCGACTTGTACCCATATATATAAGAAAAAAAAAACCCTACTTCACTCACCCAGTCACCCGTCATTTTCAAGCACCCGCTCGAAACCCTTCTTCCCTTCAGCGGCCGTTTTCAAAAAACCCCCCTCTCTCTCTTTCTCCCCTCCTTTCCCAGGTCACGGCCGTCCCGGCCGTCCCTCTTCTTCCATCTCTCTCTCTCTCTCTCTCTCTCTCTCTCTCACTCGCCCGTCCATTGTCTGGTGGTGCTAGACACCCGTCCCCTATCCGCTCGTCCCTGCGGCTTGTCCAGTGCCCCTGTCCGGTGACAGAGCTCCTCCCTGCCACTCGTCTGGTGCCGCAGCTCGTCCCTACCAGGCTGCCACTCATCCAGTCGTCCGTCATCACCCCGCTCGCACGCACCGGTCGTTCTGCTCCCGCCTGTAGCCTCGCCTTGGGTATGTGTGCGTTTGATTTTTAATTTTTTATTTTTAAAAATTGTTTAATATATATTAATATAAAAATTGCTCGATTTCTGCTCATACTCGAACTCGCCTCGGAAACTCAGACTCGACTCGACTCGTTTATTACTCGTACTCGGCTTGTACTCGGGCAAGTAGAGTACGAGCCGGGAGTCCTTGCTCGTTAGTCGAGTAGAGCCGAGTACGAGCAGCACTCGGGCATTAAGAGCCGAGTACGAGTAGGGCGATACTCGACTCGTGTACAGCTCTAATGCTACGTAATTGGTTCTCCCAAGTATTTCAAGCTTCAGTCAATATCACCTGAGATATCTTTGTCAATGACTGACAAAAAGGGGGAGAACATTTACAAAACACCCCGAATGGAAATTGCATATCTGTTTAGATGTTGTTGCAGGTGTTAGGGGGAGCAGCCGCAAAAAGCAAGGGGAAGTTGGAGTTTACAAGTCAGGGGGAGAAGCTACTGGGTGTGTATATGGGTTAAAAAATTATAAAATTGTGTAAAAGCATGTACACACAATTTAGGGTGTGTTTGTCTAGAAAGGTCTAGGGTGTTTTGGGGATTTTGTCACGTAATTGACAAAGGGGGAGATTGAAAGTACCCTGGTTTGTCAAGTTACGTGAGAGTTGAGTCAGATTGTCTACAGAGCCTGATAGGAAGATCAATTCAAACGTCTGCCTCAACAGGATGTGTGCAAGCTCACCACAGGTAAACCTAAAGCCTCACATCCCATAACCCAAAACACCAGGTGAAGAAAACCCTTAAAAACAAGTTAGAAATCATAGGGTTTTAAGGTGAGAAAACCTTTTTCAAAATACGAAAATCTCTAAGTGTTTCTCGCCTTGTCGATTTTATCAGAACACCCTCGATATGATCGACCTGCTCTGTCGATGTCCTCGATACCTTAACCATATTATCGATGTGAGGACCAAAAGTGTCCAGCAACTAAATATTCATCTGGACGGATTTATCGATGTATCGATGCACCTATCGATATCATCGATATAAGCAGCAAATATGTCCAACAACTTCACAACATATCTGGACGAATTATCGATGTATCGATACACCTATCGATATCATCGATATTCAAATCTCGAGTTCATCGAGATTAGCTCGATAAGATCGATAGGCAGATTTCCGGCGCCCCTGTTTTTTAATGAAAATCTCAAATTCCTTCGATATATCAATGCTCTTCCGATATGATCTGAAATAAAATATCGATAACATCGAAAGTCCATCGATGATATCGATCGAAGGCGCGCATATCTTACAGCAGATATTTTAGGTTATTTTTAACTATGACCGGGGGCCCTTCGATAGTGTCACGCCCCAAACTCGAAGAACGGTCTCACAAAATTCTCGATCGCCGAATCCGGTGTCGATAGCCTCCGTAGTACCCCATTCTTGGCTCCCAGTGCCCATACGCCAGATTTCGATCCTCAGATCCTACAAGGAGGATTTCCAGTATGATTTTTTTATTTTATAATGGAGCATAACCATAAGCATAACCAAGTCACAAAACAACATCACCACATATCCACTATATCAAAAACTTTAAGTATAATGCGAATGAAAGAGAAATGCAATATAAGGAAAGTAACAGAAACTCCAGAAACTCGGCTGCATGCTCCAAGCTCAATGCTACTGCAACTTAACGCCACCTACACGCATCCATCGTGCATAAGCTTATAGAAAGCTTAGAGGGTGGTGACAGTGTGTGTAAGGTGAGTGCCAAGTGTACAATATCAGAGTCATGCAGAAATATGCGGTAAGTCCATGAATGCTATCAGCTGTACCAAGGCTATGTGATGCAAGGCATGAATGCTATCGGCCATACCAAGGCCATGCGATGCGAGGCGTATGTATCCAAATGTCATATGCGAGATGCAACATAAGCATGTCAGTATTCATCAAGTACACATATCAGTACAGTTCCTCTCTGGATATCACTGGGGTCTAAGACACCTCACACTGACTGCCTCCTCCCTAGCTGCACAGTCAAGTAAGTGGAAGAGACCACACTATCCGTCTGACCAGTAGTCTGCCAATACCTACCCGGCTCGTTGATAGCGGACTCATTTGCGAGCTGGTCAAATTCAGCTTAGCTTATAGCCCCCTCACTTGGGCGGATAAGGCCACACCCCCTTCCAACCGACCATGACACAGTGGGAGACCCGACCTACTGGTATTCGGCACTCAGGCTCTTGTGTATCCACTTGGTCTAGACGTTGGAGCATCCCCTGTACTAAAAAGGTTCTAGAATTTTCACCTAAGGACATCTTAAGTGCCCATAATGCTAGAGCCAATATTTTCGGTAACGACCATCCATGATGTGCCTATGGAGGCCACAGCCCTGATGTCGCTAGGACGTGTAGTGATCAAGTCACACATATGTGAGATGCATGAGTCACACCGTATAATCATGCAGAAATCTCACGCGTACCACGTGCTCATGCGGGCACTCCGTCTCATAAGGAGTCCCGTAAATGCCTCAGCCCAACGGCTTATGCTATGATCAAACATTCCTCATATCAAGCATACATATGATGTATATGCGTATGAATCATGGAAGTGTACTAAGCATATTATAAAGTAATGAACTATCCTTACACCGAAGATGGGCCTAGATGGCTTATACATAACCTGTATGGGCCTATCAATGGGCCCAAGGGAGAGTTATAATGCGGACATTTAACCAACATTTTCTTACAATATGGACGTCAAACCAACATTGCTCCCAAGGCATGGCCCGCCACAAACCATGGAGAAATCACGCATTGCAATGGACCCTAAGGACATCCTATCGGGCCTCGACCCATGGGCCTTAGATACATCAAATGGGCCACATCATATGGGCCTTTTATAAATCAAGTGGACCGCATCAATGGGCCTTATGTACATTGCAATGTGCCATATCCCATGGGCCTTTGAGTACATCACAATGGGCCTCGTAACATGGGCTTACATTCATATTAAGGTGGGCCTCAACAACGGCCTCATACACATCAGGGTGGGCCTCGACAACGGGCCATAAATATGACAAGATGGGCCTAATCACTTGGGCCTTATATATATACCAAGGTGGGCCTTAATGGATGGCCACAAATAAATCAAGATGGGCCCTAAACATGTACCAAGGTGGGGTCCACTTGGACTATAGATCTGTCTTTTTTTTTTTTTTTTGCCTTAAGCCCTAAAACAAGTTTTCAACAGGGTTGGACAGATTGGATGCAACACATGCATCATGGTGGGGGTCCACATGAAGGTCCACCATCTTGTATATTATATATAATATAATATATAATTTATATATAGTATATATATACAATATATAATATAATATTATATATATATATAGAGAGAGAGAGTCATGCTCCCCTGCACACCTACGCACGTGCGCACCTTTGCACACATGTCATGGGTGTCTAATCTGAACGGTCTATGTGATGCAGAATCCCGTGAAACCACATACGACAAATTTTCACCCTGATCTAAAATTCTGGTGGGCTATAGCAAAGAGAAATGCAAATCAAGGGAGGAAACTGTTTTCATTTTTCATGGCCCATCAAAGTTTTAGATCAAAGTAAAACTTGGGCCCAAGGGGTTTCATGAGGTGTTACTTCACATGAACGGTTCAGATTTTGGATCCCCATCACATATGATGGGTTCTCAAAAAAGTTCGTACGTAATACGCACGAACTGGTTCGCAGGTGAGCATTTTCGTGTATATATATATATACACACACGCACGCACACACACACCGTCTAGGGGGACGGTGTGGATATAACACATAAGTCATGGGGGTTGTGGACGGTGAGAGTGAAACACATACATCACTGTGGGCCCCACGTAGGGCCCACCATAACGTTTATCTTCCATCCAATCCATTCTTAAGGTCACATGTACCCGGATGAAAAAGAAAAACAAATTTCAAACTGATCCAAAAATTCTGTGGCCACAAAAGAGTTTTAATGGCAAACGTTCATCCCACTGTTTCCAATGATGTGGGCCACCCGAGCGTCAGATCGGCCTGCCCTTTGGAGGGGGCCCACTTCAGGGAGGGGCCCAACTAATGAACGGATTGGATGACATATACACATCATGGTGGGGCCCACGGCTGGAGTCGTCGGTCCCTGCCATCCGCCCGCCAGAATGCAGTAGCATGGCGCTACCTACTTATTATTATTTTTTTCTTTTCTTTGAAAACTTAATTTTTCTATGGTTTTTCACATGTGGGGCCCGCATCAGGTGAATCCGACGCGACCGCTAGATCCCATGGCTCACGACAGTCCAAACAAGCCCAATATTTAATATATTTTAGGGTATAGAAACATCAGGGAAATTTCAACGGTAGGAAACACTGTTTGTTATGTTATGGCCCACCAGAAATTTGGATCAGCTTCATTTTTCGGCTCAACGCCTAAAATGATCTAAGGAATGAAATGGATAGTTTGGATTATAAACATACATCAAGGTGGGGCCTGTGTGAGCGGTCCACCCCAAAACCAAAAGAAATCACCTTCTTGTTTTTTTGTTTTGTTTTTTTTTCTTTGTTTACACTTTAAGTCCAGCGTCTCTGGACACTAGACAGCTTGGCATGACACATATTTGTGAGGTGGGCCCTACTCAGGTGGGCCACCAATGATGGATGGTGTGGATACAACACATATGTAAAGTGGGCCTCACCTACAGATGGCTTGGATAAAATATATGCTTCATGGTGGGGTCCATCCGGGTGGGCCACATGACCACATTATCACATAAGAAGAAATGAAAAAGAGAGGGAGAGAGAGAGAGAGAGAGGGAGTGGGACACGTGTGATGGAGGGCTCCACCACTATGAGCCTTCCCTTGCAAGAAATCATACATCAAGTGGGTCTCAATACATGTGGGCCTACCAAATCAAGGATCAACGGTGGAGATCCCTTTTCCACCCAAAATGGATGGTCTAGATGAGCGCTTTTCATGCAAGGAAAATAAACATCATGATGGGGTCCATGGAGAATGGCCCCATCATGGAACGATCATGAGCATCAAGGTGGGCCATCGGCCACACTTAGGGTCCAAAGTGAGATCATACCATCAATCGGTAGGCCTCACTTGGCCCATCATCAAAACATGAAAAACCTATCCTATAAAGCACCCACCATTGATCTTCTTGGTCCGTTGGAAAGCCGATCTCCTTGTACTTCACTTTGATGGAGGGAGATGAGGTTTGAATGGCTAAGATGAAGGTTAAAGGGATGGGAAAGTAGGCCACCAAAAATCATTTTTTTCTCACATGGAAGAGCTTGGACGTGTGCACCTCTCTTGCTTTGGATTGTGGGTTTGAGAAATGAGAGAGAGGGAGTTGTAAAGAGAGAGAGAGAGTAGCTTAGGTAGGCCATGATTACTTGTAAGACAGGGTGGCTAATAATAAATGCTTGTAAGAAGGGCTAGGGGTAGGGTGGCTAGCCATAAGTCTTATAAGAAGGGCTAGGGGTAGGTAGGGTGGCTATATCTAAGATAGGGTGGCTATAGCTAGGGTAGGGTGGCTATAGCTAGGGTGATGTCATCCATCACCCTAATAATTACTTAGGGATTTGTGCCACATGGGATGGGTGGGTCCCACAATGTACGGTCCACGACCATTATAATGCATGGTTCACATCTTATAATCTAAGTGTCGGATTGGCGCATGAGACACGGCGTTGGAATCACAGCGGCGTTGGTATAAGTCTCAGATTAAGCCAACTTAAATCTATAGGATACGACTTAGGATCACGCGCAAACATTGATTATATGTCGCAGGGTACCAGAATTCGTTGGAAATAATCGCGGGGGTCGACGGAACAATATGGATTGAGATACGGGTCTTACAGATAGAATCGATATTCAAATATCAATGATATCGACATCAGGTCGATTGCATCGAACAAGGTCATAAATCGTCTAGCAAGCTTAAACACAAATTAGCTTGATTTATCGATGCCTCGATTCTGATCTCAATATCATCGACATTCAAATTTCGATGATCTCGATGGTTCCCCGATCATTCATGAAAACCTAAAATATTTTAAAGTCAAATCTCTCTCATTTTTCAAGTGTTGATGGATCGAACCTGTCATCGATGGAATCGGAGTTCGAAATTCGATGACATCGACAATAGTTTCGATTCATCAACCAATTGCAAAGAGTTTCAAAAGCGTATGACATTGAGTCCGAGTCATCGAGCAGACCATCGATGCTATCTAGAGTATACGCTCGATGATATCGAACTTGCTCGATGATATCGAACTCTGTCATAAATGTGACTGTTTTATATCCATTGGAACTTTTTGCCTATATATAAAGGACTTGTCTTTTGTTGTTGTGAGAGAAAATAGAGAGTTTTTGTGTGTTTCAACTTACATCCTATATCCAAAGCCCTTTCTCTTAAGGGAGTTCATCCTCCAATCCACCCTCACCATTGACATTCAATAGAGTGGATTGGGGAATGAACTTCTGCATTCATGGATCCTACAGCCACTACCTTAATGACAAATCATTAAGCTGGGATGCCTTGAATGCATAAGATTGGAATCACTCTACATTCCTGATAGGAAAATATTTTGAGAGTAGGATTCCATCTTTACCTTGACCCAACCCGAAGCCGAGTATTGGTACATCATTTTGTGTTACAGATCAAGGAAGCAGAAGACTCTTCGTTAACAAGGAGGTGGAGATCTTCGGCATTGAGATAAAAGGGACTCATCAGCTTATTTATAAGTATCCAAAGTCCAAGAGGACACTTGTGATCATTCCTTTCTAGGATTGAGTCTTAAGTGGTTCTCACCCTTTGAAGTCCTCAAGGAGGCCTCTGGCGGGAGTGTACGTGGTGGGTGCATTGTGTGGACCCTTGCTCTGTGGAGAGCATAAACATCTGGTTAGGAGTGAACCAGTAAAACTTTGGGTTTTAGGTGAACCTAGTAAAACCTTAGGGTTTGAGGTCAACCATGTAGAAACCTCCAGGAGGGTCTTATCGAAGATCCTTGGCCGGTGTGCCTAAAAGTGGATGTGTTGTGTTGACCCTTGCTCATGAGAGCATAAACAGTCATCCTCAGTGTAGGTTGTAAAGGTTGAAGGTGAACCAGATTTAAAACCTTAGGTTAGAGGTGAACCATGTGAAACCTCCTTAGTGAAATCCACTACACTCAAGGGTTGAGTGTGGTTATCGGGAGTGGAGTAGACTTATCGTCGAACCACTATAAAATGATTGTGATTGAGATTGTTATTTTTATGATTCTATGATTTGGTTTAATACTTTCTCATCTAAATATTTGATCACATCACACACACCTACATAGTCATATCTATCATAAGCTAGCTTGCATACTGCTTACTTCTAAGATAGTTTGTGATTGGATCCTCTACCAAGCTTGGAAGCCAGTAGAGTTACATTTGAGTAATCCTGATACTTGCATGATCACAGGATTGTGAAGTATGACTTTTAAATAAAACATAAAAACTTTAAAAAGTCCTATTCACCCCCCTCTAGGACATATTGGCATATTCCTTCTTCAACTAGTGCGGTCTTCACCGCCATTTCATGACCATGATGTATGTGCTTTGCAGCAATGTTGCCCATCTGTTTTGTGGGATGGTTGGCCCCTTAATGCATGCGTTCTATATCCTGTTGTCCAATTGATTTGTCGTGGGACGAGTGGGGTTCACCTTGAGATGTGTGAATATTGAAAAGGCGATGAAGACTGCACCAGTTGAAGAAGGAATAGGCTAATATGTCCTAGAGGGGGGGTGAATAGGACTTTTTAAAGTTTTTACACCTTTACTTAGAAATTCTATTTCACTAATCCAATGAATATGCAATGTATCAGGATTACTCAAATGTAACTCTACTGGCTTCCAAGCCTGGTAGAGGATCCAATCACAAACTATTCAAGAGATAGCAATATATAACTTAGTTTATGATGGATGTGACTTTGTATGTGTGTGGGGTGTGATTAGATATATAAATATGAATGCATTGACATAAATTACACACACAGAAGAAGAGTAATCACAAACACAGTCATTTTTATAGTGGTTCGACTACTTGTCTATTCCACTCCAGATAACCATACTCAACCCTTGAGTGTACCGGATTTCACTAAGGAGGTTTCACAGTGGTTCACCTTAAACCTAAGGTTTTAAATCAGGTTCACCTTCAACCTTTACAACCCACACTGAGGCTGACTGTTTATTCTCTCACAAGCAAGGGTCAACACAACGCACCCACTTTTAGGCACACTGGTCAAGGATCTTCCATAAGACCCTACTGAAGGTTTCTACACGGTTCACCTCAAACCCGAGGTTTTACACGGTTTACCTCAAACCCAAGGTTTTACGCAGTTTACCTCAAACCTACAGTTTTATTGGTTCACTCCTAACCAGATGTTTATGCTCTCTAAAGAGTAAGGGTCCACACAATGCACCCACCATGTACACTTCCGCCAGAGGCCTCCTACGAGGGCTTCAAAGGGTGAGAACTACTTAAGACCCAATCCTACAAAGGAATGATCAGAAGTGTCCTCTTGGACTCTAGATACTTATAAATAAGTTGATGAGTCCTGTTTAGCACAATGCCGAAGATCTCCCCCTCCTTGTTGACGAAGAGTCTTCTGCTCCCTTGATCAGTAACATAAAAGATGAACCGATATATAGTGACGGGTTGGGTCAAGGTTATGATGGAATCCTGCTCTCTGAAGGTTTTACTATAAGGAAGATAGAGTAGTTCCAATCATCTAGGCATTCAAGGCATCCCATCTTAATAATTTGCCATTAAGGTAGTAGCTAGAGGATCCTTAAATGTAGAAGTTCATTCCCCAATCCACTCCATTGAATATCAATGTTAAGGGTGGATTAGAGGATGAACTTCCCTGAGAGAAAGGGCTTTGGGTATATGATCTAAGGTTAAATACTCAAAAGCTCTCTCTACTTTCTCTCCCAGCAACAATAGACAAGTCCTCTATATATAGGCAAAAGGTTCCAACGGATATAAAACGGTCACATTTATGACTGAGTTCGATATCATTGAGCGTATACTCTCGATAATATCGATGGTCTGCTCGATGACTCAAACTCAATGTCCTAGCCTTTTGAAACCTTTTGTCAGTTAGTCGATGAATCGAAACCACTGTCGATGTCATCGGATTTTGAACTCCGATTCCATCGATGGTAGGTTTGATCCATTGACACTTGAAAAATGAGAGAGACTTGACATGAAATATTTTAGGTTTTTTAGGATATGATTGAGGGTCAGCTGATGTCATCAAAATTTATATATCGATGATATCGAAGGCAGTGTCGATGCATCAATAAATCTAATAGATTTACCAGTAAGTTCGTTAGACAGTTTGTGTCTAGTTTCGATGCAATCGACTCGGCCTCGTTATCATCAACATATGAATATCAATTTCCTCAAATGGCCATGGGTCAAAGTTAAAGACAACCTGAAATATCTACTGGAAGAAATGCGCGCCCATGGTCAATATCATCGATGGACTCTCGATTATCGATATTTGATTTCAGATAATATCGGAAGGCGCATCGATATATCAAAGGATTTTGAAATTTTCTTTAAAAAACATGGGCTCTGGAAATCTGCCTGTCGATCTTATCGAGTCACTTCTGATGAGCTCGAGATTTTAGTATCGATGATATCGATAGGTATATCGATACATCGATAATTCGTCCAGGTATCTTGTGAGGTTGCTGGACATATTTGGTCCTCTTTTTTATGGTATCGATGAAGCATCAAGGACTCGATAACGCAGGTCGATCATATCGAGGGTGTTTTCGATAAAATCGACAAGGCAAGAAAAACTTAGATATTTTCCTATTTTGAAAAAGTTTTCTCACCATAAAATCCTATGATTTTCTAATTTATTTTTAAGGGTTTTATTCACCTGGTGTTTTGAGACATAGGATATGAGGCTTTAAATTTACCTGTGGTGAGCTTGCACACATCCGGTTGAGGCAGACGCCTGAGTTGATCTTCCTATCAGGCTCTGTAGACAATCTGACTCAACACTAACGTAACTTGACAAACCAGGGCACTTTCAATCTCCCCCTTTGTTAATTACGTGACAAAAACTCAAAACACCCTAAAATACTCTAGATAAACACACCCTAAATTGTGTGTACATGCTTTTTACACAATTTTACAATTTCTAGCCCATGTACACAGCTAGTAGCCCATGTACACAACCAGTAGCTGCTCCCCCTAACTTGTAAACTCCAACTCCCCCTCGCTTGTTGCAGCTGCTCCCCTTTACATCTGCACAACATCTATTTCCATTCGGGGTGTTTGCAAATGTTCGCCCCCTTTTTGTCAGTCATTGACAAAGATATATCAGGTCATATTGACTGAAGAGTGAATTGCTTGAGAGAACCAACCAGGCAGAAGCAGATCAATTGATGTATAATAGTTAACTCAGTTTTAAGCAGACATCAATTTCATAATGTATGGATGCATAATAGATTAGATAAAACAATGATATAGCAGATAGTATATCAGTAAACAACTGTACATGCATACCATATCAGAAACTTGATAAACCAGAGGAACTCAGAACAGAATTATGACAGTAAAAATATGAATTATACTCAGCCATTACCAAAGTGAAATCAAAATATCCAAACATATACTACCACAGACAGCAGTAGCTTAACAGTTTATCCCAAAAAAAGCCCATGTAAGGGCACCCATAAGTAAATACCAGTATCAATCCCACATCGGGGCACATACAATCACGAAAAAAACTTATGCAGGTTAGAGAGTTGTCACATGCACTCAAAGGAGTGTAGAGCGTTCAAAAAGATACTAATGTTCATACACTGAGTTAGGAGGTGTGTGTGTGTGTGTGTGTGACAACATTCAGGGATCAGTGCTATGGAGCAGAGTGCGATGGTGCTGTGTCGTCCCGTCGACACGTCATCAAATCTACCAGCTGTTGCATAGACTGCTACACTTTATGGACGACCCGCTCCAAGACTATCAGCCGCTCATTCCCAGAGTGGATATCCCTCTGGATTGCCCCGATCCTGTCCAGCTTATATCATTTGGCATGTCTAGGCGTTGACGCTGATGGGGCTGGATCGGGTCTGGAGGATTCATCTACCGCCATCTCTATTTCCTCAGCATGAGAAGCACCAACTTCTGCTCCCTCTTCTTGGATGCCTTCTTCTTTGTCCTCAGCATACTCGTGAAACCTCAAGTCCATTTTGCGAATGTTCTTTATATTGAAGAGTTGAAGTGGGAGTACCGGATCAATGGTAGATGGGAAACCAATGGTATTGCATATCCTACTGATGATCCAGGGATATGGGAGATGAAGATCCCTGGAGGTATGAACAACATTTACCAACTAACTGACGAGCTGAGTTGGGAGGCACATCCTTGTCCCATTTGCAATAGAATAAACAATCATGACCATGAATCCAGTGAGATCGGATCTGTTGGTGCTTCTTGGATATATATTTGTGGTGAAAATACCATGCAAAATTCGAAATCGGGGCTCCATGTACCTAGCTTTCAACGCATTCCAAGGTATGTCTCAACCATTACATAGGTACTTAGTTACCATGGATCGAACATCAGGATAGTCGAGGTCCAATTGAGGGAGGCCTTCTGGAGCCATTTTCAGATTGAGGATGTTATCCATGGTGGCCGGAGTGATCAACACATCATCATTACTATTCAGAGAGACCATAATTGAAGGAGGATCTGATACAGGTGAGTGACATGTGGTGAGGAAGTTCTGTGTTTGCTCAAGCTGGCACGGCCCCCTAAAGTCTAGAACAGGCAGCCACCCGATCGCAATAAATAAGGGCTCTAAATTGTACGGTGCTAAGCAACCCCTATCTACTTTTCTTTCATGGATCAGTTTCCTGCCGGTGTATTTTGCAGGTCGTCAGCTAGCTAGAGGCGAGGGTGCCGGTTGAGAAGGTGCCAGAAATTCGGTCTGGGACCTGCCACGTGAAGTTTGTCATGATCTTTGCCGAGTGGGGATCCCACTTTCCGGGGCCCTTGCTCTTTCTTTTGAGGCGAGAACTTTTTGTCGGGTAGTTCTTGAAGACTCTCCCAGACCGGATGCTACTCCTTTGTCTTTTCTTATGTGGACAAGTGGATTTTGAAGGATTTGGGAAAAAATGACAAACACACCTGACAAACCAAAGAAAAATACCCAAAAAGGGATGACGTAAAAGGGTATTACCCGATTTGTGGAGTGATTTGAGTAGTCCGACGTGGCTTCCAGTAGTTTGGTCGAGAGAATCGAGTAGAGAAGATGATCGAAACCCTTGAGAAAATAAACTCCCTTTTTCGCTTCGTTGACTTTTATCGGGCAGCATCTGTCGATATTATCGATCATTGTTTCGATATAATCAAAAAGTTGCTGGTCGATTCTATCGAGTCTATCTTCGATATCATTCTTGGTCACATGACTATTCATATACTAAAGAGGCGTCGATGATATCAACATTTTATCGATAAATCGAGAATGTCATATCGACAGTCATATCGAAGATGAAGATTTTCAATTTTCAGCATTCAGACGACTCTTTAAGTATACTTTTCGTATTTCTATCAATAGTATGCTCAAAAAAAACTATGTACACACACTGTACACAACAAAATTATAAACATTTGAATGTTTATACAAAAGATTGAGGCAAGGAACCTCAGATATATCATTTGAAGCTCAGTAAAAAGAATTCTCATTTTAGCACATGTTCAGATCTTTGATGCTCAATCTGAACTAATTCTTCCTTATCCATTTCATCTTGTTAACCGATTTGGGTGGTGGTGCAGGGGCATTGCTTCTATCCATATCCTTAAGAGGACTTTTGGGGCTCTGTATTTCTCTAGTTGACAATTTGTTAGCATGATTCTGACCAGAATTAGGTTGAGTCCTCCTAAGTGTTATGCATTCAAACTTATAATGACTTGAATCACCACACAAATGACATACTGGAGTTGTTCTAGTTTTGCTTCCAGAAGGAGCAGATTTTTTAGTTCTAGGTACTGCATTTCCAGCCTTTGGCTTAAATTTTTCATATCCTAGGCCGCTTTTATCCTTTCCAGGTCTTCCCATTCCCAACAGTTTTTCTAGCTTTTCGCCACTCTGGGAAAACTTGTAGTTTATCTTATCCACCTTCTTGGATTCTTCTAGATCAAACAAGAGTGTATGATTTTCATTGCAAAGAAGTCTATTCTTATCTTCTAGCAGTTCAACCTATTTATTCAGTTTATCAGACTCGTTTTCAAGAATGGTATTAATTCGTTCAAGTCTATCATTATCCATATGATATTGTTGTAGATCATTAATTAATTGTGTGTTAATTTCCAATGTATTATCCAAATCTTTCTGCAGCAACTTACTTTTGTTCTCTTCTATTCCGAGTCTCTTAAGGATATTTATGCTATGAATATAGAGTTGATTATAAGCATCTTGCAGTTTATCCTTCTTGATTTCTTCTTTTTCTTTCCCAATTTTCTCATTATCAGTTGAAAATGATTCAGTGGCTTGCTGTTCTTTCTCGTTCTTAGATTCAGTGGGAATGATTGAAGCAGTGGAGACCATGAGTATTTTTAATGATTTCTGATCTCCATCGCTTTCTGAGTCACTAGATTCTGAATTTGACTCCTCAGTATCATCCTATGTGACAGCCATTGCCTTGCCCTTAGTTTTCTTGTTTGGGCATTCTGTTGATAGGTGTCCATACTCCTAACAGGCATAGCATTGTGGTTCTTTGGTTCTTCTACTAAAATTTCCTGCAGCAGGTTTGTTGTTCACCTTTCTTCCTTTAGAAGGCCGGCCACGATTTTTCTGAAAGAACTTCCTGACTCGATGTGCCAGTAAGGCCACTTCCTCATCTTCATTTTCATTTTCGCTCTCACTGTCCTCATGTAGTGTTTTCTTAGAAGTTTTCAGGACAGTTGTTTTCGATTTAAGAATTTGTTTGAAGCGTAGTTCGAAAGTTTGTAGGGAACCTACCAGTTCTTCTACTTTCATCTCATCAATATTCCTATACTCCTCGATTGTTGTAACCTTGGGATTAAATCATTCCGATAGGGATCTTAGAATTTTCCTACAAATTTTCGGTATCGAAACTTTCTCTCCCAATCCACCCATGGAGTTGCAAATAATATTCAACTTGGTGAAAAACTCCATAAACGTCTCATGCTCTTCCATTCTGAGACTTTCGAATTGTGAAGTCAGAAGTTGTAGTTTGGACCTCTTCACAGTGCTTGTGCCTTCATGAGTTATTTTCAATAGATCCCATGCTTCTTTGGATGTTTCACACATACTTATCTGATTGAATATATCCTGGGACATAGCACAGTAGATAGCATTCATAGCCTTGGCTTCAGATGTTTGCCTTTCTTTGTCGAATGCTGTCCACTTTTCTTTGGGTTTGGGTTTTATGATGGTTGTGCTACCGTCAAGTACAATTTGTTCAGTAGGTGGCATATATCCACTTTCAACTATATCCCAAACATCATGGTTTAAAGATCTCAGAAAGTAGTGCATCCTAGCCTTCCAGTATGCATAATTTGAGCCATCAAATACTGGAGGTCTAGTGACTGATGAGCCCTCTCCTTTGGCCATATTCCCAACTTCAGTCAAGATCACTCTCTAGGCGGTGAAACCCTTAAAGAGAGACCTGCTTTGATACCAATTAAAATAGCGGTGAAGACCGCACCAGTTGAAGAAGGAATATGCCAATACGTCCTAGAGGGGGGTGAATATGACTTTATAAAGTTTTTACACCTTTACTTAGAAATCCTATTTCACTGATCCTATGAATATGCAATGTATCAGGATTACTCAAATGTAACTCTACTGGCTTCCAAGCCTGGTAGAGGATCCAATCACAAACAATTCAAGAAATAGCAATATATAACTTAGTTTATGATTAATGTGACTGTGTATGTGTGTGGGGTGTGATCAGATATATAAATATGAATGCATTGACATAAATCACACACACAGAAGAAGAACAATTACAAACACAGTCATTTTTATAGTGGTTCGACTACTTGTCTACTCCACTCCCGGTAACCGCACTCAACCCTTGAGTGTACCAGATTTCACTAAGGAGCTTTCACAGCAGTTCACCTCAAATCTAAGGTTTTAAATCAGGTTCACCTTCAACCTTTACAACCTACACTGAGGCTGACTGTTTATGCTCTCATGAGCAAGGGTCAACACAACGCACCCACTTTTAAGCACACCGGCTAAGGATCTTCCAGAAGACCTTACTGGAGGTTTCTACATGGTTCACCTCAAATCCGAGGTTTTACACGGTTTACTTCAAACCCAAGGTTTTATGTGGTTTACCTCAAACCCAGAGTTTTATTGGTTCACTCCTTACCAGATGTTTATGCTCTCCAAAGAGCAAGGGTCCACACAATGCACCCACCACGTACACTCCCGCTGGAGGCCTCCTACGAGGGCTTCAAAGGGTGAGAACTACTTAAGACCCAATCCTACAAAGGAATGATCACAAGTGTCCTCTTGGACTCTAGATACTTACAAATAAGTTGATGAGTCCTGTTTAGCACAATGTCGAAGATCTCTTCCTCCTTGTTGACGAAGAGTCTTCTGCTCCCTTGATCCGTAACACAAAAGATGAACCGATATATGGTGATGGGTTGGGTTAAGGTTATGATGGAATCCTACTCTCTGAAGGTTTTCTTATACGGAAGATAGAGTCGTTCCAATCATATAGGTATTCAAGGCATCCCAGCTTAATAATTTGCCATTAAGGTAGTAGCTGGAGGATCCTTGAATGCAGAAGTTCATTCTCCAATCCACTCTATTGAATATCAATGGTAAGGGTGGATTGGAGGATGAACTTCCCTGAGAGAAAGGACTTTGGGTATATGATCTAAGGTTAAACACCAAAAGCTCTCTCTACTTTCTCTCCCAGCAACAATAGACAAGTTCTCTATATATAGGTAAAAGGTTCCAATGGATATAAAATGGTCACATTTATGACTGAGTTCGATATCATAAAGTAGGTTCGATATTATCGAGCGTATACTCTCGATAGTATCGATGGTCTGCTCGATGACTCAAACTCAAAGTCATGCACTTTTAAAACCTTTTGCCTGTTGGTCGATGAATCGAAACCACTGTCGATGTCATCGGATTTCGAACTCCGATTCCATCGATGGTAGGTTCGATCCATTGACACTTGAAAAATGAGAGAGACTTGACATGAAATATTTCAGGTTTTTTAGGATATGATCGAGGGTCAGCCGATGTCATCTGAATTTGTATATCGATAATATCGAAGGCAGTGTTGATGCATCGATAAATCCAATAGATTTACCAGTAAGTTCGCTGGACAGTTTGTGTCTAGTTTTGATGCAATCGACTCGGCCTCGATATCATCGATATATGAATATCGATTTCCTCGAATGGCCCCCGATCAAAGTTAAAGAAAACCTGAAATATCTGCTGGAAGAAATGCGAGCCCACGGTCGATATCATCGATGGACTCCCGATCTTATCGATATTTAATTTTAGATCATATTGGAAGGCGTATCGATATATCGAAGGATTTTAAAATTTTCTTTAAAAAATAGGGGTGCTGAAAATCTGCCTGTCGATCTTATCGAGTCACTTCTGATGAGCTCGAGATTTGAGTATCGATGATATCGATAGGTGTATCGATACATCGATAATTCGTCCAAATATGTTGTGAGGTTGCTGGACATATTTGGTCCTCTTTTCGATGGTATCGATGAAGCATCGAGGACTCGACAGGGCAGGTCGATCATATCGAGGGTGTTTTCGATAAAATTGACAAGGTAAGAAAAACTTAGATATTTTCCTATTTTGAAAAAGTTTTCTCGCCATAAAACCTTTTGATTTTCTAATTTATTTTTAAGGGTTTTAATTCACCTGGTGTTTTGGGACATGGGACGTGAGGCTTTAAATTTACCTGTGGCAAGCTTGCACATATCTGATTGAGGCAGATGCTTGAATTGATCTTCCTATCAGGCTCTGTAGACAATCTGACTCAACACTCACGTAACTTGACGAACCAGGGCACTTTCAAATATCCATACCGTCTACATGGAAATCCCACCTGTGATGTATTTTTTAACCACGCTGTCCATTTGTTTTTGTTAAACCATGGGCTGCCCCATCAGGCCCATTTGATGTATTTATGGCCTTTGAATTAGGCCAATGTAATGTATTTATGGCCTTTGGATCCAGCCCTTATGATGTATTTATGGCCTTTGAATCAGGCCCATGTGATGTATTTATGGCCATTTGATGAGGCCCATTGAGATGTATTTGCGGCCCACTGATGAGGTCCAATGAGATGTATTTAACGCCCATATGTGCAGCCCAATGTGATGTTTGTGTGGCCCTTAAATGCGGCCCAATATGATGTTTGTGCTGCCATTTGATAAGGCCCAATGTGATGTATTTGTGGCCCATTTGGAATGTGCAGGGCCCACCTTAATGTGATGTATTTATGGCCCATGTGTCGAGGCCCATTGTGATATATATGTGGCCCATGAGTGAGGCCTGATGTGTTGTATATGAAGCCCTTGTGATGCGGCCCATTATGATGTATATGTGGCCCATGAGTGAGGCCCGATGTGTTACATATAAAGCTCATGTGATGCGGCCCATGATGATGTATATGAGGTCCATTGTGCTGTATGAGAGGCCCATGAGATGAGGCTCATTGTGATGGATATCAGGACCATGTGATGCTGCCCATTGTGATGCTGCCCATTGTGATGTGTATTAAGCCCATGAGATACAGCCCATTGCGATGTGTAAGGCCCATGTGATGCGGCCCCTTTGTGATTTATATGAGGCCCATGCGATGCGGCCCACTAAATGTATATGAGGCCCACGTGATGTGGTCCACTTGATGTGATGAGGCCCATGTAATGAGGCCCATTGTGATTGTATGTGAGGCCCTTATGTGAGGCCATGGGCCCCACTATATGTTTAGCCCTATGAGGGCCACTCCTTGGGAGCAATGTTGGTTGAATGTCCACATTGATGGGCAATGATGGTTAAATGTCCACATTGTGACCTTTTCTTAGGCATCGTTAGGCCCATTCTTGATATAAGTAGGCCATCTAGGCCCATCTTTGAAATGAGGAGAGCACATCATCATTATATAACATGCTTAGTATAGCTCCACGATCCATGCCCATATGCATCATATGTATGCTTGATATGAGGAGTGATTGATCATAGCACATGCCATTAGGCAGATTATTATGGGACTCCCTAAGAGACGGAGTTGCCCCACTTGAGGCGTGGTACGTGCAGGTTTGATTCATGACTGGATGGTATGACTTATGCATCTCACATTTTGTGATATGACCACCGTATGCCCTAGCAACATCAGGACCGTGGCCTCCCTAGGCATGTAGTGGATGGCCAGATGGAACACCGAAATATTTGGTTCTAACATACGGGCTCCATAGATGTCCCCGAGTGAAAATTCATAAACCTTCGAGGCCAAGGGATGCCCCAACGTCTAGACAGAGTGGATATACATGAGCGTATGAGGGTCGTATACCAGTAGATTGCATCTCTCACTGTGTCATGGTCGGTTAGGAGGGGGTGTACCTTACCCGCCTGAGTGAGGAGGCAATATCTAGGTTGAGTTTGACTAGGTTGAGGAATGAGTCCGCTATTGACGAGCCGGGCCCGATATTGGCAGGCAGATAGTGAGGTCTCTTTCACTTATCCAGTTGTGCACTCAGATAAGGGCGGCAAGCTAGCGTTGAGTGTACTAGACCCCAGTAATGATTCCAGAGATGTACGGTACTGATATGTGGACTTATTGAGCAGGAGTTGTATACTCAGCATTTTACTCATTCATTTATTCATTCACTATCCACTCGGGCTGGTGGTGCGCAATTAATTGTTATGTGTACCTTCACAATGGCTAGGATTTCGATTGGGACATGTGACCAACCTGAGATAAGGAGTCTACCACATTGAGTCTGACTATCCAAATTTAGGTATGTGACTGGTTTGGATAGAAGTCCCTTGTGATAGACCCCATAGCCTGTGATACTATGTACTATCATCCTGACTTCACACTCCAGCTTGGTCATTTCATTCGCACCATATATTGCATTACAATTGCGGCATATGACATTTTGGGTTGCTATGTTTCTGCATTTATATGGCCTAGATGAGGTTGACGGTATTTGTGGACTCGTCAGGATTTGCATATTGCATTATACCCCCAGTATATGACATTTGGCTTATTATGTCTCCGCATTGCATAGCTGATCTACGTTGCTTCTTCAGTATATGATATAGGCTTATTATGTTTTTACATCGCATAGCCTGGATAAGGCTGATAATATTTATGGACTTACCAGTATGTTTCCACATTACTCTGATGTTGTGTGCTTGACACTTATCTTGCGCACACACTTACACCACCCTCTAAGCTTTCTATAAGCTTATGCATGATAATTGCATGCAGGTGGCATTAGGTCGCAGCAGTGTTGAGCTTGTAGCATGCAGCTGTCTTATGGAGCTTTAATTTTTAATATATGTATTTCTCTTTCAGCACTATATTCAACTGTTTATATTAGTGGATATGTAATGATGATGTTGCCTTTTTGATTTGGGTAAACTTGTAGTTATGCTTCTTACGAGATAAATGTACGTTGGAAAATCCTCCTTGATCCCAGGATCGGAATCTGGCGTATGAGTACTGAGAGCCAAGAATGGGGTACTACAGAGGTTGTCGGCATCGGATTCAGCGATCGAAAATTTTGTAAGCCTGGTTTTCGAGTTTGGGGCGTGACAATTTAGTTACTTTAAGTATGAAAAACGTTACAAGCAGTAGAGGTATTTTAGAAACAAACAGAAAATCATTGGTATTGGATGACTGGTACTTCTAGAATTATTATAATTTTTATGAAGCTTGAAATAGAATGAAATTTTGAAGGATAAAATTTAACTTAGTAATGAATTAGTAAAAAATTATAATTATAAAAATAATTTAGTAGCTAACAGTGGCAAGGATGTTACAAACAATAGACATGTGAAACCAAAAGTTTATGTAACCTCGAGTTGCAATGAACCAGGTATATCTTTTTCATATTAGAGTTTTAGTATTTGGTGTCTTTTTAGTAATTTCTTCTAATCATGTTAGAAATTACCTTGTATGATTAAATTATAACATTTTAGTTTATTTTTCTATTTTAATTAGTTTCTAGTATGGTTGAACTACGACTCTTGAATAGGGTTGAGTTTGATTGTTTAATACTTTGTAAGTTCGTATTCGAGGCGGACTTCACTAAAATATTATGAGTTTCTTATTCTCTTGTGGATTAAAGGTTCATACCACGTTGAGAAGATGTCCTTCCTCTTTCCTTTTTTACGGCCTTCCTTATGTCACTAGCATTCTAAACCTCTGAAATATCTTAGAACTCTCAATTCTTCCTTCCCTCTCGAAGTTAAAGAAACTGAAGCGCGGTTTACTTATAACTCACTGGCCATAAGATCGAAACGGTAATGTTGAGAGAAAACCTTAGGCTCCTGGAAACCTTTCCAAGATAATCGTTTGACCATAGGCATAATGAGAGATTTATTAAATATTAATTTAAACAAGAATTAAAATGAGAACTCTCTTTGACCAAGACCCGGATGATAACCTCCTAAATATAAGGCTCAAACTTTTCGATGAATTATGATATATCCTAAACATTTAGGATGATTGGATTACGGAATTACAAAACCAAACAATTGTGAGGCATTCGCGGCTTAACCCATTTCTCAATCCCGTGCGACTACCAATGGACTCACCACTTTGATGGAGCAGAAGACCAGAATCCACCAGGACTAGGAAGGGATATAATGAGCTTTTTGCCCTGGTCAGGCAGAAGATTAACGTATCAGATGTAAGCCTACTACAATTATTTTTCCGTATTAGCCCAATCGTGAAGAACAAAATATACCACTCTTAGGTAAAGTTTATTGTCGAACACATAATATGATAATAGCGATTTTGACATCTGTTCCTAAATCTTGATGGTGGAAACTGTAAGTGCTATGGTTTGATTCCTCTTTGGTTGTCAAATTTTGTGTGTCAAAACCTCTGTATGTGTCTTATGTTTATATCTTGATAAATTTGTTCGAGAAACCATGTCAAGAAGATGAATTCCTTAAGCTAGTATAAGCTATAATATAGAAGATATTAAAGAAGAGTTCAAGCTCAAGACTCAAGCTCAAGTTCACATGTAAGAACTCAAGCTCAAGTTCACGTGTATTCAAGGTCAAGACTCAAGCATAGTTTAGGACTCAAGTGTAACTCAAAATGACATTGATTTCAAAGCTTGTGAAGTAGTCAAGCTGCATTAAGAAGAACTCAAGCTTCATAATGATCAAAGTCTAAGCAAATGAAGTTTTCAATGTCCATACTTCATGTCCCAGGTATGATAAACCTTAGATTGACCTTAGGGTAGGTCACTTTGGCTACATAATTCATTTTAATATTAATACATGAATTTGGTCTATTCTAAGACTAGTCCTAGACCTTGTTCGACCAGTCCTAGCACTGGTTCGACCAGTCTAAGAAGTTCCAGGACCAGTCCTAGAATTGTTGCAATTTATCAGATTTTTTGGTTCGGCTACGACCAGTCCTGGAGTCTACTCGACCGGTTGTGGGATGATCTCAACTCGACCTTCGACCAGTCGTAAAGCTACGACTCAAACTCCAGCGACTAAATTAAGTGTCGCATGACCAGTCGTAGAGGGGTCTCGACCAGTCGTGGACTACCTTCGACCAGTCATGGACTGCCTACGACCGGTCGTACAATGGTTTTATCCAATCGCGCTCAAAAATTCAAAAATTAGTTTATTCTTGGACCAGTTGTGGTGTCCCTAGGACCAGTCGAAGATGAATTTCTGCAGCTATAAATAACACATGAATTTCAGAGTTTTTCATTGAAAAATTAAGTGAATTCAAGGCCCCACTCTGAGATAAGTTTGTGTTTGTTTTTAAGCTATATTGTGCATAATTCTATTTCCTTTTGTTAGCTTATTGTTATTTGATTTTGATTTGTATTCCAATCTGATTAGAAAAAGGGAAAATTCTTAATTCCTTCTTCTCAGAATCAAAATCAAATATAGCTAGCCCTAAGTTAATTAAACTTAAAATCAATTAGAACTTAGAACCATTTTAAAGTGAGTATTGGACATTAAACTTCCATATTCGAACTTCTACTCCGATTGGTTCTTCCGGGCTTCTACAAGAGGAGAAATCCAGGTATTTTACAATTCTGTAAAATTTCCATTCTTTTGTTTTTGTTTGGGATTCACCAGAAAAATTCCATTTGTGTGGTTATCTGAGGAGAGCTAGAAAACTCAGAAAGAGGGATTTTTGGATTGTGTAAGCCCAAGTTAAAAAGACACAATTGTGAAGGTTTTAGGTGAACCTTTGAAACCTATTTTGATAGTGAACGCTAATATCCCCTGTGTGAGGATATTAGGAGTGGAGTAACATTCTGTGTGGCTGTTGTTTAACAGTTGGTGAACACACAGGCGAACCACTATAATTCTTTATCTTGTGGATTAAATGCTTGCTTAATCTTTTACCTTTTATCATTCAAAGCTGTGGAATGTATGTGTGGTTGTGAATGTTGTAAATATTTACATTTCAAGCAAGTGTGGGGATTGTTGAAATAAGTTAGATTTAAATTTCAGCAATCTATTTAAATTCCTTGCTATTTATTTTTATTGAGTTCTTGATATAAAGGACGTTCTAGAAATAAGGTTGTCCTGCCATAAACCTTTGGTTTTTATGGTGTAAGGTTGTCTTTAGAACTAAATTCGTATCAACCTCCTAATACTTGTTAATTGAGGTTGAGTTTATTTTAGCATTATGAATTGATCTATTTTTGTAAGGCTATCTCTTTATTGTTTATTCCGCTGTTTTAATTTTAATTTGGCATAGTCCTATTCACCCCCCTCCCCCCCTCTAGGACATATAGCTTGGACATTTCAAGTGATATCAAAGTCTAATAGCTCGCTCTTATTGCTTTTTATTTTGATTTATTTCCTGAGCTAACGATCTAAGCTATATATATAAGATGTCGAATTTTGATAGCCTATCAGTCATTATGCCTCCACCCTTTGATGGCTCCAACTATGCTTATTGGAAAGCCAGAATGAGGATCTTCCTCAAATCAATGGATGAGAGTGTGTGGTAAGCCACAGTGATTGAATGGAGCCCTCTTACCATTGAAGTAACTGGTATCAATGGATCAAAATTAATGAGAATAACACCTTATACTTCTTGGTCCACACTTCAGAAAAGTGAGAGTAGTGCCAATGCAAAAACACTAAATGCAATCACTTGCGCACTATCACTGGATGAGTTCAAAAGAATCATATCCTGTGATACTGCAAAGCAAGCCCGGGATATATTAGAAATGACACACGAGGGTACATCAATTGTAAAAAAATCTAAAGTCCAACTCCTCACAACCAAATTTGAAGAAATTCATATGGAGGAAAATGAAATGTTTATGGACTTTTACATAAGATTAAATAACATTGTAAACTTAATATGGGGTCTTAGCGATAAAATCCCAGAAAGTAAAATGTGTGCAAAGATACTACGCTCACTTCCTGAACGGTTCAACTCTAAAGTAACCGTGATCCAGGAACTTCGTGATATGGATAATATGAGGGTAGAAGAACTAGTTGGTTCTTTACAAACCCATGAGTTAAACTTTAAAGCTCCTAAAGGTAAATCTATAGCACTTAAATCTTCTAAAAATGTTTCTGAAGAAAACTCTAATTCTAAAGATGATATGGCTCTTTTAGCAAAGAAGTTTTATAAGATTTTCAAAAGTAAGAAAAGGGTTGATTTTCAACAATCAAATGATAAAAAGAAATTTATACCCAAAACTCAAAAATCTTTGAAAAATAGTCAATGTTACAACTATCATGAATATGGGCATTTAGCAAACAAATATCCTAAAAAGGACCAACCCAAAGGGAAGGGTATGTTGGCTACTTGGGATGAATCATCTGATTCTGAAGCTACTTCTGAATCAGAAGATTCTGAAACTGAGTCAGGCAATGAAGTAAAAGCCCTTATGACTCTAGCCAAATTCACTTTTTCAGATCACGATGATTCTACTAGTGAAGAAAATTTGAATAGTGATCATGAAAATGAAGAAGATCTTCAAGATGCTTACAATGTCTTATACAAAGAAAATTGTAAAATTATTGTGAAGCTTAAACTTCAAAAAGAAAAGTTTTTTAAATTCAAAGAATGCTTTGACTCACTTATTTTAGAAAAATCTCAAATTTCAAATAGTTTTGAAAAATCAAAATGTGATTTGGAATTCAAAACCTTCCTGATTGAAGATTTGAAATCTGAAATTGAGAAACTCAAGAATGAAGTATCTTCTCTTCTGAGTTTGAAGGATACATGGAGATATGCCCAAGGAGATCCAAAGTTAGAAAAACTCTTATCCGGATCTAAAAAATGTGGCAATAGATCCGGGTTAGGATATGATGAGAACATACCTCATAAACAGAAGAGTACTCCTAACTTTATGAAAGGAGAAGCCTCAAACTCAAAAGAAAAAGGTACTTGTTAAGGTTTTTCTAAAAATATAAAAACTTTTCAAAAACCTAAACGTAATTGTATCAATTTCAAAAATCAGAACAGAAACCCACTGGCTAAAAAAATAGTTGATTTACTCAAGGAGCTCTTAAAATCTAACTCAGTAGGTCATTTCCACAACTATAAACTGAAGAAGACCAACTATGTTCCTAAACCCAAAACAGTTCTGAAATGGGTTCTTAAAGTTGTCTGTTTGGTTGCTCACACTGCTTTCAAAGCAACAAGCCATTCAAAATGGTACCTAGACAGTGGATGTTCCAGGCACATGACAGGTGACAAGGCTTTATTCACCGATCTAAAAGATATGACTGATGGGTTAGTCACATTTGGTGATGGTAGCAACTGTAAGATTATTGGCCAAGGTACGGTTCAACTTTATAAACTTCCCTTATTTAAGAACGTTTTATATGTTGAGGGACTAAAACAGAACCTGTTAAGTATATCTCAAATATGCGACAACAACCATAGTGTTAAATTTTCTAATCAAGGTTGTGAGATTATAGATAAAAAGGGTTCTGTAATATTAACTGGTCGCAAAACTTCTGAAAACTAATATATAGTAAGCAATGGTAGCTCATCTAATCAAACATGCTACATGGTCCATACCGATGAGACAGAATTATGGCATAAATGCCTTGGACATGTACACTACTGGAATTTATACAGATTGAGCAAAGGAGAACTTATTAAAGGTCTACCTAAGATTCAAAAAGTAGATGAGATATGTGGTGAATGTCAGTATGGTAAACAAACTAGGAGCTCTCACAAAAAAGTGAACTCCAATACCACATTAAGACCACTCGAGCTTCTCCACATGGATCTTATAGGACCAACTAAAACGGAAAGTCGAGGTGGCAAAAAATTCATCTTGGTTATTGTAGATGATTTTACAAGATTCACTTGGGTTTCATTTTTAAGAGACAAATCAGAAACCCTTGATGAAGTGAAAAAGATTATCAAACAGATCCAAACTGAAAAATGTTCTCAAGTCAGTAAGATCCGAAGTGATCATGGATCCGAGTTTGAAAATAGCGGTTTTGAGAAATTCTGTAGCGATCAGGGAATATCACATGAATTCTCTGCGCCCAAAACTCCATAACAAAATGGTATTGTGGAAAGGAAAAATAGAGTGCTCCAAGAAATGGGAAATGTTATGTTGAATAGCATGAAGCTCCCTAGAAATTTATGGGATGAAGCAATAAATACCGCCTGCTACATTATTAACCATGTCTATACTTATAAATCTAATAATAAAACTGCTTATGAAATGTGGTTCGATGAGAAGCTGACTATCAAATACTTTCGAGTTTTTAGCAGCAAGTGTTACATTTTACGTGACCATGAAAATCTGGGAAAGTTTGACACAAAGAGTGACGAAGGAATCTTTTTAAGATACTCTTTAAACAGTCACACATATCGTGTACTGAATAACAGGACCGGTGTGATTCAAGAATATATTAATGTGGTCATTGATGATCACCTGAATACACCTACACCTAGTTCAGATAATGTTGAAGTTCTTGTAATTGAAAAACCAGATACTTCATCAAGTGAAATTAATTCTGAATTAAGAACTGTTAAAGATCATCCAATTGATCAAATTCTTGGAAACCCTCTCACTGGTGTGCGAACTTAAAGACAACTAGAAGACATATGTAATTATGTATGCTTTACATCCCAGATTGAACTGGTAAACGTAAAAGAAGCACTTTCTGATAAAAACTGGATAGTAGCAATGCAGAAAGAACTTAATCAATTTGTTCGTAATGATGTCTGGTATCTTGTTCCTAGACCTAAAGATAAACAAAATATAGGAACTAAGTGGATTTTCAAAAATAAGTCTGATGAACTTGGAAATATAATTCGAAACAAGGTAAGACTAGTTGTATAAGGGTATACTCAAATAGAAGGTATTGATTATGATGAAACCTTTACTCCAGTTGCTCACCTTGAATCAATTAGACTTTTTATATCTATTACATACTTTAGAAAGTTTAAAATTTATCAAATGAATGTAAAGAGTGCCTTTTTAAATGGTGATTTACATGAAGAGGTATATGTTGAACAACCTATAGGATTTGAAGACCCTAAGTTTACTAATCATGCATACCACCTTAAAAAAGCTCTCTATGGTTTGAAATAAGCTCCCAGGGCATGGAATGAAAAATTGACTAAGTTTTTACTAAGTCATAATTTTCAAATGGGTAGTGTCGATAAGACGCTTTTTGTTAAGAAACATAATAATGATATCTTAATGGTTCAGATCTATGTTGATGATATTATTTATGGATCAACTTGTACTAACATGACTGTTGAGTTTGCAGATTTGATGAAATCTAAGTTTGAAATGAGCTTGGTTGGGGAATTAAATCATTTCTTAGGATTGCAAGTAAAACAACAGTTTAATGGAATTTTTATTTCACAATCTAAATATGCTTTGAACTTGACTAAGAAGTTCGGATTTGAGAATGGTAAGAATTTAGATACTCCTATGAGTACAACTCTAAGACTCTCAAAAGACTCTACAGGTAAAGATGTAGATCCTAAATTGTATCGTAGCATGATAGGCAGTTTGCTTTACTTAACTACAAGTAGACCTGATATTGCTTTAAGTGTTAGAATCTGTGCTAGATATCAGTCTAATCCTAAAGAATCTCACTTAACTGCTGTTAAGCGAATTATTCGATATGTCGCAAATTCAGTTAATTTAGGTCTTTGGTATCCTTATGATACTAGTGTTCAATTAGCTGGGTATTCAGATGTCGACAAGGTGTAATATCGATGATGTAAAAATCAACCAGTGGTGGTTGTTTTTACATTGGAAACTGCTTGGTTTCTTAGTTTGGCAAGAAGCAAAGTTCCATATCACTCTCAACTGCTGAGGCTGAATACATTGCAACTGAAAATGCATGTGCTCAGCTGGTTTGGATGAAACGTATGTTGAGTGATTATGGAATCGCACAAGACTTGATGGTTTTATATTGTGATAATTCCGGTGCGATAAATATTTCGAAAAATCCAATCTAGCATTCACGAACTAAGCACATTGACATCAGATTTCATTATATCCATGAATTAGTGGAAGAAAAAGAATATCTTTAGAATATATTCCAATCGAGACTCAGCTTGCTGACATTTTCACTAAACCGCTTGACAAAAGCAGGTTTAATAAGTTAAAATTCGATCTCGGTATGTGCAATTTAAAATGATTGAGCATGCATCTCTGTATCATAGTGTAAATACTTTATTAGTTTATATTTTAAAATTTCTTGAAAAATGCATGTTTATTTATTTTTCTGGTACACGACCAGTCGAGGACGTGCTCGACCAGTCATGGTACGACCGGTCGAGGACGTCTCACGACCAGTCGTTGTAGCACGTTGATTGCCTTTATTTGGGGAAAAACCACTTCTTCTTCATTTCATTCCTCTTCTCCAACGAGCCAAGCTATGACTAGTCGAACCCCACTATTCGATTTGTTCAGGTTAGAGTGTTTTTTCTTGATTTCTTGAAGAATCTTAGTCTTTTCTCTTCAATTTCTTGATTGTAGTTGTCTATTTCAACTCGTTCTTTAAGTTTTTGGGTTTTTCTTCTCATTTGCTGAATCTAGAGAAACTCATCTCTCTTTTCTTGATATTTCTGGTATTTCTTCAAGAAAATGGACTCTAGAGGTCAAAAGAAAAATCCTAGAGGTGCTTCTTCTTCTAGATCAAATGTTATCACTAGACGTCATCTTAGGGCTCCTGAAGATGATCCACCATATGTACGTGATTTGCGTATGCGTAATGTGATTGTTGAAAAAGCTGTCAGTTTAAATCATATCACTCCTTTCAGTCTCCTTCCTCTCCTTTAATCTGTAGGATGGGAAAACATTTTACTGGGGACGGATCTAAGATACCGCTTCATAAATACAGCCATGGTTGCATGCATAACTGAATTCTCTAATGAGCAACTGACTTTTACTATTGCTACTAGAGAAGAGCTTTTTCCTGTTGATCGACATTTAATTTCAGGCGTTATGGACATATCAGTAAATGACGATAGTATTCATCCTAGTACACTTGCTGAGAAAGTGTCAGAATCGGAAAAACGTGTTTATACTAGAGCATTGTGTAACATGAATGCACCATGGACTGAAAATGGAAATACCCTCAAATCCAGATACTTGTTACCCAGATACAGAGTTTTACATCATATCTTCACCTTTAATCTGTATCCCCGCTCTGGAAACAAGACTGAGGTGACTCTGCTTATGATTCGTATTTTATACTCAATCATTACTGGTGCTAATGTCTGTTTGCCCTCTTTGATTTGTTCCTCTGTCATTCAATTCCGTATTTATCCTGGTCATAGTGATATTCCATTTGGGTACCTAATGAATGTGTTAGCCACTAATATGTTAGTCGCTATGCCCGTCGGAGAGGCTCTTATCCAACACCTAATATTCAGCAACTCTTTGATCTGTATCCCCGCTCTGGAAACAAGACTGAGGTGACTCTGCTTATGGTTCGTATTTTATACTCAATCATTACTGGTGCTAATGTCTGTTTGCCCTCTTTGATTTATTCCTCTGTCATTCAATTCCGTATTTATCCTGGTCATAGTGATATTCCATTTGGGTACCTAATGAATGTGTTAGCCACTAATATGTTAGTCGCTATGCCCGTCGGAGAGGCTCTTATCCAACACCTAATATTCAGCAACTCCAACATAAACAAAATGAAGTTGGAATTGGCTCCAGGGCAAGTTGATGGTGAAGGTGGAGTTGCTGCTGAGGCTGGGAATGATGAAGAAGGTGATGATCTTCCTTTAGATGATATCAATATGGACGATATTTTTAATGAAATGGATTCTGACTCTGGGAATGATCCTGACTTTGTGCCATCTGATTTCAATGCTCGTCTAAGTGCATTAGAGGAGAAGGTAGAGAATATGAATGTTGGCCACAATCAGCAATTTAAAAATATGCGCAAGTATTTTAGGCGCTTACAAAAAGGCCTTCATCAAATTGATCCTACCATACCTGATCCTTCTTCTGGATCGGATTGAGTTTTACTCTTTGTCTGTAATACCTATAATACTTTTTACTTTCTCTGGTTATGTTAGACTCTATCTGACTTGACTTTATAACTCCTTATGTTATGTTCCATACTCTTAACTTTCAATCTTTCTATCTTTATGACTTGATCATTACTTTACTGTCTTTTAAATCCTATTTGTGTTTCTTCCTTTGTCATATTTTGACAAAAAGGGAGAGAAATTTAAGAATTTTCTATGGCTTATGATTAGATTGATAATGTGAATGGGATGGTTGCAGTGTACTACTAAGGGGGAGTTATACTAAGGGAAAGTTATACACAAGGGAAGTTAAGTGATTGTGTAAGAGGTTGTATGTTGTAAGCTAGTTCATGACAACTGGTGCATGATTCGTTAATATACATGTTGTGCTTTTCTTGTTGAAGTATTTTTTGTCACAAATTTGACAAAGGGGGAGATTGTAAGTGCTATGGTTTTATTCCTCTTTGGTTGTCAAATTTTGTATGTCAAAACCTCTGTATGTATCTTGTGTTTATATCTTGATAAATTTGTTTGAGACACCATGTCAAGAAGATGAATTCCTCAAGCTAGTTCAAGCTACAATATAGAAGATATTAAAGAAGAGTTCAAGCTTAAGACTCAAGTTCAAGTTCACATGTAAGAACACAAGTTCAAGTTCACATGTATTTAAGGTCAAGACTCAAGCATAGTTTGGGACTCAAGTGAACTCAAAATGACATTGATTTCAAAGCTTGTGAAGTAGTCAAGCTGCATTAAGAAGAACTCAAGCTTCATAATGATCAAAGTCTAAGCAAATGAAGTTTTCAATGTCCATACTTCATGTCCCAAGTATGATAAACCTTAGATTGACCTTAGGGTAGGTCACTTTGGCTACATAATTTATTTTAATATTAATAAATGAATTTGGTCTATTCTAAGACTAGTCCTAGACCTTGTTCGACCAGTCTTAGCACTGGTTTGACCAGTCTAAGAAGTTCCAGGACCAGTCGTAGAATTGTTGCAATTTATTAGATTTTCTGGTTCGGCTACGACCAGTCCTGGAGTCTGCTCGACCGGTCGTGGGATGGTCTCGACTTGACCTTCGACCAGTCGTAAAGCTACGACTCAAACTCTAGCGACTAAATCAAGTGTCACATGACCAGTCGTAGATGGGTCTCGACCGGTCGTGGATTGCCTTCAACCAGTCGTGGACTGCCTACGACCGATCGTACAATGGTTTTATCTGATCGCACTCAAAAATTCAAAAATCAGTTTATTCTTTGACCAGTCATGGTGTCCCTATGACCAGTCGAAGACGAATTTCAGAGTTTTTTATTGAAAAATTAAGTGAATTCAAGGCTCCACTCTGAGATAAGTTTGTGTTTATTTTTAAGCTATATTGTGCATAATTCTATTTCCTTTTGTTAGCTTATTATTATTTGATTTTGATTTGCATTCCAATCTGATTAGAAAAAGGGAAAATTCTTAATTCCTTCTTCTCAGAATCAAAATCAAATATAGCTAGCCCTAAGTTGATTAAACTTAAAATCAATTAGAACTTCGAACCATTTTAAAGTGAGTATTAGACATTGAACTTCCATATTCGAACTTCTACTCCGATTGGTTCTTCCAGGCTGCTACAAGAGGAGAAATCCAGGTATTTTACAATTCTGTAAAATTTTCATTCTTTTGGTTTTTGTTTGGGATTCGCCAGAAAAATTTCATTTGTGTGGTTATCTGAGGAGAGCCAAAAAACTCAGAAAGAAGGATTTTTGGATTGTGTAAGCCCAAGTTAAAAAGACATAATTATGAAGGTTTTAGGTGAACCTGTGAAACCTATTTTGATAGTAAACGCTAATATCCCTTGTGTGAGGATATTAGGAGTGGAGTAGCATTCTGTGTGGCTGTTGTTTAACAGTTGGTGAACACACAGGCAAACCATTATAATTCTTTGTCTTGTGGATTGAATGCTTTCTTAATCTTTTACCTTTTATCATTCAAAGCTGTGGAATGTATGTGTGGTTGTGAATGTTGTAAATATTTACATTTCAAGCAAGTGTGGGGATTGTTGTAATAAGTTAGATTTAAATTTCAGCAATCTATTTCAATTCCTTGCTATTTATTTTTATTGAGTTCTTGATACAAAAGATGTTCTAGAAATAAGGTTGTCCTGCCATAAACCTTTGGTTTTTATGGTGTAAGGTTGTCCTTAGAACTGAATTCGTATCAACCTCTCAATACTTGTTAATTGAGGTTGAGTTTATTTCAGTATTATGAATTGATCTATTTTTGTAAGGCTATCTCTTTATTGTTTATTCCGTTATTTTAATTTTAATTTGGCATAGTCCTATTCACCCCCCCCCCTCTAGGACATATAGCTTGGCCATTTCAGAAACTTTTAAGGGGGGTAGACTACAATAAGCCACAATAGTGTAGTTAGTATATACCCTAACATAAATATGAATGCGATATCAATGAAACTTATGCATATGAAATTAGAATATCTTTAATTGTTGACATTAGGCAATTTCGGGGACGAAATTGTTTTTAAGAGGGGTAGATTGTAATGTCTTGGATTTTTGCTATTTTGAATTTTAAAAATTCTTAATTTTTTTTATATATAACTAGCCTACATTGTCACTTACTGACCCTTGATGCTTAAGGTGAGCCTATACATAGGTGGTAATAGTAAAGAACCGCAAAAATTCGATTAATCAACCGTAGGAATCCAACGAATCCGCCCGATCACTTAAACATCGGGCTTAGCCTCGTGATTTGTTCACGTCGGGCCTAAATCTAGCCGACCTCTCACTAACTAATCAAGACAGCCACGTCTAAATAAAGACCTACCAAAAGCCGAGATAAGTAGGGGTCGGATCTTAATTAACAAACTAAACTGACCCAGTTATCCTCTTAGCCTAAGAACTAATGGTTTAGAATGATTATAATCAAATCATCATTTTCGCTAGTTACAAATAGGCCACACTATGAACTTAGCTAATCTAAACCCTAATTATTGCACATGAGAAATCTCACGACCCAATTCATTTTAGAAATGCTCTGATTATCCAAATAAGCTCTAGACTAGTTGTTAGTGGGCCAATAAACCCGAGACTATAGAATTACATTCGTCTTAGTGGACTTGACGTCCATCGCAGGTAGCGAATCAAGAAAGTGCCTAGAATAATTCAACTTGGGCCAGAGGTCGAGTGCTTAAAATACACGAATGCCTTAGGTTGAAACTTGAAACTTAAGTGAAATAAACGTTCCAATCTTTTGTGAAGTTGTGTCTTTTTGACCATTAGATCGCAACCAAACTCGAGATGCGAGTTTAAGATATTTTCCCACACATATTCATATAGCCACAGCCCCGATTGATCATCAGTGACCATCGATCATAAGTTAGGGCCTTCTTGGTTAATCGACATATCCGATCATCTGATGATTATGTGCAAATATAGATCTCCCATTGGGACACTTATCCCATGGCTTAGATTGACCCTTACACCTCCCAGCAGGTCCCATTGGTTAGAAACAACCCCCTTCAGGGTTATTATAATGAATACAGGGCCATTGAGGCCATTTGTGTAACATCTGACATTATAAATACTATTCATTTCACACCTCCTCTCCCCGTATGAATTTACATTTGCCAAAGGAGAGAAAGAAGAGTGAGAGTAGGAGTTGGGAGTTTTGGTGCTTCCCTTCATCAGTTTCCTCCAATCAAAGCCCTAACATCGATCGTTTTCCTCCACTGAATCCACCCCACTCGTGATTGGGAGGTAAGAAACAAATCTTACTTCTCAACCTAGGTTTTTCTAGGATGAATTGCATGAATCTCACATAATTCTTGGTGTTTGTATAGGAATTTATGGTTTTTCCCAAATTCTTAATCCTAAGAGCGCTTTGAGTCGAGTGAATCATTGCAAAGGTGCGGACCATTATGCCTAGATTCCCATCTATCGACCCTTGAAGGTCTCAATTAATGATGTCTTATGTTGAATGGGTTGTAATAGCTAGCATGTTCATATTTCATATTTGTTTGTATTATGTGTCATTGGTTGCTTATGGATGCCTACATGTTTGATAAAATGCCCATGTGATTAAAAGTGTTATTCTAATAATGCTCACATGTTTGATTGAATGTGTTTATTTGTTGATGTTCACATGTTTGATTAAATGCTCTAGTGAATGAATTACTCTATTGAGGCTCATATGTTTGATAACATGCTCGAGTGATTGTGTCGTTGAATCTATATTATGACGACATGACGAATTGCTAAGTCCATAGTGTTATTTAGGATTGCTTATGATGTGGGGTCAGTTGGCTAACCGCCCGAACTAAAAGGGTGGCCCGAATTAGGGTGTCCACCCTAGGCTTATTTGATCGACCCGGGTTGAAGACAAACGACCGATAGTAGCTTGACTACACGGATTGCATGCACCTAATGCCGATTGCGTCTGAGTTCTCCCAGTTCAGTTAAATCAGTCCACTGAAAGTGCCCTGGTTTGTTAAGTTACATGAGTGTTGAGTTAGATTGTCTACAGAGCCTGATAGGAAGATCATTTCAAGCGTCTGCCACAACCAAATATGTGCAAGCTCGCCACAGGTAAATTTTAAGCCTCACATCCCTTGTTCCAAAATACCAGGTGAATAAAACCATTAAAAACAAGCTAGAAAAGCATAGAGTTTTTAGGTGAGAAAACTTTTCAAAATAGGAAAATCTCTAAGTTTTTCTCACCTTGTCGATTTTATTGAAACACCCTTGATATGATCGACCTGCGTTGTCGAGTCCTCGATGCTTCATCGATATGATCGGAAAGAGGACCAAATATGTCCAGCAACTTCACAACATATCTGGACAAATTATCGATGTATCGATACACCTATCGATACCATCGATACTCAAATCTCGAGCCCATCAAAAGTGGCTCGATAAGATCGACAGGTAGATTTCCGGCGCCCTGTTTTTTAGAAAAAAATTCAAATTTCTTCGATATATCGATGCACCTTCCGATATGATCTGAAATCATATATCGATAAGATTGGAAGTCCATCGATGATATCGACCGTAGGCGTGCATTTCTTTCAGCAGATATTTTAGGTTGTTTTTAACTTTGATCGGGAGCCATTCGAGGAAATCGATATTCATATGTCGATGATATCGAGGCCGAGACGATTGCATCGAAACTGGACACAAACTGTCCAGTAAGTTTACTGGTAAATCTATTGGATTTATCGATGCATCGACACTGCCTTCGATATCATCGATATACAAATTCCGATGACATCGGCTAACCCTCGATCATATCCTAAAAACATGAAATATTTCATGTCAAGTCTCTCTCATTTTTCAAGTGTCGATTGATCGAACATACCATCGATGGAATCGGAGTTCAAAATCTGATGATATCGACAGTGGATTTGATTCATCGACCATCTGGCAAAAGGTTTCAAAACTGTATGACTTTGAGTTCAAGTCATCGAGCAGACCATCGATGCTATCGAGAGTATACGCTTGATGATATCGAACCTGCTTGATGATATCGAACTCAGTCATAAATGTGACTGTTTTATATCCGTTGGAACCTTTTGCTTATATATAGACTTATCTTTTATTGCTGGGAGAGAGATAGTAGAGAGAGCTTTTGAGTGGATTGGGGAATGAACTTTCGCATTTAAGGATCCTCCAGCTGCTACCTTAATGGCAAATCATTAAGCTGGGATGCCTTGAATGCTTAGATGATTGGAACTACTCTATCTTCCTTATAGGAAAGCCTTTGGGGAGTAGGATTCCATCATAACCTTGACCCAACCTATCACCATATATCAGTACATCTTTTTATGTTGTGGATCAAGGGAGCAGAAGACTCTTCGTCAATAAGGAGGAGGAGATCTTCGACATTGTGCTTATCGGGACTCATCAACTTATTTGTAAGTATCTAGAGTCCAAGAGGACACTTGTGATCATTCCTTTTTAGGATTGGGTCTTAAGTGGTTCTCACCCTTTGAAGTCCTCAAGGAGGCCTCTGGCAGGAGTGTACGTGGTGGTTACATTGTGTGGACCCTTGCTCTGTAGAGAGCATAAATATCTGGTTAAGAGTGAACCAGTAAAACTTTGGGTTTGAGGTAAACCGTGTAGAAACCTCCAGTAGGGTCTTATGGAAGATCCTTGGCTAGTGTTCGTAAAAGTGGGTGCGTTGTGTTGACCCTTACTCGTGAGAGCATAAGCAGTCAGCCTTAGTGTAGGTTGTAAAGGTTGAAGGTGAACTTAATTTAAAACCTTAGGTTTGAGGTGAACCACTATGAAACCTCCTTAGTGAAATCTGGTTACCGGGAGTGGAGTAGACAAGTAGTCGAACCACTATAAAAATGACTGTGTTTGTGATTCATGTCGATGCATTCATATTTATATATCTGATCACACCTCATACACATTCACAGTCATATCCATCATAAACTAAGTTATATATATTGCTACTTTTTGAATAGTTTGTGATTGGATCCTCTACCAGGCTTGGAAGCCAGTAGAGTTACATTTGAGTAATCTTAATATATGTCTGCTGTTAGGATTAGTGTAATAGGATTTTAAAATAAATCACAAAATCTTTTAAAAGTCCTATTCACCCCCACTAGGACACATTAGCATATCCCTCCTTCAACTAGTGCGGTCATCACCGCAGTTTCATCCACTAGGCGTCTGATCATTATGTTCACAATATATGACACAACCAAATCGAATCTAGGATACCCCATTCCCAATGGATAAGTCCATTCATAACCGTTAGTGCGATACGGTCCCATTAAGACTCATGAGTCGGGCAAGGTGGTATAGGACACTGTATCCGAGCTGTCGGCCTACGCTGGGGTGACAAGCCTCCCCATAATGACCAGTGAGCACTAATGAAGGTGATAGATCATTGTTTGAATGACCCCCATCAAATTACTCAGTCGATGGTTCCGTGCCAGAGTACTGTTCGAACGACTCGGGCGTGAATGAAATTGGGTGACGAGTCCTTTCCTTTATGTATTTTGGTTTTATGTGAGAAGCCCTCACCTCGAAACTAAGTGATCATACCCGGTATTGGGTGACGACTCATACCGAGTTGATCCTCATACATTTGGATATCATGTCATACATTTGGAAAGGTTAATTCATGATATAAATAGGTGATACGTAAATTTGGATCAAGGGACACTAGTGAGGAGTCGCTACATGCCGCAACGAGCCACGTGATCTGGATAAGGACTAGTGATATGACGTCAGTATCCTTATTTTGCTAATATGCTAGATGAATGGAACTTAATAATTACTCGGCTAACATACGCATCAATCGCATTGCATTAGATAGGATGTGGTGATTTGGTGTTAGAGTCGTGTGATGAGGGAATGTTGGCATTTGTGAAATAGGTGTTGAAGTCGCTTGTGAGAAAGTGTCATTTGAAAAGAGCATGCATCATGTCATATCTTCATATGTGCATCTAACAAGAGTATTTAAGAATTGTTTGATGTCTTGTTTATTATTTACTGTGCTGATTGGGTTGATAACATGTGTGTAAGTGCTATGGTCTCATGGTCCTTTGATTGTCAAATTTTGTAGTGCCAAAACCTCTTGTGTGCCAAAACTTCTATCTGTGTGTCTTGTGCTTGTATGTTGATATATATATATATGTGTGTGTGTGTGTGTGTGTGTGTGTGTGTGATTCAAGATGACATCATAATGGTTCAAGACAGGTACGGTGCTCGACTTCAAGAAATGCAAGGTTATGTACTTTGTCCTCTTCCGTATGCATCAATGTTCAGAGATACATCAATAAGAAGAGTGTTTGTTCAAGACTCAAGTACATTTCAAGACTCAAGTACAACTCAAGTTTAAGTTTATATTCAAGTTGTAGAAGATCTCAATCTCAAGCTACATCAAGTAGAGGTCTCAAGCTTCAAAGGTTAAACCATTATATGAAAGAATGAAGTTCAATGTTCATACTTCATGTTCCAGGTATGTTAGACCTTAGTTTGACCTTAGGGTAGGTCATTTTGTATACATAATTCAAGATAAATATTTTTACATGAAGTTGGTCTATTTTAAGACTAGTCCTGGACCTTGTTCGACCAGTCCTAGACCTGGTTTGACCAGTCCTAAGTTGTTGAAGATTTTTAAAATTTTTTTGTTATTCTTCGACCAGTCCTGGAGACTGTTCGACCGGTCGTTGGGATGTCACGACTCGTCCTTCGACCAATCCTAGAACTATGACTCAAATTTTAGCAACCAAATCTGATTTTCTACTACCAGTCCTGGGTCAGCTTCGACCAATCGTAGGTGGTCTACGACCAGTCATAGAATCCTAAGACCAGTTGTAGAACTAAATTTTCAGATCGCACTTAAAATTTCAAAATGTCATTGGTGCTATGACCAGTCGAAGGGTTCCTAAGACCAGTCGTAGACGTGATCTTTGCTTCTATAAATTGAACACGAATTTCAGAGTTTTACATTGATTAATTTGAGAAAATTCAAGCCTCCACTCTGAGATAAGTTGTGTTCATTTTTAAGCTACGCTGTGCATATTTAATATTCTTTTGTTAGCTTTTCTTATTTGATTTTATTCATATATTCCAATATTATTTTAAAAAGGGGAATTGCTGTATTCCTTTTTCACTAGAATCAAAATCAAATAGAGCTACACCTAATTTGGTTTAATTTAAAATCAATTAGAAACTAGAACCATTTCTTAAGTAAGTATTGGACATTGAACCTTGATTCGAACTTCTACTCTCATTGGTTCCACCGGGCTGCTACAAAAGAAGAAATTCAGGTATTTTACATTTATTGTAAATTCATTATTTTGGTTTTGTTTGAGATTCGCCAGAAAAATCTCATTGTGTTAGTTATCTGAGGAGAGCCAGAAAACTCAGTAAGTGTGGGTTTTTGGATTGTGTAAGCCCAAGTTAAAAAGACACAATTGTGAAGGTTTTAAGTGAACCTGTGAAACCTATTTTAATAGTGAATGCTAATATCCCCTGTGTGAGGATATTAGGAGTGGAGTAGCAAGCTGTGTGGCTGTTGTTTAACAGTTGGTGAACACACAGGTGAACCACTATATATCGGTGTGTTTTGTGATTTGAATGCTCTGTTAATTTCTATATCTTTAATCATTCAAATTTGTGGAATGTATATGTGGATGTGAATGTTGTAATCTTTACATTTCACGTAAAGTGGGGAATGTTGTAATAGTTTAGAATTTATTTCTTGCTATTTCCTTTATTTCCCTTTTATTTGAGTTTTGATATTCAATTTATTCTAGTAAGGTTGTCCTGCCATAAACCCTTGGTTTTTATGGTGCAAAGGTTATCCTTAGAACAACGTTAGTATCAATCTCTTTATTTAAGATTGCTTTACATTTTAGTTCTTTGATTTATTTAAAGTATTGTTCTTTATTTTATAAGGCTATCGTATTTCAATTCCGCTGTTAAATTTTAATTTGGCACAGTCCTATTCACCCCCCCCCTCCCCCCTCTAGGATATATAGCTTGGCCTTTTCAATGTGTAACTTAGAACTAATGGAACCACTGAGTTAGCTACTCATTCTCACCTAGGATGGTGTTTTAAGACACCAACCAGTCATTGTTGTTTATATAGGTTCCACCGAGGCCTCTGGTGGGTAAACTTTGCTTAGCTTGTACTTTCGCTGTGATGCCTTGACAGTGTCGGGTGAAGCTAGAAGACCTTGCTTTTACTTTAGTTTTATGCTTTATGTGTAAATTTTGTCGCATGTTCGTTGTGGCTTATATAATTCCCATTTTGGGCGATCGTCACTATTGGAATTGTATTTTTTGTTATTAGCCCTATATTTCTGAATATTTTGTTGTCTCTACCTCGCTTTGGTTTTACTAAGTTAAATTGCGCAACTCTGATTATTTATGTGTGAAATGAATTTAAATCTGAATGAGGACACATGTACAATTTATTAAGTTAATTTCCGAAAACTCGGGACCGGAGTCCTTGTACTCGGGTGACGATTTTAGGGGTGTTACAAAAGATTAACCCAAATCTAGAAGGAAAATGAAAAAGGACCACTTACAATGAAGATTGGGAGATAGGTTCGCCGAGAGAAGCATCGGCTAGTCGAAGAAGAAGGTGGGAAATGAAATAAAAAAGTAATTTTTCCCCCTTTATTATGGAAATCCACGATCCTTGATTGGTCAAGCATGTCCTCGACCCGTCGAAGGTCGACTAGTCGAAGATGTACTCGACTCATCGAGCAAGCCATAAATTTGAAAAAAAAATATTTAAAATTTTAATTTTATTTACATGTTATGAATTTAAACATTATAAACATATATAGTTAAAAAATGAATAAATAATATGATTAATTAATTAAAAATACACAAACAAATATCATGCTTTAATTTAAAAAATCTATTCCTTTCGAGCAGTTTTGTCATTATGTCTGCAAGTTGCTTCTCAGTCTGAATATATTTAATGCAATACTCTTGTCCTCAACTAATTCTTGAATATAATGGTATCGAATTTTGATATGTTTCATATGAGAATGTTGAATAAGAATTTTTAAAATATTAATTGCGCTTGAGTTATTACAGTATAATGTCATTGTATCTTGCGCAATACCATAATCAGCTAACATTCTTTTCATCTGTATCAGCTGGGTGAAAGCATTATTAGCTACGTTATATTCAACTTCATTTGTTGAGAGAAATACAGAGTTTTGTTTCTTACTGAGCCAAGAAACTAAATAGTTTCCTATGTAGAAACATCCACCACTGGTAGATTTTCTTTCATCAATATTTCCTGCCCAGTCTGCATCAGTATATCCAGCGATTTGTACAGTTGTATCATGCGGATACCATAGACCTAAGTTAGCAGTACTTGTGACATATCTGATTATCTGTTTAACAACGATTAGATGTAATTCCTTAGGATTAGATTGATATCTATCACATATTCCAACACTAAAAGCAATATCAGGTCTACTAGCAGTTAAGTATAGAAGACTACCAATCATAGTCCAATATAGACGGGAGTCTATATTTTTACGTGATTCATCCTTACAGAGTTTGAGAGTTGTACTCATAAGAGTATCAAACTTTTTCCCATCAAACCCAAATCTCTTTAAAAGATTTAAGTCATACTTGGTTTGTGAGATGAATATACCATCTTCATGTTATTTTACTTGTAATCCAAGAAAGTAATTTAGTTCTCTAACTATACTCATTTCAAACTTGGATTTCATTAGATCTACAAACTCAATAAGCAAGTTAGTGTATGTAGATCCATAAATAATATCGTCAACATAGATCGGAAGTATCAATATATGATCATTACATTTCTTGACGAATAAGGTTGTATCAACACTTCCCATGATAAAGTTGTGACTAAGTAAGAATTTAGTCAGTTTTTCGTACCATACCGTAGGAGCTTGTTTCAAACCATAAAGTACTTTTTTAAGACGGTACACATGATTTGAAAGTTCAGGGTCCTTAAAACCCTTAGGTTGTTCAACATATACTTCCTCATGTAGATCACTATTTAGAAACGCACTTTTGACATCCATTTTATATATTTTAAATCTCTTATGACATGCAATTGAAATAAATAATGTTATGAATTCAAGGCGCGCAACTGGTGCAAAGGTTTCATCATAATCAATACCTTCTATCTGAGTGTATCCTTGTATAACCAGTTGTGCCTTATTTCTAATGATATTCCCCATTTCATCAGATTTGTTCTTAAAGATCCATTTGTTTCCAATTACATGTTTATCAGAAGGTTTAGGAACCAAGTACCAAACATCATTTCTGACAAATTGATTTAACTCTTCTTGCATAGCGAATATCCAACTTTCATCAGTAAGCGCTTCATTTACATTTGCCGGTTCAATTTGAGAAGTGAAGTAGACATAATTACAAATGTTTTCAATTGTCTTCTTGTCTGAACACCAGTATGAGGGTTACCCAATATCTGATCAGTCGGATGGTCTTTGACTAATCTTAATTCAGTATTAACTGATTTAGATGAAGAATCATGCTTATCTATAATGTTGACTTCATCATCATCTTGTCTTAGAGTGGGTGTAATCAGGTGATCGTCAATCACTACATTAATAGATTCTTGAATCACCCCTGTTCTTTTGTTAAGAACACAGTATGCTCAACTATTTAGAGCATAATCTAAGAATATTCCCTCATCACTCTTGGCTTTGAACTTTCCCAAATTTTCTCGATCACGTAAAAAGAAACATTTACTTCCGAAAGTTCGAAAATATTTGACGGTCGGCTTCTTATTAAACCATAATTCATAAGCTGTTTTATCTTCAACTTTTCTAACATACACACGGTTTATAATGTAGCATGTAGTATTAACAGCTTTAGCCCATAAGTTTTTGGTAAGTTCATGTAAGGCTCGTATCCTAGTCTGTACCATTCCTTAGATTCCCGCGACTCTCCTCGTCGAATTTCGGCAACCCGCGACCTGTAATCGGCGTTTGCGCGCAATCCTAAGTCACATCCCGTAGATCCGAGTCGAATCGACCCGAGACTTGTACCATTGCGACCACACCGTCGCCACGATTCCAATGTCGCGACTTGCAATTTCCAAGAGAATCTCTACCATCTATCACATCAATCAATCTAGTACTAGTCAAGTACACAACCCAACCCTTTCTTACACAAGCCATCCCCAAAGTCAACTCTCTCTCTCTCTCCACCCATCCCTTTCTTACACACACTCATCCCTTTCTTACACCCATCCCATCACATTCTCTCTCCCTCTCATTCTCTCTACCATTCCAAGCAACCAAGAGTGGACGTACATGCATTTTCCAAGGAGAACCCCAAGTGTGGCCCACTTCCTACTGAAAGGGCCTAGCTATATGCCCTAGAGGGGGGGTGAATAGGGCAATGCCAAATAAAACTTAAAACAGCGGAATAATAAAAGATATAAATAACAATGCTAAAATAATAACAATCTCAAAACACATGAAATATGAGAATGATACTGAATCTGTTCTAAGGACAAACTTACACCAAAAACCAATGGCTTATGGTAGGACAACCTTATTTCTAGAACAATCTAGAAATCACAAATGATATGGAAAATGAATCAAGAATAACTTATAGAAATAAATCCTAAGTTATTACACCATTCAACCACACTTGCTTGAAATGAAAATTACAACATTTATCCATAAAAGCAATCCACAATACTGAAGGAATAAATGAATAAAGAAATCAAGCACATCCACAACACAACGATATATAGTGGTTCACTGTGTGTTCTGCTGCCAAAATGACCCTGAGAATGCTACTCCACTCCTAATATCCTCACATAGGGGATATTAGCATGCACTCTCAAAATAGGTTTTCACAGGTTCACCCAAAACCTTCACAATTATATCTTTTTATCTCGGGCTTACACAATCCAAAACCCCACAACTGAAGTTTTGGCTCTCCTCAGATAACCAATACAATGAGATTTTTCTGGCAAATCTCAAATAAAACCAAAGAAAGTAAATTACAAAGTAAAATACCTGGATCTCCTTTTGAAGTAGCCCAGTAGAACCAATCGGAGTAGATGTATGATACGTCGTTCAATGTCCAATACTCACTTAAAGAATGGCTCTATGTCTAATCGATTTTAGATTAAATCAAGAAGAGCAAGGTCTATTTGATTTTGATCCCAAAAGAAGGAATATCACAAATTCCTCTTTTCTAAATGAGATTGGAATGTGGATTAAAATCACAATAGAATAATGCTAACAAAAGGAATATTAAATATGCACAGTAGCTTAAAAAAATAGTCACAACTTATCTTAGAGTATAGCCTTAAATCGCTTGAATTGAATGGAATGAAATATTTAAAACTCTAAAATTCGTGCATTATTTATAGCCTGAAAAAATCCCATCTTTGACTGGTCTTAGGATCCCTAGGACCGGTCGTAGCTTCAAAGATTTTGAAAGATTTCTGCGGGATTAGATTAGTTATTCCCATGACTGGTCATGGGCCACCTACGACCGGTCGTGGGCCACCTACAACTGGTCGTGTGTCACCTACGACTGGTTGTAGGACCCTAGATAGGTCACTGGAGTTCGAGTCGTAGGACTACGACCGATCGAAGGAAGAGTCGTAGAACTTCCCAGGACAGGTCGAAGCAAGTCCAGGACAGGTCGAAGGATAACCAGGAAAATCTGTAACAACCTAGGACTGGTCCTGAGAAACCTAAGACTGGTCGAAGCAAAGCTAGGACTGGTCTTAAGATTTCTAGGACTGATCTTAGAATAGTCATAACAAGCATATTAAAATATTCGGATTATGTATCCGGAAAGACCTATCATACAGACCAACCTAAGGTCAATCTAAGGTCAAACAAACCTTGAAGTGAGATGAACATTGAAGTCTTAAAGGTCTGTATTCTCAGATGATCTTGAAGGAGAAGCTTGAATCGAGTTGACGGCTTTCTAGAGCTTGGTACTTTCTTGACTTGTCTTGATGAAGTCTTCTAATATTGAACTTGTTAGAAGCAAACTTGAAGTCTTCTATTCTTGTAGACTTCATCCATGACGTCTTGCAAACATTCTTCATTTATGATCTTGTCTTGAAAACATTCTTCATTCATGATCATGTCTTGAAGTAATGTGTAGTCACAAACAAGAAACACAAGAAGTACAAGACATATAGGTTTTGGCACTACAAAATTTGACAACCAAAGGGATATGAAATCATAGCACTAACAATCTCCCCCTTTGTCAAATTTGTGACAAAACACATTTATTAATATAAGAGTAAAATGAAGAAAGAATCATGAGCCATCAGAGCCATCAAAAATACTCTACTCCCCCTAAGTGAGTAGAAACAATTAACCATATTCTCCCTCTTTCAATTACTTCAATTACTCTCTCCCTTTCTCCCCCGTTCCATACTACTCCCCCTTTTTGTCACAAAATGACAAGGGAAGGCCAAAGGAGAAAAAAGAACACCATATGAAGAGTCAAGATTAATTATCAAATTAGTACAACACTTCAATGTCATCAATCCAAATAAAGGATATACAATAAAACCAAACATACAACCAAAGTCATCAACCGTAATAATAATACAGAATCCATCATATTAAAAAAAAAGGATAATCCACCTAATCAGATCCAGATGAAGGAGCAGGGATGGTTGGATCAATTTGAAGTAAGCCCCTATTAATGTGACGAAGATATTTTCGCATATATTTAAATTGCATATCATGGGCTATACTCAGGTTATCAACCTTCTCCTCCAATGCACTTAGACATGCATCATAACTAGAAGAGGGATCGTAATCAAAATCATTTTGGGAGTCAGTTTCAATTTCTTCAAATATATCATCCATATTTATATTAGCCTGTGGAGGAAGATCAGCTGCTTCCCCAAATTATAAGATGCTCACGATATTCACGACTGGTCGAGTGCAGTCTACGACCGGTCGAGCATCGACAAAAATAAATATTTTTATACAAAAATTGAAATTTATACACATAAAAATTTAAAATATAGTACACTATGATACATGTAGACAAGTATATTCAATTTAAAATGCACATACCAAGATCAAATTTCATTTTAGTAAACCTGCTTTTGTCGAGCGGTTTAGTAAATATATCAACAAGTTGGACATTGGTTGGAATATATTCCAAAGAGACAGCTTTTTCTTCAACTAATTCGCGAATGTAATGATACCTAATGTCAATATGCTTAGTACGCGAATGCTGAATTGGATTTTCGAAATATTTATAGCACTTGGAATTATCACAATGTAAGATCATTGAATCTTGATTAATTCCATAATCGCTTAACATGCGTTTCATCCATACGAGTTGAGTACATGCATATCCTGCTGCGATATACTCAGCCTCAGCAGTGAAAAGCAATATTGAGCTTTGCTTCTTACTAAACCAAGAAACCAAACAGTTTCCAATGTAAAAACAACCACCACTGGTTGATTTTCTATCATCAATATTACTGTACCAATCAAGATCTCGAATACCCAAAGCTAATTTAACATTAGTATCAAAAGGATACCAAAGACCCAACTTAGTTGTACTTGCGACATATCTAATAATCCGTTTGACAGCAGTGAGATGTGAATCTTTAGGATTAGACTGATATCTCGCACAAATACCAACACTAAAAGTGATATCAGGTCTACTAGCAGTTAGATATAATAAACTACCAATCATACTACGATATAGCTTAGGATCTGCATCTTTACATGTAGATTCTTTTGAGAGTCTCAAGGTTGTACTCATAGGAGTATCAAATTTTTTACCATTCTCAAATCCAAACCTTTTAACCAAGTTTGTAGCATACTTGGTTTGAGAAATGAAGATTCCATCAAGATGTTGTTTTACTTGTAACCCTAGGAAGTAATGCTCATTTCGAATCTTGATTTCATCAACTCTGCAAACTCAATAGATATGTTAGAACAAGTTGATCCATAAATAATATCGTCTACATAGATTTGAACCATTAAAATCTCATTATTATGTTTCTTAACAAATAGCGTCTTATCGACACTTTCCACTTGAAAACTATGACTAAGTAAGAATTTAGTCAATTTTTTATACCATGCCCTGGGCGCTTGTTTCAGACCATAGAGAGCCTTTTGGAGACGAAATACATGATCAGAAAGCTTGGGGTCTTCAAACCCTGAGGGTTGTTCTACATAAACTTTTTCATGTAAATCGCCATTTAAGAAGGCACTCTTTACATCCATCTGATAAATTTTAAACTTTCTAAAGCAAGCGATGGAAATAAAAAGTCTGATAGATTCAAGGCGGCTGGAGCAAAGGTTTCATCGTAATCGATGCCTTCAATCTGAGTGTACCCTTGTACAACCAGTCTAGCCTTGTTTCGTATAATATTTCCAAGTTCATCAGACTTGTTTTTAAAGATCCATTTTGTTCCAATAATGTGTTTATCTTTAGGTCTAGGAACAACATACCAGACATCATTACGAACAAATTGATTAAGTTCATCCTGCATAGCTACTATCCAATTTTCGTCAGAAAGAGCTTCTTTTACATTGACCGGTTCTATTTGGGATGTAAAACAAACATAATTACATATGTTTTCAAGTTGCTTACATGTACGAACTCCAGTGTGAGGGTTTCCGAGGATTTGATTGGTTGGATGATCTTTGACAGTCTTAGGTTCAGATTAAGTTGAAGAGGTATCTTGATTGTCGATTATAAGAATTTCATCATCATTTGAACTCGGAGCAAGTGTATTCAAATGATCATCAATGACCACATTGATGGACTCTTGAATCACACCTGTTCTTTTATTTAGAACCCTATAGGCTCGACTGTTTAAGGAATATCCAAGGAAAATACCTTCATCACTCTTCATATCAAATATTTCCAAATTTTCACGATCTCGTAAAATGTAACACTTACTGCCAAAAATTTAAAAGTATTTGACAGTAGGTTTCTTTTCAAACCATAACTCATAAGCAGTCTTATTTTCAGATTTACTAGTATAAACACGATTAATAATGTAGTAGGCAGTATTAATTGCTTCAAATTTCAAAGATTTCGGGAGAGCTTCATACTATTTAACATGACATTAGCCATATCCTGAAGCACTCTATTTTTTCTCTCAACTATACCATTTTGTTGAGGAGTTTTGGGCCCAGAAAATTCATGTGATATTCCCTGATCGCTACAGAATTTCTCAAAACTACTATTTTCGAATTCAGATCCATGATCACTATGGATCTTATAAACTTGAGAACCTTTTTCATTTTGGATTCATTTGATGATCTTCTTTACTTCATCTAGGGTTTCAGATTTGTCTTTTAAGAACGATACCCAAGTGAATATAGTAAAGTCATCTACGATAACCAAGATGTATTTTTTGCCACCTCGACTCTCCGTTCTGGTTGGTCCAATGAGATCCATGTGGAGAAGCTCGAGAGGTCTAGATGTGGTATTGGAGTTCACTTTCTTGTGAGAGCTCCTAATTTGTTTGCCCAACTGGCATTCACCACATATTTTGTCTACTTTTTGTAATTTGGGTAGACCTCTTATAAGTTCTCTTTTGCTCAATCTAAATAAGTTTTGGTAGTGTACATATCCAAGGCGTTTATGCCATAATTCAATCTCATCAGTATGGACCATGTAACACGATTGAGTAGATGAGCTTGCATCACTAACGATGTAGCAGTTTTCAGAAGTTCTCCGACCAGTTAATATAACAGAACCCTCTTTATTAACAATCTCATAACCTTGATTAGAAAACTTTACATTATGGTTGTTGTCACATATCTGAGATATACTCAGTAGGTTGTGTTTCAAGCCCTCAACATACAATACATTTTTAAATAAGGGAAGGTTATAAAGCTGAACCGTACCTTGGCCAATGATTTTGCAATTGCTTCCATCACCAAAAGTGACTGACCCATCAGTCCTATCTTTTAGATCGGTGAATAAAGATTTGTCGCCTATCATATGCCTGGAGCAACCACTGTCTAGGTACCACTTTGAATGGCTTGTAGCTTTGAAAGCAATGTAAGTAACCAAGTAGCCAACTTTAGGAACCCATTTCAGTACTGTTTTGGGTTTAGGAGTGTAGTTGGACTTTTTCTGTCTGTTGTTATATGAATGACCTATAGAGCTAAATTTCAATAGCTCCTTGAGAAGATCAATAATCTTTTCAACCAAAGGATTTCAGTTTTGAAGATTGAAGTTGGTATGGCTATTTTTAGGTTTTTGAAGGGTCTTCGAATTTTTTGGAAGACCTTGATAAGTATTCTTTACTTTTGAGTTCGAAGACTCTTCTTTCACAAACTTAGGAGCAGTATTCTTTTGTTTAGGAGAGGTATTCTTATCATAGCCCAACCCGGATCGATCGCCACATTTTCTTGATCCGGATAACAATTTTTCTAATTTAGGATCACCTTGGGCATATCTCCAAGTGTCTTTCAAACTCAAAAGAGAAGCTACTTCATTTTTTGAGTTTCTCGTTCTCGGATTTCAAATCATCAACTTGGGAGGTTTTGATTTTTAAATCACATTTGATCTTTTCAAAAAAATCAGAAATATGAGATTTTTCTAAAACAAGAGACTCATAATCTTCTTTAAGTTTAGAAAATTTTTCCTTTTGTAGAAAACCTTTTTACAAAAAGTGCCATATCATCTTCAGAATTTTCAAAGTCTGAAGTGCTCTCTTATGGAATATTTTTAGAAGATTTGAGAGCAATTGATTTTCCTTTTGGAGCTTTAAAGTTCAATTCGTAGGTCTGTAAAGAACCAACTAGTTCCTCAACCCTCATGTTATCTGTATCATGAAGTTCCTGAATCGCGGTTACTTTTGAATTGAACCGTTCAGAAAGTGAGCGTAGTGTCTTTACACACACTTTACTTTCTGGGATTCTATCACCAAGACCCCACATTGAGTTTACAATGTCATTCAATCTAGTGTAGAAGTCCATAAACATTTCATTCTCCTCCATATGAATTTCTTCAAATTTAGTTGTGAGGAGTTGGACTTTAGATTTCTTGACAATTGATGTACCCTCGTGTGTCATTTCTAAAAGATCTCATGCTTGTTTAGCATTTTCACACGAGATGATTCTTTTGAATTCATCTGGTGACAATGCACAAGTAATTGCATTTAGTGCTTTTGCATTAGCACTACTCTCACTTTTCTGAAGTGTGGTCCAAAGGGCATAAGATATTACTTTCATTGATTTTGAACCATCTTCATCAGTTACTTCAGTGATAGGTAGTTTCCATCTGTTCATTGTGCCACCTACACACTTTCATCCATGGATTTGAGAAAGATTCTCATCCTTGCTTTCCAATAGGCATAGTTTGTGCCATTAAAGGGTGGTGGCCTAGTGACAGATAGGCTATCAAAATTTGACATCTTAACATAGCTTAGATCGTTAGCTCAAGAAATAAATCCAATAAATAAGCAATAAGCACGAGCTATTTGGCTCTGATACCACTTGAAAGGGCCTAGCTATATGCCCTAGAGGGGGTGAATAGGGCAATGCTAAATAAAACTTAAAACAAATGTTTGAATAATAAAAGATATAATAACAATGTTTGAAATAATAACAATCTCAAAGCACATGAAATATGAGAATGATACTGAATCAGTTCTAAGGACAACCTTACACCAAAAACCAATGGCTTATGGTAGGACAACCTTATTTCTAGAACAATCTAGAAATCACAAATGATATGGAAAATAAATCAAGAATAACTTACGTAAATAAATCCTAAGTTATTACACCATTCAACCACACTTGCTTGAAATGAAAATTACAATATTCATCCACAAAAGCAATCCACAATCTTGAAGGAATAAATGAATAAAGAAATCAAGCACATCCACAACACAATGATATATAGTGGTTCACTGTGTGTTCACCAATTGTTAGCCAATGACCACACAGAATGCTACTCCACTCTAATATCCTCACACAGGGATATTAGCATGCACTCTCAAAATAGGTTTTCACAGTTCACCCAAAACCTTCACAATTGTGTCTTTTATCTCGGGCTTACACAATCCAAAAACCCCCACAATCTGAGTTTTCGGCTCTCCTCAAATAACCAATACAATGAGATTTTTCCGCAAATCTCAAACAAAACTAGAGAAAGTAAATTACAAAGTAAAATACCGGATCTCCTTTTGAAGTAGCCCAAGAGAACCAATCGGAGTAGATGTATGATACATTCGTTCAATGTCCAATACTCACTTAAAGAATAGTTATATGTCTAATTGATTTTAGATTAAATCAAGAAGAGCAAGGTCTATTTGATTTTGATCCCAGAAGAAGGAATATCACAAATTCCTCTTTTCTAAATGAGATTGGAATGTGGATCAAAATCACAATAGAATAATGCTAACAAAAGGAATATTAAATATGCACAGTAGCTTAAAAAAATAGTCATAACTTATCTCAGAGTATAGTCTTAAATCACTTGAATTGAATGAAATGGAATATTTAAAACTCTGAAATTCGTGCATTATTTATAGCCTAAAAAAATCTCATCTTCGACTGGTCTTAGGATCCCTAGGACCGGTCGTAGCTTCAAAGATTTTGAAAGATTTTCGCGGGATTAGATTAGTTGTTCCCACGACTGGTCTTAGGTAACCTATGACCGGTCGTGGGCCACCTACGACTGGTCGTGTGTCACCTACGACTAGTCGTAGGACCCTAGATAGGTCGCTGGAGTTCGAGTCGTAGGACTACGACCGGTCGAAGGAAGAGTCGTAGAACTTCCCAGGACTGGTCGAAGCAAGTCCAGGATAGGTCGAAGGACAACCAGGAAAATTCGAAAATCTGTAACAACCTAGGACTGGTCCTGAGAAACCTAAGACTGGTCGAAGTAAAGCTAAGACTGGTCTTAAGATTTTTAGATCGGTCTTAAAACATGATCATAACAAGCATATTAAAATATTCGGATTATGTATCCGAGAAAAGACCTATCATACTGAGACCAACCTAAGGTCAATCTAAGGTCAAACAAACTGAAGTGAGATGAACATTGAAGTCTTGATGGTCTGTATTCTCAGATGATCTTGAAGGAGAAGCTTGAATCGAGTTGATGGCTTTCTAGAGCTTGGTACTTTCTTGACTTGTCTTGATGAAGTCTTCTAATCTTGAACTTGTTAGAAGCAAACTTGAAGTCTTCTATTCTTGTAGACTTCATCCATGACATGTCTTGCAAACATTCTTCATTTATGATCTTATCTTGAAAATATTCTTCATTCATGATCATGTCTTAAAGCAGTGTGTAGTCACAAACAAGAAACACAAGAAGTACAAGACATATAGGTTTTGGCACTACAAAATTTGACAACCAAAGGGATATGAAATCATAGCACTAACACCTACCCCCTAACCTCTCATCCTAGCCCTTCAATCTTCATCATCCTCTGTCTAAGTTGAAGCCAATGAGCTTAGCATTCCAAGGAGCCAAGAAGATTAGTAATCAATGGGTGATTTGTAGGATTAGATTGTGTTTTTTTATGTTGGGCCAAGTGAGGCCTACCAATTGATAGTATGGATCTCACTTTAGACCCTAGGTGTGGCCGATGGCCCACCATGATTCATATGATCATCCCATGATGGGGCCATTCTCCATGGACCCCATCATGATGTTTATTTTCCCATTTAGAAAGGTCATCTAGACCTTGTATTTTTTTTGTGGAAAGGGATCTCCACCGTTGATTTTTATGATTTAGGACCCACATGATTTGGGACCCATTTTTATGTATGCATTGTATTTACATGGCCCACCTAGGGAGGGCTCATAGTGGCAGAGCCCCTCCCATCCATCGTCTCTCTCTCTCTCTCTCTCCCCTGATTGTATGGCCCACCTATGATGCAAGTATTTTATCCACCGCTGCCCACTAGCAAGGCCCACCTTGCCGCCCGTCCTTTTAGACAGGCCTGGATGGAGGGAAAATACAAATATTAGCTGATCCAAAACCTTAGTGGGCCACGTGTACATGGACCCCGCCTGGCGCATGCATTTCATCCATGCTATCCACTATCCAGACCATGGACGGTGGAGTCCATCGAAATGTAAGTGTTTTATATCGGGCTATCTCGTCTGTGCCCAGATCTTTGGAGCAATATATATATATATATATATATATATATATATATATATATATATATATATATATATATATATATATATAATAAAGGGGGATCAATCGTTGGCCGTCCATGAATGCTCGATATAGGGGCGATTTGTGGAGGAGAAGGGGGGTCAATGATTCGGCACACGAAAACCAATTTGCAATGGTTTGCAAATCATGATCTACATTTCTATACTGATAGAAATATGAACACTTATTCATGGTTCATATCCATCTATTTCATATTTTGACAAAGGGTTGGTTGTTGAATTGAATGTTAGGAACAAAAATTCATTGTTGGAATTCACTTGCCATGACTTGTAAGGGTTCCAGAATTTGGTGAAACTTGGGGAGACTATAGTTGTCTCCTGCAGGTTAAGGAGTTCTCGAGAACACTATCACATGTTTGGCATATATTCCTTTAACATCCTTCTATGACACTCAATGTTGTCATATTGCACGCGCGCACACACACACACACATATATATAATATTATATGTGGTGGGCCCCACGTGGGACCCACCTGCTGTGAAGAGGATTGGCTGGAGTACCTTACAGCAGCTATATAGCTGTTATATTGATGTCAGCAAGTTTTGTGGGTCTGATCATGAGGTATGTGTTATATCTACACCATCCACCTGGCTGGACGGTGGGACCCACATACACGTGTGGAGTCCAGCACCACCCAGCACTATCCAACAGGGATGGTGGGACCCCACCGTGATGCATTGTCTTATATCCACACTCTAGTGGTCTGAATGGTGGGGACCACGACAATGTATATGTTTTATACCCATGTTGTCCATCTGTTTCACCCACGCCGTCTGTTTTCTGGTACGTACGACCCCCATGATGTATGTGTTGTACATCCACACTGTCCATCTGAAAGAAGGGCCCACCTACTGGACATATTAGGCCCACCTGTTGTGTGGCCCATTGCGATGTATTTGAGGCCTAGGTGGTCAGGCTCATTGTGTTGTATTTGAGGCCCAGATGGTCAAGCCCAATGTGATGTATGTGAGGCCCATGAGTGAGGCCCAATGTGATGTATATGAGGCCCGTGTATGGGGCCCATTATGATGCATATACGGCCCGTGTATGAGGCCCATTGCGATGTATTTATGGCCCGTGTATGGGGCCCAATGTGATGTATATGAGGCCCATGTAATGAGGCCCATTGTGATGTATATGCGGCCCGTGTATGAGGCCCATTGTGATGTATATGCGGCCCATATAATGAGGCCCATTGTGATGTATATGCGGCCCGTGTATGAGGCTTATTACGATGTATATGTGACCCGTGTATAAGGCCCATTGCGATGTATATGTGGCCCGTGTATGAGGCTCATTACGATGTATATGTGACCTGTGTATAAGGCCCATTGCGATGTATATGTGGCCCGTGTATGAGGCCCATTACGATGTATATGTGGCCCGTGTATAAGGCCTATTGTGATGTATATGCGGCTCGTGTATAAGGCCCAAGTGATGTATATGTTGCCCTTGTATGAGGCCCAAGTGATATATATGTGGCTCTTGTGTAAGGCCAATTGTGATGTATACGAGGCCCTTATATGAGGCCCAATTGTGATGAGTGATTTCACCATGATGTATGTGCTATATTGACACCGTTCATCCATTTCTCTAAGGTCATGGGCCCCATTGCCTTGAGAGGCCCACCCTGATTTATGGGTTATATGCCCACCATGGGGCTGCCTTATGAGGCCCATCATGATGTATGTGTTACATACACGATGTCCATCCATTTCCCTGATTTGTATAAGGGTCGTGGGCCCCATAGAGAGTTAGATTCAAATCCCAAGTGGACCACACACTAGGAGACAATAGTGTTTAAATGTCCACCGTTGAAATCCTCCATAGGGCCCGTTGTTAAGCCCATTACCTTGGGAGCCATGATGGTTAAATGTCCATGTTGTAATCTCCCTAAGGCCCATTGTTAGTCCCATTCTCATCTCCTCTTATTGGGCTTACCCCAAACGATTAGGCCCCCATTTGTGCTAGTGATACCCGTCCTTCCTTATTAGGCTTATCTCAAATCATTGGGCCCCCATCGATGATAGTAATTTCCAATCCTTCCTTAGAGGGCTAACCCAAACTGTTGGACCCCCGTTGATGCTGTTGCTTTTTACCTCACCCTATAGGACTACCCAGACCTTGGAGCCCATCTTGTATTCATACCAGGCCTCTCATTGGAAATATGGCCCACCTAGGTACATGTGTTTACCCAAGTTTAGAGACCAAACCTGAGGCCCACTTAGACGTCGAATGGGCTACCCAGATCATTTGGAAGGACATATAGTCCTAGATGTATGAACCCCACCAAAGACCACCTTATATTCATATCAGGCCCCCATAGGGAAGCTTAGTTATCACATGATAGAGAGGGTGAGGAAACCCACTTGTTGTACTTAGATTTATCCTCTTGTACACCTGCTTGACTCGCCTCGTAAGATGTGATCTACTCTCATAACAGATTGCTAGGACTTCGATATTATGTTTGTATCATCCACACCGTCCAGTTACCCCTTTTGGGATGAGTGTGAGGCCTATCCTTGACGTTAGTATGTCATTTAAGCTATCCATTGTTTGTAGGATGAGTACATCATCACCCCTTGCCATAGATGGAAGAATATATGGTATCATGTTTGGTATATCCACTATATAGAGCCTATCTTAATGTATGAGCAAGATCCACCGTCCTTCCAGTGGAACCCATCTTGGGATATATGATATATCAATATCTTAGAAGGCTAATGTTAGTATAACACGGGACATGCCGCATGGACTCCTATAGTTGTAGAAGGAGCATGTTGTTTATTTTATACTCTTAGTATGTGACATGCTAGTGAAGGTCAATTGTGGATTATTGTTGTCTACCTTATCAGATAATCATGCCTATGTACTTTATTACATCATGATACATGCCCATACACATCATATATATGCTTGTTATGAAGAGTGACTGATCATAACATGTGCCGTTGGGCTGGTTTATTATGGGACTCCTTGTAAGACGGAGTGGTCCCATATGAGCGCGCGGTACACGCAGGTTTGATACATGACTGGATAGTATGACTCATACATCTTGCATTTATATAACATGATCACTGTACACCCTAACGACATTAAGGCCATGGTGTCCACAGGTATATCGTGGATGGTCAGTTGGGACATTGGAAATGTTTGGTTCTAGCATATGAGCATCTAATATGTCTGTAGGTGAAAGTCCCTAAACCCCTTGGTACTAGGGATACTCCAACGTCTAGACTAAGTGGATACATGAGCGCTGAGTGCCAAATACCAGGAAGTCGCGCTTCTCACTATGTCATGCTCGGTTAGAAGGGGGTGTGGCCTTACCCGCCCGAGGGAGTAGGCAATGACTAGGCTGAGTCGGACCCAGCTTGAGGAATGGGTCCGCTATTTATGAGCCGAGCTGATATTGGCAGGCAGATAGTGAGGTCTCTTCCACTTACCCAGCTGTGTGCTTGATGGGGTAACAAGCTGGCGTAGAGTGTACTAGACCCCGATGATGATCCCAGAGATGTAGGGTACTGATATGTGGACTTACTAAGCAGGAGTTGCGTACTCAGTATTTGATTAATTCATTTATTCATTAATTATCCACTCGGGCTGGTGGTGTGCAACTAATTCGTAATGTGTACCTTCACAATGGCCAGGATTTTGGTTGGGGTGCGCGACCAACCTAAGATCAGGAGTTTACCACGTTAACTTTAGCTATCCTAATTTAGGTATGGGACTGGTTTGGATAGAAGTCCTTTGTGATGAACCCCACAGCTTGCGATACCACGTGCTATCATCTCGACTACACACTCCAGCTTTGTCATCTCTTTTGCATTGCATACTGCATTGCATCCTCTGCATATGACATTTAGTTTACGATGTTTCTACATTGTAAAGCTTAGATACGACTGACAGTATTCATAAACTCATCAGGATTTGCATATTGCATTACTTCCTCAGTATATGATATTGTCTTATTATGTCTTTGCATCTCATAGCCTAGATAAGACTGATGGTTTTTATGGATTTGCCAGTATTTCGCTTACTCTTATATTGATATGCTTGGCACATGTAGTGCACACACATACACCACCCTCAAAGCTTCTTGTATGCTTATGCACGATCGTTGCGTGCAAGTGACGTTAGGTCGCAGCAGTATTGAGACAAGAGCTTGTGGCAGATCACTTTGGAGTTTTTATTATTTATATATCTCCCTTCCAGCATTATACTCGAATGTTTATATTAGTGGATATGTGGTGTTGATGTTGTTGTTATGATTTGGGTACCTTGTGGTTATGCTTGTTTACAAAAAAAAAAAAAAATTATACTCAAAATCCTCCTTATAGAATCCCAGGATCGGAATCTAGCGTATAGGCGCAGGGAGCTGAGAATGGGGTACTACAGAGGCTGTCGACGCCGGATTCGGTGATCCAGAATTCTGTAAGCCCGGTTTCTGAGTTTGGGGTGTGACAATGCTATTTAGCACTACATTGGCCATTTCCTATAAAACTTTATTCTTTCTTTTAACAACTCCATTCTATTGAGGTGTTTTAGGAGCAGAGAACTCATGTGATATACCATGGTCATTATAGTACTTCTCAAAATTGCTATTTTTAAACTCAGTACCATGATCACTTCTAATTTTGATCACAGGTACCTCTTTTTCAGTCTGAATTCTTTTTAGAATTTTTCTGACTTCATCGAGAGTATATAATTTCTCTCTTAAGAAGGCTACCCAAGTAAATCTGGTGAAATCATCAACAATGACCAGAAAATACTTCTTTCCACTTCTACTCTCCGTTCTCGTTAGACCCACGAAGTCCATATGGAGTAGTTCTAGAGGTTTGGCTGTGGCTAAGGAGTTCGCTTTCTTGTGGCTACTCCTAATTTGTTTGCCAATTTTTTCTACCTTTTTAAATTTGGGTAAGCCACAAATGTGATATTTCTTACTTAATCTAAAAGATCTCTAAAGTTAACATGTCCAAGACGTTTATGCCATAATTCAATCTCGTCTGTTTGGACCATGTAACATGAATAGTTAGATGAGCACGAGTCATCAATAATGTAGCAATTTTTAGAGGTCCTATGACCATTTAATATCACACAACCCTTCTCATTTGTAATCTTACATCCGTGATTTGAAAATTTTACACTATGTTTGTTATCGCAGATTTGAGATATGCTTAAGAGGTTATGTTTTAAACCTTTAACATAAAGTACATTTTCAAAGAGAATGAGGTTAGAAAGATGAATAGTACATTGGCCTATGATTTTGCAGTTGCTTCCATCTCTGAAAGTAACTGAACCATTGTTTACTGCTTTGAAGGTGGTGAATATCGCTTTGTCACCTGTCATATGTCTTAAACGTCCATTATCTATGTACCATTTTGAATGACTAATGGCTTTGAAAGTTGTATGGGCAACAAGACATGTAACCTTTGGAACCCATTTCATTATGGTTCTAGGTTTAGGAGTACCATTGGATTTTCTCTGTTTTTGGGAGTTAGAATTTCTCCACTTTTTATTAACTCCAATTCGATTTTTTCAGTTAAAGGTGATTTATTATATCTATGATTTCTATAGCTAATGGCATTAGTGTTAATTTTAGGAACTTGAAGGGGTTGAGTTTTTGAAATCATTTCGATTAAAATCTCTTAAATTCTTACCTTTAGAGTTCGAGGATTCTCTTTATACAAATATAGGAGATGTATTCTTGATTTTCAAGGAAATATTTTTTATATAATCCAGACCTGACTTGTCACCGCATTTTCTAGATGAGGTTAACAATTTTTCCAGTTTTGGGTCTTCATGGGCATATCTCCAAGTATCCTTAGAACTCAAAAGGGAAGAAACTTCTAGTTTTAGTTTCTCATTTTCAGTTCTGAGTTCTTGTAACTCTAAAGATTTGAAATTTAAATTTAAATTTATTTTTTCAAGACAATCTGAAAGAGGAGATTTTTCTAAAACATTATTTTCAAGTTCTTCTTTTAATTTAGCATATTTCTCTTTTTGAATTTTCAGTTTGACAGTAATTTTGCACGTTCCCTATATAGGGCATTGTAGGCGTCTTGAAGATCATTTTCATTTTCATTTTCAGGGTCACCCCTGAGATTTTCATAGTCAAATATATTACAGCTATCTAAGGAGGTGACTCTGGCTATAGTCATAAGGGCTTTCACATCATTTGTGGTTGCATTTTTTTGCTCTAATTCATCAGACTCAGAAGAACTTTCAGAGCCAGATGATTCATCCCAAGTAGCTATCATGCCCTTTCTTTTTTACTTATCCCTTTTAGGAAATTTATTCATCAAGTGCCTGTATTCATGACAGTTGAAACACTGACTGTCCTTTGTTTTAGATTTCCAAGACTTAGATTTTCCTTTTCTTTTATCAGATGGTTTTTTAAAATCTAATCTTTTCTTGTTTTTAAAAAATCTATAAAATTTCTTAGCTAGCATTGTCATATCATCTTCAGTTTCTTCAAAATCAGAATTAGTACAATTTTCGTTTGAAACAAATTTAGAAGATTTAAGAGCAATAAACTTACCTTTAGGAGCTTTAAAATTTAACTCATATGTTTGGAGAGAGTCAACTAACTCCTCAACCTTCATATGATCAGTATCTTAATTCCTAAATGGCAATAACCTTATAATTGAATCTATCAGGAAGAGATTGAAATCTTTTTGCATAGACCTTGCTTTATGGGATTCCATCTCCTAGACTTCACATGGAATTTACTATATCATTTAGTTTCGTATAGAAGTCTATGAAAGTTTCATTTTCTTCCATACAAATTTTCTCAAATCTAGTAGTGAGGATTTGAACTTCTGATTTCTTGACTATAGTAGTTCCTTCATGTGTCATTTCAAGAATATCCCAAGCTTGCTTAGTTGTATCGCATGAAATAATTCTTTTGAATTCATCAGGTGATAGAGCACAAGTTATAGCATTTAAGGCCTTAGCATTAGCACTACTTTCACTTTTCTGAGTTCTAATCCATAAGTAGAATGCAATTTCTCTCATAAAGTTGGTTTCATTTTCGGCTACTACCTCAGTCATAAGAGGTTTCCATTTGGTTACAGTGGCTTGCCACACACTTTCATCTAAGGATTTTAGAAAAATCCTCACTTTGGCTTTCCAATATGCATAGTTAAAGTCATTAAACGGTGGTGGCTTGGTAATAGACAAACTATCAAAAATTGACATGATAAAGCTCTAGATCTTTGAACTCAAGGAATTTAATCCAAAAAAAATGAGCAACTTAGCTCTGATACCACTTGAAAAGGAGAGCTTAAACAGTCCCAGAGGGGGGGTGAATAAGACTATGCCAAATAATTTTGTAAAGTGCAGAGATAATAAATAAATTAGAGGTTTCAATTGTACTAGTATTGAAACGTTGATTCAAACTAATTCGTAGGACAACCAGAAATTGCGGTGAAGACCACACTAGTTGAAGAAGGAATACGCCAATATGTCCTAGATGGGGGTGAATAGGACTTTTAAAGGTTTTATGGTAAATCTTAAAATCCTATTACACTAATCTTAACAACAAACATATATTAGGATTACTCAAATGTAACTTAATTGGCTTCCAAGCCTGGTAGAGGATCTAATCACAAACTATTCAAGAAGTAGCAATATATAACTTAGTTTATAATGGATATGACTGTGAATGTGTGTGAGGTGTGATCAGATATATAAATATGAATGCATCGACATGAATCACAAACACAAAAGAAGAGCAATCACAAACACAGTCATTTTTATAGTGGTTCGACTACTTGTCTACTCCACTCCCGGTAACCGCACTCAACCCTTGAGTGTACCAGATTTCACTAAGGAGGTTTCATAGTGGTTCACCTCAACCCTAAGGTTTTAAATCAGGTTCACCTTCAACCTTTACAACCTACACTGAGGCTGACTGTTTATGCTCTCACGAGCAAGGGTCAACACAACACACCCACTTTTAGGCACACTAGCCAAGGATCTTCCATAAGACCCTACTGGAGGTTTCTACACGGTTCATATCAAACCCAGAGTTTTACTGGTTCACTCTTAACCAGATGTTTATGCTCTTCATAGAGCAAGGGTCCACACAACGCACCCACCACGTACACTCCCGCCAGAGGCCTCCTTGAGGACTTCAAAGGGTGAGAACCATTTAAGACCCAATCCTAAAAAGGAATGATCACAAGTGTCATGTAGGACTCTAGATACTTACAAATAAGTTGATGAGTCCCGATTAGCACAATGCCGAAGATCTCCTCCTCCTTGTTGACGAAGAGTCTTCTGCTTCCTTGATCCGCAACACAAAATGATATACCAGTACTTGGCTTCGACTTGGGTCAAGGTCGAGATGGAATCCTACTCTCAAAGTGTTTTCCTATCAGGAAGATAGAGCGATTCCAATCTTATGCATTCAAGGCATCCCAGCTTAATGATTTGCCATTAAGGTAGTAGTTGGAGGATCCTTGAATGCGGAAGTTCATTCCCCAATCCACTCTATTGAATATCAATGACGAGGGTGGATTGGAGGATGAACTTCCTTGAGAGAAAGGGCTTTGGGTATATGATCTAACGTTAAACACTCAAAAGCTCTCTCCTCTTTCTCTCTCTCAACAACAATAGACAAGTCCTCTATATATAGGCAAAGGTTCCAACGGATATAAAACAGTCACATTTATGACTGATTTTGATATCATCGAGCATGTTCGATATCATCAAGTGTATACTCTCGATAGCATCAATGGTCTGCTCGATGACTTGAACTCAAAGTCATACACTTTTGAAACCTTTTGTCAGATGGTCGATGAATCGAAACCACTGACGATATCATCAGATTTCGAACTCCGATTCCATCGATGGTAGGTTCGATCTATCGACACTTGAAAAATGAGAGAGACTTGATATGAAATATTTTAAGTTTTTAGTATATGATCGAGGGTCAACCGATGTCATCGGAATTTGTATATCGATGATATAGAAGGCAGTGTCAATGCATCGATAAATCCAATAGATTTACCAGTAAACTCGCTGGACAGTTTGTGTCCAGTTTCGATCAATCGACTCGGCCTCGATATCATCGACATATGAATATCGATTTTCTCGAATGGCCACCGATCAAAGTTTAAAACAACCTGAAATATCTGCTGAAAGAAATGCGCGCCCACGATCGATATCATCGATGGACTTCCGATCTTATCGATATTTGATTTCAAATCATATCGGAAGGCGCATCGATATATCGAAGAAATTCAAAATTTTCTCTAAATAAACAGGGGCACCGAAAATCTGCCTGTCGATCTTATCGAGCCACTTTCGATAGGCTCAAGATTTGAGTATCGATGGTATTGATACATTGATAATTCATCCAGATATGTTGTGAAGTTGCTGGACATATTTGATCCTCTTTCCGATCATATCGATGAAGCATCGAGGACTCGACAATGTAGGTCAATCATATCGAGGGTGTTTCGATAAAATCGACAAGGCGAGAAAAACTTAGAGATTTTCCTATTTTGAAAAAGTTTTCTCACCTAAACACCTTATGATTTTCTAGCTTGTTTTTAAGGATTTTATTCACCTAGTGTTTTAGGACAAAGGATGTGAGGCTTTAATTTTACTTGTGGTGAGCTTGCACACATCCGGTTGAGGCAGATGCTTGAAATGATCTTCCTATCAGGCTCTGTACACAATTTGACTCAACACTCATGTAAATTAACAAACCAGGGCACTTTCACAACCTTCACCCAAACATGTTTAGGTAGGACAACCTTATTTCATGAAACTTGTAAGAATCAAAATTGCAAACCAAGCAAGAGTTAATAAAAGCTAAACTATTACAAGCATTCACCACTTTAACTTAAACAGATTACAACCATTCACCACATAAACATCAAAGGCATTCACCATAACACCAAGAATTATAGTGGTTCGGTATGTCAACAACTGTTCTCAAACAACCACACCTACTCCACTCCCAATAATCACTCTCCATGTGATATTGGCTTTCAATATAAATAAGGTTTTCACAGGAACACCTTAAAACCTGATATAGTTATGATTTTAGAGGGCTATCACAAACAAAAAATCCCTCAATGAGATTTTCTAGATATCTTAGGAAAACCAACAAAGATATTTTTCGGCAATCTCAATAAAACCAAAATATAAAAGAATTATATACTTATCTTCACCTTTGAAGACGTATCTATCGATGTAGTCATAGAACCACTTCTCTTAAATGTAGATCGTTCAATGTTCAGTTATATAGACAAGGGTTCAAGGTTCTAGATTAATTTTAAATAGATTCAAACCAATGACTACTTGTTTGAATTCCTTTAAGATCTAAAAAAGAAAAGTATTTACTCTCTTTATAAAATGAAATTCATAGAATAAGAGATCAAGGAATTAAACAAAAAGTTATTAAAAATATTTAATAAATACCGTGTAATAACTTGAATATAACAGGGGCTTCTCTCTCTCTTATAGAAGGATTTGATAGACTTGAATTCTATTTTCGAATTGAGAGAAAGCCTCAATTTATAGGCAAGGAAGTTGTTGCTTCGACTCGTCTAAGAACCGGATTCCGTTCCAACAAATATTCAAATTTAAGCAGGATAAGATATAACATATCTTCGACTGGTCGAAGGCCCTGCTCAACTGGTCGAGGGCCTTGTTCAACTCGTTGAGCATGGTCTTCTACTGGTCGAGGGTATATAAAATTTGAACTGATTTAATTGCTGGACTTCAAGTCGAGTAACCCTCGACTGGTCGAAGACCCACCTTCAACAAGTCGAGCAGCTTCCTCGACTGGTCAAAGGTGTAACAGAAAATCTGTTTTACTTCGATTTATACAAGGACTAATCAAAAAATTCTAAGACTAGTCGAGCCACAACTTAGACTAGTCGAACCTTAACCAACTATAAGCATAAAAACCCATTTACAGTAGATTTTGAAGTACATAAGCCTAAGGTCTTTCTAAGGTTCATAATACTTGAAATGACTGAACTTTGAAGTAGATTAGATGCTTGAACTTTATGGAGCTTAATCTTCTACTAGAATCTTCAATAGAACTTGAATTTCTAGATAGAGCTTGATCTTCTACTAGAACTTTAGTAGAACTTGAACTTAACATCTTGATCTTAGTAGAACTTAAACTTTCCATCTTGATCTTAGTAGAACTTGAACTTTCCATCTTGATTTTAATAGAACTTGAGCTTTCTATCTTGATCCACACTAAAAGGCCACTTCATAAGCTATTTTGTCTAAACGAAATTTAACAAACAAGGTGTGCTTTACACATTATAGCACTTACATAAGTTGTCCACCTGTGTAATAATCTAGTTGAAGCTTTCAAATTAAATTATTAAATTATATTACCCTAGACCTGCATCGCAGGCTGTTGAGGGTTAAATATTGCATATTAGACCCCAATTATTACTTGGTTTTATGTACATGATAATGTGTAACATTATATTTTAATCATGTTTTTATTGCAAGGTGAATTTCAGAACATGGATTTAAAAAAGGTACTAAAAGCATGGATTTGATCCTCAAGAATCACCAAGGCAAGGGACGGATCCTAGGAAACCGAGATCGAAAGATTTATAAGCCAAAGATCTGAGAAAACCAAGTGATTAAAGATAAAGAGGCCTGAAAATCTTCCTGAATGCAAGATAACAGGGTTCCCACCATCAGTTTGGCTCAAACTTTATATCTGGCCTGAGGATCACAAAGTAACCGTTCACATAAAATTTCAGTCATTGGATCTTTATGGAAGTGGCCCTACGGACAGATCAGCCACTAAATCACTGATTTGGGGCCCACCTGATATCTAAATATGCTTCAATTTTGGTCTCAACCCCTTAAATTGGATGGAGGAGAGGATGAACGGAGTAGATTTATCAAAAACATCATTGTAGGACCTACCCGTGTGATGCGTGTGCACCGCAGGTGCATAGCCAAGCCGCACCGGACCCCGACCCTGGTCAAAGATCAAGTTGACCTGATCTCTTATGCAGCAAGGGACGTCTGTCCCGCTGTGACATGTAGTGGGCCACCACCGTCCATCATATGGACGATCTAGACCGTCCATTCTAGCCATGGAGTCCTTTTGCTCCCATGCACGTGTACACACGTAGATCACTGTCAAACGCAGAACGATGGGAAGATTCAATCCTTTGGGCCACACCAAACTCGACCAAAACCACCCCTTTTCGACCAAAATTGTGCCAGGAATCTAATGAACAGGGTGGATTTCTTTGAAAATATCACTGTGGGGCCCAACGAACACCTCAGCGCAATCTTGTGCGCATGGCTTGCGTCCGAAAAAACTGGGACTTCCGGGCCATTTTATGATCAAGATCACGATCAAATTTGTGATCCATACCCTCCAAACCACTTTCAGGGGCAACCAACCATCGCCAAGGTGCCTGAATGGCTCAGATCCCGCAACCGGTTCTCCCTTGTGCCAAAACGTGGGTCAAGCGTAAGACGAGTTGCGGTTTTGCATTTTCTGATTGCGTAAGAATTACGCACTACCTCTCCACCGACTTCAACCTCTCCTTACGTACAACCGACCCTCTTATTGCCTATAGAGAGAGAGAGAGAACCATCTTGGATGTGGAGACGGCCGGCTGGAGTCTTTCTTCTTTAGCTTTTCTTCCTTCTTTCAGTTTTTCTTCTCCTTTTATGCTTTCCTGAGATTTTAGTGCCATCATGTCGATGATAGGCTAAACCTCTTAGCTAGGGCTAAGAGGTGAAGCTTGTAGCGTGATGGGAGGTGTTTATGGCTTTGATTTATGTTAAGTTGAACTGATTTTGATTCTAGTTTGATTAATAGGAGTGCTTTCAGTTTTTATTGGTTTATTGTGACTTAAATTACAATGGATCTGCGATAGCTTTGAGTATATCCTGTGCATGTATTGAGGTTGCGAGCATAGGATTCCTGTTGTTCACCATCGTCTCATAGACATAGTGGGATGATGGAATCCTTCTTAACATTCATAACTCTCTCAGATTGGATGTGGATTGGTTAAATTTTGTTGTTTGCTTTATCTCATGGGCATGGTTTTGTGATGGAATCAATTCCAGTTCCCATCCCTCTCTTCTATTGAAAACTAGATTAAAGGAAGTTCATATTTGAGTTTTAATGAAATATCTTCCAACTGGATGGAGATAGGACTCTAAATCCAGTTGAGTTTGTGAATCAAGCATAGATCTCCCTGATCTCTACAAGTGGATCCTTGGAAAGCCTAGTTTCCCGCCTTTGAATTTTACAAGTTTTAGTTTAATAATTTATCATTATTCTCTTAAATTCTTTTGATTTAGATACATCTTCTTTTAGTTCTAGTTCTAGTTATTTTCAGATTACGTACAAGGTTCAATCCCTGTGGATTCGACCTCCGTCTTACCGAGATTATTACTACATCGCGACCCTATACTTGGAGTGGTGAACACGGAACCAACCCTAGTCATTTATTTTAATTGTACGAACACATGCTATTATGATCTAACCACACAAAGTATGCTAATCACAATTAGATCTTGGCCGTAAAGTACGAATACACTAAACCTTAGCAATTAGAAGCCGATCTATCTTGAAAGGTGAGGGATTCCTTTAAGCTTGCATTAATTTAAGTTGATATGAATTATCTTGCCTTTTACATGCTTTCATGATATTATGATTCTCTCCTTGCAGTTGTTAATTTACTACTAATAATTATTTATCCTTGAAAATTATGGTATGATGTTAATTACGAGTGATCTTCATTATTTTTGTGGGGCAATGGATACAAGCCTTGCCTTTGCCTTTACCAATTTTGTTGAGTTAGCCCTTGCTGCTCTTCTCTTTATTGAGTTGGCCATTACACTCTCCTCTTTATTGAGTTAGTCATTATTACTCTGCTCCTTGTTGAGTTGGACATTGCCATTCTCCTCTCTATTGAGTTACCCATTGCTACTCTCCTCCTTATTTTATTAGCCACGTGCTATTTAACTTTATGGATTGGGCATGTGCCTTGAAATTTCAAAACTCCCATAATTTGAATTATCTCTCTATCAATGCAAGTGATATGTTAGAGGTATCATAACTAGTGATTCAAATATTTATCGTGGACGTAATGCATTACGGGTAGTGGCCCTCTTGGTCGGCCCGTAATTCTATGGGTTGGTTGGCGTGGTACACAATCGATGTAAGTAAATTGTCATGCGTGTTACATCACTTTTTTGGGATAGAATATTGTAAATAGTTGCCCCATTAACATATCGTGTTACATAAATCCCCCAACCATATTGTTGTGTTGCCTTGAAATGTTCGCATAAAACCACATTAACGTTGAACACGCCGACGAATCTCCACAGTTATAGGATGCAGGGCAAGTCGGGTTTTCTGTGAATTGTATTCCACATTGTGATGATCACTTTGTATGATGAGCTGCACACACTTTACTAGTTATGCATTTATATATATATATATATATATATATATGTATGTATGTATGTATGTATATGTATATTAGTTGCGCATACTGATACCTCTCGTAGTGGTGGAGTATGTGACGTATCAGAACCCTTACATTACTTTTATGAATCTCTTGAATTATTGTTAATCTTAAAGGATAACCATTATATGAGTAGGACATTGACCCTCTTCAACCATACAGAAGATGCAGGTGATGTACAGATTGAAGACCTAGAGGATCATCTCCCTATGGAAGATTATACTAAATGAATAAGAATATAGTTTTATGATTTAATTTTATATTTTCGCTGCAAACTCAATAATGTAATAAGCTCCCATGGAGAGGTTATTTGATAATTTGTTAAATTCTTTTACTCAAATGAAATAATAAATATAGTCGATTTTATTCTCGTTAATGGTTACCTTCATGAATGTAACTAGATGTGATCTAAATGAAAAAAATGGTGCGATTTTTAAAGCATCTAATTTATACATTATTAACACCCCGAATTCTCGGGCACGAGTATGTACTCGGGCCGTAGAAATTTCGAGATGTTACACTTTACCCTATTTATAGGAGATACTAGTCAATCGACCATAAAATATATATAAGTCACTTTACCATACAATGTGAGGAATTGGTTAACAATAATCACTATAAATAAGAATTATTCAGCCATTCTCAGGTAGCATTTACTTGATATTCTAATTTGTTACCAAATTCCATACAAATCTGGACGGCGACAGAAAAATTTTCATGCTTGGTTCTTGTATAAGGACAAATTTTTATGGACAATCTTACCTGTTTTTTGTAATTGTTAAGAGAATCGGTTGGAAATTATATTGGTCGGTTTAAGAGGGTAAAAAGCCGATGCAAGGTAGTTACGATTGAGGCAGAATTTATCTAATTAGCTAAAGATGGTCTAGAGTTTAAGCTTTAAAAGAAGGTTATCGGGATAAAATTTAGAGATCTATATGATTTGATAAAAAAGGTATCTCGATATGAAGTTTTGCTTCAAGAGTCGATGTGACAAAAGAATACATCAGTATGGACATACTAATATGATCCTAATTATGATATTGCAATGGTCAGAGTTATGGCAAAACAACCATTTGTTTGCTTAACTTTAATTAAAATAGAGGCAGCTGCATCATCCAATCAGAAAGTTCTACGAACGTACACCTTTGATATTACTCGAGCTAATGAAATCTTTAATATTATGCTAGCAGAGAAATTTATCAAAGTTATTGTCAGCCATAAGATATCAATGGTTGAGGAATTGAAGAAAATTAATTACTGTAAATGGCATGGAACTCGATCGCATTCCACTAGGAAATGTATTGTTTTTAGGAATATTATCCAATACAACATCGACTAATGATTGCTGAAGTTTTTCGAAAAAGAAAAGGAAGCGATGTTGATCGATATTGATCATTTTTCATCTAATTTGAAAATCAATATGGAAACTATTAATCCTCAAAGGTTGGTTCAATCGCGAAAAAAGATTAATATTGGAACTCAAATGGATCAAGCCAACGAACAAGATGTTCGCGAGAGGAGTAAGAGGCTTAAACATACGGTCGAATAGACTGAAGTACATCTAGAGGCAATAATTTTCAATGGCCGACATTTATATGAGTAATTTGTAAGTTCAATTCGACCAAATAGATAGTTTAACTGACCAAACTTGTCACACCCCTGCTCTGGAAACCCGAGTTCACTTAACTTAATCACTGAGTTGAGGGTGTGATCGATGGGGAGGGGGTATTATTATACACATCACCATAACAATCATAAAAAAATATGAAAATGAGAGCTTAAGTAGTCCTAAAGAGGGGGTGAATTGAAACGTTGATTCAAACTGATTCATAGGATAAGGAGATGAAGGAGAAATTCAGTACCGACGATTGCGATCCCACTTACGTATGCCCAAATGGTCTCAGAATATGACGATTCCATTCAGAATGAAAGAGCGCTAAACTACCTTTTTAGATGACCAAAAATTGACCCAATCCGACATCAAACGAGGGAGTTATAAGCGTCTCCGTTGGATCGCGCGATTTGGAAAGATTAACAATCCAAATTGCAAAATGATGATTGAAGAGTACCAATGAGCTTTTGGGATATCGCACGGTCTCGAAAGTACCCAATTCTGGTCTTAGAAGCTTGTCAAGTTACCATTCCAATGAAATCAAAATTGTCTAAATTCGTCTACTGAATAGAGAGTTATGAAGGTTACTGTTGGACAAGGAGATGAAGGAGAAATTCAATACCGACGATTGCGATCCCACTTACGGATGCCCAAATGGTCTCAGAATACGACGATTCCAGTCAGGAATAAAAGAGCAGTAAATTTCCTTTCAGATGACTAGAAATCGACCCAATCCGACATCAAACGAGGAAGTTATGAGCGTCTTGGTTGGATTGCACGATTTGGAAAGATTAACAATCCAAACTGCAAAATGACAATCGCACACTTCCAACGTTCTTTTGGGATATCGAACGGTCTCGAAATAAAGTGCTGAATCAGAGATCTTAATTGCATAAGTATTAAAATGTTGATTCAAACTGATTCATAGGACAACCTTCACCTAAACAAGTTTAGGTAGGATAACCTTATTTCACGAATGTGATAAGAATCAAAATCCCAAACTGAGCAAGAGAAAATAAGACTAAATATTACAAGTATTCACCACTTTAGCATAAAAGGAATTACAAACATTCACCGTAAAAAGATAAAAGCATTCAGTATAACCCCAAGAATTATAGTGGTTCGGTGTGTCAACAACTGTTCTCAAATAGCCACACCTATTCCACTGCCAAAATTACTATCCACGTAATCTTGGCTTTCACTAAGAACAAGGTTTTCACAGGGTCACCTTAAAACGTGATATAGTTGTGATTTTATCGGGCTATCACAGACAAAGAAACACCTCACTGAGATTTTCTGGCTATCTCAGAAAACCAACACTGTGATTTTCTGGCAATCTCAGAAAAACCAAATACAAAATATAAATGTATGCTCATCTTCACCGCAGATGAAGTTATATCCGAAGAACCGCTTTTCTTGAATGTCAAATGTTCAATGTTCAGTTCAATAGAAAAGGTCCAGGGTTCTATTGATTTTAATTAAGATCAAACCAAGTAACTACTTGTATTAATTCTCTTAAATCTCAATAAGAAGAGTATTCACTCTCTTTTTAGAATCAGAATGATAGAGTTTGAGATTAAGGAATTAAACAAAAAGCTATAAAATGATTTATAAATACCGTTCAATAGCTCGATAATAACTGGGGCTTCTCTCTCTTATAGAAGGATTATAGTAGTGATAATTGAATAATTCAAATTGAGAGAAAATTTCAATTTATAGGCAAAGAAGTTATTTCTTCGACTAGCCTAAGGCAATCTTCGAATGGCCCAAGTACTGGATTCAGTTCCAATAGATTTTCATATTTGAGCGGGATAAGATTTAACAAATCTTTAAATAGTCAAAGGCCCTGCTCGACTGGTCGAAGGTGGTTTTCAACTGGTCGAACATGGTGTTCGACTGGTCGAAGGAGCCAAAATTTGAATTGATTTAGTTGCTAGACTTCGAGCCGAGAACCTCTCGACTGGTCGAAGATTGTCCTTCGACTGGTTGAAAAGACCACTCAACTAGTCAAAGGTGTAACAGAATTTTCTATTTCACTCAGTTTGAACTAGGACTAGTTGAGAAAATCTTAGGCTAGTCGAGCTAAAACTTAGGCTGATCGAAACTCAACCAAATACAAGCATAAAAACTAAATTTTAAATATATTTTGAAAGCACCTAAACCTAAGGTCTTTCTAGGGTTTATAATGAACTGAACTTCATTGTCTTAAAGAAGATTAGAGACTTGAACTTCTCTAAGGAGCTTGATCTTCTACTAGAACATTACCAGATCTTGACTTCATGTTGTCTTTTGAGCTTGATCTTGAGCTTAATCTTCTATTAGATCTTGAACTTGTTTTAAACCTTAATCTTAAATCATACTTAAAGATCACTTGATAAGATGTTTTAACTAAATGAAATTTGACAAACAAAGCTCAAAGTGTGCTTTAAACATTATAACACTTACAAAATAGTAAACTTAAATAATCATCATGCATCTAGTCAAAAGTATCAATTATCTATCGGCTGATATCCAGCCCAAGTTCATACATCATTATTTAAAGCAATAAATATAAAATAAAAAATTCTTTTTTCTTGCGACAAATCTTCAAGAGGACGCCTCTCAAAGTCATCACTCTACATGCGAAGATTTCAGTTCATTTTCCTATCCTAGATGGTTTTCAAATCAATAGAATGAACTAACAGCCCAACAAGTAGTTGTATGCATAAATTCACATCACAAGCATAATACAAGTGCATATATAAGAATCTTAATATGCCACATTACCACATAAATATTTTGTTTAGTGAACAACCAGGGTCATAGCTGCGCACAACGTTCGGCCTAGAAACACCCATCCGACTAAGATCCATACGAGCCCAACATGTTTAGGAATTATTTACTCACATCATGCGTGAACGCTGGCTTGAGGTATTTTAATTACCGTGTATATAACTTATAGTCTGGCAATGAGTGACTCACTCTAGAGATGGCCAAACTCATTCCCCAGCCTCGACTGTAGTCCAAGGAGGAGGCCCTATTGGTACAAACTTGGATTCCATTGGGAACTTTGTCTGAGAATTTAAGGGATAACTTGATCCCCGAGTTGTCTAATATTCTAAGAATGACGTATCAAATACAAGACAATTGCATACTTAAATAGATATTAGCATATTATTAAAGTTAAGCAAAAGTAAGCATGTAATGTTATACAATGCATGCGGGAAAATCCATCAATGATAGTGACTACTTACCCATAACGTCCATTCCTTATTCGACCATTTTGATCTTTTGATCATTTCCTTATGGATTTGATTACTGCACTCGGGTTTACAATTCATAGAAAGTTTCCTTTTTATGAGTCATAGTTAGAATACAAGTATTAAGTTAATTTCTCCCTTAACGTCCATTTTCTTAAAACACTTACAAAAATGAGTAAGATCCTAAGATTGTTACGTTAGTCCATTAAATTGGTCAATCAAGTCCCTAATTTCTTAGATCCAAGCTGTAGATATCCATTTACCATGTTTCTAATCATATATTAAAGATATTAATATTTACTAAGTTTGTCTTTGGATTAAGATTGACCTTAAAGACTCTTGGATGTTGAGATCCTTCAAATCTGACCATTTATTTTCTTATTTTCCACGATTTTGGTCCAATGGTCCCGATTGATTTTTTATTAAATGATCCGATCTAACATTAGATCAAATAGATTTTTTTTTAATTTTCTTAAATCTAATCCTTTGATTGTTTTATTAAACCTTTGGTCAATGGTTGGATTGGAGCCGATCATCAATTTAATGGTCCATATCATTATTATGATCTTTTCCTTAATTTTAACAATATGGATCTAAATTTATAAGGTTTTCGATCCATATTTACACTTAATAAATAAGATTTCTAAAGGTACGGTTAATTTTTTGTGGGGCCCACTTCATACTAAATGTTTATAATGGATTTTTCATTTACATGATTATAACACAATATCAGATATGAGAAACACAAATAATTTAATATGATAGACAGTATCTTGTGGTGGGGCCCACTTTTAGAGAAATGTTAATTTTCTTTTATGTTGGCCCAACATAATTCTAATAATGAGATCCTGCAACCAACTAATTCATTTATATTTTCAAAAATCACAAAAATAAATTTAAAAAATATAATAAACAAAAATTCAAATCTAGATGGAAAAATGCACATGTACAAAATCTTATAAAAGGGTGGGGCCCACCCTTACTATTCATTATGTCTACACATGGGGCCCATGCATTTGCCCACATGAGGCAATGTATCGGGTACCACGTTGTTGCTTATGTGACAATGTGTGGGGCTCATACATTCTGACCTTATAGTTGGCCCATGATTCATCCAAGTTGTACACTCTGTTGGGTCCACTTAGAATTAATCTAAAACATCTAAGAGATATAGTATTAGAGCACTCACTTGATAAATAGTTTGGATCAGAAGATAAGCTCACGAAACTTCTCGTTTAATCTCATTCTCTCCCTCTCTGTCTATGAGTGCTTACGAGAAGTGGTTTGGCATGCCTTATATAAAGGAGCAAAATCCCTTCTACATTAATGCATATGCACATGTAACATGTGTAAGTGCTATATTGTAAATCTAGCAACCTGGATTGTCAAATTTTGTTGTGCCAAAACACTTTGGAATGTTTGACTTGTTTTCATAGATGAAAAGTTCTCCTTCAAGTTCAAATAGATGGAAAGTTCACCTTCATTCGAAGATGAGCTTCGTGTTATCTACATCGACATTGAGTATGCTACAATTGTGCATGTTCAACTACGAGAACAAGTTGAAGTACTCAAGTCCATGTACATTATCTCAAGCTCAAGTTCCAGCTCAAGTACATTTGCTCAAGCTTAAGTTTGAGTTCAAGCTCAAGTTCAAGCTCAAATACATTTGATCAAGCTTAAGTCTCAAGTCACGAGTTCGAGACACAAACTCAAGTATACGAGGTTAAGCTTCATGTGCTTTAAAGTGACCTATCTATCGAAGCGACCGATGGTTCAATTTCAATACTCACATTTAAGGTATACATGACCCTAGAAAGACCTTAGGATTATTTTATGTCATTAATATTGCATGTTTAATTTGGGTCATAGTACTTATTTTAGGCTTTGCTTCGACTAGTCCTAGTCATGATTCGACTAGTCTGGCTCAACCAATCTAGGGTTTTTCTCGACCAGTCCAGAATTTTATTCAAAAAAAATCTGATAAGGTTATTTACTCTACGACCGGTCGAGTACCCTGCTCGACCGGTCGTGGAGACTTGCTTGACCAGTCGAGCTGAAGCTTAGACCAGTTGAGGGAACCGAATTGCGGCCTATTAATTGAGGACATTTCTTAGATTGTATCATCGTTTCCAAGCCAATTCAAGCCTCTCCTCTGAGAGATTAGTCCCCACTATTGTGAAGCTATTGTGAGATATTTATAAATCATTTTAATTGCTTTTTGGTTTCTTAGTTTCTTGATCTCTTGATTCCATTCTACTTAATATAAAGGGGATTTTGATTTAACCCTTTATGAGATCTAAGAAATAGAATCCAAGTAGCCTAAGGTTAGATTTAATTTAAAATTCATTTAGACCTAGAACCCCTTCTTCTATGAGATTGAACATTGAACATCTTCATCTACAAAGAGGCAGTTTTACCGGCTACATTGAAGATCATTCGTCAGATAAGTATATTTCATTTATTACATTGTGGTTTGTAAGATTACTAAAAAATCTTTCATTTTGGTTTTGACTGAGATAGCCAGAAAATCTCAGTGTGTGGGGTTTTTAATTGTGATAGCCCATTGAAAACATAATTGTAAAGGTTTTAAGGTGAACCTTAGAAAACCTTCTTTCTTAGTAAAAGTCGAAATCCCGTGGGTTGTGGATATTGGGAGTGGAGTAGGGTGGCTATTTGAGAACAGTTGGTGTACACCCAAACCACTATAATTCTCGAAGTTTGGATGATGATGATGGTGATGTATGTGATGTGCTGAATATTGTTGTAATTATTTTCATGTACAGGTGGTGAATGTTGTAATAGCCTGATTTATTTCCTTTGCCTCTGTATCAGTTTAAGTTTTTGATACTTACCAACGTTCTAGAAATCAGGTTGTCCTACCATAAGCCATTGATTTTTGGTATAAGGTTGTCTTTAGAACAACGTTTATATCAACCTCTCAATACTTGTGCATTTGAGGTTGTTTTAGATTTCTACTATTTGTGTTATCTTTTCACATTTATTTTTTATTTGGCATAGTCTTATTCAACCCCGTGGATGAGGGTGCAACAATATGTGTGTTCGTGCCATGGAAATGTGGGTCCCATAAGTACAGTCTTTTTTATCTAAGCACATGATTAGATTATTTATGCTTTATGTCATTTTGTAAAAATGATTTCTTGATCAAAATGAACATGGATAATTGTAAGAAAATTGCAAGTGTTCGTAGAGGCGGTAGTGCACCAAAGATTATGTACACGCGTTCATGTGAAGTGGGGTGTATTAATCGAGTGTGTACATGCCACAATTGTGTGGGCCATACTAAAAGTTTCTATATCCAATTATTATATCAAAATAAAGTTTTATTACAAAGATCATGGGAAAATAATTTCAAGGTAAAAAAAGTGTATAATACTATGGGCCATGCTCAAATGTATGGTTATAATATATATGGATAAATTTTATAATTTTACATATGCTAAAATAATTTAAAATCATGGTATTGAATATAAAATAGAGTCATGAAATAAGATGCTAGTATACTTTGTTAGGGTACATAAAATATGCTAAAATTAACGGTTCAAGAATTCTTCGCCTTAGATCTCAGCTTTTTATTCTTGTTCAAGTCAAGATTTTTATATGGCATTGTTGATATTGTGTCAAAGAACATGTTAAGCGGTGGTCTATAGAAAGATCAAGTGGTCTAATGGAAAATTCTCAAGATCTTAATGATATATTTGTTAGATGATAATTTTAACGGTAGATTTGAAAATTAATCAATTACTATTTAATTTAAATATTTTGGATCAATGATTCATGGTTTAGATTGGTGATCCAATGGACAAATTATCACAAATCTTGTTTTAAATGGTTAAAATGAAATTTTTTATTATCGACTATGATTAAATAATCAGAAGGAAAAAAAGTCCCTCAAAATTGCTAGTATATTACAAAACTATCATGCATGCCAATCAGTTAATCGAAACCTTGAAGAAGGAAATTGCTTTCACCCACGAAGGGTTAAACATGTCAACGATCCCCTGGGCCTGTCCTAGGGCAAAGAATGGTTAAACCACAGCTTATATGAAGAGTTCGAAAAAGGCTGAGTCATTTAAAGTTTCCAGCAATACCAAAAAGGATGAAGTGTACTCAGAAATGGCGTTGGCAAAGGCAGCAGGCTGTGAAACGAAGACAATTAGCCGCTATAAGGGGTGAACCTCATATGACGTTCTCGCAAATGCGATCAAGGTTGGTAATTCTAGAACCTAAAGAGGGACAAATATCGGTTAATATGGCTGAACTTCATATAGAGCCAATCAGAATGAGCAACATCCTGAAAATGAAGGCAAGCATATTGAAGGATCAACCGAATACTTCAATGATGAGTGTTTCTCGGACGATCTTCTGATTGAAGAATTGCTGGCAAAAGTAAAATCAGTAAAACAAGCCTCATCCGAATGAAGAAATGGAGAGTGAAACGGTAAATGAAGTTAATAAGCAATCGAATTTGGAGACACCTAGGGGGCAATGTCTGAATTCGGTGATGCAGTTTGGCTCATTCTCATCAATTACATTGGATTGTAATATGGTGTTGACAGAGCCATTGAGTTTTCAAGCTAAACCATCTCAACCAAACAAAATAGATGGAGATGTAAAAGAATTGGGTCATCTTGTAATCATACAACATGGTTCCTATGACTCTGAGTAGGAAGCCAAAAAGGTGTCGACCATTACAGTCGAACCAGGATCCCCTTTTGAAAAGATAATTATCGAAAGACCAACTCTTACAGTGACCAACACTTGAAGCCATTGTATATCTCCGTACACGTAGAAGGGTGTTTGATCACTCGAGTTATGGTTGATAATGGAGTTGTTGTTAACATTTTTCCAGCCCGAATAATGGCAAGATTGGGAAAGACTCAAGATGACCTTATTCCTACTGAGGTCACAATGAGTAATTCTTCTAGAGGAGTAACGTAAATGCAAGGTGTTTTATCGGTTGAGCTAATGGTGGGAATCAAGAAAGTGTTAGCTGCTTTCTTCGTGATCGACACTTCGTTAAACTACAATGTTTTACTTGGAAGAGATTGGATTCATTTGTTTGTATGTATTCAGTCATCACTACATCAATTTGTGATTTTTTGAAATCAAGATAGAGTAGAATTGAACTGATACGGTTTACAGGATGGGACAAGAACAAAAAATCGACTGGGATAGATGCCAGACTCAATCCAAATAATATTGTATAAGATATTGCAACAATAATACAACTTAATAAAGAATCGTTGAATGTTATAATTCCCTTTCGTGCAACTACAAGTTGTAAAATAGAAGAAATTCCATGACCGATACCCTTGGTTAAGGCCAATTTCATGGCCATAATACGACAACCCGAGGAGAGTTCGGAAAAATTATGACAACGGATGCTTTGTTGATATGGCCGAAATAGCAGTACCGACCAATCAAGTAAATGAAGATGGTATTAAGTTGAAGGATTTCAAGCAAGCGCTAGAGAAATTTGATAATTTTTAAGCTTGGGTTTAAGATCGTTTAGTTGAAGTAAATTTGGAAACATAACAACATCACAAGCCTAGTTTATTGTTTTAAGCTCGGGTTTAAGATCCTTTTATCAGTGGATTGTTGGATCCACAGATTCAGGCCGAAATCACTAACATGCTTAAGGAATTTGCTTATTGTTTTGCATGGGACTATCATGAGTTACCTAAACTAGACTGAAATCTAGTCGAGCACAGGTTACCTATAAAAGAAGGATATAAACTACATAAAACAACTGCCCAGACGGATGATGACTTAAGTAACACAAAAGATAAATGAAGAAATTAAATGGCTTTTAAAAGTAGGTTTTATCAAACCCATCAAATATTCTGAATGGATTTCAAACATAATGCATGTTATCAAAAAAAAAATCGTAAGCTCAGAGCATACATTGACTTTCAGAATTTAAATCGAGTCACACCAAAGGATGACTATCCTATACCTATGGTTGATTAATTGATCGATTGGGCTAATGGACATCAAATAGTATCCTTTATGAATGACCATTCATGATATAATCAAATAAATATTGCAGTAGAAGATGTTCCAAAGGCAACCTTCAGATGTCCTGGTAATTTGAGTACATTATGTTGGGTCGTAATGCCATTTGGGCTTTAAAATGCAGAAGCTACTTATTAAAGAGCTATGAACGTCATTGTCCATGATATGACTGAACAATTTATGGAAATTTATATTGATGATGTAATTGTCAAATCGTTCAGTTTAGCTGAACATTTTGATCACTTATGCAAGTCATTTGAAAGGATTGTGATTCATAAGATTAAAATGAACCCCTTAAATGTGCATTTAGTATATTGACTAGAAATTTTATGAGATTCATGGTACATCAAAGAGGAATTGAAATTGATTAGTATAATGTGCGAACAATAATAGAAGCTCAACCATCAAGAAACAAAACTAAATTATAAAGGTTTCTTTGCAATGTTAACTTTACGTGATGATTTATTTATAACTATGCAGGAAAAGCCAATGTGTTTTCTCATTTGTTGAAGCTGAAACAAGGAGATAAGTTCAAATGGGAGGTAGAGAATCAGTTGGCTTTTGATAGAATTAAAAAGTATTTGATAGGGGCACCAATGAAGACTCGACTACTCAAGCTGTATGTTGTGACTTTTGTAAAATCGGTTGGAGTTCTACTAGCATAAGACGATGATGACTGAAAAGAACATGCGGTCTATTATCTTAGTTAGACATTTTTAGATACCGAGAGATGGTATTCTGCCATAGAAAAGTTATATATATCAATGTACTTCGTGGCTACAAAATTACAACATTATTGATTGTTTGAAATAGTCAATATAATTCCAGTAACTGATTTAATATAATATATGTTAACTCGATCAATTTTGAATGGCTAAATTGGCAAATGGATTCTCACATTATCTGAGTTTGACTTGGTATATGTGCCACAAAGGGCTATGAAAGGCTAGGCCATAGCAAATTTCCTAGCCGAACACCCTTCTAACACAGAAAGTCAACTTTCTTTGGAAGCATTAGATGTATATGTGGCCTGTTGATCACCCTGAAAACTGATATTTGATGGTTCAATGACTGACAAAAGGTTAAGAGCGGCTAGAAGAAAATGAGAATTTTCATTCTAGCTTGAATTTGATTACGCCAACAATCAATCCAAATATGAAACTTTAATAACCAGGTTAGAAATGTTGAACGATTTAGGAGTAAAAGTGTATTGGTAATGGGTGATTCCTTATTAGTAATTAATCAATTAATTGATTTGTTTAATTGTACAAGTATTACCCTGCAATCCTATCATGCTCTTGCGACACAATTGCTAAGCAAATTCGATGAGGTCAAGTTAAAACATATAACTCGAAAAAATAATATTGATGCATATGAAATGGTATAGTTAGCATCAGGATTTCAAATCATCTAAGGATTTGAAGGAAGAACGATGTCTGTTCAAAAAACATCATTTCCTTCGGTCCTCCAATGGGAATTGACCAAGGAAATTTGTCAGGTCGACATAAGTAATGATGACTAGAGAATTCTGATTATAAGTTACTTACGATCACCACAGAAAAAGGTCAGTGGAGATATTAGGAGGAGAATTGTAAATTATATATTGATCAATAATGAACTATATCAAAAAGGAGCTAATGGAGTATTATTGCGATGTTTGAGCAAAAAGAAATCTATGTTGGTTGTGGGTGAAGTGCATGAAGGAATTTGTAAAATACACCAGGTTAAAAGAAAAATGAGGCTTACTGTAAGACCTATATCCTAGCTCGTACTATTCCGTAGGCTTCCACGGTCCTCCCGGTTGAATTCTAGTGACCCGCGATACGTAGATAGCATTTGCACGCAACCCTGAATCGTATCCCGTATTTCAGAGTCAGCTCGACCCGAGACTTGTACCCTAGCGACCGCGCCATCACCGCGGTTCCAATGCCGCGTCTCGCGCGCCGAGACGATACTCGGGCCAGGAGATGTAGGCTCGCGTTTAGTTCGAGGAAAATACCGTGATTTGTAAAACCCAAGAGAATCTTTCAAATCAATCACATCATATCCCATCAATCACCTCAAGTAAGTACAACCACCCCTCCCCTAAAGTCAACTCTCTCTTACAACCAAGTACACATCCATCACCCATCACCCATCCCTCACCCATTACACCCCATCACTCACCCATCCCTCTCTCTTACAACCTCTCTCTCTCTCTCAACTCTCTCTCATTCTCCCAAGCAACCCAAGCACGCAACGTCCATGGCTTCCATAGAGAAGCTAGTGTGGCCCACCTTCCTACCTCACATCTCCATCCTCCAAGCCTCATCTCAATCATTGGATCACATTCTTTGGAGCTATAGAACGCGTTGATGGAAGAAGGAAGAAGGGATCTTGAGGTGGGTGATTTTCTACCATTGTTTTTATGATTTGAGGGCCCATATATTGTGGGACCCACTTGATGTATGCATTGTATTGGGAGGGGCCATAATGGCGGGGTCCCTCCATCTCACCGTTTATCTCTCTCTCTTGTATGGATGATGGTGTGTGTGTGGCCCACCATGAAGTATATATTTTATCCATGTCATCCACCTTTGTGGGACCCACCTGATGGTTGCATTGGATGGAACAAATATCAGCTTGATCCCAACGTATGGCCCACTGGATGTGGGGCCACCGCGTTATATGAGGTTTGTCCACATTGTCCAGCCCCCTGGACGGTGTGAATGAGAATAGCATAATGCATGCCTTGCATCCAGACCGTCCAGCCCTGGACGCTGGACTAGTGGGTATTATAATATATTATATTATATATATATAATATTAATATCATATATATATATATATGTGGGTGGGCCACTCCCACGTGGGACCCATTTTTCATGTATGTGTTTCACATATGTCGTCCGTGGATCCCATCCACATGGGCCACCTACACATGATGTGTGGTTTCGATCCACACCGTCTAAATGGTGGGACCTCCATGATATGTGCATCATCCACGCTGACCGTCCATTTTGGACGCCTGGACCCTAGCTGCGAGGTATGGGTTTAATCCACTCCGTCCAGTCGTGTGGGCCCCTCCATGATGTATTGAGCCATCCACCTGATGGTTCCTGTGTAGCAGGAAATTGTTGTTGCCCTGCACGTCAGCAGTTTTGCCAGCCACACCTTGATGTATGTGGTGTATGCACACCATCCAACAGATATGGATGGTGGACCACACCATGATGTATTTGTTTCATCCACACCGTCCAGACAAAGCTGGACGGTGTTAAGCATGTTTGGATGGTGCAGATTTACATAGACAATGGTTAGACGGTGCTGATTTATATAGACAATGTTTGGATAGTGCTGAACAATGTTTGGGCAGTGCTGATCATCATTAGTGGGCCATGTGCCCCATGGAATGATAGTATACAATGATACACATGTTACACCTACAACCATTGAAATGATTTTTTTGGTGTGGTCCAAGCCCATTTGAGGCCATTGGTGCGACCCATCCATGAGGCCTATCAGGATGTATTTTTGGCCCATGTACGAGGCCCACCTGTTTGTATTTTTGGCCCATGTGATGGGGCCTACCTATTTTGTATTTGAAGCACATATGATGAGGCCCGACTTGATGTGTATGAGGCCCATTAGTGCGGCCCATTGATGCAGCCCACTTGATGTGTATGATGCCCATGTGCAAGGCACACCTGTGATGAATATTAGGTCCATGTGTAGGGCTCACCCATTGTGTATTAAGGCCCATGGGTTGTGGCCCATTGTTATGGATTTCCGGCCCAGATGCCAAGGCCCGATGTTATACATGAGAGGCCCATGGTTGTGGCCCATTGTGATGTATTCGAGGCCCATGAGCAAGGCCTGATGTGATGTATTTACAGCCCATGTGCTGAGGCCCATTGTGATGTATATGTGGCCCATGAGTGAGGCCCATAGTAATGTGTATTAGGTCCTTATGTGAGGCCATGGGCCCACTATACGTTTGGCGCTATGTGGGCCACTCCTTGGGAGCTATGTTGGTTAAATGGCCACATTGATGGGCAATGATGGTTTAATGTCCACATTATGACCTTCCCTTAGGCCTTGTTCAGCCGATCATTGATGCCGATTCCGATTACCGAGGCCGATTCCGATTGTTGAGACCAATTATCGAAGCCGATCTCGATTGTCGAGGGCGATTCTGATTGTCGAGGCCGATTCTGATTGATGAGGCTGATTCTGATTGACGAGGCCGATTTTGATTGTCGAGGCCGATTCTAATTATTGAGGCCAATTCCAATTATCGAGGTCGATTTTAATTCCGATTGTCGAGACCGATTGTCGAGGCCGATTCTGATTGTTGAGGCTGATTCCAATTGTTGAGACCGATTGTCGAGGCCAATTCCGATTATAGAGTCAATTCTGATTGTCGAGGCCGATTCTGATTGTTGAGGCCGATTCCAATTGTCGAGGCCGAATCTGATTGTCGAGGCCAATTATCGAGGCTGATCTCGATTGTCGAGACCGATCCCAATTGTCAAGGCTGATTCTGATTGCCGAGGCCGATTCTGATTGTCGAGGTCAATTCTGATCGTTGAGGCCGATTCTGATTGTCAAGGCCGATTCCTATTATCGAGGCTGATTCCGTTTGTTGAGATTGTCGAGGCCGATCTCAATTGTCGAGTCCGATTCCAATTGCCGAGGCCAATTATTAGGCCGATTGTATAGGCCTATTATCGAGGCTGATTGTTGATGCCGATTATCGATATTGATTATCGGTGCCGGTTATTGATACCGATTATGAGTATGTGACATCATAGCATTATGATACCTACACCTTGGAGCCCACCTTGTGTATATATTAGGCTGTGAGACCCGTATCCTAGTCCGTACTATTGCGTAGGCTCCGCAGTCATTCCAGTCTAATTCTGGCAACCCTCGACCCTGCATACCGAAGTCTGTCCAAACTGAAACGTGTATCTTAGCGACCACGCCGTCGCCACGACTTGTGCACCGAACCGATACCTGAACTAGAAGATGTGGGCCCACATTCATTTCGAGGAAAATACCGCGCGTTGCGAACTTTGAGGGAATCTCTACAACATAAATCATCAATCAATCAATCAATCAAGTCAAGTACAAGCCATACCCCAAGTACAACAACCCATCCCTTCCCATTCCCAAAGTCAACTCTCTCTCTCTCCACCCATCACTTTCTTACAACCCCATCACCCATCACACCTTATCCCATCCCTTTTCACCCATCACTCTCTCTCTCTCTCTCTCTCTCTCTCTCTCTCTCTCTCATTCCCTCTCTTCACTCCTAAGCAACAAGCATCAAACGTCCAAGCCTCCTCAAATTCTCTTCAAAAAACAACAAGTGTGACCCACCTTCCTACTCTTTCATCTCTCATCTCAACCCTCCAATCTCCATCAACCTCCATCAAAGTTGAAGGCAAGGAGCATACAAGTCTAATGGAGCAAGAAGAAGGCCGACAGGTGGGTGATCCACCATTGATTTCGATTTCTAAGGGCCCACTTATTGTGGGACCCACTTGATGAATGCATTATATTTGGGAGGGCCCAATAGTGGTGGGGTCCCTCCCCTTCACGTGTATCTCTCTCTCTCTCTCTCTCTCTCTCTCTCTCTCTCTCTCCCCTTAGAATGAAGTGGGCCCCACCGATATGTTAAATCTACTCCATCCATCAGATGGTGTGGCCCACCACATCCCAGGGAGATCCATACCGTCCACTCTAGGGACGGTGGGAAGTTCCACACACTAGACTGATGATATATGATATATTATATTTATATTCTGTTAATATTAATTAATATTAATTAATATATATATACATGCATGGTGGGCCACGTCCATGTGGGACCCACCATGATACCTATGTTTATCTATACCGTCCAGCGTCCCTAGATGTTGGACGTAGGGTTTGGCTAACATGGAGAGTGTGTACTAGCATGGGTGTGTACTAACAAGCTTTAAAAAAAATATAATATAATATTTATATTTGGACTCTTGAGGTGGGCTGCTCATGCAGGCCCCACCTTGATGTATGAACCCAATCCACGTCGTCCATTCCATTCCCCAGCTCATTTTAGACGTTGAGCTAAAAAATAATCCCAATCCAATTATCTGGCGAGCCATAGCATAGGAGATAGTGTTTTCTACTATTAAAACCCACCTGACGTTTCAACACACCAAAATACCTTGAATATTGGGCTTGTTTGGCCCGTCATGAGCCATAGAATCCAACCAGTGGATTGGATCTAGCTGATGTGGGCCCCACCTAGGAAAATCCCTAGAATACAAAAAATAATAATAATAATAATAAATAAAACAGGCAGCAGCAGCTGCTGCCGCTGCTGCTCGTCAAAGGACGCCAGCGACGTCCTACTGCAACGGTGGTAGGGACCGTGGGTCCCATACGTGGCCCCACCATGATGTGTGTTGTTCATCCACACCATGCATTTGGGTGGGCCCCATTTAGGCAGTGGGCCCCCCTTAAAAAATCAATTGTATGCAAACTCAGGTGGCCCACGTCACATGATACAGTGAGGATTGAACGTCTGCCATAGGAACTCCACTATTCCAGACGTTTTAGAGAAATATGAAATTTATTTTATTTATTTATTTTATGTGTCCGTGTGACCATATCTACAGATGGATGGAAAATAAACATTATGGTGGGCCCCACGTGAGACCCACTGATGTATGTGGTGTATCCATACCCTTCATCAATATGGACCCCCACCATGAGGTATGTGATTTATCTATGTCTCCATCCCTATGGGACCCACCATGATGCATGTGTTGCATCCAAACCGACCAACCATTTTGAATGATAATTTTAAAGCTTGTGGTCAAGGAAAAATAAGACAAATCTAGGATCAGGTGGACCACATTTCAGGAAACGGTGGGTTTGAACGTCCACCATTAAAACCCTTGGATTACAGGGTTTGGACCAATATGATATTTGTTTTTCCCTCTTAATCCAGGTCTTTAAGACCTTATGTTTAGATTGGGTGGGAAATAAACCTTCTGATAGGCCCCTGTGAATTGTTTAAACAGTGAAAATTATCTCCACTGTTATTTGGGGTATGGTCCAAATGATCCTTTACTATGACTCTTTTTGGGTATGTGATGTGGCCCATCTTGATGTATTTATGGCCCATCGTCGAGGCCCACCTTAATATATATGAGGCCCATGCTATGAGGCCCATTGTGATGTATGCAAGGCCTATGGGTTATGGCCCATTGCAATGTATGTAAGGCCCAATTGGTGCGGCCTATTTGATATATATATATATATATATATATATATATATATATATATGAGGTCCATGTGATTAGGCCCATCTTGATGTATATTTTCTATATCTGCCCCCGTCCATCTGTTTAGGGCATGGCCGACCCCACACGTGTGGCACATGTGGGAGTGGGACCCAACTTGATGTATTTATTTTATATCCACACCATTCGTGCATGGATGTGTTGTGGGACCCCACCATTATATATGTGTTTAATTCAAGTAGTTCGTCCGTCCTAGACGAGTGAGGCCCATATTGATGTGTCTTGTATCCCCACCGTTCATTTGGACAGTGCCGAGTAGGGCCCACCTCGATGGCATATGTATATTCACACCATCCATGCCTTTAACAGTGGTGGGGACCACCATGATGTATGTCTTATCCCTACTATCCGTCCATGGAATGCACCATGGCGTATCTGTTTTATCATCGCCATGTTGTATGTATTGTATATCTATGCAGTCTATTTGTGCGATCTGTCGTGATGCATGTATTGTATATCTATGCCGGACCAGGTGATGTGGCCCACCTTGATGTATTTGGTGGCCCATTCGAGAGGCCCACTTTAATATACATGTGGCCCATTAGGATGTATCTTTGACCCATGAGCGGGGCCCACCTGTTGCGTATTTGAAGCCCATGGGTCGTGGCCCATTGTGATGTGTTTCCGGTTCATATGTTGTGGCACATTGTGATGTATTTTCGGCCCATATGTTGTGGCCCATTGTGAGATATTTTTGGCCCATGTGATTCGGCCCATTATGATGTATTTATGGCCCATGTGTAAGGCCCATTGTGACGTATTTGAGGCCCATGGGTAAGGCCCATTGTGATATATTCGTGGCCTATGGGCAGGGCCTATTGTGATAGGTATTGGGCCTATGTCGCGTGGTCCATTTGTTGTATACTAGGCCCTTGTGTGAGGCCATATGTCCTCTTTATGTTTAACTCTATGCGGGCCACTCCTTGGGAGCAATGATAGTTAAATGGCCACATTGTTGGGCAATGATGGTTTAATGTCCACATTGTGACCTTCCCTTAGGCCTTGTTCGGCTAATTCTGATTGTAGAGACCGATTATTAGTGTCAGTTATCAATACCGATTATCGATACCAATTATGAGTATGTGACAGCATAGCATTATGATACATGCTCATACGCATCATCTACATGTTTGTTATGAGATGCGGTTGACCATTGCATATGTCATTGGGCAAATTGTTATGAGACTCCCTAATAGGTGGAGATTGTCTCACATCAGCGTATGATATGCACAAGATTGATGCATGACTGGATTGTATGACTCATGCATCTGGTATTGTGTGTTGTAATTACTGTATGCCCTAACGACATCAGGGCTGTAGCCTCCACAGGCATATCGTGGATGGCCAGATGGGACACCGGAAATATGTTATTAGCAATGGGCTGTCATAGATGGCCCTGGGTGAAAATCTCTAAACCCTCTTGGTACCAGAGGATGCCCCAACATCGAGACCGAGTGGATATATATGAACGCATGAGGGCCGTATACCTGTAGGCCACATCTCCCAATGTATCATGGTCGATTGGGAGGGGATGTGGCCTTACCCGCCTAAGGGAGTAGACATAGCTAGGCTGAGTTTGACCAGCTCGTGAATGGGTCCGCTATCGATATGCCGGGTAGATATTGGCTGACTACTAGCCAGGCAGATAGTGAGGTCTCTTCCACTTACCCAGTTGTGTGCTTGATGGGGCTGCAAGCTGGTATAGAGTGTACTAAACCTCGGTGATGATCCCAGAGATGAATAGTACTGATATGTGGACTTATTGGACAGGAGTTGCATATTCATTCATTCATTCACTATCCACTCAGGCTGGTGGTGCGCAACTATTTGTTACGTGTGCCTTTGCAATAGCCAGAATTTTGGTTGGGGTGCGGGACTAACCTGAGATCAGGAGTTTACCATATTGAGTTTGACTATCCAAATTTAGGTATGAGACTGGTTTGGATAGAAGTCCCTTGTGATGGACCCCATAGCCTGCGATACTACGTACTATCATCCTGACTTCACACTCCAGCATGGTCATTCCATTCGCACCACATACTTCATTACATCCCCGGCGTATGGCATTTTGGGTTACTGTGTTTCTGCATTTATATGGTCTAGATATACCTGACAGTATTCGTGAACTCATCAGGGATATATTGCATTGCATCCTCGGCATCCGATATTTGGCTCTTTATGACTCCTCATTTGCATAGCTGATCTGTATTGCGTACTCTGATATTGTTTGACTCATGGACTTGTTAGTATTTTCGCTAGTATTTCTAATATTGTATGATTATAGCATTATATTGAATACTTAGCACTTACCTTGTGCACACACTTACATCACCCTATAAGCTTTCTATAAGCTTATGCATGATAGATGCGGCAAGTGATGTTAAGTTGTAGCAGTATGGAGCTTGGAGCATGTAGCAGACTTCTAGAGCTTTGATTTTGACATATATATTTCCTTTCCAATATTGTACTCAAATGATTATATTAGTCGATATATAGTGATGATGTTGTTCTTATGATTTGGGTATACTTGTGGTTATGCTTCTTATGAGAAAAATTCATGTTGAAAATCTTCCCTGTAGGATCCCAGGATCGGAATTTAACGTATGAGCATTGGGAGCCAAGAATGGGGTACTACGGAGGCTGTCGGTATCGGATTCGGCGATCGGGATTCTTGTGAATCTGGTTTCTGAGTTTGAGGCGTAACATGGGCCATATAAGGAAGTCCAGTTATTGCGTGATCGAGAGGGTAAGGAAGCCCACTTATTACACTTAGACTCGGATCTGCCCTCGGTGGGGGATATTGTGACGCTCCATCACTGTGATCACATGTGGGCGAGCGCACATGGGCGGACACTGAGTGGGCGGGGCATGAGGACCTAAGCGAGCTACTGGTGATTGACAGGCTACTGTGTTGGTAGGCTACTATGCACACAGTTAAGGTAGAACTTGTCCCACATCGGGAGCATCGTCCGACGTCGTGGTGGCTATAAGTTGGATTCTTTCTTTAACTATCGTGACGGGTTTTAAATCAGTGAGTTTATCTTGATATTTGGACTAGATCCGTCGTCCTTCTATGGACCCCCATCATTCATATGCATATTGTGATGGATGATTGATTAAAGCAGATGCCATTGAGCTGAGATGTTTATGAGACTCCTTGTGAGACGGAGTTATCCTCACATGATCGCGCGATACGTGCAGGTTTGATGTATGGCCTAGATCAGATTGATGGTATTCGTGGACTTGTTGTGATTTACATATTGCATTACATCATTAACATCTGATATTGGGTTCTTTATGGCTCCTCATTTGCATAGCCGATCTGCATTGCACATTTTGATATTGTATGACTCGTGGACTTGTCAGTATTTCTGCTTACTCTGATATTGTATGATTTATGATCTTGCCAGTATTTCCGACATTGTATGATTATGGCATTGTATTTATGTGCTTGACGCTTATCTTGCCCACACACTTTCACCACCCTCTAAGCTTTCTATAAGCTTATGCACGATAGATGGGTGCAGATGGCGATAGGTTGCAGCAGCGTTGAGCTTGGAGCGTGCAGCGATCTTCTGGAGGTTTGATTTTGACATATGTATTTCCCTTTCAGCATTGTATGAAAATGTTTATATTAGTGGATATGTGATGACGATGTTGCCTTTGTGATTTGGGTATACTTGTGGTTATGCTTCTTATAAGATAAATGTACTTTGGAAAATCCTCCTTGTAGGATCCCTGGATCAGAACCTAGTGTATGGGCGTTGGGAGCCGAGAATGGGGTACTACGAAGGCTATTGGCATCGGATTCAGTGATCGGGAATTTTGTGAGCCCGGTTTCTGAGTTTAGGGCGTGACACTTACACTTCAATGTTATGTGTATTTTTGTCTGACCATATTAGCCAATTGTAACTAGTATGCTTAAGGGTGTGAAGCATTTCAAAAACATGGGTCAATATAACATGTGCCCTCGATCGAATTGTATCATATTATCAAATTAACCTTGGCCATTCTAAGGATAGGCCATTAATTTATTAGGAAAAAATTATCCTCATTTATCTAAAGGACAAATCTTTAGTATTGTAGCAATTGATTACTTCACTAAATGGGTATAAGTAAAGTCTATGTTGGGAATCGGTCATCAAGAGATTATTGAGTTCATTGAGACTCATATAATTCATCGATTTGGGATTCCTGAGTTGATCACTATGGATTGAGGCATAGCCTTTTCATTCAAGGAAGTCAAAGCGATAGCCGATCAATATAAAACTAAAATGTTACATTCATCGCCTTACTATGCTCAAGCCAACAGCTAGGCTGAATCTAGTAACAAAGTTATTAAGCTTTTTTTACACAAAATAATCGATGAAAACTCAAGAGAGTGGCATATTAAGCTATCTGAAGCTCTTTGAGCTTAACATAACTTGTTTCAAACAAGCACATGGATGAGTCCATTCAGACTTGCGTATGGACATAATGTTGCTTTGCCTTCATATGTGACTATGCCATCATTATAGGTAGCTTATCAAGCTAACTTGACCCCGGCCAAGTTCACAGAGGCAATGCTGGTCGAAGTCAAGGACTTATATGAAATATGGATAAAGGTCTTAAATTTCATTATGTCAAACAAGGCCATGGTTGCTCGAGCATATAATAAGATAGTGAAAAAAGACTTTTAGAGAAGGCAATATAGTTTAGAAAGTGATATTGCCTCTTAGAACTAAAGATGCTCAGTTTCGTAAGTGGTTACCTACATGGGATTGACCACGTACAGTTATAAATGTTCTATATGGAGGAGCTTATATCCTTCGTGGTATTGATGGAAATATAGTGAAATTTTCGATAAACGGTTGATTTTAAAAAAACATATCATCTCAGATTGTAGGAGATATGGAAAGATCAGGCCAAGTGATGGTTAAAATAGTCACAAATAATGTATAAAGACCAAAATCAGTCGAGAGATAAAAGTAAGCAGAAATATATATTCTATTATAAGGTCAAGAATAATAACGAAAACATGGTCAGGGTCGATTGGGTGTGTAAATAAAAGAAAAAAGGGGCTCGTCTAACGTACAACTTTAGGCATAAGTTGCATTCATCTCATCAAATTCCTTAGCAGCACGTTCCCTGATGAGTTCAGCCTTTGCCTTTGAGCCTTCCAAGAGTCTCCACATTTGAAAACATGATCGAGAAAGTGCAGAACTTGGTTGATGTAGTGACCAATGACAACAATTTTATGCTCAACTTCTCTCTTCTGTTCACTGCTCTCACACAACAAAGCTTGATTAAAGGTTGATTTGAGAGTCTATGAAGTTCAGAAGAGTCGCTATAATTCTAGCACCTTTCAGGAGAAATGCACTCGGTCTCATGGAGGTCATAATCAACCTCTTTGTGCTAAACATATAGAGTTCTCGGCATCACTTTGTTAAAACGATATTGCCCAGTCTAGTACATACGATTATACCAAGCCCAATCGTATTGATCAAAGAGTATGTTTGTTCCCCTGTGGATGATAGTATACTCATTTTCATGAGCATCAAGAGTTTTCAAATCCTTTTCAATAATGAAGTATGCATCATTAACATGTTGGAGTTTGGTTAAAGCATATAGTAGTTCGTTCAAAGAAACATCATCTCTCACAATCATTCGGTGGTCACGATCGAAAGGGTAGAATCATACTTAAGGGCGGAGTGAACAAAAGCGTCGATGTTAAGGAAAATGATTTTCCTCAAGAAGGTTTGAGCTCGGTTAATAGGAGACATAGGTTGTAATGCCTTGAAATTTGGGGGTCATGCAAACATTCGACCTCCAAGTTCCCGGGTATCACTTATAACCTAATTTTAGCGATTTGCTTACAATTCAATTTCAATGAGCAGAAATAAAATCGACTGGAACATAAACCTCAACCAACACTAATCTACTAAAAAGAAAGCAGTTAAGATGTATGAGTCTACAAAAATATCAACGGGTCGCACAAGGCATCGCCCGACAAAATACATATAGAACGTCCAAAAGAATAGTGCGATAAGTCCCCTACTTGATAGCCCATAGTCAGCCCACTCAGTCTACGTTGACCCACCCATAAGTTGGAAGTAGGAAACCTCCTCTTCCCCATCTATGCTCACCCCGCTCGGCTTGTTGAGCTCTGCATCACTTGCATTTAATGAAGTGTCTGGTTGGTGTTTTAAAACACCGTCTCAGAGTTGGAGTGAGTGATTAACTCAGTGGGTGCCATTAGCTGTAACTTACATCAAATATCAATTCTATGATGAATTTAATGAAAAGCATACATTCACACATCTCCAAATAATCTTGTTAATGCATATGCATGAATTATGGTATGATGTATGACCTCACAACAACACTCCCTCAAGCGACTTCGTCTAACGTTCGCGCATGACCAGCACTCCCTCATTGCGACCTCAATTGCCGAGTCACCAACCTAACTAATGTGATGTGATTATGAATGTGTTAGCCGAGTTTTTAGTTAATTTTGTTCATCAAGCAGATTAGGGAAACTGGTACACCCCGATGATATCAATGCCCTTATACCTTTTTACGAGGCCATGACTCCTCAATGTACAAGGCCAGGACCCCGCGATCCTTGATTCCATCAGGTTCCTCACCCCCGATTGCAAGCACGTGAGGAGTGCTGGAAAGCGGGATCGCTCGAGGTCACTACGGGGAGGCTCGTCACCCTAGCGTAGGCCGACAGCTCAGACATAGTATCCCATTCCACCATGCCTGGCTCACGAGACTGTGGATCAATTTCTAGCTATTATCAGTGGTTGTCAGTGGGCGAGGGGTGTTTCAGGTTCCAAATAGGCATGAGCAAACATGGTTGGTCAGTCGGTGGATTAGACCAGCCCAAATTCAAGCGAGCGCGTAACGAACGACATCGAGTGCAAGCAACCCACGTAGTCCCACTACTGTCGCCCATTCGCATCCGCCCAAATCAGTCAGTCGAGTCACGGGACAGTCCAACCAACAGGACCACCTTCACAAATCTCAGTTTCCTGACCAACCCAGAAAATGGGTTGTATTCAATAACACTTCTAAGCAAGTAAGAATTCATCTTAGTACAGATAGAATTATGTGTACAATACATTCAACATAAAATTTCAGGATATTAAAATGAATGCAACTACTCTTAACAGCATAAGTTAGACGTGTGTGCATGTGGTGCCGGATTTCCTAAGAGACAAGAGATAGCATATCATCCATAATGCAGCAGAATACAGTAGGAAAAAAAATTCAATTATGCATACTATAAGGAAGAACATGCAAAAATCAGATGCAAGAATGAACATGCAGCACCAATTTCATGCCCAAATAAATTGAAGACCAATCAAACAACAATTTATCATCGCACGCATGTTAGGTAGACCTATCATGTAGGTTCTTATCTAGATTTTCTCTAAGTTACTCATGCACATCATTCTAACATCCACAATCATTACATTTATCCTAAAATTAGTACTTGGCCACCTAAGGATAATGGTTCACACCTATGGTTCATTGAAAGCTTGCAGAATCGACCTAGGGGTGCCGAACTCATAGGTCGATTTGCTGAGGTCCTGAGTCAAATGTATTTGCATGTTAGGATTACATGCAAGGCCTAGCTCAACACAAAGAATTTCTAGAGAAGATGAGTAGTTACCTCCCGAATCGGTTGAATGTTGTGCTTGTAGTTGTGGATATGGGGTTCCTTGAGGAAAAGGAAAGAGGAGCTGCAAGGCTCTACCTCCCTTGGGCCCCACCTTTAACTACAGCCCCTTTCTCTCTCTTCTTTCCCTCTTCTCTCTCTCCTTTCTCACCTCTCTCTCATCTCTCTATTCACTCTCTCCTCTCCTTGCTACTGGAGTTTCTATGGAAGTAAGTGACAAAGAGAGTGTTTGAGGGTTTTATTCCCTAGATTTGGGCCAAATGGCCTTAGGTTATATTATTTCCCCTCAAATGGCCCTGTGGGACCTAGTTCTAGCTTTTGGGGCAGTCCTGATGACCCTCTGGCCATGAAATTTGTAAGATAGGTGCCCCATGGCCCGATGAAGGGCCGTGTAAAGTTTGAAGGCAAACGGATGCGGAGTTTTATCGTAAGGGGCCGATTTGCGATCAATGGTCACCGTTCCACGATCAAGGTTCAGATTTTGTGGATGGGCACAGAGAAATGTTTTCAGTCTTTGGTATAAATTTAGAAGAGATTTGACGGCTGAATTGTCCCATTTCTCTTATTCAAGCAAAAGGGCCATTGATTTAAAATTTTAATCCTTGGGCCAAGGCTGGGGTGAGTCGCACTTAGCAAGTGCCGACTGGGTAGTACGGATATTTCATTTTTGGACACCCTCTGGGTCCATAATTTGTGTCGGAGCACAAGTCCAGCAAGGTCCACGGTCTCTCCAAGTTTTAGATTTTTCCGACCTTCCTTAGTCGTTGCATGGCCCGTACAGGCAGTTGTCAAGTACAATCAGGCGAACTGACTTTACGGCCTGTGCTCAGTCCAGACATAATCGAACTTGTCCACATTGATGGGATAACCTGGGTTAATTTGTTAGTGGTATCCCGCACATGAGCGGTTTAATCGAGCGATCCTGCGGTAGTTCCCACGTAGACACCTCAGGACACTGTTCTGGTTGGGTCGGGTGTTACAATCTACCCCCTTATAAATAAATTTCGTCCTCAAAATTTGTATCGGTTCATATTACTGGAGCAGGTTTGGGTAATGCTTGCAGACTTCTGCTTCCGTCTCCCAAGTGACCTCCTCTTCATTGTGGTGCGTACATAACACCTTGACTAACGGAATGACTTTGTTGCGGAGCACTTGATCCTTCCTGTCTAGTATTCGAGTGGGTCGGAGGATATATGTGGCATTTTCCTTGAGCTCCACATGTTCCCACTTGATGATATCCGTAGGATCGGGGATGTAGTTCTTTAACATTGAGACATGGAATGTGTTGTGTACCCCGACAAGCGGTGTGGGTAGGGCTAGGCGATAGGCAACTAAGCCCACCCAATCTAGGATTTGACAAGGCCCAATGTATCATGGCGTGAGATTCCCTTTCTTGTCGAAACGCACAACTCCCTTCATTGGTGAAATCTTAAGAAATACGTGGTCCCCTGCTTCAAAAATCCAAGTCTCTTCGCCTCGTGTTGGCATAGCTTTTCTATCTGCTTTGGGCCGCTAAGAGGCGGTGTCAAACAACCTCAATCTTCTCAGTCATCATTTGTACTAGGTCCAGCCCGAGAAAGCTTTTCTCGGCAATTTCTACCAAGCAATGAGGAGCTCGACACGAGCGCCAATACAAGGCTTCATAAGGCGCCATGCCGATGCTGCTTGGAAGCTATTATTATAGGCAAATTCAGCGTAGGGGAGGCAGTCATCCCAACTCTCCTGAAAATCCAGCACTTAAGCTCGCAACATGTCTTCCAATATTTGGTTTACTAGCTTAATTTGCCCATCTGTCTGTGAGTGGAAGGCGGTACTAAATTTTAGCTTCACTCTCATGGCTTCTTGAATGCGTGTCTAGAATATCAATGTGAATCAGGTGTCTCGGTCCGACACAATTTCTAACAGGATGCATGAAGTTGTATTATCTCCTTAATATACAACTTGGCCAAGTCATCGGCGGAGCTAGAAGCCCGTATTGGCAGGAAGTGGGCTGATTTCGTTAAACGGTCCATAATCACCCATATTGAGTCATGTCCCTTCCTAGTCTTGGGTAATCCGGAGATAAAGTCCATGGATATAAAATCCTATTTCCATTCAGCCAAAAGCATGGGCTATAAGAGGCCCGACGGTTGGCGGTGCTCGGCCTTGACTTGTTAACATGTGAGACATCGGGATACATAATCTGCTATTTCCCCCTTCATGTTGTCCCACAAATAATTTCACTTTAGGTCCCGGTACATCTTGGTCCTACCCTGGTACATTGCCAGTTTGGAGTTGTGGGCAGCATTCAGGACTTCTTCCCACAGTCCATGAAGATTTGGACATAAAGACGGCCGTGGTACCGCAATCCTCCATCAGAACCGACTCTTCACTTGAATTCTGCATCATTTCCCGCTCTTTCTTTCATCCCTTTTAACAACTCGTTGCCTTCCTGGACTTCGATGATTTTACTATCAACTAGTGGTCGAACCTGAATGTGGGCTATGATCTCATATGGTTCTTCCATTGTTAGCTTCATGTCGAAGTCCCATACAAATTTCCACCATGTTCCATTCCTTCACCATCAATGGGGCTATAAATTCAAGCACTCTTTTGCGGCTTAAGGCATCCGCCACCAAGTTGGCCTTGCCTAGGTGGTAAGAGACCTCAAACTTGAAGTCCTTCAACGTCTCCATCCAGCGACGCTATCTCATATACAGATCCCTTTGAGTGAAGATGTACTTAAGACTCTTATGATCATAGAAGAGCTCAAACTCCTCCCCATAGAGATGGTGTCTCCATATCTTCAAAGCAAAGACAACCGCTACTAATTCGAGGTCATGGGTAGGATAGTTTTCCTGATGCTTCCTTAGCTGCCGAGAGGCGTATGTAATCGCCTTGCTTTTCTGCATGAGTACGCAACCCAAGCCCACTCGAGAGGCGTCAGTGTAGACGATGCACTTGACCCCTTGCGCGGGTAACATGAGTACCAGCGCCGATGTCAGTTTATCCTTCAATTCTTAGAAAGCTGCATCTGCCTTCTCATTCCATGCGAACTTAATGTCCTTCTGCGTAAGTTGGGATAGCGGCCAGGCTATTTTTGAAAAGTCCTTAATGAACCTCCAATAGTAGCCTATAAGGCCGAGAAAACTTCTTACTTCTATAACCGAACCCGGTTGCTTCCAATCTTGTACGGCTGCTACCTTGGTGACGTCCACGGAAATGCCTTCTTTGGACACCACATGACCTAGAAATCTGACTTCTTCCTTTCAGAAGTCACATTTTCAAAACTGCACATACAATTGATTTTGCTTAAGAGTTTCGAGGACCGCTCGGAAGTGTTCCTCGTGCTCTTCATGACTCTTTGAGTATACCAGTATGTCGTCGATGAATACAATGACAAACCTGTACAAGAAAGGCCTGAAGACTCTGTTCATGAGATCCATGAATACCGCCGGAGCATTGGTGAGCCCAAACGGCATGACTAGGAACTTGTAGTGCCCGAAACAGTTTCTAAAGGCCATTTTCTACACATCCTCCTTCTTGTCTCCCAACTGGTGGTACCCCGATTGTAAATCAATCTTTGAGAAGTATTGAGCACCCCTCAGTTGGTCGAACAAGTCGATCCTAGGCAATGGGTATTTGTTCTGGACCGTTACTTGGTTTAGCCTCCTATAATCTATGCACAATCACAAGGTGCCGTCCTTCTTCTTCACAAACAGGACTGGGCTCCCCATGGTGAGACGCTGGGTCGAATAAATCTTAACTCTAACAAGTTGTCAATTTGAGTTTTAAGCTCTTCCATCTCATATGGGGGTATGCGGTAAGTCGGCAAGGAGATGGGTGTGGCACCCAGAGTCAAATCGATTATGAAGTGTATTTCCCGTCGAGGAGGAAGCCCAAGTATGGATTTGAACACATCTATGAAATCTTGGATCATGATAGTGGATGTTAGTGAGGGTCCATCGTAACCCTTTACTAACGAAGCATAACACAAAATCCTATGTGCGTGGCTAACCGGGACTGGGAATGTGAAGGCGGCGCTTTCACCCTCGCATATTTTCACCGATAGAGTGTCACAGTCAATTTTCGCCTTCATTACAATCAACCAGTCCATGCCCAGGATAACTTCATAATGGAAAATATCGGCCACTATCAGGTTCACGAGTACCACCTTGCTTCCCAAGTCTATGAGGCAGTCACAACATATCCTTGTTGCTTCTAAGAAGGTCTCGGCGGTGGCAATGATCTTCACTCCTACGATGGGGGTGGGGCGCAGCTCTAGACGCTTGACGATTGCATGTGATATAATGGAGGTAGTGGACTTAGTGTCCACCAAGAGGAATATGGGAGTACCTTGTGCATGGGCTATCACCTCGAAGGCCGTAAGAGTGGGTGTAATTGCTTCCAGGGCCTCTGTCGTCAAGGCCTGGACTCGAGCTTGCTGCGGGTAATTTGGTGGCTGCATAGGCCATTGTGGCCGCCTAACTTGGGGTGCAAGAGGGTGACAGAACTACTGGCCTGGTCCTATCACCCTCAGCGGAGGAATCTGCATGGTAAGGTGCATATTATCTATACTAGCCTAACTTATTGTAGTCTACCCCCCTTAAAACCTTTTCACCCTGATGGTTTACTACAATTTTATTTATTTATATATATTTTTTTTTGTTAGATTTGAATTTATGACAATGGTTCCCCTCTATTTAGTATAAAAATATATATTTTCAATGTTCGGCCAACACAGAGAGACGGTTGTAGTGGGCTTGAACCCGATACATCGATCATCTACCTAACCAAGTTAGAAGGCTCATTGTATCCCTTCTTAGTCTTGGTGGATCCTAGTCTTTTGATCGGTCATAGCAGTGAGTCCATTGGTAGTCGCCCTGGATTGAGAATTGGGTCAAACCGCGGATGCCTCACAGGTATATATTTCCATAATTCCATAGTCCGATCAATCTAAATGTTTAGGGAATGCCCGTCATTGAAAAGTTTAAATCTCCTATTTATAAGGTTGTCCTTGGGTCTTAGTCTAAGAAAGTCCTCATTTTAATTTATGTCCAAATTGGGGGTTAATAAATCTCTCAATATGTTTATAGTCAAAGATCATCCTAAAAAGGTTTCTAATGGCATAAAATTTTATATGTATATTACCGTTTCGATCTTATGGCTATTGGGTTATGAGTAGACTGCACTTCAGTTTCATAAATTTCAAGAAGGAATAATCGAAAGTTCTAAGGTATTCTGGAGTGCTAATAACGTTAATAAGGACACGAGAAGGCAAACAAAGATGAAGGATATCATCTTCTCAATATTGTTTGAACCTTGAGTCCATAAGAGTATAGGAAAACTCAATATATTTTACCGTAGTCCGCCTCTAACATGAGTTTACAGGTCCTAGCTTAATTGCACCAAAATAACTTAAACAAATATATATATAATCAAATTTAATCACGGGATCATTCCTAGCAAAATTATAAATAATTCCTAAATAGACACCCAATGCAAAACTTTAATATGAAAAGACATGACTAGTCTATTGGCAACTCAAAATTATAGAAATTTTTTTATTTTCAACCCTTCTATTATTTATAACATATTCGCCACCTTTGGTTACTATATTATTTTTATAATTTTTATAGTAATCCATCATTAAACTTACCTTTATTTCACAAAATTCGTTTCATTTGAAGTTCTATAAAAATTATAAAAATTCAGGAAGTATTAGTTGTCCAAAACCAACGAATTTCTGTTTATTTCTAAAATACCACTACCGCTTGTAACGTTCTTCTTACTTAAAGTAACTAAATTATTTTCTAAATTTTTTTATTGTGATTCATCAATAAGTTTATTCTCATATTACAAAATTTCATTTCGTTTTGGGTTGTATAAAAATTATTAAAATTCCAGAAGGGACAGCTGTCTGAACTAACGATTTTTTTAATCACGAAATGTCTATATTCCTTGTAACGTTTCTTATACTTTTAGTAATTAAATTATTTTAATTTTTTTAATGACTCATCATTAAGCTTAAATCTATTCCACAAAATTTCATCTCATTTAGAGTTGTAGATAAATTATTAAAATTCTAGAAGTAACCACTGTCTGAAACTGATGATTTTTTTTGGATAGTTGTCAAATCATCCTAAATTTAACTATATTATAATTTATTTTTTTATATGAAACTAGACTTATTAAGCTTCAATCTAGCTTTTGAATCACCTAAATTGGAGTTATATCGAGGGAGATAATATTTTTCAAAGTTAGTGCAAAATATGTCCAAATCACGACAGGGGCCATGCAGAGCACTGGCTCCCTGGGCGGGGGCCACACGGAGCTCTGGCTCTAGGCGAGGGCCACGTGGGCCTCTGGCCTCCCGGACTGTCGAGACCTTTCAACACGTGTATCTCGCAAACTAGAATGAGTTATTCGATGTGCCATATATGAATTTGGGCTAGGAGAAGCTACTCTATCCAAATAACCTAGTTATTTCATAAGATTCCATCATGTTAATGGTCAAAATTTTATTTTATTTATATTTTCACTATTTATAGTAAGTTTTAGTTTAATTATAGCTCTTCATCCCCTGAGCTTCAGGAGTTGTGTTTAACATGAAAAGTACCAGAAAAATTAAAAGAATAAGGTGGTGGAAGGTGAGATTCCTAAGAGAGATGGGTTGAAAGGAGGAGTTGAGACTTAGGGATTGGGTGGAATGAGCTACTTAAATTACCTAGTTGGTCAAATCGGGTCTTGCCATTAAGTTCCTGAGCTCTTGCCCAAGAATGGGCTAAAACATGTCGTAAGGCTCCCAGATCTAATCCCAGTATTGTCGTGCTCTCTCTCTCTCTCTCTCTCTCTCTCTCTCTCTCTCTCTCTCTCTCTCCTTAGTCTAAGCCCTTCGTAATTTAGATTCTCCATCAAAGACTCATCGATTCGGGGTACCTGGGGTGGGTTCTATTATTTCAATATCACTATTGTGCTCCCTCCTAGTCAACGGATGCGTTACAGTGAGTTTATGGTCCACGACCCAATTGATTCCAAACCATTGCTTTGATACCAACCTGTAACGCCCTGAAATTTAGGGGTCGTGCAAACATTCGACCTCTAAGTTCCCGGGTGTCACTTATAACCTAATTTTAATGGTTTGCTTATAATTCAATTTAAATGAGCAGAAATGAAATCGACTGGAACATAAACCTCAACCACAACTAATCTACTGAAAAGAAAGCAGTTAAGATGTACGAGTCTACAAAAATATCAACGGGTCGCACAAGGCGTCTCTCGACAAAATACATATAGAATGTCCAAAAGAATGGTGCACTGAGTCTCCTACTCAATAGCCCATAGTTAGCCCGCTTAGTCTACGGTGACCCGCCCATAAGCTGGAAGTAGGAAAGCTCATGTTCCCCATCTATGCTCACCCTACTCGACTCGTCAAGCTCTGTATCACATGCATCTAATGAAATGTCTGGTTGGTGTTTTAAAACACAGACCCAGAGTGGGAGTGAATGATCAACTCAGTGGGTCCCATTAGCCATAAGTTACATCAAATACAATTCTATGATAAATTTAATGAAAAACATACATTCACACATCTCTAAATAATTTGTTAATGCATATGCATGAATTATGGTATGATGCATGACCTCACAACAATACTCCCTCAAGAGACTTCGTCTAACATTCACGCATGACCAACACTCACTCATTGCAACCTCAACTGTCGAGTCGCCATCCTAACTAATGCGATGCAATCATGAACGTGTTAACCAAGTTTTTAGTTAATTCCGTTCATCCAGCAGATTGGGGAAATTAGTACACCCAGACGATATCAATGCCCATATCCCTTTTTTGCGAGGCCATAACCCATCAACGTGCGAGGCTAAGGCCCCACGATCCTTAATCCCATCAAGTTCCTCACCCCTAATTGCAAGCACGTGAGGAGTGCTGGAAAGTGAGATCACTCGCGGTCACTACGGGGAGGCTCATCACCCTAGCATAGGCCGACAACTCGGACATAGTGTCTCATTCCACTATGCCTAGCTCACGAGACTGTAGATCAATTTCTAGCTATTATCAATGGGCATCAATAGGCGAGGGGTGTTCCAGGTTTCAAACAGGCGTAAGCAAACATGGTTAACAAGCATGGTTGGTCAGTCGGTGGACTAGACCTGCCCAAATTCAAGCGAGCGTATAACGCAAGACATCGGGTGCAAGCAACCCACATAGTCCCACTACTGTCGCCCATTCGCATCCGCCCAAATCAATCAGTCGAGTCACAAGACGGCCCAACTAATAGGACCACCTTCACAAATCTCAGTTTCCTGACCAACCTAGAAAATGGGTTGTATTCAATAACACTTCTAAGCAGCTAAGAGTTCATCTTAGTACAGATAGAATTATGCGTACAATACATCTAGCATAAAATTTGAGGATATCACAATGAATGCAACTACTCTTAACAGCATAAGTTAGAAGTGTGTGCATGTGGTGCCAGATTTCCTAAGAAACAAGAGATAGCACATCATCCATAATGCAGCAGAATATAGCAGAAAAAAAATACAATTATGCATACTACGAGGAAGAACATGCAAAAATCAGATGCAAGAATGAACATACAGCACCAATTTCATGCCCAAATAAATTGAAGACCAATCAAACAACAATTTATCATCGCATGCATGTTGGGTAGACCTATCATGTAGGTTCCTAGCTAGATTTTCTCTAAGTTACTCATGCACATCATTCTAACATCCACAATCATTAAATTTATTCTAAAATTGGTACTTGGCCACCTAAGGATAATGATTTGCACCTATAGTTCATTAAGAACTTGCGGAATCAACCTCGGGGTGTCGAACTCGCGGGTCGATTTGCTGAGGTCCTAAGTCAAATGCATTTGCATGTTAGGATTACATGCAAGGCTTAGCTCAACACAAAGAATTTCCAGAGAAGATGAGTGGTTACCTCCCCAATCGGTTGAAAGTTATGCTTGTAGTTGTGGATATGGGGTTCCTTGAGGAAAAGGAAAGAGGAGTTGCAAAGCTCTACCTCCCTTAGGCCCCACCTTCAACTACAGCTCCCTTCTCTCTCCTCTTTCCCTCTTCTCTCTCTCTCCTTTCACTCCTCTCTCTCATCTCTCTCTTCACTCTCTCCTCTCCCTTTTGCTGGAGTTGTTGTGGAAGTGAGTGACAGAGAGAGTGTTAGAGGGTTTTATTCCCTGGATTAGGGTCAAATGGCCTTGAGTTATATTATTTCCCCTCAAATGGCCCTGTGGAACCCAGTTCTAGCTATTGGGGCAGCCCTGATAGCCCCCTAGCTATGAAATTTGTAAGATAGGTGCCCCATGGCCCGATGAAGGGTCATACAAAGTTTGAAGGCAAACGGATGCGGGGTTTTATTGTAAGGGGCCGATTTGCGATCAATGATCACCATTCCACGATCAGGGTTCAGATTTTATGGATGGGCACAGAGAATTATTTTCAGTCTTTGGTGTAAATTTAGAAGAGATCTGGTGGCTAAAATGTCCCATTTCTCTGATTCAAGTAAAAGGGTCATTGATTTAAAATTTTAATATTGGGCCAAGGCTGGGGTGAGTCGCGCTTGGTAAGTGTCGACTGGGTAGTATGGATATTTTATTTTCAGATGCCCTCTAGGTCTGTAATTCTTGTCAGACCACAAGTCTAGCGAGTCCACGGTCTCCCCAAGTTTTATATTTTTCTGACCTTCCTTGGCCGTTGCACGGCCCGTACAGGTAGTTGCCAAGTCGATCAGGCGAATTGACCTTACCGCCCGTGCTCGGTCCAGACATAATCAAACTCGTCCGCATTTATGGGATAACCCGAGGTAATTTGTTGGTGGTATCCCTCACATGAGGGTTTAATCAAGCTATCCTGCAACAGTTCTCACGTGGACGCATCAGGACACTGTTCTGGTTGGGCCTAGTGTTACATAGGTACAATAGTCATTAATAAGGAAAAGCAATAAATTTTGAAGGCTGGAAATAAGAGAGCTTGTGTATAAGGGAAGAAGCACAGATGACTCCTTTATATAGGCACTCAGAGTGGATACGCATGCCTAAAAACAAGGCATCGTGATGATTGAAGCGCCCCATTAATGGCATGAAACGTTTCCTAGGAAGAGGGAACGAATGGGTGCATGTCTTCTTGTGTATGTGCAATGTCATCAATAAAGATATGCCATGTATGCATAAGAGAAAAAGAGAAGAAAAAATTAAGTACTGTAAAAATGCAAGAATAAAAGGAAAGACAACATTTTAATTGATTGTATTAAAGATAAGAGGAAGTACAAACCGGTAGCAAACAAACACGAAGTAATTAAAATTCAAAGGAATAAAAAGAGGCAATCGCTTCTTGAAGCTTCGATCGTCTAGTTTCCTATTGACAGAGAGCAATTCTGGTTTTAGCTTCTGAGCATGCTATTTGATCAATCGGTGGGGTGTGCTCTTGTATGAAGGCAAGCAATTAATTGATCTCAGCCTTTTAATCATGTTTGCACTTAGTAAGAAATTTTTATACTTCTTTCAATGCTTTTAATTTGTCTTCCATTGTTGAGATTTGAGCCCTCAGATCGACCAAAGTCACGTCTAACTACTTCAAGTTTCTATATACAATAGAGAGTTATTCTATAGCAGTTGTGATCTCGGCCATTCTTAGGGAGATGGTTGAATGCTCTGATTGAAGTTTATCAATCACAACAATTGTGTCTTGATGCTCATGAATTAGACTAAAAAAATTCATAGAGTGCATGCATTTTGGCCGACAAACTCATCAAACTGGGTGAGAATTTGGTACTGATGAATGAGAAGATTAAGTCTCTTGATCAATCCCAACGAAATGATATCAGCGACATTAGAGTGAATGAGGACTCGTAATTCCTCCTGAAGCTATTGAATCTCTGATGAAAGTGTAGGGGATTTGGCTACTAGAATATCATGAGAGAATGCCTGATCAAAAGAGGATAAAATATCTTCCATGGGAAAAAAAAAAAGGTCCTCGAAAAAAGAAGATGGGGTGCGAAAAGTATCAACCAATGTAACCAAATAAGTAGAGACGTCGACCTCAGGAATCTCAGTGAGTGCAGCTCGATTAGGAGAGACTTCAATTAGTCGATATGTTTCATTCAAATGAACCACCTTGTGTTCATCGACTGGGGTAGGGTTTACTTGATCAATTTTTTTTAAGGATGGAGCAGGTTGCATGAAAGATACAGGAACTGGGAACAAAGAGGTTGTCAATGCGATTGATTTCACAATTCATAAATCCTGATTAGGTGCGAGTGATGAAGTTATAGAGTGTACAAGGAGAATGAAGGACTCCACGGGCTAATATATTATTACCTCTTGAGTTTGTCCTTCGGTTTGATTTTCTGGTCAATGAACATCGCTCATAGTCTCTTCCGAATCAAAGACTTCAAGTCTTTCTGTAGGAGAGTGAGCAACATTGACCGAAGTATCTGGGATAGATGTCTTGGCTTGAGGAGGTAGCATAGAGACCAGCCTTTTAGAGGTTGAGAGTTCTCTGGTTACTGTGAAAAGGAAAAGTGACAGTAAAAAATGGTGGATTGCAAAATAATTAAAAAGAAAAGAATATGAACAGCATCGACATAAGTCTGACCGAATAACGATGGTAGTAAATTGGTCGATCGCTGGTGAAATTTTGGTGCGATCAATGACTAAAGCCAAAGTTCAGTTGGAATGAGGAAAATGGGGATGATTAGGATGATATGGCTTGAGAAATTAAACAAAGGGAGGATTGGAATTATTTAATCTTTCATTTTCTCATAACCACTTATTAAAAGCTCTATTGAAATAAGCATATTTATCTCTTATACGCCTATTCCATCTCCTAAGAATATTATGAAGGAGAAATATGTAAGTGTTATGATTTGATTCCTCTTTGATTGTCAAATTTTATGTGTTAAAACTTCTCCGTATGTTGTGTGTTTATATTTTGATAAATTTGTTCGAGACACCTCATCAACACTTGAAGTCTAGCTCAAAGAATTCTTCAAGCTTCATGATAGTTCAAGCTACAATATCAAGAGAAAACTCCGGGTCAAGACTCAAGTTCAAGTGCAAGTTCAAGATTCAAATCTAAATGCGGGACTCAAGTACAACTTAAAGTTACATTGAAGCTACTGAAGTAGTCAAGCTACATCGAGAAGGAATCAAGCTTCGTAAAGATTAAAGTCTAAGCAAATGAAGTGTTCAATGTCCATACTTCATGTTCCAGGTTTGATAGACCATTAGATTGACCTTAGGGTAGGTCACTTTGGATACATAATCCAAATGAATATTATTACATGATTTTGGTCTACTCTAAGACCAGTCCTAGACCCTGTTCGACTAGTCCTAAGTCTTGTCTCGACCAGTCTAAGAAGTTCCAAGACCGAGTCTAAAATGGTTGCAATTTATCAGATTTTTGGTTCGCTACGACCGGTCTGGAGTCTGCTCGACCGGTCGTGAGATGGTCTCGACTCGACCTTCGACCAGTCGTAAAGCTTCGATTCAAACTCCAGCAACTAAATCAAGTGTCGCACGACCAGTCGTAGAGGGGTCTCGACCAGTCGTGGACTGCCTTCGACCAGTCGTGGACTACCTACGACCGGTCGTAAAACGGTCTGATGCAATCGCGCTCAAAAATTCAAAAATCAGTTTATTTCAAGACCAGTCATGATGACCCTAGGACCAGTCAAAGACGAATTTCTTCTGCTATAAATAGCACACGAATTTCAGAGTTTTTCATCAAATAATTAAGTGAATTCAAGGCTCCACTCTGAGATAAGTTTGTGTTTATTTTTAAGCTATTTTATACATAATTTCTCTCTTTTTGATAGCTTATTTGATTTGATTTTATTTCTGTATTCCAATCTAATTTGAAAAGAGGAAATGACTTATTCCTTCTTCTTGAAATCAAAATCAAATATAGCTACGCCCAACTGGTTTAAATCTAAAATCAATTAGAACTTAGAACCATATTAAAGTGAGTTATGGACATTAAACTTCTATATTCGAATGTCTACTCCAATTGGTTCTTCCGGGCAGCTACAAGAGGAGAAATCCAGGTATTTTACAATTCTGTAAATTCCATTCCTTTTTGGTTTTTGTTTGGGATTCGCCAAAAAAATCTCAAATTGTGTGGTTATCTGAGGAGAGCCAGAAAACTCAGAAGTGTGGGTTTTTGAATTGTGTAAGCCCAAGTTAAAAAGACACAATTGTAAAGGTTTTAGGTGAACCTGTGAAAACCTATTTGATAGTGAACGCTAATATCCCCTGTGTGAGGATATTAGGAGTGGAGTAGCATTCTGTGTGGCTGTTGAAGAACAGTTGATGTACACACAGGCGAACCACTATAACTTTTTGTCTTGTGGATTGAATGCTTGCTTAATTTTCATATCTTTTATCATTCAATTGTATGGAATGTACATGTGGATGTGAATGTTATAACAATTTACATTTCAAGCAAGTGTGGAGATTGTTGTAATAAATTAGATCTACATTTCTGCATTTAATTTCAATTCTCTATTATTCATTTATCTCTATTAAAATTGAGTTCTTGATCCAAAAGAACTTCTAGAAATAAGGTTGTCCTACCATAAGCCCTTGTTTATTATGGTGTAAGGTTGTCCTTAGAACTGAATTTGTATCAATCTCTCAATACTTATTTATTAATGTGATTTGATTTCAGCATTGATAATTGATTTATAATTGTAAGGCTATTGATTAATTTTATTTCGCTGATTTTATTTTAATTTGGCATAGTCCTATTCACCCCCCCCCGGACATATAGCTTGGCCTTTTCAAAATACTTGGCCAAAACTTGGTTTTGTAATATTTTTCAAAGGATGCAACAAATCTTACTAAAGAGAAAATACCTAGAGCAGATTGACCAGAACTTGCAAGAGATGTAGGACGAGAAGCTAAAAAAGGCCCAAGCTGAGAAATCTTCGAAACAATTGGAGTTGTAGGTGTTGGGATTGAAACAGTTGTTCAAACCACTTTAAATGGACCTGCAATTGTGGTCTCTTGACGTTTCGATTTAGGTTGAGTTGGCTTGACTATTCTTATTAATGTAAAAGAAGAAGGTTCGACCATCTTTATTGACATTGGAGATGAGACTATCAATGTGACCGAAGTTGTTCTCTTTGATCGTGTCTTCCTCTAGATAGGAGACACAATTGATTGAGGTGCTGTCAATTTTTTGGTACCTTCTTTGGTTGTCTTCTTCTTTTCAGCCATAGGTTTCTCTATGTTGGATGAAGGAGAAATTCGGTTGATGATCAATTCATGAGACCCACTAACCAAAGTCCCGTAATAGTTTTTCCACCAGGAGTGAAATGGATCTAGTTGCTGAGGACAATTTGTAAAAGGGAGGAGCATGAAAGAAGAACTTGTAGAATCAAACCCTTTATGAAGAGTCTGAAATGTGCTGACCGAATCTGCAACTTGTTGACGAATGGGAGGTTGATTGCGAGTTTGGTGAATAAATGGAAAAGGAATGCCTTGAGCCAAACCAAATTGACAAGCATGCAGATTACGACAGTATTACTCAATTTCAGCCTTGGCATTAACGCCCATGTCTATTGTGTTGTTATACGGAAGGTCTTTGTAGATCAAATAACTTTTCTAAGCTGTAACATTGTGGCTTGCGATCTCGATATCGGTCAGCTCATATTCCTTTGTGAACCAAGTCGAGCTAAATTATTTATATTTAAATGTACAAAAAGAATGGTTAGACTTATCAAGGTTGAAAGAAATGAAGAATCTCATACATTCAGCGAAGGAATGATTAATTTTGGAGTAGAGGATGTTACGGTGGCCAAAAGAAGTGAATTCCATATCAGTTTGAACATATTTGATGAATTTTTCACCAAAATATTTGTAAATCTAAATAAGCCAGATAGGTCCGCCAAAGTGGTAAAAACCTTTTGTGATTGCCTCGAACATACTGTGATACAGATGACCACGCACATAGGGGCAAGAGTAAGCTGACGTCTTTGAGCTACTGCCTCAACCAAATGAATGTATTCCTTAATAATTTGAAGAGCACTCACATAACAAAAATTGATAAATCCACATCATGAGAAAAGTTGTGTGCTCTTGTTCATCAACTTAATCTTCAGACTTGCGTTGAAGATCCATGAAAATGGATTACGCTTTTCCAGTCTTATCTAGAAAGGTGAAGGCATGATGATTCTTCATAGTAAAGCTTAGATAAACATGTTCACCAAAGGGCAAAAATGGGTGAAGGCACATACATCTATAATGGTCAGACTCATGGGGTGGCATACAAAATGGAATGTATTGGTTGATCGACTCCAAAAAGTTGAAACTTCTGTGAGGAGGAAAGTATTGAGTGGATATTCGTACAAGGAAAGTTTGATACATTCATAGATTCCAACCCACTTTCATGTATTGCCATGTTGTGCTTTAACACGAGTATACCATTCTACCCAACCATTCATCAATTTTGGCTATGATTTTGGAGATTTAAAAGCATTGGAAGGAGTTGGGAAATGGTCAGATTGAATAAGCAAAGATTTGTCAGGGCACTTTGGGAAACATGATTCGATCTCACGAAGCTGTTCGTGAGTAACCGCATGATGAAAGGCTAAACCGAGTGTCAACAAAGCCTTATTCGGTTCAATAGGAGTATTAAAAAGAAGGTCATTAACTACTACTGAAGGAACGTCCAAATCTTTAATGAATGATTCCAGGAGGAAGACTACAATAAAAGAAGGGGAAGATGCAACTATGATAATCGAGAGAGAGAAAGTTTCAACACAAGAGAAAGTAAGCAAACGGTGAAGAAAGGTAAACACCGATTTAGGGTTGTGTTTTGATATCGGTCGAGATACATGCGCATTAATGAAAGGGTAATCATGACTCCTCATACGATACGATTATAAGCAATGTATCATATGGACAACATAGAAGGAAGCGGTAGAGAATATCTTTTGCTTCAGTCTCAGTTAGGTATGATCATTGGGGAGACAACACATGGACCAACGACCAATTGCATTAATTGCATTAGGCAATGACACAACGTCGTTATCACCTTTTTCATGAAGGTAAAGTGACATGGGGAGCAATATTGTCCCTTATTTTTAGCCTATCTGGAAAAGCCAATAAGAAGGTGACGTGGGGAGCAATATTGTCCCCTATTTTTATCCATTCTGGAAAAGGCCAACAAGAAGGTGACATGTAGCATTGCACGAGAGATGGGAGATGAATGAAAAGATCTTCAAGATACTTGGAGCACTTTTTTTTTACAGAATTATAGCTGGCATAAATCCAGTGCTATAAATCATTAGATGGTCAACGAAGTAACACATCTAAGTTATTTAAAATTTAACGAGTGGAGAGAAAAACATGGCTGATCAGTTCAAGATATGGTAGGCGACCAAATGACACAGAATCTGGCTGGCAAAAGAGAAACAACCATAGAAGGGAACGTAATAAGAGAATGATCTAGAGAGATGCCCTTCGACTATTGTAACCACTGGAGTAATGCGATAAGTATATGGAATAATAAATTGTAACAAAACTTTATAAATAGTAGAGGAAATCTACAGAGCAAACAATCCAAAAATCTACAAATCCACAATCGAACAAAATCTGTCAATTTACTTTATCTTAGCTTATCCTAGGAGTAGCAATAATCCAGTACCGGTAATTCTTTTCTATAATTTTAGTTGTAATTCAAATCTACACTTATATGCTGGATTTGTTCTTTATCTAATATCATGCAATTCTTTTAAGAGTTGCATTCTTACATTCACTCCTAGTAACCTGTTGTGAGTTTTTCCTTTTGTTTGTTTGCACTGGAATTCTAATAGGTCTTTTTTTTTTTATGGAAGGTAAAGTGCAACCTAATTTGAGAGGTAGAAACCCACCCTTAGGTTATCACCTTATCATTATAACATTCTATAAGTGGTTGAGTAAGCAACCAATCTTCTTAAAGTTGATCGATTTAGATTAAGTAGCTTTATCGATTCTAGCACGCCGAAATGCATTATACGTGAAAGAAAACAAACCAAGTGCCTACACTAATCATGTAAAACTTCTCGTGGGCTACAAAATTTTGAATCTTTGAATTTTTTTTCCACCTTCATTCATGTTTGCGTGACTTTATGAATAGATTAAATGGCAAATAAACATTTCGTTGAGCATTAGGAAGTTTTTTAATGGAGGTATAGTCCAACTGATATGGCCCTTCTTGATTTTTGTCCAGGGATGACTGGCGTGGATATACACTACATACATCAAAGTGGAATTAGTTGAGTACTGCACACACGCAATACAAAGCTCAGGTAAGCCACACCACATGAAATTGACTACAATGTTTGTATGCCATCCAAACCGTTCATAACCACACTTGAGTTTTGTACCTACCTATTTTTAAACTTCTATCTTATTTTGGATGCAGATTGCGTACTACTAGAGGTGTACACGAACCGAGCTAGCTCGGTTAGCTCGCTCGACTCGACTCAAAAAAGCTTGATTCGACTTGGTTCGAAGCTGAGTTCGAGCCGAGTCGAGCTGATTTTTAGAGCTCTAAAATGAGTTCGAGCACACCCCAACTCGATTCAACTCGGATCGAGCCCAACTCGAATCGAACTCAGATCGAACCAATTTGGTGACTTGATTACTTTAATATTGATGTTGCTCACCAAGTGTTTGATGAAATGAGTCAAAGAAGTGTGGCTGGTGGCAAGGAAGGTATGTATATGAAACAAACACCCCCTTTTTCTTGATTTTTATATTGCTTAGAAGGTTTTTGATAAAATACATGTAAAACCATTGGTGCTGTCTCCAATACAGTGAGATTTTGAGGGTGCAGTCCAGGTGTTTGTGAAAATGTTGCAATGGCGAACTTGGCTCGAACTGGCCCGAGCTACTGACCAAACTGAGCTGAGCTGGCCAGTCAGGCTCGAGGACCGAGCCAAGCCGAGTTCGAGCTAAGGTCAGCTAGTGTTCGAGCCGAGTTGAGCTGTGGCCAACTCGACTCAGTTCGACTCAATTTACACCCCTATGTACTACCTTATCGTCTCCAACTGCGAAAGGCAGCAGCTTTGAGTGGCCACCGTGATGTATGTCTTATCCACACTGTCAATCTATTTTTTCATATTATTTTAGGGTATAAAACTAAAAAATGAGTCACATCAAAGGCTCAAGTGAAGGTATTAAACTCTTACAATTGAAAACTCCTTGGGGCCACATAAGTTTTAGATGGAGCTAATATTTGTGATTTCTTTTCATCCTAGTCTATGTAACTTTATGAATAAGTTGGATGGAAAATAAACATCATGGTGGGCCCTAAAAAATTTTCAACGGTGAGAATCATTATCTGAAATAGCGGTAAAGACCGCTTTAGTTGAAGTAGGGATATGCCAATATGTCCTAAAGGGGGCTGAATAGGACTTTTAAAGTTTTTATGATTTATTTAAAATCCTATTACACTAATCCTAACAACAAGCTCATATTAGGATTACTCAAAAATAACTCTACTGGCTTCCAAGCCTTGTAAAGGATCCAATCACAAACTATTTAATAAGTGAACAGTATGCAAGCTAGTTTATGATGGATGTGACTGTATATGTGTGTGAGGTGTGATCTCAGATATTTAGATATTGAAAATATTAAAGTAAATCACACATTCAGAAAGATAGCAATCTCAAACACAATCATTTTTATAGTGGTTCGATGATCAATCTACTCCACTCCCGGCAGACGCACTCAACCCTTGAGTGTGCCGGATTTCACTAAGGAGGTTTCACAACGGTTCACCTCAAACCTAAGGTTTTAAATCAGGTTCACCTTCAACCTTTACAACCTACACTGAGGCTAACTGTTTATGCTCTCACGAGCAAGGGTCAACACAACTCACCCACTTTTAGGCACACTGACCAAGGATCTTCCATAAGACCCTACCGGAGGTTTTACGCGATTTACCCTAAACCTAAGGTTTCACACGGCTCACCTCAAACCTAAGGTTTTGACTAGTTCACCTTCAACCAGATGTTTATGCTCTCCACAGAGCAAAGGTCCACAAACACACCCACCACGTACACTCCCGCCGAAGGCCTCCTACGAGGGCTTGAAGGGGTGAGAAACACCTAAGACCCAATCCTAAAAATGAATGATCACAAGTGTCCTCTGGACTCTAAATACTTACAGATAAGTGGATGAGTCCCATTAAGCACGTTGACGAAGATCTCCTCCTTTGTTGACGAAGAATCTTTGGTCTCCTTAATCCGCAACTCAAAAGATGTACCAATGCATGGCGACGGGTTAGGTCAGGGTTATAATAAAATCCTAATCTCAAAAGATTTTCCTATAAGGAAGATAGAGCGATTTCAATCATCTATGCATTCAAGGCATCCCAACTTCATGATTTGCCATTAAGGTAGTAGCTAGAGGATCCTTGAATGCGGAAGTTCATTCCCCAATCCACTCTATTGAATATCAATGGTGAGGGTGGATTGGAGGATGAACTTCCTTGGGAGAAAGGGCTTTAGGTATAAGATCTAAGGTTAGACACTCAAAATCTCTCTCTTCTTTCTCTCACGGCAACAATAGACAAGTCCTCTATATATAGGCAAAAGGTTTCAACAGATATAAAACGGTCACATTTATGACAGAGTTCGATATCATTAAGTAGGTTCGATATCATCGAGTGTATATTCTCGATAACATCGATGGTCCGCTCGATGACTCGAACTCAATGTCATTCGCTTTTGAAACCTTTTGTCAGCTAGTCGATGAATCGAAGCGATTGTCGATGTCATCGAATTTCAAACTCCGATTCCATCGATGAGAGATTTGATCCATCGACACTTGAAAAATGAGAGAGACTTGCCTTGAAATATTTCAGGTTTTCATGAGTGATCGAGGACCTTCAAGATTATCAGAATTTGGATATCGATGATATCAATAGCTGTGTCGATGCATCGATAAATCAAAAGGATTTTCCATAAAGCTTGTTGGACGGTTTATATCCATGTTCGATGCAATCGATACGGCATCGATATCATCAATATTTGAATATCGATTCTATCGAGTGACCCCCGATCATAGATAAAACATCGTGAAATATGTTGCTGGAGAAATTGGCGCCCAAGATCGATATCATTGAGGGCCTACCGACATCATCGAGGTTTGAACTTTGATGGTATCGAGGAGGAGGCTTCAATATATCGAAGCTTATATGATATTCTTTAAGAAAAATAGGAGCGCCAGAATTCTGCCTGTCGATACTATCGAGTCACTTTTGATAAACTCAAAATTTGAATATCGATGATATCGATAAGTGTATCGATCCATCAATAATTCCATCCAGAAGTCTATAAGGTTGCTAGACATATTTGGTCCTCTTTTCGATGATATCGATGGAGCATCGAGGACTTGACAGCGCAGGTCGATTATATCGAGATGTGTATCGATAAAATCGATAAGGCAAGAAAACTTAGATAATTTTTCTATTTTGAAAATATTTTTTTACCCTAAAACCCTATGATATTCTAACATTTTTAAAGGTTTTAGTATACCTGGTGATTTGGGATAAGGGATGTGAGGTTCAAATTTACCTGTGGCGAGCTTACACACATTCGGTTGAGGCAGACGCTTGAAATGATCTTCCTATCAGGCTCTGTAGTCTAACTGACTCAACACTCACGCTAATTGACAAACTAGGGCACTTTCATTATCACCTTTGCTTCATGTTGTGTGGTCCACTTGAGCCTTAGATCTGCCTCATTTTTGGACCCATGCTCTAAAATGATGTGCAAAAAATAAATGAATGGTGTGGATAAGACCCATACATCACCGTGGCCACTCACCGTTCATAGACGGAGACAGGCGGGGGTAAGATGCAATCCACATCCCCTATTTTAGGTAGGGGATTAGCTACTGACATATATATATAGAGAGAGAGAGAGCCGGTCTCCTGCAAACTGTACCGCACGTAATTTATGTGCGAGCCTTCATGTACCCCATAGGATGAGGAGAGCGGCTGGGATTCCACTTCGTTGAGAGAGAGAGGGAGAGTCTCAGAAGAAAAGACTCTCTCCTACACTCACGAAGAGAAATTTGGAATTGCAACCAGAGAAAGCCTTTTGCATGAAGATCATGCTAAAGGATTTTGTGTGGGCCTACTATGATGTTTGTGATAAATCCAACCTGTCCATCCATTTTTTGAAATCATTTTAGGCTATGTGACCAAGAATGAGGAGGTTCCAAAAATCAAATGGGCCACATGAGAGGAAACAGTGGGAATTTAGTGACCACCATTGAAGTTTACGGTGATTGAAGCACATACACAGATCAATTAGATCATACACTTTATAGGCTCCATAGTGATGTTTATTTATCATCCAACATGTTCATAAGATTATACAACATGGATGAAGGTAAAACACAAACATAAGCTTGATTCAAAACTTACGTGACTCTCAGGAATTTTTTGAAAGGTGGATGTTCAATTCAACTGTTTCTAATGGTGTGGTCAATTTGAACATTTAATATGCCTGATTTTTTATGTCAATCCCTAAAATTATCTGATGAAATGAATGGACGGAGAGGATAAAATAAATAAATCATGGTGGACCCATGGAGTTTACTTAGTACGCTAAGCGTAGGAGTCTAGATCCTTTGTTTACAAAAGCACGACTCTCCGAGCGCAGATTAGATATTGAAAGGTTGAGAGGCGAGACTTGCTACCAAGTGACGTCACCAATTTCCGTGGGCCCACCATGATGTATGTTTTGTATCCACACCTTTCATCCATTTGGAGAAATCATTTTAGGGTAATATCCAAAGAATAAGTTAAATCCAAATCTCTAGTGGACCCCAGCACAGAAAACAATGGGGACAGTGACGTCCACCGTTAAAAACTTCTAAAGGCCACAGAAGTTTTAGATCAAGCTGATATTTCTGTTTTCCCTTTTTTCATGTATTTTTTAACTTTTAAACAAGTTAGATTTCAAATAAACATTATGGTGGGCATTAGGATAGTTTCAACCGTGGGAATCACTTCACCACTATTTTCTGTGGTGGGTCCACTACAGCGTCCCGACTTTCATGTTTTTTTCCTCATTTGTTGAATATTGATTGGTCCATCTCAATCACAGATGCAATTACACAATCACATGGTCTAATTAAATTGTAACGATACACAAATAAAGGATCTGTATTCTAAGATTAATCCGCTTCCCACATTGGCAAATGGATTGGCTACTCCCCTGCCATCAGCCAAAGGCTGATGGTCAGTTCTCTGTGGGCCCCACCATGATGTGTGTGTTTCATCCATGCCGTCTATCTATTTTTTTAGATCATTTTATTTTATGAAATAAAAAATGAGGTATATTGTTGAGACTCAAATATTGCATAATTTCCCCCATTTATATCTTGGTTTTATGAACATGAATCCGCTTAATATTCTATTTTACTCATGTATGTGTTGCAAGGTGAATTTAAGTGCTTGGATTTAAAAAGGGTGTTAAAAGCATGAATTTGATGCTCAAAAATACCAAGTCGAAGGATGGATCTTAAGAGACCAAGATTGAAGAATTGACATGCCAAATATCCAAGAAAACTAAGTGAAGAATGAAGAGAATCGAAGTTTTGAAGTGAAGAATCCTAAAATCGTCCTTAAAAAGTGTATTCTAAAGCTGTGAAGTTTATTTTGGGAACTATGCAGAAGAAAGCCTATTTTAAACGAACTATGCAGCGAGAAGTCTATTTTGGAAAAATACGTATATTTGAGGCAGTTATAGGTTTTTTCAACTTTGTACGAAAATTGGAATTCTCTACTTATAAATAGGGCTTCCTAGGGCATTCCTAAACATCATTCAAAGCATTCAAGAGCAAGATTTAGGGTTTTTAGAGCGTTTTCAATTTTATTTAAGTTTTATAAATTATTTTTTTTCTTTTAGATCTTTTCTATTTGCATTTATTCTTTCTTGTTTCTTTCTTTCTCTATTCTAGTTATGTTTTTCTAAGTTCCTTCTAGCCCAAGCTAGAAGGGAAGCACATGGGTTTAATATTTCTTTAAGTTTTGATGATTGATTGTTTTTAATGATAAGAAGAATGGTATATGCATGTTATCTATTATTTAGGTTTTGTTTTTTATCCTCTTGTGAGATCCATATGTTTCCATCATATGAGATCCACATTGATGGATAGGCTTACCATGAATCAATCAGATTTCCTAGATAGGAGAGGTTCTCAACCTATTATATTTCTTTGATATTCATTATTCTATAGATATTGAATACTTAAAATCACTGACGCTTGAGAATATATGTCAATGGTGCAAATTCATTATTTTCTAATATTTTATATCATTTATTAAAATATTTAAACTGTTTTATTTTTCGATTAGGCTGACCATAGTGCTCAGATCCTAGTTGTGTTATCCAAGTCATCATGATTTTGGAACATTAACCTATGTGTGGAACTTTGAAGCTTGGGTGTTATTTTAATTCAGTTGAATTACATCCATTCAAAAATCTCAAAATCAAATCATCAGTTTTAGTTTTTATTACCTAGTTTGTTTTGCATTTGATTTTTTCCTTCTCGCAATTCATCTCCCTGTGGGATCGACCCTATATTCATAGGATATTACTTACGAACCTCTGCACTTGGAGGCAAGCAATCAAGTTTTTGGTGCCGTTACTAGGGAGAGACTTAGAGAGATCAGATCTGTGCAAGATAGCTAAGGTAAGTTTTTTTTTGTAAGGTAAGTTCTCTTCTAAACCTTTCAAATTTTCTGTAGATTTTTTATTCTTCTTCTTTTTTTCTTCTGCTTTGAAAATAAATTTAGTTGGGTTTTTCAAGCACTAACTATGACATAAGGTTGCCCTGCTTGGGATTTTATCACCCAAGTGCTATGGTTGTCCTACAGTTGTTGTTTGATCACAAAGATCATCCGCTAAATCTATTTTCCAGATTAGCATAATTTAATTTCTGCATTAGTTTTACTTTTATTTATTTATTTATTATTTTTGTGGATTGGACCCTCATGGTTGGCCCTGCCACCTGGGTTGTTGATTTATTTTTGCTTTGTGGACTAAACCCTCATGGTCAGCCCTGCCGCCTAAGTTGTTGATTTATTTTTGCTTTGTGGACTGAACCCTCATAGTCGGCCCTGCCACCTGGGTTGTTGATTAAAGTTTTTATTTTTATTTTAAGTATCATACTTGCTATTTGAATTAGTGGTATTTGTTGTATGGTGTGGACGGTTTATGTCCCGTTGGAGTAGGGATCAAAATAATCGACTCTCCTTTGAAGGGGGACGAGTTCCAGGCCTTGATCATTCACTTAGAAGAGACACTCAACATCACTTGGATTCCATGGCAGACCCAGTTGATAATCCAAATCCAAATCTGTCATATCCAACTATAAATCAAAATAGAGAAAATCAACATAATCCTCCTCTTGAGGATGAAAATGAAGTTCATATGAATGTGTTAAACCAACCACGGACTTTACGTGAACATCTACACCCTGAGAGATCAACTTTACTATCTTGCATAGTGTTCCCTGCTCACATAGGGAACATTGATTTTAAACCAGGTGTGATTCAATTAATTCCTAAATTTCATGGCTTGGATTCTGAAAGCCCCTACTTGCACCTCAAGGACTTTGAGGAAGTAATTGCAACGTTACAAGTAAACAATAGCAATAGGGATGTACTTAAGCTTAAGTTATTCTCATTTTCTCTAAAGGATCGGGCCAAAGCATGACTCAACTCTCTAAGACCTAATACCATCACTACATGGCAAGCCTTAAGTAGAGAGTTTTTGAAAAAGTTCTTTCCCAAGTAAAAACAAATGCACTAAAATAAGAAATCATGTCATTTTCCCAAAAGGGGAATGAACTATTTTTTCAAGCTTGGGAGCACTTCAAAGACCTTCTAATTACTTGTCCACATCATGGTTATGAACCATGGCACGTGATTAATGCTTTCCAAAAGGGGCTCACCATGAATACCTGTCAGTTCATAGAGATGATGTGTGGTGGAACCTTTCTTGACAAGGATCATAATGAGGCTTGGGATTTTCTAGATTTAGCAAAGAATACGCAGACATGGGATGTCTCTGCTAAACCAGACCAAACTAGACCCATTCCTAGAGAGAAAGCAGGGATGTATGTCCTAAGAGAGCAAGACGATCTTAATGCAAAATTTGCTGCATTGGCTAGAAAGGTCGAAGCCTTGGAAATTAGGAAGGTTGATATGGTTAAAGCAAACACTTCCTTAGGTAATTTTTGTAGCATTTGTGGTGGTATAGACCATGACACAAAGGATTGTCCAATAATCTCAGTTGTACAGAATATCACGCATGAACATGATCAAGCAAATGTTATAAATAACTACCAAAGGTCAGTTATGCAACCAATGGGAAACACGTATAATCCAAATTGGCATAACCATCCTAATCTTAGTTGGAGGAATGGACCACAAATTAATGCACCCAATGTACCTCAAATGCCTCTACAAAATAACTTATTTGGAGCACCTAACAATGCACCATATGTGCCCCCGCCAAAGCAATCATCTATGGAGAATGCATTAACCGCATTCATGAACTCTCAAGCTCAAATGAATCAGTCTCTAATCTAATCAAATTAGGAATTAAAGACGACCGTGGCTAGGATTGAGACTCAACTAAATGCTAGGGAAAAAGGCACCCTTCCTTCTCAACCTGTGTCAAGCCCTAGAACACACATTTCATTGGAGACTCAAATCCAAGTGAGCTACATCATGAACAAGCTAAGGCCATCATTACCTTGAGAAGTGGAAAAGAGGTCGATAACAAGATAATGCAACCAGTAGAAATACCGGAGGATGAGCCACTGTCTCAAGAAAATGATGAACCGGTTGTGGTTCAAGAGCCGCAACAACAAAAGGATAAAGAGACTAAGTCATATAAGCCTCCAGATCATTTTCATCTAGACTTCAGAATCTAACTGTCCCCATGAAATATCAAGAGGTGTTGGATGTGCTCCAAAAGGTTACTGTCAATATTCCTCTGCTTGATGCCATTAGACAAATTCTATCATATGTTAAATATCTCAAGGACTTGTGCACTGTAAAGAGGAAATTAAATGTGCACAAAAAGGCCTTCCCTACTGAGAAAGTGAGCGCTATCATTCAACAAAGGCAAATACAAAGACCCGGGAAGTCCCATTATTCCTTTTATTATTGAGAATTTTCAAATTGAGCATGCTTTGCTAGATTTGGGTGCAAGTGTCAACTTAGTACCTTATTTGGTTTACAAACAAATGGGGTTAGGCGAGCTTAAACCAATCATGATTACACTCCAACTCGCTGACCGCTCTATTAAGGTATCAAGGGGAATTTTAGAGGACGTACTAGTCCAAGTGGAGAAATTCTACTTTCCCGTGGATTTTATTGTACTAGACACTGAACCATGTGTAAATTCTAGCGCTCAAGTTCCCATCATTTTAGGCCGTCCATTCCTAACAACTTCAAATGCAATCATAAATTGCAGGAATGGAATGAAGAACTTGTCTTTTGGTAACATGACTCTAGAACTAAATATTTTCAATCTATTTAAGCAGCCCATTGATAATAATGAAATGCATGAGCTGAATTTCATTGACTGCTTGATAGAAGAAGAGGAATTGGAACCTAGTCTGACTGAGGAATTGATTCATGTCATTGGGGACTTGAAAAATTCTGATTTAGAAAAAGTGCTTGCTGAAATTGTGATGATAATGAGAGCACTACCGCCCAGGACATTGGTATGTACCAATGGAGACCGCGCACTTAAATCCTATCTATCGAGGACTCGCGACCTCTGCCATCACTAACCAATGTTCTAAAGCTTGATTTAAAACCACTACCAAATGAGCTTAAGTATGTATACTTATGTGAAAATAAAACTTATCCTGTGGTGATCTCTTCATTTTTAGACAAGGATCAAGAGATTAAATTGTTGAATGTTCTAAGGGACCACAAAGGAGCCTTGGGCTAGACCATTTCTGACATCAAGGGTATAAGCCCATCCATAGGTACCCATCGGATCCACCTCGATGAGGACGCCAAACCAATTAGACAACCTCAAAGGTATCTCAATCCAAACATGATGGAAGTTGTAAAAAATGAGGTGATCAAATTATTGGGTGTGGGAATCATCTACCCAATATCCGATAGTGTTTGGGTGAGTCCAACTCAAGTAGTCCCAAAGAAATCTGGAATAACTATTATGCAAAATTCTAATAATGAACTCATACCAACACGTATCACCACTGGTTGGCGTATTTGCATTGACTATAGAAAATTGAACCAGGTTACAAAGAATGACCATTTTCCTCTACCATTCATTGATCAAGTTTTAGAAAGGGTAGCAGGTTATTCCTTCTATAGTTTTCTTGATGGATATTTCAGATATAACCAAATAGAGATAGCCCTGGAAGACCAAGAGAAAACCACGTTCACTTGTCCATTTGACAAATTTGCTTTCAAACGGATGCCATTTGGATTGTGTAATGCCCCAGCAACTTTTCAACGGTATATGTTAAGTATTTTTTCAAATATGGTAGGGAAGTTTCTTGAGGTTTTCATGGACGACTTCTCTGTATATGGGAGTAGTTTTGAGGAATGCCTCAACAATTTATCTCTTGTCTTGTCTAGGTGTGAAGAGAAACACCTTGTCTTAAATTGGGAGAAATGTCATTTTATGGTTCAAAAGGGAATTGTTTTGGGTCATGTTATCTCCAAAAATAGAATTGAGATGGATCGCTCAAAACTGGACATTATTGCTAATCTACTTATCCCCCGAACTGTTAAAGATATTAGATCACTTTTAGGGCACGCTGGTTTCTATAGAAGATTCATCAAGGACTTTAGTGTCATTACTAGACCCTTGACTAATCTTCTTTTAAAAGGATGTTCCATTTAAGTGGACAGATGAGTGTGCAAGTGTTTTCAATAAAAATAAATCATCCCTTACCACTGCACCTATCATGCGTCCACCAGATTAGACACTTTCTTTTGAACTAATGTACGATACAAGTGCTACTGCCATAGGGGTTGTTTTGGGCCAAAGGAAAGATAAACGGCCTTACGTTATTCACTATGCGAGTAGAACTCTAAACTCGGCCCAAGTGAACTACTCAACAACTGAAAAAGAGTTACTTGTAGTAGTTTTTACTTTGGATAAGTTTAGGTCCTATTTACTGGGATCCAAAGTGGTCATTTTCACAGACCACTCAGCTTTGAAATATTTGTTATCTAAGAAGGATGCAAAGCCGAGGCTTTTGAGATGGATCCTCCTACTCCAAGAATTTGACTTAGAGATAAAAGATAAGAAATGAGTAGAAAACGTAATGGCCGATCACATTTCTAGATTGGTATTAGATGATTCCATTGAGGAAATGCATATCCAGGACACTTTTCCTGATGAACAATTATTTGCGATCTCCAAATTGCCTTGGTATGCGGATATAGTGAACTATCTTATAACGGAAATAATGTCATATCATTGGAAGTCACAAGATAGGAAGCGTTTTGAAACCGAGGTTAGGAAGTTCTTCTGAAATGACCCGTATTTATATAAATATGAGATTGATCAGATTTTTAAATGTTGTATCCCAGAGGATGAAGTTCAGAGTATTATTTCCTTTTATCACATGGAAGCATGTGGTAGCCATTTTTCTGCTAAGAAAACTACTGTAAAAATCCTGCAGTGTGATTTTTACTGGCCTACCATGTTTAAAGACACTCATGCTTTTTGTGTTGCTTGTGATAGATGTTAAAGGTTGGGAAGAGTATCCCGATGCAACCTGATGCCTTTATCCCCAATTTTATCATTGGAGATTTTTTTTGTTGGGGTATTGATTTTATGGGCCCATTTTCATCTTCTTTTGGATTTCTTTATATATTGGTTAGTGTGGACTATGTTTCAAAGTGGATTGAGGCAGTTCCAAGTAGGACCAATGACAATAAAGTGGTCATACGATTTCTCAAGGAAAATATTTTTTCTAGATTTGGAATTCCAAAGGCCATCATTAGTGATGGCGGGTCTCACTTTTGCAATAAGACATTTGAGGCTTTGATGAAGAAATATGGCATCAAGCATAAAGTGAGCACCCCATACCACTCACAAACGAGTGGGCAAGTTAAGATTTCTAATCAGGAAATCAAACACATTTTAGAGAAAACTATAAGGCCAGATAGGAATGATTGGTCCCTTAGACTATCCAACGCTTTATAGGCTTATAGGACTACTTATAAGACCCCGATTAGAATGTCTCCATACAGATTAGTGTATGGGAAGGCTTGCCACTTGCCTATGGAATTGGAATATAGATCCTACTGGGCAATAAAGAAATTAAACTTTAATATGGACCAAGCTAGTGGACAAAAAAAATTAGAGTTGAATGAATTGGAGGAGCTGAGGAGAGACTCCTATGAAAATTCTAAAATCTACAAAGAGAAGACTAAAGCTTTTCATGACAAAAATATCCTGAGGAAGAATTTTGAACCTCAGCAAAAGGTCCTATTGTACAATTCCCGTCTCCAGTTCTTTCCGGGAAAGTTAAGATCAAGATGGACAGGACCCTTCGTTGTGAAGAATGTTTATACTCATGGGGTTGTTGAAATTGAGAATCCACGTAATGGCAATGTGTACAAGGTTAATGGTCAAAGATTGAAGCCTTACGTGAAAAACTTTCATTTAGGAGAGGAGTCTGTCCCTCTCATGAACCAGAATATTCAGATTGATACTCCTAGTCTGACGGAGCATTTGTGTAGGATTTGTATCATATTCAATTTTTTTTAGTGTCACCTAGCAGGTGAGTTCTTCATGGTAGGTACTATCCACTCTTTCTTTTATTTTTATTGTTCTCTACATTACATTATCATTACATTGGGGACAATGTAAATTTTAGGTTGGGGTGTGAATAGTCATCCATGTGAGGTTTTTTCCTTTTAGGTTTCAGTTTTTTTTTTTTTAGGTTTAGGGGGAAATTTTTTTAACATTTTCAAAATAATATATACAAGAATGTGAACATGATATTATACGAATTCCAAAGGCAAAGTTAATACTTAGTCTAGGCCGATAGTAGTCAGAATTCTGACAACTGAAAATTATATACTTGAGTTCAATTATCTAATCACTAGTTTAAAGTGAGTTGTAATTGATGTACTGAATTCACAATACACCCTAGCTAACTAAGTGAGGAATATGATATGTGAACTAGAATAACAACTTTTGAATCAAACAAGGTTGAATAAACTAGTATCATTAATATATGCTTAAAAGAGCGAATATTGAAGGAAAAAAATAGTGATGGAAAAAAGAAAATTTTATTATAGAGTATGAATGCAATGACCATAACAATCGTGTCAGTAATCCGGAGTAAGGATACGTAAGTATCCATTACTGTTACCATTATAAGTATGATACCTTAGGTTATGAAGCAAACCTAATGGGAATCTTCATCTAAGGGTGGTCTATAATAATGAGGATATGATGATAAAAGAAGAAATGACATGAAGAAAATGAGATAACTAGAGATTTCATATTCTTGGAATAATTGAAAGGAATTAGGATAGAGAACATACATATTTCTCAAAGTTAGACTAGTGTCACAGAGCACCTAAGGATATTGGATCATAACTATTCTAAATTTTGATTAGGTCTCTGAACTTAAGGATGCAATGGATTAAGAAATTGAGATTCTAACTAACTTCAGCCTTAGGGTAAGTATTATTTTATTTTGAAATTCATATAATGAATGGAGGCATAATTGTATAAATTTCTAAGTGTTGAACTATTTTTTATATTTTCAACGTTTGTGGGTAACATTTCTGAAAACCCTCACGAAACTATAACTCGTCCACTAGGGGAAACCTAGGGGTTTAAAGGCTTGTTGCATATGCCTAATGTAATCGAGATTACCTGCGAAAGTGGTGTAGTTAGAATTTTTTTCGTTTTAATTTCGTTTCTAAAATTAATTTTTATTTTATTTATATTTTTTTCGCTTATTTTGCTCAGGACTAACAAAATGCTAGTTGGGGGTGTATTAAGACTCAAATATTGCATAATTTTCCCCATTTATATCTTGGTTTTATGAACATGAATTCGCTTAATATTCTATTTTACTCATGTATGTGTTGCAAGGTGAATTTAAGTGCTTGGATTAAAAAAGGGTGTTAAAAGCATGAATTTGATGCTCAAAAATCACCAAGTCGAGGGATGGATCTTAGGAGACCAAGATTGAAGAATTCACATACCAAATATCCAAGAAAACCCAGTGAAGAATGAAAAGAATTGAAGATTTGAAGTGAAGAATCCTGAAATCATCCTGAAAATGTGTATTCTGAAGCTGTGAAGTTTATTTTGGGAAACTACACAGAAGAAAATCTGTTTTAAATGAACTATGCAGCGAGAAGTCTATTTTGGAAAAATACGTATATTTGAGGTAGTTTCTAGGATTTTTCAACTTTGTACGAAAATTAGAATTCCCTACTTATAAATAGGGCTTCCTAGGGCATTCGTAAACATCATTCAAAGCATTCAAGAGCAAGATGTAGGGTTTTTAGAGGGTTTTCAATTTTATTTAAGTGTTATAAATTGTTTTTTTTCTTTTAGATCTTTTCTATTTGCATTTATTCTTTCTTGTTTCTTTCTTTCTCTATTCTAGTTATGTTTTTCTAAGTTCCTTCTAGCCCAAGCTAGAAAGGAAGCACATGGGTTTAATATTTCTTTAAGTTTTGATGATTGATTGTTTTTAATGATAAGAAGAATGGTATATGCATGTTATCAATTATTTAGGTTTTGTTTTTTATCCTCTTGTGAGATCCATATGTTTCCATCATATGAGATCCACATTGATGGATAGGCTTACCCTGAATCAATCAAATTTCCTAGATAGGAGAGATTCTCAACTTGTTATATTTCTTTGATATTCATTATCCTATAGATATTGAATACTTAAAATCACTGGCGCTTGAGAATCTATGTCAATGGTGCAAATCCATTATTTTCTGATATTTTATATCATTTATTAAAATATTTAAACTATTTTATTTTTCGATTAGGCTGACCATAGTGCTCAGATCCTAGTTGTGTTATCCGAGTCATCATGATTTTGGAACATCTTTGAAGCTTGGGTATTATTTTAATTCAGTTGAATTACATCCATTCAAAAATCCCAAAATCAAATCATCAGTTTTAGTTTTTATTACCTAGTTTGTTTTGCATTTGATTTTTTCCTTCTCGCAATTCATCTCCCTGTGGGATTGACCCTGTATTCACAGGATATTACTTACGAACCTCTGCACTTTGAGGCAAGAAATCATATATCCCAATCTCAACTGGACCACATTACATGAAACAGTGTTGAATGAGTGTTGACCGTTAAAAACTTTTTGGGGGCCATAAAAGTTTTGGATCGAGCTGATCTTTGTATTTTCCCTTCATCTGGGCCTGTATGACCTAATAAACAGATTGGATGTCTAATAAACATTACAGATTGGATGGAAAATAAATGTTATGGTGGGCCGGATGGATGCGGATTTCCTGCTAAGGCCTTCGCAGGATGTTCCTGCACTGGGATGTAGGTGGGGTCCACCGTGATTTTTTGATAAATCCATCTTGTCCATCCGTTTTTCGAGCTCATTTTATGACATGCTACCGAAAATTATATGGATTCAAAAGTCAAGTCGGCCATATAAGAGGGAAAAGTGGGGAAATAGTTTTCTATCGTTGAAACTTTCCTATGCTCTACCTTGATTTTTATATGTCATCCAAATGGATTACGCCATCCAAATGGTTTACAAGATCATTCCCACTAGGATGAATTGAAAACAATTAAAAATTAGCATGATAAGAAACTTTTGTGGCCTTAAAAATATTTCAACAGTGGTGACTGAATCAAAACTATTTCCTCTAGTGCGGCACACTTGACTTTTGTATCCATCTGATTTTTTGTAGCATGTCTTAAAATGATCTCAAAAAATGGATGAACGGGTTGGATTTATCACAAACATCATAGTAAGCTCCACAAAGAATACTTGCGCAGGATCTTTATACAAAAGACTTTAACGTGAGACTCACCTTGAAGGTAGGAGAGAGTCTTTTCTTCAAAGACTCTCTCTCAATGAAGTGGAATCTCAGCCACTCTCCTCATCCTATGGTGTACGTGAAGGCTCGCACATAAATTACTAATTTAAGTGTGTGCCTTCATGTACGCGAGAGCGGCTGGGATTCCAGTAACAAGACTTGAAGTGACGTTACCAAGTTTTGTGGGCCCACCTTGATGTATTTGTTGTATCCACACCGTCCATCCAGTTTTAGAGATCATTTTAGGACATGAGAAAAAGAATGAGCATATCAAAAGCTAGAGTGAACCCCACCACAGAAAACAATAGGGAGAGATTGAAACAGTGTTGATTGAACGTCGACTATTAAAAACTTTTTGGCGGCCATAAAAGTTTTGGATCAAGTTGATCTTTGTTTTTTTCCCTTCATCCAAGTTTGTATGACCTAATCAACAGATTGGATGTCAAATAAACAGTACAGTGGGCCTTAGTAGGATTTTAATGGTGGATATCCAATCACTATTGTTTTCTTGTGGTGTGGTCCACCTTAGATCTATATCCGTTTCATTTTTTATATTAAGCTCTAAAATGATCTTTAAAAATGGATGAAGGGCATGGATAAAAGACTTACTTCATAGTGGGGCCCACATGGCTAGTGGCAGGGAGGTAGCCAATCCGTTTCCACTCGTGTGTGGTACAACGTCTGATCCAGACGAAATCGGATTGCGTACTGAGTTACTCAGTACGCTCTTCTTTTTGGCCCACGGTGAATGTATTTGGTTTAACCGTCGATCCATTTTTCCAGATCATTACAGTGGTTGAGTCCAAATTTGAAGCATATCCAAAGCTCAAGTGGACCATACCACAGGAACTGTGGGAATAATGATTTCCACCGTTGAAATCTTCTTATGCCCCACAGTGATGTTTATTTGTCATTCAACCCGTTCATAAGATCACAAATACATGGATGAAGGGAAAACTAAAATATCAACTTGATCCAAAACTTCTGTGGCCTCCTAGAATTTTTCAATGGTAGATGTTCAATTCATATTGTTTCGTATGATGTGGTCCACTTAAGATTTTTATAGGCTTAAGGTTTGAACTCATGCAATAAAATTATATGATAAAATGGTTGGACGGAGTGGATAAAATAAATAATTCACGATGGGCCCCACAGATTTTACTTAGTACACTTAGGGTACTAAGTTACTCAGCACGCAATTCGCTTCCAATTCAGACTTCTGGACGTGGTTTGGCTAGTACGCTGCCACTAGCCAAGTGGCTAGTGGTCAGTTCTATGTGGACCCCACAATGATGTATGAGTTTTATCCTCGCCGTCTATCCATTTTTAAAGATAATTTTATATCTTGATACTAAAAATGAGGTGGATCTAAATCTCAGATGGACCACACCATGGAAAAGAAATTTGATTGAAAGTCCACCATTAAAAACCTCCTAGGCCTCTGTAATGGTTATTTGACATCTAAACCTATTGATTAGGTCATACAAATTTAGAAGAAGTGAAAACATATATATCAGCTTGATCCAAAACTTTTGTGCCCCAAGAAGTTTTTAATGGTAGGCGTTCAATCAACACTCTGCGGTCCACTCGAGATTTGGATCAACCTCATTTTTAGGTTCATACCATAAAATGATATAAAAGAATGGGTGGACTGAATGGATGAAACACACATATCATGGTGGGGCTCACGGAGCATCGACCACTAGCCATTGGCTAGCCGGTTACCGGCCAATCCGTTTCCAATTTCCTGCCAAAGCCTTTCGCATCAAGTTCTTACACTAGAACCTAGGTGGGGTGCACCATGATGTTTTTGAGAAATCCATCCATTCATCCATTTTTTTAAGATCATGTTAGGACATGGGGTAAAAAAATGAGCTGGATCCAATACTCAAGTGTACTGAAAACATGTGGATTGAATGTCCACGGTATAAATATTCTTGGTGCCACATAAGTTTTAAATCAAGATAATATTTTTGTTTTTAGTTATCTCAGTAGAAATGATGTTATGAACGGTGCGGATGTCATGTAAACATTGTTGTCGAGCTCGCAGGGCTGCATGTGGCATCTAAACATTATTGTCCACCTCGCAGAGCCCTGCCCATCCGGGCCGGGGTAGGACACAATTCCCGTCTAAAACTGACTGGTTGAGAAGACTTGCTATTGAAGTGACGTCACCTAATTATGTGGGCCTCACTATGATGTATGTGGTGTATCCACACCGTCCATCCATTTGTAGAGATCATTTTATGGCATGAGCCAAAGAATGAATCAGATCAAAAGCATGAGTGGACCCAGACCCCACCACAGAAAACGGTGGAGAGAGTGATGCTCACCATTAAAAACTTTTAAGGGCCACAAAAGTTTTTCGATCAAGCTGATATTAGTGTTTTCCCTTCTTTAATGTCTAAGTTAACTTATGAACATGTTAGATTTTAAATAAACATCAGTGTGGACCTTAGGAAGGTTTCAACTGTGGGTGTCTCTCTCCCAATTGTTTTCTGTGGTGGGGTCCACTCCAGCTTTCGATATGCTCATTCTTTTTCTCATGTCCTAAAATGATTTCTAAAATTGGATGGACGGTGTGGATACAGCAAATACATCAAGGTGGGCCCACAAAACTTAGTAACGTCACTAAAGTCTCGCTGCTCCACTTGGCAGTAGCTAATTCGCCTCCCTCGGCGTGAGTGTAGGAGAGTCTTTTTTCCGAAGATTCTCTTTCGCAACGCAGTGGAATCCCAGCCGCTCTCCTCATCCTACGGCGTATATGAAGGCTCGCACATAAATTTCATGCGGTACGGTTAGTAGGAGACCGAGCACTATATATATATATATATATATATATATATATATATATATATATATATATATATATATATATATATATATATATATAGGGAAAGGTACAATGTGCTCGAGCTGATTTTAACGCTCCATGAGGTCGAGCTGTGTGGGCCCCACCGTGATGCGTTTCGAACATCTACCCCATCAGTCAGATGCACCATTCCATCGTGGGCCTAAGTCTCAAAAATCAACTCAATCCATGACTTGTGTGGGCCACACCACATACAGAAGTGGAGAGGGGTCGTGCACCATTAAAACATTCATAACCATTTTTGAGGGCCCACCAAGATGTGGCTTGAAAATCCAGCCCATCCATTATTTGTGTCCCACTTGAATGAGGGTTCAGACCAAGTTTCAGGCGCATGCAAGACTCAGGTGGACCCCACCAAGTGCTTTTATATGTTTTAACGGTGTCTTCACATAATTTTAGATGGTATGGCCCACCTGAGTTTCGTATACGGATGATTTTTGGGACATCTCATAATTTAAAGGAGACCCATCAAATGTATGGTGTTGATGGTTGAAACACATCACAGTGGGGCCCACACAGCTTGACCTCACAGGAGCTTACCGTCAGCTCGAGCGCATTGTACCTTTTCCCATATATATATATATATATATATATATATATATATATATATATATATATATATATATATATTGTATCTGCACCGTCCATCCATTTGGAAAGATCATTTGAGCAAAAGAGACAAAGAATGAGGTAGATCCTTAGTAGTGGATCCCACCATAGAAAACGGTGGGGAGAGTGAGGCCCACTGTTGAAACCTTCTTAAGGTCCACCATGATGTTTATTTGAGATCCAACTGGTTCATAAGTTAACATTGACCTTTAAAGGAGGGAAAACACTAATATCATCTTCATCAAAAACTTCAGTGGCCCTTAGGAAGCTTTTAATGGTGGGCATCACTCTCTACACTGTTATCGGTGGTGGGGTTCACCACCTTTGGATCTGAGTCATTTTTAGGATCATGTCTAAAAATGATCTCTCCAAATGAATGTACAGTGTGGATACAAAACATATATCATGGTGGCGTCACAAAACTTGGTGACATCACCTGGCTAGCTACTCAACCTTTCAGTAGCTGATCCACGTCCTCAGAAACTTATGGACGGAGTGACTTTGTGGGACGTGGATGGACGCGGATTGCCCCTGATGAAGTTCCTGCCCAAGGATGCTAGGTGGGACCCACTGTAATATATGTGAGAAATTCATTCCGTCCATCGGTTTTGAGAGCTCATTTTAGGAAGTTACACCAAAAATGAGGTGGATACAATTCTCAAAAGGGGTCACACGAAAGGGAAAATTGAGAAAAGAAATTCCCACCGTTGAAACCTTCCTAGACTCCACCTTGATGTTTTTATACTATCCCAACCGTTTATAAGATCATTCCAAATGGAATGAAGTGAAAACATTAAAAATATTTAGCCTGATACAGAAATTTTATGGCCATAAAAATGTTTTGACGTTGCTCACTGAATGCCCACTATTTCCTCTCGTGTTGCCCGCTTTAGTGTCAGATTCATCTCTTTTTTAGTCGCACATCTTAAAATAATCTTTCAAAAAGGATGGACCGGTGGATTTACACAAACATATCTATGGGCCCCACCCAGCATCCTTGGCAGTAACTTACTGCGAAAGGCTTTGGCAGTAAATTCCCTACTGAGCCGACAGTAGCGCTACTGAAGTGATGTCACCACGTTCTATGGGCTCCATCATGATGTCTGTGTTGTATCCAGGCCGTTCATACATTTTGAAAGATCATTTTAAGGCATGAGGAAAAGAATGAAGTAGATACAAAGCTCAAGTGACCCCACCACAGAAAACAGTGGGGACAATGAAGCCCGCCACCATTGAAGCCTTCATATGGCCTACCATGATATTTATTTGAGATCCAACCTGTTTATAAGTTAACACAGACATGGAATACGGAATTAGTGAAAACACAAATATCAGATTGATCGAAAACTTCCGTTGCCTTGAGATGTTTTTAAGGGTAGGCGTTCAATCTCCACTGTTTTCTGTAGTGTGTCCCACTTGATCTTTGGATCTGTCTCATTCTTTGTATCGTGCCCTAAAATGATCTCTCCAAATGTATGGACAGTGTGGATATAACACATTCATCGTGATGAGGCCCACATAACGTAGTGACATCACTTCAGTAGCTAATCCGCGTCCGAATTTATGACGGGCATCTCGGTGGCCCCACATAACTACAACTACGGTAACTTCGTTTGCCCGCTTCCAAAACAAAGGAAGGTTATTGACGACAACAAGTTACTTCTGAGGGCATTGTCGTAAATACTCTAAGCAGCTCCCCCGTCAATCCCTTCTCTTCCCCATCTCAGGCTGCAATATCGTCTCCGCCGTTACGATATAAAACTCCGAAACGAAATCCGATACGAAAAATCGATACTTTCTTTCATGGTTTTGCTGAGATGCGGTCGAAAACCTTCAACTCTTTCCTTCTTTTTCCGCACATTTTCTACTTCTGCCCTTCCCATCTTCCAAAACCCCGAGAAGGACCTCTTTCTCTGCAACTCCACGATCATGCAACTCGCCCGACTCGGTCGAGTCGACGACGCCCGCAAGGTGTTCGAAGAAATGCCCCAACGGGATTCCGTCACTTGGAATTCGATGGTCACCGGGTATTCACAGAACGGGCGGGTCGATGACGCTCGGGCGCTGTTTGATGCGTTTCAAGGGAAGAATGTGAGGACGTGGACGGCTGTGCTTACCGGGTATGCTCGGAATGGGAGGATTGGTGAAGCCCGCAGCTTGTTTGACGAAATGCCGGAGCGGAATGTCATTTCTTGGAATGCAATGATCAGCGGGTATGTCCAAAACGGTGATGTTGATTCCGCTCGGCGGTTGTTCGACGAAATGCCTGAAAGAAATGTGGCGTCATGGAATTCGATCATTACAGGCTACTGCCACTGCCATCGGATGGTGGAAGGTCGTACTCTTTTTAATCAGATGCCAGTGAGGGATTTAGTTTCTTGGACGGTTATGATTTCTGGATACGTCCGGATTGGTGAGTATAAAGAAGCATGGAGACTTTTCTGGAATATGCGCCGTGTTGGTATGGTGCCGGACCAGTCAAACTTTGCTGCTACGCTTTCAGCTGTCACGAATCTGAACGAACTTGGACTGATTGTGAACTTGCACACGCTGGCTATCAAGACTGGTTTTGACAGAGATGTGGTTGTGGGAACTGCAATCTTAAACGGTTACACGAGGAATGCTGAACTGGGTCTGGCAATCCAATTCTTCGAGGCAATGCCTGAACGGAATGAGTATTCGTGGACCACAATGATCACTGCCTTCTCTCAGAGTGGCAGGTTGGATGACGCTGTCATGTTGTACGAGCGTGTCCCCGAGCAGACAGTTGCATCTCGGACGGCAATGATGACAGCTTACGCTCAGCATGGGAGAATCCATGAAGCACGCCTCCTATTCGAACAGATTCCACATCCAAACACAGTCACCTGGAATGCCATGCTTTCTGGGTATGCCCAGAATGGTATGATTGAAGAAGCGGACGAGATCTTCCGGAGGATGCCGATACGGAATGATATTTCTCTGGCTGCAATGATTTCTGGGTGTGCACAGAATGGGAGGAGTGAGGAAGCTTTGGAGCTGCTCTCTGAGCTCCATCGATCAGGATCAGTGCCAAGTCATTCCTGTTTTACGAGTGCACTATCCGCCTGTGCTAACATTGGAGCACTTGAAATCGGTAGGCAGATTCATGCGCTTGCTGCCAAAACAGGTTCTCAGTTCAATTCATATGTAGGAAACGGTTTGATTACGATGTATGCTCGGTGCAAGAATGTGGAAGATGTTTCTCAGGTTTTTAGTTCAATGAGAACGAAGGACATCATATCGTGGAACTCTCTAATTGCAGGGCTGTCCCGAAATGATATGTTGGATGATGCTCGTACTACTTTTGAGAAGATGCCCGATCGCGATGTTGTGTCTTGGACAGCCATGATATCTGCTTATGTGCAGGCAGGCCATGGTGTTGAGGCCATGGAAGTTTTTGCTGGCATGTTGTGTAGTGGGACGAAACCAAACACATCGACAGTGACTAGCCTTCTCAGTGCTTGTGCGAGCTTGGGTGCTACCAAGCTCGGCAAACAGATCCACTGCTTAATTTTTAAGCTTGGGCTTGAAGCAGATATTTTTGTGGGTAATGCTCTCATATCCATGTACTTCAAGTGCGGGTGTGCCGATGCCATTTGGGTCTTCAATGAGATGCCCGAGCGTGACGTAGTCACGTGGAATTCGGTCCTAGATGGCTGTGCACATCACGGGTTCGGAAAGGAAGCTGTGGAGATTTTTGAGCAAATGAAGGCCGAGGGCGTCTTGCCCAATCAGGTGAGCTTTGTCGAGCTCTTGTGTGCTTGTAGCCATGCCGGCCTCGTCAATGAAGGGTGGCATTACTTTAATTCGATGAGCAGAGATTATGGGCTCATGCCATTGGAGGCACATTATGCTTGCATGGTTGACCTTCTTGGGCGGGCTGGGCACTTGTATGAAGCTGAAGCACTTATTGAGAACATGCCTATCGAACCAGATTCAGTAGTGTGGGGAGCCTTGCTCGGCGCCTGTAAAATCCATCAGAACATTGAGCTGGGTAGGAGAGTCGCAGAAAAGCTGTTTGTGTTAGAGCCGCAGAACTCTGGTACCTACATCTTGTTATCAAACATCTATGCATCCCTTGGGTTGTGGAATGAAGTAGGTGAAGTGAGGAAGCTGATGAAAGATCGGGGTGTTACCAAAGAACCCGGCTTTAGCTGGATACAGATAAAAAACAAGGTGCACTGTTTTGTAACGGGGGATAACAACCACGAGCAAACTGAAGAGATATTCTTGAAGTTGAAGGAGTTGTATGGACGGCTAAAAGCAGTGGGTTATGTTCCTGACACAAACTTTGTTCTTCATGATGTGGAAGAGGAACAGAAAGAGAACGCACTCCTCTACCACAGCGAGAAACTTGCTATCGTTTATGGTCTTTTGAACACACCATCCGGCACACCCATCCAGATTATGAAGAATCTCCGCATTTGCGGAGATTGTCATACCTTTGCCAAGTATGTGTCTGGGGTGACAGAGAGAGAGATCGACATTAGGGATGGGAAGAGATTCCACCATTTTCGATGCGGGTCATGTTCTTGTGGAGATTATTGGTGATGTTGCATTTGTGTATTCAATGGATGGGAAGGAAACCTTGCTGCCGAAGGAGTTGAAGGTCTAGAGAATTCATCCTGGCCGCCTCATGTCAGTTCCCGCCAATACCTCCAAACCTCCTCCACTAATTTGAAAACCCTATATGAAGCTCTCCAATCCCTTTTAGAAGCTTCTAGAACCTTCAAAGACTGCTCCCATATCACCTCTATGAAATCCCTCCTTCCATCTCCCCTCTCTCCTCTCTCGCTCTTAAAACCCTAAGGAACTTCTGTGCCGGAGAGATCTTGAACCAGACCTCGTTCGTCGAATCGGATGGCATAGCTGTTTTTGCGGCTGGTTTCATATCTCAGCCTCTGGATCTCAATGTGGCTCGGTTTGGTCTGGAGCTCCTGCAGCATGTTGCACGAGCAGGAGAAATGCACAGGTCTGCTGTTTGGGATCATTTCTTTCCAGAAGGGTTTGAGGAGATTGTGCGGGTATGGATATCCGATGCTGTGGATCTGCTGTGTATGGTTCTTTGCACAAGCTGTGAAGGCAGGATCTGAAGATCAGAAGAGATTCAAGGAGATCGAGGGCTGAGGATCATTGCAGATATTCTCACTTCGGCATCAGCAGGTAATTTATTGAAACACCTTCCTTTCTTTGCTCTTATTGTCCCCTGTTAAAGTCCCAGTCTGAAAATTGCAATCAAGAGAAAATGGAGAATTTGAGTTGACTCAGATGATTTCTGAGTCAGGTTGGAAGTTCTCCTAATATAATATATCATATCACATTGGGAATGTATCACAATAAATTCTTGTAATACAATAGAAATGCCAATATTGCAGTAACTATAATATATCATAGCACATTGGGAATGTGTCACAACAAATTCTTGTACTACAATAGAAATGCCCATATTGCAGTACCATTATGTATCGAACAATGGTGTTTGTTTCAATCTTCATCATCTATGCATTCGGATAAAAATGTATACCAGTGGAATATGTTGTTGTCACATTCCTCACCATATTATTTCAATGAAATTCGATATCATACCAATGTGGATAAGATCGGAAGGTATCATACCAATGTGGAGGGAGGGAGTGAAAATGGCAAAATGTAGGGCCTGGAATACCATACTGCTACACATTCGGGTAATGTTTTTCTGAATCCCCAGATACTAAAAATTTATCCAATCTAGAAATAGATGGGATCCCCCCCCCCCAAAGGAAAATTGATCAATTCATTACCGTCCGACAAATTTGAAAAAATCTCACTTATGACGGAAGATACTACTACCACTGTTTTCATGTGAGAACCAGATAATGCTGAAATTCCCACAAATGCACCTAGGAAGGTTCCATCTATGTCTGGCCCTGATCAGGTCCTCCCAAAACTCTACCCTTAAATTATGTAAACATGGCCTCTAGACCACAGTTCTCAACCATGGGAAATCACCATGAAGGCAAGAATCTCTTTAAGCAGAATGGACACTGAGAATGTCCTGATCACCATGTCCATTTTTTAAAGATTTCCATCTTCCACCCACAACGATATTGCCAGATATACCTGTTGAATTCAGCACAGCTGAATCCAATCCTTGATTGCCACACATGGATTGAAGATACAGCACATCCAATACCTGAAGCTTTGTCTTGTATCTTTCTTTCTTTCTTCTTCTTTTTTAGGGGGTTGTGTGTGTGACTGTGTGTGCTCGGGTGGGTGGTGATGGGAGGAACCCATGGTGTGCCGTAAAGGCTGTTACAGGGCCATAAAGGCCGTTACGTAAAGGTAACGGTGGCAACCGTTACGCGTTATGGGGTCGTAACGGCCGTAACAGCCGTTATGGAAAAAAATAACCTATAATTGCCATTAACAACACGTTACATCCCCTATAAAGGCCATAATAGCCCCGTAATGGTCTATTACGGGACATATACATGTTTTTCATACTTTTTAATTAATATTATGACGTAGATATAGGTTTTTCGGGGTTTTTTTTTTTCAATAAATAAAAAAATAAAAAAGAGAGACTTTAACGGCCGTTACGGGGCCGTAACAGCCGTTATGCCCTGTATCGTAAAGGTAATGGTGGTGGCCGTTACAGCCACCGTTATGGTTACAGAACAACCATACCCTAAGAAACAAATAACATCGTTAAAACAAATCATTTCTGATTCTCATTTGGGGCAGCCTGCATTGTCCAAATATAAGGCTTCTTTGAATTCTTTGCAGTACCAGATGATGACAAGAAATCCAAATAAAGACCTACATCATTCACAAGCGTGAATAGCAACCCAATCAGTTGGCTGATTACATTCATGTAAAGAGTGGGATATCCCACCACTTGGCTGTTATAGCGTGTCTTTAGCTTCAACCCGGAGGTACAAGAGTTTAGAGTTTCCATGGAGGAAAATCCATCAAATCAGAGAAAACAACTGCCAAGTCACTTTCAGCCTCTGCATCTGATTTGTTTTGCATTTTACATATCCAAAGATCATCCAAGAGAGAGCCCTTAGCTCCTTTTCCATGTTGCCACAATTTTAATAAAATCAAGAAAAACCATAAACAATTTCCTTCACAGTCCATTATGACACCTTTGACATGATGATTAAGGATATGTAGGAATGACCAGTACCAATGTGAGGACCATTAGTGGAGAGAAAAGTGAGCTCCCCATTATTTTAGGCTTACACTAGGGGCTAGCGTTGAGCCTGCATTGGTTATGGACAAATTAATGAGGCATTTATAAGAAGAGGTCCCATCAGTTATGTTGTTTGTAGATGACATAGTTTGATTGACAACAATGGAGGGGGTTAAACACATAGCTAGATTTTTTATTTTTTATTTTTGAAAGAGAATGGAAAATTTTATTCAGAAAAACAAAGAGGAAAACAACAAAAAGGTGCCGAGATAGTGCCTGATTATATCTTGAGAAAATCAAATTTTCAACCCAAAGGCTTGGAAGAAAAGGAAGCCCATTCAACTAACAACAGCCTAGCCCTTTGGGATACCCCATCCACCACCTTGCTTTCAGCCTTGAAGCATCTGGCATTTCGTTCTTCCCAGAAAGCCACCACACAGCAAGCAGGGCCATCTTCCACATCTATTTCTTATCTTTCCTTAAATCCACCCCATGCCAAGCTAACAAGAGGTCGCTCACCGAAGCCGGAAAAGACCAAGCAATATTAAAGTGGATAAGGATTGAGGGATGTGGAGAATTTAAAGCAGAAAAGTCCACATAACTAGAATTATTGAGGGATGCTTTAGAATTTAAAGGTTTAGGTTTGAGAGGGGCTGCTGTGGTATCAAAGCTATCACTGCTGAAGATAGGTGGAGTTAAGAGGGGCTGCTGAGGTATTGAAGTTATCACTGCTGAAGACAGGCAGAGTTGAGAGGGGTTGCTGTGGTATTGAAGCTATCACTGCTGGCAACCTAGAAGGAGAGGACGGTCTGAGTGATTCCGTAGTGGCTTCCCCCAGGAATTCCCCAAGTCCACAGGTAGTGCCAGGCCCCAAGGAGAGATCATCTTCTGAATATCAAAGAGCAGTAGCTATCGTAGACCCAGTCATGGCTATGACCGGGGAGTTGCGGGATGAGGCAGTTCCAATTGCAGGACAATTGGAGCTGGGCAGAGTCAGATCTGAAGAGCTTTTGGAGGAGGCATTGGTGGTGACTCCCCTATGTGCTGAGAAGATGAAGGATGACAATGACACACAGATAGTGCCAGTTCCTCCAAAGGGGGTCAGGTTTGTAGAAGTATGATGAATTTTGCGGACTAGTGGCTAGCCATGATTTGGTAGACCTGCCTCTGGAAGGAGCCAAATTTACTTGGTCTAATGGCCAGGTGAGTGCTAGCCTTTCTCATCTGGACAAATTCTATGTATTAATGGATTGGTTGGAGAAATTTCTCTGGGTTTCTCAACGAGGATTGCCGAGGACCATTTCGGACCATCGCCCTATAGTCTTTTGGAGGTAACTTAGGAGAATTGGGGTCCGAGACCTTTCAGATTTGAGGCGTCTTGGTTAGAGGTAGATGGTTTCTCTCGGCTGGTGGAGGTCTTGTGGAACTCCTTGGTGGAAGGGTATGCTGGCTTTAGACTCCACAATAAATTGAAATCGCTAAAATAAAAAATCAATGTGTGGGAAACAAAGATGCTTGGTGCTCGAGATTCATAATTTAGATATGATGGAAGCGACAAATGGCTTATCTCCTGAAGACAGATAAAAGGGCTGCCTTGTCCTCATCTCTAGCATCCCAGTATAAGGAAGAGGAGATTAAATGGCGTTAGAGATCGACAGCAGTGTGGCTTAAAGAGGGGGACAAGAACAATCGTTTTTTTTTTTTTTCCATAGCTTTACCAGTGCCTGGGCCCGATCTAAAAGAATATCCAACGTAATTGTTGATGGTGTAAGGACTCTGAAGCAAAGGGAAATTTGTGAATCCATAGTTTAGTTTTACAAACATCTCCTTTCTGGAGAGCAATGGGGGAGGCTGTGGCTGGAACTTTTAGAAATTCAGCAATTGCCCAGTACAAATGCTTCATCTTTGGAAGCCCCGATATCGGAAGAGGTATTAGCAGTGGTGAAGTCCATGTGCTGGGTTAAGGCCCCTGGTCTGGATGGGTTTCCTATTCTTTTCTTCTAGAAGTTTTGTCATGTGGTGAAAAAAGACATCATGGATTTTTTTTATTTTTTTTTAAATTATTTTTATTTTTTATTTTTAAAGCTACGTCATGGATTTCATAGCGAATTCTTCGAGTGGAGTTGCCTTTCTCTTGAGCTCAATGCCACTTTTATCACTTTAATTCCCAAAATCGAGGGAGCGGAAAAACTCAAAGATTTCATACCTATCAACTTAATAGGAGGTCCGTTCAAAATACTGGTCAAGATTCTCACTTCCAAATTTAAGGTGGTTTTGCCAAAGATCATCTTCGATAATTAGAGCGCTTTCATTATGGGTAGAAAGATTTTGGACAGTGCACTCATTGCACATGAATGTATTGATACTAGGTTTAAGGAGAAAAGAAGAGGGATTGTTTGTAAGGTGGACATTAAAAAGGCCTATGACCACATAGATTGTCAGTTTCTCAATTATATGCTTTAAAGACTGGGTTGTGGCGAGAAGTGGAGGTGAATGAGGGCCTGTGTGCATTCAACGTGTTTTTCTATTCTAGTTAATGGATCTTCAAAAGGTTTTTTCATGCCACTAGGGGTCTTCGGCAATGGAATCCTTTATCTCTATACCTTTTCGTTGTGGTGGGAGAAGCCCTCAGTTTGGTGCTTCAGCAAGGCGTGGTGAATGGTCTCTTTAGTGGTTTCAGGACTTCAACTTTCGGTCCGCTTATCAGCCACCTTCAGTCAGTGTTTTAAGTATCTATGATATCGGCCGATATATCCCATGATATATCTTGTATCCCACCTGTGCGATACGAAACGCACAAGTAGCGGGATATATACCACCTGTTCGATCTGATGAGCATTCTCGATTTTTGATCTTTTTTTTTTTTTTTTAATCATGTTAAATCAGTGTCAAATTGTTACAAATCTATGATTTTTCATGTTTTGCATGAAAAATCATGGATTGGGAGCTTCGATTTTGAAATTTGAAGGAAATGGACCGAGTTATGTAAAATTGAAAAAAATCAAAATTTCTCAATTTCTCGGAAATCGGTTGCAATCTTTATGTCCAAACATAAAATCAAACATGTATGTAACCTAATCTAATGATTCTTCTTTTGCTTTTAAATGTATTGCTTGTGTTTCCACATGTCTTCTTACAATTTTAAATTATATGAATAGACTTTGAATATACTTGCATCAATTCAATTAGACAATGCATACATTAGGATCCCATACAAAGAAAACCTATTATGTGCACTTTTTTTTTTTTTTTTCAATGTTTTGATTTATAAGTGTGTATTGATGTCTTTTTAACAATTACTAAAGTTTCATTGAAAATTTTGTCCAATTTCCCAATGTTTCCTCATGTTTCCAACAACAACGAAACATTATGCGATACAATAGATATATCCTATGCGATAACCGATATGTATCCATATCCCTAGGGTGCGATAGGTAATGTGATACCGATATTTTGAAGACTGCCTCCAGTATGTGGATGATACATTACTATTTTGTGAAGCGAAGCTGACATCTGTTGATAATCTTCAGAAAAATATGTTTTGAGGCAGTCTCGGGCCTGAAAATGAATGCATCAAAATTAGGGCTGAAAGTCGGGCGAGTTCAACCCGACCGACCCGTGACCGACCTGACATTGGGTTGGGCTCGGGTAGGATGTATCGGGTTTGGTCTCGGGCTTGGGCTATACAAACACCAACTCAATAAAACTTGGGTCGGGCTTAGGTTGAGGTCTCAAGTTGCCCGACCAAACCCGAACCCGATCGATATATAAGTTACTTATAAATTATAATTGAGTGTGGGATTGTCTGTGTTGAAGGCACATGAAATTCCAGTGCCATTGGATCTCATCGGTCCAAGTCATTTCCGAGGATTCAAGCTAACAAGATATGCCGAACTTCTCTCCCAAATAGATTGCGTGCTACACAACACGACTTTTAAAGTAGTAGTTGTCCTATATTTTAGCTTGTTTGTTTAGAAAAAGTGAAGTTCTTTACGATAAATAACTACATATATAATTAATAAAATCATAGGTACAAAAAATAAGATGTACGTATAATAGATTAATGTAATAATGAAAGTATTAGCATTTATCTACCCCACCAACTTGACTAAGCCCGCATGGGTTGGGCTTGGGTTGAGAATTCCTAACTCGAGGTTGGGTTGGGTTGGGTTAGGGTTGAAGTATAGGAACCTTGGGTTGGGCTAGGGTTGAGCACCAACCTGACCCAACCCAACCCAACCCAACCCAACCCAACCCAACCCACCCGACTTTGAGCCCTAATCAAAATCAGAAATGTTGGGTATTCGTGTGAGCGAGTACGAATTGGGTAAGTTGGCAAACATATTTATGTGCAAAGTGGGATCTTTCCCCTCCACATACCTCAGGCTCCCGCTCTGCATTGGTAAGTTGACAAAACACCTATGGGATAAGGTCATTGAGAGGATTGAAAGGAAATTGACAAGCTGGAAGTGCATGTATTTATCTTCGGGCGGTTGATTAACTCTTATTAAAACGGCTTTTTCCAACATGGCAGTTTACTTGATGTCTCTTTTTGAAGTGTCCTAAATTGGTGCTCGACAGACTGAAGAAGCTTAGGAGGGATTTTTTTTTTGGCAATGAAACCTTAGAAGGAAGGAAGTTTCATCTTTTGAAATGGGACAAGGTATGCAAGCCGGTGGAATCAGTGGGAGCTGGTCTCAGAAGGTTGGGTGACATGAATATTGTTGTTCTCGGGAAATGGATTTGGAGATTTGGCATCGAGGCTAGAAGGATGTGGAGGGAGGTTATCGCCAATAAATCTGAGATGCATGAAGGAGATTGGTTCGTGAAGAGGTCCTCCCTTTATAGAGCCTCAAGCAGTTGGAAGGCGATTGCAACAACGGAACATTTGGTTCATAGGGGCACACGTTCTCGCTCGGTAATGGTAGGGGAATCCATTTTTGGGTGGATAGATGGAGTGGGAATGGCGTGTTTCAGGATCTCTTCCCTGAAGTTGCTTGTCTTGCCCCGGATCACTTTATCTCAGTGGCAGACTACTATTTTTCCCTCGGAGGTCAGATTGTTTAGAGTCTTTGTTGAAGGAACATGACGGATATTGAGATCTCTAATTTCACTAGGTTGTTAGTATAGAGAATGCTAGTGTATTGTATTGTGTAGTGTGTGTGGTGAGTGGGCTCTTTTTGTGTGTGCATGTGCACACTTCCCTATTCTCTTGCAGTGTATTATATGCTTTATCATAATAAAATAGTATGTGTTAGGGCAAGCAAGCCTAACACATCAACTCTCCTAAACTCTTCTTCTTCTTCTTCTTCTCTCTCAATATTCTCATCCCTTCTTCACATTATCCTCACCAAATCCTTCTCTACTTGGTATCAGAGCAAAGATCCAGGCATTCCGCATCCAACAGGTTGAGAGGCGACACGTCACCTTGTCGACGTCAAGAACTGATCTGGCCGACGACGTCAGCGTTGTACGGACGTATGGCCTCCGTTTGAGCTGAAAGTTTAGGGGTTTGATAGATCTTGATTTTAGAAGATTTATCATGATTTTTCTAGAATTTATTAGACCTCTTTTCATGGTTTTTTGGGTGAAATAGAGAAATTCGAAAATCGGTTCCAGATTTCGTTTTTCTTCGATCTACGTCAAATCGGTAAGCTTTTCTTTGGTTTCTTTACTTGAGATGGACCGAAATCTTCCTCCTAAGCTATCCATGGTGGATTTTTTACTCAAGATCAGTGTTTGAGAGGTTTTTAACCTCAAATGGGTGTGCGGCTGGGCCGTTTTTCGCTCGGACAGGCCTCTTTTGACTGCATTTCATGGTTTTTTGGATGATTGATGTCTGTTTGAAGTTTATCTCTTGTTATCTTAAAGGATTGAGGGAGATAGAGTTGTTTGAATCAGTCCTTCTTGGCATAGGGGGTCTCTTGGCATAGTTTTCTTTCTCTTGGACTCTACTATGGCTGACAAAGGGCCCTCATCTCTTAGCATAGGGTCTCTTGAACCTAACCCCTTGTTGATTACCTCCATTAAGTTGAACGGTGACAACTATCTTCAATGGGCACAATTTGTAAAAGTATTTTTAGGAGCCCGTGACAAGTTGTCATATATTTTGGATGATCCCCCAAGCTCTACAGATGTTACTTACAAGTCTTGGACAAAGGAGAATTATCAAGTTATTGCATGGTTGTTGAATAGCATGGATTCCTCGATTAGCGACTCAGTGATGTTTTTATCCTCAGCTAAAGGCATTTGGGATTCACTTCATGATATGTTCTCGGAATCTCAAAATTTGTCACAGGTATTCCAGCTTATTCAAGAAATTGGTCAGTTTCAACAAAACTCCAGATCCTTAAAAGACTACTACTCGACGCTTCGGGGTATGTGGGATGAGTTGGATATGTATCAACCTCTTCCTTCCAAATGTAAAGAGGATCATGACATTGCTCATAAGCAACGGGATGATACTCGTATCATGCAATTCCTTGCTGGGTTGAGTTCTGATTATCTGTAAGTTCGCAATCAGGTTGTTATGCAGGATCCTCTTCCCCCATTGACGACAGTTTATGCCATGTGTCAGCGTGCTATGGCCTCTACTCTTCCTTTTCATTCATTTGTGCCACCCGAGTGCTCAGCGCATCTTGTTGGCGGTCAGTCCTCCCTTGGTCTTCGGGTACCATCCTTGAGCTCAGGGCGCACTCCTGGTTCTGCTGGTCGTGGTAGAGGCCGCGAGGGAAATTGCGGTCGTGGCGCCCGTAGTCTTCGTGGTCGTGGTGGACGTGGATGTGGACATGATGGTTCCCGCATTTGTTCACATTGCGGTGGAACTAATCACACTGTTGATTATTGTTGGCAGCTACATGGTCGTCCCACATATCTTTCGCCGCTTACGTTGCTTCCTTGTTACTTCGAGATAGTCTTCCATCCAACGGTGACGCAGATTACTGAGGGAGTCTCTTATCATTTCTCGGGCGGCATATGATGCCCTTATGCGGCTTCACATTCGGGATCTTCCTGAGCCTTCTCATGCAGCTTCGGCCCAGTCAGGTACCGCCCTTCCTGCGTCATCCTCTCCTACCTCTTAGGTCATTAACTCTGAAGCTTCCTCTCATATGACTGGTAAGTTGCAATCCTTTTCTTCTTATTCTCCTTCATCTACCACTCAGTATGTCACAGTCGCAGATGAAACCCCATCTTCCATCTCTGGGATTGGTTTCATCCCTCTCTTCTTCCTTGTCTTTGTCCTCCGTATTACATGTGCCTCGTTTTCCATTAAACTTATTGTCTATTAGCTCTCTTACTAAATCACTCAATTGTTCCATCACCTTCTTTCCTTCTTATTGTTTGTTTTAGGACCTACAGACGAAGAGAGTGATTGGTGGGGGGCATGAGCGAGGAGGCGTTTATCTTCTCGATGATACACCTGTTGCCACTTCCAGTACCCTTTCTCTAGATCGAGAGTCCATGACTCCGTGGCATTGCCGCTTAGGCCACCCATCCATTGCTAGATTAAGACTTTTGTTTCCCTCCTTATCTGTCACTAAACCATTATGTTGTGAAATTTGTGAATTGTCTAAACATCATCGTGCTACGTTTCCTCTTTAGCTCTTCTGGGTGGAAACCTCAACCTTTTCTTTTGGTTCACTCGTATGTTTGGGAACCGGCTCCGGTTACCTCGACTTCTAGATTTAAATATTTTGTTACCTTTATTGATGATTATTCCCGCATGACTTGGATTTATCTTTTAAAATCTAAAAGTGAAGTATTTGATGCGTTTAAAGTGTTTTATCATGAAGTGCGCACTCAATTTCATTGTTCCATCAAATCCCTCTATTCTGATAATGGGGGAGAATGCATGTCTACTGCCTTTCTGTCCTTCTTGTAGGAACGTGGTATTTTGTCTAGGACGTCATGTGCTCGCACTCCACAACAAAATGGTATTGCAGAACGAAAGAATCGTCATCTTCTTGAAGTTGCTCGCACTATTCTGCTTGGTGTGCATCTACCCAAACATTTTTGGGGTGATGTTCTTTTAACTGCTACTTTTCTTATTAATCGTATACCATCACGTATTCTATCTTACAAATCTTCGTTTACTATATTGTATCCTCATGATAATCCATTTCCTCTACCACCTAAAGTTTTTTGTTGTACATGCTTTGTTCAAATTTTGGATGGGAGTAATAATAAACTTAGTCCAAGGGCGATTAAATGTGTCTTTATAGGGTATACTCGGAGTCAGAAATGGTATAAATGCTTTGACCCATTGACTCGCAAGAAATATGTCTCTGCTGATGTCACTTTCTTTGAGGATCTTTCTTTTTTCTCCTCCCGGCCGTTCCCTTTCTGATCCTCTTGCGAGTCAGGGGGAGTATGACTTTATCCTCTTTCCACTAGTGATCATGGGAAAACTCCTCTCCCCTCTATTCAGCATCCTGTTGGTGATATGGGTGAGCCTAAGCCTCTGCGAGTGTATCATCGTTAAGATAAATCTTCACAAGCTCAGCCATCCACCCTTCCGCTCACTTTGGATGTTGGTTCAGGTGAGTCTCCTAACTCGAGTTTAGACCTTCCCATTACCTTGCGCAAAGGGTCACGATCTTTTACTCAACACTCCATTAGTAATTTCGTCTCATATGATCATCTTTCACCGTCTTTTCAGCCGTTTGCAGCTTCCCTTTCATCACAGACTATTCCTAGATCTCTCTCACATGCTCTTCAGAGTCCTGATTGGACAAAGGCGATGATGGAAGAAATGTCTGCTCTTAAGAAGAATCATACTTGGGATCTTGTGCCACTTCCTGTAGGCCATAAACATGTTGGTGTCGATGGTTTATACAATCAAGTTTCTTCCAGATGGCTCAATTGATCGCTATAAAGCCCGTCTTGTTGCTAAAGGTTACATACAGACTCATGGTGTGGATTACTTCGAGACATTCTCTCCAGTGGCTAAGCTTAATTCCATTCGCATTGTGCTCTCCTTGGCCGTTAATTTATCATGGTCCTTGTTTCAGCTTGATGTTAAGAATGTATTTCTCCATGGGGACCTTGCAGAGGAAGTTTACATGCATCAACCTCCTGGCTTTGTTGCTTCTCACAACCCTGCACTTGTATGTCGGTTGAAGAAGGCTCTTTATGGACTCAAACAATCTCCACGTGCATGGTTCGAAAAATTTAGTCAGGCTCTCTTGAAGTTTGGCTTTGTTCGTAGTCATGCTGATCATTCTCTCTTTATATGTCGTCGATCGACGGGCATCATGGTTCTCATTGTCTATGTGGATGATATTGTTTTGTCTGGTAGTGAATCTACTGGAATGAGGGAGATCAAAGTATTTTTGAAGACCAAGTTTGAGATCTAGGATCTTGGTCCTCTTCGCTACTTCCTCGGAATTGAAGTTGTTCACTCATCATCCAAATTGGTCTTGTCACAACGAAAATATGCACTTGATCTGCTCATGGAGACCGGCATGTTAGGGTGCAAGCCTGCTACCACTCCCATGGATACTTCACAGAAGCTCCGACCAGATGATGGTTCTCTTCTTACTGATCCCGAGATGTATCGACGACTTGTAGGCCGACTTATTTACCTGACTATTACTCGCCCAGATCTCTCTTTTGCGGTGGGGGTTGTTAGCCAATTCATGCAAGCTCCCCGCACTTCTCATCTCACGGCTGTCTACCGCATACTTCGGTATTTAAAATTAGCCCCGGGTCTTGGCCTCCGCTTTCAGTCGCATGGTCATCTTCATATTTCTGGTTATTCCGATGTTGATTGTGCAGGTAGTACTTTTGATCGCCGCTCTACATCCGGCTTCTGTACCTTCCTAGGTGGTAATCTTATAACCTGGAAGAACAAAAAGCAGCCAGTTGTTGCCCGGTCCTCGGCTGAAGCAGAATATCGTGCTATGGTTCATGCGACGTGTGAACTCGTATGGCTTCGCAATCTTCTTGAAGAACTTGGCTATCCTCCTTTGGATCCTATTCCTCTTCACTGTGACAATCAAGCGGCTATCCATATTGCTCGTAACCTAGTTTTCCACGAGCGAACCAAGCATATTGAAGTCGACTGTCACTTTATTCGGGAGAAAATCACTTCTAAGGAAATTGTCACTCCTTTTGTTCGATCTGGGGATCAACTTGCTGATGTTCTTACAAAATCCTTAAGTCGAGATGCTCTTCATCGTGTTCATGACAAGTTGGGCATGATCAACATCTATGCTCCAACTTGAGGGGGAGTATAGAGAATGCTAGTGTATTGTATTGTGTAGTGTGTGTGGTGAGTGGGCTCTTTTTGTGTATGTGCATGTGCACACTTCCCTATTCTCCTGCAGTGTATTATATGCTTTATCATAATAAAATAGTATGTGTTAGGGCAAGCAAGCCTAACACATCAACTCTCCCAAACTCTTCTTCTTCTTCTTCTTCTCTCTCAATATTCTCACCCCTTCTGCACATTATCCTCACCAAATCCTTCTCTATTGTTGGATCATCTCCATCTCTACAATCCTTCAATTAATGAAGCCAAATCATTGATTTGGTCATTTCATTGCTCCAACAAATTTTCAGTTCTCGTCTCACAGATTAATTTCCTCATTGCCTATCTTTTACGGGACACCTTATTTGCATTGATTCTATGGTGTGCCCAAGGTGTTCTATTATATTGTCATATGCGATCGCATAATCGCATAAATCCATGCATATGGCATATGTGATGGTTGCATATGGCATATGCCATGGTATGCGATTGCATATCGCATAACGCGATCACATATCCCATTATGCGATTGCATAATGGCATATGCAATCACAAACATTCCAACAGTCAGAAATCTGACTTCAAATTATTATTTTTTTTCCCGGAAGTTGTCTATAAAAAGGCACTTCCTCCATTTGCAACATATACTCACTAAAACTCTCAATACACACTCTCTTGCTCTCATATATCATTCTAAAGCCCTCATTCTCTCTTAATCTCTTTCATAACTTCGCTTATCTTTATACTATCTTTACTATTTTCCCTTGAAGTTGAAGACAAGAATAAAGGATTCAAGATCAATAAGCAAGAAGAAGAATCACTCTAATTTTCTAGACTATTCACTCTCTCTCTCTCTCTCTCGCTCTCTCTCTCTCTCTATTCTATTATTCTAACCTCTTATTCTAATTTTTTAATTTCTAATATCTAATTCTATTCTAAGTTTCTAACTTGTGTTGTGTTATCTATTCTTGATTTCTTTCATTAGATTATCATTTATCAAGAGTCAAGACTCAAGACTCAACACTCAAGTGTCATGTCAAGTCTCTCAACTCTCAAGTGTTCAAGATTCAATTCAACGAACAGTAAAGTCTTCTATTTTGTGTCTCATTGTAATTGTAGACTTGTAGTTTCTAGTTTCTACTTCTAGTTTGTTCTTTGTAGTTTTTAGATTCTAGTTTATTTCTAATTTTTAATTTCTAGTTTATTTCAAGTTTGTAGTTTGTAGTTTCTAGGAATCAATTTTCAAGTTTCAAATGCAAGACTTCCAAGTCCAAGAGAAGAAATGTTTTAACTTTCAAGACTCACTTTCAAGACTATCAAGTTTCGAGTTTCAACTTCCAAAGACTTAAGAAGAGTCAAGACAAGACTCAAGACTCTCTCTCTCTCTCTCTCTCTCTCTCTCTCTCTCTCTCTCTCCAATTTAATTTTTCCATAGGATCTGTAATCCTTTCATTACATTGCTCTTTTGTATTCCTGGTCAGTACCTTTGACAGGAATTTCACATGTATTAGATTCATCATTCTGTTTCTGATGGAAAGTTTTCTCCACCCACGGCCCCGTATTTTCCTTTGATTGATGCCTTTGTCATTTATCTTCGACTTCGGCTATGTTTTTTTAAATTTCTTTCCACTTCAGAAAACCAGCATTGACCTGCTGAATTATTTTTGAATCTACACTTTGTGCAGAATTCAGGATCCCTATCATGAAGAATTTTGAACTGTCTCCCTCACAAACCCATGACAATTTTGATCCTTTCAGGAAGGTTCTTCTCTAGGTTCAGGTCTACATAAATCTGGGCGGTGTATGCTTTAGATGCTGCAAGCGTCGTAGGATTGATTTTAATAACCTCGTCAATCTCTCCAGCTATAGATCTTAAACAACCTTCATTGTACAGATTCAAAGGGAGAAAGGAATCCCAGTCCACATCAGAACATGGAGAATCCTTATCTTGAATAAACCAAGGAGCTCCAACCTGATATTCTGCTTTGTTGATTCATAAATATTTGTTGGTCCCTGGATAATACATTGATAAAGTCTTCGTTAATCATATATCTGGCAACAAAACAATTAGGATCCATACCGATTCAACCAACATACATGTCCCCATTCACCACCCATTCTTTTCTGATCGCTATTCTGATTTTTTCTAGAAGATTAGCAATTTAGCATTAACAAACATACCGTTAATCAATTGCTTCCAAGGATCTGCTGGTTGGACAATTTCCTCTTTGGAGAACGATATAACAGGAGTGCCATCCTCAATCATTGCCACTTTGACTGGGATGGGAACTTGGGCACTTTAATTGGATTGAAGTCAACTGAAGAACCTCAGCAGAATGATTTTGAACCAGGACAATATGGATCCGGAGGTTTTGGCACAAGCCATCTTGGATTCCCTTCCTCCGCCAAAGGAGGATTTTCCATTGGAAACCCTAGGCACAAATCCCTAACATTAGAACTCCTTCAAATCCTAGGCGCAAATCCCTAACATTCAATCTTCTTCATATCTTAGGTAAAAACCCCTCTTCGTGTTTAACTTTGTCTCATGAAATGCCTCAATTTGCAGTTTCTACCTGTCATGATTCCTTGACCAATGTCCACTTAATTGGATCAGTCCCTGAACTTTCCATGAAAGAATGCTAAAATTGGGCATCCTAGCCCTGCCACTTTTGATCCTTTCGGGGTCTGGTGGGTTATTCCTGTGCTGTTGAGGGATATATTTTCCTCTTGGTGGACATGCTCCATGCCACGCATTGTCTCTTGCTTTGGAAGTCTCCTATTCATGTGGTCTACTGATGAATATGGCTAGAAAGTAATGCTAGAATTTTTTGAGGTACATCCAATGCGGAAAAAGTCATTGATAAAATCCAACTAGACCATAGGCGTTCTATCTGTCAATAGAGGCGGGCCTAGTACAACTCACTAGGGCCCATGCCCTCTCCTCCACTTCTCCCTGCATGTATCCTACCTCTTTGCACGTGGGTGATTAGAGTGTGACGGGGGACTAGATGGTCCGCTTGTTGCCTGACATGGCTTCTCCCTACTGGCCCACCTCGTCTCACTATCTATATCAAACAGGATACGTTTCATACTCTCTTCAAACCTACCCCAAACACCATTTGGATATTAAATCAAACTCATTCCACCAACTACCATCCTTCTCGCCATTCGGAATTTGCTACCTGTCCCTTGTCTCTTCCGGTAGACTATGGACTACCAAATTCTATGCCCCATCTTCATTTGCACCTTGCTCCCTCATGCCAACGTCTGTTGGGCAGCTCTTTTCCACCAATTGGGATCGATTTGGCCACCTATCTTTCAACTACTTGTCACCCATTTTTGACCATTGTCCACTGGAGATTAGCTTCTACCCCTATCGGATGCCATAACTTCTTGTTCCAACCCACAAAATGCTGCTCCATCTCCACTTCCACCGTTACAGAAACATTCTCCATCTGGAGTTTCACCTACTTTCTACCTTCCCAACCTTATGATTCCTTAATTTTCACCCTGGAGAATTCAACGCACTACATTGAGATGGACCATGAATCTACTTCTCACACTCACCTGAAGCATTCTTCCACAGTGGGTAGAGAGTCTATGGCCCAAGTAATCAACAGAAGGTTATGGATTGTTAACCATTACCATTACCAATTCCTCCTTCCATCAAATCCACCACCTCACGAGACTTCTCACTGGCATGTCATCTGGCATCTCCATCATGCCTCTCATTATCGTTGTTGCCTCCTCATAGCTTGCAAGGTATATCCATACCCTTCCATTCCCCATTCTCCTCACCCTGGTCTCCTTAATCCTCCCACAATTTCCTGATCCATTCAGCTACCTCAGATTCTTCCAGCTTCTTCCTCGCCAGCTAGCCCACCAGGTTGTTCTCTAGCCATTTCTGCCCCTCAGGATTTGTAACCCCACCCTCACTTCTTTCCACCCTCCTTAACTACTCAATCCCCCCTTTCCCATCCCTCCTTGTTTGCAACAACCTCTACTCGCGAGAATCCTGAGGAAAATAATTTTTTTTTCCATCGAGCTGAAAAAATATGTCGATGCGAATAGCTCTAATAAACTAAAGTCATTGTTTAATAGCTATCTAGCTTCAATCTCCCTCTTCACATAAAACGAAAAAAGAAAAAAGAAGAAGATCTAGTTACCATGAACTTCGCATGGCCACCCTACTCTCAGCTCCCCATTCCCAAAACAACAAACCACTTGAAACCTCACCGCCACCAGGCCTCTGAGCCAATCCCCACCAACCCATATGAATACCCCCCAAGCTTCTCTCATTGCTTCATATTCTTCACTTCTAGTCCATTCTTCTCCTTTTGTACCCTCTATACCTATCCCGGTTGACTCCATTGATTTCATCTAAAACTCTAGTGGCATCCTCCTCTGAGAGCATGCACAAAAAGCCAAATCCCTTCTACCAGATTCTCTACTTCAGCATGACAAGCTCCCCATTGAACCCACTATTTTGAAAATATCCTCCAATTTTTTCAAGGTTGGATTCAAAGGAAGATTAGACACAAACAATGTTACCCATCCATCTCATGCAGTCATCCATCCTTTACCCCCCTTCGCCACCATTCTCCATTCTCCTTCCTCTTCGTTACCATTGGCTTGTGAGTAATTTATCGGCCACATTTTAAAGCCTTATTAATAAATGGGCCTAGCTTGAGTCTAGGTTTTACAAAATATTCTGTTATGGCCTGATTTGACCCCTAGGACGAGGATGTTTGTGATGTTAAAGGGTGGGTTTGAGCCTAAAATCATTGGCCAACTACTAAATGGGACGGTCTGGAGCTTAAGTTTTCGGCCTCATTAATAATTGGGTTGGGCTCTGGCTGACCTTCACCCATCCCATTGCTAACCCTAATGCAGAAGCCAGATACTGGATGGTGTGCTTCCATGTATGGATAACCATTTGTAAGGCCAGAGGTGCTTCAAATGTAGTGTAGTTATTCTAACGCAGCATATTTTAAAATCAATGTTGGTGAAAATGTTTGCTTTTGGGTGGAATTATGGATTGAGGACTTTGCTTTAGCTTCTTCCCTCTTTTTAGTTGCATTGCCTAGTTCTGAGGAAGGATATTTTGGTCAATGATTGTTTTGAAATGTTAGGATGAAAGAGTAGACTAGAACAGAGTTTTCAGAGGCCTTTGGGACTTTCAAGTGCCAATATTGGAGCTCTTAAAAATTTGACAAGGCAAAGTTCCTTAGTAAAGATTTAGACAAAAGGATAGGGCTCAAGGTGTTTCGTATTCGTTATGATACAGCCATAAAGGCCGATATGTATGGGTAACAACTGTGACCGTTATGCAATACGGGGGGTGAAACAGGGCATTTGGTTTTTTGGGACCATATTGGCCGTTATGGGGTCCGTAATAGCCGTTACGGGGTGAAAAACGACTACTTTTTGTTCAATTTAAATTCATTTTTCTAATCATTTTTTTCTTCAGTTTTCTTATTCCAATTTTTTTTCCTAAATTATTCTACAATAGATTTCAACCACTCTTACTATAGTTTTTAGGATTAAAACTGTAGATTGAAGTGATTTGGGCGAATAGAAGCTTCGAGGGCCATTTTTTCAAAAAGTCAAAAAGTGGTATGTATGCCTTTTTCCGATTTCTGATTCTAATGCTTGATTGTGATGTGTAAATATTAGAGACATAACCATGTTCATAAAGTCTCCAGACAACCAGATACAATACTCTCAACAAAGAGTGGACCGTTATGCTACCATAAACATGTTCAAAACAAAAAATGAATACATCTTTGGAATATTTACATTATTCTGGATTTTTAAAATATTTCAGGCAACTTTTTTTTTTTTTTTCAACCTTTATGAGGGTCATAACGGTCGTTACTCCTCCATATCGGTAACGGTGGTGACCGGTATGGCCACCATTACTGATATGAAATATACCTTGATTGGGCTTCTTTTGTTAATGATGTGTTCTTCACAAGAAGCTTCTTCGAGGCTTTAGTTTTGTTGAGAGGGGCAGCGCCGAAGTTTAGAAATCATAAATTCCGTCTCAATTTGCAATTTGGATGGCCACAACCAACAAAATCAACTGTCGATGACCAGACCTCCTTAAATAACTTCTCAATTCTAAACATTTCTTGCATGCGTTGGAAGGAAATACTGGTTGATCGCATCTTCTTCACTCACAAATTTGCAAGGATTGTTCAATATTTCTTTGAAAGTGTTTTGGCATTGTATGGGTGTTGCCTAGCTCAGCTAACTTGGTTTACTTGTGCCATTATGGGGAGCCATTGGAGTGGAGGGATAGGCATATATATTACAACTTCTCGAAATCATGGGAGGAACTATGTTCTTTAGGTGTGCCATATTGTCTTTTATCTGCAACTACTTATTTAGTGGGTGTATCTCGATGGATGAGTTTGTTGTCCCTAAGTGCTTTGACCTGGAAAGATAATGGATTGCTAAAATATAGTCGAGTAGTTATTCTCCCAAAATATGTGCAGTGGAAACACCCATATCTAGCACTGCGGGAGCTCAATGTGCATGGAGAGTTTGAAAGGAAATTTGGGCAGTCCTTGATTTGCAGGGCTATTAGGGATGGCAAGTTTTTTGTTTTTTGGTGAATGGGTCGATGAGGCAATATTAAGTTGTCTTTTTTCTGGACATGCGTTGCGGAGTAACTGAATGAATTGGAAGTTTGGCCTTTTCTAACTGGATTGAAATTGTTTAAGAGTCATTTTCTTACTGTCCGATAGTAGAGGGAGTCTCAACGGAGGCTATGTATTGGACTTTTGGTAAAGGGCAGAACCATGGAAATGATAATCCAGTTGGGCAGTATCACTCATCATTTATTTCATCGACAAGTGACGTAGAAAATTTAGGTTTGTAAATCTTTTCATGTGGATTTCATTTTCCAGTTCAAATTGGGTAATGTTATGTGAAATTGGGATGGGAGCTCATTTAGAGCTAGAGGAAGGACTCTTTGGCAAACGTCTCCTTGGACTCTATTGTGGGAAGTGTGGCAGGAAAGACATAATTGGATCTTTGATGATAGGAAGGACTTGCTATTAAAAGTCGCAGAAGGAAACAAAACTCAATTTTTAATATGGTTTTTAAGACCCAAGTTCTAGAGATAACCACTTCCAATTTCCTATATGATCGGTCTGTTGTTTTATTTTTATTTTTCTTCTTGAGAATTCATGATGGTTTATTAAAAGAAGAAAAGAACAACGCAAAGATGAGAGAGATGAACTCATGAAGATTACAAAGATCCAAATAAAAAGGGTTGGAGTGAAAAGACCAATTTAAAAACAGCTTGAGGATCTAAGCTGAAGAAATCATGTCTTTCTTGGCCCTCCTGAACACCTCTCAAGGACTACTGAATGATTACAAAAGCATCTACTGTTGTGCTCCACACAAATCGACCAAAGACCTGCTAGAGAGAGAACCTCAACAAAATTTCCCTTTTGGGGCCAAAATTGCCCCCGTGCCACAAAAATAAGAACAGTTGATGTTAATATCACCTAGTAACACTAGAATTTGCCCCCCCCCCCATGCTTGCAGAAAATACTATGAAGGAAAAAAAAAAAAGAAAAGTCGTCCATGGATTCAGCATCTTGAAGGCACATTGGCAATAATATTTGCTTCTTTCAGAGATTATCAACTGCTAGCACTTTGTTTTTGCCCACTAACCAAGAAAAGGCAATTACTCGAGGGATGCTTTGGTATGACCAAATATGCTTTATCGTGGTGTGAGAAGCCTGGGAAGGAGAGTGGGACACTGCATGAAAGTATCTAGCAGAAAAGGTACCCATTGTCTCCAGTCTCCAAACCAGCCTTTGTCAAACATCGATGGGGCCTGACTCCCCAACAGGTCTAGAAGTCTCACCATATACTCCATTTCAACATCCAGCAGGTTTCTATGGCACAGAGCAGCCAAAGCCACATGGCCTCTGAGAATTAAGAAACAACAGGAAATGTGCATCTCTCTCTCTCTGATGCAATGCTGTATAGTTTGGGGAAGGCCATAAAGAGGAGTATCGAGACACCAGATTTCCTCCCAAAACTGAATCTCCCATTGCCAACCGTGAAAACATTTTCATTTTTGAAGAGATGGCCTTTGCCCTCGATGCTCTATACATAGAAGAAGACTTGGTGAACCAAGTACCAACCCTCCACCCAATATCTGTTAGCTATCACCTATTTCCATAAACCGTCTTTTTCCGCCCCAAGTCTCCATAACTATTTCCCCAAACACATCAGTTTCATAGATTTAATTCCCTAACACCAACGCCACCTTTCTAATAGGGTTGCACACTTCACCCAATTGCATAGGGTGAAACTTATGATTGTCTTCTTGAAAGAAAAAAAAAAACTCCCAAATCTTTTGCAATCTATTCAACATGCTAGCCAGGCAATGGAAGGGGACATGGAATTCAAAGGCATATTGGAAACAGCCATGATAATATGTGATTCTTCCTCTGCGGAAAGTACCTGCCGTTCCAACTAGTGTGCTTCCTCTTGATTCTGTCTCCCACCTTTTCCCATAGATGCTAGCAGGCTTCGCCATATACAACAAGTGCTCTAGAGAAGAGGATGGGAGCAACCTGCTCCCAAATACCCTGGCAAGTCTTTTAACTTCCTTGAGAGTCAACCTGATACCTAAGATCTCACTTGTAGACTACTGCTGCAGCTACTACTAACCAGTGTTTTAAATAGCGAATAGCGTATAGCATAGTGTTCACCCTTCTGAAGCATGAGGTGTAATGCTAAATGCTACTTCCAGATTTTTAATTAAGGTTGTGCTTGGTTTGTGCCAAATATCATGAAATTTCAAGATATTTTGCACTGAATTGGTCAGATTAATGATGAAATTTAATGATATTTGGTGCAACCTAACATAGCCTAAAATAATAGGAAAAATAGGCAAAGATTAAGTATAAAGGTAAAGAAAGAGTAACATATCTAATTTATTACTGTTTATTATATTATTTTACTAAAATCATTGAAAAGATTAACTAATTTTTATTAAAATTTGAAAAATGTAACAATCATTGAAAATATTAATTGATTTTAATGTTTTAGTGAAAAATGATGTGTTGTAAGCTACATAGCATGTGCCGTAGGTTATGTAGTGTATGCAAATTAGCATGTAGTGTAGGCTACATGTTACATAAGTTATTTCATGAACTATGTAGCGTTAAGGCTAAGTTACGCTACGTAGCGTGAGCTACATGCTACATAGTGAAGCTATTTAAAACAACGGTACACACACACAAAAAAACCACCCACACATAAAATCAATACATTCATGGGCTACCAATGCAGGAGCTGTCTTCAATGGATGAAAGCCACTTCCGTCTTAGAAATGACACTTCCCCATAACTTTACAAAATCTGGTGGCAATAACCTTTCCATGATCTTATATGGACTCCCAATCTAGCTAATCAGTTTGAAAGACCTTGGATATTCAGATCCCTCGGGGATAAAATCCCATTGCATGTGTTTAAAGAAGAGTCCTCTTTCTTTAGAGACTTGCTGTTTGTTATATTCTTTTATTGGGCATTTGACCAATGGGAATTATTTGCTGGAATCTTTTTTCATCACATCCTTTATTTGGCTTATATCTATGAGCGGTTTCTTATTTCTTTTCTAATTTGGTTTTACCAGTTGGGTTTTGAGAAGATTGGTTGCTCCATCTCTTGCAACAAGAATTTGCTTCAAAGAATCGCACTTTCGTCTTTTGTTTTTGGAGTGAAGCCCAACCAAAAATAGCAACAACCTCAAGTGTCTGGATGCCTCATTTACAGTGGAACAAGCATTTCTGCTGAATTTGCTTTCGGAGACCATAAATCAGCAAATCGATGGGATTAACGTTTCCAATGTTTTGCACTGTTGTTTCTTGAAATTCTCTAGAATGCTTCTACAGTTGTTGATTCTATCTCCAGAGGCCAGTCAGCTCCGCCAATGGGCTCTCCTACAATCAATGTCCTTGGATTCTCTCTTAACATTTTGGGAGATCTATGTGCCCAATGAGGATCCAAATGAGTCATCATCAATGCTTGCTATGGGAGGCTCCCAAACAGAAGGTTTAATGCTTATTGTCGATTTACTGTTACGTTCAGGCCTACTTTGTTGTTACATTTGCTTCATGAGCTGGAGCCCCTGGAAATCATTAGAAAATCCAGGGAACAGGAAGAGAATCAAGGAAAGGACTGCCCTTACATAGGCTACCGTAGAGATATAGTTGCCGTCGTTTGGAATTGCACTTTCAGAAGGAAGCGAATGCAGGATGATATTAGACAGCAGAACGGGATTCTGTCGCTAATGCAACAATGCGTTGTTGACATGGACAATCCATTCTTGAGAGAATGGAGCATATGGGAAGTGGGAAATTTACTCAAGGGAAATATAGACAATCAGTGACAAGTAGCTGAAATGGAGCTTCAAGGTCCGTTAATACCCCTGAAATATCTGGATTAGGACTACCAGTGGAGGTAGACCAGAAGACCCAATGTGCAAAGCTAGTCAAGATCTCTTGATGCAAGATTCCAAGCCCAAGAAAATTTTTTAGCACAATGCATTCCTGGATTGGGACTATGAGTGGAGGACTAGAAGACTGATGTGCAAAGCTAGTCAACATCTCTTCATGCATGACTCCAAGCCTGAGAAGAATTTTGAGCACATTGCGTCTTACGTAAGATTCTGAATCATTTGTACCTAGGAATGCTGCCTGCAGGCAAGCTTTTGCAATAACCAAACCCAGATGGCCCCCCAGATTTGTGCTGGACCTTGGCTGTTCATCAAGTGGGCTGCTTTTTAGTTTGCAAGTTGGAAAAGCAATTTGGAGCATTCACTGTCTTGTTTTAACTGCCCTCTTTTGCATTTGTTTGTGGGCTCACCTATGAGTGGACCAGCTTGCTGGGATTATTGCACAATAGTGGCGTTGTGCAGCCCTTATCGCACACGCTCCCATGGTGGCACTTGTGGGGAGTCTGGGTTGCTGCAGGTGCGTGTCTGCAAGTAGCATTCCTCATTTGCATTTCTTATTTCCCCAAGAAGCTTTTCTTGTATTGATGTTTCCGTATTTCCTACATTTGCCTTTGTACGGTATTTTTCTCTTTTCTTTAAAAACTGACAAACTATCTATTGTGTTTGATTCCTAAGTTTTCAATGCTCTCTCTCCCTCCCTCCCCTAATTTGTTTTGAAATTCAATACTCTCCTATTTCTTTTCCTACCCCCGATAATTTTTCAATACTCTCCTTTTTGTTTTGAAAACCTGGACCGAAACGGCCCTCCCTCACCTCCCCTAATTTTTCAACGCTCTTCTATTTGTTTTGAAAACCCGGACCGAAAGTGATGGGGACATCACGCGCCCACGCGCATGCATGCCACCCCCCCTACACACGTACATACGAAGAAGGGGGAGCCCACCGTCGATCTAGCTTGATGACGACGTTCAGTGACGGCCTCCTAGTTAGAAGATGAAGTTTGGTTCAAAAGAGTGGGCCCGATAGTCAAGTAAAGCCCATCATGGGATCTCATGATCGTGGCCCACTAGTCGGATTGATATCATATTTTAGGTTTTGCTTATTGTTATTATTTAGAACATCATGAACACTTTAGATTTCTTTGTTTGGTTTTTATTTTAGTTTACTTCATCGCCAAGTAATAGGTTGTGCACATGGTACGAGTTTTAGGGTATAAGGTTTTCCTATAAATAGGCACCCCTAATAGTTCTTTTGATTCATTGAAGATTAATAAAAATTCTACGTTTTCTTACTCTCTAAATTGTGAAGCCTAATTGGGTGCGAAGCCCTCCCTTCATCAAAGGGTTATCTACCGTGGTGCGAAGCCACATCTATCCCGATTCACCCCCATCCATCGTCATCTCTACTACCCATCTTCTACCATCACTTCTTCTTATCTCACCCCATCATCTACACTTCGAATCAATCATCTATTGTAGCAATTCTCCTCCCCACAACAGAATTTCAGAATCTGGCCTTACAGGAGGGCTGGAACTTCGGCGAAACACCAAACACAAACCGTACATCGGATCAAGCTAAGATTTGGGAGTTTTGGAGTCCATCCCTGGCCGACCAGGGCCAAGGTGGCCTTTTTCTAAATAGTGGGCCTCACACACGTGCGGCTGGGATCACACGCATGTGTGTCTGGGCCATTGTTGTTGTCCACGCGTGCGGTACTTCTTTGGTTCGTCTCTCTCCTCTCTTTCAATTCACTTTCACCCAAAATCCCTAACCTAACCCTAAATTAATCAAATGTCTAATTTTATGCCCCTTTTCTTACCCTAGGGTTCCCCGAATTGGAATTTCTGAATCCCTTGGATTAGGGACTGATTACTATACATGTATGGATGATTATTTCTTATCTTTGAGTATCGTTTGGTTCATAATTTTTATTGATCGAGCCCTATCATGTGTAGGCCTGAACCTACATAGATTCCCCTTAATTAAATGTTTGGACTTTCATGTGGGATATGGAATTTGTGTAATTGTTTCTGAACTAACGTGATCTTAAGCCTGAAATCTCGCATATCATATTTAATTTTCATGTCTTGCATCAAATTTGGTATCAAAGCTTAGGGTTCTTATAGGGGAATACATTATTTGTTTAGGGTTAATTTGTTTAAGTCCTTCATGCATCTAGTCCATCACATGTAGCTTTTAGGAGTCCATAGTCCCTTATTTTATTAACTATATTGCTAGAGTAACATTGCATAGTCCCCTTATATAGAGTCTCATAGGATCATTTAGTTTTTAGACGCATATAGTCGTCATAGAAAGTCCTTAGGTTGAGTTAGCCAGTGTATGCTTACACGTACGGGTCATGATTTTGGCTTGCACCCTACACTAAACATGGAGCAACTGTTAGAGTCATTGAACAATTTGTCCCAGCAAATCAAGTATTTTGGGTAAGCGCTATGAACAATATATAGACCAACGCTTTGATCAATTTGATGCGCGCATTACCCAACTAAAGGCCTCCGTAGGGACGAATCCCAGCATTGGGGTAGATGTTCATCAGGCAAGTAGCCAGGAGGATAGACCAATGAATGGAAGTGGCCAAGGAATCAATCATGGGCATGCACCGTGCACCCACCCCAAGAGGGGCATCAAGACCACTATTTTGAGTGGCACAATACGTACGGTCTTGTGGCTAGAGAGTGCCCCAGAGGCTAGTACAGAATTACCCATTGAGGTCATTCCGATAGTAGATGAGTTTCGTGATGTCTTTCCTGATGATCTACCGGATGAGTCTCCCCTTACGAGAGATATAGAGCACACCAGAACATGGGACACCGTAATACCTATAGCCGAATTTGCGTTTAATAGTTCTGTCGATAGGTCCACAGGTCTCAGTCCTTATGAAGTCATTACTAGTTATAAACCTGAGAAACCTATTTATCTTGTCCCTATGTCACTGTCCCATAGGCCGTCAGAGCCTACAGAGTCTTTTGTGCATCACATTCATTCATGGCATCAAGAAATCAGGCAGAAGATCACTACTAGTAATGAACATTACAAATTTTCTGCAGACCAGCATAAATGTTTCAAAGAATTCAATGTAAGGAACTCTGTGATGGTCTGCATCAGGCCCGAGCGGTATCCTCCAGGGGCCATTCGTAAGTTACACGCACGTAGTGCTGGACCCGTCAAAATTATAAAACGAAACGGTCTCAATGCGTATGTGGTAAATCTTCCACCCTCCATGAGAATTAGTTCCACATTCAATGTGGATGATCTAGTTGCACTGACGCATTGTCTAGCCTTTCGCCTAACCATCCTTATTCATCAGACCTTTCCATTGATCCATGGTCCCCTCCCAACCCATTTTTCCAGCCTCTACCTCTCATACCTATCCGTCTCGACCCATCTTCCCAGCTACTACGTCCCATACCTATCCCTCCCGACCCATTTTTTCAACCTCTACCTCCCATACCTACCCGTCCCGACCCATTTTCTCAGCCTCTACCTCCCATAGCTACCTGTCCTGACCCATCTTCTCAGCTACTACATCACATACCTACCTATCCTGACCCATTTTCTCAGCCTCTACCTCACATACCTACCCTTCTCACACCTAGAGAGAAAATAGAGGATATTTTGAATCATCAAATAATATCCACGTCGAACGGCGGGTTTCAGAAGTACATGGTTAAATGGAAGTCACGCCCAGCTTCAGATAGTACGTGGCTCACTGAGGAGGAGCTTCAGAGACTTGATCCTGACATCCTGGATCGGTTCAGGAGTTTTATTTCGCCAGTGGCAAAATCTTCGTAGCTGGGGAGAATTGATGGGGACATCACGTGCCCACGCGCACGCATGCCACCCCCCTACGCACGTACATACGAAGAAGGGGGGCCCACCGTCAATCTAGCTCGATGACGACATTCAGTGAGGGCCTCATAGTTAGAAGATGAAGTTTGGTTTAAAAGAGTGGGCCCGATAGTCAAGTAAAGCCCATCATAGGATCTCATAATCGTGACTCACTAGTCGGATTGATATCATATTTTAGGTTTTGCTTATTGTTATTATTTAGAACATCATGAACACTTTAGATTTCTTTGTTTGGTTTTTATTTTAGTTTACTTCATCGTTAAGTAATAGGTTGCACACATGGCGTGAGTTTTGGGGTGTAAGGTTTTTCTATAAATAGGCACCCCTAATAGTTCTTTTGATTCATTGAAGATTAATAAAAATTCTGCGTTTTCTTACTCTCTGAGTTGTGAAGCCTAATTGGGTGCGAAGCCCTCCCTTCATCGAAGGGTTAATTACCATGGTGCGAAGCCACATCTATCCCGATTCGCCCTCATCCATCGTCATCTCTACTACCCATCTTCTACCATCCCTTCTTATCATCTCACCTCATCATCTACACTTCGAATCAATCATCTATTGCAGCAATTCTCATCCCCACAACAGAATTTCAGAATCTAGCCCTATAGGATGGATGAAACTTCGGCGGAGCACCATACACAAACCGTATATCGGATCAAGCTGAGATTTGGGGGTTTTGGAGTCCATTCCTAGCCGACCAGGGCCAAGGTGGCCTTTTTCTAAATAGTGGGCCCCACACACGTGCGGCTGGGATCACACGCATGTGCGTCTGGGCCATTGTTGTTGTCCACGCGTGCGGTACTTCTCTGGTTCGTCTCTCTCCTCTCTTTCACTTCGCTTTCACCCAAAATCCCTAACCTAATCCTAAATTAATCAAATCTCTAATTTTATGCCCATTTTCTTACCCTAGGGTTCCCCGAATTGGAATTTCTAAATCCCTTGGATTAAGGACTGATTACTATGCATGTATGGATGTTTATTTCTTATCTTTGAGTATCGTTTGGTTCATAATTTTTATTGATCTAGCCCTATCATGTGTAGGCCTGAACCCACATAGATTCCCCTTAATTGAATGTTTGGACTTTCATGTGGGATATGGAATTTGTGTAATTGTTTCTGAACTAACGTGATCTTAAGCCTGAAATCTCGCATATCATATTTAATTTTCATGTCCTGCATCAGAAAGTCTGCCATTTTTCTGGGCTATTTGCAGGTTCAAATGGTCATACCTGCTTGGCCCATTTTGGCTTGTAAATCTACCTTATTTAAAATAATAAAACAACAAAGAAGTAACAGCTAATTGGCCGTTAGCCTAGTGGTTAGTGTTTGGTCTGTTGGTTGGAAGCTGTGGGTTCAAGGTCGACAAGAACCTGTTTTCCGGTTTCTAGGGTGACAGCAGCCTGTTTTAGCGGCCGGTTCCAGTCAAAACTGGTCTGGTTCAGGTTTCCAGTTCCAGTCAAAACTGATCTGGTTCAGGTTTTAAAACATTGTTCTCCCTCCCTCCCTCCCTCCACAAGTAGGATTAGGAATATTCTCAACTTCCCCAACAGTTCCAAGTCCTTTAGGGCCTGTTTGGATTGCCACTTACCCTAGTAACGCATTGCAAATAAGCAATCATGACTTTCCCATTACACTGACAGTGGTTGTCAGTGTGTTTTGACCAATTAATGCATGTGTTTGGGTAAAGATGGAAATTATAGGATTTTCTACCGATTTGACTAATCATGCGTTGGGAGGAAGAGGTAATGAGCCGTGTGGGGCCCATGTCAAGATGATACATTAAGGTGGGCCCTACAGTCAAGATACCACCCAACTCGCTTCTTCAGGGTACCAGCCAAGCTGCGTCTGTAGTGAGATGTATTCCCCGCGGGATATCTTTGATTACGCTGACATTTTGTCAGGGAAATTCCACGGGTTTGAATTTTCATTTCCTTATTTTTGCCAAACATGCTTAAGGTAAAAGTTAAAACCAATAATGAAATTTCCAGTATTTGCTATGATGTAATCTGATCCAAACAGGCCCTTAATTTGTTTTGCAGATGTATGATGAGAACTAGAAAATCTGAAGGACCATGGAGTCCGGATCTTTATATTAGAATGAGTCATCCAAGGGATCATTGGAAAACCTAATGTCATTGCCGCCGCCGCCACTATCATTGTAGTTGTGTCTATTTTCGGATGGCTGGGCAAAACTTTGTTATTTCGTTTGTAATTTGTAGAAAGACTAAGAAATTACATTTTAGCACAGGCTGCGTTTGGTTGCACCAAATACCATAATTCATGATAATTTGGACCAAATTAGCTTGATTGGTTCTTGTAATTGGTGCACTCAAGCACAACTTTTTAGTGTTGGGAAGAATCCATGTAATTATATTTTGGATTAGGGTAGAAATGAACCTGAATGATTCTAGTTTTGGTTGATGTTGAAAAGAGAACTGATGCATGTAACTACATTTTCCAGCAAAGGAACTCACGTATAAAATGTTTTTCATTTCATAGCTTTGATTATTAGTGTTATTTAAAAAAATAATAATAATAAATCAGTCTAGGTGAGAAGAGGAAAAAAGATGTGCCAAGGATATTGATACTTAGAACCATAGTTCAAAAACCTGAAAACTCGACTCGACTCGTTCTCTTGTTGGGTCGGGTCAACTCAAACGATTTTTAAGTTGACTCAACACGATATTATAATATCTATTTAGGAACATTGGTGGTCTGAATAAATATTTAAACTTGTTTACATATATAAATTTATCTGCAATAAAAAGAAAAAAAAAACACAGTTATTGCTTGTGGAACACTCGTAACAGTGTTGCACTTTCAATGCATTGACAGTGATGCCGGTTCAATTCTTGAGGGCGCATTATATCTTTTTATTACTTAAAAAGTATCAAGTTAGCTGAGTTATCAAGCCAACTTGACGAGTCTTGTCGAGTGCTGACTCAGTTTGAATCACACCGAGTTGGATCGAGTTGGCTGAATTGTCAAGCTGACTTGACTGAGTCTTGTCAAGTGTGGACTGAGTCATTCTCCTGAACGGGTTTATTGGAGACTCAGCTCAAAATCTGGTCGGGTTGAGTTGACTTGGTCGAGTTTCTTGTTGAGTTGGTGAGTTTTAGAACTATGCTTAGAACTTGAATGGTAAATCAGCTGTTCATACATTGTGGAGTTATTTGGTACTTTGTACTCCGGTTGTGTGATGATGATATTGTAACTCAAATTGTCCACACCATAGACAGGCTCTTCATCATGTAAGCCCATCCCAGTTAATTAGGGTCGGCTATGTGAATCATGTCGGTGATTCCACTCTATCAAGGGCCATATTTTTAGTTAGACTATATCGAGCCTTTTCTCACTTCATTAACATCCTTTTGAGATTTTCCCTTGTCCTTGTAGAGCCTGGTTTGTACCAGCTCTCTCTTAACTGGTGCAGTTTTTGGTCTCTGTAGCATGTCCTCTTCTTATTATCTTTTGATGCTACTCCAAACTTCCCCCAAATGCCCTCATTTTTTATTCTGTCCTTGCTCATCTTGCCTCTCATTCATCTCAACATCATTATTTCAGTTACATTCATCCTATGAACATCTTATTCCTTAACAACCCAACATTCCTCTTCATAAAGCATTGCTGATTTTATGCTTATACTATAAAATATTCCTTTCAGTTTAAGTGATACACAACAATCACATGAAACTTTAGAGGCATCTCTGTTTCTTCCACCCAGCTTGAATTCTATTACAACATCCCTCTTATTCTCGTAATAAAGCGCGAGCTGTTAATTACATTTCATGGTGACCATTCACTTCATTTTAACTAATTGATCCATTGATGTTTCATTTCAGTATAAATATTGTTTTATAAACCATTTAAAGTGGGGATCACTGTGGATGGTTTAGATTGAGTTACACACGACACATTTACACTTTCTGAGTTCCTGTGTATCGTCCACCACACCCTACTAGAGTACCAAAGGTGTTTCCGTTAAACATCTTATGTATCCCATTGAATTTGTATTTTCCATTATCCTTTTGGACATCCATTTGAAGCCTGCCAATTGAATGGTTATGATCATCCATTTGCAGACGTGAATGCATTTTGGGTGGTATAAATTGACTTACATATGTACGGTGGATCATCTAATAATGTTAACTGACCCCACAGGAAAAACCTTTTTTTTTTTAAATAGGCAGGCACCTAGAAATGATACACCTGGCATATACTAACTAGAATCAAACGGGCTAAATTGTGAAACCACTGTCACTAATAATCCAAAAATCATATTATTTAAACAATCCTAGCCTCTGATCGGTGGACGCTTGTTTGTTGGAACAAGATCATTAGATATTTTCATTAAAAAATAAAAAATAAATAAAAAATAAAAAACTGTGTCCAATAAATGTCCACCAGTCAAATAAATGTCCATCAGTTTTGTAGTTAGATAATCAAATAAGCCTAATTTTTGGTTGAATATGCATATAAACCAATAGCTGTAGGCAATATACCCTTACAATGAATCTTCTCAACATTAGTTAAGGGAGAGTAAATTGGTCATTAAAATATAGGTGCTTCACAAAGAATGGTTGAGATTTTACTGTACAAGCATCGGCTTGATTCAACCACTTCCTTTACTATTTTTAAGGTGTGTAGTTGATGCAGGATGAACGTGATGACGTCGAGCACCATCTTCCTCAAGAGGATAACTGTTCCAAATACACGGGACTTTTCTGGACTCCTCACAGAGGCTTCTCGAATCCACGAGAAAGAAAGCAAGCAAAATAGAAATTAAATTCTATAAAATTCAAAATTAATTAATGAATGAAATAAATGAGTTTGCAACCCTTTAAATAGGGATACCAAGCAATGGGAGAGATCAAAAGCAAACTACAACTAAAACTCCTAGAATTCGCAACTTACTATAAATAGCAAACTTACTATTTATAGACGGTCTACTAGTGTGCAAGGTTTTCAGCCAAAAATAGTAAGTGTCCTATTTGGCTTCACCAAGCTGTTCTCCTAATTATCCTAAGCTCTTTTAACGTTGGGTGCAACTCCTAAAGCCAAACGGATGAAGAGTTATTAATCAAACTAAAACTTACTATTTATAGTAAAAATGGAATTAAAATAGGGAAACGACCGTCGATTCAGGCGTACTTTGAAAATCCATTTTGCGCAACTTGGCATTGCAAGGTTAGGTGGCTAAAGCAGCTCGTTCTACCCCAAAATCATATATTTTACGCCCGATGACTCATTCCGGATTGTGAGATACGCTCGATCTAAGGTCCGACATTCCGGTGTCGTCGACCGGGCCTTTTCTGATCCATCTTGGCCATGAAACTATCCGCGACCTGCTCTACATCAGTAGTACATGCATTAATGCCACTTCTCCTCTTCACCGTGTGTAACCCACACAGAGGACCGTGTGCTCTACTGGGGTCCACCATGTTGTTTACGGAAAATTCACTTCATCAATCAAATGAGAACCATCACTTCATCAATCAAATGAGAACGGTTATTTGAACCATTCAAACAAGAATCCAAATTAAGAATTCACATGGGCCACATAAATGGAAAGAATGAAAAATTTCTCATAGAACATGGTGTCACTCACCTCATTTTTATCACGCTAATTTTTGTTTCCCTTGCATCTTGGTGCGTTAGACCTGATTTAGGGGTTTGACGAAGGAGAGACCATATGGTGGCCCATTCATATACCTATGTGTAAAAATTGGAGATGAAAGAATTGCTTGGTTTTCATTACTTTACAATGCCTATGTATTTATGTAATGCCCTGATTTTTTCTAATACCTATGTGAGCACTCTGAGTGCACGATCTGAGCTCGGAGACATCCGACCCTTCTTTAGACCCCAGCATGTGCCCTGGTTCCTCGTATCCCTTCTCGTGCGAATGCGCATGCCCTATCGATCCTGAAACTCCATGTGTGTGTCTGTGCCTTTGTGCACGTGTTTCCCGGCTACACGCGAGTGCGCAACATACCCCGTAGGCATGAGTGTGACCTCGATCGTGTGGACCCAACCTTACACCCGAATGCCTCCGCGTACACGCAATATTGCATTAAGAACCCGTGAAGTCCAAGTGCGAGAAAAATACCCAAAGCGGAGAGTTATGGGCCTCCCCTCACACTAATGGACTTGGGCCAAACCTAAGCCCAAAGTCCAACCCAAGCCCATTTCCAACCAATTCCACTCATTCTCTTTCTTACCTCCCCTTACATCACCTTCTACTAACCCCTCCACTCACTCTTTCTCCTTCCACTCACACTATCTCCTCATGCCACTTCACCCCATGCATGCCACTTCTCTCCCTATGCATGTCACCTCACATCCTCCTACATTCCCATGCATTCTGTCCTTATGACACCTCACTCCCGCTCCCTTTCTAACCAATGCACATGTTACAACACATCTCACTCTCTCCCCTCCCTTTAACCCTAGCTACCCCTCCCATCACCATAGTTAGCTCTCTAACCAAAACACTTTCAAACTATGGTTAGTTGTTGAAAAATTTAGTAAGGGAAAGAGAGGAGTGAAGAAAGAAAAAACAGAGAGAGAGAGAGAGAGAGGAAAAGAGAGAAAATAAAGAGAAAGAAAAGAGAGAAGAGAAAGGAGGAGAGAAGAATAAGAAGGGAAGGAAGTGTTAAGAGTACCGGAAATGTAAACTTGAAATATTAACGAAAATGAGTCGATGCTTAGGAACGTGTTGCTATCTTTGAGATAGTCCACGACGCACTAAATCCCTCTTTTAAACCTCGAAACCACATCATTGAAATCACGCCCGGTTTAAGGTTTCTGGGACAAATTTTCTACTGGCTGCACCCCCCTCGTGCTTACAAGCTTGGGCATAGTTCAAGATACTTGACAAGAATTTATGTTGAGCAAAGATATATAGAAGCCTATTTTCTTCTCACATTTTATCCAATTGGGACAAAGGAAAATCACAAAAGGACAAAAAACCAAACCGAACACTTTAGCTCAAAAAAAATAAAATAAAAAAACTCATAGATTTTATTGAAATACACATAATATGAAGGAGTGAAGGCAAACCCTACATAAACCCCGTGCACCAACCCAACCCAAACCTCGATTTTTTTATGTGACAGCATCCTCCCCTCCCCACTCCCCTTCCCTTTTCTTCCCATTTTCTATCTTTCTGATGATGTGGGACCCACCAATAAGTGGGCCACGTTGAGTGGATAGCATGCACAACACGCTCTCCACACAACATTTAGACATGTGATTAGAGGTGGGCATCGAGTTGAGTCGAACCGGATTGGGTCCAACTTGACTCAGTCTGAAATTTCCAATGAACTGACTCGAACTCGATCCGATCTGGGACCGAGTCCGGTTCATTCGACTCCAGCCGATCTGTTGCACTGCTAACCTAACCCAAACCGAGTCCGACTCAGTCAGGAAAATTGAGTTGGATCGGTTTGGGTACGGCTCGGATGGAGTCTTCTGTTTTATTTGTTATTTTTTAAAAATTTTTGAAAAATAAAAAAATATGATTTTCACCATTAAAAAATTTGTAGGGCCCACCATAACGTTTATTTTCCATTCAATCTGTTAATAAGGTCACAATTACATGGATGAAGAGGAAAAATAAATTTGATATTGATCCAAAATTTTTGTGACCCCCAAAAGAGTTTCAATGGTAGATGTTCAAACCCCCCACAGCTTTTTGCAGTGTGGTCCACTTGATCTTTAGATCTATCTTATTTTTCGATTCACGCCTTAAGACAAGCCCACCAAATGGATGGACGGTTTGGATATAATACATACCTCATGATGGGGCCATAGAACTTGCTGACGTCAAGTTAGTGCATGGTACACCTGCCCATCCACTTCCTCACATCAATACAGTGTCAGACTGTCGGGAGTTCGAACCGGTGCTCGAGGTGCCAGCTAAGACTTGAGATTTATATCCAGCGTTTGCTACATGTAACTTCTATGCAGCAACCTCCTCAAACGTATAGAGATCGTAATTATTTATCTGGCGTGTCCTCATTTTGATAGGACATATACAAAAAATAGAGGGTAATGAACTGCATTAGCCATCTGATAAGCTATCTGCAAAATAAACGGTTAAAAGAAAGTAGTTAGAATTGAACCATTAAACCTCTTAACAGTTGCATTGCTAGAGTTGTTCAATCACTAAATTTTGGCGACTATTTCATCCACAAGGTGACCCACTAGATCAACGGTCTGATCATCATATGTTTTCTAAATGCACCTTGAGAAGGAAGATACATAGAACTTATGTATAGCGCCCGTAACATACTCTCTTTTCTCAAATTTTATACTCGACCGAGTAGCTGTAAGGTGGAGACATGGAGTAAAATCAAAAGGGATGACTTCAGTGAGGTCCACTCATACATTTGTCTTTCAAAGGCACTCGAGTACCAATTTACCATGATAGTTCACCACCATATTCAAAGTGGTGGTGACTAGTCCAACGTGGAATATATCTACACCAATCTGGACCATGATCCCTATCGCTGATGGATAGTAGCTTGAAAATCACACTGATGAATGTTGTGCGGATCGGATCCGATCAATCCGGATTGGCCACCGATCCAAACTCGACTCGATGTACGGTCAAATCTAAGTGGGCCTACTCAATCCGTCCCAATCCTGGCCTTCGAATCGGATTATATTCTGCCCAGATCTATATGTGATTGTTGTGTTTTTGTCCCCTAAGTGTGGTGTGCAAAAGATCCCATATTTAGGTTATAAGTAGGGTTCATTAATCATGCGATCACATGGCATCTAGCGGCCTGCAAATCTAATGAATTGTTATGTATGGTAACCCGATAACTTGATAAAACGGTGTCCCTTGATTTGCCATGAAGCATGTGGGGCTTGAATATGTGTTTATGACGAAGAAAAAAGAAAGAAACAAATATCAACTCAATCCTAAACTCATGTGGGCCCACCATTCAAAACGGTAGGGATAGCCCACGGTTAATGAAGAAAAAAGAAATAAACAAATATCAACTCAATCCTAAACTCATGTGGGCTCACTATTCAAAACGGTAGGGATAGCCCACTGTTATCGACTGTTGATTCCATCATGATGTTCATCCTTTTTCTAATGGGCTCACTGAAAAGTGGAACCCATCTAAGGTGTATCCACACTGTCAATCCATTTTACCATCTCAAATTGGAACAAAGAACCAAAATTGAAACAGATCTAAATCTCAAGTGGACCACACCTGTTGGATGCTGTCCAGCAGGGTGGACGTTGTCTAGCAAGTGGGGCCCACTGAGGGGCCCCTTTTAACTCATATGTTTGACTCCCCTATTGGGTGTGGGACTAACAATGATGTATGTGTTTTGTACTTACACGGTCCATCAGCGGATGGATCCACTGTGATGTGCATATAATACTCAAATTGTCTATCTGTTTTGACTGCCAATAGGGCATATCCAAATCCCTTGAGGACCCACCATTGGAAGCAGTGGGACCTACTGTTATAACCCCTGGGGTCCAATAGGTGAACCCCACACTAAATGAGACATTGGAGGTGGTGACTCCCACAGTTGAAACCTTCCTAAAGCCTTTGGTGATGGACGGGAAAAAAATTAAGGAAATGATATCAAAGCATTAGATTTTGAAAAATATATGAAATAACCTGTTGCTTGAGAACTTAGTCAAACTTAAAATAGGATTTCTGGTTTGAAAAATTAGATTGATGAGCAGGAATCCTTGATGGAGTGACTAACGAAAAATGGTAGCTGCAACTAAGGGATATTAATACGTACTTTGGCAATGGGTGTGAAGGTCTCATAAAAATCTAGACCATCAATCTTATTGTATCATTTTGCAGCAAAACGTGCTTCAAAGCTTTCAATAGTCCTATAAGGATAGTATTTAATTTTGTACACCCATTTTCATCCAATAAGCCTTTTTTTTCTTGATGGTAGATGTTGTAATGTCCATGTTTGATTTTGCTTCAAAGCTTAGATTTTTGTTGCCATTATTTCACGCCAATAAGGAATTTTAATAGCTTGAGAAAAAGATGCTTGCTCATTACGAGAGGATAAAGTAGAGCATAGGGTAATATGATTAGCAGAAATCAAATTGTATAAAAGAATGAGATAATTGATAAGTAATGCCTGTAGAGGATTGTGAAGTTAGTGAAGTAGGAGAGATGGTGGTGGGATGGGTGTGACATATATAATTTTTTAGGTGGATGGGCCGAGTGATGCTACGAGTGGAACGGTGAGGACCAAGTGGTGGTGTAGGTTAGGAGTGTGATGAGGAGGTATTGGGGATGGGTTATCGTGGCTTTGGTCAATGATGGGCATAGGAATGATAGGAGAAGATGTATTAGGTGTGACGGTTGAGTCTTGAAAGGGAAATACATTTTTAGTGAAGGTGACATCCCAAGAGGTTGAAATGCATTTTCTATCAAGATTATAAATTTGATAGCCATGTTAACCAAAAGAATACCCAAGTAAAAATGCATTTAAAGGCACGAAGGGTAAATTTATGTTGTTGAGTGTGAAGAATGTGGGCATAACACAAACATCCAAAAGCTCAAAGATGGTTATAGGAATGTTTATTGTAAAAAAGTATTTCACATGGGGTTTTATAATCTAGATTGGGTATTGGTATTCTGAGATAACTATCGGTTAATATACATTCCTAAAAGATAAAGGTATATTGACTTAAAAGTGCAATGCTCGAGGAACCTTAAGGAGATATTAATGTTTGTGCTCAACAACCCCAGTTTGTTGGGGTGTTTTAACGCAAGTGCACTAATGAAGGATACCTTATTTGTGAAGAAAGGTTTACATGGATTATGAATGAAACTTTATTCAATTGTCACTACAAATCTGTCGAACCTTACAATTGAATTGTGTTTGAACCAATGTATAAAAGTTTTTGAACATGAAAATTTTTAAACTTCAAACATGTGAGATAAACTTAAACGCAACAAGAATAATTATCAACAAAAATGATAAAGTAATATGCACCACTATGGGATAGTATGGGGTAGCCACCTCAAATATCACAATGTATCAAATAAAAAAGGCATGTGCTTTTATTGCAACTCAAAAGAAAAGGAAGATATGTTTGTTTAGCAAGCTGAAAAACATCATAAGGAAAATGAAAAGAGAAAATACCACTTGAAGTAGAAGATAAATGGGTCTTTAATAGCTGATTGAGGCATAAATGCCATAGATGGAAATTAGGAGGCTATGTAATAGGCGTGGAACACGATATTTGAACAATGAATGGAATGTAGTGGTAGAGTCTATCTCGTACCTCACCCACGCCAATCAACTTCCTCGATGACAAGTTCTAAAAAACTAAAAAGGTTGGGAAAAAGATGACAACATAATTTAAGTGTTGGGTTAGTTTGCTAACATATAAGAGGTTAAAGTGGAAGTTAGGATCATAAAGGACATCATGTAAGGCTAAATTCTGAGATAGAGAAACAAAGCCAAGATAACTAATAAGAGTGACATCATTAGCGTGTAATTTAATTGGTTGAGCATTAGGAGTTGGTGTGGAGCTTGTAAGTGAAGACAATATAAGTGTCATATGATTAGATGGTCCACTTCTATGATCCATGTAGTAGGAATAATAGAACTATCAAAGTGACAAAAATGAATGATAAATTACTAGCAAGATTGGTAATAGGCGAACTTGCATTGGCATTTAATAGTGACACCTATTGATTATATTGACAACAGAGAGGTCATGCAGTAAAACTATTGTGTTCGTCGTATGAACTTAAATTGCAAGATTTGTTTTATTCAGAACAACTCCTTGTAGTGATTGTAAGTCATGGCATTGGATGATGAACCAAGTGGAGGTTTCCACCGAGTTGTTTCTTCCTTTACTCCGATTGGAAGGATAGCTAATTAAAGATTAGTATTTGTCCTCTTTGTGTCTAAACTCTTGGCAATGCTCACAATAAGGACGACCATGTTCATGTCCTGAGCCTCGAACAAGCTAAAATCCATGAGTAACATTAACTGTCATCGTAGCCAAGTCCCTAGAAGTAGGAGAGGCGGAGTCTTTATTTTTCCTCTTAATCGATGATTGCATAAGCCTTGCTGACACTTAGAAAAGAATCTATGGTGAGGGTTTGACTTTGAATATATGAATATGTGTAATTGATGCCCATTAAGAATGATAAAAGCGTTGTCTCCAAGTCGTGTTTGAGTTCTTTAAAAGCACACCAAGTGCATTAAGGAATAATGACATGAGTTCCCAATTCATTTTAATATGACGTGATAGTGTTGTAATAAGTGACAAGAGGTTATTGATTTTGTTGAAGGGTACAAATGACCCTTTTTAGATGAAAAATTTGAGGACCGTTACTTTGTGAGAAACTTTTGAAATTGCGTGGTAGGATAGTCATCTACCACAGTGCGTGCACAAGCTTAGCAGATTATAGAATTATGGATAAGTCTTAGAGGCGGGGAGAGGGAGGGATGATTAGGACTAATTAAAAATTCTACTATTAAAAACACAATTGCCTACCTTAAATCAATTTACCAATTAAAGCTAAGAAAGAAAATTAATACTGAGACTTTCAAGCCAAAGCGGGTCCAATTACATAGATTACAAATGATGTTTCGATCAATCGGCTATCTATAAGAGAGATAGCGAGCTTGTGTGTGCTTACAAATTAAGTGCCTAGCATATAACTTAATTTAAGCATTCGTGTGATTTAACTAATCAAACATATAAGTATGAATTATAATTGCAAACATTCAAAATCGCAAATACGAGCATGTATAGTGGTTCGATTTTCTTACTCCATTGTCTGCGAACGCACTCTCCTCGAGTGTATCGGGATTCACTATCGGAGGTTTTAAATCATGTTTACCTCTAACTTTTATAAGTGCATACTCCCACTGAAAGTCTATACAAGGACTTACCCATATACTCACCCGTGTTGGTGGCTCCCACAAAGACTAAGTTGTTTTTTTATCGACTAACCAATAACCACTAGTGGCCTTAATCCAAGGATCTACGTACATTCTCACTGGAGATTCTCACAGAGACTAACATGTACACACCCTTGCCCGGTGGACTACGTACGCACCCATGTTGGTGAATTCGGCCCTACATAAGAACTTATCAAGTTTGGGTCACAAATTTTTACACTCAATCCTGCATAAAGGAGTGTATATAGACTTTTACAAATGACAACTTATTGAATTGAGCCTATTTTTGATGCATCATCTTGAGATGCTTCTTCAATGCTCTCCCATGCATGAATCGACTTCTCAATTGCTCAATCGATCATTGATGCCGTTGCTTCAACTCCTATGAATGTTTGTCTTGCATGTGATGTGCCAATGAGATGACCAAGGTAAGGAAGGTGATGAAATCTCCTACAACTAAAGATGTGAGTAGACTTCTAATAGGAATTCTCCTATATGAGTCTTCCTAGAGGATTCAGACAAGGATATACCAATAAGCTTAGTGTCTAATTTCTATAGAAGGGAGAGTCATCCACATATTCGTAATGAAGCATAGAATGCTCATTAGAGCGAACAATCATAAAAAGATTGGCATGAACCTCTTTAGTGTAGGGTCTAGGGTGGGGGATATGAGTGAGGAATCACCTAGGTTTCTATTACACCAAAAACTCATGCATTCGCCCAAGAACCGAATGCTCGATATAAAGGAATTGAGTTTTAACGGTAAAAAAAGGACAAAAAATGGATCTCTTGATCGATCGTGCAATGCTTCAATCGATTGAACTCCCTTTCAATGGATTGAGAAACTTTAGCTATTTAATGAATTTTGTAAGGCCCGTATCATAGTCTGTACTGTTATGGGAAGATCTGAGCCTATCTGAGGTCCGAGGGGAAACATTAAGCTAACTCGACTAAGTACATGAACATCCAAGGCGACGACTGTCCAATCTGATACGATCATCCTCGGAGGAGACGAGTGGTGTGTAATCATTACCATTCCAGGGGAACAAGATGGGACGGTCTCTGCACTCCGATTGGAAGATGTAAGTTGCCCCCTTATCATCCCATGGCGATGTACGATCCGTCCCCCGACGTCTACTGCAATGAATTCCATTCGGCAAGTCTGATCCGATATCCCGAGGCAAAGGCTTCCGGGGCCGATTGCAGGAGGTTAGATTTACCACTTCGGGACGGGTCCTAAGATCGGCTCGGATCGAAAGGTTGTCACTGCTCAACGAGGTAATAACAAGTGCATTCGACAGCCGAGCGAGCCGACCCGAGACAATCAAGCTGAGCCGAGGCGATACGTGCGGGTATTCCATGTGCCAAATGCGGAAACACGGAAACAGCCATAACTAAACGTGGCCGATAACCTCGCCCACAGATACATGCAACTCATCACTCGATCGACAGATTATGCGCAGCATCTCCATGATTCGAAAATCTCCCTAATTGCGCGAATCGTGCCATGATTGATGGATCCAGACCATCTTACAGTCAGGTATAAATGTAAGAGGACCACATTGTTACAGGTACGTAACATCTTGCACTCTCCCTCTACCTTTCAACTTAGACCCCGATTCCCTTGACCTGACTTAGGCATCGGAGAGTCCCCCAGCTTAGCCAGGGTCTCCTTTACTCACCTTTTACACAGGATCAGGTCCGTCCGAGGAGTGGAGGGTGATTCAGATTTTGACCTCAACATTTTTAGCACCGTCTGTGGGAATCTTAATATAAAAAGTCAGGTTCCTATTCTCGAGCATAATGGCTAGAGGAAAGAAGAAAGCAGTAGCTATGGAACCAGAGCTGAACGAGCAAACCCATTCCTCCTCACTACTCCACGAGGAATCAGCCCCGGGGCCTTCCCAACCTTCATGCAGGGCGAGATACAAGCCTTACGAGACGAAGTGAACAAGATGAAGCAACAACAAGAGCCGCGATTGCATCTGGCTCAAAAAAACTCCTGTCCCTGAACCGGTCGACCCGATTGTGGAAGCTCACTCCGCGTCAAGGAGCGTGAGACCCGAAGCGCCTTAGCATCCTCAGGTGCCTGCATCAGGTCTGCATCCTCTTCCAACGCAAATCCGAGCCTCGGCTCGGAACGCCGCAACGAGAGCTTCAACCAATGCCTCGGGTACTTCAGCCCTGGCACCGACGGACCTTCGTTATCGGCTGGAACAGAGGAGGAGAAGGAGAACTCCGGAGATAAAGAACTCCCAAGAAATCGTAGAAGAAAACAAAGAACTGTGGGAGAAACAGTTCGGGGAGTTCAACTACAGGTTCATAGCTCTGGAAAAGAAGCAACAATTAACGTCAGTTCTTACTGTCGTTCAGGCAATGATGGAAGAGACCGAGCCTCCCTTCACTACGGAGATTATGAACGAGGTGATGCCTCAGAGGTTTCGGGTACCTCCTGTCATCCAATACTCAAGTTCTGGGGACCCGTCCGAGCACGTGGAAGCCTACTACTCATGGATGCAGATCTAGATGGTGACAGATGCTATGATGTGCCGGGGGTTCTCAATCACTCTTACTGGATTTGCTCGGAGTTGGTCCCGGCAGCTCAAGCCAAACTCCATCAGATCCTTCGCAGAGTTGAGCCGACTATTCCTTACCCAGTTCATCAGTGGTAAGAGAAGTCGGAAGCCCAACACCTACCTGCTTACTATCAAGCAAGGGACGAAGGAGTCGTTGAAAGATTACATCGCGCGCTTCAACGAGGAAGCATTACTGGTAGAAGACTATGACGACAAAATGACACTCGCTGCTATGTTCAGCGGCCTAAAAGAAGGGAAGTTCACCTTCTCCATTGGGAAGAATCCATCCAAAACACTGGCTGAACTTGTGGCCAGAGCTCAGAAGTATACCAATGCGGAGGAATTCACCAATGCCAGTAAAAGTGTTCAGGTGAGTGAGCTGAATGGTAAAGGGAAAATGCTTAGGAACGAGGAATCTCAGATGTCTAACAAAGGGACCGATAACCGCGCTCCTCGAGATCGTCATCCGAGCAGGAGACCAGAGGGAAAATTTCGCTCCTATACCCCCCTTAACACGTCCGCTGAGCAGATTCTATTGGACATCCGAGGAGAGAAGCTGCAGAATTGGCCTGTTTGCATGAGAGCTGATCCAGACCATCGAGACAAGTGCAAGTACTGCCACTTCCATCGAGATCACGACCACAATACGGATGACTGTGTAGATCTTAAAGATGAGATCGAAGCCCTTATTCGGAAAGGACACCTACGTCGATACACGAAGGAAGGAAAAGCCGCTTGGAGAGGAGAAAGGAAACGTGAGCAGCCAAACAACATCACAAAAGAACCGACCGAAATCTGCGCTATCTTTGGGGGCTCATCTGGTGGGGGAGATTCAAACAGAGTGCGGAAAGCTCACTCCCAGAAGTTCAAACTAGAACACTACGTTCACCTAACCGAGCAGCCCAACAAAGAACTCCGAATCAGTCCATGCACTCTGACCTTCACGGAAGAAAATGCTCGCAGGATTCAGCACCCGCATGACGACACTCTAGTTATGACTATGACCATAGCGAACAGAAAAGTATACCGCATCTTGGTCAACACCGGGAGCTCAGCTGACGTGATTTATTCTAAAGCTTTTAAAAGAATGGGGATTCCACGGTCTCATCTCAGACCTGTGAAAACCCCCTGCATGGCTTTACCGGTGAAAAAGTGATCTCCGATGGAGCCATCTCCCTCCCCGTGACCGCGAGAGAAGGACAATATCAAGTCACACTTATGGTGAACTTTCTAGTTATCAATGTACCATCTGTACACAATGTCATCCTGGGCAGACCTTCTCTTAACGCAATGAGAGCAGTCGTCTCCACCTATCACCTGATGATGAAATTTCCCGCCGAGGGTGGGATAGGCTACCTGCGAGGCTATCAGCGAGTGGCTTGGAGATGTTACGCAGTGATGGTAAAAAAGGGGTTGGTTAAGCAGGCGCTCACCATCAACGTTTTAGACCCCTGAGGGCTCGCGGAAGGCTCATCTATGGAAGATCTAGAGGAAGTACCGCTTAATGAAGTCGATCCGAGTGGAACCGTTCAGCTCGGAAGATCACTGAATCCTGCGCAACGGACTGAATCTTAACATTTCTGCGACAACATAGGGATGTCTTTGCATGGTCCCACCAAGATATACCCGGAATTTCTCCGGAAGTCATGGTCCACAGGTTGAATGTGGATTCAGACTACAAATCTGTCAAGCAGAAAAGAAGGTCATTCGATGCCGAGTGATACAAATCAATAGCCGACGAGGTCTCCGTTCTGCTCGACGTCGGGTTTATAGAGGAGGTGCATTATCCCGATTGGATCACAAATGTGGTCCTCGTGAAGAAAGCCAACGAGAAGTGGCGGGTTTGTGTGGATTACTCAGATCTGAACAAAGCTTGTACGAAAGATATTTTTCCGTTGCCTCGGATCGATAAGCTGGTGGACAACATAGTGGGACATGAATTGCTCTCTTTCATGGACGCATATTCTGGATATAATCAGATTGCGATGCACCCCTCAGACAGGCAGAAGACTACCTTTGTCACAAACAAGAGACTCTACTGTTACCAGGTCATGCCATTTGGCCTGAAAAATGCTGGGGTCACGTATCAAAGGCTAGTGAATCAGTTGTTCTCCAAACAGATCGGACGCACCATGGAAGTGTATGTCGACGACATGTTAGTGAAGAGTATTAAAGCATCCGATCACCTGATGGATCTCGGAGAAACGTTTGCCGTCCTCCAAGAATACCAGATGAACTGAATCCGATGAAATGCGCTTTCGAAGTCGGTTCAGAAAAATTCCTTGGTGTTCAAGTCAATCAGAGAGGTATCGAGGCGAACCCCGACAAGATCAAAGCACTCCTCGATATGAGTTCACCTCGGACTGTCAAATAAATACAATGCCTTACGGGGCAAGTTGCGGCACTCGGATATTTCATATCTAGAGTAACGGATAAATTTCTCCCCTTCTTCTAACAGTTGAAAGGTCATAAGAAGGTGGAGTGGACATCGGAGTGCGAGCAAGCCTTCCAACAACTGAAACAGTACCTGGGTTCACCCCCTCTATTGTCCAAACCTGAAGAAGGTGAGCCCCTATTTCTCTACCTCACGGTCTCAGCCTTAGCCATAAGCTCCGCCCTGATCAGGGAGGTCGGAGGTAAACAACACCCCGTTTATTATGTAAGTAAGGCCATAGTGCTAGCAGAAATGAGATACTCGCCCTTGGAAAAGCTAGCACTCAGCCTCGTTATTTCAGCTCGGAGGTTGCGCTCATACTTTCAGGCTCATTCCGTGATCGTGTTGACAAACTCCCCTCTCAGAAAAATACTTCAAAAACCCGAGGTATCGGGTCGGATGACAAAGTGGGCCATCGAACTTGGTGAGTTCGACATTCAGTTTCATCCGAAAACGACAATCAAAGGCCAAGCCGTAGCCAACTTTATCACCGAATTCACTACTCCGAGCACCGGAGAAATCAATACTGAAGTTGAAGCAAGTTCATCCGCTCTGAGTGACCAGAAAGTGGTATCGGACTCGGGATGGGTTCTTTACACGGACGAGTCGTCTAATGTCAAAGGAGCAGGGGCCGGGATCGTTCTGATCGCACCTGACTCCACAACTGTTCAATACGCAATCAGACTAGGGTTCAATGCTTCGAATAACGAGGCAGAATATGAAGCTTTGCTAGCCGGACTCAGATTAGCGGCGAGTCTGGGTGTCCAATCTCTTCAAGTCCAATGTGATTCTCAGTTGGTAGTAAATCACATCTCTACCGAGTACAAGGCCAAGGAAACAAGGATGATTGCTTATCTCAACGAGGCGAGGAAACTGATCGAAAGGTTTTGGAATTGTACTATCCATTAAATTCCGAGAGCGGAAAATTCATGGGCTGACGCCCTAGCGCAGCTCGCCTCAGTCGTGGAAGGGAAGATTCCGCAGATCATCCCTGTCGAATTCATAGAGCATCCGAGCATCAATAAGGAGGAGAAAAAAGTCAATCCAGTTTGAGCAAGTCTGAGCTGGATAGACCCAATTTTTAATTATCTCACGACAGGCGAGATCCCTTCGGACAGGCTGGAAGCTAAGCGGCTAAGAGTTCAAGCAGCCCTATATATCATCCTAGATGGTATCTTGTACAAGAAGGGACATTCCCAGCCTTACCTCAGGTGTCTCCGAGTCGATGAGGCAGAATACGTCATACAGAAGATTCATGAAGGAATCTGCGGGAATCATTCCGACAGTCGGGCCTTGGCCCTAAAGATACTCAGACAAGGGTACTTCTGGCCGACAATCAAGGAGGACACCAACGGCTATGTTCGAAAATACAATAAATGTCAGCGCTTCGTGGCCGTGCTGAGGCAGCCGCCGAAGAGATGACCCCTATGTGCGGCCCGTGGCCATTCGCTCAGTGAAAAATCGACATTATCGGCCCTCTACCAACAGAGAAAGGACAAGTCAAATTTGTCATTATCGCTGTCGACTACTTCACCAAATGGGCCGAGGCCGAGCCTATTGCAAAAATCACAGAGCAGAAAGTGATCAACTTCCTCTGGAAAAAAATTGTCTGTCGGTTCAGAATTTCGCGAACTATCATGTTAGATAATAATCGACAGTTCGACAACGACAAATTCCGAGGCATATGTCGAGGGATTGGCATCATGAATGCATACTCTTCCCTTTGACACCCCCAATCCAACGGGCAGGTAGAGGCAGTCAATAAAGTCATCAAACACCACCTTAAGACAAAGTTGGAAAAAGCGAAAAGGCAACTGGGCCGAGGAACTTCCGTTTGTTCTCTGGGCCTACAGGACCACAACTCAGTCCTCAACGGGAGAAACTCCATTCTCACTCTCCTATGGCTCGAAGGCAATGGTGTTAGTGGAAATTAGTCTCCCTACGGCTCGGGTTGAGTGCTACCAAGAAAACCAAAATTCTGAGCAGATTGTAGCAAGCCTGAATTTGCTCGAAGAAGCCAGAGATATCTCGAAGCTACGAGTCACTGCTCGGCATCAACAAGTGGCGCGGTTCTACAATTTGAAGGTCAAGGCTAGGCAATTCCGACTAAGGGATTTAGTCCTCCGCCGAGTGTTTCAGAATTCCACTGAGCAGGGGGCTGGGACACTCGGACCGAACTGGGAAGGGCCTTATCGGGTCGTCCGGCCAACCAAACCAGGCTCCTACCACCTGGAATACCTCGAGGGTCGTCAACTCCCTCACCCTTGAAATGTCGAGCATCTGAAAGTTTATTACCCATGATAGACCAGCCTTTAAGGTTCTCAATAAATGTACACATTCGGACGACAGGTCTTTAAGGCCCTCATCGAAGTGTACACCTCCGAGCGACAAGCCTTTAAGGCTCTTAATAAAATTTGCCTCTTCTCATCTATATGAATGAATTATCTACTAAGGAAAGTTGCCTCTCATATGCAGGGGCGAACTCAATGGCTTAATCCCTTAAGGGATTAGTACATTATCCCATAAAAATTCTACAAGGTATTCCCTCTAAGTTAGGTGAAAAGCCTAAACGTTGACCCAACTCCCCAAACATAGGAGTCGGATCGCAAACTAACGGGTAAAGCGGTTCTCGCCAATTGTGGGACAAGCCGACCCTCTATGGGACCGAACCCAACGAACGGGCTGTAAAGGCCTCAATAGCTTTAGAAGCTCTACAAAAAGGCCGTGGAGGGAGCCGACCCGTTAAAGGGCCGGCTCGACCATGCCTTAGAGAGAATCAACCCATCAGGTCGACGATCAAACAGTCAACGGTCGACATTCGGAAAAACCAAGTGCAAATCAACGCATAAGGAAAAGCCATCATTCATACGCTCTTTCCAAAAAGAACAAAAAATTATATATCATCCGTTCAAAAAAGTACATGTCATCCGATTTCAAAAAAAAAAGAGAAAAAACTACGCCGGTGGAGGTGCTTGGGAGTCAGGAGCTTGATCTGAGTGAACGCCCTCGGTAGGAGCATATTCGGGGCCTTCGGGTAACAAAGGATCGAGGTCAAGGTCCGGATATAAATCTAGGACCGCAGCGATACAAGCATCGAAACCGCGGTCATAGAACTTGGCGGCCTCGGCGTCCCTCTCTTTAGAGGTCTTGAAGGCATCGATCGCAGTTGCAACAGCCACTGCCAGAGAGGCCTCATCTTCAGCTCGCTGAGCTTCCACCACCTGAGAGACTGCTCGGCTCCACTCTTCTATTACTTCGGCCTTAGTCCACTCCAAGACTTCTCCCAGTCGAGTGATCTCCTCGGCCTGCGAATCTGCGTGAGCTTTAGCTCGCATTAGTTCAGCCTCTGACGCCTTACGCCGAGCCTCAGAATCTTCAGCAACCTTCTTCATCTAGAGCCCCTGGGTCTTCTCGTCCTCAAGTTGCCGGTGCAGCTCGCCTTGCTTCAGTCGGATGAGGGTCACCTCGTCCCGTAAGACTCCTACCTCAGTCCTAAGTGCCTCCACTTCGGCATCTAACTTCTGACGCTCACACACTCTTTCCCAGGCCAAGAGAAGCCTCGGGACGGACTAAGCAAAAATAAAAACAATGAAATAAGGAAAATGAATCCAAAAATGGAGGGCGGTGAGTGCAAGGGCATAAATACCTTATAAAAAACCGCTGCCAAGTCATTTAGGAAGGAGTCGTCTGGCTTGGAAAGTAGACTGCCAATCTCTTCTTTCGGAGCATGCTTGGATGCCCAGTGAACCAGGCAAGACATATGAAAGCCCGGCTCGTACCTCGCTCCGCTCGTCCCCATGCGAGCTGAGTCCCCCTCCTCTGCAGCCCCAGTCCTGCTACCGGCCGATGCTTGAGCCTCGGACAGAAGGGAATTCCCTACTTCAATAGAGGATATCATGGCATCAGCCATCCGAATAACCTCCTCTCGCTCGAAAGATGAAGGAACAGCTATGCAGGGGGCTGCAGGTTGGCCCCTGCATTCAGGGGAGCGGCAGGAGGAGTGGGATAGGAGTCGTGAGTGCAGGGGAAGGAGTTATGGCTGCCGCTGAAGCCGGAGCAACGGTTGCCGGGACCTCGGCAGTATCTGACACTGCAACAATAGCTGCAGTGGCAGGAAATAGAGCTGTATCCGGGGCCCCTGCTCTTGGAGTCGGGCCTGAAGGGACCTCCCCACTAGGGGGGACCCGCTTCTTCCTAGTAACCTTCTTCAGGGTTTGGCCCTCAACAACTCTTCTGTGGTCGGAGCGGTCTTCCTCCTCCGAGAGCCAGACGCCTCGGCCATGCCTGCATAAGAAGTTACAGATCAGATCAGGGACCGAAAAAATTAAATCGATCTCACTGAAGGAAGTATGATTACTTACTGAGGGATGTGGGCAAAGGCTGAGACTTGCAAAGTCCCGACCAATGAAGGTTGTCCATTGTGATCAGGTCCGTCCACGAGCAAAGCTCCGCTGATCGTGCCCTGGCCTTGGCGATATGATTCTTCTGAACCGAGTCGAGGAGTGGCATACCCCTCGGGAAAGCTGTGATAAAAAGAGGAGCTTTATACCAACTAAGGTAAATAGAAATGGAGATTGAAAGATACAAAGAGTAACCAAAATCGGACCTATTTTGTAAATCGGGTCGGAACCCGAGTTGACAAAGTCCCGAGCTCTGCCGCTGGGGCCTCCCACTCGCCTGCCACCCAGAACCATTTATTCTTCCAATCCTTATTGGAGGACGGAAGGTTCATCACCAGCCTTGACCTTTCGTTGCCTCGAGTCACAAAGTAGTACCATGGTTCTTGGTTATCGTGTTTAACCAGGTACAAGCCCACCAGCTCCGAACGGACCGAAGTTCATGTGTAAATAGAAAAAAATATTAAAAAATATAAAATGGCACCCAAAATCTGTAAAATGCACATTAACATGTTCTACTATGATTAACACATCATATGGCATCATTAAAACAAAGACAAAAGAATTATTAAAAATGATTTTTCGAATTTTCAAAAAAAAGGGCCAAAATTCACTGACACGGCCCGTAACGCCCTCCGTAACGGCCGAGTAACGGCGTAACTGCCGATACGCCCGATCGGCCGATACTGGTACAAATTGCGTAACGGCCGATACGACCGAAACGCGTAACGGTTCACACATTCTGGTACGTATCGGCCGTTACGGCCGATACGTAACCGTTTTGGCATACCATGCTGCCGATATATCATTGAGATATCATTGGTACCTGCAAACAATATTGTTGAAACATGGAACACTTGTGTTGTCTAGACTTTCTTTTCTATTATTGCTGTTCATGGCATAGCGTCCCCTGACCTTTGCATATGCATACTTTGTTTTGCTTTTGTAGATTATAGATTGTTTTTTACATATCAAGATCAGGTTCTATGAGTATCATGTTCCTTGTTATATGTGAACCAATTCTTGATTGTCGCCAAATGATGAATGCGGAAATTAACACCCTCCAAGCATTGGGTGTAAATTGTCCAGAAGCAAGTCCTAGGTAAGTGACAACTGCTCGGATGAAGGGGTGGAGAGGAAACCGAAGCCCACACTGTATTACACAGAGGAAGATTGCAACTTCCTCCTTTGCGGGGGCACCAACGGTGTCAAGGGGCCCAAGGGCCCTTATCTAAACAGAATTCAGAATTTGAAACTCCGAACGGACCCATTCCATCTGAGACTCCGACAGGATGGAGCCTCCTGAGACTACCTCCAAGGCACGCCCACTTGCTGGCATTTCAGTAGCCCCAACGGTAGTAGCCTAAGGGGCTCGAGCGGCCTTCTTTTTGCCAGGCCTTTGGGTCCAAGCCCCTGCCCCCTTCTACCTCCGAGGTAGGGGGTATAAGGGTACAACTTTGAAGGGGCCTTCGGAGGCCCCCCTCCCGTTATCAGAACTTCTCGGCTCAGAGTCCTCATCATACTCCCACACAGTCTCAAGATCGGACGACATTATGAAATGAAGAGAGAAGATAGACGAAGTAGACTCACCGGACGGCTACAGAAAATCACCTTCTCTCGAGAAAGTGTGATCGGTCGGAATCGCCCGCAGGAAACTTTAAGTCGACCAGAATCGTCTTCGCCAGAAATCGACTTCTCCGGTACACTCGAATTCGAAATGCAAGTAAATGGAGCGGATCAAAATGCGGTTTATATAAAGCTACAGGGAATTTTCACATTAAAGGTGAGCCATAATGGCCGCAGTCGAATCATCTCGAGCCGATTCCCAAGCACACGTGCCTCCTCCTCATTGCACCAGCTTACACCGGACATCGTAATTCTAACATTGAACAGTGCGCTCCGATATATGAAACGACGCTCGAGCAGGGGAAGCTGCCACAACCACGCTTCCTCGTGCTTACGTGGCGTCATCTGGTAGGCTAACGATTATTACGAGTAGTAACCGTCGCCACGCGGCAGCCGAGAAGCAGTTCACAGACGCAAAGTTTCCAGATGTGACACCTCGACTTGGCCAACCATGATTAATCCAAGCATAGGCGGGAGGCCCTCTACTTACTCTTTGAGTCCACAAGTAAACTCGAAGAGTAGGGGGCTTCTGTTATGGGAAGATCCGAGCCTATCCGAGGTCCGAGGGAAAACGTTAAGCTAACTTGACTAAGTACATGAGCATCCAAGGCGACGACTGTCTGATCTAATACAATCATCCTTGGAGGAGACAAGTGGTGTATAATCATCACCATTCCAGGGGTGCGAGATGGGATGGTCTCTGCACTCCAATCGAAAGATGTAAGCTGTCCCCTTATCATCCCACGGCGACGTACGATCCGTCCCCCGACGTCGACTGCAATGAACTCCATTCGGCAAGTCTGATCCAATATCCCGAGGCAAAGGCTTTCGGGGCCGATTGCAGGAGGTTAGATTTATCACTTCGGGACGGGTCCTAAGATCGGCTCGAATCGAAAGGCTGTCACTGCTCAACGAGGTAATAATAAGTGCATACGATAGCCGAGCGAGCCAACCCGAGACGATCAAGCTGAGCCAAGGCGATACGTGCGGGTATTCATCTATCAAATGCAGAAACACGGAAACAGCCATAACTAAATGTGGCTGATAACCTCGCCCTCAGATACGCGCAACTCATCACACGATCGACAGATTATGCGCAGCATCTCCATGATCCGAAAATCTCCCTAATTAAGTGAATCGTGCTGTGATTGACGGATCTAGACCATCCTACAGTCAGGTATAAATGCGAGAGGACCCCATTGCTACAAGTACACAACATCTTGCACTCTCCCTCTACCTTTCAACTTAGACCCCGACTCCCTTGACCTGACTTAGGCATCGGAGGGTCCTTCAGCTTAGCTAGGGTCTCTTTTGCTCACCTTTTATGCAGGATCAGGTCCATTCAAGGAGTGGAGGGTAATCCAGATTTTGACCTTAACACGTACCGTTCCGTAGGTTTCCGCGGTCCTTCTGGTCGAATTTCAACAACCCTCGACCTGTATCCGATGTTTACGCGCAATCACAAGCCGAGTCCTGCATACCAAAGTCAGCTCAACCCAAAACTTGTACCCTAGAGACCGCGCCGTTGCCGCGGTTCTAACGTCGCGACTCACGCACCGACCCGATACCCAGGCTAGGAGATGTGGGCCCGCATTTATTTCGAGGAAAATGCCGCGCGTGCAAATTTCGAGAGAATCTCTACGACCTATCCCATCAATCAATCAATCAATCAATGTCAAGTACACTCCATACCCCAAATACAACAACCCATCCATTCCCATTCCCAAAGTCAACTCTCTCTCTCTCTCTCCACCCATCCCTTTCTTACAACACCATCACCCATCACCCATCACTCCATCACCTTTTCATCCCATCACTTCTCTCCCTCTCTCTCATTCTTTCTTCACTCCCAAGCAACAAAAAAAACCCAACGTCTAAGCCTCCCCAAGCTCTCCCAAAACAACAAGTGTGGCCCACCCTCTCATCTCTCATCCCCACCATCAAAACTCCATCATCCACCGTCAAAAGTTGAGCATAGAAGCTAAGGAAGCTAAGGGAGCAAGAAGGAGGCCAATAGGTGGGTGATCTAACCGTCAAATGTGTTATTTGAGGGCTCATATATGGTGGGACCCATCTTGATGTATGCTTTGTATTTAGGGAGGGCCCATAGTGGCGGGGTCCCTCCCCTTCTCACCGATCTCTTTCTCTCTCCCTCTCTCTCTCTCTATCTCTCTTGTATGGATGATAGTGTGGTTGTGTGTGTAGCCCACCATGAAGTGTATATTTCATCCATCCATTCACCTTTGTGGGACCCACCTGACGGATGTGTTGGATCTACACCGTCTAGTCCGTTAGCGAGCCTGGATGGAAGGAAAAACACAAATATCATGTTGATCCAAACAGGTGGGCCACTTACATGTGGGACCCACCATGATGCCTATGTTGTATCCAACTGTCCAGCTTCCCTGGACGCTGGATGTGCCCAGCCGTGGGGTGCGGCGAACAGTGTAGTGTGAACTGACGTTGGAGTGTACTAACCAACTAAGCTTTGGGTGGGCCGCTCATGCAGGCCCCACCTTGATGTATGTATATAATCCACATCGTCTATCTTATTTCTTAGCTCATTTTAGGCATTGAGACGAAAAATGAAGCCAATCTGAATATCTGTGGGCCGTATTAAAGAAAACAGTGATCCTTATCGTCAAAATTTGTTAGGGCCCACTATGATGTTTTTACACACCAAAATACTTTGAATATTGGGCTTATTTAGTCCATCGTGAGCCATAGAATCCAACCAGTGGAGTGGATCCACCTAATGCGGGTCTCACCTAGGAAAATCTGTAGAAAAAAAAAAAACAAAATATGCAGCAGACGCTGCTGTTGTTAGCGTCCAGAGGATGTTGCAGTAGCGTCCTGTTGCGTGGGACGTGGGTCCCAGCCGTGGCCCCCATTGTGATGTGTTTTGAACATCAACACCGTGCATTAATGGGCCCCCCTTCTAGCTGTGGGCCGCCCCAAACATCAACCACATATGGAACTCAGGTGGCCCGCACGGCAGGAAACAGTGGGATTGAACATCTGCCATTGAAACCCCATGGGTTTTCACGAAAGTCTTGGATTATTATGAAATTTGTTTTTCCTCTTTATCCAGGTCCGTGTGACCTTATCAATGGGTTAGATGAAAAGTTAACATTGTGGTGGGTCCCACATGGGACCCACTGCTGATGGATATATTCCATCTAAGCCGCCTATCCAGCGTCTAGAAGTCTAGACGCTGGCCCTTTGCACTCCCACACACACACACTTATATATATATATATTTAAGATATATTATTATATTATATAATATAATATATTATATTAATAAATGTTGATGGTGGGCCACTCCTACGTGGGACCCACCTTTAATCACGTAATCTGCATCGTCCAGATGTAACTGGACGGTGGATTTGGAGTATGTATATAAAATATATTATATTATATTTAAGTATATAATATATAATATGTTAATATTATTTAATATATATTATTATGGTGGGCCACGTACGTGGGACCCACCGCTGATGGATGCGTTACATCCAGCCGTCCATCCTTTTGGCCATCTCGCCTCAAGGCTTGAGACTAAAAAAAATGAAACAACTCTGATGGTCAGGTGGACCACACTACAAAAATCAATGGAGAATGAACGTCCACCATTGAAATCCTTTAAGGATCCTAAAAGTTCTGGATTAAATGATGCTTGTTTTTCCTCTTTAGCAGGGACTTGTGACGTTATGAACAGATTGGGTGGAAAATAAATCTTGTGATGGCCCTGTGTGGTTTAAACAGTGGAAAGCATTACCTCCACTGTCATTTGTAGTATGGTCCAGATGATCCTTTGGATATGATTCATTTTTGTATGCTCTATAATGATCTTTAACAATGGATGAATGGTGTATTGAACTCGGCCTATTCGACTCGGTTTATTCAAACTTGACCCATTCGAATTGGCCTATTTGATTCGGCCCATTGATTCGGCCCGTTGTTGAGACCCACCTTGATCTATATGAGGCCCATGTGATGCGGCCCATTTGATGTATTTGATGCCCAACGAGATGTATATAAGGCCCATTACAATGTGTGATTCCACCATGGTTTATGTAATGATGTTTATGGCGGGTCATGCCTTAGGAGCAATGATGGTTTGATGTCCACGTTGTAAAAATAATGTTGGTTAAATGTCCATATTATAACTCTCCCTAGGGCCCATTGATAGGCCCATACTTGTTGTGTGTAGTCCATCTAGGCCCATCTTCATTGTGAGGATAGTTCATCACATTATAACATGTTTAGTATAATTCCATGACTCATGCCCATACGCATCATTTATATGCTTGATATGAGTAGTGACTGATCATAGCATTGGACAGATTATTCATGAGACTCATTGATAGGAATTATCCCACATGAGTGCATGGTATGCGCAGGATTAATGCATGATTGGACTGCATAACTCATGCACTTTGCATTCGTGTGATTGTGATTACTGTATATCCTAGTGACATCAGGGCCATGGCCTCTACAGACACATCGTGGATGGCCGGATTAGATACCGAAAATATTGTTTCTAGCATCGGGGCGCCATAAATGTCCCTGGGTGAAAATTTCTAAACCCGATGGTACCAGAGGATGACTCCAACGTCGAGATCGAGTTGATACATGAATGCGCGAGGGCCGTATACCAGTAGGCCGCGTCTCCTACTGTGTCGTGGTCAGTTGGAAATGGGTGTGACCTTACCCCCCCTGAGTGAGGGGGCAATTTCTAGGTTGAGTTTGACCAGCTTGAGGAATAAGTCCGCTATCGACGAGCCGGGCCCGCTATTGGCAGGCGGATAGTGAGGTCTCTTCTACTCACCCAGTTGTGCGCTTGAATAGGGGCGACAAGCTAGCGTTGAGTGTACTACATCCAGGTGATTATCCAGAATGAGAACTGTACTGATATTTGATGAGTTGTATGAGAATTTGGATGATGATTGACATGTTTGAATTGCATCTTGCATCGCATGGTCTTGATATGGCCGATAGCATTCATATCTTGCACCGCATAGTCTTGGTACGGCTGATTGCATTCATATATCCATCAACATGATTCCGCATTACTCTGGCATTGCATTCTGAGCACATTCATACTATGCACACATTTACACCACCCTCTAAGTTTCTATAAGCTTATGCACGATTGATGCGTGCAGGTGACACCAGGACGCAACCATAACCTTGCTGCAGTTGGAGTGTGCAATCGAACTTCTGGAGTTTCTGTTATTTTCATTATCTTGTATTTTTCTTTCATACGCATTGTACTCAAAGTTTTTAATCATAGTGAATTTTGTAATGATATTCTTATGGTTATTGTTCGTGGGTTATGCTTATGGTTATGCTCATTATGAATCAAATCATGTTTGAAATTCTCCTTGTAGGATCCCAAGATCGGAACCTGGTGTATGGGTGCCGGGAGCCGAGAATGGGGTACTATGGAGGCTGTCAGTGCTGAATTCGGCGATCGAAAATTTTAGCGACCTTTGATCAATTGAGCCCTGAGTTCGATTGCTTGAATGATGACTTTTCATTGATTGAAGGTTCACTGGAGACACATCGAGTGTTGGTCGATGACATCACGCTTCACTTGAAAATTGCTGTTTTGGGTATATATTTTCACAGCAGTTTTGCACCTCTGTTGATAATCTGTGCCGTTCAAAAATTGTCTATGTAAATCAATGGTTAACAATAGTTAGTTAGCCACTCGGATGTGATTTTGTGCTTGTGGCTCATCTGAGACTTGGAATTTCATCATTTTCACGCAAAGTATATATTTCAACCGGCTTACTAGAACCATTGGGTCAAACATTACATCATTACACTAATTAGAGATATTTAAGTTGATTTAGTAATTAAATTCAAACTCCGGTCATTTTGGATTATAGTTCTAAATCCAAGATGACAAACGAAATAGGAGGGTTTCAAATACAGGGGTCTAGGATGGCAAACGCAACAGGAGGGTGCCAAATCCACGCTCCGAAATATATAGGCCCTGAGTTAATAATCTACTTTTACCAAATCTCAAACTTCTGTTAATTAAATAGCTTTATCTTCTATGAGTTAAAAAACAAAAAAATAATAAGAGGAGGAAGAAGAAGAAGCAGCAGCTAAGTACGGGTCCGTATCCAAACATGCTCGACGGTGGTTCCACAGGCAAGTCGGTTTAATATGACTTGCATGCCACGCGTATAATTTATGAGTGCAGGTGTATCAAGCGTCTCATGACTCCAGAGTATCAAACAACTCTCCTCCTTGCGAATCCCTCTCCTACTTTCTTCTCTTTCCGGAGTGGATCGAGGAGAAAAAAATGGTGGGGATTTCAGCACTTCTCCAACAGATCCCCCCAATTCCCAGAACTGCCCCCAGCCTTTTAAGAACTTCCCAATTTACCCCTCCTTGGCTCCCCAAAACCCTAATCAAAAGCCCCAAAAATGAGAGCAGATTGGTGGCATTTGCAGCAGAGAGTGGCCCAAGCAAGGGTCAGAACGGCAGCGGCAACGGCCGTGATGATATGAAGAGAAATGGACGGCCGATATTCAGCCTCAAATGGCAGGATCTACTCGACCCAGACCCCGAGAACATCCTGGCCGTCGGATTGACTGGGCTCCTGACGTGGGCCAGCGTCCAGGTCCTCTGTCAGCTCTTCTTCATCTCTCTTGCTATCCTTGTAGCTGCTCTCAAGTACTCTACCATCGCTGCTCTCCTTCTCTTCATCCTCATTACCCTCCTTTGATCTCTCTCCCTATCTTGATTCTGACAAGTGGGGCCCATGGTTTGGCAATCTAGACCGTTCATGTGTTGCATTACGCTGTGGATTGTTCAGGCCACAGGAATGTTCTCTCTTGGAATATCTAAATCTTTTTTTTTTTTTTTTTTTTTTTTTTTTGTGGCCTACAAAATGGATGGTTCAGAAGAAAAATGCAGTCATGGTATGCATTCTACTGAAAAGTTGTCAAAATTGGTTGTTGGGATCTTCCAATCTGGGAGATTTTTGGGGCATGGTACAACCATGGTGGGATGCAACCGAGGAATGGTCTGGAGTGGTGTGTCATGGGCTCCACTAGTGAGAGTCGAGAAACCTGTGTATATTGTGCAGTGCGCGTCAGTCTTCATTTTTTTATGAATATCATATTTTGCTTGCTTTCATATGGTCTTTGTAATTTCAGTTGCAGTGAGGAGTTTTTTGGAGAGGAATTACATGCAATTGCCTCATGTTTGCAGTTGGTACAAGTGGGGCCCATTGAATGGTGATCTGGACCATTGGTCTGATGGGCTCCGCTGCCGATGATCTAGTCCCCGAAAATCTCCTTCGGCAACCTTCCTAATCCTTCAATTAGCGACCTGCAAATAGATGGCTAAGAAACGAAATAGGTCCACATTCTTGAAAATTGGAATAGATTCGGACCAACAGTCTTGGATGGCTTATCCATTGGTGCTTCTTGTGCAAACTGAAAATGGTTCGAGGGTTGTGCAATTTCTATCTCTATAATTTATGTTCCGAGATGAAATTTTTGGAGCCTTTGTTTCCCAAAAATCAAGATGATGGGCCTCACATCAACGGATGAGTATGAGATGATGGGCCTCACATCAACGGATGAGTGTGAGATGATGGGCCTCACATCAACCAGTGTTTCAAATAGCACTTGTAGCGTAGCTTAGATAAATAGCATAAATCCCTTGTAGTGTACACTACAGCCACGTAGCGTGTAGTGTATGCTATAGTGTTTTTGTTGTTGTTTTTTTGAAGAGTGATGAGAACATTATTTATTTAAGTTTTGTTTGTTAAAAGTAGTGTAGAACTCATATTATAAAAAATATAAAAAAAAACCCTTAAAATGTAAAGTTAAAACCAAACATTTCTTTGTTTACTTTCACTTAAAATGGTGGTGGTCCTTTGTTAAAGTTGGTGTGAAACTCACACCAAAAAACCTTTAAAACTAAACTTAAAAGAAAAAGAGTTTCGAAAGAGGGTTTTCGAAAACCCTTCTTTGTATAGATGACATTTGTATTGTACTTAATGCTCTTAACCTATGGGATTGTTATTTCTTTTCATACTTGTGAGTTGTGACTTGCGGTTTCAATTAGACATTATTAATTAAAGTGGTTTGCTGAGAAAGTTGTTTATGTGATAATTATTTGATTTGGTTTATGACTTTATATGTGGATCGGCTTTTGATAAATGATAAATGATAATTAATAACTTGAATATGCTTATACTTGAAAAAATGAATTATCTTTTAGGCATTTTTGTATTTTTTGCCTTTTCTTACTATTTATCATAATTTCCCTATATTTAAATAAAAAAATAGAAGTACCATGTAGCTTACCCTACATGCTATGCTATTTACACTACACACTATAGAGGGTTGAACGCTACACAACATGCTACCGCTATTTAAAACACTGGTATTAACTAATGATGGTTTATTGAGGCAATCTTTTTGTATTGAAGAATCCTAGTCCCATTCATTATCTTTTTCACAAACAAAATGGAAACAGATTTGACCTAAATTAATCTCATATGAGTTGGGGCGAATTCCAAATAAAATGATCATTTGACTTGGGCTTTTGGTGTTTGGTCAAACAGCCCTGTTCTGTAATTTGCAAATGAGATAATTTGACAGTTCTCCAATTCATTAACCAACTAGTTTCTAACATGCATTTACAATATATGTTGGGCACTACCTTGTGTGTGGATGTATTGTGTTAACTCATCTGGTATCAGAATATATTGGCTTAAGTCAACTGGTATTGGAATTCTCTCTCTTCAAATTCATGGATAGAAGTAATGGTATAAGTCACCATCCATAGGTTTGCTCCCTATAGGTGAGGGTTCGATTCCCCTCCTTGGCTTTAGCCGATACACATGGTTGTGGGTGATTGCGTGTATCCGCAGGGATTAGTCTCACTTCAAAAAAGAGGTAGGGTGTCTTCAAAAAAAAAATTAAAAAAAAATGGTGGTGGTCCTTTGTTAAAGTTGGTGTGAAACTCACCCAAAAAAACCTTTAAAACTAAACTTAAAAGAAAAAGAGTTTCGAAAGAGGGTTTTCGAAAACCTTCTTTGTATAGATGACATTTGTATTGTACTTAATGCTCTTAACCTGTCAGATTGTTATTTCTTTTCATACTTGTGAGTTGTGACTTATGGTTTCAATTAGACATTATTAATTAAAGTGGTTTGCTTAGAAAGTTGTTGATGTGATAATTATTTGATTTGGTTTATGACTTTATATGTGGATTGGCTTTTGATAAATGATAATTAACAACTTGAATATGCTTATACTTGAAAAAATGAATTATCTTTTAGGCATTTTTATATTTTTGGCCTTTTTCTTACTATTTATCATAATTTCCCTATATTTAAATAAAAAAATAGAAGTATCATGTAGCTTACCCTACACGCTACGCTATTTACGCTACATGCTACAGAGGGTTGAACGCTACACAACATGCTACCACTATTTAAAACACCGGTATTAACTAAGGATTGTTTATTGAGGCAATCTTTTTGTATTGAAGAATCCTAGTCCCATCCATTATCTTTTTCACGAACAAAATGGAAACAGATTTGACCTAAATTAATCTCATATGAGTTGGGGCGAATTCCAAATAAAATGACCATTTGACTTGCACTTTTGGTGTTTGGTCAAACAGCCCTGTTCCGTAATTTGCAAATGAGATAATTTGACAGTTCTCCAATTCATTAACCAACTAGTTGCTAACATGCCTTAACAATATATGTTGGGCACTACCTTGTGTGCGGATGTATTGTGTTTACTCATCTGGTGTCAGAATATATTGGCTTAAGTCAACTGGTTTTGGAATTCTATCTCTTCAAATTCACGGATAGAAGTTATGGTATAAGTCTTTGCAATTAGTTTTGGTTAACCAGGCAATTGATGATAAATAAAGTTCTTCTGGTGATTTTCCTTTGCACGAAGATTTCTTCCTATCTGTTACATCATTGGGTTGATGATGGACTGATCAGAAATGTTATATTTTGATAAATCATTCAGTTATCTCCATGCATTTACCATTCAGATCGCGCTAAGGGGCAAGGGCCCATGCTTCTTTATTTTGTCCTGAGATGGTGTTAGTGCCTGTCATATGTACGAAGCACGAACAGAAGCGACAGCAGATTTATTAAATTAGTAGGTATAAATAGCTAAGGAAGCAGACATTTCAAAATAAATAGATAAATAAATTAAAAATAAATAAATAAATAGATAAATAAAAGGGAAAAAAAAAACTGGAAGAAGCTAAGGAAGCAGGAGGGGTAGTACTAAATGTGATTTGAAGCAGGAGGGGAACCTGGGTAGAAGGGTTTATGCAATTAGTTGCCCTTTTGCTTGCAGCAACTTCGTAGACATATGAAAGAAATCTGGTTATCCTTTTGTGATGCCAAAAATGCATCTTTAATCATCTCCATTTCTAGGGCTTAATGTTCCTGATAGGTGTGTATTGTGCTATACACATGGCGAAGATGCATAGCATTATCCTGGTTTTCACCAATCAAGATTACCACCATTCTTATAGTGCCAAACAACATCCACAGACCAGAAAATTGGCACTGTTTGAAAGGTTATCCAGGTACCTTTTCAACAAGCTCAGATCACATGATTCCACTAAGAATTGAGCAAGTTCTGACCAAATACTAATGGGGTTTGGTGCAGGTCACCAGTAGGGATTTTTGTTGCAATTTTCGATAAAGTCAGGGTAGTTTTGTATATTGCACACGTACAAGTTTCACAGGTATTTTAGTCTTGATAAAAAGAATCAAGGTTAATTGTGTATTGGAACAGATGGCAAGGATTAGAGGAAGCTTTTTGATTGCTCGAGGGTCTTAGGTCTAGCACAAATTTCTTGGTGTGGACTGTTGCAACTTGCAAAGGAGTCCTTTTCCTCTATGAAGGAGAATTTGGAGTTTGGCTTGGAGATAGTGTTGATGATGAATGGTGCTATCTTGATTTCCATCAATCAATATTGTGGGCCATTGTTATCGTGCCATACAAACATCCACATGCCCACGAAGTTGGTTCCATCAAAAGGCTGTTGAGTTATCTTTTCGAAAAGCTCAAGATCACATGATCCACTGGGAATTGACCAGGCTATGACCAAAATACCAATGGGTTGTAGGGCAGTGGTGATGCCCAATTGTTGGGTTCTTTGCTTGCTATGTAACAGGTATACATAGGTAGGAAGTGGGAGCGAGAGCGTGAAGTGGAAATTCTAAGCGGAAGCGGCACTAGTTAGAAGGATCCTACAACTAGGATCAGAACACAGAAAACTAAAACCACTAGAAAGCTAAATACACCACAATACAACAGCCATACATCGACGCAGGCTGTCGCTCAGATCTTCTGTCTACGATGACAATGCAGTTTCCGCTCACGCCTGCTGTAGCCTGATTGTCTGCAAACTCCTTTTCTTCTCTTGACATGCACGAACATGATTTACTTATTTCTGCATATCTCAGGACCCTCATCCATAAGATTAGAAAGCTAGATACACCACAATACAACAGCCATACATAGACGTAGGCCGTCGCTCAGATCTTCTGTCTATGATGACAATGCAGTTTCTGCTCACGCCTGCTGTAGCCTGATTGTCGGCGAACTCATTTTCTTATCTCTTGACATGCACGGACATGATTTGCTTATTTCTGCATATCTCAGGACCCTCATCCATAAGATTAGCTACTCTCCGAGGCCAGATTCTAGAATTAGCCAAAGATATCACATTTTTCGAGTCCACCAGGATTACCATATAAACAGCAGGGGGAGCTTTCCATCTGATTTGGTCCTTGGAACTCTATTCCATAGGTTTATCCAATTAGCATTGCAGATGGTGTTTGGGACTCCTAGCCTGTTATCTGCTTTTGTCCATCCGACTATTAGTCTGAAGATTTATTTCATGATTAATCCAGTCCAGCTTCCTTGCCTCAAAATACTGTGCTATTTCTTTCTTAACAGATGGACCTTAAAGCTGCTGGGCCCACCATTTTCCATAGCTGGGGACTAAGGGTCCCCCATGCAGGAGTTGTCCAACCCTCTATCAGCTACAAGACCCTACTTGGAAATACCCAAAGTATCCTGAATTTAGCCACAGTCCCTGCCCATACTACCCTAGCAATTGAGCAGTTAAAGAGTACATGATTTGCTGATTATTCCTTGCATCGGCACATGGGGATCTATTTGGATTGCTATGCCCCTATGTTTGAGATGGTCTACCGTTAGAAGTTTTTTAGTCTAACAAACAAAAGCTGTGATTTTTAATGGAGCCGGGAAAAAGACCAAGTTCTTGAGAAAGCTGCTGAGTTACTTGTTAGGAATTTTAGAAAGACAATGGAAGCATGGACTTTGAAAAATCCAGATTTTTAATGTTAATTAGGATCCCATTTAGATGTAATCAAGTCCCAAAAGAAGAAAATCCTACGACTGGGATTACTTGTGATCAGTGCCGCGGAAAACTGATGCAGTAGCTCAATTTTGATCCTCCAAAGTAGGCGGTCCCTTCCTGCTCTATCCAGATAAGAGGTGAAGAGATGGCCTACATACACCCCAGAGTAAGGCCAGGGGTGTGTGCACCATTGCCATCCAATGGGTTGAACCCACATGTGCGGACTTGTGCATGAAGGAAAGAGGGAGAGGGGGATTTAATTCCACTTTTTTTTTTTTCTTCTTCTTCTTTCGGGGGAGGAGGTTCTCTTTCTACCTCCTTTGAGCTATAATCTATGTATAAGGAGTTAGGGTTTCAAGAGAAACAAGTCTTGCGGTTCTCTTCTTCCCTACAAACTTTGGTCTACCCTACTATGTCTAAAGTCTGTGATCCTGCCTATTCATATACCAAAATTAACCAAATCCCTCATATTATGGCACCATCCTTGGCCAAAAATTTCATGCATGTCCAAAAGATGGATCAATAGGGGTTTGGTTCTCTTTCTACCTCCTTTGAGCTATAATCTATGTATAAGGAGTTAGGGTTTCAAGAGAAACAAGTCTTGTGGTTCTCTTCTTCCCTACAAACTTTGGTCTACCCTACTATATCTAAAGTCTGTGATCTTGCCTATTCATATACCAAAATTAATCAAATCCCTCATACTATGGTACCATGATAGGGACATCACGCGCACATGCGCACGCACGACGCCTCTATGCACGTATGCAAGGAGAGGGGGACTCCACCGTCGATCTGGCTCGATGACGATGTCCAAGGAGGGCCCCCTAGCTAGAAGATGGAGTTTTGGGTCCTTGGAGTGGGCTCGATAATCAAGTAAAACCCATCATGGGATCTCATGATCGGAGCCTACTAGTCGGATTAAGTTCATATTTTAGGTTTTCATTATTTATGTTATTTAGAATATCATGAACGCTTTAGATTTCTTTAATTAGTTTTTATTTTGGTTTACTTCATCGCCAAGTAATAGGTTGCGCACATGGCGCGAGTTTTAGGGTATATGTTTTTCTTATAAATAGGCACCCCTTGTAGTTCTTTTGATTCATTGAAGTTTAATAAAAATTCCTGCAAGTTTTTTTCTACTCTCTGAGTTTCTGAGTTGTGGAAAAATTCAAGTGGGTGTAAAGCCCTCCATTTTCGAAAGGCTAACTACTGTGGTGTGAAGTCACATCTATCTCCATCCGCCCCTACCCTCTTCCATTCATATCTCTCACCTTTTACAACCATCCTCGCCTCGAATCCATTAGTTTTTGCAGCGGATCTTTTCTTTATGGCAGTTTCCATAATTTGGCCCTGCAGGAGGGCTGAAACTTTGGCGGAGCACCGCGCACAGCCCGTAGTTGGGATCGCCCTGAAACTTTGGGGGTTTGGAGCCCACCCTTGACCGACCAGGGCAAAGGAATCGGTTTCCGGGTGTGGGACCCATTTGCACGTGCGACCAGGCTAGTGTGCACGTGCGTCAGGCCCTGGCCCGCTGTCCACACGCGGGAATTGTCTTCTGGTTCAGGCTTTCTTTTATTTTACCCTCATACCTGTTTTTCATAAACCCTAACCCTAGATTGCACTATCTTTAATTTATTTGCCCATTTTCTCACCCTAGGGTTCCTTGATTTGAAATTGGTTCATGCATGTGTGGATGATTTCTATTTCCCTTTGAGTATCGTTTGGTTCATAATTTTTATTGATCCAGCCCTAACATATGTAGGCCTGGACCCACATAGATTCCCCTTAATTGAATGTTAGGACTTGTGGGATATGAAATTTGTGTAATTGTTTCTCAACTAACGTGATCTTAAGCCTGAAATCTTGCACATCATATTTGAATTTCATGTCCTGCATCATACCATCCTTGGTAAAAAATCTCATGTAAGTCCAAAAGATGGATCAATAGATCTCAACTATGTCCATCAAGAGTGATTTAAAACAAACTAACAGTTACAATTTAGAATCAATGGCTAAAAACAATTGATTGCATTGGCTAGCTAGAAAGACACTCGATGGATGGCCTAGACCATAAGACCAGTTCACAAATCAAGTCTAAAAGATGGATCAATAGATTTCAATTATTGGATGTCCATCAAGAGTGATTTAAAACAAACCGACAGTTACAATTTAGAATTAATGGCTAAAAGCAATTGATTGCACTGGCTAGCTAGAAAGATATTCGATGGATGGTCCAAACCATAAGACCAGTTCACAAATCATATGTTGGGTAACCAACTAGATCCCTTGTTAGATCATGTGTGCCTTAACTTGATCCTGATTTATGTACCTAGCCACATCCACATATCAGCCACTTAATGTACCTCATAAAGTGAGACAAAGCACATTACATAAAACATTAAACTCCTTGCATGTCCTTAGGTCCAAGGATTACTCGAAGCTAGTACGAATACAAGTCAATCTGGATTGGACATGATGGGCGTCCTGATCCAGAGACTTGAAGTTATCCTCCAATGCAAGTGCCCAATGATAACATGATCCCATTATCCATGAACACTTGCACTCCTATGTGGGGTAGGGCAAAGGCATCGACTCATTGTTAAGCCCTGTTATCGCTTGAATCTGGTTAATCCCGTAGCTCCTCCTTTAGGCCGCTGGATACTTGCACTTTAATGGAAAAATAATGAACACTGGGGGCTCCGGTTATGGCTGAGGACCCTTCGATGCCTAAGTCAGGTAGATGAACTTAAAAATAGGTGTGGCTAGAGTCGAGATTTTTGTGTGTACCTCTCCTTAGAGCGGGGTGGTGTATTTATAGGGTTTCTACGTATTTGAATGGATTTGCTAGATATGTTAGAGGGGCCCATATTGAAGTTGGAATCTGCTCTTTGAGAGTATCTTTGATTGTCTCGATTGGCGTGATTTTCGGCTAGGATCTCGTTGGCTGATCTTGCTCGTATTCGACACGAGATTCTCTCCGGATGTTTCCATTCCGAAGTAGAGGTTGGTATTCGAGGTCGAGGTCAGTATCCATGGTCGAGGTCGGGGTCAGCCGATGAATGTTATTACCGAGCTTGGTTGACTGGTTCAGATCGGTCATCGGGTTTCCTTGCTCAGCTCAGCTCCTCCTGGGATAGACACATCGATAGTTCGGGGGGTCGACTCTGCTGGTTCCTTCCCACTTGTCTCATACAGCTGATCTGCTCGATTTTCCCCATACAGTTGCCCCCCTACTTTCAAGTTCCAAGTTCATGAGCTCGAGAAGTAATGGGATTTTGACTGATATATGAGCGTGGGAACTTGAGCTTTCAACTGCAAGTGGTCAGCTCGATCTGTCTGTCTTCTTCAATTTTACCGCCTTGTGGTTAATGCGGGAATAAAAAAGGACAGCGCATGTCGCGGGGATCAAGGAAGATATTATGGCACATTTGGTGGGAACTTGAGTTCGCAACCTACTTAGCTCAGGACCCGACTTGGGATGGCAAATTCGGTGGGAACTCGAGCCCGCAACCTACTCAGCTTCGATGCAGGGGCCTCCCACTCTCTTACAGCGAACAACCACCTGTGCTTCCAACTCTTATTGGAAGATGAGCTATTGGTAATAACGGCCTGGCCTTTGCCTGACTAGGAGGAAAAATAATACCAGCCGCGAAAGCCTGACCTGCTCTTGGTCTGGTACAAGTATAAGAACTTGTCTACAGAGAGCTCGAAGTGACCAATTTGACGCCACAAGATATAACACCTGAAGATAGCTCGCCACACATTAGGGTTATGCTGTCTTGGGGCAATCCTTAGGCGGTGGTGCATCACCTCTCACACCACTGGATGGAAAGGTAGTCGCAAGCCGCAGGAAAAGAAAATCGGATAGAGGGCCACCCCCCTGGGAGCCTGACCCGAAAATTGCCCAACTCAGGGTAGCCGCAACCCCACCGAATTAGGGATCCTGAACTCTGATCGAAGTGCACGCAAATCCTTCGACCGTAGTCGGGAAATAAAGTAGTTGGCTGACAAGGCCACTTCATGAGATGATGAGGAGACCGCATCCGCCTGGGGCGGAAGAGCCTCTTCATCTCAAGGTGCCACCGCTGGTGATGACTCCCTCGAGGACACACTAACCTGGAATCTGTACTATCATGTATGACTTCCCCATGAAAAGCTCTTAAAACAAAAGCACCCCTTGAAAAATATTCAGAAGACATGGTAGTAAAAAGACAAACCGCAAAAAGAGAAGGAGAATATCAGAAGAAACGTACCGGAAAAAATCAAGTATTCGGACAATCTGCAGAGTGAACGGAGAAAGACTAGGACAGAGGAAGAGAGAAACGGGACAACACAGCTCGGACTCTACTAAGATTGATGGGTGAACAATGAGGGGGAAACGCCTATTTATAAGCGTCCCAGGGGGCAATGCCTTTAATGCTAGCACTACTCATGAGATTATGAAGAGACGCTTCGACGTACGATCTCCGCCATGTGGCAATAGGGGGTTCGCCTAGGAGAAACATTTATGGGGCAGAGACAGGTGTCTGCTGATGAGTCGTCTAGAAGATGAAACGACGTTCGCCACTGTGCACGACTCGTACAACGATATTTCTGTAATATTTTTCTTGATCCCCACGACATGCGTTGTCCTTTTTTATTCTCGCATTCACCACAAGGTGGTAAAATCGAGGAAGACAGATGGATCGAGCTGACCACTTGCAGTTGAAAGTTCAAATTCCCGCACTCATACATCAGTCCAAATCCTCTTACTTCCCGAGTTCTTGAACTTGGAACTTGGAAGTAGGGGAGCAACTGTTATGGGGAAAATCAAGCAGACCAGCCATATGAGATGGAAGTAAGGGAGTAACTGTTATGGAGAAAATCGAGCAGACCAGCCATATGAGACATGTGGTAAAGAACCACTAGAGTCGACCCCCCGAACTGTCGATGTATCTACCCCCAAAGGAACCGAGTTGAGCAAGGAAACCCGATGATCGAGCTAAACCAGTTAACCAAGCTCGGTAATAAGATTCATTGGCCAACCTCGACCTTGACCACGGATACCGACCTCAACCACAGATATCGACCTCGAACTCGGAATGGAAATATTCAGAGAGAATCTCGCATCGTATACGAGTAGGATCATCGAGTGAGATTCTAGTCGAAAATCACGCCAATCGAGATATTATCGGAGATACTCTCAAAGAACAGATTTCAACTCCAATACAGACCCCTCCATATCTGGCAAATCCATTCAGATACGCAGAAACCCTTTAAATAAACTATCCTGCTCTAGGGAGAGATACGCACACTCTAGCCACACGTACTTTATGTTCATCTACCTGACTTAGGCATCAGAGGGTCCCCGGTCATAATCGATGCCCCCAGTGTTCCTCCTTTTTCTATTAAAGTGCAGGTATCCAGCGGCCTACATGAGGGGCTACGTGATTAATCAGATTCAAGTGATAATAGTGTTCAAGGGAGCGTACTTGTGGAAGTGGCTTTTCGGACGTCAGTTGGGTCGCTGGCCACTACTTTGGTCATTTTCCTTTTTTCTTTTGGAGTTGGCAACAGGTGGCTCCCCTTCCTCCTCCTGCTTCCTGTTTCTTGTTGAGTTGTTTCCGCTATGAGTAGCTCTTTGTGCGTTGAAGAGCTCTTCTACTTTTGAATACTTTTGGGCTCAGTTGAGCAGGTCAGCGAGAGTAGTTGGGGGATTTTTTTCGATCGAGAAAAGGAATTTCCCTTGTTTGAGGCCGGCCACTATGGCGGTAAGAGTATCTGGTCGGAGTAGCCGTCCACTTGGATTGCTTCCGCGTTGAAACACACAATATAGTCTCTTAAAAGTTCGTCCTCTCTTTGTGTTATCATAAGGAGGTGAGTTGTGGGTTTTCTCCTGTCCTTTTTGCCAATGAACTGGGTAATAAAGGCCTTACTGAGCTGGGTGAACGAGCTGATGGACTTGGCCGTCAAGTGTCTATACCATTTCCGTGTGGCTCCTGACAAAATCAGGGAGAATGCCCTACACATTATAGGTTCGGAAGCACCGTGGAGTTCCATCCATGATTGGAAGGATTCTAAATGCTCTGCCGGATCCCCTGCTTCTGAGTAGAGAGTTATCTGAGGCATTCGAAATTTGGAAGGTAGTTGGGATTTCATAATGTCATCTTTGAATGGAGGCTTGGTTTCTTCAAGTAAGGCATCCAAGGAGGCAGGGGCCTTGTCCCAACATGCTTGTTGGATGTCCCCAAGTTGATCTCAGATTTCTTTTAGTTCTGCTTCCCATGGGACCTCATTTTCCGCCGTGACATCTAGGGCCTTCCCTTGAGCTTGCCTTCTCTTCTCCAGTGTATGTTGCAGATCTAACTTAGCAAGCTTGGTGGTTCCCAAAGTTTACGTGGGAATGAACTTTCTTCGTGCTGGCTGATCTTTTGCTACATAGGATTTGGGAGGTACAAGCGGATGATGAGATTGCTCGGTCGTTGCCCCCGATTCTATGTTTTGGTCATTGGGAAGAGGGTGTTGTCTCTCTAATATTCTCATGATGCGGTCGGTGCTGCCGGTTAGAGCTTCAACCTGATTCTCCAGGGAGACGAGCTGACTTCCCCTATTCCGGGATCTTTGTGCGATCACTGGGGAAGGAGGGTCGGGCTGGGTGCCTGATCGTGAAGCTTGAGGGTTCTCAAGCTGGTCTTCTGGGACTGACTTGGTAGCAGTGGCCGATGCTCTTCTTTTTCCCTTAGCCATGTCAGATGGGAGAAGCAGAAGGGCAGTTAGACTCGTCGGCGTCGGAGAGAACCTCTAATGGCTTTGCTGTCGTTTTCCACATACGATGCTAAACTGTTATCGCTTTAATCTGGTTAATCTCGTAGCTCCTCTTGTAGGCCACTGGATACTAGCACTTTAATGGAAAAAGGAGGGAGATTGGGGGTGCTAGTTATGGCCAGGGACCCTCCAATGCCTAAGTCAGGTTGATGAACCTAAAGTAGGTGTGGCTAGAGTCGAGATTTTTGTGCATACCTCTCCCTAGAGCGGGGTGGTGTATTTATAGGATTTCTGCGTATTTGAATGGATTTTCTAGATATGTTGGAAGGGCCCGTATTGAGTTGGAATTTGCTCTTTGAGAGTATCTCCGATTATGTCTCGATTAGTGTGATTTTCGGCTGCGATCTCGTTGCGTGATCTTGCTAGTATACGACATGAGATTCTCTCTTGATATTTTCATTCCGAGGTCGAGGTCGATATCTGGGGTCGAGGTCGGTATCCGTGGTTGAGGTCAATATTCGAGGTCGAGGTCGGCCGGTGAATCTTATTACTGAGCTTGGTTGATTGGTTCAACTCGGTTATCAGGTTTCCTTGCTCAGCTCAACTCCTCTGAGTGTAGACACATTGGTAGTTCGGGGGGGTCGAATCTGTTGGTTCTTTGCCATGTGTCTCATACGGCTTGTTTGTTTGATTTTCCTCATAACAAGCCCGATGGTGGAGACTTTCCATCTCGACTTTTTGTCGGTAAAGTCGCATAGGATAACCATATACTTTCATACGCTGCCCAGACTTGCTTAACTGGTCATCGACATTCTTGGCATGAGATCCATGGCCCATAACTCCCACTTTGGCTGGTGGCCACTGTGTCCATTCTCAAGTACCCAAGGACAACTAAAGGAAACCCTCTCTTTAACCCATATATATTCCACGTGCATTTTAGTTCCACATGTTAATGAGGTAAATGAATGAATCACTCCATAAATAATAAATGAGGTCTAATACACGAACATTGGTTTTTCAGGGCACAACAATAACATTATTATCCGTTTCTCTACCCAAAGTTTGGGCCGTTGACTTGGTGGAATATCAGCCATTTGCTTCTTGTGCCCATATCCTCGTCTTGCCAATTTTGGAGAATTAAAACAGTGTTTAGTATGTTTAATATTGTCAGAATCTAATGAATTTTGTTGTCATTAAGGTTTCTTCAAAACATGGGCCTCCACTGTCTACTACCCTTTCCGATCAGAGATACTGTACAACTCTTCATACTTCTCTCACAAAGGCAAACAGCAGAGGTCTTCCCAAAATCTGATCCAGTCCCAGCTCTGAAGCAAATGAATTGAGCAGGATTGGGAAGCCATGAAACTGTTCTCCAAATGTGTGATCCCCGCTGACGGGAGGCCATAGCCCCCATTTTTGGCGACCTCTATTTAGCACCAAGTTCCGTCCTTAATAGAGAATCCTCTTCGTTGCCAAGCTGCCACCACCAGAAGAATATTGGTCTTTCTTATGTCCTTCGGCCCCCAGTCCCCCTTCTATAGGTCTTGAAACGTCCTTCCAAGTTAATAGGCTGGATTTGTGGGAATCTTCTGAGTTCCTCTATAGGAACCTTCTTTGGGTAGCTTCTATCTTATCCGTCGCTTTAACAGAGCATCTCAATAGGGCCAACCAATACACTGATAAGTTGGCAAGCACCCACTTGTTTTGGGTGATCCTCCCTCCCAAAGATGAGAGCTTCCCTTTCCTGGTTCACAAATACTGTATCCAATTCTCTTTCCCACATCTGCCTTGAATTATCGGAAGGCCCATATGCCTGGCAGGAAGTGATGCCGTCTTGCTCCTACAGTAAGCCAGACTCTAGGACTCCAAATTAATGCTGATCATACTGCTTTTTTTCCATGTTCACATTTAGCCTTGACACAATTTCAAAACAAATCAGCACATCTTTGATTCCACAAGCTTGCCAAATGGACCCATCCCCAAAGAGCATGTTGTTTTCTGCTTTCGCGACATGGGTAACTTGGACATTGTTGTTTCTGATTGACATTCCTCTGATAAGCCCAGCCACTAAAGCAGTGTTGGTAATTCTTGATAAAGCCTCGATCTCCAGAGAGAACATCACAGATGATAATGGTTAGGTGCCTGTTTACTTGCATTGAAAAGCAGGGGGGTGTAACACAGCTGTTATCCATTTTTTCCATCTCAAGCCAGAGCCCATACAATCTAGCATGTAGAACAAGAATTCCCTATTGATGCAGTCATAGCCCTTTTTGACTAACAAAGAGGTTACCTATTTCCTCTTTATCATCAACGGAACCGTTCCCTTGTTTGATAACAGAGATTGTATTGGACCTTCTATGAGATTTCGCCACCCCCTGGAAGTATGCGGTGTCATAGTCACCTTCCTCGATCCATCTCTCCCAAGACTTTTATTTCCAGAGGACCTGTCCCAGCCTAAGATTTACATCAAAAATTCTTCAAACTCAGCGTTCCTAGCCACCTTCTCAGGTAAGACGACCTGATTCCTCTTCCTCCTGACTGAGAGCAGCTTGCTCGTTCAAAAGCATCAGTTTTGACACACCCAGATCACTGAACTGATCTCTGTTCCACGTCTTGAACTTTAGTTTCAACAGCCTGAACTTTTTTCATTGAAACAAAAACCCCCTCGAGACATTCAATGAACCCCACCATTCTTTCACTGAGGAAAAGAATTCTGAATGGTTGAGTCACATCTTCTTCAGGCCCCACAATGACAACTTGGAGGAGAGAGACATGGTTATGATCAGAACATCTTCTCAAGAAGGCAGTAAGATTGGTTTCTGGTAATAACTCTTCCCAGGAGTCAGATCAGGAATCTGTTTGGCGCCTTCACATCGCAAGGTCTTCTTGATCGTTTGTCCTAGTATTCTTTGCTCCCTGTATAGGCAGATTGGTGAGGCCCCAGTTCTCAATAAATTAATCAGACTCATATTAGATGCTGGCCGCATCCACCCCTTTTTCATATACGCACTGTATAATCTTGAAACTGCAACCTATTCACAATATTCCAACCATTTGGTGTTTTGCTAAGATGCTCCCAGAATTCTGTTCTCAGCCCAGCGTTGTTGTGGCTGTAGACTGCTGACAACCCCCACTGCATACCACTCATATAGATGAACTGAACCGAGAGAGACCATCACCCCAAGATTGATACAGACTCGTGGACTGTCTTCAAATCCTAGACCACTAAAAATTCTTCCAGAGCTACTTACTGCGTTGATATATTCCCATCCAAATCCATCTCGACTCCAGGTTTATTGACGTCCATCTGAGAGATCAAATCTTTCTTCATTTCCTGTAATGTCAGCATTCTTGGAGCCAACATATTGCGTAATTGCAAGACATTTATCCACACCACCCATGCCTCTACTGTTCCGTTGCAGCACTATCATTGAAAATTAATGCGAGGTGATTGCCTCTTTCCGTAGATTTAGATGCCACCTTCAATATACTAACTGAAGCTTATTTCCTTTGGTTCACTATGATCTGCTTTAAAATTTTTCTAAACCGATCTTTTGTTCCTTTTATATCTACTTCAATGGCTTTCACCACCCTCTCCAATTTTTCTTTGTTCACCCAAAGGCGAATCTTCTATTGTTTACCACAAAGATGAGAGCAGCTGCAGCTTCCTCATCTTCCGCCCAATTGTTCTGGTCGGTGATCATACAGCACTGCTTCTCCCTGATGCGCGATCAAAGCCTCCTTGGAGCTAACATAGCCTTCTACTAAAGCCTTTGAAGAGCTCATCCATCCTCTAGCCGAGGAGGCCATGGAGATCAGTCATGTACTGACCCTCAGGTCTGTCTTTTCATTGATCACTGATCTTTACTACGAGAAGGTCTTTACCCCAAGAAGACTCAGCAATCCTTCCTCCTGCCACTTGCTAGTCACTCCATCTTCCATTCCAGGAATGGTCCATTGCCAGGGCAGCAGAGCCCAGGTGTAAGGTGAGCCCAAACTCAGGTGATGGAACCCTGATAACAAATATCTGAGATGGAATGCACTTGTACACGTTGAGGTTACTTGTGCATGGATATAGAGAGATTGGAGAGGGGGAGAAAATATTGCCTTGAGCCACTTGCTGGTCTCAATCTAAGCTCTTTATCCGTCACGTGCCCTTGTTTGTACTGCTATCTGCCGAATTTGCTGCACTATCAGCGTGGTAACATGCCATTAGTTTTGGCACAATCATACCTTCTGCCCCACCAACCATCTTCACTGTAGAAGTGTCAGAGACAATAGAACATGGATGTGCCTCAAACTTTTCTATCGTACCTTGTCCTTCCCCATGTCTGAGCTCGAGAACTGCTTCTGCCTTCCTCTGTCCAAACTTCTAGCTATGCCTACTGAGACAATCCAGCCACCACTTGCCTGCCATCCAGAACTTCAATCACCTTTAATTCTTCACCGTGATACCAAAATCGAACAAAGGCATCCTTTGCTTCTCCCCATAACTCTTCATCTTCATGATTAAAAAAAAAAAAAAAAAAACATTGGCTCTCTCTGTATTTTTCAGAAGACATCATGCAGATCTTTCACCTCAAATGAGAAGGGGTTATGTCCAATGAGTAGACTGCATATTCCTTTTGTATTCTGCTGATTTGCAAAATGTAATCCACCCTTCTTTGTCATCCTTTTCCTCCGCAGCCCCATTTTACTCATCATTAGAACCTTTCAAGGTTAATGACTTGTTGATATCACTGGTCTGGATTGAAAGAGAGTTTGTAATTGTTTGAAGGTTTTAGGTAGTGCAACCTGGTTATTGTGTCAATAAGATCTCAACTCTTGAATTGCAAAGAAATGAACATGTGTACACTCATAATAAATTTTTAACTAGAGACAGTGAAATAACTTTATTGATACTCAAAACTTCATCTTTTACAATACTAAAGAAAACTCACAACTTAGAAACTTGTGGAATGCCTACCTCCTACATCAACCGCCATATCTTTCACAAATGGTAAATATGATCTCTGACATTTAGGCCTTAAATCTCGCCACAAAAAGCCCAAAATCAGTACATGTTGAGTCTAACGGTGGACCATGGTCCTACATCATTCCTCTGGTTTGGAAAGAACTCGACTCTGCTGAGTTTGACGCTTTATACAAGTAGTAGAGGCTCATATCCAATCTTTTCCATTCGTTGCCTGTAATTCATTTGCTTTCAGAATAGTGCTTGTTTTTATATGCAAAACTTGTTCAACTTCTTCCTTTTTTCTTTGGGAGCTATTTATTCATGATTTCATCTTGCATGTCAGACACCTCGTCATGGTACTCGAACAAATCTGTCATTTCGAAAGTAGTCAAGATATCTAAGTCATTTGGCAACTCGATCCCATTGGCATTGTCACTCAACTTCCGCTTAACTTGGCATCGACTAATCTTGTTAGACTTGAGATGGTAATGGTTCCCTTGTAAACCTTTCTTTGTGGAGATAAATCATATCTAGGTTATCTTTATATATCTTATTGCGGTGATGCTCATTTCCAGCTTCTCGGTACTTGGCTCTACTCTCTTTGGTATTCTTCTTTTGCTCCCCCACAATGCCTCTTTATGCAAACTATTCAATTGGTAGGAATTTTGCTTGTTTGACTGGACTCATTTCGTAATTCGCAAGATTCGGCGTGTTCGAAGATGGTGCTAAATGTTCATCATAAGAGGAAGTCCAGCTGGGAGTTCTTCCCACACACTGAGGCTTGATATTCATGAAAGAACTGCATGAGATTGGAACATTAGACTATTTTACTTCTTCATTAGCAACTGAAACATCCCTCCGGGTTAGGGTTTGGTTTCATTTTTGGTTGTTGGCCTATCATTCCTCGACCTATGGGAAGCTCTGTAGTCGCCTTATGCAGGAAGTTAGCATGTTGTCCCATTGTTGAGGACAGTCCTTGTAGGGCACCAAATCATCTCCAAGTTCCTAATTAATTATCTCATCGACTTTTAATGCAAGTGTATATGCATTGGACATCGTAAATACATCTTTGAAAGTTAATTCATTTCTCATGTCTAAGACCATTAAGATATCTTGAAAATTTTTAATTTTCATACTCATGAACCCCCACAATGTTGATGTATGAAACTCCTCGATATATTCATTTACCGATTGTTCCCTTGACCTAGATTGCGATATCTTTGATAGAGGTCACAAGCATAAGTTGTGGGTAAGAACTTCATTTTTAACTTCTTTTGCATCTTTTTCTAAGAATTTACTTCTTATTTTAATGGATTCATTCGGCTTGAAGATTGTTCCATTATGCCAACATGTGATCGGAAAACATCATAGTTACGAACTTCTCAATCATCTGCAATTTCCTTACACTTGAACACCTTTTCTACCTTTCTGAGCCAATAAATGAAGTCGTCAATATGCAAACAACCATGAAATTCTGGAATTTCTACCTTATTTTGGGCTCTTTATCACATTCAAACAATGAAAGGATTTGATCATCTACTTCTTTACAAGTTGGGCCACCCGCCAATGGTTGGGGCCTGGTTGGAGTGTAGTATTTGGTGGTATTGTAATCCATTGGAGCAATCATTACATTAACACGATGTTTATTTATAGTAGTTTTTTGGTGGGTTATCAGGTGGTCAAATGTAGATATGTATTTGGAACAATGCTTATACACTATAATCATTTCACTATTACCATGGCCATACACTGTAATCATTCCATGATTACCATGGCTATCCAAATGCTCAATTTCTTGGTCAAAATACCTCAAGACCAAGAGAGATAACGTAATATGTAATCATTGCTATAATGCCGTGCAATTCACTACAATACCACCTACGGTGTTCCAAACATGCCCTTAGGACCTTGGAGGGGATATTTCCTTGTGTTTGCATGCTCTAACTTCGGTCTTTGGATTCCGTCCACACCAAAACTCTCTCACTTAATTAGTGAGATTGTGTGTACCATATGCGTGAGTTAATGTACTTGCTTAATGAGTACACAAATCAAGTGGGATACTTGTGCAAACTTTTCCTGTATCCACCCCTTTGAAGCTATTAGGAGATTATGTAGAGTCAAAATATCCAAGATGACCTGTCCTGATACCGAAATGGTGCAACCTGGTTATGGAGTCAATAAGATCTCGACGCCCGAATGACAAAGAAATGAACAAGAAATATCCGAGTAAAGAGGGATCAATAATTTAGTTGGTATTCAAACTTCTCTTACAATTCTTAAGAAAACTCACAACTCAAAAAGTAAAAAAAAAAAAAGAAAAAAAAGTGGAATGCCTACCTCTTACCCACTCTCCTTCTCCCTTTATAAGACCCTAAAGACAATCTTTAATGAAATTCTGCCCACCTATTAGATTGATCTCAAATCAATCTTAATTTAAATTAATCCATAATTTATTTAAGATAATAAAAATCACACTAACAAAGATTTGGTTTAAAATTGCAAAAACAAATCTACTAATTACCCCCCAAATCGTCAATCATATCTCTTCTACATAAGCCCCTATATCTTCCACAAATGAGAAATGTGATCTTTGAAATTTAGGTGGTAAACCTTTTTTATTTTATTTTTTTGAAGGTGAAATTTAGGTCATAAATCTTGCTACAACTAGTCCAAAATCAGCACATATTGGGCCTCATGAAAGGCCATGTGCCTACGTCATTAGGTTTGGTACAAGCATCTTTGTTTGGGCTATTATGAGGACGTTGCTGTGATTTCGTTCCTTCTCTTTTGTGAATAAGAATCTTTTCGGCATTCGACCTGTCTTGTGTTCTTATTGTCTTGGATTTTTGCAAACCTGTCTTGTGTACTTGTTCTGTCTCGGATTTTTGCATGTTTTGCCAGTCTATCATCATTTCTTCCATCCATTGCTCATGAACTAGTTCAACTCTTTGAGATGGACCGGGGGATGGCATTGGATCTTAGGACTAATTGGTTATTAGTACATGAATACATTTCTTTTGGGCGGCCATTTTGCGCAGCCCGTCAAAGGAACATGATCACGGCATAGTTAGGGATGATTTTTTTTTTTTTTATTTATTTTAATAACGAATCGCTATTGAGGTGCTTCGTGGGGATGTGCATTTAGGGAATTTTTTCCCCATCTTTTGTTTCATTTTCTGGTGTCACCATCGGTATCTATTCAATGCTGGAAAATTCACTGACCCAAGTCACTTGATGGTTCATATGGAACACTGCTTGATTTTAAGTCGTCATCATCATCTATGCCTTTGTCTTAGCTAGTTGTGTTAGGCTAAGTCACGAGCTGAAATATGTTAGTGATCCTCGTCATGAGCTGAAAATGTAAAGCTGGTAGTGGTTTTGCTATCCAGCATTGATTTCTTTGTGACGTTCATGAGGAAGTAGGACTTATTTCATCTGAGAAGTATGCTCATGGAAAGTAGGCATTTATTATTGTATTTTACTAGTGAAGGCTGTGTTTGGACGCGCAAGTAAATCTAATTGCAAACGTTCAAACCCTCCTGCATTCAGAATGAGGTAGCAAATTTCAAAATCCAACTGCGATATTCTCAAATCCAGATTGAAAGCGACAGAAACACAATTCGGGTGCAGGCATCCTCAAAATGAGTGATAAAGAAATTTCAATTTAGTTATTTCCACGTAAAAGTACATAAAGAGTATCCAAAAGCAACCAAAGAATCTAAGTTGCTAGCATGGGCAATACTTTTGATGATAGTTCATAATCTGTTTTAAAATGGTGGTGACTCATCATCCTCACGGGTGGTACTCGTATGCAGTTATCCAGACCATCCAACTTGTGGTGTGCGTTGTGGACGGCGTATCTCTAATTTCAGAGCCCGAGTAATCATAACCTTAAAAATGAAATAGCTAGTGATCCAAAATTTAAGGGCGAATTCAGATGACTACATCTCGTTAGTGTAGTTTTGGCCATTGATGATCGGGCCAGCAATTTGGGCGGTCTGGATTGTGTATGCTGACGTTTTTTTTAAAAAATACAGTGGTCAATCATGGAAGGAGTTTACCCTCAATCGTTGACGCAAGGGACTCTCTCCCCCTGTTTACGGTTTATCCAATAAAAAATGCTTTTGGAAGCAGATTGGCTGGTGATCCCAACATCACCCTGCTCGGTGTTGTTGGGTACTGTGGGGCCCACTGTGATGTATGTGTTTTATCCACACCGTCCATCCGTTGTGCCAGCCTGTTTTAAGGTATGAGCCTAAAAAATGAATCAGATCAAGCTCAAGGGGACCACACCCCCTAGGAAACAGTGGTGATTGAACGCCCCACATTAAGAACTTGTTGGGGCCGCAAATGTTTTGGATCAAGCTGATATTTGTGTTTTGTTTGATGGGCCCTATTAAGGTTTCAACGAGGATGTCATTATCGCTCCTGTTTGTGTTGTGGTCTACTTGAGCTTCATATCTGCTTCATGTTTGGCCTCGTGCGCCCTTAAATGAGATGGCAAAACGGATGGTCAGCATGGATATAAAACGCATAAATCACAGTGGACCCCACAACGCCCAACGCCACCACCCAATTCGCTTAGGATGCATTTACGGTTTGCGCTTTTGCCTATGCACGGAATTCCGTACGTGTGTACTTTTTTTTTTTTTTTTTTTGTAATGATCCAAGCCGTCGTCTTGACGGGCCTCACCACTGATGGGGAGCAAGAAAAAATCTCCCAGGTTGGAATGTTTTTAAGCTTTAATCGTTGAAATGCTTTCCTTTTGAAAATGACCCCATCTCTTTAACACCATCTTTTTCCGGGCCATTGATTGGAAAGATGATGGTGGACCAATCTTTAGGATTTATTGATGCCGGTTTATCTCCATGTATCACCGTGTTTCTGGAGTACACGAGTGTACCAGTCTGCCTATCCTTTCATTGGTTTCGGCCATGATCTTGAAGCTTTAAAAGTATTTGCAGGGTCTAAAAACTCCGATTGAAATAATAGTTTTTCGCTCGGAGAATTAAGGAAGAATTGATCTACTGATGATATTTCTTAGTGGGTAACTTGTAGGTGGAAGGTTAGTCCAAGGGAAATGAATGTCTTACCTTGGCTGACAGGGACATCAAAGATGATATCAGTTATTATTGAAGGGGAAAGAGTATCTAGCTCTCTAATGAGATCTTCATGATGGAAGGTTACAGGACCAGAAGATAGAAGCAACCATGGTGAAGAAGAGAGATAGAGAGTAAGAAGCGTAGAAAATCAGAATTGGTTTGAAATGACGTATATATTAGTTGAGAACGTGCGCATTAATGACAAGATCATTATAGATCCTCATAGGATTCAATTGCTTACTACGTGTCACAACAACAATTGTAAAAAAACAATTGTAAAAAAGCGAAGTCATCATTCAGATATTTGTCTTAGTTGAGCAAAATCAATAGGGAGCTGACACGTGAAGGTACGAGCCAATTGCATTTATTGTATTGAACAACGAGTTAATGTCGCTTTCACCTTTTTCCAAAAGGCAAAGCGACGTGGGCGGCAATGTTGTACCTTATTTTTTTACCATTCATGGAAGAAAAAATTAGTGAAGGACATGTGTCATTGCATGAGAAGTATAAAGCATGTCTAAAATCTGGCGCTATTTAGGTGTTACACATCATCTATAGACAAAGCGTGACTGAGAAACTCGAAAATAGGATGTGGTCGAGTGAAAAACGGTGTTGAAGCGGCTATGGAGACGTGTTCAAGAGGAATATGGAAGGTTGGAGTGGTGCCAAAGCAATTGTTATAATTGTCGAATGTGGGAAGAAGCATATAGATTGCTATCTCAAGAAGATCTATAAATAGTAGAGGATTTAAATGAAGCGAGATGTCTCATACCAACCCAATCAAACAAATCAATTTAATCAAATCTATCAATTATCCTTTATGTTTCTTTGTATAATCAGTTTTTTTACGTTCCTTAGCGTAACCGATAGTGTAATCCTACATTAGGAGTAGTTGTAATCCTTAGTTGTAATCAACGTTTATACTCATAAGTTGGACGATTCTCGTAGCAATACAAGTAGTTCTTTCAGAAAAGGTGCTTTACAGTTACTCCTTGCGGTCGACTGCAAGTATTTCTTTTTGTTTGTTTTTGGATCTGAAAGTCCTTTTATACAGAAGACAATGTGCAACCCATTCTCGGAGGACGAACCCTACCCTCTGATAATTACCTGGTCATTTTAAACATCTAGTGAGTGGCTGAATATGTGACTTGTCTTCTCAGATCTCGGTCATATACTGTCAATTCTGATGTATTTGCCTATCTTGGTGCTTGGGGTCAAAGTTGTTCGATTGAAATTGAGTTGCACAGTCGGTTTTGACATGTCCACAAATATTACATGTGACTGAATTTTGCATCCAAGAGGGCGACATATACAATTGTCACTTTCAGGCCTTTTTTTTTTCAATTTTTAATTTTTTTTTCTCTTGGTGAGTCCCACAAGGTGAACAATCAAATCTAACAAACATCTTTTGTCTCTAAATTAACCATTGAGGCATTCAGGTCCTTTCGTGGCTAGATTAGGGTGGCTATCCACCTTAGATCTTTCACATGCCATGATGATTCACACCACCAAATCACACTAATAGAGAATCATAACCATTCATTTTCTCACCCATAAATCTCGATCAATCAACATTACCTTTCAATTAACAATTTCATAACCACCAAGTGAATGGTTACGGTCGTTTGATCAAATGTGATTTTTGGCAAATGCTCCATATATGATGGTTAACCACTTGCCAAAGGGTTCAACACTAAATGAACCCCTTCCTTGATGGAGAAACTATATGATATAATATGCTCTAGTTTTCATTGCCATAGGTGGGGCCCATCACAAAGTAATGTAGGCCATTGGTCTCTTGAATCCCAATGTTGATGGAGCATTCCCCAACAATCTATTGGATTAGAGGTTACCAGTTGCTAATATTAGGAATTTATTTTTTATTTATGTAGAACAAATTGCAAATGCATTCTTAGCACAATTGGATAAAAAGAAGCCTAAACGAAAATGGAAGTAGTCCATCAGATGTCATCATCTATAGGGCATGATGCAATTGGACCCCATTCATGTCTGGTTCGAAGAAATTCATTCTGGATAAGGAGAAATAGTTATTTGAAGTATCGACCGTAAATAACCATAACTTTTGATCCGAGCATCATCACGAAATGCACGCACGACCTATCAAATTTATATAACAGTGCATTTAGGGTCGATCGGCCGCTACATTGGTCGAAGATGTCAGTTTTGTGAGAAAACACACATCTCCGTTATCGAAATCAAAGTTTTGGAAATTTTTTATTACTTTTGGTAATTTTTGTTTTCATTATATCTCTTTATTCTTAGAGTTTTAGGATTTTTGTCTTTTTTCATAAGTTATTTATAATAACGTCAGGAATGCTCTGATAAGGTTTCTATGTTTGGCAAATTAGGCTTTGGGAGAGATTTTGCTATTTTGGGTGACTTCTAAATAAATTGGGGTTTTGGGTCTTTCATGTAAGTGGTGTAATTGAGTAATATTATTATTATTCATTAATAAAATACCAAAATTTCCTCTCTTACTTCTTGTGGTTTTAAAAACTCACTTTGTGGATTTAAGGTCTTGATTACTTGGGGAACATGATAATCTTCCTCTTCATTGTTTCACGCTCTTCCCTACGTCAGTTGGTATTAAAGTGAGGCTGTTGCTTGATTCGATGGCCATCTAATAATGATTCAGACAATGACCTCGTGGACGGTGCTCTAGGTGACAATCTTATGATAACGATGATGTTTGAAGCTTTCCGGCAGGAGAATTTGCAAGCCATGTAAGGACTGCATGTGACGATCGACCGTTTGACGGAGGCCTTAGGACGGACTTGTGTTTGTAATGATTAGCAACCTGAGATTGGTGAGGGAAATCATGATCGTCATGTTTGTGTTGCGGCACCGGTGATGAATTGCATACCACCACCCGATAATAATAAGTTTAGCATGAGTAGATTGATGAAATGATTCTTTGATGAGAAGAACGAAGTGGTGTGAGACAGAAGTGAGATAGAGATTATAGGATGAAGGTTGACCTCCTTAGCTTCAATGATTAACTTCACATCAAAGACTTCCTCAATTGTCGTCTTGAAGTTGAACGAATTTTTAATTATATAGAGATTCCTAAAGAGAAAAAGGTTAAACTCATGGCTTACAAGTTGAAGGATGGAGACTCAGCTTGGTGGGAACAACTCCAACTTCACGAATCAAGCCAATGAAAGCATTGATCTGCACGTGGCAATGAATGAAATAGTTTATGCAGACACTTTTCTTGCTAATCGACTATGTTCAGGTATTGTTCTAGCAATGCTAAAATTGTCGATAGGGTAGTCGATTCGTGAGAGATTAAGCTGAGAAATTCTATCACCTGTCCGCGAGAAACAATCTGGTTAAGACCGAGTCGTAACAAGTTGCTAGATTCATTGGTGGTTTACGTACGACGATCCAAGATCGGGTCCAGATGCAGCCTATCCGAATGATGAACGGGACAGTGAAGTTGCCTACATGAGTAGATATGCAATTGGAGTGTCGTAATGCATGAAACTAAGTTTCAAACAAGATGACCATTATTGAACCTTCACATGATGCGACACTGTCGCGGGGGAATGATTCTGTGAGGGGCATTCTTAACCTCCTCCAACCGCGAACCAAGATCGGGAAGCAACCAAGTTAGACATCAAAGAGCAACAACGAATGCTATTGGTTCAAGTAGAAACTCTAACCCCTATGTTATGTGACGTAGGGGAGGACGTGAGGTCGAGCACTGTCTTCCTCAAGAGGATAACTATTCCGAATCCACGGAACTTCTTTGGACTCCTCACAGAGACTTCTCGAATCCACGAGGAAAGAAAGCAGAAAATAGAAAATAAATTCTAATAAATTCGAAATTGATTAATTGATAATTCTCTAATGTGTCTCCTTACACCATTAATAAAGAAAAAAAATAAACTAAAATTCGTAATTACCAAAAATAGCAAAATTCTAACTCTAATAAAAATCCTAATTATAATAAAATTCTTCTAATGCTTAATTTCTAAAAATAAAAATTGCAAATAAACTTTCTCTAAAAGAGTCCTAGTATAATTAAAAGTTATTTCTAAAAGGGAAGAAAATCTAAAACTCTAAAAATAGAAAAAAATTAAAATTAAAAATCGGAATCACTACAAATAGTAAAATTTTTCTAAAAATTCGTTTTGAGCTGAAAGCGCGCGTTTTCTGACGAAACGGATAGATGCGACCCACTTTGGGGGTCGGTTCACCTCGGATGGCCTGTTTCAGTAAAGATTAATAGGTTGTTCACCCTGTAATGATACCCGGATCAAAAGTTATGGTCAATTTATGGTCTATCTTCTTTTGGCCCAACCATGCTAGGAATGTATCTGTGACACGTTCCACATCAGACCCCTCCACTTGAAAAAAACTTATCCTCGAGTTACGCAGGAGACCTAGCACATGAGTTTGAGATAACTTCTGACGCCGATGTTCATTAGCCATTTTTTTGTACTTGGCATTAAGCTCTTGAGTTAACACAATACATGTACTCATGTTTTCCTTAACTAATATCGATTAGTTCTTTCACATTTGCCTTCGAGGTCTCATATTTTTTCTGATAATGTAGGCAATTAGGCGGACTTGCCCCTTAGACGGGATCAACGTGATTTTGTATATCTCGTATGGGAGGTAATTTATTAGGGAGTTCATCGAGCACAACCCTCTTGAACTCCTGCGATATTGGTTCCAAATCCTTTAGGATATTCACAGGCTCCACATATTTTTTCTTTTCAACTAATGGATATATATTTCCCGTTTCCTCATATTGTTTAACAAAGGCCTGTTCAGTGATGAGATATTGTCCCTCCACTTTAGAAGTTTTGGGTTGGTTCTCCATTCCTATGGAGGTCACATGTTCGCCACTGATGAATCCTGTGGTCTGTTGCAACTTCGTTTTGATATAGTCGTTTCTCGCGGACCAATAATAGGATTTTTCTGCATAACCTTTTACTGATTGACTATCCTGATAATAATTTTGGTTTTGTTGGAATAATACCCGATCATAATCTCGAGGGAGGAATCGTATGCACAATAACTTCTTCATCCGCGACCACGTGCGGATTGGCGCCTTCATCCGTCTCGTCCGCTCAAGTTGAAGTTGTTCCCACTAATGTGAAGCTCTGCCCGTCAACTTGTAGGCCACGAGTTTAACTTTCTTTTCTTCTACGATGTTCATGTAGTCGAAGAAACGTTCGACTTCAAGTAACTAATCAAGGAAGTCCTTGAAGTAGAGTTGGCCATTAAAACTAGGAAGATCGGCTTTCATCTTGAATTCTTGAACCATCCTGTGGTTCATTGATAGCATCGTCCTACGATCAGTATAATTACGAATTCCAACAATTGCTGGTCGTGGATCACCACAATGAACACGGAGCTGCCCTAAGGCCTCTGCCAAACGATTCGCCATGCGATCGATGGAAGCCTGCAGCCCTTATATGACTTGTCAATTCTCTCGTCGTGCTGCTTCAAAAGTTGCCGCCGTTAAAGGTAAATTCCTTGGAGCACTGCCCATGGGATTGTTGCCCGACCCATCGTTAGAAGTCATCGATCCGAGAAGAAACCTCGTTTTGATGCCAAACTGACGCAGGGGAGGACGTGAGGTCGAGCACCGTCTTCCTCAAGAGGATAACTATTCCGAATCCACGGAACTTCTGTGGACTCGTCACAGAGACTTCTCGAATCCACGAGGAAAGAAAGCAGAAAATAAAAAATAAATTCGAAATTGATTAATTGATAATTGATAATTCTCTAATGTGTCTCCTTACACCATTAATAAAGAAAAAAATAAACTAAAATTCATAATTACCAAAAATAGCAAAATTCTAACTCTAATAAAAATCCTAATTCTAATAAAACTCTTCTAATGCTTAATTTCTAAAAATAAAAATTGCAAATAAACTTTCTCTAGAAGAGTCCTAGTATAATTAAAAGTTATTTCTAAAAGGGAAGAAAATTTAAAACTCTAAAAATAGAAAAAATTAAAATTAAAAATCGGAATTACTAAAAATAGTAAAATTTTCCTAAAAATTCATTTTCGAGCTGAAAGCGTGCATTTTCTGACGAAACGGATAGATGCAACCCACGTTGTGGGTCGATTCACCTCGGATGGCCCGTTTCAGTAAAGATTGATAAGTTGTGCGCCCTGTAACGATACCCGAATCAAAAGTTATGGTCAATTTACGGTCATCTTCTTTTGGCCCAACCATGTTAGGAACGTATCTGTGACACATTCTACATCATTATGCCTCAACCAGAAAAGTGTTATTGATGTAGCTAACTTGACCAGTAATCTAACATGTGTCCTCAGAGGCAGATGACTAATCTGACAATTAATGATAGAGAAGTAGAAGGAGAGCATGATCCTAAAGTCGATGTTGCTGAATATGCTGATGATGATGGTAAAGAGGGCTAATGGACTTAAGAATATCACGATGAGTCTCTAATCATGAGGAAGTTGTTGTACACATCGAATAAAGAAATAAATCCACAATGCTACCACATCTTTCGAACGAAGTGCACTATGAACCAAAAGATTTGTGATATGATCATAGATAGTGTGAGCAGTGAAACATTATTTTAAAGATTGTTGTGAAAAATTGTAACTGAAGAGAGAAAAACATCATTTTTATACGAGATTGGATGGATCAAAAAGGTCAATGAAATAAAGGTAACTGAATGATATCGTATTTCATTCTTCACTTGTAAATATTATAAGGACAAAGTAATATGTGATGTGGTTGATATAGAAGCTTATCACATGTTACTTGGTCGACTATGGCAGTACGTACGATGTTAATGACAAGCATAGAGGCTGAGATAATATTCGTTTTTGTTAAAGATGGTAGAAAGATTATCCTCACTGTTATGAGAATGGATAACCAACCCAAGACTTTTAAAGTGGACGGGCGATCTCTCCCAACCATACGGAATTTCGTTAAAGAATCTGAGGAGATGGGGGAGATCTATGCACTGGTCATAAAGGGAGAATAAGTGGAGCTCACGAACATTCTAGAGAAGTTGAAACCAGTGTTGTAGGATTTCAAGGGATTATGTTCGATGAACTTTCTGATTGGTTGGCTCCCATGCAGGATATACAACACTACATTGAGCTCGTCTTAAGGGCAAGTTTGCCCAATCGCTCACATTATCGGATGAGTCTGAAAGAGTGTGAGATCTTGCAAGGGTAAGTATAAGAATTAATCCATAAGATTTAGTTAGAGAGAGCATGAATCCATGTGTTGTGCCAGCTAGGTTGACATCCAAGAAAGATAGGAGTTGGTGCACGTGCATTGATAGCCGAGCTATAAACAATATAACTACAAAATATTGGTTTCCTATACCTCGATCGGACGACATGTTAGGCATGTTGGAAGGGGTAAAAATATTCTCCAAACTAGATTTGAGGAGATGTTATAATCAGATCCATATTCAGTTTGGCAACAAGTGGAAAACGACGTTTAAGACCAAGAAGGGTCTATATGAGTGACTGGTTATGTTATTTTGTCTCTCAAATGCAGTTAGTATGTTTATAAGGTTGTTGAATCAGGTTTTTAAACCATTTATTGGGCGATTTGTAGTAGTCTATTTTGATGATATTCTGATTTACAATCATTATGAGGTAGATCATGCAGAGCATCTCCAGTAGGTGCTTTGGGTACTTACAGAGAATAAACTGTATGAAGAAATGCATTTTTTAATAGATAACCTTTCATTTTTTAGCTTTGTGGTGACGTCTATGAGCATTCGTGTGAATGATGAGGAGGTGAAAGCCATAAGGGAGTGGCCAGTTCTGAAAAGTATTCATGATATGTGAAGTTTCCACGGGTTGGTGACTTTTTATCATTGGTTTAAGAGAAACTTTAGTACTATCATGGTCTCCTTTACTAATTGTATGAAAAAAGGGAGAGTTTCAGTGGACTAAAGAGGCAGCGGAAGTTTCATAGAGATCAATGGGTAATTATCTACCACCCAAGTCTTAGTGCTCTCTAGTTTTAACAACTTATTCGAGGTAGAGTGTGACACTTCTTATATGGGTATTGGAGGCATGCTGTTGTAAGAAGGTAGACTTGTAGCATTTTATAGTGAAAAGTTAAATGAATCTCGTGAGGAATGGTCGACATATGAGCTGGAGTTATATATAGTTGTCTAGGACCTAAGCCATTAGATACACATTTGATTTAGAGGGAGTTTATCTTTATACCGACCATCGACTCAAATATATAAACAGTAAAGCTAATATCAATCGTGTGAATTTGAGATGAATTTCTTTCTTGTAGGAGTTCACAGTCGTGTAGGTAGTAGAACAGGTTGTTGATGCGCTTAGTAAATGAATGACCTTACAGGTTACCATGAGTAATGAGGTCGTGAGGTGCATTATCCTCAAAGAACCATATGTAGACAATGACAACTTCAAGGACGCGTGGGCCATATGCCAAGCAAGACAACCAGGTGACCTGAACATTCAAGATGAATTTCTCTTTAAGGGGAATCGGTTATGCATTCCATGGAGTGCATGCGAGAGCGGATCATTTAGGACTTACATAACAGCGGTCTTGGTGGTCACTTAGGGCGGGATGAGACTATAACCCTTTTGGAGGAGCAATACTTTTAGCCATAATTGAAGAGGAATGTCATGAAAGCAGTGTAAATGTGCCATATATGTTAAACGTTTAAGGGGTAGTTATAGAACATAGGCCGTATACTCCTTTGCATGTACCTTACACCCCTTGGGAGGACTTGTCTATAGACTTTATGCTAGGTCTTCCACAGATCCAATGAAGTATGGATTTGGTATTCATGGTGGTTGACAAGTTCTCTAAAATGACTCATTTCATCCTATGTAAGAAGACTCTATACACGACCCATGTTGGTAATATGTTCTTTAGAGAGGTCGTGCGACTACATGGTATACTTAAGACTATTATCTCAAATCGCGATATCAAGTTCCTTAGTCAATTTTTGGATTCAACGTGATCTTAATGAGTCTTGGACGACGCTCGATGATGATGCTGACGATATTGTTGACCTCTCAGAGGATAATTTAGGATCCTCGACAGGGAACAATCAATTTTCTTCAGACACTCTGTCAAAGGAAAATCAATTGTTTCGCGGCACTCCCAATTGCACACCTGATTCTGATAGTAATCATGATAAGAGTAGTGGATAGAAACGAATGCGGCCTCCTCGTCCCTGTGATGTGCTCGGTATGTCTCTTAAGAATGTTGCGGAGGTAATGCGTGACTTTGGACTAGGCAAAGAGGTAAATCGAACTAGTAAAGTATTAGATGTCCTTGAAGAGGTCCAAGGGTTGACCAATGCTGAGTTCATCGATGTTGGTTAGCTTTTAAGTAGGGGCGAGAAGCTGGTCTCATTCTTTGTCAGTCTATGTCCTAAGCGCCGTGTCGATTGGTTATAGAAAACACTTCGCGATAAGTTCGGCGATGGAGGTGTTAGTTGTGGTTCTGGTTGATGGGTTGTCTGCCCTGTTTCAAAAACTTTGGTGTTGATGGACTTGTCTACCCTTGCTCTGGTTGATGGGCTGTATGCCCTGTTTCACAAAATTTGGTGTTGATTGACTTGTAATAACTTTTTTTTTAAACATTAACATAGTTTGGATTGTTAAATTTTGAAATACAGTAAGTAGTAGTCTTAGGAGAATTTGAAGAATATTATGGTTATGTAATAATTTCTTTTTTAAAATTTCATATGCTTACTGGATCAAATTATTAGAGATATGACCACAAACTTCCATTACAGAAAAGGTATGTATTATTAACTATTTCTGTAGGTTTGGAAACGCACACTAATCAGTTGAGGCAGCTTCGGTACAGGATCTTCCTCATTGAATCTGCATTTATATTCAATCATATTTTCTATATATTTCGATATGGTCATTTATAAATATAATCATTTACGTATTTATGCTTGTCAATGCAGATGGGGAAAAAAAAATATTACGTCGTACTCGTTGGTCGACGACCGGGCATATACCTTTCTTGGGATGAGGCGTGTTTGAAAGTTGAAGGCTATAGTGGCAGTAGACATCGAGCCTTTAAAAACTGAATAGAAGTGTCAAATTATTGAGACAGATACTTCAGTAGTAGGACTACTCAACAGATACAGGACGAGAAAATTATGCGGGATTTGTAGCCTCATCTTGTGACGAGGTTGACAAGTATCATTTCTCAACCTCGTCGATCCAATTGACGACCCGGGCTAGAGTTTCTAGGGGTACTTCAACTGAGGATGCCTCCATGTCCATTGGGGATAGAGTAGTTGCTTTTTTTATGGGGATCGTGATTATTTTTATCGTTTTATATATTATTATTAAACTCTAAATACATCCGGTGGTAATCGGATTGTTAGTGATGAACTCCACTAAAACTTCGTTTTGGTATAGAATGACGTGACCAATGACTTATTTTGATGGAAAACAACGTTTAATAATTGGTTGCTTGTATGGAAGTTAAAGATTTCCACATGCCATACAAATAATTCTACATGGTGAAAATCGTCCACACATAATTTAGGATTGCTCTACTTAATTCTAGAAAATATATAATTATTGAGTTCCTGATTTCAAAAGATCTAGCTGAAAATGTATCTGTCAGGTTTAGATAAGATAAATACATCATTTTAAAGTTAGAAATCTTTGAGATGTCAAATAGTTCAATGTATTTTGCCAAATGTATCTACTACACACGGTCATGATAAATACATCATGGTGTGTAGTACACCTTCCAATTGGGCACGAGCGAACCCAGGATGTACGTGTGTCACAGTTGCCAAGCTATGTTGATAATGTCCAATAGGTGTGGTTTTTGAAACATAAACCATCCATGCAATGACTCAAAAGATGGATGGACACGATTGATTCATAACCCTACTATGTGTACGTTTTTTAGATGGTGATATAAAGTTACGGTTCTCCTCCTAACACTGAAAAAAAAAGGTATAAGAGAAAGGAGAATCAACTTATAGATTGCTTTGGAAGCTGAATGGTTGCTTTACGAAGGAAATGAGGGAGAAGTTTATGTAGAGCAATTCCGGCCATCTAATTCTTTCAGTTTCTACCGTAACATTGAGAGCCATTGATTAGAAGGATGATAATGTCCAATAGGTGTGGTTTTTGAAATATGGACCATCCATGATATGGCTCAAAATATGGATGGACAGGATTGATTCAAAACCCTGCTATGTGTATGTTGTGTAGATGGTGGTATTTAGTTTAGGTTCTCCTCTTAACACGAACAAGAAAGTAGGAGAGAGGAGAATCAACGTACAGTTTGCATTGATTCCCAAACAGACTGTGTTTCAGCTGCATGATTGGCAAATCCCATCTGCCAACCCAAACAGACCGTGTGTTTTAGCTGCATGATTGGCAAATCCCATTCACAAACCCAAACAGATATTTCAGTTTGTCTCGAGATATTCTGGTGCAACCAAACATGCTTTCGACTTTGTCCCGGGATTTTGCAAACAGATGAAAGTCATGGACAACCACTGACAAGTGCCATCATTACATTATCCTATCCCATCCCTCATAATCCACTCTACTGTGCCTCCCAAACTGGCCCTTTGGTAACACAGTAAGCAATCTGCTTCCTTACTAACTACCTATGTGTCATCCACCAGACTCGGTAGCCAATTGCTGTTTTTCCACGGGTATATAAGGCCATGATTTATGGGTTTTATCCATGCCCTTCATCCATTTTCTAGATTATTTCAAGATATGAGCCTAAAAACGAAATAGATTGAAGGGTAGAGTGGATCATAGTGGATATTGAACGACTACTGTTGAAAGCTTCCTGGTGAGGGGCAAAGAAGTTCTGGATAACCTAAAATTTGTGATTTTACTTCATCCTTTTTTTTTTTTTTTTTTTTGACTGATGGCAAATAAACATAACTGTTGGCCCTTAGAAGATTACAATGCTGGAGTCATGGAAACGAATTGGCTACTCCCCCTGCCACCAGCCAATGGCCGATGGTCGGTGCTACGTGGGCCCACCATGATGTATGTGTTTCATCTGTTCTGTTTATCCATTTTTAAAGATCATTTTAGGGCTTGATCCCAAAAATGAGAGGGATATAAATCTCAGGTAGACCACACCATAGGAAAACAATAGATGGACCTCATTTTTGGTCTCAAACCATAAAATGATTTAGAAAAATAGATGGACGGAATGGATGAAACACATACATCATGGTGGGGCCCACATAACACCGACCACTAGCCACTGGGCCCGTGGTAGGGGTAGTGGTCAATCCGTTCTCGGGTGTCATACTGTCATTGTCACTGCTGCTTCTTTGGTGTGACCCACCTGAGCCTTGGGTTACAGTCTAAATTTACGGGAGAATACGGATGAACGGCGACAACTGGGTAACTCCCAGATAACCCCTCCGTGGATAGATTTCCATTCAGAAGAGGCAAGACGCAATCCGCTAGCAGCTGCCCTGCATTTTTAGTAAGAAAGTTGATTGGTACCGGTACAGGGGAGCGGATTGAATACCGAACACTTCAGTAGCCAAAAGGCTACTGAAGTAATGTGGCAAAACGCCATTGGTTGAATATTAACAGTTGTTCCCTTGTAATGAATGTTCCTCCATTGGAGATCCATTAACCGATCTTTCTCCGTTTCAACCGTCCATGCACTCGACCACATATGGGTAAACTCCGTTTTCAGGTTTTTTTTTTTTTTTTTTTCTTTTTCTTTTTTCTTTCTCAATTTTCTTACCCTCCCTCTCCTTCTTGCCATCCTAGACCATCCAAATCATTGATCCACCATTCTATATCATCTCTCAAAAGTCTCATTGATCGGACTAGATTGTTAAGAGAGTTTGAATTGTGTGATTTCTAGAATATGTTCCATCTACAGGGATATGATTTGGACGATCATGATCTATATAATTTCCAGCTTATACTCCATCCATTGGGACATGGTTCTTGCCTTCTATCAATCACCTAAATCAAATACCCTCCTTACAACTTGTGTTTGTCTCAAATCACCGTACTATTGCAGATCATCAGTCATACACGTGGCATACATCCACACCAATTTCAGATTTTCCAAATCATGAATCCCACTATGGCTGGATCATCTCTGAAAAATCTTATTGATCGGACCAGATTGTTAAGAGAGTTTGAATGGTCAATAGAGATATGATTAGGATGGTGAATATTGGCATGCATGCATGTAAAGGTAAATATGCTGAGCGGAGGATACACATCGTTGATATGGAAAAGCGGGCTCATGGGTGAGGATCCACACCGTTGAAATGCATAATAGAAAGACGATTTGCTGTCAATTCGTAGATTGTGACTTTTGATTCAAATGGGACGTGTTTTCTTCTTAGTCGTCTATTTTTAGGTCATTGATAGAAGGGTTAAGATAGTTCAATGGGAACCCCCATTTATGGTGGTGGCCTGTTAATCAACGGTCTGGATCGCCAATGTAGGGGCCTCAGTTGTCCACACACAAGGAATAAGAATATTATGTCCACATGCGTGTAGGGCAGCACATATACATTCGCGGGCACACATGTAAATATGAAACATGTATATGAGATCTAAATTGACGGTTTTGAAATGGAGAGAGATCGGCTAACAGATCTCCAATGGAGGAGCAGTCATTGGAAGGGAACAACCTATTGGTATTCAACCAATGGTGTTTTGCCACGTCACTTCAGTAGCCTTCTTGTTAATGAAGCGTTTAGTATCCAATCCGCTCCCCCGATACAGGTAGGTGTTCTGTAGGCCCACCATGATGTACGACTTTTATCCATGCCATTCATCCATTTTTTTTCAGACTTATTTAAGATGTGCACGTAGATCCAAGCCATTGGAAAACAATAGTGATTGGATATCCACCATTAAAATCATCCTAAGGCACTCTGTACTATTTATTTGACATCCAATACGTTGATTAGGCCATACAGAGCTATATGAAGGGAAAAAACAAATATCAGCTTGATCCAAAACTTTTATGGCCCCAAAATGTTTTTAATGGCCCACATTCATTCAACACTGTTTCCTGTAATGAGGTTCATATGAGATTGGAATATACGTCATTTTTGGTCAGCATGGATGAAACACATACATCATGATGGGCCCACAGAGTACCGACCATCAGCCATTGGATGGAGGCAGGGGAGTAGCCAATCCGTTTCCACTAAACATGGCTCTAGCAAGGTTTCAGTGTGGGCGTTGTTATCATCGCTGCTTCTTGGTGTGGTCCACTTTATCCCCGGATCTGCCATAGTTTTTGGTTCATATACTAAAATAATATGGAAAAATGGATAGACTGCGTGGATAAAACCCAGACATCAGGTGGCCCCACAGAGCCCCTGCTGGACCAATGTCCCGCGGAACCAATTGGCTACTGACATGTTGAGTAGCGAGACTCACTACTGAAGTGACGTCACCTACTTTTGTGGGCCCAACCATGATGTATGGTTTGTATCCCCACTGTCCGTTCACTTTTGGATAAATTATTTTACCGCATGCGACAAATAATGAGTTACATACGAAGCTTTAGTTGAAGTCATTAGAAAACAGGAGAGTGACGCCCACCATTTAAAAACTTCCAGTGGCCACAAGTTTTCGATCAAAGCTGATATTTGTCTTTTCCCTTTTTTCACGTCAGCTTTAACTTATAAACGGGTTAAACATCATGGTTTCTCCCCACTGTTTTTTGTGGTGGGTCCACTCCAACTTTGATTCTGCTTTCTTTTTTGTATCATGCCCTTAAATAATCTCTCCAAATAAATGGACGGTATGATGCAACACAAACATCATGGTGGTACTACAGAACTTGGTGACGTCACTAAAGTACCGAGTCTCGCTACTCAACTTGTCAGTAGCTAAATCACGTCCTGTCCCGTTCATTCTCACAATTCCTCCCATTCTCCTCACCGGCTCGTTCTTTCACAGCAAAAGGCGTAAAGTTGCAGCGGCGACGAACCGAATCCCATGTCCATCGCCAAAGGTACGTTTGAAACCCTCTCCCCTTCTCGTTTCATCTCCTTCTCCTTTCCAAACCCCGACCCCGACCCTGACCCTCTCCTCGCTGATCCTCTCCGGATCGCCGTCCTCGACTCCCCTCTCCTCGCCGAACCCGTCGATCCAATCCCCAAAATCGCAGCTCTTTTGGTCCCGAAAGGCCGCGAGGACGACTGGCTTTTCTCCACCGAGTACGGTCAACTCCAACTCCTCGCCGACTTGCCCGATCCCATCTCTCGATTAATTCTCATTGGCAACCTCCCGCGTGCCGACTCTCCCCAAAACGCTACATACGCCCGCCCGATACGCGACGACGCGTGCCGGACCCGATTCCAACAGAGACTTGCCCCGATTCTCCTCGCCTTGTCCCCGAAATCCGCCTTCAGTAACGGTTTTCCCATAATACCCTTTGTTACGTACGAAGACGACGTGGTCCGTAGTGTGTCGGTTTTCAGATGTAACGGTGCGGTTGTCGGTGAGATGCTTGTAGAAGACGTCGAGGTCGAAGAAGAACGACACGTGGACGGCTCAGATGCATTGCCCGAACGAGAGTTTCGGAGGCGGCTGCGTTTCAAAAGGATGCCGAATCTGATACAAACCGTAACGCGTATTGTACCCGATACGGAGGGTTTCGGGCTCGGGGAAGCGGAGTTTCAGCCCGATACGAGTGTGTTGGTGCAACCATACTTGCCTCCAATGGTGGCGGGCCTCTCGCTGATCACACCGTACATTGAGGAACAGGTTCAGGGCGGTAGGAGGCTACGGGTCCTCTGTCTTGGGGTCGGCGGTGGGGCATTGCTTTCATTCTTGAGGACCCAGTTGGGATTCTTCGATTTGTTGGGGGTGGAAACGGACGAGATGGTTTTGCAGGTTGCGAGGCGGTACTTCGGGCTGGTCGAATATGAATATGCCCGGGTTTGTGTCGGAGATGGGATTGAAGTGATAGAGAGTTTTGCCCGGCAGGCTATACACCGAAGTTTGGTGTACGGTAAACTAGCTCAGCATCAGGTTGTAGATTTTTGTGGTGACCCAGAAATTGTCGGCAAGAGGGTCGAATTGAAGTGTAATTTGGCACCTGGGGACTTAGACGCTGATCTTTGGATTCGATGGGGTGGTGATTTTCATGGTGGTGAGATTGAGGACAGAGAAAATAGGCAATGTCAATGCCTAGATAGTGTGGGGGCTGGGATCCAATTAATAGGCCATTTTGATACTACTTGTAATTTGGCATCTGATGATTTTTGCAACTGGGAGATTAGAAATGCAGCAATGGGGCGATTGAACAGGGATGGGTCAGTAGAAAATTTCGATGTCAGTCATAATTCAGCATCCGGTGATTTTTGTCTAGGTGGAACTGGAAATGTAGATATGGTGCGGGTTCCACAAAAAGTCGGTTGTGGGGACTTGCTTATTGATGTGATTATGGTTGATTTAGATTCTAGCGATGCTAGAACCAGGCTAAGTGCCCCTCCTCTGGAGTTCATCAGGAAGCCAGCTATTTTAGCTGCGAGATTGGCTCTTAATGAGCGTGGGATTCTTGTGATGAATGTTCTTCCGGTAGACGAATATTTCTATGAGGGCCTGATTCATTTATTTCAAGAAGTTTTCTGTGAGTTGTATGAAATAGATGCAGGAAATGGTGAGAACTATGTTCTTATTGCCTCTGTCTCACCAATTAGTAAAACTGGTAGTGAGGGTGGCAGTACTATCTTGGAGAAGTTGAAGCAGATCATTGATGGTAAATACATCGATTGTATAAGGAAGATTTCAAGCTAGATTGTTAGTTGTTTCTTGAGGAGGTTTTGCAATGGGAAAATACTGGAAAAACCAAATTTCGCTCTAGGGTTCCTTTGTATCCCTTGATTTTTGAAGGGCCTAAAGAATTTGTTTCCAAAGCCTTGGTTAAAAATAAAAATAAAATTGGAAAAGAAAAACGTGAAAGTTTTTGCCAATTGTGACAATAAAGAAACAAGTGGAAACTGTTTTCTTAAAAAACGACATTTCTCCTTTCCTACAGAACTTGATCCTTATTTCCACAGTTTTCAAAAGACAGATTTCAGTTTTTGACCATTGAACATTACACATTTCTTTAAAAATTATGGAAACTTAAACAAACAATGTTTGTGGGTTCTTTTCCATGAATATCCTTCTCCATGGTCTTCTTTAGATGTGCCGTTTCCTTTGCAAATCTACTTTTTGGACTGTCCCAATCCAAACATGCCCCAGTAAACAAAATCCCTGAGAAAGGGATTCTGTTTGTCATGTTTGGATGAAGGGAATGTACTTCTATGGAATCAAGCTCTGTTTGGTACTGGGTGATGAAAATTCTACTACATAGTTAATACTTATAAAAAAAAATTCAAAAAAGTGACAGTTGGGAAGGTATCTATTTCCTTGGAATTTGCATACCAACTCTTGCCAGGAATTCAAAAGGAAAAATAAGAAAGAAAAAGAAAAGAGGAAAAAAGTTGGACTTCCAACTGGAAACTGTTTCCAAGCCATTCAAGGGCCCCAAATGTAGGAATTTACCCGATATATGGCTTCCATTTCCAGATGAGTACTTCTGTAGGGAGCCAACGGACCCTTATGCAGGGTTTTCTTGCTTTCTGTTTCCTTTGTTTGTCCCACCAATTTGCATGATTTCTATAACTGATGTTGTGAGATGAGACATTGCTCCTACAGTTGCAGCATCTTGTTGGGTTGAAGTTGGCAAAATTCTCACATTAGATATCCAATGCCACTTTCACGGCCTTCTAACGTTTGTTTCCTGTGCAATGAGGCCAAGGATCTGTCCATCATCTGTTCGTTCAATGTAAGGCGGTTTATGCAAATTTAGTGATTCTTTTTTAAGTCGTCTGATTTTTCCATTGGGTGATGCAAGGAAAGGTTGTGGATATTTTCAGAGGATGGAATGGGAAGGCATTTAAGGTGATAGGTTTCTTGTTAAGCCACGACGATCTGAGAGGGGGCGTAAACCGAATCCCAAATATTTGGGGATGTGAGTTGCATGCAGGACTGGGTCATAGCTCAACGTGCAGAAGTGGAATGGGTTGTTGCGAGTTTTACATCATTTATCTTCCGTTCATTATGCTCTGTTATTTGCATTCTGTTTTACATTTGTTAAATTTCATTTGCTAGTTGCAATATCCCGTTTTCCTTGTATTTCGGTTTGTGGTACATGGCTTTGCTTATTTAAGCAGCCAATGTTTTCGTTAATGGATTATCAAGTATTTGCATTCAAAAGTGTGGTACGTTCTCACCCGAAGAGAACAATTGTGTTAGTGTGTATATTCTCTGCGTTGGGACCTATCATTTTTTGCTTTGGCTAGTGCTCCCTTTTGAAGTTTGTGGAATTTGGAGGAAGAAATGAATGCCTCTTCATTGCTAAGGTGGCCGATTTGGGAGTGGTATTCATAAGGATTAAGGGATCTCTGGTTTATTGGGTTCTCTCATGTGAAGAACGTCGCAATGTGATTTCTCAAATGAGTTTGTCTATTCAAATTGGTCATGAATGCTTTTGTTGAAACAGGATGTATTGTTAAATTGGTCATGAATGCTTTTGTTGAAACAGGATGTCTTTTTAAATTGGTCGTGAATGCTTTGCTTGCACAAGGTTTCAAATCCCATCATTCATGACTAGAGCTTTCAACGGGAACATGGAAGCTCTCTCCTATGAAGAAGTTAGTGATGTGTGTTTTGTTGAAAGAGGACGTCTTTTCAAATTGGCCATGAATGCTTCATGTGCACAAGGTTTCAAATCCAACCATTTATTACTGGAGCCAGTCTCCGATGGAAATGTGGAAGCTGAATATAGATGGCATTGTGTCTTCTAGGAGGGGGCTGGGTATGTGGATATTCTCAGAGACTTGGGAGGTGATGTTAAATTCTCACTAGTTGACATCCGTAACTGAATGCCAAGGCCATGTGGTAACACTGTTGTAACGGATTGGTGGGTGTAACAGTCCCCACTGATACTCTACATTCCTGTAACGGCCATTATGCCCCTATAATGTTTGCTTTTTAAGTAAAAAAATCAGAAAAATATGAAAAAGATTCTAAATATTTAGTGGATTCTAATGTGTTCTTATTCTTTTTTCTTTTGTTTTAACCATGTTTATGATGGTGTAATTGTCCACTCTTTGGTGAGAATGTCGTCTTGGCTTGTCTGATGATTTTATGAACCCGAGCCTTGGATAGATTGCCAAACTTTTATATTTAATTTTCTAAATATCTAGTATTTATGATAAATATATTAGCATGAATGTAATACCAAATATCTCATTTCAAGGGTATTACTATTGCCTACATGGTGTACATAAGCTGAATTGGTCCAGACTTTCGTCCGGTCTTGTCATTCTCAGGGGAAAACTTTTCATAATTTGATTGTGCCTTCCTTGATGGTTGGTCAGGGGAGTTATTTTAAGCACAAGTTTAGTGGTATGTGCTTGTTGAATGATTATTGGTGAGGAATACCTATGTAGAAAAGTACTTGATGAAGAAGGATTATAAATAAAAACCAACCATCAATTAACCTCCACCAGAATGAAAATCTTGTTGCCTCTGGTTGTTTGACCTCCACTTACTCATCTGGCTGTAGTCCTGGCATTAGCACACCTTGTGCACATCAATAATGGCTAGAACCGGAAGGAAAGACCAAGTCAATGAAACTCAAAGAGGATGACTAATCATGATCCTCACTGAACATCTATTGTGTTGGCCCTGTCCTATAGTAAGACAATCCACTGGTGTCATGGTCATAAGCCACCGCACCTACCATAGCCGTGCTCATACTATTGCTGCCCCTAGTATAGCCACTCACACTTGTTATGCTGAAAGTGAGACTGCGACAACGAGTAGCTTGGATTTGGATTCAAATGTGTATCCATATAAAATATATCGACCATGACTAACCCAACATGAAAATGGCGTAACAAGCTTCCTATATTGTTAATGGTCATGTTCATATTCATATCCATACTACGTCTGATGTCCTAGACTTCCTAGTGCTCTATCTTTTTCAGTGCCACTGATGCCAACCTCCCCATGATGCTTCCCTCTGGTTGGTTGTATTGTGACTCCGCGCACTCGTAAGTTATGCCTCTTTTACCGTTAATCCTCATCGGCCTCTCAATTTGCAGTTGCCTGTATCTCCATGTGTAGAGCAACTCTAAAGGTAGGTGTGTAATCATCATCATCGCCATGATCATTCGTGTCAGTCTTGCTGCTGCTACTTTTATACTTTTGCCTGGTAGCCTAGATATGCCCTTTTTTAGGCCAAGATAGCTTGCCCCGACTTGCTTGTTGTCCCATGCGTATCTCTCGGTCGTGCGCCTCGACTTCGTTATTGTTCTTTCTTACCCGTTTCTCCTTTGTTCCAACTTAGGTAGCCATGTCCAATCATGGTGTCCCTACTTGAGCCAATTCAATCATAACACATAATAATGCATCATCTGATTTGTCATATGGGTCTAAAGGTAGCCATGTATGGCTTCATATCTTTATTCTCTGCTTCTGTTCGTTTTTCCTCTAATCTCTCTATCTATGAGTGTTCACTCCTGCTTTTTCCGTTGCATCAATCACCATTTGCTAGTATGGGAGTTGACAATATTTAAAGTTATGTTGTCATGTATGAATAAATTGGTTGTTGTCCTACCAAGCTTCTCTACGGCAATTCTACTCAACAGTTGTTTGATTTCTTCTGTTTTGTTGTCTCATTTCTAAACAGAATTGAATCATACGAGGGTCTCTTGGGTTTCACCACATCTATGAAGAACACGTGAAGAAGTCTCCTTTTGGCTGAAAGCATGTAAAATCCTACTAAGCTTCTCAATGGCAATTATACTCCACATGGATTTGTGCATTTACTTACCTATATAAATCAGAACCATCCATGCTCAATATTAATTTAAAAAAAAAAAAGACAATTTAATGGTATTTTTCACAACAATCACTATTCATCCAAAATTTAAACAATAACAAAAAAAAATAAAAAATAAAAATAAATCTATTAAGATGACAAAGTGAACACATGGATTTGTGTATCTACTCAACCTACATCAATTGGAACCATCTACACTCCATATTAATTAAATAATAATAATTTCTTCGGGTATTTTTTTTAATTATAAAAAACAACAATATTATAAAAAAGTGTTAGAAAATTATAAAAATAATACCAAATTGACCACAAATCTAATAAGATGTGGTCATGTTGGTGTGTAATTTTTGAAGTAATTGTTCATCAAGAATTTAAGAAAAAATAAATTGAAGACTTTTTTTTTTTTTTTTTTTGAATTTTCTTCAGAATGGCCCATGGAGCTTTAATTCATTCAAATCACTTCAAGAGGGTGTTTTAATCCGCAAGAAGTGCACAAGGTAGGTCAAAATTATCTTAAGATCACTCCAATAAACATTAAAAATGAAGAAAAATGTGGGAAAAAGTTGGATTTTATAAAAATAAAAAACAAGCCATTTTTTTTTTCACCACTACGGCCATGTGACGTTACTCTCCGCACGACCATTACAATATTGTTTTTATAAGGGACTCCATCATGACCTTGTATCATGTAACGGGGTCCACCGAGACCATTATGTAACAGTTGTTACTAACCGATATGGCATACTGATCGAACCCAAGGGTTGACAACCTCAAGTATATGGCTCAATGTAGTAATAACTCGGTAATACCGAGGTTGATCCACATGGAGCTTGGTGAGAATATGTTAAGAACTAATTCTATGTAAACAGTTGGTCTGAGTTTTTAATTCAATGGAATAGAGTTGTAAAAACAATAATAAAAATGACTAAGGATTCAGGAATCCCCAATTAATAGATTTTGAATTCAATTCGTCTTCTCGAGTTGATAACTCAACTAGAACTGGATTTCAATCCGTTTTAATCAAAAGATAACCCATTAATATTAAAAAAAAAAAAAACAACCAACATATATTAGAATCATGATAGGCTTGATCTCTCATGAAGAGCTAGGTAATCACATCGCAGATAATTGAAAGCATCTAATGTACCCGGAGGCGACATTAGATCAAACAATTTTATAGATTGATTCCTTATCCAATCTAGGAATTCAATCATATCCACTCACAATTCAACATAAAAACCTTAACTTTCATTGCAGAAACGAATTAAACATCCAATATTCATTAAAATGTTTATCCCTTAGCCTTAGCTAAGAGATTAATCAAGCATGATTAACATCTTAAACAAAATATCGAGAAAATAAGAAAAACAAATTAGAACCGAAGGATTGAGAATAAATGATGATTCCGAATAAGCTCCATAACTCCTAGGTCTCTCTCCTCTATCTTAATTCGTACCTAGGAAGGCTTAGAACACTTTTTAAATAGGAAAAGTTTGCATCGACTTGAAACTGACTTCAATTTTCGCACTTTTGTTATGCTTCGGCTGCAACTGATTGAATCCTTCGGTCGCATCGAATTTCACTTTGATTGTAGCTGAATTTCTTTGATTTTCTTCTGAAGTCTCTGTTATCCTTAGGTCACACTAAACATTCCTTCGGGGGCACCGAACCTAGCTTCGGTTGCACCTAAGTGTCAAGTTGAATAAGTCTGAAAATCATAGTTTGTTGCTAGACTGTTCTGTGCACATTTGGTCGGACCGAACTGACCTTAGGTGGGATTGAACACTCTGTTATTTCTGTTATCGAATTGTCTGATTTTTCAGTCTTTTTTCCATCTTTTTTTATTTGGTTTTCTTAGATCTTTGACATGTGAATTCATCATTAATGACTTTCAAAATCTCAAAGTTTTCTCTTGATTAATCTTTTGAGCTTTAATACTCATTCTTAAGTATGATTTTGTCTTTGTTTCTGGATTATCTTGCATGTAAAAATTAAATATTATTTAATCAATTAAGCACTTCGAATGCATGAAAACTAATGCATTTGGGAGGATAAAATTGCAATATTTAGATGTTATCACATACCCTGTATGGGAAGGTTCAAAAGTCATTTCTTCTTTCCATGACCCGTTGATTGTGGAGTGACCTTCTAGAAATATGATTAGTTGGATTTCTCATGACCGTGATGATCCATGGTGGTTTGCCTTCATGTGTGGAGAGGTTAGGGTAATAGCCTCAAGTATAAACATTACTGGGGCCTCTAAGGCTGCTAAGGTTTGGGGCAATGCCCTTGTTGAATAGGGTATAGGGCAATCAGTGCTCTGTATTCGTAATTCTCTTACCCTTGATGTTAGTTCTTTTCATAATATAGTTACTGTACCTATCAAAAAGGAAAAATAGTCGCATTTTTTACTTCATATCTGGCATCTGTCTCTAGTGTAGCAATTTTGCCATTTTGTAGTCTACTCAGTGTTCTACTTGTAGAAAGAAATGAAGCATAACATCGAAACGTGTTTTATCTGTTTATTTATTTATTTTTTATTTCATCAATCATCATCATCACGAGAGCCTCGTCCTTGCTATTTGGTGTCAGTTTTCTTGATTTTAGTTTGAAAAATAGCTGCTCACATGATATCAATCTTCCTTTGCCCTGAGATAGGGACTGGCTGACACCCTGCTCCCAAATACGGAACTAGGCTTTGTCCCCACCATTTGTCATGGTTGAGAAGCATAGTATTGAAGTGCTACCACAGCCACAACAACCACTACGCAAGTCTAAGTCCCATTATTAAGAACACCCAAGTCACAAAGTGCCATTCAATGTAACCATAGGCCTTTTCTAGATCAACCACAAACAGTCTTTGGCTAGGTCTGCTACCAGAGCATAGTAATAGATATTTCTTAAAAATAGAGGCATGGCAAGATAATGCAATGATTGAAGAGGATGTTCATAGCATCCAAGTAGTAAATACTTCATCCATAGCTAACTCTGTTCTTCTTCTACTTTTTTTTCCTGCTTTGATAATTTGAGAGAAACTGAAAATCTGATCATCTGCTGCACAAAAGGAGTGTTGCTCCAACTGATTCACACTTTATTGGGTGGTGGGTCTGAATTGGTAGATTTGATAGACTTAAGAGGAAGAGGGCGGGCGCTTGATGCAATTGGAGTGCAACGATCCCTTAGCTATGGGCTTTCCATCTCCATCCTGGTCATCGCTTGCTTTCCTTGGTTTGTATATGTTTTGTATGAGGTGCAATCTTTATTTATTTATTTGTGTGTGTGTCGTTTTATTTATTTATTTACAACTGGGGTGCTGGTTCGTCTTACAATTCTTATATAGGCACCACTGTGTATGGACCATGTGCAAATATCTTCAGTATTCTGTCCATCCTCACTCTCAAGTTCTATATGTGTGATATTTCAAAGTATTTGTGTTTTGGAATGAAATGTGCTTTTTTGCAAATGAGTAGATTCGAAACCAAACCAAACATCTTCCACCACATTAGAACTGTTTTAACTGCTGCATTTTCTAGTTACAATCCAACATATCCTCTTAAGTTCTTTAATTTTTTATTTTTATTTTTTTATTTTTTATTTTTTTTTTAAATTTAAATTTTAACACACGCACACACACCACCACACACTCACGCCTTAGGGGGATTTCATCACCTATGGGTGCTCGAACCCTTGACCAGGTGTTGAAACTCCTAAGAGTCTACCACTGGAGCAAGAGCAAGGACCCATATCCTCTTAAGTTCAACCCCACAAAGCTCATTGGTTCCCAGCTACACAAAAAGGAAGAAAATCATCTGCAGCCCACTTATATAGATGATTCTGGATATCCATTGGATTCACTCCCATTAGTTTTTATCCTCTTTTCATTAAAGTGCTTATGCATTTGCCCCTGAAAAAACAAATTAAAAAAAAAAAGAAAAAGAAAAGAGAAAGGGTCGTGCATTTTGGAATGGAATTTATGGCTGTATGACAACAATATATAACCAGTCTGGTGACTTTAGGCTCGACCTGATGGGAAATCATCTTTCATCATTTCAGATTACAATGGTCAAATCTTCCATATCCTATCTTCTGAATCCAAAATATGGTTAGTGTTTGGAAGCTTTCAAAAATCAGGTTTTGGTTGAATATGTTGATGGTTTGACTTGGTTTTGGGACCAACCTCAAGTGCCTCTCTGTATTAATAAGCCAAGAAGCTGTTCTACTGTCTTCAGTTTCAGAATTACCACAAAAAGTTGGAAGCTGTTTGGGGTGTCTCTCTAAATTTGAATACTGCAGAAAACTCTTCTCCACAAACCATTTACTTGGTCCCAAACACGGCAATCAAACTTCTTTTTTAGGAGATCTGCAGTGTACTTGCATTGCGATCATCGTGGATTTCGTGCGCAGAGAATCCCTAATACAATACCAACCTTTTAATCAGTGGCCAAGGAAGAGAGTTAAGGAGAAAGTACAGCAATGTTGGATATTCAACAGATTGACCCAGATCAAATGCAGAGTAAAAGGCCCAATAACCAATGGAGACTGCTATCATATGGACCCCACTCAAAATTGGCCGTACATCTCACAAGTTACTTTGATTTGACGATTCTAACTATTGATAAATGATAGTAACAGGGAACATCAGAATTGATTGCAACAACGACAGTTCCAACAATTAATTTGGATCTTCCAATTCGTGGGCCCCATGTTTGATTGCCAATGTCTCTTGAGAACTTCCGCAGTTCACACGATCCTAATCATTTATCAATAATTAGCTAAGTGACCAATCGAAAGTAGATTATGTGAAAAGGTCTATTCATTGATCACTATTGTACATGCTGTGCGACCTACCTTTGATTGTCCTTATCTCTTGGGAGTTGCTTCGATTTGATAGCCTTAACCATCTCATTGATGGTCACACGCAATGCACATGGAGAGAGAGAGAGAGAGAGAGAGAGAGAGAGAGAGAGAGAGAGAGCAGGCTACATGAAGAGAGAGGTACAGGCAGCATACAGAGAGGAGAGAGAAATGATGCAGGGGATACACACTTGCAAATGGTTAGTATCATCACTGATCTGGGTTGTTTATGATGTTGGAAACATCTTTAATTTCCCATGTGTCTTAGGAATTGCTTTGATTTGATGATCTTAGGAATTACTTGACTTCACATATAAAATGACCAATCAATTAAAGGCGATCAGATATTCGGATTCAGATTTTATCGATTACCGAGGTAGTAGGAAGTCGACTTCTGGCTATGTATTTCTACATGAAGATGGAGCAATTCCATGGAGAAGCGCAAGTCGATTATCGATGTTTTCGCTATATATTCTTAATTTGTGCTATGCTTTGAGGCCGTGAAACTTTATATCAAACTTAAGAGTTGTCGACATTCTTGACAAACTGCTAAGGATTTATTGTGACAACATCGGAGCAGTCTTCTTCTCTAAGAACTAAGTACTCAAGTGGTGCAATAGGCATGGAGGATCAAGTACTATGCCTTTAAAAAGAATGTAAAGAATCATTAAGTGGTCATTGAATGCATAAGCACAAAGCTCATGATTATGAATCCCTTAACAAATGGATTAAAGTATATAGAGGAAATAAGCCTTGTGATATTATTTAGATTTCCTTTTTTTTTTAAAATTTTTTTTTAAAATTTTAAATTTTAATTTTAATTTTTAACGCACGCACACACACCCCACACACTCACCCTAGTGGAATTTCACCACCTATGGGCACTCGAACCCTTAACCGGGAGATTATTTTGATTTCCTTGTAGGCACTATGATATATCATTATGGAATGATACTATTTTCTCCTATTTTCTATATGTGCAAAAATGGATTTGTATATATAAAAGATAATAAGAACAGTCTTTCACAAAAATATTATAGCAAACATTACGTGTAATTAGGAACGATTAGTCCATAATCCTTCCTACTAATTGTGTCAAATGAGATTGTAAATGCCGTAATACAATAAAGTAATATATAATGTTGATAATTCATGTTAGTGATTTTGTCTGATAAGGATATATTGACTCTCAGTAGTGTAGTTGTGATTGGGAGGCTTTTCAATACATGTATAAAGATTTCTCCGACTACATAACCTATAAAGTCATACCTAATCTGTTCCCCACTCGCGGAAAGATTCTACCCACGGACGTGGATTGGCCGATGACCTTATACACCATCCAGCTAACTGGTTGAGAAGCTTTTTGGGCCCATAATAGTGTATCTTTTATCCACACTGTCCATTCATTTCGCGCTCAATTTAGAACCTAAGCCCAAAAATGAGGCAGATCCAAAGCTCAAGTGAACCACATCATAGGAAAAGGTGAGGATTGAACATCTACTGTAAAAAACTTCTCACGGACAACATAAGTTTAAAACTTCTCTAAGGTCACGGAAGTTTTGGATGAAGTTAATATTTGTGTTTTCCCTTCATTTAATGTGGTTTTTCGAACAAATTGGTCGACAAATAAAAATTACATAGACCCATGATGTTTTCAACGGTAAGCATTCAATCCTCACTATTTCCTGTGGTGTGGTAGACTTACTTTCGAATCTGCCTAATTTTTAGCTTTAGCTGGCTAATGTAGGGTCACCAGCCGATCCTCATTACCTACTCGCAGTTTCAGTTGAACATGGTCCGTTGCTGTGTTTCTCTTCCTAACAAGTCCACGTGTAGGAAGGTAGTGGAAATGTCACGATTGTTCTATGTACAGTGGGACCCAACAGACGGATGAAGTAGATGATGAGACGTGTGTGATGACCCACTTATCATGAATGATGACCCGAGTATTCGGTGAAAACTAAAAAGCTGGGGTCGAGGATCCCGTAATTCCTCGTCTGGAGACACAGGTTGTTGGCTTGTTGCGGAAATTAGGACAAAAGGCGAGGATGCGATGGTAATGGAAAACGTCCATCACGCAAGCTACTCGGCTTCAATATTCTCACCCACTTCGTCTGCCATCTGGAACTGGTTGCCACGTCCCTCTTCCATTCTAACTAGTGGGGTCCATCTTCTCGGAATCCAGACCATTGGTTTGATATGTGCAACTCTGAGTAGACCACAACCCAAAGTTTCCCCAGATGGTACGTTTCTATCCACTAATATTGAGACATTTTCTAGGTTGAATGTGGACCGTTGCTGTATTTCCCATCTTATCCTAGGAGCGGTTTAGGTGCGGCCTGGGCTACAACCAACGGACACAGTTTGGCTGGTGACCCAACACCAGCCACCTGACTGGTTTCAAAGCTCCGTGGGCCTATCATGATATATGTGCTTTATCTATTCCATCCATTCATTTTGTCACATAGATCCTAACTTAGGTAGTCCACACCAAAGGAAACAGTGGGGATTGAATACTTACTGGGCTGAAAGTCGGGCGTTCGACCCGACTGACCTGACATTAAGTTGGGCTCCGCCAGGATGTGTCGGGCTTGAGTTATTATACAAACACCAACCTGATAAAATTTCACCGGCCTAAAAAACGGATGGAAGGTGTGGATTTACTATACATACAACAAGATGGGTCTATGGTGAGGGCCTCACCTAAGCCACAACCTGGCCTAAACTCACGGTGTTGAGAGATAGGCTTCGTCCACATTGGGACCCACAACTATGATAGTCTGATTAGTGTGATTTTAGGATATAAGGAAAAGCCAATGCCATTTTCTTAAATGGTATACATAGGATTATTCTCCCAGGATGACCGTTTAGAGACTTGGTCCACATTCAAGGGGTACGATCGCATGGTTCTAGTGGGGTACTGGCACTAGTGGGACCCACGTGATGTATTCTCAATGTACCCGTCCATCAGATGCGCCGCTCAAGTTACTCCCCGTCCCAAAAATCGAGGCGCGGATGGACGCGGATTGCGTCCTACCCCTGGGCAGGACTCTTTGGGGCCCACCGTGATGTAAGTGTTTTATCCAAGCCGTTCATCGCTTTTCTCAGGTCATTTTAAGATATGTAGGAAAAATTGAAGCAGGTCCAGAGCTCTAGTGGACCACACCTGAGGAAGCTGCAGTGATAATGACATCCACCGTTGAAACCTTTTTAAGGGCCACCTAGATGTCTTTTATCATACAATCTATTAAGATAGTCATGTAGACGTAGATGAAGTAAAAAACAAATATTAGCTTGATCCGGAACTTCTCCAGCTCCTAAGAAGTTTTTAATGGTGGACATTAAATTCCCACTTTGTGGTCCACGTAAGCTCTGTACCTTTCTCATAGTGACTACATGATATCTTAAATTGATCTGAGAAAAGTGATTAACGGCTTGGATAAAACAGTTACATCATGGTGGGCCCCACGGAACCCTGCCCGGCCGGATTACCGTCCAGGCAGGGGGTAGAACGCAATCCGCGTCCCGCGCGGATTGGATAGTGGGTCGTGCCCATATGACCTATCTAGAGATGACGGTTGTGTTAGGGGATATGTGGGGCTCACCGTTATCTAAGCCATCTATCCATTTTGAAAGATCATTTTAGAGGATAAGCCTATATAAAGGAGACGCATCTAAGGCTAAGCGAACCACACCTAGGAAGCAATGGTGACCATGATCTCCACAGTTGAAATCTTCTTAAGGATAGGGTGATGTTTATTTGCTATCCAACTTGTTCATAAATTCACATAGACATGGATGAAGGAAAAACATAAATATCAGCTTATCCAAAACTTCCATGCCCTGAAAAGCTTTTCAAGGTTAGGCATTCAATCGTTTCTTGTGGTGTGGTACACTTGAGCCTTTAATCTGCCTCATTTTTGGGCATATAATCTAAAATAATATTTCAAAATAGGTGAACCGCTCGGATAAAACACATATATCATGGCGGGCCCACAAAGCCCTTAGCGGGACCGTACTTCTCTACTGAAAACAGAGGTGTGCCACACCACATGGGAAAAGTTGAGAGGAGACACGCACCCTTAATTGAGGCCTCCAAAGTCCAAACCCTTTATCTATCAGTCATCAAAAGTCAAGCTATTCTGCAACTCCTCAGGTGGCCCCAGTGAGAATCAAAGATGAGCCCATCACGGATCACGGACGCGGATTAGCTGGAGGCTCCTGCACCAAGCTAGGAAGTGAAAAATCTCTGTGGCCCTACCATGATGTATGTGTTCAATCCATGCCGTCCATCATGATCTCATTTTAATGCATGAGCTCAAAAAAGGGGCAGATCCAAAAAATCTCAATTGGACCACACCACAGAAACAGTGGAGGATTTAACGCCTCATGTTGAAAACTACTACTTTAAAGCTACAGTAGTTATATCTGTGTTTTACCTTCATACAGGGTTATATAACTTTATTAACAGATAGGATGACAAATAAACATTACGTGGTCCCCTAAAAATTTCAATCTCTACTATTTATCGTGTGTGGTCCATTTGAAATTTGGATCCTAAAATGAAGTAGAAAACTGGATGGACCGTGTGGATAAAGCATATACATCATGGTTAAGTTCCACGTAGTTTTGGATTGATCTGATTTTCATGCCTATGGATAACCCGAGGGGATGTATCTGATGGACAGGTTAGATGTGATGTATGGACCACGTGGACGCCCCATGTGCCTGATGCTAACATAATCTTACGGTGGTAATTCAATCCCACGACCGGAGGCAGCTCCACGTATAAACCTTGTCATTGACGAAAATTCTTTCATAATGACGGTAGGTACACAACAGTATATGATAATGATATTGGGACGCGGATTGCGTCCTACCCCCGCCCGTACGGTAATCCATCCGGGCGGGCTCTGCGGGGCCCACCGTGATGTAAGTGTCTTATCCACGATGTTCATCGCTTTTCTCAGATCACTTTAAGGGATGATCTTAAAAATAAAGCAGGTTCACGGCTCCAGTGGACCACACCAAAGGAAGCTGTAGTGATAGTGACACCCACCGTTGAAACCATTCCAAAAACCACCGAATTTATTTTTTTTACCATCCAACCTATTCGTAACGTCATGTAGACGTGGATGAAGTGAAAAAAACAAATATCAGCTTGATCGGAAACTTCTCCAGCTCTCATGAAGTTTTAATGGTGGAATTTCAATCCCCACACTTTGCAGTCCACCTAAACCCTTTAGCTGCATCAGATTTTGTCTCATACCTTTAAATGATCCGAGAAAAACGATGAACAGCGTGGATAAAACACTTACATCACGGTGGGCCCCACAGAACCCTGCCCCGACGGATTGCTGTCCGGGCGGGGGTAGGACGCAATCCGCGTCCATGATATTTGCTTGCTGGGCCGTGAAGTGCGCGCATCACCAGATGGACGGTCCAGCTCGACTGATCGAACTGTTTTCGTTGTCCCTACATTGCTCTCGAGGAGGTCCGGATTATTCTCGCCAGAGGTTAGCCACTTCGACGGGTCGCGGATTAGCTACCGCGAGGTTATTAGCTGGACTCGCTACTCAAGTGACGTTACCAAGTTCTGTGGGTCCCACCATGATGTATGTTTTGTATCCACACCTTCCATCCATTTGGAGAGACCATTTTAGGGCATAAGCCAAATAATGAGTCAGATCCAAATCTCTAGCAGACCCTACCATAGAAGACAGTGGAGAGAGTGATGCTCACCATTAAAAACTTCTAAAGGCAACAAAAGTTTTCGATCAAGCTGATAATTGTGTTTTCCCTTCTTGAATATCTGTGTTAACTTATGAACATGTTGGATCTCAAATAAACATCCCGGTGGACCTTAAGAAGGTTTCAACAGTGGTCGTCACTCTCTCCACTGTTTCGATCTGTCTCATTCTTTGGCACATGCTATAAAATGATCTCTCAAAATGTATGGACGGTATGGATACAACACAAACATCTTGGTAGGACCTACATAACTCGGTGGCTTCACTTCATTAGCCAGTCTGGCTACTCAACCGACCAGTAGCTTATCAACGCTTTCTATCCGTTTTTCATCTTATCTTAAGATATTTGCCTAAAATTAAAGTAGATCTAAAGCTCAGGTAGACCACACCATAGAAAACAACTGGACAGTGACATCCACCGTTGAAGCCTTCTTAGGGCCCACATGGATGTTTGTTTGTTATCCAACTTGTTCTCACACACATGGATAAAAATAGCTTGATTCAACAGTATACATCTATTTCTACTGTTTCTTATTGTGTGGCTTCAATTTTGGATTATGCCCTAAAAATGAGTTTAAAAAGCTGATGGACAGTATAGATAAGACTCATATATCACGGTGGGCCCCACAGAGAGTGTGCTGAGTTACTTGGTTGAAGTAGATTCTTTTTTTTTTTTTTTTCATCAATATACGCAATTTTGCGCTTAAACATGTTGTCATCGTATACATTGGATTGTATACGTCCTCGACAGAATTATATACACGTCCTTTTTAGAAAAACTTCTTTCCATGTAACACTCGCAGTGTCATGCTGCGTCAGAGAGCACTCAGAAATCGACGTGGCTCTGCTAGTGATCCCAACACTAGCCAGCTAGCTAGTGTCAAAGCTGTGTGGACCCTGCCATGATGTATAAGTTTTATCCATGCCATCCATCCATTTTTTCATATTATTTTAGGGCATGAACCTAAAAACTAGACAAATCCAAATCTCAGTTGGACCACATTGCAGGAACCACATTGCAGGAAAAACAGTATTGATTGAACGTCCACCGTTAAAAACCTCTATAGTCCACTGTAATGTTGATTTGCCATCTAACCTTTGATGAGGTCAAACAGACCTGGATGGATGAAGGGAATACAAAAATATCAGCTTGATCGAAACCTTCAACAGCTCCAAGAAGTTTTCAAGGATATGATAAGGGTCCAATCCCCACTGTTTTCCTCTGTTGTGGTCCTTGGATATGTTGGGATGCCTTGCACAAACCTTAGGATCTAGCCTCCCGAAACAAACCAGAATTATGGATAATAAAGCAATGAAATAAATCAAAGCATCAATCACACACCACACAAGAGAATTTTACGTGGAAAACCCTCAAAGAGGTAAAAACCACGGGACCTCGTCCAGATCAACAATCCACTATGAAGTAGAACGTTTACAACCTTCTTCACTCACGCAGGAGTGGATGAACAATAAGAGAAATAGAGAAAACGAAGAGATCTAACCGATTATGAGGACATAGAAGCGCTGAGATATAAATTGCAAAGTAGAAAAACCTCCTCGAGCAGAACCTCCCTTCTATAAGCTTCCTCTCTCTTTTCTCCCTCTCTCACCTTTGATAGCCCTCTTGTATTTTTCTCATCAACACAATATATCCATAGAAAAATCCTAGGGACCCCTTTTATAGTTTTAGGAAACTCCTTTCGCATCCTAGTTGCGAAAGGACTTGCACATCCCAGTTGTGAAAGGACTTGCGCATCCCAGTTGCGAAAGGACGACAGGTTAAAAAAAAACCCATCAAATCTCTCCCTTTTTGACCCAGGAGGGATTCACCTTCTTTAAGCCACCTGTGTTTCTACAAACCTCAAATTTGCCCTTGAGCAAAGCCTTGGTCATCATGTCCGACCCATTATCGTCCGTGTGGACTTTCTCAAGTTGTAACACCTTTTGTTCCAAAGTATCACGATCCAAGTGATACCGAATCTCTATGTGCTTCGACTTGGAATGCCGACTTGGATTCTTGCTCAAGTGTATAGCACTCGACTATCGCATGATAGACCACGTGCTCCTCCGCTTCGAGGCTAAGTTCTGTAGGAACCTTTTCATCCAAAGCATCTCTTTACATGCTTCGTGATCGCAATGTACTCGGCTTCTGTAGTTGACAATGCTACGACCTTCTCGTAACTTGCTCGCAAGAAACGTTCCCCCTGCAAATGTGAACATGAACCCCGATGTAGACTTCCTGGAGTCTATGTCACCTGCCATATCTGCATCTGTGTAGCCCTCTAACACAGGTTTACCGTCACCATAGCATAGGCTCAACCTGGATGAGCCTCTTAGATACCGTAGTATCCATTTTACCGCTGCCCAATGTTCTTTGCCAGGATTGGCAAGGTACCGGCTGACAACACCAACCGCATATGCTATATCTGGGCGTGTACACACCATAGCATACATCAAACTTCCTACAGCTGACGCGTAGGGTATCTTCTGCATCTCTTCCACCTCTGCCTTCGTCTTGGGACACTGCCTGTCGCTCAATCTGAAGTGACCATCCAGTGGAATACTGACCGGCTTCGCTGCATTCATATTGAACCGCTCTAGGACTTTCTCAATATACCGCTCTTGTGATACCCAAAGCTTCCTGCTTCGCTTACATCACGGGTTATCTCCATTCCTAGGATCTGTCTAGCCGGCCCAAGTCTTTCATCGCAAAAGACTTGCCCAACTCTGTTTCACTGTCAATCTTCTTGATGTCTTTTCCCATGATGAGCATGTCATCAACGTATAATAGCAGAACTAAGAAATCACCATCCGAGAACTTGCGCGTGAACACACAATGGTCCGACTGTTCTGTCATACCCATCTTTGTAACATGAACGAATCGAACTTCTTGTACCATTGCCGTGGAGCTTGTTTCACCCATACAAGCTCTTCCTCGTCTACACACCATATGTTCCTTGCCCTTGACTTGAACCCCTCCGGTTGGTGCATGTAGATCTCTTCTTCCAGTCACCATGGAGAAAGGCGGTTTAACATCTAAGCGCTCTATCTCGGATCCATGCTAGCCGCCAACCCAAGCAACACCCGTATGGATGTCATCTTCACCACTTGGTGAGAATATCTCCTCGAAGTCTATACCTTTCCTCCGACCAAACCCTTTCACCACAAGTCGGCCTTAAACCTCGTCCGTGAATTCTTCGCTCAATCTTCTTTACGAACACCCACTTGTTGCTCGAGCTTTCTTGCCCTTAGGCGGTTTCACCATATCATAGGTGTGGTTCTTATGCAAGGATTCCATCTCTTCTTGCATAGCTTTCAACCACTCCTCCTTATGCTCGTCGGCTAGGGCCTCGAGAATAATCTTCGGCTCTCCCCATCGGTTAGCATAATGTACTCATGCGGCGAGTACCTCTTGGACTACCATGTCCCGTCCTAGATGACCTCCTCACCTGTGGCTCAACAGTGGATCAAGTGAAATTTGCTCCCCCGGTCCATCTTCCGAAGGAACTCCCTCGTTCTCTCGCACCTTCTTTGTACTCCCCGTCATCGGGCACCACGGGAGGAATAATCGGATCCATGTCCTCTAGCTCACACCGAACAAAGGTGGTTCTTCTCTAGCTTACCAATGTCTTCGATACACCGATCTTCAAAGAAAACCACATCTCTGCTCGACGAGCTTCTTCTCGGTCGGATCCCATAACTGTAACCGAATTTTTCATCACCGTACCCTAATAACACACACCGCCCGATCTTCATATCGAGCTTGGACCTCTCGTCCTTTGGTACGTGAACGGATGTCCCGCATCCAAACACCACGAGATGACCGTACGATGGATCTGTCCAGTCCACACCTTCTCAGGTACTTCTCCATTCAACGGGGCCGATGGAGACACGTTTATCAAATACACCATTTGTGCGCATTGCTTCTCCCGAACGTCTTGGGCAACTTCGCATGGGATAACATACATCCGATTCTCTCAACAATGGTGCGATTCATTCGCTCGCCTACACCATTATCTTTGGGGGTCTTGGGAACCGTCTGTTCATGCCGTATACCCCAGGACTTGCGGTACTCGTGAAAGTCGCCAATGTATTCACCACCATTGTCGGTGCGGATGCACTTCAATGGTCTACACTGTCTCTCTCGACCATAGCATGAAACAACTTAAACACACCAAAGACCTCGTCCTTGGATTTCAAAGCATAAACCCAAACCCTCCTAGATGCATCATCTATAAAAGTGACAAAATACAATGCCCCACCCAAGGTTTTTGTCCTCATAGGACCACAAACATCAGAATAAACCAAATCTAATGCATGCACTTTATTAACATGAGAAGCAGTTTTAATAAATGAAACTCTATCTTGTTTCCACGATAAACAATCAAGACGAGGTTTTGAGAGGCATACTGTCACGTCTGGAAGGAGTGCTTCCTTCTAGTAGTGAAGCCCTTTTTCACTCATGTGGCCTAGACGCCCGTGCCACATGTCAATAGCCGAATCTTCCGTGCGTTCAATCCACCATTGTACATACGACACTTGCCTTGTACGGGGGTGACACTTCTTTCCTCTAGCCACGATCAATGAACCCTTGATGAGCTTCCATCGCCCATCAAGAAACCAGGCTTTCATAGCCATCATCATCCAACCTTCCCGTCGACATCAAGTTGAGGCGAAGGTCTGGGATATGCCTCACATCCCTAAGAACCAATGTGCAGCCCACATCAGTTTTCACACAAATATCACCAACTCCCACGATCTTTGATACGCCAGAATTTCCCATCTTCACAGTCCCATAGTCACCTGACTTGTAGCTTGTGAAGGAGTCCTGTGTGGAGTCGCATGAAAAGAAGCTCCCGAGTCATCACCCAGTCGGTGCCATGACTCGTAGGCCGTGAGACATACATCGTGATCTGTAGAAAGAATAACTACCATGTCGCCATCTGAAGCGACCGCAGTGGAATCTGATTCATCTTCCTTCCTTTTTCCTTTCTTGTCGTTTTTCTTACCACGACATTCATGCTTGTAGTGGCCCTTCTTGCCACAGTTCCAGCATTCAACCTCTTTTATGTTACTCGACTTGCCTCTTGATTTATCTCGGGCCTTTCCGCCCTTCTGTTCTTTCCTCTCCCCGTTCTGCGTCACAAGAGCCTCTTCTTTGTGTAGACCCACGAGACTTCCTCCTTGTCTCCTCATTGAAGAGACAAGCGGTTACTGTTCCATGGATATCTTTCCGATGGCGCGGAGTTACTTAGAGACACCACCAATGTCTCCCAACCGTCGGCAATGAACTAAGCAATAGTAAAGCACGCAATTCATCATCCAGGACCATCTTCATAGAGGTGAGTTGGTTCACTATATTCTTGCGACCTCATTCATATGCTCGGCCAGAACCACCATCCTTGAACTTGAGATTTACAAGTCGCCTTATCGAAATATCTTATTACCATTTGTCTTCCTCTCATCATGACCCTTGTAATTTTAGCCATAGCATGGTGAGGTTTCCGTAGACACATGGTGGAACACAGAATCATCCAACCATTGTCGATAAACCCCACCGCCTTTCGGTCCATCTTCTTCCAATCATCATCGGTCATATCCTTGGATTTTTCGATATGCACGAGATTGGAGAATATAGGTCCTTACTGATAAAGCAAGTCCTCCATCTTAGCCTTCCATATGGTCCAGTTAGAACCATTGAGGCGATCATCCTTGAGCCACCTTCCATAATTCAAAACCGATCCTACCCGATTCAATGAACTTAGCTCGATACCACTTATTGGGATGCCTTGCACAAACCTTAGGATCTAGCCTCCGAAACAAACCGAGAATTATGGATAATAAAGCAATGAAATAAATCAAAGCATCAATCACACACCACACAAGAGAATTTTACGTGGAAAACCCTCAAAGAGGTAAAAACCACGGGACCTCGTCCCTGAGATCAACAATCCACTATGAAGTAGAACGTTTACAACCTTCTTCACTCACGCAGAGTGGATGAACAATAAGAGAAATAGAGAAAACGAAGAGATCTAACCGATTATGAGGACATAGAAGCGCTGAGATATAAATTGCAAAGTAGAAAAACCTCCTCGAGCAGAACCTCCCTTCTATAAGCTTCCTCTCTCTTTTTCTCCCTCTCTCTCACCTTTGATAGCCCTCTTGTATTTTTCTCATCAACACAATATATCCATAGAAAAATCCTAGGGACCCCTTTTTATAGTTTTAGGAAACTCCTTTCTGCATCCTAGTTGCGAAAGGACTTGCGCATCCTAGTTGCGAAAGGACTTTGCGCATCCTAGTTGCGAAAGGACAACGGGTCAAAAAAAAACCCATCAGGATATACTTCATTTTTTTTGGCGTGAGTAAAACACATACATCACAAGGGTGTCATAGAGCTTTGACACTAGCTAGCCACGACCATGATGCCGAATCTCTCTAATTCCTAAATCTTCACTCACTGGTTCCCGGTCATGACTTGCTAACCAAATACCATGATGGTCTCACGATTGTCTAAAATTTTCATGATCATCTCACGGCCATCCTTGAAGAGTGTTAGCACCCAGGTTCTTTTGCCAGCTTGAACTATCGCCAGTAATTTATTCTTTTTCCTATTTTCTATTTTTACATTATTTTATTGATGAACGTAATCAAGCCATTACCATCTCTTTTATTTATTTATTTATTTATTTTTTTAAAGTCATTGCCTTCAAGGCAAAAATAATCCGTCTGAAGAACTAATTCTACCCTTTGCGAATTGTCCGATCACCTGACTGAATAGACAATGATTTTCTTAGATTAGGTCCTAATCGGTCTATCTCAGCACCTGCGATCACAAGACGTCTGGTTCAATTCAAGTCAAATACAAATATGGCACACTTGACACTTATATATTCGCACACGCATAATTGAAATTGGATCATTCATTACACATGTGGCTACATATCCAAATTAAATAGCAACACATTTATCAGTTTTGCTAGTCATGCTACGATGAGAGCCAATAAATGAACAAGATATCAAGTTGATCCACCGTTGAGACCTTAACAGGGGCCATATAAGTTATGGATTAGGTTGATGTTTGTGTTTTCCCTTCACCTTATAAATAGGTTGGATGACATTGTAACATCTTGGATTTTCGCTATTTTAGATTTTTAAAAAATTCTTAAATTTTTTTGATATGATTAGCTTACGTTGTCACTTACTGACCTTTGACGTTTGAAGTAAACCTATATGTGGGAGGTACCAGTAAAGAACCGAACAAATTCAATTAACCAATTGTAGGAAGCCAACAAATCCGCCTGATCACTTAAACCTCAAGTCTAGTATCGTGAATTGTTCATCTGAGGCTCAAATCTAGCCAACCTATCACTGACCAATCAAGACAAACATAACTAAATAAAGACCTACCTAAAGTTGAGACAACAATGGGTTGGATCTTAATTAATAAACCAAATCAATCCAGTTACTCATTTAGCCAAAGAACCAACGGTATAGAGTGATCATGACTGAATTCCATTTTCGCTTAATCTCGAATAGGCTACATTATGAACATAGTTAATCTAGACCATAATCATTGCACACAAGAAATATCTCTATCCAATTCATTCCAGAAATGCCCCGAGACAATTGTGGGTTTGATCTTAATTAATAAACCAAATCAACCCAGTTACTCATTTAACCTAAGCACCAACGGTATAAAGTGATTATGACCGAATCGCCATTTTTGCTAATTTTGAATAGGCTACACTATGAACATAATTAATCTAGACTATAATCATTACACACAAGAAATATCTCTATCCAATTTATTCCAGAAATGCTCCGATTATCTGAACAAGTTTTAGACCGCTCATTAGTAAGCCATTAAACCCGAGATTATAAAAAGATATTCGTCTTAGTGGGCTTGACGTCCATCGCGGGTGGCGAATCAAGATAGTACCTAGAATTGCACAACTTAGGCCAGAGGCCAGAGGTCGAGTTCTTGAAATGAGTAAATACCCAAGGCTAAAACGTGAAATTTAAGTGAAATGAACCTTCCACTCCTTCGCGAAGTTGTGGTTTTCCGATCGTTAGATCGCAACCAAAGTCGGGATACCGAGTAAAGATATTTTCCTACACATATCCATATAACCGTGGCCCCGATAGACCATTAATGATCGTCGAACAGACTTCTGATCATACCTGTCGATCGACGCATCCAAATGGTGGGTCGATCGTATCCTTACGTAGATCATCATTAAGGCTAATTATCCTATGTTGTATATCAACTCCTACACCCCATAATAGGCTCCAAATGTTACAAACACCCTCTCATAGGGCTAGTATAATGAAAACTTAGCCCTTAGGGCCATTTGCACAATTTCTGGAACTATATAAGTCCTTCATTTGAGCACCCCCTTCTCCTATACGAATTTCATGCCCAAGCTTGAGTGAAGGAGAAGAGAAAGAAAAAGAGAGAGATGGAGAGAAAATAAAGAGAAGGAGAAGGGAGGGACGGAGAGAGAGAGAGAGAGAGAGAGAGAGAGAGAGAGAGAGAGAGAGAGGGAAATCTTGATGCTTGTAAGGTTAATATTTCTTCAACCAAACATTCGACTACTACCAAACCTCCACCAAATCCACTCATGCCAAGAATCAGGGGTAAGAATTATATATTACCCTTCAATTAAGTAACTTAGTGTAGATTTAAAGTTATTAATGGTGTTTTTCTTGATTTTGATTTAGGAATTGATGATTTTTCCCTAATTCCCTAATCCTATGAGCTTAAAAATGGAGATTCCTTCTTAAAGGTGCAGACCATTATCCCTATGTTGCTGTTTATCGAATCTTATGCCTCAGTTATTGTATATGTATATTTTGATTTCTTTTTTATAAATTGTTATTGTCGATATGGTAAGGTTTGCATGTTTGATGAAATGCTCGAATGAGTAAATTGCTAGATTTATTGTTCACGTTTCATTATTGTAAATTACTATTGTAGGTTAACTAGTTCTATCAAATGATTATAACTATTTGAGTAGTCGGGTTAGTTGGCAAATTGCAGGACATGTGGGTGGCCCGGGTTTGGTTGGCCACCCCAAATTCATTCGATTGATTCGAGTCAAACACGGATGACCGACAGTAGCTAGGCTACGCCAGATGTTACACCCAATGCAAGTTGTACCGATGTTCGCCCGAGTCAGCCGAATTTGTCTAACAACCGACTAACTACGTATGTTCACCATGTTTGATCACGATTGCTTAGATCTAGAATACCCCATACCATTTGAAAAGTCTACTAATAATTATTAGCGGTACAATCTTTAAGTCTCATGAGTCAGGCATGGTGGTATGAGACATCGTGTCCGTGCTGTCGGCCTACGCTGGGGTGACGAGCCTTCTCGTAGTGACCAATGAGCAACCAAGAAGATTATGAGCCTAGTACATCAAACTCTAATGATGACGCGATCTCTCCACATTTATATTTGGGTGACGACTTTTATATATTTATGGTCACCCTCCATCCGTCGATGGGCTGCATAACCCTATATGTCCGGGCTGTGTCATCCGGGTCCTTAGCGATTGGTCGAGCTAGTGTTAACCTCACATTGATTAGGGAGTTGTTGCCTAGGTGATAAACTCAAATACTGATCAAGGGATACAGGCATGGAGTTGTTACGGTTGCCCCTGCGCCTGGTGATTCAGATGAGACTAACGACCAAAATGGAGGTACTCTAGCTTCCCCAATTTTGCTAGATGAACGAACATAATTAATTTACTCGGCTAACACGAACATTCATCGCATCACATTAGTTTAGATTGTGGCGACTTGGGAGTTGCGATCACGTGTTGAGAGAGTGTTGACATTTGCGAATGAGGCGTCAGAGTTGCTATGAGGGAGTGTTGGATTGTGAGGACATGAATCAACTCATAACAGCATGCACATGCATTTATAAGAGTTTTCAAGAATTGAATGTTTAAATTGCTTTATCATTAACTGTGCTTGTAATGTCCCGAAAAAATCCGTACAAAGACCCGAGTACCACCTCAGGCAGAAATTACTCAGGACCAAATCCTTTAGAAATTAGACAAGTTTAACCAGGTGCTAAACTAGATTAGTTACAAAATCCGCTTGATCCACTTTAAATATGATCCGCAAGACCCAAAACTTGTAGAATCATTGACGCTAGGTTACCCTAAAATCTAGGATCAATCTCATTACCCAGTTGCTCTCAGGAGCACATTGAAACTCCGTATAGAATCTGGACCGCACATCGAAAGTCCGATGACCACGAGACTAAGCGCTTAGGACCGCCTTGCTGGGCTTGACAACCACCTCGAAAATTAAGTCCAGATAGTGTCCCGAAGCTATTCGCTTGAGCTCGGAGTGAAGTGTGTGAGAAACGTGGATATTCTAGAAATAAAAATCTAAATTTAAGTAATCTGAGACTTGTCGCTTGCGGGCCAGATATAAGTAATCAGACCGTCAGAATCTGACCCAAATACACCCTTGGATCAGGAAAAATTTCATACACAGGTCAATGTACTTGTGACCTTGATTGAGTTTCGGTGACCGTTGAACTGAAACTGGTTAGCCACATGCGATCTGGAAATCCGATTAGAACGAAAACTTAACTCGAGCTAGATCCATGGTCAGGGAGCTTCCAACCTTTGGCTCAAGGGGGGCTCTAGAAGTACTCCGTTGAGCTGAAACAGATACTCTTTAGACATAACCTAAGTATACCTTGGCCCTGGGGCCATTCCCATCAGTTCTGGGCCTATATAAGGGCTTTAAACCCTCACTCTCTCATCCCATACGAATTTGGGAAATCCTAGGAGAGAGAAGAGAGAAAAGAGAAGGAAAGAGAGAGAAAGTAAGAGAGAGAGTAGGCGCTTCTTCCTGGGATTCGATCTCGTTACTCCACGCACTTGTTTACCATGTCTGTATTGCAAATCCGGCGTTTTCAACAACGTACTTCGGTAAGAAATCCTAACCCTAACCTGTTGTAGCAACTCAAATAGAACAGTTGATAGAATAGCTAACCTATTCCCTGTTATAGGTTGTTCTGGTGTCGTAGACAGAGACTTAGCATTTAAACTGATTCGTTTCGAGTCTATCGGCGACAGGTGTGGACTATAGACGTATAGATTATGGTTTTCAAGGCTTTCAATGTCGGTTAATGATTTATTCTTGACGAAGGTGCTATTTCATATGCATAAAGTGATGTCCATTTCGTTTTTTAGTTATACGTTAACTAGGTTGAATATACTGTATTCCTCGTATTTGTAGAAAATACCGTATACATATGAAATTCAGATTTGTGCTTGCCATGATTAATTGCTGTCTATGTATGCTAAATGCATGTGTATCAACTTCTGGGTGAACGGATTAGCCTAATACATGTTATATCAACATATGTTGTGTATGTTATTATATGTAGCTTAGTGTTTGAGTAAAAGACTAAATAAGTAGAAACCTTGCGTTAGTGTACGCCATGACTAACTATCGTGGCTATGCGATTGTTGTGTAGGCGGTAATCCTTTGACGAAAGGACTTACCCTAAATCACGCCACGACCAATATACGTTATATGTGATACAGTGTGTAGCCCAAGTGTTTGTGGAAATGAATGAATGAATATGGAACTTGGATTCATGCTTGCCATGACTATCTGTCGTGGGTGCACACGTGTTATAAATGGGCAACTCCTTAGTGAAAGGATTTGACCTAATACCTATGTGATCAACATACGTCATGTATGTTGATGAAAGTAGTCTAAAGTGTTTGTTGGAATGTCTGAATGAGTAAGTAGTTAGTAAATTGTAATGTATAAGGGCGTTGAGATATGATTCTTAACTCCTTTAACTATGTGTATGTTTTCTTCCATGTATCGTATATTATAGTGTCTGTTTATCTATGTAATGCATATGTATAAATTCATGTTTAAGTTGTATTCCATAAAATGCAAAAATAAAGCCGTGAAGGGTGTTGGGGGAGTGGTGTAATGATTTCGTGCAACAGCCTTGACAGACCTAAAGCGGACAATATCAGACCTTTGATTGTATGAATTGAAATCTTGATCCATAACTGCTTTAACTATCTTCTAGGATATTTTGTTGTAATTGAATGTGATTGGAGCTATTATATAGTCTAGGTAATCGGTAACCGATCCTAGATTGGTGGATAGTATTGTTTCGCCACACAGGATGTGTTTGACGAATCTGAGCCGTACTTCGGTTATCGACAGTAGTTAGGCCACATGGAGTGCTTACGCACTTCATGTCGATCCACTTGATGTGCGCTCGTGCTATTTGAGCTCGTCAAGTAACCCGATTGACTCGATATATGTTCACCATGTTTGGACGCTACTGCTTGAACCTAAGGTACCAAACTCACCAGTGGCCACCCCATTAGCCTTGGTACCTCGATCCGTTAAGACTCATGAGCCGGACATGGTGGTATGGGACACCGTGGTCGAGTTGTCAGCCTACGCCGGGGCGACGAGCCTCTTTGTAGTGACCGGTGAGCAACCCAGACTCATGTGCCCAATACGGTGGTATGAGACACTGTATTCGAGCTGTTGGCCTACACTGTTTTGGTGACGAGTCCTTTGTAGTGACCTCGAGCATACTCTGAGTCTACGTGAAGGCGACAACCCTTCCGTAGCAACAAGAGTATAAACTAGGCCTACCCCGGCACAGCCTGGCTGTGGTCCCCAGTCGGGTTGGCCACGAGCCTTCGAAAATAGACTGTTAGTTGGTAGGGTGTTGGTGGTAGTGACCTGAACTTGCCTATTGTATGTGATTAACTAGGATTGACGACCATAGATGGATCATTGTTTGAGAATTGATATAAGGGAGGTACCTTAGTTTCCCAACCCTGCTGTATGAAAAAAGACAAATAAGAACTTGGTAATCATATGCATGCACTGCATTACGCGTGCGTTCAGGCGTGGCAGGTCAAGCACTGAGGCAGTGTTGTTCATGCGCGAACGTGAGATGAAATCGCCGAGGGAGCATAGGTGAGGGCATGCATCAAACATTCATACCATTCTTGCATTAACAAGAGTACTTAGGGATGTGTGATTTACTGCTTGATTGAATTGATAACATGTTAACCTTTTCTTTATTGTTCCACTGAGTTGATCACTCACTCCCACATTACGGGACGGTGTTTTAAACACCAACCAGACTCTGTTGTGATTACAAGTGACAACGCGACTCCTGAGGCGGAACCTAATTACTATGACGATCAGGACGAGTTCTCGTATATGCAGTTCTCCGGCGGCTTCGTTTAGGCTATCCGGATCGACGTGGCTACAGGGATTATCATTGTAGTTGTACTATTTTGACATTTTGATTTTTGAGACTATTACATCTATATGGTGACTCAGTGATGTATTCATACTCTAGAGACCGATCGTGATCTTTTGACTTATATACATTTATTTATGTCTTTCAGTCTTCCGCCTACGTTTTACAACATGATCTGGAGTATGAATTACTGTTTTAGTATAATCCCACTCATGATTAGCGCACTAACACGGACAACATTCAATCATAAATATATATGTTGTATAAGTGATGTTTTGGAACTCGAGAATTGAGTTGCTACTCGACCCCCGATTTTTCGGGCGTTACAAGTTGGTATCAAAGCATGATTTGGATTAAACTGGACCTAGGTTATGGTCACATGTCGTACGTTGACGCACTTAGGTGGGTGCGAGAAAATGTAAGAAGTGTAGGTTTCCCAGTTTCGCCAATTGGCAAAATTCACCAAAAAAGATCGCTAAGATCGGGTTTATCACATCCGTGATCACTTGAGGTGATCCCGGGTCACTTCTAGTCTGTCTGTTGATGAGTTTAGATGACAAGTTAACCATTCCAACTTTAAATAACCTGAAAAACATGAATGTACAGTAGTTTGGACCTGGAACGACTCGAAACGGAGTTAGGGGCCAAAAGACGCAACTGGGGGACCTACGGTGGACCCGGGGTATCATTGGCACCCTGGGAGGGGGGTGGTCATCGCCCTACCCTGGCGGCACCGCGCCCATTCCAAAGGACCGCGGCAGCGCCGGGCCTACCGCGGTGCACCGCAGCTTGGTCTGTCCGGGCCTGTCGGGCCGATGCGAGTCGGCGTCGGGCCGACCTCCCACACAGTGTGGGGCCCACCAAATCACGAGGGGAGCCCCATTTATATCCCTTTTGCCCCCCTCCTTCAATTACTACTCCTCCAGCCTTTCTCCCTCTCAAAAATCCCAAATTTCTCTTTCAAATCTTCCCTCTATTCTTCCAAATTTCCATTTCCCTTTACATCACACACCCCTCCACCATTTTCAGCAAACCCCCTCTTCTATCCCATTCCTTTTATACGATTCGAGCGCACAAATCCTATATTTTTGTGGTTTAACCTCTCGCAACTCAACAATCTACCTTAATCCAACACTTTATTTCACTCTAATGGCCCTTTTCGAACTCGTGGCAGCCATCTTCTCCATTTCCACCTTTCTTTCTCTCATGGGAAAGAAGCGGGCTCCTACGGAGAAAGCCGGGCCTAGTCGCCCAATCCGTCCAAGGAGGAGGGCGAGCGCTGAAGCTAGCACAAGTGCCGCCCATGAGCACAGGTCGAAGCGAGACCTCGATCCCCAAATTCCAATAGAGAGAGCGTTACCGATAGGCTTTGAATATGGTCAGTTTCGTGAGCGCAGGGTTGTACTTGAAGCTCACGTAGATGAGAGGCTGTTTGGGCTACACCTGATTATGGACCGCTTAGTAGACGTTAAGTGGGGTCCCATGTTCGAAGGTAAGTCTCACGCAAGTGAGAATACGGTTCATGCTTTCTACACCCATATCTGAGACCCATCACTAGAACCTCTACAGTTTACTGTTTCCCTCGCAAGGCGGGATTACACAATCAATGTGGACTTAGTGTCCCGGGTTATGGGAATTCCACGTGGTGAAGTACACGCCAATGAGGATTTTTTTAAGAGTGTGAGAGAACGAGATTGCCACACGCGATACCGTTGTGGCCGACTGGCTCCCTGGACACGAGGTAATTGCCTCCCATCGACGAGATTGACAGATGATTTTCGTTTGCTTCACTACATTTTCACGTATAATGTGTATCCACGGTGTGGCAACCGCACTGAATGCACTTGTTTAATGGTAGACTTCCTGTACAGGGTTGGACATGGGGACAAGTTATGCCTGCCCACGTTCGCCCTACTCCAGATAATCTAGACCACTCGATCTATCAAGAATGACGTCTCACTCCCGTTCGGCCGTCTGGTATGTAAGATTGCTCGAGAGGTCGGCTATAGACTTAACATGGATGATATTGCGCCGATCTGGGTCATAAGCGATGCTACGCTTAACAACATGGGGATCGGCCCTCGACAACGCCAAGCTCGACTCGACGAGTATGGGGAGGAGTCCGATAGTGAAGGGGAGGAAAGTATTGATCTAGATGAAGAGAGCGAGGAAAGAAATGGTGATGAGATAAAGGAAGAACAGGAAGAAGAAGAGGAGGCTCAGGACACTGATGAGAGCTCTCCTCCTACCACCCAGGGACGTGGCGGTGAACGGGCTACTAGGGAAGCCCGTTTGGCTCAACTTGAGGAGGGCCAAGCTGCCTTGAGGCAGGAGATCCAGGAGGCCTGAGCCGAAGCAAGACAAAAGCTTGAGGAGAACAAGGCCTTCATGAAACAGAAATTCAGTAAAGTGTCCCGCACCTTGAGGGCCATCCTATGTTGCCTGCAGGATAAGGGCGCTCCTCCTCCGTCGCCAGACTCGGATGCCTAGTCATCTATGCCGTTGTCTTACAACTTGTTTTGGTTGCTGCTTTAGGCTATGTTTGTGTTCATGTTGATGGGCCTAGTAGCGTAATAGTTAGTAGAATGTTTTCAGTGTTTAAAGCTTTGGTTGTATTAGCTCACATGCATTTTCTATCATGATTCATGTAACTCTGTATTCCATGTATTCTGACAAAATTTTGGTGAATGAAATGCATGCGGTCCCTTTTAGAATGAAGTGTGTAGAATGCTTAAAGGATCGTATATTATTATGCTACATCTTACAAACTGCACCCTATGTCATAGAGGACATGCCACTGAAGGCTAAGCAGAGCACGACATGCCTCGTACTTACTGGTTCGATGGATCAGGCACCTCTCCAGAGTGATGGTCATAAGGACCCCAGTTTGGGCCCTGTTCATGAGACTATACCTGAGTCTCAACCTTCTCTTGGTCCTGCAGTTGGACCGCCACCATACACACCACCAGTTCGTGAGCAAAACTGTGCGTCTTCTTCGACGCAGCATGTGCCTGAGTCTGCCCCACCTGCGGATAGGTTGAAGCAGTTGATGACAATGATGCACCAGCAGCACCAGCAGCTCCTAGCTATTATTACAGGGGCTCTAGCTCAGGGTGGAAGTGCGACTCCACCTTCACCATCTGTACGCCCTGCTGAGATTGTAGGGCCTTCTACTCGGGATGAGGGTGTACCTACCCCTACACCTGCTGCATACCCTACGGGGAATCTGGGTATGAGTGGTCTCGTCGAGCGATTCCAGCGCTTGAGGCCTCCTACCTTTACGGGTTCTTACAGACCCGAGAAGGCTAAGTACTAGATAGATCTCATCTCTAAGATGTTGAAGCCGCTGTACTGCACTGAGGTAGAACAAGTTAAGCTAGCCACCTATATGTTCGAAAAGGAGGCTAGTTTATGGTGGGACAACGTCCTACAAACAGTTCCCACAGGACACGTGTGGACTTGGGATGCATTTGAGACACACTTCCACGAGAAATATTTTCCCCTCACGTATCGCCATGAGAAGGAGGGAGAGTTCCTTCGCCTTCGACAGGGAGGCATGATAGTGGTAGAGTACAAGAACAGGTTCACAGAGCTAGCTAGATACGCTCCTTTGATACTAACTGATGAATCGATAAAAATGCGGCATTTTTCAGATGGGTTGCGGCTCGATATCCGCACTCAGACGTGTTGCGCTAGCATTTCCAATTATGCCGAGCTAGTCAACATGTCTCTAAGAGCTGAGCAGGATGGAGACAGTTTCTCAAACACGTATATCAATGGGCCCGAGGCCTCAGCCCGAATCGCAGGACCGGCCAGTCCTAAGTAAGAGGCCACATGTAGATTTACCTCCCAGGCCCATGGTTCTGCCGACCCAACAAAGGTGAGCGAAACGTTAGTGTATTTATTGCAATAAAGGCGGACACACTGACCCCTTCTATTTCACCAATATGAAAGACAATGGTGTCACGCCACTTCAGAAGATCGACCGTTGGCCACCACGTGATATAGCGACTCCACCTCTATGATCTGCATCACCAGTGCAGCCATTTTACTGACCACCTGTACCTCAGAATAGGCCGCCTCAAAGACCTATGACAGTGCAACTAAACCATCCTCAACAAGCTCGTATGCATGCACTTACAGTTGAAGCACCTGAGTCAACAACTGCAGTGCTTTTGACCTTTGAGGTCACTGCTCACATTCAAGGTACGCCTGTATTCCTATTGGCAGAGACTGGGTCTATTAAACCAGTTCATATGAAAGAATAGGCCCAACAATGGATTACTATCCTCATTATAAAAAAATTAATAATTATAATAATAATATGGTAACAAGAGAGGACAAATATGTTGTAAATAATAGAAAGGGCAAAACGGAAAATTTTTACAACTTCAAGTTGCCAATAGGTTGGTCATCTCTTTTAGGCATTCTTATATTCATACTAGGAATTATCCTATGATTTAATTTGATTATACGTAAAGATAAATATATATATATATATATATATATATTGTTGTTTTGTTGTTTTTGTACAATTAAATTAGAACCCTCGAGTAGGATTGAGTTTCATAGTTAATACTCCGTAAGATCATGTTAGAGGCGGACCACAGTAAGGTTATAAGTTTCTTATTTCCCTTATAAATTCAAGGTTCATACCGCATCGAGGAGATGTCCCTTTTCTTTCTCTTCCCGCGGCCTTATGTTGCTAGCATTCCAAACTTCTGCAATATTTTAGGACTCTCGACTCTTCCCTACCTCCCAAAGTTAATGAAACTAAAGTGCAAATCTACTCATAACCCCCTAGCCGTATGATTGAAATGGTGACCTACAACTATAATATTAGGAGATTGAAAACCCTTCTAGTATAGTTTTTTGACTATGAGCGCCAGAGAAGAACTTATTATCCACCAAGTTAAACATAGGTTACACAAGATCCAAAGGACAACCTTATAGACATGAGGCTTGAACCTCCTAGCGAATTATAATACTCCTTAAATACTTAGGATGATCCGATTTCAGAATTTCAGAACCACATCCATACAAGACATTTGCGGCTTAACTCAATTCTCAATCCTGAGCGATTACCAAAGGACTCACTGCTTAACCGAGCAGAAGACCAGGATCCATCAGGATTAGGAAGGGATACAATGTGTTGTCTGCCATGGTCAGGCGGACAATCGACGTATGGGGTTCGAGCTTACCACAACTAACTTTTCGTATTAGTCCAATCATAAATGGTAGAACATACCACCCTTAGGTAAACTTTAACATCAGACACTTAGCACGATAGTAATGACTTGGACATTTATCTTCAAACCTCAAAGGTTGAAACTTTTAAGGGGGGTAGACCAATATGAGCTAAGCTAGTGTAGCTGTTATATACCCTAACATGTATATAAACCTGAAACCAACATAACTAACCTGAAAACCTTTACTGATTACCCTTAGACAATTTTGGGGATGAAATTTTTCTTTAAGGGGGGTAGATTGTAACGTCCTGAAAAAATCCATACAAAGACCCGAGTACCACCTCAGGCAGAAATCACTCAGGACCAAATCCTTTAGAACTTAGATAAGTTTAACCAGGTGCTAAACTAGATTAGCTGCGAAATCTGCTTGATCCACTTTAAATACGATCTACAAGACCCAAAACTTGTAGAATCATTAACGCTAGGTTACCCTAAAATCTCGGATCAATCTCATTACCCAGATGCTCTCGGGAGCACATTGAAACTCCGTATCGAATCTGGACTGCACATCGAAAGTTGATGACCACGAGACTAAACGCTTAGGACCACCTTGCTGGGCTTGACAACCACCTCGAAAATTAAGTCCAGATAGTGTCCCGAAGCTATTCGCTTGAGCTCGGAGTGAAGTGTGTGAGAAACGTGGATATTTTAGAAATAAAAATCTAAATTTAAGTAATCTGAGACTTGTCGCTTGTGGACCAAAATAAGCAATCAGACCATTAGAATCTGACCCAAATACACCCTCAGATCAGGAGAAATTTCATACACAGTTCAATGTACTTGTGACCTTGATCGAGTTTCGGTGACCATTGAACTGAAACTGGTCAGCCACATGCGATCTGGAAATTCAATTGGAACAAAAACTTAATTTGAGCTAGATCCATAGTCAGGGAGCTTAAGTCTAACCTTTGGCTCAAGGGGGGGCTCCAGAAGTACTCCGTTGAGCTAAAACAGACACTCTTTGGATATAACCTAAGTATACCTTGGCCCTGGGGCCATTCCGATCAGTTTTGGGCCTGTATAAGGGCTTTAAACCCTCACTCTCTCATCCCATACGAATTTGGGAAACCTTAGGAGAGAGAAGAGAGAAAAGAGAAGGAAAGAGAGAGAAAGTGAGAGAGAGAGAGAGAGTAGGTGCTTCTTCCTGGGATTCGATCCTGTTAATCCACGCACTTGTTTACCATATCTGTATGGCAAATCCGGCATTTCCAACAACATACTTGGGTAAGAAATCCTAACCCTAACCTATTGTAGCAACTCAAATAGAACAGTTGATAGAATAGCTAACCTATTCCCTGTTATAGGTTGTTCTGGTGCCATAGACAGAGACTTAGCATTTAAACTGATTCATTTCGAGTCTATCGGCGACAGGTACGGACTATAGACATATAGGTTATGGTTTTCAGGCTTTCAATGTCAGTTAATGATTTATTCTTGACGTAGGTGCTATTTCACATACATAAAGTGATGTCCGTTTCGTTTTTTAGTTATACGTTGACTAGGTTGAATATACTGTATTTCTCGTATTTGTAGAAAATACCATATACGTATGAAATTCAGATTTGTGCTTGCCATGATTAATTGCTGCCTATGTATGCTAGATGCATGTGTATCAACTTCTGGGTGAACGGATTAGCCTAATACATGTTATATCAACATACATTGTGTATGTTATTATATGTAGCTTAGTGTTTGAGTAAAAGACTAAATGAGTATAAACCTTGCGTTAGTGTACGCCATAACTAAGTATCGTGGCTATGCGATTGTTGTATAGGTGGTAATCCTTTGACGAAAGGATTTGCTCTAAATCACATCATGGCCAATATAAGTTATATGTGATACAGTGTGCAGCCCAAGTGTTTGTGGAAATGAATGAATGAATATGGAACTTGGATTCATGCTTGCCATGACTATCCGTCATGGGTGCACGTGTGTTATAAATGGGGCAACTCCGTAGTGAAAGGATTTGGCCTAATACCTATGTGATCAACATACGTCATATATGTTGATGAAAGTAGTTTAGAGTGCTTGCTGGAATGTCTGAATGAGTAAGTAGTTAGTAAATTCTAATATATAAGGGTGTTGAGATATGATTCTCAACTCCTTTAACTATGTGTATGTTTTCCTCCATGTATCGTATATTATAGTGTCTGTTTATCTATGTAATGCATATGTATAAATCCATGTTTAAGTTGTATTCCATAAAATGCAAAAACAAAGCCGTGAAGGGTGATGGGGGAGTGGTGTAACGATTCCGTGCAACAGTCCTGACAGCCCTAAAGCGGACAATATCGGACCTTTGATTGTATGAATTGAAATCTTGATCTATAACTGCTTTAACTATCTTCTAGGATATTTTGTTGTAATTGAATGTGATTGGGGCTATTGTATAGTCCAGGTAATCGGTAACCGATCCTAGATTGGTGGATAATGTTGTTTTGCCACACGGGATGTGTTCGATGAATCCGAGCCGTACTTTGGTTATCGATAGTGGTTAGGCCACATGGAGTGCTTACGCACTTCATGTCGATCCACTTGATGTGCGCTCGTGCTAGTCGAGCTCGTCAAGTAACTCGATTGACCCGATGTATGTTCACCATGTTTGGATGCTACTGCTTGAACCTAAGGTACCAAACTCACCAGTGTCCACCCCTTTAACCTTGGTAGCTCGATCTGCTAAGACTCATGAGCCGGACATGGTGGTATGGGACACTGTGGTCGAGCTGTCGGCCTATGCTGGGGCGACGAGCCTCCCTGTAGTGACCAGTGAGCAACCCAGACTCGTGAGCCTAATACGGTGGTATGAGACACTGTATTCGAGCTGTCGGCCTACACTGTTTTGGTGACGAGCCCTTTGTAGTGACCTCGAGCGTACTCTGAGTCTACATGGAGGCGACAACCCTTCCGTAGCAACAAGAGTATAAACTAGGGCTACCCTGGCACAGCCTGGATGTGGTCCCCAGTCAGGTTGGCCACGAGCCTTCGAAAATAGACTGCCAGTTGGTAAGGTGTTGGTGGTAGTAACCTGAACTTGCCTATCGTATATGATTAACTAGGATTGACGACCCTAGATAGATCATTGTTTGTGAATTAATATAAGGAAGGTACCTTAGTTTTCCAACCCTACTGTATAAAAAAGGACTAATAAGACTTGGTAATCATATGTATACACCGCATTACGCGTGCGCTCAGGCGTAACAGGTCAAGCACTGAGGTAGTGTTGTTCATTCTCGAACGTGAGATGAAGTCGCTAAGGGAGTATAGGCAAGGGTATGCATTAGACATCCATACCATTCTTGTATTAACAAGAGTACTTAGGGATGTGTGATTATTTCTTTATTATTACTGCTTAATTGAATTGATAACATGCTAACCTTTACTTTATTGTTCCACTGAGTTGATCACTCACTCCCACATTACGGGACGATGTTTTAAACACCAACCAGACTCGGTCTTGATTGCAGGTGACGACGCGACTCCTGAGGCGGAACCTGATTACTATGACGATCAGGATGAGTTCTAGTATATGTCGTTCTCCGGCTGTTTCGCTTAGGCTATCCGGATCGGCGGGGCTATAAGGATTATCATTGTAGTTGTACTATTTTGACATTTTAATATTTGATACTATTACATGTATATGGTGACTCAGTGATGTATTCATACTCTGGAGACCGATCGTGATTTTTTTGACTTATATACATTTATTTATGTCTTTCAGTCTTCTGCTTGCGATTTACAACGTGATCTGGAGTATGAATTACTGTTTTGGTATAATCCCACTCATGATTAGCGTACTAACACAGACAACGTTCAATCATAAACATGTATGTTGCATAAGTGATGTTTTGAAACTCGGGAGTTGAGTTGCTACTCGACCTCCGATTTTTAGGGCGTTACAGTGCTGATTGAGTCGATAACATGCCTAACTTAGAACTAATGGAACCATTAGGTTGATCACTCACTCCCACTCTGGGATGGTGTTTTAAAACACCAATCAGACTTTATCGTAGACACAAGTATCATAGAGCCTGATGCTGTGGATGAGGCATCCACGGACTCCGAAGAGGAGCTCTCGTACTTCTAGTTGTTGGGTAGGCCGATGTCGAACACCTGCAGGATGTCAATGAGATTTTAGAGTCGACACTTTTTGTATATTTTGGAACTGTAAATTTTTCTCAGCCGTAATCCCATACTCCGGATAGACATATTTTACTTGTTAACTGATTTACTTGCGTTAAAATTTACGTCTATTCCAGGGTACAACGAATAGTCTGTTTTAATTCTATGAATTGCATAAATGTCATGTGAAACGAACAGTATAATCCCACCTCCGCAAAATATAAGTGGCACCCGAGATATCGGAAGCAAGTATTTACTCGACCTACGAAATCTGGGGTGTTACAGGCATATAAACATCACGGATAGCTGTAGGAAGATTTCAGTTGTTAGCATTTTTATCCTAAGAATATGAACTTTATTTGGGAAATGATACTCTTATAATAAAATGATTAAATTGTCAATAAACGAAAATAATTATTTTTCTTATATGATTAAGTCTGTTTCCTTGTACTATGATGGATTAACACACATAGGCTATAATACTGTAACGCCCTGAAAATCGGGGGTCGAGCATAAACTCAACTCCCGAGTTCCAGAACATCACTTATGCAACAAAATGAATGATGATTGAATGTTGACTGTATTCGTGCATTGAACATGAGTGAGATTAAACCAAAACAGCATATCATACTCCAAAGACAGTTAAATTTACAAACGGAAGACTATGATAGATAGATAAAATATATAAACTATGATGAGTCTCCAGAGTGTGATAACATTAACAGGTTAAATAATTACAAGTACAGTTCTAAAATATACCAAATGTGTAAGTGTAATGTCTTCTATCCCAAGTACCATAGCCCCGTCAATACAGTACCAGGTCTTCAGAGACCCGTCAGAGAGTTACATGATAGGAGAACTCCTCCTCATCACCATAGAAATAGTCTGGCTCTGCTTCATAAGCATCGCGATCATCTGAAACTCAACAAATCTGGTTGGTGTGTACAACACCGTCCCGTAACGTGGGAGTGAGTAGCTAACTCAGTGGAACAATAAGGCATAAGTTATCATGTTATCAATACAGTCAAGCAGTAATGATAAAGCAGTAAATCAAACACTCCTAGTTACTTTGATTAATGCAAGTATGAATGCAGGTATGATGGATGCCCTCACCGACATACTCCCTCATGCGACACCATCTCACGTTCGCGGCATGCTTACATCCCACAGTGCTCCACATCTTCCAGGCACATGCGATGCATGATGAGCATGATTACCGAGTTTTTAATTAGTCCATTTCAAACAGCAGGATTGAGAAACTACGGTACCTCCCTTGTATCATTCCCAAACATGATCCATTCTAGGGTCGTCAGTCCTAGTTAATATCAGACGATGATGTGTTTTCTAGGTCACTGCGAGAGGTGCCAGTGGTATTACGCACAAAGGTTGCACCACTCCCCCATCTCCCCTTAAACGATTCATCACTATACAGAAACAGGCCTAGTTCATACTCTATATACCGCGACAAACTCTAAGGCTCACCGCGATTTCAAAGTATGCTCGAGGTCACTACAAAGGGCTGCCAGGGCTGTTACTCGCATACGTTGCACCACTCCCCCATCACCTTATCAATGTAGGCCGACAGCACGAATATAGTGTCCCATACCACCATAATCGGCTCACGAGTTTGGTTGCTCACTGGTCACTACGGGGAGGCACGTAGCCCCAGCGTAGGCCGACAGCGCGACCACGGTGTCCCATACCACCATGCCCGGCTCATGAGTCTTAGCGGATCGAGGTACCATGGTTAAAAGGGATTCCACTGGTAAGGTTGGTACCCTAGGTTCAAGCAGTAGCGTCCAAACATGGTGAACATACATAAGACAGATCGGGTTGCCAGACGAGCTCAGCTAGCTCGAGCGCACAACAAGTTAAATGACATGAAGTGCATAAGCACTTCACGTGGCCAACCACTATCGCCAACCGAAGTACGACTCGAGTTCGTCGAACACATCTCACGTGGCAAATGAATCACAGCCACGAATTCAATTCTGGTACCGATTGTCTGGACTATAAACATAGCCCCAAACACAATCAATTTCAAATAGTAAAGCAGTAATGGATCAAGGTTCAGATCATACATTCAAAGTTTGATAATATCCGTTTAGGGCTGCCAGGGCTGTTGCACGCATTCGTTGCTCCACTCCCCCATCACCCATGATGGATCGTACAACGTAAACATGAATTTAATATATGCATTACATAAATAAAATCATAAAAGTAGTTGAGCATGTTATAAAGCACAACACAAGCATGAGTTTGTACATATTCAATTCCTAATCACATAGCTATTCAAGGAAATCATACACATAGTTAAAGGAGTTGAGAATCATATCTCAACACCCTTAAACATTACAATTTACTAACTACTACTCATTCAGACATTTCAACAAACACTTTAAAATACAGGAATCAACATACATGACATATGTTGATCACAGAGGTATAAGGCCAAATCCTTTCACTAGGGAGTTACCCCAATCATAACATGCATACACCCATGACGAATAGTCATGGCAAGCAGGAAACCAAGTTCCATATTCATTCAGTCATTTCCACAAACACTTGGGCCACACATTGTAGCATATATAGTGTGTATTGGCCGTGGCGTGATTTAGGGCAAATCCTTTCGTCAAAGGGGTATTGCCAATACAACAATCAATTATCCATGACAATTAGTCATGGCGAGCACGAATGAGAATTCTATACTCATTCAGTCATTTTCACAACACTTAGAATACACTATTACAACATACATAGTGTATGTTAGCAAAACATGTATTAGGGCTATCCTTTAGCCAAGTGAGTATTTTATCCATGTATAATATATTACTACAGCAAATAATCATGATAACTATATCTCCAAAATTTATACGTATACAGTATTTTCTAGAATACGCATTTTCAACATACATAGTGTATACAAACAAACATGTATTACGACGATTCTTTTCGCCAAATAAGTAATTTATCCATATGTCATATAATCATACGACACATAATCATGGCAAACACATTTCCAAAATATACATGTATACGGCACTCCTTACAATACAGTATTTCTACATACATAGTGTATATTAGTAAAACATGTATTTCGGCGAATCCTTTCGCCAAATAAGTCTTTTATCCATATATCGTATATCCATACGACAAATAAACATGTCAAACACATTTTCATAAAAATACGTATACGGTATTTTATACGAATACCTAGAGTATGTGAAATTCCAAATTCTACAATTCTAATCGAAACAGAAAATGGAAAGCACTTTGTACATGTGCAATTGCATGCAGATCATGAATCTACCATTATCTGACATTGAAAGCATTGAAAACCGCAACCTATACGCCTAAAGTCCTCACCTTTCTTCTTGGAATCTCAACGGATCGACAAGGGTTGAGGAGCTTCCGTATTCGGGAGTTTTCTAGCCTAAAGAGTGAAATCGGTTAGCTATTTCATAACCTGTAGCCTATACACCTCAAAACGGGTCTAGGGTTAGGGTTTATTACCTTAAAACGGAGTCGGTATCGCCGGAAAAGCGATGAGAATCAGGCGGTGGAGCCCGAATAGCGGTAGGGAACAGCAGCAGGGAGTTCCTCCCACATCTCCCTCACTTTCTCTCTCTTTTCTCTCTCTCAAATCCAAATTCGTATGGCTGAAATGGGAGAGGGTTTAAGGTCCTTATATAGTCTAAAATTCACCAAAATAGACTTCTGGACAAGGTTCACCTAGGTTATAGCCAAAGCGGGACTTTTTCAGCTCAACGGAGGACTTCTGGTGGGCCTCCTTGAGCCAAAGGTCGGACTTAAGCTCACTAACACTGGATCTACGTTCTATTAAGTTTTCATTTCGGTCGGGATTCCAGATCACGCGTGGCGGACCAGTTTCAGTTCAACGGTCAGCGAATCTCGATCGGAGATTTCGAGTACATGTAAATGTATATGAAATTTCTCCTGATTCGAGGGTGTAATTTGGTCTGATTCTGACGGTCTGGTTACTTAATACTGATCCGCAAACAAATGGTGCCAGATCACTATTCAAGATATTTATTTTGTAAAGGAAATAGTGGTTTTCACACTCCCTCGCTCCGGACGCGATCGAATCACCGTGGGACATTGTCTGGACTTGATTTCCGAGATGGTTGTCAAGTCCAACGAGGCGGTCCTATTTCCTTAACTTCGAGTTATTCGGACTTCCGACGTGCGGTCCAGATCTAATACGGAGTTTCGAGATGCTCCCGTGAGCAACCGGGTAATGAGATTGATCCTAGGTTTTAGGGTAACCTAGCGCCAATGATTCTACAAGTTCTGGGTCTTACAGATCATATTTAAAGCGATTCAAACAGATTTTGTGCTAACCTGGTTTCGCACTTAGTTACTTTGTCTCATTTCTAAAGGATTTAGTCCTACGTGATTTCTGTCTGAGGTGGTACTTAGTCCTTTGTAGTTTGTATCTAAAGTGATCCAAGTTATACTACTTTGCTAGTTTAAGATAGTGTCTAGGGCGAAAGTGCTTTGAAAAATTGAAAGAACAAAGTAGTGAAGGGTTGGATTTGTGAAAGAAATGGGTTAAGGAGCGATTTTAGACTGCGGGATTCAGTTCTGACAAGTTAATAAGGTGTTAGGATCGACCCATCGCCTAAGAACGTCTAATTCCAGGTTGGCAAAAATCCGGGGTGTTACAAATACTATTAAACTAATGGTGAAGAATGTTTTAATGTCATGTGATGCAAATGAAAATGATAAATGTGAATTGTGCATAAAATCCAAAATGATTAAAAAATCGTTTCCAAGTATTGAGAGATGTTTTCAAGTTTTAGACCTAATGCACAATGATATATGTGAATTGAGTGGCATTCTTATCAGAGATGGAAAAGGGAACTTCATTACATTTATAGATGATTGTTCTAGATTTATATATGTGTAACTTTTAAGATATAAAGATGATGCCTTATATGCATTTAATTGTTATAAAGATAAAGTAGAAAATCTAGTCAGAGAATAATATCAAAGTTCTTTGTAATGACCAAGGGAATATTTTTCTGATAATTTTTTCCAACTTCTGTAAAGAACTTGGTATAATGCACAAATGCACAATGATATACACACCATAATAAAATGGTATGACTTAAAGGAAGAACCGTACTCTGGTATAAATGGTTAATGCTATGTTTTTATATTCTAAATTGTATATTAGTTTGTGGGGAGAAGCATTGTTAGCAGCATGTCATGTACTTAGTAGGATTTTCTCTTAAAAATTAAAATATCTCCATATGAGATATAAAAAGGTAACTTATGATATCTTAAAGTGTGGGAGTGTCTAGCATATTGTAGAACTATCAAACCTAAAAGAAATAAAATAGGACTTAAGGCGATCAATGATACATTTATGGGTTATTCATAAAATAGCAAAGCCTATAGAATCTTAAACTTGGAGTCTAATGTGATAATAGAATCTATAGATGTAGAGTTCTTTGATAACTTTTTATTTATGGAGTATAAGGATACTGAGATCCACGCTCCTAGTAATGATCTTATAGAGGAATTTCAATCAAATATATCTCTAAGTGAACCCCGTATAAGTTAAGAATTAGAAGGAAGAAAAATATGGATTTTGGTTAGATAGATTCCTAGTGTATCTTTTTCACTTTGTTAAAGGTGATAGAGAAAAGATTGTTATAACAAAGGTCCCCATAGTGCTCAATATCAAGGATGATCATAGGATCTTTAGTGATGCAATATTTTCTAGAGACTGCTTTTTTAAAATAGGCTATTAATGATGAAATGGATTCAATTATATTAAATCAAACATGAGAAATGGTAGATCTACCTTCAGATTTCAAACCTTCTGGCTACAAGTGGGTATTTAGAAGAAAATATCACATTGATAATACAATTCAAATATTTAAGGCTAGATTAGTAGTTAAAAGATTTCGTTAAAAGGAATGAGTCGATTACTTTGTCACATATGCACTAGTGACATAAATAACTTCTATTAGAATATTATTCTCTTTATCATCCACACATCATCTTCATATCCACCAGATGTATGTGAAGACTACATTTCTTAATGGTGATATCAATGAAGAGGTATACATGGAACAAGTGGAAATGTTTGTTCTTCTAGAAAATGAAAATAAAGTTTATAAACTTATTAAATTATTACATGGATCAAAGCAAGCACTAAAATAGCGGTATGAAAAGTATGATTCCAATGTGCTCTATCATACATAATGTAATTAATAAATGCATATATTCAAAAATATGTAGTGATTGCATTATCATAATATTTATGTAAGTTGATAACATGTTAATAATTAGTAATCATATGAAGAATGTGACTAAAACGAAGAGTTTGACAACATGTTGGGGGTTATGTATTATGTTAATATCATTATATTAAAAATGTAATAAACAAGTTTAACTACTTGATAAATAAATAAATAAATACCCCATTTGATCCAAGTATCAAGCTAAAAGAAAATACTAGAAAAGTAGTTGCACAACTAAAATATGTGAGTGTAATAAGAAGTTTGATGTATACAATGCAACACACGAGACTTGATATAGCATTTGCAGTGAGGAAATTAAGTCAGTTTACTACTAATCCCAACATTGATCATTAGAAAGCCATTAACAGAGTTTTGGGTTACCTTAAAGGAACGAAAGGACAGTAACTATTTTACTCAAAAATTTCGGTCATATTGAAAGGATATACCAATGCGAGTTGGATATTAAGTGCGGGGAATAATATGTCTACTATAAGATAAATATTCAGCTTAGGAGGTGCAACAATCTCTTGAGAATCTAATAAACAAACCCGCATAATGCACTCGATGATGGGGTATGAGTTTATAGTGTTAGCTACAACTGGTAAAGAGGCTGAGAAGCTAAGGGATTTTCTACTAGAAATCCTATTTTCTTAAAAGCTTATATCGATTGTATCACTTCATTGTGATAGTGAAGTCATATTAATGCAAGCCTATAGCGGCACATATAATAGGAAGTCCAGACACATCAGATTGAGACATGATTATGTGAGGTAAATGATTCAACATGGAATCATTTTTATCACTTATGTGAAATCGAGTGATAAGTTGACTGATTCTTTTACAAAACCTCTAATAAGAGAAGTGATAAGGATTGCATTCAGAGGGATTGGATTGAAACTCTTTAATCAAAGTAATCCACCAGTGATGGTGACCTAACTTAACACTAATAAATCATAGTTATTAAGTTTAATGGGTAAAATAGGTCACTGATACATGATAAGTTTCAACAATAAAATTAATAAGAACCTCATCCAGGATAGACAATGTTATCCATTACAGATAGAGGTTGAGTTGTAAAACTCTTAATAAAGTCTAGTATTAAAGAAAAGTATCTAAAATGTAATGAGGACGCCGAAAGGACTTCACCTATGTGAGAATAAAGGTGGTGTCGTCTCTCATGAGTTCGGGTGTTAATGGACTAGGTTGCTCCATTGGCCTCCTGAGCCTGGTCGCCTCGACCTAGGTTTATACTAGGATTTTTTGAAGCCCTTTGGCCTAGCCTGTAAAGTTTATAATTCCTTCCAAATTTGGTGAGGCTAGGATACCAACGTAGGGTGAGGACATGACGATGGTGTCCACCTAGATGTATGTGTTATATATCGACATCGTCCATCCATTGTTTCAGCTCATTATAGGAAATGTTAAAAAAATGAGCTAGATCCAATTCTTAGGTGGACCACACCAAGGAAAATAGTGGCGACTGAACGCCCACCATTAAAAACTACTTACGACCCATTGTCATGTTTATTTTCTATCCAAACTGTTGATAAGGTCACACATGCCTGGATGAAGAGAAACACAAGTAAAAGCTTGATCTAAAAATTTTGTGACCCTTAAGAAGTTTTTAACGGTGGGAGTTCAATCCCTAATGTGTGGTCCACCTGAGATTTATCCACCTCATTTTTGGGACCGTGTGCTAAAATGACATGGAAAAATGAATGGACAGCATGGATATACAACACATACATTTAGGTGGGCCCCATGATCAGGGCCTCACCACTATGTTGTTACCTTACATCACCTAATCTGACATGTAATCCGCATCTAATTAGTTAAACTTCTAATGCGTTTAATGATAATAAATGGGAAAGTGAGTAATTAGTAAAAGGGCTTTTCATCTGGGGTGGGCCCCACGTTGGTCTTTATGTGAAATCCACCTCGATCACCTGGTGTGTCATCCAATGTTAGGCTCACATACCAAAAATCAGTCCCATACGTGTTTGAAATGGACCACACCATTAGAAATAGTGTATAACGCAATGCTTACTGTCCAAATAAATTTTCCTTTGTATGGCCCACTTGAATGACAGAAGGGAATGATGTTTGGCCCCAAGCCTAAGTTTTCTTATGGTATCTAATGGTGGAAGGGATTTTTTATAATCACCATAGTGGGCCCTTTAAGTATCAAGTGCGAATGTCACTCTCTCAATTATTTTGCCCATTGTGGCCCACCTGAATTGCAAGCTAGCCTAATTTTCTGTTAATGGGCCTAAGTTAATATTACACATCTAATGGTCGAAGTGGATCTCACATACAGATTAAGGTGGGCCTTCTAAAAATAAAGGGTGGGAGCGCCTAGGAGAGTTATTCTACCGGTTTTCCAAAAACTCGAGCGTTACCCTTTTAAATATCCCAAATTCCACGTACATTTTTTTTCTTTTATCAAAGTTAATAAACTAGTGAGATAGAAGCAGATCAAGTATAAGAGGGAGTCCAAATATACAAAATCAAATATTCAAGTAGTTGCCCGTAAACTTATACAAACCAATATCTTAACTTTTATAAAACATAAACTTAAATACAAATGAAGTCAGGAATGGAGAGTCGCAAGATCATCTGGCTTCTCCCATTCCACATGAACACCAGCATACGTATCATCTGCGTCTCCTGCACACTTGATACGGTTCGATAGCGTCAGTGACTATCCAGTGAGGTATAACCCCTAAGATTTATCGTATCACCAAGATAATTAAGCCTAGTCATCAAGTACAGTGTATAATAATTATTTCACAATGATTATCATAGAATTCATATAAGATTCATCATATATGCATTCATCAGATGAATTTCATAAAGATAATCTTGATTAAATGTATGAATGCATGCACATGCTCACAGACCTGGGGATGCACATTCGGCTGGTAAAAAGTCACCCAAGGAGAACTAGCCACCCAGAAAAGTACACAAAGGTACGTCCCAGGAAAACTAGCTATCCAAAAAAGACCATATAATATAGATCGCCCAAAGAGAATTATTCACCCAGAAAAGTACACAAAGGTACGGCCAAGGAGAACTAATCACCCGAAAGATACCACATAATATAGATCGCCCAAGGAGAATTAGTCACCCGAAAAAGTACACAAAGGTACGCCCAAGGAGAACTAACCATCCAAAAAAGACCATGTAATATAGATCGCCCAAGGAGAACTAGCCACCCAGAAAAGTACTTAAAGGTACGCCCAAGGAGAATTAGCCACCTGAAAAAGACCATATGCCATGAAAATGCATGATTAGCTCAACCATTATTATTCCAATTTCAAACAATCATTTTAAGAAAGCTCAAAGGTTACTATAGGGGGTTTGTCACTCAGCATAGGCCGACAGTTCAGGCATAGTGTCCCATTCCACCATCCCTGGCTCATAAGACTAACAAATAAGATATGTAAAGGTAACCATCTCAACTAGTGGCCAATTATAGTTTTACATGTGAAACTTACGATCGCAAGGTTATATGAAGGTGGTTCATTAAAGCCATATAAGAGAAACATTGCATCAAGCCACACAGGGCGAATATACAATTAAAGCCAAATTGGGCTCTTAGTTAGTTGAAGACACATATGGTAATTAGTCCATTACAGGATATAGTGAAAGGGGTTGACCCCAAAAGCCACAAAGGTGCAACGATCCATTAGATGATAAGTCCACCACTTTAATCTATTAGACAAAATGGCTACTAGTTCAAGGGCTTCCAAAATCACCAATAAATAACCGCAAGTGGTGAAACAAGCCATGCATAATATCAAAAGCACATACACATATAAAGTGAGACAATTGAGACCATCACATATTCGTATTTAAATGTAAATCTAACCATCAATCATTATAAGGAATTACTCAAATAGAAACTAGCATTTATCATCAATTTAACTAAGTATTAGATTATGCAAAAGATGAAATGAACAAACTATGCTAACTATCAAGATGTAGAAAAGCTTAAAGGTTGATCCTCACCTTCCAAGAGTTGAATTGGCTTCCTATTATTGTTGGAATTGTTTACACAAGTCCACGAATCCAATTCCGATCGCACTTTAAACCGTTTGGTCATTTAGATCGCAACACCAATCCCTCAACTCATTCTACTTGGTTTCCCAACTCGAAATCAAAGGAGGCAGATCTCAACATGGTGGTTTGTGAATCTTAATTCCTTTGAGACTCGACTCGAGTCGATGATAAAACGAGTCCTCTCTCTAACCCGACTTGATCGACCCAACTTGTTTCCAACTCGGGATCTCCTTGGTGCGTCAAATCCACATGGGCTGGTAGTAATACTCAGTGCACTTGAACTGAACTCAGCCCCAAATTCCTACTTCAACTCAACATAATGAGTCAACTTGGCCCAAATCGGTAGCCATCTCTTCTCCTTCTCATCCTTCTCCGTCTTCCTCCTCCCTTTTCTGTTGTAATAGTAGCTGGATTAAGTCAAGCCCAAACTAGTTCAGACCAGGCCCTAAACTAGATGATGATTTACAGAGTCAACATCACAACAACTCAGCATCACCCTTGAGGCAACTTAGTTTACTAAAACTCAATTTCTCACCGAGTTTACTGAAGATATGCCGAATCAGTAACAGCCATTGGACCAGGTGTGATCCCGACTCACTTTATTGGCTCAATATTTTCCCCACAACCGATCTGGAAGCCACGTTACGGAGTCGAATCGGCAGCCAAGAGGAAGGACGGCAGCTTCTCACTCCTTCACTTCACTTCTTCTTCTTCTTTTTCCTCTTCCTTTCCTTGTTGGAAATCCAGAGAATCTCAGGATACACCAGATCTTGGAATAAACTCAAACCCGATCTGAGTTGCAATGGTAAGTCATAGACTTGACCCTTCTCTCGATCTCTCTCTTTCTTCTTTTCATCCTCTTTTTCCTTTATTTCTTCTTCTCTCGCAGCTGATACACCAGCTACATGGTGCGGGTTGTAGGATACGGACGAGTCAGCGAGTCGACTCGGCGTAGGGCAGCACCAAGAACGGCGCCATATATATATATATATATATATATTTCTCTCTCTCTCTCTCTCTATTTTTTTTTTCTGAATCTGTTGCCCTAAAAGAGTCTTTAAATAGGGTTCTATTAACCTATTACTAAATGCTTTTATCCCAACTAATCAGCTGATTAGTTACAGGTTAGCATTTTTAACTTATAAGAGTTTTAAGAAGATGATCCTGTCCACTGATTGTATGGAGAGATTCTGACGTTACGGATGAGTTTTTGGGCTCCTGATTTATCCAATGGACCACTCATATCAAAGATTAGGGTCCCATGTAAGGTGATGGGTTTCACCAACTGGTTGGAGAAGAAGGTGGCTGATTGTGGCAAGTTCTCATTGGAGGGTTGATCACTTGATCTGTGGCATATGGATGGTATGGATTTGATCGTTGATCACTATAGGACCCACCATTTAAAGCAGAATAGTGGCACACTCGATATCCATGAGTTCTCAGGATTTAACGAGATCTCTCATGAGATTTCGAGGCAGCCGTTAATGAAGTCTTAGGTTGCCCTACTTTCGACGTCCTCGATGCTCCAGGGAGGCGTCTAGGAGAAATGGATGGTTGAGGTTAGAACATCTGTCAAAGCTATGAAGATTCTCTCCGCTTTCTCACTTCTGTTATGTGGAAGCCCTAAACGAGATGGAAATGGAGGGCTAAGATTGTTCTAATGGAATTTTGAGATGGAGAGAGGATAACGTCTTCAGATTGCCAGCCTGGCAAACAAAAGGAGAAACAGAGTTTTCCATTTTTGGAAAATGTTGTATGTACACCCATTTTGTGCTAGTGATTGCAAGCACGTACATGCCTTCCAACGTGCGGGGAAAGCATGGTTTTAAACAAATTTGAGAGCTATGCATGATGGACGGTTTGGATCATCGATCTGTGATTAGATGGTGGGCCACAGTTAACGCAAACAGAAGCTTTTCATTTAAACAGGAGCCAGGCAGGAAAAGAAAGAAAGGAGAGAGAAAACTCTCTTTTTCAAGTAATGCTCGGGTCAGCTCTGTTTGATTGAGCTCTATGGTTTTGTGTTTCTCGGGTACACCCCATCGGTATACACTCACACTGTGAGTGTGGGGTCCACAATGATGTGTTGAAAGATCCATGCCATTCAGTGGCTACTACTAGTCCTATTAGGGTCCTAGTTCATAGATGGGGCAGATCTGTATATAAGGTGGGCCATACTTCTGACTTTTAACTCAAATCATGGATTTCTTTTGCTCTGAGGGTCAGATCATTCTCAATTTTCATATCAATGGTTAAAAAGTCTAAGGGTTCACTTAGCTAGGAGTTAATTGTTGGATGAGGGTTTAGATGACTTAATACATATACATAATGTTAATTATCTTACTAAAATGTCATCATCATCATCATCATCATCATCACCATCATCATTATTATTATTTAAAATTTTAAAATTGTAGAGTCTACTTCTAAAGAGAGTTATCCTTGCAGTAGATTAACATTCATGAGTCGTGTGTTTAATTCTTAAAGTATTTTAACTATTTAGTGGGTCACAACACATGAACGTCTAGTTACCAATCTCGATTTCTTAACCGTTCAAACGATCCAACGGTTGGATTGACCCGTATTTAGCTATCAATGACCCCAGGGATTCTAAGAATGTTTAAGTGAGATCTGTGATTTGAATATGAAGCTGGATAATCTGATGTGCATTTTCAAAGGATAGACCGATGTACACCCGATGAACAGTGGATCTGATGGATTGATAATTCATCTTGAAGAGTAATGGGTGGACATCTTGACCAATGGATGGAGATTACTTACCATGATTGGACCTAGGACAGATGTGGGTGAACGTTCACAAAAGCTAGGTCGGTATTTATACTATGTTAGGTTATATGGTAACACCCGACACTATTGAAAAGTACGGGGTGTTACAGGGCCCCACCTGGTGCTATATGAAATCCACTCATCCATCACCTAGCTTCATTCACAATTCAAGTGGACTACATGATTGACAATAATATATTGGGCAAGGTTTAATCTTTAAATTCTTTCCCTTCGTGTGGCCCATCTGAACTACGAATTACGCTGATCTTTGGAATCCATTCCTAAATATTGGTGTGTCATTTACTGGTTGGAGTGGATTTCATATAATAATAATGGTGGGCCCTATAGTAATTAGGAGTTGGCATCTCTCGCAACTCTTTCCTTTGTGTGGCCCACTTGAATCACATTATGCCTAATGTTTTTGCACTTAGCATAGGATCACACATCTAATAGTCTTATTTTTTGGATTATGGACCATGAGCACTATTTGTTTCGATCGGTATCTTTCTACCCATAATATGTACAGGTATTTATCCCGATTTCGTTATCTCATTATCAATTGACAATGTAATAGCCTCAAGTTAATAGAGACTGAGGAGATTGACTAGGGAATGAACTTGAATTGAGGAGCTTTATTGCAAAGTTCAGGCCTAGCCATTAATGGAGAAGTTATGGGAATGACGGAACCTATGACTATAGAAGATTCGCATTGAATTTCTGGTAGTAGATCCATAAAAAAAGTGTTTGTGATTGTTCCAGAAGAAATTAAGCAAAAGATACGGTAGAACTAGGACAATTATTATACGAGGTCTATCTAATGTTAAATGCAGAGGTGCATGATAGATCAATATGAACATCATGAGTTGTCCCGTAATAAAACTTGTTGTTGCTGATACCTCCTTCTCGGTTCCTTCTTCCATAACCCGAGCTCGGAGAGGGAAGAGATTAGTGGGTCCCTTAAAAAATCAACCATGTGCATACCTTTACAACATTTAATGGGATTTCAAGCTAGGCCGGGCTTAGACCGAGCATGGATAGAATTTTTTAGCCAAGTTTGGGCCCTACATTTTTTGCCCGTCATGAGCCCAAGACGGGTTCAGGCTTTAGCTTGTAAGGCACGGACCAAATTTGGACAAGCTCGACCTTAGCTTAACTCGTTGACACCTCTGTTAGTGCACTTATTTGTGCACATTGTTTGTCAACCACGTGCATTTATTTCATGAAGTTGATTGAGCCATTGAAAGATGAATACGAAAGACACATGAATACTAGAGCATCAAGGAACTGAAGAACAGTTAAATGGAGGTGCCTTAGTGACCCTAAACTTGAACCAAAACAACCCCATAACCTTTAGATGTTCCTAACCTTAATAGGTAAACCTTGTTGATCTCTTAGCCTTATAAGCTTAATTAGAACATGATAAGTAAGGCTAGAAGAGGTGTAAACTTGATATGAAATCATATGCCTAAAACAACAGTTTTCGTATATGTTCGATCCCGTCAAGCGATCAGGCTTGAACGATCAAAGGTAAATGTCTAACAATAAATTGATAATTTTTTGAAATTTCTGGATGCCATTGAACCCATTGAACCAGCCTTCGGTCCCATTAAAGGAGAGTTTGCTCGATCGATCGAATCGGTTGTTTTCTGCCTATTTTTTTAACCATTGGAACTTGGTTTCTTTATAAATAGCATACGGGCTTGGGCATTCAGGGGGATTTTTGGTATAAATTGAGGGTAGGTGTTTTCCTACTCATATTATACATCCTACACCTCAATCCAAAGAGTTTTATGCCAATCTTCTTGTAATCCTTCATTCTAATGAACATTCTATGTTCCTATTTGAAGATGTGGATGAACTCTCACCTTTTTAAAAATTAGAAATTATGGCTTTAGTCAAATCCCTAACTAAACTCTTAATAAGACCCTTTTAGGTGAATGCACTAAGATTTCAACTTTCCTTTAGCTGTAGGAGATTCATCCATCACCTTGATCACCTTGAAGGAGTATCAAATGCAATGTGTTTGATCTTAGAGCTAAAGCCTTGACAAAGCATCGATATCAACGATTGGGGGAGCACAAGGAGAGATGATTGAAGTACGGGATACTAACAATCAAACAACTCAAGAAGGAACTACAAAAGGAGTTCAATCTAACAAGGAAATTGTCAAATTTTAAGAGTCCACATACTCCTTCCTTATATAAGATTGAGTGTAGAGTTTGTAACCCAAACTCGTGTGGGTTATTGTGTAGGACTGTATCGCCACCGACAAGGGTGAGTACGTACGTAAGTCCTTATGTAGGCCATTGATATAGGTATGTATGTAAGTCGGCCACCGACACGAGTGTATTTGTGGCAAGTCCCTACATAAGCCACTGACATGGGTGAGTACATGGGTAAGTCCTTGTATAGGCCTCCCTCGAGAGAGTACGCTTATAAAGGTTAGAGGTGAACCTAACTTAAAACCTCTAATAGTGAAATATGGTACACTCATGGGTTAAATACATCCATCGGGAGTGGAGTAGGAAAATCAAACCACTATATATGCTTTTATTTGGGATTGTTATTTGAGCACTTATTTAATTATGTTTATATGATGGATTAACGAATTGTGTGTATACATGATTAGATGAATGCTAGGAGTTAATAGTTAGCACATCCCATAAACACCTGTACACTATCATGTATAGACCACTTGTTTGAATGACATATCTATTGGGGTATATGTGATTGGTCCCTCTATCAGCTTGGAAGCCTTAAAGATAATTGCCTTGCCTAGTTTTATTAGCATATTAGTTTAAGTAAGCAATTGTGAGTTAAATTAACAAAAAAATTATTTGTTCTTAATCATCCCCCGCTCCTCTAGGACATAGCCACCATTCTATAACTTCACCAAGCTTCCACGCTTAGCCGTGGTATCTTACGCCACATATAATTTCAATTGGTATTAGAGTGGGTAGCTCTTGAAGGTTTTAACCCCCTCTTGTTGATCCAAATGACTTAAGAATGTTATCTACCTATAAGGGGAAAGATAAGGTTACTCGAGGACTTGAAATTATTTATAAATCTAGTGTGGGTAAGCTGTTGGGTATAATAGATGATTTGAACTTGATAGTCATTTATTTACCTATACCCCTCTAGTAATCCAAAGGGACTCATATACTTTGAGAAGCAGCTCGAAAGCCTGTCTTATGTGTCATGCTTATGGAGATATTGGGCACTTTAAATTTAAATGTACAAACTTAAAAAGGGCCCAATCCACATCAATCCCAAACTAAAGTGGAGAAATCTTCGTGATTGAGAAATTGACATACCAATGGAAAAGCATAGCTAAAGAATCACTGAAAAAGAAATGAGAGTTTCCAACCCTTCTTAAAAGCTGATATATTGTGACAATCACAAATACTATCAAAACATTACCACAATTTATCATTTACGGCTGCGAAGTGCGCCTATACGGCCAACCACGCGTAAGCCTTATATTAACAATGATGATGATTTATCATTTATGGCAGAGGAGTGCGCCTATATGGCCAACCATGCGTAAGCTATATATTATCAGCGATATCGATTTATCATTTATGGCAGCGGAGTGCGCCTATATGGCCAACCACGCGTAAGTCCTATATTATCAGCGATGACGATTTATCATATACGGCAGTGGAGAGCGCCTATACGGCCAACCACGTATAAGACCTACCATATAGGCAATTTGCCAAATATTATGTGGGCAGCAGTGAAAAGCCAGTGGTCCTAAAAATCTCGTGAAGGCAATCACATGCTTAGACCCATGTGAGCAGTGGAGAGCGCCTATACGGTCAACCACGTGTAAGACTAATGCCATTTGTATAGCTTCTGACAGCACCATGGGGGATGGTAAGAGAAAATGCCTTCTCATGAATGGGTTAGACCATTGTTGCCAAATGCGATTGTATATGCGCATACTATAGATCGAATCGCATATTCCATGATGGCATATGCGACCCTGATAAATATGCCATGACATACTTTTATATGCGACCAATATGCGATCGCATATGCAAGTATGCGATCGCATACTCACATATGCGATTGCGTATTTCCTAATAGCCAGGGAAGCAATTATTTATTTATTTTTTATTTTTTCAATTTAGAGAACTTTTACCTATAAATAGGCACTCATTTCCTCTCCGTTTTCACTATTCTTTACTCTAAAGCTCTAAATCTCTTACTCTAATCTCTCTGCAATTATTTCAAGTATGTTTATTTTTTGTATTTTATAAGTTGTGCTTACTTTTTGTAAATTAAGTTGTAAGTTATAACTTGTAAGTTGTTTCAAGTTATCCATTTATCAGTAAAATTTCTTTGTTTGAAATTTATAATAATTAGTTATCTTTTAATGTAACTTGATTGTTTTGTTAAAATTTATATAATATAATATAATTAATTAAATATATAATTTAATGAAACACTCAAACTATAATGAAATAAGTAAAATAACCCAATCCAATCATGTGTACTAATTAGGCAAGTTTTTCCATTTTTTTAAAAGATTTTTTTCCATTTTTTTCCTTTTTAAATTTTTATTATTTTATAAAAAAAATATGCCATGGCATATGCGATTGTGCGATCGCATACAATCGTATATGCGATTTGACAACATTGGGTTAGACCTTGCAGGCGAAGAAAAAGTGGGTTGCAATATGTGCTCTTTGGCTTGTCCATAGATAGGCCAACCATGCGGAAGACCCCGCAGATTCCTACCTTGATTTCAATAGAAACTCATGAGGAATGTTCCTCTAAACGAGCTACTCCCTCATCGATGGACTGGTGGCCTTGGATTTGGTACCTATTAAGGTAACCTTGTAAGCCGTGTAAACTCTAAAGAGTTACTATGGCCAACCCTGTGCATAAAACCTACCGAGTTCACTGTCTCGGTAGCTTCACTGGGCCCCTCTAATGGATCGCAGTTTGCAAACTTCCGGCGGCAGTGGTTCATCGAACTCATGAGAGTTACAAAGGCCATTCGCGTAAGACCATCGAATTCAACTACTTAAGAGTCTAAAAAACTGTGATTGCTCCAACTACTCAAGAGTTTAAAAAACTATGATTGCTCCAACTACTCAAGAGCTTAAACTGTGTGTGGCACCTTTAGAGCTAACTAAACTATAAATTAGTTTTGCCAATCAAAGACAAACACCATGTAGAGTGTACTAACAGAACATGCTATACTATTATATTATATCTTGAAGATTTAGTGCAAATCGAAGCATGGTCAAATATAATATAAGAAATATCATATGCATGAGATAAATGCTTTTGTTAAGATTATGCTTATCAAATTATGAGAATGCTAAACTTCATCAATATATTTGACATCGTAACATATTCGGAAGTAGCCATGAAAAGACTATTAGAAAATTTCATACATAAAAAGAGACCAGTACATGTTCATTACAAAATACATATTACAACTTCTTATGAATGTTTAGTGCAGTTATATATATTTACAAAATTTGCTTGAATTGAAGTTGAGCAACAGTAGCATTGAGCTCAATCTCAATAATAAGTTTAGCTTGATCAGGAACACTAGCTAACTCTTGCTCTGCTAAAGCGGCAGACTCTTTGTTAAGGGAAAGTTCTGATATTTCAAAATCAGCTATATCAGTGTTCTCTTTAATACTATCCTTGATGCTATCATTCTTAATTCTACTTCCTGTCTCTGAGCCTTACAAACAACTATTTTCTCATCGATGGCTGTGATAGTCTATTCGGATATTTTTAGTTATTCTTAAAGAGAAGCATTCTCTTTATCATAATCAGATATTATCGACAAAATTTTGGAAATCTTATCTTTAAGAAGCAGTAATTCTTTCTAGCGGTCAACAATGCCTGATGCAACATTCATACTGCGAATCGATTTCAGTCATTGCCATGAAGTGTAAAAATGAATCAGTGAATCATGAAGCAATGCGATGCTAAGTTTGGCTAGTCTCGCAGAGTTATCTAGAGTTGTTAAAGCACTCTTGAGAAGAGGCCACTATTCTTGATCCTAAAACATATGAATTATAGTTAACAAAGCACTTCACACCACCGAAAGTTTATATGAAGGAACCTCCTTCAACGAAGGAGTATCTGACAGTGCACATATTACACTGGAATTCGTTGTGTCACTTGACGAAGAGACAACTGCAAAGATATAGAAGAAAAATGAGGATACATTGATTAACATTATGAACGGTATATATAAAAAGAATCAATATATGGAATATACTTGTTGTAGGAATAAAATGTGCAGAACTTGGTATGGATGAAGTTCTCATCTCAACAGGCATAGAGACAGAATATACAGCTGGTATTTTGTCATCATTTCCTTTAGAAAATTCTTGCCTGATGAGGTCTTTAATTATAACTTGCTTATCTTTTTGAAGAGGGTGATTTCTTTCATTTGCTCTCACTTCCGATGTTATAGTCAAAGTATCTTAGAGGATTCATAAAGGTGGAGGTATGTGAATATGAAGATCTCTATCTGTCTCCGGTTGATTCGACATTCTGGCTACATGAGGATTGTCTCTCGAATTTGCTAAAGGAGTACTGAAGGCTATCCACCCTTTACTTCATAAATGGGGTTTCCCGAAGAAAATTTCACACAAAAATGACCAGGGTAGGGGCATGATCTGCTTCTTCAAAATAACATATACCTTGATCTGCTCTGTAGTGCTTGACTTGCGGTGGAAGAATCCATATGGCGTAATGAACTGGATGACAATTTTATACTAGGAAATACTGATGAACCCACCAATGCATCCAGTCGTAGGACGTATGGACTAAATAATAATAGCCATGAATAATGAAAAGTAAGCTTGTACATGTAGTCAGAAGCCGTCTCCATATGCACAAGCAACCTACATGAGATGCATGCATAACAAAGTACTTGTGGTTCATCACACTTACCGATCACCACAATGTGAAAAATAATTTAGAGTTATCCGACTCATCTCACATCTCATACTACGGACATTCATCAGTATGTCCAACATTAACGTGGATTTACGCAGACATCCCAAGGCGGCACAACACATGGATCAGATGAATTACGTAACATGATTTGTTCATGGAGCAACTATTTGTGACATCAAATTTCGAAACGATGTAACATGCATTGCGAATTATTTACATCGATTTGTACACCACTATCCAAAATCCAGGGAATTATGTGTCAACCAAGGGGGTCACCACTCGAACCGTATTACGTTCACGATATTTATTCAACTGCAAGAAGTGAGATTTCTAACATAATACTTGCATGCAAGATAGTGAATGTAGTGTTTTGAATCATACGTTAAAATTTGCAGTGAAATCAGTGGCTTGAATCATATAAGATGGGTGTAATCAATTCAGTTTAAAATTGTAAGATTAAATAAATCTCACGTGAATTCATAAAGATCATGCGTAATTAATCATCATACTTCAACTATGATTCCCGAAGGGTAAATAATTGATGGTGGTAAATTAGATATTTGTATAGAGGAATTATGGTAACATGGATGCATGTAAAAGGACAAAATAATCATATCAACTCGAATTAATGTAAGCTTAAAAGAAATCCCTCACCTTTAATGTTTGTGTCCTCTTTGAGTGTAGAGTTGGAATCTTAACCTAGCGTTTAACAATTTAACTGGTTAGGTTCTTCTATAATTAGTCTTGAGTTAGGGTACATATTACTAATGAAATTGCATAGTTTATGAGATTAAAGGGGCTTATCCTTAATTCGCCTTGACTTGAGTTTAAACCTGGATTTCCCGGTCGAGTCAACTCATTTCGACTGATTCTTGCGTATCTTGATTCAAGTGGTTGGATAAAAAGGGAGGGAATCTAGGAGGAACTAGTGATGGTCTACCTCAGATTGAGCGTGACTCAGTGACTCAGCGAGTTGTATTACTCAACTCTAATCTCCTTCTCCCTGGTGCTTGCAGCTAAAGGTTTCTCTCCCTTCTTTCTTTCTTCTTCCTTTCTTCCTAGTACGGAGCTGGTGTAGAGTTGGATAGTTCTTCTCTCTTTCTTAGTGCAGAGCTGGTGCAAAGTTGGATGGTTCTATTGTAATCCAATGATTTATAGAGACAAGTCTAGCCCATGTCATGTGATCAGTCGGTTCACTATGAAGAATTGACCAATGGCGCTGCAAGTTTACAGGGATATTGATTATTTCATTCCTAAATGGATGATGAAAGTTGAGAACCTCTTGTTGAATTTCTATGCAGCTCCAAGTGTTCTAAGGTGTATATTTGTCGTCCATGCGGGGTTTACTGCTCTTGGACGAAGTTCTTGTTCGTTTCGAAGATTTATCTGTGGCTTGAGGATCATCATATTCGGTTTTCTTCTTCATTCTAGTCATTATGAGAAGATGACGCAGGGGAGGACGTGAGGTCGAGCACCGCATGAGGATAACTATTCCGAATCCACGGAACTTCTCCGGACTCCTCACAGAGAGTTCTCGAATCCACGAGGAAAGAAAGCAGAAAATAAGAATAAATTCTAATAAATTCAAAATTCATTAATGAATGAATAAAAACGAGTTCACAACCCTTTAAATAGGGGTACTAAGCAATGGGAAAGAAATCAGAATCAAACCACAACTAAAACTCCTAGAATTCGCGACTTACTATAAATAGTAAACTTACTATTTATAGACGGTCGTGATGTCTACTAGTGCGAAAGGTTTTTGGCCAAAAATAGTAAGTGTCCTATTTGGCTTCACCAAACCGTTCTCCTAATTATTCTAAGCTCTTTTCACGTTGGGCGCAACTCCTAAAGCCTGACGGATGAAGAGTTATAATCAAACTAAAACTTACTATTTATAGTAAAAACGAAATTAAAACAGGGAAACGACCGTCGATCCAAGGTTTTTTCACAATTCTGGGCATCGGAACCTAACATAGCAGGGTTGGTTGGCTAAAGTAGCTCGTTCTACCCCAAAATCATATATTTTACGTCCGATAACTCATTCAGGATTGCGAGATACGCCCAGTCCGAAGGTCCGGATCACTTCTATCGTCAACCGGAACTTTTCTGATCCATCTTGGCCATGAAACTGTCCGCGACCCGCTCTACATCAGAAGATAAGGTGAAAGATGAAGAAAGGAATCAGACAAAACTTTGCTGCTTGGAAAGATATTTGGCCAGACCAGAGATATTGCACGCAGAGAGATGTTATGCGTAGAGAAATGTTGCGCGCAGATGACTATTGTGCATAGAGAGGTATTGCGTGCGGGGGATCGTTGCGTGGAAAATTAATTGTGCGCAAAAAGTGGGGATTACTCTGGAGATTGGGATGAATGAATGAAAACTGAGTCATGTTTATATAGTAAGCCTGGACTCGAGTCCATTGCATGGACTCGATAGCGCAACAAACGTGCCTATTATGTGGAAATACTTGGGCACGACTGCCAAAGAACACTGATTATACTCAAGAAAAATGAAATAAGCCAAGGAAGACTTAAGTTCGGATATATTGACTTGATACAAAGAAGGAGGTTGGAAGCCAAGAGCGCAGCCTGGAAGTCTCTGGAGTCTGCATTCCCCCGACGCCCAGAACCACTTGTTCTTTCAATTTTTGTTCGAGGTCGGGACATCAGTAATCAAGGCCTTGCCACTCCTCGACCAAGAGGCAAAGTAATATCAACCCTCATGTAAAGGGTTGGATTTTACCCAGTACAGGTGGAGAAACTCATTCACGGTCAGCTCGGGTTGGTCAAGCTCGTACCAGAGAATGAATGACCCCGTCAATGCCCTCCAAGCATTAGGGATCAGCTGCCTGGGGGCTAACCCCAGATACACGAGGACTCGCCTCACTATCCTTTGTAGAGGAAGCCTTATACTGCACTAGAGCCCGACCTAAAAAATGGCCACCTCACTCGCGAGAGGATCATTTAGAAGCTTGCCTGTTGTGAGAGCTCAAAATACCACAGAGTCTAGAATGTGATATAACGGCCTGATCCGCACTGGATCAGCCTCCTTCAACACAGACCCGATTGGCCCCTTCTTCTCCAACTCTGACGAGGACCCGCTGACCTCCTCTGCCCCAGGGATAACTTCCTCCACGTCCTCCGTTCGCTTAACCGAGGACCGCTCTGCCACCCGCGACTTGTGGGACGCCTAAAAATTCTTATCGCTCATCATCACCAAAGGTGACAGTGCATTCGACATGGGACAAAGGACATCTGACCCACCATCACGCTGAGGCAACTCCTCCCGCTAAGCCGATGGTTTCAACATTTCGCCTTTGCGGATAACAACCAGGGGTCGGAACCCGACAAGAAAGGAAAAATGAAAGGGGAAAGAAGAGAGAGAGAGGGCTAAGATGAGGCCTCACCGGAAGGAAGGAAGAAGACCGAAGCTCCTGAAGTTACTGGAAATTACACCAGTATCATCTAAGTGTGGGAGAACGGGGAGACAGGCAAAGTGGCAGCATAAGTGACGCTTGCACGACTAGGGTTTTCCCCATTTTATAAACGGTATGACCACATGGCATTAAATGGCCACTTTTATAGCATAGCCTCAATGGCTCTTCGACGCCCGTGCTTAGACACGTGGAGCATCCTAACTCGCCAACCATCCTTTCTCTCCAAAAGGTGCCATGCGTCGACGCCCCATAGGCCAGAACCCGAGCGGGCGTGCCGCCAGCGCAAGTGACCTTGAGCCGCATGTAACGCCTCGAACATAACATACCATGATTACAGATACAGCCCGATCTTCGTGTGTGTTGACTTTTCCAGCATTAATAACAAGCTGACCTGATGCCCTGGGCATAATTTGATCCGACCTGACGTACATCCTACCTACTCTCTGTCACGCCCCAAACTCAGAAAATGGGCTCACAAAATTTCTGATCGCCGAATACTGTGCCGACAGCCTCCGTAGTACCCCATTCTTGGCTCCCAGCGCCCATACGCCAGATTCCGATCCTGGGATCCTATAAGGAGGATTTTCAGTATGAATTTTTTATATATATAATGGAGCATAACCACAAGCATAACCAAGTCACAAAACAACATCACCACATATCCACTATATAAAAAACTTTTAAGTACAATGTGGAAAGGGAAATACAGGGTGATCAAAAAGCTCCAAAATGATCAGATGCGCGCTCCTGCTTCAGCGCTATTGCTGTCAACGCTACCTGCACGCAACGGTCTTGTATTAGCTTACAAAAATTTAGAGGGTGGTGTAAGTGTGTGCACAAGGAGAGTATCAAGTATACAATATCAGAGTAATGCAAAAATATACGGTAAGTCTATAGATGCTATTAGTGTACCAAAGCTATGTAATGCAAGGCATGAATGCTATCGGACATACCAAAGCCATGCGATGTGAGGCCTATGTAGCCAAATGTCATATGTGAGGTGCAATATAAGCATGTCACTACTCATCAAGTACACATATCAGTACAGTTCCTCTTTGGATATCACCAGGGTCTAATATACCTCACACTGACTGCCTCCTCCCTAGCTGCAAAGTCAAGCAAGTGGAAGAGAACACACTATCTACCTGACTAGTAGTTTGCCAATACCTACCCGGCTCATCGATAGCAGACACATTTGCGAACTGGTCAAACTCAGCGTAGCTTATAGCCCCCTCACTTGGGCAGATAAGGCCACACCCCCTTCCAACCGACCACGACACAATGGGAGACGTGGCCTACTGGTATTCGGCACTTGGGCGCTCGTGTATCCACTCGGTCTAGACGTTGGAGCATCCCCTAGTACCAAAAAGGTTCTAGGATTTTCACCCAAGGACATCCTAAGTGCCCACAATGCTAGAGCCAATATTTTCGGTATCCGATACGACCATCCACGATGTGTCTGTGGAGGCCACGGCCCTGATGTCGTTGGGGCGTGTAGAGATCAAGTCACACATATGCAAAATGCATGAGTCACATTGTCAAATCATGCAACAATCCTACGCGTACCACACGCTCATGTGAGGGCACTCTGTCTCATAAGGAGTCCCATAAATGTCTCAGCCCAACGGCTTATGCTATGATCAAACATTCCTCATATCAAGCATACATATGATGCGTATGAGCATGAATCATGGAGCTATACTGAGCATGTTATAAAGTGATAAATTATCCTTACACCGAAGATGGGCCTAGACGGCCTACACATAACCAGTATGGGCCTATCAATGGGCCCAAGGGAGAGTTATAATGCGGACATTTAACCAACATTTTCTTACAATGTGGACGTCAAACCAACATTGCTCCCAAGGCATGGCCCGCCATTATATCAACACACAAACCATGGGGAAATCACACATTGCAATGGACCTTAAGGACACCCGTTGGGCCTCGACCCATGGGCCTTACATACATACATCAAATGGGCCGCATCATATGGGCCTTATATAAATCAAGTGGGCCACATCAATGGGCCTTATGTACATTGCAATGGGCCATAACCCCTGGGCCTTTGAATACATCACAATGGGCCTCGTTACATGGGCCTTATATTCACATCAAAGTTGGCCTCAACAATGGCTTCATACACATCAAGGTGAGCCTCAACAATGGGCCGTAATTATGGCAAGGTGGGCTTAATAACTTGGTCCTTATATATACCAAGGTGGGCCTCGATGGACGGCCACAAATACATTAAAATGTATATATATATATATATATATAAATGAATCATATCCAAAGATCAACTGGACCGCACTCCAAATAGTGGTGGGGATCCACTTGAACCATGGATTTGACTCCTTCATTAGCCCCTGCCATAAGCCATAAAATGGGTTCTCAAAATGGATGGAGGGAATGGATGCAATGCATGCATCATGGTGGGTCCCACTAACCATCCAGCAATGGACAGTGCGGATACATACATAGGCCAAGGTGGGCTTCTACCATCCACAGCTGTGGACGGTGCACATAGAACACATACATCAGTGTAGGCTCCACCGTCCGCCTGGACGGTGGGAATAAAACACATATATCCTTATGGGTCCCACGGGGGGGGGGCATAATATTTGCTTTTCATCCAACTGTTGATAAGGTCGCACGGACCTGGCTGGAAAGGAAAAACAAATTTCATCTTGATTCAAATTTCTGGACCAAAAAAAAGGTCCCAATGGTAGACATTCATCACCACTGTTTCCTATGATACGGGCCACCTGAGCTCCAGATGGGGCTGATTTTTAGAGGGGGCCCACTGCTGGAAGTGGGCCACCATATGAACAGGTTGGATGACAAATATACATCACGGTGGGGCCCATAGCTAGAGTCGTGGGTCCCTGCTGGTCGTTCGTTAAAACGCAGCAGTGTCTTGCTGCTGCGTTAGTAGCAGCAGGCGCTGCCTCTAATTATTTTTTTTTTGAAATCGTGGTATTTTTTCAGTTTTTTACATGTGGGGCCCGCATCGAAAGTATCCAACCCTGCCATTACATTCCATGGCCCAAGACAGACCCATCAAGCTCAATATTCGATATGATTTGGGGTACAAAAACATCCGGGTGGATTCCAATGGTAGAAAACACCGTTTGTTATGCTAAGGCCCGCCAAAACATCGAATTAAGCCCATTTTTCAGATCAACGTCTAAAATCAGCTAGGGAATGGGATGGGCGGCGTGGATTGAATACATACATTAAGGTGCGGCCTACACAAGTGAACAACCCAAATGCTTGGAAACAAGCTAATATTTGTGTTTCCCCATACCACATCCAGCGTCCAGGGACGTTGGATGGTCTGGCCATGCAAAGGTGGGCCTGCTCATGTGAGCCACCCAATGATGGATGGTGTTGGTACAACACATATGAAGTGGGACCCACTTATAGGTGGCTTAAATAAAATACATACTTCATGGTGGGGTCTATCCGAGTGGGCCACAGAACCACATCACCATCACATGAAAAGAAAATGAAAAAAAAGATGGAGAGAGAGAGAGAGACATACGCGTGTGATGGAAGGACCCCGACACTATAGGCCCTTCGTTCCATACATTCAATCATACAACAAGTGGGTCCCAATACATGGGGGCCCATTAAATCAAAATTCAATGGTGGAGATTCCTTTTCCACTAAAATAGACGGTCTAGATGACCTCTATTCAGGTTAGAAAAGTAAACATCATGATGGGGTCCATGGAGAATGGCCCCATCATGGAATGATATTGAAATCCAAGGTGGGCCATAGCCACATCTTAGGGTCCTAAGTGAGATCCATACCATCAATCGGTAGGCCTCACTTAGCCCATCATCAAAATAATGAAATCTAGCCTATGGAAACACCCACCATTCGATCTTCTCGGTCCGTTGGAAAGCCAATCTCTTTGTGTCTCACTTTGATGGTGGAAGATGAGGTTTGAATGGTTAGGATGATAGATTTGGGATGGGAAAGTGGGCCATAAACAAACTCACTTTTCTCTCTCACATGAAATGCTTGGACGTGTGGTGCTCTTGGTGTTGCTTGGAATTGTGTTAAAAAATGAGAGAGAGAGGGTTGTAAGGAGATGTGAGATATGGGTGATGGAGTGATGGATGGGAGAGAGGGATGAGTGTGTAAGGACTTTGTTGACTTTAGGGGTAGATGATGTAAGAAGGGTATGGGGTGTGTAAGAAACTTTTGACTTATAGGTTGCTTGGGGATGGGTGTGAGGTGATGTTGTACTTGAACCTTAATGGGATTGATTGATTGATGGATGTGACATGTTATAAAGATTCTCTTGGGATTTGTAACACGCGGTGTTTTCCTCGAACTGAACGCGAGTCCACATCTCTAGGCCAGGGTATCGAGTCTGTGCATTAGTCGAGGCGTTGAAACCGCAGCGACGAGGGGGTCGCAATGATACAAGTCTCGGATTAAGCTGACTTAATTCTACAGGATACGACTTAGGGTTGATCGTAAACGTTGATTATACGTCGCAGGTTGCCGGAATTCGACGGAAAGAATCGCGGAAGTAGACGGAACAGTACGAACTAGGATATGGGTCTTACAGCTCTCCCCACCTAATAAAAATTTCGTCCTCGAAATTTACACTACCATCGCAACTAACCATAACTCATAAGGGAGTAAAAAGCATAACATCATATATAATCAAAATATAATCCAACATACAATCAAACATCGAAAAGATGGGGATAACGCTCGCGAATCTTCGCCTCGCTCTCCCAAGACGCCTCATCCACACTATGATGGCCCCACTGCACCTTTACCAAGGGAATGACCTCAGTCCGCAGGACCTGCTCCTTCCGATCGAGGATACGAACTTGTTGCTTAATGTAAGAAGCGTCCTCACGAACCTCTAACGGCTGCCAATCAATAACGGGAACGATGTCTGACCCACACTTCCTCAACATGGAGACATGGAAGACGTTGTGGATGCCAGTCAACTGAGGTAGCAAGGTAATCTCGAAGGTCCTATAAATCTCGGGACAAGCTTGTCCTTCACTCAAAAACGAACCACACCTTCATGGGTGAGACCTTGAGATACACATGGTCCCTAACAGCAAACTCTAAGAGACGACGTCAACGGTGAGCAAAACTCTTCTGCCGGCTCTGAGCTGTGCGCATCCTCTGCCTGATGATATCGATAGCCTCTGATGTCTGCAGCACAAGCTCGGGACCCAGGAGAGGCCTCTCTCCAACCTCGGTCCAACAACTCGGAGATCTACACGATCTGCCATATAATGCCTCAAAAGGAGGCATGCCAATAGTCGCCTGATAGCTGTTGTTATATGTGAACTCAGCCAATTGTAGGTGGTCGTCCCAACTACCCGAGAAATCAATCGCGCAGGCCCGAAGCAAATCCTCAAGGATCTGGTTGACCCTCTCGGTCTGGCCATCGATTTGCGGATGATACGTGATGCTGAGCTGCAAATCAGTACCCATCGTTTTTTAGAAGCTCCTCCAAAACTGAGACGTGAACCTAAGGTCTCGGTCTGAAACGATTGAGAAAGGAACACCGTGCAGTCTCAAGATCTCATCAACAAACATCTTGGAGAGCCGGTCCGTATGTTAAGTCTCACGAATCGCCAAAAAATGTGTCGACTTCGTCAGACGGTTCACAACGACCCAAATGGCATCATGACCGCGCTGTGTCCTTGGCAAACCCATGATAAAATCGATAGATATGTGCTCCCACTTCCACATCGGGACGCTCAATGGCTGTAATAGACCAGGGGGTCTCTAGTGATCGGCCTTGACACGTTGGCGCTTCATCCCCGACCAATAATACTGACGCCTCATATCGCGATACATCTTCGTCGAGCCAGAGTGGATAGAGAAACGCGATCGATGTGCCTCGGTCATAAGATCTCCGCGCAACTCAGGAATATCCGGGACACATAATCGGCCTCTAAAGCGAAGTCCACCATCAGAACCAATCTGCCAATCTGTCTGACTCTCAGATGTTGCCTCTGCTCGGTAATCATGTAACGACTCATCTGCCTGCTGAGCCTCGATCACCCTTGCGACAAGAGAGGGTTGAATCAACAGGCTCGATAACTGGACAATAGAAGACTGCAGACTAAACTTGAAGTCGTACTCTGCTACATCCTCAAGCATTCTCCACTCCCGAATCATCAAGTGTGCCACTAGGCCTCGTGGCTGACGGCATCCGCCACCATGTTCGTCTTGCCCGAGTGGTACTGGAGATCAAAATCATAGTCCTTCAAAAGCTCCATCCAACGCTTCTGCCTCATGTTCAGCTTGGAGTGAGAGAACAGATACTTCAAGCTCTTGTGGTCGGAGAAGAGCTCGAACCTTACCCCATAAAGATAGTGCCTCCACACCTTTAGTGCGAAGACAACTGCTGCCAGCTCTAAATCATGCGTGGGGTAGGTCAACTCATGGACCTTGAGCTGACGAGACGCATAAGCCACCAGCTTCTCGTGCTGCATCAGGACAGCACCCAAACCAACTCGTGAGGCATCAATAAATACAACAAATCCATCACTCCTAGAGGGAAGAGTGAGGACAGGAGCGGACGTGAGATGGTCCTTCAGCTCTATAAACGCATGCTCATAAGTGTCGCTCCATACAAACTCGGTACCCTTCCGGGTCAACCTGGTCAACGGGGCTTCAATACGAGAGAATCCCTCGATAAAACGTCGGTAGTAGCCCGCCAAATTAAGAAAACTGTGAATCTCAGACGCGTTCGTGGGCTGGCCCCACTGACGCAAGGCATCAATCTTCGAGGGGTCCACTGCGACACCGTGCCTCGTCACCACATGACCGAGGAGCTTCACCTCCTCCTGTCAGAACTCGCACTTCTCCATCTTCGCATAAAGCTAGTGTGCACGGAGGGTTTATAATGTAATCTCCAGATGCCTCTCATACTCCTCACGGGTCCTCGAATATATCAGAATGTCATCGATGAACACCACAAAAAACTGGTTGAGATAGGATAAAAGACCTCATTCATCAACTGCATAAACAATGCGGGCGCATTGGTCAGTCCGAAGGACATGACATGGAACTCAAAATGACCGTAGCGAGTCCTGAAGGCTGTCTTCGGGATATCCTCATCTCGAACCCGAACTTGATGATAACCGGACCGCAAGTTTATCTTCAAAAAGAACTGCGCCTCTTGCAGCTGATCAAACAAGTCATCGATCCTCGGAAGTGAGTACTTGTTCTTGATCGTGACCTTGTTGAGCTCGCGGTAATCTACACAAAGCCTCAACGAGCCTTCCTTCTTCTTCACAAAGAGTACTGGCGCTCCCCACGACGAACTGCTGGGACGGATAAAGCCTAGCTCACGTAACTCGTCCAACTGCTTCTACAGTTCCCGTAACTCCAATGGTGTTATACGATACGGGGCCTTCAAAATAGGCACGGTACCGGGCACGAGATCAATCTGAAACTCAGTGTGTCGACGAGGTGGTAACCCCGGAATCTCCTGGAACACATCGGAAAAACCACAAATGACTGGTAGCTGGTCGATACTCAAAGTAGCTGGCTCCTCAACGGCACACGATAATAGGCAAGAAAGTTGCTCTCCTCTAGGCTCGGTAACAAACTGGAACTCTGGCATGCCAGGTATACAGAACGTGATTGTCCCCGCGAAGCAGTCCAATATGGCGTGGTACTCGGCGAGCCAATCCATGCCTAGGATAACATCAAACTCAGACATCAGCAATACGAATAGGTCAGCAAGTAAGAAGATATCCCCAATCAGAACGGGGTAAGACGAGCAAAATCGACCCAACACTGCAGTCTTCCATAAGGGCATCGACATCGACAAACCCTCACGGGCAGACTCCATCAGCAAACCGGTCAATCGGCAGAAATCATTGGCCACAAAGGAATGCGATGCACCAGAATCAAACAATACACGTGCAATGCATGCAGAAACAGGGAGAGTACCCTCGACGACTCCTCCTGATGACTAAGGGTCCTCCTAGGCGGCATAAAATCTGCCCTAGGCCTACTGGGGAGGTGCACGTTCCCTCTGAGGTCTCTGCTGATGTTGTTGCCGCTATGGTGGCATGATCTACTGCCTCTGTGGCTGTGGGGGAGGCCATGGAGACTGGTGCTAAGGTCGCTGCTGCTGTTGTGGTGGCTATCGTGGAGGCTGATGCGGTGTCCTCGGCTGCTGCGGCTGCGAATGGGGACACTCATGCACACGATGTCCTGTCCTACCGCACTCAAAGTAAGTACCTTTAAACGGTCCCGAAGGTGGTGCTGGGGGTACTGCTGGTGCTTGGAATGCTAAGCGGGTCGTGCATCGCTGCTGTGAACGATGTTGCTGCTGCTGGGAACTACAAGAGGGCACCTTCTTCTTCAGATCTCCTCTCTGGTCGCAGGCTCTCTGCAAACTGGCCCAATTTGACTCGTAGATCTGGGTCCTCTCTACGATCTGATCAAAAGTCAGAAGCATATGTCCGATCACACGACTCCTGAGGGCAGGACGCAAACCATTCTCAAAACGGCGGGCATTCCGCCCCTCATAATCAACAAGATACGTCTCAAATCTTGATAGTGCGACGAAATGAGCCTCGTACTGGGACACAATCATGTCCCCCTAGACCAGAGTCTCAAACTCTAGCGCGCGTTGCTGGCGCACATTCTCGGGAAAGAACTTCCAGTCAAACCGGTCTATAAAGTCCTCCCAGGTCCACACAAAATCGGCCACTACCGATCGGGCGACAGATGCCCACCAATGCTGAGCCTCACCTTGGAGAAGAAATATAACTAATGTAACTCGCTGCTAGGTCGTACATCTCATGCTGTGGAATATCTTCTCCACCTCAGAGCACCATATCTCTGCTGCAGTAGGGTCTGGCTCACCCCAAAAACGAGGAGGATCATGCCGTTTGAAGTCCTTGAGAAGGGCGCTCGCACGTTCCTGCTCGGCCTCGATTGGTGTAACAGTGGGACGCCTGCTCTGCCCCTGAAGAATGATGGTCATCGCCTGAAGCATCTGCTGCACCTGGGTAGCACTCACGGGTACGGTCGGATCCGTACCAGTCTTAGGTAAATGAGTGACATTCACAGGCTGGAAATCAGGAATATCCGGTGGTGAAGCGGGACTAGCAGGTGATGGAGCGGGAGTCGCAGGTGGTGGAGTGGGAGTTGCAGGTGGTGGAGTGGGATTCGCTCGGGTCGCTCTTCTAACCATTACGTCCTACAAGAAGGAATAAGGGCCTATCAGCTTTGAGAATTCTCGAAGGCATAAACATCAAGGGTTTAGTCGGAAAATTACTAAGTTATTCGGATTTGGAACCTATTTATTCTAGTGCATAGAAGATATGTGATGTGATCTCAGGTATTCCCAAGTTATGCTCTATTACCAACTTCTGTCACGCCCCAAACTCAGAAAACGGGCTCACAAAATTCCTGATCGCCGAATCCAGTGCCGACAGCCTCCTTAGTACCCCATTCTCGGCTCCCAGCGCCCATACGCCAGATTCCGATCCTGGGATCGTACAAGGAGAATTTTAAGTGTGAATTTTTTATATATATATAATGGAGCATAACCAAGTCACAAAACAACATCACCACATATCCACTATATCAAAAACTTTTAAGTACAATGCGGAAAGGGAAATACAAGGTGATCAAAAGCTCCAAAATGATCAGATGCGCGCTCCTACCTCAGCGCTGCTGCTGTCCAACGCTACTTGCACGCAACGGTCGTGCATAAGCTTATAAAAGCTTAGAGGGTGGTGTAAGTGTGTGCGCAAGGTGAGTGTCAAGTATACAATATCAGATTAATGTGAAAATATGCGGTAAGTCCATAGATGCTATGAGATGTGCCAAAGCTATGTAATGCAAGGCATGAATGCTATCGGCCATACCAAAGTTATCCGATGCGAGGCCTATGTAGTCAAATGTCATATGCGAGGTGCAATACAAGCATGTCAGTACTCATCAAGTACACATATCAGTACAGTTTCTCTCTGGATATCACCGGGGTCTAATACACCTCACACTGACTGCCTCCTCCCTAGCTGCACAACCAAGCAAGTGGAAGAGACCACACTATCTGCCTGACCAGTAGTCTGTCAATACTTACCCAGCTCGTCGATATCGGACACATTTGCAAGCTGGTCAAACTCATCTTAGCTTATAGCCCCCTCACTATGGCGGATAAGGCCACACCCCTTTCAACCGACCACGACACAGTGGGAGACTTGGCCTACTGGTATTCGGCACTCGGGCGCTCGTGTATCCACTCGGTTTAGACGTTGGAGCATCCCCTAGTACCAAAAAGGTTATAGAATTTTCACCCAAGGACATCCTAAGTGCCCATAATGCTAGAGCCAATATTTTCGGTATCCGATACGACCATCCATGATGTGTCTGTGGAGGCCACAGCCCTGATGTCGTTAGGGCGTGCAGTGATCAAGTCACACATATGCGAAATGCATGAGTCACATCGTCAAATCATGCAACAATACTGTGCGTACCACGCGCTCATGTGAGGGCACTCCGTCTCATAAGGAGTCCCGTAAATATCTCAGCCCAACGGCTTATGCTATGATCAAACATTCCTCATATCAAGCATACATATGATGCATATGAGCATGAATCATGGAGCTATACTGAGCATGTTATAAATTGATGAATTATCCTTACACCGAAGATGGGCCTAGACGGCCTACACATAACCAGTATGAGCCTATCGATGGGCCCAAGGGAGAGTTATAATGCAGACATTTAACCAACATTTTCTTACAATGTGGACGTCAAACCAACATTGCTCCCAAGGCATGGCCCGCCATAATATCAACACACAAACCATGGGGAAATCACACATTGCAATGGACCTTAAGGACACCCCGTTAGGCCTCGACCCATAGGCCTGTATACATCAAATGGGCCGCATCATATGGGCCTTATATAAATCAAGTGGGCCACATCAATGGGCCTTATGTACATTGCAATGGGCCATAACCCCTGGGCCTTTGAATACATCACAATGGGCCTCGTAACATGGGCCTTATATTTAAATCAAAGTGGGCCTCAACAACAGCTTCATACACATCAAGGTGAGCCTCAACAATGAGCCGTAATTATTGCAAGGTGGGCCTAATCACTTGGTCCTTATATATACCAAGGTGGACCTCGATGGACGGCCATAAATACATTAAAATGTATAAATATACATACATACATATATATATATATATATATAAATGAATCATATCCAAAGATCAACTGGACCGCACTCCAAATAGTGGTGGGGATCCACTTGAACCATGGATCTGACTCCTTCATTAGCCCCTGCCATAAGCCATAAAATGGGTTCTCAAAATAGATGGAAGGAATGGATGCAATGCATGCATCATGGTGGGTCCCACTAACCGTCCAGCAGTGGACAGTGTGGATACATACATAGGCCAAGGTGGGCTTCCACCGTCCACAGCTGTGAATGGTGCACATAGAACATATACATCAGTGTAGGCTCCACCGTAATAAAACACATATATCCTTGTGGGTCCCACTGGGGGGGGGGGGTCACCATAATGTTTGCTTTCCATCCAACCGTTGATAAGGTCGCACGGACCTTGCTGGAAAGGAAAAACAAATTTCATCTTGATTCAAATTTCTGGACCAAAAAAAAGGTCCCAATGGTAGACGTTCATCACCAATGTTTCCTGTGATGCGGGCCACCTGAGCTCCAGATGGGGCTGATTTTTAGAGGGGGCCCACTGCTGGAAGTGGGCCACCATATGAACAGGTTGGATGACAAATATACATCACGGTAGGGCCCACAGTTGAAGTCATGGGTCCTTGTTGGTCGTTCGTCAAAACGGAGTAGTGTCCTGTTGCTGCGTAAGCAGCAGCAGGCACTGCCTCTAAATTTTTTTATTTTTATTTTTTTTTGAAATCGCGGTATTTTCACGGTTTTTTACATGTGGGGCCCCCATAGAAAGGATCCAACCCCGCCATTGCATTTCATGGCCTAAGACAGACCCATCAAGCCCAATATTCAATATGTTTTGGGGTATAAAAACATCCGAGTGGATTCCAACGCTAGAAAACACCGTTTGTTATTCTAAGGCCCGCCAGAATATCGGATTGAGCCCATTTTTTAGCTCAACGTCTAAAATGAGCCAGGGAATGGGATGAGTGGTGTGGATTGAATACATACATTAAGGTGGGGCCTACACAAGTGAACCACCCCAAATGCTTGGAAACAAGCTAATATTTGTGTTTCCCCATACCACGTCCAGCATCCAGGGATGCTGGATGGTCTGGCCATGCAAAGATGGGCCTGCTCAGTGGGCCACCCAATGATGGATGGTGTTGGTACAACATATATGAAGTGGGCCCCACTTATAGGTGGCTTAGATAAAATACATACTTCATGGTGGGGTCCATCCGAGTGGGCCACACAACCACATCACCATCACATGAAAAGAAAATGAAAAAAAGAGGGAGAGAGAGAGAGACATAAGCGTGTGATGGAGGGACCCTGACACTATGGGCCCTCCGTTCCATACATTCAATCATACAACAAGTGGGTCCCAATACATGTGGGCTCATTAATTCAAAATTTAACGGTGGAGATTCCTTCTTCACTAAAATGGACGGTCTAGATGACCACTATTCAAGCTAGAAAAGTAAACATCATGATGGGGTCCATGGAGAATGGCCCTATCATGGAATGATATTGATATCCAAGGTGGGCCATCGACCACATCTTAGGGTCCCAAGTGAGATCCATATCATCCATTGGTAGGCCTCACTTGGCCCATCATCAAAACAATGAAATCTAGCCTATGGAAACACCCATCGTTCGATCTTCTCGGTCCGTTGGAAAGCCAATCTCTTTTTGTCTCACTTTGATGGTGGAAGTTGAGGTTTGAATGGTTAGGATGATGGATTTGGGATGGGAAAGTGGGCCATACACAAACTCACTTTTCTCTCTCACATGAAATGTTTGGACGTGTGGTGCTCTTGGTGTTGTTTGGAATTGTGTTGGGAAATGAGAGAGAGAGGGTTGTAAGGAGATGTGAAAGATGGGTGATAGAGTGATGGATGGGAGAGAGGGATGGGTGTGTAAGGACTTTGTTGACTTTAGGGGTAGATGATGTAAGAAGGGTATGGGGTGTGTAAGAAACTTTTGACTTATGGGTTGCTTGGGGATGGGTGTGAGGTGATGGTGTACTTAACCCTTGATGGGATTGATTGATCGATGGATGTGACATGTTGTAGAGGTTCTCTTGGGATTTGCAACACGCGGTGTTTTTCTCGAACTGAACGCGGGTCCACATCTCTCGGCTAGGGTATCGGGTCGGTGCGTGAGTCACGGCGTTGAAACTGCGGCGACGAGGTGGTCGCGATGATACAAATCTCGGATTAAGCCGACTTAATTCTACAGTATACGACTTATGGTCGATCGCAAACGTTGATTATACATCGCAGGTTGCCGGAATTCGACGGGAAGAATCGTAGAAGTCGACGGAACAGTACGAACTAAGATACAGGTCTTACACTCTCCAAGGCCACTCCGTGGACTTGGGAGTAGGGGGCTTGCTGTTATGGGAAAAATAGGTCGACCAATGAAGATAAGGTCATATCGAAAGACCACAGGCTAGGCGAGCCTGATTGACAACCAATGTAGTTTAAGACGTCACTCCCAAGAAGGAAACCAGCTTGAACTTGTAACGCCCTGAAAATTGAGGGTCGAGCAGAAGCTCAACTCCCAAGTTCCAACGCATCACTTATGCAACATAAATAATGATGATTAAATGTTGTTCGTATTAGTGCATTAGACATGAGTGAGATTATACCAAATCAGCATATCATACTCCAGAGATAGTTAAATTACGCAAGCAGAAGACTGTGATAAATATATAGAGCATATAAGTGATTTTAAGTCCCCAGAGTATGAACGTCACTGGGTTAAATAATTACAAGTATAGTTCCAAAATCATACAAAATGATCAAGTGTAATTTCATCTATCTATATCCTTGTACCCTCGATACGTAACTCCAGGTCTACGTAGACCTGCCAGAGACTTGCATGTAGGAGAACTCCTCCTCGTCATCATAGAAGACATGCTCCATCTCGTAAGCCCCGTCATTACTTGAAATTATAACAGAGTCTGGTTGGTGTTTTAAAACACCGTCCTAGAGTGGAAGTGAGTGATCAACTCAGTGGAGCTATAAGGCAAATGTTAACATGTTATTAATTCAGTAAAGCAGTAATGATAAAGCAATACAACAAGCATTCCTAAGTACTCTGGTTAATGCAAGGATGATATGTGTTAATGATGCATGCCCTCGCTTGCACTCCCTCTGCGACATCATCTCACGATCGCGCATAGAACCCTTCCACTGTGCTTAACTCCTACGCCAAAGGCACATGCAATGCGGTGTAAGATCATGTTAGCCCAGTCCTTTATTAGACCCATTCATACAGCAGGTTCGAAAAGCTAAGGTACATCCCTTTATATCATTTACCCAAACAATGATCCATCTAGGGTCGTCAATCCTAATTAATCACAGACGATACGCAAGTTATAGGGCAACGTCACCCCTGATTTAGAAACAGTGCAATAGAAATTCGCATGTGATAATCATAATAGCATGTGACAACCAATTCAAATATAAATCTCATTCGTGCATTTTAACAAACACATAGTGCACAAGTTGTCGTAAATAGACATTTCATACATGAATCACATAGCCGAATGTAACTTACATGAAGAAATCTATTCGTATAACTAAAGTAATTGAGGATCTCATCTCAACACCTTTAATAAATGTATTTCATCAACCAGTTACTCATTCAGACATCTTATCAAACACTTAGACTACACATTACAATATACATGTAATACATTAGTTATAACATATATTATGGCAAGTCCTTTCACAAAGGAGTTATCACACATATGACAATCATGTATTTACAATTACGCATCATGGCAAACACAAATCCAAATTCCATATTCATTCAAATATTTTAACAAACACATGGAATGCATTATATTCGACATAGTTCATATATATGTGTAATACCCAGAAAACATCGCATCTAAGCACATGTGACAACAATCAAGTCAGTCATAAATCATTAACTAATATTGAAAGCCTTGAAAACCATAACCAAAATGTTTATAGTCCACACCTTCAATCGGTAAACCGATTACGAACTCGGTTTAAACACTACCCCTTTGTCTACGGCACACCGGCGCCTAAATCAATGAAATAGGTTAGCTATTTCACCAACTCCTCTATTTAAATCCCTAAAACAGATTAGGGTTAGGGTTTTTTTACCCAAAAATAGAATTAAAATCGCCAGTATAGCGATACGGGCAGGATGATTTAGCACGTGGAGCGGTGGGATCGAATCTCAGCAATTATCTCTCACTCTCTCTCTCTCTCTCTCTCTTCTCCTCACTTTATCCTTCTCTTTTCTCTCTTCTCTCTCTTAGGATTTTGTAAATTCGTATGGAATGAGAGAGGGGTGGGTTAAGGCCCTTATATAGGCCCAAAACTAATGTCAATGGCCCCAGGGTCATGGTATACTTAAGTTATAGCCAAAAGTCGTCTGTTTCAGTCCAACGCGGCTCATCTGGAAGCCCATTTCCTGCGTACGGTCCGGAGAAAGTTCCCTGGTAATGGATCTAGGTCAGGTTAAGATTACGGTCCGATCGGATTTGTGGATCAGCCGTGGCGGACCTGTTTCAGTTCAACGGTCATCGTCATTTGATCAAGGCCACAAGTATACTAACATGTGTAGGAAAATTTTTCTGATCCAAGGGTGTATTTGGGTCGGAATCTGACGGTCTAAAACCTTAAATTTGGCTTGCAAGTGAACGACCTAATTCACTTAAATCTAAGTTCATTTTCTAAAGATATTCACGTTTTCACACACTTCGCTCTGGCCTCTAGTCGTGCATTTCTGGATAGTATTTGGACTTGATTTTCGAGATGGTTGTCAAGCCCAGTAAGGCAGTCATAACCATATAGTTTCGCGGTTATCGAACTTTCGACGTGCGGTCCAGGTCCGATATGAAGTTTCAAGATGCTCCTGAGAGCGACTGGGTTTTGAGATGGATCCTACGTTTTTAGGTAATGTAGAGTTAGCGTTTCTACTAGTTTTGGGTCTTATAGTTCATATAAAAAGCGGTTCAAGCTAATCTACCGATTAATTCAATTTAGTACTTAATTAATTTTCATCTAATTTCTAAATGATTCGGTCTTTAGTGATTTTTGCCTGAGGTGATACTCGAGTCTTTGAACGGATTTTTCCGAGACGTTATAATCTACCCCCTTAAAGAAAAATATCATCCTCGAAATCAGTACCTTTTCGTACTCCTCGAGAATCTGGGGGTAGTTCTTATGGACCTCGACTTTTGTTTCCCAAGTAGCCTCTCCCTCAGTATGATGTGTCCATAGTACCTTCACAAGTGGAATCACTTTAATGCGCAACACCTGTTTCTTCATATCTATGATACACGTCGGTCGCAGTACATAAGTAGCATCTTCACTCAACTGTACTGCTCCCATCTGATAATGTGGAAAGGGTCAGGAACGTAATTCTTCAGCATCAATACATGAAATACGTTGTGCACGCCCATAAGTGGTGTGGGCAAAGCAAGGCGGTACGCAACCACACTCACTCGGTCTAGAATCTGGAACGGCCCAATAAACTGTGTCATGAGCTTCCTCTTCTTCCCGAATCAAATGACTCCCTTCATTGTGAAACTTTCAGGAATACATGGTCCCCAACCTCAAACTCTAGCTATCGCCGTCTCGTATCGGCGTAACTCTTCTGTATATTCTGTGTCGCTAGAAGTCAACGTATGATAATGTCGATCTTCTTTGAGGTCGCCTGTATTAACTCTGGGCTAATTAAACTTTTCTCGCCAACCTCTGCCCAGCAATGCGGTGCCGACACGAACGCCCATACAGTGCCTCATAGGGAGTCATGTCAATGCTCGCCTGAAATCTGTTGTTATAAGTGAACTCAGCATAAGGAAGACAATTATCCTAACTATCCTTGAAATCAAGCACACAAGCTCGTAACATATCCTCTAACACTTGATTTACCCGTTCCGTCTACACGTCAGTCTGTGGGTGGAATGCAGTACTAAACTTCAGTTTCACATCCATTGCTTCCTGGATACGAGTCCAGAAGATAGATGTGAATCGCGTGTCTCGGTCTGACACGATCTCCATAGGCACTCCATGCAGATATACTATCTTATTGATATACAACCTGACTAAATCGTCTGCTGAGTTTGAGACTCTAATAGGGAGGAAATGAGCCGATTTCGTCAATCGGTCCACAATCACCCAAATGGAGTCATGCCCCTTCCTCGTCTTTGGTAACCCTGAGATGAAGTACATAGAAATGAAATCCTACTTCCATTCAGCTATGGGCATGGGCTGAAGTAGTTCAGGAGGTCGGCGATGCTCTGCCTTGACCTGCTGGCACATGAGACAACAAGACACATAATCTGCTATGTGGGCCTTCATGTTGTCCCACCAGTATGAATGCTTCATGTCTCGATACATCTTCATACTACCAGGATGCATCGTCATCTTCGAATTATGCGTAGCTTCGAGAACTTCCTTTCTCAAGTCATGGAGATTCGGGACGCATAGGCGGCCACGATACCTCAAACCTCCATCTGAGCCGACCCTTCATTCAAAGTCTTCACTGTCGCTCACCTACTCTCTCATTCTTGCTAATAGCCCATCGTCTTTCTGAGCCGCAATGATCCTATCATCAATGAGTGGCCGCACAAGAATGTGTGTGATGCTCTCGAACGACTTCTCTACCGTAAGCTTCTACTCGAAGTCTCGTACAAATTCTACTATGTTCCACTCGTCTATCATCAGCGGAGCCGCAAATGCTATCGTCTTCTTGTAGCTCAACGGGTCTACCACAAGGTTGGCCTTGCCGGGATGGTAGGAAACCTCAAACTTGAAGTCCTTCAAGGTTTCCATCCATCGTCACTGCCTCATATTCAAATCTCTCAGTGTGAATATATATCTGAGGCTCTCGTGATCGCAAAAGAGCTCAAACTCCTCTCCATAGAGGTAATGTCTCTAGAGCTTTAATGCAAAGATGATGGCCGCTGACTCCAGGTCGTGCGTAAGGTAATTTTCCTCATGTTTCCTTAACTGTCGCGATGCATAGGCAATAACCCTGTCCTTCTACATCAGAACACAACCCAAACCAACACGAGAAGCGTTTGTGTATATGATATACTTGACCCCTTGCTCTGGTAATACTAGCACAAGGGCGGACGTCAACCTGTCCTTCAGTTCCTAAAAAGCTGCTTCTGCCTTCTCATTCCAGACAAACTTAAGATCCTTCCGAGTGAGTTGTGACAACGACCTAGCTATCTTAGAAAAGTCCCTAATGAATCGACGATAGTAGCCAGGGAGTCCCAGAAAACTCCTCACTTCTGTAACCGAACTGGGTTGTTCCTAGTCCTGAACTGCGGTCAACTTAGCAAGGTCCACAACTATTCCTTCCTTGGACATCACATGTCCTAAGAACTTGACTTCTTCTCTCCAGAAGTCGCAGTTCTTGTACTGGACAAACAATTGGTTCTTCCTTAGCGTATCAAAGACCGCTCGCAGGTGCTCCTCGTGATCCTTCCGACTCTTAGAGTATATCAGGATGTCATCTATAAACACGATGATGAATCGGTACAGATACGGCCGAAACACCCGGTTCATTAGGTCCATGAACACGACGGGTGCGTTTGTGAGACCAAATGACATCACAAGGAACTCGTAGTGTCCAAAGTTGGTTCTGAATGCTTTCTTCTGCACGTCCTCATTCTTGATGCGCAACTGATGATACCGTGACTATAAGTTGATCTTAGTGAAGTACTGTGCCCCTTTCAACTGATCGAACAGATCATCTATCCTAGGCAAAGAATACTTGTTATTCACCGTCACTTGATTCAACCTGCAATAATCAATACACAATCGCAGTGATCCATCTTTCTTCTTCACAAACAACACAGGTACTCCCCAAGGAGATACACTCGGTTGTATGAAGCCTGCATCCAACAGATCATCAATCTGTCTCCTCAGTTCCCCCATCTCACAGGGAGGCATGCGATACGTCAGTAGAGATATAAGTGTTGCAACAGGCACCAGGTCAATAGCAAAATTAATCTCGCGCTGAGGAGGTAATCTAGGTATCTTCCTGAACACGTCCATGAAATCCTAAACTACTGGCGTGTTTCCAAGTGTCAGACCTTGAACCTCCTTCAATACAGAAGCGTAACAAAGGACGCAGAAAGGGTAACTGACCTGGACAGGGAAAGTAAAGGTCGTGCCCGCAGGTCCATGTGTTGTCAACAATAGGGTATCGTAATCAATCTCTGCTCTCATCTCGGTGAGCCAGTCCATGCCGAGAATGACGTCGTAATGATGCAATGAGTTGACTATCAGGTTAATGTGTATCATTCTACTCCCTAAGTCTATCAAGCAACCCTCACATAACTTAGTGACATCTGTAAAAGTTCTTGCTGCTACAACAACTCTCACCCCAACCATAGGGGTCGTGTTCAGCCCTAGGCGCTTAACAGTAGAACATGATATCATGGAAACAGTGGACCCAATGTCCACTAATAGAAATACAGGTGTACCTTAGATGTGGGCAGTGACCTCAAAGGCTAAGGGCACTGTCGCTGCTGATTCAGACGCTTCAGCTGTAAGCGCATGTACTCGTGCCTGTTGAGAACGATTCGACTGTGGTGTCATAGGCCGTTGAGGCGGCCTAAATCGAGGTGCGGGTGGTCGGTAAAAGGGCTGTGCAGGTGATGCAGATCGTAGAGGTGGAGCTGAAATGACCTGAGGTAACTGACGGTTAATCTTCTGAGGTGGTGAGAAGTCGTTGTCCCTCATCTTGGTTAAGAGTAAGTATCGGAATGGCCCGACCTCTTGCAGTAATGCACCACAATTCTGACCGCCTCATCTAGGCTAGCGGAGCCGTAAGTCTGGGAGACGAGTCTGCACGGGGCCTCTTGCCAAGAAACGGTCTACTCGACAAATCCGGTCGAAGTCTCGGAGCCATGGGCACGCACATACGGGATAATCTGTCCCCGTCCTGCTCAGCACGTAAAGACATGTTCACTAGCTCAGCATAGTTGGGTATGCTAGCGCAACACATCTTCGTGTGTATCTCGGGTCGCAGACCCTCAGAAAATCGCTGCATCTTTATCGGCTCATTTGCCAATATCAGGGGAGCATATTTAGCCTACTCCGTGAACCGATTCTCATACTCGGCCACAGTCATCCCTCCCTTTGGGAGGCGAAGGAACTCTCCCTCCTCATTACGTTAGGTGAGAGGGAAATGCTTTCCATGGAAGCGTGTCTCAAAAGCTTCCCATGTCCATACATAGCCAGCACCCACGGTCCGAAGGATGCTGTCCCCACCAGAGTCTGGCTTCCTTCTCGAACATGTATGTGACTACTCAACCTGCTCTGCCTCAGTGCAGTGCAGTAGCTTTAGCATCTTAGAGATGCGGTCAAGTCAATACTTGGCCTCCTCAGGTCGGTGAGTATCCGCAAAAGTAGGAGGTCAGAAGTGCTGGAATCGCTCGAATAAGCCACTGACATTCATGTTTCTAGTAGGCTGCATAGGTGGTGCAGGTGTAGGCGGGACCGCGTGCATGTTTAGGGCAATGGCCCTAGCAATGGTGGCCAAAAACTGTTGTTGCTGCTACATCAATAGCATCATCCGCTCCAACCTATCAGGAGGAGGAGACGACTGAGGCATGTGAGGCATCGAAGTAGACGCACGGTTCTGCACTGGAACCGGTGGTGCAAAAGGAGTTGGCCCATTAGTGGGGCCAGTGGCAGGCTGTGAATTCGGTATTGTGTCATGATTTAGGTCCAAGTTGGGGTCCGTATGGCTATCGCTGAGGGAAGGTGCCCCGTCACTCGATTCACCAAGTGTAAGACGTGCCGTACTCCGAGTGGCCTTAGGCAGCATCCCCTATTTTCAACATAAGGTGCAACGCATGTGAGATTTAGCATACAACACTCAATTTCTCAAGCATTCTACACATTTCATAACAAAAGGAGATACATGCATTTCATTTAACGAAATTTTTTTACAATACATGAGATATAATTTTACATGAATCATGACAGAAGATACATATGAGATAATCTACCAAAGCTTTAAACACCAAAACACACCACAACTCTACCCTACTACTAAGCCTATCAAGGCTATAACGTAAAAAACAGGAAAGCAAAGAAAACCCAAAGATGACTACAACATAGGACTAGTCGTCCGAATCTGGCGATGGAGGAGGAGCACCCTTGTCCTGCATACAGCACAGGACAGCCTTCAAGGTGCGAGACACCTTCTTAAATTTTTATTTCATAAAGGTCTGATTCTCTTCAAGCTTGGCCCGGGTCTCTCTGACCTCCTATCGCAAGGCAACCCGACCCTCCTCGATCTGAGTCAAACAGACTTCTAAAGTAGCCCGATCATTATCGCGCTCATGTGTAATAGGAGGAGAGCCCTCATCAGTGTCTTGGGCCTCCTCTTCTTCCTCTTCCTCATTCTCTTCCTCTATCTCATCTCCGCTTGCTTCATCACTCTCTTCCTCTTCACTTCCCGTCTCATCCCCACTCTCATCGAGTTGGGCTTGACGTTGTCGTGGCCCAATATTCATATTGTTGAGAGTAGTGTCGTTGATGAAATGGATCGGCGCAAGCCTTTCTGAGACAAATCTGTAGCCAAATTTACGAGCAAGCTTGCATATAGGTCGGCCGAATGGGAGTGAAATGTCTGTCGTAGGAGATCGTGCAGTCTGAACTATCTATAGTACTATGTACGTAGGCAGACACAACTTGTCTCCTTGCCCAGCTCTGTATAGGAAGTCTACCATCAAACGCGTGCACTCGCTGCGATTACTCCACCTCGGATACACGTTGTGCGTGAAGATGTGGTGGAGTAAGCAGAAGTCATGAATCATCTTGGTTGCTGAGAGGCAGCCTCTATTCCAGTGGACCAGTCGGCCACAAAGAAATCGCGTACGTCGATCTCTTTCACGCACACTCTTGAGACTCTTCTCACTAGCATGATCTTCCCCATGCGACATCCCCATGATTTGGGCTATCAAGTCCACATTGACAACGACTTCCCGCCTTCCTACGGGGATAGAGAACTGCAAAGGCTCTAGCAACGGCTCTCGTATATGAGCGTAGAAGGCTCGGATAGTGCTCTCATTCGCACGAGACTTGTCCTCAAATATGGGACCCCACTCAGCGTCCGACAGGAGATCCATCGCCGGATAAAGCCCAAATATTTTCTCGACCACGTGTGCTTCAAAGAGAACCCTACGGCATTAAAATCTTTCATGCGTTATATCCGCCAATAGAGTTCATTCGAGAGGAAGCTGGGGATCGAGATCTCGCTTTGTCCTTAGCTCCCAATCGAACCTTGAACTTGCTTCGGTGCCTGATTTCCTCCTTGAATGGGTTAGGCGGCTAGGCCCAACTTCATCCGTGGGAGCCCTCTTCTTCCCAATGAGAGAAAAAAGTGTGGAAAGCGAAAATATGGCCGCCACGAGCTCAAAAAGAGCCATGAGAGTGAAATAAAGTGGAGGATAGGATGTGTTATTGGACTTTGAGATTTTCGAGACAGAGGGTTTGTGTGCTCAAATGGGAGGAAATGAGGGAGATATGAGATGAGTTTGAAAGGAATGGTGGGAGGTGGGTATGTAATGAAGAAAATGAAGAATATGTGAGAATGGAGGAAGGATTTGAGAGAGAAAAATGGGATTTTTGGAAGTTTGGAAAGCTTAGAGGGGTGTAAGAGGGGTAAATGAAGCAAATGGGGGTGATATAGGGGTCCCCACACGATTTCGTGGGCCCCACTAGCATGTACATTGGTCGGCTCGACCGGCCCGCTGCGGCCCGACAGGCCCGGGCGAACCAAACCCCAAGGCCTCGTGGGTGGGGCGATGTCATCACGATGGTATCCCCCCCAAGGTGTCGTATGAGTGCGGGGTCTACTTTGGTTCCCCCCGATTTGTACCGTTTAGGCCCTTGAGTCCGTTTGAGACATTTTAGGTCCGATCTTGCGTATATTCACGCTCTGCGGTTATTTGAGTGTGGAACACGCCGAATTTTCAACGAAACCTGTCAATTACGGTCCAAAAAAGAACTAGGATCATTTCACATGATCACAGATGCCTATGGGTCTGATTTCAATGGTCAGTTTTGTTTCAACGGTCGTATGATCATCATTGGCGAAACCTAGGATCCTATGATCATTTCTACGTTTTAACGCTCCCTCCTAAGTCAAAGTACGTCAGTGTGCATCATGTTACCATAACCCAAGTCTAGTTTAATTCAAATCATGCTCTGACACCAACTTGTAACGCCCTGAAAATCGGGGGTCGAGTAGAAGCTCAACTCCCGAGTTCCAACGCATCACTTATGCAACATAGATAATAATGATTAAATGTTGTCAATATTAGTGCATTTAACATGAGTGGGATTATACCAAATCAGCATATCATACTCCAGAGACAGTTAAATTACGCAAGTGGAAGACTGTGATAAATAAATAGAGCATATAAGTGATTTTAAGTCCCCAGATTATGAATGTCATTAGGTTAAATAATTACAGGTATAGTTCCAAAATCATACAAAATTATCAAAGGTAATGTTATCTATCCATATCCCTGTAGCCCCGATACGCAACTCCATGTCTACATAGACCCGCTAGATAATTGCATGTAGGAGAACTCCTCGTCATCATAGAAGACATGTTCCATCTCGTAAGCCTCGCCATCACCTGAAACTACAATAAAGTCTGGTTAGTGTTTTAAAATATCATCCTAGAGTGGAAGTGAGTGATCAACTCAGTAAAGCTATAAGGCAAAGGTTAACATGTTATCAATTCAGTCAAGCAGTAATGATAAAGCAATACAACAAGCATTCTTAAATACTTTGGTTAATGCAAGGATGATATGTGTTAATAATGCACGCCCTCGCATGCACTCCCTCTGCGACATCATCTCACGATCGCGAATGCAACCCTTCCATTGTGCTCAACTCCTATACCCAAGGCACATGCAATGCGGTGCATAACCATGTTAGCGTAGTCCATTATAGACTCATTCATACAGTAGGTTCGGGAAGCTAAGGTACCTCCCTTTATATCATTTACCCAAACAATGATCCATCTAAGGTCGTTAATCCTAGTTAATCACAGACGATATGCAAGTTATAGGGCAACATCACCCTTGATTTAGAAATAGTGGATAGATAAGTTCAGGTCACTACGAAGTAGCTCGTCACTTTAGCGTAGACCTTAGTTTATACTTGAGGTCACTACGGGCAGACTCGTCACCTTAGCGTAGGCCAACAACTCGAATATAGTGTCTCATACCACCGTATTCGGCTCACGAGTTTAGTTTGCTCACTGGATACTACGAGGAGGCTCGTTACCCCAGCGTAGGCCGATAGCTCGACCACGGTGTCCCATACCACTATGCCCAACTCATGAGTCTTAGCGGATCGTGGTACCAAAGTTAAACGGGCTCTTCACTGGTAAGTGGTAGCTTAGATTTAAGCAGTTGCGTCCATACATGGTAAACATACGTTAGGCCAATCGAGTTACTTGACAAGCTCGATTGATACAAGCGCACGTTGAGTTAACCGATATGGAGTGCATAAACACTCCACGTGGCCTAACCACTGTTGACAATCATCGTATGACTCAGATTCATCAAACGTATCCAATGTGGCAAATCTAGTTTGGCCACTCAACTGGAAATCGTTACCGATTGCCTAGACTATGGAGTAGTCCCAATCTCACTCAAGTGCAATAGATATTCGCATGTGATAATCATAACAGCATGTGACAACCAATTCAAATATAAATCTCATTTGTGTATTTTAACAAACACAGTGCACATATTATCGTACATAGGATTTCATACATGAATCACGTAGCCGAATGTAACTTACATGAAGAAATCTATGCGTATAGATAAAGTAATTGAGGATCTCATCTCAACACCTTTAATAAATGTATTTTATCATCCAGTTACTCATTCAGACATTTTATCAAACACTTAGACTACACATTACAATATACATGTAATATATTAGTTATAATATATATTATGGCAAGTCCTTTCACAAAGGAGTTATCACACATACGACAATCATGTATTTACAATTACACATCATGGCAAGCACAAATCCAAATTCTATATTCATTCAAATATTTCAGCAAACACATAGAATGCATTATATTCAACATAGTTCATATATATGTGTAATGCACGGAAAACATCACATCTAAGCACATTTGACAGTAATCAAGTCAGTCTTAAATCATTAACTGACATTGAAAGCCTTGAAAATCATAACCTAAACGTTTATAGTTTGCACCTTCTGTCGGTAAACCGATTACGAACTTAGTTCGAACACTACGCCTTTGTCTACGGCACAACGGCGCCTACATCAATGAAATAGGTTAGTTATTTAACAAACTCCCCTATTTAAATCCCTAAAACAGATTAGGGTTAGGGTTTCTTACCTAAAAATGGAATCGAAATCGCCGGTATAGCGATACGGGCAGGATGATTTAGCACGTGGAGCGGTGGGATCGAATCCCAGCAACTATCTCTCACACACTCTCTCTCTTCTCCTCACTTTATCCTTCTCTTCTCTCTTCTCTCTTTTAGGGTTTTGTAAATTCATATGGAATGAGAGATGGGTGGGTTAAGGCCTTTATATAGGCCCAGAACTAATGTCAATGGCCCCAGGGCCATGGTATACTTAGGTTATAGCCAAAAGTCGTTTGTTTCGGTCGAACGGGACTAATCTGGAGGCCCATTTCCCGCATACAGTCCGGAGAAAGTTCCCTGGCAAAGGATCTAGGTCAGGTTAAGATTTCTGCCCGATCAGATTTGTGGATCGGCCGCGATGGACCTGTTTCAATTCAATGGTCATCGTCACTCGATCAAGGCCACAAATACACTAACATGTGTAGGAAAATTTTCCTGATCTAATGGTGTATTTGGGTCAGAATCTGACGGTCTGAAACCTTAAATTTGGCCTGCAAGCGAACTACCCAATTCACTTAAATCTGAGTTCATTTTCTAAAGATATTCGAGTTTTTCACACACTTCACTTCGGGATGTAGTTGTGCATTTCTAGATACTATTTGGACTTGATTTTCGAGATGGTTGTGAAGCCCAGTAAGGCAGTCATAACCGTATAGTTTCGCGATTATCGGACTTTCGACGCGCGGTCCAGGTCTGATACGAAGTTTCAAGATGCTCCTGAGAGCGACTGGGTTTTGAGATGGATCCTAGGCTTTTAGGTAATGTAGAGTTAGCGATTCTACTGGTTTTGGGTCTTGCAGTTCGTATAGAAAGCGGTTCAAGCTAATCTACCGATTAATTCAGTTTAGTACTTAATTAATTTTCATCTAATTTCTAAAGGATTCGGTACTTAGTGATTTCTGTCTGAAGTGATACTCGGGTCTTTGTACGGATTTTTCCGAAACATTACGGAACTTGACTCCATGATAACTTTTAAAGGTAGGTCGAGAAGCCTGAGACCTCAAGCCTTGGTCACCATTCACCAGGAATCAAGGTCGACGCGCCCCCAGGTCGGCAGAGCCTCAGATTAGCATAATCCCAGGTCAGCAGAGCCTCAGATCAACATAACCCCGAAACAACATCGCCCCAGAGAGTTGCCTCGGGTTGGCACGATCCGAGGTTGGCACGATCTCACTCTTGGAAGTTCTAACCTAATGACGACGTCATCTATCCGATGTTCTAGCCAGAGATCTAGCTATACATCTCAAGACAGAATCCACCCAAGATATTAGCCAAGGATCTCGAGAGATCTCTGAAACACTGTTTTCAACCAGATCCAACCCGACTTAGATACGAGAGAGTCCCAGCCAGGGTCTCCTTTGCTCGCTATCTATGCAGTTACTCTAAGGTCCAGCGAGCGAAAGGCTACCAGATTTTTGCATCAACACATCCTAACATCCTAACATGAGTATGTCACACACATTAGGAGTAGATGTCACATTTCACAGCGGTCCCCACAGCAGAAATTCGCATCTCCTGTTACTCAGAGTAACGAAAACATGGGCATGAGCAATTAATTCAACATATCGTCCGCCTGGTACATTCTCACCGGTTGGCCAACTTGATCGCGCCCCTTAAATCTCACCACGTCATGATGCAGACCGTTCTCAAGAAGCTCTTACGCCGTATTGTCAACATGGAAAGAAACTCACACCCATTGGGAAATCCTAACCGCTCATGCCAAGGTTAGGTAGAAACTGCTTTTCAGGTCCAGATTCCTGACGACTGACGTTTTCCCAAAACCACCAACGGTTGTGAGTTATGAGCGTCTGGATCATCATATGAACGGTCTGGAAAGAAGCGGCATGCAGATTGGCCACTTGGCAGCAAACCCTATTCCACGTGATTTTAACTCCCTGTATCACTAACGGAGGAACGTAGAATCCTCCTGCATCCGCCACATGAATAGTGTCCTCATGCGTCCATTTCGCACCAGCGTGACGTAGTTATTTGATCTTTCATGGACTCATTGCAAATTGGAGATCACCCAAACGCTTCCATGTTTGAAGATCCTTGCCATCGACTCCTACCCCGTTAGGGCAGAGGGAGCTCATTCTCGGCAGGGGCAATACTCAATTCGTATCCGGGTATAGAACAGGAGAGGTAATAATGGGGCAGGCTGAGTGACCCCACCTTGAAGGGCTAGGACTTGGGTCACTAAACTTGACCAAAGGCCGGACTAATCTAAGACTTGAAATTTAAACCCTCTCTTCAAGCTAGGTTAGACCAAGGCCAATGATAAATAGCCCGGCCTGCATGGCCCTGTCCATTTAAATAATATATACTACATAATACATATGTATTAGTAATGTGGACTAAAGAATTCATATACATATGTAATATGAAAGACTTTGATATTCTAATAGTGTGCTATAGATGATACATGCGCACTTTATAAATTGTCCAAATTTGTGAACCTCACTAAAGGTGGCGAAATGTATTGATGTACTTATTTGGTTAGGAGTATTCACTTGGTCGTTGAATAATCTTATTTGCAAGAAGTGTGCCAAAATATTATATGAAAGAAAATGATGATTTATAAACATATAATCACTAATTATACATCAATCGTACACGTAGTATAGATGTAACTTATCTTTACTTACAGGGCCGACCCATGGCCTGGCTTGACCTTGGATCAACTCTTACCTAGGCTCTCAAAGGTGAGAGCCAGGCCGGCTGGGACAAGAGCAGGTCTTAAGACTCTAGGGCTGAGCCGAGCCATTGCCACCCTGGCAAGTAATTTATATGCAAGAGGCTCAAGAGAGTTCAAACCAGAGGGGAACTCGGATTGCCTACAACTCCAATGCTCTAGAGGCCCCCCAAAATGATGTATATGTTCTATCCAGGCTGTCCATGCATTTTGACAGGTCGTTTTAGGCCTCAAAATGTCATTTTAGGGCATGAGCCCGAAAATGAGTCAGATCCAAATCTCAGGTAGACTACACTACGGGAACAGTGGTGATTGAATACTCAACATTAAAATCTTCTTGGGGCAGAAAAGTTTAGGATCAAGCTGATATTTGTATTTTTCCTTCATCTTAGTCCAGGTCTTTGAGACCTAATCAACAGGTATATATGATGGCAAATAAATATTACCATGGGCCCTGGGAAATTTTTTTAAGTTGGGCATTCAATCACCAGTACTGTTTCCTGTGCATTTTTGGGCTCATCACTTAAAATGAGCAGTCAAAATGACGAAAGGGAATGATAAAATAAAGACATCGTGGTGGGGCCCACAGAACACGGTCCTGTAGCGAGTGGCTAATGGAAGCGTCAGTATGCAATCAGCGTCCAGAGGTGATATGTCTCTACATCAGGACAAGCGAGACGAGAAATGAACAAAACCAGCTCTAAAATCACCATCGCGTGTACATCCTAAAAGAAGAACCGATCACACGGGGGGCAACCGTACCAAACTTGTGGTACGGTACCATCTTTCTCCAACATACCACTTCTGTTGAACATCAGTACCATGTAAGTGTAAAGCTCCACCATAAATATCACCCTATCCGAAAATCAGGCTGATCCACTCACTAGTGGGCCACACCAATATATGCTGAGTCAGACACTCGACTGCACATGGAATCCAATGGTGTGGCCCACCTGATGATTAGGAAGCCTGATTTGTCCTAGCTAATCTTCATGGTGGGACCCACCGTTTTCACAGTACCGTGCTAAACAAGTGGCATGTTGGTGGAAAGATAAAACGGCACCACAAGTTTGGCTTGAAACTGATCATTTCTGTATTCTAAAAATATACATATTTTCAAACATAATAACAGCATTTCCCCTTACTTACATACTCTACTTCACGACTTTAAGGAAGGAAAGAAAAAGAAAACCCCTTAACCCTACGGAGAGAGAGAAGAAAGACATACACACGTATACTATAATGTGCGTTGGCGACAGCTCCCTAAAGTATGGCAACTCATCCACCATACACGCATACACGCAAGCCCATCTGTCCAAATTGTGGGGCCCATTCTGGATAACGCCCAGCTGAAAAGAATCGACTCCTAATCGTCGAAGCCGTCGGAATCCCAGATGTATCCTAAACCCTAAACCCAACGGACCAAAAAAAAAAAAAAAAAAATGAACGGTAGGAGCGGCGTACATTTGTGCTACATGAGTATTGCAGATGTGTTGCCATAGTTTAGGGAGCAGCGCCGGAAACACAGTGTAGCTGTACTCCGGGGAGACAGAGGTCCTGTAGAAAAATACCTTGTAGTTTCAGGTACCGTTTGGCGTGAGAAGAAAGGACAAAAAATCAGCGCTTTCTCTTCCGATTTAAAGAAGCTTCAAATCCTAACGCTTTTTCTTTTCTGTTGCTGCTGCTTCTTCTACGGAAGAAAATCGCTTAAAATCCCTTCGGCTCAGAAAGATAATATATATATATATATATATATATATATATATATATATATATATATATATATATATAAACAAAAAACCCCAACCTGTTACGGGAAACCCGAACAAACTGCATCTGTTTTTGTGCCGGTTCGGCGACGGTTTTTTCCTTCCGTGCCGGTCGGGTCTCAACGAACCGAGAATGGACTCATCGCTTCCGTTTCCACGGCTCGAGTACCGAGTCCCGGTACCTGTACGGAAGCACCTGATTTCGCCCGCGGTTCGATCGGACGACGGGAGCTGTGTCTTCGAACCCGCCGTAGAAATCCAGCATCCAACAGGTTTTCCGTTTGGTCCGGCAGCAGCGGGCCGGTTCTGTTTCGGCTCCGGTAAGCGATTGATTCCCGTCGGCCGGGGCCCGTTCTTCTTTTATCGGCGGTCCGTCTTCGAAATCGCCAGAAATCTGACGCACTGCCTCTAGAAGGAGACCTAAGTAGCCATCGTTCCGATACTGCCTCTTCCTTTCCCTGTCTTCTACTTCTTCTTCTCTGCATGAAAAGATGGGGTTCGAATCGCTCTCTTCTCCGTTTTCAGCTGCTCCAACTCGGTTTTCTCCTTTTTCCGAGTCATGACTCAGTTTTCCCTCCGTTACCTCGGAAACTTCTCTTGCTTCTTCTTCTTCTACTTCTTCTCTTTTCTCCATGGCCTTCGGATCGCATTCGCCTTCGCAGCTCTTCTCCACCGTCGACACCTCTTCGGATCCCGGAGAGGAATTACATCCGTCGGATCCTCCGACGCCGCTGCAGGCACTGAGGCCTCTCTCCTCCGCCGTCAGATCGTCCGCTCCCAGAATCTCCGGCCCCGAGCCTAATCTCAGATTCAGGTCGATCTCAAATCCCGTAACGAAATCCCTCACGGCCTGCTTCGGACCGTCCGTCTCCGATCCCGAGTGCTGGAATCGCTGATTCGTGGGCGCGGACGATGCTTTCGAGGAGAAACAGTGGGGGTGAGATGAGATGATCTCGAGGATCTTTTCTAATCGCATTTGAGCCGTCGAACGCCCGCGGATTTTAGAGGAAGCAAAAGGTGATTGAGAACTTACGAGATTTTGAAGCCTGTTGAAGGGAGGCGACGCCATTGCAGCGGATTCGATGCTTTTTACAGAGAGCTCTGCTTTGCTTTTTACGCCATTACAGCTCTGGACGAGAGATCGAGATGGATGAGAGAAACCGAGAGAGAGTACTGAAAGGAAAAAGGGTCAATACTAAATGAGAGAGACAAGCCAAGGACAACCAATTCCTTCGCCTTTAATAACCTTTTTGTTATGAGCTCAGTCTCCATCCATCCGAGTATGGATATGAATTACCGTCCATATGCATCTTTCTTTACACATGGTCTTGTCTATTTTGATCCGGACTGTACATCTGGTGGGCAATACGGCGAATGGGTCATGGAATGAAATCTCACTAATGTGTGATTCTTGAATTCACGTGCGATTGATTTCTACTTGGGATGGCTAATGATTCTATCCATCGGAAAGGTTGTTCTATAAAAAGCGAATGTGGGAAATGAAAATGGCTACCGGATCAGTAGGCATGTCTTATAGGTTTGATTTTGAAACACAAGCAGTCCATAACTGGGGCCCAGTAGACGGACGACCTGATTGATACAATTGTGTTGCCGAGAGAGATGGCTGCTTTCTTCAGGTTCTTTCGGCTCTACTACACTGGGACGATGCATTGGCAATACATCGACAGTGGTCCACATTCAATGGATAGGATTTTCTGATTGCCTCTAGTGGGGCTCACATTATGAACGGTTTGGATCGCTGTAATGGATGTTGGGAGGGTAGGGAAGAGCAGCGTATATGGTTTTTTTGTTTGGTCGAAAGTGGCTTTTTTTTTTTTTTTTTTTTTAATTCTGATGCCTACTGATTTAACCATGTATACATCGAGCACGTGTGACACATCCGGCCATTCATTCTATTCTTCGCGATGGGTGGGCCACAGCGAGAAAATACACCAATCAGAACCGTCACATGGACTGCCTTTGGTTAGTTGAAAATGGAATGTAAATAAACTTTCTAAACCATCTTAGTGCACACTCTTCATAAGCTCTCTTATGCAGATAGTGACCTCCTTTCAGTGTCCAGATACTGGGTCCTGCCAAATATACGACTTGGATCTTATTCACGTGTGCCACGTGTATGGTTGGATCGAAAATTACCAGAAGAGAAGAAAATGAAAAATAAAATGGTACACGCTGGATGGTTGTGCCATGCTCGATGAACCGAATGCGTTCGTTTCTTACTTCTTTCACTTCTGCAGCGCGCAATTGACATGGTGCCCGGACGACACGTGTCGCATTTTAGTTTGCTTTTGCCGCCACGTGAACCCGCGTCCCGTACGTTACGGCTCGGGAAGGAAGGGCGCGGATTAGGTACTACACCCACTGTTCCGAGCTGGGACAGCGGAGCCTCCGAGGGGGCCACTGTGGAGCCACCGTTATGTATGGATTTTATCCCCACCGTCCATCTACTTTTCCATATTATTTAAGATTATTATCCCAAAAATAAATCTGATCAAAGTCTCAAGTGGGCCACACTAGAGGAAACAGTGGTGCTGAGGACACCCACCATTGAAACCCCTTCTTATGCCAACTGTACTGTTTATTTTCCATCCAACGGGTCGATATGGTTATATACGCCTTGATGAAGTTAAAACACAAATATCATCTTTGATCCAATACGGTTGAGCTGGAAGAACGGAAATACGGTAGTACCATCTATCTACATTACAGGTGGAGATTGTCGTATTAATCAGGGCAGGTCGTTTTACTGGGCCCTAATGGATGGAAAATAGCCGTCTGAACTACGGTCTTCAAAGCATCTGTTGAAATGAAGGTTTTAATGATCAACGTTAAAGTGATGGAAAAGTGGGAAAAATTAAAAAAAAAAAAGAATAAAAGGGGGACAATGTTGTCTATCTTAGGTGCGAGCTTCGAAAGATGGGCCATCTGTAACGAACTCTACTATGTGGACGGTGCTGATTGATACATCGCCCAATCAAATGTATAGTGTTACGACTGCTCTACTATTGCGTATGTTCTTCCGGCTCTACTGTCGTTTCCCCGCAGAGTGGTGGGTCGTGTTTAAAAATCCGACGTTCGTAAACAATCGATTTGTGGCCTCTAAATGGACGATGAAACGAAACAAGAGCTTACAGTTTGTAGTTAGATAGAACTTTAATACTCTGGCGGATTGTGATACGCAGGCTCTTTGACATCACTTGGTAGTTTGCGTACGCAGCATGCAACTATCGGATTATGGTCCTTGTTTAGATGTATCATGGACAAAAAGAATACAGGACTGGCGGACATTTATTGAACGGATAAAAATGAATGCATCCAATGGTTCTATTTAAACAAGTTCACAAATCAAATGATGTAGAGAGGGTCGCGGACAGTTACATGGCCACCATGGATCAGAAAAGGTTCGATCAATAACAGAAGTGATCCAGACTGTCAACCTTAATCAGGCGTATCTTGCAATACGGAATACCAATCCCGCTACGCCAAGTTGCCCGAGCTGGATTTGCGAAATACCACTAGATCAACCGTCATTTTTCTAATACCACCAGATCAACGGTGGTTTTTCCATTTTAATTTTGTTTTTACTATAAATAGAACACTTACTATTTTTGGCTGAAACCCTTGCACACTAGTAGACATCAAGACGGTCTTATAAATAATAGTAAGTTTACTATTTATAATAAGTCATAGATTTTAGAAGTTTTAGTTGTAGTTTGGTTCTGATTTCTTTTTCATTGCTTGATACCGGATTAAAGGATTGTGAACTCATTTATCAATCAATTTTAAATTTATTAAAATTTATTTGCAAGGAGTCTTGAGAAGTTCGGTGAAATCAAAATAGTTATCCTCCAGAGGAAAAGGGTGATCAACCTCATGTCCTTCCGCGTCATTATAGGTCAGGATGATTTAACCAACCTGTTATTCAGATTTAACCAATATTTTGTTCTTCGTACTGTGGAGAATGGGTTTAATTTTAGTTAATGCATGACGTGTAAAACTGTGAGCGACGGCATATCAAGCGTGCCAGCCAGAGTATCAGATGACTACCCTGGCAATTAATGCAGAGAGGTGAGAGGAATGTCTGTGGGCGTCAGCTACTTTTCTGTTTAACCATGGGCCATATAAGGTAGTGCCTCACTCTAGGCGAACCGTCCTGATCACCGTTACCCCAGGTGGACTGTAGGTGGACCGCTCATACAGAGACGAACGACGGATTATTTGCGACCCGGATCCAGCCAGGGGGACGGGATTGCCGGCTTGGCTGAAAGTTCCCGCACTCGGAAGCTGAAGCCTTCCGTGATGTTTGTGTGAAATCCACCCCGTCAATCCATTTTTCAGTTACTTTTTGGACATGAGATAGAAAATTGAGCAGATCCAAATATCAAGTGAAAAAAACAAAAAAAAAACCCTACTGTAGAGATTAAACAACCACCATTAAATCAGTTGTATGATCATAGAAGTTTTGTATTAAACTAAGTTTTTGTTTTTTGTGTTTTCAGTTCATTCGGATGGGAACGAATTTGGATGGAATATAAAGATCAAGGTAAACTTAGGAAGGTTTCAATAGGGTGGTTCAATCCACACTGTTTCCTTTCCTATGGCCCGCTCGAGATCTGGATCCACTTAATTTTTGTCTCATGTCTTAAACTATGCTGAAAAAAATGGAGGGATGGATTGATGGCAAACATCAGGGAATGCCCCACCTATCTTACCAGCACAGTAACTCTCTGCTGAAGCTTTTGATAGCTCATCCACATCCACCAAGTGGGTACGATCTGACGGTGGGCTCACCTAGATGCATTTGTTGTACATCCATGCCGTCCATTTGTTTTAATAGCTTATTTTAGTGAGCGTTTTTTGAAGCAGATAAAAATCTCAGGTGGGCCACAAAAGTTTTGGATCAAGCTGCTATTTGTGTGCATATCTGTGTGACCTTATCAACAGATTAGATGGAAAATAAACATTATGGCAGGCCCTAAGAAGGTTTTAATGGTGGGTGATCAATGACCACTGTTTCCTCTGATGTGGTCCACCTGAGATTTTTATGTGTTTCTTTTTTGTTTTGAAAAATACATTAAAATAAGATGTAAAAACGGATGGGCGGCATGGGCACTACAACGAGGGTTGCACACACCTGGCTGGATCCGGGGTCGTAGCTAATCCCCGTTGGATAAATACCACTCTGAGACGGTCATTTTCTATTTCGGGTCACGATAGACAATTCGGTGGGTGGAATTGTTGGCTGTGGACCTACCATAATATCAGTATTCGTGTATCGTGATAGAGGGGAGCAGATTAGGTGAGATCCAGGATACACTGAGGTGGGTGGGACCTTGACGGTGGGGCTGTCAGTGATCTATGTGCCTTAAATCCACCCCGACCAACCATTTTGAAAGCCCATTTTAGGGCATGATCCTAAAAATGAAGCTGACTCAAATCTTAGGTGAACCACACCACAGGAAATAGTTGTAATTAGGGGTGTACACGAATTGAGTTAACTCGATTAGTTCGCTCGACTCGACTCGAAAAAGCTCGACTTGGTTCGAAGCTGAGTTCGAGCCAAGTCGAGCTGATTTTTTGAGCTAGAAAAAGTTCGAGCTTGCCCGATCTCGACTCGACTCAGATCGAACCCCAACTCGAATCAAAGTCGGATTGAAGTAGTTCGGTAACTTGATTACTTTGATATTGATGTTGCTCACCAAGTGTTTGATGACATGACTCAATGAAGTGCCAGCTAGTGGCAAGGAAGGTATGCATATGAAACAAATACCATTTTTTCTTGATTTTGATGTTGCTTATAATGTGTTTGATGAAATACTTGTAAACAACCATTGTTGTTTTACATACGGTGAGAAATTGAAAGTGCATTGCATGTGTTTGTGAAAATGCCACTGAAGCTCAATTTTGGCTCAAACTCAACTCGAACTAGTCCAAGCTTTGACTGAACTGAGCTAAGCTAGTCAATCAAGCTCGAGCACCGAGCCGAGTTCAAGCTAGGGTCGGCTAGTGGCCAAGCCGAGTCGAGCTGAGGCTAGCTTCAACTCGGTGCACACCCCTAGTTGTAATTGAATCCCCACCATTAAAAGCTTCAGACTCCACCGGAATGTTTTTTTTTTTTTTTTTTCCATCCAACCTTTTGATAAGGTCACTACAACCTAAGACCACACAAATATCATATTGATCCAAAGCTTTTGACGCAGGGGAGGACGTGAGGTCGAGCACCGTCTTCCTCAAGAGGATAAGTATTCCGAATCCATGAAACTTCTCTGGACTCCTCACACAGACTTCTCGAATCCACGAGGAAAGAAAGCATAAAATAGAAATAAATTCTAATAAATTCGAACTTGATTAATGAATGAATAAAAACGAGTTCACAACCCTTTAAATAGGGGTACCAAGCAATGGGAAAGAAATCAGAATCAAACTACAACTAAAACTCCTAGAAATCGCGACTTACTATAAATAGTAAACTTACTATTTATAAACAGTCATGATGTCTACTAGTGCGCAAGGTTTTTGGCCAAAAATAGTAAGTGTCTTTTTTGGTTTCACCAAACCGTTCTCCTAATTATTCTAAGCTCTTTTCACGTTGGGTGTAACTCCTAAAGCCCGACGGATGAAGAGTTATAATCAAACTAAAACTTACTATTTATAGTAAAAACGAAATTAAAACAGGGAAACGATTGTCGATCTAGGGGTTTTTCGCAATTCTGAGTGTTGCAACCCGGCATAGTAGGGTTGGTTGGCTAAAGTAGCTCGTTCTACCCCAAAATCATACATTTTACGTCAGGTAACTCATTCCAAATTGTAGGATACGCCTGATTTAAGGTCCGATGGTCTGGATCACTTCTGTTGCCGACCGGGCCTTTTCTGATCCATCTTGGCCATGAAACTGTCCACGACCTTCTCTACATCAATCCCCTCCACTTTAAAAGAACTCGTCCTCGAGTTCTCATCCTGTGCTGGTTCATAATACTCGGTCAAGTCCGCGAGTTGAAAGTCCGTAAGATCGCCATGCTATCTGGAAGATCAACAACATAAGCATTGTCATTGATCTTTCGGATGATTGGAACTGGTCTAATCTTTTTATTCTTCAACTTATTGTATGTTCCGGTTGAAAATCGTTCTTTGCGCAGATGGACCATTACTTTATCGCCCACCTCGAACACTTTTTGTCGCTGATGCTTGTCCGCTTGCTCCTTATACTTTTCGTTTGAGGCATGAGTTTGGTTTGTACCTTCGCATGAATGCCCATGATCTTGTCAGCCATATGTTCTGTTGCAATGCTTATGCCTGGGAGCTTGGGCAGAGGGACCAAGTCTAGTGTGTGGCGAGGTACTCGTCCGTAAATAACCTGGAACGGGGATTTCCTTGTCGAGCTGTTCACCATGTTGTTGAATGCAAACTCCGCTTGAGACAAAGCCAAATCCGACTGCTTCAGTTTTTCTCCTGAAATACATCGAAGGAGGTTTTCCAACGTACGATTCACAACCTCAGTTTGACCGTCAGTCTGTGGGTGGTAGGCGCTGCTGAACTAAAGTCGTGTATCAAATCGAGTTCACAAAGTCCGCCAAAAGTGGCTTATGAACTTCGTGTCACAATCAGAAGTAATAGTCTTGGGAACCCCGTGTAGCCGCACAATTTCTCTAAAGGATAGATTCGCCACGTGTGTTGCATCGAGAGTCTTCTTGCATGGAATAAAGTGTGCCATCTTGGAAAAACAACCTACCACCACAAACACCGAATCCATGCCGCGTTGTGTTCGTGGGAGACCAAGCACAAAGTTCATAAATAAATCCTCCTAAGGGTCGTCAGGCACGTGTAATGGGGTGTAGAGGCCCGTATTATGAGATTGCCCCTTGGCGGTTTGACAAATATAACAACGTTGGATTGCCTTTCCCACATCACATACCAATTGCGGCCAGTAATACTGTTCTTCCACAAGAGCTTGCGTCTTGTCTCACCCAAGGTATCCACTGAGGCCACCTCCATGTAGCTCTTGGATTATCTGCTCCCTTAACGAACTGTTCGGGATGCACGGTCGATTTTCCTTCAAAAGGAACCCGTCTTGCATATGTAAGTCGTCGGGATGACCTTCTTAGCATCTAACCCATGCGTCCTTGAAGTCGTCGTCATCGGCATATATGTCTTTGAGGCGCTCGAACCTGACAACTTCATTGCTCATAGTGACTAACAAAGTTGCACGGTGACTCAGTGCATCAGCTACTTTGTTTTCTTGCCCTGACTTGTGTTTTAGTACGAACATGAATTCCTGTAAAAACAAGATCCATCTAGCATGCACACGGTTAATGTTAGCTTGACTATTAATGAATTAGAGAGCTTGATGGTCCGTATAAAGTATGAATTCATTTTGAATCAAATAATGTCGCCAGTGTCGCAGTGCCGCGTATAACTCGATCTCATATGTAGACCACTTCTTGCGTGCATCGTTAAGTTTCTCACTGTAGAAGGCTACCAGCCTACCTTCTTGAGACAAAACTCCCCCAATTCTGACATATGAGGCATCACATTCGACTTCAAACAGTTTGTCGAAGTTGGAAAGTACAAGAACCAGGGTCGTGGAGAATTTGCGGTTGATTTCGGCAAAGCTCCGGTCGGCTTCGTCAATCCACTGAAACTGTCCTTTTTTCATGCAATCTGTGATTGGTGACACAATGGTACTGAAATTTTTTACGAACCGATGATAGAATGTCTCCAGTCCATGAAAACTTTGCACTTCATGAATATTTGTGGGAACCGGCCATTCTCTGATTGCCTTCACCTTTTCCTCATCCACCTGAATGCCCGTGGATGTTCTGACAAAACTCAAAAATAATAGGCTATTAGTTATGAAGCTGCACTTTTTTAAATTGAGATACAATTTATTTTTAGTGAGCACTTAAAGGACCTTCCTGAAGTGTTCCATATGGGTGGTTTCGTCTTGACCGTATATCAAAATATCATCGAAATAAACCACAACGAACCGCCCAATGAAAGATTTCAGAACTTGGTTTATCAATCTCATAAATGTGCTAGGCGCATTCGAAAGACCAAAGGGCATGATCATCCATTCATATAATCCTTCCTTGGTCTTAAAGGTCGTTTTCCACTCATCACCCAGCCGTATTCGAATCTGATGGTAGCCGCTCCTTAGGTCCAATTTAGAGAATATTTTTACACCCTTTAACATGTCCAACATATCGTCCAACTGTGGTATAGGAAACCTGTATTTTATGGTATTTTTGTTGATAGCTCGGCTATCGACACACATGCGCCAACTCTCATCTTTCTTTGGAGTTAATAGAGCTGGTACAACACATAGACTCATTCTTTCTCGAATAAGACCCTTATGGATCAACTCCTCTACTTGTCCTTGCAGAATCTCGCACTCATTCGGACTCATTCGATAATGAGGACGATTAGGTAAACTGAATCCAGGGACAAAGTCAATATGGTGTTGGATATCCCGCATGGGGGGTAACCCATCGGGAAGGTCATCAGGCCATATTTCTTTGAATTCATGTAGTAAGGACCTTAGTCTTTCAGGGGTGATGGTTGACTCGAGTTCTTCCCCTTTTATAATTAGTGCATAAGTCTATCCCGTTTCTTTGGATTCTTCCACGAAGTCCCGTATGGTTAAGAGAAAACGGCCCTCCATTTTAGAAGTTTCAGGTGGTCCCTCTGGATCCATAGGGGCCAATATTGTCTTCCGGCCGTCCTTGACGAAGATATATATGTTATCTCGCCCTTTATGAGTGGCGTCATGGTCAGATTGTCAGGGCCGACCGAGTAGTATGTGGCATGCTTCCATGTCAACCACATCGCATACTACTTCATCCTTATAATGTTTGCTAATTGAAAAGGATATGATGCACCGTTCAGTTACCTTTATTTCGCTGACCTTCTTGATCCAACCGATCTTATATGGAGAGGGATGATGCTCTGTTTTCAATTGCAATTTTTTCACCATGACCTTGGATACGATGTTCTCGCTGCTCCCACTGTCAATGATTACGTTACAAACCTTTCGATTCACCGTACACCTAGTGTAGAAGATGTTATGCCGCTGTGGATGCACTTCTTTTCTTGGCGCATATAATAGTCACCTCATAACGAGCGACTCGCCGTAATCTTGCTGAACCCAACTTGAATTATTTGTCTCCTCCTCGGTGGTATGCTCCTGTTCTTCAATATCTGGATCTTCATAAGTGTTATCAGCACTACCATCATTGATGGTGAGTTTTGCCACTTTTTGCTGGGGACAAGTATTTGATAGGTGGCCCGGTTGGCCACAACGATAGCAGTTGTCTGGCCTTGACCGAGCATAGGGGTTCGGGATTTTACTTGGACCAACAGTAGTCGATATGCTCCTTTGGGGTCTAGCATGATCTCGGTTCTCAAATGTAGGAGGTTGAGTGTGTGCCCCTACGGGCTCCTTCCCCTTGGGCTGTGTAGTTCTCTAGAGCGGACCTGCCACAGGGATCCTTACAGTACGATAGGTCCGTATGTTAGAACGTTCAAGTTGCGCTTCTACCCGAGTAGCTAACTTGATCGCATCATTCATCGTCTAGATGGATTGCATCTGGACACGATCCTGGATAGTCATACGCAACCCATCGTTGAATCAGGTGACTTGCAACGATTCAGTTTCGACCAAATCGTTATGCGCTGTCAGGCGGTAAAATTCTTCTGCGTATTCTCTCACCGACCGACTACCTTGTCGACAATTTTGGTATTGTTGGAATAATACCTGATCATAATCGCTAGGGAGGAATCGGGCACGTAGTAGTTGCTTCATCTGTTATCAGGTGTAAATTGGTGCTTTCGTCTGCCTGATTCGCGCGAGTTGCAGTTGTTCCCACCAAGCTGAAGCTCCTCCTTTCAGCTTGTAGGCCATAAGCTTGACCTTCTTTACTTCATGGATGTCCATATAGTAAAAAAATCGCTCAACTTTAGAAAGCCAATCGAGAAAATCCTCAATGTGTAGTTGGTCATTGAAGTTAGAAATATTAACCTACATCTTAAATTCTCGATCCATTCGATCTACTCGATCGCCGCCAGGTCTAGGGTGTTGGAAGATTATATTGTCGATTTCCTCCTCACTGAAGCCCCCTTCCTCAAGAATAACCCTTGGATGCACTGCCGGTACTATCCTACGATGAGGGCGATTACGAGTTTCAGAAATTTGCGGTGGAGGATTACCACTAGGAACACGGAGTTGCCTTAGGTTTTCCACCAAGAGATCCGCTATGCTATCGATGGAAGCCTGCAGCCCTTGCATGGCTTGCAGATTCTCTTGTTGCGCTACTTCAAAAGCTGCTGCTGTTAAAGGTAAATTCCCCGGAGCACCGCTCATGGGATTGTTGTCCGACCTGTTGTTAGAAGCCATCGATTCGAGGAGAAACCTCGCTTTGATACCAAACTGACGCAGGGGAGGATGTGAGGTCGAGCACCGTCTTCCTCAAGAGGATAAGTATTCCGAATCCACGGAACTTCTCTAGACTCCTCACAGAGACTTCTCGAATCCACGAGGAAAGAAAGCATAAAATAGAAATAAATTCTAATAAATTCGAAATTGATTAATGAATGAATAAAAACGAGTTCACAACCCTTTTAATAGGGGTATCAAGCAATGGGAAAGAAATCAAATCATACTACAACTAAAACTCCCAGAAATCGTGACTTACTATAAATAGTAAACTTACTATTTATAGACGGTCGTGATGTCTACTAGTGCGTAAGGTTTTCGGCCAAAAATAGTAAGTGTCCTATTTGGCTTCACCAAACCATTCTCCTAATTATTCTAAGTTCTTTTCGCGTTGGGCGCAACTCCTAAAGCCCGACGGGTGAAGAGTTATAATCAAACTAAAACATATTATTTATAGTAAAAACGAAATTAAAACAAGGAAACGATTGTCGATCCTTTTCGCAATTCTAGACATCGTAACCTGGCATAGCAAGGTTGGTTGGCTAAAGTAGCTCGTTGTACCCCAAAATCATATATTTTATGTTAGGTAACTTATTCTGGATTGTGAGATACACCCGATTTAAGGTCCGTTGGTTTGGATTACTTTTGTTGCCAACCGGGCCTTTTCTGATCCATCTTGGCCATGAAACTGTCCGCGACCCGCTCTACATCAGCTTTGGTGGCCCACGAGAGGTTTTCAATGGTCAATCACCACTGTTTCAAGTACTATGGTACATGTGGGATCTGGATCTGCTTCATTATTTTTTTTTTATCATGCCTAAAATGAGATTTCAATAGGAATGAACGGCATGGTAACATACATCACAGTGGGTCCCACCTACCTCCATGGATCATGGGTCTCATCTAATCCGCTCCCACAAGGAAGAATGGAAGCGTGTTACTATGTGGGGCCCACCGTCATGTATGTGACATCTACTCGCAGTTCAAGTTAGGACATCGTTACAAAAATCACGCGGATTTGAACACAAATCAAACGCATGACAGGAGGCATTATAATGCTTACATGCATTTATAAGATTAATCTAGTCAGGATGAAGAGGGGAAAAAGTAAAATCACAGTAGGTGCGTTGCTGCCCCCACTTTTCCTGTGATGTCTTGAGTTGCCGCAACAAAGAATTTCATACAGAACGGTGGTCCCTAAAGATGTTTTCGTGCATGTATTCCGTACAGTTCTATACCCCTCCAAAGGGAAACGGATTGGCTACTCCCCTGCCAGTAGCCGGTGGCTGGTGGTCGGTGCTCTGTGGGCCCACCATGATGTATGTGTTTCCCTGCCGTTCATCCATTTTTAAGGATCATTTTATGGCTTGAAACCAAAAATGAGATGGATATAAATCTCAAGTGGACCATACCACAGGAAAACAATAGTGATTGAATATCCACCATTAAATCCTCCTAAGGCTCACTGTACTGTTTATTTGACATGGAATCTTTTGATTAGGTCATACAGACCTAGATGAAGGGAAAAAACAAAGATCAGCTCGATTTGAAACTTTTATGGCCCCCAAAAAGTTTTTAATGGTGGATGTTCATTCAACACTGTTTTCAGTAATGTGGTCCACTGATATATAGCTAATTTTTGGTCTTATACCCTAAAATGATCTAGAAAATAGATGGATGGAATAGATGAAACACATACATCATGGTGGGCCATTGGCTGGTGGCCCTCAAAAGGAGGCGTATTTACTGCTAAAGCTTTTCACAGGAAACGGATTGGCTACTCTCCCTTACACCAGCCAATGGCTGGTGGTCGGTGCTCCGTGGGCCCACCATGATGTATATGTTTCATCCATGCCGTCCATCTATTTAAAAAGATCATTTTACAAATTTGAACAAAATTGAGTTACATCCCAATCTTAAATGGACCACATTACAGGAAACAGTTTTGAATGAGCGTCGACCATTAAAAAATATTTTTGGGCCATAAAAGTTTTGGATCAAGCTGATTTTTATTTGTTCCCTTCATCTGGGGCAGTATGACCTAATCAACCTATTGGATGTCAAATAAACAGTACAGTGGGCCTTAAGAGGATTTTAATGATGGATGTCCAATTACTATTGTTTTCAAGTGGTGTGGTCCACCTGAGATTTATATACCTCTCATCTTTGAGAAAAAGCCATAAAATGATCTGTAAAAATGGATGAACGGAAAGGATGAAACACATCCATCATGGTGGGGTCCACAGAGCACCAACCATCAGCCACGGGGCTGGTGTCAGGGGGAGTAGCCAATCCGTTTCCCTTTTCACAGCAGTTCCTGCGCAAAGAATGCTGGGTGAGGCCCACTGCAATGTTTGTGAGAAATCAAATCCAACCCTTCCTTCCGTTATTCAATTCCAAAACTCAAGTGGGCCACATGAGATGAAACAGTGGAGATTTAGTGAGAACCGTTGAAACAATCTCACGGCCATGAAAGTTTTGTATCAGGCTAATTTTTATTGTTTCACTTCATACCTGTGGGATCGACCTCATAAACCGTTTAGATGCCATATAAATATTAAGGTGGAGCCACGAAGGTTTCAATGGTAGGAATTGGCTCCTTATTCTTGCTCGGGTGGTAGACTCTCAGGAGTTTCAACACCCGGTTAAGGGTTCGAGTATCCATAGGTGGTGAAATTCCACTAGCGTGAGTGTGTGGGGTGTGTGTGCGTGTTTAAAAAAAAAATAAAAATAAATAAATGGTAAGAATTTCTTTCCCCAAATTTTCTTCTCGTGCGGCTCACTTGAGTTTTGGAGCCATTTCATTTTTTAGTTGTATTTCCTAAAATGAACTTGGAAAACGGATGGGTACAGGGATTTCTCACCAACATCACAGTGGGTCCCACCCAGTATCCCCATGTGATAACTTCATGTGAAAGGCTTTGGCAGGGAAAACCCCTCTGGAGGGACCTACGGCGAGGTCCACAGTGGTTTTAGAGGGAAACTAAGCACGCATTAGACTCCACCACTGGGGAAGTAAACTCTGGGTTACCAATTGTAGATGTATGTCTCCTATTCACGCCAGCCATCCGTATTTTCATATCATTTTAGGACATGAGCTCAAAATTGAAGCATATCCAAACTAAGGTGGACCACACCTGCAAAAATACAATGGGAATAATAATGTCCAATATTGAAACCTTCTAAGGCCTACAATGATTTTTCTTTGTCATCCAACCTTCTCGTAAGGTCACACATAGATGGATGAAGTGAAAATACAAATATCAGCTTGATTAAAACTATTTGTGGCCCTAAAGAAATTTTCAAGAGTACTGATTCACTTCGCACTATTTCGTATGGCCTAACCCACTTGAGCTTTAAATATGCTTCAAATTGTACCCCATGCTTTAAAATTAGTTTGTAAATGGAAGGACGGTGTACTTGTAATCCACTTGCCTGCTGTTTAGGTGCCCCAAGTGATTAAGGGCATGTTTGATTTTCCAAATTCCATGTGAATGTATTGTAAATGGGCAATAGTTGTTTCCTCAAGTAGTTACTGTCATTGTTTGGAAGTTTGACGATTTTACACTTTTTTTTAAAGGTCAAAATTAAAAATGCTACTAGATATGGGGCTCGCTGTGATATTTGTGGCTTATCCACACCATCAATATATTATGCCAATAGAATTTAGGGCATGAGCAAAAAATGAGATAGATCCAAAACTCTAGTGAACCACACCACGGGAAAAAGGAAATCAAACACCTACCTTAAAAACTCACGGTGATCACTATTTCCTTTGGTATGGGTCACTTGATTGTTAGATCTACCTCATTTTTTAACTCATACCTTAAATGTTTTGTTAGAATGGATAGATGACACAGATTATATATATATATATATATATATATATATATATATATATATATATATATATATATATATATATATATATATTCACGGTGGGGCCATAAGAAAAATTATGTCAGCCCTTCTGAACTGGTTTTCGAAGTAGAAATGCAGAATATTTGCAAGGTATTTTCTAATAGGGTGTAAGAGTAATAATTGCTTATCTACAGGATATTTACAGGGAATTTGAAAAATCCAACGGGCCAAAAGAAAGAGAAAAAGAGTAGTCCTAACCATCTTTTCTATTTACCTTTTACCTTTTACCTTTTAAATAACCCGGAGTAACAGTTTTTGCTTTCTAATCTTCATTTGAGAGCCTTCTTCTAATTAACTGGATACCTATAATAAACGGCTCTGGTAATAATTTAATGATGGCCACCCACATAGGTCAACTGGATGTACGTACGGTTTCAATATATCATTCACCTACCATGTGTAGGTGGAGCTTGTACTATCATGCTATGACAGCAATGGCTCTATCATGTGACACTGTCACTTTGAGATATGACATGGAACTTGGGCTACATCTTTCCCCAGTGTACACGTGTTTTCAATTCTGGTAGGTGGTGGGCATTTTAACGAAGGAATGTGATGGAAAAAATCATGGCAAGATACGTCCAAATCTACTATAACTTTTCATGGCCATAATTTCTCATGCATTTGGGGTATAATTACAAGGGTTTGATAAAATTCAATCATTTTAAAAATTAAATTTGAGTTTCAAGTTAAATTTATTATTTAATAAATTATGATTTTATTACTTTTAGAATGTTTTAAAATTTTGGAGTCATATATGGTATAAAGTTTTTTTTTATTTTTTATTTTTTATCAATCATATGAGAGAGCTTCGGTTGTTTTAGACATCTTTTGCTAATTTTGAAAGTTTATTATTTTTAAAAAGTTATATGATTCTGAATTCTTCTATGATAATAAATTTCATTCTCTTTTTTTAGAATTCTTTTTTACTTTTTTGAATTCAAAATTTATTTTAGAGGAAGAAAACAATGATCTTTTATTGCTCTTATCACCACACACATGCTATATTAATTCGAATCAAAGAAGTATTTTTTTTTTCTTAGTTTAATAGCTTCTTATAGTCAATTGAGCAGCAACAATCTATAGACTTGCCCAAAGGAATCGATCACTAAATATGATGGTGTTTATGGCATTCTTTTAGAAATTTCGAAAATTAGTGCAGGAGATGTGAGGAGGACTATTTGATCGAGTGTGGACATGGAGTGCAAATAGATTCATGGGGATGGACATCTTATGAACATTAAAGGGGCTTGTGTTAAATCAGTTCAAGATCAAGCATCTCCAGCACCCATGCCAATCATAGCCACAATCACATGGTGACGAGTATTTATTTTCTTTGTAAGTATGTATATATATGGCATCAAATTAAGAAGAATCTACAGACATATTGTTTGATGGATCCATTGATAGATTAAATGCTCCGGATAAGCATAAACATATGTTATTGCACTGATTTATTTCTCAATAGATCTATGAATGGGTCAAATGATGGATTAATAATCAGATTAGAAAAAGATTTAGTTAATCACAACATTAGTTGACTAATGGCCTGACCTAAAGGATTTGAAGTCAACAGTTATGGATAACTTGAGTATCAAGGAGATGAACACTTTTACGGTTCATCGCAAGAAATTCTATTAAGATTGACAAACTTCTACATTCTTAGCAACAATTAAAGTGCAGAGAATGAAGCCCACTAATATGACAACAACTCCATGGTTATTAGATGCTAATTGAGGGCAACAAATAAAGCTACAGAAAACATTCTAGCATTTAACAATCACAAATCTATTATTACAAATGAGGTAAAAGTTGATGCAAAGGATTTTAAAAGTGTTATCAATGTCTTAAATATGTCTGTAATAGAGTCTATCGATGTCATCGACAGACCACTTGATACCATCGAGTAGATGTTGATGTCATCGATAGATGTTCAATCCCATCGAGAAAAACCAAAAAAATCCTAATTAATTGTTGGACAATTTTAGAATTGCTACTCGATGGCATCGAAGATAGTTTCAATGTCATTGATTGATCCTCATGGCTGTCAATTCCATCGAAGGTGCGCCTAAAATTGCGTAAGTGCGCAATTTGTTTCCTATTTCGGTTATGGTATATATATATATATTAGGTGTAAGCAGGATTAAGGTAGGTTAGGGTTCTCTAAATCATTCTTAAGGGTTAAAGAGCATAACTAGGTATTTTTATGAAGTTTTTGGGGTTGTTTGGATCGGTAAGTCCATCCATCTCTTGTAATATTGTTTTCATAGTGGATTGCTTGTCACTTTGTGCTGTGGTTTTTTCCTGTGAGGATTTTCCACGTAAAAGTTGTGTTCTCTATGCGTTTTTCTTTCATTTGATTTCGTCTTGCACTACAAGAAATACCACTTTTAGCGACGACAATTTTCGTCGCTAAAAGTCAATATTTGGCAGCTAAAAATATTTAGCGACGAAACTTTTCGTCGCTAAATTCGTCGCTAAAAGACCAATGTACAAGGCTTTTATCAGCGAAAAATTCAAATCCCTAATAAGTGGTATTAGAGCTAATATTGGGGTTTTGAGTTCTAATATAAAACATGTTAATGAAAGGATCTAACCTAAAGTATGAAACGAAGAAGTTTCCTAGTTAAAATAATTTTGAACTATGAAATGTGAAGATAAAAGTCCTTTTAGTTCAATAAGGATTGTAACATGCTCCCCTTGGCAAGGCGAAGCGTCCTACATTTATGAATGATGAAGAGTGTGATGAACTCGATGAGAGTGTGATGAACTCGATGAGAGTGTGATGTAGAGTGGGTCGCAGACACTTTCATGTCTAGGATGGACCAGAGAAAGCCCGATCAGAGGCGGAGGTGATCCGAACCGTCAGAACCTTACAACAGGCGTATATCACAAACCAGAATGAGTTACTTGACGTACCATATATGATTTTTGGGTAGGAGAAGCTCCTTTAGCCAGCTGACCCAGATATTCTAAGTTGCCCACGCCGAATTTGCGAGATTCCATCAGATCGATGGTCGAAAATCCATTTTATTTCCGTTTTTACTATTTATAGTAAGTTTTAGTATGATTATAACTCTTCATCCTTTGAGCTTTAGGAGTTGTGTCCAACATGAAACGTTCTTAGAAAAATTAGGAGAAAAACGTGGTTAAGCTAGATAGGACACTTACTATAAATAGTAAATTTACTATTTATAATAAGTTACGAATTTTAGGGAGTTTAAGTTGGAGTTTGATTCTGAAACTTCTTCTAAGATTTGGTATTACTATTTAAAGGATTGTAAATTCATTTTATTATCTACTAATGAAATTTTGATTTTTTAAGAATTTATTTCTATTTTCTTATTTTCCCTCGTAGATTTGAGGTATCTCTATATAAGGAGTTCAGAGAAGTTCTGTGGATTTGGAGTAGTTTCCCCTGAGAAAGACGATGTTCAACCTCAACACATCCATCCTTGCGTCATTATGGTATGATGTTATGCCGTTGTTGGTGTACTTCTTTCCTTAGTACATACAATAGTCGCCTCACAATGAGCGACTCACCATGGTCCTAAGGAACCAATACCGCTTTAACAACTACTTTCTTAGTGGTTTGTTCATCTTCATAAGATCTAAAGTATTCTTACGCTGCATCACCTTCATTGATGGTCAAGTGGGTTGTGGGGCGTTGAGGGCAAGTGTTTGATAAGTGGCCTGCCTGGCCACAGCGGTAATAATTTTTTGGTCTTGGCCGACCATAAGGGTTTAGAAACTTGCTTGGACCTGCAGATGTGGGTGCTATACGTTGAGGCCTAGATGGGCCGCTTCTCGTGTTAATGTTCGTGGTCATATAAGGTTGAAGATGTCCTCCTATAGGCTCTTTTCCTCGTCTTAGCATCGCTTCTTGCGTGGGAAATGCCATGGTGGGCCGAGTTGAAGGATAAGGCCGACTGGGGACTCTTGCAAGCTACGTTTCTGCCCTACTTGCCAACTGAACTACTTCATCCACAGTTTTAACCGGGTGCATTTGAACTCGATCCTTAATCACCGGTTGTAACCCACCTATGAATCGTGCCATCTTCTATGATTTAGTTTCTGATAAGTCATTCTGTGTTTCCAACCACTGAAACTCTCTGGTGTAATCTATGATGGTTCGATTCCCCTGACGGAAAGGTTGGTATTGCTGGAACAATACCTGCTCATAATCACTAGGATAAAATCATGATCGTAGAAGGCGCCTCATCTGTGGCCATGATTGGATGAGCTTCTTGTTTTTGTCGAGAACGTGAGAGTTGTAACTGCTCCCACCATGCATAAGCATCATATTTTAATCTGAACGTTACTAATTTCACCTTTTTATGTTCCGGCACGTCCATGTTGATGTAGAGCGGGTCGCGGACAATTACATGGCAAAGATGGATCAGAAAAGGCCCGGTCGGCGACAGAAGTGATCTGGACCATCAGACCTTAAATCAGGCGTATCTCACAATCCGGGATGAGTTAGCCGACGAAAAATATATGATTTTGGGGTAGAACGAGCTACTTTAGCCAACCAACCCGCTATGTCGGGTTGCGACGCTCGGAATTATGAGAAACCCCTGATTTGATGGTCGTTTCCCTGTTTCAATTTCGTTTTTACTATAAATAGTAAGTTTTAGTTTGTTTATAACTCTTCATCCGTCGGGCTTTAAGAGTTGCACCCAACGTGAAAAGAGCTTAGAATAATTAGGGGAACGGTTTAGTGAAGCCGAATAGGACACTTACTATTTTTGGCCGAAAACCTTGCGCACTAGTAGACATCACGACGGTCTATAAATAGTAAGTTTACTATTTATAGTAAGTCACGAATTCTAGGAGTTTTAGTTGTAGTTTGATTCTGATTTCTTTCCCATTGCTTAGTACCCTTATCTCCATTGCTTAGTACCCTTGGATGAGGAAAAGGTGAAGACAATCAGAGAATGGCCGGTTCCTAAAAATATTCACGAAGTGCGAAGTTTCCATGGACTAGCTACATTCTATCGTCGGTTCGTGAAAAATTTCAGTACCATTGTGTCACCGATCACAGATTATATGAAGAAAGGGCAGTTTCAGTGGACTGACGAAGCCGACAAGAGCTTTGCCGAAATCAAGCGCAGATTATCCACGACCCCGGTTCTTGTACTTCCCAACTTCGACAAACTGTTTGAAGTTGAATGTGATGCCTCATATATCGGGATTGGGGGAGTTTTGTCTCAAGAAGGTAGGCCAGTAGCCTTCTACAGTGAGAAACTTAGTGATGCACGCAAGAAGTGGTCTACATATGAGGTCGAGTTGTACGCGGTGGTCCAGGCACTGCGACACTGGCGACATTATTTGATTCAAAGGGAATTCATACTTTACACGGACCATCAAGCCCTCAAATTTATTAATAGTCAAGCTAACATTAACCGTGTGCATGCTAGATGGATCTCGTTTTTGCAGGAATTCACATTCATGCTAAAGCATAAGTCAGGGCAACAGAACAAAGTAGCCGATACGCTGAGTCGTCGTGCAACTTTGTTAGTCACTATGAGCAATGAAGTTGTTTGGTTCGATCGCCTCAAAGATATATATGCCGACGACGACGACTTCAAGGACGCATGGGTTAGATGTCAGGAAAGTCACCCCGGTGACTTACATATTTAAGACGGGTTCCTTTTTAAGGGAAATCGACTATGTATCCCGAAGAGTTCGCTAAGGGAACAGATAATCCAAGAGCTACATGGAGGTGGCCTCAGTGGACACCTTGGGCGAGACAAGACGCGAGCTCTTGTGGAAGAACGTTATTACTGGCCACAATTGGTACGTGATGTGGGAAAGGCAGTCCAACGCTGTTATATTTGTCAGACTTTCAAGGGGCAATCTCATAATATGGACCTCTACACCCCGTTACCCGTGCCTGACGGCCCTTGGGAGGATTTATCTATAGACTTTATGCTTAGTCTCCCACGAACACAACGCGGTATGGATTCGGTGTTCATGGTAGTAGATCGTTTTTCCAAGATAGCGCACTTTATTCCATGCAAGAAAACTCTCGATGCAACACACGTGGCGAATCTATTCTTCAGAGAAATTGTGCGGCTACACAGGGTTCCCAAGACTATTACTTTTGACCGTGACACGAAGTTCATAAGCCACTTTTGGCGGACTTTGTGGGCTCGATTAGATACACGCCTTCAGTTCAGCAGCGCGTACCACCCACAGACTGACGGTCAAACTGAGGTTGTTAATCGCACGTTGGGAAACTTCCTTCGATGTATTTCAGGAGAAAAATCGAAGCAGTGGGATTTGGCCTTGTCTCAAGCAGAGTTTGCATTCAACAACATGGTGAACCGCTCGATAGGGAAATCCTCGTTCTAGGTTATTTACGGACGAGTACCTTGCCACACACTAGACTTGGTCCCTCTGCCCAAGCTCCCAGGCATGAGTATAGCAGCAGAACATATGGCAGACAAAATCATGGAAATTCATGCGGAGGTACAGAACAAGCTACATGCCTTGAACGAAAAGTACAAGGAGCAAGCGGACAAGCATCGGCGACAAAAAGTGTTCGAGGTGGGCGACCAAGTAATGGTCCATCTGCGCAAAGAAAGGTTTCCGACCGGAACGTACAACAAGTTGAAGAATAAAAAGATTGGACCAGTACCAATCATCCGAAAGATCAATGACAACGCTTATGTTGTTGATCTTCCAGATGATATGGCGATCTCACGAACTTTCAATGTCGCGGACCTGACTGAGTATCATGAACCAACAGATAATGATAACTCGAGGACGAGTTCTTTTAAAGTGGAGGAGACCGATGTAGAGCGGGTCGCGGACAATTAAATGGCAAAGATGGATCGAGAAAAGGCCGGTCGGCGGCGACGAAGTGATCGGACCATCGGACCTTAAATCAGGCGTATCTCAATCCAGGGATGAGTTAGCCGACGAAAAATATATGATTTTGGGGTAGAACGAGCTACTTTAGCCAACCAACCCGCTATGCCGGGTTGCGACGCTCGGAATTATGAGAAACCCCTGATTTGATGGTCGTTTCCCTGTTTCAATTTCGTTTTTACTAGAAATAGTAAGTTTTAGTTTGTTTATAACTCTTCATCCGTCGGGCTTTAGGAGTTGCGCCCAACGTGAAAAGAGCTTAGAATAATTAGGGGAACGGTTTAGTGAAGCCAAATATGACACTTACTATTTTTGGCCGAAAACCTTGCGCACTAGTAGACATCACGACCATCTATAAATAGTAAGTTTACTATTTATAGTAAGTCGCGAATTCTAGGAGTTTTAGTTGTAGTTTGATTCTGATTTCTTTCCCATTGCTTAGTACCCTTATTTAAAGGGTTGTGAACTCATTTTTATTCATTCATTAATCTATTTCGAATTTATTTAGAATTTATTTCTATTTTTTGATCTCTTTTCTCGTGGATTCGAGAAGTCTCTGTGAGGAGTCCAGAGAAGTTCCGTGGATTCGGAATAGTTATCCTCTTGAGGAAGACGGTGCTCGACCTCACGTCCTCCCCTGCATCACATGTAATCAAAATATTGTTCTACTTCTATTAGCCATTCGAGAAAATCTTCTATACGTAATAAGCCATTAAAGCTAGGACGTTCGACCTTACCTCGATAATCTCGTTCAGCACGATCCAGCCGATCGCCTCCAAGAACTAGTGTCGGGCAAAGTCATCATTGAGGTTCTCGTCATTAGAGCACAAATCATCTGGGGTAGCCCTACGATTTACTACTGGTGTGCTATACAGAAATCGGAGTTGTGTCATACAGTAACCACGGGCAGTTGAGTATCGCCTTAAGGTCGATGTAGAATTAGCACATTTGCAATACGGTCGAGGGTTTCTTATAGTCCTTGAATGGTCAACTAACTCTCTCGATGGGAAGCTTTCATTATTTCTAGAAGATAATGATTCCTTGGATCACCATACATAGGATTTTGGCCCATACCTTCGCTGTTTGCCATCGGTCCGAGGGGAGTCCTTGCCTTAATACCAAACTGACGCATGGAAGGATGTGTTGAGGTCGAGCACCGTCTTCCTCACGAGGGTAACTACTCCAAATCCACAGAGCTTCTTTGGACTCCTCACAAAGAGATACCTCGAATCCATGAGGGAAAAATAAGAAAATAGAAATAAATTCTAGAAAATTTTAAATTTCATTATTAGATAATAAAAATGAATTTACAATCCTTTAAATAGTAATACCAAACCTTGGAAGAAGTTTCAGAATCAAACTCCAACTCAAACTCCCTAAAATTCATAACTGACTATAAATAAAATTTACTATTTATAGTAAGTGTCCTATCTGGATTAACCATGTTATTCTCCTAATTTTTCTAAGCACTTTTCATATTGGACACAACTCCTAAAGCTCAAAGGATGAAGAGTTATAATCAAACTAAAACTTACTATAAATAGTAAAAATGGAAAAAAATGGATTTTCGACCGTCAATCTGATGGAATCTTGCAAATTTGGCATGGGCAACCCAGCATAGGTTGGCTAAAGTAGCTTCTTGTTTCCCAAAATCATATAGGGTACATCGATTAACTCATTCTGGTTTACGAGATACACCTGTTGTAAGGTAATGACGGTCCGAATCACCTTTACCTCTGATCGGGTCTTCTCTGGTCCATCTTAGACATGAAAGAGTCCGCGACCCACTCCACATCAGAGTGCTACAATCTCAATCTAATTGTGTCTAGCGAAAAATATTCTCTATAATGTCCTGGACAAAAGACCACTGCAGGGGTATGGACAAAACTTAATAGTTTTTACATGAAATCCCTGAGCATCATCTGTATCTTAAGAAACAATTCTACAATCTTAAGATGATAGAAGGATCTGATATTAGCGATCACATGAGCACTTTTAGTGAATTGCTCTATAAAGTGAGAAATTGGGAGCTTGAGATCCAAGAGGAAGATCCAGCCTTAATTCTCTTGAGTTCTCTTCCACCATATTTTGAGAATCAAGTAGTGTAACACCCTATACTTTTTAGTGCTCGGGTGTTACCATGAGGACCTAACTGAGTGTAAACACAGACTTAATTTTTATAAACATTCACACACTCTAGCTTAAATCTGATCGTTAGGGATAATCTTCACTGGTAAATCAACCCATCCATCGGTTAATTTTCAAGGTGGGCCATCATGTCATTCCGAAATCGGATCATACACCATCAATCTTGGGTCCTAAATCACGAGGTCCACTATCCACTACATCCTTGATAACTCGATGATCCATCCACACCTAAAACCTCGTGATCAGCTGATAAATACCTAGGTAACTGCCTAATTCCACCTAAGATTCCCTTAAGAACCCTTAGTGTCACTAATGACCAGGTTAAAAATCGATTTGACCATTAAATTGACCCTGAATGATAATAGAGCTCAAAATTCACTAAGTGTGGCCCACCTAAGCCTTGGATCTACCTTATCCTTTGGGTTGGGTCCTAATCCGAGCTAACAAAGCAGATGGACGGAGTGGACTAGCTGAAATCATCAATATCTGACTATGGATTGATAGATCCACCATCGAGTGATCTAACACTCAAGTACTATAATTAAATTGCCTGATCAATAGGAGTGTGGTTGAGGATCATCTAAACTGGACTAGGAACCATTATAACTGTTAAGGTCAAAGTAGGAAGCTATTTAACCATCGGATCAACCGAAATCAACACTTAAAGACCAAAATTCATTTGATATGAGCACACCTAGCATATGGATCTGCCCCAGGTCTAGGGACCTAACTTGAGATAAATAACTCAATGGTCGGAGTGGATTGCATCCAAACATCATAGTGGGCCCACACTTAGGGTTCACGTGTATGGCTTGTGCATAGGTGTGGAGTACTGAAGCGACTGACTTGATCAAACCATGTTTGACTGAGCCAAAGAAGGAAACCACTCCTCTTTTCATTTCCCACCTGAGCTGGTTCAAAACAAGTCGTTATTGTACGTTTATCATGTGGCCCACCATCACGACCCAATTGGCAATCTAAACTGTCTGTCAGATGTAGCGACGATTTCGACCAAACCCCAATCATCTAGCACAAATTTTGTGCATGTGTGCGTTCTTAGAGAAAAGCGCAAGTAAGTTGTGTGGTAGGTCTTTTTTTTTTTCAAAACTGGGAACTGTTGCCTTGCTGGTGATCCGTGTGGCTTCGTTTCTTTCCATCTTGTCCATCCACTCCAACAAATTCTATCCCTACATTTAAAATAATGTGGTTTAGGGCTTCCTTAGCAAACTGAAAACCACAACCATTTTGGTTTTAACGACCGTATTTGAAGGCTGTTGCAAACTAGTGCAATTTGGGCCATCTGTTCTTCATCCAATGGCTCTGAAGAGCTAGGACAAGCCTTAAAGGAGGGAGGATCGATCATCACTCCACTGCCTCCGTTTTTGTAGCAACTCGAGGAAAATAACCTGTTTTCTTCCAAGCTCGAACCCATCGATCAAACGGTGTCCGAGCTTCTCTCCTTCTATCCTCTGAGTTTCCTAGGGTCCCTCAAATCAGTCCACAACAATTGGGTTGAAGAAAACACCATTAGATGGCGATTAGCCATTAGAACTCGAGCTTCTTCCTGGAGAGCACCGTCTTCTCCTCAGCTGCATCTACTAGGTTTTAGGCAAGTCGGGACCGAGTCCGACCATTCTAGTTTAAACTCTAAGTCTGTTAGTGATATGAGAAATAAAAAGAAAGAAAAGAAGGAGGAAGAAGGTGGAAAGAGAAGAACGGAGAGGGAAAGGTGACCCGAGACGTGCCGCACTGGGTCGTTGCCCGAGTTGCGCCCCACTGACTCGCTGAGTCACGAGGGAGAAAGAGTGAGACAGAGAGTTACTGTTGTTGCTGTCAGACTCCCGTTCGAGTGCAAGTCAGGCGCTGCCGGACCGTACCCACTCGTTGTTGCTAACTTGACTCGGTTTAACGCTAAGTTAGGTACGTGTTTGGCCGAGTTTGGTTCCTATCTGGTCGTGACAAAGGGGAAGAAGAAGAAAGGAAAGACTGGAAGAGAAACGAGAGAGAGGAGAGAGAATATGGGTGGCTGTTGCACCAACCCAACTCGGCTGAGTCATTACGAGTCAGGCTTGGTGCAGGAACTGCTAGACGTTCCAGCAAGAATAGAAGGAAAGAGAAGGGGAAGAAGAGAAAAAGAGAGAAAGAGAAGGGGAAGAAGAGAAAAAGAAAGAGAGAGAGAGAGAGAGAGAGAGAGAGAGAGAGAGAGAGAGAGAGAGAGAGAGAGAGAGGGAGTGAGCCAGGTCATTACCGAGTTGAGCCGAGTTGACTCCGTTGTCTTGCGGGTTTAATCCAGATTGGGGCCATGTCGAGGATGAGTCGACAACTTGGTGAGTTGAGTCTCTAATCACCTTCTATTAGTATTAAAAAAAACTAATCAAGGTTATTAATCTTCTTATGTTATTTGAATATAGGAATTCCTTAGAGGCTACTTGAGATCCTTCTTGTTGAGTCCAAGTTAAGCTGGTGTGGACACTGAGATTGAATTTATGTATATTGAGGTGATTCGAGTTGATTTTGTCTTATATTGATCAAAGGTGAGGACTCACCCTTTAAGCTTCTCATTTAAATTCATCAATCTAGACATGGTGATGCTTTAATCTCTCCCATTTAGTATCTCCTAAGTTACTTGATTGTGTTACTTATCTCACTATGCAAATATGCTAATCTGTTGCGCAATGCATTCATGTGTTAGATAATAAATGATTTGATGATCACATGCTATCTCCAGTTATATAATTTGTTAATTAATCATGTAAGACCCGTATCTTAGCCCGTACCGTTCCGTAGGCTTCCTCCGTCCCTTCGGTCGAATTCCGGCGACGCGCGATCTGTTATCGGCGTTTGCGCGTGATCACGAGTCGTGTCTCGTATATTAGAGTCGGCTAGACCCAAGACTTGTACTAGTGCGATCGCGTCATCACCGCGGTTTCGATGTCGCGTCTTGCGCACTGAGGCGATACCCATGCCAGGAGATGTGGGCCCGCATTCAGTTTGAAAAAAATGCCGCGTGTTTCGAATATCGAGAGAATCTCTACGAAATGTCACATCAATCAATCTCATCCATTACTTCACATGTCAAGTACAAGCAACCATCCTCTCTCTTACACAAGTACTTTAAAGTCAACTCTCCCTTACACAAAGTACACCCTTCCATCACTCACCATCACTCCTCTCCCATCACCCCTCTCTCTCTCTCTCATTCTCTATCTCCATTTTTCAAAAACACCCCATGAGAACACCCAACGTCCATGGCTTCCATGGAGAGCAAGTGTGGCCCACCTTCCTTATTCCCATCTCCACCGTCCATGATCCGATCTCGACCATTAAAGCTCTAGGATACTTTGGTGAAGAAGGAGGGCAAGATCATGGGTGGGTGTTTTCTCTCTCTCTCTCTCTCTCTCTCTCTCTCTCTCTCTCTCCTTTTCCTCTCCCTTGAATGTAGTGGGCCCCACCGAATTGTGTTAAATCTACTCCATCCATCATGGATGTATGTGTTGCTAATCTACATTGTCCACATGCGTGGACCCCACCATGAGGTATGGGTTTTATCCAAGCTGTCCCATTGTGGGACCCCACCTTTATGCATGTTTCGTATTCATACCGTCCATCTGTGATGGGCACACGGTGTATGTGCTCCATTCACCACCATCCACAGGGATGGTGGGGCCCAGACTTGATGTATGTATTATACATACTCCGTCCATCTGTGCTGGGCAGTTTGGATGGTGTCGTGCCGCCCCACCACCATGCATTTATTTATCTACACCATTCAGATGATCTAGATGGTGCTGGACGTGTTTGGACGGTGATGAGGATCCACCATGAGGTTTGTATATTATGTCCATGCCGTCCTTCTGTCGGTCCCACCCTGATGGATGTGATTCATCCACACCGCCTGGCCATGTGATAAGGGCCCATCTGTGATGTATTCTTGAGGCCCAATGTAATGTATTCGAGGCCCATGGGAGAGGCCCAATGTGATGTATTCGAGAACCTTATGTGATGTGGCCCATTGCAATGTGTATTAGACCTTTGTGTGAGGCCATGGGCCCGCTATATGTTTAACCCTATGTGGGCTAATCCTTGGGAGCAGTGTTGGTTGAATGTCCATATTGATAGGCAATGATGGTTGGATGTCCACATTGTGACCTTCCCCTAGGCCTTGTTAGGCCCATCCTCGTCATTCTCTTAGTGGGTTAACCCAAATAAGTGGGCCTCATTCACCATAGATGGATGGTTTCGCGCTATCGGTTTTGATATAACCACGGTCGAGGGCTGATCTTTATATTATGGGTGATCGGTTATTCACCTATGGACCCCGCCTTACTTATGTGGTGATTATCGGTGCTGATTATCGATCGAGGCCGATTATTATGACTAGTTACCGATTGTGGCCGATTGACAATTGATGAGGCCGATTGACGATTCCGCTTGTTGTGGCCGATTGACTGATTACAGATCGAGGCCGATTATCGTGACTATTTACCGATCGTGGCCGAATGCCGATTCTACTTGTCGTGGCCAATTGACCGATTACCGATCGAGGCCGATTATCGTGACTGATTACCGATCGTGGCCGAATGTCGATTCTGCTTGTCGTGGCCAATTGACCGATTACCGATCGAGGTCGATTATCGTGACCGATTACCGATCATGGCCGATTACCGATTCCAATTTGTCGAGGCCGATTTCTGAATTATTAAGGTCGATTGTCAAGACCTATATGATGTATATGCAACCTGTAGTTGAGGTCGATTGTGGTGTGTATTCGGCCCGTGTGATGTATATACGATCCATATTTGAGGCCCATTACGATGTGTATTCAGCCCGTGTGTAAAGCCCAGCATGATGTATATTAGGCCCATGTGAGAGGCCCATCATGATGTGTAGTAAGCTCTTGAGAGAGGCCCATGGTGTTGTATAATTGGTCCTTGTGTGAGGTCATAGGTTCACTATATGTTAGGATCCATGAGGGCCATTCCTTGGGGGCAATGTTGGTTAAATGTCCACATTATCGAGGTCGATTGTTAATGCCGGTTATTGATACCGATTATGAGTATGTGACAGCATAGCATCATGATACATGCCCATACGCATCATCTGCATGTTTATTATGAGACGTGGTTGATCATTGCATATGTCATTGAGCGTGTTGTTATGAGACTCCTTGATAGGCGGAGGTTATCTTATATGAGCACACGGTATTCGCAGGATTGATGCATGATTGGATTGTATGACTCATGCATCTTGCATTGTGTGCTGTGATTACTATACGCCCTAGCGACATCAGGGTCGTTGCCTCCATAGGCATATCATGGATGGCCAGAGGGGACACCGAAAATGTTTGGTTTTAGCATACGGGCGCCATAGATGTCCCTGGGTGAAAATTCCTAAACCTCCGTGGCCAGGAGACGCCCCAACGTCGAGACCGAGTGGATATTTATGAGCGCGTGAGGGCCGTATACCAGTAGGCCGCGTCTTCCACTGTGTTGTGGTCGGTTGGGAGGGAGTGTGATCTTACCCGCCCGAGTGAGGGGGCAATATCTAGGTTGAGTTTGACCAGCTTGAGGAATGGGTCCGCTATCGATGAGCCGGGCCCGATATTGGCACGCGGATAGTGAGGTCTCTTCCACTTACCTAGTTATGCGCTCGGTTTGGGGCGGCAAGCTGGCGTAAAGTGTAATAGTCCCCGGTGATGATCCCAGAGAGGAACCGTACTGATATGTGGACTTATTGAGCAGCAGTTACATACTCATTCATTCATTCATTCACTATTCACTCAGGCTGGTGGTGCGCAACTATTTGTTACGTGTACCTTCGCAATGGCCAAGATTTTGATTGGGGCGCATGACTAACTTGAGATCAGGAGTTTACCACATTGAATCTGACTATCCAAATTTAGGTATGGGACTGGTTTGGATTGAAGTCTCTTGTGATGGACTCCATAGCCTGTGATACTACGTACTATCATCCCGACTTCACACTCTAGCATAGTCATTCCATTCGCATCACATATTGCATTATATTCGCAGCATATGGCATTTTGGGTTACTTATATTTCTGTATTTATATGGTTTAGATACGACATCTGATATTTGACTCTTTATGACTCCTTATTTGTATAGTTGATTTGTATTGCGTATTCTTATATTGTTTGACTCATGGACTTATCATTATTTTCACTTATTTTGATAACATATGATTCATAACCTTGCACCTATTTCGACATTGTATGGTTATGACATTGCGTTGAATACTTGGCACGTATCTTGTGCATACACTTACACTACCCTTTAAGCTTTATATAAGCTTATGTACGATAGATGCGTGCAGGTGATGTTAGGTTGCAGCAGTGTTGAGCTTGGAGCGTGCAACGGTCTTCCAGAGCTTGATTTTTGAACTATGTATTTCTCTTTTTAGCATTGTACTCAAATGATTATATTAATGGATATGTGATGTTGATGTTGCCTTGTGAATTGAGTAATCTTATGGTTATGCTTATTGCGAGTTAAATGTTAAAAAAAAAAATAATTAAAATCCTCCTTGTAGGATCCCAGGATCGGAATCTGGTGTATGGACGCAGGAGTTGCGAATGGGGTACTACGGAGGCTGTCGGCACCAGATTCGGCAATCGGGATTCCAATAAATCCGATTTCTGGGTTTGGGGCGTGACAGAAGTTGGTATCAATGCATAACTTGGGAATACCTGAATATAACATCACATATCTACTGGTAGCTACCTTGCACTCTATGATTGTTGAGAACTTAGAATGATTAGATTCTCGAGTTCAAATAACTTAGAGATTTTTCTGACATAGCTCCCTACTGTTGAGATTGTGAGATTGCTTAGTATTCGAGCTTCGATTATTTCTGATCAGAGATCCAAGATTAGTGGGGTCATCATAGTGTTGATGAGGCACCCTAAGAGCGCAAGGTTAAGATTAGAGAACAATATTTATTTATAGATTTATTATAAGTCGATGTCTCCTCTTCCCTTGCCTTGTCATGCGTGATAGTAAATTTCGAGGATGAAATTTTTATTAGGAGGGGAGAGTTGTAAGACCCGTATCTTAGCTCGTACCGTTCCGTAGGCTTCCTCGGTCCTTTCGGTCGAATTCCGGTGACGCACGATTTGTTATCTGCGTTTGCGGGCGATCACGAGTCGTGTCTCGTATATTAGAGTCGGCTAGACCCGAGACTTGTACTAGTGCGATCGCGTCATCGCCGCGGTTCCGATGTCGCGTCTCGGGCGCTGAGGCGATACCCAGGACAGGAGATGTGGGCCCGCGTTCAGTTCGAAGAAAATGCCGCACGTTGCGAATATGGAAGGAATCTCTACGAAATGTCACATCAATCAATCTCATTCATCACTTCACATGTCAAGTACAAGCAACTATCCTCTCTCTTACACAAGTACTTTAAAGTCAACTCTCCCTTACACAAAGTACACCCTTCCATCACTCACCATCACTCCTCTCCCATCACCCCTCTCTCTCTCTCTCTCATTCTCTATCTCCATTTTTCAAAAACACCCCATGAGAGCACCCAATATCCATGGCTTCCATGGAGAGCAAGTGTGGCCCACCTTCCTTATTCCCATCTCCACCGTCCATGAACCGATCTCGACCATTGAAATTTGTCCATTGAAGCTCTAGGATACTTTGGTGAAAGAAGGAGGGCAAGATCATGGGTGGGTGTCTCTCTCTCTCTCTCTCTCTCTCTCTCTCTCTCTCTCTCTCTCCCTCCCTCCCCTTTTCCTCTCCCTTGAATGTAGTGGGCCCCGCCGAATTGTGTTAAATCTACTCCATCCATCAACGGAGTGGCCCACCACATTTCAGGTAGATCCCATCCGTTAAGCTAAGATATATGTAATATATATATTTATACACATACACCCATGTATGTGCATGCTGGTGGGCCACGTCTATGTGGGACCCACCATGACGAGTGTGTTATATCCATGCCGTCCAGCGTTCCTGGACGCTGGACGTGCAATGTGGGCTGGCTAACATGGAGTGCATGTACGGGCCGAGGCGTGTACTAACAGTTAACATCAAAAAAAAAAGAGTCTTTTTAAAGTTTTGGGGTGGGCCGCTCATACAGGCGCCACCTTGATGTATGTAGATAATCCACGCCGTCCATTTCATTTCTCAGCTCACTTTAGGCGTTGAGCCAAAAGGTGAACCCAATCCAGCTATCTGGCGGGTCATAGCATAAGAAGTAGGGAGTTTCTACTGTTAAAACCCACCTAATGATTCTACACACTAAAACATACCAAATATTGGGCTTATTTTGTCGGTCTCGAGCCATGGAGCACAATGACTGGATCAGATTTTTCAGATGTGGCCCCACCTAGGAAATTCCTCCGAAAAATGAATTTTCTTTTTAAAAAAAATATAAAAAAAAAACAGCAGCAGTAGCAGCGTCAGCCGCTGCCGCGTGGACGGAAGAGGCAGGGGCCCACGGCTAGAGCCGTGGGCCCCACCATGATGTGTGTGATCATCGACACCGTTCATTTGATAGGCCTCTAGGAGAGTGAACCCCTCTCCCAAAATCAGCCGTTCATAGACATGGGTGGCCCAAATCACATGAACAGTGTTGATTAAGCGTCTACCATTGAAACCCTTTTTAGTGGATAGGAAATTTGTTTTTACTCTTCATCCAAAGGTCTGTGTGACCTTATTAACGTGAGATGGAGAATAAATGTTATGGTGGGTCCCACGTGGGACCCACTACTGATGGATATTCCATTTAGCCGTTCATCCAGCGTCCAGAGGTCTGGACGCTGGCCCTTTGCACTCCCACACACACACTTATATATATATATATATATATATATAAAAGATATATTATATTATTAAGTGAATGGTGGGCCACTCCTACGTGGACCCACCTGATGAACGGTTTGGTTGGCGTGCTTCACATAGCTCCCTGTTGTGAATTTGACTCAGCATGTTCTGGTGGGACCCACCGTAGTGTAGGTATTTTATTTGGAGAAAATGACCACTGTAGACAAACCCTTTTACCCAGCGGTTTCTATGAAAAAATACAAACCTTAGTTATCAATCTAGACTATCACGTGCGGACAGCGACGTTGAGGACGAAACTACCCCTCCTTTTCGCTACTACCCCTCCTTTTCGCTGCGAAGACGTGCGCTGACGCTCCTCGAACTGAGAGTTGTACGAACGGCTTAAATGGATTGGGTACTCCCCCTGCCTTCAGCCAATGGCGGATGGTCGGTGGTATGTGGGCCCCACCATGATGTATGCTATTCATCCATGCTGTCCATATATTTTTCCATATCATTTTATGGTATATGACCAAAAATGAGGTATATGCAAATCTCAAGTGTACCACATTACAGAAACAGTGTTGAATGAGCGTCGACCATTAAAAACTTTTTGGGGGCCCACTGTGATGTTCGTGAGAAATCCTCCCCGTCTAAGTTCATTCATAGGTCACAAAGACATGGATGAAGAAGAAAAACAAATTTCATAATGATCCAAAACTTCTATAACCCCTAAAAGGGTTTCAATGGTAGACGTTCAATTCCCCATTGCCTTTTACAGTGTGGTCTACTTGATAGTTAGATTTATCTTATTTTTAGTCTCAAGCCTGAATACGAGCTCGCCAAATAGATGGACGGTTTGGATATAACACATACCTCATAATAGGACCCACAAAAAGAGATGGGATTACAACAACAAAAAAAAAAAAAAAAAAAAAAAAAAAAAAAAATCGGTCGATATATCGACACTGACGATATATCGAAAATGGTCCAAATCGTCAAAGTGAGTTTTCTTCAAAAATCTTACAATTTTCGATATATCGACTGTCTGTCGATATATCGAAAAAGGTGCTCTACCTTTAGCTACGGATTATAACCGTAGCCATAAATGTAGTCTGTGTCCGTCTTTGAAATTATTTATTTTTATTTTTTTTATTTTTATTTTTTACATAGAAAAATTTATTCTACCTACAAATTTCTTTAATACATATTTATATAAATAAGTATATATAAGCATATAAAATTTTTTTCCCTCTTTTTTTTTTCATTTATTTCTTTAATCATTTAACAAGAATATCTTCTAAACCAAAATTAGTTACTTGACGTACCACATATGATTTTGGGGTAAGAGAAGCTACTTTAGCCAACCAACCTAGTTATTTTCCAAGATTCCATCAGGTCGATGGTTGAGCGAGGCAACGTAGAAATTGAGCGAGGCAACGTAGAAAACGAGCGAGGGAACCTACGATTTGAGCTAGGCAACCTAGGAATTGAGCGAGGGAAGCTAGAAATTGAGCGAGGCAACGTAGAAATTGAGCGAGGGAAGCTAGAAATTGAGCGAGGCAACGTAGGAATTGAGCGAGGGAAGCTAGAAATTGAGCGAGGGAAGCCAGAAATTGAGCGAGGCAACCTAAAAATTGAGCGAGGGAAGCTAGAAATTGAGCGAGGGAAGGTAGAAAATGAGCGAGGCAACCTAGAAATTGAGCGAGGGAAGGTAGAAATTGAGCCAGGGAAGGTAAAAATTGAGCGAGGGAAGGTAGAAATTGAGCGAGGGAAGCTCGAAATTGAGCGAGGCAACCTAGAAATTGAGCGAGGGAAGGTAGAAATTGAGCGAGGCAACGTAGGAATTGAGCGAGGGAAGGTAGAAATTCAGCGAGGGAATGTAGAAATTGAGCGAGGCAATCTAGAAATTGAGCGAGGGAAGCTCGAAATTGAGCGAGGGAACCTAGGAGTTGGGCGAGGGAAGGTAGAAATTGAGCGAGGGAACCTAGAAATTGAGCGAGGGAAGCTCGAAATTGAGCGAGGAAGGTAGAAATTGAGCGAGGCAACCTAGAAATTGAGCGAGGGAAGGTAGAAATTGAGCGAGGCAACCTAGAAATTGAGCGAGGCAACATAGAAATTGAGCGAGGGAAGGTAGAAATTGAGCGAGGGAACCTAGAAATTGAGCGAGGGAAGGTAGAAATTGAGCGAGGCAACTTAGAAATTGAGCGAGGGAAGCTAGAAATTGAGCGAGGGAAGGTAGAAATTGAGCGAGGCAACGTAGGAATTGAGCGAGGGAAGGTAGAAATTGAGCGTGGGAAGCTATAAATTGAGCGAGGGAATGTAGAAATTGAGCGAGGCAACCTAGGAGTTGAGCGAGGGAAGCTAGAAATTGAGCGAGGCAACCTAGGAGTTGAGCGAGGCAACCTAGAAATTGAGCGAGGGAAGGTAGCAATTGCGCGAGGCAACCCCGAAATTGAGCAAGGGAAGCTAGAAATTGAGCGAGGGAAGCTAGAAATTGAGCGAGGAAACCTAGAAATTGAGCGAGGGAAGCTCGAAATTGAGCGAGGGAAGGTAGAAATTGAGCGAGGCAACCTAGAAATTGAGCGAGGGAAGGTAGAAATTGAGCGAGGGAACCCATAAATTGATCGAGGGAAGCTAGAAATTAAGCGAGGGAAACCAGAAATTGAGTGAGGGAAGCTAGAAATTGAGCGAGGCAACGTAGGAATTGAGCGAGGGAAGCTAGAAATTGAGCGAGGGAACGTAGGAATTGAGCGAGGGAAGCTAGAAATTGAGCGAGGCAACGTAGAAATTGAGCGAGGGAAGCTAGAAATTGAGCGAGGGAAGCCAGAAATTGAGCGAGGGAAGCTAGAAATTGAGCGAGGCAACGTAGGAATTGAGCGAGGGAAGCTAGAATTTGAGCGAGGCAACGTAGGAATTGAGCGAGGAAGAAAAGCAGAAACGAAGCGTAGGCAACGTAGGAAGAGCGAGGGAAGCTAGAAATTGAGCGAGGGAAGCTAGAAATTGAGCGAGGCAACGTAGGAATTGAGCGAGGGAAGTTAGAAATTGAGCGAGGGAAGGTAGAAATTGAGCGAGGGAAGCCATAAATTGATCAAGGGAAGCTAGAAATTGAGCGAGGGAAGCCAGAAATTGAGCGAGGGAAGTTAGAAATTGAGCGAGGGAACGTAGGAATTGAGTGAGGGAAGCTAGAAATTGAGGAGAAATTAGAAATTGAGCGAAGGCAACGTAGAAATTGAGCGAGGAAGAGAAATTGAGAGGAAGCTAGAAATTGAGCGAGGAAGCAGAGAATTGAGCGAGGCAACGTAAGAATTGAGCGAGGGATGCTAGAAATTGAGCGAGGGAAGGTAAAAATTCAGCGAGGAAACCGAGAATTTGAGTGAGGTAACCTAGGAATTGAGCTTCCCTCGCTCAATTTCTAGCTTCCCTCGCTCAATTTTTGGCTTCCCTCCCTCAATTTCTATGTTGCCTCGCTCAATTTCTGGCTTCCCTCGCTCAATTTCTCGGCTTCCTCGCTCAATTTCTACGTTACTCGCTTCAATTTCTGGCTTCCTCGCTCAATTTCTAGCTTCCTCGCTTCAATTCCTACGTTGCCTCGCTCAATTTCTGCTTCCTCGCTCAATTTCTACGTTGCCTCAATTTCTCAATTTCTAACTTCCTGCTCAATTTCTGGCTTCCTCGCTAAATTTCTACGTTGCCTCGCTCAATTTCAAGATCCTCGCTCAATTCCTACGTTGCCTCGCCTCAATTTCTGCTTCCTCGCTCATTTCTACGTTCCTAAACCAATTTCGCTTCTCGCTCAATTTCTAGCTTTCGCTCAATTCCTACGTTGCCTCGCTCAATTTCTACCTTCCTCGCTCAATTTCTAGGTTGCCTCGCTCAATTTCTACCTTCCTCGCGCAATTTTGAGCTTCCTCGCTCAATTTCTAGCTTCCTCGCTCAATTTCTACCTTCCCTCGCCTCGCTCAATTTCTACCTTCCCTCGCTCAATTTCAGGTTGCCTCGCTCATTTCTACCTTCCTGCTCAATTTTGAGCTTCCTCGCTCAATTTCTAGGTTGCTTGCTATGGCCATTTCTAGCTTCCTCGCTTTCGATTCGAGCTTGCTCAATTTCTAGGTTGCCTCGCTCAATTTTCTACCTTCCTCGCTCAAGCTTCGCTCAATTTCTCGCCTCGCTCATTTCTACCTTCCTCGCTCAATTTCTAGGTTGCCTCGCTCAACTCCTGGGTTGCCTCGCTCATTTCGATTTAGCTTCCTCGCTCAACTCCTAGGTTGCCTCGCTCAATTTCTACCTTCCCTCGCTCAATTTCTAGCTTCCCTCGCTCATTTCTACCTTCCCTCGCTCAATTCCTACGTTGCCTCGCTCAATTTCTACCTTCCTCGCTCGATTTTGGAGCTTCCTCGCTCAATTTCTGGCTTCCTCGCTCAATTTCTAGCCTCCTCGCTCAATTTCTACCTTCCCTCGCTCAATTTCTAGCTTCCCTCGCTCAATTTCTAGGTTGCCTCGCTCAACTCCTAGGTTGCCTCGCTCAATTTCTAGCTTCCCTCGCTCAATTTTGAGCTTCCCTCGCTCAATTTCTGGCTTCCCTCGCTCAATTTCTACGTTGCCTCGCTCAATTTCTAGCTTCCCTCGCTCAATTTCTAGCTTCCCTCGCTCAATTCCTATGTTGCCTCGCTCAATTTTTACCTTCCTTCGCTCAATTTCTAGGTTGCCTCGCTTAATTTCTACCTTCCCTCGCTCAATTTCGAGCTTCCCTTGCTCAATTTCTAGCTTCCCTCGCTCAATTTCTTGGTTGCCTCGCTCAATTTCTACCTTTTCTCGCTCAATTTCTAGGTTCCCTCGCTCAATTTCTACCTTCCGTCGCTCAATTCCTACGTTGCCTCGCTCAATTTCTACCTTCCCTCGCTTAATTTCTAGCTTCCCTCGCTCAATTTCTACCTTCCCTCGCTCAATTTCTACCTTCCCTCGCTCAATTTCTAGGTTGCCTCGCTCAATTTCTACCTTCCCTCGCTCAATTTCTAGGTTCCCTCGCTCAATTTCTACCTTCCCTCGCTCAACTCCTAGGTTCCCTCGCTCAATTTCTAGCTTCCCTCGCTCAATTTCGAGCTTCCCTCGCTCAATTTCTACCTTCCCTCGCTCAATTTCTAGATTCCCTCGCTCAATTTCTACCTTCCCTCGCTCAATTCCTACGTTGCCTCGCTCAATTTCTAGCTTCCCTCGCTTAATTTCTACCTTCCCTCGCTCAATTTCTAGGTTGCCTCGCTCAATTTCTAGGTTCCCTCGCTCGATTTCTACCTTCCCTCGCTCAATTTCTAGGTTCCCTCGCTCAATTTCTAGGTTAGCGAGCTTCCCTCGCTCAATTTCTAGCTTCCCTCGCTCAATTTCTACCTTCCCTCGCTCAACTCCTAGGTTGCCTCGCTCAATTTCGAGCTTCCCTCGCTCAATTTCTACATTCCCTCGCTCAATTTCTACCTTCCCTCGCTCAATTCCTACGTTGCCTCGCTCAATTTCTACCTTCCCTCGCTCAATTTCTAGGTTGCCTCGCTCAATTTCTACCTTCCCTCGCTCAATTTCGAGCTTGCCTCGCTCAATTTCTACCTTCCCTCGCTCAATTTCTAGGTTGCCTCGCTCAATTTCGAGCTTCCCTCGCTCAATTTCTAGGTTGCCTCGCTCAATTTCTACCTTCCCTCGCTCAATTTTTACCTTCCCTGGCTCAATTTCTACCTTCCCTCGCTCAATTTCTAGCTTCCCTCGCTCAATTCCTACGTTGCCTCGCTCAATTTCTAGCTTCCCTCGCTCAATTTCTACGTTGCCTCGCTCAATTTCTAGCTTCCCTCGCTCAATTCCTAGGTTGCCTAGCTCAAATCGTAGGTTCCCTCGCTCGTTTTCTACGTTGCCTCGCTCAATTTCTACATTGCCTCGCTCAACCATCGACCTGATGGAATCTTGGAAAATAACTAGGTTGGTTGGCTAAAGTAGCTTCTCTTACCCCAAAATCATATGTGGTACATCAAGTAACTAATTTTGGTTTAGAAGATATTCTTGTTAAATGATTAAAGAAATAAATGAAAAAAAAGAGGGAAAAAAATTTTATATGCTTATATATACTTATTTATGTAAATATGTATTAAAGAAAATTGTAGGTAGAATAAATTTTTCTATGTAAAAAATAAAAAGTAAATAAAAAAAAATAAAAATTTTGAAAGATGGACACAGACTACAGTTGTGGCTACGGTTATAATCCGTAGCTAAAGGTAAAGCACCTTTTTCGATATATCGACAGACAGTTGATATATCGAAAATTGTAAGATTTTTAAAGAAAACTCACTGGACAGTTCTGGACCATTTTCGATATATCGACTGGCTGTCGATATATCGACCGTTTTTTTTTTTTTTTGTTGTAATCCCACCGCTTTTTATGGGTCCTATTATGAGGTATGTGTTATATCCAAACCGTCCATCTATTTGGCGAGCTCGTATTCAGGCTTGAGACTAAAAATAAGATAGATCTAACTATCAAGTAGACCACACTGTAAAAGGCAATGGGGAATTGAACGTCTACCATTGAAACCCTTTTAGGGGTTATAGAAGTTTTGGATCATTATGAAATTAGTTTTTCTTCTTCATTCAGGTCTTTGTGACCTATGAATGAACTTAGACGGGGAGGATTTCTCACGAACATCACAGTGGGCCCCCAAAAAGTTTTTAATGTGGTACACTTGAGATTTGCATATACCTCATTTTTGGTCGTATACCATAAAATGATATGGAAAAATATATGGACGGCATGGATGAATAGCATACATCATGGTGGGGCCCACAGACCACCGACCATCCGCCATTGGCTGGTGGCAGGGGAGTACCCAATCCTTTTAAGCCGTTCGTACAACTCTCGGTTCGAGGAGCGTCGGCGCACGTCTTCGCAGCGAAAAGGAGGGGTAGTTTCGTCCTCAACGTCGCTGTCCGCACGTGATAGTCTAGATTGGTAACTAAGGTTTGTATTCTTTCATAGAAACCGCTGGGTAAAAGGGTTTGTCTACAGTGGTCATTTTCTCTTTTATTTGCACTGTCCATTTAGATGGTGCCATTTGCGGCCCCACCTGATGGATGTGTTGCATCCAAACCGTCCATCTTTTGGTGAACCACATCGTCCATCCTTTTGGCAAGTTCCTCTTTAAGTCTTGAGACTAAAATAAGATAGATCTAATTATCAAGTGGACAACATGGCAGAAACTGTGAGGACTGAACATCTACCATTAAAATCCCTTGGGACCTTATGATCAGATTGGATGGGAAATAGATGTTGTGGTGGGCCTTGGGAATTTTAATGGTGGAAAATCATTAACTCCACTTATCTTTGGTGTGGCCCATTTGATATACATATAACCTATGTAATGTGGCCCACTTGCTATATGGAGGCCCATCTTGATTCATTTGTAGCCGACCATTGAGGCCCACCTTGGTGTATATATATATGAGGCCCATATGATTAGGCCCATCTTGATGTAGTTATAGCCCGTCCACTGAGGCCTACTTTGATATATATGAGACCCTTGCTAGGAGGCCATTGTGATGTATGCAAGTCCCATGGGTTATGGCCCATTGTAATGTACATAAGGCCCATTGGTGTGGCCCATTATACGGCCCGCTTGATGAATATAAGGCCCATATGATGCGGCCCAATTGATGTACTTAAGAACCAATGGGGTGCAATTAGGTCCATTGCAATGCCTGATTCCTCCGTGGTGTATATAATGATGTTTATAACAGGTAGTACCTTGGGAACAATGATGGTTAGATGCCCACATTGTAAGGATGATGTTGGTTAAATGTCCGCATTGTAACTCTCCCTATGGCCCATTGATAGGCCCATACTAGTTGTGTGTAGGCCCACCTTTATGTTATATAATTTTTACATCACCATTTCATGTGGGACTCACACGTGTTGTATGAATCTCATATCTACACCGCCCGATGATCTGGACGGTAGGGACCATCTAGACGTATGGATCCACGTCGTCCACCTATTCTGCACTCATGTCATCCATTTGTTTTACATCCAGTCGTCCAATCAGGTGGGACGCTGCTGGTTGAGTCTCATTCTTGTAGTCCACACCACAAGACAATGAGACCCATGCAGCTGGCAGCTGCTGCGATATCAACAAGTTCTGTGGGTCCCTTGTATGATGTATGTGTTGCTAATCTACATTGTCCACATGCGTGGACCTCACTATGAGATATGGGTTTTACCCAAGCCGTCCCACTATGGGACCCCACCTTTATGCATGTATCGTATTCACACCGTTCATTCGTGATGGGCACACGATGTATGTGCTCCATTCACCACCATCCACAGGGATGGTAGGGCCCAGACTTGATGTATGTATTATACTTACTCCATCCATCTGTTCTGGGCAGTTTGGATGGTGTTGTGCCGCCCCACCACGATGCATTTGTTTATCTACACCGTTCAGATGATCTAGACGGTGCTGGACGTGTTTGGACGGTGATGCGAACTCCACCATGAGGTTTGTATATTATGACCACGCCGTCCTTCTGTCGGTCCCACCCTGATGGATGTGATTCATCCACACCGCCTGGCCATGTGATAAGGGCCCACCTGTGATGTATTCTTGAGGCCCAATGTAATGTATTAGAAGCCCATGGGCGAGGCCCAATGTGATGTATTCGAGGACCATGTGATGTGGCCCATTGCAATGTGTATTAGACCTTTGTGTGAGGCCATGAGCCCGCTATATGTTTAACCTTATGTGGGCTACTCCTTAGGAGCAGTGTTGGTTAAATGTCCATATTGATGGGCAATGATGGTTGGATGTCCACATTGTGACCTTCCCTTAGGCCTTGTTAGGCCCATCCTCGTCATTCTCTTAGTGGGTTAACCTAAATAACTGGGCCTCATTCGCCATAGACGGATGGTTTCGCGCTATCGGGTTTGATATAACCACAGTCGAGGGCCGATCTTTATATTATGGGTGATCGGTTATTCACATATGGACTCTGCCTTACTTATGTGGTGATTATCATGCTGATTACCGATCGAGGCTGATTATTGTGACTGGTTACCGATCGTGGTCGATTGACGATTGATGAGGCTGATTGATGATTCCGCTTGTCGTGGCCGATTGACTGATTACTGATCGAGGCCGATTATCGTGACTATTTACTAATCGTGGCCGAATGTTGATTCTACTTGTCGTGGCCAATTGACTGATTATCGATCGAGGCCAATTATCGTGACTGATTACCGATCGTGGCCGAATGTCGATTCTGCTTGTCGTAGCCAATTGACCGATTACCGATCGAGGCCGATTATCGTGATCGATTACCGATCATGGCCGATTGCCGATTCCGATTTGTCGAGGCTGATTTCCAAATTGTCAAGGTCGATTATCAAGACCTATATGATGTATATGCAACCCATAGTTGAGGCCCATTGTGGTGTGTATTCGGCCCATGTGATGTATATACGGCCCGTATTTAAGGCCCATTGCGATGTGTATTCAGCCCCTGTGTAAGGCCCAGCATGATGTATATTAGGCCCATCATGATGTGTAGTAAGCTCTTGAGAGAGGCCCATGATGTTATATAATTGGTCCTTATGTGAGGTCATGGGTTCACTATATGTTAGGATCTATGAGGGCCATTCCTTGGGGGCAATATTGGTTAAATGTCCACATTATCGAGGTCTATTGTTGATGCTAGTTATTGTACTGATTATGAGTATGTGACAGCATAGCATCATGATACATGCCCATACGCATCATCTGCATGTTTGTTATGAGACGTGGTTGATCATTGCATATGTCATTAAGCGTGTTGTTATGAGACTCCCTGATAGGTGGAGGTTATCCTATATGAGCGCACGGTATGTGCAGGATTGATGCATGACAGGATTGTATGACTCATGCATCTTGCATTGTGTGCTGTGATTACTATACGCCCTAGCGACATCAGGGCCGTAGCCTCCACAGGCATATCGTGGATGGCCAGAGGGGATATCGGAAATGTTTGGTTTTAGCATACGGGTGTCATAGATGTCCCTGGGTGAAAATTCCTAAAATTTCGTGGCTAGGAGACGCCCTAATGTCGAGACTGAGTGGATATATATGAGCACGTGAGGGCCGTATACCAGTAGGCCACGTCTCCTACTGTATCGTAGTCAATTGGGAGGGGGTGTGACCTTACCCACCGGAGTGAGGGGGCAATATCTAGGTTGAGTTTGACCAGCTTGAGGAATGGGTCCACTATCGATGAGCCGGGCCCGATATTGGCAGACAGATAGTGAGGTCTCTTCCACTTACCTAGTTGTACGCTCGGATAGGGGCGGCAAGCTGGCGTAGAGTGTAATAGACCCCGGTGATGATCCCAGAGAAGAACCGTACTGAATGTGGACTTATTGAGCAGGAGTTGCATACTCATTCATTCATTCATTCACTATTCACTCGGGCTGGTGGTGCGCAACTATTTGTTATATGTACCTTCGCAATGGCCAGGATTTCGGTTGGGGCACACGACTAACCTGAGATCAGGAGTTTACCACATTGAGTCTGACTATCCAAATTTAGGTATGGGACTGGTTTGGATAGAAGTCCCTTGTGATGGACTCCATATCCTGCGATACTACGTACTATTATCCCAACTTCACACTCCAGCATAGTCATTCCATTCGCATCGCATATTGCATTACATTAGCAGCATATGGCATTTTGGGTTACTTATATTTCTGCATTTATATGGTTTAGATACGACATCTGATATTTGACTCTTTATGACTCCTTATTTATATAGTTGATCTGTATTGCGTATTCTTATATTGTTTGACTCATGGACTTGTCATTATTTTCACTTATTCTGATAACATATGATTCATGACCTTGCACCTATTTCGACATTGTATAGTTATGACATTGCGTTGAATACTTGGCACGTATCTTGTGCACACACTTACACCACCCTCTAAGCTTTATATAAGCTTATGCACGATAGATGCGTGCAGGTGATGTTAGGCTGCAGCAGTGTTGAGCTTGGAGCGTGCACGGTCTTCCGGAGCTTGATTTTTGAACTATGTATTTCTCTTTTTAACATTGTACTCAAATGATTATATTAATGGATATGTAATGTTGATGTTGCCTTGTGAATTGGGTAATCTTATGGTTATGTTTATTGCGAGTTAAATGTTTATATAAAAAATATCAAAATCCTCCTTGTAGGATCTCAGGATCGGAATATGGCGTATGGATGCAGGAGTCGCGAATGGGGTACTACGGAGGTTGTCGGCACCAGATTTGGTGATCGGGATTCTAGTGAATCCAATTTTCGGGTTTGGGGCGTGACAAATTAGATGTTTGCTAGTTACGATTATTTGATGGATTGAATGAAACTTTTTGTGGACTTACCATCTAGCGGTCCATTTGTGTCATATGTAGCTTTAATCGCACATTAGCCCTATGTGGCTTGGATCACATATCTGCTTTACATGGCTTGGACCACATATTTTTCCCACGTGACTTAGATTACATATTTGCCATATGTGGCTTGGATTGCATATTTGCCTTACGTGACTTTAATTGCATATTTGCCCCACGTGGCTTGGATCACATATTTGTCTTACGTGGCTTGGATTGTATATTTGCCCCTTTGCAGCTTGATGGAACATTATGGCCCCTTTGTGACTTTGATGGTTATATTCATATAAACATGTTGATTTTTGGGTCATTATGCGGAATTCAATATGATTTTCAGGTGGAGCCGAAGTTCTTTTATCAATTTTCTAGCCATCTCACAGAGTTAATACGATTTCCGAACGACGTTGGAGCTTCTATGTTGATTCTCTCTTCTTCTTGTGTAGTTCAGTTGAATTATGATTTTCGATTTGAGTTGAAGTTTGTTTATCGATTTTCTAGCCATCTTACAGAGTTCACGTACGATATGATTTCTGGGTGAAGCAGAGGTTTGAATGTTGATTTTTTATTCACCTTATGGGGTTCACTTGTATCGTGATTTCCAGGTGAAGCTGAAGTTCACGTGTTGATTTTCTAGTCAACGTGCGGAGTTAATATGATTTTCGGGTGAAGCTGAAGTTCATTTTTTGCTTTTCTAATCATCGTGCGGAGTTCTGTATGATTTTTTAGTGAAGCAGAAGTTCACTTGTTGATTTTCTAGTCATCCTGTGAAGTTCACATACAATGTGATTTTTTGGGTGCAATAAAAGCTCGTACGATGATTATTTGACTATCTAGACACAATCACTTACATTGCGATTGCTATTACATTTTCTTGATGGTAAGATACATTGATTGGCTTCATTTCTGAGTATATGATCATGATTTTGAGTTGCGTCATTTAATATATCTCTTCTCATATATAGCTATCTATACTGGATTATGAATGATGAGTGTGTAATCTTAAAGGGTATTCCTCATTGCGATAGCTATTGAAACTATCAAAAACATATTAGTTAATGCAGGTGTAGAGCGAGCCATTGCTGTTCACTTTGTTGTTAGAGAAGATCGGGCAGGTGAGGAGCTAGACGGGGTCCCTGTGGCCCATATCGAGATCCATTATTAGATGATAGATTTCTATTTTTGTTTAGTGAACTTTTGGTATCTGAGTTGTATAAGTCATGTATGGGCACTACATTCTATATTTTTATGGCGATTAGAAAGTTTTTATTCAATGCATGGTTTACTCCACTAATATTTTCTACTAACTCTGATTAATAATATGAATGTTTAAATTTATACTGAAATTTTAAAGGCTAATGCTCGGGTTTTTAGAAAACAAGTAGTATACTCGGGTTTCAAAAACTGAAGTGTTACAAGTAGACACTGATCCATGGTAGGGATACCATTGATGTTGAGACTATCATCTTAAACCTTTTATGAGAAGCAGTTGAGAAAAAAAGACAATAGTGAAGGTACCTCTACAATTGTGTTGGTTGCCATGGGAAGGAATTGTGAATGGAAAAATGTCAATTCTTGATCACGGTCTAAATTAAATAGGAAGGGCAAGATGAAGTGTTGGAATTGTTGGATGATTGGACACATGAAAAAGGATTGTTATAATCCTAAGGTACGGAAAGGAGAAAAGTTTGATAATGTTACGAAGGAGGCCAATACAACTCAATCTAGTGAGGATGTGGATGGTAGTGATGTCTTGATCGCATCTAAATTTGGTTACCTCAGTGATGACTTGATTTTGGATTCGGGAGTCTTATAACACATGACTTCTCATAGAGATTAGTTCACCAGTTACACTAAGAATGATTGTGGACAAGTTTTTCTTGGCAATGACATTACCTAAAAGGTGACTAATATCGATTCAGTGCACATCCGGATGTTCGATGGGATGGAGTGTATCCTGATGTATGTGAGACATGTTCTTGACCTCAACAAGAATCTTATTTCTCTTGGGGCACTAGAAGCACTTAAGTGCAAGTTCATTGGTTTTGATTGAGTTTTTAAAGTTTCTAATGGGGCTCTCATAGTGACGTAAGCACATAGGGATAACAATCTTTACAAGTTGATTGAGGATACCGTGTTCGGTGGATCTGTAACATCTGTAATAGAGTCCACATCGGCATGTTTATGGCATGCTCATTTGGGCCACATGAGCGAGATCGGTATTAAGGTACTTTATGATTAATGCTTGATTCATGTTTTTTAAAAGTGTTAATTTTCATATATGTAAATATTGTATATATGGCAAACGATCTTGGCTAAATTTTAAGATTGGAAAGCATGTATGTAAATGAGTTCTTGAGTATGTGCATTCAGATGTATGGAGCCCATCACCCGTTATTTCTGCTGGAGGATCATCATTTTTTATTTTATTCATAAATGACTACTCAAGGAAGGTATGAGTTTATTTCTTAAAAATTAAATTGAATGCATTTGCCACATTCAAGTGTGGAAGGTAATGGTTGAGAACCAGACATAGTATAAACTGAAGGTTCTACGGACAGACAATGGAGGTGAATTCACTTTAAAGGAATTCAATCAGTTTTATAAAGATGAGGGGTTATAAGGCACAATACAGTGAAGCACACATCTGAACAGAATGGTGTAGTGGAATGTATGAATCAGACTTTCTTAGAGAGAACCCAAAGCATGTTCAGTAATGTTGGATTAGGCAAGGAGTTGCGGACTGAAGTCGTGAATATGCCAGTCATCTAGTGAATAAGTCCCTAAGTTTATAGAATGTAAATTTCCTAAAGAGGTGTGGAGCGGTCATGATGTTGACTACTCAAGGTTGCCTGTATTTGGCTGCAACACTTACTTTCATGCACTGTCGGTTGAGAGAGATAAGCTATACCAAAGAGTAAAGAAATTTACCTTTGTGAGCTATGGTGATGGCATGAAAGGGTATATAATGTACCACCGGGTCACTTAGAAAATTACTTTGAGCCGTGATGTTAGATATGATGAGGATTCCTTATTCCGGAAGGACGAAAGCAAGAAACCAAAAAAATCGGCAGTGATCGACATTGAAATAAAAGAGGGTGAGACATAGTTTGAAGCTAAGCTGTAAACAGAGGTACAGGAGTAGGTAAAGTAGTAATCTCTTAGAAGAAATTCGCTGAAAAATCACAAATTGCCAATTAGATACAAGGATAACTCAAATGTTGTATTTACTCTCATTACGGATCATGGGAACCCATCTTCCTTTTAGGAAGCATTAGATGGTTCTGATGCTGAGAAGTGGATGGCGGCCATGAATGACGAGATGGACTCTATGCATAAGAATGGAGCTAGTGGAGCTTCCAATGGGGCATAAAGCGATTGGGTACAAGTGGATCTCCAAGAAGAAGCATGATAGATACAAAGCAAGATTGGTTGCGAAAGAGTATGAGAAAAAGGAGGGTGTTAACTTTAGTGAGATCTTTGCGCCCTAGTCAAGAAGGTGTCTATCAGATTTGTATTGGCACTGGTTGCCCAATATAACTTGAAATTGGAACAGACAAATGTAAAGACTGCTTTCCTACACAGAGAATTGGAGGAGCATATTTACATGAAGCAACTAAAAGAGTTCGAAATAAAAAGGGGTTGAGGAAAAAGTTTATGGGTTGAGGAGATCATTATACGGCTTGAAATAGTAGCTTAGGCAGTGGTATAAAAGATTTGATACTTTCATAATGAGTCAAAGGTTACCATGAGTGAGTATGATCATTGTGTCTATTTCAAGACACTGGATGATGAACAATTCATTGTACCGATATTGTATGTAGATGACATGCTTATCGTCTGCCATAGCATGTTTGAGATTGATACATTGATGGCTCATTTTTCAGGGACATTTGAAATAAAATATCTAGGGGTTGCAAAGAAGATTCTCGACATAGATATTCATAGAGACAGACAGAGCAGGCTACGTTTATCACGGGCAAAATACCTTGAGAAGGTATTCGTTAAGTTCGGTATGGACAAGATGAAGCTGGGTAGCGCACCCTATGCTGCTCACTTTAAGCTTTCTTTTGAACAATGTCCTACTACAGATGAAGAAAAGTAAGTGATGTCTTGTATGCCCTATTCAAGCGTCGTTGGTAGTTTGATGTATGATATAGTTTTTACGCACTACCAGAAAAATAGGCAAAGGCTACAAATTTAATCCGTAGCCATAGATCTATGGCTATGGATTAAATCCATAGCACGACCGTCGTCGTAAGTGCCGAGCCAAAAGGTCTAAAACCTATAGCTACGGATTTAATTCGTAGCCATAGCTTAAAATAGCTATAGATATAATCTGTAGTAAATATTTCTGTAGCCAAAAGCACCTACAGCTACAGATATTATTGGTAGCTAAAAGTATTGTTGGATCCGTAGCAATATGCTGAATTTTATAACAGCTACAATTAGTATCCGTAGCTATTGCCGACATTAAAAAAAATTATAATCATTCATTCATTCAATTACCACCTGCATAATCATTCAGTCAATTACCACTTACATAATCATTCATTCATTCATTTAATTACCACCTGCATAATCATTCATTCAATTACAATCATTCAGTCAATTACAATAATTCATTCATGTAAGACCCGTATCCTAGTCCGTACTGTTCTGTCAATTCCCGCGATCATTCCCGTCGAAGTCCGGCAATCCGCGTCCTATGATTGATGTTTGCGTGTGACCCTAAGTTTATCCTGTAGATTTGGGTCGGCTTAATCCGAGACTTATACCATTGCAACCGCACCGTCGCCTCGGTTCCAATGCCGTGTCTTGCATATCGATCCGATACCCTCGCAGGGAGATGTGGGCCGGCGTTTATTTTGAAGAAAACACCACGCGTTTACAATTCTAAGAGAATCTTTACATCATGCCCCATCAATCAATCACTCAAATTAATTAATCAATAACCTCATGTCAAGTACAAGAACAACCCATGCTTTCTTTCTCTACAAGTTAAGCAAACCCCAAAAGTCAACAAGTCTCTCACCTCACCCATCACTCACCTCACATCCATCACCCATTACTCTCTCTCCCTTACAACCCCTTCTCTCTCTCTCTCTCTCTCTTGCTCAATACAAAATTCCAAGCAACCAAAAGGAGTACACGTCTATGCATTTCTAAGGAGAGAAAGAGTTGTGTGTGGCCCACTTCCTCTCCCAAAAACCTTCATCCTAACCATTCATTTCTCATCTTCCACCATTAAAGTGAGACACAAGGAGATAGACTTTCCTACGGACCAAGAAGATCGAACGGTGGGTGTTTCTATAGGCTTAGATCTCATGCTTTTGATGATGGGCCAAGTGGGGCTTACCGATTGATGGTATGGATCTCACTTTGGACCTGAGGTGTGGCCGATGGCCCACCTTGATTCTCATGATCATTCCATGATGGGGCCATTCTCCATGGACCCCATCATGATGTTTATTTTCCTTGCATTGATAGGGTCATCTAGACCTTCCATTTCGGTGGAGAAAGAATCTCCACCATTGATTTTAATAGGTGGGCTCATACGAAATGGGACCCACTTGATGTATGTTGTAAATCATGCAAGAGAGGGCCCATAGTGCCAGGGTCCTTCCATCGTCACGTGTCTCTCTCTCTCTCTCTCTCTCTCTCTCTCTCTCTCTCCTTTCTTTATTTATTTTGTGGCCCACATGATGAGAGTATGTGGTGTCCAAACCGTCTACCAAGTGGACCCCATGGTCGTCCAAGCTATGCGGGCCCTACCCTTGGCGATGGGAAGACACAAATATCAGATTGATTAAGTGGGCCACGTCCACGTGGGACCCACCTTGATATTTACGTCCACGTTCGGCGTCCCTAGACGCTGGACGTTGTGAAGGAAGTGGGTGTACTAATAAACAAAAAAAATAATTCTTTAGACTCCTTTGGTGGACCACTCCTATAGGCCCCACCTTGAGGTATGGATTTAATCCACACCATCCATCCCATTTCCCAAATCATTTTAGGCGTTGAGCTGAAAAATGAAGCTAATTCCATCATTTCGTGGGCCATAGCATAGAAGATAGTGGCTTTACTGTTGGAATCCACTCCGTTGTCTTTGTACTCCAAAATATGCTTAATATTGGGCTTGGTGGAATTCTTATGAATTGTAGAATCCAATGGGTGGACCGGATCCACCAGTTGCGGGCCCCACATGGGAAAAAATGTAGAATTTCATATTTTCAAAAAAATAAGGAAGAAGCAGCAGCAGCGCCTACTGCCGCTGACTGACCTGAGGACGCGCAGGGCGTCCTGCGCTGGACGTGAAGACGGACTGGGACCGTAGGTCCCAGCCGTAGGCCCCAACATGATGTGTGTCGTACAACAACACCTTAGATTTGGTGGGCCACCTTAGGGTAGCAGGCCACCCCAAAAATTAGCCATATACATATCTCAGGTGGCCCACATTGTAGGGAACAGTGGTGATCGAACGACTCCCATTGAAACCCTTTTGGGTATCACAGACGTTTTCGATCAATATGAAATTTGTTTTTCCTTTTCATCTAGGTTCGTGTGACCTTACCAATGGGTTAGATTGCAAATAAACATTATGGTGGGCCCCACGTGGAACCCACAATGATGTATGTGTTTTATTCACACCGTCCACACCTGGACGATGGGACCCACCATGATGCATGTGTTGCATCCAAACCATCCAACCACTTTGAAAGCTCATTTTATGGCATGGGCTAAAGAATGAGTCAGATCCAAGTTCATGTGGACCCCCACCATGATGCATGTGTTGCATCCAATCTATCTAACCATTTTGAAAGCTTATTTTGAGGCTTGAGACTAAAAATAAGGCAGATCTAGGATTAGGTGGACCACACTATAGAAATCAATGGGTTTGACCATCCACCATTAAAACCCTTTCATGTCATTGTGACCTTATGATCAGAATGGATGAGAAATAAATGTTATCGTGGGCCTTGGAAATTTTTATGGTGGAAATCATTATCACCATTTATCTTGGGTATGACCCATTTGATATGGATGAGACCCAATTGGTGTAGCCCATGTAATATACATATGGCCCATGTGATGTGGCCCATTTGCCATATGAGGGCCCATTGTGATGTATTCGAAGGCCCATGGGTCGAGGCCCAATGGGATGTACATAAGGCTCATTGTAATGTGATTCCATCGTGGTTTATGTGTTCACCGTTATAACGGGCTATGCCTTGGGAGCAATGATGTTTGACGCCCATATTGTAAGTACAATGTTGGTTAAATGTCCGCATTATAACTCCCCTTGGTTCCCGTTGATAGGCCCATACTTGTTATATGTAGGGCGTCTAGGCCCATCCTCGCTGGAAGGATAGTTCATTACTTTATAACATGCTTAGTATAATCCCATGACTCATGCCCATACGCATCATATGTATGCTTGATGTGAGGAATGTTTGATCATAGCATAAGCCAGTTGGGCTGAGACATTTACGGGATTCCTTATGAGACGGAGTGCCTCACATGATCGTGCGATACGCACTGGATTACTGCATGATTTGACGATGTGATTCATGCATCTCGCATTTGTGTGTCATAATCATTGTACGCCCTAATGACATCAGGGTCGTGGCTCCACAGGCACATCATGGATAGCCGTATCGGATACCAGAAATACTTGGTTCTAGCACTGTGGGCACTTAGTATGTCCTTGGGTAAAAATCTTAAAACCTTTTTGGTACCAGGAGCTGCTCAAACGTCTAGACCCAGTGGATACACGAGCGCCCGAGTGCCTAATACCAGTAGGCGTCTCCCACTGTGTCGTGGTTAGTTGGAAGGGGGTGTGGCCTTATCCGCCTGAGTGAGGCCAGCTCGCTAATGAGTCTGCTATCGATGAGCCGGGTAGGTATTGACAGACTATTGGTCAGGCAGATAGTGAGGTCTATTCCACTCGTTGGGCTGTGCGTCTAGGGAGGCGGCAATCAGTGTGGAGTGTACTAGACCCCGGTGATATCCCAGAGAGGAACTGTACTGATATGTGTACTTGATGAGTACTGACATGCTTGCTTTGCATCTCGCATATGACATTTGGCTACATAGGCTTCGCATCGCATGGCCTTGGTATGGCCGATAGCATTCATGCCTTGCATCACATAGCTTTGGTACAACTGATAGCATTCATGGACTTACCGCATATTTCTGTATTACTTTGATATTGTACACTTGGCGCTTGCCTTGCACACACACTTACACCACCCTCTAAGCTTTTATAAGCTTATGTATGACCGTTGCGTGTAGGTGGCCTTGGATCGCAGCAACGCTGAGGCATGAGCGCCCATCAGATCATTTTAGAGTTTTTGATCACCCTGTATTTCCCTTTCCGTATTGTACTTAAAGTTTTTGATATAGTGGATATGTGGTGATGTTGTTTTATGACTTGGTTATACTTGTGGTTATGCTCCATTACAAAAAAAAATCACACTGAAAATCCTCCTTATAGGATCCCAGGATCGGAATCAGGCATATGAGTGCCGGGATTCGAGAATGGGGCACTACGAAGGCTGTCGACGCTAGATTTGACGATCGAGAATTTTGTGAGCCTGTTTTCCGAGTTTGGGGCATGACAATTCATTCAATTACAATCACATGGTCTCATTTGATGGATCTGAGTCGAAAGATTCTGGAAAAGGAAATGCAAGATTCTGGTGTTAGGGATACCTATGATGATGCTTATGCTACTACTGTCCAACAAAATCACATGGTCGCATTTGATGGATCTGAGTCGAAAGATCCCACAGTAATCAATCTGTTTCTGGAGCTGGAAGATCTTTTAGTGGAAGATGAAGCTTCATGTACTAATGGTGAAGAGTTACAAGACCATTCAGCAATGGTGAACCAAGAACCATTCTCTAGCCTCATATGAGCTACCTCAAATTGAAGTAAGGTAAGAGAAACACTTTCATTTCATACCATGGCCTTATAACAAAGGGATCGCTTTGTATTTTTTATTTTTTTTTTTAAATAAAAATCAAAACTGTTTGTTCAGGGGAAAACGATGCAACAGCCTGGTAGATGGTTATATATCTCAAGTTCTTTTCAACTAAGTCTCACTCATCCACGATTTAGAAAAAAGAAAAAAGATAAGTTCATCTGAACTGGTATTTATTCAACAAATAGCAACAACTGAAAAAAGGGGCTGATCATTCACTTTTGCCATTTTGCTGGGCGGCAACAAAGTTGCAGATGACTTCCATGGCCAGCTGGTGAGCAGTCTAGTTCTGCAGCTTTGCAAGTTCATCCATGGCTTCGTATGTGTCTTTGTCAGCAAAAAGCTTTAGATTAAATCGTGCCGGTGCCTTTACTATGCCCTCCCACTTCTCAACCGTCTCTTTCAGTTTGTCAAAGCCCTGCATAGGACAAGAAGAAACTTAATGTATGCTTACTTTGCCAGTATAGAACCGTTCGGATTTTCTATTAGTTGCCCCAGGAATGATATGTAGATGAAAGTGGGGCAAAACCAAGCATTGAGACACTGCTGATATAGAAATTTTCTGTGGTAGTGTTCTTTTAAAAATGATTAGACATTAGCTAAATTTCAGATCCCAAAATCCATAAAATAATTCAAGTTGCAAGTATGGCTGGACGAAATTCAGATGTTTTAAATAACATGACCTAAATACAAACTTGGGTACTCACTAGGCGGGTTGTGAAATCGCTGGAAGATTCTCCCTGTTGGCGTTTGCACCTCTAGTTGTAGAACAATGGCTCCAAAACCTTTTCTAGATCATGAATCTTCACCTTATTCATGAAACATTTTGCTAGTGAGGTTTGGTTAGGCGTTCCCCCGAGCCAGACCTCTTTAAAACATGCAAAAGTACCCCATCATTCATCCTTCTAAAATAAGTCCTATTTTAAAGATTTGTAAGAGACATCCTGTAATGGATCTTTAGAAGGACATTTCAGTGTTCCTGTTTATTTGGAAAATTTCCCCATTTTTGGGGGTGGACAGGACGTGTCGTGCTCAAATCACCATTCTGGCAACTACATGGTACCTATCCTTGTAAAAGAATATAACTCATCTATGATACATTTGTTTCTAGGGTTTCGACAAAATCAGCATGTGAAATACCTAGTACATGTTGGGTCCATCGCCAACCAGTCCAAGCTCAGCCATATAAGGTCTGCCACAACCATTAGGGCATCCAGTTACCCTTATTACCACTAACTCATTGTACTTGAGGCCAACCTGTAACAACAAAACACCATTTTCAAGTGTTTGGGTGACACCATGGAAAAACAGGTTTGATGCATATTTTCTATTCATTTTTGAATTACACACAAAAAGAAGAAGAAGAAGAAAAAACGTGAGTATATAGCTTTATGGCTTGCCTTATCAAATACAGCTTGAACCCGCTTGAGAATGTCAGGAATTCCACGCTCAGCTTCTGCTGTTACCAGAGGGCATAACGGTAGTGTGGGACATGTCATTACAGTTATATTGAGTGGATACACATACCTAGGATTCTGTTCACATAAAAGCTACTCAAGATCTACTATGAATAAAGGACATTTGCAACAAGTAAACAAGTAACAGGAGCAGCAAACTCTCAAATTCTCACTCAAACTTGTAAATTTTTCATCAGAAATTCTGAAAGGAATGAATTTACAAAATCTTCATCTATCCATCCTCTATTCATTATCCTGATTAGTTTCATTCTCTTCATTTTGTTTAATTTTAGCCCTAGCATTAGATACTTGAATCTTTTCTGAAGTTGACAATTCAGTTTTAAGCAAAGTTGGACCTCATGCAGCCAACCTGAGTTGAAGAATTTTATGCTAATCTAGAGAGGCCCAACCTAGGTCAATCCTCATAAGTATAAACCAAAAGACTACCTTGGTGTCTTTCGAGTAATTGTCAGAAACAGACCAAAAGACTTTTATACCAATAACATTCTGCAATACATTTTATATGTGATTTCAACACCTACATGGTGCATGAATTGTGCAAAACAACAACCATTGTCAGATTTGAAGTGATCGGGATCGAGGGCTCTGAGACCGATGTTGATCCAGACCGCAACACGCTGAGCTTGTTGGCACCTGATATCTCTCTACGCATTGGTTGCATGGCTGTTCATGTAATTGAATTAAGCACAACATTGTGAAATTCCATACAACAGATTTATCCACCAATCTCAAGCACCAGATGTTCAACTGCTATTTCATATCTCCATGATCAATCTTCATTCCCTCTGCTCTAAACCTTTACCATTGGCATCATATCAGGTCAGATTAATGCTTCTTTGTACCCTACACCATTAATGAAATAGTGGGTGAAGTTCAATTTCAAGATAAAAGAACCACAACAAAAGAAGCTTACCATCATACCTAAGTGGCCTTCTCATCTTACTCAATGCCATAAAATCTCTCCATCTTGTTGGATCTTCACTTGTAAATTCCAACGAAAAGAATGTCGTAGACGAGAGTTGCATTAGTGGTATGTTGCAGTCACCCGCACAAAAAATGTTCTTGTAGAGTGCTCTTAGAACAATTATGAGTACAAATGGAGTAAATATGCCCATGCAGGATAAAAGTATGAATCTCTTTTCTTGTAGAATACTACAAAACTTGAAAGAGTCAGGAACAACTCTAGGTTATTAGAGACCATGAGCAAGAGAATGGTATAAAAAAGAGAACTGTAGTAATTTGCATGAACCAGATCAGTAGAACCATGTGGTAAGGAAAAAGTGAAGCGCCACACTTACCATGCAAAGTGAAGTAGGAACAAAGACACTATCTTGTGTAGTTGTATGCTGAGCATTGGAAGAAGGTGAAACATATTTAACAGGAATAGCTGCCTTTTCAGTACCTTCAGGACCAACAGTTTCATCCACTTTCATGAAGAGAGCATCAGTTAGCATTTATCAATGCGAAAGAAATAAAAAGTACACTTACAGTATATCTGTCAAACATTCAAAATCACTTCACAAGAGTACTAACCTCAATGCATTGAGGCAACAAAAAAAGGTTCTGCTATCAACAAGTTGGGCTACATTGGTTTCTTTCAAAATGTTAGCAACTGTTAAACGCCTAGGAAACAAAGTGGGAGCACGACTTTGAAGCACATTCTCCACTGAATTAAATTGAGTTGACTCACTTCTGGTCGAGTTTAAACCTAGTTCCTAACATCACAAAGGTCAAGCTAAGGCATAGTTTATGTTCCATGTGAATTGAAACTTCTTGGTTCAAGATTGTTTCTTGTCCATTGAGCTATCAGGTTCTATTTGGAAAGTGTGGAAAACCTAGTCCACATTGAGCAGAATGAAGACCGTCAAACCATTGTAAGTTATGGTCCCCATAAGAATCTTTGGATAAACAACCAATTATCTTATGCACAAGTCATTTAACTAAAATAACACTAAATAAAGGGTCATTTCACATGTTTTCCCTTTTTCATTATTAGAATCTATTTGTTGGCCAATTAAAGGGATATAATATTTCAATATAGAAGATTTTTGTACATGGGTCATCTGTAATGGTCCCCACAAAATCAGAGATTTTCATATGCAGACCACCTGCAAATACAATTGCAATTAGAAAAGTGTATATATATATATAATGTAAGACCCGTATCCTAGTCCATACTGTTCCGTCGACTCCTGCAATCCTCCCGGTCGAATTCCGGCAATCCGCGACCTATAATCGATGTTTGCGCGCGACCCTAAGTCGTATCCTGTAGATTTGAGTCGGCTTGATCCGAGACTTGTACCATCACGACCGCACCGTCGCCGCGGTTCCAATGCTGCGTCTTGCATACTGATCCGATACCCTGGCAGGGAGATGTGGGCCGGTGTTTATTTTGAAGAAAGGTCGGGCGTTTGTAATCCCAAGAGAATCTCTACAACATGTCCCATCAATCCATCAATCAATCAATCAATCAATGCTTTCTTTCTCCCCAAGTCAAGCGACCACCAAGTCAACTCTTTCTCACCCTCTCTTACACACCCATACATGTCAAGTACACCATCACCTCACCCATCACTCCATCACTCTCTCTCCTTACAACTCTCTCTCTCATTTCTCAACATAACTCCCAAGCTAGCAAGAGCATCACACGTCCAAGCTCTTCCATGAGAGAAAAGTGCATGTGTGTGGCCCACTTTTCATCCCAAAAATCCATCATCCTAGCCCTTCATTTCTCATCCTCTCCATCAAAGTGAAACACAAGGAGACCGACGTTCCAACGGACCAAGAAGATCAAACGGTGGGTCTCTATTAGGCCTAGATTTCCTTTTTTTTATGAAGGGCTAAGTGAGGCCTACCAATTGATGGTATGGATCTCATTTTGGACCCTAGGTGTGGCTGATGGCCCACCTTGATTCCCATGATCATTCCATGATGGGGCCATTCTCCATGGACCCCATCATGATGTTTATTTTCCTTGCATGAAAAGAGGTTATCTAGACCGTCCATTTTGGGTGGAGAAGGAATTTCCACCATTGATCTTCAATTTGGTGGGCCCACATGTATTGGGACCCACTTGATGTATGTTGTAAATCATGTCGTCCACCTTCGTGGGACCCACTTGATGGATATGTAGGATTTGCACCATCCAAGCTATGTGGGCCCTACCTTGGGGTAATGGGAAGGCACAAACATGATTAAAAATCAAGTGGGCCATATCTATGTGTTACCCACCTTGATATTTACTCACGTCAGGGACGCTGGACATGTTTCCCCTTTTTTTTTTGTGAACAACAGTGGGGTGTACTAATAGCAGAGGGCCACTCATATAGGCCCCACCTTGATGTATGAAGTTAATCCACGCCATCCATTCCATTCTCCAGCTCATTTTAGGTGTTGAGCCGAAAGATGAAGTTAATCCGACTATCTGGTGGGCCATAACACAGAAAACAATTATTTTTACCATTGAAAACCACCCTAATGTTTCGACACACCTAAATACATCGAATATCGGACTCGTTTAGTCTGTCTCGAGCCGTAAAAGCCAATGGCTGGGGTGGATTTTGCCAATGCGGGCCCCACATAGGAAAAACCTTCGAAAAATGAGTTTTTCGTTAAAAAAAGGAATTAGGCAGGAGTGCCTGCTGCTGCCGCTGACGCTATGACGCACCAGCATCCTGCGTTTGATGCTGGAGGCAGGGAAGTGGGTCCTATGCGTGGGCCCCACCATGATGTGTTTTGCACATTAGCACCGTGCATTTTGATGGTGCCCCTTAGGGCTGTGATCCTTCCAAAAATCAATGGTATAAAGCTCTCAGGTGGCCCACGTCACATGAAACAGTTGATTGAACAACTGCTATTGAAACTCTTTTGAGTGTCACAGAAGTTTTGTATTTATATGAAATTTGTTTTTCCCTTTCATCCAGGTCCGTGTGACCTTATCAACGGTTGGATGTCAAACAAACGTTATGGTGGGCCCCACTAATGATGTATGTGTTTCGTTCACACCACCGTCTAGTGGTGTGGACGGTGGGACCCACCCCACGTGTGGGCTGATTCTATATTAAATATAATATTAATATATTATATTATATCATATTAATATATACAATATGATATATTATATTATATATTATATTATAATATATATGTATATTATTATTACATCTATAAGGGTGGGCCCTAAGTGGGACCCACCTCTGTTGTCCTTTAAGCAGCATTAGCTGCATGTGTAGCAGCTACGTAGTTGTCATGTGGCGTGTAGACCTGCGGTTGCACACAGCTGCAAGTTCCGTGGGTCCCACCTATTCCATCCATGCCGTCTATCTATGAGACCCACCATGATACATGGGTTGTATCCTAACCTTCCAACCATTTTCAGAGATCGTTTTATGGCTAGAGACTAAGAATGAGTCAGATCTAAGGCTCAAGTGGACCCCACCATTGAAAATAATGTGGACAGTGACCTACACCATTCAAACTTCTTAGGAGCCACAGTAGCTTCCAATTAAGCTTATATTTTGTTTTCACTTCATCTAGCTCTATGTTAACTTATGAATTGGTTGGATCTTAAACACATCACGATGGGCCACTCCGTGATATGACCATCTGTAAGGTCCACCTTGATGTGTATGAGGCCCATTGTTGAAGCTCACTTTCATGTGTTTATGGCCCATCCATGAGGCCCACCTTTGATGTGTTTTGTGGCCATCTGTGAGGCCCACCTTAATGTTCTCTATGGCCCATCCGTCGGCCCACTTCGATGCATTTTTGTGGCCCAATCGAGAGACCCACTTTGATATACATGTGACTCATCAGGATGTATCTTTGACCCATGAGTAGGGCCCACCTATTGCGCATTTTGAGGCCCAGGTGTAGGGCCCACCTGTCATGTATTAAGGGTCCGTGGGTTGAAGCTCATTGTGATGTAATTCCGACCCATTTGGCAAAGCCCATTGTGATGTATTTGGAGCCCATGGGTGAAGGCCCATTGTGATGTATTAGGGCCCACGGGTTGATGCACATTGTGATGTATTTGAAGCCCATGGGTTAAGGCCCATTTGAGGAGGCCCACCTTGATGTATTTAGGGCCTGTTGTTGAGGCCTACCTTGATATTTATGAGGCCCATTTGATGTATTGGAGGCCCATGGGTTGAGGCCCAATGGGATGTACATGAGGACCATTGAATGTGATTCCACCATGGTTTGTGTAATGATATTTATGGCGGGCCATGCCTTGGGAGCAATGTTGGTTTGGCGTCCACATTGTAAAAATAACGTTGGTTAAATGTCCACATTATAACTCTCCTTAGGGCCCATTATGTAACGTCTCGAAAAAATCCATACAAAGACCCGACTACCACCTCAGGCAGAAATCACCCAGGACCGAAACCTTTAAAAATTAGACGAGGATTAACTAAGTGTTAAACTATATTACCTGTGAAATTAGCACTAATCGCTTTAAATACGATCTGTAAGAGTCAAAACAAGTAGAACGGTTAGCGCTACATTACACTATAATCTAGGATCAATCTAAAAACCCAGTTGCTCTCGGGAGCATCACGAAACTTTATATCAGACATGGACCGCATGTTGAAAGTCTGATTACCACGAAACTAAATGATTATGACCGCCTTGTTGAGCTTGACAACCATCTCAAAAATCAAGTCCTGACTGTGTCCAGAAACGCACAACTTAAGCCCGGAATATAGTATGTGAGGAATGTGAATATCTTTCGAAATAAAATCTAAACTTAAGTAAACTGAGACATGTCACTTGCGGGCCAAATATAAGGATTCAGACCGTCAGAATCTGACCTAAATATACCCTCGGATTAGGAGCAATTTTCAACACATGTTAGTGTACTTGTGGCCCTGATTGAATGTCGGTGACCGTTGAACTGAAATTGGTCCGCCACGGTAGATTTATAAATTCGATCTGACCGAAAACTTAACTCGACCTAGATCCAATGCCAGGGAGCTTAAGTCCGACCGCACTCATTAAAGGGGGCTCCAGAAGTGCTCCGTTGGATCGAAACAACCGATCTTTGGACATAACCTAAGTATATCATGGCCCTAGGGCCATTCCTATCAGTTCTGGGCCTATATAAGGGCCTTAAACCCTCTCTCTCATATTTCATACGAATTTTTAAACCCTAAGAAAGAGAGGAGAGGAAAAGGAAAGGAAAGAGAGGGAAAAAGACAGAGAGAGTTGGAGATTCATCCTGGGATTTGATCTCGTTGCTCCACGCACTTAGCCACCCTATCTGTATCACCAATCTGGTATTTTTGACAATTTACTTAGGTAAGAAAACCTAATCCTAATATATTTTAGGGTTTCAGATAGTGTAAGTTATGAAATAGGTAACCTAATTCATGCTATAGGTTGTCAATCTGCCGTTGACAAAGACTAGGTGTCTAAAACAAATCCGTTATGCGTTTACCGGCGTAAAGTGTGGACTATAAACATATAGGTTATGGTTTTCAAGTCTTTCAATGTCGGTTAATGATTTATTACTGACGTGGGTGCTATTTCACATGCTAAATACGATGTTTGTTTCGAGTTTCATATATATATGAACTATATTGAGTTTAGTGTATTCTATGTATTTGTAGAAAGGATCGTAAACGTATGGAATTTAAAAGTGTGTTTGCCATGATTAGTTGCCATCTGTTTATACTAGTTGTATGTGAACAACTCCTTGGCGAAAGGATTTGCCCCAATACATGTTATACGTCGTGTATGTTAAAAGTTGTAGTCTAAGTGTTCGTAAAAATATCTGAATGAGCAAGTACTTAGCATCAGGTACTTATATGGGGGTTGAGATAAAAAAAATTCTCATCTACCATCTCTATGTGTATAGTTCTCTCCATGTAACCTATACCATATTGTTTGCTTTACTTATGAAATGTGCATGTGTGAATTCCTGTGTATGTTGTACTTCATAACATGCTCAAATGATTGTAAGATTGGAATTATGTGTTTATTACTGCTTTGATTATTTCATATAAATACTTGTTGGAATTGGATGTGTTTGGGACTACGGTATGGTCCAGGCAATCGGTAACAGATCTTGAATAGGTGGCTGATCTTATTTCACCACAAGGGACGTGCTTGACGAATCCGAGTCGTACGTCAGTTGTTGACAGTGGTTAGGCCATGCGGAGTGCTCACGCACTTCATGTCAATCAGCTCGACGTGTGCTCGTGCTAGTCGAGCTCGTCAAGTAACCTGATTGACCCAATGTATGTTCACCATGTATGGACGCTACTTCTTGATCCTAAGGAACCAAACTCACCAGTGAAAACCCCGTTAACCTTGGTACCTTGATCCACTAAGACTCATGAGCCGGACATGGTGGTATGGGACACCGTGGTCGAGCTGTCCGCCTAAGCTGGGGCGACGAGCCTCCTTGTAGTGTACAGTGAGCAACACAGCCTCGTGAGCTGAATACGGTGGTATGGGACACTGTATTCGAGCTGTCGGTCTACACTGATAAGATGACGAGCCCTTTGTAGTGACCTCGAGCATACTCTGAGACTGCGTAGAGGCGATGAACCTTTCCATAGTAACCAGAGTATAAGCTAGGCCTGCATTGATCAGGTGACGAGCCCTTTACACTGACCTAAAACTGCAATATCGTATGAGTTTTACTAGGACTGACGACTCTAGAATGGATCATTGTTTGAGAAATGATATAAGGGAGGTACCTTAGTTTCCCAATCCCGCTGTATGAAAAGGACTAATAAGAACTTGGTAACATGCTCATGCGCCGCATTGCATATGCCGTTTGGCGTTGGGTAGAGCACTGAGGAAGCAACTGACATACTCGACCGTGAGATGAAGATCGCAGAGGGAGTGTAGGCAAGGGCATACATCATTTATACATACCATTCTTGCATTAAACAGAGTACTTATGAATGCTTGTTGTATTGCCTTATCATTACCGCTTGACTGAATTGATAACATATTAACCTTTGCTTTATAGTTCCACTGAGTTGATCACTCACTCCCACATTACGGGATGGTGTTGTACACAACAACCAGACCCTGTCTTAGTTGCAGGTGGTGGCGATGCCTACTAGGCGGAGCTGGACTTCGAGGATGACAAGGAGGCATTCTCTTACATGCAGTTTTCAGCGGGTTCATGTGAGCCATGTCTTGATCGATGGGGATTTCTGAGATGTTGACTAGATGATATTACATTTTTTTTATATTTTTTGGAATTGTAATTATTTAACCTGGTAACATTATCACACTCTGGAGACTTGTCACAGTTTAAATATTTTATATATCTATCACAGTCTTCCGCTTACAATTTCACTTGTCTCTAGAGTATAATATGCTGTTTTGGTATAATCCCATTCATGTTTCATGCACTAATATGGATAACATTTAATATGGATAACACAAGTTTAGACACATCCTTATCACTCTCTCCATCAAAATGAATAAATGAAACAAAAGCTTAAATTACAACTAATACATAGACACAAATGATCCATGAAGAATCTTACATGGAGTAACTTCCATAAGAATGACATCATCAACACAAAAACTACAAGATTTGATGTTTAGAAGAACACTGCAGCTTTGGTTCCATAAAAATAAAAACAGACACTTCCCACATCAATATGGGTACTAGTATCATTGATTCCAAGTAAAAGTAACATTGGTTACTTGGTTTTCAACTGCGAATCTTGTCGGAGACCTTCTATCTTCTCATTTGCATGAAAACGTCAGATGGTTTTTTTATTCCCATGGCATTGCTACCACCAAATGCAGAGAAACTACCACTCCCTTGCGGGTTGCCAAAGGCCCCAAATCCACTTTAAAAAAAAAAAAACACACACACACACATACACACACAAGATCCAAGTAAGAAATTGCCAAAGGGCCATGCTTCACATGAGTCAGTTTGACTTGGCAAGGGAAGAGCTCTGTAAAAGAATAAAGGGAATTTTTTTGGGTTTATAAGGTGGTAAATACAGTCCTAGGTAGCTATTTTGGATAGTTTTTTTTTGCAATTCTATTGAAGTAGTGAGTTATTTGATATGCTCTTGAATTCAGGAGAATGTGTATAAAACATCATACTTGTTGTGTTGAAATGTTTAAAATTTCTCATTAGATTATGGTGAACATAACTTTTGAAAATGATGAGTAGAGAAAGAAGAGGAAGATGATTATGTTTCTGACCTGGAGGATTTTGTTAGCTTGTTGACGACACCTCGAACCTTGTTGAAATCCAGGTTGCAATTTGTGGCCACTGATGCTTTTTGTCTTTCTATAAAGTTGGCAACGATTTCTGCATTAAACCCGGTGAAAGCAGCGCTGATGATAAAGAACATTTCTTTCTATGAATTCATTATCTCTCTCTCTTCTAATTTTTTAACTTTCCATTGCAATAATAACTATCTGAAATCATGGTGTTTTCTCAAGATAGAAGTCCAATCCGTCCTAACTTGTGCACCTGTTAGGACAAGCAATTCAAACTCATGAACAAATACCATCCGGACCATATACTAAGAGTAATTGCCAGGAAGTGCATTGATTAATGGAAATGTATTTTACAGCATGCCAATCTATAAGGTGACGCGGACCAAATTCCAAGAAATGACTGTTACATGAAAGTACTTACCTTCACAAACGTATTCGCAGCAAGTATAGCTAGATCAGGTTGGCTTTTAGCATAGTTTTTAAGGTAAAAATATATAAGCTTCTTCAGCTCTAGATTCTCTATTTGCATGCAGTTCACAACATTTGTAAATAGTGACGAAAGGTCCTTCCCAACAGTCATTGCTGCAATTACCTTCTTCACAGCACTTACCTGCCTCTGCCTCATTATTTCTATCAATAGAGAGAGGAGGGAGTTTGCACGCGCGATGAAAATGAAACGTCTCTCCATTTTTTATTTTAGTACTGTTGATTCACCGGCGCCCACGTTTAAAAAACAGGGGCATTTTTGGATAGCTGTCGGTGATTCTAGTGATCACCGACAGTTATACATGGCCGCTAGTGAAAATAGGCGCTAGGAATGGCGCTTTTTCTTGTAGTGCATGCACCATCCTCCTCAAAGTTGGAAATGAAGGAAGTGCTATCCGATGATTGAACCCATACAAATATTATCTACTAAATACAATGTAGTAAGGAGTTTGCAATAATTGTATTTTTAGAACAAATTAATAATGTTGCTAACATTTTGCTCTACCCAATGTGGTTTCTGTGAAACCATTACAATGAGATACTTCATAAAAAGTCTCAGAAGAAAGATACTTTCAGTTTTAACATGTTTTTCAGTCATTTAATAGGCTATGCATAGAAATTAATAATTGTGAAGTCACTGCTGATGAATAGAATCCAACACAAGCCCAAAGTAATGTCCTAAACAATCATGGATTCAGTAGTAGGAGTACCATGCTCAAAGCATCAGATTTAATAGAACGGTCACCACTTCAAGCTACAAGAGCATTCTAGTTGAGTAGAAGAACAATTTTGTCAAGGACACCTCTGCTTGTGAGCCAGTCATGGTTTATTGCTAGTCCACTGTCAACGTGATTGTAAGGTTAGCGAAGTAGATATATGGTAGAATGACCTTCCCAATTAGCTGCCTGATCTGTGGCCATGAAAGGAATGCAAAAAAGGATGTCAATGATCCACATTCAAAGGTCCAATCATTGTGGTTCTTGTATCTTGGACCATTCATCGCAATTCCCACCTGGACTATCCATATTCACCAACCATAAAATCGCATTTACAATGATGAGGGCACTCAACCAAGACCATTTCATGCAGGAAAATGTCAAAGCTTCTAAGGATTTTCAAGGAGTAAGAGAAAGATGAACAAACATTTTTCTAAGAACAAAACTTCATATCTATCTCGTCCACATGTCCCAAGCATACAGTTTCAAATGTCTGACTCAAGAGTCATGTCCCTCAAACAGAAATTGGGCCCTTTATTTCTTTGTTTGTTTTTAGAAACCAAATTTATCAATCATAAAATAAAATACCATGGATATTTAGGAAAACAGGAACACAAGTCTCCACTCATAATTTTGATTTTCATTCAAAGAACTACGAAAAAGACAAGGAAGCACTCAAAAGCTTCGTGTTTAATAATGATAACAATAAAATCTCATATGTCTCAACAATTAATAAGTGAGGATACAGAGAACAAAAAAATCAATTGAAAAAAGAGAGGATATTTACAGCAAGATCATCAGGATTTACAAGGACAAATAAAAAAGTACAAAATCATAATCATAAAACGATCATATTCCTTGAAAAACCTTCAAAAGCTCAAATGCTATCAATTACTAGATGAAACTATTCCTCAATCCATAAATGAGAGAACTGCAGAAGTGGAATAAATCAAAATAAATATATGCTTCACTCATCAAGAATTGCAAGCAGAACGCCATACCTTCCAAGAAATCTTTAAATTCTCCAGAAAACTGAAATCCGTTCACAGCTCACAATAAAAATGCTCCAAAGCGAGGAATCCTAATATGAAATCCGAATAAACTAAAATTTAAAATTCAATGAAACACAAACGAAAAATTACTGAGATTTCTGAAGACTTACCTGAGAAAACATCAACGAAACTGCATTATTTCTTCAGAAAATCTCTGGATTGGACTGTAGAGTAGCGTTGATTTCACGACACCGAGATTTCTCTGTTCTATATATTGATTTTCCAGGACAAATGAGAACAATCACTTCAAAGCAAAGCAAGAAATAAAAAATGAGCAAAATTCTACAACGAATTCAAACAAAAGGCAGGAAAACTAATCTGAAGCTTCGTATTCATGAAAATCTCAATGAAATTACTTCAAATAGGTCATTAAAACTGATCCTTTTCAAATCTGAACCTTTTTCTATGGAGAATCTCTCGATCTTAGGGCCAAAGAGCATGTATTTTCACATGGGAACATCTTGAAGTCTGTCTATACAGAGATCTTCTTCTCCTTCTCCTTCTTATTCTCCTTCCTACGGAGAAAGGGGGTTTTAAAGATTGAGAGATGGGTTTTAGGAGGTCTGCTGCGCATAGGAGAAAAGGGCGGACTGAGATGGAGAGGCTGAGCGCGTGAGGGAGAGCGGGAGATCGAGAGAGGGCGAGGGAGATGGAGAGACTGAGTGCGAGAGAGAGATTGAGAGATGGGTTTTGGGAGCTTCGCTGCGCACCGGAGAAGAGGGTGGAGTAATTTTGGATTTGGGAGGGCGCATTTAGTTTTAGGAGGGGCACATGACGGACGACCCATAAACCATTTGGGTTTTAGGACCGTGGGGCCCACTGTGATGTATTTTTTTCATCCACTCCGTTCATTAATTTTAAAATATTATTTTAAGTATTGATGAGAAAAATGAGTCAGATCAAATCTGTAAGAAGACCACACAACATATTAACCATAGAAATTTAATTTTTATTATTTCTTGTGGTGTGGTCCACTTAGACCCTTAATCTACATAATTTTTGGGTTCATCAACTGAAATTGTATATTAAAATTTATGGGTGGCTTAGATAATAAACATATATTCCAATGGGCCCATGGAGCCCCTTAAGCAACATCAATATGTAATAAGGCTCTGGCGAAGATGTAGGGTTTAGCTACGGGTCAATTATGTTTTAGCTACGGATTAAATCCATAATTTAATTACTACGGATTTAATCCGTACCCAAAAACTTTCAAAGTCCGTGCCCTTTGCTCGATTTTTTGGTACTGACGAGAAAATATATTTTACATACAATGGGTGTTGTAAGCAGATATGTGGCTAACCTCGGTAAGCAACGCTATGAGGCAGTGAAATAGTTACTTTGGTATATACGATATACAATAGACTATGTTCTTACATTTGAAAGGTTAGAGGACAAGTTGATAGGCTATGTTAATTCAGACTAGGTGAGCAATGTGGATAATAAAAGGTTGACTTTCGATTACTCGTTTGTATTAGTGGGTGGAGCAATTAGTTTAATGTTGAAGCTTCAGTTTATGATGACTCTTTCTACAACCGAAGCTGAGTATCTGGCGGTGACAGAAGCGTTCAAAGAAGGTGTTTGGTTGAGAGGAATGATAAATCAGTTGGGGCTTCAGCAAGAGGTCGTGCTAATTAATTGTGACATCGAAAGAGTGATTAATTTGGCAAAGAAATCTGTTTATCACTCACTTACTAAAGATATTGATGTTTGTCATCATTTTATTCGACAGGTTCTTGAGGAACAAGGCATGACTCTAGAGAAGATTCACATAAGCGTCAATCCAGCTGATATGCTAATGTAGGTGGTTCATATAGAAAAGTTCAAGTTCAGTGCAACTTTTTTGGGCTTGGCGAATGCTTAATGAAGACAGAATCTGTGCATGAGAAGTGACGATGAAGCTATGATGAAAGACGATTAGAGATGGTGGTTGTCAGGCCCATATCATAGTTTGTAGCATTCCGTAGACTCTCGCAATCTTCCTCGTCGAATTCCAGCAACCAATGATTTTTAGACAGCGTTTGCGCACGACCTTAAGTCGCATCCTGTAATTCTGAGTTGACTCGACTTGGGACTTGTACCCTTGTGACTGCGCCGTTGCTACGGTTTCAACACCGCGTCTCGCACGCCGATGCGATATGTAAGACCCGTATCCTAGCCTGTACCGTTCCGTAGGCTTTCACAGTTCTCCCGGTCGAATTTCGATGACCAACAATCTGTTATCAGCATTTGCACGTGATCCTGAGTTGTGTCCCGTATATCAGAGTTGGCTCGACCCGAGACTTCTACCCTTGCGTCCGACCGTCGCCACGGTTCCGATGCCGAGTCTCGCGCGCCGAGGCGATACCCAGGCCAGGAGATGTGGGCCCGCGTTAAGTTTGAGGAAAACGCTGCGCATTGTAAAATCGAGGAAATCTCTACGACACATCACATCAATCCATCAATCAAATATCAAGTACAACACCCATCCCCAAGTACAACCACCCTTCCCAAAGTGAACTCTCTCTCTTACAACTAAGTACACCTATCCATCACTCACTATCCCTCTCTCCCATCACCTCTCTTCCATCACCTCTCTCTCTCTCTCATTCTCTCTTTCATTCTCGAAGCAACCCACGTCCAAGCAAGCTCCATGAGAGAGCTTTGTGTGGTCCACTTCCTATCTCCCATCCCCACTCTCCAAAACCAATCTCGACCATTGAATCTCATCCATTGGAGCTCTGGAATGCGTTGATGGAAGGAGAAGTCCATGATTAAAGGTGGGTGTTCATAATATTTGATTTTTGATGTAGGGTCCACGTGATTTGGGACTGTATGCATTGTATCATGGAGGAGCTCATAGTGGCAGAGCTCCTCCCATAATCACCGTTTTATTTCTCTCTCTTGATGTGTGGCCCAACTGATGTACATGGCACATCCTGAACGTCCAAGGCCAATAGGCCCACTGTGATGTATTTTATCCATCTTGGCCACCCGTGGGGCCCACCCTACTAAATGTCCAGCATTGCTGGCACCGTCCAATAACCTGGATGAGTGAAAAATATAAATATCAGCTTTATTCAAAGCTATGGTGGGCCACACTTGTGGACCCACCTTGATGATGCGTTGGATCCACACCATCTAAGCAAGGAAGGTGGGTCCCAAGCAGCAGCAGTCGTTGCTGCATTACCGTCAGCAAGTTCTATGATCCCCATCATGAGGTATGAGTTATATATATACCGTCCGTTCGTTTGGACACATGGGGCCCACGCCGCACGTGTGATACGTGTGGGCTGGTGGGACCCCACCTCGATGTATTTGTTCTGCATCCGTACCTTCCATTGGGACAGTGCAGTGGGCTAGAAGGATGTATGTATTTTATACATACCGTCCATCCATTTTTCATACGGCGTGGACCCACCTCACACATGTCGAGGTGGGGTCCACCCTAATATATGTATTCTAAATCCTAGCCATCCGTCCGTTCTGGACGGGCGGGGCCCACGTTAATGTATTTATTATATCCCTGCCGTCCATCCGATTTTCAGGACAGTGGGTCCCAGTACTGACTGACGTCAACAAGTTTTGTGGGGCCTACCATGATGTAATGTTGTATCCAAACCGTCCAAGGGATGGTGGGCTCCAACAGCTTGAACTACTGATTGACGACAGTAAGTTTTGTGGGCCCCTCCATGATGTATGTGCTGTATACACACACCGTCAATTTGGTCCGTGCTGCGTGGGCCTTCCCACGATGTATGTATTAGATCCTAACCATCCTCCCATTGATGTAGCCCACTTGATGTGTATGAGGCCCATTAGTACGACCCATTCGATAAGGCCCAATGTGATGTATATTAGGCCCTTGTGTGAGGCCCATGATGATGTACATTAGGCCTTTGTGTGAGACCGTGGGCCCACTGTACGTTTGGCCCTATTTGGGCCACTCTTTAGGAGCAATGTTGGTTGAATGTCCACATTAATGGGTAATGATGGTTTAATGTCCTCATTATAACATTTTCTTAGGTACTTTGTTAGGCCGATTATTGAGGCCAACTATCGATTTCGATTGTCGAGGCCAATTGTCGAGGCCGATTCTGATTTGTCGAGGTTAATCGTCAAGGCTGATTCAGATTTGTCAAGGCCAATTATCGAGGTCGATTCCGATTGTCGAGGCCGATTCTGATTGTCGAGGCCGATTATCGGGGCCGATTCCGATTGTCGAGGCCGATTGTCGAGGTTAATTTTGATTGCCAAGGCCCATTGTCGAGGCCAATTCCGATTGTTGAGGTCGATTGTATAGGTCAATTATCGAGGCCGATTATCGAGGCTGATTCTGATTATCATGGCCAATTCGGATTTGTCAAGGTCGATTATCGAGGCCAATTTTGATTGTCGAGGCCAATTATGATTGTCGAGGCCGATTCTGATTGTCGAGGCAAATTCTAATTGTTGAGGTCGATTGTATAAGCCGATTATCAAAGTCGATTCCGATTGTCGAGGCCAATTGTAGAGGCCGATTCTGATTTGTCGAGGCCGATTCTGATTGTCAAGGCCGATTCCGATTATCGAGGCCAATTGTCAAGGCTGATTCTGATTTGTCGAGGTCTAATGTGATGTATATGCGGCTTGTATTTGAGGCCCATTGTGATGTATATTCAGCCCGTGTTTAAGGCCTAATGTGATGTATATGAGGCTTATGTGATGAGGCCCATTGTGGTGCATTTAAGGGCCAGGCGATGGAGCCCGTTGTGATATATATTAGGCGTATGTGAGAGGCCCATCCTGATATGTATTAAGCTCTTGAGTGAGGCCCATGGTGTTGTATATTAGGCCCTTCTGTGAGGCCATGGGTCCACTATATGTTAGGCTCTATGTGGGCCATTCCTTGGGGGCAATGTTGATTAAATGTCCACATTGTCGAGGCCGATTGTCGATGCCGGTTATTAATATCAATTATGAGTATGTGACAGCATAGCATCATGATACATGCCCATACGCATCATCTGCATGTTTATTATGAGATGTGATTAACCATTACATATGCCATAACACAGATGGTTTATGAGACTCCCTGATAGGTGGAGTTGTCCCATATGAGCGCACGGTATGCGCAAGATTGATGCATGATCAGGCTATATGACTCATTCATCTTGCATTGTGTAATTGTGATTACTGTACACCCTAGCGACATCAGGGCTGTGACCTCCATAAGCAAGTCGTGGATGGCCAGATGGGACACCGAAAATGTTTGGGTTGAGCATCTGGGCACTTTGGATGCCAGTGGGTGAAAGTTCCTAAACGTTCGAGGTCAGGAGACGCCCCAACGTCTAGACCAAGTGGATACATGAGCGCCCGAGTACCGAATACCAGGAGGCTGTGTCTCCCACTGTGTCGTGGTCAGTTGGGAGGGGTGTGGCCTTATTCGCCCGAGGGTAGTGGGTATAGCTAGGCTGAGTTTTACCAGCTTGAGGAATGAGTCTGCTATCGACTATCCGGGCCTGATATTTGTAGGCGGATAGTCAGGTCTCTTCCACTTACCCAGTTGTATGCTTGATGGGGTGGCAGCTGGCGTAGAGTGTACTAGACCCCGGTGATGATCCCAGAGATGTAGAGTACTAATATGTGGACTTATTGAGCAGGATTTACATATTCATTCATTCATTCTTTCACTATCCACTTAGGCTGGTGGTGTGCAACTGTTTGTTACGTTACCTTCCCAATGGCCAAGATTTCGGTTGGGGCGCGCGACTAAACTAAGATCAGGAGTTTACCACATTAAGTCTGACTATCCAAATTTAGGTATGGGACTGGTTTGGATAGAAGTCCCTTATGGTTTGGATAGAAGTCCCTTATGGTGGACCCCGTAGCCTGCGATACTATGTACTATCATCCCGACTTCACACTCCAGCTTTGTCATTTCATTCGCATCGCATATTGCATTACATCCGCAGGTATATGACATTTTCAGTTGCTATGCTTTTTCACTTATATGTCTTAGACAGACTTAGCAGGATTTATATATTGCATTATACCCTTGACATCCAATATTTGGCTCTCTTTGACTCCTTATTTGCATAGCTGATTTTTATTGCGTACTTTGATATTGTATGGTTCGTGGACTTATCAGTATCTCCGTTTACTCTGATATTACATCCTGAGCATGCATATACTACTCACACACTTTCACCACCCTCTAAGCTTTCTATAAGCTTATTCACGATAGATGCGTGCGGGTGGCATTAGGTCGCTGCAGCGTCGAGCTTGGAGCGTGCAGCTGACTTTCTGAAGCTTTGATTTCAATATATGTATTTCCCTTTGAGCACTGTATTCAAGTATTTATTTTATGAAATAGCGATGAAGACTGCTTTAGTTGAAGTACGAATATGCCAATATGTCCTAGAGGAGGGTGAATAGGACTTTTTAAGAATTTTATAATAATTTAAAATCCTATCACTCTAATCCTAACAACAAGCATATATTAGGATTACTCAAGAGTAACTCTACTGGCTTCCAAGCCCGGTAGAGGATCCAATCACAGACTATTTGAAAGCTGAACAATATGCAAACTAGTTTATGATGGATATGATTGTGCGTGTGTGCGAGGTGTGAGCTCAGATATGAAAGCATTCAAGGAAATCACATAAATGAATGAATAACAATCTCAAATATAGTCATTTTTATGGTGGTTCGAATACTTATCTACTTCACTCTCGGTAACCGCGCTCAACCCTTTAGTGTACCAGATTTCACTAAGGAGGTTTCACAACGGTTCACCTCAAACCTAAGGTTTTAAATCAGGTTCACCTTCAACCTTTACAACCTACACATAGGCTGACTGTTTATGCTCCCTAAGCAAGGGTCAACACATAGCACCCGGTTTTAGGCACAATGGCCAAGGATCTACACAAGGAACCTCACTGTTTATGCTCTCACGAGCAAGGGTCAACATAACGCACCCACATTTTGGCACACTGGCCAAGGATCTTCCATAAGACCCTAACTGTTTATGTTCTCCATAGAGTAAGGGTCAACACAACGCACCCACCACGTACACTCCCGCTGGAGGCCTCCTACGAGGGCTTGCAAGGATGACAAACACCTTAGACCCAATCCTAAAAAGGAATGATCACAAATGTCCTCTGGACTCTAATAACTTATAAATAAGTGGATGAGTCTCGTTCAACACATTGACGAAGATCTCCTCCTTGTTGATGAAGAATCTTCTGCTTCCTTGATCTGCAACATAGATGATGTACCAATACGGGTTGGGTCAAGGTGAAGACGGAATCTTTCTCTATAAAATATTTTCCTATAAGGAAGATAGAGTGATTCCAATCATTTATGCATTCAAGGCATCCCAGCTTAATAATTTGCTATTAAGGTGGTAGCTGAAGGATCCTTGAATGTAGAAGTTCATTCCCCAACCCACTTTATTGAATATCAATGATGATAGTTGAAAATCCTCCTTGTAGGATCCGAGGATCAGAATCTAGCATATGAATGCTAGGAGCAGAGAATGAGGTACTACGGAGGCTGTCAACACCGGATTTGGCGATCGAGAATTTTGTGAGCCTGTTTTCTAAGTTTGTGGTGTGACACGATACCCAGGCCAGGAGTTATGGGCCCGCATTTATTTTGAGAAAACGCCGCGCGTTGCAAATCTCAATAAGAGAATCTCTATAATCTATCAAATCAATCCCATCAATTAAGTCAAGTGCACATCCCATCACACCCATCCCTCTCTCATCCTAAAGTTAACAACACCTATACCTATCCCATCCCTTCTTACCAAAAAGTCAAGGCAACCTATGCTTCCCATGACATATCTCTTGAAAGTGCCCTAGTTTGTCAAGTTACATGAGTGTTGAGTCAGATTGTCTACAGAGCTTGATAGGAAGATCAATTCAAGCGTCTACCTCAACCGGATGTGTGCAAGCTCGCCACAGGTAAATCTAAAGCCTCATATCCCATGTCCCAAAACACCAGGTGAATAAAACCCTTAAAAACAAGTTAGAAAATCATAGGGTTTTAAGATGAGAAATTTTTTTTTTCAAAATAGGAAAATCTCTAAGTTTTCTTGACTTGTCGATTTTATCGAAACACCCTTGATATGATCGACCTACACTGTCGAGTCCTCGATGCTTCATCGATACCATCGAAAAGAGGACAAAAAATGTCTAGCAACCTCACAACATATCTGGACGAATTATCGATGTATCGATACACCTATCGATATCATTGATACTCAAATCTCGAGCTCATCGAAAGTGGCTCGATAAGATCGACAGGCAGATTTCTGGCTCCCCTGTTTTTAAAAGAAAATCTCAAATTTCTTCGATATATCGATGCTCTTCCCGATATGATCTTAAATTAAATATCGATAAATCGGAAGACCGTTGATAATATCGATCGTGGGCGCGCATTTCTTCCAGCAGATATTTTAGGTTGTTTTAACTTTGATCGGGGGCCATTGAGGAAATCAATATTCATATGTCGATGCTATCGAGGCCGTGTCGATTAGATCAAGACTGGACACAATCTTCCAGCGAGCTTATTGGTAAATCTATCGAATTTATCGATCCCATCGATACTGCCTTCGATAGCATCGATATGCAAATTCCGATGACATCAGCTGACCCTCGATCATATCTTAAAAACCTGAAAGATTTCTTGTCAAGTCTCTCTCATTTTTCAAGTGTCGATGGATCAGACCTATCATCGATGGAATCGAAGTTCGAAATCCGATGACATCGATAATATTTCGATTCATCGACCAACTGGCTAAAGGTTTCAAAAGCGTATGACTTTGATTTTGAGTCATCGAGCAGACCATCGATGCTATCGAGAGTATACGCTCGATGATATCGACCATGCTCGATGATATTGAACTCAGTCATAAATGTGACCATTTTATTTCCATTGGAACCTTTTGCCTATATATAGAGGACTTGTCTATTGTTGCTGAGAGAGAAAGTAGAGAGAGCTTTTGAGTGTTTAACTTTAGATCATATACCCAAAGCTCTTTCTCTCAGGGAAGTTCATCCTCCAATCCACCCTTACCATTGATATTCAATAGAGTGGATTGGGGAATGAACTTTCGCATTCAAGGATTCTCCAGCTACTACCTTAACGGCAAATCATTAAGCTAGGATGCCTTGAATGCCTAGATGATTGGAACTACTCTATCTTCCTTATAGGAAAACCTTTAGAGAGTAGGATTCCATCATAACCTTGACCCAACCCATCACCATATATCGGTACATCTTTTGTGTTGCGGATCAAGGGAGTAGAAGACTCTTCGTCGACAAGGAGGACGAGATCTTCGGCATCGTGCTTATCGGGACTCATCAACTTATTTGTAAGTATCTAGAATCCAAGAGGACACTTGTGATCATTCCTTTGTAGGATTGGGTCTTAAGTGGTTCTCACCCTTTGAAGTCCTCAAGGAGGCCTCCAGCGGGAGTGTACGTGGTGGGTGCGTTGTGTGGACCCTTGCTCTATGAAGAGCATAAACATCTGGTTGAAGGTGAACCAGCAAAACCTTAGGTTTGAGGTGAACCACTGTGAACCTCGGGTTTGAGGTGAACTGTGTAGAAACCTCCGGTAGGGTCTTATGGAAGATTTTTGGCTAATGTGCCTAAAAGTGGGTACGTTGTGTTGACCCTTTCTTGTGAGAGCATAAACAGTCAGCATCAGTGTAGGTTGTAAAGGCTAAAGGTGAACCTGATTTAAAACCTTAGGTTAGAGGTGAACCGCTGTGAAACCTCCTTAGTGAAATCCGGCACACTCAAGGGTTGAGTGCGTCTGCCGGGAGTGAAGTAGACTGATCGTCGAACCACTATAAAAATGACTGTGTTTGAGATTGCTATTCTTCTGATTGTGTAATTTGCTTCAATATTTACATATCTGAATATCTGAGATCACACCTCATACACTTATATAGTCATATCCATCATAAACTAGTCTGTATATTGTTTACTTTTAAAAATGTTTGTGATTGGATCCTCTACTGGGCTTGGAAGCCAGTAGAGTTATTTTTGAGTAATCATAATATATGTCTGTTGTTAGGATTAGTGTAATAGGATTTTAAAATAAATCATAAAAAAATTTTAAAAGTCCTATTCACCCCCCTCTAGGACATATTAGCATATTCCTTCTTCAACTAGTGCGGTCTTCACTGCTATTTCATCTCTTACACACCTCTCCTCTTTCTCTCATTCCTCACTCCATTCCAAGCAACTCCCAAGGAGAGGACGTCCAAGCTTCCCATGGAGAAGCTATGGTGTGGCCCACTTCCTACCCCCTAATCTCCCATCTCCACCCTTCTACCTTCATTAACTTCCATCAAAGGGAAAGCCAAGGAGTTTAGCAGTCCAAGGAGCCAAAAAGGAGCTAAATTAGTGGGTGATCCTAGGATTTTCACCATTGATTTTATTTGAGGGCCCACTTGTGGTGGGACCCATTTGATGTACGTGTTGTAAATGGAGGGAGCTCATAGTGGCGGAGCTCCTCCCTCGCACACACATCGTCTCTCTCTCTCTCTCTCTCTCTCTCTCTCTCTCTCTCTCTCTCTCTCTCTCTCCTTTTTTTGTGATGTAGTGTGGTCCACCTGATTTAGCTAGCCCAGATGAAGGGAAAACACAAATATCATTTTGATCCAATCGATGGTGGGCCATCACGCGGGACCCACCTTGATGGCGTGCCCCATCCAGGGTCGTCCGTCTGCTGCATGTCAAGTGTTCCTAGACGAAGAGAACACACAAGTATCAGCTTAATCCAAAGCTGAGGTGAGCCACACGTATGGACCCACCTTGATGATGTGCCGATCCACACCATCCGTTGAAGAGCCAGGACGGTGGAGTGGATCCCACGTAGCAAGAACGTTGTTGGATCGACGTCAAAAGTCCTGTGGGCCACCATGATGCACGTGTTTCTTCCAACCGCCCATCTGTAATGGACGTGGGCCCACCCCACATGTGTGGCACGTGTGGGGTGGGACCCACCTTGATGTATGTATTCTATATTCCTGTCGTTTGTCTGATGGGTGACGTCAGCAGGTTCTGTGGTCCCACTTTGAGATATGTGTTATATCCTACACCGTCCATCCTTTTTCAATAGACGTGTGGGATGGGACCCACCTTGATGAATATGTCTTACATCCCCACCGTCTGTCTAATACATGGACGTGTGGACCCACCTTGATGTTGTATATCCAACTGTCCATTCATCTGGCCGTTGGTTTTTTTTTTTTTAATAATAGTAATAATATAATATAATATTATATATATCATATGTATATGGTGGGCCCCACGTGGGACCCACCTTTTTGGAAATGGATTGGCTGGATCACCTCTCACCAGCTATATAGCTGGTACATTGACGCCAGCAAGTTCTGTGGGCCCTAGCAGCATGTAGCTGCTGTGATGACACCAGCAAGTTCTGGGCCCCCTGCATGATGTAAGTGTTGTATCCACTGTTCGTTGCTTGGATGGTGGGCCACCTTGATGTATGTGTTACATCCAAACTGTCCATCCAAACGGTGAGCTCGTCTTAAGGCTTGAGACTAAAAATGAGGCATATCCGTATATCAGGTGGACCACATTGCAGAAAATAATGAAGAATTGAACGACTACCATTAAAACCCTTTTGGTATCCCAGAAGTTTTGGATCAGTATGAAATTTGTTCTTCCACTTAATTCAGGTCCTTGTGACCGTATGAACAGATTAGATGGAAAAAAAACGTTATGGTGGGCCCCTGCTCGATGAATTGTTTAATAGCGGAAATCATTATCTCCACTGCTAATTATGGTATGGTCCAGATGATCCATGGATGTGATGTATATGAGGCCCATTGGTGCAGCCCATGTGATGAGGCCCACCTTGATGTATTTGTGGCCCATCCGTTAAAGCCCACCTTGATGCAATTGTGGCCCATTTGATGAGGCCCGATGTGATATATATTGGCCCATATGATGAAACCCAATATGATGTATATGAAGCCCAAGAGTGAGGCCTGATATGATGTATATGTGGCCCTTGAGTAAGGCCCATTGTGATGTATATTAGGCCCGTGTGAGTGGCCCACTGTGATGTATATTAGGCCCATGTGAGCAGCCCATTGTGACGTATATTAGTCCCGTGTGAGCAACTTATTGTGATGTGCATTAAGCCATGTGAGAGGCCCATCGTGATGCATATGAGGCCCATTATGATGTGTATTAAGCCCATGAGATGTGGCCCATTGCGATGTGTAGGGCCCATGTGATGCGGCCCATCGTGATGTATATGAGGCCCATGTGATGCGGCTCACTTGATGTATATGAGGCCGCATCGTATATAAGGCCCATGTGATGCGGCCCATTGTGATATGTGAGGCCCATATGATGAGGCCCAGTGTGTTGTATGTGAGGCCCATGCGATGAGGCCCATTGTGATGTATATTAAGCTTATTTGATGAGGCACATTATGATATATGAGACCCTTGTATGTGGCCCGTTGTGATTGTATGAGGCCCATTGTGATTGTACGAGGCCATTTCCCCATTGTAAGTTAGATTCTATGATGGGCCGTACTCTAGGTGCAATGGTGGTTAAATATCCACGTTGCAAACCTCCCTAGAGCCCATTATCAAGCCCATTTCCCTCTTCTCTTATTGGGCTACCCAAACCGTTGGGCCCCCATTGATGATGGTCCCTTACACCATGCCTTGTAGAATTACCCACACCTTGGAGCCCATCTTGTGTATATATTGGGCCCCCATAGGGAAGTCCAGTTTATTGCGCGATAGAGAGGGTGAGGAAGCCCACTTATTGTACTTAGACTCGGCTCTGCCCTCGGTGGGGGATATTGTGATGCTTCGTCATTGTTGTACACGTGGGCTGACACTGATGTGGGCGGGATCTAAGAACCTAAGCGAGCTACCAGTGATTGGCAGGCTGCTGTGCTGGAAGGCTATTGTGCATACAGTGAAGGCAAAACTTTGTCCCACATCGAAAGCATCGTCTGATGTTGTGGTGGTTATAAGTTGGATTCCTTCCTTAACTGTCGTGATGCATTTTAAATCAGTGAGTTTCGGCAAAGCAGTCTATATCACCCCTTGCCGTAGACAGAAGGATATGTAGTATTAGGTTTGGTGTATCCACTGTTTAGAGCCTATTTTGATATTTGGACTAGATCCGTTGTCCTTCTGTGGACCCTATCATTCGTATGCATGTTGTGAGGGATGATTGATTAAAGCATATGTCATTGGGCTGAGATGTTTATGGGACTCCTTGTGAGACGGAGTTGCCCCCACATGATCGTGCGATACATGCAGGTTTGATGCATGGCCTAGATATGGCTGACGCTATTCGTGGACTCATCAAGATTTCCATATTGCATTGTATCCTCAGTATATGATATTTGGCTTACTATGCCTCCGCATTGCATAACTGATCTACATTGCTTTCTCAGTATATGATATTGGCTTATTATATTTTTGCATCGCATAGCCTGGATAAGGCTGATGATATTTATGGACTTACCAGTATGTTTCCGCATTGCTTTGATTTTGTATACTTGACACTTACCTTGCGCACACACTTACACCACCCTCTAAGCTTTCTATAAGCTTATGCATGATAGATGCGTGCAGGTGGCATTAGGTCGTAGCTGTATTGAGCTTAGAGCATGCAGCTGTCTTCTAGAGCTTTGATTTTCAATATATGTATTTCTCTTATAGCACTGTATTCAACTGTTTATATTAGTAGATATGTGATAATGATGTTACCTTTGTGATTTGGGTAAACTTGTGGTTATGCTTCTTACGAGATAAGCGTACGTTAGAAAATCCTCATTGTAGGATCCCATAATCGGAATCTAGCGTATGGGTGCTGGGAGCTGAGAATGGGATACTACGGAGGTTGTCGGCACCGGATTCGGCGATTGAAAATTTTGTAAGCCCGGTTTCCGAGCTTGGGGCGTGACAGTGGTGGCAAGAAGTAATAGAGTGTGAAGATTGAAGACATGGAGAAGATTGTAGTCAATGTCTTAAATTTGTCAGTAACGGTCTGTTGATGTCATTGATAGACCATTCGATAACATCAAGTAGATGTCAATGCCATCAACAGATGCTCAATCCCATCATGAAAATTCAAAAAATTTCTAGTTGATTACTAGACAGTTTTGGAGTTGCTACTCAATGGTATCGAAGGTAGCTTCAACGTCATCGACTGATCCTTGATGGTTGTCGATTCTATCGAATGTCTCATCGAAGGCGCTCACAGAACTGCATAAGTGCCCGATTTGTTTCCTATTCTAGTTGTGGTATTATATAAATCGGGTGTAAGTGAGATTAAGGTAGGGTTAAGGTTCTCTAAGACATCCTTAAAGGTTCAAGAGCGTAGCTAGGGATTTCATGGAGGTTTTTTGGGTTGTTCAGATTGGTAAGTCCATCAATTTCTTGTAATATTACTTTCATAGTGGATTTCTTGTCGCTCTATGCCACGATTTTTTTTTCCGTAAGGATTTTTCTACGTAAAGTTATGTGTTTTCTATGCATTTTGCTTTCATTTCATTTCGCCTTATTAGTTTGAATTTGGGTTTGCTTATGCGCAACCCCCAATAGAAAAATTGTAAATAAATACAAAATGATATGACACTTTCTCAAGTGACATATTAAAACCCTCGCCCTCAATTATGAACGAATGAAATTATGATTCAAGGAACAAGCCTTCACCATAAATACACTCCAAATTGAAGAAGACGTGTAGTAAAATATTATCCTTCTAACATTAAGGATGAATTATTTTTTAGCTGATGGAATTGATGCAGGACAAATCATGGACGTCTTAGTAGAGAACCATGATGAGAACCATGATGGAAGGAAATTATGCTGAGATGGGCTCACAACCATTATAACTTTTGACATCCATAGCTTTACAACCCAATATCAATATCAAACTCATATAAGGGTTGATAGATAACTATCAATGAGATCTACAACTTAGCCAATGCTATTTTATTGGCTTCCAAACAGCTTCCTAATATTAATTCAATCATTTTAAAATTTAAATTTAAAGTTAAAATTAAAATTTGTCATTTGTTGTAAGTTTTAGTTTTACTATCCTCCAGGTGTTTTATGGTTGTAAAGTCCTCTAATAGCATAAAAGTCTTTGTTTCAGTTACATGAGAGTGTTTGGCAAATTTCTACAAAAAAATTAAATTAAATTACTATTGTTAGAAGTTTACTGTGTATGGAAAGTTAAAATTCTTGGGCTTACACAGACTGTATAAGTCATATTTATTGCTTTGTAAAGGTAAAAAATCATCCATTATTATAAATTTTATTCTTATTTTTCAAGATCAAATTTATTCTTATTTTAGAGATTTTCCACCTTGTGATTCGTGAATTATCTTACATGAAGAATAAAGTACACCCTTATTCTGCTTTTCACGGGCGCGGATATCCTCAGACAGCATTTCACAGGAAGTTACTGGCAAGGATGCTGGGTGGGGCCTGATGTTTGTGAGAAATCCACTCCGTCCATCCGTTTTTCAAGCTCAGTTTAGGACATAATGTGACCAAAAATGAAGTGGATAAAAAAATCAAGTGGGTCACACGAGAGGAAATAGTGGAGATTCATTGAGCACCGTTGAAAAATTCTTATGGCCATAAACCTTTTTGTACCAGGCCATTTTTTTTTTTTTTTTTTAAATGTGTTTTCATTTCATCCTAGTGGGAATGGACTTATAAAGGGTTTGGATGGCATATAAGCATCAAGGTAAAGTTGAAGAAGGTTTCAACTGTAGGTATTTCTTTCCCTAATTTTTCTCTCGTAGACCTAATTCGTTTTTATTTCTACGTTCCAAAATGATCTCACAAAACGGATGAACGGAGTGGATATCTAACAAACATTGGGGTTGCCCCCAGCATCCTTGCACAGTAACTTAATGTGCGAGCCTTTAGCAGGAAATCCGGTTACGCTTTTCACCTGGTGGGCGGAAGGATGGTAACCGAGATCCTTGGGTTGATAAAGAACTCAAAAACATCATCCGTAGGGATAAATTTTAGCCTCTGCTTTATGGTATATATACGGATAACGAGCGGTTAAGAATAAAATAGAACAAAAACCACATCCACTCTAAAAGGTATTTAAATCTTTAAAATCTAGGATACTTTTAGGGAAGCGAATTTCCTGGTGTACCAGCCACCACCGACCTGGCTGATGTGCGTACGTGTCGTGCGAAGACGAGCGCTCATGCTCCCCTGTACGAACGATTTAAAAGAGATCAAATTGGACGCGGATTGGCTACTCCCCCTGACACCAGCCAATGGCTGGTGGTCGGTGCTCCGTGGGACCCACCATGATGTATGTGTTTCATCCATGCCGTCCATCTATTTTGAAGGATCATTTTACAGTATGAGACCAAAAATGAGTTATATTCCAATCTTAAGTGGACCACATTACATGAAACAGTGTTGAATGAGCGTCGACCATTAAAAAACATTTTGTGGCCATAGAAGTTTTGGATCAAGATGATTTTTGTTTTTTACCTTCATCTGGGCCTGTATGACCTAATCAACATATTAGATGTCAAATAAACAGTATAGTGGGCCTTAGGAGAATTTTAATGATGGATATCCAACTACTATTGTTTTCATGTGGTGTGGTCCACCTGAGATATATATACCTCTAATTTTTGGCACCAAGCCATAAAATGATATGTAAAAATGGATGAACGGAATGGATGAAACAAATACATCATAGTGGTGCCCACAGAGCACCGACCATCAGCCCTGGGGTGGTGGAGTAGCCAATCCGTTTCCGATCAAATTTACACGGTTCCGAAAATGATTTATTTGTTATATCCACACCGTTCAAATTTATAGGTTCCGAAAATGATGTATTTGATGAGATCAGAGCATGATCCCAAAATAATCACATCCAAAGCTTAAGAGGTCGCTTGGCACCCCGAATTTAGGAGGATTTCAAATCCCTGTTTGGCACCATAGAGTAACAGTAGGTTTCAAATTCCATTGGGTTTCAAATCTAACGTGAGAACTTTGATTACGTCTAAAATCCTTACCTCAGTTGTAAGTATAACATGTGTATCACTTGATTATTAATCTATTGGACACATGACCTTCTAACAATATCCTAAAATAATTAGATTATCTATTGCATCACTCTAATTACTTTAATACGATGATTAGCACTGTTCAAACATTGTCCATGTAAATCAATGATTAAAAATTGTTAGTTAGCCACTCGGACATGATTTTGTACTTGTGGCCCAACTGAAACTTGAAATTTCATCATTTTCTGGCAAAGAATATATTTCAGCAGGCTTATTACAACCATTATGTCAAAAATTACATAAATTCACTAATTAGAGATATTAAGATTGATTCAGTAATTAAATTAAAACCCCTACAAATGTACCATGAATAGCTACTTTTGGATTAAAGTTGATTGTCAAACTAGGGTGTCAAACACAACAAGAGGATTTCAAATCCAAGGAGCTCTGAATCCAAGGGGTTTTAAATCCAAGCTCCCAAACGGGCCCTAAGTAGATTGCACCACATATAGGGTCCAGATAATGATTCTAACTGTTAAAACATTCACAGGGCTCACCACAATGATTTATTTTCCATCCAATATTGCGTTCATGAGGTCACACAGACCCGTACAAAGAAGGAAAAACAATTATCATGTTGATCCAAAACTTCTGCAACCCCAAAAGGCTTTCAATGGTAGATGTTCAACCCCCCACTGCTTCTTGCACCGTGGTCCACATAATCTTTGGATCCATCCCATTTTTAGGTTAAAACCTTACAACGAGCTTGCTAAATGAACCGATCAAACCTTACAACAAGCTCGCCAAATGAACGGACAGTTTGGATATAAAACATACCTCATGGTGGGACCCACACAACTTGGTGACGTAAACACACCAGCAAGTTCTCTGGTGTGTGGTACACCAGCCAATCCGCTTCCTATTTTTAGGCCATTCTCCTTCCCCTGTCAGACTAAACAGACCAATGGTCGAGATTACCACCATGTCTGATTTTAAAGACTCCCCCGTATACTGGGCATAGATGCTGGTCACGTATCATATGGAACCGTATTCTAGCCTGATTACACATCATATATGCACGCCGTCCATTGGGTGTGCTACTTCATGTTGAATCTGGAAATAATAAATCGTGTCCGTCCGAAACTCAAATAGGACACAACATAATGAAGAGTTGTGATGGGAAAGGCGGATTTTACACTAATTAACATGGTTAGGCCACCTGAGTTTTAGATCAATGTCGAGTTGTTGAGACGGAGTTAGTTAGACTTAATCTAGTTCGACATCCAGAGACAATAATTTAGAGCCGAACCGAACCCAGTTTTACCTGAGTTTGGTTTAGATTGTTTATGTAACACCCCATTCTAGCTTTACATTAGCGAGTTGGGAGCTTATCCATGTTGTTTGAGCTTGGTTTGATTCAGAATATATGAGCTTGAGCTTGGTCTGGTTTAGTCCAAATATTTGAGCGGTGTCAAATTGAGCCATTACAACTTTCTTAGGTCTGCGGTAATGTTTATTCACCGTCTAAACTGTTGATAATGTCACATGGGCGTGGATAAAGGTGATTAACTATGAAATACTTTGTGTCGGCCACATCAGCTTTAGATCAAGATGATATTGACACTATGATGATTTCACTGGCGGTCATTCAATTATCAATGCTTCATGTGGAATGACCTGCCTGATATTTGGATCTACTTCATTTTTATTTTTTTTTTTACTTATGTCATGAAATAAGCTGAAAAACTGGATGGGTGGCATGGTATGCACCATATATATTGAAGTGGGCTCCACCATAGGAAAATAATATTAATCCGAAACTTCTACACCCCAACAAATTTGGATCCTATGTTGTTGTCCATCAGAGGTTTGGATCTTCCTTATTTTTTGTCTCATATTGTAAAATGAGCTGAAAATTTTGATGGATGGCTGGATAAAGCACATATATTATAGTGAGGCCCATGTAGCTTCGAGACCAATTACATGGCGGGTGTTGAGATCACCACCGATTCGAATCCTGCTTTAATGTGCTGAGCAAACTTTGTGAGCCCCCCGTCATATAAAAAATTGATGTTGCCCATCTGTTTTTACGTATCATTTAATGAAATGATTCCAAAATTGAATCATATCCAAAACTCAAATAGATCACATAGTAATAAAAAAATAATATGCATACAATCAACAAGCCAAATCAGGTTGATTCAAACCGTGTTGAATCAAGCCGAGCGGAGCCAGTACTACAAGCCGAATCAGGTTGATTCCAACCGAGTTGAATCAAGCTGAGCCGAGCCAGTTCTACCCTGGTTTTAGCTTCGCGTTTTTTTTTTTTTTTTTTTTTTTTTTTTTTTTGTCAATGAGCTTGCAGTTTTATTTGAACTTCTGTTCGAACCATTCCTGCCCAGCTTTTTCAAACCAATCCAAACTTTTGAGCTAGCTTAGTTTGTGTTCAGCTCTTGCAGCCGAAACCATGATGGCAAACCAAACCCTGGAAGATTCTAGGGTAAAATTGTAAATCTAGTGAAAAGAAGTGGCAAGCATTTTTAAGTTGTTTTCATTGGTGATAAACTACAACTAATAATAATAATAATAAACCCATATCATATCCATTATCCATATATCTATTTATTGAAAGTGCGTCCTGACGGGGGCAGATTAAGTGAGGCCGGGATCCACGGAGGCGGATGGGACCCTGACTGCAGGGCGTACGGTAATGTATGTGCCTTAAATCCACACCGTTCAACCGTTTTGATAGCTCATTTGAGGGCATGATCCAAAAATAATAGCAGATCCAAATCTTATGTGGACCATACCACAGGAAAAACGTAGTGATTGAATCCCCATCATTAAAATCTTCATGGGGCCCACTGGAATGTTTATTTGCCATCCAACCTGTTGATAAGGTCACAAAGATATGGATGAAGAGACCACACAAATGTCAGCTTGATCCAAAACTTTTGTGGCCCACGGGAAGTTTTTAATGGTTGATTAACACTGTTTCCTATATCATGGTCCATCTTAAATTTGTATCTGCTTCATTTTATTTTTTTTATCATGCATTAAAGTGAGCTTTAAATACAGATGGACGGCGTGAATGTAGTCACATACATCACAGTGGGCCCCACAATCAGGAGTCCCATCCACCTCGCCGGATCCAGGTTCTCCCCTAATCCGCTTCCGTCTCAGGGGATTTGATACTTTCACAAGCGTGTGGAGCGTGGCCTACACACAGGCAAACACACCAATATGAAACACGTGCGTGAGTTCCGAGCTCCTCAACTGCATGGAAATAGCGCTTAGACCAGCTACCTCAGAAATAGTCAGTTTTGGTTGTTCATACCAATTTAGCGATTCCTGCTAAAGCTAAACAGGATGGGTTTGCGTGTAATTAGGATGGGTTTGGGTGGTATATTTGAAGGTTTTTTTGAATATGAGAATAAGATTATCCGGGAATACAATCATCCGCTAAATCATCCAGTGAAAAGTGACTATGTTAAAGCTAAGTCATACCAAAACGCTTATTTCAACTGTCAGAACAGGAGAAGCATCTAGATAACCTGACTAAGGTATAAATATCAAAAGAATTTAGTAAAAAGAAATTGTCTCGTACCAACCCAATCAAACCAAATATATCTTTCAATTATCTGTTATTTATATTCTTTAGTATAATCATTTTATCTTTTGCGAGTCATTTACATTCTGTAGTGTAATCCTTTGCTTTTATATGTCATTTATATTCTTTTGTGTAATCCGTAGCGGTAATCAAGTGGTTAACTTTAGTTGTAATTCGGGTATGTCTATACGCTGGATTCAGTTCAAACAGAGTTCTTCATCTAAGAAGGTGTTTTGCAACTGTTCTCCGTGACAGACTATAAGAATTCAGTTCTCATTGTTATTTTGTTTGTATTAAAAAGTCCTTTCGTATGGAAGGCAAATGTGTTACCCATTATCAGATGAAGAACCATACTCTTTGACTATCGCCTGATCATTTTAACATACAGTGTGAGTGGTTGAATAGGTGACCAATCTTATTTGATCTCGGTCATATACTTCGTATCTGCCTATCTTCGTGCTTGGGGTCATAGTTGTTCAGTTTGATTTGAGCCACAGATTCAATTCTGGCATGCCTGCATTTATCACGTGACTGAAATAATAAATCGAACCACAACAGTATTTGGCACGTCCAGTGGGATATTGTTTTTAGCTTATTAGTGTGATATTGACAATTAGGAATATGAATAGAAGGAATAATCGAATTGTTGGGGTTAAGCCCTCCAAACCGACCACACTACCTTCGACTGAGGATGTGCCAGTTCAAGCGACCCCCAAAATGACAAACTTGAATAATAGTCTGACACCCAGTATCGAAAATTAAGATGGGGCCTCGACCTCTCGGACCATCTCTCTTGAAAAGATAACAGTTGCATTTGGAGACGTACAACTAAGTATCCAATATGTTCAAGAATATAGGAGAGCTAGGGCAGAGTTAGTGCATACCCAGGCCGAGTAATTCCGTATTCAAACTGAGAACATTAATAGATACATGGCTAGCTAGACTGAGGCCATGCATCGATTGATGACCATCATTAATGAAAGAGCACTTACGATGATATAGTATAATGCCAAAGGAAGTTCTATCGATAACGCAGTGTAATCGCCATTTATGCCTCCCTTGCAGCGGAATCCACTGCAGATCCTGATCCAGGAAGTATGGAATATTCCGCTACCCGCTGAGTTCAGGCGACCAAACTGGGAAGCTAGAAATTTTATTCCTGAAATTTCAAACCAGGGTTTAACAAGATATCTCCTTTCCAACAATTCCTTAGGAACCTGTTATTCCATGAGGGCAAAACGAAGTAGGTCCTGCCCTACTACCAATGGCTGAACCTCAGTGAGTGGATCGCGACCAAATCCTGCAAATGGTTCAAGATGTAGTAGGTCAAGTCCTCGACCACAATACTATCCCAGTTTATCATAAGACATATACTTAATGGATTCATCGACAACACCCATTGCTAAGGAATTATCGACCGAATTTTACCATATTTTTGAGTGATCCTGATCTCGAACACATTTGTCGATTCACTATACACTGTAGTGAACCAACTAATAATGACTATCATAGATTACAATCATTCGATCATTCACTAATGGTAGCAACCTTTATATGATATTCCAATTTATTACCAAACTCAATCCATACCTGGTAAGAGATAAAAGAAAAATTATATGCTCAGTTCTTTTTTAAGGACAGAGAAATGACCATGGCCGATCTTGCACATTTTTGACAATTATCAAGGGAATCTTGTGAGAGTTACATTGCTCGATTTAAGAGAGTGAAGAGCCAGTGTAAGATCATCATGACCAAGGCCAAATTTGTGCAACTTGCAAAAGACGGCCTGAAATATAAACTCTATGAAAAATTTATCAGAACAGAGTTCATGGACCTAGATGACTGTAATTAGGAAGGTCTCCAGGTATGAATTAAAAAAGATTTAATATTATAAATGGCACGAAACTTGTTCCTAATTAACTAACAAATGTATTGTGTTCAAGAACATCATTCATGATAACATTGATCGTAGGTTACCGAAGTTCCCTGAGAAGGGTGAGGAAACAATGTTAATCGATACTAATCCATTTCTGCCTAACCTCGACATCAATATGGCCGCAGTAAACCTATTGAAGGCTGATCAACCACGATAGAGGGTTGATCTCAGTCAAAGTAACCATGATGACGCATCGCGACAGTCGAGGTTGAGGCGATATCAACCTCCCACTTTGACCGCCAGGCGGCTAAATGCAACTCGACAAGACAGTCGAGGGTCATATTTATGCGATCGATGTGCCAGAATGACCATCCAGGGTTGGGGAGGACTGCCTCGACTAGTTGGGCAAGTTCGATAAGTAACTCTAAGGATGGCTGAAAAAGGCGGTCTCCATCGACTGCAGGGAATGTTTCCAATGCTTGGTTGCCACCCTTAAGAGAGAGTGCCAAGTCAAAGGATGGTCAAAACCCCGTTAAATCATAAGGGAGTTTCGAAATGGGTCATGTATCCCAAATTCCCATCTGTTCCCAAAGTAATGACCCGAACTTAGTAACGCCACCGACAACGGCATAAAGTGACTATGCAAAAGAAATTGGTAGAGGTTGAGGATGCATCTTGATTGAAAACTATGCAGCCATGACCATTTTGGATAATCCCTCAATTGGAGGAATGGCTGATCATGAACATAGTCGAGGTAGTTTTACAGCTTGTATCGTACGATCAGGGTATGGAGGATGTTACTCGGCCCAATGGGTTAGCAAGACCAGGGGACGATGATGACTGTGATAATTTGTCTTATTATCTCAATGATGAGTCATTCTTAGGGGACGATTGACTGATAAATAGACTGGTAGCGATGACTGAAGCATTACAGGTATCTTCATCTACTTCCATTCAGTTGGATGTTGCTGTGAACGAGAACACTAGGCATAATAATATGGATTCTAATATGCAAGCTGGTTCGGAAACACTAGGGGGCAATGTCTAGGTTCGGAGATTTCGTTTGGGACATTGTTGCCTGTGGTCTTCCATTGCAATATGGTGCTTACTTCACCCTCTAGTTTTTGGGGAAAGCCGGCCTAGGTGGGTGAAACAGTGAGTGATACCAAAGAATTTAGTCTTCTTGTGGTAATACAACATGCTTCCTTTCCTCTGAAAGAAACAATTGAAGGGGCACCAGGAGTTGGCAAAGTGCCACAAGTAAATACCATCATAATAGAATCAAGAGCAATGTCTGGAAGGGTGGTCATAGAGAGGCCCACTCATGGTATGACATAACGTTTCAAACCGCTGTATATATCAACTCATCTTAAAGGTTGTCTAGTCACTAGGTTTCTGGTCGACAATGGAGCTGGTGTTAGTCTTCTCCCATTAAGGGTGATGCCAAAATTAGGGAAGATTATGGTTGATCTAATTCCATATGAGGTAACAGTCAGTAACTTCACTAGCCATGTTACAAATATGCACGGGGTCTTGCCAGTTGACTTGACTGTTGGAACAAAAAGGGTGTTAGCTCTGTTCTTCGTGGCTGACACCTCATCCAATTATGATACTTTCATATTATTGTCACATGCGGTTGATTTGATGTAGGAAATGGTGGCGGATTAGGATGGTATCCATTACTTTATGGTAAGTTGGGATAGCTGGGAAGTTCGAGAGCATTGGTGGCCTTGTGGAAGGAAGAATGAAGGGATGGATAGAGACCTACATCGGTCACCACTCCGCGGCTGAAGGGCGATTTGTCACGCCCCAAACTCGGAAACCGGACTCACAAAATTCCCGATCGCCGAATCCAGTGTCGACAGCCTCCGTAATACTCCATTCTCAGCTCCCAATGTTCATACGCCAGGTTCTGATCCTGGGATCCTACAAAGACGATTTTCCAATGTACATTTTACTCGTAATAAGCATAACCACAAGTTTACCCAAATCACAAAGACAACATCATCATCACATATCCACTAATATAAACATTTGAATACAGTGCTGAAAGGGAAATACATATATTGAAATCAAAGCTCCAGAAGTCAGCTACATGCTCCAAGCTCCACGTTGCTGCAACCTAATGCCACCTGCACGCATTATCGTCGATAAGCTTATAGAAAGCTTAGAGGGTGGTGTAAGTGTGTGCACAAGGTAAGTACCAAGTATACAATATCAGTCCATAAATTATACAACGTCGAAAATACTGGCAAGTCTATAAATCATACAATATTAGAGTATGCAATGCAGATAGATTATGCAATGCAGAGACATAGAGAGCCAAATATCAAATGCCGAGGATGCAATGCAATATGTAAATACTGAAGAGCCACAAATACTATCAACCTCATCTAGGCCATATAAATGCAGAAACATAATAGCCCAAAATGCTAAATGTTGTGAATGTAATGCAATATGCGGTGCGAATGAAATGACTAAGCATTCGCAATGACTAAGCTGGAGTGAAGTCGGGATGATAGTACGTGGTATCGCAGGCTATAGGGTCCATTACAAGGGACTTCTATCCAAATCAGTCCCATACCTAAATTTAGATAGCCAAACTCAATGTGGTAAACCCTTGACCTCAGGTTAGTCGCACGCCCTAACCGAAATCTTTGCAATTACGAAGGTACACAACAATTAGTTGTGCACTACCGGCCCGAGTAGATAGTGAATGAATGAATGAATGAGTATGTAACTCCTACTCAATAAGTCCACATATCAGTACCATACATCTCTGGGATCATCACCGAGGTTTAGTATACTCCAAGCTGGCTGCTGCCCCTGCCGGCCACGCAGCCCAGCGAGTGAAAAAGACCTCACTACCCGACTGTCAATAGTATACCAATGCCTACCCGGCTTATTGATAGCGGACCCATTTGGGAGCTAGTCAAACTCAGCCTGGCTTGCAGCCCCCTCACTCTGGCGGATAAGGCCACACCCCCTCTTAACCGACTACGACACAGTGAGAGACATGGCCTACTGGTATCCGGCACTCGGGCGTTCATGTATCCACTCGGTCTAAATGTTGGGGCATCTCCTGGCCTCGGAGGTTTAGGGACTCTCACCCATGGACATCCAAAGTGCCCAGATGCTTGAAACAAATATTTTTGGTGTCCCATCTGGCCATCCATAACATGCCTATGGAGGTCACAACCCTGATGTCGATAGGGCATATGGTAATCACAATCACACAATGCAAGATGCATGAGTCATGTAGCCCAATCATGCATCAATCCTGCGCATACCATGCGCTCATATGGGATAACTCCACCTATCAGGGAGTCCCCTAAACCATGTGTTATGACATATGCAATGGTTAATCACATCTCATAATAAACATGTAGATGATGCATATGGGCATTTATCATGATGCTATGCTGTTGCATACTGATAATCGGTATTAATAATCGGCATCGACAATCGGCCTCGACAATGTGGACATTTAACTAACATTGCCCCCAAGGAATGGCCCACATAGAGCCTAACATATAATGGACCTATAACATCACACAAAGGCCTAATATACAACACCATGAGCCTCACTTAAGAGCTTAATACACATCATGATGGGCCTCTCACATAGGCCTAATATAAATCACAACGGGCTCCATCGCTTGGCCCTCAAATGCACCACAATGGGCCTCATCACATAGGCCTCATATACATCACATTGGGCCTTAAACATGGGTTAAATACACATTACAATGGGCCTCAAATATAGGCCGCATATACCTCACATTAGGCCTCAACAATTGGCCTCAATATTCTGCCTCGACAATCAACATCGACAAATCAGAATTGGCCTTGACAAATCAGAATCGGCCTCGACAATTGGCCTCGACAATCGAAATCGGCCTATACAATCGGCCTCGACAATTAGAATTGGCCCCGACAATCAGAATTGGCCTTGACAATCAGAATCGGCCTCGATAATCAGAATTGGCCTCGACAATCGGAATCGACCTCGACAATTGACCTCGACAAATCAGAATCGGCCTCGACAATTGGCCTCGACAATCGGAATCAGCCTCGATAAATCAGAATCAGCCTCAACAATCAAAATCGGCCTCGACAATCGGTATATACAATCGGTCTCAACAATCGGAATCGGCCTCAACAAATCAGAATCGACCTCAACAATTGACCTCGACAATTGGCCTTGACAATTGGCCTCGACAATCTGAATCGACCTCAATAATCGGAATTAGCAGGAATAGGCCTAATAAGGCCTAAGGGAAGGTCACAATGTGGACATCCAACCATCATTGCCCATCAATGTTGACATTTAACCAACATTGCCCCCAAGGAATGGCCCACATAGAGCCAAACATAAAGTGGGCCCATGGCCTCACACAAGGACCTCATATAATCACAATGGGCCTTGTATACATCAAGTCGGGCCTCATCATATGGGCCGAAAATATGTCACAATGGGCCACATCCTACGGGCCTCGAATACATCATAATGGGCCGCACCACCTGGTCCTTGAATGCGTCACAATGGCCATAACCCATGGGCCTCAATACATCTCAATAGGCCACAACTCATGGGCCTCGAATACATCACAATGGGCCTCGCCCATGGGCTTTGAATACATCACATTGGGCCTCATATATACATTAAATCAGGATGCATCACATGGGCTGTAACAATGGGCCTCATACACGCTAAGTGGGCCACACCAATGGGCCTCATATAGATCATGTGGGCCACATCACATGGGCCGCACCAATGGGCCTCATATAATCGAATGGGCCACATATCTAGGCCTTGAATATACATCAAATGGGCCTCACCATATACACCATACATCTTTTTTTAGAGATCATTATAGAGTATTACCCAATGCATCATATTAAAACATCATCTGGACCATACCACACTAACAGTGGAGATAGTTATTTTCACTGTTAGAAATTACAGGGGCCATCATAACGTTTATTTTCCATCCAGTCTGTTCATCAGGTCACATGGACCTGACTTAAGAGGAAAAACAAATTTCATACTAATCTGAAACTTCTGTGACCTAAAAAGATTTCAATGCTAGACGTTCAATCCCCACTGTCTATGGCAGTGTGGTCCACTTGATAAATAGATCTGTCTTATTTTTCTTCTCAAGCCCTAGGACGAGCTCACCAAATGGATGGACGGTTTGGATGGAACACATCCATCATCTGGGTCACACTAGTCCAAATGGACAGCGTGGAATACAAAACATACATCATAGAGGGTTCCCATCGTCCAACGAACTGGACAGTGTAGGTAAACCATATGCATCACGGTGGCTTCAAATAGGATGGATAAAATACATATATAATGTGTGGACCCCACAGAATTTGCTGACGTCAATACCCCAGCTACTGGTGGGGTCCACATAATTGGCTGGTCCAGATGAAACTGGATGGACGACATACATATATCATGCGACCCACAGAACTAGGTGACATCAATACACTGGCTATATAGCTGATGTGAGGCACGTTAGCCAATTAGCTTCCACAATTGGTGGGTCCCACGTAGGGCCCACCATATGTATAATATATTATATTATTATAATACTTTTATTATTATATTATTCATTTTTTAAAACTAAGCCGCTGCCAGCGAGTCCAAATGAATAGATGGTTAAAATGAAAGGCACGTACATCAAGGTGGGTTTTCCTCAGATGGATGGATGATTCTGCATACATGCGGCAAGGTGGGTTCCCACGTGGATGTGGCCCCACCGCAACACACACACATATATACATATATATATATATATATATTATACATCTGGTAGGTTCCACCATAATATATTATATTATATATATCATAATATATTATATTATATATATTATATACATTATATCATATATGTCCAGATCCATTCCAACGTCTAGAGAGTCTGGATGCTGGATAGTTGTGTCCCACAGTCAGCAAGGTGGGTCCACGTGGTGTGGCCCACTAGAAATTCTGATGTTATGTATTGCCTGGACTGTACACGTGCAACATGTATAAATGGTGGGGTCCATACCAGTGGGCCACTCCATTGATCGAGCTGATATATGTATTTTCCCTTAATTTTTAGGGCAGCGGGTTGAGCCCCTAACAAATGAACGATCTAGATCAAGTGGGCCGCAATCCATCATAAAAGAGTGAGAAAAAGATATGGGGAGGGAGAAGTGTGAAAGGGGAGGGACCCAGCCACTAATGGGCCCTCCCTTATACACTGCATACATCATGTGGGTCCCACAACAAGTGGGCCTTAAAGTTCAGAATCAACGGTGGATCACCCACCTATAGGCCTTCTCCTTTAGCTCCTTGGACTTCGTGGCTCCTAAGCTCCTTCTTTAAGGGTGGATGATGAAATTTGAAGGATGGAGATGGGAAATGAGAGGGGTAGAAGGTGAAATTCTCGATCGCTGAATTCGGCCCCGACAGCCTCCGTAGTACCCCATTCTTGGCTCGCGAAACCCATATACCAGGTTCCGATCTTGGGATGCTACAAGGAGGATTTCTAATAACCAATTTGATTCGTAATGAGCATAACCACAAGCATAACCCACGAACAATAACCACAAGAACACCATCACAATATCCACTATGATCAAAAACTTTTGAGTACAAGGCGTATGAAAGGGAAATACAATATGCTGAAAATAACAAAAGCTCCAGAAGCTCAGCTGTACGCTCCAACTGCGGCGAGACTACGGCTGCATCCTGGCGTCACCTGCACGTATCAATCATGCATAAGCTTATAGAAAGCTTAGAGAGTGGTGTAAGTGTGTGCGCAATATGAGTGTGCTCAGAATGCATGGTCAGAGTAATGTGAAAATATGCTGATGAGTACATGAATGCAGTCAGCCATACCAAGGCTATCCGGTGTAAGATATGAATACTATCGGCCATGTCAAGGCCATGTGATGCATAATGTAAGTCAAGCATCCCAATCCACCTCCACATATCAATGCAGATCCTCACTAGAGCATCAAATCAGTATGGTTCTCAGTCTGGATAATCACCGGGGTCTAGTACACTCTACGCTAACTTGTCGTCCCTATCCGAACGCACAACCGGAAGAGCAGAAGAGACCTCACTATCCGCCTGCTAATATCGGACCCGACTCATTGATAGCGGACCGATTCCTCAAGCTGGTCAAACTTAACCTAGAAATTGCCCCCTCACTCAGGCAGGTAAGGTCACACCCCTTTCCAACCGACTATGACATAGTGAGAGACGCGGCCTCCTGGTATTCGGCCCTTATGCACTCGTATATCCACTTGGTCTCGATGTTGGAGTCATCCTCTGGTACCATCGGGTTTAGAAATTTTCACCCAGGGACATCTATGGCGCCCGTATGCTAAAACCAAACACTTCCGGTATCCAATCCAGCCACCCACGGTGTGTCTGTGGAGGCTATGACCCTGATGTCGCTAGGGCATATCACAATCACACAAATGCAAGTGCATGTATCACACTACCAGTCATGCAATCATCCTGCGTGAAGTACGCGCTCAAGTAGGGCAACTCCGCCTATTAGGGAGCCCATAATAGCCTGCTCGAAGGTATATGCTATGATCAGTCACCCCTCATCTCAAGCATGCATATGATGCGTATGATCATGAATCATGGGGCAGCACTATACTTATAGTATGATAATGGGCGTTACTCAAAGTGAAGATGGGCCTAAACGGACTGCAGAGTATAAGTATGGACCTATCAGTGGGCCTTAGGAAGAGTGATAATGCGGACATTTAACCGTCGTCACCTACAATGTGGACGTCAAACCAACATTGTCCCCAAGGCCCGACTCGCCTTAAATACCATTAAATAACTCATGGTGGAATCACACATTGCAATGTGCCTTAGGTACATCCCACTCGGCCTCAAATGCATCAAATGGGCCATATCTCATGGGCCTTATATTCATCAAGTGGGCCACCTCAATGAGCCTCACTAATGGGCCTTAGGTACATTGCGATGGGCCATCACTCATGGGCCTTAGAATGCATTAAAATGAGCCTAATCACATAAGCTTTATGTGTATCAAATGGGCCTAATCACATAGGCCTTATACATATATCAAAGTGGGCCTCAACAATGGGCCACAAATACCTCTGATGGGCCTCATAACGTGGGCCTATATATGTATCAAGGTAGGCCCCAACAACGGGTCTATACATACATCTAGATGGCCTACATACATGGCCCATATATATACCAAAGTGGGCCTCAACATTGGGCCTATATACATGCCAAGATGGGCCTAAATACATGAGCCCATATATATATCCAAGTGGGCCTTAATAATGGGCCTAAAAATACATCAAGATGGGCTTAAGTACATGAGCCCATATGCATCCAAGTGGGCCTCAATAATGGTCCTAAAAATACATCAAGATGGGCCTAAATATATGGGCCCATATTTACCAAAGTGAGCCTCATGTGAGGCCCGCCATAATGTTTATTTTCCTATCCAATCTGTTGATAAGGTCACATGAATAGGGGGCCCACCAAAATGTTTATTTTCCAGCCACCTATTGATGTGGTCACATGGACCAAGGGGCCCACTGTAATATTTATTTGAAATCCAACCTATTCATAAGGTCACGTGGACCTGGGTAGGGCCCACTGTAATGTTTATTTGAAATCCAACCTATTCATAAGGTCACGGGACCAGGGCCCACCGTGATATTTATTTGCCATCAAACCTGTTCATATGGTCACGCAGACCAGGGCCCACCGCAATGTTTGTTTTCTACCCAACCTGTTGATTGGGTCACATGGTCAGGGAGGGCCCACTGGAATGTGGTTCACAAATCCAGTCCACCCATTATGTGTGTTCCACCTGGCTGACCGTTCAGACCAAGTTTCAGCCACATCCAAATTTCAAGTAGGCCCCACCAAGTGATTTTATATGTTTAGGCACGTCTTCACATGATTTTCGATGGTATGGCCCACCTGAGTTCCGTATACGGCTGATTTTTGGGGTGGCCCCTGATAAAAAGGGGGTCATCAGGATGCACGGTGTTGATTTCGAAACGCATTATGATGGGGGGTCCACAGCTGGGCCGTGAGGCCCAGCATCCGTCCGCCCGTCAGCGCATGCTTCCGTGCGCTCTGACAGCAGTAGACGTGCTGCCCTTATTTTTATTTTTATTTTAAAAAAAAAAAACTTGTTTCTCTGCGGTTTTTGATAGGTGGGGTTTGCCTCAGATAATTCCGACCAAGCCATTGATTTCCATGGTTCGATACAAACCCAATGAGTCCAATATTGGACAAGTTTTGGTGTACAGAAATGTTGGGGTGTAAATCAATGGTAAAAATACTATTCTCCCTGTTATGGCCCACCAGAAAGTCGGATGGGGTTCAAATTCCTGATCAACGCCTAAAATGTTTTGAGGAAGAGGATGAACGGCTTGGATTATATACATACATCAGGGTGGGGCCCGCATGAGAGGCCCACCCTAAAAGCTAAATTTGTTAGCTTGATAGTACACACCCCTGTGAGTACACACACACCACGTTAGCCACACTACGCCCAGCGTCCCTGGACACTGGGCAGTGTTGATACAACACATGTACCATGGTGGGTCCCACATGTACGTGGCCCATTACCATGTAATATATATATATATATATTAATATAGTATTAGTATAAAATAAATATAATAAATTATATAACATGTGGGGCTTCCCACCATCCCAAAAATGGACGATGGATTTCTCTTAAAAATGTAGTGGGCCACACCAATGATAAATGGAGTGGATTTAATATGATTTGGTGGGACCCACTTCATTCTAGGGAGAGAAGAGAGAGAGAGAGAGAGAGAGAGAGAGAGAGAGAGAGAGAGAGAGAGAGAGAGATACGATGATAGAGAGGAGGGACCCCGCTACTATGGGCCCTCCATTGATACAATACATAGATCAAAATGGGTCCCACCAACAAGTGGGCCCTTAAATGGAAATCAACGGTGAATCACCCACCTCTTGTACTCCTCCTTGTTTCCTTGCACTCCTATGCTCCTTTGCTTGACTTTTAATGGTGGATGATGGACTTTTGATGGTGTGGATGAGAGATGAGAGGGTGTAGGAAGGTGGGCCACACTTTTGTTGTGGTTTGGGGAGAGAGGGGGGCTTGGACGTGGGATGCTTGGGAGAGTGTTTGAGAAATGAGAGAGAGTGAGATGATATGGATGGGATGATGGGTGATGGATGGAGTGATGGGTTGAGTGATGGCTTGTAAGAAAGTGATGGGTGAAGGGATGTAAGAGTTGACTTTGGGTAGTTTGTGTAAGAAAAGGGTAAAGATAGGTATGGGTTGTTGTACTTGACTTGATGTGTGATGTGAACTTGATTGATGGGATAAATTGATGGGACATCTCATAGAGATTCCCTCGTAATTCGCAACGCATGGTATTTTCTTCAAATTGAATGCAGCCTACATCTTCTACCGTGGGTATCGGTTCGGTGCGCGAGTCACAGCATTGGAACCACGGCGACGGCGTGGTCGCCAAGGTACAAGTTTTGGGTCGAGTCGACTCTGATATGTGGGACTCAGCTTAGGTTCATGCGCAACGTCGAATACAGGTCGAAGTTGCCGAAATTCGACCGGAAGGATCGCGGAAGCCTTCTAAATAGTACGGACTAGGATTCGGGTCTTACATTTCTCCTTGAAAGCCATGGACATTGGCTCGCTTGGAAAGAGTGAAAAAATGAGAGAGATGAGTGATGGATTGATAAAGAATGGTGGAATGGGTGTTGTAAGGAATGGGGATGGGAAGGTATGGGCTTAGTTGAAATTTGGGTGAAAGAGGGATGGGAGAGAGAGAGAGAGAGAGAGAGAGAGAGAGAGAGAGAGTTGACTTGTGAGGGGTGAGGTGGCATAAGGTATGGGTGGTGTACTTGACTTGATTGATTGATGTGACCGGTTATAGAGATTCTCTTGACATTCACAACGCGCGGCATTTTCCTCGAAATGAACACGGGCTCATATCTTCTGGCTCGGCGTGCGAGACATGGCGTCAGAACAGTAGCGACAGCACGGTCACAAGGGTACAAGTCTTAGGTCAAACCAACTCTGATATACGGGGTACGACTTAGGGTCACGCGCAATTGCTATCCACGCATCGCGGGTCGTCGGAATTCGAACGAGAGGACCGCGGAAGCCTACAAAACGGTACGATCTAGGATACGAGTCTCACATGATTAGTTGAAAGTCTTGTGAGTGAGAGGACAGGGGATGCACTGGACTAGGCTGAGTTTTCGAGCAAGCAATTGGGGGTAATACTTCTAACTCCAGCTTTGACATTTTTTCCTTGCTCCATCGACCCCCCATATGGGAGATCTCAACTGATGAGATAGCTCCCCTGTGCCTAATGCGACCGAGTCATAGTCTCCTCGTCTTCTGATGAAAAGTGGCTGGTGAGACAACCTGGGTCATATTCTCATTCGGAGAAAGGCATGAAGGTCTTATTCTTCTTCATTTTATTAAAAAAAAAAAAAGAAGAATGCGGTTAAATGTACTTCACACAAAAGATTCTCCTAAAGGGAGTGGAGGATCCGTTCGTCGTATGAAACGTAGATCATGGTGTCATGCATAGAATGCTGCACCAGAGAAGGGCAGAAGTATGCATAGAACCACATCTACCAGAGCCATAGTGGTCCTCCTGTGGAGTACAAACCCTTGCGGGTGATTTTGTTGATCCCCCTATACAAGTGACCAAGCACAAAGGGTGTTAGGGCAAGTGTGTAGCCTCGAGGAAGGCTCTCGGCTAAAGCAACAGACTTTATGGTAATTTGTTGAGCATTAATGCATAGTATGTGACAACATATCTAGAGAAGCAAGAAGGTTATGTGCTCCTCTTCATTGACTGAGCCGTCGACCTTGCGGTAGATCTTCATGAAATTAGTGTAGGCTTTGGCAGTCTTGCTAGAGAAATCCTTGCCTTGCCTGGATGAGAAACTCGGATAAACTGTCGTGTCAAAGGGTAATAACTAGGTCAGATCTGAGACATCTAGCACCGTCGGGCTCATCGGACCACAACTAAAGAAGAAAGTGTTCGTCGATGTGCTCTAAACTGAAGTAGCTAGAAGAAGGGTCTGATTTGCTAGATACTCTTCGACAGAGAGCTTAATGCATTTGTCAATGCCTAATCCTCTCCAAGTCTCCTCGTGCTGGGAAGAGACGCAATTGAACAAGGACTCCCATTTCGGGAGCGGCTTTGGCCACGTCCTTGGACTCTTCAGGGCATTTGCCGTGTTGGGAATAGATTAGGATTGGATTAACAGAGTTTCCTCAGGGCAAAGAGTGAACAACAGATCCATCGCCTGAACCTCACCTATCTTCATTACAGGGTGGAATGCACGGCCCAAGCACAAGTATTCGCCCAAGGCGATTCAAAGACTAACTTCTCGACGCACTTGTCAGCAAGAGCGTCCATCACAGCCATCAGATTGGTATGATCAAAGCACGGAGCAGACAAAGAAGAGACAACTATTGTTGAGGATCGGAGGAAGGGAATGAGATTTTCAGAGAAGAGGAAGTTTCAGAGAAGGAAGATGAAGTGAGAGCGCAGGAATGAAATTCAAAATGACACTTTAATCAGTTGAAGGAATGAAGCATTTATCAGAGCATCATTATTATTTTGTTAAAATTGATATGGGTACATGTGTCAGCACAGGGTTCCTCCTGCGCCTCGATAAAACACGACCGTTGTTGATGTTTCGCAACTAATCGGCTGAAGGTGGTTTTCTCCTAGCGACGCATATACGCAATTAATATAGGGTCGTACATCGCTGCCACCTTTTTGCCGAAGGTACAACGACATGGGGAAAATGTTCATCGCCATTATCGCCATGCTTTGCTAAGACCAATCAGAGGGATTTACGTGTGATTTGTACGGATATGCATGGTGCACTCGGAGATCTGCAGATATGTATGGAGGAGATTTCTTGATAAGTGTAAATAAGATGTATCAGGTGGTGCCGTGTGCTGCTTGAGTGGCCAATGGAGAAACGATCACGCTCAAACAATTACATGACAGGTGGCAAGGGGAGAAGCAAATGAAGCTAGAACGTGGGAAGCATACATAAGGTTGTAATGGAGAACTGCTATGGTAATCGTCAGAATGTGAGAAGGATCCATAATGGTTGAATCAAAGCTATAAATAACAAAACAAAGCAAGAAGGAAGGTCGTCTCAATTATCCTTTTAATTATCTTGTCGATTTACATTCCATATAATGTAATCTTTTACTCATCTTGTTGAGCAAGTTACATTTCATAGTGTAATCTTTACTTTTCAAGTCCGTTGTTTTACATTCTATTGTGTAATCTCTAGCAATAACCGAGTAACTGATAATCTTTAACTATAATATGAGTTTATGCTAGACTCAATTCATCCATCAAAAGAGTGTTCCGCAGCTGTTCGTTGTGACTGGCTATAAGAATCTCTTTCCCATTCCTTTTTGTATGTATTAAAAAGTCATTTCACACGGAAGGCAAATGTTATATCAGAGGAACCTCACCCTCTAAAATATTGCCTGATCGGATTTTACACACTTAGCAAGTGGTTGAATAGACGACCAATCTCTTTAGATCTCGGTCATTCATTACATGTGTACCTATCTTGACACTTGGGTTCATTGTTGTTCAATTTAAATTGAAGTTGCAATTTCAATTATGGCATGCCGGCACTCTTAGTGCAGAAAACGACAGCTAACAACCATCTCATAAATGACGTACCTTGCGTTTTCAGGGGAGTGCACGTTTTCAGGGAGCGCAGCTTAGGTACTACCCCAACCAGGACTAAGACGGACGGTCCTGTCTGAGGATCCGATCCGTGGATCCACGGATATGAATATGTTTTATCTACAGCAATTCATTTTGATAGGTCATTTTAGAACACGAGGCTAGGAAGATTGATGGCCCAAGTAAACCACACAACAGGATGCCGTGGAGATGGAATTCCTATCATTAAAAACTTCTTAAGGCCCACAGTGATGTTTATTTGCCATCCAACCTGTTAATAAGGTGACATGGAGCTGTAAAAAGGGAAAACATAAATATCAGCTTGATCCAAAACTTCCGTGCCCTAATAAGTCTTCAATGGTAAGCTTCCAACTCCCATGCTTCCTGTGATGTGGACCACTTGAGCCTTCGATCTGTTTCCTTTTTGGGCTTGCACCCAACCCGTGACTCACAGTGCATACAGGAGTCCATGCAGCGATTGATTCAAACCGTTCATATGGGCTTCATAGTGGGTGGCCATTGTCACAAAAATATCATATATGCGGAGTGTTTCTCCTTTTCTTTGTTGCATGTGCTTTCTTCCTAATGGCTTATTTGTCGGCCACAGATTGGATATATTATTAGAACTTTTTCTTTTTAATTTCGCATATCATTTCGGGAAATCCACAGTAGGGCCTGCGACATCAATGGTTTGAATATTTGAAACATGGGCCCACTAGTAGAATCTGAAATCTCCGAACGACTGTAGAAGCCTATGAGTCGAGCATTATACTAAGCAAAACTCGTCATCTCTCAGGTTGTCACTCTGCATGAGTGGGCCCATGGTTCAGTGATCTACGGTCCTCATTGTGTATGAGCGATGCACGGAAGCACCCACGGGTTGGAAGATGTCATCCAGAGTGGTCTCATCATAATAATACCTCTATACTGATTGATCCGTGGCTCGCATCTTTATTACATAGTTGAAAGTTTTACTAAGTGGGGTGGATGGGCCATGGATCAGAGCTTATACTGATTAGATAATCCTGACCCTTCAATTGAATTTTATTTTTTAGAGGAAAAAAATTATATATAAAAAAAATGTCTGACCTGCCCCAAAAGCACAATGACAAATCTGGTTCTGGCCGATTTCTTGGCCTTGGAATTGCGCCTGCAATTGTCATATTTTCACATTTTTCTCACAATATTATTAAAAAAAATCTGAATGAAAATAAAATATTTATGAATATTTATTCTATCATACTATATAATTTTAAAGAATTGATATAAAAGTATATATATTGAATTATTCTACCGCTTATTTTTTGTTTGATAAAATAGATGATTTCATGATAAGATCATAAAAATTGAATACCTCCGAGATTTCGTTTGATCAAAATTCCACTATTATATCTCGGGATTTTCATCATCTCAGCCATATTTGTCACAATGGCTCATTAGTCCTCGAAATGAATGGCTAAGATTGTCCAATCAATGCCAACGCTAGATGAAGTTTGTATGTATGAGGCCAATGTTAGGTCATAAAAGACGACGATCAGATGACCCCTTTTACGTAGGGATCGGGCTCCTCTAAAGCCCTACTTCTAAAGTTTCCATTGAATGTGGATTGTTGATGTATTTCTTCTTCAACTTAGCATTGTCTGATTGAGAAGATTCATTGCGATGGCCCACCCATGATATGAGCCGCAAGATCAATGGTCTGGATCATTAAACTAGGGCCCCACGTGTACATATTATGCACGTAAAAAAGAACGACCTCCGGTATAAATAATTTGGATGCATGAATTTGACAATGTACTTTATCTCATTCCACCGCTGTCTAAATCTATATATGATATAAATGTTCATTTGTTTAATCTAAAGTATAACATAGAGGTTTGTCTTGTCAAGTTGTGACAGCTTGTTATGTCTTGTTTTCTTGTTCTTTTGAGGCTTGTTCGGATTACCAATTATAGTAGGAATGTGCCTTAATATTTGATAAATGAGTAATGATTATCATTAATATAGTCGTAGAAGTAAAACATGATAGTGGCCATATGTAATATTTCTGTCGCAGCTTCACTTATGATATTTGATATATAATATATTTTCGCTCGTTACATACACTTGGATGTAATTTTTTCAATATATGTTATATCTATTCTGTCTATTCATTTTATAATATCATTTTAGAGTGTGTCCTCAAAAATGAGAAAAATCTAACACTCATGTGAACCTAAAGAAGTTTTCAATAGCAGGTGTTTAATTTCCATTGCTAGTTGGGGTGTGGCTCATTTCTGTTTTAGATTTGCCTCATTTTATTTATTATTATTATTTTTTTTTATCTCATTTCATAAAATGATCATGAAGATGGAAGATGGATGGATGGTGTAGATATAACACATACGTCATGGTAGAGCCCATGAAACTATGCCACATCAACACACCTCTGTTAATCCATGTCATGTGGTGATTCCAAAGGTACCAAGCAATATGAAAGTTAAGAAGTAATGATGTGAGTTTTATACCACATTAATATGTTAGTCCATGAACCAAACCAGCCTTGTGATTTTTAATAGAAAATTCCTCATAAATTTTAAATTCACAAAAAAAAAAGAAAAATAAAAAAAGAAAAAGAAAAAGAAAAAAAGAGAGTAACAAAATAGAAAGTTTTAAGGCACACATGGTCCATGTATGACATCCAACTAGTCAAACATTCCAGCAACTATGATTGTCACATAAACTAAAAATCTTTCTAATCAAATCACTAAATGAGTTGTGAGCCCATTTTAATGCTTTTAAGTGGTGTATGTTATTTTTTAAGGTGTCACTCAACTTATGTTTAAATTAATCAAAATCTTAGTAACTTTGAACATCATGATGGATTATATGTATTGGACAATTGTATATCATACAAATATCATGTAGGCCCCACAATTATCGACGTTACCACTTTCTTAAGAAAAAAATTATAGAGTGGCATCATGATAATTTCCCCTCTCAAAAAGTACTTTCTTGCCATTTTATTTTGTAAAGGTATTATTTAATAAAATCCTAATTTCTGAGAAATTTTACAGCTTCTTTTAAACTTTTTTAGAGGAATTTTTACTGCCAAGATCCTCCAAATGTTTTTCTTTTTGTTAAAAGGGATTGAACTTTCTATCAAGACTTAAAACAATCTCCTCAAGGGTGAAATGACCTAGATGCCTTTCTCTATTTTTTTTTACAAAAGTGGAGTTGAGCATTGCGGGCATGAGCATGGGCAAGTGCTTAACTCGCCCAGTTCGGGATAAATCGGCCAACTCGGCCAAGTTAGAGGTGACTCGTCTGGTGACTTTTGGTGTCAAACTCAATCAGGTTTAGCCAAATCTGAGTCGAGCCCGGACAAGTCGCATAGGACTAACTTGAGTTTAAAACCATGATTGTGGGGCCTACGTGGTATGCATATGACCCCATCCAATATGACACCACCAGTCACCTAGATGATCCTTGTTGATGCAAAAATCTGGTTGATCCTCTGTAAACCTTCAATCACCTGCACAAGAAGAAGACAAAGGAGACCCTGGCTAGAGCAGGGGACCCTCCGATGCCAAAGTCAGGCTAGGAATCTGGGTCTTACAGTATTGAGGGAGCTTGGATGAGAAATTTGTGCGTACCTTTTAGGTGATGAAAGCCTCCTTTTTATAACTGTTTAAGCGTTTAATCGTAGGAGGATTCTTCTCCTGATATCATGTAATCGGAAGAGGATTCTCTTCCTAGGATCACGGACATCGGGTGGCGCCCGTCCGCGATCTTCGTCCGATCCCGCGGACTTCGGGATCAGGGATCTTATCCCAAAATGTTCGGAACGAAATTTGATGTCGCGCTGTCCTCTGGCTGGTTCCGTTACGAGGGTCGGCCCGATGCACCCTCGGATTTCTGGTCCTCCGTCCGAGGCGAGTTAACTTTCGTCTCGGTTTATAGAGCTCTCAATCCCGTCTCGGATCCGACGTGCCTTGCCTCGGATCCGACGTAGTGCTTCCCAAGCCGAGGAACCAGATCCGAGTCACTGGACTTAGTATTTTTGTCCCCAAAAGTAAGCCCCCTTACTCCGTGTGTCTCATGTGACACTCAGGAGTAACGAGTTGTGAGTCGGTTCATGACCTGGTCCGAGGCACTAAGTACATTTAATGCATCCTGTGCTGTCTTTGATAGGAGACGATTCAGTTTCTGACAACGCATGCGCCAAGCAACCGTCAAGTCGCTCATCCCGCCAATAAGGGTTGGACACGTAGCTAGGGCGTTTTTGTCGTCGATCGACGTGCGCCACGTGTCGAGCCGGGAGTCGATGCGGCGTCGAATCATTTCCTCATTAATTACTTCCGGCGACGGCAATCTTATAAAAGGGTAAGGGCCCCGCATTTCAAACTATTATTGCCGTTCCCGCTTTTCATTTTTCTTGAAGCTTTTCCGTTCTTCGGTCTTTCCTTTCCTTCCCTTCCTCTTTACTGACTGTCAGCGGCACCCTTCGCCATTTCCGTTTTTCTCCCTCCTTCCGGTGAGTCTCTCCTTCCTCTTTACTTAGTGATAATGGCGACTAGGGGTTCTCAAAGTCCCAGGAAGGAGTTTCGGAGACGAAGGCGAAGCGCAGCGTTTTTGGAACGTTGCGGAATCGCCTTCTTTATTAACGGAGATGGCAGTTGATGCTAACGCTGCATTTCTCTCTGAGCGGGTCACCGAAGGTCCGGCAGAGCGCCCTGCTCCTGTCAACCCTTCTCGGGGTGGATCTTCTTTGATAACCCGTCCGGAAGGCCCAACTGTCAAGGGGCATGGAGGAAGAAGAGGAAGAAGAGGAGGAAGAAGAAGAGGCGGTGATTGCCGAGAGAACCTCTAAGTCGGCTCCTGGCGATAAGTCGGCGCGTCGAGTCCGAGGGAGAAGGATCGGGGGGATGACACGAGCGGACCGGTTCCTTCGGTTCTAAGCGAGGCGGATTTAGACAGAATCCGAATCGGGTATCATATCCCCGAATCGGTTATCACTTATCTCCCTCGTCCGAGCCGGTGTACCGGATCATCCTCCTCTGGGGCGTCGCGATTTACCAAGTCTCGATGCAATGTGGCTTGCATCCGCCCTTCAACCCATTGTCCAGGAGTTTTATCCCGGGTCGGATTCGCACGGGGCAAATAGTTCCGAATGGGTGGAGGAACTTACTCGGGTGTGCAAAAGGATCGTGTGGTGAGATGGAACGGCCGCCGTTATCGATCGACGAATTCCTTCATTTATACCAAGTGCGCGTGAATCCAAACTATCCGGCTTTTACGTCTTCGCTGCCTTGGGCGGGCGGAGGCGGCTCCCTAATAACTGACCCTCCCACTTCTAACAAACACTGGAGAGAGCGTTGGTTTTGGGCCTGTGGCCGTTGGGAGTCGGCCGAGTCCGGGTCCTACGAGGCTCGTGTCCCTCGGTCGTTTCAAAGAGCAGGTGACCTGGCTCTCCCTTCTTGCCCTTCTATTTTTTTTTTTTTATACTATACTGAGTCTGACGAGCTTGTGTCTGACAGACATCCCCAAGAAGCGGCAAAAGCTCTGGGTGCGGTGCTTCGGCCCGGATCAAAGAGTTGAGGAAGCTTGATCCGGCAGATAGGTCCTGGAAAGTGCTTTTACAGCCGGAGCGTCTTCACCTCGCAGGTCTAGACTCGGCCGTCACAGGTAATTGAGAATGTACCTTTGTGTATCTTCTGACTTTTCCCTGACTTGAAATCCTTTCTTTTTCTTTTATTTCAGATTTGCCTGAAGCTCGTCCTCATTTGCGGATTGTTCCCGAGTCAGCCCCCTCTGAGGCAGCCCCTTCCGAGCCAACCCCCTCCGAACCGATCCCTTCAAAGATGACCGGGGCTCGTCCTCCTCCTAGGATGATTTCAAAGTTGAAGGCTCCTCCACGATCAGTTCTCCTGTCAGAGCCTCGGCCGCTGAAGAGACAGAGAATGGTACGGAAGGAAAAAGAACCTGTGGGTTCTTCTGCTCCCCCTGTTGTCGTAATTTCTGACCCGGAGGAAAGGGTGGAAGTGACGGTGACCACGGCCTCGGAACCTCAGGCGGCACCCGACTCGGAACACATTTCGACGGAGGTCCCGAGGCAGGAGGAAGAAGTCAGGGCCGCATCTTCCAGGGGGGAGGAAGAGACGAGGACCGCATCCTCGAGAGGGGAGGAGACGAGTCAAGAGGGGCCGTCCGTATTGCAGAAGGTGGTATCGGGGATGGTTCCCTGGGCCTTAGCCCATGGGAGCGAGAAAGAGTTCATCGGCCTCTACAACGCCCCTTCGTCGCAAACCGTTGGTCATGCGGCACGGGTGCTTTTTGAACTCGCTCCTTGCTTAGTCAAGGCCAGCAAGGAATTGTCTTCGACCCATCGGCTGCAGACCCTTTTGTCGGAAGCTGAAGGGCGTCGTGAAGAGGCCGAAACTCGGGCCGGTATTTTGATGGCGGAGGCAGCCCTCGCCCGAAAAGCTGCTGAGGACGCGAAAGCAGAGGCGGCTTTCTCCAGGAGAGCCCTTGAAGAAACGCAAGCTGAAGTTAGTCGGGTATCGGTTCTTCTTTCCAGGGCTGAAGAGGAAACCCGACGAGTTCTCACAGTCCACGCTGCTTGCGCGGACGACTTGGCTCGAGCCAAGCATGAGGCGGCGGGGCTTATCCAGCAGGCCAACGAGAAGACTCAAGAGGCCGAGAAAGCGAGGGATCAAGCCGTCCAAGCATTTCTTGAATCCGAGGAGTTCGAGGATGAGAGGGATCGCTTGTTTCAAAGCGGATTTCTTGAATGCATTAAGGAGATAAAGAAATCTTTTCCCGACCTTGATCTCTCGGAAATTGAGGGTGGAGCCTTGGAATCTGAGAATCTGGATGCCACTGCCGAACTCACTGGTGGGGAAGAGGTCGGCATTTGTGAGAATGCTTCAGGGACCGCTCCGACCGGCGGAAAGTAGCCGGGGCCCCTTATAAGTTTTTTTTTTTTTTGTACTCGGATGTGGTAGATGAATGAATAGAAAACACTTTTTTGTCTTATTTGACTCGGCATTGATCTTGCTTCATTCAGAGATTTTACATTGAGTTTAAGGATAGTAAATCTTGAGATGTTCAGCGTTCCACGGATGAGGCAGCGATTGCCCGTTTAGATCTTCCAATTGGTATGTTCCTGGCCGGATGGTACCCGAGACAATATAAGGTCCTTCCCAGTTTGGTCCTAATGTGCCCGACCCAATGTCCTTAGTATTCAGAAATACTTTTCGGAGAACCATATCTCCCATCCGAAATCGTCTGATCTTAACTCGGGCATTGTAAAACCGTGCCACTTGTCGTTGTCGGGCTTCTGTACGCAGTCGTGCTAATTCCCTTCGCTCGTCCAGGAGATCGAGTCCGAGTGCGAGGAGTTCTTCGTTTTCATCCTCGTCGAATGAAGTGATTCGGGCCGAAGGCAGGCCGATTTCAACGGGAGTGACGGCTTCCGAACCGTAAGCGAGTGAAAAGGGGGTTTCTCCTGTGGCGGTTCGGGCTGTGGTTCGGTAGGCCCAAAGAATTTTCGGGAGCTCCTCCGCCCACGCTCCTTTTGCTCGGTCAAGCTTTGTCCGAAGATGCTGCTTGACAATCTTATTAACCGCCTCGACTTGCCCATTAGTTTGAGGGTGATGAGGTGAGGAATAGACGTTTCTGATTCTGAGGTTGTTGCACATTTCGCGAAAACTCCTGTTGTCGAATTGTTTTCCATTATCCGTAATAATGGTATGGGGTACTCCGAACCGACAGATAATGTTTTTCCAGACGAACTCGGTGATCTTCTGCTCGGTTATTTTGGCTAATGGCTCGGCCTCGGCCCATTTCGTGAAATAATCCACTGCTACCACGGCGAACTTGGTTTGACCTTTTCCCATCGGGAGTGGACCGATGATGTCAATACCCCATTGTGCAAAGGGCCAGGGACCAGTCATTGGTGTTAGCGCTTCGGGGGCTCGTCTCGGGATTGCAGCGAATCGTTGACATTTGTCGCATTTTCGGACGAGCGTGCGAGCGTCGTGTTGAATAGTGGGCCAGTAGTATCCCTGTCGTAAAACCTTGTGGGCGAGAGACCTTCCTCCAGAATGGTTTCCGCAGATTCCTTCATGGACTTCTCGTAATACGTAATTCGCCTCACCGGGTGTGAGGCACCGAAGCAACGGAGCGTAGTATCCTTTCTTATAGAGGGTATCGTTGAGTATGGTGTAACGGGAAGCTCGGAACTTGAGTCGTCGGGCCTCGGCACGATCTTCAGGCAGTTCCCCCTTGTCCAGGTATTGGCGGATTGGATCCATCCAGGATGGTTCCGAGTCGATGGCATTGACGGCCTTAGTAATCCCTTCATTAATGCTTGGTTTATCGACGTATTCGACGGGGACGGACCTGGGTATGTCATCTTCATCAGCAGAGGCGAGCTTTGCTAATAGGTCGGCTTTGCCGTTCTCCGTACGAGGGATCCGAGTGACCTGACAAAGTTGAAATCCATTGATAAGTTCTGTCGCTTTCTCCATGTACGCTTTTAACTGGTCTTTCCGTGTCGATATACTCTGTCACTTGATTAACGACCAATTGAGAATCGCTGAACACACTTAGATGCGTGACTCCCATGCTAGCTGCGAGTCGGAGACCGAGCAACAATGCTTCATATTCCGCTGTGTTGTTCGAGGCTTGGAATCCAAGTCGCAAGGCATATTGTATGTAAGTATGATCGGGGGTTTCTAGTACAATCCCAGCCCCACTTGCCTTCGAGTTGGAAGAGCCGTCGACAAATAGTTTCCAGGGAATTGGGCAGGGTAGGGGCGGCGTAGCGGCCGCTGCTGGGGTGATGACATCTGTCGGCATATCATCGACTGGGAGATCATTTGGTGGGGTTCCATCGACAATGAAATCAGCAACGGCTTGCCCTTTGATTGCCGCCTTCGGCTTGTAGTGAATATCGAACTCACTCACTCGATAGCCCATTTCGTGAGTCGGCCGGAAGCCTGGTTTCGCAAAACTTGGCGAAGAGGTAGATCGGTCATCACGATTATAGTATGGGCATGGAAATACGGCCTGAGTCGGCGAGAGGAAGTTATTAGTGCCAAGGCTACTTTTTCCAAGTTTGGGTATCTTGTTTCTGCTGGCAATAATGCTTTGCTAACGTAATATACCGGTCATTTGCTTTCCTTCGGATTCTCGTATCAAAGCCGAGCTAACTGCTGCGTGGATACTGCTAGATACAGGAGCGAGGGATTCGCGACTCTGGTTTTGATAAGAGAGGCGGGGAACCGAGATATGATTTTAATTGTTGAAACGCCTCTTCGCATTCTTCCGTCCATCTTATTGTTTGTTGTCCTTTCAACTGCTTGAAGAAAGGGAGACACTTATCCGTGGCTCTGGATAGGAACCGATTAAGTGCCGCGACCCTTCCTGTCAGCCTTTGGATGTCCTTAATTGTTTTCGGGGATTCCATTTCGACCAAAGCCTTTATCTTCTCAGGGTTTGCTTCTATTCCTCGTTGACTAACCAAGAAGCCGAGGAACTTTCCGGAGCTCCCCGAAAGCGCATTTATTCGGATTTAACTTCATCCGATACTTCCGTAGGATGAGAAACATTTCTTCCAGATCATTTACATGATCTGTCGCGTGTATACTTTTGACAAGCATGTCGTCGATGTATACTTCCATGGTTCGACCTATAAGCCGAGCAAAGATTTTGTTAACTAATCTTTGATAAGTTGCACCAGGCATTCTTCAAACCAAATGGCATCACTCGGTAACAATAAAGACCTTTGTCGGTGACAAAGGTAGTTTTTGATTTATCATTTTGGTGCATTACAATTTGATTATATCCCGAATACGCATCCATGAAGCTCAGAAGCTCATGTCCGGCCGTACTATCTACTAGCTGATCTATCCTCGGAAGCGGAAAGCTATCCTTTGGGCAGGCTTTATTTAGGTCAGTATAGTCGATACAGACTCGCCACTTCCCGTTGGACTTTTTTACCAGCACGACATTCGCCACCCATTCTGGATAGTGTATTTCTTCTATGAAATTGGCCTGACGGAGTTTGCTGACTTCTTCTTCAATGATGGCATATCGTTCGGGGCCGAGCGGTCGTCGCTTCTGTCGGATCGGTCGGAATGACGGGTCGACGTTGAGTCGGTGGGTCATCACCGATGGGTCAATCCCCGGCATATCGTCATGGCACCAGGCGAATACATCGGCGTACCTACGGAGTAGGGCTATCAGCTTATCTTTCAAGGGGGTGTAGAGACGAGCCAATTCGTACTGTCTTTGATGCATCTGTCTCGACCAAGGGACTGGGATGAGGTCTTCAACCGGTTGTCCTCGTTCATGACTCTCGCCCCGAGGGTCCAACGATTCAATCGTTGAGACGTCGATTGGATTTTTGTCGGCCGATCCTTTCACGGCTATCATGTAACAACGCCTTGCATCTTGCTGATCTCCTTTGACAACTCCTACTCCCGACTCGGTCGGGAATTTTAGTGAGAGATGATATGTGGATACCACGGCCTGAAGGAGACTTAGAGAGGGTCGGCCGAGTATGGCGTTGTATACTGAAGGTTGATCGACGACCAAGAAATCCACCATCATCGTCTTCTGATGCGGGGTACTGCCGGCAGTGAGTGGCAGCGAGACGATTCCTTCAGGCAATACTTGTCCCCCGGAAAATCCGATTAGCGGGGTCCGAACTGGTCGTAACATAGATCGTTCGATTCCCATTTTATTGAACGCCTGAGTAAACAACACGTCAGCAGATGACCCCGTATCAACGAGTATCCGGAACACTTTCCGATTGGCGATAGTCAGAGTGATAATCAGTGCGTCATCGTGGGGGTGATAGATACCTCGGGCGTCTTCCTCTGTGAACGAAAGACAATATTTTTCCCTTTTCTTCTCTTTCAGAGGCCGCCCTATAACCATAAGCTCGGTATCTGGCTGTCTAAGTTTTCTTGCATGGTTCTTTCTGGCGTTGTTTGAGTCGCCCCCACCTCGCGGACCACCGATAATTGTCCGGATTTCTTCCATCGGCTGATTCTCGGTCGGGCGTCCCTCAGTTTCCGCAGCTTTAACCACATGTTCTTTGAGTCGGCCGTCCTTTATGAGTCGCTCGATTTCTTCTTTTAGATGACGGCAATCACTCGTGTTATGCCCATGATCACGATGATAGTGACAGTATTTATCCTTGTCCCGCCGATTAGGATTGCCTTTGAGCTTATTGGGCCAGTGAACGAAACCTTCGCTTTTGATTTCCATCAATACCTGCTCCTGAGTTTTGTTCAGGGGGGTATATGTGGAAAAACTGCGATCTGGTCGTTTTCCTGATCTTCGCTCATTATGCGCTTGATCATCCTTGCGTTTCTTTCCCCGGTCGAGTCGGCTTCCTTTTGACCAACTCTTTGACCGAGGTTTTAGTTTCACGCAGATTCGCGTTTCTTCGGCGTTGGCATACTTGTCCGACCGTGCCATAAACTCGCGAGTGTCGGGCGGAGTTTTGTCTAAAGATGCCAGAATGGCTTATCTTTAACTCCTTGCATGAGCGCATTGAGAGCCGTTTCTTCCGAATGTTTCCGAACCTGAAGGGATTCGAAATTGAAGCGCTTTATGTAATCTTTCAGCAGCTCTCCCTGTTTCTGAACTATGTTGTTTAGATGTGCGGGGGGCTTCAATTTCTTTTTCCCGCCGATGAAGTTCGTAAGGAAGGCGTCGTCGCTCACTCGGCGAATGAACTAATGGACTTTGGCTTCAACTGTTTGAACCACAGTCGGCTACATCGGTCAATGTAAGAGAAAAGGCCCGACACATCACTGCATCCGAGGCGTCATGGAGCTCCATATATGTTCTGAAGCATTCGATATGCTCCGTTGGGTCGGTTTTGCCGGTGAAGGGAGTGATTTGAGGTAACCGAAACCTCTCGGGCAACCGAGCCGCCATTACCGAGTCCACAAAGGGGGACGCCTTTGCCTCGTATCTGGTTGGATGCATATTTCGACTATGCTTCATATCCGCCATTTCTTTCGCCATTTCTTCCCGCACTTCTCTTTTAAAGTTTTGAATATCGGCTTTCCACGGTTCACTACTTTCCGCCGTGCCTTCTTCGGGAGGTCGGATGCGCCTTCTTCGTTCTATTTCGTGCCGAAGGTCGGTTGGGGGCAGAGATGCGTTAGCCGACTGCGCTGGAGTTGGCTCGGCCGGTTCAGGGACGCCTTGGTGTTGGCTCGGCCGAAAAGACTGTGGTGCAGAAAGTTGAGGATCAGCCGCTGCAGTCGGTACGTGTGCCGTTTCTCCTTGAGGAGGCGGGAGTGGCTGCATTTGCCGCTGATACATTCGTTCTAACATCTGCTTCATCATATTCATATCAGATCGGATTTCTTGGACCTCCTGATCCAACCGCCCATCGTTCCGACCTCGCTGATTGTTGCTTGTTCTGGTCGCTCCTCGTTGGCGGTTGGCAGGTAGGTTTTGGACTGCGGGGACCGCGACTGGACCTGTTGGCCCCGTAGTCGCGATCTCATTTAGATCTTCTTCTGGGACCGTCCTTCTAGTCATCACCATGGGATGCAACAAAGGAATATGGGATGGCTTTCTTGTACGGTTCCCACAGACGGCGCCAAACTGTTGATGCAAAAATCTGGTTGATCCTCTGTAAACCTTCAATCACCTGCACAAGAAGAAGACAAAGGAGACCCTGGCTAGAGCAGGGGACCCTCCGATGCCAAAGTCAGGCTAGGAATCTGGGTCTTACAGTATTGAGGGAGCTTGGATGAGAAATTTGTGCGTACCTTTTAGGTGATGAAAGCCTCCTTTTTATAACTGTTTAAGCGTTTAATCGTAGGAGGATTCTTCTCCTGATATCATGTAATCGGAAGAGGATTCTCTTCCTAGGATCACGGACATCGGGTGGCGCCCGTCCGCGATCTTCGTCCGATCCCGCGGACTTCGGGATCAGGGATCTTATCCCAAAATGTTCGGAACGAAATTTGATGTCGCGCTGTCCTCTGGCTGGTTCCGTTACGAGGGTCGGCCCGATGCACCCTCGGATTTCTGGTCCTCCGTCCGAGGCGAGTTAACTTTCGTCTCGGTTTATAGAGCTCTCAATCCCGTCTCGGATCCGACGTGCCTTGCCTCGGATCCGACGTAGTGCTTCCCAAGCCGAGGAACCAGATCCGAGTCACTGGACTTAGTATTTTTGTCCCCAACAATCCTGATTGTCTATTAAAGACTTTTGGGCATAGAATCTTGACCTTGGTGCAAATATAGTATGTATGAATCATTGGTCAGATTCTTTCACTTTTTTTTCTTGGTTTATTCGTTTCTAAAAGAAGTGAAAGAAATTAGGTTTAATCTAGGCTATTCATGGTGCCTTATAAGCTAAAATTTAAGTTGTCCATTTCTAATCACATATAGTTTTAATGATAATTTTACCCTCTAACAATTAAAGTTCTTAAAATTAATTCCCAAGGTTGGAGACTCTTCCATTCTATGGCTCATTGTTATTTTGCAGTACATAGCTAGATGTAGATTCGAAAGGCATTCGATTAGCGGTGACTTTAAGTAAACCATACCAGTTGAAGCTTAGGACTATCCAAACCCAAGAGGAAAAGTAGGTGTGCCATTGCGAGCACATCCACAGTTGGGTGATGCCTATCCTAGAAACTTCGATATTATGTGAGGGGTCCGATATTCTGTGTACATGTAATACACTCCAGTTGGGCTAGCTTAGTATTGTATGTGTACATGCAATGCAGTCCAATCAACAGGCCTCCCCCATTAGGATGAAGGGATACCTTAAAAATACGGTGACTAAGTTATAGCACATGAATTTAGGAGTCATTTGAGAGCATGTAATTAGTGGCAATTAGTGTGAATAGTGGTAATTGGTGTGTTTGAGAGGGTCGATCTATTTGATGTGACTCGAATTCACATCAAATACATCAAAAAGTTTTTTTTTTTGGAAATCACAACAAAATAATGTGATTCCATTTCACATGGATTTCGATTAGTGTTGATTTAATATCACCAATGCATTTAGAATAGAGTTGCAAATCACATTCACATGAATTTCAGTAGACACGGATAACTCTTTTTTTCTTTTTTCTTTTTTAAGAGCCTTATGCTTGATTAAAAGGAGATTTTCTAGACATTCTCAATGACACTAGGCTGAACCCAAGCCAAAGAGGGGGTTTAGAAATAATTTTCAACCAACAAGTGATGCACCTCGGTTGTAGCCTCATTAGCTATGGCATTGCCCCAACTGCAAAGATAGTGAACTTCAATTCCGAGTTGAAAACACAATTGGTAATTTCAACTCATATGGATTCTATTAATTGTTAACTCATATCAAATATAAGCTCTCAAATGACCTCTTATGGCTTTTAGGTGTTATTTACATTTCTAGTTGTGGTTTAGCCCAGCTGAGTTTAGGAGTGTCCTGATGTCGTGATGTAGGGTGAATATGAACCACATTATGGATTCCACATAAAGATCATGGTGGACCTCACCGAAGCTCAAACATACGGGAACTCTCGTACGTATGAACGCATCATTCCACGTGATTGTGGACGATTGAGAGAGATTGAGAGAGCGTAACCATCCACTTAGAATTTGGACTTTATATAACGTCTCAGAAAAATCCGTATAACGACCTGAGTACCACCTTAGGCAAAAATCACTAAGGACAAAATCCTTTAGAAATTAGACAAAAAATTAATTAAATGCTAAATTGAATTAAACGCTACATTAGCTTGAATAACTTTCTATACAATCTGTAAAGCCCAAAACTAGTAGAATCACTAACGCTACATTACCTAAAAACGTAAGATTAATCTCTAAACCTAGTTGCCTTCGGGAGCACATTGAAACTCCGTATCGAACCTGGACCGTTCGTTAAAATTCTGATGACCACGAAACTATACGATTATGACCGCCTTGCTGGACTTGACAACCATCTCGAAAATCAAGTCCTAATAGTATCCAGAAATGCACAACTTGAGCCCAGAGCGAAGTGTGTGAGAAACACGAATATTTTTAGGAAATGAACTTAGATTTAAGTGAATTGGACTGTTCTCTTACAGGCCAAATTTAAGGCTTCAGACTGTTAGAATTTGACCCAAATACACCCTCGGATTAGGAAAATTTTCCTACACAGGTCAGTGTAATTGTGGCCCTGATCGAGTGACGATGACCGTTGAATTGAAACTGGTCTGCCACAGTCGATCCATAAATCCGACCGGACTAAAAACTTAACTTGACCTAGATCCAATGTCAAGGAACTTTCCTTCGACCGTATGCAGAAAGGGGCCTCCAGATGAGATTCGTTGGCCCGAAACAACCAACTTTTGGCTATAACCTAAGTATACCATGGCCCTAGGGCCATTGAGGTCAGTTCTGGGCCTATATAAGGGCCTTAAACCCTCTCTATCCCTTGCCATACGAATCTTAAAACCCTAGGAGAGAGAAGAGAGAAAACAGAAGAAGAAAGTGAGGAGAAGAGAGAGTATGGGAAATTGTTGTAGGGATTCATCCTTGCGGCTTCATGTGCCGAATCACCGCTTCTGTGTCGCTATACCGGCAATTCCGATTCCATTTTTAGGAAAGAAATCCTAACCCTAACCTGTTTTAGGGATTTAAATAGAGCAGATGGTGGAATAGCTAACTTATTTTATGTTATAGGTTGTCGTTGTGCCGTAGACAAAGACATAGCGTTCGAACTGAGTTCGTTATGTATTTACCGGCGAAAGGTGCGAACTATAAATGTTTAGGTTATGGTTTTCAAGGCTTTCAATGTCAGTTAATGATTTATGTCTAACTTGATTGCTATCACATATGCTTAAAGACGATGTTTCCCGTGTATTGCACATATATAGGAACTATGTTGAAATACATGCATTCCATGTGTTTGTTGAAATGTTTGTAGGAGTATGGGATTATGACTTGTGCTTGCCATGATTTATGTTTGAGGATACATGATTGTTGTACGTGTGGCAATATCCTTGTGAAAGGATTTTTTATAATACCTGTTATAATTACTATATTTTGTGTATGTTGGTTTGTGTAGTCTAAGTGTTTGATAAAATGCCTTGATGAGTAAATGCTTGCTGAAATGTGTTTAATGAGGGCATTGAGAGGTGACTCTCAATTCTCTTACCTATAGTTACAATTTCCTTCATGTAACCTAACTTACTACTATGTGCTTTATGTATGAAATACCTATGCATGACAACATGTGTACTTTATGTTTGTTGAAATACTCAAATGAGATTTGTATATAGATTGGTTGTCACATGCTATCTTTGACTATAACATGTGAATGCTATCATTTGGAGTGTGATCGGGGCTACGATATAGTTCAGGCTGAAATGGCAGTGAAGACCACACTAGTTAAAGAAGGAATATGCCAATATGTCTTAGAGGGAGTGAATAAGACTTTTTAAAGTTTTTATGTTTTATTTAAAAATCCTACTTCACTAATCCTGTGATTATGTAAGTATCAGGATTACTCAAATGTAACTTTACTGGCTTCCAAGCCTGGTAGAGGATCCAATCACAAACTACCTTAGAAGTAAGTAGTATGCAAGCTAGTTTATGATGGATATGACTGTGTGAGTGTGTGTGGTGTGATCAAATATTCAGATGAGGAAGTATTAAAGCAAATCACACAATCATAAGAATAACAATCTCAAACGCAGTCATTTTTATAGTGGTTCGACGATGAGTCTACTCCACTCCCGGTAACCGCACTCAACCCTTGAGTGTACCGGATTTTACTAAGGAGGTTTCACAATGGTCACCTCTAACCTAAGGTTTTAAATCAATTTCACCTTCAACCTTTACAACCTACCTTGAGACTAACTGTTTATGCTCTCACGAGCAAGGGTCAACACTACGCACCCACTTTTAGGTACACTGGCCAAGGATCTTCTATAAGACCCTATTGGAAGTTTCTACATGGTTGACTTCAAACCCTAACGTTTTACCAGGTTCACCTAAAACCCAGAGTTTTACTGGTTCACTCTTAACCAAATGTTTATGCTCTCCACAAGCAAGGGTTCACACAACGCACCCACCACGTACACTCCAGCCGGAGGCCTCCTTGAGGACTTCAAAGGGTGAGAACCACTTAAGACCCAAACCTAGAAAGGAATGATCACAGGTGTCCGCTTGGACTCTGGATACTTACAAATAAGCTGATGAGTCCCGTTTAGCTCAATGTCGAAGATCTCTTCCTCCTTATTGACGACTTCTGCTCCCTTGATCCGCAACACAAAATGATGTACCAATACTTGGTTTCAGGTTGGGTCAAGGTGAAGATGAAATGCTACTCTCAAAATATTTTCCTATCAAGAATGTTGAGCGATTCTAATCTTATGCATTCAAGACATCCTAGCTTAATGATTTTCTATTAAGGTAGTAGCTGGAGGATCCTTAAATGTAGAAGTTCATTCCCCAATCCACTCTATTGAATGTCAATGGTGAGGGTGGATTGAAAGATGAACTCCCTTGAGAGAAAGGGATTTGGATATAGGATGTAAGTTGAAACACACAAAAGCTCTCTCTTCTTTCTCTCACAGCAACAAAAGACAAGTCTTCTATATATAGCCAAAAAGTTCTAACGGATATAAAATGGTCACATTTATGACAGAGTTCGATATCATCGAGTAGGTTCGATATCATCGAGCGTATACTCTCAATAGCATCAATGGTCTGCTCGATGACTTGGACTCAATGTCATACACTTTTGAAACTCTTTGTCAATTGGTTGATGAATCGAAACTATTGTCCATGTCATCGGATTTCGAACTCTGATTCCATCGATGACAAGTTCGATCCATCGACACTTAAAAAATGAGAGAGACTTGACTTTGAAATATTTCAGGTTTTTATGAATGATCAAGGAACCATCGAGATCATTTGAATTTGAATGTTGATGATATCGAGATCAGAGTCGAGGCATCGATAAATCCAACTAATTTGTTTTTAAGCTTGCTGGACAATTTATGACCATGTTCGATGCAATCGACCTGGTGCCGATATCATCGATATTTGAATATCAATTCTATCGAAGGGCCCCCGATCATAGTTAAAAACAACCTGAAATATCTGCTGTAAGCAATGTGTGCCCTCAATCGATATCATCGATGGACTTCCAATGTTATCAATATTTGATTTTAGATCATATCGGAAGAGCATCGATATATCGAAGGAATTTGAGATTTTTATTAAAAAACAGGGGCGCTGAAAATTTGCCTGTCTATCTTATCAAGCCACTCTCGATGGACTTGAGATTTGAATATTGATGATATCGATAGGTGTATCAATACATTGATAATTCGTCCAGATATGTTGTGAAGTTGTTGGACATATTTAGTGCTTATATCGATGATATCGATAGATGTATCGATGCATTGATAAATCCATCCAGATGAATATTTAGTTGCTGGTTACTTTTGGTCCTCACATCAATAATATCATTAAGGTATCGATGACATCGACAGAGTAGGTCGATCATATCGAGAGTGTTCCGATAAAATTGATAAGGCGAGAAAAACTTAGAGATTTTTCTATTTTGAAAAAAATTTTCTCACCTTAAAACCCTATGATTTCTAACTTGTTTTTAAGGGTTTTAGTCACCTGGTATTTTGGGATATGGGATGTGAGGCTTTAGGTTTACTTGTGGCAAGCTTGTACACATCCGGTTGAGGCAGACGCTTGAATCGATCTTCCTATCAGGCTCTGTAAACATTCCGACTCAACACTCACGTAACTTGACGAACCATGGCACTTTCAATCTCCCCCTTTGTCAATTACGTGACAAAATCTCCAAAACACCCTAGAATTCTTTAGACAAACACACCCTAAATTGTGTGTACATGCTTTTACACAATTTTACAATTTCTACCCCATGTACACAACCAGTAGCTGCTCCCCTTTTCTTGTAAACTCTCCTTTATTTGATGCAGCTGCTCCCCCTAACACCTGCAACAACATCTAACAGATATACAATTTTCATTTGGGGTGTTTGCAAATGTTCTCTCCCTTTTTGTCAGTCCTTGACAAAGATATCTCAGGTGATATTGACTGAAGCTTGAAATACTTAGGAGAACCAATCAGATAGAGGCAGACCAAGTGATGTATAATAGTTAATGTAATTTTAGCAAACATCAATTTCAGAACCTATGGATGCATTTTAGAGCAGTTATATAGCAGTTTTCAATCATATGCAATCCATAACAGAAATTTGATAAACTAGGGGAACTCAAGATAAAATCAGGGCATTAAAGATATGAATTCTATTTAGCCTTGTTCAAAAGGAAACCAAAGTTATCCAATTATCTAAAATAGACTGCCCAAGATTGGTAGTAAATTAACAGTTATCCCAATAAAAACACCAAGCCCACAAAAAAAATGATATTCAATTAGCCCAATCAGCTTCTACCATCTTCGCGAATCACCACGTGTGAGTAAATCAACTACTTGCTGATTTGTTTGTTGGAGAGAATCGACTTTTTCTTCAATCACGGTGAGACGTCTCTCACAATTTTGAAGTCGCTCCTCCATGCTCGCCATACCGTTCAGTAGGTGATGTTCAAGGTGATGAATTTGGCGATTTGTGATAGACTTCGGACTCAGCAATGGTGTTCGGTTATATCCCCATGGATATGACGGAGGAGCATATGGAGCAGCCGACTGCAGGGGGCACTGTTCTCAGGAAGATCTGAAGGAAGACATAGCTGTTGTGCCACCTGAGCCGAATCACTATCAAACCACTTCTCTGGAGAGACTCTATCAGATGAGGCAGGAATACCAACATGATGGGCTAATTTATAGATGGGTATAGGAAAAGCTAGTATATCATGATAATTGCCTTGAATGACCCGAATTAGCTGCTTAAGAAGAAGCGTTGGGAGGCACACCTGAACTTCCTGGTATACATCATACGACACATTTAACACAAAAGGAGACAGATGATTACCATTCACATCACAAGGATAGACATTAGACCCAAAAATGTCATGAAGGATTTTAAAAGTGGATCCAAGATGATTAATATGAAGGTAATTATCATCGTTCCGAGAAATAGTAGTTCCCTGACACAGTGCATGAGTTATCTCGCCCCAAACACCAAGACCATTTAGATTCCGACTGGTAATAGGAATGCAAGTGACTTGGAGATCTAAAAGGTGACTCAAGGTGATAGGAGTGATGTGCTTGGAGTAATGCAATAATTCTACTTGACCACAAGATGGATCGTCACAAATAACATGACATTTACTGAGGAAGTCATGGGCCACTCCAATTTGATAAGTAACACCAAGATTCAGAATATTTTGCCATCCTATTACTTCTAGAAGGAGGTCTACACTAAAAGACTCGATGGCACTGTTAAGAACCAGACGTTCAATAACAGTGGCTGGATGTCTCACCGATGGAGTGAGTTGATACAAACTGGGTTGTTTCGCTTTCTCCTTTGAAGACTGAGAAAGAGACTTACCTTTCCCTTTGTTCATGATTTTTTAGTGTAAGAGATAGGCAAAGATAAGGAAGGTCAATCAAAAGAACGGAAAATACCCGACCGAAAGTGAGATTAGACTCTGGAGTGGAAGAAATGGAAAGGTAATATCTATATCTTTTGAAGCTTCTGGGACATGCCGATGGTCTTCTGGCCGAGGATTCAAGCAGAGAATAAAGCAGAAAATTTTTCAGAGAAATAAGATCTTTCCGCTCGATCGCTTTTTATCAGGCGGGAGTCTTCGATTTTATCGAACTTACTTTCGATTATATCGATGATCCCCATCCGATGTTATCGGCAATTGCTTCGATAGTAGTCCCGATCATGTGACTAAATCCGATGTTATCAGCAATTACTTTGAAGAGATGTCGATGATATCGACCCATGATCGATTAATCGAGAATGATAGATCGATAGGCATATCGAAGTGGAATATTTTTCTTTTTCGACCCTTCAAGTATACTTTTTAATATTTCTATGAATCAATAGCATACTCATCAAAATTATGTACAATTACTGTACACATCAAAAATTATAAACATTTGAATGTTTATATATAAAAGATTGAGGTGAGGAACCTCAGATATATCATTTGACGCTCAACAAAACTGCACCATTTTAGCAAATATCCAGATCTAGATGCATGATCTGGACATGTCCTTCTTTGCTCAGGACTTCTATGCATCAGTCCCTTTTATGCCTCTGATAATGTAGCAGTGGTTACTTGTGCGATGACCCTTCATTACTGATTTTCCTGATTGGTTTAGAATTTCACATTCTTGTCAGTTGAATTTGACCACATGCCCATTATCACAGATTTGAGATATTCTTAGGAGATTATGTGTCAGACCTTTTATGCAGAAAGCTTTTTCATTTTCAAGTAACTGTATTCCTTTTATGATTCCCTGTCCAATTACTTTAGTAGTGGTTCCATCACTGTAGGTGATTATCCCATTATGAAGATTCTCATATTTAGAAAGAAGGGACATGTCACCTGTTACATGTCTTGAGCAACCATTGTCAAGGTACCACTTAGTGTCATTGCCTGTTAAGTGATTTGAGTGAGTAGTAAGACAGTTCTTCTTTTCTTTAATTATCTATTTTGTGACAGGGATCTTACTTGTAGTAGATTTAATTTTCTTATCTGATTCAACTCCTTGATTAGTCTTTGTGTTGCTACTGGAGGCATTATAGTTTTCAAGCATTTTTTTCCATACCCAGTTATAGCTCTGCCTTTCTCACATCCTAAGCCATTTTTGTCCTTTCCAGGTCTTCCCATTCCTAATAGTTTTTTTTAGCTTTTCGCCACTCTGGGAAAACTTACAATTTTTCTTGGCAATCTTTCTAGACTCTTCTAGATCACACAGGAGTGTATGATTTTCATTTTGAAGCAGCATATTTTTGTCTTTTAAGATCTCAACCTGTCTGTTCAATTTCTCGGACTCAGATTTAAGGAAGGAGTTAACTCTCTCAAGTCTATCATTATTAGAGTGATATTGTTGTAAGTCATTGATTAGATGTGTATTAATTTTTAGAATTTTATCCAAATATTTTTGCAGCAATTCCCATTTGTTCTCAGATATTCCAAGTCTTTTGACCACTTTGACACTATGGATATATAGTTAATTGTAAGCATCTTGTAGCTTGTCCCTTTCTTCTTCTTCTTCTTCTTCTTCTTCTTCTTCAATTCCCTCATTGTCAGATGAAAATGATTCAGTGGCTTGTTGTTCTTTCTCGTTCTCAGATTCAGTGGGAATGATTGAAGCAGTGGAGACAATGAGTATTTTCAATGATTTCTGATCTCCATCGCTTTCTGAGTCACTAGGTTCTAAATTTGACTCCTCAGTATCATCCCATGTAACAGCCATAGTCTTGCCCTTAGTTTTTCTATTTGGGCAATCAGTAGACAGGTGTCCATACTCGTGACAAGCATATCATTGTGGTTCTTTGGTTCTTCTACCAAATTTGCCTGCAGAAGGTTTGTTGTTCACCTTTCTACCTCTGGAAGGACGACCACGATTCTTTTCAAAGAATCTTCTGAATTTTTGTGCCAGCAAGGCCACTTCTTCATCTTCATCTTCCTTTTCACTTTCACTGTCCTCATGAATTATTTTCTTTGAGGTTTTTAGGACAGTGTTTTTGGATTTTTGGGATTGTTTGAAGTGTAGTTCAAAATTTTGTAGGGAACCTACCAGTTCTTCTACTTTCATTTAATCTATGTTTCTACACTCCTCAATTGTTCTAACCTTGAGATTAAATCGTTCCGGTAGGAATCGTAGAATTTTCCTACAAATTTTCGGTACTAGAACTTTCTCTCTCAATCCACCCATGGGGTTGCAAATTATATTTAACTTTGTGAAAAACTCCATAAATGTCTCATGCTCTTCCATTCTGAGACTTTCGAACTGTGAAGTCAGGGGTTGAAGTTTGGATCACTTCACAATGCTTGTGCCTTCATGAGTTATTTTTAATAAATCCCATGCTTCCTTGGATGTCCCACACATACTTATCTGATTGAATATATCCTGGGACATGGCACAGTAGATAGCATTCATAGCCTTGGCTTCAGATGTTTGCCTTTCTTTGTCGACTGTTGTCCACTTTTCTTTGGGTTTGGGCTTTGTGATTGTTGTGCCACTGTCAAGTATGATTTATTCAGTTAGTGGCACGTATGCACTTTCAACTATATCCCAAACGTCATGATCCAAAGATCTCAGAAAGTAGTGCATCCTAGACTTCCAGTATGCATAGTTTGAGACGTTAAATACTGGAGATCTAGTGACTGATGAGCCTCTCCTTTGACCATATTCCCAACTTCAGTCAAGATGACTCTCTAGGCGGTGAAGCCCTTAAAGAAAGACCTGCTTTAATACCAATTGAAATGGTGGTGAAGACCGCACTAGTTGAAGAAGGAATATGCCAATATGTCCTAGAGGGGGGTGAATAGGACTTTTTAAAGTTTTTATGTTTTATTTAAAAATCCTACTTCACTAATCTTGTGATTATGAAAATATCAGAATTACTCAAATATAACTCTACTGGCTTCTAAGCCTGGTAGAGGATCTAATCACAAACTATCTTAGAAGTAAGTAGTATGCAAGATAGCTTATGTTGGATATGACTATGTGAGTGTGTGTGGTGTGATCAAATATTCAGATGAGGAAGTATTAAAGCAAATCACACAATCATAAGAATAACAATCTCAAACACAGTCATTTTTATAGTGGTTCGACGATGAGTCTACTCCACTCCCGGTAACCGCACTCAACCCTTGAGTGTATCGGATTTCACTAAGGATTTTTCACAATGGTTCACCTCTAACCTAAGGTTTTAAATCAGGTTCACCTTTAACCTTTACAACATACATTGAGGCTGACTGTTTATGCTCTCACGAGTAAGGGTCAACACAACGCACCCACTTTTAGGCACACTGGCCAAGGATCTTCCATAAGACCTTACTAGAGGTTTCTACACGGTTGACCTCAAACCCTAAGGTTTTACCAGGTTCACCTAAAACCCAGAGTTTTACTGGTTCACTCCTAACCAGATGTTTATGCTCTCCACAGAGTAAGGGTTCACACAACGCATCCACCACGTACACTCCCGCTGGAGGCCTCCTTGAGGACTTCAAAGGGTGAGAACCATTTAAGACTAAAACTTAGAAAGAAATGATCACAAGTGTCCTCTTGGACTCTGGATACTTATAAATAAGCTGATGAGTCCCGTTTAACTCAATGCTAAAGATCTTCTCCTCCTTGTTGATGAAGAGTCTTCTGCCCCATTGATCCGTAACACAAAATGATGTACCAATACTCAGCTTCAGGTTGGGTCAAGGTGAAGATGGAATCCTACTCTCAAAATATTTTTCTATTAGGAATGTAGAGAAATTCCAATCTTATGCGTTCAAGGCATCCCATCTTAATGATTTTCCATTAAGGTAGTAGCTGGAGGATCCTTAAATGCTAAAGTTCATTCCCCAATCCACTCTATATATAGGCAAAAAGTTCCAACGGATATAAAATGGTCACATTTATGACAGAGTTCGATATCATCGAGCGTATACTCTCGATAGCATCGATGGTCTGCTCGATGACTCGGACTCAATGTCATACACTTTTAAAACTCTTTGCCAATTGGTCGATGAATCGAAACTATTGTCGATGTCATCGGATTTCAAACTCTGATTCCATCGATGACAAGTTCGATCCATTGACACTTGAAAAATGAGAGAGACTTGACTTTGAAATATTTCAAGTTTTCATGAATGATCGGGGAACCATCGAGATCATCGGAATTTGAATGTCGATGATATCCAGAACAGAGTCGAGGCATCGATAAATCCAGCTGATTTGTCTTTAAGTTTGCTGGACAGTTTATGAACTTGTTTAATGCAATCGACTTAGTGCCGATTTCATCGATATTTGAATATCGATTCTATCGAAGGGCCCCCGATCATAGTTAAAAATGACCTAAAATATCTGCTGCAAGAAATGAGCGCCCTCGATCAATATCATCGATGGACTTCCGATGTTATCGATATTTGATTTTAGATTATATCGGAAGAGCATCAATATATTGAAGGAATTTGAGGTTTTCATTAAAAATAAGGGCGCCAAAAATCTGCCTGTCGATCTTATCAAGCCACTCTTGATGGATTCAAGATTTGAATATCGATAATATCGATAGGTGTATCGATACATCGATAATTCGTCCATATATATTGTGAAGTTGCTGGACATATTTAGTGCTTATATCGATGATATCGATAGATGTATCGATACATCAATAAATCCGTCCAGATGAATATTTAGTTGCTGGACACTTTTTATCCTCACATCGATAATATCGTTAAGGTATCGAGGACATCGACATAGCAGATCGATCATATCGAGGGTGTTCCGATAAAATTGACAAGGCGAGAAAAACTTAGAGATTTTTCTATGTTGAAAAAAGTTTTCTCACCTTAAAACCCTATGATTTCTAACTTATTTTTAAGGGTTTTAGTCACCTGGTGTTTTGGGATATGGGATGTGAGGCTTTAGGTTTACCTGTGGCGAGCTTGAACACATCCGGTTGAGGCAGACGCTTGAATTGATCTTCCTATCAGGCTCTGTAGACACTCTGACTCAACACTCACTTAACTTGACAAAATAGGGCACTTTCACAGGCAACTGGTAATGATTTCATAGTTAGTGGCTGAGGTCGTTTCACCACATAAGACATGTTTGAGGAATCTGAGTCGTACGCTGATTGTCGACGGTGGTTATGCCACGCGGAGTTCTTACACGCTTTATGTCGATCAACTCAATGTATGCTCGTACTAGTCAAGCTTGTCAAGTAACACGATTGGCCCAAAGTATGTTCACCATGTATAGACGCTACTACTTGAATCTAAGGTACCAACTTACCATAGGAAAACCCGTTTAACCTTAGTACCATGATCCGCTAAGACTCATGAGCTGGGCATGGTGGTATGAGATACCATGGTCGAGTTGTCAGCCTACGCTGGGGTGACGAGCCTCTCCATAGTTTCTAGTGAGCAAACCAAACTTGTGAGTCGAATACAGTGGTGTGGGACACTGTATTCCAGCTGTCGGCCTATGCTAAGGTGACGAGCCTTTCTCGTAGTGACCTCGAGTATAAACTAAGGCCTATGAGGATGGTGACGAGCCTCTTCATAGTGACCTGAACTTGCCTGTCCACTGCTTTATATTCAGGGGTGACGTTGCCCTGTAAGTTGCCTATCGTATGTGATTAACTAAGATTGACGACCCTAGATGGATCATCATTGGGGTAAATGATATAAAGGGAGGTACCTTAGCTTCCCGAACATGCTGTTTGAATAAATCTAAATAAAAATTTGGCTAACACATCATGCACCGCATTACATGTGCTTTGGCGAGGAAGCGTAAGTTTAGGGAGGTTGTCATGCGCGATCATAAGATGATGTCACTGAGGGAGTGTAGGCGAGGGCATGCATCATTATCGCATACTATCCTTGCATTAACAGGAGTACTTAGGATATGATTGTTGTATTACTTCATCATTACCGCTTGATTGAATTGATAACATGTTAACCTTTACCTTATAGCTCCACTGAGTTGATCACTCACTCCCACCCTGGGACGGTGTTTTAAAGCACCAACCAGACTCTGTTGTAGTTGCAGGTGATGTCGAGGCTTACGAGATGGAGCCTGACTTTTATGATAACAAGGAGGAATTGTCCTACATACAACTCTCTGACAAGTCTATGTAGACCTGAAGTTGTGCATTGGGGCTATAAGGATCAGGATAGATGATATTACATTTTATCATTTTGTTACTTTGGGAATTATTCATGTAATTATTTGACTTGGTGACATGTTTATACTCTAGGGACTCAAAATCCACTTATATGCTTTACACATCTATCACAGTCTTCTGCTTGCGTAATCTAATTGTCTCTGGAGTATGATATGCTGTTTTGGTATAATCCCACTGATGTTTAATGCACTAATACAGACAACATTTAATCATCATTATTTATGTTGCATAAGTGATGTGTTGGAACTCGGGAGTTGGGATCCTTCTCGACCCCCGATTTTCAGGGCGTTAAAAATTGGTATCAGAGCATGATTTGTATTAAATTGGACCTGGGTTATGGTCACACGACGTATGCTGATGTATTTTAACTTAGGTGGGGGGGGCGATAAAACGTAGAAGCAGTCATAGGATTCCAAGTTTCGCCTGACGACAAAATGGACCAAAACTGACCTTTAAATTTCATCCTGTATGCTTATAAGATCGTGTAAAAATGATCCAAACCCCTTTCTAAACCGTTAATCAACAAGTTTAGGCAGGAATTAGACATATTCCATGAAATTGCGGTGAAGACCGCTTTAGTTGAGGTCGGAATATGCCAATATGTCCTAGAGGGGGTGAATAGCATTTTTAAAAGTTTTTATGGTTTATTTCAAATCCTATTATACTAATCCTAACAACAGACACACATTAGGATTACTCAAAAATAACTCTACTGACTTCCAAGCCTAGTAGAGGATCCAATCACAAACTATTTTAAGTAAACAACATGCAACCTAGTTTATGATGGATATGACTGTGTAGGTGTGTGAAGTGTGATCAGATATTCAGATATGGAAGTATTAAAGTAAATCACATAATCAGAAGAATAACAATCTCAAATATAGTCATTTTTATAGTGGTTTCACGATAAGTATACTCCACTCCCAGTAACCGCACTCAACCGTTGAGTGTACCGGATTTCACTAAGGAGGTTTCACAGCGGTTCACCTTAAACTTAAGGTTTTAAATCAGGTTCACCTTCAACCTTTACAACCTACACTGAGGCTGACTGTTTATGCTCTCACGATCAAGGGTCAACACAACGCACCCACTTTTAGGAACATTGGCCAAGGATCTTCCATAAGACCCTACTGGAGGTTTCTACATGGTTCACCTCAAATCCTAGGTTTCACACGGTTCACCTTAAATCCAAGGTTTTACACGGTTTACCTCAAACCCAGAGTTTTACTAGTTCACTCCTAACCAAATGTTTATGCTCTCCACAGAGCAAGGGTTCACACAACGCACCCACTATGTACACTCTCGCCGGAGGCCTCCTCAAGGACTTCAAAGGGTGAGAACCACTTAAGACCCAATCCTACAAAGGAATGATCACAAGTGTCCTCTTGGACTCTAGATACTACAAATAAGTTAATGAGTCCCATTTAGCACAACGCCGAAGATCTCCTCCTCCTTGGCGACAAAGAGTCTTCTGCTCCCTTGATCTACAACACAGAATGATGTACCAATACTAGGCTTCGGATTGGGTCAAGGTGAAGATGGAATCCTATTCTCTAAAGATTTTCCTATAAGGAAGATAGAGTAGGTCCACTCTTATACATTTAAGGCATCCCAGCTTAATGATTTACAATTAAGTTAGTAGCTGGAGGATCCTTGAATGCAAAAGTTCATTCCCCAATCCACTCTATTGAATATAAATGGTGAGGGTGGATTGGAAGATGAACTCCCTTAAGAGAAAGGGCTTTGGATATAAGATATAAGTTGAAACACACAAAAGTACTCTCTTCTTTCTCTCACAACAACAAAAGACAAGTCCTTTATAAATAGGTAAAAAGTTCTAACGGATATAAAATGGTCACATTTATGACAGAGTTCGATATCATGGAGTAGATTCGATATCATCGAGCGTATACTCTCGATAGCATCGATGGTCTGCCCGATGACTCGAACTCAATGTCATACGCTTTTAAAACTCTTTGTCAACTAGTCGATGAATCAAAACTATTGTCGATGTCATCAAATTTCGAACTCCAATTCCATTGATGACAGGTTCGATCCATCGACACTTGAAAAATGAGAGAGACTTGACTTTGAAATATTTCAGGTTTTCATGAATGATCAAAGAACCATCGAGATCATCGGAATTTGAATGTCGATGATATTGAGATCAGTGTCGAGGCATTGATAAATCCAATGGATTTTTCTTTAAGCTTGTTGGACAGTTTATGACCTTGTTCGATGCAATCGACCTGGTGCCAATATCATCGATATTTGAATATCGATTTTATCGAAGGGCCCCCAATTATAGTTAAAAATAACCTGAAATATCTGTTGTAAGATATGCGCGCCCACGATCGATATCATCGATGAACTTTTGATCTTATCGATATTTGATTTCAGATAATATCGGAAGGTGCATTGATATACGAAGAAATTTGAAATTTTTTATACAAAACAGGGGCGTCGAAAAACTGCCTGTTGATCTTATCGAGCCACTTTCAATAGGCTCGAGATTTGAGTATCGATGATATCGATATGTGTATCGATGTATCGATAATTCGTCCAGATATGTTGTGAAGTTGCTGGAGATTTTTCTGTTTTGAAAAAAATTTTCTTATGTTAAAACCCTATGATTTCTAACTTGTTTTTAAGTATTTTTTTTCACCTGGTGTTTAGGGTCATGGGATGTGAGGCTTTAGATTTACCTGTGGCAAGCTTGCCCACATCCGGTTGAGGCAGACACGTAAATCGATCTTTCTATCAGGCTCTGTAGACAATCTGACTCAACACTCATGTAATTTGACAAACTAGGGCACTTTCAATCTCCCCCTTTGTCAATTACGTGACAAAATCCTAAAACACCCTAGAATACTCTAGACAAACACACCCTAAATTGTGTGTATATGTTTTTACATAATTTCACAATTTTTAGCCCATGTACACACCCAATAGTTGCTCCCCCTATCTTGTAAATTCCAACTCCCCCTTGCTCGTTGTAGCTGCTCCCCCTAACACATGCAATAACATCTAAACAAATATACAATTTTCCATTCGGGGTGTTCCCTTTTTATCAGTTATTGACAAAGATAGATTAAGTGATATTGACTGAAGAGTGAATTACTTGGGAGAACCGAACAGGCAGAAGCAGAACAATTGATGTATCATAATTAACTCAGTTTAAACAAACATCAATATCAGAATTTATGGATGCATATTAGATAAAATGGAGCAGTGATATAGCAGTTAAAATATTCATTACATACATCACATGTTTACCATATCTGAAATTTGATAAACCAAGGGAACTCGAGACATAATTATGGTAGTAAAGATAAGAATTATACTAAACCATATTCAAAAGAAAATCAAAATATCCACCTATTCAAAATAAACTGCCTAATATTGGCAGCAAATTAACAGTTATCCCAGCAAAAAATACCAAGCACACACATAGGTACAAAAAAAATGATATAGAACTTGCACAATCAGCTTCTACCGACTCCGAGAATCACCACGTGTGAGTAAGTCAACTACTTGCTGATTTGTTTGTTGGAGAGAATCGACTTTTTCTTCAATCACGGTGAGATGTCTCTCACAATTGTGAAGTCGCTCCTCCATGCTCACCATACCATTCAGTAAGTGACGTTCGAGGTGATGAGTTTGGCGATTTGTGATAGATTCCGGACTTAGCAATGGCGTTCGGTTGGATCCCCATGGATATGACAGATGAGCATATGGAGCAGCCGACTACAGGGGAGCACTGTTCTCGGGAAGAGCTAAGGGAAGACACAGTTGTTGAGCCACCTGAGTTGAATCACTATCAAACCATCTCTCTAAATAGACTGTATCATATGTGACAGAAATACCAACATGATGGGCTAATTTACAGATGAGTACATGAAAAGCTAGTGTATCCTGATGGTTGCCTTGAATGACACGAATTAGCTGCTTAAGAAGAAGTGTTGGCAGGCACACCTGAACTTCTTGATACACATCATACCGCACATTTAGTACAAAAGGAGAGAGATGATTTCCATTCACATCGCAAGGATAGACATTGGACTCAAAAATGCTATGGAGGATTTTAAAAGTGGGTCCGAGATGATTAATGTGAATGAAATTATCATCATTCCGAGAAATAGTTGTTCCCTGACATAGTGCGCGGGTTACCTTGCTCCAAACACCAAGACCATTTAGATTCTGACTGGTAATAGGAATGCGAGTGACTTGGAGGTCTAAAAGGTTACTCAAGGTGATGGGAGTGATGTGCTTGGAGTAATGCAATAATTCTACTTGAATGCAACGTGGATCGACACAAATAACATGACTTTTACTGAGGAAGTCATGGACCACTCCAATTTGATAAGTACCACCAAGATTTAGAATATTTTGCCATCCAATTACTTCTAAAAGAAGGTCCATGCCAAAAGACTCAATGGCACTATTAAGAACCAGACATTCAACAACAGTAGCTGGACGTCTCCCCGATGGAATGAGTTGATGCCTGCTGGGTTGTTTCGCTTTTCCTTTTGATGACTAAGAAAGAGACTTACCTTTTCCTTTGTTCATGATTTTTCAGTGTATGAGACAGGCAAAGGTAAGGATGATCAACCAGAAGAACAGAAAATACCTAACCAAACGTGAGATTAGACTCTGGAGTGTAAGAAATGGAAAGATAATACCCGTTTCTTTTGAAGCTTTTAGGACCCGTCGATGGTCTTCTAGCCGAGGATTCGAGCAGAGGGTAAAATATAAAAATTTTCAAAGAAATAAGTTTTTTTTTGCTTGATCGCCTTTTATCGGGCGAGAGTCTTTGATTTTATCGAACTTACTTTCGATTATATCGATGATCCACATCCGTTGTTATCGGCAATTGCTTCAATAGTAGTCCCAATCATGTGTCTTTCCACATTCTGAAGAGATGTCGATGATATCGACCCATGATCGATTAATCGGGAATGACAGATCGATAGGCATATCGAAGAGGAGTATTTTTCTTTTTTGACCCTTCAAGTATACTTTTTAGTATTTCTATGAATTAATAGCATACTCAGCAAAATTATGTACAATTACTGTACACATCAAAAATTATAAACATTTGAATGTTTATATATAAAAAATTGAGGTGAAGAACCTTAGATATATCATTTGATGCTCAATAAAATTACATCATTTCAGCAAATATCCAGATCTAGATGCATGATCTGGACTTGTCTTTCTCTGCTCAGTACTTCTAGGCATCAGTCCTTTCTATGCCTCTGATAATGTAGCAATGGTTACTTGTACGATGACCCTTCATTTCCGATTTTCCTAATTGGTTTAGGATTTCACATTCTTGTTTGTTGAATTTGACCACATGCCCATTATCACAGATTTGAGATACGCTAAGGAGATTATGTGTCAGACCTTTTATGCAGAAAGCTTTTTTATTTTCAAGCAACTGTATTCCTTTTATGATTCCTTGTCCAATTACATTAGCAGTGGTTCCATCACCGTAGGTGACTATCCCATTATGAAGATTCTTATATTTAGAAATAAGGGACATGTCACCTGTTACATGTCTTGAGCAACCACTGTCAAGGTACCACTTAGTGTCATTGCTTGTTAATTGATTTGAGTGAGTAGCAAGAAAGTTCTTCTTTTCTTTAATTATCCATTTTGTGACGGGGATCTTACTTGTAGTAGATTTAATTTTCTTATCTGATTCAACTATTTGATTAGTCTTTGTGTTGCTACTGGAGGCATTAGAGTTTTCAAGCATATGTTTTCCATACCCAATTATAGCTCTGCCTCTATCATATCCTAAGCCATTTTTGTTACTTCCAGATTTTCCCATCCCTAAAAGTTTTTCTAACTTCTCACCACTCTGGGAAAACTTACGGTTTTGCTTGGCAATTTTTCTGGACTCTTCTGGATTAAATAGGAGTGTATGATTTTCATTTTGAAGATGCATATTTTTGTCTTTTAATTTCTCAACCTATTTGTTTAGTTTCACGGTCTCAGATTTAAGGAAGGTGTTACTTCTTTCAAGTATATCATTATCTGAGTGATGTTGCTGTAACTCATTGATTAGATGTGTATTGATTTCTACAGTTGTGTCCAAATATTTCTGCAGCAACTTACTTTTGTTCTCTGCTATTCCGAGTCTCTTAAGGATATTGATGCTATGAATATAAAGTTAATTATAAGCATTTTGCGGTTTATCCTTTTCAATTTCTTCTTCTTCTTTTCCACTGTCAGATGAGGATGATTCCGTGACTTGCTGTTCTCTCTCATTTTCAGATTTTGTGGGAATGGTTTGAGTAGTGGAGACCATGAGAATCCGATTCATTAGGGATTTTTCCAAGATAGCCAGACTATTGTCTCAGCTAACTCGGAAGGATCTCAAGTTTGCCTAGAATGAGAAGGTAGAGGCAAATTTTCAGGAGCTAAAGGATAAGTTGATGTCTGCCCTTGTGTTAATATTTTCAGAGCAAGGGGTCAAGTATACGATATACACCGATGTTTCTCGTATTGGTTTGGGTTGTGTTCTGATGCAAAAGGATAGAGCAATTGCCTGTGCATCGCGACAGTTGAGGAAACATGAGGAAAATTACCCTACGCACTGCTTGGAGTTAGTGGCCGTCATCTTCGCATTGAAGGTCTAGAGACATTACATTTACGGAGAGGAGTTTGAGCTCTTTTGTGACTACAAGAGCCTTAGATACATATTCACGCAGAGGGACTTGAATATGAGACAACGACGATGGATGGAAACCTTGAAGGACTTCAAGTTCGAGGTCTCCTACCATCCTGGCAAGGCCAACCTTGTGGCGGACGTGTTGAACCGTAAGAAGACTATAACATTTACAGCTCCACTGATGATAGCAGAATGAGATATGGTAGAGTTTGTGCGAGACTTTGAGTAAAAACTTACGGTAGCCGTTTGAGAGCATTACACATATTCGTGAGCAGCCACTCATCAATGACCAAATCATAGTGGCTCAGGGTGAGGATGAATGGTTAGTAGAGTTGGGGAAGCGAGCCTGTGATGATGCGGGCTCTGATGGAGAGTTGGTATGGATGGGGGTCTACGTTATCGTGGCCACTTATGCATCTCAAATTGTAACGCCCTGAAAATCGGGGTCGAGCATAAACTCAACTCCCGAGTTCCAGAACATTACTTATGTAACAAAATAAATGATGATTAAATGTTGACAGTATTTGTGCATTGAACATGAGTAAGATTAAGCCAAAACAGAATATCATACTCTAGAAACAATAAATTAGCAAGCGGAAGACTGTGATAGATAGATAAAATATATAAACTGTGGTGAGTCTCCAGAGTGTGATAAAGTTACCAGGTTAAATAATTACAAATAAATTATATCAAGTTGTGTAGTATGATCTAGTCAACATCCCTGTAGCCCCGACAATCAAGGCACGACTCTCACGAAGCCGCCAGAAAACAGCATATATGAGAAAGCATTCCCGTCGTCATAGAAGTCCGGCTCCGCCTCAGAAGTAGCGTCACCATCTGCAATCAGATAAAGTCTAGTGGGTGTTCGGAACACCGTCCCGTATCGTGGGAGTGAGTAATCAACTCAGTGGAACAATAAAGCATAGGTTAACATGTTATCAATTCAGTCAAGCAGTAATGATAAAGCAGTACAAATCAAACAATTCTAACTACTCTTATTAAGTACGAGAATGAAATGACATGATGCTGTATGCCCTTGCCAAACCACCCTCATGCGACATCATCTTACGTTCGCGAATGCTTAACTCCCTCAGTGCGCCACATCTACTAAGCACATGCGGTGCGATGATGATCATAATTACTGAGTTATTATTAGTCCATTTCAAACAACAGTATTGGGAAACTAAGGTACCTCCCTTGTATCATTCCCAAACATGATCCATTCTAGAGTCGTCAATCCTAGTTAATCTCATACGATATTATGGTTCGAGAAGCATAGCGAAGGCATCGCAAAGGGCTCGTCACCCGTCAGTGCGGATACAGATCTCACCGTATGCGGCTCAATTGCTGGCCGTCAGCTCGAGTACAGGTCTCACCCTACTCGGCTCAATCACTAGCCGTCAGCTCGAGTACAGGTCTCACCGTACTCGGCTCAACTCATACTCTAGTTGCTGTGAAAGACTCGTCACCAATCACAGACCCTTGGAGTATACTCGAAGAAACTATGGAGGACTTGTCGCCCGTCAGCACGAGCACAGGTCTCACCGTACTCGGCTCTCGCCGTAAGTATCGACAGCTCGAATACAGTGTCCCATACCACCGTATTCGGCTCACGAGTCTGGTTGCTCACTGGTCACTACGGGGAGGCACGTGGCCCCAGCGTAGGCCGACAGCTCGACCACGGTGTCCCATACCACCATGCCCGGCTCATGAGTCTTAGTGGATCGAGGTACCATGGTTAAAAGGGATTTCACTGGTAAGTTTGGTACCCTAGGTTTAGGCAGTAGCGACCAAACATGGTGAACATACATAAGACAGATCGGGTTACTTGACGAGCTCGGCTAGCTCGAGCGCACAACAAGTTGAACGACATGAAATGTATAAGCACTTCGCATGGCCAACCACTATCGCCAACCGAAGTACGACTCAGGTTCATCGAACACATCTCATGTGGCAAATGAATCACAGCCACGAATTCAATTCTGGTACCGATTGTCTGGACTACAATTATAGCCCCAAACATGATAACTTACAGATAGATAAAGCAGTAATGGATCAAGATTCAACTCATACTATCAAGGTATGGTATTATCCGTTTAGGTCGCAGTATTTTGACGCACTCGTTGCTCCGCTCCCCCATCACCCATGACGGATCATACAATGTAAATATAAATTTAAACATATGCATTATATAGTTATAATCATAAAGCAGTTGAGCATGTTATGAATCACAACACAAGCTGTAACGCCCTGAAAATCGGGGGTCGAGCATAAACTCAACTCTCGAGTTCCAGAACATCACTTATGCAACAAAATGAATGATGATTGAATGTTGACTGTATTCGTGCATTGAACATGAGTGAGATTAAGCCAAAACAACATATCATACTCAGAGAGATAGTTAAATTGCAAGCGGAAGACGATGATAGATAGATAAAATATATAAATTTGTGATGAGTCTCAGAGTGTGATAACATTACTAGGTTAAATAATTACAAGTACTGAGTTCTAAAATATACCAAATGTGTAAGTGTAATATCTTCTATCCCAAGTACCATAGCCCGTCAATGCAAAGTACCGGGTCTTCAGAGACCCGTCAGAGAGTTACATGATAGGAGAACTCCTCCTCATCACCATAGAAGTAGTCTGGCTCTGCTTCATAAGCATCGCCATCATCTGAAATTCAACAAATCTGGTTGGTGTGTACAACACCATCCCATAACGTGGGAGTGAGTGATCAACTCAGTGGAACAGTAAAGCATAGGTTAACATGTTATCAATCCAATCAAGCAGTAATGATAAAGTAGTACAAATCAAACAATTCTAACTACTCTTATTAAGTGCGAGAATGAAATGACATGATGCTGTATGCCCTTTCCAAACCACTCTTATGCGACATCATCTTACGTTCGCGAATGCTTAACTCCCTCAGTGCGCCACATCTACTAAGCACATGCTGTGCGATGATGATCATGATTACCGAGTTATTATTAGTCCATTTCAAACAGCAGTATTGGGAAACTAAGGTACCTCCCTTGTATCATTCCCAAACATGATCCATTCTAGGGTCGTCAGTCCTAGTTAATCTCATACGATATTATGCTTTGAGAGGCGTAGCAAAGGTATCACAAAGGGCTCGTCACCCGTCAGCACGGATACAGATCTCACCGTATGCGCCTCAATTGTTGACCGTCAACTCGAGTACAGGTCTCACCGTACTCGGCTCAATCACTAGTCGTCAGCTCGAATACAGGTCTCACCGTACTCGGCTCAACTCATACTCCAGTTGCTGTGAAAGACTCGTTGCCAATCACAGACCTTGGAGTATACTCGAAGATACTACAGAGGACTCGTCGCCGTCAAGACGAGTACAGGTCTCACCGTACTCGGCTCTCGCCGTAAGTATCGACAACTCGAATATAGTGTCCCATACCACCATAATCGGCTCACGAGTCTAGTTGCTCACTGGTCACTACGGGGAGGCACGTGGCCCCAGCGTAGGCCGACAGCTCGACTACAGTGTCCCATACCACCATGCCCGGCTCATGAGTCTTAGCGGATCGAGGTACCATGGTTAAAAGGGATTTCACTAGTAAGTTTGGTACCCTAGGTTCAAGCAGTAGCGACCAAATATGGTGAACATACATAAGACAGATCGGGTTACTTGACGAGCTCGGCTAGCTCGAGCACACAACAAGTTGAATAACATGAAGTGCATAAGCACTTCGCATGGCCAACCACTATCGCCAACCGAAGTACGACTCGGGTTCGTCGAACACATCTCACGTGGAAAATGAATCGCAGCCACGAATTCAATTCTGGTACCGATTGTCTAGACTATAATCATAGCCCTAAACATGATAACTTGTAGATAGATAAAGCAGTAATGGATTAAGATTCCACTCATACAATCAAGGTATGGTATTATCCGTTTAGGGCTGCCAGGGCTGTTGCACGCACTCATTGCTCCGCTCCCCCATCACTCATGACGGATCATACAACGTAAATATAAATTTAAACATATGCATTACATAGTTATAATCATAAAGCAGTTGAGCATGTTATGAATCACAACACAAGCATGAGTTTATACATGTTCAATTCGTAATCACACAACAATCCAAGGAGATCATACACATAGTTAAAAGAGGTTGAGAATCATATCTCAACACCCTTATACATTACAATTTTCTAACTACTATTCATTCAGACATTTCAAGAAACACTTAAACAAACATACATCAACATACATGACATATGTCGATCACATAGGCATTAGGCCAAATCCTTTCACTAGGGAGTTGCCCCAATCATAACACGCATACACCCACGACGGATAGTCATCGCAAGCAGGAATCCAAGTTCCATATTCATTCAGTCATTTCCGCAAACACTTGGGCCACACATTTTAGCATATATAGTGTATATTGGCCGTGGCGTGATTTAGGGAAAATCCTTTCGTCAAAAAGGTATCGCCAATACAACGATCATGAATCCATGACAATTAGTCATGGCGAGCACGAATGAGGATTCTATACTCATTCAGTCATTTTCACAAACACTTAGAATACACTATTACAACATACATGGTGTATGTTAGCAAAACATGTATTAGGGCTATCCTTTAGCCAAGTGAGTATTTTATCCATGTATAATATATTACTACAGCAAATAATCATGATAAATTCATCTCCAAAATTTATACGTATACAGTATTTTCTAGAATACGCATTTTCAACATACATAATGTATACAAGCAAACATGTATTACGGCGATTCCCTTCGCCAAGAAAATATTTTATACGCACATAATATATTTATACGACAATTAATCATGACAAACACATCGCTAAAATATACATGTATACGGTACTTCTTACAATACCGTATTTCTACATACATAATGTTTATTAGTAAACATGTATTTAGGCGAATCCTTTCACCAAATAAGTATTTTATCCATACGTCATATATCCATACGACAAATAAACATGTCAAACACATTTCCATAAAAAATACGTATACGGTATTTTATACGAATACCTAGAGTATGTGAAATTCCAAATTCTACAATTCTAATCGAAACTGAAAACGGAAAGCACTTTGTACATGTGCAATTGCATGCAGATCATGAATCTACCATTATCTGACATTGAAAGTGTTGAAAACCATAACCTATACACCTAAAGTCCGCACCTTGTGTCGTAGAATCGTAACGGAGTCGATAGGTTCGCTAAGGTTTCGTATACGGGAGTTTGACAACCTAAAGAACGAAACAGGTTAGCTATTTCATAACCTACAACCTATACAACCCTAAAACAGATTAGGGTTAGGGTTTCTTACCTAGAAACGACGCCGGAATCGCCGAAAAAGCGATGAGAATCAGGCGGTGGAGCCCGAATAGCGGCAGGGAACAGCAGCAGGGAGTTCCTCCCACATCTCCCTCACTTTCTCTCTCTTTTCTCTCTCTCAAATCCAAATTCGTATGACTGGAATGGGAGAGGGTTTAAGGTCCTTTTATAGCCTAAAACCTTTCCAAAATAGATTCAGGTTCAAGGTTATTGCTATTATAAGCATTTCGGCGATGTTCCAGCTCAAAAGAGTGTTTCTAGTGGCCCCCCTTGAGCCAAACGTCAGACTTAAGCTCACCACACATGGATCTATGTGGGATTACGTTTTTGACTCGATCGGATTCCCAGATCGCACGTGGCGGACCACTTTCAGTTCAACGGTCAGTGGGCCACGATCCGAAATTCCAAGCACATGTAAATGTTCCTGAAATTTTTCTTAATCCGAGGGTGTAATTTAGTCGATTCGACGGTGCTGGGTTGCTTATCCGATGCGCAAGCGAATGGTGCAGATCACTATTCCGGATATTTATTTTGTAAAGGGAATAGTGTTTTTCACACACACTCGCTCCGGGACTCAAGCGAATGACCATGGGACATCGGTGGATTTGATTTCGAGATGGTTGTCAAGCCCAATGAGGCGGTCCTAAGTCCTTAACCGTATTGTTCGGACTCGATGTGTTTGTCAGATCGATACTGAGTTTCGAGATGCTCCCAGAGAAGCGGTAGGGTAATGAGTTTGATCCTAGATTTTTGGGTAACCTAGCGTCAATGATTCTACAAGTTTTGGGTCTTACAGATCGTATTTAAAGCGATTCAAATGGATTTCATGGCTAATCTAGTTTAGCACTTAGTTAACTTTGTCAAATTTCTAAAGGATTTAATCCTAAGTGATTTCCGTCTGAGGTAGTATTTAGTCCTTTGCAGTTTGTATCTAAAGTGATCCAAGTTATACTACTTAGCTAGTTTAAGATAGTGTCTAGGGTGAAGGTGCTTTGAGAAATTGAAAGCACAAGGTAGTGAAGGGTGGGATTTGTGAAGAAAATGGTTTGAAAAGAGATTTGAGGCTTTAATTGAGCGTTTAAGAAGTTAAACCTGTATTAGGATTGATCCATTGCCTAAGGACGTCTAATCCCAGGTTGGCAAAAATCCGGGGTGTTACAATCTACCCCCCTTAAAACAAAATTTCGTCCCCGAAATTGCCTAAGGGTAATAAGGAAAGATTTCTATTATTTCATTTGCCTAAGACTTCTTGATTTCGAGTTTCTACACGTGGTAGGGTATATACTAGCCTGGTTCATTTTAGTTTACCCCCCTTAAAACAAAATTTCTTTATCCATTGCTTATACCCTGATGATTTGCTACAATTTATTCCTTTACCTATTTGGAGTCTTGACGACAACTCCCAACCATTTAGAGTAAGATAGTCGTTTTCATTATTTGACCAACACGGAGAGACGGTGATAGTGGGCTCGATACCGATACATCGATCATCTACCGGGCCAGGGTAGGAAGGTCATCGTATCACTTCCGAATCCTGGTGGATCCTGGTCTTCTGCTCAGCCAAGCAGTGAGTCCATTGGTAGTTACCCAGGATTGAGAATTGGGTCAAGCTGCGAATGTTTTGCAGTTGTATATTTTAGTAACTCCGTGGTCCGATCACTCTAGAACGTAGGGAATGTCCATCATTGAAAGGCTCAAATTGTCTATTCTATTCCTTGGGGCCTAAAAGAAAATCTCTATTGGCTATATGTTCTTAACACTTCTCGAAGACGAAGTTATAAACTTTTAGTTGTAAGTGGTCGGGCCAACACGGAAGGAATGTTGTGTAATGGGTCGGAGTCGGATACATGGACCTCCTGCCTAGCTAAAACAGAAAGTTGCCATATCATTCCTTAATCCTAGTCGATCCCAGCCTTCTGCTTGATCAGAGCATAGGGTTCATTAGTCACTACCAGGATTTGAGAATGCGATTCAAACCACGAATACCTCGCTTATATGTAGTTTCTCTACTCCGTGTTCCCGATTGTACTAAGTCCTTGAGAAGGAAATTCTAAGGGATGTATTGGTTGGACCTAACATTGAATCCAAGGGATATATAGGTTTTCTCTAATCGTGAATAGTTTCCACTCCAAACAAGCTCCCTAAGAGTTACTAAGGAAGCCTAAAGTCTTAAGGGGATTCAACGAAGGAATGGAGTCTTGCTCCAGCCTAATCAAGTTGTCAGAGTGTGGTGGGTTACTGTATATCAAGGGACTTTATCACTGCATCACTACTTGGCCAATGGTCTTAAGTTGTATTAAAATGGGACTGTATTGCTAATCCCACTTCGGGATTGGGAATGACATATTTGGCAGGAGGGTGGGCGGGGATTAAAATTTACTTTATAGGCTTTGGAAAATGAGGATTGTGTTGGAAAGTGTGAGTTGGGATTTCCAAATCCCAAGATAATGAATTCTTAAGTGTAATTTGAAAGGACAATAGAGTTTACGTTTAATGGCATACAATCCAAACATGGTATTAGAAAACATGGGATACAACCAATCTAGGGCCATACCTTACACATACCTTTATTGTTACCTTTTCAATTCTATCCACCTTAAACTCACCTAATGCAATTGGTCGAACAGCCCTAAACGCCCTCAAATATCTAAAATATTCTACCAACAACTACAACCATCAACCTGAAATCATAAGCACCCTAAGACAGTAACCCATGCGAACCACAAGGCAACAGTATGGATGATTAGACATCCAAGAGAATGGCCGTACATGCTCGGATAGAGCCATGGAAAAGCGAATGGAAAGTGATGGAGAGAGAGAGATAGGGTGGGGTTTGGTTCTCCACCGATTGGGGTCTCAACAGACGTTGTAGAGGCCCAATGACAGGTTTAAAGAAAGGAAGTGAAGAGATGGGCTGGTTTGAGAGTTTACAGGAATTTGAGCCTCAAATGGGGGGTGTAGGAGCTCAATTGAGAGAGAATGAAGAGGGGGGAAAGGTAGGTATTACTGTAAAGATTGTGGAAGGATGGATGGTGGTTGAAAAAGGTGGAATGTAGGATTAAGAGGGAGATTGGAGAGAGAAACAACAAGTTGGAGGGCTTGGAAGGGTGAAATGAGAGAGTGGGGTGCTCTAGCCCCCAAAATTCCAATCATTTGCCAAAACCGCACGTACCAGGGGGTAGGGGAGGTCGGGCCGACCAATCCTAGCCTTGGAGCCACCTCAGATGGGCCACCGGACTGCGGTCCGCCGCCGGAACCGCGGCTCCACCGCAGTCCGCCTTGGCCGGAACTGCGCCGCCGTGGTGGGGTCGTGTTCTCTGTGGTCCCAAGGTACCAAATACACCCTGGTTCGACCCTGGGTCCCATCGGATCTAAGTGGGGAGACCCCCGAATCCGATTCACTCCATTTCGGGTAGTTTCGGGATAATCGGATGTAACTTGCAATCCGGAATGAGTTATCTGATGTAAAATATACGAATTTGGGATAGAACGAGCTAATGAAGCCAACCAACCCAGTAACGCTGGGTTGCGCAGCCTGGAATTGCAAAAAAAGCCTCCGATTGACAGTCATTTCCCCATTTTAATTTCGTTTTACTAAAATAGTAATTTTTAGTTTAATTACTCTTCATCCATTGGGCTTTAGGAGTTGCGCTCATCGCGTAAAGAGCTTAGAATAATTAGGAGAATGGTTTGGTGAAGCCAAATAGGACACTTATTATTCTTGGTCGAAAACTTTCAAGACTTGGTAGACATCACCACCTTATGGTAAGTCGCGAATTCTAGGAGTTTTAGTTGTAGTTTGTTTCTGATTTCTTTACCAGTGCTTGGTATTCCTATTTAAAGGGTTGTGAACTCAATTTTTTGTAGTCATTTATTAATCAATTCGAATTTATTAGAATTTATTTCTACTTTCTGCTTTTCTTTTCTTGTGGATTTGGGAAGTCTCTATGAGGAGTCCAGAGAAGCTCCGAGGATTCGGAGTAGTTATCCTCATCACGTTTATCCCGTATTTTATCTATTTTCAATGGTTGGGGTGAGGTGGATTGTAATCTAGACTCTTTAATAGACGGCCTAGGAATATTATAAGGTCGACCCGTGCGACCAAGGGTTAATACGTACTCGATTTCGGCGTTTGCTTTCAGCGAACTAGCCGTTGGACGGAGCAGGGATGCCTAAGACTGTTTCTACATTCCGTCGCTCCCTCCTAAGTCAGAGTGCGTCAGTGTGTGTCATGTGACCATAACTCAGGTCCGGTTTAATCCAAATCATGCTCTAATACCAACTTGTAACGCCCTGAAAATCGGGGGTCGAACATAAACTCAACTCCCGAGTTCCAGAACATCACTTATGCAACAAAATGAATGATGATTGAATGTTGACTGTATTCGTGCATTGAACATGAGTGAGATTAAGCCAAAACAGTATATCATACTCCAGAGATAGTTAAATTGCAAGCAGAAGATGATGATAGATAGATAAAATATATAAACTGTGATGAGTCTCCAGAGTGTGATAACATTACTTGGTTAAATAATTACAAGTACAGTTCTAAAATATACCAAATGTGTAAGTGTAATATCTTCTATCCCAAGTACCATAGCCCCGTCAATGCAGTACCAGGTCTTAAGAGACCCGTCAGAGAGTTACATGATAGGAGAACTCCTCATCACCATAGAAGTAGTCCAGCTCTGCTTCATAAGCATCGCCATCATCTGAAATTCAACAAATCTGGTTGGTGTGTACAACACCGTCCCGTAACGTGGGAGTGAGTGATCAACTCAGTGGAACAGTAAAGCATAGGTTAACGTGTTATCAATCCAATCAAGCAGTAATGATAAAGCAGTACAAATCAAACAATTCTAACTACTCTTATTAAGTGCGAGAATGAAATGACATGATGCTGTATGCCCTTGCCAAACCACCCTCATGCGACATCATCTTACGTTCGCGAATACTTAACTCCCTCAGTGCGCCACATCTACTAAGCACATGAGGTGCGATGATGATCATGATTACCGAGTTATTATTAGTCCATTTCAAACAGCAGTATTGGGAAACTAAGGTACCTCCCTTGTATCATTCCCAAACATGATCCATTCTAGGGTCGTCAGTCCTAGTTAATCTCATACGATATTATGGTTTGAGAGGTGTAGCGAAGGCATCACAAAGGGCTTGTCACCCGTCAGCACGGATACAGATCTCACCATATGTGGCTCAATTGTTGACCGTCAGCTCGAGTACAGGTCTCACTGTACTCGGCTCAATCACTAGCCGTCAGCTCGAATACAGGTCTCACCGTACTCGGCTCAACTCATACTCCAGTTGCTGTGAAAGACTCGTCGCCAATCACAGACCTTGGAGTATACTCGAAGATACTACAGATGACTCGTCGCCCGTCAGCACGAGTACAGGTCTCACCATACTCGGCTCTCGCCGTAAGTATCGACAGCTCGAATATAGTGTCCCATACCACCATAATCGGCTCACGAGTCTAGTTGCTCACTTGGTCACTACGGGAGGCACGTGGCCCCAGCGCAGGCCGCCGACTCGACCACGGTGTCCCATACCACCATGCTTGGCTCATGAGTCTTAGCAGATCGAGGTACCATGGTTAAAACGGATTTCACTGGTAAGTTTGGTACCCTAGGTTCAAGCAGTAGCGACCAAACATGGTGAACATACATAAGACAGATCGGGTTACTTGACGAGCTCGGCTAGCTCGAGCACACAACAAGTTGAACGACATGAAGTACATAAGCACTTCGCATGGCTAACCACTATCGCCAACCGAAGTACGACTCGGGTTCGTCGAACACATCTCATGTGGCAAATGAATCGCAGCCACGAATTCAATTCTGGTACCGATTGTCTGGACTATAATCATAGCCCCAAACATGATAACTTGCAGATAGATAAAGCAGTAATGGATCAAGATTCCACTCATACAATCAAGGTATGGTATTATCCGTTTAGGTCGCTGTGGTCATTGCACGCACTCATTGCTCCCCTCCCCCATCACTCATGACAGATCATACAACGTAAATATAAATTTAAACATATGCATTACATAGTTATAATCATAAAGCAGTTGAGCATGTTATGAATCACAACACAAGCATGAGTTTATACATGTTCAATTCGTAATCACACAACAATCCAAGGAGATCATACGCATAGTTAAAAGAGGTTGAGAATCATATCTCAATACTCTTATACATTACAATTTGCTAACTACTATTCATTCAGACATTTCAAGAAACACTTAAACAAACATACATCAACATACATGACATATGTCGATCACATAGGCATTAGGCCAAATCCTTTCACTAGGGAGTTGCCCCAATCATAACACGCGTACACCCACGACGGATAGTCATGGCAAGCAGGAATCCAAGTTCCATATTCATTCAGTCATTTCCGCAAACACTTGGGCCACACATTTTAGCATATATAGTGTATATTGGCCGTGGCGTGATTTAGGGAAAATCCTTTCGTCAAAAGGGTATCGCCAATACAACAATCATGAATCCATGACAATTAGTCATGGCGAGCACGAATGAGGATTCTATACTCATTCAGTCATTTTCACAAACACTTAGAATACACTATTACAACATACATGGTGTATGTTAGCAAAACATGTATTAGGGCTATCCTTTAGCCAAGTGAGTATTTTATCCATGTATAATATATTACTACAGCAAATAATCATGATAAATTCATCTCCAAAATTTATACGTATACAGTATTTTCTAGAATACGCATTTTCAACATACATAATGTATACAAGCAAACATGTATTACGGCGATTCCCTTCGCCAAGAAAATATTTTATACGCACATAATATATTTATACGACAATTAATCATGACAAACACATCACTAAAATATACATGTATACGGTACTTCTTACAATACCGTATTTCTATATACATAGTGTTTATTAGTAAACATGTATTTAGGCGAATCCTTTCACCAAATAAGTATTTTATCCATACGTCATATATCCATATGACAAATAAACATGTCAAACACATTTCCATAAAAAATATGTATACGGTATTTTATACGAATACCTAGAGTATGTGAAATTCCAAATTCTACAATTCTAATCGAAACTGAAAACGGAAAGCACTTTGTACATGTGCAATTGCATGCAGATCATGAATCTACCATTATCTGACATTGAAAGTGTTGAAAACCATAACCTATACACCTAAAGTCCGCACCTTGTGTCGTAGAATCGTAACGGAGTCGATAGGTTCGCTAAGGTTCCGTATACGGGAGTTTGGCAGCCTAAAGAACGAAACAGTTTAGCTATTTCATAACCTACAACCTATACAACCCTAAAACAGATTAGGGTTAGGGTTTCTTACCTAGAAACGACGCCGGAATCGCCGGAAAAGCGATGAGAATCGGCGGGGAGGTGGAGCCGAATAGCGGAAGGAGAAACAGGAGTTCCTCCCACATCTCCCTCACTTTCTCTCTCTTTTCTCTCTCTCAAATCCAACTTCGTATGACTGGAATGGGAGAGGGTTTAAGGTCCTTTTATAGCCTAAAATCTTCCCAAAATAGACTCAGGTTCAAGGGTTATTGCTATTATAAGCATTTCGGCGATGTTCCAGCTCAAAAGAGTGTTTCTAGTGGCCCCCCTTGAGCCAAACGTCAGACTTAAGCTCACCACACATGGATCTATGTGGGATTACATTTTCGACTCGATCGGATTCCCAGATCACACGTGGCGGACCACTTTCAGTTCAACGGTCAGTGGGCCACGATCCGAAATTCTAAGCACATGTAAATGTTCCTGAAATTTTTCTTAATCCGAGGGTGTAATTTAGTCCGATTCGACGGCCCTGGTTGCTTATCGATGCGCAAGCGAATGGTGCCAGATCCCTATTCCAGATATTTATTTTGTAAAGGGAATAGTGTTTTTCACACACACTCGCTCGGACTCAAGCGAGCAATGTAGTGGGACATCGGTGGATTTGATTTCGAGATGGTTGTCAAGCCCAGCCGAGGCGGTCTTAAGTCCTTAACCGTATTGTTCGGACTCCGATGTGCGGTCCAGATCGATCAGATCTGAGTTTCGAGATGCTCCCGAGAGCAGCCGGGTAATGAGTTTGATCCTAGATTTTTGGGTAACCTAGCGTCAATGATTCTACAAGTTTTGGGTCTTGCAGATCGTATTTAAAGCGATTCAAATGGATTTCATGGCTAATCTAGTTTAACACTTAGTTAACTTTGTCAAATTTCTAAAGAATTTAATCCTAAGTGATTTCCGTCTGAGGTAGTATTTAGTCCTTTGCAGTTTGTATCTAAAGTGATCCAAGTTATACTACTTAGCTAGTTTAAGATAGTGTCTAGGGTGAAGGTGCTTTGAGAAATTGAAAGCACAAGGTAGTGAAGGGTGGAATTTGTGAAGAAAATGTTTTGAAAAGAGATTTGAGGCTTTAATTGAGCGTTTAAGAAGTTAAACCTGTATTAGGATTGATCCATTGTCTAAGGACGTCTAATCCCAGGTTGGCAAAAAATCTGGGGTGTTACACAAGCATGAGTTTATACATGTTCAATTCCTAATCACACAACAATCCAAGGAGATCATACCGATAGTTAAAAGAGGTTGGGAATCATATCTCAACACCCTTATACATTACAATTTGCTAACTACTACTCATTCAGACATTTCAAGAAACACTTAAACAAATATACATCAACATACATGACATATGTCGATCACATAGGCATTAGGCCAAATCCTTTCACTAGGGAGTTGCCCCAATCATAACACGCGTACACCCACGACGGATAGTCATGGCAAGCAGGAATCCAAGTTCCATATTCATTCAGTCATTTCCGCAAACACTTGGGCCACACATTTTAGCATATATAGTGTATATTGGCCGTGGCGTGATTTAGGGAAAATCCTTTCGTCAAAAGGGTATCGCCAATACAACAATCATGAATCCATGACAATTAGTCATGGCGAGCACGAATGAGGATTCTATACTCATTCAGTCATTTTCACAAACACTTAGAATACACTATTACAACATACATGGTGTATGTTAGCAAAACATGTATTAGGGCTATCCTTTAGCCAAGTGAGTATTTTATCCATGTATAATATATTACTACAGCAAATAATCATGATAAATGCATCTCCAAAATTTATACGTATACAGTATTTTCTAGAATACGCATTTTCAACATACATAATGTATACAAGCAAACATGTATTACGGCGATTCCCTTCGCCAAGAAAATACTTTATACGCACATAATATATTTATACGACAATTAATCATGACAAACACATCGCTAAAATATACATGTATACGGTACTTCTTACAATACCGTATTTCTACATACATAGTGTTTATTAGTAAACATGTATTTAGGCGAATCCTTTCGCCAAATAAGTATTTTATCCATACGTCATATATCCATACGACAAATAAACATGTCAAACACATTTTCATAAAAAATACGTATACGGTATTTTATACGAATATCTAGAGTATGTGAAATTCCAAATTCTACAATTCTAATCGAAACTGAAAACGGAAAGCACTTTGTACATGTGCAATTGCATGCAGATCATGAATCTATCATTATCTGACATTGAAAGCGTTGAAAACCATAACCTATACACCTAAAGTCCGCACCTTTTGTCTTAGAATCGCAACGGAATCGATAGGTTTGTCTAGCTTCCGTATACGGCAACTAGGCAACCTAGAGAAGGAAATAGGTTAGCTATTTCATAACCTACAACAATCAAATCTCCCAAACAGGTTAGGGTTAGGGTTTATTACCTAGAAATGATGCCGAAATCGCCGGGAAAGCGGCAAGAATGAGGTAGTTAAGCACCGATAGCAGTAGGGTAGAGCGGCGGGGAGATCTTCCCACAACTCCCACACATTCTCCTTCATTTTCCTCTCTCAAATCCCAAATTCGTATGGCTGCCATGAGAGAGGGTTTAAGGTCCTTATATAGCCCAAAAATTTACCAAAATAGACTTCTGGACAAGGTTCACCTAGGTTATAGCCAAAGCGGAACTTTTTAGCTCAACGGAGGACTTCTGGCGGGCCTCCTTGAGCCAAAGGTTGGACTTAAGCTCACTAACGCTGGATCTACGTTCTATTAAGTTTTCATTTCAGTCGGGATTCCAGATCACGCGTGGCAGACCAGTTTCAGTTCAACGGTCAGCGGATCTTGATCGGAGATTCTGAGTACATGTAAATGTGTATGAAATTTCTCCTGATCCGAGGGTGTAATTTGGTCCGATTCGACGGTGCCAGTTTGCTTAAAACTGATCCGCAAACGAGAGATGCCAGATTACTATTCAAGATATTTATTTTTAAAGAAAACAAGTGTTTTCACACTCTCTCGCTCCGGACGCGATCGAATGGCCGTGGGACATCGTCTGGACTTCATTTCTGAGATGGTTGTCGAGCCCAGTGAGGCGATCCTAGTTCCTTAACTTCGAGTTATTCGGACTTCCGACGTGCGGTCCAGATCTGATACAGAGTTTCGATGTGCTCCCAAGAGCAGCCGGGTAATGAGATTGATCCTAGATTTTAGGGTAACCTAGCGTCAATGATTCTACAAGTTTTGGGTCTTGCAGATCGTATTTAAAGTGATTCAAATGGATTTCGTAGCTAATCTGGTTTCACACCTAGTTACTTTGTCTTATTTCTAAAGGATTTAGTCCTAAGTGATTTCTGGTCGAGGTGGTACTCAGGCCTTTGTAGTTTGTATATAAAGTGATCCAAGTTATACTACTTAGCTAGTTTAAGATAGTGTCTAGGGTGAAAGTTCTTAGAAAAATTGGAAGATCAAGGTGATGAAGGGTGAGATTTGTGAAGGAAATGAGTTCAAATGCGGCTTTAGACTTTGGGATTCAGTTCTGACAAGTTAATAAGGTATTAGGATCGACCCATTGCCTAAGGACGTCTAATCCCAGGTTGGCAAAAATCCGGGGCGTTACACAAATCTTCATGACTCGAGAAAGGAAGTACTCGAAGCTACTCACAATTCGAAGATGACGATGCATCCTAGTAGTACAAAGATGTATCGGGATATGAAGCGTTCATACTAGTGGGACAACATGAAGGCCCACATTGCAGACTATGTATCCCGTTGCCTCATGTGCCAGCAGGTCAAGGCAGAGCATCGTCAACCTCCTGTTTTACTTCAACCTATGCCCATAGCTGAATGGAAATGGGATTTTATTTCCATGAATTTTATCTCAAGGCTACCGAAGACGTGGAAGGGACATGACTCCATATGGGTGATTGTGGACAGGTTGACGAAATCGGCTCATTCCCTCCCTATTAGAGTTTCGAACTTTGCAGATGATTTGGCCAAACTGTACATCAAGGAGATAATACTTCTGCATGGAGTTCCTATGGAGATCGTGTCCAATAAAGACACGCGATTCACATCTATCTTCTGAACTCGTATCTAGGAAGCAATGGGTGTGAAGCTGAAGTTCAGCACCGCGTTCCACCCACAGACGGACGGGCAGATGGAACGAGTGAATTAGGTGTTGGAAGATATGTTGTAGTCTTGCGTGCTTGATTTCAAGGACAGTTGGGATGATTGTCTTCCTTATGCTGAGTTCGCCTATAACAATAGCTTTCAGGCGAGTATTGACATAGTTCCCTACGAGGCCTTGTATGGGAGTCCCTGTCGAGCACCGCATTACTGGGCAGAGGTTGGCGAGAAAAGTTTAATTGGCCCAGAGTTAGTACAGGCGACCTCACGGTTTCTTGTAGCACAGAACAGACAGAAGAGCTAAGCCTATACGAGGTGGTGACCGCTAGAATTCGAGGTTGGGGACCATGTGTTCCTGAAAGTTTTCCCATGAAGGAGTCCTTCGGTTTGGAAAGAAAGGGATGCTCACGCCGAGATTCATTGGCCCATTTCAGATACTGGATCTAGTGGGTGTGGTTGCGTACCGCCTTGCCTTGTCCACACCACTCATAGGCATGCACAACGAATTTCATGTATCGATGTTGAAGAAATACGTTCCTGACCTTTCCCACATTATCAAATGGGAGCAGTTATAGTTGAGTGAGGATACTACTTATGTACTGCAACCGACACGTATCCTAGATAGGAAGGAGCAGCTGTTGCATAGTAAAGTTATCCCGCTTGTGAAGGTACTATGGACACACCACACAGAGGAAGAAGCTACTTGGGAAACAAAAGTTGAGGTTCGTAAGAACTACCCTCAAATTCTTGAGGAGTACGAAAAGGTACTAATTTCGAGGATGAAATTTTTTCTTTAAGGGAGGTAGATTATAACGTCTTGAAAAAATCCGTACAAAGACTCGAGTACCACCTCAGGCAGAAATCACTAAGGACCAAATCCTTTAAAAATTAGATGAAAATTTAATTAACTGCTAAACTAAATTAAACACTAGATTAACTTGAACAATTTTCTATACGATCTATAAGGCCCAAAACTAGTAGAATCGCTAATGTTACATTGCCTAAAAACGTAGGATCAATTTCTAAACCAGTTGACCTCGGGAGCACATTGAAACTCCGTATCGGATCTGGATCACATGTCGAAAGTCTGATGACCACGAAACTATATGATTATGACTGCCTTGTTGGACTTGACAACTATCTCGAAAATCAAGTCCTAATAGTATCCAAAACGCACAACTTGAGCCCGGAGCGAAGTGTGTGAGAAATGCGAATAGTTTTAGAAAATGAACTCAGATTTAAGTGAATTGGACCATTTGTTTACAGGCCAAATTTAAGGCTTCAGACCGTCAGAATATGACCTAAATACACCCTCGGATCAGGAAAATTTTCCTACACATGTTAGTGTACTTGTGGCCCTGATCGAGTGACAATGACCGTTGAATTGAAACTGGTCCGCCACGGTCGATCTAAAAATTCGATTGGACTGAAAACTTAACCTGACCTAGATCCAAGATCAAGGAACTTTCCCTGGACCGTATACAGAAAAGGGGCCTCCAGATGAGCTTCGTTGGCCTGAAATAGCCAACTTTTGTCTATAACCTAAGTATATCATGGCCCTGGGGCCATTGAGGTTAGTTCTAGGCCTATATAAGGGCCTTAAAACCTCTCTCTCCCTTGTCATATGAATTTTAAAACCCTAGGAGAGAGAAGAAAGAAAAGAGAAGAAGAAAGTAAGGAGAAGAGAGAGTGTGGGAGATTGTTGTAAGGATTCATCCTTACCGCTCCACGTGCCAAATCACCGCTTCCGTGTCATTATACCAGCGATTCTGATTCCATTTTTAGGTAAGAAATCATAATCCTAACTTGTTTAGAAATCCTAATCCTAACTTGTTTTAGGGATTCAAATAGAGCAGATGGTGGAATAGCTAACCTATTTCATACTATAGGTTGTCGTTGTGCCGTAGACAAAGACATAGCGTTCGAACTGAGTTTGTTACGTGTTTACTGGTAAAAGGTGCGGACTATAAACATTTAGGTTATGAATTTTAAAGATTTTAATGTCAATTAATGATTTATGTCTGACTTGATTGCTATCACATATGCTTAGAGACGATGTTTCCAGCGTATTGCATATATATATGAACTATGTTGAAATAGATACATTCCATGTGTTTATTGAAATGTTTGTATGAGTATGGGATTATGACTTATGCTTGCCATAATTTATGTTTGAGGATACATGATTATTTTACGTGTGGCAACATCCTTGTGAAAGGATTTGCTAGAATACCTGTTATAACTACTATATTACATGTATGTTGTTATGTGTAGTCTAAGTGTTTGATAAAATGTCTGGATGAGTAAATGCTTGATGAAACGTGTTTAATGAGGGCATTGAGAGGTGACTCTCAATTCCCTTACCTATAGTTACAATTTCCTTCATGTAACCTAACTTACTACTATGTGCTTTATATATGAAATACCTATGCATGACAACATGTGTACTATGTGTTTGTTAAAATGCTCATATGAGATTTGTATTTAGATTGGTTGTCACATGTTATCTTTGACTATAACATATGAATGTTATCGTTTGGAGTGTGATTGGGGCTACGATGTAGTCTAGGCAACCGGTAATGATTACCGAGTTAGTGGCTGAGGTCGTTTCGCCACATAAGACATGTTTGAGGAATCCGAGTTGTACGCTGATTATCGACAGTGGTTAGGCCACGCAGAGTGCTTATGCACTTCATGTCAATTAGCTCAACGTATGCTCGTACCAGTTAAGCTTGTCAAGTAACCCGATTGGCCTATATGTTCCCTATGTATGGATGCTACTGCTTGAATTTAAGATACCAACTTACCAGAGGAAAACCCGTTTAACCTTGGTACCACGATCTGCTAAGACTTATGAGACGGGCATGGTGGTATGGGACACATGGTCGAGCTATCGCCCTACAGTGGGGTGACAAGCCTCCCTGTAGTGTCTAGTGAGCAAACTAAACTCGTGAGTCAAATACAGTAGTATGGGACACTGTATTCTAGCTGTTAGCCTAAGCTAAGGTGACGAGCCTTTCCCGTAGTCACCTCGACTATAAACTAAGGCCTATGAGGATGGTGACGAGCCTCTTCGTAGTGACATGAACTTGCTTGTCCACTGCTTTATCTTCAGGGGTGACGTTGCCTTATAACTTGCCTATCGTATGTGATTAAGTAAGATTGACGACCTTAGATGGATCATCGTTGGGGTAAATCATATAAAGGGAGGTACCTTAGCTTCCCAAACACGCTGTTTGAATAAATCTAAATAAGAATTTGGCTAACACGATCATGCACCACATTGCATGTGCTTTGGCGAGGAAGCGTACGTTTAGGGAGGTTACCATGCGCGATCGTGAGATGATGTCGCTAAGGGAGTGTAAGTAAGAGCATGCATCATTATCGCATACCATCCTTGCATTAACAAGAGTACTTAGGATATGATTGTTATACTACTTCATTATTATTGCTTGATCGAATTGATAACATGTTAACCTTTGCTTATAGCTCCACTGAGTTGATCACTCACTCCCACTCTCGGACGATGTTTTAAAACACCAACCAGACTCTGTTGTAGTTGCAGGTGACGTCGAGGCTTATAAGATGGAGCCTGACTTTTATGATGACAAAGAGGAGTTCTCCTACATGCAACTCTCTGGCTAAACTATGTAGACCTGGGGTTGCGCATCGGGGCTATAAGGATATGGATAGACGATATCATATTTTATCATTTTGTTACTTTGGAAATTATTCATGTAATTATTTGACCTGGTGACATGTTGATACTCTGGAGACTCAAAATCCACTTATATGCTTTATACATCTATCATAGTCTTTCTCTTGCTTAATCTAATTCTCTGGAGTATGATATGTTGTTTTGGTATAATCACACTCATGTTTAATGCACTAATATAGACAACATTTAATTATCATTATCTATGTTGCATAAGTGATGTGTTGGAACTCGGGAGTTGGGCTCCTGCTTGACCCCCGATTTTCAGGGCATTACACTTAGACATTATAAGTGAACAGAACCTATGCCATGTTATAGTTGAGGCGGAAAGATAAGAAATAAATTACTTAAAGATAGGCTTAAGGTGCGTTACTATGTCATTATCTTTAAGGCGATATTTGTACCCTACTAGTGATTAAATCAATTTGAAAGAGGGTTATAGCAAATCCGCCTCCAGGATACAATAAGCCTCTTCTCCAAGACCAGAGAAATGTGGGTTTTGGCCTGTAAAACCAAAAAACCGCACCCCTGAACACACTTTTACAGCGTAAACCCCTGACTTCTGTGTTATTACAATTTACCCCCTGAAAACTATTTGCAATTTACTGCCTAAAAAATTATTTGTAGTTTAGCGCCTGAAAACTGCATCTTTCAAAAAACCATCCAAAAATGAAAATGGAGAAGAAGAAGATGAAGAGAAGATTATTGGAAATTGTGAATTCAGATTAACCTAAAGATGGGTTTATATAGAATCATAAGAGATGGTAAAGTCCATTTTCATGAAAATACATCTTCTTCCATGGTGTCTTTTCAATAATGGTGGTGTCTTTCTAACAATAACATCCCTCCATTTCCAATTCAAAAGATGTTCCCTTTGCCAAGAGGCATCACCATTTACAAATGAATTGTCACCAACAATCACCAAAGCCACAACCTTTTTTCCAAAATAAAATTTCTTTTCTTCGTATTTTGAAAAAAATCAATAATCCCCTACTATTTTTCAAAATGCAGAGATCAGGGTATATAAGAAAAATATGTACATAAGAGGTGTCTTATGTACTTGAACCTTCACTTAGTGTAAACAAATCAAAGTTGAATCAAAATCCTTAGTGACTATGGTCTTGAACTAAGTATTCTATATGACACAATCAGACATGTTACACATATATATTTCAATTGTCATGTGTTCTAAAATTATAGCACATTAACGGCCTTGTGCTTTATCCTGGATTTATGAGTTTATGAGAGTAGCCAAAAACTCTTGAACATCAGGAAGTGGCCCCACTTTCAATACTCATATAGGTGAGTCCTTGTGAATGCCCTTGTAACTATAGCACCACTACACCGAAATCATGGATTTATGACAAACCAAATCCGTCGTAACACCAAATAAACAACGGATTTTGTCTGTCGCTGTTTATTGGGTCGTTTTTTTAATCTGCGACGGATAAGGTCTGTCGTAGATTACCAATGGATAAGTCGCAAAAAATAAAAAATTCATCGCTAAAATTTGAAAAAACTCACCCGAATTATTTGTCATTAAAAATATTGGCGACGAATAAGGTTCGTCCCTAATATGAGGAGAGTGACAGAACTTCCAACTTGTTCAGAAATTAGCGACAGATTTGGTCTGTCACTAAAATATCTACAAATTAAAAAAATATATCGTTATTTTTTTTAATATTACACCTGATAGTCATTCAAAAAATATTCATATGATTGTTTAATAAGAATTCTATTCATAAAATAAATCCTATTCACATCATTATTTAATAGGAATCCTATTCATCAAACTAAAAAGTTCAAGCATACTGAAAATAAAAACTACCTACCAAAGCATTATATGATGCCTCATATGACAAATACATGTACATAAATGTAATCTACTAAATATGACACCTCATATAAAATCATATAACCATTGACTTGCGAAAGCCTACAACTCCCTAATGAAATCTAATATATACTTGCATACTTCTAAGAGACGAGAGCTTTTGATGGGACACCTTTCTTCCAGCTTGAATCCACAAAGCCTACATAAATATCAGGAGTCAGAACAATCTGATTATATTCATATATTTGTTTCAAATAAATAGATAAATAATGAAATCATTAGCATTGCCTATCTGGTTGACATCCACATACCTGGAAATGCAATGGATTTATTTGGTGGGAGAGGATCCACCTGCATTGCCTATCTAGTTGAGATCCACATACCTGTTAGCCCAATATCTTCATTTGAAACTATCATGCAACTTTTTCTTTTGTACAATGAGAACCAAATAATTGCAATAAATTCGATATACTGAATGTAAAAACTTACCATCAACCCATAGATCTGTAATAAGAATCTTGCCATCACCTTGAACGGTAACACAAACAGGATAATCCTGTAGCAACCATAAAGCAAAACAAAGTAGATCAACTGCAATTAAGCAATAAACAAATAAGATAGTGCTAGAGCTTCAAGCATAATGAGTTGAATTTGGACATGTAGTCAGTTGTAAAATAGAAGTGAAGACCGCTTTAGTTGAAGTAGGAATATGTTAATGTGTCCTAGAGGGGGGTGAATAGGACTTTTTAAAGTTTTTATGATTTATTTAAAATCCTATTACACTAATCCTAAATGAATAGGCATGACAAGCATCAGGATATCATCAGAGTAACTCAAATGGCTTCCAAGTCAAATTGAGGATCCAATCACAAAACTATTTCAATGATAAACAAGAGACAAGTTATAGCTTATGATGGATGTGACAATGTGTGGAGTGTGAGCAGATATGAAGGCAGTTAATGAAATCACACGAATAATCAAGAACAATTAGCAATCTCAAACACACTCATTTTATAGTGGTTCGACGATCAGTCTACTCCACTCCCGGCAGACGCACTCACCTTTGAGTATGCCATATTTCACTAAGGAGGTTTCACAGCAGTTCACCTCAAACCTAAGGTTTTAAATCAGGTTCACCTTCAACCTTTACAACCTACACTACGACTGATTGTTTATGCTCTCACGAGCAAGGGTCAAGACAACGCAACCACTTTTAGGCACACTAGCCAAGGATCTTCCATAAGACCCTAACGGAGGTTTCACTCGGATCACCTTGAACCTAAGGTTTTAGATAGGTTCACCTTCAACCGGATGTTTATGCTATCCACAGAGCAAGGGTCTATACAACGCACCCACCACGTACACTCCCGCTAGAGGCCTCCTATGAGGGCTTACAAAGGCGAGAAATACATAAGACCCAATCCTAAAAAGGAATGATCACAAGTGTCCTCTAGACTCTAATAACTTACAAATAAGTGGATGAGTCCCATTCAACACATTAATGAAGATCTCCTCCTTGTTGATGAAGATTCTTCGGCTTCCTTGATCCGCAACACAAATGATGTACCAATACGAGGCTTCGGGTTGTGTCAAGGTTAAGATGGAATCCTACTCTATAAAATATTTTCCTATAAGGAAGATAGAGTGATTCTGATTATGCATTCAAGACATCCTAGCTTAATGATTTTCCATTAAGGTAGTAACTAGAGGATCCTTGAATGCGGAAGTTCATTCCCCAATCCACTCTATTGAATGTCAATGATGAGGGTGAATTAAAGGATGAACTTCCCTGAGAGAAAGGGCTTTAAGTATAAGATTTAAAGTAAAACACACAAAAGCACTCTCTTCTTTCTCTCTCAACAATAATAGACAAGTCCTTTATATATAAGCAAAAGGTTTCAACGGATATAAAATGATCACATTTATGATAGAGTTCAATATCATCGAGTGGGTTCGATATCATCGAGCGTATACTCTCGATGGCATCGATGGACTGCTCGATGACACAAACTCAAATGTCATACGCTTTTGAAACCTCTTGCCAGATGGTTGATGGAATCGAAATAGGTGTTGATGCCATCGGATTTTGAACTCTGATTCAATCGATACTAGTGTCGATTCATCGACATTTGAATAATGAGAGAGACTTGCTATAAAATATTTCAGGTTATTCAAGAATGATCGAGGGACCATCGAGATCATTGGAATTTGAATGTTGATGATATTGATATGGTGTTGATGCATCGATAAATCCAAGAGATTTTCTTTTAAGTTTGCTAGACAGTCTCTGTCCTTATTCGATGTCATCGAAACCATACCGATATCATCGATATTTGAATCTCGATTCTATCGAGAGACCCCTGATCACAAATAAACAATCGTGAAATATTTGGCTCGAAGAACTTGACGCCCAAGACTGATATCATCGAGAGCCTTTCAATATCATCGAGATTTGAACCTCGATGGTATCGAGGAGGCTTCGATATATTGATGCATATATGATATTCTTAAGAAAAAATAGGGGTGTCGAAGGTCTACCTATCGATTTTATCAAGTCACCTTCGATGGACTCGAGATTTGAATATCGATGATATCCATAGGTATATCGATACATCGATAAGTCTGTTCAGATGTTCATGTGGTTGCTGGACACTTTTGTCCTCATTCTGATGATATCGTTTAGGTATCGAGGATATCGATAGCGCAGGTCGATCATATCGAGATGTGTATTGATAAAATCGACAAAGCAAGAAAACTTAGAGAATTTTTCTATTTTGAAAAAAGTTTTCTTAACTTAAAAACCCTATGATGTTCTAGTTTGTTTTAAGGGTTTTATATACCTGGTGTTTTGGGACAAGGGATGTGAGGCTAGATTTACCTGTGGCGAGCTCGCACACATCTAGATGAGACATATGCTTGAAATGATCTTCCTATGAGGCTCTGCAGCCTGACTGACTCAGGACTCACGGTAATTGACAAACCAGGGCACTTTCAATCTCCCCCTTTGTCAATTATGTGAAAAAAATACCAAAACACCCTAGAATAGTACAAACACATCCTAAATTGTGTATACATGCATTTTACACGATTTTACAATTTCTAGTGAAGACATGTACACAACCTAGTATCTGCTCCTCCTGAGTTCAAACTCCCCTTATCTTGGTGCAGCTACTCCCCTAGCACCTGCAACACCATTCAAGCAGACATACAATTTTCCATTCATGGTGTTTGAACTGTTTTCCCCCTTTTTGTCAGTCATTGACAAAGATATAACAGTTGATATTGACTGAAGTTTGAAATCTTTGGGAGAACCATCATTCAGAGGAATATGCATACAACAGATAGATGTGATAGATGTAAAATGTTTAAACATTTGATTAACAGACATCATTTGCAGTAGATATGTATGTATAGAAGATTAGATAGAGCAGTGATCAGAGTAGATAGAATAATCAGTAAGAGACATCTCATGCATTCCATATATAAACTAGATAAACCAGGGGATCTTAAAGGCATGAGAATGGCAGTAAATATGAGAATTATATTCAGCCCTATGCAAAAATATCCAAAAATAAACTGCCCCATACAGCAGTAGATTAACAGTTATCCCAAAAAAAAAACACCAGCCCATTTCAGAGCACCCAGAAATATTATCAGCATTTAGCCCAACCGTGGACATATATAACAAAAAAAAAAAAACGTCAGCCTTTACAGGTTAGAGAGTTGTCACGTACACCCATGAGCGCATAAAACATTCAAAAAGATACTAATGTTCATATGCAGAAATAAGAGTAAAGTGTATGTGATAGCACCCTGAGACCAGTACTTATGGAGCCAAGGAATATGGTGCCATGTCGTCGCGCTGGCAAGTCATCAGATCTACCAGTTGTTGGACAGTCTGCTGCACACCTTGGACCAACTGTTCCAGCATGGTAATCCTCTCGTTCATCGACTCCCTGAGTTGAGAGACATCATGCTGAATGGTGTCAATCCTATCTTGATGGAGCTTAAATCTTTTTTATTGCCCAGGTCCTGATGTGGATGATGCTTGATGAGATGCAGAGGTTCATGTCCAGCCCCCTCAGTCCCTTCCATGGGAGCGTCGCCAGCCCTACATTCTCTCTCAACTTGAATGCCTTCCTCCAGGGGATCCTCAGGGTATCTATGAAACTTCAAATCCATCCTTCGAATGTTGTTTTTATTGAAGGTTTGGAGAGGAAGTTTAGGATCATTTGTAGTTGGGAACCCTATGACATTACAGATTGTATGGATGATCCAGGGATATGGTAAGTGAACATCCCTAGCTGTATGGAAGGCATAAATCAACTGATGTACGAGGAGGGTAAGCAGACAGATCCTGATTCTAGAGGCGATCGAGTAAATTATCAAAGTCATGAAGCCTGTTATATCAGCCCTGTTGGAGCCCCTAGAGTAGATGTTTGAGGCAAGGATGTCATGCAGAACCCGATAGCGTGGTTCCTTAAATTTGGCTTTTAGTGCATTTCCTTGGTGCCACTGGATGTCACGATCATAACAAAGAAATTTAGTGATTGTGGCCCGAACCTCAATATCTTCCATGTCCATATCTGGGAGTCCTACAGGAGACAAGGTAAGATTGAATATTCCTACAACAAACCCAGGAGTGATCAGCACATCATCACCATCGACGGTTACGGTGATGGACGAAGGGTCAGATGTCAGAGAATGACAGACAACAAAGAAATTATAAGTCCGCTCAAGTTGATATGGTCCCCTAAAGTCGAGAACTGGTAACCAATCTATGATGTCAAATAGAGGTTTCAGATTATATGGAATTAAGCAACTTCTGTCGACTTTCCTTTCGGGAATAACTTTTCTCCAGGTGAATTTTGCCAAGACCGGATTAACATGCATTGGTGGAGGTGCCTGCGCCTCAGCCTGGGACTTGCCACGCCTCGAGCGTTGCCTTGTGGGGGTCCCACGTTTCGGGGCCCTTGCCCTTTCTCTTGAAGCAAGCACTTTTTGTTGGGCGGATCTTGAAGACTCCCCTTGTCCGGATGCTTTTCCTTTGTCTTTACCCATTCAGACAAAAAGAGGGTTTGAAAACTTTGGAAAGAAGACAAATTTCTTCTTTTAAAGAAACTGACAATACACGACCAAAAGGCAAGATAGACTTTGGAATGGAAGAAATGGAAGAATAATACCAGTTTGAGGAGCTTCTAGGACCCATGATGGACTTCTGGCTGAGGATTCAAGCAAAAGAGAAAAACGGAAAGCCTTTTTCAGATAAATAAAATTTTTGGGCTCGACTGCCTTTTATCAGGTAGCAGTCTTTGATTTTATCGAACTTACTTTCGATTATATCGATGATCCTTATTCGATGTTATCGATAATAGCTTCGATAATAGTCTTGATCACGTGACTTTCGACATTCTGAAGGGATGTCGATGATATCGACTGTTGATCAATTTGATCGATGAATGCTCATGAATTATTGACAAACAGATCTAAGTTAAATATTTTCAATTTTCAGTTTTCAGACACTCTTTCATGTATACTTTTAGTATGTAAGTTTATTAATAGTATACACAGCAAATTTTTGTACAATCAAATGCACACATCAGAATTATAAACATTTTAATATTTTTATACTAACGATTGAGGTGAGGAACCTCAGATATATCATTTAGAGTTCAGCAAAAATTACATCATTTTAGCAAATATCCAGATCTAGATGCATGACCTGGACTTGTTTTTCTATGCTTAGTACTTCTAGGCATCAGTCCTTTCTTTGCCTTTGATAATGTAGCAGTGGTTGTTTGTCTAATTACCCATCATTACTGATTTTCCTAATTAGTTTAGGATCTCGCATTCTTATTTGTTGAATTTGACCACATGCCCATTATCACAAATTTGAGATATGCTTAGGAGATGATGTGCCAAACCTTTTATGCAGAAGGCATTCTCATTTTTAAGCAAATTAATCCCTTTTATGATTCCCTGTCTGATTACTTTAGCAGTGGTTCCATCTTCGTAGGTGACTAACCCATTATAAAGATTCTCATAGTTTGAAAGAAGGGACTTGTCACCTGTAACATGTCTTAAGCAACCACTGTCTAGGTACCACTTAGTGTCATTGCCTGTTAAATGATTTGAGTGAGTAGCAAGACAATTTTTCTTTTCTTTAATTATCCACTTTGTGACAGGATTCTTACTTGCAGTAGATTTAGTTTTCTTATTTGATTCAACTACTTGATTAGTTTCTGTGTTGCTACTGGAGGCATCTGATTTTTCAAGTATTTGTGTTCCATACCTTGTTTTAGCTCTAACTTTCTCATACCCTAAGCCATTTTTGTTATTTTCAGATTTTTCCCATACCTAAAAGTTTTTCTAACTTATCACCACTCTTGGAAAACTTGTAATTTATCTTAGCAATCTTTTTAGATTCTTCTAAGTCAAATAGGATTGTATGATTTTCATTTTGAAGGAGCACAATTTTGTCATTTAAGATCTCGACCTGTTTATTCAGTTTCTCAAACTCGGTTTCAAGAAAGGTATTGATTCGTTCATGTTTATCATTATCTGAATGATATTGTTGCAGATCATTTATTAATTGTATGTTGATTTCCAATGTTTTATCTAAATCTTTTCACAGCAACTTACTTTTGTTTTCCACTATTCCGAGTCTTTTAAGGATATTTATGCTATGAATGTAGAGTTGGTTATAAGCATCTTGTAGTTTATCCTTTTCTTCTTCTTTTCTTCTCCAGTTTCCTCATTATCTGACAGAAATGATTCAGTGGCTTGCTATTCTTTTTCATTCTCAGATTTGCTGGGAATGATTGGAGTAGTGGAGACCATAAGAATTTTCAAGGATTTCTGATCCCCATCACTCTCTGAGTCATTGGATTCTGAGTTTGACTCTTCTGTATCATCCCATGTGGCAGCCATCGCCTAACCCTTAGTTTTTCTGCTTGGGCATTCAGTAGATAGATTTCCATATTCCTTACAGGCATAACATTGTGGTTCTTTGGTCTTTTTACCACATTTCTCTGTAGACGGTTTGTTGTCCATCTTTCTTGCTCTAGTAGGACGGCCACTATTCTTCTGCAAGAATTTCCTGAATCTTTGTGCCAGCAAAGCCACTTCCTCATCTTCATCATCTTTTTCACATTCATTATCCTCATTTATTGTTTTCTTTGAAGTTTTTAGGACAGTTATTTTGGATTTAGGGATTTGTTTGAAGTGTAGTTCAAAAGTTTGTAGGGAACCTACCAGTTCTTCTACTTTCATTTCATTAATATTCCTACACTCTTCAATGGTTGTTACTTTGGGATTAAACCGTTTCGGCAGTGATCTCAGTATTTTCCTACAGATTTTAGGAACCGGAACTTTTTCTCCCAATCCACCCATGGAGTTGCAAATGATATTCAATTTTGTGAAGAACTCCATAAAGGTCTCATGCTCTTCCATTCTGAGACTTTTGAACTGTGAAGTCAGGAGTTAAAGTTTAAATCTCTTCATATTGCTTGTGCCTTCATGGGTTGTTTCCAATAGATCCCATGCTTCTTTGGATGTCCCACACATACTTATTTGATTGAAAATATCTTGGAACACGTCACAGTGGATAACATTCATAGCTTTGGCCTCAGATGTTTTCCTTTCTTTGTCGAATGCTGTCCACATTTCTTTGGATTTAAGTTTTGTGATGGTTATGCAACTATCAAGTACAATTTGTTTGGATGGTGACACATATGCACTTTCAACTATCTCCCAAACATCATGATCTAAAAATCTCAAAAAGTAGTACATCCTAGCCTTCCAGTATGCATAATTTGATCCATCAAATACTGGAGGTCTAGTGACTGATGAGCCCTCTCCTTTGGCCATATTCCCAACTTCAGTCAAGATCACTCTCTAGGCGGTGAAGCCCTTGAAGAGAGACCCGCTCTGATACCAATTGAAATAGCGGTGAAGACCGCTTTAGTTGAAGTAGGAATATGTCAATGTATCCCAGAGGTGGGTGAATGGGACTTTTTAAAGTTTTTATGATGTATTTAAAATCCTATTATGCTAATCCTGAATGAATAGGCACGACAAGCATCAGGATATCATCAGAGTAACTCAAATGGCTTCCAAGCTAAATTGAGGATCCAATCACAAAACTATTTCAATGATAAACAAGAGACGGGTTATAGTTTATGATGGATGTGACTGTGTGTGGAGTGTGAGCAGATATGAAGGTAGTTAATGAAATTACACAAATAATTAAGAACAATTATCAATCTCAAACACACTCATTTTATTGTGGTTTAACGATCAGTTTACTCCACTCCCGGCAGACATACTCACCTTTGAGTGTGCCGAATTTCACTAAGGAGGTTTCACAGTGGTTTACCTCAAACCTAAGGTTTTAAATCAGGTTCACCTTTAACCTTTACAACCTACACTGAGGCTGACTATTTATGCTCTCACGAGCAAGGGTCAACACAATGCACCCACTTTTAGGCACATTGGCCAAGGATCTTCCATAAGACCCTAACAGAGGTTTTACTCGGATCACCTCGACCCTAAGGTTTTAGACAGGTTCACCTTCAACCGGATGTTTATGCTCTCCACAGAGCAAGGGTTCACACAACGCACTCACTACGTACACTCCCGCCGGAGGCTTCCTACGAGGGCTTGCAAGGGCGAGAAACACTTAAGACCCAATCTTAAAAAGGAATGATCACAATGTCCTCTAGACTATAATAACTTACAAATGAGTGGATGAGTCCCATTCAACACATTAACGAAGATCTCCTCCTTATTGATGAAGATTCTTCGGCTTCCTTGATCCACAATACAAATGATGTACCAATGCGAGGCTTTGGGTTGGGTCAAGGTTAAGACAGAATCCTACTCTATAAAATGTTTTCCTATAAGGAAGATAGAGTGATTCCGATTATGTTCAAGACATCATAGCTTAATGATTTGCCATTAAGGTAGTAGCTGGAGGATCCTTGAATGAGGAAGTTCATTCCCCAATCCACTCTATTGAATGTCAATGATGAGAGTGGATTGGAGGATGAACTTCCCTGAGACAAAGGGCTTTAGGTATATGATCTAAGGTAAAACACACAAAAGCACTCTCTTCTTTCTCACTCAACAATAATAGATAATTCCTCTATATATAGGCAAAAGGTTTCAACGGATATAAAATGGTCACATTTATGACAGATTTTGATATCATCGAGTGTAAACTCTCGATGGCATCAATGGACCCCTCGATGATACAAATTCAAATGTCATACACTTTTAAAACCTCTTGCCAGCTGGTCGATGGAATTGAAATAGGTGTTGATGTCATCAGATTTTGAACTCCGATTCAATCGATACTAGTGTCAATTCATTGACATTTAAATAATGAGAGAGACTTGCTATAAAATATTTCAGGTTTTTTAAGAATGATCGAGGGGCCATCGAGATCATAGGAATTTGAATGTCGATGATATCGATACGGTGTCGATGCATCAATAAATCCAAGGGATTTTCGTTTAAGTTTGCTGGACAATTTCTGTCCTTGTTTGATTTCATTGAAACCATACCAATATCATCGATATTTGAATATCGATTCTATCGAGAGACCCCCGATCACAGATAAACAATCCTGAAATATTTAGCCGGAAGAACTTGGCGCCCAAGACCGATATCATCGAGAGCCTTCCGATATCATCGAGATTTGAACCTCAATGGTATCGAGGAGCCTTCAATATATTGATGCATATATGATGTTCTTAAGAAAACAACAGGGGCGCCAGAGATCTGCCTATCAATTTTATCGAGTTACCTTCTATGGACTCGAGATTTGAATATCGATAATACCGATACATCAATAAATCTGTCCAGATGTTCATATGGTCATTGGACACTTTTGTCCTCATTCTGATGATATCGTTTAGGTATCAAGGACATCGACATGCAAGTCAATCATATTGAGATGTGTATCAATAAAATCGACAAAGCAAGAAAACTTAGAGAATTTTCCTATTTTGAAAAAAGTTTTCTTAACTTAAAAACCCTATGATGTTCTAGTTTGTTTTAAGGGTTTTATATACCTGGTGTTTTAGGACAAGGGATGTGAGGCTAGATTTACCTGTGGCGAGCTTGCACACATCTGGATGAGATAAACGCTTAAAATGATCTTCTTATCAGGCTCTGCAGTCTGACTGACTCAAGACTCACAGTAATTAACAAACCAGGGCACTTTTAGGTTGATCAATCTAGACCATCCAATTGGTCAACTTACATTCCATTGTCAAGGTGAAAAAACACTCCAATTAGATGATCCTATTCCTACAAAGGAAGCTTTTATCAAAATGAATTTAACAAAGGTACTGAAATGCTAGACATTTGTTAAAATCTCAAAAGGATACCTGCATTGATCATGGGTTCGATTGTAAAGGTCTGCCCTACTTTCATCACACTGACTACTTTATTTCCTGCTATGGGTCAAAGAAACAGCTAACAACAAAATTTAGCAAGTGAGGAAATAGCTACCACAGCTAACAGCGACTTCAGAGAGTGAATGGATCAATTAATCTTTGCATGTTGGAGTTCTTTAGATGGGATCCAATGCTTCACAATATACATCCAAGTTTCTACATGATTTTCATCACATAAAAAACTAAAAACCTGCAAAAGTCTCCATCTTCAGACCATAGATATATAAAACAATCCATTACTATTTCCACATTGTTAGATTAGTCATTTCGATTCAATCCACTAAGAAGGAATAGAAATGCACTTTATCTCAAAATTTAGAACACATTCGCACCCAAGCGGACAAAGCCTAACCTTAAGAAAATTAGCATCGATGTTGCTTACATCTTGCTTAGAAGGGTATCATCTCCAACTTTTGTCACTCCTATAAGGCAAGCCTACAACTGTACTCCCTCCACTCTCATCAAACTAATTACATCCCTTAGAACACAAGACAAACAATGAATAAGCATTTGGAAGTCCCAAGTCCTTGTCTCAAAGCATGTCTAGAGGAAAGACGTGCTATTTGCTTAAATGGGCATCAAGCCATCCAAAAGATCTATCAGGATATCTTTATCATTCAATCATCTCACAAACCAAAACATAGGTATTAAAATGAATTTTATATTTTTCATCAAGTCTTCATAAGCATTGGGAAAACAAATTTAAAAAAAAAAAAAGAAAAAAAAGATGTATTCTTTATATTTATTGGATTAATGTGCAAGAAAAAAAGAACTTGGTATTTTCAAAACCAAGCATTATATTAAATCAACTTTTGGACAAATGAGAAGACATATTTTAAGGACTACGAGCTAGGTCTCGAACCCAAAGGGTGCCTACCACATGTTTACCTTGATTTCTAATATTCTGGCACAAGCTTACATTCATACATTAAACAAGTTTGTATTCCCTAGTAGTTGATATAAAAGATATATATAGAACAGTCTGTATAAAAAGAACCGCTCACTGATCAAACAAAATCCACCAATATCATTAATTCCACAAGATATATATAAAACAGTCTGTATAAAAAGAAAGAGTGGATGGATTTTGGAGAATAGATAGGCTTTCTACATGGAAGATTTTAATCCTAAATACACTATCCACATTGAATAGATTTATAGCCCAAACATGCTGACAAGTGGAATATATTTGTAGCCCAAATGCACAGTTCACTTGGACAGATTTGAGGCCATAATACACTTTCCACTTGGACAAATTTGAGCTCCAAACTTGTTATCCACAATGGATAGCTTTGAGGCCCAATCTCGTTGTCCAAAACGGAAAGATTTGGGTCCAATGTCATTGTCTAAATTGGACAAATTTGGGGTCCAATCTCGCCAAAGCAAATAGATTTGGAGTCCATTCTTGGGTATCCTTGAACGTCTAATTGGAGGTCTATTTTGGATTGAGAAGGCTGGCCTAAAATGGTTAGATTTGGGGTCCAAGATCGATGAGCATGCTGAAGATAACGCCCTCCACCATTGGTGAAGGATTAATGAAACCCATTGTTCAGACAAACTCTTATAGGTAGGTTTGCGCATGAGAGAGATTAATGCTAGAGGGAGAGAGAGGGAGGGGAGAGAGAGAGAGAGAGAGAGAGAGAGAGAGAGAGAGGGGGGGGGGTAATGCCCTCCACCATTGTTCAGACAAATTGCAGAAGGTTTGTGGGTTTGTGCATGATTTATGCAGAATATATGTGCAAGAAAGAGTGAGAGAGCTCGCGGGAAATTTTATTTTATTTTTTTATTTTTTGCTACTGAAAAGTGAAAACGGCATTATAATCCATAACACACCACACCATTATAGCTCAAAAAATTGCTTACGTACATTAAATTCATCATTCCATTACATTCGTCATTTTGCAGGCATTTCCCATTACATAACACAAAGGAGAGGGACCAAGTCTTATTTTTATATAAGAAAAATGGACCTAAAGCTAGAATTTCCCATCAAGAGAAATATGCACTAATCTATAGATGTGGCCAGATGCGATGAACACTACACCACATTTAATGAAGGATATCAACCCTAAAGCTCTTAGGATTGACAAATATGTTGATCAATCATGACCATCCAACTAATAGGTAACCTAATGGATGGGATTGTCAGTGGGCCGGCTTGGGCCAAGCAAAATTAAAATTTTGAATAGTCCTGGTCTAGTTCAAAAACTGGACCAAAGCCAGTGTCTGGCCCAACCATTGATAGCCCTACTAATTTTGGAGTTCATGACAGATATTAATACTCCTCAAAATCTGACCATGTAGAGTCAAAGTAATTAACCTAGTGATATATATTATACTTATAGTCACATATAAAAGATATTGGACCTAGTATTATCTATTACATACTAGTAGCATACAATCAATATTGGGGCACCATACCATAAGCTACAAGAATTCATGTGCCCTTAAACAAGGTATCCTCCATTGATAACACATATACATACATATATATATGTATATATATATATATACATATTATAAGTTCTTTATTTTCATTTACATTTGCAAATACGTTCATCATCCATCCAACTATTAACAACATTTACAAAAATAAAAGATATCCAACCAACTCTTAATAATAATTTGCAACTTAACCTACTGGGAACCGTCATGCACCGTAATGTCTTACGGCAGAGCGGGTTCTAAGGAGTTACAAGTTGACTCTGACGACAGCATATATTTGAAATGATAAAAAAATCGAATCAGTAGCAAGATACAGACCTTACAAGCACCCAGAGAAATACTTCCTTGTGGCTATATAGACTGTGAACTATCAAGTCCAAAAAGGTGGTTAACCTGCATATTTAAGAAACCATGAGAACAATCAATCAGATATAAACAAAGGCAACAGAAGAGGGGGAAAATCCCAATACTTCTAATGACACAAATTAATAGACAATCTTTTAAAGAGAAATGAAATAAAATTAGCTAAAAGGCCCATCAACTAATAGCCATAAACCATCACACAAAATTCTTAAAATAAATAATAAAAAAACAAAGATCTGTCATAGAGCCGTTCGCAAAAACAAAAATAAAATAAAATAAAATAAAATAAAATAAGAAAAGGAAATCCTTCTGCAACAACAAAAACAACAACGATGATGATAATGACCACATAAAGCAGTGCTTTAAAAGCAGGACCAGGATTCAGCCCATTTTTTTCGGGCAGTTCAGTCTAACAAATGGTCAATGAGTCAGACCTGGTATGAGTCATTTCAGCCCCACTTGGGTCAAGCTCAACCCAAACCAAACAATTCCCTTTACTTTTAATAATGCTGCAGTATCAATTAGAAAAGAATAAATAAAAAATAAAAACAAAGAGCACCACTAACTCATTTAGTAATCATCCATTTTCATTGATTCAACTTACACATGTTATTCCAATATATATCCTGGGAAATGATTTACAAAAGAGAAAGTACCGGTTTTTATTCTAAGCAATGAAAACACTAGAGAGCTCTATAAATCTTAGCTCCTATCGAATGCAGGTGTTCTTCAATCTTAGTCTCAACACGTTAAATGGGATGAGGAAAGGAATGGACGGAGCGGATTGTTCATATACATCAATATGAGACCCACTTTACATGATGTGTGTGCACAACACACATGCACTGGACAAGCACAAAAAAATCAAGAAATCAGTCAGCATGCGCTGACCGATGCTTCTTTAAAAAGCTTCTAAAACACGTCAGGGACAGCCCCCGTCCAATTGGGTTTCTCTAGTGGACCCCAACCATCATCCAAATGGATGATCTAGACCGTCTATTGGAATCTAATAGGCCCTCTTACCAAAGCCTAGGTGATGTCATTTTTAGACACAACGTGTATCAGAATTCAACCATTCAAACGGACGATCGACGACAGATCAGAAAATCAGGAGGACCGCATCAAAAGCAATCCAAAAGCAAGCATTTCTGACCGAAATTCTGAGAGGAATCCGGTAGACGGAGTGGATTTCTCAAAACAAAAGCGAAGTGAGCCCCAACATCAGAACAACGTAAGTCCTATTACACAGGCCCTGTTTTAACGTCCGAAACTGATGATTTTTGGCCATTGCACAATCATGGCCGTAGATTAGATGGAAGATTTGATCTGTTCGTCGAGTAGGCCGTCAAAAACTGTCTCAGGGGACGTTATTTCTTTGGAAAGAAAGAAATGAAAGTGGAGCAGATCTGATCCATTATTTGCTGCATAAAACAGGGGGCGCGGCTCATTTTCTGCGTAAAGAAGGCTTCCGTACCGCTTCTTGTGCGTAAGTTTCCAGCCGACTCTCTCTCTCTCTCTCAGTCTCTCCACCGACATTCCTACTGTTATCCACTACTATAAAAAAGAGAAAAGAGGAGAGGAAGAAGGGAATCGAGGGCTGGGCGTGGAGTAGAGAGACAGAGAGAGAAGTTATTTTTTTCTTTTTCTTTTTTTTTTAATTTTTCTTTTTGTTTATTTTATTTTTGTTTAAGGGATTTAGCCTAATCATGTTGCTATGCTAAACCTCTTAGATAGGGCTAAGAGGTGAAGTTTGTAGCCTGATTAGGAAGGTGGCTTTGCTTTGATTCATGGTTATTGAACTCTTATAGATTTTAGTTTGATTATTAAGGAATACATTTAGTTTTTAATGGTTTATTGTGACTCAAATTATAGTAGATCTGCATTAGCTTTGAGTTGGTTCTTTTCATTATAAGTTTTTGAACTTAGGAACCCTATTATTCGCATCGTCTCATGGGTATAGTTGGGTGATGGAACCCTTCCTAACTTTCACAATTCTCTCATGATTGGCTATGAGATTGATAAATTGTTGTTGTTTGCCATAGTCTCCTGGGCATGGTTAGATGACGGAATCACTTCCAAATCTTCGTCATTCTTATCTATTGATGATTAGACCTATGAGAAGTTCAGATAACTAATAAATCTCTTCTTACCAACTGGATAGGATAGGACTCTGATTCCAGTTGTGTCCTTGAATCATTGCTAAGTAACTTTCCAATTACTACAAGTGGATCCTTGGCACCCTAGTTTCCTACCTCTAATTTCTCTAAGTTTCAGATAAATATTTCATCATTATTCCATCAATTTCATTCAATTTAGATTTCATCTTAGTCTAATTCTAATTCTACTTAGTTTCAGATTACGTACAGGTTTCAGTCCCTTAGAATTTGACCTCAGTCTCACGAGTTTATTACTACATCACAACCCTATACTTGAGGAGTGAACAAGTTTTTGGCATTGTTGCCAGGGACTGATGACTACAATTCTTTGAAATTAATTGGTTTTAAAATTAGATTAAGATTAGGATTGTACTAACTTTAGTTTTAGATTTTTCTTTCTATTTGATTTTTAGAACTAACTTTCTTGTTTTGTAGGGTTGTTGATAAATCTTCTAAATTGGTAACTTCGTCCTAATTTCTTTACTTTCTTTATTCTTTAGATTAAGTCCTATTTTCTAGAAACTAACTTCTTTTGTTTTCTTTTGTAGGATCTTAACATAGGAACTTCTTTTTTGGTAACACCTTGCTAACTTCTCCTTTTACTTTCTTTATTGTTGTAGGATTTTTCTTTTATTCTAGGATTAGACTCAGAGTTAGGGTTCTACTATGGAAGCGTGGGTACGTGTATATACTAAGATGGATAAGAGATATTAGGGAATGCCTGAGGGTTGTCGAATTCAACTTGTACCTTAAGATTTTTCTCCATCGAGAATCGACATTGAGAACCGACTAGAACGTTATGTTCTATCGGTTAATAGGTCCGTATATGATCATAATTATGGGAATGAAGATTATTATCAACCATCATATTCTCCCACATATGATCTGTATGATTATAACCAGTGGAAACATCAAAATTGGGAAGATGAACCAACATGTTATAATGATTATTCTCTTGGATACCCTACCAGTGAGATCCAACTAGAAACGATCCAAGAGGATTCATTTCAGTATAACATGGCCTGTTTTGCGAAAACTATAAAAACTTTGGAAGCACTTACTTCAAGTGATAATTCTCTTAGGTCCTCTACCTTTAAAATTCAACCAAAAACAATCTAAGAGAATTCAATTCAAAATTCCTTCCAAACTCTAGAGCTCAGCCAACAAAATACACTCCAAAGACTACAAGAACTTATAAAAGATATTCAACAAAGGAGTTCATATGATGTGATTTTAGAAAACTCTGGAATTTGGAATGAAGAGTTGGATTCCATTAATGAGCATACGGTTCAATTTCCCGATGAGTCGATCTCGATAATTGTTCAAAAGAATGGTGAAAAGACATGGGTGTCTTTTAAATGTAATGATGATGACACACTCGAGTTCAATGGTAAGGAAGAGGTTAGTTTATGTGAACTTCAACCCAATCTAGGAATAGAATATGAGGAAAGTGATCCCATCCCAAGTGTGCACTGCACTGAACTAGAATATGATGGTATTGGGATGACGATCATGAATGTGCAACCCCAATTCCCGTGGAATTAATCTCAAGTTTGGTCTAAGTCAATGATCAAGAAGTACACAAAGTGAGCGGTTATAACGAGCTGCTCCACTCATCTAACATGTCTGATTTAAAAGTGGATGAGTTCTTTACAACCGACCCTTCTATCTCTTGTGAGACATGTTTGGATGATTCCCCTGAATTGCGTGATGATATGATTCAGGAGATGGACGAGTTGCTCGATACGACTCTGGAATTTGAAATAACCCAATTGAGGCCACCATCTGAACTGTCGAGTTTTGATGATACAATGCCTCTTCTAAGTAATATCAATGAATAGAGCTCGCACATTAATTCTTCGTCTATTGACCTTCAGTTTATCTATGCAGGGTTGGAGCAAGAGAGTGTACCTCCATTTACTTTTAATGATGATGGATTCCTTGGGCAGCACATCATACACTTCAATGTGGAAAATGAGTCACTCTCAGCTGAATGTCCCAACTCTTTGGACGATTGCTTGGCATACTTTGCAGATTCAAATGAACCAATGATAAAAGAAATAGTGGATGCCTCGCAAGACAACATCTCGGTAGTTGTCATGGACCGAGAGAACCTTTATTCTGAAGCCTTTTCCTCCCTAGATCCTCACTGTCTACCATTAAAGGAAGAGGAGCTGATAATGGAACCGAAGTCTGATACTTCGGAATGTGTTGAGACTACATCACTTCCTGAGAAGTTTTCTGAACTTTATCTACTTGTAGTCTCTGATTCACTATGGGATACTAACATTGAAACTTCTTCTGTCACAGGTAAATTGTATATACTCTGGATACCTCAAGCAATTCAACGACAAATTTCTTATGAGGTACATAAGTTTCTTTGGAAAGTCATTTTCCAGGGCGTCGAAGCCTATTGCAAAAAGGGCTTTTAGATGATCCTTTTTAAGGAACTTATTAATAAACTTATCAAGATACTGACCGGAAGAGGAACTTTGCGGCATGACTCAGTAGTTTTTTTCTTCTTTCATAGGACTAGGTAGTTTGCTTTATGCTGTTCTAGGTTAGACAATTTTATGCCATTAGGTTAGTTTACTTCCTACATTATTTTAGGATAGTTTGAGTTAGTTGTTTTCACTCTCTTGCTGACCTACTTTCATGCTGAGATCTCTGTGGAGAAATCGCACGATTTCGTTATTCAGGTACTATCTTCCCATCACTTCTCATTTACTTTAGCTGTCCCATATTCATTGCATGTTCATATCTTTTACATTGAGGACAATGTAGGTTTTAGGTTAAGGTGGGAGATTAGGTAACTTAATCAGTGTTTTCTTAGTCTTGAGCAAAAATAGTGAAAAATTTTAAATTTTTCCTAAAATTTCTTGTGAATTCGAAGTGATTTTGACGACTATCTTAGATTTAGAATTACAAAATACGTGATGTTGGTAATTTATGACTCTTGGATCAGTTATTTGTTAGATTTTCACAGTTAAGTTTAAATTGTTAATCCATGATTAGAAGTTTTAAACATTGATTGAGTTATGATTTCATAGGACACATCTCGCTTGCACATTAAGGTTTCAGTTCGATATTGAATTATAACCTGGTGATATTAAGCATGGAAGGAACCAACCTGGGAAATTTGTCCATCATGTTCAATAAGAAGAATATAGAAAAAGAAAAAGAAGTTTTGAAAAGAGAGAGAGAGAGAGAGAGAGAGAGAGAGAAAGAAAAGAATTTAAAAAAGAAAAAAGAAAAAAAGAATACCCAACTAAAAAACACTTGTCATTAGAAAAGGGTTGGGTGTACGATCTTCACCAAAGGTTTGTTCCCTACAAGTGCGGATTTGATTCCCCTCCCTCTCGATGGAAAAATCAAAAGTTGGAAGAATAAAAAAAGAAAACTGTAAAACAAGTTTTGGTTTAGGTTTTGGTTATTATGAATGCTCTTTGGATCATCAATGTTATCGTGGAAATAGACAATTGGATCTCTTAATGATGGTAAGCCATGATTACACTATACGCCTATGGAACTCTTTAGAATTTTTCTAATTGATGGATTAATACTTTGAGCCAGACTATGAAATTTACCATATGCTTGAGTCCATGAGAAAGTAATGCCAACATTCATGAATCTTACAATTCTAGGATTTGGATTGTTTTTCATAAATCACTCGAGTTTATGGAAATCGTCCTGTAAGTCTCAACTTATTTTTCGCATACTTTGCTCGGGACTAGCAAGATGCTAGTTGGAGGTTGTGTTGAGGGTCAAATATTTCATATCAAACCCCAGTTATTGCCTGGATTTACGAACATGGTACTGTGTAACAGCCTGATTTAATCGTGTTTGTGATGTAGGGTGTATTTACGAGCTTGGATTTAAATAGAATGCTAAAAGCTGAGATTTAATGTTCAAAATTCACCAAAGCATGGGACAGACCCCATGAGACTAAGATACCAAGATCGAAGGATTTGCACACCGGAGATCCGAGAAAATCAACAAACTAAAGCTCGAGTTGCCTGAAAGTCAACCAGAATAGAAGATCACAAGGTTCCCACCATTTGCTCGGCTCGAAACTTCATACATGGCCTAATGACCATAAATTAACCATACACGTCAAATTTCAGCCATTGGATCCCTATGGAAGTGGCCCAATGGACAGATCAGCCCATAAACCATTGATTTTGGGCCCACCTGCTATCTGGATATGCTTCAATCTTGGTCTCAACATGTAACGTCTCGAAAAAATCCATACAAAAATCTGAGTACCACCTCAGGCAGAAATCGCTAAGGATTGAAATCCGTAGAAATTAGGCGAAAATTAATTAAGTACTAAACTAAATAAATCGAAGAATTAGCTCGAACCATTTTTTATATGAACTGCAAGACCCAAAACCCTTAGAATCACTAACCCAACATTACCTAAAAACCTAAGATCAGTCTCAAAACCCAATTGCTCTTAGGAGTAAATTGAAACTCTGTATCAGACCTAGACCGCGCGTCGAAAGTCCGATGACCGTGAAATTGTAAAGTTATGACCACCTTACTAGGTTTGACGACCATCGTTGGAATTGAGTCCCAATAATATCCAGAAATGCACAACTTGAACCTGGAGCGAAGTGTGTGAGAAACGCGAATATTTTTAGAAAATGAACTCAAACTTAATTAAATTAGGCAGTTCGCTTGTGGGCCAAATTTAAGGTTTCAGACCATCAAATTCTAACCCAACTACACCCCTGGATCAAGAAAATTTCCTTGCACATGCCGGTGTACTTGTCGCCCTGATCGAGTGATGATAGTCTTTGAACTGAAACGGGTCCTCCACGGTCGATCCATAAATCCAATCGGACCAAAATCTTAACCTAGCATGGATCCATTGTCAGGGAACTTTCTTCTGACTGTAAGCGAGCAATGGACCTCTAGATGAGCTCCGTTGGTCCGAAACAGCTACCCTTTGGATATATCCTAAGTATACCATGGGCCTGGGGCCATTGACATCACTTCTGAGCTTATATAATGCCCTAAACCTACCCTTCTCTCATTCCATACGAATTTCCTAAAACCCTAGGAGAGAGAAGAGAGAAAAGAGGAGAAAAGACTGAGGAGTGAGAGAGATCTGTGGTTTGTTGCTGGGATTCACTCCCACCACTCCACGTGCCGAATCACCTCTCCCGTGTCGCTATACCGTCGAATCCAAATCCATTTTAGGTAAGAAATCCTAATCTTAATATGTTTTAGGAATCCAAATAGAGAAATCGGTGAAATAGCTAATCTATTTCAATGTTTAGGTAGCCATTGTGCTGTAGACAAAGACGTAGTGTATGAACCGAGTTCGTAACGAGTAAACCGATGAAAGGTACGGACTATAAACGTTTAGGTTATGGTTTTCAAGGCTTTTAATATCAGTTAATGATTTATGACTGACATAATTATTGTCACATGTACTTAGATACGATGTTTTCCATGTATTATACATATATGAACTATGTTGAAATATAATGCCTTCCATGTGTTTGTTGAGATGTTTGAATCAAAGCGAAATCATGATTTGTGTTTGCCATAACTATTAATCTAAATTACGTAATTGTTGTACGTATGACAACTCCTTTGTGAAAGGATTTGCCATAATATATGTTATAATTAATTTATTATGTGTATGTTACAATGTGTAGTCTAAGTGTTTGATAAAATGTCCGAATGAGAAATTGCTTGTTGAAATGTATTTAATAAGGATGTTAAGATAGGATTCTCAATTATCTTATCTATTGTTATAATTTCCTTCATGTAACTTATCTTAATACTAGGTGATTTATGGATGAAATGCCTATGTATAACGACATGTGCACTATGTGCTTGTAAAATGCTCAAATGAGATTTATATTTGAATTAGCTGTTAAATATTGTTTTGACCATAATATATGAATGCCTATTGTATTTGAGTATGATTGAGACTAATACGTAGTCCAATCAATCGGTAACGATTTTCGATCAAGTGGTCGAATTAGTTTTGCCACAACGGACACGTTCGATAAATCTGAGTCGTACGGTAATTATTGATAATGGTTAGGCCACGAGGAGTGCATATGCGCTCCATATCAATTAACTTAGCGTGCGCTCGTACCAATCGAACTTGTCAAGTAACCCGATTGGCCTAATGTGTGTTTACCATGTATGGACGGTACTACTTGAATCTAAGGTACCACTTACCAGTATAAAGCCTGTTTAACCTTGGTACCACGATCTACTAAGAATCATAAGCTGGGCATGGTGGTGTATGGGACAGCGTGGTTGAGCTGTCGGCCTACGCTGGGGTGACAAGCCTCCCTGTAGTGACTAGTGAGCAACCCAAACTTGTGAGCCGAATATGGTGGTGTATGGGACACTGTATTCATACTGTCGGCCTACGATCAGGTGACGAACCTCTTGTAGTGACCTCGAGTATAAATTAGGCCTACGCTAAGGTGACGAGCCTCTTCATAGCGACCTAAACTTCCCTATCCACTACTTTTCAAATCAGGGATGATGTTGTCTTATAAATTGGCTATCATATGTGATTAACTAGGATTGACGACCCTAGATGGATCATTATTTGGATAAATGATAGCCTAATTAAATATTGGCTAATACGACCATGCACTGCATTGCATGTGCTTTAGTAAGGAAGCGCACGTGTAAGGAGTGTTGCATGCACGATCGTGAGATGATGTCGCTGAGGGAGTGTAGGCGAGGGTATACATCATTATAGCATATCATTCCTGCATTAACAAGAGTACTTAGGACCTGATTATTGTATTGCTTTATCATTACTACTTGACTGAATTAATAGCATGTTAACCTTTCCCTTATAGCTCCATTGAGTTGATCACTCACTCCCACTCTGGGACGGTGTTTTAAAACACCAACCAGACTTTGTTTTAGCTGGAGATGATGGTGAGGCTTATGTAGCGGAGCCTGACTTCTATGACGATAAGGAGGATGATATGCAGTTATCAGGCGGGTCTATCTATACCATGTACTGATCGATAGGATTACAGGGATACAAATTAGTTGGACATTACACTATCATTTTGTATATTTTGGAACAAACATGTATATATTTAGCCTGGTGACATGATCATACTCTAGGGGTTTTTAACCACTTATATACTTTATATACCTATCACAGTCTTCCGCTTGCTTAATTTAATCATCTTTGGAGTATGATATGTTAATTTAGTGTAATCTCATTCATGTTTAATCCACTAATATAGACAATATTTAATCATCGTTATTTATGTTGCATAAGTGATGCGACAAATCTCGGGAGTTGAGCTTTTCTCGACCCTCGATTTTCGTGGCATTACAAGTTGCTATTAGAGCATGATTTGGATTAAACTAGACCTAGGTTATGGTAAAACGATGCACACTGTGGAAATCTGAACGACCTTGAATATTCTATTGATCCTCTCTTTCCTAAATTCCCAATAGATGGCGTATGGAGTAAGACTCCACAATGCCTTTTTTAGAAGGGACTCACCGCTGAATAGAGGTCAAGTTGCAACCTGTCTACCTATTAGAAATTGAAGACGACTCCAGAGTACGGAAGTGGAACTTGTTGAGCAATTTCTTCGAAGAGTTGTCTTTTGAAGTCGTGCACTCGTGTTAAATAAGACTCCCATTAGTTCCCCACTTCTTTCTCGAAGTCATTCCCTTTTACCCAGGGACGAGAAGATCGCATTATAGTTGAATGAAGCATAAAGTAAAGTGGCAACAGATTCGGGTGTGAGGGTGGGGAAGTGTTGGTTTCATAATGCTAACAAGTATAAACAGCTAGGACGTGGGAGCGGGTGTGTGATTCTGAAGCGCGTTTTAAAGCAGGAGTAGCACCTGATTTAGGGGTGTACACGGGTCGATCCAAGTCGAACTAGGCTCAACCCGGCCGTCCAACCCGAACCCGGCCTGGCAGCAATCGGGCGAGTTCGGGTCGAGTTCGGGCTAGTTTCTAACCTAAGTTAGCAAACCCTCTCCCTTTTATTTTTGTAGTTTAGTAATGCAGCACCTCATGTTAACTTGTCTTTATATTTCAGAGTTTGCTGATTCCAAATGTGTGTGAGAGCCCTCCCCATTCATGTGCGCTAGACTGTTTCTATCTTCTTGTACAAAATAAGGTTGTTTCATTAACACCTCATCTGGGCGATAGCATGGAAAACAAATGGAGGGCCAGAAAAGAACTGTTTAAACCATCACTTTGTACATTGTGGCCCACCCAAGGAGTGAAATTGAACAGCCTGATTTTTAGGCAGAAGATCTAAGCGATGGAAAGCTCAGATTCTGCAGTGTTCCAACTAACAGGGCTCCACACCTGCACGTGGAATTAGCTAAAGCTTCTTGTATTTGTAAGTGGGTAGAAAAGCTGAAACAGGAAATCATAAAATCTTTTTTTTTTTTAATTTTAAAGAAGAAGTAGAAAATCCTACCTGTCTAGGTATGACTTAAAATCAGAAAACTCAAGGCCAGAGAGAGAGAGAGAGAGAGAGAGAGAGAGAGAGAGATTTGGTGGTGCAGCTGGGGTCGGGCAGGGAGAGGGTTTGCTGGGGCCGCTTTGGTCAGGCGTTTTCTCAAAAGGGGAAAGGGAAAGCGATTAGGGTTTTTTTTTAAAATAAGGTATATATACCTTAAAGTGTGAGTCGGGCCGAGTCGGGTTTCGGACCGAGTCGGGCCGAACTTGGATCTATTCGAACTCGGCCTGAACTCAGTTTCGGGCTGAAGAAACTGGCCCGTCCCGACCTGAACTCAATTCTGGGTCGGCCCGAGTCGAGCTTTTTCAGGCCGGGTCAAGCGAGTTAACCGGGCTAGCCTGGTTCGTGTACACCCCTAACCTGATTAATGCGAAACAGACCGTTGAAATATGACTCGTATGCATCTGTGATCATGTGAGATGATCTTAATTCCTTTCTAGACCATTAATCGACTGTTTAAACAATAATTCAGCATATTACACACTCAAATGACCCTGAAAGTATGAATATGCACGAGATGGACTCCAAAAATGCCTCAAACGGACTTGGGGGTCCAAACGACACAAAACGAGGGAACTAAAGTGACCCCCATACATTTTCGGCACCCCGAGAAGGGGATGCCATCTTCCCCAGGGCGGAGCCATCGCCCCCAGTCCAGCAGACCGCGATGCCATCGTGCCTACTGTGAGGCCTCATGGTCGGGTCGCGGGCTCGCGAGTCCGGCGGCCCGCTGCCCTCCACACGCATCTGGTGGGTCCCCCTCACGTGTGGGACCGCCTTCTATATCCCCTTTTTCCCTTTTCACCCCATTCTACCCCTCTAAGCTCTCAAAAACCTCTCAAAAGTCTGATTTTTCTCTCCTAAAGCTCCCTCCCATTCTCATATCTTCTTCTTCTTCTTCTTCTACAAAACATACTCATGTCCACCATCTCCCTTATTCTCTCTCATTTGAACACACTAAACAATCTTTGTGTCTCATACACCTCCAAATCCACCAACCCATTTCATCTTTCAAGCTCCCTTAACTCCATGGCTCTCTTTGAGCTTATTGCTATAATTTTCTCCCTTTCCACACTCTCTCTCTCTCATGGGAAAGAGAAGGGCTTCCACAGATGAAGCTGGGTCTAGCCGCCCAACCTGTCCAAGGAAGAAATCAGGCACCGAAGCAAGTACAAGCTCCACACATGAGTAAAGGACGAAGCGGGATCTCGATCCCCAACTTCCTCTCGAAAGAGCTTTACTATCAGACATCAGACATGGTAGGTTTCAAGGCCATAGATTTATCTTTAAAGTACATGTGGATGAAAAACTATTTGGGCTTTATCCGGCGATGGACCTCCTATTAGACGCCGAGTGGGGTCCCATATTTGAGGGCAAGTCACGTGAGAATAAGAACACTGTTTGAGCCTTCTACGCCCACTACGATATCTACTGTTGGAGCCTCTTCAGTTCACTATTCCTGTTGGAAGGCAGGAGGCCATTGTCAATGTAGACGTGATGGCCCAGATTATGGGAATTCAACATGGAGAGATACATGCTAGCAAGAAAAATCTCAAGAATATGCTTGAAAGAGATCACCGCACGTGATTTCTTTGTGGCCGACTGATCCAATGGAAGAGAGGAAATTGCCTCCCATCGACCAAGATTACTCATGACTTCCGCCTACTCCACCACATATTCACATACAATCTGTATCCTAGGTGGAGTAATCGCAGCGAATGCACGCGTTTAATGGTGGACTTCCTATATAGAGCTGGGCAAGGAGACAAGCTATGTCTGCCTACATACGTCCTGATTCAGATAGTTCAGACTGCACGCTCTGTTAGGACAGATATTTCACTCTCATTCGGTCGACTGATATGTAAGATTGCTCATGAGTTCGCCTACAGACTTGGCCCTGATGAGCTTGAGCCGATCCACTTCATCAATGACACCACACTTAACAACATGGGTATTGGGCCACGACAATGCCAAGCCCGTCTTGATGAGTATGGTGATGAGATAGAGGAAAAAAGTGAAGAGGATGAGGGGAGTGAAGATGAAAAAGGTGAGGAAGGAAGCGAAGATGAAGAGGGAAGCGATGAGGAAGAGCTGGAAGAGAAAGAAGAGGAGGCCCAAGACTCTGACGGGGACCCTCCTCTTGCTACACATGAGCACCACCATGATCGGGCTGCCTTGGATTGAGGAGAGCCAAGTCGCTCTGAGACAAGAGGTTAGAGAGACCCAGGCCGAAGTGAAGCAAGAGCTTAAAGAGAATAAGGCCTACATGAAACAGAAATTTAAGAATGTGTCTCACACTTTGAAGGCCCTCATGTGCTGCATGCAAGACAAGGGTACTCCTTCACCATCACCAGAGTCGGACGACTAGTCGTATGTCATAGTCGTCTTTGGGTTTTCTTTATTTTCTTGCTTTTTATGTTATAGCCTTGATGGGCCTAGTAATATGGTAAGGTTGTTGGTATGTTTTGGTGTTTAAAGCTTTGTTTAAATTAGCTCACAAGCATCTTCTACATCTCATGTATTGTGACGATTTTGGTTAAATGAAATGCATGAAGCTTCTTTTGTTATGGAATGTGTAGAATGGTTGAGAAATTGAGTATTGTTATGCTAAATCTCACGTGTAGCACCCTATGATGTGTATAGGGAATGCCCCCTAAGAACACTTGGAGCACTGCACATCTCGCACTTGGCGGTTCGATTAATGGGGCACCTCCCCCAAGCGATAGCCATACAGACCCTAGCTTGGGCCTAGATAGTAAGACTATGCCAGATTCTTAGCTGGCCACTGGCTCTACCAATGGGCCAACACCTAGTGCACCACTGGTTCCAGAACAGAACCGTGCGTCCTCGTCGACGCCATACATGCATCAGGTGGCTCCTCCTCCTGATAGGTTGGAGCAGATGATGCTCCTTATATAGCAACAGTAGTAGATTTGGACCACCATCGCAAGAGCCCTTGCCCAAAATATGAACATGGTTCCGCCTACACCACATGTGCACCCTGCTGGAAACATGAATGCCAGCGGCTTATTTGAGTGATTATAGCGTTTTCGACCTTCCACTTTTGCGGGTACTCACAGACCCGAGGAGGCCAAGTACTGGCTTGACTGCATCTCTAAGATGCTGAAGCCGCTGCACTACATTGAAGTAGAGCAGGTTGAGTTGGTTACGTACATATTTGAGAAGGAGGCTAGTCTATGGTGTGACAACATCCTACAGACAGTTGCTGCTGGGTACGTATAGACGTGGGAAGTTTTTGAGACCCACTTCCACGGAAAGTATTTCCCCCTCACCTACCGTAACGAGAAGGAGGATGAATTCTTTCGCCTCTGTCAGGGAGGCATGACTGTGGCTAAGTATGAGATAGGTTCACGGAGCTAGCTAGATATGCTCCCTTAATATTAGTAGATGAGCCGATGCGAATGCGATGATTTTCTGAGGGCCTGCGGCTTGAGATACGTACGAAGATGTGTTGCGTTAACATTCTCAACTATGTTAAACTAGTGAACATGTTTCTACGAGCTAAGAAGAATTGGGACAAACTATCCCGTACACGCGTACCCATGGGTCCGAGGCCTCGACTAGATTTGCTGAGCAGACCGTTCCTCGGCAAGAGGCCACGAGCAGATTCGCCTCCTAGGCTTACGGCTTCACTGACCCAGCTGAGGTGATCAGACTTGTGGTGCACCTACTGCAAGAGGTCGGCCATACTGACACTTACTGATTTACCAGGATGAGAAACAACGGCTTCACGCCTCCTCAGAAGAACAATCGTCAGATGCCACCAGCTATCTCATCTCCACCTCTACGATCAGTACCGCCTGCACAACCATCTTACCGACCACCTGCACCTCAATTTAAGCCACCTCAATGACCTGTGGCAGTGCAGCCAAATTATCCTCAATAGGCTCGTGTGCACTCACTCACAGCTGAGGCATCCAAGACAGTAACCGCGGCATCATTGGCTTTTGAAGTCACAACACATATCCAAGGTACACCAGTCTTCCTATTGGTGGACACCGGGTCCACTATCTCGATAATATCATGCGCAGCAGTCAAGCGACTAGTATTGGAGACTATTCCTATGGTTGGGATGAGACTCCTTACTGCCATAGGGACCTTTTCAGACACTACTAAGATTTGTAAGGGTTGCTCGATAGACTTAGGTAGCAGAACAGTACTTGTTGACCTGATTATTGCCCCGCTATGTCATTACGATGTCATTCTCGATATAGATTGGCTCACCGAGATTAAGGCAGAGATCGATTGTGATACTAGATTGGTGATAGCCCATGGACCGGAGGGCACGACCTTTACTTTCCCAGTTCAGGTCAGTTGGTACTACCGCATTAGTTGTTATGCTACCTTACTAGAGAATGTTGACGGGCCGACACTTGGGAATACGCTAGTAGTTCAGAATTTCGCGGACGTATTCAGAAGGATACCTGGATTACCTCCTCAGCTTAAGATCGATTTTACCATTGATCTAGTGCCTAGTGCGACACCTATATCTCTACCGACGTATCGCATGCCTCCATGTGAGATGGAGGAACTGAGGAGATAGATGATGATCTGTTGGATGCAGGCTTCATACAACCGAGTATATCTCCTTGGGGAGCACCGTGTTGTTTGTAAAGAAGAAGGACGGATCGCTGCGATTGTGTATTGATTATCACAGGTCGAACCAAGTGACAGTGAAGAACAAGTATCCTTTGCCCAAGATAGATGATCTGTTCGATTAGTTGAAAGGGACACAGTTCTTTACCAAGATCGACTTACAGTCAGGGTATCACCAGTTGCACGTCAGGGATGAAGACGTGCAGAAAACAGCGTTCAGAACTAGCTTTAGGCACTACCAGTTCCTTGTGATGTCGTTTGGACTCACAAACGCACCGGCCATGTTCATAGACCTGATGAACTGGGTGTTTTGGCCATATCTATACCGATTTATCATCGTATTTATTGATGACATCCTGATATACTCCAAGAGTTGGAAAGCTCACAAGGAGCACCTACGAGTAGTCTTTGATACTCTCAGGCAGAACCAGTTGTATGCTCAGTATAAGAAGTGTGACTTTTGAAAAGAAGAAGTCAAGTTCCTGGGACATGTGGTGTCCAAGGAAGGAATAGTTAAGGACCTTTCTAAGGTGACCACAGTTCAAGACTAAGAGCAGCATGGTTCGATTACTGAAGTGAGGAGCTTCCTTAGCCTGGCAGGTTACTATCGTCGATTCATTAAGGACTTTTTCAAGATAGCTAAACCATTATCTCAGCTCGCTCAGAAAGATCTCAAGTTTACCTGAAATGAGAAGGCAGAAGTAGCCTTTTAGGAACCGAAGGACAAGTTGACGTCCACACCCATGCTAGTATTGCCAGAGCAGGGGGTCAGATGTACCATTTACACCATGTAAGTCCGGTATCCTAGACCGTACCGTTCATAGGCTTCCGTGGTCTTCCAGATCGAATTTTGGGTAACCTTCGACCCTAAACCAGCGTTTGTGCGTGACCCTAATTCACACGCCGTCAACCCGAGTCGACTCAACCTGAGACTTGTACTAGTGCGACCGCGTCGTCACCGCGGTTCCGATGCCGCGTCTTGCGCACCGAGGCGATACCCGAGCCAGGAGATGTAGGCCCACGCTCAGTATGAGGAAAGACGCCGCACAAGATAATCTCTACCAAATGTCAAATCAATCCCATCAATCAATCAAAGTACACATCAATCACACCTCATGTAAAGTACACATCAACTTTCACCCATCCCTAAGCAACCCCAAAGTCAACCTTTCCATCCCATCTCTTACACACTCCATCACTCACCATCACTTCTCTCCCATCACTCTATCTCTCTCTCATTTCTCTCTTTTTTTTCTCAAGCAACTCCCATGGAGCAATCGTCCATGGCTTCCATGGAGAGCAAATTTGGGCCACCTTCCTCCTCCCATCTCCACCCTCCAATGATCATCTCCACCGTTGAAATGTGCCCCTTAGAGCTTTAGGATGCGTTGATGGAAGTGAAGGACCAAGAAGATCATAAGTGGGTGCTTTTCTCTCTCTCCTTCTCTCTCTCTCTTTCCCTCTCTTGTTCATATTCATTTGTATGTGTGATGATGTGGCCGTGTGGCCCACTCCGATGAACCCCACCATGAGCCATGTATTTTATCCAACCCATCTATAGGTGGGGCCCACTTACATATGTGTTGTACTCACACCATCCATCAGTTGATGGCCCACCTAAGTAGGGCCCACCTTGAGCATGTGTGACGCCTAGACGTCCAGGGACGTCCCTGGACTGAAATGAAAACACATATATTAGCTTATTTCAAAGTTCATTGGGTGAGCCGCCTATTTAGGCCCCATCTTGATGTATTCTTTTAATCCAAACTGTCCATTCTATTCCTGAGATCATTTTAAGTGTTGAGCCAAAAAATGAAGCTGATCTGAGTTTCTGGTGGACCGTACCTTAGCAAACAGCAATTTTTACCATTTAAATTCACTCTGAAAAATACTCAATATTGGACTTGATGGGTTTGTTATGGATGGTAGAATCCATTGGCGGGCCTGGATTCAGCCAATGTGGGCCCTACATCTGAAAAATCCCTAAAATTCGATTTTTCAAAAAAAAAAAACAAAGAACAAAGACATTGTTGTTCTTTGTTGACAGAAGAGAGGACCGCCGACATCCTCTTGCACTTGGTGGCGGGCGGACGTGCATGACCCACGGCTCCAGCCGTGGGCCCCACCATGGTGTATATTTGTCATTTAACCCGTTCATTAGGTGGGCCTTTCCCTGATGTGGGCCTCCTCCAAAAAAATCAGGCCATTAAACGCTCAGGTGACCTACATCATAGGAAATAGGGATGATTAAATGTCTTCCATTGAAACCCTTTTTGGGCCCACAGAAGTTTCGGATCAAGCTGAAATTTGTTTTTGCCCTTCACCTAGGTCTGCGTGAACCTATGAATGGGATGGATGGAAAGTAAACATTAAGGTGGGCCCCACATGGGACCCACAATGATATATATATATATTCTATTTCCACCGTTCGCCTAGATGGTGGAGCCAACTGTGATGTATTTGTTTTAACCCCACCGTCCAGGGGATGGTGGGCATGTATGTGTGTATGCACGTGTGTGTGCACTTGTGTAGGTGTGTGTGTGTGTGTGTGCGCATGTGTATTTGTGCACGTGTATGTATGCCTGTATGTGTGTGCGTGTGTGTGTGTGTGTGTGTATATATATATATATTATATACTATATAAATTATATTTTATATAATATACCTAATGGTGGGCTTTCATGGGCCCCACCATGATGCTTGTGTTGCATCCAAACCATTCAACCATTTGGCCAGCTTGCTTTCAGGCTTGAGACTAGAAATGACGTAGATCTAGAGTCAAGTGGACCCCACTATCTAAGTAGTGGACAATGACGTCCAACGTTCAAAATCTGTAAGGGCCATAGTAGCTTCCAATTAAGCTGATATTTATTCCACTTCATCTATCCCTATGTTAACTTAGGAACAGGTTGGATGGGAAAATTACGTTATGGTGGGCCTTAAGAATTTTAAATGACGGAAATCATTATCACCACTTATTTGGGGCGGCCCATTTGATATACATGGGGCCCAATTGGTGTGATCCACCTTGATGTACATAAGACCTATGTGATTAGGCCACCTTGATGTGTATGAGGCCATTGTTGAGGCCCACTTTGATATGAATGTAAGGCCCATGTTATAAGGCCCATTTGGATGTATCCTAAGGCCCATGGGTTGAGGCCTATTGTGATGTATTAGGGCCCATGGGTTGAGACCCATTGTGATGTATAAAGGCCCATGGGTTGAGGCCCACTATGATGTGAATAGGGCTCATGTTATGAGGCCCATTTAGTGTATTGGATGCCCATGGGTCGAGACCCAATGGGATATACATGAAGCCCATTGTAATGTCATTCCACCGTGGTTCATATATTGGCATTTATGGCGGGCCATGCCTTAGGAGTAATGTTGGTTTGACGTCCACATTGTAAGTATAATGTTAGTTAAATGTCTGCATTACAACTCTCCCTAGGGCCATTGGTAGGCCCATACTTGTTGTGTGTAGGCCCATCTTTATGTTATATATTTTCTACACCACCATTCCTTGTGGGACCCACACGTGTTGTATGTGTCTTATATCTACACCGTCCGATGAACTGGACAATAGGGACCACCTGAACATATGGATCCATGTCGTCCACCTATTCTGCACTCATGTCATCCATCTGTTTTACCCCCCAGCCGTCCCACCTTAGGACCCCACCTTGATGCATGTATCGTATTTACATCGTTCATCTGTGCTAGACACATGATGTACGTGCTCCACTCGCCACCATCCACAGGGACAGTGGGGCCCTAACTTGATGTATGTATTACACTTAGTCTGTTCATCTATAATGGGCCGTTTAGATGGTGTCGTGCCACCCCACCACGATGCAATTGTTTGTCCACACCGTTCAGATGATCTAGACGGTGCCGGACATGTTTGGACGATGATGAGGACTCCACCATCATATTTGTATTTTATCTCCACATCGTCCTTCTACTGGTCCCACCTTGATGGATGTGATTCACCCACACCGCCTAGCCATGTGATAAGGCCCACCTGTGATGTATTCTTGAGGCCACCTGCGATGTATATTTGAAGCCCATATGTGAGTCCTGATGTTGTGTATATCAGGCCAAGTAATTGGGCCTGTTATTATGTATAAAGCACATGTGCAGGGCCCACCTCTTGCGTATTTATGGCCCACTGGTGCGGCCCATTGATGTGGCCCACTGGATATGCACGAGGCCCATGGGCGAGGCCCATGAGTGAGGCCCATTGTGATGAATTCGAGGTCCAGGTAATATGGACCATCGTGACGTGTATGTAGCTCTTGTGTGAGGCCCATTGCGATGTGTATTAGGCCTTTGTGTGAGGCCATGGGCCCACTATACATTTAACCCTATATGGGGGACTCCTTGGGAGTAATGTTAGTTGAATGTCCACATTTTTTTGGGAAATGATGGTTAAACGCCTGCATGGTGACCTTCCCTTAGGCCTAGTTAGGCCTATTCTCACTGATTTCCATTGTCGAGGCCGATTTTGATTGTTGAGACCTACATAATATACATGTAACCCATAGTTGAGGCCCATTGTGACACGTATTAGGCCCATGATGCAAAGCCCATTTGATGTATTCAAGACCCATGTGTAGGGCCCACATGTCATGTATTTAAGGCCCATGGGCAAGGCCCATTGTGATGTATTCATGGCATATTGGCAAGGCCCATTGTGATATGTATTAAGCTCATGAGCAGGGTCCGCCTGTTATGTATATGTGGCCCTTGAGTAAGGCCCATTATGTTGTATATTAGACCTTTGTGCGAGGCCGTGGCCCATTATATATTGGGCTCTATGTGACCATTCCTTAGGGGCAATGTTGGTTAAATATCCACATTATCAAGGCCGATTGTTGATGCCAGTTATTGATACCGATTATGAGTATGTGACAGCATAGCATCATAATACATGCCCATACGCATCATCTGCATGCTTGTTATGAGATGTGATTGACCATTGCATATGTCATAGGGCAGGTTGTTCATGGGGCTCCCTGATAGGCAGAGTTGCCCCACATGAGAGCACAGCATGCGTAAGATTGATGCATGAGTGGACTGTGTGACTCATGCATCTCGCATTTGTGTAACATGACCACCGTACGCCCTAATGACATCAGGGTCGTAGCCTCCACAGGTATTTCATGGATGGCCAGATGGGACACCAAAAATCTGTTCTACATGGGGTGTTGTAGATATCCCTGGGTGAAAGTCCCTAAACCCTCTTGGTTCCAGAGGTTACTCCAACGTCTAGACCGAGTGGATGCATCAGTGCATGAGGGCCGTATACCGTTAAGCCGCTTCTCCCACTGTATCGTGGTCAGTTGGAAGGGGGTACGGCCTTACGCTCCTGAGAGGAGGGGACAATGCTAGGCTGAGTCTGACCGGCTCGAGGAATGAGTCCGCTATCGACGAGCCGGGCCCGATATTAGCAAGCGAATAGTGAGGTCTCTTCCACTCACCTTGTTAGTACGATGGGGCGGTAATCTAATTTGGAGTGTAATAGACCCCGCTAATTTCCAAGAGAGGAACCGTACTAATATGTGAACTTATTGAGTAGGAGTTGCATGCTCATTCATTTATTCATTCACTATCCACTCGGGCTGGTGGTGCGCAACTAATTATTGTGTACCTTCAATATGGCAAGGATTTCGATTTTGGTTAGGCGAGCGACTAACCTGAGATCAGGAGTTTACCACGTTGAGTCTGACTATCGAAATTTAGGTATGGGACTGTTTTGGATAGAAGTCCCTTGTGGTGAATCCCGTAGCCTGTGATATTATGTACTATCATCCCGACTTCACACTCCAGCATGGTCATTCCATTCGCACCGCATATTGCATCTTGGGTTACTATGTTTATACATTTATATGGTCTAGATATGGTTGATGCTATTCATGGACTCATCAGGAACTGCATACTGCATCGCATTCTCCACATCTGATATCTGACTCTTTATAACTCCTCATTTGCATAGCTGTTCTATATTGTGTATTCTGATATTGATTGACTCATGGAATTGTCCGTATTTCGCTTACTTTGTTATCGTATGATTTATGATCTTGTCAGTATTCCTATTTACTCTGATAGTTCATGATCTTGTTAATATTTCTGCTTATTTCCGGTATTGTATAATGACAGCATTGTATTGCTTACTTGGCACTTACTTTGTGCACACACTTTCACCACTCACTAAGCTTTCTATAAGCTTATGCACGATAGATGCGTCAGGTGACGTTAGGTTGCAGCAGCATTGAGCTTGGAGCGTACAGTGGTCTTCTGGAACTTGATTTTTGATTTATGTATTTCCCTTTCAGCATTGTACTCAAATGATTATATTAGTGAATTAGGTAATCTTGTGGTTATACTTATTATGAGTTAAATGTACATTGGAAAATCCTCCTTATACGATCCCAGGATCGAAATCTGGCGTATAGATGCTAAGAGCCGAGAATGGGGTACTACGGAGGCTGTCGGCACCGGATTTGGCAATTGGGATTCTATTGAATCCAATTTCTGGATTTGGGGTATGACAGAAGTTGGTATCAGAGCATAACTTGCGAATACCTGAAGATAACATCACATATCTGTCGATATCTACCCTTTACTATATGATTGTTGAGAACTTAGAATGATTAGATCCCCGAGTTTGAATAACTTAGAGATTTTTCTGATATAGCTCCCTACCGTTGAGATTTGAGGTAGTATTGTATCCCAATTTCGATCATTTCTGATCCAGGATTCGAGGTCCAGTTGGATCACCGTGGTGTTGATGAGGCATTTTGAGAAAAAGAGGCAGGGATTCGTAGGCGTTGTCTACATCTTTTAGGTGTTTGATTATGTTGGCATTTTGTGTTCAGATAGAATTTTCCCCCTTTTGTGAGCTTTGTATTTATTAAGTTGTGATTTAAATTCGAGGACGAAATTTCTATTGGGAGGGGAGAGTTGTAAGTCCCGTATCCTAAACTGTACCGTTTATAGGCTTCCGCGGTTTTCCCAGTCGAATTTTGGTAACCTTCGACCCTTAACCGACGTTTGCGCATGACCCTGATTCACACGCCGTCAACCCGAGTTGACTCAACTCGAAACTTGTACGTCGACTCAACTCGAAACTTCTACCAGTGCGACCGCGCCATCGTCGCGGTTCCGATGCCACATCTCGTGCACCGAGGAGATACCAGGGCCAGGAGATGTAGGCCCACGCTTAGTACGAGGAAAAATGCTACACAAGAGAATCTCTACCAAATGTTAAATCAATCCCATCAATCAATCAAAGTACACATCAATCGCACCTCATGTTAAGTACACATCAACCTTCACCTATCCTCAAGCAACCCCAAAGTCAACCTTTCCATCCCATCTCTTACACACTCCATCACTCACCATCACTTCTCTCCCATCACTCTATCTCTCTCTCATTTCTCTCTTTTTTTTTCTCAAGCAACTCCCATGGAGCAATCGTCCATGGCTTCCATGGAGAGCAAATTTGGGCCACCTTCCTCCTCCCATCTCCACCCTCCAATGATCATCTCCACCATTGAAATGCGCCCCTCAGAGCTTTAGGATGCGTTGATGGAAGTGGAGGACCAAGAAGATCATAAGTGGGTGCTTCTCTCTCTCTCCTCTCTCTCTTTTCCTCTCTTGTTCATATTCTTTTGTATGTGTGATGATGTGGCCATGTGGCCTACTCCGATGAACCCCACCATGAGCCATGTATTTTATCCAACTCATCTATAGGTGGGGCCCACTTACATATGTGTTGTACCCACACCATCCATCAGTTGATGGCTCACCTGAGTAGGGCCCACCTTGAGCATGTGTGACGCCCAGACGTCCACGGACGTCCCTGGACTGAAATGAAAACACAGATATTAGCTTGTTTCAAAGTTCATTGGGTGAGCCGCTTATGTAGGCCCCATCTTGATGTATTCTTTTAATCCAAACTGTCCATTCCATTCCTGAGATCATTTTAGGTGTTAAACCGAAAAATGAAGCTGATCCGAGTTTCTGGTGGACTGTACCTTAACAAACAGCGATTTTCACCGTTTAAATTCACTCAAATCTATCTACATGCTGAAAAATACTTAATATTGGACTTGATGGGTTTGTTATGGATGATAGAATCCATTGGCGGGCCTGGATTCAGCTGATGTGGGCCCTACATCTGAAAAATCCCTAAAATTTGATTTTTACAGCAGCAGCGTTGCTACTACTGCTGACACGAAGAGGACCGCTGACGTCTTGCGGCAGCTGGCAGGTGGACGTGCATGACCCACGGCTCCAGCCGTGGGCCCCACCATGGTGTATATTTGTCATCCAACCCGTTCAATAGGTGGGCCTCTCCCTGACGTGGGCCCCCTCCCAAAAAATCAGGCCATTAAACGCTCAGGTGACCCACATCATAGGAAACAACGGTGATTAAATGTCTTTCATTGAAACCCTTTTTGGGCCCACAGAAGTTTCGGATCAAGCTAAAATTTGTTTTTACCCCTCACCTTGGCCTGCGTGAACCTATGAACGGGATGGATGGAAAGTAAACATTAAGGTGGGCCCCACATGAGACCCACAATGATATATGTATTCTATTTCCACCGTCCGCCTGGACAGTGGAGCCAACTGTGACGTATTTATTTTAACCCCACCATCCAGGGGACGGTGGGCGTGTATGTGTGTATGCACGTGTGTGTGCACATGTGTAGGCATGTGTGTGTGCATGTGTGTTTGTGCACGTGTGTGTGCACGTGTATGTATGCCTATATGTGTGTGCGTGTGTGTGTGTGTGTGTGTATATATTGTGTATATATATTATATATATATATATATATATATATATATATACTATATAGATTATATTTCATATAATATACCTGATGGTGGGCTTTCATGGGCCCCACTATGATGCTTGTGTTGCATCCAGACCGTTCAACCATTTGGCCAGCTTGCTTTCAAGCTTGATACTAAAAATGAGGCATATCTAGAGTCAAGTGGACCCCACTATCTAAGTAGTGGACAATGACGTCCAATGTTCAAAATATGTAAGGGCCATAGTAGCTTCCAATTAAGCTAATATTTGTTCCACTTCATCTATCCCTATGTTAACTTAGGAACAGGTTGGATGGAAAAATTATGTTATGGTGGGCCTTAGGAATTTTAAATGACGGAAATCATTATTACCACTTATTTGGGGTGGCCCATTTGATATACATGGGGCCCAATTAGTGTGATCCACCTTGATGTACATAAGACCCATGTGATTAGGCCACCTTGATGTGTATGAGGCCATTGTTGAGGCCCACTTTGATATAAATGTAAGGCCCGTGTTATAAGCCCATTTGGATGTATCCTAGGGCCCATGGGTTGAGGCCTATTGTGATGTATTAGGGCCCATGGGTTGAGACCCATTGTGATGTATAAAGGCCCATGGGTTGAGACCCACTGTGATGTGAATAGGGCCCATGTTATGAGGCCCATTTGGTGTATTGGAGGCCCATGGGTCGAGACCCAATGGGATGTGCATGAAGCCCATTGTAATGTCATTCCATCGTGGTTCATGTATTGGCATTTATGGCGGGCCATGCCTTGGGAGTAATGTTGGTTTGACGTCCACATTGTAAGTATAATGTTGGTTAAATGTCCGCATTACAACTCTCCCTAGGGCCACTGGTAGGCCCATACTTGTGTGTAGGCCCATCTTTATGTTATATATTTTCTACACCGTCATTCCTTGTGGGACCCACACGTGTTGTATGTGTCTTATATCTACACCGTCCGATGAACTGGACAATAGGGACCACCTGAACATATGGATCCACGTCGTCCACCTATTCTGCACTCATGACATCCATCTGTTTTACCCCCCAGCCATCCCACCTTAGGACCCCACCTTGATGCATGTATCATATTTATATCGTTCATCTGTGCTAGACACATGATGTACGTGCTCCACTCGCCACCATCCACAGGGACAGTGGGGCCCTGACTTGATGTATGTATTACACTTACTCTGTTCATCTATGTTGGGCCATTTAGATGGTGTCGTGCCACCCCACCACGATGCAATTGTTTGTCCACACCGTTCAGATGATCTGGATGGTGCCGCATGTGTTTGGACGGTGATGAGGGCTCCACCATCATATTTGTATTTTATCTCCACGTCGTCCTTCTACCGGTCCCACCTTGATGGATGTGATTCACCCACACCGCCTGGCCATGTGATAGGGCCCACCTGTGATGTATTCTTGAGGCCACCTACGATGTATATTTGAGGCCCATATGTGAGGCCCGATGTTGTGTATATCAGGCCAAGTAATTGGGCCCGTTATTATGTATAAGGCCCATGTGCAGGGCCCACCTGTTGCGTATTTATGGCCCACTGGTGCAGCCCATTGATGCGGCCCACTGGATATGTACGAGGCCCATGGGCGAGGCCCAATGTGATGTATTCGAGGCCCATGAGTGAGGCCCATTGTGATGAATTTGAGGTCCAGGTAATGTGGCCCATCGTGATGTTTATGTAGCTCTTGTGTGAGGCCCATTGCGACGTGTATTAGGCCTTTGTGTGAGGCCATGGGCCCACTATACGTTTAACCCTATATGGGGGACTCCTTGGGAGCAATGTTAGTTGAATGTCCACATTTTTTTAGAAAATGATGGTTAAACGCTCGCATGGTGACCTTCCTTTAGGCATAGTTAGGCCCATTCTCACCGATTTCCATTGTCAAGACCTACATGATATACATGCAACCCGTAGTTGAGGCACATTGTGACACGTATTAGGCCCATGATGCAAGGCCCATTTAATGTATTCATGACCCATGTGTAGGGCCCACATGTCATGTATTTAAGGCCCATGGGCAAGGCCCATTGTGATGTATTTATGGCATATGGGCAAGGCCCATTGTGATATGTATTAAGCTCATGAGCAGGGTCCGCCTGTTATGTATATGTGGCCCTTGAGTAAGGCCTATTGTGTTGTATATTAGACTTTTGTGTGAGGCCGTGGACCCATTATATATTGGGCTCTATGTGACCATTCCTTAGGGGCAATGTTGGTTAAATGTCCACATTATCAAGGCCGATTGTTGATGCCGGTTATTGATACCGATTATGAGTATGTGACAGCATAGCATCATAATACATGCCCATACGCATCATCTGCATGCTTGTTATGAGATGTGATTGACCATTGCATATGTCATAGGGCAGGTTGTTCATGGGGCTCCCTGATAGGCAGAGTTGCCCTACATGAGAGCACGACATGAGCAGGATTGATGCATGAGTGGACTGTGTGACTCATGTATCTCGCATTTGTGTAACATGACCACCGTACACCTTAGCGACATCAGGGTCGCAACCTCCACAGGTATTTCGTGGATGGACAGATGGGACTCCAAAAATCTGTTCTACATGGGGTGTTATAGATATCCCTGGGTGAAAGTCCCTAAACCCTCTTGGTTCCAGAGGTTACTCCAACGTTTAGACCAAGTGGATGCATGAGCGCATGAGGGCCATATACCGTTAGGCCGGGTCTCCCACTGTATCGTGGTCGGTTGGAAGGGGGTACGGCCTTACTCGCCCAAGAGGAGGGGGTAATGTTAGGCTGAGTCTTACCAGCTCGAGGAATGGATCCGCTATCAATGAGCCGGGCCCAATATTGCCAGGCAAATAGTGAGGTCTCTTCCACTCACCTTGTTGCGCATGATGGCGCGGTAATCTGGTTTAGAGTGTAATAGACCCCGGTGATTTTCGAAAGAGGAACCGTACTGATATGTGAACTTATTGAGTAGGAGTTGCATGCTCATTCATTTATCCATTCACTATCCACTCGGGCTGGTGGTGCACAACTAATTATTGTGTACCTTCGATATGGCAAGGATTTTGGTTAGGCGCGCGACTAACCTAAGATCAGGAGTTTACCACGTTGAGTCTGACTATCGAAATTTAGGTATGGGACTGGTTTGGATAGAAGTCCCTTGTGGTGAACCCTGTAGCCTGCGATACTATGTACTATCATCCCAACTTCACACTCCAGCATGGTCATTCCATTCGCACCACATATTGCATTACATCTGCGACATATTACATCTTGGGTTACTGTGTTTATATATTTATATGGTCTAGATACGGTTGATGTTATTCATGAACTCATTAGGAACTGCATACTACATCGCATTCTCAACATCTGATATCTAGCTCTTTATGACTCCTCATTTGCATAGCTGTTTCATATTGTGTATTCTGATATTGATTGACTCATGGAATTGTCCGTATTTCCGCTTACTTTGTTATCGTATGATTTATGACCTTGTCAGTATTCCTATTTACTCTGATAGTTCATGATCTTGTTAATATTTCTGCTTATTTCCGGTATTGTATAATGACGGCATTGTATTGCTTACTTGACACTTACTTTGTGCACACACTTTCACCACTCACTAAGCTTTCTATAAGCTTATGCACGATAGATGCATACAGGTGACGTTAGGTTGCAGAACATTGAGCTTGGAGCGTGCAGTGGTCTTCTGGAACTTGATTTTTTATTTATGTATTTCCCTTTTAGCATTGTACTTAAATGATTATATTAGTGGATATATGATGATGATGTTGCCTTTGTGAATTAGGTAATCTTGTGGTTATGCTTATTATAAGTTAAATGTACATTGGAAAATCCTCCTTATAGGATCCCAGGATCGAAATCTGGCATATGGACGCTAAGAGCCAAGAATGGGGTACTACGGAGGCTGTCGGTACCGGATTCGGCGATTGGGATTCTTCTTAATCCGATTTCTGGATTTGGGGTATGACAAAAGTTGGTATCAGAGCATAACTTGCGAATACCTGAAGATAACATCACATATCTGCCGATATCTACCTTTCACTATATGATTGTTGAGAACTTAGAATGATTAGATCCCTGAGTTCAAATAACTTAGAGATTTTTCTGATATAGCTCCCTACCGTTAAGATTTGAGGTAGTGTTGTATCCCAGTTTCGATCATTTCTGATTCAGGATTCGAGGTCTAGTTGGATTACCATGGTGTTGATGAGGCGTTTTGAGAGAAAGAGGTAGGGATTCGCAGGCATTGTCCACATCTTTTAGGTGTTTGATTATGTTGGCATATTGTGTTCAGATAGAATTTTCCCCCTTTTGTGAACTTTGTATTTGTTTTGTTGTGATTTAAATTTCGAGGATGAAATTTCTATTAGGAGGGGAAAGTTGTAAGTCCCGTTCCTAAACTGTACCATTCATAGGCTTCCGCGGTCTTCCCAGTCGAATTTCAGTAACCTTCGACCCTTAACCGGCATTTGCGCGTGACCCTGATTTACACGCCATCAACCCAAGTCGACTCAACTCGAGACTTGTACCAGTGCGACCGCGTCATCGCCGCGGTTCCGATGCCACATCTCGCGTGCCGAGACGATACCCGGGCCAGGAGATGTAGGCCCGCGCTTAGTACGAGGAAAAACGCTGCACAAGAGAATCTCTACCAAATGTTAAATCAATCCCATCAATCAATCAAAGTACACATCAATCACACCTCATGTTAAGTACACATCAACCTTCACCCATCCCCAAGCAACCCCAAAGTCAACCTTTCCATCCCATCTCTTACACACTCCATCACTAACCATCATTTCTCTACCATCACTCTATCTCTCTCTCATTTCTCTCTTTTTTTTTCTCAAGCAACTCCCATGGAGCAATCGTCCATTGCTTCCATGGAGAGCAAATTTGGCCCACCTTCCTCCTCCCATCTCCACCCTCCAATGATCATCTCCACCATTAAAATGCGCTCCTCAGAGGTTTAGGATGCGTTGATGGAAGTGGAGGACCAAGAAGATCAGAAGTGGGTGCTTCTCTCTCTCCTTCTCTCTCTCTTTTCCTCTCTTGTTCATATTCTTTTGTATGTGTGATAATGTGGCCGTGTGGCCTACTCCGATGAACCCCACCATGAGCCATGTATTTTATCCAACCCATCTATAGGTGGGGCCCACTTACATATGTGTTGCACCCACACCATCCATCAGTTGATGGCCCACCTGAGTAGGGCCCACCTTGAGCATGTGTGACGCCCAGACGTCCCGGGACGTCCCTGGACTGAAATGAAAACACAGATATTAGCTTGTTTCAAAGTTCATTGGGTGAGCAGCCCATGTAGGCCCCATCTTGATGTATTCTTTTAATCCAAACTATCCATTCCATTCCTGAGATCATTTTAGGTGTTGAGCCGAAAAATGAAGCTGATCCGAGTTTCTGGTGGACCGTTGAAAGGGCCAAGCTATATGCCCTGGAGGGGGGTGAATAGGGCAATGCCAAATAAAACTTAAGACAGCAGAATAATAAAAGATATAAAGAACAATGCTGAAATAATAACAATCTCAAAGCATATGAAATATGAGAATGATACTAAATCAGTTCTAAGGACAACCTTACACTAAAAACCAATGGCTTATGGTAGGACAACCTTATTTCTAGAACGATCTAGAAAACACAAATGATATGGAGAATAAATCAAGAATAACTTAAAGAAATAAATCCTAAGTTATTACACCATTCAACCACACTTTCTTGAAATTAAAATTACAACATTCATCCACAAAAGCAATTCACAATACTGAAGGAATAAATGAATAAAGAAATCAAGCACATCCACAACACAACGATATATAGTGGTTCGCCTGTGTGTTCACCAACTGTTAGCCAACAGCCACATAGAATGCTACTCCACTCCTAATATCCTCACACAGGGGATATTAGCATGCACTATCAAAATAGGTTTTCACAGGTTCACCCAAAACCTTCACAATTGTGTCTTTTTATCTCGGGCTTACACAATCCAAAAACCCCCACAATCTGAGTTTTCTGGCTCTCCTCAAATAACCAAAATAATTAGATTTTTCTGACAAATCTCAAACAAAACCAGAGAAAGTAAATTACAAAGTAAAATACCTGAATCTCCTTTTGAAGTAGCCCAGTAGAACTAATCGGAGTAGATGAATGACACGTCGTTCAATGTCCAATACTCACATAAAGAATGGTTCTAAGTCTAATTGATTTTAGATTAAATCAAGAAGAGCAAGGTCTATTTTATTTTGATCCCAGAAGAAGGAATATCACAAATTCCTCTTTTCTAAATAAGATTGGAATATGGATCAAAATCACAATAGAAAAATGCTAACAAAAGGAATATTAAATATGCACAATAGCTTAAAAAATAATCACTACTTATCTCAGAGTATAGCCTTAAATCGCTTGAATTGAATGGAATGGAATGAATAAACTCTGAAATTCGTGCACTATTTATAGCCTCAAAAATCCCATCTTCGACTGGTCTTAGAAACCTAGGACTGGTCGTAGCATCAAAGATTTTAAAAGATTTCTGCAGGATTAGATTTGCTATACTCACGACTGGTCTTAGGTAGTCTACGACCGGTCGTGGACCACCTACAACTGGTCGTGAGACACCTACGACCGGTCGTGATACTCGAGATATGTCGCTGGAGTTCGAGTCGTAGAACTACGACTGGTCGAAGGATGAGTTGTAGGACTTCTCAGGACTGGTCGAAGCAAGTCCAGGACTAGTCGAAGGACAACCAGGAAAATCTGAAAATCTGTAACAACCTAGGACTGGTCTTGAGAAACCTAAGACTGGTCGAAGCAAAGCTAGGACTGGTCTTAAGATTTCTAGGACTGGTCTTAGAACAGTCACACCAAGTAAATTAAAATATTCGGATTATGTATCCAGAATGACCTATCATATAGACCAACCTAAGGTCAATCTAAGGTCAAACAAACCTTGAGTGAGATGGACATTGAAGTCTTGAAGGTCTGTATTCTCAGATGATCTTGAAGTAGAAGCTTGAGTCGAGTTGATGGTCTTTCTCGAGCTTGGTACATTCTTGACTTGTCTTGATGAAGTCTTCTAATCTTGAACTTGATAGAAGCAAACTTGGAGTCTTCTATTGTTATAGACTTCATTCATGACATGTCTTGCAAGCATTCTTCATTTATGATCTTGTCTTGAAAGCATTCTTCATTCATGATCTTGTCTTGAAGCAGTGTGTAGTCACAAAAAAGAAACACAAGAAGTACAAGACATATAGGTTTTGGCACTACAAAATTTGATAACCAAAGGGATATGAAATCATAGCACTAACAATCTCCCCCTTTGTCAAATTTGTGACAAAACACATTTATGAATATAAGAGTAAAATGAAGAAAGAATCATGAGCCATCAGAGTGAGAAAAAGAAATACTCTACTCCCCCTAAGTGAGTAGAAACAATCAACCATTTTCAAGTAATCACTTTCTCCTTTTCTCCCATTCTCCCCCTTTCCATATGACTCCCCCTTTTTGTCACAAAATGACAAGGGAAGGCCAAAGGAGAGAAGAGAACACCATATGAAGAGTCAAGATTTAATTATCAAATTTGACAACACTTCAATGTCATCAATCCAAACCATACAACCAAAGTCATCAAACGTAATAATAATACAGAATCCATCATATTCAAACCAAAAAAAAATCCACCTAATCATATCCAGATGAAGGAGCAGGGATGGTTGGATCAATCTGATGTAAACCACTATTAATGCGACGAAGATATTTTCGCATATATTTAAATTGCATATCATGGGCTACACTCAGGTTATCAACCTTCTCTTTCAATGCACTCAGACGTGCATCATAACCAGAAGATGGATCGTAATCAGAATCATTTTGGGAGTCAGTTTCAATTTCTTCAAATATATCATCCATATTTATATTAGCCTGTGGAGGAAGATCAGCAGCTTCTCCTTCATTTCCAGCTTCAGCACCTTCACCACCACCTTCATAGAATTGACCAGGAAGCAAATCCAACTATCATCTTATTTAAATTAGTATTATTGAATAAAAGATGATGAATTGGTGCCTCATTCTCAAGTAAAGCAACGAGCATATTTGTGGCTAAACAAGTCATAAGATAACCAAATGGAATATCACTATGACCCGGATGAAGACGAAACTGAATGATAAAATGACATATCAAATAAGGTAAACAGACAACCATGCCGGACACAACAAAGTGCAATACCCGAACCATGAAGGCAGTTAACTCGGTTTTATTGCCTGACCGAGGATACATGTTTGAAGTGAAGATCCGGTGCAAAACTCTGTATCTGGGTAATAAAAATTTTGAAGGGAGCACATTTCCTTTGTGCATCCAATGCACTTCCATATTGCATAAATCTCTTGTCAACATTTGTTTTTCCGATTCTGATGGTTTGTCTTATAATGTATGAATCGGAATACCTTCATCTTTGACAGGTATATCCATAATACCTGATATCAAATGTCGATCTATCAAAAATTTTCCTTCTCTAGTAGCAATTGAGAACGTTAAATTATCAAGGGAAAAATCAGAGATACATGCAACCATGATTGTGCAATGGACTGGTATGCAGGCCCACCCCAAAACAAAATATTAGTCCAGCCAACAGATTCAAGGAGAGGTGTAATCTCAAATTGTTTAATGTGACTGAGACTTACAGGATGCTCAACGATAACTTTACGGTTACGTAACTCCCGTACATCATTGGGATCATCTTCGGGTGACCGAAGGTGCCGTCTTGTTATAGATGTAGATCTAGATGAAGATGGACCATAGGATGTTTTCTTTTTCCCTCTAACATCCATTTTCAACAAGATTTACCAAGGACCAAGCACAAAGAACACTAGAAGTGGTTGGTTTCTCTAGATCAGATTTTTAGAGAGGAAACCCTAAACAATCAACAAAAGACGAGATCTAGCTTATGGAATAAACAAATCAAAGCATAGAAAGCATAAATCTTCAATAAAAATGAAGAAAAATGACTTATCTTGAAGAAAATCACGAACTCTCAAGACTGGTCGAGCCACGACTCGTCGAAGGAAGAAGAGGAAATGAAGAACAAAGAGATTTTCCCCAAATTATATGATGCTCACGATCTCTACGACCGGTCGAGTGCAGTCCACGACCGGTCGAGTCAGGACCGGTCGTGTATGGCAAAGGCCGGTCGAGCATCGACAAAAATAAATATTTTTATGCAGAAATTGAAATTTATTCACATAAAAATTTAAAATATAGTACACTATGATACATGCAGACAAGTATATTCAATTTAAAATGCACATACCAAGATCAAATTTTATTTTAGTAAACCTGGTTTTGTTAAGCGGTTTAGTAAATATATCAGCAAGTTGGACATTAGTTGGAATATATTCCAAAGAGATAGCTTTTTCTTCAACTAATTCATGAATGTAATGATACCTAATGTCAATATGCTTAGTATGCGAATGCTGAATTGGATTTTTGGAAATATTGATAGCACTGGAATTATCACAATGTAAGATCATTGAATCTTGATTAATTCCATAATCGCTTAACATGTGTTTCATCCATACGAGTTGTGTACATGCATATCCTGCTGCGATATACGGCCTCAGCAGTGGAAAGCGATATTGAACTTTGCTTCTTGCTAAACCAAGAAACCAAACAATTTCCAATGTAAAAACAACCACCATTGGTTGATTTTCTATCATCAATATTACCAGCCCAATCAGCATCAGAATACCCAGCTAATTTAACATTAGTATCAAAAGGATACCAAAGACCCAAATTAGTTGTACTTGCAACATATCTAATAATCCGTTTGATAGCAGTAAGATGTGAATCTTTAGGATTAGACTGATATCTCGCACAAATACCAATGCTAAAAGTGATATCAGGTCTACTAGCAGTTAGGTATAATAAACTACCAATCATACTACGATATAGCTTAGGATCTACATCTTTACATGTAGAGTCTTTTGAGAGTCTCAAGGTTGTACTCATAGGAGTATCAAATTTTTTACCATTTTCAAATCCAAACCTTTTAACCAAGTTTGTAGCATACTTGGTTTGAGAAATGAAGATTCCATCAGGTTGTTGTTTTACTTGTAACCCTAGGAAGTAATTTAGTTCACCAACCATGCTCATTTCGAAACTTTATTTCATCAACTCTACAAACTCAATAGACATGTTAGAACAAGTTGATCCATAAATAATATCGTCTACATAGATTTGAACCATTAAAATCTCATTATTATGTTTCTTAACAAATAGCGTCTTATCAATACTTCCCACTTGAAAACTATGACTCAGTAAGAATTTAGTCAATTTTTTATACCATGCCTTAGGCACTTGTTTCAGACCATAGAGAGGCTTTTTGAGACGAAATACATGATCAGAAAGCTTGGGGTCTTCAAACCTTGAGGGTTGTTCTACATAAACTTCTTCATGTAAATCACCATTTAAGAAGGCACTCTTTACATCCATCTAATAAATTTTAAACTTTCTAAAGCAAGTAATGGAAATAAAAAGTCTGATAGATTCAAGGCGAGCGACTGAAGCAAAGGTTTCATCGTAATCGATGCCTTCAATCTGAGTGTACCCTTGTACAACCAGTCTAGCCTTGTTTCGTATAACATTTCCAAGTTCATCAGACTTGTTTTTAAAGATCCATTTTGTTCCAATAATGTGTTTATCTTTAGGTCTAGGAACAAGATACCAGACATCATTACGAACAAATTGATTAAGTTCATCCTGCATAGCTACTATCCAATTTTCGTCAGAAAGAGCTTCTTTTACATTGACCGGTTCTATTTGGGATGTAAAACAAACATAATTGCATATGTTTTCAAGTTGTTTGCGTGTACGAACTCCAGTGAGAGGATTTATAAGGATTTGATTAGTTGGATGATCTTTGACAGTCCTAGGTTCAGATTGAGATGAAGAGGTATCTTGATTTTCAATTATAAGAATTTCATCATCATCTGAACTCAGAGCAGGTGTATTCAAATGATCATCAATGACCACATTGATGGACTCTTAAATCACACTTGTTCTTTTATTTAGAACCCTATAGGCTCGACTGTTTAAGGAATATCTAAGGAAAATACCTTCATCACTCTTCGTATCAAATTTTTCCAAATTTTCACGATCTCGTAAAATGTAACACTTACTGCCAAAAATTCGAAAGTATTTGACAGTAGGTTTTTTTTCGAACCATAACTCATAAGCAGTCTTATTTTCAGATTTACTAGTATAAACACGATTAATAATGTAGCAAGCAATATTAATTGCTTCGGCCCAAAGATTTTTGGAGAGCTTCATACTATTTAACATGACATTAGCCATATCCTGAAGCACTCTATTTTTTCTCTCAACTATACCATTTTGTTGAGGAGTTTTGGGCGCAGAGAATTCATGTGATATTCCCTGATCACTACAGAATTTCTCAAAACTGCTATTTTCGAATTCAAAACCATGATCACTATGGATCTTATAAACTTGAGAACCTTTTCATTTTGGATTCATTTGATGATCTTCTTTACCTCATCTAGGGTTTCAGATTTGTCTTTTAAAAACGATACCCAAGTGAATCTAGTAAAGTCATCTACGATAACCAAGATGTATTTTTTGCCGCCTCGACTCTCCGTTCTAGTTGGTCTAATGAGATCCATGTGGAGAAGCTCAAGAGGTCTAGATGTGGTATTGGAGTTCACTTTCTTGTGAGAGCTCCTAATTTGTTTGCCCAACTGGCATTCACCACATATTTTGTCTACTTTTTGTAATTTGGGTAGACCTCTTATAAGTTCTCTTTTGCTCAATCTAAATAAGTTCTGGTAGTGTATATGTCCAAGGCGTTTATGCCATAATTCAATCTCATCAGTATGGACCATGTAACACGATTGAGTAGATGAGCTTGCATTACTAACGATGTAGCAGTTTTCAGAAGTTCTACGACCAGTTAATATAACAGAACCCTCTTTATTAACAATCTCACAACCTTGATTAGAAAACTTTACATTATGATTGTTGTCGCATATCTGAGATATACTCAGTAGGTTGTGTTTCAAGCCCTCAACATATAATACATTTTTAAATAAGGGAAGGTTATAAAGCTGAACCGTACCTTGGCCAATGATTTTGCAATTGCTTCCATCACCTAAAGTGACTGACCCATCAGTCCTGTCTTCAAGATCGGTGAATAAAGCTTTGTCGCCTGTCATATGTCTGGAGCATCCACTGTCAAGGTACCACTTTGAATGACTTGTCGCTTTGAAAGCAGTGTAGGCAACCAAGCAGTCAACTTTAGGAAACCATTTCAGTACTGTTTTGGGTTTAGGAGTGTAGTTGAACTTTTTCTGTCTATTATATGAATGACCTAGAGAGTTAAATTTTAATAGCTCCTTGAGAAGATCAATAATATTTTCAACCAAAGGATTTTGATTTTGAAGATTGAAGTTGGCATGGCTATTTTTAGATTTTTGGAAGGTCCTTGAATTTTTTGAAAAACCCCGATAAGTATACTTTACTTTTGAGTTCGAAGACTCTCCTTTCACAAACTTAGGAGCAGTATTCTTTTGTTTAGGAGAAGTATTCTTATCATAGCTCAACTCGGATCTATCGCCACATTTTCTCGATCCGGATAATAATTTTTCCAATTTAGGATCACCTTGGGCATATTTCCAAGTGTCTTTTAAACTCAAAAGAGAAGCTACTTCATTTTTGAGTTTCTCGTTCTCGGTTTTCAAATCATCAACTTGGAGGTTTTGATTTTTAAATCACATTTGGTCTTTTCAAAAAAATTAAAAATATGAGATTTTTCTAAAACAAGAGACTCATAATCTTCTTTAAGTTTAGAAAATTTTTCCTTTTGTAATTTAAGCTTGACAGCAATTTTACAACTCTCCTTATACAGGGCATTGTATGCATCCTGAAGATCATCTTCATTGTCACAATCACTATTCAGATTCTCTTCGCTAGTTACTTCATCATAATCTGAAAAAGTGACTTTGGCTAGAGTCATAAGGGCTTTAACATCATCTCCCGACTCATTTTTAGAATCTTCTGATTTCGAAGAGGATTCCAAATCAGATGATTCATCCCAAGTAGCCAACATACTCTTCCTTTTTTATTTGTCCTTTTTAGGACATTTGTTAGCCAAGTGCCCATACTCTTGACAGTTGTAACATTGACTATCTTTCAAAGATTTTCGAGCTCTAGGTTTAGATTGTCTCTTATCGTTTGATTTTTGAAAATCTCCTCTTTTCTTATTTTTCAAAATTTTATAAAACCTTTTTACAAAAAGTGCCATATCATCTTCAGAATTTTCAAAGTCTGAAGTGCTCTCTTGTGGAATATTTTTAGATGACTTGAGAGCAATTGATTTTCCTTTTGGAGCTTTAAAGTTCAATTCGTAGGTTTGTAAAGAACCAACTAGTTCCTCAACCCTCATGTTATCCGTATCACGAAGTTCCTGAATCGCGGTTACTTTTGAATTGAACCGTTCAGGAAGTGAGCGTAGTATCTTTGCACATAGCTTACTTTCTGGGATTCTATCACCAAGACCCCACATTGAGTTTACAATGTCATTCAATCTAGTGTAGAAGTCCATAAACATTTCATTCTCCTCCATATGAATTTCTTCAAATTTAGTTGTGAGGAGTTGGACTTTAGATTTCTTGACAATTGATGTACCCTCATGTGTCATTTCTAAAAGATCCCATGCTTGTTTAGCATTTTCACACGAGTAGATTCTTTTGAATTCATCTGGTGACAATGCACAAGTAATTGCATTTAGTGCTTTTGCATTGGCACTACTCTCACTTTTCTGAAGTGTGGTCCAAAGAGCATAAGATATTACTTTCATTGATTTTGAACCATCTTCATCAGTTAATTCAGTGATAGGTAGTTTCCATCTGTTTACTGTGGCCAGCCACACACTTTCATCCATGGATTTGAGAAAGATTCTCATCCTTGCTTTCCAATAGGCATAGTTTGTGCCATTAAAGGGTGGTGGCCTAATGACAGAGAGGCTTTCAAAATTCGACATCTTAATATAGCTTAGATCATTAGCTCAGGAAATAAAACCAATAAATAAGCAATAAGCACGAGCTATTAGGCTCTGATACCACTTGAAAGGGCCAAGCTATATGCCCTAGAGGGGGGTGAATAGGGCAATGCCAAATAAAACTTAAAACAACATAATAATAAAATATATAAAGAACAATGCTGAAATAATAACAATCTCAAAGCATATGAAATATGAGAATGATACTAAATCAATTCTAAGGATAACCTTACACCAAAAACCAATGGCTTATGGTAGGACAACCTTATTTCTAGAACGATCTAAAAAACACAAATGACATGGAGAATAAATCAAGAATAACTTAAAGAAATAAATCCTAAGTTATTACACCATTCAACCACACTTTCTTGAAATTAAAATTACAACATTCATCCACAAAAGCAATTCACAATACTGAAGGAATAAATGAATAAAGAAATCAAGCACATCCACAACACAACGATATATAGTGGTTCGCCTGTGTGTTCACCAACTGTTAGCCTAGTTAGGCCCATTCTCACCGATTTCCATTGTCGAGGCTGATTTCAATTGTCGAGACCTACATGTATACATGCAACCCGTAGTTGAGGCCCATTGTGACACGTATTAGGCCCATGATGCAAGGCCCATTTAATGTCTTCATGACCCATGAGTAGGGCCCACATGTCATGTATTTAAGGCCCATGGGCAAGGCCCATTGTGATGTATTCTTTGCCTATGGGCATGGCCCATTGTGATATGTATTAGGCTCATAAGCAGGGTTTGCCTGTTATATATATGTGGCCCTTGAGTAAGGCTCATTGTGTTATATATTAGACCTTTGTGCGAGGCCGTGGACCTATTATATATTGGGCTCTATGTGACCATTCCTTAGGGGCAATGTTGGTTAAATGTCCACATTGTCAAGGCCAATTGTTGATACCAGTTATTGATACCGATTATGAGTATGTGATAGCATAGCATCATAATACATGCCCATACGCATCATCTGCATGCTTGTTATGAGACGTGATTGACCATTGCATATGTCATAGGACAGGTTGTTCATGGGGCTCCCTGATAGGCGGAGTTACCCCACATGAGAGCACGACATGCGCAGGATTGATGCATGAGTGGACTGTGTGACTCATGCATCTCGCATTTGTGTGACATGACCACCATATGCCCTAGCGACATTAGGGTCGTAGCCTCCACAGGTATTTCGTGGAAGGCCAGATGGGACACCAAAAATCTATTCCACATGGGGTGCTATAGATATCTCTGGGTGAAAGTCTCTAAACTCTCTTAGTTCCAGAGGTTGCTCCAATGTTTAGACCAAGTGAATGCATGAGCGCATGAGGCCCGTATATCGTTAGGTCGCGTCTCCCACTGTGTCGTGGTCGGTTGGAAGGGGGTACGGCCTTACCCGCCTGAGAGGAGGGGGCAATGCTAGGCTGAGTCTGACCAGCTAAAGGATTGGGTCCACTATCGGCAAGCCTGGCCCGATATTGGCAGGCGGATAGTGAGGTCTCTTCCACTCACCTTGTTGTGCGCGATGGGGCGACAATCTGGTTTGGAGTGTAATAGACCCCGGTGATTTCTCAGAGAGGAACTGCACTGATATGTGGACTTATTGAGTAGGAGTTGCATGCTCATTCATTCATTCATTTACTATCCACTCGGGCTGGTGGTGCGCAACTAATTGTTGTGTACCTTCGTTATGGCAAGGCTTTTTGTTAGGCGAGCGACTAACCTGAGATCAGGAGTTTACCACGTTGAGTCTGACTATCCAAATTTAGGTATGGGACGGGTTTGGATAGAAGTCCCTTGTGGTGAACCCCATAGCCTACGATACTACATATTATCATCCCGACTTCACACTTCAGCATGGTCATCCCATTCACATTGCATATTGCATTACATCTGCGGCATATTGCATCTTAGGTTACTGTGTTTATACATTTTTAGGTCTAGACACGGTTGATGCTATTCATGGACTTATCAGGAACTGCATACTGCATCGCATTCTCGACATCTGATATCTGGCTCTTTATGACTCCTCATTTGCATAGTTGTTCTATATTATATATTCTGATATTGATTGACTCATGAAATTGTCCGTATTTCCGCTTACTTTGTTATCGTATGATTTATGATCTTGTCAGTATTCCTATTTACTCTGATAGTTCATGATCTTGTTAATATTTCTGCTTATTTCCAGTATTGTATTATGACGGCATTGTATTGCTTACTTGGCACCTACTTTATGCACACACTTTTATCACTCACTAAGCTTTATATAAGCTTATGCACGATAGATGCGTGCAGGTGACGTTAGGTTGCAGTAGCATTGAGCTTGGAGTGTGCAGCGGTCTTCTGGAACTTGATTTTTTATTTATATATTTCCCTTTTAGCATTGTACTCAAATGATTATATTAGTGGATATGTGATGATGATGTTACCTTTGTGAATTGGGTAATCTTGTAGTTATGCTTATTATGAGTTAAATGTACATTGGAAAATCCTCCTTGTAGGATCCCAGGATCGAAATATGGCGTATGGACGCTAGGAGCCGAGAATGGGCTATTACGGAGGCTGTCGGCACCGGATTCGACGATCGGGATTCTAGTGAATCCGATTTCTGGATTTGGGGCATGGCACACCATCGCCTCCCATATTGGTTTAGGTTGTGTTCTTATGCAGAAGGATAAGATGATTGCCTATGCATCACGACAGTTGAGGAAATAAGAGGAAAACTACCCTATGCATGACTTGGAATTAGCGCCCATCATGTTTGCATTAAAGCTCTGGAGACATTACCTCTACGGAGAGGAGTTCGAGCTATTTTGTGACCACAATAGCCTAGGTACATATTCACACAGAGAGACATAAATATGAGGCAACAGCGATGGATGGAAACCTTGAAAGACTTTAAGTTCGAGGTCTCCTACCATCCTGGTAAGGCCAACCTTATGGCATACGTGTTGAGCCGCAAGAAGACGATAGCATTTGCAGCTCCGCTAATGATAGAGGAATGAAATATGGTAGAATTTGTGCGATACTTCAAGCAGAGGCTTACAGTAGAGGAGCCGTTTAAGCGCATCACACATATTCGTGTGCAACCACTTATCGATGACTGAATCATTGTGGCTCAGAGGGAGAATGAATGGTTCATGAAGATGAGAAAACAAGCTAGTGATAACGAAGACTCTGAATAAAGAGTTGGTTCGGGTGGGGGTTTACATTATCTTGGCCGCCTATGCATCCCAAATCTTCATAACTTAAGAAGGGAATTCTCGAAGCTGCTCACAATTCAAAGATGGCAATGCATCCTGGTAGTATAAAGATGTATTGGGATATGAAACGTTCGTACTGGTGGGACAACATGAAGGCCCACATAGCGGACTTTGTGCCCCGTTGTCTCACGTGCCAGCAGGTCAAGGCCGAACATTGCCGACCTCCGGGTTTACTTCATCCCATGCCTATAGCTGAATGGAAATGAGATTTTATATCTATGGATTTCATTTCAGGGTTACCGAAGACGAGGAAGGGACATGACTCTATTTCGGTGATTATGGACCGATTGACGAAATCAGCTCATTCCCTCCCAATTAGAGTCTCAAACTCAGCAGACAATTTGGCCAGGCTATACATCAAGGGGATAGTACGTCTACATGGAGTGCCTATGGAGATTATGTTGGATCAAGACATGCGATTCACATCTATCTTCTGGACTCGTATCCAAGAAACAATGGGTGTGAAACTGAAGTGTAGTACCGCGTTCCACCCATAGATGGATGGGCAGACAAAATGGGTGAATCAGGTGCTAGAAGACATGTTGCGGGCATGTGTGCTTGATTTCAGAGACAGTTGGAATGACTGTCTTCCCTATGCTGAGTTCGCTTATAACAACAGCTTTCAAGCTAGCATTGGCATTGCTCCCTACGAAGCACTGTATGGGCGCCCATGCAGAGCACCGCATTGCTGGGCAAAGGTTGGTAAGAAGAGTTTGATTAGCCTAAAGTTAGTGCAGGCGACCTCAGAGAAGATCGACATTATCAGGCATCGACTTCTTACAGCACAGAGCAAGCAGAAGAGCTACGCAATATGAGGTGGCGATGGCTAGAGTTTGAGGTTGGAGACCATGTGTTTCTTAAGGTTTCCCCCATGAAGGGAGTCCTTCGATTTGGCAAGAAGGGAAAACTCACGCCACGATTTATTAGTCCGTTTCAGATTCTAGACCGAGTGGGTGTGGTAGCGTACTGCCTTCTTTAACCACACCACTCGCAGGCGTACACAACGTATTTCACGTATCGATGCTGAAGAAATACTTTCCGGATCCTTCCCACATCATCAATGGGAGCAAGCACAGTTGAGTGAAAATGTTACTTATGTACTGCGACCGATGCGTATCCTAGACGGGAAGGAACAGGTACTACATAGTAAAGTTATCCCACTTATGAAGGTACTGTGGACACACCACACTAAGGAAGAGGCTACTTGGGAAATAGAAGCCGAGGTTTATAAGGACTACCCTCAGATTCTCGAGGAGTATGAAAAGGTAATAATTTCCAGGATGAAATTTTTCTTTAAGGAGGATAGATTATAACGTCTCAAAAAAATCCGTACAAAGACCTGGGTATCACCTCAAGCAAAAATCACTGAGAATCGAATTCTATAGAAATTAGGCAAATATTAATTAAGTACTAAACTAAATAAATCAGAGAATTAGCTCGAACCACTTTCTATACAAACTGCAAGACCCAAAACCCTTAGAATCGCTAACCCAATATTACCTAGAAACCTAGGATCAGTCTCAAAACCCAGTTGCTCTCGGGAGCACATTGAAACTCCGTATCAGACCTGGACAGCGCGTCGAAAGTCCGATGACCTCGAAACTATAAGGTTATGACCACCTTATCAAGCTTGACAACCATCGCGGGAATTGAGTCCCAATAGTATCTAGAAATGTACAACTTGAACCTGGAGCGAAGTGTGTGAGAAACGTGAATATCTTTAAAAAAAGAACTCAAACTTAAGTAAATTGGGCCGTTCGCTTGTGAGCCAAATTTATAGATTCAGACCGTTAGATTCTGACCCAATCACACCCTTGGATTAGGAAAATTTCCCTGCACATGTCAGTGTATTTGTGACCCTGATTGAGTGACGATAGCCGTTGAACTGAAACGGATCCTCCACAGTCGATCCACAAATCTGATCAAACCGAAATCTTAACCTAGCATAGATCCATTGTCAGGGAACTTTCTTCAGACCGTATGTGAGCAATAGACCTCCAGATGAGCTCCATTAGTAAAAACAGCCACCCCTTGGCTATATCCTAGGTATACCATGGCCCCGGGGCCAATGACATCACTTCTAGGCCTATATAATGCCCTAAACCCACCCCTATCTCATTCCACACGAATTTTCTAAAACCCTAGGAGAGAGAAGAGAGAAAAGAGGAGGAAAGAGTGAGGAGGAGTATGAGAGATCCGTAGTTTGTTGCAAGGATTCACTCCCACCACTCCACGTGCCAAATCATCTCTCCCGTGTCGCCACACAGTCGAATCTAAATCCGTTTTGGGTAAAAAAATCTAACACTAATCTGTTTTAAGAAGCCAAATAGAGAAATCGATGAAATAGCTAATCTATTTCAATGTTTAGGTAGTCGTTGTGCCGTAGACAAAGACGTAGTGTACGAACCAAGTTCGTAACGAGTAAACAGACGAAAGGTGCGGACTATAAACATTTAGGTTATGGTTTTCAAGACTTTTAATGTAAGTTAATGATTTATGACTGACTTGATTGTTGTCACATGTACTTAGATATTATGTTTTCCATGTATTACACATATATGAACTATGTTGAAATATAATGCCTTCCATGTGTTTGTTGACATGTTTGACTGAAAGTGAAATCATGATTTGTGCTTGTAATGACAATTAATCTAGAATACGTAATTGTTGTACGTATGACAACTCCTTTGTGAAAGGATTTGCCATAATAAATGTTATAACTAATTTATTACGTGTATGTTACAATGTGTAGTCTAAGTGTTTGATAAAATGTCTGAATGAGAAATTTCTTGTTGAAATGTATTTAATAAGGGTGTTGAGATAGGATTCTCAATTACCTTATCTATAGTTACAATTTCCTTCATGTAACCTATCTTGTTATTACGTGATTTATGGATGAAATGCCTATGTATGACGACATGTGCATTATGTGTTTGTAAAATGCTCAAATGAGATTTATATTTGAATTGGTTGTTAAATGCTATTTTGACCATCATATATGAATGCCTATTGTATTTGAGCATGATTAAGACTAATATGTAGTCCAGGAAATCGGTTACGGTTTCCGATCGAGTGGCCGAATTAGTTTCGCCACAAAGGACACGTTCGATGAATTCGAGTTGTACGGTGATTGTTGACAGTGGTTAGGCCACGAGGAGTGCGTATGCGCTCCATGTCGATTAATTTAGCGTGTGCTCGTACCAATCGAACCTGTCAAGTAACCCAATTGGCCTAATGTGTGTTTACCAAGTATGAACGCTACTACTTGAATTTAAGGTACCACTTACTAGTGTAGAGCCCATTTAACCTTCAAACCATGATCTGCTAAGACTCGTGAGCTGGGCATGGTGGTGTGTGGGACACCGTGGTCGAGCTGTCAGCCTACACTGGGGTGACGAACCTCCTCGTACTCACCAGTGAGTAACCTAAACTCGTGACCCGAATATGATAGTGTATGAGACACTGTATTCATGTTGTCAGCCTACGATTAGGTGACGAGACTCTCGTAGTAACCTCAAGTATAAATTAGGCCTACGCTGAGGTGACGAGCCTTCCATAGTGACCCGAACTTGCCTATCCACTGCTTTTCAAATTAGGAGTGATGTTGCCCTATAACTTGGCTATCGTATGTGATTAACTAGGATTGACAACCCTAGATGGATCATTGTTTGGGTAAATGATATATAGGGAGGTACCTTAGCTTCCCAAATCTACTATATGAATAAGCCTAATTAAATATTGGCTAACACGATCATGCACTGCAATGCATGTGCTTTAGCGAGGAAGCGCATGTGTAAGGAGTGTTGTATGCGCGATTGTGAGATGATGTCACTGAGAGAGTGCAAGCGAGGGCATGCTTCATTATAGCATATCATTCCTACATTAACAAGAGTACTTAGGACCTGATTGTTGTATTGCTTTATCATTACTACTTGACTGAATTGATAACATGTTAACCTTTGCCTTATAGCTCCACTGAGTTGATCACTCACTCCCACTCTGAGACGGTGTTTTAAAACACCAACCAGACTCTGTTTTCACTACAGATGATGGTGAAGCTTAAGTAGCGGAGCCTGACTTCTACGACGATGAGGAGGAATTCTCCTATATGCAATTATCAGGCGGGTCTATGTAAACCATGTACTGATCGACGGGACTACAGGGATACAAATTAGTTGGACATTACACTCTATCATTTTGTATATTTTGGAACAAACATGTATATATTCAGCCTGGTGACATGATCATACTCTTAGGGTTTATAACCACTTATATACCTTATATACCTATCACAGTCTTCCGCTTGCTTAATTTAATCATCTCTGAAGTATGATATGTTGATTTATTGTAATCTCATTCATGTTTAATCCACAAATATGGACAACGTTTAATCATCATTATTTATGTTGCATATGTGATGCGACGGATCTTGGGAGTTGAGCTTTGCTCGACCTTTGATTTTTGAGGCGTTACACAACGCGTTAAATGGGATGAGGAAAGGAATGGACAGAGCGGATTCTTCATATGCATAAATATGGGACCCACTTTACATAATGTGTGTGCACAGCACACATGCACTGGATGAGCACCAAAAAATCAAGAAATCGGTCAGCATGCGCTGACCGATGCTTCTTTAATTGGTTTCCAAAACACATCAAGGACGATCCCCGTCCAATTGGGTTTCTCTAGTGGACCCCACCCATCATCCAAATGGATGATTTGGACCGTCTATTGGAATCTAACAGGCCCTCTTACCAAATCCTAGGTGATGGAATTTTAGGACAACGTGTATCAGAATTCAACCGTTCAAACGGATGATCAATGACAAAGTAGGAAATCAGGTGGACCGCATCAAAAGCAATCCAAAAGCAGCCATTTTTTACTGAAATTCTGAGAGGAATCCGGTGGACAAAGTGGATTTCTCAAAACAAAAGTGAAGTGGGCCCCACCATCAAAACAGCGTAAGACCTATTACGTAGGCCCTGTTTCAACAACTGAAACCAACGATTTTTGGCCGTTGCACGATCATGGCGGTAGATTGGATGGAAGATCTGATCCATTCATCGAGTAGGCCATCGAAAATCGTCCTAGGGGACGATATTTCTTTGGAAAGAAAGAAAGGAAAGTGGAGCAAATCTGATCCGTTCTTTGCTGCATAAAACAGGGGGTGCGGCTCATTTTCTGCGTAAAGAAGGCTTCCATACCGCCTCTTGTGCGTAAGTTTCCAGCTGACTCTCTCTTAGTCTCTCCACCGACATTCCTACTATTTTCCACTACTATAAAAAAGAGAGAAAAGAGAAGAGAAAGAAGGGGATTGGGGGCTGAACGTGGAGCAGAGAGATAGAGAGAGTAGAGTTATTTTTTTTCCTTTTCTTTTTTTATTTTTATTTTTATTTTTGTTTATTTTATTTTTGTTTAAGGGATTTAGCCTAATCATGTTGTTAGGCTAAACCTCTTAGCTAGGGCTAAGAGGTTAAGCTTGTAGCATGATTTGGAAAGTGGCTTTGCTTTGATTCATGGTTATTGAACTCTTATGGATTCTAGTTTGATTTTTAATGAATACTTTTAGTTTTTAATGGTTTATTGTGACTCGAATTATAGTAGATCTACAATAGCTTTAAGTAGGTTCTTTTCACTATGAGATTGTGAACTTGGGAACCCTATTGTTCACCATCATCTCATGAGCATGGTTGGGTGATGGAACCCTTCCTAACTTTCACAATTCTCTCATGATCGGCTGTGAGATTGGTAAATTTCTGTTGTTTACCATAGTCTCCTGAGCATGGTTAGATGACGGAATCACTTCCAAATCTTCGCCATTCTTATATATTGATGATTAGACCCATGAGAAGTTTAGAGATTTGACAAATCTCTTCTTACCAACTGGATAGGATAGGACTCTGATTCCAGTTGTGTCCTTGAATCATTGCTAAGTAACTTCCCAATTGCTACAAGTGGACCTTGGCACCCTAGTTTCCTACCTCTGATTTCTCTAAGTTTTAGATAAATATTTCATCATTATTCCATCAATTTCATTCGATTTAGATTTCATCTTAGTCTAGTTCTAATTCTACTTAGTTTCAGATTACGTACAAGTTTCAGTCCCTTGGGATTCAACCCCGGTCTCACCGAGTTTATTACTACATCACAACCCTATACTTGGGGAGTGAACAGCTCAAAAATTTGGGCCCTTACTGAATTTTCAGTCCATCAACAATTTACAGGGGGGCCCCATAGATGGAGAAAGAGGGTGGTACACACAAAATAGGTGGGCCTGTGCTGGGTTGCAGGCCCAGGAGCAGCCTATGGCCTGGGCATCCTAGCCCATACACGCATCAAAGTGCGCTCCACACATCCCTGAGGTGGCCCCACATGGGATGTCCACCTGGGGTGGTCTCACACTCCACGTGGGCCACCACAGAAAGGGGAACGGCTTGGACACAAAACATACATCATGGTGGGCCAACCCATGGACAGTCCACCATGCTTGACATCCAATAGGGGATGCTAGTCCAGCTGGTTAGCCCCACATACATGGTCCACATGGACCTCAGATGCATCAGAGGTGGGCCCCAGTAAACATGCACAAGTCCAGCTGGGCTGGGGCCCAAAATCAATTACAACATAAGAGGACAGCAAGGTAGAAGAAAATTTCAGCAATATATGTTGTTGTACCAACTTTGGGCACTTCCAATGGAGTGGGTCCAGGGCCTCTAAAAATCTGAAAATTTAGGGCCAAGGTACCTCATCATGTATACAAGAAGGGAAAGTATATAAAGACGGCCCACCAATAGAGAAAATATTTTTAAATTATGGTTTTATTTAAGACAATGTTGTTAGAATTTAGGTAAATAAAAAACCGGCAACATATCCATATTGGCCCTCCCTTTTGGAGACCTAAATGAGATCAGTTGAGGCTGAAATTTAGCATTCTTATAGGTGTGACATACACCTTCAAAAGTCATATATTACTTAGTACAAAACTCCCCACCAAAAGCCCCAAAATCTAGCCCCAAGTTGACCCAAAAATCTGTCCAGACAGTTTTGGACAGCAACATATAACTGAAAAGAATTAAATATAAACATTATTTAAAATGGGATTTAATCCCAGAAAATCATGGGATGGACCACCCTAATAGGCCCCACAAACATCTAAACCTTCCCCAATAACAAAAACCCCTTACATGTGCCCCATTTAGGTGGATTTTGGGGGCCACATGTCCAAGGTGGATGTCATGAACGTCCAACCTCCATGGACGGTCTGGATTTTGTTGGTCCACAAGGTGAGCCACACACACATGATCAAAGGTTATCTATAAGGGAAAAAGAAATATCCGGCTACAAGAGAAAGGTCTTCGTCACATTGAGGCCCTTCCCTTCGTCACATATGCATATACATTCCATTATATAAGATACACAAGATATATATGGATCATATGATTCCTGCTTGGGATCTATGGTGGAGATCTAATCTCCATCAAGGATCACGGGTCTAGATGACCCATGAATCCCTGATCAAAGGAGGAAAAGGTCATAAAGGGGTCTATGGAGAATGGTCCCTTGCATGTAACATGCATGTAATGTAAGATGGACTTCAAGCCAGTCTTGGGGCCACCACCATCTCTTGATGGGCCCACATACTCCAATCATGAAAAGAAAAGATAGAAAACATCCACAATACAAAGAAATCTAAAATAGAAAATACATGCACCCACCTCTTGGATCTTCAAGCTTCTACCATCACCATGTACCTCAAGCTTCAAGGGTCATGAATCTATGGCCAAGATGGGATTGTAATGGTGAGATAGAAGGGAAATAAGGAAGATAAGGGGCTAGAATGTAGGGAAGATGGGCTAGACGTCCAAGGCTAGTAAGAAAACAAAATGAAAGAGAATGGATAGAGAGAAGTTATTGTAGGGGAGTTATGATTGCATGTAAGGTTTTGGGAAGAAAAAAGCAATGATGGACTTTCTTGTTTAGAGAAGCAATGATGGGTTTTGGGGAAGAAAACTCATCATGAGTTGCTAGGCTCTAGGTAGCTAGCTAGGGTAGCCTTTATGAGAGAAGGTGCATTAGGGTGGGCCCCATGGGAAAACGTGTAGACCCTACTAGGTGGGTCCCATAAACATGATCAAAGGCTCAAAATGATGCACCCCTACATCTTATGATCTACAACTTGGATGGATGCATGAGACACGGCATTGGAACCGCGATGACGATACGGTCTCAAAGGCACAGGTTTCGGGTCGATCCGAGTAGGGTCAATGAGACCGGACTTAAGGATGACCACAAACACTATCCGTAGGTCACCGGTCATCAGGATTTAATTGGTATGACTGCATGACCTAAAGAAATAACGTGCACACTTGGGTTAGGGTCTTACAGCTTTCCCCACCAACAAAGAAACTTCATCCTCGAAATTTACCAAATTTATGACTAAATGAAAATGTAGAAACACCATATCGTCATAAATAGCAATCATCAATCAATCAAGCATAAAATAAATGGGGATAATATTCTCTAATCTCGGCCTCACGTTCCCAAGACGCCTCAGCCTCCGAATGATGACTCCACTGCACCTTCACCAGGGGAATGACCTTGGTCCTGAGAACCTACTCCTTCCGATACGAATCGGCTGCTTGATATAGGAAGCATCCTCATAGACCTTAAGGGGCTGCCAATCAATCACTAGAATGATGTTCGACCCACACTTCCTCAACATAAATACATGAAAAACATCATGGATCCCGGACAACTCTGAAGGTAAGGCAAGCTTGTAGGCCACAGCGCCCATGCACTCGGTAATTTCGAAAGGTCCAATAAATCTCGAGGCAAGCTTGCCCTTCAGTCTAAATTGAACCATGCCCTTCATAGACGAGACCTTGAGATATACCATGTCCCCAACTGCAAACTCAAGGGGTCGACGCCGACAATCAGCAAAACTCTTCTACCGGCTCTGAGTTGTGCGCATCCTCTACCTAATAATATCCACAATCTCTGACGTTTGCTGCACAAGCTCGGGACTTAAGAGACGATGCTCTCCAACCTCGGTCCAATAACTATGAGATCTGTACGGTCTACCTTAGAGTGCCTCAAAAGGAACCATGCTAATAGTCGCCTGGTAGCTATTGTTGTACGCAAACTCGGCAAGGCACAAATGCTCATCCCAACTACCCACAAAGTCAATCACACAGGCTTTGAGCATATCCTTAAGGATCTGGTTGACCCTTTTGATCTGCCCATCTATTTGCGGATGATAAGCAGTGTTGAGCTGCAAGGTAGCCCCCATCACCTACTGAAAGCTCCTGCAAAACTGAGACGTAAATCTGGGGTCTCGGTCAGAAACGATCGAAATCGTAATGTCGTGCAGTCTCACTATCTCCTCAATGAATACCTTCGCAATCCGGTCCAATATCCAGGTTGCACGCATTGGAATAAAATGTGAAAACTTCATCAGTCGATCAATGACAACCAGATGACATCATGACCATGCTGAGTCCTTGACAAATCCATGATGAAATCCGTCGACACCTGCTCCCACTTCTAAACCGAAACGCCCAACGGCTGCAAGGGACTAGGGGGGGTCTCTGGTGGTCAGCCTTGACACGCTGAAAAGTGTCACACTTGGCCATAAAACTAGCAAACTGGCACTTTAACCCCGACCAGAAATATTGCCTCCTCAACAAAACAAGCCAACAAGCTCGACGAAGGCTCTCCCTAGGCTCGGCAATGAACTGAAATATCAGCAAGCCGGGAATACGAAACGTGACTGTCCTCGTAGCACAGTCCAAGATAGCATGATACTCGGCAAGCCAACCCATACCCAAGATGAGATCACACTCGGCCATCGGCAACATAAATAGGTCAGCGGATAGGAACATCTCACCAACCGAGACGGGACATGATAAGCAACATTGGCCTAACACGGCGGTCTTTCCCAAGGATGTCAATACTGACAATCCCTCACAGCAGACTCTAATGGCAATCTGATCGAACAACATAAGTCCTTGGATACAAAAAGGGTGCGATGCACCAGAATGAAACAAAACACAAGTCTTACATATGGAAACAGGGAGAATACCTTCAACAACTCCCTTAATGACTAAGGGTCCTGCTGAGCTGTGCAAAATCTGGCCTGAACTGGGTGGGGAGGTTCTTGTCCCCTCTACATATGCGGTCTCTGCTGCTGATGCGGTCGTTGTGGGGGTCTATCCTGCTGATAGGGACACTCGCGCCTACGGTGTCCCATCTGCCCAAAATCAAAACAAAATCTGGTGAATGGTCTAGAAGAAGATGAAGCTGACTGGAAAGAAGATGGCACTGGCTGTGCTGCTAGCGGTCGAAACCCTGAATGTCCCATACGTCGACGATGTTGATGCCAATAATAGCTACTGCAATTTGCCTTCCTCTTCAGATCTCCTCCTTGAAGTAAAAATATCGTAAATAGGGCTCACTGCAGAGTCAAGTCTCGCAAAAGGGGGCTCACGCGCTCCTGCTCCGCCTGCACGGGCATCTCAGGAATGGGCCGACGGGTCTGAAGAACAACAGTGACAACCTGCATCATCTGCTGGAAATGCTCAGCCCCTATAGGAATCGCCAGATAAGCAGGGGCAGCACTGGCCTCTGACGGAGGCATAGGTGTAGTGGGAGCCTCAAGAATAGGTACGGCAGGCTTAGGTGGGGGAGCAAGAATCTCAAATGGTGGAGAGAAAGTCACTCGGGTCGCTAGAGCGGAATGAGAACCACGTCCACGGGCACCACGGCCACGGGCGTCACAACCACGGGCACCTCGTCTAAGTGGCATGATCTACTGAAAGAACAAAGGTGATGGACACGTTGGGATTAGAATCCTTAAAGGCTCATATGGGATAAGGAAAATGCACTCGGGACACGACTTGTCCTAAGCTCGGAGCAGATATGCAATGTTATCATAAATTATTTTGAGATTACTTGTCATGGTCTGATACCAACTGTAAGACTTGTATCCTAGACCGTACTATTAAGCTTCCGCGATCAACCCGGTTGAATTTCGACGACCCACAATCTGTTATCGGCGTTTTCACGCGACTCTGAGTCGCATCCCATATTCTAAAGTCAGTTCAACCTGAGACTTGTACACTAGCAACCGCGCCGTCGTCGCGATTCTGATGCAGCGTCTCGCGCACCGGTCCAATACCCAGGGTAAGAGATGTGGGCCCGCGTTTAATTTGAGGAAAATACCGCACATGCGAATTCTGAGAGAATCTCTACAACATATCACATCAATCAATTACCTCAACCAAGTACATATCACCTCGCACCCCATCCCCAAGCAACCCCATAAGTCAACAATTCCTTACACAACCCATACCCCTCTTACACAAATTACCCCAAAAGTCAATAAAGCTCTTACACACCCATCACTCACCTCACCCATCACTCCATCACCCATCTCTCTCTCTCTCTCTCTCTCTCTCTCTCTCTCTCTCTCTCTCTCTCTCTCTCTCTCTTTATAACCCTCTCTCTCTCTCTCATTTCTCAAACTCACTTTTTCCAAGCAACCAAAGTAGTGCACATCCAAGCACTTTCAAGAGAAAAGTGAGTTGTGTGTGGCCCACTTCCTCTCCCAAGATCCATCATCCTAGCCCTTCATTTCTCATCATCTTCCATCAAAGAGAGACACAGGGAGCTCGGCGTTCCATTGGACCAAGAAGATCAAACGATGGGTATTTCTATAGGCCTAGATTTCATTCTTTTGATGTTGGGCCAATTGAGGCCTACCGATTAATGGTATGGATCTCACTTTGGACCCTAGGTGTGGCCGAAGGCCCACCTTGATCCTCATGATCATTCCATGATGGGGCCATTTGTCGTGGACCTCATTATGATGTTTATTTTCCTTGCATGAATAGGGTCATCTAGACCTTGTATTTTGGTGGAGAAAGGATCTCCACCATTGATTTTGATAGGTGGGCCCACATGTAATGGGACCACTTGATTTATGTTGTGATGTACGGAAGGGAGGGCCCATAATGCCGAGGACCCTCCATCACTCGATCTTCCTCTTCTCTCTCTCCCTCTTTCTTTCATTGTGTGTGATGATGTGGCTATGTGGCCCACTCGGATGCACCGCACCTTGGTGTATGTCTTATCCACACCATTCAACCATTTGGTGGCCCACCTGAGCAAGGCCCACCTTATATATGTGTTGTGCCCAAACCGTCCAGCATCCACGGACTCTGAACGTGAAATGAAGGTAAAAATATTAGCTTGATTTAACAAGCCTTGACGTGGGCAGCTCATACAGGTCTCACTTGATGCATGGCTTTAATCCACGCCATCCATCATATTCTCTAGTTCATTTTAGGCATTAAGCCGAAAAATGAGGCCAATCCAATAATCAAGCGGGCCATACCATTGAAAATTGTGATTTCTATCGTTCAAGGCTGTTGGGACCCACATTGATGTTTCAATTTGCCAAAACATACTGAATATTAGGCTCATTTGGACTGTCTTAAGCCATGGAATTCAATGGGTGGAGCAGATCCACCTGATGCGGACCCCACCTAGGAAAAACCACAGAAATACATATATATATATATATGCAAGAGGTGCAGCAGGCACTGCTGTTGCACGTCCAGAGGACGCTGCAGAAGCATCCTGCTGCGGCGTCCAGAAAGGGCAGGGACGCGGGTCCCATGCGTAGGCCCCGCCGTGATGTGCATTGAACATCAACGCTATGCATTTGGTGCCCCTCCTTCTAGGACTGTGGGCCACCCCAAAATCAGCCGTATGAGGAACTCAAGTGGCTCACATCACGGTAACAGTGAGGATTGAACGTCTGCCATTGAAACCCTTTGGGTTTCTCAGAAGTTTTGGATCATTACGAAATTTGTTTTTCCTCTAAATCCGGGTATGCGTGACCTTATCAATAGATTGGGTGGAAAATAAACATTATGGTGGTCCCCACTTAGGACCCACTGATGTATGTATTGTAGACATCCACACCATCCATCCATTCTATTGGACTAGTGGGCCACATATGAGGCAGATTGGCTGGAGTGCCTCACACCAACTATATAGCTGGTGTACATGACGTCACCAAGTTCTTTGGTTCCCACCTATTTCATCCATGCCATCCATCTATGGGACCCACCATAATGTATGTGTTGCATCCAAACTGTCCAACCATTTTAAAAGATAATTTTTAGGCTCAAGACTAAATGAATAAAAATAAGACAAATCTAGGATCAAGTGGACCACATTATAGAAAGCAGTGGGTTTGAACGTCCACCATTAAACCTTTGGGCTACCAAGTTTAAACCTATATGATATTTGTGTTTCCTCTAAATCCAGGTCTTTGTGACCTTATGAATAGGTTGGCAATAAACCTTATGATGGGGCCCACTGGAATTTAACCGTGGAAATCATTATCTCCACTGCTAGTTGTTGTATGGTCTAGTTGATCTTTTAATATGGTTCATTTTTATATAATATTCTATATTGATTTTTTAAAAATAAATGAGTTGTGCTCGGCCCATTCGACTTGGCCCATTTGATTCAGCCCATTGTTTCAACCCATTTGATTAGGCCCAATTTGATATACAAGAGGCCCATCGGTGCGGCCTATTTGATATACATGAAGCACATTGGTGCGGCCCAAATAATGCGACCCATGTGATGTGGCCCACTTGACATATGAGGCCCATTGTGATGTATTGGAGGCCCAGGGCAAGGCCCATTGTGATGTATTCGAGGCCCATTGGTGAGGCCCATTGTGATGTATTCGAGGCCCATGGGCGTGGCCGATTGTGATTCGTTTGAGGCTCTTATATGAAGCCCAACGTGATATATGAGAGGCCCATAAATGGGGCCCAACGTGATGTATGTGTGGCCGATATGTTGTGTATGAATCCCTGATGTGGGCCACTCCTTGGGAACAATGTTGGTTAGATGTCCACATTAATGGGCAATGATGGTTGGATGCCCACATTGTGACCTTCCCTTAGACCTTGTCAGCCCATTCTTATCATTCTCTTAGTGGGTTAACCCAAATAATTGGGCACCATTCACCATAGATGGATGGCTCCGTGCTAACAGATTTGATATAATTACGGCCGAGGGCTGATCTTTATATTATAGTTGATTGGTTATTCCTCTATGGACCCTGCCTTGTTTATGTACTGATTGTCGGTGCCGATTATTGATGCTGATTATAGGTGCCGATTGTCGAGGCCAAGTCAGATTGTCGCGGTCAATCCCGATTATGATTTGTCGAGGCCGATTGTATAGGCCGATTCCGATCATCAAGGTCGAGTATCGAGGCCGATTTTGACTTGTTGAGGCCAAGTATCGAGGCTGATTCTGATTTTTTGAGGCCGAGTATCGAGGCCGATTTTAATTTGTCAAGGTCGATTGTATAGGCCGATTCCAATTGTCGAAGCCGAGTATCGAGGCCGATTCCGAGTGTCGAGACCGATTTCAATTACTGAGGCCGATTGTCGAGACCTGTGTGATGTATATGCGGCCCATATTTTAGGTCCATTGTGATATCTATTCAGCTAGTGTTTAAGGCCTAATGTGATGTATATGAGGCCTATGTGATGTGGCCCATTGTGATGCATTTGACGGCCAGGCGATGGAGCCCATTGTGATGTATGTTAGGCCCATGTGAAAGGCCCATCGTGATGTGTAATAAGCTCTTGAGGGAGGCCCATGATGTTGTATGTCAGGCCCTTTTGTGAGGCCATGGGTCCACTATATGTTAGGCTCTATGTGAGCCACCCCTTGAAGGCAATGTTGGTTAAATGTCCACATTGTTAAGGCGGATTGTCGATGACGATTATTAAGGCCTATTATTGATACCGATTATAAGTATATGACAGTATAGCATCATGATACTTGCTCATACGTATCATCTGCATGTTTGTTATGAGATATGATTGACCATTGCATATGTCGTAGTGCCGGTTGTTTATAGGACTCCCTGATAAGCGGAGTTGCCCCACATGAGTGGGTGGTACGCACAAGTTTGATGCGCACAAGTTTAATGCATGACTAGATGGTATGACTCATGCATCTCACATTTTGTGATATGACCACCATGCACCCTAGTGACATCAGGGTCGTAGACTCCACAAGCATATCGTGGATGGACAGATGGGACACCGAAAATATGTTCTACATGGGGTGCTATAGATATCCCTGGGTAAAATTCCTAGAACCCTCTTGGTTCCAGAGGTTGATCCAACGTCTAAACTAAGTGCATGCATGAGCGCATGAGGGCCGTATACCGTCAGGCCACGTCTCCCACTATGTCGTGGTCAATTTGAAAGGGGTACGACCTTACTTCTACCTGAGAGGAGGGGGCAATGCTAGGCTAAGTCTGGCCAGCTCGAGGAATGGGTCCGCTATCGATAAGTTGGGTCTGATATTGGTAGGCAGATAGTGAGGTCCCTTCCACCCACCTTGTTGCACGTGATGGGGCGGCAATTTAGTTTGGAGTGTAATAGACCCCAGTGATTCCTTAAAGAGGAACTGTACTGATATGTGGACTTATTGAGTAGGAATTACATACTCATTCATTCATTCACTATCCACTCGGGCTGGTGGTACGCAACTAATTATTATGTACCTTCATATGGCCAGGATTTCATCTGGGCACGTGACTAACCAGAGATCCGGAGTCTGCTACATTGAGTCTGACTATCCAAATTTAAGTATAGGACTGGTTTGGATAGAAGTCCTTTGTGCATAGCTTGTGATACTACGTACAATCATCCCGACTTCACTCCAGCTTGGTCATTTCATTCGCACCACATATTGCATTACATTCACGGCATATGGTATTTTAGGTTGTTATGTTTCAGCACTTATATAGCGTAGACAGACTTAACATGATTTGCATATTGCCTTACATTCTCAGCATAGGATATTGGCTTATTACGTTTTTACATCGCATAGCCTTGGTACAGCTAATATCATTCATGGATTTATGGATTGCTAGTATTTCCTTTTACTCTGATATCGTAGGATTCATGATCTTGCCTGTATTACCGATGTTATATGATTTATGGCATTGTATTGCATTCTTGGCACTTACCTTGCGCACACACTTTCACCACCCTCTAAGCTTTCTATAAGCTTATGCATGATAGATGCGTGCAGGTGGTGTTAGGTTGCAACAGCGTTGAGCTTGGAGCATGCGGCGGACTTCTGGAGCTTTGATTTTTGACATATGTACATCCCTTTCAGTACTGTATTCAAATGTTTATATTAGTGGATATGTGATGATGATGTTGCCTTTGTGATTTGGGTAAACTTGTGGTTATACTTATTACGAGTTAAATGTACATAAAAAATCCTCCTTGTAGGATCCCAGGATCGGAATCTGGCATATGGACGCTGAGAGCTGAGAACGGGATACTACGGAGGCTGTCGGCACCGGATTTGGCGATTAGGAATTTTATGAGCCCGGTTTCTGAGTTTGGGGCGTGACACCAACTCCTGTCATGCCCCAGATTCGGTGACCAAAACTCGTAAGAATCTGATAACCGATTCCGGTGCTGAAAGCCTCTGTAGTACCCCATTCTCGGCTCCTGGCACCCATTCACCAGGTTCCGATCCAAGGATCCTACAAGGAGAATTTCTATAACATAGGTCTGATTCAATCAAGCAGACCTAAGATCATAAAATAGTAACCACAGATGATAACTATAGGAACAACATTACAAAATTCACTAAGAATTTAAGCTTCATACATGATATAAGGCTCAAAGGGGAAATACATAAATAGGATAAGAAAATCTCCAAAAGGTCCTCGGCATGCTACTCGCTCCTCAGCTACTACGGCTGCCTAGAATCACCTGCGCGCATCAATCGTACATAAGCTTATACAAAGCTTAAAGGGCGGTGTAAGTGTGTGTAATACCAATGCCGAGAAGAAATATCAGAGATGCAGAAGCTCGTCATGAACCATGAACACTATCAATGCCACTAGCCATACCAATGCTAAGCTATTACACTCATGAATACAACAAGTCGTACCAAGGCCATGCAAAGAAACATATGAGTACTGGGGGCCATACCAAGGCGATGTTATACCAAGAATGAATGTCATAAGGCATCACAAGGCTATGTGATGCGACACATGAGTACTGGGTGCCATACCAAGGCGATGCACAAGAAGCTTTCATAGTCAATGTTATATGTAAGGTGCAATGCAATCATGCCAGTGCTCATCGTAAATACACATATCAATATAATTCCTCTCTAGGGAAATTGTCGGGGTCTAATACACTACATGCTGACTGCCGCTCTGCTAGCCACATAGCCTAGCAAGCATAAGAGACCTTACTACCCGCCTGTGGATAGCCAATAACCAGCGAGGCTCGATGGTAGCAGACCCATTCATGAGCTGGTCAAACTCAACCTAGCTATTGCCCTCTAACTCAGGCGGGTAAGGCCACACCCCCTCCTAATCGAGCACGTCGTAGTGGGAGACGCGGCCTCAAGGTATAAGGGCACTCGTGCGCTTATGTTTTTCACTCGGTCTCGGCTTTGACGCGTCTCTTTGATACGATGGAAGTTTAGAGGCTTTCACCCAGGGGCATCCTATGTACCCCAATGCTCAACTAACATTTCCAATGTCCAAACACAGCCATCCACGATATACCTATGGAGGCTACGGTCCTAATGAAGCAATAGTGAATATCCATATGTTATGCAATGCCAGATGCATAAATCACACAATCAACCATGCATCAATTCCAAGCATCCAACGTGCTCAAGAGGAGATATTACGTCCCTCGAGGAAGGTAACATGCAATGCCCAATGGCACAACCATGACCACACACACAGTGTCAACCAAACATACAATGATGTACATGGGCCATGAAGATAAATCTAGACGCACTATGTGGCGATGTACAATGTAGTACACTCATATCCAAGAAGGGACCAAGTCTAGGCACTTAGACAAATTTTCATAAGGAACCAACCTCTAGTGGGGGCCCATTTACCTGAGGTAAACCACGAGACTAAGCATACAAGCTACAGGCCTAAATAATATAGAGATGGGCCTAGCAAGAGTCGAAGGTGGGCATCCAACCACATTTAGAAACAAACGGGCCTAGAGGGGTCCATAATGGGGACATTTAACCACCATTTCCCAAAAGGCATTTCAACAATAAACTATATAGATTAAAGGCCCAAGGCCCACATATATATATCCCGCATAATGGGCCATAAGAAAATGGGTCTAATACTACCTTCAACAACATGGGCCCAAAGAGGGGAATTAAGGCCCAAGGACCAATTCCCAATGGCCATAGAATCCATGCATTAAGTTAGACTTGGTGGGTAGCCCATGTATATAAATACATGGCCCAAAAACAAGTCTAAGTTGGGTAAAATGGGCACCACTACATCAGCCCAATAACTAGCAATTTAAGTGGGCAACCAATGGCCCAATACTGCCCTTATCTCAGCCCACAAGTCCATCAAAATGATGGAAGTCAGCACAACATATGGTTGGGCCAAGCTGGGACGTTCCAACCCACTCTGGGCCCACTGGATGTCCCAAAATCTTATCTAAGTTGTGGTCCTCATATGATCAGTAAAGGTGACCCAAAAAAAAAATGAATTAAGCCCAAAAATTCTAAAAAATATAAGCATGCGACATGTACACAAGCTTTTCAATATAGTGGGCCCCACATCCAATAAAGTTTCAGCCACAATAATGTACATTTAAGGCCTCTTGTTGAACTTTCAACCCACCCAACTTCCTAAACCTGCTGAAGTCCAAAAATTAGTCAAACTATGTGGAAATAATTTCATGAAGGTCGACAATACTCACAAGGGGCCCCACTAGATGGAGAGTGTGTATACATCATAAAAGATCAAGTAGACCTGCTACTAGACTGCGAGTCCAGTAGTAGCCCAAGACAGTGGGTGTCCCCATGATTGGGTGGTCCAAGGCCTGGACAGCCTGGACCATACATACATTAAGGTGGGCTTCACATACATTCATATTGAGCCTCAAATAAATGGCCTAGGGCCTATTCAAAACATGGGTCCAAAGGAAACACACATAGCCCATCCCATATATATACCACCATGGTCACATAGGGAAAGATTGGGGCCCAACCTAAAGGCCACTAATTCCATATATTGTGGTGGGCCTAGTGGACAACCCATTGCTCAAACTACATGCGCAAATGTCATGTTCTTAGTTAAGTAAGTTAGGCTTACAACTCGGCCCAAGTATAAAGTTGATTTAGTGGGCAACCAAGGGCCCAACTACTTGTGTAATCTGCCCATTAACCCAACACAATAGTATGGTAAAAATCGCCCAAGAGTCCAATGAGCCTATATAGAAAGTTCCAGCCCAATTGGGCCTAGAGAATCCAACAACTAACTACATTTATGGACCCAATTAAATCCAACTATGGTGGGCCTCAAAAGTGCATTTATTAAGCCCAAAATATTACCAAAATAGGTGTGCATCATGCAACCCAACTTTCTCAATAAGGTGGGCCCCACATCTCATACAATTGAGTCCAAAACAATATTTATTTGGGCCCTTACTGAATTTTTAATCCATCAACAATTTGGGCCTGCTGAAGCCCAGAACTCGTTAATACATGTGGAAAATATTTCCATAAGGGCCAGCAATATTTACAGGGGGACCCCACAGATGGAGAAAGATGGTGGTACACACAAAACAAGTAGGCCTGCTGCTGGGCTGCAAGCCCAAGAGCAGCCCATGGCCTAGGCGTCCTAGCCCATACACACATCAAAGTGGGCTCCACACATCCCTGAGGTGGCCACACATGGGACGTCCACCTAGGGTGGTCCCACACTCCACGTGGCCCACCATGGAAGGGGGAATGGTGTGGACACAAAACATACATCATGGTGGGCCAGCCCATGGACGGTCCACCATGCTAGACGTCCAGTAGGGGACACTGGTCCAGCTGGTTGGCCCCACATACATGGTCTACATGGACCTCAGATACATTAGAGGTGGGCCCCAATAAACATACATAAGTCCAGCTGGGCTGGGGCCCAAAATCAGTTATAACTCGAGAGGACAGCAAGGTAGCAGAAAATTCCAGTAATGTATGTTGTTGTACCAACTTTGGGCACTTCCAATGGAGTGGATCTATGGCCTCTAAAAATTTAAAAATTTTGGACCAAGGTCCCTCATCATGTATACAACAAGGTAAAATATATAAAGATGGCCCACCATCAGAGAAAATATTTTTAAATTATGGTTTTATGTGAGACAATGCTGTTGGAATTTACGGCAAAAAAATCCAGCAACATACCCATATTGGCCCACTCTTTTGGAGACCCAAATGAGATCAGTTGTGGCTGAAATTTGGCAGCTTATAGGCGAGACATACACCTTCAAAAGTAATATATTACTTAGTACAAACTCCCTACCAAAATCTGGCCTCAAGTTGACCCAAAAATCTATCCAAACAGTTCTGGACAGCAACATATAACTGAAAAGAATTAAATATAAACATTATTTAAAATGGGATTTAATCCCTAAAAATATGGGATGGACCACCCCAGTGCGCCCCACAAACATCTAGACCTTCCCCAATAACATAAACCCCTTACATGTGCCCCATTTAGGTGGATTTTTGGGGCCATATGTCCAAGGTGGACTGTCATGAACGTCCAACTTCCATGGACGGTCTGGATTTTATTGGTCCACAAGGTGGGTCACACACACATGATCAAAGGTTATCTACAAGGAAAAAAAAAGATCTGGCTACAAGAGAAGGGTCACCACCACATTTAGGCCTTTCCCTTTGTCACACATGCATACACATTCCATTATACAAGATACACAAGATATACATGGATTATATGATTCCTACTTGGGATCTATGGTGGAGATTCAATCTCCATCAAGGATCAAGGGTCTAGATGACCAAAGAATCCCTTATCAAAGGAGGAAAATGCCATGAAGGGGTCCAGGGAGAATGGCCCCTTGCATGTAACATGCATGCAATGTAGGATGGGATTCAAGCCACATCCATGGAGTCTTGGGCCACCACCATCTCTTGATGGGCCCCACATACTCCAATCATGAAAAGAAAAGATAGAGAACATCCACAATATAAAGAAATCTGAAATAGAAAATAGATGCACCCACCTCTTAGATCTTCAAGCTTCTAACATCATCATGTACCTCAATCTTCAAGGGTCATCAATCTATGGCCAAGATGGGATTGTAATGGTGAGATGGAGGGGAAATAAGAAAGAAAGGGGCTGCAATAGAGGGAAGGTGGGCTGGACATCCAAGGCTAGCAAAGAAAGAAAGAAGAGAAAATGAAAGAGAATGGAGAGAGAGAAGTTGTTGTAAGGGAGTTATGATTGCATGTAAGGTTTTGGGAAGAAAAAAACAATGATGGATTTTCTTGTTTAGAGATGCAATGATGGGTTTTGGGGAAAAAAACTCATCATGAGTTGCTAAGCTCTAGGTAGGCTAGCTAGGGTAGCCTTTATGGGAGAAGGTGCATTAGGGTGGGTCCCATAAACATGATCAAAGGCTTAAAATGATGTGCGCCTACATCTTATGATCTACAACTCGGATGGATGCGCGAAATGCGGCATTGGAACCTCGGCGACGATACGGTCTCAAAGGCATAGGTTTTGAGTCGATCCGAGTCGGGTCGATGAGACCGGACTTAAAGATGACCGCAAACACTATCCGTAGGTTGCGGTTCAGAGGGATTTAACCCATAGGACCGTGTGACCTAAAAAAATGGCGTGCACACTTGGGTTAGGGTCTTACAATGAGTTTTCATAAAACTTGGCATCTCTAGATTTTATTATAGTGTTTATCAGGATCGCATGATTAGATTTTACAACTACAAACCTATAAGCCTTACTATTTTGTGAATATCTTATGAAAATACAGTCAAAAGATCTCAACCCTATCTTGGGCCTTTTAGGATCAGTAAGTCTAACTAAGGCTCTACAACCCCATACCTTAAAGTATGAGATTTTAGGAATCCTATTCTTCTATACTTCATATGGAGTCTTATGAGTCTTAGAGTGAGGTATCCTATTAAAGATATGATAGACAGTTAATAGGGTTCTCTCTAAAATCCTAAACTTGAACCTGCATTATTGAGCATAGAGTTTACTATGTCTATGAGAGACTTATTTTTCCGTTCTGTTATCTCATTTTGTTAGGGTGAATAGGGAGCTGTAATTTGGTGAATTATACCATGAGTTTTGTAAAACTTTGAGAATTTTAAGGATAGATATTCTCCTCCCCTGTCCGACCTTAGAATTTTAATCTTTCGGTCTAATTGGTTCTCAACTTCGGCTTTATATATCTTAAATTTTTATAGTGACTCATCTTTATTCTTCAATAAGTATACTAAAGTATAATGGGTGAAATCATCTATAAAGGTTATGAAGTACCTCTTTCTCCCTCTTGTTATTAAACTACTCATTTCACATATGTCACTATGAACTAGGTCTAGGAGTTGTAATTCTCTTTCCACCATTGAAAACGGTTTTTTAGTTATTATGGATTGTACACAAATACTACATTTGTCATTAGATTTTATATACTTATAAATTAAATTAAGATTAGACATATTATCCATATTACGATAATTAATATGTTTTAATCTAGCATGTTAAACATCATGTGAATCAAGCATAGAAATGGAATAAGAGTTTTCATTTATAAGATTCACTTTGAACATTCCATTGGATACATAGCCCTTCCCTACATATACCCCATTTTTAGACACAATTAATTTATTGGATTCAAATAGGAGTCTAAATCTAAACTTAGTCAATAGACTAGTTGATATAAGATTTCTCCTAATATCCAGTACATGCAGCACATCGTTCAGAGTAAGGACTTTTTTAAAAGTTAGATTAAGACGTACCTTCCTTTTTCCTACAACCTTAGATGTGGAGGCATTCCCCATATATAGTTCTTGATTATCCCCCACTAATTCGTAGGAATTAAACATGTTGTAATTTCTACAAACATATCTGGTAGTGCTAGAATCTACCCACCATTTAACATCCTCATTCATCATATGAACTTTAGAGACGACAGCTGTCAAATTCATGTCTTCCATCATATTGACTTGCCATTTCTTTTCTTGCATTTTCTTTTTGAATTTTCGGAGTCTTTCTTAAAATGACCAACCCTTCTTGGATGTGTTCTTTTTGAACCCTTGGTTATTAGGTTTGAGCCTATCATCTTTCTTGAAAGGTGGCTTCTCTAATTCCTGATTTACACTATTCTCAACTACATTAGCATTACTTCAGGTCTCCTGTTGTTCTTCCTTTTTGTCATGGAGCCTAGATTCTTCTTCTATTCAAATAAACATTAGGAGGTCCTCTAAGGACGTTTTCTCTTTTTTTCTTTTTCAATGATTTTCTAGTATCCTTCCATTTAGGTGGAAGTTTAGCAATAATGGTGGGTACTTGAAAGGATTCATCGAAATTAGTGTCATCGACAATAATCTGTTGAATGATAACCTGTAACTTATGTACTTGATCAAGGACAGGTTTTTCATCCAACATTTTGAATTCTAAAAACTAACTTACAATGAATTTTTTGTTGCCTTTGTCCTCTGATGTATATTTGGTGGGCAATGCCTGCCACAAATCATTAGCCGTCTTTTTTCTGATGGTAAATAGCGTATAATGAGTCAAAAAGAGTGTTGAAGATATGACCTTTGCATAGGTAGCCATTACGCTCCCAACTTTGTTTCTTTTGAATTTGTTCTAACGTATCATTGTCAGATAGTGGTGAAGGATGATCTCGAGTAAGCATGTGATCCAACTTGAGTGATGTGTGGAAGAGTTGGACTCTTGATTGCCATCGAAGAAAATTTGAGTCATCGAACGGTGTAATTCGAACAAAGTCAGGATGACCCATAGAAGAGGCCATAATATTGCCTTAAACTTGTTATGGTTGAGGCAGAAAGATAAGAAATAAATTACTTAAAGATAGGCTTAAGGCGCATTACTATGTCGCTATCTTTAAGGTGATATTCATACCCTACTAGTGATTAAACCAATTTGAAAGAGGGTTACAACAAATTCGCCTCTATAATACAATAAGCCTCTTCTCCAAGACCGGAGAAATATGAGTTTCAGCCTGCAAAACTGAAAAATCGCACCCCGAACACACTTTTACAGTGTACATGCCTAACTTCTGTGCTGCTATAATTTACCCCCTGAAAACTGTTTACAGTTTACTGCCTGAAAATCTATTTGCAGTTTAGCACTTGAAAACTGTATCTTTCAAAAAACCATCCAAAAATGAAAATAGAGAAGAAGAAGAAGATGGAAAGGAGATTGTTGGAAATTATGAATTCAGATTGAGCCAAATATAGGTTTATATAGAATTACAAGAAATGTTAAAGACCATTTTCATGAAAAGACATCTTCTTCCATGGTGTCTTTTCAACAATAGTGGTGTCTTTCTAACAATGACATCTCTCCATTTCAAATTCAAAAGATGCTCCCTTTACCAAGAGGCATCACCATTCACAAATGAATGGTCACCAACAATCACCAAAGCCATAACCCTTTTCCCAAAATAAAATTTCTTCTCTTCTTATTTTGAAAAAAACCAACACGCCATACAACTCATAATTAGATCAATAGCCATTCACTAAGAATCCACAAATACAACCACAATTATTGATACGAGACCTCTCCCACAATTTTCATCAGCGAAGAGTGATGAATTTTCCATTAAAATAAATAAATAAACACATCTACACCATTAATGGATGATCATTTGCTATCAAGTGATGATTCACACGGAAATAACCAATGGTCCAGAATCAATAAAAAAATTGTACTCTACTTTTATGTTACGATTGTCTTATCAATCTGATTTTTGAGGCATGCCCCATCTACACTGGGCCCGCGATTTAGTCAATTGAGATAAATGTAAATGGCATGTATGTGTAAAGTTGTTACTATGTGCATGAATGATATTACTGTTTAAAAAGTGACTCCCCTGCTAGGACCCAAATTCTATGTAGCACCCATCCCACGACCTGGTAAGGATTAGACCCAAACCGATCCAAGCATATAGGGCCCAAGTGAGAGCCTGACGCAAACCCAAATGTGTCATACGCATTATCATAGCCTCAGCCAAAAACCATGCCTGTCCATTCTTCAAGTGGGGTAAATGACTGAACATGCATAAAATCCACCTAGTCTGTTGGGTATAACACCTATTCTCTATCCATGATTCAAAAGATCAGGCCGATTCAACACTTAGGTGGGCCGCCTAAAACCTCCAAATTCATGTGGTATGGCCCACCTAAATTTCGAAATATATATGAAAAGGTCTTATACGCTGGACCTTATTATACCTTCTACAAGGTCGAGTGCTGGTGGCATGTTATTCGTCTAATAGAGAAAATTTTAAACAAACCTGGGAAATTTTATAGGACCGCAAGGAATTTATGTACAAGCCTTTCGTTGTTGGAAGATCATGTGCTAGGATTCTCTGTAAGGCCCACTATGATGTTTGTGATAAATTCAACCCATCCATCCGTTTTTCAAAATCATTTTAGGACATGCAACCAAAAATGAGGAGGATCCAAATATTAAAATGGGCCACATGAGAGGAAACAGTCGGAATTTAGTGACCACCGTTGAAACATTTATATGACTACAAAAGTTTTGTATTGGTTTATGTTTGTGGTGTTTTCATTTCATAGCAGTGAAAATGACCTTATAAACGGTTTAGATGGAATATAAACACCAAGGTGGAGCTTAGAAAGGTTTCAACGGTAAGCATTTCTTTCCCCACTGTTTCATCTCGTATAGCCCACTTGAATTTTGGATCTTCCTCATTTTGTCCTAAAATGATATCTAAAAATGAATGGACGAGTTAGATTTCACACAAAGATCACAGTTGGCCCCACACAGAATCCTTTTTCAAATCTTCATGGGAAAGGCTCTAGTAGGAAACCTGCGTCGCTGGGTTTGGGAAACGGACTGGCTACTCTGCAACCGGCCAATGGCGGGTGGTCGATGTTATGTGCGCCCCACCATGCTGATGCTGTATGTATTTCATTTATGTTGTCCATATGTTTTTCTAGATTATTTTATGGTAATGAGACCAAAAATGGGGTATATCCTAGTCTCAAATGGACCACATTATAGGATACTGTGTTGAATGGGCGTTGACCATTAAATTTTTTTGGGGGCCATAAAAGTTTTGGATTAAGTTGATCTTTATTTTTTTCCTTCATATGGGTCTGTATGACCTAATCAACAGATTGGATGTCAAATAAACAGTACAGTGGGCCTTAGGATGATTTTAATCGTGAGCATCACTCTCCACACTTTTTTCTATGGTGGGGTCCACTATAGCTTTTGATCTGCCTCATTCTTTGGATAATGCCATAATATGATCTCTCAAAATGGATGAATGGTGTCGATATAATACATACATCATGTTGGGACCCAGAGAACTTAATGACATGACTTCAACTACTCAACCTCTCATTAGGTAATCTACATCTCACTCCGAGACAGAAGCAGATTGGCTGGTATACCACACATAGCTGGTGTATTAACATCAACAAGTTTTGTGTGCAATATCCAAAACGTCCATCCATTTGGTAAGCTCGTCTTAAGTCTTGAGCCTAAAGATAAGACAGATACAAAGATCAAGTGGACCACACTGTAAAAAGCAGTTGAGGATTGAACGTCCACCATTGAAACCCTTTTAGGGTTACAGAAGCTTCCGACCAATATGAAATTTATTTTTATTCTTCATCCATGTATTTGTAATCTTATTAACATATTGGATGGAAAATAAAAGTTATGTAGTGAAAGTGCACCTACTAGTGCCCTGGTTTGTCAAGTTACGTGAGTGGTGAGTTAGACTGGCTGCAGAACTCGATAGGAAGATCATTTCAAGCGTCTGCCTCAACCGGATGTGTGGACGCTCGCAATAGGTAAATCATAGCCTCATATCCCATGTCCCAAAACACCAGATGATTAAAACCCTTAAAACAAGATAAACATCTTAGATTTTATGGTGAGAAAACTTTTTGCAAAATAGGAAAATCTCTAAGTTTTTCTCGTCCTGTCAATTCTATCGAAGCACCCTCGATATGATCGACCTACATGTCGATGTCCTCGATACCTTAACAATACTATCGATAAGAGGACCAAAATGTCCAGCAACTATATGTTCATCTGGATGGATTTATCGATATATCGATACACCTATCGATATCATCGATAAAAGCACTAAAAATATCTAGCAACTTCACAACCTATATGGACGAATTATCGATGTATCGATACACATATCGATATCATCGATATACAAAACTCGAGACCATCGAGAGTGTCTCGATAAGATCGACAGGCTGATTTTCGGCGCCCCTATTTTTTAATGAAAATCTCAAATTCCTTCAATATATCGATGACCGTCCGATATGATCTAAATTCAAGTATCGATAAGATCGGAGGTCGATCGATGATATCGACAGTGGGCGCGCATTTCTTACAGCAATTATTTTAGGTTGTTTTTAACTATGATCGGGGGCCTTTCGATCTAATCGATATTCAAATATCGATGATATCGACACCAAATCGATTGCATCGAACTAAGCCATAATCTGTCCAGCAAGTTTAAAGATAAATCAGCTAGATTTATCGATGCCTCGACTCTGATCTCGATATCATCAACATTAAAATTCCGATGACCTCGACGGTTCCCCCGATCATTCATGAAAACCTGAAATATCTCAAAGTCAAGTCTCTCTCATTTTTCAAGTGTCGATGGATCGAACCTGTCATCGATGGAATCGGAGTTGGAAATCTGATGACATCGACAATAGCTTCGATTCATCGACCAATTGGCAAAGAGTTTCAAAAACATATCACATCGAGTCCGAGTCATCGAGCAGACTATCGATGCCATCGAGAGTATATGCTGAATGATATCAAACCTGCTCGATGATATCGAACTCTGTCCTAAATGTGACCATTTTATATCCGTTGGAACTCTTTACCTATTTATAGAGGACTTGTCTTTTGTTGCTGTGAGAGAAAGTAGAGAGAGCTTTTGAGTGTTTCAACTTATATCCTATACCTAAAGCCCTTTCTCTCAAGGGAGTTCATCCTCCAATCCACCCTCACCATTGATATTCAATAGAGTGGATTGGAGAATGAACTTCCGCATTCAAGGATCCTCCAGCTACTACCTTAATGGCAAATCATTATGCTGGGTTGCCTTGAATTCATAAGATTGGAACTACTCTACCTTCCTTATAGGAAAACCTTTAGAGAGTAGGATTCCATCTTCACCTTGACCCAACCTCAAGCCTAGTCCTGGTATATCTTTTGTGTTGCGGATCAAGGGAGCAGAAGACTCTTCGTCAACAAGGAGGAGGAGATCTTCAGCGTTGTGCTTAACGGGACTCATCAACTTATCTGTAAGTATCTAGAGTTCAAGAGGATACTTGTGATCATTCCTTTTTAGGATTTGGTCTTAAGTGGTTCTCACCCTTTGAAGCCCTCGTAGGAGGCCTCCGGCAGGAGTGTACGCGTGGGTGCATAGTGTGGACCCTTGCTCTTGTGTAGGGCATAAACTATTATGTCCTTGTGTAGGTCCTTGACCTGTGTGGTCTAAAATCTGGGTGCGTTGTGTGGACCCTCGCTCTATGGAGAGCATAAACATCTGGTTAGGAGTGAACCAGTAAAACTCTAGGTTTGTGGTGAACCACGTAAAACCTCTATAAAGGTTGAAGGTGAACCTGATTTAAAACCTTAGGTTTGAGGTGAACCCTGGGAAACCTCCTTAGTGAAATTCAGTACACTCAAGGGTTGAGTGCGACAACCGGGAGTGGAGTAGACTTATCGTCGAACCACTATAAAATGACTGTGTTTGAGATTGTTATTTTGATTGTGTGATTTGCTTAAATACTTCCATATCTAATTATCTGATCACCTCTCACACACCTACACAGTCATATCCATCATGAACTATGTTTGCATTATTACTTCTTGAGTAGTTTATGATTGGATCCTTTACTGAGCTTGGAAGCCAGTAAAGTTACATTTGAGTAATCCTGATAATTACATATATACATATAAGGATTAGTGAAATAGGAGTTTAAATAAACCATAAAAACTTCAAAAGTCCTATTCACCCCCCTCTAGGACATATTGGCATATTCCTACTTTAACTGAAGCGGTCTTCACTGCTATTTCAATTGGTATCAGAGCGGGTCTCTCTTTAAGGGCTTCATCGCCTAGAGAGTGATCTTGACTGAAGTTGGGAATATGGCCAAAGGAGAGGGCTCATCGGTCACTAGACCTCCAGTATTTGATGGATCAAATTATGCATACTGGAAGGCTAGGATGCACTACTTTCTGAGATCTTTGGATCATGACGTTTGGGATATTGTTGAAAGCGGATACGTGCCACCAACTGAACAAATTATACTTGATAATGGCACAACAATCACAAAGCCCCAAACCCAAAGAAAAGTGAACGGCATTCAACAAAGAAAGGCAAACATCTGAAGCCAAGGCTATGAATGCTATCTACTGTGTCGTGTCTCAGAATATCTTCAATCAAATAAGCATGTGTGGGACATCAAAAGAAGCATGGGATCTACTGGAAACAACCCATGAAGGCACAAATACTGTGAAGAGGTCCAAAATACAACTCTTTACCTCACAGTTCGAAATCTCATAATGGAAGAGCATGAGACAATTATGGAGTTTTCACCAAGTTGAACATTATTTGTAACCCATGGGTGGATTGGGAGAAAAAGTTTCGGTTAATAAATTCTGCAGGAAAATACTAAGATCATTGCTGGAACGGTTTAATCCCAAGGTAACAACAATTGAGGAGTGTAGGAACATTGATGAAATGAAAGTAGAAGAACTGGTAGGTTCCCTACAAACTTTTGAACTACACTTCACTCAATCCCAAAAATCCAAAAACACTGTCCTAAAAACTTCAAAGAAAACAACTCATGAGGAGAGTGAAAGCGAAAGAGAGGATGATGATGAGGGAGTGGCTTTGCTGGCACAAAGTTAGAAGATTCTTTCAAAAAAATTGCGGTCGTCCCTCTAGAGGTAGAAAGGTGGATAACAAATCCTTTGTAGGCAAATTTGGTAAAAAGACCAAAGAACCACAATACTACGCCTGTCAAGGGTATGGACACCTATCTACCGAATGCCCAAACAAAAAAACCAAGGGAAAAGTAATGGCCGCAACATGGGATGATACAGAAGAGTCAAACTCAGAATCCAATGACTCGAAGAGTGATGGTGACCAGAAATCATTGAAAATTCTCATGGTCTCCACTGCTTCGATCATTCCCACTGAATCTGAGAACGAGAAAGAACAGCAAGCCACGGAATCATTTTCATCTGATAATGAAAAATCTGAAGAAGAAAAAGAGGAACAGAGTGAACTACAAGATGCTTATAATCATCTCTATACCCATAGCATCAATATCCTTAAGAAACTTGGAAATAAGAAAACAAAAGTAAGCTGCTGCAGAAAGACTTAAATGAGACACTGAAAATTAACAAACAAGTAATGAATGATCTGCAGCAGTATTATTTAGAAAATGATAAATTGGAAAAGGCGAATATCTTTCTAAAGTCTGAATCTGATAAGCTAATTAAACAGGTCGAACTACTAGAAGACGAAAATAGACTTCTTCGAAACGAGAATCATACACTAATGTTTGATATAGAAGAATCCAAGAAGATGGCCATGATAAATTACAAGTTTTCCCAAAGCAGTAAAAAGCTAGAAAGAATGTTGAGAATGGGAAGACCTGGTAAGGATAAAAGTGGCCTATGCTATGAAAAGCCTAAACCAAAATCTGGACATGCAGCACTTAAAACCTAAAAATCTTTTGCTTATGGAAGCAAAACCAGAATAACTCTAATATGTCATTTGTGTGGTGATTCAGGCCATTACAAGTTTGAATGCATAACCCCGAAGAGGACTCAATCTAGCCCTGGTCAGAATTATGTCAAATTGTTGACCAGAGAAACACAAAACCTTGGAAGTCCTCTTAGGAATATGAATAAAAGAAATACATTTGCATCACCACCCAAATTGATTAACAAGGTAAAATGGATAAGGAAAATTTTGTTCGGATCATACATCAAGATCTGGACATGAGCTAAAATGAAAAATATTTTTTTTGCTGAGCCACCAATGTTACATCTGATGTTACTCATCTCAAACATTTTGTATATAAACATTATCATGTTTATGATTTTTGAGCTGTACAGAACTTGTACAAAAATTTTGCAATGTATACTAATAAATTCAAGACATATCTCACTATACATGGAAGCTTGTCGAAATGGTGAAAAACCTGAAAAATATTTTTTTCAATATGACTATCGTCTGGTCTTTGGTTGAATATCGATCTTATCGATAAAGAGTCGACACCATCGACGATCATTGGAAGTTGAAAAGACACATGATCGAAAATGATCTCAGCGATAAAATCGATACAATCAATCCGCATCTTATCGATACTATCGAAACATGTATCGATCATATCGACAGATGGTGCTCGATAAATAGCCAGCGAAGCGAAAAAGGGGCTCCTTTCTTTTATTTTTGGTCGTCTTCTCTGCTCGATCTTCTCGACCAAAAGGAGCCACGTCAGCCCACTCAAATCCTTCCTCAAATCAGGTAATCTCCCTCTGACACTTCAAGAATCCATTCCTTTTCGCGTATTTCTAGTCTGTCAGGCATTTTTGTCACTTTCCCGAATCCGTAAAAAGCCTATTGGCCCACATGGGAAAGGGTAAAGAAATAGCACCCGGTCCTGGGGAGTCATCAAGGAAGACTCGACAAAAAATCCTCACATCCAGAACAAGAGGAAGGGTGCCAGACTGTGGGATCCCCACAAGGCAAAGATCACGACCAACCGCACGTGAGGAGTCTTAACCTGACCAACCAGCACCTCCTCCTTATCCTCCCTCTTCAGTTGCCCAACGTCCAGTAAAATACACCGGAAGGAAGCTGATCCGAGAGAGGAAAGTCGACAGGGACTGTTTGGCTCCATATAATCTCGAACCCCTATTTGCTATGATTGGGTGGGAGCCTGTCCTAGATTTCAGAGGACCTTGCCAGCTTGAATGAACACGGAACTTTCTGGCTGCATGTCATTCTCCTATATCCGATCCTCAATCATTTATGGTCTTTATGTGTGGTGATGATGCATTCATTACCCCAGCTACAATGGCTAATATCCTCAAGTTGCAGTTGGCACCAGAGGGTCTTTCGGATTTGGACATTGATCATCCTGAGATTCAATCCAAGGTGACCAAGTACCTATGCCAAGGAAGGGACATTGCCTGGCACTAAGGAAATGCTTTGAAAGCCAGATACATGGACCCCCGATTTCGAATTTTGCATGGTATCTTCACCTCAAACCTATATCCGAGAAGTACCAACAAATCCGATCTCACTGGATTTATGGTCATGATAGCTTACTCTATTGCCAAAGGGACAAGGATGTGCCTCCCTACTCTACTAGTTAATCAGTTGGTGTATGCGATCCATACCTCCAGCGATCTCCATCTTCCATATCCTTGGATTATAAGCAGGATCTGTGATAAATTTGGTTTCCCATCTACTACAGATCCAAAATTCCCTCTTCAAATCTTTAATGCCAAAATATTTGCAAGATGGATTTGAAGTTCCATGATGAAAAGAAGAGGAAGAAGGGATTCCAGAAGAGGGAGCTGAAGGTGGTGGGGACCCTCATGTTGGAGAAACTGACATAGGCGAGGATGATCCGTCTGAATTTGAGACTGCACCATCTACGTCAATGCATGGGCACACAAAAAGACTCAAGTTAGACAGGATTGGGGCGATCCAGAGAGATGTTCACTTGATGCGGAAGAAGCTGACCGTCTTGGAGCGGGTTGTCCACAAATTGCAACAGACTGTGCAACAATTGGTGGATCTGTTGACCTGCCGACGAGACGACACAGCACCCTCTCACTCGGCTTCGTAGCATTGATCTCTACATGTTGTGGCACACACACACACCTCTTAATTCAGTGTATGAACATGAATATCTTTTTGGATGATCTACGCTCTCTTGACTATGTGTGACAGCTGTTTAATTTTTTGGTTTATATATGTCCATAGTTGAGACTAAATACTGTTTTCCTTGAGTGCCCTCAAATGGGCTTGATGTCTTTGTTGGATCACTGTTAACTACTGTTGTCTGTGACAGTATGGATATTTTGCTTTGGCTGGGTATAATTCGTATTTTTACTGCCATGCTTATGATATATAGTCCCCTAGTTTATCAAGCTTCTGATAAGAAATGCATATGCCTTTATTGCTTATCCTATTTGCATTTATATCTTCTGAAAATGATGTTGATTTTAAAATGATTTCATCTTTATACATCTGATAGTTCTCCCATGCAATTCATTCTTCAGTCAATATCATTTGCTATACCTTTGCCAATGACTGACAAAAAAGGGGAGCACAATTTCAAAACACCCTGAGCGAAAAATTGTATATCTAATGTGTTGCAGGTGTTAGGGGGAGCAGCTGCACCAAGGAGAGTTTTGAAGTAAGGGGGAGCAGATACTTCTAGAATGTGTACATGGGTTAGAAAAAATTAAAAAGTTGTGTAAATACATATACACACAATTTAGGGTGTGTCTAGAAGTGTTCTAGGGTATTTTGGGTATTTTGTCACGTAATTGACAAAGGAGGAGATTGAAAGTTTACCTGCTAGTGCCTTGGTTTGTCAAGTTACGTGTGTGGTGAGTCAGACTAGCTGCAAAACTCGATAGGAAGATCATTTCAAGCGTCTGCCTCAACCGGATGTGTGAAAGCTCGCAATACGTAAATTATAACCTCACATCCCATGTCCCAAAACACCAGGTGATTAAAATCCTTAAAATAAGAAAGACATCTTAAGGTTTTATGGTGAGAAAACTTTTTACAAAATAGGAAAATCTCTAAGTTTTTCTCGCCCTGTCGATTCTATCGAAGTACCCTCGATATAATCGACCTGCACTGTCGATGTCCTCGACACCTTAACGATACTATTGATAAGAGGACAAAAATGTCCAGCAACTTCTATTCATCTGGACAGATTTATCAATATATCGATATACCTATCGATATCATCGATAAAAGCACTAAAAATGTCTAACAACTTCACAACCTATCTGGACGAGTTATCGATGTATTGATACACATATCGATATCATCGATATACAAAACTCGAGACCATCGAGAGTGGCTCGATAAGATCGACAGGCTGATTTCCGGCGCCCCTATTTTTTAATGAAAATCTCAAATTCCTTCGATATATCGATGACCGTCCGATATTATCTAAATTCAAGTATCGATAAGATCGAAGGTCGATCGATGATATCGACAGTGGACGCGCATTTCTTACAGCAGTTATTTCAGGTTATTTTTAACTATGATCGGGGGCCCTTCGATCTAATCGATATTCAAATATCGATGATATCAACACCAGATCGATTGCATCAAACTAAGCCATAATCTGTCCAACAAGTTTAAAGATAAATCAGCTGGATTTATCGATGCCTCAACTCTGATCTCGATATCATCGACATTCAAATTCCGATGACCTCGACGGTTCCCCCGATCATTCATGAAAACCTGAAATATCTCAAAGTCAAGTCTCTCTCATTTTTCAAGTGTCGATGGATCGAACCTGTCGTCGATGGAATCGAAGTTCAAAATCCGATGACATCGACAATAGCTTCGATACATCGACCAACTGGTAAAGAGTTTCAAAAGCGTATGACATCGAATCCGAGTCATCGAGCAGACCATCGATGCCATCGAGAGTATACGCTCGATGATATGAACTCTATCATAAATGTGACCATTTTATATCCGTTGGAACTCTTTGCCTATTTATAGAGGACTTGTCTTTTGTTACTGTGAGAGAAAGTAGAGAGAGCTTTTGAGTGTTTCAACTTATATCCTATACCTAAAGCCCTTTCTCTCAAGGGAGTTCATCCTCCAATCCACCCTCACCATTAATATTCAATAGAGTGGATTGGAGAATGAACTTCCGCATTCAAGGATCCTCCAGCTACTACCTTAATGGCAAATCATTATGCTGGGTTGCCTTGAATTCATAAGATTAGAACTACTCTACCTTCCTTATAGGAAAACCTTTAGAGAGTAGGATTCCATCTTCACCTTGACCAAACCTCAAGCCTAGTCCTAGTATATCTTTTGTGTTGCGGATCAAGGGAACAGAAGACTCTTCGTCAACAAGGAGGAGGAGATCTTCAGCGTTGTGCTTAACGGGACTCATCAACTTATCTGTAAGTATCTAGAGTCCAAGAGGACACTGTGATCATTCATTTTTAGGATTTGGTCTTAAGTGGTTCTCACCCTTTGAAGCCCTCGTAAGAGGCCTCCGGTGGGAGTTTACGTGTGGGTGCATAGTGTGGACCCTTGCTCTTGTGTAGGGCATAAGCTGTTAGGTCCTTGTGTAGGTCCTTGACCTGTGTGGTCTAAAATATGGGTGCCTTGTGTGGACCCTTACTCTATGGAGAGCATAAACATCTGGTTAGGAGTGAACCAGTAAAACTCTGGGTTTGAGGTGAACCGCGTAAAACCTCTATAAAGGTTAAAGGTGAACCTGATTTAAAACCTTAGGTTTGAGGTGAACCCTGGGAAACCTCCTTAGTGAAATCCGGTACACTCAAGGGTTGAGTGCGACAACCAGGAGTGGAGTAGACTTATCGTCGAACCACTATAAATTGACTGTATTTGAGATTGTTATTTTGATTATGTGATTTGCTTAAATACTTCCATATCTGATTATCTGATCACCTCTCACACACCTACATAGTCATATCATGAACTATGTCTGCATTATTACTTCTTTATTAGTTTATGATTGGACCCTTTACTGAGCTTGGAAGCCAATAAAGTTACATTTGAGTAATCCTGATAATTACATATATACATATAAGGATTAGTGAAATAAGATTTTAAATAAAATATAAAAACTTTAAAAGTCCTATTCACCCCCCCTCTAGGACATATTGGCATATTCCTACTTCAACTCAAGCGGTCTTCACCGCTATTTCATGTAGGCCTTACGAATTTTTTAACGATGAAAATCATTGTCCTCGCTGCTATTTTTGGTGTGGTCCATTTGAGCTTTCGATATGATTCATTTTTTGTTTAATGGTCTAAATGGACCACACGACATGAAACAGTTAAATTGAGCTTCTATTGTTGAAAATTTCTTGGGGGCCACATAAGTTTTGGATCAAGCTAATATTTTTGTTTTCCGTTCATCCATGTCTATATGATTGGATGACAAATAAACATCACTATGGGGCCTAGCAAGGTTTCAACGGTGGAAATCATTATCCCCACTTTTTCCCAGGCATGATGGACTTAATCTTCAGATATGCTTCAATTTTGGGCTCAACCCCTTGAATTAGATGAAAAAATGGATGGATGGCATAGATGAAACACATACATCATGGTGGGGCCCACATAGCACCGACTACCTGCCATTGGCCGATGGCAGGGGAGTAGTCAGTCCGTTTCCAGACTCAAAACCCAAGGACGCGGATTTCCTGCTAAAGTCTTTCCCATGAAGATCAGCAGAAGAATTATGTGTGGGGCCCTCTGTGATCTTTTTATGAAATCCAATCTATCCATTTATTTTTAAATATCATTTTAGGACATTATACCAAAAATGAGGAGGATCCAAAATTCAAGTGGGCTATACGAGATGAAACAGTGGGGAAATGGAATGCTTACCGTTGAAACCTTCTTATGCTCCACCCTGGTGTTTATACTCCATCCAAACCATTTATAAGGTCACTTTCACTAAGATGAAATGAAAACACTATGAATATAAACCGATACAAAACTTTTGTAGTCATATGAATTTTTCAATGGTGGTCACTAAATCTCCACTATTTTCTCTCACGTGACTCATTTAATTTTTGGATCCTCCTCATTTTTGGTCTCATGCCCTAAAATGATTTTGAAAAATGGATGGACAGGTTGGATTTATCACAAATATCATAGTGGGCCCTACACGGAATTCTAGTACATGATCTTCCAACGACGAAAGGCTCGCACATAAATTCCACAGCTGCCCTATAAAATTTCTCAGTTTGTTTAAAATTTTCACCATCGGACGAATAATGTGCCGCTAACACTCGACCTTATAGAAGGTATAATACGGTCGAGCGTATAATACCTTTTCCCTATATATATATATATATATATATATATATATATATATCAATTCTTTCCTATGTTATGGCTCCTATGTTCACTACAAGAAAAGCCACTTTTACCCGCGAAAATTTTCGTAGCTAAAAGCATATTTTTCGTAGGTAAAAAGTTTTACCCGCGAAAATTTTCGTTGGCAAATTCCTCGCTAGAAGTCCGAGAGGAAAAACTTTTACCTATGAAAAAAAAATTCGTTGGCAAAGGTAAGACTTTTACCTGCGAAAATTGTCGTAGGTAAAAATAATTACAAAACTTTTACCTACGAAAAGTTTTGTAGCTAAAAATATTTATAAAACTTTTACCTACGAACATTTTCATAGGTAAAAATATTATCAAAACTTTTACCTACGAATATTTTCGTAGGTAACAATTATTACAAAACTTTTACCTACGAGCATTTTCGTAGTATTTACAAAACTTTTACCTACGACTATTTTCGTAGGTAAAAAGTATTTACAAAACTTTAAAAATATTTACAAAACTTTTACCTACGAAACCCTTCGTAGGTAATAAAATTTACAAAACAGCTGCAGATATTTACAAAACATTTACCTACGAATTCTTTCGTAGCTAAAAATAATTTACAAAACGTGGATGAGACTTTTACCTATGAAAAGGGTCGTAGGTAAAAAACGTGGATGACACTTTTACCTACGAAATGTTTCGTAGGTAAAAGTCTCTTCTACTTTTTTCCGCTTCAAAATTCCTGATATACACCTGTTATATAATATATTTCATCATATTCACATTCACATCCATCTAAACCCAAACTACGTAAATCCATCCAAACATAAACTACATTCATCCAAACATAAACTACATGTGTTCAGGTTTAGGGCTGACATTTAAGATTTAGGTGTTTGGTTCCACAGTATAACACAAGATGTGTGGCTGGTCTTCCTGGCCCTTCGCTTTCTAACATACAGGGTTCCCTGCGTGGGGGCCTATGGTATTCTCTGATTCAAACTATTCATCTGCCCGCCTTGATAGTAGCTAAGTGATGTACTATAAATATACCAAATAAGAAAATCCTAAGCCTTTGATATATGGAATTGTCATTATGAAATATGGAATGTTAATGTACTCAGTCAACATTTTTAGACCATCAAGATAAGTGTTTGGAATTGTCATAGGATTCCAGAGTAGAGCTATTTTTCAAAATGTATAAGGAATTGAATAAAATGACAGGTAGCTTAGGCATTTGATAGGAAGATTGGACCCATGACCCTGCTCACCTGAATTAGAGTCAGTTATTGCCCTCCCGATAGAGGTCCAGACGTCCTATTGCTGCTCGCCCAGTTCTGCCATTCATTAAAGACAATTAAAGTTAGAAGCAGGCACGCACACCCACCCATATGCAGAAGAAAATGCAAAGACACACACACACACACATGCATGCATGCATGCATGCACATTCTAAACATAGGAGGATGACAGGATTTTTCATCTACATACACACATGCATACTACAATTTACACCCATTTCAAACGTTGGCTCTATCAGCTCCACTATATCATTTCCAACTACCAAAGGAATGAAGGAAGAGGGCAAAAAAAAAGTCAAACCATTTCCACATATAAGGCCTCTGTTCTGTTTCCTTCAATCAAACCCGTACGGGTATAGATCCCAACTTGTGCAAGGATGACAAATCTTCTAAAGTTCTTATGCTCAATCAGATTTCGTTCAAAGTCAACGAAAGAATCCTGAGCAACAAATACATGAGAAGACTTGGCAACTTTCAATTAAAAAGATGTTTAGCGTAATGTTTAATCCAAGCAATGAACAGTGCTTCCGGAGCCACAGAGCTTGTGTTGCACGGTCTTATCATAGGTGTGCCCCTTGTTAGAAAATCATACCGAACAAAAGCAGAAAACAGAGTAATGCAATGAGAGTTGCCTCAACGGCATTTTAACACATGCACTAACTACGGAAGAAAAAAATAAATGAGAGGACAGTTCATCAACCAACCCCTCAAAAGGATGCCTGAAACTGAAACTGTTCAATTCATTTTAATTGTCCTCTCTACACTTTCTGAACAAAAACGACCACAGAAAAATGTTAGCTATGTGAAAAAAAATAACATGTGGGTGGACTTAAAAGCATATGCAAGCTATGTCTAAGATCATGATATCACCAAATGCAAATAAGTCCAATTCTCTCGTGCGATAAAGTAAAACAAAAGGAACTCCAACGGAACGTTGATTGACATATTCCATACAACTATTGCATTAATAGGAAAATATTTAGTAAAAAAAATAAAAATTCTTGCAGTGATTGCCTTGAGGTGTTTATATCATATGATCCAAAAGCTCGGACATGAAAATACCTAAAACCACTAAAAATCTCTAGGTCGCACAATTGGACATGAAAATACAGGAGTGCAAAATGAACCCGAGTTTAGAAAGTAGAGCCTTTCTCTTGTCCATATGACCAATTATCCTCTCAGTTGTAAGGTCTTGTAATCAAGCATGAAGAACGGAAGACAAAGATAGGAGGTTAAACTATAAGGTAAATGAGAGATAGGAATTAAGTTCTCGCCTTCTAGGTAAAAGATGGAATATGAGAACATTAGACAGGAACCAAGTTGGGAAAATACACTATACCAATTTATCAAAAAAAAAAAAAACTTGATCACAACATACATAAATGTGCATTAGTAGAGAAATTTCTAATAACATCATGAAAGGCTTACTTCACATGCAAAGCTATTTCAGTAACACCTAAAAATGAGTTGATCTCATTTTATTTGATGAAATTACGTATAAGAGATTTTGATATTCAATACACAATCATCAAGTTAACATGAACTCAATATGCATTAGAGATCAAGATCTCTAATGCATAAATTCTGTTAACTAAATGAGATCAACTCATTTTTAGGTGTCTACCAACTGGCAAATAGGGACTTGGTATATATTTAAGATGTATTAGGAAAATGAAGAACATATCATACATTGGTTGATACAATTCAACCCTTATTTACAATGTTTAGAACCTCCATCTTATGGATCTTATGATTTCTTTGATGCAGAACATCATTCGGATTGTGATGGCTTGGATGACCAGAATCAGCCAAAGATTATTTTCCTAACAAGATTTCTATGATGTGTCATATTGACACAGGGTTGCAGTAATAATTATGCACCCAGAATAGATCATGATTAGCAAGGTAGATAACAGATCATGAAAGAACTTTCAAACAGAAACAAAAAAAGGGAAACCTGAATATCTTTGAAAAAAAAAATTCATGACTCAAACATTTATATGCCAACCAATTTTCATTACCTCAATTATTAAGGCAACTTTCGAGCTGCATGTTAGGCTTTTCAAGTACGATTTTGAGTGGACCTGCTCAAGTATGAAAGAATGAGAATTAAACTGTAAATTAATCAAATTTGCATGAATGCATAAGAGACAAAAACAGATAAAACTCATTGATCTCTAATACATATGAACAAGACCGATAGAAAGTCTATTCAACAAGCAAAATGAGAATGAAACGAAAGACATGTAACAAATCAACCATACCATGATGTATGTGTTATATCCACTGTTATCCATCTTACATGATCATTTTATGGAATGAGACAAAACGAGGCAGATCCAAAGAAAAAATGGATCATATCCAAAGAAAAAATAGAACCTCCATCTTAATAGAAATAACAATTTTCTTAATAGAAATAAAATGCACTTAATAACATTTACTCAAACTGTCTATGACTCCTCTAAAGGATATAATTCATAAAGCAACTTCATTTCTTACATATCATGAAAGTTATGGTGGCCTGCATAACACCTTGTTCAACTAAAGATATCACCAAATGAGGGATACAAATGAGTCAACTACCAAACCATGAGTCTGAATGTGTGTGTGTGTGTGTGTGTGTCAAGACTTTGACTGTCTTGGAAATGGGGATGGCTCCTCTCTTTATGAATGCTGGAAAGAATAGTGACACAATATAACAAATCTGTTTTCCCCGACCTTCAAACAGCTGCCCCATAAGGAAACATAATAGCTATAGAACCTTGCATCACCCATATGCCCATAGTTACCTGAATCGCAGCTTTTTTTTTTTTTTTTTTTTTTTTTTTGTGGAAGATAACAACAAACATATTACTTGCCACCCAACCATTAGCAAGACCTGCCACTCTCAAAACCACCCAGCCCGAACTGTGGCATATTGGTTGGTCCATTTGAGCATGGGAAATTGGGCCACATCCTCTCGTATTAAACACAGCTATATATATAACCTAAACCACCAGCCCGAACTGTGGCATATCTCATTTGCACACTCAATTCAACTAGCCCTTACCACCATGGATTGGATGGTTATGATTGCTAATAAAATAAGCAATCCATGATGGACCTTGGTAAATAGATGGATCAAATTGTTGATCAATCTTCACCGTCCATATTAATGGCCACTGATCAAATGGTTAGTACTTGGCAAATTGATGAGATATCTACATGATAGCCAATGAAATGTGGATTGGAACTAATGAATGATCTGGATCAATGTATTGGACTGCACAAGTGTTCCAATCCAACTAAAAGCACCCTAACTTGCATTGCAGCTCTCATATAATAACTTAGATGGTGACATACATATATGTATTTTATTACGAAGGAATTGTTTCAAAGAGGAATAATGAAATGAATGGCTCATCTTCAGATTACTTCTCATATTCCCTCCCAAACCATCAAGCAACAATTTCATGAAGAAAGGAGATTTTTAAAAGACAACAGACTGCAACTTCTTTGAAGCCATCAGATTCAAACGCACTCAGGTTCCATCACAAGGGTAAGGATCTGAGCATTTTATCATGAGTTCATGTCCCATACAAAGCTTAGATTTATCTACCACATGTGTCTAAGTGTATTGAAGTGTGTATAAGTGCATTTAACCGCACCCAAGTGAAGCCTAAGTGCATTTAAGTACACTGCACTTAGATAAACTTAAATCTAGTCCACTCATTAGGTGGTCCCAGTGTAATTTGGACCCGATTGGCTTTTGTTCTTTTGGTTTTTTGTGGTGTGGCCCCAGGTGATGAGTGGATTGGTCTGATTTTTGTATAGTAGAGAGGATAATCTTGGTGTATTGCCTGGGTAGGTTAGGATATATCTTGATAGATGTTGTAGATATGTATATGCATGTAGTTGTACAAAAGTATCCTTATCTACTCTAAGAAGGGCAATTTTTGGATGGGTAGAGCGTTTTACACATTTCGGACAATGACATTTATGTGGCAGTTGGATAGTAGAGTTTCCTCCAACTAGTTGTGTTGCAAGAGCTTGTGGATTCAAAATGGTTATGCCTTTAAATGTCTCCTTTTTCTTTTGGCAGCCACAAGAAACAAAGACAATATAAGGAACATGTTATTTACGGGAAGAAGCAACACTAGAAGAAGAGGCTTCACATGGAGAAATTGTCCAAGGATGCATGAGGAAACCCACATCTTATATCATCTTCAAGGGCCTTCTAAATAACAACTCCAACCCGAGTCTCTCTCTCTCTCTCTCTCTCTCTCTCTCTCTCTCTCTCTCTCTCTCTCTCTCTCTCTCTCTCTCTCTAATGAAATGATATTATGCATGAGGCTTTAGAAACTTGCCCCCCTAATTTATACACAACAAGAGATGTAGATCAGGACAATTCACCTAGAGGACCATACCATTGAAGAAATTTCTCCGATCGAAGGCTAGGTAGGTTGTCCAACCACTAAGATTTGGGGTTGTAGCTTGAAATGTTTATGCAAGACAAGTAAAATTAGCTCTCCTTGTAGGCAATGCATGATTTAACACAATCAGAAAAGTAAATAAATAAATAAAAACAAGTGGGTCCAGGCTACTCACTTTCACCCAGGCTATAGTTGTTGCAAACTATCTTCTCATGTTATCTTTCTTCTAACTTATTTTCTCCCCTTCTCTTTCTTATTGTGGAATTACAGAGACTGCTGAAGAACCCAATAATCCTCAAATGGACGAACACCCAAATCGACAAGTACATTCAAGCCACTTGCTTTCTAGATTGGAGGACACATCAAAGTGTGTAAATGGAGCCATTGACAAAGCACGTTATCCCTATCTTTGGTGTCGAAAGATCCAACAAAGACAAGATTGAGAGAGGCCCACCACAATCGATCATTGAATAATCAAAGAGTTAGTAGTGTACTTGAAAACGTGAAGAATGTATCTCTTGGGCTGACTTTAGATTTGAAAATGTCATATTCTTTACGTTAGTGTTTATGCAACAATCTTCAAGTAATCTACTCTTTAACATCTCAAGAATACATCCAAAATGAATCAAAATGAGAATGGAATTTCAATGCACCCGGTCAGCAAGTGTGTCTCAATTATTCATTGATCAGCATGTTGATATGATGGGACGGCCCACAGGTGAGGATGACCCAAAACACGAAATCCTCCATCTAAACTAGGGACCATCATATCAAAGACCTGGCTCCCCAAATCCTAGCCCAATTTTTAAATATAGGTGCATCAAGAGGCCATTGCCATTCCAGTACATTAAGGACTCTCTCTCTCTCTCTCTCTCTCTCTCTCTCTCTCTCTCTCTCTCTCTCTCTCTCTCTCTCTCTCTCTCTCTCTTCGGGTCTTTTTTTTTTTTTTTTTGCAAACATGGGTCCGAAATATCAATAATCCAAGCCGTTGATAAACTAGGCATCATCACGGAGCACCCATGCAGCAAAACTTCCATATCGGAAGGTCATGGCTGTATGATATTTAGCCTTTTTTCTTGCTTAGTTTGGACCATGGACTTATCTTTCTTTCTTTTTTCTTTAACTCATCGGGCCAAGCCCTATTTACAGACCATTGCAGGAAAGGTGGACCTTAGCCGGGAGCACAAACAACCCATCAAACTCTTGGGCTGGGCCTGAACCCAAACACTGCACAAATCCAGAATTTACACATTCCAAGTGCAGAGCACGCATAAGAAGTAAGATCCTTAGATTTTTGCTAGAATACAACCCCACACAGCAATAGAATAAACAGGGGCCGTTGGATTGGGTCCTTTTGCAATGATCCAAACCATCATATGATGGGGAATACCGAATAATCTAAAGACCCTTTGAATATTCAAAGTTCATGTGCAAAGTGCCAACTGATCAAATAGATGAATAGTCCAATCCAAGAGTTTTTTTTTTTTTTTTTAATCCCTCTTTTTTGAACAGCGACTGGAGTTTTTAACTGGGTTGTTGGACATTTAACAGAGTTGAAAGCAAAAAAAAAATTGGGGTTTGAGAGTGAGACGTACCTGAGTCAAATTTGGTGGAATGGTTGGAGATTCAGATGGAATTGTCGGAGATTCTTCTAGGGCTGGATTTTGCGTTCTCTGGGGCAGGGGTCTTGCTTGAATTGGGGTTTGAGATGAGTTGATTTGGGGGTGTGTGAAGCCGAGGAGGATCAGGATGTTGGAACTTCTCCTCGACGGCCCGGTCCTTGAACAGAACGGATTTCCGGCGGAGGAAATCGATCGCGATCTCGAGGAAGCCGAGAGGGTTTTCACGGTCAAGGATCGGATTCAGTACGTCGTCATAAGATCAGACGGAGAAGGAGCTTCCTGAATGTTCTGGAGTGGGTGGAGAGGGTTTTTGCTGCTCTTGGGACGCTTGAAGCTCTGATACGATTGCCATCACTTTTGAGAGAGAGAGAGAGAGAGAGAGATTTGGGCATGAATTTGGGGAGGGATTTTTTGGCTTATGGGCGCGGGTTCTATACCCCACACGAATTTGGGGCAGGATTTGCTGGGTGGGTCCCACTGAAATATATGTTAGAAATCCATTTTGTCCATCCGTTTCGAGAGCTCATTTTAGCATGTGCGACCAAAAATGAGGTGGTTACAAAACTCAAGTGGGTCACACAAGAGGGGAAATGAAGGAAAGAAATTCCTACCGTCAAACTTTCCTGGGCTCCACCTTGATGTTTATATGTTATCCAAACCTTCCTCGGCCCAAATGTCAGACTAAAATGATCTGCAAAAGAGAAGGGATGAACGGAATGGACGAAGAACACGTATCATTGTGGGGCCCACAGAGCACCCCGTCGCTGGTGGGAATGGATTGGCTACTCCCCCTGACACCGACCAATGGCCGGTGGTCGGTGCTATGTGGGCCCCACCATGATGTATGTGTTTAATCCATGCTATCCATCTATTTTTAAAGATCATTTTACAATATGAGTCTAAAAATGAAATATATCCAAATCTCAAGTGGACCACATTACAGGAAACAATATTGAATGAGGGTCAACCATTAAAAATATTTTGGGGGCCATAAAAGTTTTCGATCAAGATGATATTTGTTTTTTCTCTTCATCTGGGCCTTTATGATCTAATCAACAGATTGGATGTCATATAAACAGTATAGTGGGCCTTAGGAGGATTTTAATGGTTGAGATCCAATCACTATTGTTTTCATGTGGTGTGGTCCACTTGAGATTTGGATATATCTCATTTTTTGTCTCATATTGTAAAATTATCTGTAAAAATATATAGACGTCATGGATGAAGCATATACATCATGGTGGGGCCACATAGCACCGACCACCAGCCATTGGCTGGTATTTGGGGAGTAGCCAATCTATTCCCAAGCGACTAAGTAAATGTTGTGGGGCTTACCATGATTTATTCATTTTATCCACTCCATCTATCCATTTTAATATATAATTTTATTACATAAGCTCAAAAATAAAGCTTATAAAAATCTGATGTGGACCACATCATAGGAAATAGTATAAATTGAACGTTTACCATTGAAACATTTTGGGAGGCCAATGAAGTTTTAGATCAGGTTGATATTTTAGTTTTCCCTTCATCCATATATTTGTGATCTATTGAACAAGTTGGATGACAAATAAAAATCACCATAGGCCATAGGAAGATTTCAATGGTGGAAATCATTATTCCCATTGTTTCCTGTGGTATGGTCCACTTGAGCTTTGGATATGCTTTAATTTTGCGCTCAACCACTAAAATGATCTATAAGAATGGATTGACAGTGTGGATAAAACACTTACATCACTGTGGGCTAAAAATGAAGCATATCCAAAGCTCAAATGGACAACACTACTGGAAAGAGTGTGAATTGAACAGTACATTAGGCCTTAAGATGATTTTAATAGTGGATATCCAATCATTATTTTTTTCCTGTGGTGTGGTCCACCTAAGATTTATATCCCTGTAATTTTTTTTGGTAAACTACTAAAATGATTTGTAAAAAATGGATGAATGGAATGGATGAAACACATACATCATGATGGGCCCCACGGAGCACCGACCACCAGCCACGAGGCTGGTGTTAGGGGGAGTAGTCAATTTGTCTCCTAGTTTTTAAGTCTTGTGGGGCTCACCGTGATGTATGTTATTTATCCACTCCGTCCATTCATTTTAACAGATTATTTTAACAGTTGATCCAAAAAAGGAGTCAGATCTGTGTGCCCCACCATGATGTATGTATTATATCAACACCATCCATTCATTTGGAGAGATCATTTTATGGGATGATCAAAAGAACGAGTCAAATCCAAATCTCAAGTGGCCCCACCATCGAAAATAGTGGGGACAGTGACACCCACCGTTGAGACTTTCCTAGGGCCACTATGATGTTTATTTGAGATCTAACCTGTTAATAAGTTTAAAAAAGACATGAATGAAGAGAAAAATCAAATATAAGCTTGATCTAAGACTTTTGTAGCCCTCAGAAATTTTTTATCAGTAAGCGTTCAATTCCCATATTTTTTTATTTTTTTTTTTTGTGGTGGATCAACTTAAGATTTTGATCTGCCTCATTCTTTGACCCATGCCATGAAATGATCTATATAGATGAATTTTTGTGGTGGACATTATTGTGGAACTATATAGGCCCCACCTAAATGACTATAGCTATGACCCCTGTTTCCTATGGTGTGGTCCACCAAAGTCTCCTATCTGCCTCCTTTTTGACATCATAACCTAAAATGATCTATCAAAATAGATGGACAAAGTGGAGGTGTAGGATTTGCATGTGGTTTGGCAAGTGACCCCAACACCAACAGTCCACGATTCAAAGCTCTATAGGCTATGATGATGTATGTGTGTGTCTTATCCACATTGTCTTGGGTGCACTAGTCAATCCACCTATTGATTTCCGGCAAACATCAGGTACGCCTCAGTCAAGGATTGTGTACTGAGTAACCCAGTTAGATTACCATACTGATTAAACCCTATTGAGCCCACTTTGAATCTGTGTGTCTTATCAACACTGTCCATCTGGTACTTCAGCTCATTTTAGTATTTAATCCATGTCGTCTATTAAATTTCGTAGGTAAAAGTAAAGAATTTCATTTTCTATATTTTTTTAATTAAAAACACCCTTTTGATGACTTTTAGCTACGAAATTCGATTTCGAATGTAAAAGTAAATTCAGAACACGTTTTTGATTTTTTGGAAATTTAAATGACCCTTTAGCTACGAATATTTTTGTCGGTAATTATGAGTTTTACCTACGAAATTTGATTTTGTAGGTAAAAGTAAATTTAAAATTGAAAAGACCCTTTAGCTACGAAATTAGATTTCGTAGGTAAAAAGTAAAGAATTTCATTTTCTGTTTTTTTTTTTTAAATTAAAAACACCCTTTAGAAGCTAAAGATGGCTTTTAGCTACGAAATTCGATTTCGTAGGTAAAGATAGCTTTTAGCTACGAAATTCAATTTCGTAGGTAAAAGTAAATTCAAAACACATTTTTGGGTGAAAATTTTAAATGACCCTTTAGCTATGAATATTTTCATATGTAAATATGGGTTTTACCTACGAAATTTGATTTTGTGGGTAAAAGTAAATTCAAAATTGAAAAGACCCTTTACTACGAATATTTTCGTAGGCAAAAATGGCTTTTAGCTACAAAATTATATTTCGTAGGTAAAAGTAAAGAATTTTATAAATTAAAAACACCTTTTAGCTACGAACACATTCGTAGGTAAAGATGGCTTTTATTTCGTAGGTAAAAGTGAATTCAAAACAAATTTGATTTCATAAATAAAAGTAAATTCAAAATTGAAAAGACCCTTTAGCTACGAATATTGTCGTAGGTAAAGATGTGTTTTACCTACGAAATTATATGTCGTAGGTAAAAGTAAGGTGTTCAATTTTCTAAAATTCAAATGACCCTTTAACTACGAATATTTTCGTAGTTTTGAAAAATTCAAATGACCCTTTAGCTATGAATATTGTCGTAGGTAAAGATGGGTTTTACTTACAAAATTAGATTTAGCTACAAATATTTTCGTAGGTAAATAAGGGTTTTACCTACGAAATTTAATTTCGTAGGTAAAAGTAAATTTTTGGATTTTTTGTTTTTTTGAAAAATTCAAAACACCATTTAGCTACAAATATTTTCGTAGGTAAATATGGGTTTTACCTCCAAAATTAGATTTCATAGGTAAAAGGAAAGTTTTTAATTTTTAGTTTGGTTGGAAAATTCAAAAAACCCTTTAGCTACGAATATTTTCGTAGGTAAATAAGGGTTTTACCTACGAAATTTAATTTCGTAGGTAAAAGTAAATTTTTGGATTTTTTATTTTTTTGAAAAATTCAAAACACCATTTAGCTACGGATATTTTCGTAGGTAAATGTGGATTTTACCTACGAAATTAGATTTCGTAGGTAAAAGTAAAGTTTTCGTTCTTTTGAAGGAAGAAGAAGTGAAAAGACCCTTTACCTACGAAAATTTTCGTAGGTAAAGATGGCTTTTACCTATGAAATTAAATTTCGTCGGTAAAAGTAGGCTTTTACCTACGAAATTAATTTTCGTCGGTAAAAGTCATCTTTACCTATGAAAAAAAATTTCGTAGGTAAAAGTTTCGTAGGTAAAAACCATATTTCTTGTAGTGGTTCTGCATTTCCATGACTTTTGGATTCAATGATTCAATGACTAAAATGGGCCAGCTTACCTCCCCTCATGTGCCTCTTGGCCTATGAAAGTGTCAAAGACACCCAAGCTAGAGGGCCTGACTATGTCCTATATATGCCTAAAAATCATTTCTATCCTCAAGTTCTATCCTTGATTCCAGGAACTGGACCAAAATCTCAACCAGATGGACAATTCAGGTGGGCAGGTGGGCCACACGATAGGGAAAATGTGGATGGTATACCAACCATAGGTTTTTGTGTTGGGCTACCACAGTTTATATCTTTAATCAAAGCTGTTAATAAGGAGTAACTCACCAGGATGAAGTTAAACGAAACAAATCAGCCTTATCCAAATATCAGGGGACCACATTGTGTGAAATTAGAGGCTTTAGGAGCAGTTTTACATTGTCTTTATTAGCGTATTGAGTCTCTGATCCTATGCATATTGAGTTAAAAATAATGGTTCTCACATGATGGATGGAGTGGATTCACATATATGGTGGGCCCCATATAGCTTGCGTGCTTTGACACAATTAGACAATTCGGTCTGGCCAGCCATCTCTCTCCCTCCCCTGAGTATGTGCATCAGATGCACTGCTACATTTTCACCCTGAATGCTAAAAACTAACCCAATCCAATACTTTAGTGGCCACACCATAGGAAACAGTGTAAAATCAGGCTTAAAAACTCTAAAATCATGCCACGCCATAGGAAACTGATTGACCCACCGGATTTTTAGATCGGCTTATGCTGATTTCCTATCTTTGTTATGGTGACATGTTGGCCAGACCATGGAGCACGGGTCTACCTAAGTGACACGTTGGCAGGGAAACTTGGGGTGTATGTAGAAGCTTACGACTCTCATGGTCAGAAAATCCCTTTTCTTTTTCTTATTTTTTCTTGTCTTGAAACCAGCTGTGTAAATGGACTAGGATAGGGCCGGGCGGCTGTTGCCCCAAACTAGACCAGGCAAAATTTTGTGGCATTTTCTACCCATAACTAATAGGCAAGTGACATAAATTACAGAACCACAACTCCGGGGAGACCGTGCGGCCCTTACCATGGGTCCTACCTTGCTTTATGTATTATGTATCTATCCACTCTGACCATCCATTTTATCATGTCATTTTAAGGCATTATCTAAAAAATGAAGTATATCTCATTATCAAGTGGACCCTACCATAGAAAATAGTGGTGATTGAACTTAACGTTAAAAATTTATTAGGAAAAAAAAAAAAAAAAAAAAAAAAACAAAACAAAACAAATATCATCTTGATCCAGGACCTTCATTTTTTGGAATAAAACCTTAAAATGATCTGAAAAAATAGATGGACAGCATGAATAAAGAATACATACATCAAGATGGGCCCACAGTAAGGGCCACACATCGTGGGTGAGTCTGTTGTCTCAACTAATCGGCTCCCATAACTCTGGTTGCACAACTCATCAAACAAATGACACATCCATAGGTGTTTATATACACACACACACACACACACACACACACACACACACACACACACACACACACACACACATGTATGCACCTTTGCACACGTGCCATGGGTGTCTAATCTAAACGGTCCATGTGATGCGGAATCGCATGAAACCCCATGTGAAAATTTTTCACCCAGATCTAAAATTCTGGTGGGCCATAGCAAAGAGAAACGCAAATCAAGGGAGGAAACTGTTTTCATTTTTCATGGCCCATCAAAGTTTTAGATCAAAGTAAAATTTGGGCTCAGAGGGTTTCACGAGGTGCTGCTTCACATGAACGGTTCAGATTTTGGATCCCCATCACGTATGATGGGTTCTCAAAAAAGTTCGTACGTAGTATGTATGAACTGGTTCACAAGTGAGCATTTCCATATATATATATATATATATATATAGTCCCGGTCTCCTGCGCACCGTGCCGCACGATGCTTAAGTACGAGCTCCATTAGGAGCCGTTGGATACGAAATAGCGGCTGGGATGAAGCAGCCGTGAGAAGACTCGCGCGGCTGTTTTTTCAGACACACGCCCAGCCTTCTAAAGTGATGTCTACAAGTTTTGTGGGCCACACCGTAATGTGTGTTTTGTATCTACACCATCCATCCATTTGGACAGACCATATTAGGGCATGATGCAAAAATGAATCAGATGCAAAGCTCGAGAAGACCCCACCACAAAAAACAGAGGGAAGATTGACGTCCACCGTTAAAAGGTTATGAGGGCCATGATAGGGTTTGTTCTGATAATATGATTTGTTCGTTCAGCTCGAAACTTTGTATGCAGCCTTAGAACCACGAATTAGCCGTACACGTCAAATTTCAGCTCCTGAATCCTTGTAGAAATGGTCAAAATGACAAATCAGCCCCTAAAGTCCTGATTTGGGGCCCGCCTGATATCTGGATATGCTTCAAACTCTATCTCAACGTGTTAAACATAGTGACAAAGCGGATAGACGGAGCAGATTTCCCACGAACATCAGGGTGGGATCACACGTTCATTGCATGTACATGGAGTGCAAGTGCACCGGCTGTGCATGGAATCTCCCAATGTTGGTCAACACCCATTGACCGACTTCTTCTCCTCAAATTGAAAAACGCACAGCGTCTTCACTGTGCTTTCGCAATTTTCTCAGTGTGGCCCGGTCATTATTCAAATCATCAATCCGGACCATCCATCATGTTTGGAAGGGAATTTTAACCCTTGACAAGGTGGCATTTTGAAACCATGCAGGCTGTTGCAACATTCTAACCGTCGAATATGAAATGGACAGCGAAGTAGATAATCTTGCGGGCCACGCTGATTTCACTTCAAAACCACTCCTTTTCGGATAGTTTTCCATCGTGAATCGAATGGGAGGTGTGGATCTTCTAACTAACAGCAGTTAGTGGGACCTAAGAGCAGTTAGTGGGACCTTAGACTTCATAGAGTCGACGTACGTCGACTCTATTGCGAAACAGAGGCTTCGTGTTTTCGTAGTAGACCACCATCATGAAACGGAAGATGGATCTGAAGCATCCATCAGGTAGAGGGAGAAAAACCCATCGAAACCATGTCGACCTTTGGCGTCCATGTCCTCTCAAATGATCGTCACATCGATCGCAAAAAGACCGTTCGGCTGCCGTTGCAGCTTGATTATCTTAGTGGGGGCCACACCATCAGATGATCAAAACTGGTCATTTACGGTCAAAATCCTAAAAGGGAGACTGTGGACGGCGTGGATCTGTCAAAAGATAGCTATAATGGGCATCATCAACAATGTAGCAGGAAGAAAGATGGTTTTCTTTCTCTGTTGCGCAGAAGCTCCATTAAAGACGGCATTGTGCGAATTCCCTCTGTTTTTTGAAGTGGGATCCTCTCGAGCTTTGCATCTGATTCATTTTTTGCATCATGTCGTAATATAGTCTGTCCAAATGGATGGATGTAGATACAAAACACACATCACGGTGTGGCCCATAGAGCTTGTAGACGTCACTTCAGAAGGCTAGGCGTGCGTCCGAAAAAACAGCCGCGCGAGTCTTCTCACCGTTGCTTCATCCCAGCCGTTGTTCCGTATCCAATGGTTCCTAACAAGCTTGTACTTAAGCACCGTGCGGCACGGTGCGCAGGATATATATATATATATATATATATATATATATATAGAGAGAGAGAGAGAGAGAGAGAGAGAGAGAGAGAGAGAGAGAGAGAGAGAGAGAGATGCTTGTATAATGCGGGCTGGATCTGAGCTTAGATCTCAAGTGGTGACGCACATACGCAAGATCTAGGCCATTCATTATTTCAATCCTAACGGAGCCCTAGCGCCCAAAAGTAGTTTGAGTGGGAATTGAGTGTGCACATAACTTATTTAGGAAGCCTTTGAATGTCACTTTAAAATAGGAGTTTTATTCAAAACTTCATGTCTTGTTGTTGACACGTGTGGAACATATGAGTCCACTCAAGCGGACAACTCTACGAGTCTTCCTTGGCCTATTCCAAGGGCTGATTTATGAACTTATTTTTAACTATACTTCAGATAAATTGAAGAGAGACTTTCTAGTTAAAAGAAAAATATAAAAAATGGTAAATTTTCCTAACTATAGAATTTGTGTTTTTCTTTATTTCAGAAATTTGAGAATATTGAAATAGGTATCAACGGAAATGTAAAATCTTAAATATGATTTTTTTTTTTTTTTTTTTTAATTTATATTCCATTGCGTCTCGAAAATCCAAACACATGAACTGAGCTCGGCCTGGCCAGTTGGAATCAATATTTTGATTAGCCCGGTTCCAACCCATTCAAAATCTGGCTTAAACCAGCGCAAGGCTGGTTGCCCAGCCTATTATAAATTTGGTTTTATTGGTGAAGTAGGGCCTATGATCTGGTGATCCAGACCATTGATCTGTTGATCTTAACCTTTAAATTTGTGGACTACAGCTAAACTTTTAAGAAGAGAAATGTCACAACTGTCCTTACTTGGGCTTCCAGTGCGTACATGTGACGCCCAATGCTCATTGATTGCTGTCCCATGTACCAAAATATCATTGAGATTGGAAGATGTTAGCCATCAAACGTTAGCCCGTTTTTGTGGAAAGTGGACAACTGCTGTATCTTCTTCATCAACCGTCCATTTAGTGGCCACCATTGTAGGTTAAGTCTTTCCCGTCTGGGATAATTTCTTGCATGGAACATCCAAATTGAAGATCCATAACATCAACGATTTGGATCAATGAAACATTTCAACCCCTCTTAATATAGTGAAAGCTCCATTGTACTGTACCGAATATCAGTGGTAGTCGGTGGGCCTCATCTCTATTATCTCCAATGTACACATGGTATGCTTCTGTTGATCTGATGGGCCACCACCTGAAGGGGCTACCTACTCTTTAAGTTGAAACATGGTCACCAGTGAAGTGGCCTAAGGATGGCCCAACCATGGATTCACACCCCACAATGCCAATCTCTGACAAGATTCACCCAGGTGTGGTGTGGATTCATTCATATAGGGGAGAAAGTGGGCCATTATGGTCATGTCCAGTTCGAATTGATTGGAGCTGAGCCTAGAGCCCATGATCTCGACCTGACCCCAGTCTCAAGCCCAATATACCTGTTGCTGGCCATTGGTATGGGTTTATTATTATTATTTTATTTTATTTTTTTAATTATCAAGCATTGGCCCATCTCCACAGGCCCATTCACACTCATAAATATACTCGGGGAATTATTTGATACTCTGGCTGATACAGCACTTGATACGCAGGCACTAAGAGATGTGCATGTGATATATATAAACCCGGCTAAATTGTGGAAACCAACTGTCCTTAAGTTACAGTTAACAAATCACATTGGTTGAGCAATCCTAACCTCTGATTTGTGACACATGTTTGTTGAAATAAGACAGGTCAGATTTTATTTTATTTATTAACTGTCCAATATATGTCCACTAATCTGATAGTCGAAAATTAAACAGGGGTAAGTTCTTGGTCATGATATATACATAATTTGGATAGTTTAATTTTAATTACTTGAATAGCCAAAAAAAAAAAAAAAAAAAGAAAACCTGTGGCTGCATCTGGCGCAGGGCTTAGAAAATAAAATGTTGGTAAATTCAACCTTGGATGTGCCTACTTCATTTTTGTGCCCAAACATGGCCCACAAGCTTATAAATTAAATAAAAGCTGGCATATGCGGGTTTTGGCCTTGAAAATTCGACTCAACTCCATATCGAGCTGAGTCAGGTTGACTCCAAGACTTGATTTTACTTGACTTTATATTTAGTAACTAAACTAATTAAGAATTTCATTATACTAATATCAGACATTTAAAATCATATGAATATAAAAATATTGCAATTTAGAGCTTGGAATTAGTGCATGGTTAGTCAATAAATGCTGTTGCCAGCTTGGTTGAAGTCAGTTTGAGTCATGCCGAGATGTCTCGGCCAAGTTTTTAAGTCGAGTCACTGAGTCTTCAGTTTAGCCCAAGAACCTGACCATCTGACTGGCATTCCGTTTTTAAATGCTGCTTTTATAAACCCGAGCTAGCCATTCAAATAGGGCTTTCAATGGCCCTGGCTCAGGCCTGACAGGTTTATCAAGCCCAACCCACAAAGTAAAAAAGCAACGGCTGAGCCCAGCCTGGGCGGTGATGGGCCCAAAGAAACAGGCCCATTGGAACTTGCTTACATTGATTTTCTTAGGAATCAAGAGAGATGATATGAAAGGACAGAAGAACCATGATATGGTTGAGCAGCAAGGAGATGAGATCATATTCATAGTTTGACCACTCGTTCGAGTTATATCTTACTTGCTGAGTTGACTCGACCAGATCCATAGAACGAGTCACCCTCATTCAGCCCGACTCAAATCGAATCCAAATGGCCTGGGATGAGTCATTGGTTCAAAAACCACATATGAAATGAATCAATCAGACCATCCATCTAGTTTGGGAATTATTATGGATGGCACAGGTTTGTAAAACACGTACTCTACACTTCTATGAATTGCTTTCCTTGAATTAATTGCATTGAATGTTTCAATGATAACCATCTTGATTTTACAACTTAGAAGTATTTTTCATTTAGTCACCCAGCAACTAGCTAGTGGTTGGTGCTATATGGGCCCCACCATGATATATGTGTTTTATCCATGCCGTCTATCAATTTTAAAAAATTATTTTATAATATGAGACCACATCACAAGAAACGGTGTTGATTGAACTCGGACCATTAAAAACTTCTTATAGCCACAAAAGTTTTCCATTATATTTGGTTTTCTTTTTCTTTTTTTTTTTTCATCAAGTCTCTATGAACTAATTGACAGGTTGGATGTCTAATAACATTACAGCAGACCTTAGGTTTTTAACGGCTGACAATCAATCACTACTAATTTCTTATGTTGTGGTCTATTTGAGATTTAGATCTGCCTCATTTTTATTTATTTTTTTATCAAGCCTTAAAATGATATGAAAAAATGAATGGATGACGTGCACGGCTGAAAATTTTCAATTATTCATTAATTTGAATTTTAAAATTTCAAAATAATAAATATATACATTATTGTACAAAAAAAAAAAAAAAAAAAAAAAAAAAAAAAAAAAAAACACACAAATCATCAGTTCATTTTGTACATACCAAGATCAAATTTCAATTTTGCAAACTTATTTTTGTCGAGCAATTTTGTGAATATGTCTGCAAGTTGATTCTCGGTCGGAATATATTCCAATAAAATTATCTTGTCTTCCACCAGTTCACGAATATAATGATATCTAATATCTATATGCTTGGTTCGTGAATGTTGAATTGGATTTTTAGAGATATTAATTGCGCTTAAATTATCACAATATAAGACCATGGATTCTTACACAATTCCACGATCGCTTAGCATTCTCTTCATCCACACAAGTTGAGTGCATGCATTACCAGTAGCAATATATTCAGCCTCAGCTATGGAGAGTGATACAGAACTTTGTTTCTTACTTAGCCAAGAAACTAAACAGTTCCCGACATAGAAACAACAACCGCTAGTCAATTTACGATTTTCAATGTTACCTGCCCAATCAGCATCTGTGTAACCAGCTAATTGCACACTAGTAACATGTGGATACCAAAGACGAAGATTAGCTAAACTAGCGACATATCACAAAATACGCTTAAAAACAATCAGGTGGGACTCTTTAGGGTCTGACTGATATCTAGCACAATTTCCTACGCTAAAAGCAATATTAGGTTGACTCGTGGTTAAATAAAGTAAACTACCTATCATACTACGATACAACTTAGGATCCACACTCTTATCTATTAAATCCATAGAGAGTTTTAAAGTACTACTCATTGGAGTATCAAAATTTTTCCCACTCTCAAATCTGAACTTTTTAACTAAGTTCAAAGCATATTTGGTTTGAGAGATAAAGAAACCATTAGGGAGTTGTTTGACTTGCAACCCTAGGAAATAGTTTAGTTCTCCAACCATACTCATTTCAAATTTAGATTTCATAAAATCTGCAAACTCAACAGTTATGTTAGCACAAGTAGATGCATAGATAATGTCACCAACATAGATTTACACTATCAGTATGTGATCATTACGTTTCTTTACAAACAATGTCTTATCAACACTCTCCATCACAAAGTTATGACTTAGTAGAAACTTAGTCAACTTTTTGTACCATGCCCTGGGAGCTTGTTTCAAACCATATAGTGCATTTTTCAGGCGATAGACATGATTAGCATGCTTAAGGTCTTCAAAACTTGTTGGTTGTTCAACATACACTTGTTCATGCAAATCGCCATTTAAGAATGCACTCTTTACATCCATTTCGTATATTTTGAATTTTCTAAAGCACCCAATGGATATAAATAGTCTGATTGATTCAAGACGAGCTAATGGGGCAAAGTTCTCATCATAATCAATGCCTTTAATTTGAGTATACCCCTATACAACTAGCCTAGCCTTGTTTCTAATAATATTACCAAGTTCATCAGACTTATATTTAAAAATCCATTTTGTTCCGATAATGTGTTTATCTTTTGGTCTTGGAACTAAGTACCAAACATCATTTCTAACAAATTGATTGAGCTCTTCTTGCATTGCTACAATCCAGTTTTCGTCAGTAAGAGCTTTTTTTACGTTAGCCGGTTCTCTTTGAGATATAAAGCACACGTAGTTACACATATCTTCAAGTTGTTTACGAGTGCGCACACCATTGAGAGGGTTTCCAAGGATTTGATTAGGATGGTCTTTAACTGTCCTCAGTTCAGTGTTATTTTAACTAGATGAAGAGTCTGGTTTTTCAAATAAAAGGACTTCATCATTTTCTGAACTTAAGACAGGTGTATTCAAGTGATCATCTATAACTACATTAATGGACTCTTGAATTACACCAGTCCTCTTGTTAAGAACCTGATACACTCGACTATTCAGAGCATACCCTAAAAATATCCCTTCATCACTTTTGGTGTCAAATTTACCCAGATTTTCTCGGTCACGTAAAATGTAGCACTTGTTGTCAAAAACTCGAAAGTATTTGACAGTAGGCTTCTTATCAAACCACATTTCGTAAGCATTTTACTATTTGATTTTTTAGTATAAATGTGGTCAATTATATAACAAGCAGTATTTACGGCTTCACCCCAAAGATTTTTAGGAAGCTTCATTCTATTTAGCATTACATTTGCCATTTTTTGAAGCACTCTATTTTTCCTTTCCACTACACCATTCTGTTGTGTTGTTTTGGGCACAGAATATTCATGTGATATTCCCTGATCACTGCAAAATTTTTAAAAACTGTTATTTTCAAACTCAGAACCATGATCACTATGGATCTTAGTGACTTGTGATTCTTTTTCAATTTGGATACATTTACGTACCATTTTTACTTCATCGAGAGTTTCTGATTTCTTTCTTAAGAAGACTACCCAAGTATACCTGGTAAAGTCATCTACAATCACCATAATATACTTCTTGCCGTCTCGACTCTCCATTCTAGTTGGTCCAATGAGATCCATGTGGAGGAGCTCGAGTGGTTTAGATGTGACATTAGAATTCACCTTTTTGTGAGCACTCCTAGTTTATTTACCAATCTAGCACTCGTCACATATTTTATCCACTTTCTTTACTTTAGGTAGACCTCTTACCAATTCTCTTTTGCTCAATCTATACAAGTTGCGGTAGTGTACATGTCCTAGGCGCTTATGCCATAAATCATTCTCATCGGTTTGGACCATGTAACACGATAGCTTAGATAAGCTTGAATCACAATGTAGTAGTTCTCAGAAGTTCTGTGACCAGTTAATATTACAGAACCATTCTTATTTAAAATTTCACATCCTTGGTTGGTAAATTTTATACTATGATTATTATCGCATATTTGAGAGATGCTTAATAAATTATATTTTAAACCTTTTACATATAAAACATTCTCAAATAGAGGGAGGTTTAAGAGTTGAACCATACCTTAGCCAACAATTTTGCAATTGCTACGATCACCGAATGTGACTAAACCATCAATCATGTCTTTAAGATTGGTGAACAGACCTTTATCACCTGTCATATGTCTGGAGCAACCACTGTCTAGGTACCACTTTAAACTGCTCGAAGCTTTGAAAGCAATGTGGGCAACAAAATAAGTAACCTTAGGGACCCATTTCATTACAATTTTGGGTTTAGGAGTATAGTTGGTCTTTTTATGTTTATAGTTATTATAAGTCCTACCCACTGAGTTAGATTTTAAGAACTCCTTAAGTAAGTCAACTCTTTTCTCAGCTAAAGGATAACGATTCTGATTTTTATGGTTGATATGGTTGCTTCTAGGTTTTGAAGTCTAAAAAGTTTTAGTATTTTTAAAATTATTTTGATTCAGACTTTTTCCTTTTGAGTTAGAAGACTCCCCTTTAACAAATTTAGGAGGAGTATTCTTATATTCAGGAGGAATACTTTTATTGTAACCCAATCCAGATCGATCGCCACATTTTCTGGATCCGAATAAAAGTTTTTCTAATTTAGGATCACCTTGGGCATACCTCCATGTGTCCTTCAAACTCAAAAGTGAAGAGACTTCTAGTTTTAGCTTTTCATTTTCAGATTTTAAGTTTTCAAATTGGGACATTTTGAAATCTAAGTCGCACTTGGTTTTTTCAAAGCAATCTGAAAAGTGTGATTTTTCTAAGACTAGATTATCAAAATTCTCTTTTAGTTTTGAAAACTTTTCTTCTGAAAGTTTTAACTTTACAGCTATTTTGCAACTTTCCTTGTATAGGGCATCATAAGCATCTTGAAGTTCTTCTTCATTTTCGTGGTCACTATTCAGATTTTCTTCACTGGTTGAATCATCATTATCTGAAAAAGTGAACTTAGCTAGAGTCATTAGGGCTTTAACATTATTAGCAGACTCAGTTTCAGAATCTTCTGACTCAGAAGAGACTTCAGAGCAGGAAGATTCATCCCATGTAGCCAACATACCTTTCTTTTTAGACTTGTCCTTCTTAGGACATTTATTTACTAGATGCTCATATTCATGGCAGTTGTAGCATTGGCTGTCTTTTAACGATTTCCAAGTTTTAGATTTAGGTCTTTTCTTTTCAATAGGTTTTTACAAATCAACCCTCTTTTTACTTTTGAAAATCTTATAAAACTTTTTGGTTAAAAGAGCCATATCATCTTCAGAAGTTTCTAAAAAAGAATTACTATTTTCATGAGAAATACTTTTAGAAGACTTAAGGGCGATGGATTTACCTTTAGGAGCTTTAAAGTTTAACTCGTAGGTTTGTAAAGAACCAACCAGTTCTTCTATCCTCATATTATCTGTATCACCTGGATCGCGGTCACCTTTGAATTGAACCGTTCAGGCAATGAGCTCATTATCTTTGCACAGACTTTACTTTCTGGGATCCTATCACCAGGACCCCACATAGAGTTGACAATGTCATTCAATCTTGTATAGAAGTCCATGAACGTTTCACTTTCTTACATACGTATTTTGTCAAATTTAGTTGTGAGGAGTTGAACTTTAGATTTCTTGACAATTGTTGTACCCTCGTGTGTCATTTCCAAAATATCCCGAGCTTGCTTTGCAGTATCACAGGATATAATTCTCTTAAATTCATCTAGTGATAGTGCGCAAGTAATTGCATTTAAAGCCTTTGCATTGACACTACTCCTACTTTTTTAAGAGCGATCCAAAAAAAGTAAAGTGTGCCTTTTACAGTTTTAGATCTATCAGTACCAATTACTTCAGTGGTAGGAGGGGTCCAATTAGTCAATATGGCTTGCCACACGCTTTCATCCATGGATTTAAAAAAAAAAAAATCCACATTTTGGCTTTCCAATAGGCATAATTGGAGCCATCAAAAGGTAGAGACCTAGTGACTGAAAGGCTATCAAAATTTGACATCTTAAAAAGCTCAGATCAATTAGCTCAGAAAATTAATCCAAAAATTAAAACGAGCTATTAGGCTCTGATACCACTTGAAAAGGCCAAGCTAAGAGTCTGAATAGGACTATACCAAATTAAAATTTTAAGTGCAGAATAATAAAGAAATAATCAAAGATAGCACTTATCAATTCAAATAGCAAAAATAAATAACAACCTATAATGTACAAGTATTGAGAGGTTGATACAGATGTTGTTCTAAGGACAACCTTACACCAAAAACCAATGGCTTATGGTAGGACAACCTAATTACTAGAACGGTCTGTGTATCAAAAACTCAAACAAATATAGAGGAATAAAGAATAAAACAGAAATAAATTTCTACTGCTATTACAACATTCATCACATGTGGAGAAAGTAAATTACAATCATTCACCACAAATGCTGAAAAATAAATTACAACATTCAACCACTTAAGCACATGCAACCATTCACCATAACTCCAGCAATTATAGTGGTTTGCTTGTGTGTACACCAATTGTTAAAGAACAGCCACACAACTACTCCACTCCTAATATCCTCACACAATGGATATTGGCTTTCACTATTAAATAGGTTTTCCAAGGTTCACCTAAAACCTTCACAATTGTGTTTTCAAAGGGCTACAACAATTAAAAACCCCACTTACTGAGATTTTCAAGCTATCTCAGTCAAAACCAAAAATAAAAGATTTTTTGCAATCTTACAAATCAAATAACGAAAATAGAAATGTACTTATCTGAAGATTCTTCTTTTGATGAAGTTCGGTAGAACCGATGTAGATGTTCAATGTACAATCTCACATATGAAAGGGTTCTTAGATCTAAATGATTTTTAGATTAAATTGTCTAGGGCTAGCTTGATTTAATTTTGATATCAAAAAGGGTAAAATCAATATTCCTTTTACAAAAGAATTAAAATAAAATATAGATCACAAAATTAAATACAAAAAAGCTATTAAAAGAATCTTAAATACTAACCAATTAACTTCTCAAATGTTTGGACAAGTTCTCTCAAAGTCGTGACTTGAATATCTTGGAATTGAATGAAAAACTCTGAAAATTGTCCTCAATTTATAGGCAAAAATACTATTCACTCGACTGGCCCAGTGGTCGGTTCGACTGGTCAAAGGACCAACAAGAATTCAAAATTTCGGGCGCAATAAGATAAGATCGCTACTCAACTGGTCAAGTGGCCTGCTTGATAGGTTGAGTCCTGCACTCGACTGGTCGAGTGGGACCCAGTTTGGTTGCTGGACTTTGAGTCGAGCACTGTTCACTCGACTAATCGAGCAGTGTCCAGGACTGGTCGAGGGTCCAACAGAAATTCTGAAAATTCACAACAAACCTAAGACTGGTCGAGCCAGTACTTAGACTAGTCGAACATAGACTAAGACTAGTTGAGATAAAGCCTATAAAATTATATAATGACTCAAATTAAGTATGCAATCAATATGACCTATCCTGTGGTCAATCTAGGGTCTTTCATACCTTATAGGTGAAAATTGAACATTGAAACATCGTTCGCTTCGGTTGATAGATTATCATGAAGTACTTGAAGCTTGTTATCTTGAAGTACTTTTAAGCTTGAGCTTGAGAGCTTGTAACTTGAGCTTGAATTCTTTAAGTAATGCACACTGACTTGATATATTTGAAACTTGAAAACTTGATCTAGTACTTGAACTTCTTGTTCTTGAACTTCTAGATCTTGTACTTGAGCTGCTTGAACTTGAATTTGAACTTCTTGAACTTGTACTTGATTGTAGGCAAGGATGATATAACGTTGAGCTACACAAGATACAGATTCCAAGAGGTTTTGGCTCTATAAAATTTGACAATCCTAGGAGCTAGATAAGATAGCATTTACAAGTATGTACTGACTTAGGTTACTCGGTAGCACCCGAGTACGGGAAGGTACGGGGCGTCACACAACTGGAGTTGAAGCAGGAAATGCTACATTGAAGACGAAGAATTGCTTCTATGATCTTAAACCTTACAAATAGATGATCCAAACCTAAATAGCGAAACCTACTTAGGTCATCTATTCTAAGCCAATGTCAAGTTCATATTTTATATCCTATAAACTTGGCTTTTGCATATTCCAAACTGTTGAATGATTTATTGGACAAAAATAGGAAAATTTGTCCACTGTCGGTAAGACAAAGGTGCCACCCAATGACACTTTCAGTAGCACCAAAAATACGTTTGGTACCACTGAAAGTGCCCAAAACATTCTAGCAGCTTTCAAAGAAAATTCGATACCACCGACTGGAATTTCAGTACCACCGACTCCTACCGACGTACAAATTTCGGTGCCAATGAAATGAGTAAAAATCATCCAGCAACTTTAATTCGGTACTACCGTTGGACAATTCAATGGTACCGAAGGTCACTTCGGTAGCACCGTAAACTAGTCATTTTCCATTCGTTGGAAGCTTTTATTTATAAAAATGGCTTGTTATAACTTGAAAAATCGGTAGATTAAGGCATCCTAGAGTCTATAGTGTATCCCAAGCTTATCTTACCATCTTTAGACTCTATCCATACAAGTTCATGATCTCTTCATTGTGATTGATCACTTCCACGAGCATTCAAAAGCTCCTATTGATGAAGAATATAAACTCGTGCCCTCTCTAGAGTATAAAGGCTAAACCAATAGAAAAATCCTTTGTCTTTTTTATACTCTAAAGCATCCATAAGTTGAATCCCTTAGGAAATCTACTCACTATCCTAGATAAGAGATTCAACCGACTCCTGTAACCTTGCTCACCTTGATAGGTACATCAAATGCAAGGTTCTAGATCGTGAAGCCAAACTAACATGGAAATCCGAGCTACACGATCGGGGAGCACTGGGGAGTTGATTGAAGTAGTCGATTCCGCCTCGACCAACGCCGAACATATATGTGGCTTTTTAGCTACTACTTTGGCAATCACGACTTTGTAATTTGGGTCACAATAATATGTCCCAATTGACAAGTTCTTCTGCCTAGCACCCTCTTGCATAAGTTCTTCGCACTTGGAGACCTTCGTAGTCAGGTCGTACAGGTCTATGAACTCTGTCCCAATAAAATTCTTATGAAACTTATATTTGAGCCTATTTAGTGCAAGCTATACAAATTTGACTTCAGTCATAACAATCTTGCATTGAATTTTTGCCCTTTTAAACGAGACGATATATCTCTCATAGGTTTCTCTTAGTAGCTGTAAAAAAATGGGCGAGATCGGCTATGGTTATTTCTTAATCTTTAGAGAAAAACTCAACATGGAATTTTTCTTCCATTTCATGCCAAGTATGTATTGAATTTAGCAATAAGTTGAGAGTATCACCTAAAAGACATTGTTGTTAACGAATGACCGAATAGTTGTAGCTTGTGATAATCATCGTTCGCTAACTCCCTACATTAAATGATGAATTGACCAACGTGCTCGATGGTTGGCTGGCTGGGATCACCTAAAAATAGGGCAAAGTCCAACTGATAATTCCTTGGTAATGGGTGTTGTCGATCGGTCCACTCAGGATAAGGCTTATGGTAGACCGGAATAGTATTGTTGCTGAGTACTTGGCTTGCGACTTCCTTGACCATTTACATGATTTGATCGCGATCTACTCACTAAGCCTCAACTATTGGTAGTGGATCGGGACCTAATTGTTTTTGTCCTTCTTGAAACAACGGATTCCTAAGGAATGGTTGGGGATTATATCCTCCCGTTATACCCTAATTTCGTATTTCAGGGATGACTTCCTTGCCTCTCATTTTGGTCATCTAAATTCAGTGGGAGGTGGAGGATTCGATATCTCCTGAACTAAAACTGGTGGAGGATTCCTTTATGGAGGGGGCATGGGTGGTAAATGTACCGCGTTGCTAATAGAACTCCCTTCAGCATTATACTATGTTGTCGTAGGCACTCTTTCAGCCATCATAGCCATTACTTAATGCATGATCTTGGTTTGACTGGAATGTATCTGTTAGCGTTCTCTGTTTGAATACGGACTTGCTTGATTTAGTCTCTTCTGTATTCCTGAACATGTTGGATACTCAATTGTACATTCTAGAGTACGACCGTTATATCTTAAGGAGAAATGGTTTGAGAGGTTGAGGCCCCTTCTTGATTCTCAATACTGGGTATTGAGTTACTGTTTTGATTTAATGCTTTGAGGGCTACTTGAACCGATATGTCCTCAGTTGGAGGTGGTGCGGTGGTGTGGAAGGTTCAAATCCAGCAATTTGATTACTCCTTCTATTCATAATTATGATTAGCAATGTTACACTGGTAAATGGAATTAGTCTTACTAGGCGTGGCAAAAATTATTGCTTGTTGTTTTCGGTAATTTAGTCACATGATAAGTATGGGCATGCCATAATTGAATTTGCAGCTAAATTCAAATTGAACAACTATGACCCCAAGCGCCGAGATAGACAAATATGCAATATATGACTGAGATCAAATGAGATCGACCGCCTATTCAGCCACTCGCTTAATGTGTAAATTGGATCAGGTAATAGTCAAAGGGTAGAGTTCGTCCTCTAAAGATAGGTTACACATTTGCCTCCATACGAAAGAACTTTTCAGTATAGATAAAGGAGAAATGAGAAATGAATTCGTATAGTTAGTCTCTGAGGATGGCTGCGAAGCGCCTTCCTGGATGAGGAACTGACTCCAGCGTATGAGCGTAGATCCAAATTACAGGTAAGACTATAAGCTGCTTGATTAAAACTACGGATTACGCTATAGAATGTAAACAATAGGCAAAAAGTAAAGGATTACACTAAGAAATGTAATTGACTTGGTAGAAAAGAAAAAGATTACAATAAGAAATATAATTGAATGGATAATTGAAAGATATATTTGGGTTTGATTGGGATGGTATAATACAAACTTTCCTTGCTGAATTCCTTTTCTACTTATAACCTTATTCTGGCCATTTAAATCCTTCCTATGTTCTGATAGTTACTATAACCACTTAGCTTTCTTTGCTCCTGCTTTTGGCATCTGTCATGTAATTACTTCCATACGATTGCTTTTTCATTAATTGTTTCAATACAATGACATCACTTGATTTGCTTTGTTTATAGTATTGCATACTCCTCATCGTATACCCCTACTTATCTCCCAATACACCATGCATGTCCTTCCAAAGTGTACGTAACTCGCTCTAACTGACTTTGGCAGGAATTGGCCACAATGGGGATCAACAGGATGGTATATAAACATCAAGGTGAACATGGGAAGGTTTCATCCATAGGCATTTGTTTCCCCATTGTTTCCTCTCTTGTGGCCCAGTTTGAGTTTTTTTTTCCACGTCATTTTTTCTCTTTTAGTCTAAAATAATCTTTAAAAATGGATTAACGAAGTAAAATTCTCACATACATTATAGTGACAAACCTCTGACGGGTTGTCATAGGCAATCGATGTCCTAGTTGGGAAATTCAAATCCTTAACCAGTTGAATCTCACATGAATGGACGTGGATTAGCTACTGACAGGTTGAGTAGCGAGACTCACTACTGAAGTTGTTAAGAATAGATGTTCGGATACACCGAAAATAAGAAAATAAATCAAAATAAAATAATTTCACTAGGCTGAATCACGTATAAAATACGCTGTCCTTAAAGCGTGATTCACCCCCTTATCAACTGCCGATGGGTTACAGGCGAATTACTTCCAGGATAAGACAAGCCTTATCTGGATCCAGCGTGCAGTAATCATGATAGGTCCACTATGGAACAATTTTAACGCAGCAGATTTCTTCTAGCAGACTCAGACGGTGGAGATGTTCTAAGTATTTTATAATAGAGTTATGGATCGTATCTGAGTTGATGGGAGAGATGGTGTGTTTGAGACGATGAAATCGGACTGGAATGGTCCAGTTTATAAAGGCATTAGGTATAGCACCGTTGCTGTGTGGTATTCAATGGTCCAGAACATTTGAAAAACATTTTTGGTCGTTGTCCATTAATCCCAGACATTTCTGGTCATTAAATCAGAAGATCTAACCATTGGATCATCCTGGCCCATCCGTTTTCGGATCGTTGTAGCTTTAAAGGTGGCTATCCATTTTTAGAAACGGCTGGACATTTCGAATTTAAGATCCGACCGTTCTCAGTCACCTATAAAACCTAGGCACATTTTGAATTTTCAAATCCACACTGCCCTAAGGCTCTTACCAGACCCATCACACTAGACCCATCGCACCGAGGTCGCACCGTCTCTCGCCGGTTCGCGTAAGGTCTTGAGGGAGCGACCACTTTGCGACACGATGCGCATGTGCGAAGTGTAAAGTGTGCCATCTAGCATCACTACAGCCACACTGCCTCACTGCTCACGCCCTCGCCCGTGCCCGAGAGCGCGCCCGCGTGCGTGCGTGCGTGTGTTCCAGTGCTACGCACTGGAACATGTAACCCATGTTTCATCTCCTCTAAAAGCTCCAAGTAAGAATACTCTTCACAAGTCCACATATAAACCACAAAAGTTTTCTTCAAATTTTCGATATGGGACAAAGCACACACACCGCATTTTTTAATTCAAAAAATTCAAAAACTGTTTTGGCGGGAAAATCCTGAAATTTTGAAAATTTTGAATTTTCATTTTTATAATTGTTAAAAAACCACTTATTTTCAACAATCCCCCACTGGTTTTTTAAAACAATGAAAACTCTGCCAGAATAATAACAGTTATTATGCGTAAAGAAAGATATCTTGCGATTTGAATCTTTCTTTAGTGTAAGTATTTTAAAGTTATATCGAAATTTCTGGTTGCCACAACATTGAACCAGTTATTCCTATATGACATAACCGAAAATACCACACACATAATAGCTCCTGCGTTAGGTGTTCCTTTATAATCTCACTTAGCACTTTTAATGGCCATGTGCTTATCCTGTTTCATGAACGATCCCGAGATAACTCTAACTCTCATAAGAAGAAGTACCACTTCTACGTTCACATAGGTGAAATCCTTCCAGTGTTTCCATTTAAAACACTTATCCTGTTTGACTGGACTTCATTAAGAGTTTAATACTCATCCCTCTTTTAAAACGGCCAGCACTATCATCCTGGATGAGGTTATTAATTTATTTAGTGCTGAAACTTTTCACTTATCAGTGAATTATTGTTACCCATTAAACCCAATATTTAGAGATTTTCTAATTTAGGTTTGGGTTTCTTTCACTGGTGAAACTTTAAGTAAAGAGTTTCAACCCCATCCCTCTAGATGTTGTCCTTACTACCTCTCTCGTTAGAGGTTTAGTAAAAGGATCAACCAAGTTATTACTTGATTTTACAAATGATATCGTAATGATTCCATCTTGAATCAATTGCCTTACGTAGTCATGTCTCAAACTTATGCGTCTGGACTTCCCATTATAGGTACCGCTATAGGCTCTCGCTAGATTAGCTTCACTATCACAATGACGTAAAACAGTTGGAATAAGCTTCGCATAAAATGGAATTTCTAAAAGAAAATCCCTTAACTACTCAGTCTCTTTGCCTGTAGCAGCTAAAGCTATGAACTCAAATTCCATAGTTGAGTGCATTATGCAAGTTTGTTTCTTGTATCCCTAAGATACAGCTGCACCTCCTAGGGTAAATATTCATCCCGTAGTGGACTTGGTGTCCCCTGCACTCGATATCCAACTTGCATCGGTATATCCTTTCAACACTGCTGGAAATTCTGAGTAGAATAGACCTAGTTCTTTGGTTTCTTTAAGATAACCTAGAACTCTACTTATTGCTTTCCAATGTTCAACACTTGGATTACTCATAAATCTACTTAGTTTACTCATAGCGTATGCTATATCCGGTCTTTTGCATTGCATTGCATACATAAGACTGCCTATAACATTAGCATACTCTAGTTGTGCAACTGCACTTCCACTGTTTTCTTTTAACTTGATACTTGGATCAAACAGGGTCTTTGCCTCTTTAATTTTCAAGTGATTAAACTTGTTTATTATTTTCTCAATATAATGAGACTAGCATAATGCGAAACCCCCACTATGTTTTTTAACTTTGATACTTAATATGGTATCCACTTGTCCAAGATCCTTCATTTTGAAAACTGAAGAGAAACTTTTTGGTTTCAGTTACACCTTCCATTTTATTACTGATTATTAACATATCATCTACATACAAGCATATGATTACAACGTAATCATTACATACTTTTAAATATATGCATTTATCAGCAATATTATGTTCAAAACCATAAGACAGAACTTTAAAATCAAATTTATCATGCCACTGTTTTGGTGCTTGTTTTAATCCATACAAAGACTTAACAAGTCTACACATTTTTCTTTCATTTCCTGGTAGAACAAACCCTTCTGGTTGCTCCATGTAAACCTCCTCATCGAGATCACCATTCAGGAATGCTGTCTTCACGTCCATTTGATGGTTATGAAAATGATGTATGGATGCTAGAGTGAATAAGATCCTAATCGATGTTATTCGAGCTACTGGTAAATAAGTGTCAAAATAATTGATTCCTTCTTTCTGTCGGAAGCCCTTAGTAACTAATCTTGCCTTAAAGGTTTCAATTGTACCATCTATGTGATATTTTTTCTTAAATACCTACTTACAACCTATTGGTTTAGAACCTAGAGGTAAATCTACAAATTCCCATGTTTGGTTTGATATTATGGAATCCATTTCATCATTAATAGCTTCTTTCTAAAATGCGGAGTCTCTTGATGTAACGCCCTGAAAATCAGGGGTCGTACATACACTCGACTCCCAAGTTCCCGAGTGTCACTTATAACTGATTTTCATTAATATGCGTTTAATCAGGTTAAAATGTGCAGCCTGGAATTTCGTGGAACATGAAGCACAACCACACAAGTCTACTGAAATGAAAGAAATCTAGTATATATACAAGTCCAAAAATATAAATGGATTGCACAAGATATTGCCCAACAAAACTACAAAAAGAATGATATGTCCAAGAAGAATAGAGCTGAGCCCACTGCTCAGCGATCCAAATCCTACCTATCAAGCCGATTGAGAGCCACTTATCAGCTGGAAGTAAGACAGCTCATCCTCCTCGTCAAGACTCGCATCGAAAGGCTCCTCGAACTCCTTGTCACGTGCAACTATGGAAGAGTCTGTTTGATGTTTTAAAACACTGTCTCAGAGTGGGAGTGAGTGATCAACTCAGTGGTTGCTATTAGTCTTAAGTTACAACAAACATCAATTAAATTATGGATTTAATGAAAAGCAATACATTCATAAGCACCTAACAAATCTTATTAATGCGTATGCGCGATGAATGATATGATGCATGCCCTCGCCACAATACTCCCTTGAGCGACTCCATTTAACGATCGCGTATGACCAACACTTCCTCAGAGCAACCTCGACTACCAAGTTGCCAACCTAGCTAATGCGATGCGATGATAATGTTAGCCAAGTTCTTAGTTAATTCCATTCATCTAGCAAATTGGGGAAACTGATACACCTCACGTATCAATGCTTGCGAGGCCAAGGCCCCCCAACATGTGAGACTAAGACCCTATGATCCTTGATCCCTGATCCCGTCGGATTCCTCATCTATGACTTCAAGCACATAGGGAGTGCTAAGAAAGGGATCACTCACGGTCACTATGGGGAGGCGCGTCACCCCAGTGTAGGCCGACAGCTCGACCACAGTGTCTCATTCCACCATATCCGGCTCACGAGTCGGTGGATCGATTTTAAATAATTATCAATGGGCTCAAATGGTTGAAGGGTGTGCCAAGTTCCATACAGGCATGGGCAAACATGCTTAACAAGCATGATTGGTCAGTACACGGACTAGGCCATGTGAGTCCAGGCATGTACAAGACGGACGACATCGGGTACAAACGACCCATATAGTCCAACTACTGTCACCCATCTGTACTCGCCCAGAACTACCAGCTTAGCCTCAAGGCAACCCTACCAATGGGGCCACCTTCTCTCACCTTAGTCTGACCAACTTAAGGTTTGATGGTATTCCATAACGCTTCAACGATTCCAAATTTAACATCCAACACAAATGACATCATGCATTCATATTTCCTAAACATGAAAATTCAAGTTTTCCTTTAAGTGCAAATACTAACAATATTACGAGATAAACGTGCATGTGTGTCGTGTGGGTTAGCAACGAGATCAAGATATATAAATGATTCATAGCATGAATATGCAATAAGGACTAAAACTAGCATAACATACATTGGGGACTTAAGCAAGCACATACATACAACAAGGATTAGAGTAACATACAAGCTATAAAGGATCACCAGTAAGAATCAAGCAATAACGAACATGCATTCATCAAACCCACGCCAAACATGTTGAGGAATAACAAACATGTCATAATCAATCTATATTAGTTGAGAGGTCTACAACGTAAGGTCTAGCTTAGGTTTTCTCTAGATTCTTCAAATTCATCATCCAAGCAATCATAATCATTAGATTCATACTAAAATTGGTGCTATGTCACCTAAGAATAATAGTCTACACCTATGGATCGTTGAGATCTTGGAAACGACCTAGGAGGGTGGATTTGGGGTCGATCGGCTGGAATCTCTAAAGCATACATTTGCATGTTAGAAATACATGTCAATCCCTTCCCAACACAAGGGTTTTAAGAAAAAAGATGAGGGATCTTACCTAGATGATTAACAAAATGATTCTTGTGGTTGTGGTGTAGGGTTTTCCTTTGGAGAAGGGATAGGGAGTTGCAAGATTGAGTTCCCTTGGGCCCACCTTAATCTATGGTCCACCCTTACTCTCCTTCACTCTCTCTTTCTCTCCTTGCTCTCTCTCTTCTCTCTTTACTCTCTCCCTCTTTCTCTCTTTCTCCCCTTTGAAGATGGAAAATCGTATGGGAAGAGGGGTGCCCCAAATGAGGCCCTTTTATAATGCCAGATTTGGTGTCAATGGCCCCAAGTGTTAGGTTTTTACTATACTAACCCTATGGGAGGATTTTTCTAGCCTCTAGGGCGCACTATGGGGTATACAAGTCAATATACATCTTAAGATAGTTAGCCATAATGATGATCTACGTATGGATATGATCGGCCCACCATTTGGATGCGTCGATCAATAGATATGATGAAAAGTCTATTCAACGGTCGCCGATGGTCGATCGGGGCCGCAACTATACGGATATGAGCAGGAAAATATCCTTACTCCACGTGTGAAGTTTGGTCGTAAACCGACGGTCTAAAATCCTCAACTTTGCATAAGAGTGGATGACCCAATTCACCTAAGTTCCAGCTCCTTTCTTTGGGGTATTTACGTTTCTCATGCACTCGTCCTTTGGCTCAAGTTGAGCGGTTCTAGGCAGTACCCAGGTCCGACTCCCACGATGGACGTCAAACCCAGTAAGATGGACATTATTCTATAGTTTCGGAACTAGTGGCCCACCAACGAGCGGTCTAGAGCTTATTTGGAGAATCAGGGCATTTCTGTAATGAATTTGGTAGTGAGATTTTTCATGGGCAATGATTAGGGTTTGGATTAACTATGTTCATAGTGTGGCCCATTTATAACTAGTGAAAGTGGAGATTTGGTCATAATTACTCTGAACCGTCAGTTTTAGGCTAAAGGAGTAACGGGGTTGATTTAGTCTATTAGTCAAGATCCAGGCCTTATCTGACTCAGCTTTGGTTAGATCTTTAATTTAGTCATGATTGTCTTGATTAGTTAGCGATGAGTCAGTTAGATTTGGGCCCTACGTGAGTAAATTATGAGGCTAAACTTGATGTTCAAGTGATCAGGCGGATTCGTTGGTTTCCTACAGTTGATTAATCGGACTTGTGCAGTTCTTTACTGGTTCCACCCCTGTGTAAACTAACATTGAATTCTAATGGTCATTAAGTGCTATTATAAGTTAATTAATAAAAAAATTCAAGGATTTTTTGGAAATCCAAAACAGTGAAAATCCAAGATGTTTCAATCTACCCCCCTTAAAAATAATTTCGTCCCCGAAATTGCCTAAGGGTAATAAGTCAAGAAATTATCATTTCATTTACTTAAGTTTGTTAGTTTCGGGTTTATATATATTTTAGGGTATATAAATAATACACTAGCCTAGCTTATTGTGATCTACCCCCCTTAAAAAAAATTTCACCTTTGAGGTTTGAAAACAAATGTCAAAATTATGATTATCGTACTAAGTGTTTGATGATAAAGTTTACCTGAGGGTGGTATATTCTATTCTTTTATGATTGGGCTAACACGGAAAGACAGTTGTGGTGGGCTTTGATCCCATACGTCGATCTTTTGCATGACCAGGGCAGAAAGATTGTTGTATCCCTTCCTAGTCCTGGTAGATCCTGGTCTTCTGCTCGGTTAAAGCAGTGAGTCCATTGGTAGTCGCCCAAGATTGAGAATTGGGTCAAGCCGCGAATGCCTCGCAGGGATATGGTTTTGTAATTTCAAAATTCGATCATCCCAAGTATTTAAGGAGTATTATAATTTATTAGGAGGTTCAAGCCTTATGTTTATAAGGTTGTGCTTAGGGTCTTGTTCAACAAGAGTTCTTGTTTAATCTATGTTTAACTTAGTGGATAATAATCCTTCCATGGTGTTTATAGCAAATAAAAAAAGAAAACTATACTAGAAGGGTTTTTTTTATCCTAAAATTATATCTGTATATCAACATTTCGATCATAAGGCTAGTGCGTCATGAGTAAACCATTCTTCGATTTCGTTAATTTCAAGGGGAAATGGAGAATCGAGAGTTCTAGGGTATTTCAGAGGTTTGGTGGACTGATGACATTAAGAACGATGCAAAAAGGGAAGGAAGAAAAAGTTTTAGGAACTCATAATATTTTAGCAAAGTTTGCATCGAATACGAACTTACAAGAACTTAAGTAATAAAATTCAATCATTCTAAGGAGTTGTAATCCAACCATGCTAGAAACTACTTGGAATATAAAAATATACTAAAAATAATCTGATTTAATTATACAGGACGATTCCTGGCTCAGCCCGCCTCCTCGCGAGCCGGTCTTTTCTTTCCCATGAGGGAAATGATCACTGGGATGGAAAAGAAGGAGGCAATGGTTGCAAGGAAGGTCATCTTTCTTGGCTAGAAGTGGATTGGATGTGAGAAAGGGATTTTGAGAAGGGGCTTGAGATTGAGTTTAAAAATTAGGGAATGGCATTTAAAAATGAGTTTTAGGAATGGTTCTTAGGAGCGGGTTTGAGAATGGGTTTTAAGAATGGTCTTAGAGATAGGTTTTGGGAAATGGTTTTGGGAATGATGGAGTGAAATGAATAGAGAGAAATGGATAGTGTGAAGGAATGGAAGATGGGAGATTGTGTAACATCCCGAAAATCGAGGGTCGAGTAGTAACTCAACTCTCGAGTTCCAGAACATCACTTATGCAACAAAATGAATGATGATTGAATGTTAACTGTATTAGAGTAGTGAACATGAGTGAGATTAAGCTAAAACAGCATATCATACTCCAGAGACAGTTTAATTTGCAAGCGGAAGACTGTGATAGATAGATAAAATATATAAACTATGATGAGTCTCCAGAGTGTGATAACATTACCAGGTTAAATAATTACAAGTACAATCCTAAAATATACCAAATGTGTAAGGTCCTCTAGTCAATATCCCAGAAAGCCCCGTCGATCAGGACATGGCTCACAGGAAGCCATTAGAAGACAACCAATACAAGCAGGCATCGTAGTCATTGCAAAGGACCGGCTCCGCCTCAGAAGTAGCGTCGCCATCTGAAATCAGACAATGTCTGGTGAGTATTCGAAACATCGTCCCGTAATGTGGGAGTGAGTAGCTAACTCAGTGGAACAATAAAGCATAGGTTAACATGTTATCGACTCAGTCAAGCAGTAATGATAAAGCAGTACAATCAAACACTCCTAACTACTCTTATTAATGTAAGTATGAATGACATGATGTATGCCCTCACCACACCCTCCCTCGTGCGACACCATCTCACGTTCGCGGCATGCTTTCTTCCCTCAGTGCTCCACATCTTCCAGGCACATGCAATGCATGGTGAGCATGATTACCGAGTTGTTATTAGTCCATTTCAAACAGCAGGATTGGGAAACTAAGGTACCTCCCTTGTATCATTCCCAAACATGATCCATTCTAGGGTCGTCAGTCCTAGTTAATATCAGACGATGGTGTGTTTTCTAGGTCACTGCAAAGGCTGCCAGGGCTGTTACGTACAAAGGTTACACCACTCCCCCATCACATCTTAAACGATTCATCACTATACAGAAACAAGCCTAGTTCATACTCTATATACCGCGACAAAACTCTAAGGCTCACCGCGATTTCAGAGTATGCTCGAGGTCACTACAAAGGGCTGTCAGGGCTGTTGCTCGCATTTGTTGCACCACTCCCCCATCACCTTATCAATGTAGGCCGACAGCATGAATATAGTGTCCCATACCACCATAATCAGCTCACGAGTCTGGTTGCTCACTAGTCACTACGGGGAGGCACGTGGCCCCGGCGTGGAGGCCGCCTCGACCACGGTGTCCCATACCACCATGCCCGGCTCATGAGTCTTAGCGGATCGAGGTACCATGGTTAAAAGGGTTTTCACTGGTAAGTTTGGTACCCTAGGTTCAAGCAGTAGCGACCAAACATGGTGAACATACATTAGACAAATCGGGTTACATGACGAGCCTGACTAGCTCGAGCGCACAATCAATTAGACGACATGAAGTGCATAAGCACTTCTCGTGGCCTAACCACTGTCGCCAACTGACATACGACTCGGGTTCGTCAAACACATCTTACGTAGCGACATGAAACTCAACCACGATCCCCAATCTAGTACCGATTGTCTGGACTATAGACATAGTCCCAAACTCAATCAATTTTCATCCATAGCATGTGGAGTAAAGCATGATATAAGGCATGTTGTAAAGCACTACGTTAATAGGAATACAAACACATATATTGCAAGTAAGCGGTTTAAGTAAACAACCTCATGGAGGTAATCATATATGTCACTAGGGTAGTTGAGAATCCCATCTCAACACTCTCCTAAGGCGTCAACATTCAAACACTTGCTCACACAAGCATGTTCACAAACACTTAACATACACTATTTCAACATACATAGTGTATGTTAACAAACATGTATTAGGGCAAATCCTTTTGCCAAGCAAGTATTTTACACATACACAATATACTTATACAACAATTAATCATGGCAAACACATCTCTAAAATATACATGTATACGGTACTTTTTACAATACAGTATTTCTACATACAGTGTATATTAGTAAAACATGTATTTGGGCGAATCCTTTCGCCAAATAAGTATTTTATCCATATATCGTATATCCATACAACAAATAATCATGTCAAACACATTTCCAAAAAATATACGTATACGGTATTTTCTACGAATACCTAGAATATGTAAAATTCCATATTCTACAACTTTAATCAAAGTAAAACGGAAAGCACTTTGTACATGTGCAATTGCATGCAGATCATGAATCTATCATTATCTGACATTGAAAGCGTTGAAAACTATAACCTATACACCTAAAGTCCGCACCTTTCGTCGTAGAATCGTAACGGAGTCGATAGGTTCGCTAAGCTTCCATATACAGGAGTTTGGCAACCTAGAGAACGAAATAGGTTAGCTATTTCATAACCTACAACCTATACAACCCTAAAACAGATTAGGGTTAGGGTTTCTTACCTAGAAATGGAGCTGGAATCGCCGAGAAAGTGATTAGAACGGAGCGGTGGAGCCCGTGGAGCGACAGGGAAGTACGGCAGGGAGATCCTCCCATAACTCCCACACTTTCTCTCTCTTTTCTCTCTCTCAAATCCAAATTCGTATGACTGCAATGAGAGAGGGTATAAGGTCCTTAAATAGCCTAAAATGTGCCCAAAATAGGCTTAAGGTTAAGGTATACTTGGGTTATAACCAAAGCGGGGCAGTTTCAGCTCAACAAGGGACTTCTGGCGGGCCTCCTTGAGCCAAAGGTCAGACTTAAGCTCACCGACACTGAATCTTCGTTCTATTAAGTTTTTGTTTCAGTCGAATTTCTAGATCACGCGTGGCGGACCAGTTTCAGTTCAACGGTCAGCGGATCTCGATCGGAGATTCCGAGTACATGTAAATGTGTATGAGATTTCTCCTGATCCGAGGGTCTAATTTGGTTTGATTTTGAAGGTCTGGTTGCTTAAAACTGATCCGTAAACGAGAGATGCCATATTACTATTCAAGATATTTGTTTTGGAAAGAAATAAGTGTTTTCACACTCTCTCGCTTCGGACTCAAGCGAACAGCCGTGGGACACTATCTGGATTTGATTTTCGAGATGGTTGTCAAGCCCAGCGAGGCGGTCCTAAGTCCATAACTTGGTATTATGCGGACTTCCGACGTGCGGTCTAGATCTGATACGGAGTTTCAAGATACTCCCGAGAGCAGCCGGGTAATGAGTTTGATTCGAGATTTTAGGGTAACCTAGCGTCAATGATTCTACAAGTTTTTAGTCTTGCAGATCGTATTTAAAGTGATTGAAACGGATTTCGTAGCTAATCTAGTTTAGCCCTTAGTTACTTTGTCTCATTTCTAAAGGATTTAGTCCTGTAAGATTTTTGTCTGAGGTGGTACTTAGTCCTTTGTAGTTTATATATAAAGTGATCCAAGTTATACTACTTAGCTAGTTTAAGATAGTGTCTAGGGTACAAGTACTTAGGAAAATTGAACAAACAAGGTGGTGAAGGGTGGGATTTGTGAAGGAAGTGGATTCAACAGTAGTTTTAGACTTTGGGATTGAGTTCTGACTAGTTAATAAGGTATTAGGATCGACCCATTGCCTAAGGACGTATAATCCCAGGTTGACAAAAATCCGAGATGTTACAATCTACCCCCCTTAAAACAAAATTTCGTCCCCGAAATTGCCTAAGGGTAATAAGGAAAGATTTCTATTATTTCATTTGCCTAAGACTTATTGATTTCGAGTTCCTGCACGTGGCAGGGTATATACTAGCCTGGTTCATTTTAGTCTACCCCCCTTAAAACTTATTTCTTTATCCATTTCTCATCCCCAACAATTTAGAGTAAGATAGTTGTGTTCAATGTTTGACCAACACAGAGAGACGTTTATGGTAGGCTTGATCCCGATACATTAATCATCTACCGAGCCAGGGTAGAAAGCTCATCGTATCCCTTTCGAATCCTAGTGGATCCTTGTCTTCTGCTCGTCAGCAGTGAGTCTGTTGGTAGTCGCACAGGATTGAGAATTGGGTCAAGCCGCAAATGTTTCGCAGTTGTATATTTCAGTAACTCCGTGGTACGATCACTCTAAAGACGCAGGGAATGTCCATCATTGAAAGGTTCAAATTGTCTATTTCTAGGGTTGCCTTTTAGCTCTTATTCTAAGAGAGTCCTCGGTATTATCTATGTCCAAGGAAATGGTGAATCAAATCTTACTAGATCATCCTAAAGCGGTTTCTCATAGTAGAACTTGCTAGGGCTTCTATAATGTTCGTATTCAACGAGCACAGTTTCGATCCTGGGCCAGTGGGGTAGGGTCCACCACGCTTCCGCTGCGCCACCCAGATCAAAGAGGTGTAATAGGTGACCTAACTAGATTGGGCTCATAATGTTCTACCCCCCTTAAAACATAATTTTCACCCTTAAGGCTCAAGATTTATGTCCTGCTCCGTATATCGGAACAAGGTGTAATTTAGGACCTATCCTTGACATGAAATGGGATGCGATCTCCCACTACGTTGGTCTTCTTTTCATCGATGATGTATATTAAGGCATTGGTACCTATGGGTATCGAATGGAGCTAAAAATGATGGGTAATGTGGTTGATTTTAGGGGCAGGTGTGAGTTTGAGGCCAGATGCCTAAGTCTACCAAAGGAGGGCTATCATCACGGTCCCGACCTACCTTATGTACTCATGTCAAGCCTAACAGGCAGGCTATCTTTCTACGTTCATATGCACAAAATGTATGTTATCATGGCATGTGATTTGGGACCTAATTCCTAACTGTCTGTTGCTCACTTGAGAAATTCCTTAGCCTAAAAGGAAAAACTCTATTGGCTATATATTCTTACACTTCTTAAAGACGAAGTTATAAACTTTTGGTTGTAAGTGGTCGAGCCAACACGGAAGGAAAGTTGTGTAGTGGGTCTGAGTCGGATACATGGACCTTCTGCCTAGCCAGGACAGAAAATCGTCGTATCAGTTTCTAATCCTAGTTGATCCCGACCTTCTGCTTGATCAGAGCATAGGGTTCATTGGTCACTACCAGGATTGATAATTCGATTCAAACCTCGAATACCTCGCTGATATATATTGTCTCTCTACTCCGTGTTCCCGGTTATAATAAGTCCTCGAGAAGGCAATTCTAAGGGTTGTATTAATTTGACCTATCATTAAATCCAAGGGATATAGAAGTTTCCTCTAGGTATAATCTAAAGTCTATTCTTATAAACTAGATGATTTTTACACCATTTTTTTATAAAGAAATTTGTTTGGAATTGAGTTGCCCGAACTTGAATGTAGCTACGCTCGAGCATTTCACCTATGATCAAACCAACTAAGGGGGTTCTAGAGTTCACGTTCTTAATTTGTTGGATTTCCTATACGGTCAGGTCTGTCGAATTCTAGGAGCACCGCTCAAAAACTTTTTCACTCCCCAAGTATAGGGTTGTGATGTAGTAATAAACTCGGTAAGATCGAGGTCGAATCCCACGAGGACTGGTTGTCACAATTCAAATCTATGATTCTTCTTAACTAATCCAATGAATAATGAACTAAACTATTAAGCACAATTTTAGGAAAAATAATTAAGAATAGGGAAGAAAATTCAATCAGAGAGAGAGCACTAGGACTTTCGAATCCACCCCTAATTATCCTAACCCTTGTTTTGTCTGTTGATTCACCTGATATAGATTGATACCACTTAAATAGAGAAAGCACAATCTGTGTCCTAAATCGGGCATACAGACTGTCTAATTCCTTTAAGCAATGCCATGAATAACAAATTCCATGTCCTTGGTCGGGCACATGGAATGTACATTCATTAAAGCATCCTGTTTCTTCCTCTATAGGAAACCTGTTCTTGATCAGACACAAGCACCTGTAATAAGCATCCAAACAACATCCATCTATATACTTTGATCAAGTTCATAGATGGAGAAGTATGGAATTTAAACCCATAAAGCCCACTTAGAGAAAAAAAAATTAATTAAAATTCAAAGTAAATCAACCAATACAAGAGCTGATCAAATTAGGGGCTTCATCTCAGCCCTAGCTGAGAGATTAGTTACCCATAAAATCCATAAAAATATTAAATAAAATTCATAAATTAAAACTCCAAACCGAAAAATCTCTCTCTCTCTTTCTCCTTCTCTTTCTTTTCTCCCTGGCTCTGGATCTCCAATTCTCTGGATCTGAATGCCTTTCCCACGTCCAGAACTTCCCTTTTATAGCTGCTGGATGGCTGGAATCGGTGGCAGAGTCGTAGACGGACTCGAAGTGCAATTTTTCGCAGCCGTGATCGGTGGGCCCCACAGAGGTGTTTTCTGGAAAATCCACCCCGTCCATTGGATTCAGGACGAAATTTCAGTCAAGAATGGGTGGTTTTGAAGGTCCATTGGCGTGGCCCACAGAAGAAATCTCAAAAAGATCAGATTTGAACGTCGCCAGGTAGCCCTTTTGTGGCCTCTGTACCGCACACGTGTGTACGCATGGGTCCAAACTTTCAACATGGGTTTGTAGAATTCGCGGCCCTCTACACGATGAACGGCTCGGATCAGACGTACGGGCCATGGGTGGGGCCCATAACTTTTCACAAAAACGGCCAGCGGCCGGTCGTTCGCTGACGCTGGAAACAGGGACGTGGATTGCTGTGAAAATGGTGGGGCCCACGATGTAGTTATTTTGGGAAATCCACTCCGTCCATTGGATGGAGCTCGAGATTTCAATTGGAAATGACTGATTTTGGATTGTTTTTGGTGTGGTCCACAGGATCTCTTGATTCACCGTCCAAATTGTTTTCAACAGCTTGGATTGTCCGATGACATTTATGAGGGAAAAAGGACACCTAGGTCTTCGTAAGGTCCACCTTAGGAACCAAATGGACGGTCTGGATTAGCGATTTGATGGACGTATGGGGCCCACAACCGAAACCCAATTCAAACGGCGAAGACGCTGTTTACGTCTTCTGCGAAGATGACGAGCGCGGACAATCGGCGGCTCGACCGCTCGCTGGATGATTTGGTGTGGTGTCTTTGGCGTGTAGTGTACATGATGTACATGCACCACATACAGGACCCACTATGATGTTGTTTGAAATCTGCACCGTCCATCCTCTTTCTGATCTTCATTAAACCATTGGGACTAAAATTGAGGCAGTTCCAGATATCAGGTGGGCCCAGAATCGATGGTTTGTGGGATGATTTGTCCGTTGGGGCACTTCCATAGTGATCCGAGGGCTGAAATTTGAAATGTACGGTTGATTTACGGCCCCCATCACATGTATGAAGTTTCGAGTTGATCGTATGGCGGGAAACATGTGATCTTGCATTTTGCACCAATTTCAGGCCTCTTTATCATGCTTTCCTCAAATCCCAGGCGTGTATATTCTTCACCATTGGTTCTCTGGAGTCCATCCCGTGTTCTGGAGACTTTGGATCATGAAATCCATGCTTTTAATCCTCTTTTCAGTCCAACGCTCATTATTACATCCTGCAATGAAAACACGATTAAAATATTCCATTAAGTCTTATCAGGTATGTAAATTTAGGCAATTACTGGGGTTTGATATGTAATATTCGACCCTGATCAACCGCTCTAGGGTCTATTTGTCAAACAACCGTTTACTGTAAAAGCTTAAGCTATCAGAGTGTGATGGGTTAATGTATATCAAGGGACTTTATCACTTCAACACTATTTGGCCAGTGGTCTTAAGTTGTAGTAAATGGGACTGCATTGCTAATCCCACTTCGGGATCGGGAGTGGCATGGTTGGTAGGAGGGTGGGAGGGGATTAAAATTAATGGTATAGGCTTTGGAAAATGAGCCTGGTGTGGGAAAGTGTGAGATGAGAGTTCCAGATCCCAGGATGATGAATTTCTAAGTGAAATTTGAAAGGAAATCTCAGAATTTACTTTTAATTGCGGACATTCTAAACATGGTGTTGGAAAACATGGGATACACCCAATTTAGGAACCATACCCTACTCGTACATTTATTATTACTTATACAATTCTATCCACCTAACTCACCTAATGCAGTTTGGCCGAACGGACCTTAAACATTCTAACTTTCGGAGGTTGTGAAGAAGGCGGTGGGAATGGAGGAAAAGGCCGTATTCAACTCGAATAAGGTCATGGGAAGTGAAGGAAAAAGGGAAAAGGGGGCTGAAGTTTTTGGTTCTCCATGAACTTGGTCCTCAACAGACGTTGCAAGGACCCAAAAGATCGGGGTTTAAGAAAGAGAATGGAGAGAACAGGTGGGTGAGGAAGCTCACACGAGTTTTGAGCTCCAAGTGGGCGTGTGGGGGTCCAAATGAGAGAAACGAAGAGGGAAAGGAGAAGAGGGCTGCAATGCACGATGGAAGTGGGTAGGTTGTGGTTGAAATCAGTAGAGAGGACAATCGGAAGGGTTATTTTGAAGAAAAATAGCAAGGTTGGAGAGAGAAAACGGCTCGGAGGGGAGGTTTGTGAAGGAAGTGGGGTTTTGGGAGGGTTTCGATGGATGGAACACACATCAGGGGGGTCCCACAACCCCCAAACTTAGTATATTTTAGGATTGTACTTGTAATTATTTAACATGGTAATGTTATCACACTCTGGAGACTCATCATAATTTATATATTTTATCTATCTATCACAGTCTTCCGCTTGCAAATTAACTGTCTCTGGAGTATGATATGCTGTTTTGGCTTAATCTCACTCATGTTCACTACTCTAATACAGTCAACATTCAATCATCATTCATTTTGTTGCATAAGTGATGTTCTGGAACTCGAGAGTTGAGTTACTACTCGACCCTCGATTTTCGGGATGTTATAAATTGAGATATGGGTTTTTAGGAGAGATGGAATGAAATGAGTTGAAGGTGGATGTTGTTGGATGGGTTTTTAAGAATGGGTTTGAGATTTGGAAAGGGAGAGGGTTTCTTTAGACGTTTTGGGAGGGTTAATAGTGAAACGAGAAAGAATAAATAACTGAAAGTTCTAGGATATTTCATAGGTTTGAAGGGATGGTGACCCTAGAAAGGCCGCAGGAATGGAAAGAGGAAGAATATCATCTCCTCAATGTGGTATGAATCTTGATTACATAAAAAAATAATAATAAGAAAACTTACAATATTTTAGTCAGTCTGCATCAAATATGAACTTAAAAAGTATTAAACAATCAAACTCGATCCTATGCAAGAGTCGAAGTTCAACCGTACTAGAAACTATTTGAAGTAGAAAAATATACTAAAAATAATCTAATTTAATCATACAAGATGATTGCTATCATGGTTAGAAGTAATTTCTAAAAATAAATAAAATACTAAAACTCCAATATGAAAAAAAAAAAAAATACACTTGGTTCATTAGCAACTTTTAGTTGTAGAAACTTTCGGTTTCAATACATCTTTTATTCATAAAGTATTTATCACTTTTAATTACTGATAATTTTTATAATTTTTATGGTAATTCATCATTAAGTTGACCCTTTTCATACAAAATTTTAATCTATTTCAAGTTCCATAAAAATTATAAAAATTTTAGAAACATAAGTTATTCGAAACCAACGAATTTCTGTAAGATATTAAAACGTATCTAATTCTTGTAACATTTCTTATACTTCTAGTAACTAAATTATTTTTAAAATTTTTATGATGCTTTATCATTAAGTTTCAAGTCATACTATAAAATTTCATATCAATTGGAGTTGTAAATAATTTATTAAAATTCTAGGAGCAACAACTGCCTGAAATTAAAAAATTTCAGATAGTTGATAGAACATCTTAATTTCAACTATATTTAAATTTTTATTTTTATTTTTATTATTTTTATATAAAACTAGACTCATCAAGCTTTAATCTGCCTTTTGAATCACCTAAATCGGAGTTGTAACGAATGAGATATGAATTATTGAAGTCGACCCAAATTCGCAGAAAATTTCAGTGGGAGCAACGCGGGCCGGTGGGGGCCACACGGGCCTATGGCTTCCCAGGCGAGGGCAACGCGGGCCGGTGGAGGGGCCACGCGGGCATCTGGCTTCCCGGATGGTCGAGGTCTTTCGACGTGCATATCTCGCTAACCGGAATGAGTTATTCGACGTGTCATATATGAATTTGGGGTAGGAGAAGCCAATCTACGTAATGAGCCTACTAGTTTCGCGATCTTTCCTCCCAGTTAGGGGCAAAAACCCATTTTTTCTCCAGTTTCACTATTTTTGGTAAATTTTCATTCACCCCTTAACTCTTTACCCCCAAATGGGTCAAAACTACCAAATTTGGCCTGATATTCGCTCATTTGGTCTAGAACGATGTTTCCGACCATCAAATCTTTCGATTTCTGACTCGTTCCTACCAATGTACTGGAGAAGTTCAAGAATAGGGTGTTGTTAGGTGAATATTTAAGGAGATATGTTGGAAAGAGGGATTTTGACTTAGGCCTGTCTAGATAAGGGCATTTAGTTGTACTAAATGGGTTGCAGTGCTACTCCCAACTCAAGATTTGGGAATGGCATGTGTGGAATGGGTGTAGGATGGAATTTAAAACTTATTTCATAAGCTTTGTAGAATGAGTCTTGTGTTGGAAGGTGTGATATGGGATTTCCAAATGTAATTTGAAAAGAAATCCCGTGATTTACCTTTAATTGCATGCATCTCAAACCTGGTATTGGAAAACATGAGATACAAACAATCTAGGGACAATACCTTACACATGTATGTATTGCTACTCTTACCATTCCATTCACCTTAATCTCACCTAACGCAGTTGGCCAAACGGGCCCTTAGGGATTAGGTGGCCTAGACTACCTAAATTTCCTAGTTAGTCGGATCAGGTCTTGCTATTAAGTTCCTGACTTCTTGCCCAGGAATTGGCTGAAACGAGTCGTAAGGCTCCCAGGTCGAATTCTAATATTGTTATGCTCTCTCTCCTCAGCCTAAACCCTTCGTAAGGCTCTCGGACCTATTTCCTAGCGTCACTACTTACTCTCGCTACCCAACCCTAACACTCTAGAAGTCTCACCTTCCGTCTAAGAGCATCAACTCAGGGACTGGGGTGGTTCCTAGCATTTTCATGTTTTTCTATTGCGTTTCCTCTCAAGTCAGTGGACGCGTTAGTGACTTCATGACCCATGGCTCAATTGATTCCAAACTATTGCTCTGATACCATCTTGTAACGAGCTGAAAATCGAGGGTCGTGCATACACTCGAGTCCCGAGTTCCTGAGTGTCACTTATAACTGATTTTCATTAATATGCGTTTAATTAGGTTAAAATGCGCAGCCTGAAATTTTTTGAAACATGAAGCACAACCACACAAGTCTACTGAAATGAAAGAGATCTAGTACATATAGAGGTCCAAAAATATAAATGGGTCGTACAAGGCATTGCCCAACAAAACCACAAAAAGAATGATATGTTCAAGAAGAATAAAGCTGAGCCCACTGCTCAGCGATCCAAATCCTGCATATCAAGCCGATAGAGAGCCGCTCATCAGCTGGAAGTAAGACAGCTCATCCTCCTCGTCAAGACTCGCGCCAAAAGGCTCCTCGAACTCCTCGTCACCTGCAGCTATGGAAGAGTCTGTTTGGTGTTTTAAAAGACCGCCCTAGAGTGGGAGTGAGTGATCAACTCAGTGGGTGTTATTAGTCTTAAGTTATAACAGGCATCAATTAAATTATGGATTTAATGAAAGGCAATACATTCATAAGCACCTAATAAATCTTATTAATGCGTATGCATGATAAATGATATGATGCATGCCCTCGCCACAATACTCCCTCGAGCGACTCCATTTAACGATCGCGTATGACCAACACTCCCTCAAAGCGACCCCAACTGTCGAGTCGCCAACCTAGCTAATGTGATGCGATGATAATGTTAGCCAAGTTCTTAGTTAATTCCATTCATTCAGCAAATTGGAAAAACTGATACACCCCACGTATCAATGCCCTGAACTGGTTGCGAGGCCAAGGCCCCCCAACATGTGAGGTTAAGACCCCGCAATCCTTGATCCCGTCGGGTTCTCCATCCCCGACTTCAAGTACATGGGGAGTGCTAAGAAAGGGATCGCTCGCAGTCACTACAGGGAGGCGCATCACCTCTACGTAGGCCAACAACTCGACCACAGTGTCTCATTCCACCATGTTCGGCTCATAAGTGGGTGGATCGATTTCAAATGGTTGTCAATGGGCTCAAATGGTTGAAGGGTGTGCCAGGTTCCATACAGGCGTGAGCAAACATGCTTAACAAGCATGATTGGTCATTACACAGACTAGGCTTTGTGAGTCCAGACATGTACAAGACGGACGACATCAGGTACAAATGACCCATATAGTCCACCTACTGTCGTCCATCTATACTCGTCCAGAACCACCAACCTAACCTCAAGGCAACCCTATCAATGGGGCCACCTTCTCTCACCTCAGTCTGACCAACCTAGGGTTTGATGGTATTCCATAATGCTTTAACGATTCCAAATTTAACATCCAACACAAATGACATCATGCATTCATATTTCTTAAATATAAAATTCAAGTTTTTCTTTAAGTACAAATACTAACAATATTACGAGATAAATGTGCATGTGTGTCGTGTGGGTTAGCAAGGAGATCAAGATCTATAAATGATTCATAGCATGAACATGCAATAAGGACTAATACTAGCATAACATACATTGGGGACTTAATCAAGCACATACATACAACAAGGATTTGAGTAACATACAAGCTATAAGGGATCACCAATAAGAATCAAGCAATAATGAACATGCATTCATCAAACCCACGCCAAACATGTTGAGGAATAACAAACATATCATAATCAATCCATATTGGTTGAGAGGATCTACAACATAAGGTCTAGCTTAGGTTTTCTCTAGATTCTTCAAATTCATCATCCAAGCAATCATAATCATTAGATTCATACTAAAATTGGTGCTAGGTCACCTAAGAATAATAGTACGCACCTACAGATCGTTGAGATCTTGGAAACGACTTAGGAGGGTGGATTTGGGGCTTAGGAGGGTGGATTTGGGGCCGATCGGCTGGAATCCCTAAAGCACACGTTTGCATGTTAGAAATCCATGTCAATCCCTTCCCAACACAAGATTTTTAAGAAAAAAAATGATGGATCTTACCTAGACAATCAATGGAATGATTCTTGTGGTTGTGATGTAGGGTTTTTCTTTGAATAAGGGATAGAGAGTTGCAAGATTGAGTTCCCTTGGGCCCACCTTGATATATGGTCCACCCTTACTCTCCTTCACTCTCTCTTTCTTTCCTTGCTCTCTCTCTCCCTCTTCTCTCTTTACTCTCTCCTTCTTTCTCTCTTTCTCCCCTTTGAAGATGAAAAATCGTATGGGAAGAGGGGTGCCCCAAATGAGGCCCTTTTATAATGCCAGATTTGGTGTCAATGGCCCCAAGTGTCGGGTTTTTACTATACTAACCCTATAGGAGGGTTTTTCTAGCCTTTAGGGCTCACTATGGGATGTACAAGTCAATATGCACCGTAGGATAGTTAGCCCTAATGATGATCTACGTATGGATATGATCAGCTCACCATTTGGATGCGCCAATCGACGGATATGATGAGAAGTATGTTCAACGATCGCCGATGGTCGATCAGGGCCGCAGCTATACGGATATGAGTAGGGAAATATCCTCACTCCATGTGTGAAGTTTGGTCATAAACCGACGATCCGAAATCCTTAACTTTTCATAAAAGTGGATGACCCAATTCACTTAAGTTCCAGCTCTTTTCTTTGGGGTATTTGCGCTTCTCATGCACTCGTCCTTTGGCTCAAGTTGAGCAGTTATGGGCAGTACCCAGGTCCGACTCCTGTGATGGACGTCAAGCTTAGTAAGACGGACATTATTCTATAGTTTTGGAACTAGTGGCCCACCAACGAGCGGTCTAGAGCTTGTTTGGAGAATCAGGGCATTTCTAGAATGAATTTGATAGTGAGATTTCTCGTAGGCAATGATTAGGGTTTGGATTAACTATGTTCATAGTGTGGCCCATTTATAACTAGTGAAAGTGAAGATTTGGTCATGATTACTCCGAACCTTCGGTTTTAGGCTAAAGGAGTAACGGGGTTGATTTAGTCTATCAGTCAAGATTCGGGCCTTATCTGACTCAGCTTCGGTTAGATCTTTAATTTAATCATGATTGTCTTGATTAGTTAGCAATGAGTCGGTTAGATTTGGACCCTACGTGAGTAAATTATGGGGTTAAATCTGATGTTCAAGTGATCTGGCGGATTCGTTGGTTACCTACGGTTGATTAATCGGACTTGTGCAGTTTTTTACTGGCTCCACCCCTGTATAAACTAACATTGAGTTCTAATGGTTATTAAGTGATATTATAAGTTAATTAATAAAAAAAATTCAAGGATTTTTTGGAAATCCAAAACAGTGAAAATCTGAGATGTTACACTTGAAGTCATAGCTTCACAAAAGGTTTTAGGCTCATGTTCTATAGTTAAAATCATAGGTATTTTTCTAATCATCTTCTCTCTATCACCCTTAATTATATGAAAATAGAGTCGCTGAGAGTCTATTTGACTAGGATCAAGACTTTTTTCTACTATTACTCTTTGACTCATTCGAGGTTCACTAGGAGTTTTCTCTTCTATTTGTGTTTCTTTTATAGTTTCATTAACAGATTGAATCTCAACATTCTTTTTTTCAGTGAATACAGAATTCTCAAAGAACTCTACATCTCTAGACTCTATGATTACATTGGTGTCTAAGTCTAGAATTCTATAAGCCTTACTATGTTGTGCATATCTTACAAGGACGCACTTGATAGCTCTTGGTCCTAATTTAGTTCTTTTAGGTTCTGGTGTTCAGCAGTATGCAAGACACCCCCATACTCTAAGATACCCTATGTTTGGTTTTCTTCCTTTCCATATTTCGTATGGAGAGGTCTTGATTTTCTTAGATGGAATTCGGTTTAGAACATGACATGCAGTTAATAGTGCTTTTCCCCATAGGTTTAATGGCAACTGTGCTTGTATTAGCATTGAGTTGACCATTTCTACTAATATCCTATTTTTTCTCTCTGCTACACTATTTTGTTGTGGTGTATAGGGTGTTGTGCACTAAAGTATTATGTCGTGTTCTTCACAATAGTTAGAAAAGTCATTAGAAAAATATTTTCCTCCTTAGTCACTACGAAGGATTTTAATATTTTTAACTAATTGATTTTCTACTTCAGATTTATAGATCTTGAATGCATTAAATGCTTCATCTTTCGATTTTAACAGATATACATATACATATCTTGAACAATCATTTATAAACGTTATAAAGTATCTTTTACCTCCACGGGTAAGAACGTCATTTAGTTCACATATCTCAGTATGTACTAGGTCTAATATTTGAGATGATCTCTCAACCTTGGGAATAGTTTTTTTATTATTTTAGACCGTATGCATACTTCACATTTATATTGTCACTATCATTGTATGATATTAGGCCGTTTTTAGCCATGAGTTTTATAGTCTTGTAGCTAATATGGGCTAGTCTAGCATGTCATAACATTATATACTCAATCATGTAAGCAGAAGAATTCTTTTCATTTAAAGAAAGTTTGATCATCCCATTACAAGTATAACCCTTACCCACAAAGTTCCCATTCTTAGATAAGATCAACTTGCCTGATTCAAACATAACCTTAATCCCATGTTTGCTTAAGAGATCCCCTGAGACAAGATTCCTCCTTATGTCTGGGACATGCAATACGTTGGTCAGTATTACCTTCTTTCCAGAGGTAAATAGTAATTCCACGTTTCCTTTGCCTGCAACTTTCGATCGTTCTTCATTTTCCATTTAAACCTCTTGACCATTGATCTCATCTTCATAGGTTTTGAAGGTAGATTGATCGTTGCATACACGGACTGTGGCACCTGTATCATACCACCAACCAGAAATTTTCTCTTGAACTAAGTTCACTTCTGTGACCATGTCTACGATTTCATTGTAACGGCCTGAAAATCGGGGGTCGAGCAAGCTCAGCTTCCGAGTTCCAACGCATCACTTATGCAATATAGATAATGATGATTATGATGAGTGCATTGAAACATGAAGGGGATTAGAATAAAACAGCATATCATACTCCAGAGACAGTTAAATTACGCAAGCGGAAGACTGTGATAGATATATAAAATATATGTAAACTGGTGTAAGTCTTCAGAGTGTGAACATGTTACAAGGTTAAAGACTTACAAGTGTAGTTTCACAATGTACAAAATGAGAAAGTGTAATATTCGCTATCCAAAACCCTATAGCCCCGTCAGCGCAACTCCAGGTCTACATAGACCTGCCAGAGAGTTGAATATAGGAGAGCTCCTCCTCGTCGTCGTAAAAGTCTGGCTCTGCCTCATAAGCATCACCATCACCTGTAGCTAAGACAGAGTCTGGTTGGTGTGTACAACACCATCCCGTAATGTGGGAGCGAATGATCAACTCAGTGAAACAATAAAGTATATGTTAACATGTTATCAATTCAGTCAAGCAGTAATGATAAAGCAGTAAACCACACATCCCTAAATACTCTTGTTAATGCAAGAATGGTATAAATATATGATGCATGCCCTCGCCTATGCTCCCTCAGTGACTTCATCTCACGTTGGCGCATGAACAACACTGCCTTAGTGCTTGACCTGCTACGCCTGAACACACGCGTAATGCAGTGCATGCATATGATTACCAAGTTCTTATTAATCCTTTTCATACAATAGGATTGGGAAACTAAGGTACCTCCCTTATATTAATACCCAAACAATGATCCATTCTAAGGTCGTCAATCCTAGTAAATCTCATACGAAGTTACGGTTCTAGGTCACTACCACCAACGCCCTACCAACTGGCAGTCTATTTTCAAAGGCATGTCACTGACCTGACTGGGGACTACAGCCAAGCTGCGATGGGATAGGCCTAACTTATACTCTCGTTGTTACGGAAGGCTCGTCGCCTCAACGTAGTCTCAGAGTATGCTCAAGGTCACTACAAAAGGCACGTTTAGGGCTGTCAGGGCTGTTGCACAGAATCATTACACCACTCCCCCATCACCCATCACAGCTTCGTCATCAAAACATTGTAGGCCGACAGCTCGAATACAGTGTCCCATACCACCATATTCGGCTCACGAGTCTGGGTTGCTCACTGGTCACTACAGGGAGGATCGTCACCCCAGCGTAGGCCGACAGCTCGACCACGGTGTCCCATACCACCATGTCCGGCTCATGAGTCTTAGCGAATCGAAGTACCAAGGTTAACGGGGTTTCCACTGGTGAGTTTGGTACCTTAGGTTCAAGCAGTAGCGTCCAAACATGGTGAACATACATAGGACCAATCGGGTTACTTGACGAGCTCGACTAGCACGAGCACACATCGAGTTGGTCAACATGAAGTGCAATAGCCCTCCGTGTGGCCTAACCACTGTCGACAACTTTAGTACGACTCGGGTTCGTCAAACACGTCCTATGTGGCAAATGAATCTCAGCCACGAACTCAAGCCGGCTACCGATTGCCTGGACTATAACATAGCTCCAATCACATTCAATCCTTAACCAGAAAGCATGTATAGTAGTAAAAGCAGAATTAGCAAATAATTCAAACATGTTAACAAGCATGTTATAAAGCACAATGTAAGCAGGAAGTACAAACACATACATGTCATAAATAAGCGATTAAACTAAACAACTTGCATGGAGGAAATCATATACATCTCTAAGGTATTTGAGAATCCTATCTCAACACCTACCTAAAGCACTATCTCCTAAGTACTTACTCATACAAGCATTTTCACAAACACTTAGACCACTTATTTAATATACATAACGTATATTAGCCAAAACATGTATTAGGGCGAATCCTTTCGCCGAGTAAGTATTACACATATATGTAGCATATACACATAGTAATTAATCATGGCAAACACACTTTTATATTTTGTACGTATACGGTATTTTCTACAAATATACAGAATACACTAAACGCCATAATTTGCATACATAACTGAATCGCAAAACGAACATCGCATTTTACAAGTGAAATAACACCCAGATCATGAATCTATCATTATCCGACATTGAAAGCATTGAAAACCATAACCTAAGCATCTATAGTCCGCACCTTATGCCGTAGAAGCGAGTAACAGACTCAGTTAAACACCAAGTCTTTATCAACGGCAGAACGGCAACCTATGGCATGAAATAGGTTAGCTATTTCATCACTTACACTAGTTGAATCTCTAAAACTGATTAGGGTTAGGGTTTCTTACCCGAAAATGGAATCAGGATCGCCGAAAAAATGATACGGTAGTGATGGATAGGCATGGAGAATAGCGGGGATCGATTTCCAGGAGTGACTCCAACTTCTCTCTCACTTTCTCTCTTTCCTTTCTTCTCTCTCCTAGGGTTTTTTCAAATTCGGATGGGGTGAATAAGAGAGGGCTTAAGGTCTTTATATAGGCCTAAAACTGATGAAAATGGCCCCAGGGCCAAGTTATACTTAAGTTATATCCAAAGGGCATCTATTTCAGCTCAACAGAGCATTTCCGGAGCCCCCCTTGAGCCAAAGGTCGGACTTAAGCTCTCTGACCTTGGGTCTAGGTCGAGTTAAGTTTTCATTCCAGTCGGGTTCCCAGATCACACGTGGTGAACCAGTTTCAGTTCAACGGTCACCGGAACTCGATCAGGGTTACAAGTACACTGCCATATGTATGAAATTTCCCCTGATCCGAGGGTGTATTTGGGTCAGATTCTGGCGGTCTGATTGCTTATATCTGGCCCACAAATGACAAGTCTCAGATTACTTAAATTAGATTTTTATTTCTAAAGAAAACCACGTTTTCTCACGCTCTTCACTCCGGGCTCAAGCGAATAGCCCCGGGACACTATCTGGAATTGATTTCCGAGATGGTTATCAAGCCCAGCAAGGCGGTCCTAATTATATAACTTCGTATTATTCAGACTTTCGACATGCGGTCCAGATCCGATACGGAGTTTCAATGTGCTCCCGAGAGCAACTGGGTAATGAGAATGATCCTAGATTTCAGGGAAACCCAGCGTCGATGATTCTACAAGTTTTGGGTCTTGCAGATCGTATTTAAAGTGATTCAGGCAGATTTCACAGCTAATCTAGTTTAGTACTTAGTTAAACTTGTCTAATTTCTAAAGGATTTGAGGTTTGAGCGGTTCAAAAGGGGTTAGGATCTACCCCTTGCCTAAGGACATCTAACTCCAGGTTGGCAAAAATCTGGGGCGTTACATTCATCGTCTACTACATTAGCCTATTTCTTAAGCTTTTTTTGGTCCCTACAGACTCAGGCGAAATGTCCAATCTTGCCACAGACATATCAAGCTCCCTTAAGTTTGCCATTTTTCTTCTTTTGGGTTTTCTTGAATTTCCCTTGATCTTTGTTAGGTTTAAGGGAATTAGCTTTCTCATAGGTATTATTTTGGGATGACCTTTCTACTACGTTCACCTTGGATGAGGATGCACCATTAGCGTCATCCTTTTTGTCTCGGTTACGGGATTCTTCTTCAATACGAAGATGCTTTTGGATTTGTTCCAAGGTGAATTCTTCGGATTTATGCAGTAGTTTCTTCCTATAGTCTTTCCAGCTCGGAGGCAACTTTGCGATTATAGCTCCGACTTGAAAGGATTCAGGAAGATCGATTTTTATGGCTTTTATTTTATTTACAATAAGTTGCAGTTCTTGTATTTGGGCAAGCAACGGTAGATTGTCTACCATCGTGAAGTCGAAATACCTGGCAATTAGAAATTTCAGTATACCTCCTCTTCAGCCTTATACTTGTATTCCAACGTGCTCTAAATTTCTTTCGCTAATGTGGTCCCCATGTACAAATCGTACAACCGATTAGACAGAGCATTGAGGATGTGGCCACGACACAATAGTTCATCATCTTGTCGCTTGATCCTAGCAACAATCTGTTTTGGAGTGTCAGTGTCTTTTGCTTTAGGCAGAGGCTGGAGAGTCGGGTCTAGGATGTAGAAGATCTTCAGAGTGGTTAGCAAGAATTTCAGTTTGTCTTGCCATCTAGTGAAATTTGAACCATCGAATTGGTCCAATCGGATCAGAACTTGGTTCATCAGTTTGACTGATGCAACACTTCCGGTGTCCATGATAATCACACTTTAAGATTGTTAAGAATAGATGTTCGGATACACCGAAAATAAGAAAATAAATCGAAATAAAATAATTTCACTAAGCTGAATCACGTATAAAATACATTGTCCTTAAAGCGTGATTCGCCCCCTTATCAATTGCTGATGGGTTACAGGCGAATTGCTTCCAGGATAAGACAAGCCTTATCCGGATCCAGTGTACAGCAATCACGATAGGTCCACCGTGGAATAATTTTAACGCAGCAGATTTCTTCTGGCAAACTCAAACAGTGGAGATGTTTTAAGTATTTTTAGAATAGAACTATGGATCATATCTGATTTGATGGGAGAGATGGTGTGTTTTAGATGATGAAATCGGACTAGAATGGTCCAGTTTATATACGCATCAGGTATAGCACTGTTACTGTGTGGTATTCAATGGTCCAGAACATTTCTGGCCATTATCCATTAATCTCAGACGTTTCTGGTCGTCAGATCAGAAGATCTGACCGTTGAATCATCCTGGCCTGTCCGTTTTCGGACCGTTGTGACTTTTAAGGTGGCTATCTGTTTTTAGAAATGGCTGGATGTTTCGGATTTAAGATTCGACCATTCTCAGTCACCTATAAAACCCAGGCTCATTTTGGATTTTCAGATCCACACTGCCCTAAGGCTCTTACCAGACCCATCGCACCGTCTCGCGTCGGCGCACGTGCGAAGTGCAAAGTGCGTCATCTAGCGTCACTACAGCCACACTGCCCACGCCCTCGCCAAGCCCGAGCATGCGCATGCGTGCGTGCATGCATGCATGCATGTGTTCCAGTGCGCAACCCGTGTTTCATCTCCTCCAAAAGCTCCAAGTAAGAATACTCTTCACAAGTCCACATATAAACCACAAAAGTTTTCTTCACATTTTCGATGTAGGACAAAGCACACACACCACATTTTTTAATTCAAAAAATTCAAAAAGTGTTTTGGCGGAAAAATCCTGAAATTTTGAAAATTTTGAATTTTCATTTTTATAATTGTTTAAAAACCACTTATTTTCAACAAAAGTGATGTCACCAAGTTCTGTGGGGGCCACCATGATGTATGTTTTGTATCATTCATTTAAAGAGATCATTTCAGGGCATCATCCAAAGAATTAGGCAGAACCAAACCTGGAGTGGACCCCACCACAGAAAACAGTGGAGAGAGTGATGCCCACCGTTGAAACCTTCCCCACGTCCACCATCGTGATGTTTATTTGAGATCCAACCTGTTCATAAGTTAACACAGACATTAAAGAAGGGAAAACACAAATATCATCATCGAAAACTTTTGTAGCCCTTAAAATTTTTTAATAGTGAGCATCATGTTTTCTTTGGTGGGGTCCACTCAAGCTTTGGATATGACTCATTCTTTAGCTCATGCCTTAAAATGATCTCTCAAAATGGATGGACGGTGTTGATACAAAACATACATTATGGCGGGACCCACCGAATTAGGTGACCTCACTTCAAATGTGGATACTCAACTTGTAAGTAGGGGAAGCGGATTGGTTGGTGTACCTCACACTAGCTATATATCTGTTGTATTGATGTCAGCAAGTCCTGTGGGTCTGATAATGAGGTATGTGTTATATCGAAACCGTCCATCCATTTGGCAAGCTCGTCTTAAGGCTTGACAAAAAAAATAATATAGATCTAATTATCGAGTGGACCACAATGCAAAAAGCAGTGGGGGATTGAACGTCTACCATTAAAACCCTTTCTGGGTCACAAAAGTTTTGGATAAATATGAAATTTGTTTTTCCTCTTCATTCAGGTCATTTTGACCTTATGAACCGATTTGATGGAAAATAAACATTATGGTGGGCCCTACGAATTGTTTAACGGTGAAAATCATTATCTCCACTGCTATTTGTAGTGTGGTCTAGATGATTTTTGGACATGATTCATTTTTTTGATAATGCTCTAAAATGATCTCTAAAAATAGATGAACGGTGTAGATATAATAAATACATAACTATTGGCCATGTAACTTTGATCTCATTTGAACCATTCTTACAACTCAGAGCTCGAGGAGTGTAAGCGCTCGTCTTAGCATGAGACGTACCTATATCAGCTATATAGCCAGTGTGTGGTACACCAATCAATCCGCTTCCGTTGGCAGATAATCCCCGAGACGCGGATTTCCTGCAAAAGACTTTCGCAGGAAGTTCCTGCGCTCAGAACCCAGGTGGGGGCCACTGTGATGATTTTGAGAATTTCTCTCTGTCCATCTGTTTTGTGAGTCCATTTTACGACATGAGGCCAAAAATTAACCTTACCCAATTCCCAAGTGGGCCGAAAATGTGAGAATTGAATTTTGACGGTTGAAATATTCGTGGGCCACAGAAGTTTTGAATAATTCTAATATTTGTTTTTTCAGTTCATCCCAGTAGGAATGACGTTATTAACAGTATGAATGGCATGCAAACATCACTGTAGAACCCAGGGAAGTTTCAACAGTAGGAATTTCCCTAACCACCTTTTCCTTTAGTACGACCCACTTGAGTCGTGGATCCTGCTCAATTTTGGCCTCATTGCCTAAAATGATCTCACAAAACGGATGGACAAGGTAGATTCCATACAAACATCACGGTGGGCCCCACCTGGGTCAGGATCGGTCAGGATCGGATAGCGGAGTCCAGATCCGAATTACTTTCAGGTCGAATCCGGATAAGCCCTATTCCGAACCGCCCCGATCCGATTGGATCCAATTCGGACCGACCAGATTCGAACCGTGTATATATATATATATATATATATATATATATATATATATATATATATATATATATATATATATATATATATATATATTCCTTTTACTTTTACCGCCTGAGGATTTAGGTTCGGCGCCAAAAAAATCCTGCCCATTCCCGTCAACTCTATCTCTCTCTCTCTTTATATTTGTGATTCTATCTCTTCACCTCCATTGAAGAAGAAGACGAGCTTGGATTCCTCTGCTAGGTATATATGGAAGAAAGAAAGAGGGAAGGGGAAAGAGAGTCGCAGCTCTCGATCGAAGAATGGTGTATGAAGTGATTTTTGTGGGTCTGATCACGAGGTATGTTTTATATCCAAACCGTCCATCCAATTGGCGAGCTCATTTTAACGCTTGAAACAAAAACTAAGATAGATCTAACCATCAACCAGACCACACTACAAAAACTAGTGGGAGATTGAACGTCTACCATTGAAACCCTTTTTCGGGTCACCGAAGTTTTGATCAATATCAAATTTGTTTTTACTCTTCATTCAGGTAAGTGTGACCTTACGAACAGATTGGATGTAAAATAAACGTTATGGTGGGCCCTACAAATTTTTTAACGGTGAAAATCATTATCTCAACCACTATTTATGGTGTGGTCCAGATGATCGTTGGATATGATTTTTTTTTTTGGATAATGCTCTAAAATGATCTCTAAAAATAGATGAACGGTGTAGATATAATAAATACATCACTGTGAGGCCATGTAACTTTAATCTCCTTTGAACAGTTGTCACAACTCGGAACTCGAGGAGCTGTCTTCGCGCGACACGTGCTATAGCAGCTGTAATACAGCTGTGCTAGCTACAGGCTAGCTACAACGAGGCTGTACCTTTATAATAAAAGGGTGGCAGATGGCGTGTTGAGTAACTCAGTACGCAAGTAAACTCTATGGGGCCCACCGTCATTTATGCATTTTATCCACTCTGTCCATCCATTTTATTACTTAATTTTAAGTGGTTAGCCCAAAAATGAAGCATATTCAAAGATCAAGTGGACCACACCAGTGGAAACAGTGTGAATTTAACGTCTACCGTTGAAAAGTTATTGATGGCCATAGAAGTTTTAGATCAAGCCGATGTTTTTTTTTCACTTAATATGTCTTTTTGATCTTACTAACAGGTTGGATGACAAATAAACATCGCTGGAGTCCTTGGAAAGGTTTCAACGGTGGAAATCAATACTTCCACTGTTTCTTGTGGTATGGGCCATTTGAGCTTTGGATATGGTTCGATTTTGGGCTAAACCCCTAAATTGATCTGAAAAAACGGATGAACGGTATGGATAAACCAAACGAATTCACAGTAGGACCAACAGAGTTTACTCAGTACGATAAGAGCGTACTGACGCAGTTCGATTTCTTAAGCTTCCTGGAGAAGCTACGTAGCGGGTATAATGCTTCTTCAGCAAGCTATACAGCTGTATATTTTTATCTGTGTGGGGGCCACCTTTAACTTTTTAGTTTATCCACACCGTTCATTAGTTTTTTCAGATCATTCTAGCAGTTGATACTAAATTTCAAGTATATTTAATAATCAAGTAAATCGCATCATTGAAAGAAACGAGTTAACCAAGTCTTACCCAATCCGATCCGACTCGGTTTTTCTGACCGAGTTGGACTCGGATCGATTCAGACCATAAGGAGTCCGGATCTGTTCGGATTAGATGACTTGGACTCGACTCCGGATCGGATCATGTTCGGGTAAGGCCCTGCAAATCTTGAACAGGATTGGGTTGCACCGGATCCGATCCGACTCGGTCCGATGCCCAGCTCTAGGTGTACCTCACACCAGCTATATTGCTCCGAGTTGTACGAATGGTTCAAAGGAGATCAAAGTTACATGGGCTCCACATTGACGTATTTATTATATCTACACTGTTCATTTATTTTTAGAGATCATTTTAGAGCATTATCCAAAAAATGAATCACATTAAAAGATCATTTGGACCACACCATAAATAGCAGCAGAGATAATGATTTTCACCATTGAACAATTTTTAGGGCCCACTATAATGTTTATTTTACATCTAATCTGTTCATAAGGTCAAAAGTACCAGAATGAAAATTTTTTTTACATATTGAACCAAAACTTCTTTAATCCCAAAAAGGGTTTCAATGGTAAATGTTCAACTGCACTGGTTTTTGCAGTGTGGTCCATTTGATAGTTAGATCTGTCTTATTTTTCGTCTCAAACCTTAAGATGAGCTCGCAAAATGGATGGACGGTTTGGATATAACACGTATCTCATAATCAGATCCACAGAACTTGCTGACATCAATGCAACAACAATATAGCTGGTGTGAGGTACACTAGCCAATCCGCTCCCCTCTCGATAACGGACGCCGATTACTTGAGTAAGGAAACTAATGGTCGGTCCCCCCTGCTACCAGCCTGATGGTCGGTGCTCTATGGACCCTACTGTGATGTATGTGTTTCATCCATGCCGTCCATCTATATTTCTAGATCATGTTAACATATAAGACCAAAAATTAGAGGAATATCAATTTCATGTGGACCACAATACCGGAAAACAATAGTGATTGGATATCCAACATTAAAATCATCCTAGGGCCTACTGTACTTTATTTGTCATCCAATATGTTGAGTGGGTCATAAAGACTCGGATGAAGGGAAAAAATAAAGATCAACTTGATCCGAAACTTTTATAGCCTCAAAAAGTTTTTAATGGTTGACTTTGATTTGACACTGTTTCCTGTAATGTGGTTCACTTGAGATTGGGATATACCTCATTTTTTGTCTCATAGCATAAAATGATTTAGACAAATAGATGGACGGCATGGATGAAATATATACATCATGGTGGGGCCCACAGAGCACCAACCACCAGCCATTGGCCAATCCGTTCCCGACTTAGGGTGCTGAAGTGACGTTACTAAGTTGTGTGGCCTTACCACAATGTATGCGTGCTAAAGTGACGTCACTAAGTTGTGTGGGCCCTACCATAATGTATAGGGAGATCATTTTATAAGATGAGACAAATGATGAGGCGGATCAAAAGCTTAAGCGTATCCCACCATTAAAAAACAGTGGAGACAGTAACACCACCATTTAAAGCTTCTTAGGGGTGATAGAAGTATCCGAATAAAGCTTATATTTGTATTTTCAACTGTGAATGATGCATGAATACAACACATGCATCATGTGGGGGCTACTGAGCTTGGTGACGTCACTGACATTGTAAGTATCTAACCCGCGTCTCCGGGTAACGGGCGCTGATTTGGACAGGTGAGGCTCCGAGGGCAACTGAGGGGGAAACGGATTAGCCACTCCCTCTGCCACCAGCCAGTGGATGGTGGTCGATGCTCTGTGGGCTACACCACCATGATATAGGTTTTTCATCTATTCCGTCTCCATTTTTCTAGATTATTTTATGTCATGAGAAAAAAAAAACTATGTATATGCCAATCTCAAGTGAACCACATTACAGGAAACAGTGTTGAATGTCATTAAAAACCTTTCGGGGCATAAAAGTTTTGGATCGAGCTGATCTTTGTTTTTTCCCCTTCATCTGGGCATGTATGACCTAATCAACAAATTGGATGTCAAATAAACAGTACAGTGGGCCTTAGGAGGATTTTAATGGTGGATATCCAATCACTAATGTTTTCCTGTTGTGTGGTCCACTTGAGATTTATATATATCCCTCTAATTTTTAGTAAAAACTCATAAAATGATCTCTAAAAATTGCTGAACAGAATGGATGAAACACATACATCATGGTAGGGCCCATAGAGCACCAACCACTAGCCATGGGGCTGGTGGCAGGGGGAGTAGCCAATCCATTTCCGATCGAGGGGCCACTTAGATGTGTTAGTTTTATCCATACCATTAATCCATTTTTAAATATCATTTTAGATTACTGGAACAAAAATAAATCAGATCCAGCGCTCAAGTGGACCACACGACAGGAAGCAGTGGTTGTAAGGAAGCCCAACATTGAAACCTTCTTAGGGTTTACATGTGCCGTTTATTTTCCATCCAACCCGTTGATATGGTCATATACACCTTAATGAAGTGAAATATATATATATATATATATATATATATATATATATATATATATATATATATATATATATATATATATATACAGGGAAAAGGTACTATGCGCTCGAGCGTAAAGCGGTCGTCCGTGAGGTCGAGCTGGGTGGGCCCCACCGTGATGTATTTCGAACATCAACACCGTCCACCAGATGAAAAATTCCATAGTGCGCCTGGACGGCCCAAAATCATGTCAATCCGTGACTCAGGTGGGCCACACCATCTAAAACCATAAGTATACATGCCAAAAACATATAAAAGCACTGGTGGGACCCACCTGAGATTTCAATACACCTGAAACTTGTTCTGAACCCTCATTCAAGTGGGACACACATAATGGATGGTCTGGATTTGCAAAAAACATCTCGGTGGGCCTTAAAAAATGGTTATGAATGTTTTAATGGTGCACGGCCCCTCTGCACTTCTGTATGTGGTGTGGCCCACTAAAGTCACGGATTGACTTGATTTTGGGCCGTCCAGGCCCACCATGGAATGATACATCTGGTGGACGGTATTGATGTTCGAAAGTCATCACGGTGGGGCCCACCCAGCTCAACCTCACGGGCGACCGCTTTACGCTCGAGCGCATAGTACCTTTTCCCATATATATATATGGGAAAAGGTACTATGCGCTCGAGCGTAAAGCGGTCGTCCGTGAGGTCGAGCCTGGGTGGGCCCCATCGTGATTTCGTTCAAGATCCACACCGTCCACCGATGCACCATCCATTTTGGGCCCTGACATGACCCAAAATCGTCCGTCCACCGTGATCAGGTGGGCCATACCATCTGAAAACATAAGTATACAAGCAAAAACATGTAAAAGCACTTGGTGGGCCCCACCTGAGATGTAGATACCACCTGAAAAGTGGTTTAAAATTACATTCAAGTGGGATACACATGATAGACGGTTTTAATCATGAAGAAACCTCTCGAAAGGCCCCCACAACTGGTTTTGAATGTTTCAATGGTGCACGGCCCCTCTCCACTTCTGTACGTGGTGTGGCCCACAAAAGTCACGGATTGAGGTGATTTTCAGTCGTGTGGGCCCCACCTGGGATGGTGCATCTGACTGAGGGGGTAGATGTTTGAACGGCATCACGGTGGGCCCCACACCAACTCGACCTCATGGACGACCGTATGCGCTCGAGCGCATAGTACCTTTTCATATATATATATATATATATATATATATATATATATATATATATATATATATATATATATATATATATAGAGCCATGCTCTCCTATGCACCTACCCACGTGCGCAAAGGTGCGCACGTGCCATGGGTGTCTAATCTGAACGGTCCATGTGATGCGGAATCCCATAAAACCTCATGTTATAAATTTTCATCCCAATATAATATTCTGGTGGGCCATAGCAAAGAGAAATGCAAATTAAGGGTGTAAACTGTTTTCATTTTTCATTGCCAATCAAAGTTTTAGATCAAAGTAGAACTTGGGACCAGGGCGTTTCACGAGGTGCTGGTTCAAATCAACGGTTCAGATTTTGGATCCATATCACGTATGATGGGTTCTCAAAAAAGTTCTTACGTAGTACGTACGAACTGATTCGCAAGTGAGCGTTTCCATATATATATATATATATATATATATATATATATATATATATATATATATATATATATATATGCAAAACTTTTGTAGTCTCTAAAAAATTTTCAACAGTAGGAATTTAATCCCCACTGTGGTCCGTTTAAGCATTATATATTTTATAATTTTGGGATAAAAATCTAAAATTACATGAAAAAGTAGATGGACGGTGAAATCATGTATCACGGTGGCCCTTCAGTGGCCCTCGGTGCCGGCACCTTTCCCGGGCTTGGAACAGGCGGGGGGTAGTACCTAATCCGCACCCTGGGTAACATCATGTAGTGGGCGATACCCTACGGTGGAACCCACCTTAATGATGTGTTGTATATCCACGCCGTCCATCCCTTTTTACACCCTAGTATTATAGTAGGTGTTCCCAAAAATTAAGCAGATCCATATCTAAGGCGGATCACACCACAGGAAACGGTGGTGATTGAACGCCTACCGTTAAAAACTTCTTAGGACCCATAGCAATTCCCAACACAATGTCTCTTTTCCATCCAACCCGTTGATAAGGTCAACCAGATATGGATGAAGTGAAAACATAAAGATAATGTGACCACAAAAAGCTTTTAATGGTCATTCACCACTGTTTCCCGTGGTGTGGTCCACCTGATATTTTGATCTACTTAGTTTTTGGGATCACGTTCTAAATTGATTTGAGAAAACGGATGGACGGCATGGATATACAAAAACGTTCATCAAGGTGGGCTCCTGGATAACACCTAATCGGCTCCTCTGGAATCTTCATCTGGCCCCACTCGTGTCTACTTTTCTAAGCTGTGGACAGCATATCATGTAGTATGTTTTGCTTAGATGCTAAGTAAACTGATAATTAAAAAAATATAAATTGCTTTTCAACTGTAGTGTGGAAGCAAAAAGTCCCATGACAAGGAAGCACGTGGGACCCACACGTGTTCGAAGACTACAGTAGCCGCAAGTGGAATAAATATCAGCTTTCCCATCGATGGAGTTATTTGATAATCAAACTGAATATATTCAAATTACATGCGTACAATATGTCAATTCAAATTAAATAATGCAAATTGCGTGACCTACCATGGATGGGGTCCACATCTAAATCTGATCGATTGAAGCGCTTGGAACAGAATCTCAGATTTATGGATTTTCTTTCTTTAATTTGGAACCAGCGATTATTTTTCATTTCAACCGTCCATCAAATGTCCACTGTCCACCAATCATAGAGACTTTTCCCTTATGATCAATCTAAAATATGGTGTGACATATGAGAAGTTATGAATGCATGCGTGTGACAATCTGAAGCGAATTGGCTGATGTACCACACACCAGTCATATGGGGCTGTATTGACGCCAATAAGTGTTGTGAGTCCCATCATGATGTATGTGTTATATCCAAACCGTCCATCCATATGGCAAGCTTGTCTTAAGGCTTGAACTGAAAAATAAGAAAATATCTAAAGATCAAATGAACCACTGAAAAAAAAAAAAAAAAGGGTGTGAGGGATTGAACATCTACCATAGAAACCCTTTTGGAGTTTGCAGAAGTTTCAAATCTTTATGAAATTTGTTTGTACTTTACATCCTTGTATTTTTTTTTACCTTATTAACAAATTCGATGTAAAATAAATGTTATGGTTGGCCGTATGAATATTTTAACAGTGAAAATTATTATCCTCACTACTAGTTTCGGTGTAGTCCATTTGAGCTTCAGATATAATTAATCGTTAGTCACATATTATAAAATGATCTATAAAATGGATAAACGATACGAATATGCTAAATACATCATTGTGGGGCATGAAACTTTGATCTCACGCTTCCGGGACAATCACTCTCTACCAAATTGTTGTGTAAACTTCACCGAGATTTTCGATCTCGAGAATTATAATATTGCAATATTTTCGAAACCTTGTCAGTTTTAAATTTTCCTGATTTCATTGCAAAATTAGTGTAATTTTAATAAAAAATTTATTAGCAACCTAAAATATTAGGTATTTTCCTTTTTAAAATCATGTAATAATTATAATAAGTACTTTAAATATTTTATTTCAAGAAATTTTCCAACTATGTCACTAGAAAAATGTCAAACTCTGAATAGGGCTGAGAAATTGCCAAACTCATTACAAAACACGTGATGACGCTGATGGGATGCGGATTGCGCGGTGGGCCTCACACCGTGGACCTCCCTGGTGCGTAGACGTCACCGGTTTCGTGGGCATATCATGATCGATGTGTTATATCCACATTGTCCATCCATTTGTGGGATTATTTTAAGACATGGGCTCAAAAATGAAATAGATTCAAAGCTAAAGTAAACCACATGATGAAAAAGAGGAGGGATTGAATGCTTACCATTGAAAACTTCAACGGGGCACAGAAGTTTTGGGTAGAATTTTTGGATCAAGCTTATATTTATGTTTTCCTTCATCCATATCTGTGTTACCTCATGAACGGGCTGAATGACAAATAAACATCATGGTGGTATCTTGACCACACTACTTTTTATGATGTGGTAATTTTAGATCTGTTTTTTTTTTTTTTTCCATGGCTTAAACTGATCTCATAAAAGAGATGAACGGTGTAGATATAACATATATATCATGGTGGGGCCCACAAAATCTGATGACATCAACACACTACGGAGGTGCAGGGGCACGCCACGCAATCCCCCTCCGGACGCGGATTTCCTGAGGAAGTTCCTGCGCAAGGATGATGGGTGGTACCCATCGACATGTTTTTGATAAATCCACTCTGTCCATCCGTTTTAAGATCTTATTTTAGGGAGTGTGACCAAAAATGAGGTGGATAAAAAACTCAAGTGGGTCACACGAGAGGGAAAATTAGGGAAAGAAATTTTGATCGTTGAAATATTCCTAGGCTCTACTATGATGTTTATATGTTATCTAAACCATTTATAAGGTCGTTGTCAATGAGATGAAGTGAAAAAACCAAAAATATAGACTGATACAATAATTTTTTGGGCATAAGAATACTTCAACTGTGCTTACTGAATGATCACTGTTTCCTCTCGTGTGTCCCACTTGACTTGTAAGATACACCTAATTTTTTATCTCAAGTCCTTAAATGACCTCGAAAAATGGATGGACAGAGTGGATTTATCAAAAACATGCCGGTGGGCCCCACCCAGCCTACTTGCGCAGGAACTTCCTGTAAAAGGCTTTGGCAGGAAATCCGGTTCTATTAAAAGTTGCCATGTGTACCGAGAACCCATGTGAGGCTGGGAACGGATTGGCTACTCCCCCTAACACCAGCCAATGGCTGGTGGTCGGTGCTATGTGGGCTACACCATGATGTATGTGTTTCATCCATGCCATCCATCTGTTTTTACATATCATTTTACGGTATAAGTCCATAAATGAAATATATCTAAATCTCAAGTCGACCACATTACAGGAAACAGTATTGAATGAGGGTCGACCATTAAAAATATTTCGGGGCCATAAAAGTTTTGGATCAATCTGATATTTGTTTTTTCTCTTCATCTTGGCCTGTATGACCTAATCAACAGATTGGATGTCAAATAAACAGTATAGTGGGCCATAGGAGGATTTTAATGGTTGATATCCAATCGCTATTGTTTTCATGTGGTGTGGTCCACCTGGGATTTATATCCCTCTCATTTTTGGTATCAACCAATAAAATGATCTTTAACAATGGATGAACGGAATGGATGAAACACATACATCATTTTGAGGCCCACTGAGCACCGACACCAGCCACGAGCTGGTGTCTGGGGGAGTAGCCAGTCCGTTTCCTGTGAGGCTTAACGTGACGTCCGCATGACATCGTTATATACATGGGAAGCTGAAGCGGATTTCCTACAAAAGCCTGGGCGCGGATTGGACACTGACAAGGTCAGTAGCGAAATCACTACTGAAGTGACGTCACCAAGCTCTGTGGACCCACCATAATGCATGTATTTTATCCATTAGGTCCAACCGTTTTTAGATATTGTTTCATGGCATTACAAAGAGAATAAGATAGATCTAAAGTTCAAGCCGACCCCATTATAGAAAACAGTGGGGACAGTGACATCCACCTTTCAAAACTTCTTAGGGGCCACGGTAGTTTTAAATCAAGCTGACATTTTTGTTTTCATTTCATCTATTTCTATGTTAACTTATGAATAGGTTGGGTTTCAAAAATACATCACGAAGGGCCCTATAAATGTTTCAACGGTGGGCATGTTTTTATGTGGTCGGTCCATTTGAAATTTAGATCTATCTCATTCTCTTTGTAATGCATAAACCGATCTCTACAAATGGTTGGACGGTATGCATACAACACATGCATCATGGTGGGGTCCACAGAGTTTGGTGATGTCACTTCACTAGCGATTTGGCTATTGACCTTGTCAGTATCCAATCCGCGCCCCTAAGGGCCTGTTTGGCCTGGCGAATCCCATGGGATTAGGAGGGATGGGATGGATTTTAAGGTAATAATGGTGGTGTCAATGGATTGGTTTAAGATCCATGGGATTGTTATATCCCGAGACAAGTTCACTAGGTCTGTTTGACACGCTCGCATATCCTGGGATTTTACCTTCCAATCCACCCAACCAAGGGATTAGATCAATTTTAAGGTAATGATGGTGATATCAGTGGATTGTTTTAAGATCCATGGGATTGCTTATATCTCGAGACAAGTTCACTGGGTACGTTTGGCTCGTCATGCATATCCCGGGCTATCGCGACCCCATCCCTCTTAATACCATGGGATTGGTCCGGCCAAACAGGCCCTAAAGCCTTTTGCAGTAAATTACTAGGCTAGATATATAGCTACCCGAGGCCACCGTTTTGTTTGTAAGAAATTCATCCCGTCATTTAAATGTTATTTTTACGAGCTCATTTTTAGGGCAGGCAACTAAAAATCAGTTGGATTCAAAACTCAACTAAGCCATGCTAGAGGAAATAATGGAAATTGAACAACTACCTTCAAAACATTCATATGGCCACAAAAGTTTTATACCATGCTAAGTTTTAGGTGCTTTCGGTTCATCTTAGCTGGAATAACTTTATAAACGGTTTGGATGGCATATGAATTCATTCCATTAGGAATGGCTTTATAAATGGTTTGGATGACATATAAACACTAAGTGGAGCCCAAGAAGGTTTCAAAAAGTCGACATTTTTTCCCATCTTTCCCTTTCGTATGGCTTTTCTTAGGTTTGGATCGACCTGATTTTTGGTTTCTTGTCTTAAAATAAGCTAGGCGGAGTGGATTTCTCACAAACATCACGGTAGGCCTCACCTAGATTCCTAACATAGGAATGCCTTTAGCAGGAAATCCCTGTCCATGTAAGAAGCTTTGCCCGATCAAGTTAGAATATGGGTATGAAATAAGATGGATCCAATACCTAGTGAGGCATGCCACATGCATGTGGTAGGGATTGAGTGTCGGAGTTGGTGTTTTGTTGACATGTCCCCGTGGGAGACGCCATCGGGTGAACATCACTCCCATATACTCGCCCTTCTTTTCACTATCTTATTTTAAACAATGAGAACATGTTTAGAAGTCAAAGTATCTTTTTTAAAAGGTTTGTTAACCGAAGGTTTTTTGTGGAGTGAGAATGAGAAATAAGCCTTATAATTTAATTTATTTTATTTTAGTCAATAAAAAAGTTTCACGTTGCACTTATGGATGCAGGTATAATATTGAACCATATAGTTTGGCCTTTGGGTTTTTTTTTTTTTTTTTTAATTGGATATTTCTTTTTATAATTTTTTATTAATTTTGGATCCTTCCTTTTGTGCTTTTGTATTACTAGCATCAAACATTTAAAGGTGAGACACCACAATAATGAGCATTAGAGCTTTGGTTCAATTTTATTTATTTATTTTTTAATTTATTATTATTAAATTTATAGCCTTTTGGTTTATATACTTTTTGTTATTAATTTATTAGCAATTAAAGGTGTGTAATGAGTATTATTATGGGTAAAATTGAACTGACCTAATGTACAGAGCGCGTGGCAAAGCGACCATCGGAACAGACTCTCTGAAAAGGGCTAAAGAAGATGAGTTAAGCAATAAGACTCAACGACCGAGCTGAAATAGGTAAACCGGTTTGGAAATAAGATTCATTAACAAACCTACAAATCTCGACCTTGGATACCGACCTTGACCTCTAGTACCAACCTTGACCTCAGAATAAAAACATTCAGAGAGAATTCTGCATCGTATATGGGCATGACTGCCCAACAAGGCCTTAACCAAATATCACACAAATCGATGCGTAATTGAAGAAATATCTGAGAGCAGATTCTAACTCCAATACGGGTCCTTTCAGTGTATCTCACGGAATCTCTCTTATATGTAAGCTGCCTGGCCAACCTATAAATACGTCACCTTATTTAAGAGAAAGGTATGCACAACTACTCTAATTCTACTATGCCTACTATGAGTTCATACACCTGACTTAGGCATTGGAGGGGCCCCGACCACAACAGACATCCTCAATGTCTTCTTGTTCTCAATACCTTTGTAGGTATTCAAAGGCTCGTAGGAGGTGAAGCAGGATTTATCAAATTTAAGCATCAACAGCTTGACGCCGTCTCTGGGAATGACAACAAAGCCATTTAGAAGTTCCCTCCATATCAAAGCTACTTTGCCTTCTTTCCCTCTACCCTACGATGGCTAAAGGAAAAAATGACCTTAACCACCATTATTGAACCGATCCCCATGACGGAAGAACAGCCCGAAGATTCTCAACCCCCACACTTGGATCACCACACCGACACTCCTCTCGCAGTGGTCACTCAGAGAACCTGAAATAGGGGGATTAGTTCATCTCTTTAGAAAACCACGTTTAGGCCTTGGCCGATAATATGGATCGTATAATGCAGATATTGGAAAGACAATAACCATGCCCCAATCAAGGCATGGGAGTAACAACTGAGCAATCCTGATCCACAAGTACCTTACAATCCGTACGCGATGAAAGATCGGCTAGGGTGATATGGGCAAACTCTTACATAGACTATGGGAACAACCGTGCTAGCCGAATCTGACCTGTGCCACACCTTAGAAAAAAGGAAGCGTGGGAAGGCCCCCGAAGTCGTCGCAGAAAGAAAGGTCCCATGGGAAGCAGAGCTTAAAGAGATCCGAAATCAGCTCGACAACATTTAGCAGGCATACCAAATTAAAGCCTCGGTCTCCATTGAAGCCATGCTTGAAGAAGCCAATCCCCCTTTCACTGACGGCATTATGAGGTCCTAGCTACCATCAAGGTTCCGAATGCCCTAGATCACAAGTTATTCTAGATCCGGAGATCCGGTTAAACACCTTGAGTCTTTTAGAGCCTGGATGAAGGTTCACAGTGCCTCTAGGCCCACGATATGCATAGTATTTTCCCTAACCTTATCAGGAGTAGCACGAAAATGGTATAGGTAGCTAAAGTCGAAATCTATTAGTTCTTTCACCCACCTCAGCAAGGCCTTCATCATATAGTTTATCATCGGGAAGGATAAAAGAAATCACTTAATTCATCTTCTCACGATTGCACAGAGGGAAGACGAGGTTTTAAGGGATTATATCATTCATTTCAATGCGAAAGCATTTCAGGTCGACGATTACTCTGACCAGATAGCTCTTGTTGCTATGATAGCTAGCCTTAAATAAGGAAAGTTTCTCTTCTCAATTGGCAAGAATCCCCTGACTACTCTAGCTGACCTCCTTAACTGAACCCAAAAGTATTTAAACGTAGAGGAACTCTTCAGCTCATAAAAAGCCACTTGGGGCATAAGTAGCTTGACTAAGGATAGGAAGTGAAAAGAAAAAGGGGAGTTGTCTGTTGTTAACAATAAAAAGAAAAGAGAGGATGAGCAAAGCAGAAGTCAACACACAAGCCAACGACCGGAAAGCTAGTTCAATTCATATACTCCCTTGAATACCATGCCTGAGCAAGTGCTCAAGAAGATACGCGATAAAAGAATCCTGAAGTGGCCGAGAAAAATGAAGGCTGATGCTGAAAAGAAGGACAAGCGGAAATACTATCATTTCCACTGGGACCATGACTACAACACTACAGAGTGTTTCAACCTCAAAGAAGAAATCGAGTCCCTCGTCCAGAAAGGGCACCTATGAGAGTTTGTCGACAAGAGAAGGGACAACTGACTCGACAAGAAAGACGAGCAACGCATTGACCAGAATAATAACAAAGCGACGGGCGAGATACGCACTATATTCGGCGGAATAGCTGGTGGTGGAGACTCGAAAAGAGCGCACAGATCACATGCCTAGAATGCAAGCAATAGCAATATAGAGCATTACATATACCTCACTAGTAGGATCGTGAAAGAACAAAGGTTAAGCCCGTGAAGCTTGACCTTCACAGAAGAAGACACCGGAGGAATATATCACCCGCATGATGATGCCTTGGTAGTCACTATGACCGTGGCCAACCACAAGGTGCATCAGATACTGGTCGACACTGATAGTTCGACCAACATTTTATTCATCACCGCTTTCGACAAGATATGAGTCGGAAGGTCTAAAGTATAACCCATCCAAACTCCCCTGCTTGGATTCGTATGAGAAAAAATCACATATGAAGGAAGCATATTGCTACTAGTAACTGCTGGAGAAGGTGCTAACCAAACAACTACCATGATCAACTTCCTTGTAGTTGACTGTTCATGAACACCAAGTGTACGGTTGCGAAGTAGTAATAACTTAGTAAGACTGAGGTTGTACCCACAGGGACTTACTATTTGTGCGATCTCTGAATTACTTTAGAACTAGAAGTAGAAACTAATCTAATATGAAAAATCTGGATTAAGGAATAATTGCGAAGAAACTTATCAAAGATAAAGTACTAGAGTGCCAAGGATCCACTTATAGTCATCTTAATGTTATTCTACTTGATTCAAATAGATCACAAAACTAGAATCGAAGTCCTAATCTATCTACTTAGATAATAGAGCAGTTAAAACATCATTCATGTAATTCCGAAACAGATTTAAACTTCATTGAATTGGTTCCCTCATAAAGCATTAGAAAATTGATAGTAATTTATTCAAAGCATCTATTATGCTTGGAGTCAATGATAGATCAATGAATTCTATAGATTAAAACATCATAAAATAGGTAAGAAAGCATTCATAGTCTTCGTAAGCATCTAATGTGCCTAGAGTCGACAATGAATTAAAATAAACTAGAAAAACTTTTTCATTCAAATTAAAACCAATGAATTGTTCAACATATAAACCAAATAACTTGAATCAAAGTAAAATAAAGATTAAAACAAACTACAAGCTTCACCTCTTAGCTCTAGCTAAGAGATTAACCAACCCTAGACATAATTGAACTAGAACTCTTAAAAAAATATATAAAAACTAATTAGAACCGAAGGATTGAAGAGGGGAAAGGACTCATTGAAACTCCACAAATCTTTGCTCTATTTTTTATACCCTAATTCGTATGTAGAAACTCCTAAAACATCCCTTTATATAGACTTGTGTAAGTGCTATAATGTGTAAAATACACCTTGTTTGTCAAATTTCATTTAGACAAAATAGCTTATGAAGTGACCTTCGAATGTGGATCATGATGGAAAGTTCAAGCTCTACTAAAGTTCAAGTCAAGTAGAAGATCAAGATGGAAAGTTCGAGTTCTACTTAGATCAAGATGGAAAGTTCAAGTTAAAGTTTAAGTTCTACTAAAGTTCTAGTAGAAGATCAAGCTCCATTAAGAAATTCAAGTTCTATTGAAGAATCTAGTAGAAGAACAAGCTCCGTAAAGTTTAAACATCCAATCTACTTCAAAGTTCAGTTATTTCAGATATTATAGATCCTAGAAAGACCTTAGGTTTAAGTACTTTCAAAATATATTTTAAATGAGTTTTTATACTTATATTTAGCTAAGGTTCGACTAGCTTAAGTTGTGGCTCGACTAGTCTAAGAATCTTTTAACTAGTCCTAGTACAAATCGAAGAAAAAAATGGATTTTCTGTTACACCTTCAACCAGTCGAGGAGACTACTCTACTAGTCGAAGGTAGGCCTTCAACCAGTCGAAGGTTGCTCGACTCGAAGTCCAGCAATTGAATCTGTTCGGATTTCTTGCTCCCTCAACCAGTCGAATAAGGCCCTCGACCAATCGAGTAGGGCCTTTGAATAGTCGAAGATCTATTTTATCTTATCGCGCTCATATTCGAAAATTTGTTGGAATGGAATCCGGTCCTTAGACAAGTCGAAGATTGTCTTAGACGAGTCAAAGCAACAACTTCTTTTTCTATAAATTGAGGCCTTCTTAGATGAGTCAAAGCAACAACTTACCATCAAGAGGTTGTACAAAAATCATTCATAAAAGCCACTTAGGGCAATTATTCCATCAAGCCACAAGGGGTAAACATACAATCAAAGCCACATAGGGCAAATGGTCCATTCCAGGATACAGTGAAAGGGATTGACCCCAAAAGCCACAAAGGCACAACAATTCCTTAGATGGTAAGTCCACAACAAACTTTGATTTAATTTATTAGATAGAATGACCACTAGTTCAAGGACCTCCAAATGCACCATAAAGTAATCGCAAGTGGTCAAACAAGCCACGAACAATATCAACGACACTTAAACATATAAAATATTCATTTTAAGATACAATAGGGATATTTAAGATCCATAGCATATTTAGATATATGAATTTAAATCCAATTCATCAATCAATTTTAAGGAAATCAAATCAATAAGAGCAATAAACCACATTAAGCAATTAATAAAATAAATTAACTAAGATGGATAAACAAGCTAACCATCATGATGTAGAAAAAGCTTGAAGGTCATCCTTGCCTTAAAGTTAGATTATGGCAACATAAAAACTCCAATGCACGAATCCAACTTGAACGGGTTAGATTTAAGTCTCACACACCATCTACGGTTAAGATCTTTAACCTTGGGCTTTGGTATCCAACTCACCTATGTTAAAGGTTAACCGTTTTAGAAATTCTAAAATCTAAGTTGTACAATGATAGAAATTATTAGTAGAGGTTATAATCGATGATGATAATAACACTAATTAGTACAATCCTCTAATATAAATTTATAACATCAATTATAATCTTTGACAATGGTAACAAATGATACGAACCACTGACTTCAAATGATATTAATAATAAAGGTAATTAATGATGAATTTGATCTATGAAAAGAATGAAAAATAACTCACCTACGTTGACTCAGTCGAGTCAACTCGAATCATCATCACTTATTCTTCTTATTTTCTCTCTTCTTCTCTTCTTCTCCTTTTCTCCTTTCTCATTTCTTCTTTTCTTCTTTTGTTGAGAATTTTCTAGCATGGTCTGGACCTGACCAGTCAGTGAGTCAGTGACTTGACTCAGTTTTGAACCGAGTAAACTTAGTGACTCACCTTTCTTCTCTTCTTCTTTTCTTTCATCTCCTTCTTCCTTCTCCTTTTTTCTTTCTCTATTTATCTCTTTTTCTTCCGAATGTAATGTCCAGCAATGGGTGCCCAACCTGATTGGACTCAACTCAACTTGACTTGACAGTTTTAGCCGTGTCAACTCGGTAGTGCTCCCCACTTTTCCCTCTTTCTTCTTCCTCTCTTTCTTCCTTCTCTTCCTTTCTTTCCCCTGTCCTTCTCTCTCCTCCGAACCTAGCAAACCAGTAATGGCACTGGATTTCAGTGTCAAATAGGAAAACGAGTCAACTCAGTGCTCAACTCAACAGCCTATGGAGAACCAATGAACCTACACCCCTTTATTATTATTATTATTATTATTATTATTATTATTATTATTCCCTTCTCTTCCAAACTCCTTGCTGGAAGTCCAACAATCTTTTGGACTTTGGGGAGGCTCGAACAGGTTCCTGAACGACTCAGACCTGGCCCGCAGCTAGTCGACTCAACTCGAGCAGTGGTTAAGCGGTGTTATCTCTCTCATTTTCTTCTCTACCTTCTCCTTCTTCTTTTTTTCCTAACTTCCTTCTCTTTTTTTCTCTGAACTTTGCGAGGTCAAACTACACTCGAACTCGGCCTTACCAACTCACTGAGTCAAGTTGGTGCGGCAACTCTTGACTCGAAATTTTTCTCTCTTTTCGGCTTTCCTTTTCGGGAAAAGGTTGCCCTAAAAGGTAGCTTTAAATACGCTCTATTAATCCCTTTCTGGAAGATTCAAACATAACTAATCGTCGAATTAGTTATGGTTTTAGTGGTGTAATCCGTTAAGTTTTATTGACGATATTACCGAATTTAGTTTATATGGATGAAATCGAAGGTTATGGATGCACTTCTGGCACCATGGGTCACATGATGAATGTCTCAGATCAATGGATGGGGCCCATGCCAGGAGATGGGTTTGTTCGATTAAAGGAGGACGATGACACCATCGTTAATGGTGAAACCGAATCAGGTGGCTGACCTTCAAGTCTAAGGCCTTTAGACGGTTTGGATGGGTCTTAAAGACCTTGTGGGACCCACCATTTGGATGGATGACAACCATTTCTTGGTGGATTCCAAGATTTTCGGCCGCAGTCGTTAACTCACACACCCACGAGCTTCTCACGATAACTTCAATCGGCGGGAGATGGCCTTGTTGGTTGCCCTAGAATGGGTGCTCCGGATGCTCTGGAAGAGCTTCTAGAAGCCCTTAAATGGCTGAGATGGAGCCATGTTTCATAACGGAAATGCTCTTTCCGCGGCTTCTCTCTCTATCTCTTTCCGTCTCTTTCTTGTTATAACAACTTAGCTTCAAGGGCTAGGATTCTTTTGGATGAACGGATAGGATTTGAGAAAGGATTCTCAGATTTGCCAGTAGAGAAATCGAATGTTCTATTTTTGGCAAAACAGTAGCACGCAGCGCACTTTGCGCTCTTGTTTGTGCGTATGTGCGTATGCGTGATCTTGCACGGACACTGTGGGTTTGGATGGTTTTACTAGACAAGCATGATGGACGGTTCAGATCATTGGTTTGACCTCCAATGGGGCCCACCTGATCAAGATTCGCAGACATAGTCTGCTCACTGGCTGTTTCTAAAGAAAAGGAGGGAAGTAGCTGCCCTTTTTCGAAAAGTATCGGGTCAATACGCAGTTGACCCGATTTTTTAGTTTGGTGTGTTGTGGGTGCACACGCACTATTGCACACTCAGATCATAAGTGGGGTCCACAGTGATGTCTATGGCCAATCCACACCGTCTATTTGTTTAAATTGATCATTTTAATGTGATATACTAGAGGTGAGGCAGGTTTGAAGCTTTGGTGGGTCACACCAAGCGATTTCGTCTTATTTTGCTAGTTTGTATTGATTTGGCGGTCGAATTGATTCTATCTTGGACCTCAATTGTCTTGGAAGTCGTTCGAATGATCGGACCACTTATTCTACAAATTGTGGTTATTATAACGTTTTCCATATTGTAATTTATTTATTTATTTATTATTACTATTGCCTTAAGTTAAAATGGTAGGACCTACTTTCAAAATAGGTTCGTCCTTGCGATGGATTAATCCCTATGAGTCATGTACCTAAATCTTAAAGAAATTTTGACTGTTAAGTGGGTTACACCACACAAACGTCTAATTACTAATTCTCGCATCTTGACCATTCCAACAATCCAACGGTTGGATTGGCTTGTATTTAATCATCGATAAGCCTAGGGATCCTAAGAATGTTTAAGTGTAATCTAGGAGTTGAATATGAAACCATACAATCCGATCTGTATTTTTCAAAGGATGGACCATACAATAGAACATTGTAAGCCTGATGAACGGTGGATCTAATGATTTGACAATTCATTTCGAGAATTAATGGATGGATGGCTTAATCTATGGATGACGATTATACTCGATGGTTGGATTTAGGTTTACATGAAGTTGAATGTTTAAGTAGGCTAGATCTATGTTTACACCAAGTTGGGCCTCCATAGTAACACTCGAGTACTGAGAAATACAGGTTGTTACACCGATCCTCAAACTTTTTCACGATGTCAAAGACCGTGAAAGCCCACTGTCTCTTAGAAGCCTATATAAACAACATTCCATGAAGAGCTCAAGGGACAAATTAACAAATATGAGCACAACTAAACCTAGCTCTATGCTGCCTCATCTATCCACCCATCACAGACATTTTTCTTTCTAATTTATTTTAATTTAACTCCCATCATTGTTCATAGCATGTGGCCCTAGTTTTTAATTCTTAATTTATCTCTCGACCCTTCATCCACAACATCTTGTTAGATCGTAAGGAAGATCACACAATTTTAAACAGAAGGTTGCAAAGTTTTCCTATTACGTGATAAGTGATTCTGCCAACTATCTCGCTACGAAGTTTGATTCATACTAGATTACGAACAGGCAGTCGAATCGCAATTGTCTCACTAAATGTTTGATTCCCTCCAAGACCATAAACAAACAACTACATCACCGACCATCTTACCATAAAGCTTGGTTCCAATTGAGCGATGAATAGATTGTCGAAGATTTTCCCTCTATCGGCCATCTCGCCACAAAGCCTGGTTTTTAATTGAGCAACGAACAAACAAGCATCCCGCACATAGGGCTGTTCACAAGTCGAGCTAGCTCGAAAAACTCGCTCGACTCAGCTCGAGTCAGCTCGGATTGACTCGGCTTGAATGGCCAATTCGGGCCGAGTCAAGCTAATCTTTTGAAGCTCGAGTTGAGTTCAAGCCGAGTTCGACCACGGGGCATTTCAACTCGACTCGACTCAAACTTGACTCGACTCGAAGCTCGAACTCGAGCTTGGCTCGACTCGATTAATAAATATATTAAAGTTGTGGGGAATGCAGAGAAAGTTAAAGTGGGATCTCTTTGCTTTCACCCCAGCAGCGAAGAGTTTGATGTTGGTGTTGACGATCTCTTGAATCCAAAATGGTATATTATATGGAGCACTCACATGAATAGACATATCCTTCCTAAATATGTTGTGAGTTATAAGTCCTCAAATCATTTGCAAGGTAACAGAAACTGCGCTTTTGTCTAAGCAACAACAATACAGGTGGGTCCCACTTTTTTGTAGTCCCAGGTCTATTCAAAATCCTATCCATTGGAAAGTATGGCCTTGATGATGGGTAATTCAGAACATACAATTGAGGATTCTTTTGGCCCATGGTTCTTCTATCATAGGGCCCACATAGATAGATTTTCTGGACTGCTGAAAGATGGATTATACCCTGTTTCAATTGCTGGGCCAAACCAAAAATGAATTTCGCTTGGTGGAGCGTCATGTAAAATGCCTCTTTAAAATTTTTTTTATTTACCTTCTCTTCTAAATCAATGGAGGATAAAGAACAGAATCCATTACTCTCTCACCTAACAAGCTCGAGCCCAACTCGAGGTAAACTCGACTCGACTCGAACCACTAGCTCGACTCGAACTCGACTTGACTGCTTTGACAAACAAGCCAAGCTTCAATGTTGAGCTCGAGGCCAAGCTCGAGCTCGAACTCGAACTCGAGTACAACATGGACAAACCGAGCCGAGCTTGGCCCACCTCGACTTGACTCGGCTTGATGCCCACCCCTACCCGCACATTATGATCGTCCTGTTATGAAGCTTAGTCCGTGTTGGGCGACAAACATATTATTATCCTTTAAGCCAATTGTGAATGTCAATTGTAAAAATTATTAATAAAATACTTTCCTCTTTTATCTTCATTCTCTATTGTTTTTTCTATTATTGAACTACAGTTGCAATCACACGAATATTAAAATCCTTATGATCAAAATGCAAGGAAAAAATCTATTTGAATGATGAACCCTCCCATTTGTAAATCGCATAATTATAAATGATTGACGGTTGGGTAGATGGCTGATCTTTACCGTTCCAGTATTAATCGGTCTATCTCGGCACCTAGGGTCACACGGAGTTCGATTCAATTTGAGCCACGTCTGGCTCTAACATGCCCTACACACACGCACAAGCGAATTAGATCCGAACAATAACATAAACATTAAGGTGAGCCCAACAGAGGTCAATTACAATGCGGTTTGCATACTACCCTCCCAGTACCGACGTGGATACTGGTGGGTATTCTATGGCCCCAAACATAATGTGTTTGATCTCTGCGTCATCCTTTTACAGCTCATTTTTTAGAATGATCCCAAAAATGAGGCGGACCGAAATCTCAGATGGACCACACAACACTAAGGGAAAATGGCGTGATTGAACTCTAACCATTAAAACATCCCAGAGCCAGCTGTTATGTTGGTCTGCTATTCACCATTCAAGCTATTGATGAGGTTGCAAAGACTATACCAAAGGAAAACTTAATTTGATCCAATGCTTTTGAGGCTCCACAGAAGTTTTTAACTGTGAGCATTTAATCGCCACTTTTCTAATGTTGTGATCCACGTGAGATATGGATCTACCTCAATTTTAGACTCATCACCTAAGATGAACGGACAAATTAAACGATGGGGGATAAAATTATGTCATAATGGGCCCACATAGCACCCTACCGTAGCGGTACCAACAAAACAGTGAAAACAACAACGTCTGCTATTGAAATTTTCCTTGAATATCTTATATGTCATCCACGGGAACAAATATCATACTATACAAAACTCCTATTAGCTCAGCCATTCAATCGCCACTGTTTCGTGTGGTATGGCTCAGATGAGTTTTGGATCTGCCTATTTTTAGAATCATGTTATATTGTGATATTTGAAAACAGATGAACGGAGTTGATTTGTCACGAACATCTCGGTGGACCTCACATAGTCACCTGCATAGGAATATCTTTGTGCCATGATCATAGGCAACCCCTCCCATACTAAGGCAGGTTCAACTCAAGTGGGAAGCAGATTGTCTGTGTGCCCAGCCTGTTTGGGTCTATAGAGTTGTCCGAACAAATTAACTTCATCAATCTACTTTGAAAGACAATAATAAGACAGAAATCTGAAAATCAGATGTATGGAAACTCAAGTGGGCCACAACAGATGGAAGAGTTGGGAGAAATACGTTTAGAGTTAAAACATTTTGTTACCTAAGCCGTTCATATAGTTATTACCAACTGGATAAATTATGAGCAGAAATATCATCTTGATTAGGGGTGTACACCGAGTCGAGCTCGGGCTGGGCTCAGCTCGACTCAGCTCGGCCACTGGCTGATCCTAGCTTGAACTTGACTCGGCTCGGCCCTCGAGCCTGACTGGCTAGCTCGACTCTATTTGGTCAGCAGCTTGGGCAGTTCGAGCCGAATTCGATCCAAAATCGAGCCTATGCAGCATTTTCACGAACACATGCAATGCACTTTCAATTTCTCACTTTATGTAAAACAACAGTAGTTGTTTACAAGTATTTCATCAAACATGTTACCGGCAACATTAAAATGAAGGAGACATGGTATTTGTTTCATATACATACCTTCCTTGCCACTAGCTGACACCTCGTTGAGTCATTTCATCAAACACTTAGTGAGCAATATCAATACACCTCGTTGAGTTATTTGATCAAACACTTAGTGAGCAACATCAATAATAGAGTAACCGAGTCACCGAACTAGTTCGATCCAAGTTCAATTCAACTTGGGGTTCGATCCGAGTTGAGTTGAGCTCGGGCAAGCCCAAACTCGATTTAAAATTTTTTCAAGCTAAAGAAATCAGCTCAAACTCAACTTCGAACCAAGTCGAATCAAGCTTTTTTGAGTCGAGTTGAGCGAGCTAGCCGAACTAACTCTGTTTGTGTACACCCCTAATCTTCATACAAAACTTGTCACCCCATAAATTCAATTCCCACTGTTCCTGTGGTATTGCATACATGAGATTTGGATCTACCTAATTTTTAGACTGTCCTGTTATGATCTTATGTAATGGTAAATTTTTGGCGTATATATCTATTGGCCCCACAGCCTCAGACACAGGAATATCTCTTCGCTCAGAGTTGGAAACGGATTGGCTGGTGTACGCTCGCCATTGATCTAACTTGCTGGTGTGGATACTTGTCCTGTAAAGACTAGCACCGACGCTCCTTGAGCCCCGGGATGATGCATTTATCATATCCAAACCACTTTCAATTGGAGAGATCGTTTTAGAGCATGTAGCCAAAAAATGACTCATATCCAAAGATAATGTGGATCACGGTACAAATGGCAGTGGGAGAATGATTCTCACATTTAAAACATTCATATGGCCTATATAATGTTTATTTTCCAACCGATCTATTCATAAGGTCACATGGACGTGGAAATTAAAATCATAAAAATCATATTGATCCAAAATTTCTAGGAACCCAAAAGGGTTTCAATGGTAGACGTTCTCTTTTGACAGTGTGGACACTTAATCTTTGGATCAGTTTTATTTTTTTGGGTCAAGCATTACAAAAGCTCGCAAAATGAACGGACGGTTTGGATACAACATATACCTTATGATGGCACCCACATAACTTGGTGACGTCAACACACAGCCGGTCGGTGGCGTGTGGCACACCAGCCATTCCGCTTCCCCTGGCGTCACAGGCAATCCGCTTCCGTACTGGCGGAGTTAATACCGAATCTGAGTCCATGGTTCATCCCCGGTGGGGCCCATCCTGTCCGAGCGCCCAACCTGGCGCTCAAACCTAACGACTTTTCTTCTACCCGCCAACGACTGTAACTGCCGGGAAAGTCCGTTTCTCCGCGTATTACAAACACCCACCACCGCCTTCGTCTCTTTCAACAAGAAAAAAAATAAAATAAAAAAAATCGAAAGTTCCAGAAACCCTAACCCTAGATTTTTATCTCAGAAAAAAGCTACAGAAAGTCGGCAAAGCCCAGCTCTATATAAAATGCCCTCTCCTCCACCGGCCATTTCTCCTCCATTCAGCGAGAGAAGGAGAGGGAGTGATCTTTTTTCTCTCCGCAAATCAAAACCCCCTAATTTCCTCCCCGTTGATGGCTTCCAGAGAAAACCCCTATTTCAATCCGTTGAAATCCCCACCGTTGGCTCCGCCACCTTCTTCGTCTTCTTCTTCTCCTCCATTGATCAATTTGGAGGTCTCGATCGGATCAACTTCCTGTGAGAAACCGGATTTCAGAGCCCCTTCTGCTCTGAAATCGTCGAAAGACGGGTCTTTTGGAGAAATAACGGGTTTCTCGGATACTGAAGAGTTTCCGTCTTCTTCTTCTCCATTGATGGAGTTCGAAGCATTTTCTGCTTTGCAATCATCCAAAGACAGCTCTATTGGGGAGAAATCGGGCATTTCTATGATGAAAGAGCTTGTGTCACCTTCTTCGTCATCTCCTTTGATGGAATTTGAAGCCTTTTCAGTTCTGATGTCTTCCAAAGATCACTCTCTGAGAGAGAAGGTGGGGTTTTCTCGGGAAATTCCATCTTTTTCATTGTCTTCCTCGGTGTTGATGGATTTTGAATCCCTTTCTGCTCCAATGTCTTCCAAAGGTAGCTCCTTTGGAGAAAAAATGGGCTTTAAAGAGCATTCGTCTACATCTTCTTCACTGAGTATGGATTGTGGAGCTTTTTCTATGGTGAAATCCGAAAGTAAAAGCAGCTCATTTGGAGAAAAAACGGTTCTTCCTGCCATGAAAGAGCCATCTTCTTCATTAATTGGCTCTAAATGTAGCTCGTCTGAGGAAAAGGTCATGAACTTTTCCTCACCTCAAATGCTGCCAGAGACTGGAAGTTCTATGGATGCAGAGCGAGAAAAAATGGGGGTTCCTCAGCCCCTTGATTGCCTCCAAGGCATCCCAATCCCCCCATTCCTTTCCAAGATTTATGATCTGATTGATGACCCGTCATTGGATTCAGTTATCTCGTGGGGCTTGAGCGGAGAGAGCTTTGTGGTGTGGGACCCTGTGGAGTTCTCACGGGCTGTCCTTCCTCGCCATTTCAAGCACAACAATTTCTCCAGTTTTGTTCGGCAGCTCAACACATATGTGGGTATTGCTAAAAACCTGCCGAAATCAGCTGATGTAATCTGTGTAAATTCTCAATTTTTGTTTTGTTTTTCCCCTCCTTTTCTTTATTGCTGGTGTTTACTATTAGTCAGCTGATGTAATTTGTAGATTGCTGGTGAGGGCATTTTTGTAGAACCGCTGTGTATCTTGTAAGCCATCTGGAAATGAGGAGATATTGCCAATGTATCCTTTTTTCTTTTTCTGGAATTGATTTTGTACATGTTATTGAATTGAAAGTGTATACATGTGCTTGCTCTTACTCTTTGAGGTAATTTGATCAGGACCCTTCTTTGTGTTGAGGTGATTTGGTATTTGATGCAGACACTTATTTGTAGATTGCTGTTGTGGGCATCTGTGTGGAACCATGATGAACCTTGCAATCATTTGGAAATTGGGAGAATTCTCTACTGTATCCTTTCTTGTTCTGAAATTGAATCTACATACTGAATTGAAGATGTATATATTCTTGAGATAAAATAATCCATCTTGATTGATTTTGAGAGGAATAGATCCGGGTTCATCTGGTTGGAAGTTGTTGTATTTGTTGGCTTCATGTATGAATATCCTCGGAGAGTTCAGCATTGTTGCTTTTTACTGGAACAGAGATACTTTCAGATGTTCTTTGTAGTTGGAAGGCATTTATTTGCTACTTGTTGCATCATGCATCCGGACTGTTTCTTTCTGCCCATTTTGCTAAATTGCACAAATAACTGTATCTTTATGATAATAGGTGATTTTATTTTTATTTTTGTTATTTACAGGAAATAGAACACTTAGTTACCATATAGTTACTGAATATTTATTGCAACAATTCATCTGAATCTTTTGGTTTCCCATCTCTCAAGTCAGAAGCCAATCTAAAAGGCTCCACTTCTTGTCTTCCTCTGGCCATTTCTGACAGTCATATCATTCTATTCCAAACCAATCCTGATCAAGATGTTGCCTGCCAAAAAAAAAAAAAAAAAACAAGAAGAAGAAGAAGAAGAGAGAGAGACACAGCTCTCTCTCTCTCTCTCTCTCTCTCTCTCTCTCTCTCTCTCTCTCTCTCTCTCTCTCTCTCTCTCTCTCTCTCTCTCTCTCTCTCTCTCTCTCTCTCTCTCTCTCTCTCTCTCTCTCTCTCTCTCTCTCTCTCTCTCTCTCTCTCTCTCTCTCTCTCTCTCTCTCTCTCTCTCTCTCTCTCTCTCTCTCTCTCTCTCTCTCTCTCTCTCTCTCTCTCTCTCTCTCTCTCTCTCTCTCTCTCTCTCTCTCTCTCTCTCTCTCTCTCTCTCTCTCTCTCTCTCTCTCTCATTTGTTTTTTGCTACTTATGTGATCATGTTAAGGAGAACGTACTGAGGGATATGCGCTATTATATAGTATCTTTCAGGTGTTTCTTAGTGGGTATTTATTTATTTATTTATTTATTTATTTATTTTACATCAAAATCTTAATGTTCATGAGCTAATTTTGTGGTTGTTGGTCACTATATTGGCTTTGGATACTATGCTCCCTTTTATGAATTTCATAGTCTATACTCTGTACTAAGAAGGGGAAAAAGTCATCTCCTCTTGTTCCAATTTTAATTTTGATTACGTGTAGAAGGATGGAGTTTCCGCTTTCACAGGTATTGGTATATATTCCAGATACTGATAATTCTATAGTGGTGTCAGCATTAATTTTTACTACTTCTCTTTTAGTTTCATGCTTGATTTTTAAATACTGCAATCCCTGTTACACAGATTTCTGTCTAGGGCCTTTCCTCCATTTATATCTATTGTATCAGGGTATTGTTATGTCATCATGTTCATTGTATTGCATTTCACTCCTTGTATGATCCTTCCTTTATTCTTTATTCTATTGTGATTCTTTTTGGATATTTTCTCAGGGTTTTCGCAAGATTGATACAGATCGGTGGGAGTTTGCTAATGAAGAATTCCTGAAGGGGAAGAGGCATCTGTTAAAAAACATCCACAGGCGCAAGTCATCTCAGGTCCCGCAGATCGGGCCCTCTCTGGGGCCATCCCTTGAAACAGTGAAATCCGAATTGGAAGGCGAGGCCGAGAAACTGAGAAAAGACAAGAACTTGATGATGCAGGAAGTTGTGAAATTGCAGCAGGAGCACCTCACAACAGTCAACCAAGTGGTCAGGATGAACCAACGGCTACAGGCAGCCGAGCAGCGGCAGAAGCAGATGGTCTCTTTCTTGGCAAAGGTACTTCAAAACCCAGTCTTCTTAACCCATCTTCAGCATCAGAAGGAACAGCATGAGATTGCTGCTATGCGGGTAAAAAGGAAGTTTCTCACGCAGCAACAAGTGGTCCACCGCCCTCAGGGCTCATCTATGGAAGAGCAGATAGTGAGGTACGAACCAAGTTTGGGTGACACAACTACATCTATGACGGCAATGCAAGATGTAGGACCAGATGCAGGTAAACAACTACCAGACTATCTTTTACAAGATATGGTGGGCAAGCTCGGGCTTGATGCAGTTTCTGGTGCTGAAGCCCAAATCGGGGGTGTCACTTCTGATCAAATAGAGCAAGAATTCACAGAAGCATCAAATCAGATTGGAGTGGAGGGGTCCGGATTGTCAACTGTGGACCCCAGCGATGTCCACTTCAAGCAGAAGAATGTATTGAGCTCCCACACTAATGTTAGCTCTAGCAGTTCTGAGTATTTCGTTTCATTTCCAGATGAGTTGTCACAAGATAAAATGCCATTGATCTACATGTCCCCGGCAATCGAGGGCATCATCAAACAGGAAGACATATGGAGCATGGGTTTTGATGCTGGTGCAAGTCAGCCTAGTTCTAGCCATGATGTGTGGGGCAATATCCTCAGTTCTGATGATCAAGAGTTGGCATCTTCAGCTGGGTTATGCAACTTTTGGGACCTTGGATCACGAAAACCAGAGGAAGATTCAAGAATTGACAAGTGGATGGGTGATGGGTCCTCTTTTGATGATCTCGAAACCCAGCTGGGCCATCTAGAAGAAGAGCGTTCTTGAGGCATGGATCCGTAGGGTGGCGTCTGCTTCATCTCTTGGTGTCATTGCAGATTCTAGTTATTATTATTATTATTATTATTAGTTTATGGGTTTGATGATTTACAACAATAAGTTCAGTTACTTTTGGCTATGGGTTCTTTTCTAGCTTTATGTTTGTTCTTGCGCTAGTTTGGTAGTATATTACCCTCCCATTCTTCCAGAAATTTTCTGCCAATCAGCCTATGATTTTGTCTGCTGAATCGGGTGGATTTTTGTTTCTCTTCTTTGGATATTCATCGGGTGAGTGGTACTTTAATTACATTGATTCTTTTGCTAGCGGAGATTTAAGGTGCCAAACCTACAGATATCTTTCTTGACCATCAGATTTACAATGACTTGCATCGGGGTTTGGCAAGGAGCCGTGATTGCCCTTTGTATCATTTCTAGTATCTATTTCCGCGATGAGGCTGCTGGTAAGACACTGATAATGGATTCTGTGATAAATTAGTAGGCTTATGATGTGACACTTGATTAATCCAATAAATCAATTTCTGTTCATAGTCATTGTTCTCAATTTTACTTGATTGATACTCATTGGGAAATGATCATTTGCTAACTATAGGCCTGACCATGTTATTTCTATGTTGCACAGTTCCTTCTCCCTTCATGTTGTTTCAGGCGGACTGAGGATATTCAGTGTACTCACTCGGGGTTTCAGTTTGCACAAGCGGGACCATGGTTCAGTGGCAACTGGTCTGTTGGGATCCACCGACAATGGACCATGCCCCCAAAAGTCTTCCAGGTAAGAAGATCATTGACATCAATCTTGGGCCTTTCTTTCTTCTTCTTCTTCTTCTTCTTTAAAAAAAAAAAAAAAAAAATTTTAAACCAGTTGAATGTGGATTTTTATTCTTTAAACCATAGTTCTAAAACTAGGTGACTCGACTCGAAACTTGGTTGACTCAACGAGATTTTGAGCCGAGTCACCATGAAACACACTAGAAGTGATTCGTTTGAGACTCGTTGTGTTGGTTCCCTGACTCAATGAAACCATCAGACCACAACAATACGTGGGCCCCAATTGGCACTTGGCAATGAGAGCGCTGGATCCTAAGTGGACGAAGACAAAAAAAAAAAAAAAAAAAAAAAAAAAAAAAAACAGGACTCTAAAATGAGAGGTTTGCAAACCCTGGCAAGTGGTATGCATGGCCGACATGCTGAGGCTTCCTCTCTACATATTCTACACACCTCTGCATGTGTTCGTGGTGGCACATAAGTGTGAGATAATCAGTTCACTGGCCAAACTGATATCTTGTGGATAATGTGGCAAAATACTCAGGTACTTCCACTCATCATTCATCAGGTGGGCCACAATATTAGAGATAGGTGGATGGCTTAGAGAAACTTTAAGTGGTTTCCAGCCATCCATTCAGTTTAATACCGTCACTCACCAGATGATCATGTAGCTCACCCAATGAGTGTACTTGTTGATTTTTGTACCAGTGCACCTATATGGTTATGGTGGGAATGACCTAATATATGGCCCAGATATTGCACTTGTGTGTGTTGGGTACATGGATTGGTGTGCAAAAGAGCGGCCTTGTACATGTGTGGGCTTAGCAAATCTTTAAAGGGCAATGGTTGAATTAGGTGATACGCATGCGCTCAGAGGTTATACACGTGCTGTTAACTCAATGAACTATCCAAGCTGTGGGACCCATAGTAGATAGTTCATTATCCAAAAAACAAATTCATTGAACAACCTTAACCTCTGGTTTGGAGATACTTCTTTGCTGAATTTAGACAATTGTCTATTTTTCATCTCACCATGCGGAAACCGTCCATCCATTAACTTTTTCCTATTTTCTATATTTTCCATAAATTTTCATTTCTTACTTTTATACTTTTTAACGATTTTAAATACTGGTTACTTAATTGTTAAATACCGAGTCGAATCAGGTGAAGAGTCTTCGACTCAACCCATCCCTGCTGAATGTCAAGCTGATTCGAGTTTTTTGAGTTTTTGAACTATGCTTTTAGCCATCTAGTTGTAGTCCACAAATTGAAAGGTCAGGACTGCACTATCTTGGGCCCTTTTTCTGGCTTTAAAAAAAAAAAATTTAAAAAAAAAAAAAAAAAAAAAAAAGGAAAGAAGAAAGAAAGAAAAATGTGCATGATCCATCCATGGAGGGTCTCAAACTCAAACGACTGAAAACAAAAAAAAAAAAAAACAAAGGAAAGAAGAAAGAAAGAAAAATGTGCATGATCCATCCCTGGAGGGTCTCAAACTCAAAGGACCAATTGTCTGGAGGACTGAACCATTGCCATTGGCCCCACTGGTACCAATGATCGCATAACTTCTCTCTGTTTTAGTCACCTACAAAATACTTTGTATTTTGGGTTCACCATGTCTTTTTCAGGAGCTGTGTATTATATATTGTATGAATTTAATAATAAAACTGAGGTGTTTGTTCTCCTCTGGCTGTGTACTCCATGCTCGTTTTTTTCTTTTTGGCAAAAGGTTAAGGGATGGTGAAAAGGGGGACATAAACATTAGCACTTAAAGAAGCACAATCACAACATAAACCAAGAAAAGAAGTACAGCATGACCACAACATAAACCAAGAAAAGAAGGGACATTCGTCCCTTCTCCCAACCATCTTGATTCCCCAGACCTGTCCCTTGATTCATGGTCTCTTCTCGATACTTCTTCCCAGCCTCTTCCTCCCATACCTACCATTCCCACACTCAAAGACGAAATAGAGAATATTCTGGACCATTAGATAGTATCAACGTTGGACGGTGGGTTTCAAAAGTACCTGGTTAAGTGGAAGTCACGCCCAACTTCAAACAGTACGTGGCTCACTAAGGAGAAGTTTCATAGACTTGATCCTGACATCTTGGAGCGGTTCAGGATTTTAGTTTCACCAGTGGCGAAATTTTCGCAACCAGGGAGAGTTGATGGGGACATCACGCACGCCTCCTACGCACATACACAAGGAGGGTCCCACCATCGATATAAATCGATGACGATGTTCAGAGAGGGCCTCCTAGTTAGAGGACTGCATTTTGGTTTGTTGGAGTGGACCCGATAGTCATGTGAATCCTACCTTGGGTTCTCATGATCATGGCCTACTATTCTAATTAATCTAGTACTTTTGGTTTTGCTTATTATTGTTATTAGGAATATCATGGACGGTTCAGATTGCTTTGATTAGTTGTTATTTTTTACTGCTTCGTCTCCAAGTAATAAGTTGCACACATGACGCGAGTTTTGGGGTATATGTTTTATTATAAATAGGCACCCCTTGTAGTCTTTTTTCTCATTGAAGATTAATAAAATTTCTACATTTTTTTTCTGCTTCTTTGAGTTTCTGAGTTATGGAAATCCAATTATGTGTGAAACCATCCCTTCCTCGAAGGGCCGACTACCGTGGTGCGAAGCCACACTCATCCCGATTCACCCCCACCTTCTATCTTTCATATTTCTCTTCCCCTACAGTCATCCTCCCTGCAAATCCATCAATATTTTGCAGACGTTTCTTTCCTACAGCAGCTTTCTAGAATCTGGCCCTGCAGGAGGGCTGAAACTTCGGCGGAGCACTGTGCACAGACCGATCGTTGGATCGTCACGAAACTTGGGGGTTTTGTGGTCTACCCCTGGCCAACCAGGGCTAAGCTGACCGTTTCGAATTTGTGGCCCCTCACACGTGCGTCTGGGCCTTCACTACTGTCCACGCGTGTGATGCTTCTTTGGTTCGTCTCTCTCTTCTCTTTCACTCCTCTTTCACCTAAATCCTTATTAATCAAATCTCCCATTTTGTACATTTTCTTCAACTCTAAGGTTTCCCAAATTGAAATCTGTGAATCCCTTGGATTGAAGAATTATTTATGTGCATGTGTGGATGAATTTATCCTCCTTTGATTATTGTTTGGTTTATAGTTTTGATTAATTCGACCATAGCATGTGTAGGCCTGGATCCACATAAGATTCCCCTTGATTGAGTGCTTGAATTTTTGTGTGGGATGTGGAATTTTGTGTAATTGTTTCTGAATTAGTGTGATCTAAAGCCTGAAAATCTTGCACATCATACTTAACTTTCATGTCCTGCATTGAATTTGGTATCAAAGCCCAAGGTTTTTACAAGGGAATGCATTGCATTTTTAGGGTTTAGTTTATTTGTGTCTAGTATGCATCAAATATCATCATATGGAGTTGTTTAGAGGTCTATAATTCTTGTTATAAGCTACTGAACTTTCTGCTATCAGAAAATCCCCATATCTCTTTACTGGATTTTCTATTGACAGATTCTTTGGATAGATAAAGTTGCTAGAAATTGAGTAGTATTGTGTCATTTTCCCCATATAGAGTCCTATAGGAGCATCTAGTCTCATCTAGGCGCATATAGTCGTATTAGAAGGTCCTTAAGTTGAGTTAGTAGTTGTATGCTCACACGTACGAGTCGTGGTTTTAGCTTGCACCCTACACTAAACATTGAGCAATTGCAAGAGTCAATAAACAAGCTGACCCAACAGTTTGAGTTTTTGGGTAAATGCTTGGAATAACGTATGGACCAATGCCTTCAGCAGTTTAATGTGCGCGTTACCCAACTAGAGACCTCCACCCGTGCAAACCCCACCATTAGGGAAGATGCCCAATCTCAGGCAGGTAATCAGGAGATTAGACCAATGAATGGGGATGGTCAAGGAATTGGTCATGAGCGCGCATCTATGCACCCACCCCGTGAGGGACATTATGATCATTATGACCTAAATGTACAACTCCTCAAGGGAGTTAGAGTAGATGTTCTTACGTTTGATGACCACTTAGACCCTAAAGCCTTTTTAGACTTGCTGGTTGATATAAACCACTATTTTGAGTGGTATGACGCATCGGATGCTCGTCGAGTCCGATTCGCCAAGATGAAGCTTGTGGGCCAAGCAAAAGAGGTTTTGGGCTACGGTAGAGCGAAAGAGAGAAAAAGCGAGGGAGCTCCCAATAGTCTATTGGGGAGAAATGAAAGAAACTCTTAAGGAGAAGTACCTCCCTTTCTCTTATCACTTACGGTTGATTGAGGAATGACAGTCTCTTCGACAGAGTTCCTGTTGCTGAATATATTGAGAAGTTCGAAGAGTGTTTGACCCGTTGTGAGGTTGATAAGGATCCCGTACTCACCCTTGCTCGATTTAAAACGGGCATCCGTTCTGACATTAAGAAAGAATGTTCGCCAAAGACATAGACACTATTGAACAGTTGTATCAAGTAGTGTTAGAGGTCGAACAATACCTCAAAGCATTTGTGGGAAGGCGGTTTGACTTTTGTGATTCTAGTTCTAAGGCCAACCCTTCTTGGGTTAAACCTAACATTAGATACCAAAACAAACCTTCCAATAGTTCTCAGTCCAGGCCCAAGGATGATAAAGATAAAGAGATTGTTGGGTCTAACTTGCGTAGAAGTAGAGCAACTAGGTGTTTTAAGTGTCAGGGGTTTGGTCACTTTGCCCACTAGTGCGACACGAGAGAGGGCATCAAAGTGCTCCTTATTGATGGGCAAGTAGAAGTAGTGCCCCCAGAGAGTGATGGGGAAGAGAAAGAATATGAGCCAGTAGAAACCCCTAGTGATGAGGAAGAGGGAACGCATGAGTCTACGACCCTCGCAGTTGTGCATTGCACCTTTGCTCAAGCCAAGAACACTGACGATTGGCGTCGGAATACGATTTTCTATACTTATACAAAATGTGGGGAAAAAAGTTGTAAGATGATCATGAATAGTGGTAGTTGTGCCAGTGTGGCATTGAATAGCACTGTGAGCCAATTGGGCTTGAAGCTTGAAGCCCATTCTCAACCCTATCGAGTGTCCTGGGTTAATGAAACTTTCATTCCAGTCTCGCACCATTATCTTGTTCGTATTCATTTTGGATCATATAAAGACACATTTTGGTGTGATGTTGTTCCCATGGATGTTGGTCATATCATTCTGGGTATACCTTGGCTCTATGGCAGGGATGTCACCATATTTGGTCATTCGAATGTGTGTATATTCTGGTTTGAGGGCAAGAAAGTCAAGCTAAGTTCACTTCCACCCAAGAACACGACTGGAAAGGAGGCCACCACACAGAGTGGTGTGAGCGGCTCAAAAGAATTGAAGGAGTCGAAGTCCATGTCCAAACCTCTCCATATTCTAAATGCCAAGGACTTTGAACGAGAAATGGAGGTAGACTCGATGGTATTCGCCCTTGTGGTTAGGGAAAGTGTACCGGAGGCTAGTGTTGAGTTACCCACTGAGACCATTCAGGTAATGCATGAGTTTCGTGATGTCTTTCCTGATCATCTACTGAATGAGCTTCCTCCTATGAGGGATATACAACATGCCATTGATCTAGTCCCTGGGGTGACTCTACCAAACCTCCCTCATTATAGAATGAACCCAAAGGAGTATGCAGAGTTGAAGAGATAGATTGACGAGCTCCTAGAAAAGGGTTTTATTTGGAAGAGCATGAGCTTATGTGTCATACCCGCCCTTCTTACACTTAAGAAGGATGACACATAGAGGATGTGTGTAGATAGTAGGGTCATCAACAAAATTATAGTCAAGTATCAGTTTTCCATACCGTGTTTTGATGACATGTTGGATATGATGTCCAATGCTACAATCTTCTTGAAAATTGACCTCAAAAGTGGTTATCACCAAATCCATGTACGCCCTGGTGATGAGTGGAAGATGGCCTTCAAGACGAAGGATAGGCTATACAAGTAGCTAGTTATGCCTTTTGGGCTGACTAAAGCCCCAAGCACTTTCATGCGTATGATAACCCAAGTGTTGAGGCCCTTCATGGGAAAGTTCTTGGTCGTATACTTTGATGATATCTTGATTTATAGCATGACCAAGGAACAACACCTCAACCATTTGAGGAAGGTTTGTGGGATCCTTAGAGCCGAGAAATTGTACGCGAACCTAAAAAAGTGTGCATTTTTTGTCTAGTAGTGTTATCTTCTTAGGTTTTGTTGTGTCAGCTGAGGGCATATCGGCGGATCCCGAGAAGGTCAAGGCCATCGTCAATTGGCCTGAATCCCGCAATATTCATGAGGTGCGCAACTTTCACGGCTTAGCCACCTTCTATAGGCGGTTCATTTGAGGCTTCGGTTCCATTATGGCTCTCATCACGGATTGCATAAAAAAGAGAGAGTTTCAATGGACAAAGGCAGCCTCGAAGGCCTTCAAGGAGATAAAGGTTAAGATGACCGAAGCTCCAATCATGCGACTTCCGAATTTTTCAAAAGCTTTTGAAGTCGCATGTGATGCGTCAGGAGTCGGCATAAAAGGAGTACTTAGTTAGGAAGGGCACCCTGTCACCTTTTTTAGTGAGAAACTGAATGAGGCGAAACAAAAATATTCCACCTATGATAAAGAGTTCTATGCAGTAGTGCAATCACTGTGCCATTTGCATCATTACTTATTGCCGCAAGAATTTATCTTATTCTCATATCACGAGGCCTTGAGATATCTGAACTCTTAGAAGAAATTAAACCCTAGGCACGCCAAATGGGTTCAATTCCTTTAAGATACACTTTTGTGCTTAAGCACAAGGCCGGTGTAGAGAATAAGTTTGCCGACGCGTTGAGTCGTCGAGTCGCATTAATCAATTCCATGAGTGTCGAAGTCACGGGCCTCGAGCGCATCAAAGAATATTATTCTGAGTGTCAAGATTTTGGAGTTGTGTACACGTCGTTGTTAGAAAGTCAGTTAGGAGCTAGCAGAGAGCACTTGATTTTAGACAGATATTTGTTTAGGAGTGACCGTTTGTGCATACCTCGCACCTCTCTCCTTGATTTTATTGTCTGGGAGTTAAATTCAGGAGGGGTCACGGGTCATTTCGGTCGAGACAAGACCATTGCCCTAGTGGAGAATATGTTTCATTAGCCAAGCCTCAAGCGAGACATGACCAAAATTATAGAGCAATGTCGAACTTGTCAACTGGTAAAGAAGAAAAAGAAAAATACATGATTATATACACCTTTACCAGTTCCATTCATCTCTTGGCAGGACATTAGTATGGACTTCGTGCTTGGACTCCCCAAAACTATTAGGAAACACGATTCCATATTTGTTGTCGTGGACCATTTTTTTTAAAATGGCCCACTTCATTTCTTATTCTAAGACCTCCGACGCATCCCCTGTTGCCAAGCTGTTCTTTAGTGAGGTTATCAAACTGCATGAGTTACCAAAAACCATAGTGTCTGACCATGACGTGTGATTCATAAGTTACTTTTGGAAGACACTATGGCATATGATGAATACTATACTCCAATTTTCTTCTGCCTACCACCCTCAGACCGATGGTCAAACTAAGGTGGTTAATAGGAGCCTAAGGAGTTTGCTTAAATGTTTAGTGGAGGAGCACACCAGGACGTGAGACACAGTACTACTTATAGTCGAGTTTGCGTTTAATAGTTCTGTTAATAGGTCCACAGGTCTAAGTCCTTTAAAAGTCGTTATTGGTTATAAGCCTAGGAAGGCTATTGATCTTATCCCTATGTCACTGTCCCATAGGCCATCAGAGTTTGCAGAGTCCTTTGCACATCACATTCATTCATTTCATTAAGAAATCAGGCGAAAGATCACTACTAGTAATGAACATTATAAATTTTCTGCATACCGACATAAACATTTTAAGGAATTCAACGTAGGAGACTCTGTGATGGTCCGCATAGAGTGGTACCCTCAGGGGGTCGTTCGTAAATTACACTCGCGTAGCGCTGGACCCTTCAAAATTATAAAACGAAACGGTCTTAATGCATATGTGGTAGATCTTCCACCTTCCATGGGAATTAGTTGGACATTCAATGTGGAGGATCTAGTTACCTTTTAGGAGACCACTGATACTTTATCTGGCCCTTTGCCCAACCATCCTGATTCCCCATACCTGTCCCTTGATCCATAGTCTTTTCTCGACCCTTCTTCCCAACCTCTACCTCTCATTCCCACACTCGAAGAGAAAATAGAGGATATTCTGGATCATCAGATGATATTAGCGTCGGACGGCGGGTTTCAGAAGTACCTGGTTAAGTGGAAGTCACGCCCATCTTCAGACAGTACGTGGCTCACTGAGGAGGAGCTTTAGAGACTTGATCCCGACATCTTGGCGTAGTTCAGGAGTTTTGTTTCGTCAGTGGCGAAATCTTCGCAACTAGTGAGAGTTGATGGGGACATCACGCACACACGCACGCCCTCATACACACGTACGCAAGAAAGGCCCCACCATCGATCTGGATCGATGACGATATCTAGGGAGGGCCTCCTAGTTAGAGGACTGCGTTTTGGTTCGTTGGAGTGGACCAATAGTTATGTGAATCCCACCATGAGTTCTCATGATCGTGGCCCATTGTTCTAATTAATCTAGTACTTTGGATTTTGCTTATTATTGTTATTAGGAATATCATGGACGGTTTAGATTGCTTTGATTAGTTGTTATTTTTTATTACTTCGTTTCCAAGTAATAGGTTGCGCATATGGCATAAGTTTTGGGGTATATGGTTTTATTATAAATAGAAACCCATTATAGTTCTTTTTCTCATTGAAGATTAATAAAAATTTTACGTTTTTTTTTCTGCTTCTCCGAGTTTCTGAGTTGTGGAAATCCGATTGGGTGTGAAACCCTCCCTTCCTCGAAGGGCCGACTACCGTGGTGCGAAGCCACACTCATCCCGATTCGCCCCCACCTTTTATCTTCCACATTTCTCTTCCTCTACAGCCATCTTCTCTCCAAATCCATCAATATTTTGTAGACGTTTCTTTCCTACAGTAGATTTCTAGAATCTGGCCATGCAGGAAACTTCGACGGAGCACCGCGCACAGACCCATAGTCGGATCGTCGCGAAACTTGAGGGTTTTATGGTCCACCCTTGGCCGGCCAGGGCCAAGCTGACCATTTTCCGATTCGTGGGCCCCTCACATGTGCGGGACACAACCAGCGCACGTGCATCTGGGCCTTCACTGCTGTCGACGCATGTGATGCTTCTCTGATTCGTCTCTCTCTTCTCTTTCACTCCTCTTTCACCCGAATCCCTAACCTTAACCCTAAATTACTCAAATCCCTAATTTTATGCTCTTTCTTCAACTTTAGGGTTTTCCGAATTGAAATCTGTGAATCCCTTAGATTGGGAAATTATTTTTGTACATGTGTGGATGAATTTATCCTCATTTGATTAGTGTTTGGTCTATAATTTTTATTAATCCGGCCCTAGCATGTGTAAGCCTAGATCCGCATAAGATTTCCCTTGATTGAGTGCTTGAACTTTTGTGTGGGATGTGGAATTTTGTATAATTGTTTCTGAATGAGTGTGATCTAAAGCCTGAAAATCTTGCACGTCATACTTGAATTTCATGTCCTACATCATTATTATTATACCAAAATTGAACTAAAATTTTTGAATAACATTCTACAAGCAAATTTGATAGACTAGTTTTAATCCATCTAAGAGAGCTTCCTTCTGCTGCAATATTTAAGCAAATCTCATAAAATTGACAAGTCACAATTAACTGCTCAAAATGATATCTAATAATTGACAAGTCACAACATTCACACAAAGCCACAATCAATCATCCACCATAAGACTAGAAATTATAGTGGTTCGCTTGTGTATATACCAACTGTTTAGAAAACAGCCACACAACTACTCTACTCCCAATATACTCAGACAGTAGATATTGACGTTCACTATGAAATAGGTTTTTCAAGGTTCACCTAAAACCTTCACAATTGTGTCTTTTGAGTGGGCTTACACAATTAAAAAAACCCCACACTCTAAGTTTTCTGGATCACCTTAGACAAACCAAAAATAAATAGATTTTTCCTGGCATAATCTCGATAAAATAAAAAACAGAAATTGTAAAATACTTATCTGGATATTCTCCTTTTGATGAAGCCCGGTAGAACTGATTCGAAGTAAATGTTCAATGTCCACACTCACTTATGAAAATGTTCTAAGTTTTAAATGATTTTTAGAATAAATCACCTTGGACTTGCTTGATTTGATTTTGATTCCAAGAAAGGGGAAAACAAAAATCCCTTCTTTAAAATATGATTGGAATATAGAATCACAAAATCAAATACAAAAAGCTAATTAAAGATAATATTAAATGAGCACTAAATAGCTTAAGAATATCACTAACTTATCTCTCAAAGTGGTGTCTTGATTTTGCTTGAATTGAATGAAAAACTCTGAAAATCATGCTCTATTTATAATTGCAAAAACTGTTCACTCTACTGGTCCAGGGGACAGCTCGACTAGTCGAAGGACCAACAAAATTTAAAAAAATTAGGCGCGATAAGATAAAATCGTTCCACGACTGGTCGAGTAGCTTTCACGACCGGTCAAGTGGCCTGCACAACCAATCGAACCCTGCTCTCGACTGGTCGTGTGAGACCTAATTTAGTTGTTGAACTTTGAGTTGAGGCTGCTCGACTGGTCGAGCACTATTCACTCAACTGGTCGAGCAGTCTCCAGGACTGGTCGAAGATCCAACAAAAAATTTCAAAAATAAGTAACAAATCTTGGACTAGTCGAGGAATTTCTTGGACTGGTCGAGCCAGTATTAAGGTTAGTCTAACATAGGCTAAGACTAGTTGAGAAATAGCATATACACTTATAAAGTGACCTAATTAAAGTATGCAATCAATATGACCTAACCTACGGTTAATCTAGGTCATTCATACCTCATAAGCGATGTTTGAACATTGAAACATCTTTTACTTAGGTTGATAGTTAATCTTGACGTACATGAAGCTTGACATCTTGAAGTATGTTGAAGCTTGAACTTGTAACACTTTGAAGCTTAATTTTGAAACACTTCGAAGCTTGAGCTTGAGGTACTTTGAGTTGCATTTCACCTTGAGCTTTAAGTACCAAAGTAAAGTATATTATCTTGACTTAGATGAAGCTTTGAAAGCTTGAACTAACACTTAATGTTGTACTTGAAGTCTTATACTTGTGATACTTAAATCTTGAAATAGATCATCTTGAACTTATACTTGAATCTTAAAAATGAAACATCTTGAACTTTGAAGACGAACAAAATAAGATACAAATTCCATGAGGTTTTGACACTATAAAATTTGACAATCATAGGAGCTAGAAAAACATAGCACTTACAAATAACAACACCTAGAATCCCCTAGTTTCCCTTAGATGCATCGTCCACATTAGAAAAAAAAAAAAAAAAAAAAAAAACCTTGAAGAGGTTTCAACCATTTGGTAAGGATGATTTTCTTAGGAGTGACCTACTGGATGGGAATTTTTAGAATTTGCATGGATAACGTGCTCAGGAAAGTATGTTTATGCTCAACATCATCCTTCTTCTGAAGCAAGCCAATTGCAATTTTGTAGATCATGTACTGAAGAGAATGATATTGACCTTTAAATTTCCTATAGTTCCGATCTTTCCATATTCTTGTAGGTATACGTGCGTGGGCCTAGGCCCACAAGTACATACACTTGGGTCTTGTGTGTTATCGGCTTTAGTCGTAGTTTTTATTTTTTCCTTTATTTTATCTTTATTTGTATACTTTCCTTATTTGTCCTTTTTCATTATTTTTTCCTCCTAATAAGGGCATATATATAATTGTACATTTTCTTATTGTTTAAATAAAGTAGAACTTGACATTCTAACCCTATGGACTTCTTTTCCCTCTCAAATTTCCTCCTCTAACATGGTATTAAAGCCTAAGTGCTTTTAAGGTTTTTTCTTCTTCATTTTTCTTTTGTTCCTTCTTTTTCTTCGTCTTCTTCCTCTTAATTCCATGAGTTTTATTCTTCTAATCTTTCTAAATAAGTGGTGTTTCTCTTCTTTCCCTTCATAATTTTTTCCCCCCCTCTTATTCCTTTTCTTCTAATCTTTCTTAAGAAGTGGTGTTTTCTTCTTTCCTTTCCTAATCTTCAATAGTTCCCTCTCTTCTCTACACAACAACAATATTTTATTAAACCCCCCCCCCCCCCTTTTTTTTCCTTTACCCTTGTTTTTTCTTTTCAATTTTATCTTTTTTGAGAGTCGTGAGATCTTTTCCTCACTGACTTGTTGTGATTTGTGAGAAAGAGGTGGTTTGCAGCTATATTTTTTTAGGATTTTGAATAATTTATTGTTGGATTTGAAGCCTTTTTTATATATGGTTGAAGTCGTCGCTGATTTTTCTATTGTTCGGTTGAAGGCATTATTGGAAAATTTTATTTTATTCCTTTTTTTGAAAGATTTTTTTGAAGGATTTGTTATTTTTGTTGAAGTACCCCCCCCCCCCCCCTAAATTTTCACTATCTGGTTGCAACGATAAAAGTTTGTTGGTTATTGTTGTTTGGGCTTCTCTATTTTTATTATTATTATTACTATTATTATTATTATTTATTTGTATGTCGAGCTATAAGGATATTCCTCTCATCTTTGGTTCTCTCACTATTTTTTAAGATTATATACGGCCTCTTTGTCTACTTTTGAAGCAATTGATCCTGTTAACTCTAAGATGGAATGATTGATTGTTCATTCTGAAATCACACATAAATTTAAGTTCAACAATTAACTTCAATGGTCGAAAGCCGTTAAGATGTTTGTTGGAGAAAAACAATAGTTGGGGTATATACATGGTAGTATATCATAGAACCTCAATTGTTTGGTTCTTTACATGGAGATTGGAAATAAATAAAAAAATTCTTGGCATGCTCTTGCTTCTGAGTTCGATGGAACAAGAAGTTAGCAAAGGTCTCTTTTTTTTTTGTTATCTACTGCTCATGAGATCTTATAAAGAACCCATGAACTATATGCAAATTATCATGCCCTGAAATCCGAGCACCCGAGTAGGCTACTTGAAATCCGAATCCTAGGCCCGTGAACTATGTTATTCTGATTTTAATTAACATTTATCACTATTCCAAATCTAAGCACAAGTAAAATAAAATAATGAATTTCCATCGAAGATAAAGTTCAAAATCTAAATGGTCATAATTTCTTACACAATTACTACTGGAATTAAACTATCCTAAAGTGGTTAAAGAACAAATACAACTTTTATTTTACATTAATAACTTGAATTCAAATTTGCATAATGTACACGAAGGTCACGGTCGACATACTCCAGTTCAGTACCTAAAATGGTTAATCAAAACGGGGTGAGAACAACGGCTCAATGGGATAATCTCATTCCCAGATTTGGAATTTCCAAGTTTGTATACATAAGTTAAACATATAAATAGAAATCAAAGCATTATAAATCATATAGATACTTAACATTTAAAATTTCACAGGAATGACAAAATAAACCTATAACAATTTATTTTATGATCCTTTTGGAGTAATTTAGGGTAAAGCACCGATGTGATTGATCGTTTTAGGGAATGACCCAAAGCAAAGAATTTGTGCCAATCCTTTAAGGAAATGACCCAGGGCAGAGAATCTGTGTTGATCTTTTAGGGATTAACCCATGGTAGAGCACCTGCACTAATCTTTTAGGGATTAACCTAAAGCAGAACACTCTTGCTAATCATTTCAGGAATGATCTAGGGTAGAGCCCCCGTGCTGATCTTTTAAAAAATAACCCAAGGCAGACCACCCATGCTGATCATTTCAGAATGACCCAGGGCATAACACCCACTGTTGCATATGCGCATATCCATATGCAGATCGCATATGCGATCATGGCATATGCGATTTGGCACATATGCGAACACAATCGAATATTCGATGTATACGATTGCATATTGGCCATGGCACATTGAATTTTTATTTTTTTGCAAAAAAAAAAACATTTGTCTATAAAAAGGCTTCCAAATCTCCTCTATTTGTAATATTCTCACTCCAAAACTCTCTTACTCAATTTTCTCTCACATTTCTTAATTACAAGTGGTCTTAATCTCCCTCTCTCTTGTATTTCCTACTTCCAAGTGATCTCTCTCTCTCTCTCTCTCTCACACATTCCCTCTCTTGGAAGTTGGAAGATCAAGATTCAAGCACTTTTAAGTTTCAAGGAAGATAGCTTGTTGATTTTGCTGTTACTTCTCGGTAACTATATTGGTAAATGTGGATGACTTGATATTTAATTCATTGTTTAATTGATTTTATCTCTTTCAAATGTATTTTAAATATGTAAAATTAGTTATCCATTAACTTAGAAAAGTTCTCTTTAGTTTCTTATATATTAGGAAAAATTTCAAAAAATCGTAATATATATATATGGGAAAAGGTACAATGCGCTCGAGCTGACGATAAGCTCCCGTGAGGTCGAGCTGTGTGGGCCCCACCGTGATGTGTTTCGACCATCAACACTGTACATTTGATAGGTACCCTTTAAATTATGGGATATGCCAAAAATCAGCCATATACGGAACTCTGGTGGGCCATACCATCTAAAATTATGTGAAGACACCGTTAAAACATATAAAAGCACTTGGTGGGGCCCACCTGAGTTTTGCATGCGCCTGAAACTTGGTCTGAACCCTCATTCAAGTGGGACACACATAATGGATGGGCTGGATTTGCAAACCACATCTCGGTGGGCCCTCAAAAATGGTTATGAATGTTTTAATGGTGCACGACCCCTCTCCACTTCAGTATGTGGTGTGGCCCACACAAGTCACAGATTAACTTGATTTTTGAGACCTAGGCCCACGGTGGAATGGTGCATCTGACTGATGGGGTAGATGTTCGAAACACATCACGGCGGGGCCCACACAGCTCGACCTCATGGGGTGTTAAAATCAGCTCGAGCGCATTATACCTTTTCCCTATATAGAATATATATATATAGGCAAAAGGTACTATGCATTCGAGCTCATGATAACGTCCCATGAGGTTAAGCTGTGTGGGCCCCATCGTGATGCGTGTCGACCATCAACACCGTGCATTTGATGGGTCCCCTTTAAATTATAGGATATCAACACCGTACATTGAAACATCTTTTACTTAGGTTGATAGTTAATCTTGACGTACATGAAGCTTGACATCTTGAAGTATGTTGAAGCTTGAACTTGTAACACTTTGAAGCTTAATTTTGAAACACTTCGAAGCTTGAGCTTGAGGTACTTTGAGTTGCATTTCACCTTGAGCTTTAAGTACCAAAGTAAAGTATATTATCTTGACTTAGATGAAGCTTTGAAAGCTTGAACTAACACTTAATGTTGTACTTGAAGTCTTATACTTGTGATACTTAAATCTTGAAATAGATCATCTTGAACTTATACTTGAATCTTAAAAATGAAACATCTTGAACTTTGAAGACGAACAAAATAAGATACAAATTCCATGAGGTTTTGACACTATAAAATTTGACAATCATAGGAGCTAGAAAAACATAGCACTTACAAATAACAACACCTAGAATCCCCTAGTTTCCCTTAGATGCATCGTCCACATTAGAAAAAAAAAAAAAAAAAAAAAAAAAAACCTTGAAGAGGTTTCAACCATTTGGTAAGGATGATTTTCTTAGGAGTGACCTACTGGATGGGAATTTTTAGAATTTGCATGGATAACGTGCTCAGGAAAGTATGTTTATGCTCAACATCATCCTTCTTCTGAAGCAAGCCAATTGCAATTTTGTAGATCATGTACTGAAGAGAATGATATTGACCTTTAAATTTCCTATAGTTCCGATCTTTCCATATTCTTGTAGGTATACGTGCGTGGGCCTAGGCCCACAAGTACATACACTTGGGTCTTGTGTGTTATCGGCTTTAGTCGTAGTTTTTATTTTTTCCTTTATTTTATCTTTATTTGTATACTTTCCTTATTTGTCCTTTTTCATTATTTTTTCCTCCTAATAAGGGCATATATATAATTGTACATTTTCTTATTGTTTAAATAAAGTAGAACTTGACATTCTAACCCTATGGACTTCTTTTCCCTCTCAAATTTCCTCCTCTAACATGGTATTAAAGCCTAAGTGCTTTTAAGGTTTTTTCTTCTTCATTTTTCTTTTGTTCCTTCTTTTTCTTCGTCTTCTTCCTCTTAATTCCATGAGTTTTATTCTTCTAATCTTTCTAAATAAGTGGTGTTTCTCTTCTTTCCCTTCATAATTTTTTCCCCCCCTCTTATTCCTTTTCTTCTAATCTTTCTTAAGAAGTGGTGTTTTCTTCTTTCCTTTCCTAATCTTCAATAGTTCCCTCTCTTCTCTACACAACAACAATATTTTATTAACCACCCCCCCCCCCCCTTTTTTTCCTTTACCCTTGTTTTTTCTTTTCAATTTTATCTTTTTTGAGAGTCGTGAGATCTTTTCCTCACTGACTTGTTGTGATTTGTGAGAAAGAGGTGGTTTGCAGCTATATTTTTTTAGGATTTTGAATAATTTATTGTTGGATTTGAAGCCTTTTTTATATATGGTTGAAGTCGTCGCTGATTTTTCTATTGTTCGGTTGAAGGCATTATTGGAAAATTTTATTTTATTCCTTTTTTTGAAAGATTTTTTTGAAGGATTTGTTATTTTTTGTTGAAGTACCCCCCCCCCCCTAAATTTTCACTATCTGGTTGCAACGATAAAAGTTTGTTGGTTATTGTTGTTTGGGCTTCTCTATTTTTATTATTATTATTACTATTATTATTATTATTTATTTGTATGTCGAGCTATAAGGATATTCCTCTCATCTTTGGTTCTCTCACTATTTTTTAAGATTATATACGGCCTCTTTGTCTACTTTTGAAGCAATTGATCCTGTTAACTCTAAGATGGAATGATTGATTGTTCATTCTGAAATCACACATAAATTTAAGTTCAACAATTAACTTCAATGGTCGAAAGCCGTTAAGATGTTTGTTGGAGAAAAACAATAGTTGGGGTATATACATGGTAGTATATCATAGAACCTCAATTGTTTGGTTCTTTACATGGAGATTGGAAATAAATAAAAAAATTCTTGGCATGCTCTTGCTTCTGAGTTCGATGGAACAAGAAGTTAGCAAAGGTCTCTTTTTTTTTTGTTATCTACTGCTCATGAGATCTTATAAAGAACCCATGAACTATATGCAAATTATCATGCCCTGAAATCCGAGCACCCGAGTAGGCTACTTGAAATCCGAATCCTAGGCCCGTGAACTATGTTATTCTGATTTTAATTAACATTTATCACTATTCCAAATCTAAGCACAAGTAAAATAAAATAATGAATTTCCATCGAAGATAAAGTTCAAAATCTAAATGGTCATAATTTCTTACACAATTACTACTGGAATTAAACTATCCTAAAGTGGTTAAAGAACAAATACAACTTTTATTTTACATTAATAACTTGAATTCAAATTTGCATAATGTACACGAAGGTCACGGTCGACATACTCCAGTTCAGTACCTAAAATGGTTAATCAAAACGGGGTGAGAACAACGGCTCAATGGGATAATCTCATTCCCAGATTTGGAATTTCCAAGTTTGTATACATAAGTTAAACATATAAATAGAAATCAAAGCATTATAAATCATATAGATACTTAACATTTAAAATTTCACAGGAATGACAAAATAAACCTATAACAATTTATTTTATGATCCTTTTGGAGTAATTTAGGGTAAAGCACCGATGTGATTGATCGTTTTAGGGAATGACCCAAAGCAAAGAATTTGTGCCAATCCTTTAAGGAAATGACCCAGGGCAGAGAATCTGTGTTGATCTTTTAGGGATTAACCCATGGTAGAGCACCTGCACTAATCTTTTAGGGATTAACCTAAAGCAGAACACTCTTGCTAATCATTTCAGGAATGATCTAGGGTAGAGCCCCCGTGCTGATCTTTTAAAAAATAACCCAAGGCAGACCACCCATGCTGATCATTTCAGAATGACCCAGGGCATAACACCCACTGTTGCATATGCGCATATCCATATGCAGATCGCATATGCGATCATGGCATATGCGATTTGGCACATATGCGAACACAATCGAATATTCGATGTATACGATTGCATATTGGCCATGGCACATTGAATTTTTATTTTTTTGCAAAAAAAAAAACATTTGTCTATAAAAAGGCTTCCAAATCTCCTCTATTTGTAATATTCTCACTCCAAAACTCTCTTACTCAATTTTCTCTCACATTTCTTAATTACAAGTGGTCTTAATCTCCCTCTCTCTTGTATTTCCTACTTCCAAGTGATCTCTCTCTCTCTCTCTCTCTCTCACACATTCCCTCTCTTGGAAGTTGGAAGATCAAGATTCAAGCACTTTTAAGTTTCAAGGAAGATAGCTTGTTGATTTTGCTGTTACTTCTCGGTAACTATATTGGTAAATGTGGATGACTTGATATTTAATTCATTGTTTAATTGATTTTATCTCTTTCAAATGTATTTTAAATATGTAAAATTAGTTATCCATTAACTTAGAAAAGTTCTCTTTAGTTTCTTATATATTAGGAAAAATTTCAAAAAATCGTAATATATATATATGGGAAAAGGTACAATGCGCTCGAGCTGACGATAAGCTCCCGTGAGGTCGAGCTGTGTGGGCCCCACCGTGATGTGTTTCGACCATCAACACTGTACATTTGATAGGTACCCTTTAAATTATGGGATATGCCAAAAATCAGCCATATACGGAACTCTGGTGGGCCATACCATCTAAAATTATGTGAAGACAGTTAAAACATATAAAAGCACTTGGTGGGGCCCACGAGTTTTGCATCTTTGCGCCGAAACTTGGTGCGAACCCTCATTCAAGTGGGACACACATAATGGATGGGTGGATTTGCAAACCACATCTCGGTGGGCCCTCAAAAATGGTTATGAATGTTTTAATGGTGCACGACCCCTCTCCACTTCAGTATGTGGTGTGGCCCACACAAGTCACAGATTAACTTGATTTTTGAGACCTAGGCCCACGGTGGAATGGTGCATCTGACTGATGGGGTAGATGTTCGAAACACATCACGGCGGGGCCCACACAGCTCGACCTCATGGGGTGTTAAAATCAGCTCGAGCGCATTATACCTTTTCCCTATATAGAATATATATATATAGGCAAAAGGTACTATGCATTCGAGCTCATGATAACGTCCCATGAGGTTAAGCTGTGTGGGCCCCATCGTGATGCGTGTCGACCATCAACACCGTGCATTTGATGGGTCCCCTTTAAATTATAGGATATCCCAAAAATCAGCCGTATACGGAACTCAGGTGGGCCATACCATCTAAAATCCTGTGAAGACATGCCAAAAACATATAAAAGCACTTGGTGGCCCCACCTAAGTTTTGAATGCTGCTGAAACTTGGTCTAAACCCTCATCCAAGTGGGACACACATAATGGATGAAATTTGGATTTGCAAACCACATCTCGGTGGGTCCAAAAAATGATTATGAATGTTTTAATGGTGCACGGCCCCTCTCAACTTCTGTATGTGGTGTGGCCCACACAAGTCACAGATTGACTTGATTTTTGAGACCTAGGCCCACGATGGAATGGTGCATCTGACTGATGGGGTAGATGTTCGACACACGTCATGGTGGGGCCCACACAGCTCGACCTCATGGGACGTTCCCATCAGCTCGAGCGCATAGTACCTTCTATATATATATTTATATGTGTGTGTGTATGTATGCGATCGCACATGATCGCATATGCAATTTGGCAACATTGAGAACACCCGTGCTGATCTTTTAGGGATTAACCCAGGGTAGAGCACTCGTGCTTCAATTACATTTTCCATTTGAGTACAACATACGAACAAATAACACAATCTAATGGTCATAGTAATCCTTAATTGATTTTCGACAAACTAAGCTTGTAAATAAAAGCAAGCTTGCATCCAAATCCATTCCATGATGACTACAAGTTCAAGGGAAAGAATTTAAAATTAAATCAACAAGTTAAGCGTAAATTGGAATAAATGCAACTCTAATTATTATATGAGAGAAAAAAAAAAAAAAAAAAAAAAACCAAACATAGCATGATTGTATAAACATGGAATTTAAAAAGTAAGGAATGATCACCCACCTGAATACGTATGCAAGGGTCTGAGTTGATTGCCGGAAATTATGCGCACTCCATCGTGGTTCTGCTTCACTTAAAACTCACTTGGACTTTTTTTTTCTTTTTTTTTTTTACACACGCACACACACCCCCACACACTCACGCCACACGCACACACACTCCACACACGCACACTGCGCACATTGTGGGATTTCACCACCGTGGGTACTCGAACCCTTGACCCGTTTTGAAACTCTAAAGAGTCTACCACCCGGGTAAGAGCAAGGACCCGGTGAATGGGGTGAGGTTTTAATGCAGGGGCATTTTCACTTAACTTGACTCGGTGTGACTCGATGGGTTTTAAAGTGAATGGGGTGAGGTTTTAATGCAGGGGCATTTTCACACCGGGCTCGAGTGGGGTCACTTGTGGGATGCAGAGGCACACTTGGGGTGGGTGACCCATGTGATTTGGGGCCCACGAGGGAGGTCTCGTCTTCGAGATTCCTCACCAGGGGTGATTAATGCGCATTTCACACCGGGCACGAGTAAGGTAGCTTGTGAGATGTGGGGATACAGTCGGGGTGAGCGGCCCATGTGAGGCAGTACCCATATGATTTGGGGCTCACGAGGGGGGTTCGGCCGAGGTCCTAACCCATGCGATATGGAGCATGGGCTATAAGATAAAGGGATTAATTCGCCATACTCTAATAGTTCGAGCTTTTAGAGCAAGTGGTTAATTATCCTGCATCAGGTTTCTGTGTGAAATCAAATCCATAGATTCATCAAATGTTATTCTGGGGGTTTTTTGTTCTCGAACTCAAAACTCTACCGATATGCACACTGACTTATTAAGTTGAATTAGTGAGTTGGCTCAAATCAAAACTACAACTATGAACTATTTCCAAACAAATGATTGGATAAAAGAATCACCTGATAAAGGATGTAGACGGGATCTGATTCGACCCTAAAATCACCCTCAAACTCAAGTTCAATGGGTCGACTCGCCGACTCGACTCAAAGAATAAGCCTTCTCTCTCTTTCTCGTTTCTTTCCTTCTTTTTCTTCTCCTTTGATTCTTCTGTGATCTCTTTCTTCAAACAATCTAGCAATGGAATAAACCCGATGACTTTGCAATGAGACTCAGCGAGTCACGACTTGCCCTCTCTCTTGATCATTCTTTCTCACTGTCTCTTTTTTCTTTTCTTGATTTCTCTCTCTCTCTCTCTCTCTCTCTCTCTCTCTCTCTCTCTCTCTCTCTCTGATTTTTGGTCTCTCTCCTTGCTAATTGGTCTTTATAAGACTTTTATAGGTTCTAGAATCGGTTTACAAGAGTTGTTGACGAGTTACGGGTTATGCACGGTAACTTGTATTGTCAAGTTTTTGGTGTTGTTTCGTTGGGTTTTTGGATTCTACACGTAGTTTTGATCTTGGTTGGGAAGGTTGTGATTTGATGGTGTTACGTGGATCACAAAGTGGTCGGAATGGGTTTCGAATTGAACATCTATACAATTACTTGCGGTAATGGGTTTCAAGGAAGAAGGATGGCACTTTAATGGCAAGTTTGAATACAATGGGTTTTTCTTCATTCTGATGATGATGGATGGTCTATATCGGCCCACTGGAGCTTAAGGAAGCTTTAAATCGAAGCTCTAAGGTAGTTTTCCTAGTGGGTTCAAACTTAGAAGGTGCGGCTGCCACACACATGCTGTGGAGAAGAGCATGGGTATACTGTTGGACGTAGGCTAGTGGGCCCCCACTGGTGAGCAAACACTAGTGGGTGGGTCCCATGTATTTAGGCCTCTTCTGACCTTCTCTCTTTTTAATTGGTTTTTCAAATTCAAAATTGAATTTGATTTTGGATGGGAGATATGGAGAAGACCAGATAATCTGATCTCATCCAAACTCCATCCTTTCCTATAAAAGGGATAAGGCCCTCTTGTTCAACTCATGAAAAAGAGAAAATGACCACTGTAGACAAACCCTTTTACCCAGCGGTTTCTCTGAAAGAATACAAACCTTAGTTACCAATCTAGATTAGCACGTGCGGACAGCGACGTTGAGGACGAAACTACCCCTCCTTTTCGCTGCGAAGGCGCGGCGACGCTCCTCGAAGCGAGAGTTGTACGAACGGCTTAAAAGGATTGGGGTCGGTGGTCTGTGGGCCCCACCATGATGTATGCTATTCATCCATGCCGTCCATATATTTTTCCATATCATTTTATGGTATACCACCAAAAATGAGGTATATGCAAATCTCAAGTGTACCACATTACGAGAACAGTGTTGAATGAGCGTCGACCATTAAAAACATTATGGGGCCCTTGTGATGTTCGTGAGAAATCCTCCCGTCTAAGTTCATTCATAGGTCACAAAGACACGGATGAAGAAGAAAAACAAATTTCATTATGATCTAAAACTTCTATAACCCCTAAAAGGGTTTAATGGTAGACGTTCAATTCCCCATTGCCTTTAACAGTGTGGTCTACTTGATAGTTAGATCTATCTTATTTTTAGTCTCAAGCCTAAATATGAGCTCGCCAAATAGATGGACGGTTTGGATATAACACATACCTCATAATGGGACCACAAAAAGTGGTGGAATTTACAAAAAAAAAAAAAAAAAACCAACGTCGATATATCGACTACAGATCAATATATCGACAATGGTCAGAAGCTGTCAGTGAGTTTTCTAAAAAATCTTACAATTTTCGATATATCGATGTCTGTCGATATATCGAAAAAATGTTTACCTTTAGCTACGGATTATAGCGTAGCCATAAGCTAATAACTGTGCGATCTATAAAATTTTTATTTATTTATTTTTATTTTTATTTTTTACATGGAGAAATTTATTCTACCTATAATTTTCTTTAATACATATTTATATAAATAGGTATATATAAGTATATAAAATTTTTTCCTCTTTTTTTCATTTATTTTTTAATCATTTAAAGAATATCTTTAAACCAAAATTAGTTACTTGACGTCACATATGATTTTGGGGTAAGAGAAGCTACTTTAGCCAACCAACCTAGTTATTTTCCAAGATTCCATGGTCGATGGTTGGCGAGGCAACGTAGAAATTGAAGCGAGGCAACGTAGAAAGCAGCGAGGAACTACGATTTGGTAGGCAACCTAGGAATTGAGCGAGGAAGCTACAAATTAAGCGAGGCAAGCGTAGAAATTGAGCGAGGGAAGCTAGAAATTGAGCGAGGCAACGTAGGAATTGAGCGAGGAAAGTAGAAATTGAAAGTGGCGAGGAAGCGTAGAAAGTGAGCGAGGAAGGTAAATTGAGCGAGGAAGGTAGAAATTGAAGCGAGGCAAGCTCGAAATTGAGCGAGGAAGGTAGAAATTGAAGCGAGGCAACCTAGAAATTGAGCGAGGAAGGAAGAAATTGAGCGAGGAAGCGTAGAAATTGAGCGAGGAAGCGGGAAAAAAGCGAGCGAGGAAGCTCGAAATTGAGCGAGGAAGCTAGAAATTGAGCGAGGAAGGTAGAAAGAAAGCGAGGAAGCTCGAAATTAAGCGAGGAAGGTAGAAATAGAAAGCGAGGAAGCTCGAAATTGAGCGAGGAAGGTAGAAATTGAGCGAGGAAGCTCGAAATTGAGCGAGGGAAGGTAGAAATTGAAGCGAGGAACCTAGAAATTGAAGGAGTGGGGCGAGGAAGGTTGAAATTGAGCGAGGAAAGCTAGAAATTGAGCGAGGAAGGTAGAAATTGAAGCGAGGCAACCTAGAAATTGAAGCGAGGAAGGTAGAAATTGAGCGAGAAGCTCGAAATTGAGCGAGGAAGGTAGAAATTGAGCGAGCAAGCTCGAAATTGAGCGAAGGAAAGCGAGAAATTGAGCGAGGAAGTAGAAATTGAGCGAAGGCAAGCTTCGAAATTGAGCGAACGAGGAAGTAGAAATTGGCGAGGAAGGTAGAAATTGAAAGCGAGGAACTAGAAATTGAGCGAGGAGGAAGGTAGAAATTGAGCGAGGAAGGTAGAAATTGAAGCGAGGAAGGTAGAAATTGAGCGAGGAAGCTAAATTGAGCGAGGAAGCGAGCGAAATTGAAGCGAAGCGAAAGTAGAAATTGAGCGAGGAAGCTAGAAATTGAAGCGAGGAAGGTAGAAATTGAATTGGCGAGGAAGCGAAGAAATTGAGGCGAGGAAGGTAGAAATTGAGCGAGGAGGAACCTAGAAATTGAGCGAGGAAGGTAGAAATTGAGAGAAGCGAAATTGAAGCGAGGAAGGTAGAAATTGAGCGAGGAAGCTAGAAATTGGCGAGGAAGGTAGAAAGTGAGCGAGGAAGCTTGAAATTGAGCGAAGCTCGAAAGTGAAGCGAGGAAGCTAGAAAGTGAGCGAGGAAGGTAGAAATTGAGCGAGGAAGCTAGAAATTGAGCGAGGAAGGTAGAAATTGAGCGAGGAAGCTTCGAAATTGAAAGCGAGGAAGGTAGAAATTGAGCGCGAGGAAGCTCGAAATTGAGCGAGGAAGGTAGAAATTGAGCGAGGAAGGTAGAAATTGAAGCGAGGAAGGTAGAAATGAGCGAAGTAGAAATTGAGGAAAGGTAGAAATTGAGCGAGGAAGCTCGAAATTGAAAGTGAGCGAAGGAAGGTAGAAATTGAGCGAGGAAGCTTAGAAATTGAGCGAGGAAGGTAGAAATTGAGCGAGGAACCTAGAAATTGAGCGAGGAAGGTAGAAATTGAAGCGAGGAAGCTAGAAATTGAGCGAGGAAGGTAGAAATTGAGCGAGGGAAGCTTGAGGCGAAAATTGAAAGTGAGCGAGGAAGGTAGAAATTGAGCGAGGAAGCTCGAAATTGAGCGAGTAGAAGTGAAGCGAGTGAAGCGAGGAAGGTAGAAATTGAGCGAGGAAGCTCGAAATTGAGCGAGGAAGGTAGAAATTGAGCGAGGAAGCTAGAAATTGAGCGAGGAAGGTAGAAATTGAGCGAGGAAGTAGAAATTGAGCGAAGGGAAGGTAGAAATTGAGCGAGAAATTGAGGTAGAAATTGAAGCGAGGAAGGTAGAAATTGAGCGAGGAGCTCGAAATTAGAAATTAGGAAGGTCGAAATTGAGCGAGGAAGGTAGAAATTGAGCGAGGAAGGTAGAAATTGAGCGAGGAAGGTAGAAATTGAGCGAGGAACCTAGAAATTGAGCGAGGAAGGTAGAAATTGAGCGAGGAAGCTTAGAAATTGAGCGAGGAAGGTAGAAATTGAGCGAGGAAGCTCGAAATTGAGCGAGGAAGGTAGAAATTGAAGCGAGGAAGCTCGAAATTGAAGCGAGGAAGGTAGAAATTGAGCGAGGAAGCTTCTAGAAATTGAAGCGAGGAAGGTAGAAATTGAAGCGAGGCAAGGCTCGAAATTGAAGCGAGGAAGGTAGAAATTGAAGCGAGGAAAGCTTCGAAATTGAAGCGAAGGAAGGTAGAAATTGAGCGAGGAAGGTAGAAATTGAGCGAGGAAGCTAGAAATTGAGCGAGGAAGGTAGAAATTGAGCGAGCGAGGAACCTAGAAATTGAAAGCGAGGAAGGTAGAAATTGAAAGCGAGGAAGCTCGAAATTGAGCGAGGAAGGTAGAAATTGAGCGAGGAAGCTCGAAATTGAGCGAGGAAAGCTTAGAAATTGAAGCGAGGAAGGTAGAAATTGAGCGAGGAAAAGCTAGAAATTGAGCGAGGAAGGTAGAAATTGAAGCGAGGAAGGTAGAAATTGAGCGAGGAAGGTAGAAATTTAGAAATTGAAGCGAGGAAGGTAGAAATTGAAGCGAGGAAAATTTAGAAATTGAAGCGAGGAAGGTAGAAATTGAGCGAGGAAGGTAGAAGTGGCGAGGAAGCTGAGCGAGAAATTGAAGCGAGGAAGGTAGAAATTGAGGAAGCGAAAGAGGAAGTAAAAGCGAGGAAGGTAGAAATTGAGCGAGGAACCTAGAAATTGAGCGAGGAAGGTAGAAATTGAAGCGAGGAAGCCTAGAAATTGAAGCGAGGAAGGTAGAAATTGTGTGAAGCGAGGAAGCTAGAAATTGAGCGAGGAAGCTAGAAATTGAGCGAGGAACCTAGAAATTGAGCGAGGAAGGTAGAAATTGAGCGAGGAAGCTAGAAATTGAGCGAGGAAGGCTCGAAATTGAGCGAGGAAGGTAGAAATTGAGCGAGGAAGCTTCGAAGAAAGCGAGGAAGGTAGAAATTAAAGCGAGGAAGCTAGAAATTGAGCGAGGAACTAGAAATTGAGCGAGGAAGGTAGAAATTGAGCGAGGAAAGCTCGAAATTGAAGCGAGGAAGGTAGAAATTGAGCGAGCGAGGAAGCGAGCGAAATTGAGCGAGGAAGGTAGAAATTGAGCGAGGAACCTAGAAATTGAGCGAGGAAGGTTGAAATTGAGCGAGGAAGCTTGAGAAATTGAGCGAGGAAGGCTAGAAATTGAGCGAGGAAACCTAAAATTGAGCGAGGAAGGTAGAAATGAGCGAGAAGCTTCGAAAGTGAAGCGAGGAAGGTAGAAATTGGCGAGGCAGAAATTCGAAATTGAAGCGAGGAAAGCTGAAATTGCTGCGAGGAAGGTAGAAATTGAGCGAGGAAGCTAGAAATTAGAAATTGAAAGCGAGGAAGCTTGAAAGTGCGAGGAAGGTAGAAATTGAAGCGAGGCAAGCTTCGAAATTGAAGCGAGGAAGGTAGAAATTGTAAAGAAATTGAGGAAGCGAGAAAATGAAATTGAGCGAGGAAAGTAGAAATTGAGCGAGGAAGCGAAATTGAGCGAGGAAGGTAGAAATTGTGGCGAGAGAACCTAGAAATTGAAGCGAGGAAGGTAGAAATATGAGCGAGAAAGCTCGAAATTGAGCGAGGAAGCTAGAAATTGAGCGAGGCAAGCTGAGCGAGCGAGAAATTGAGCGAGGAAGGTAGAAATTGAAGCGAGGAAGCAAAGAAATTGAAGCGAGGAAGGTAGAAATTGAAGCGAGGAAGCTAGAAATTAAAGCGAGGAAGGTAGAAATTGAGCGAGGAAGCTAGAAATTGAAGCGAGGAAGGTAGAAATTGAGCGAGGAAACCTAGAAATTGAGCGAGGAAGGTAGAAATTGAGCGAGGAAGCTGAAATGAGCGAAGCTCGAAGCTCGAGCTCGAAATTGAGGCGAGGAAGGTAAAAATTGAAGCGAGGCAACCTGAAGAAATTGAAGCGAGGAAGGTAGAAATTGAGCGAGGAAGCAAAAAATTGAGCGAGGAAGCTAGAAATTGAGCGAGGAACCTAGAAATTGAGCGAGGAAGGTAGAAATTGAGCGAGGCAAGCTCGAAAAGCGAGGAAGTAGAAATTGAGCGAAGCTCGAAGGTGAGCGAGGAAGGTAGAAATTGAGCGAGGAAAAGCTAGAAATTGAGCGAGGAAGCGAGAAGAAAACTGAGCGAGGCAACATAGGTTCCTCGCACAATTCTCGTTCCCTCACTCAAATCTGGGTTACCTCGCTCGATTTTGGCTTCCACCTCGCTCAAATCTATGTTGCCTCATTTGAATTTCTAAGTTCCCTTGTCAAATTCTAGCTTCCCTCACTAAATATCTAACACTCAAGCGATTTCGATTCTAGGTTACCTCGCTCAATTCTCGGTTTCGTCATTTGATTTTTACCTTCCTCGCTCAATTTCTACCTTCCCTAAACTCGATTTCGTTCCTTCCATTTCGATTTGGCTGGCTCCCTCAATTTAACTCATTCCTAGCATCCGAGGCTCGATTCTTCGTTGCTACCAGCTGATTTTAGCTTCCTCGCTCTCGATTTACGCCCTTCCATGGCTCGATTTCTATGTTTGCCTCGCTCGATTTCGAATTTTTCCTAAACAATTTTCTAACTTCCTCGCTCGATTTCTACGTTGCGCTCAATTTCGATTTCTAGCTTCGCTCAGATTTCTCGCTTCTTTCTAAAGCTTCCTCGCTCGATTTTACCTTCCTCGCTCAATTTCTAATTCGGCTCGCAAAGCTTCATTTCGATTTCTACCTCGATTTCTCCTTCCTCAATTAACCTTCCTTGCTCAATTCGATTTTTGAGCTTGCCTCGCTCGATTTCTACCTTCCTCGCATTTCGATTTCTAGCTTCCTCGCTCGATTTCTACCGCCCTTCGCTCAATTTCTAGGCTTTCCTGCGCAATTTCGAGCCTTCTCTACCTTCCTGGGTTGCCAAACTCGTTTTACCTTCCTAAAGCTCGATTTTTCGTTCTCACCTGGCTAATTTCTAGCTTCCACGCTCGATTTCGGTTCCTCAGGATTTCGATTTCTCGGCTTCCTCGCTCGATTTTTAAACTTCCTCAAACGATTTTCGACCTTCCTAAAAGCTCGATTTCTGGTTGCCTGCCTCGCTCGATTTCTACCTTCCTCGCTCAATTTCACTTCCAAGCTCAGCCTCGCAAACTCGATTTCGACCTTTCCTCCTTCAAATTTCGATTTCTACCTTCTGCGCTCGATTTTCGAGCTTGCCTCGCTCGATTTTAGGTTCCTAAACTCGATTTCTGAGCTTCCTCGCTCGATTTTGGCATCCTCGCTCATTTTGGCTTTCCCCGCTCGATTTCTACCTTCCCTCGGCTCATTTCGATTTTACCTTCCTCGCTCGATTTTTGCTTCCTCGCTCGATTTCTACCTTCCCTCGCTCAATTTCAGGTTGCAGCTTCGCTCGATTTCTAGCTTCCCTAAACTCGATTTTGAGCTTCCTCGCTCGATTTCTACCTTCCCTCGCTCGATTTTAGGTTCTCTCGCTCGATTTCTACCTTCCTCGCTAAACCGATTTCTTTCTAATTTTCTACCTTCCTCGCTCGATTTTCTAGCTTCCTCGCTCGATTTTCGAGCTTGCCTAAACTCGATTTCTGCCTTCCTCGCTCGATTTCTGGGTTCTCGCTCAATTTCTACCTTCCTCGCTCGATTTCTTGCAGCTTCCTCGCCGCTCGATTTCTAGCTTCCTCGCTCATTTTCGGCTCCTCGCTCAATTTCTACCTTCCTCGCTCATTTTCGAGCTTGCCTCGCTCATTTCTACCTTCCTCGCTCGATTTCGAGCTTGCCTCGCTAAATTTCTACCTTCCTCGCTCGATTTCGAGCTTTCCTCGCTCGATTTCTACCTTCCTCGCTCGATTTCTGGGTTCCCTGGCTCGATTTCTGCCTTCCTCGCTCGATTTGGAGCTTCCTGCCTTCGATTTCAACCTTCCTCGCTCGATTTCTCGGTTCCTCGCTCAATTTCTACCTTCCTAAACTCGATTTCTGAAGCTTCCCTCGCTCGATTTCTAGCTTCCTCGCTCGATTTCTACCTTCCTCGCTCGATTTCTACCTTCCTCGCTCGATTTCTGGGTTCCTCGCTCGATTTTGGCTTCCTCGCTCGATTTCTACCTTCCTCGCTCGATTTCGAGCTTCCCTCGCTCAATTTCTACCTTTCCTCTCTCATTTTTACCTTCCTCGCTCAATTTCTAGGTTCACCACTCGCTCGAGCTTTCTATTTGTGGCTTCCTGCTCGATTCTACCTTCCTCTAAACGCTCCTTCCCTCGCTCGATTAGAGCTTCCTCGCTCGATTTCTGCCTTCCTCGCTCGATTTCAAGCTTCGCTCGATTTCTACCTTCCCTCGCTCGATTTAGGTGCTTCCTCGCTCGATTTCTACCTTCCTCGCTCGATTTCTGGGTTGCCTCGCTCGATTTCTACCTTCCCCTCGCTCGATTTCTTGCTTCCTCGCTCGATTTCTACCTTTCCTCGCTCGATTTCGGGCTTCCCTCGCTCGATTTACGGCTTCCTCGCTCGATTTCGAGCTTCCTCGCTCGATTTCTACCTTCCTCGCTCAATTTTCTTGCTTCCTCGCTCTCGCTTTCTGCCTTCCTCGCTCGATTTCTAGGTTCCTCGCTCGCTCGATTTCTAGCTTCCTCGCTCGATTTCGAGCTTGCCTCGCTCGATTTCTACCTTCCTCGCTCGATTTCGAGCTTTCCTCGCTCGATTTCGAGCTAGCCTCCCTCAATTTCTACCTTCCTCGCTCGATTTCGAAGCTTCCTCGCTCGATTTCTGGCTTCCTCGCTCGATTTCTAGGTTGCCTCGCTCGATTTCTACCTTCCTCGCTCGATTTCGAGCTTCCTCGCTCAATTTCAACCTTCCTCGCTCGATTTCTGGGTTCCTCGCTCGATTTCTACCTTCCTCGCTCGATTTCGAGCTTCCTCGCTCAATTTCTACCTTCCTCGCTCGATTTCGAGCTTGCCTCGCTCAATTTCTACCTTCCTCGCTCGATTTCTGGGTTCCTCGCTCGATTTTGAGCTTCCCTCGCTCGATTTCTGCCTTCCTCGCTCGATTTCGAGCTTCCTCGCTCAATTTCTGCCTTCCTCGCTCGATTTCGGGCTTCCTCGCTCGATTTCGAGCTTGCCTCGCTCGATTTTACCTTCCTCGCTCGATTTCTGGGTTCCTCGCTCGATTTCGAGCTTCCTCGCTCGATTTGTGGCTTCCTCGCTCGATTTCTACCTTCCTCGCTCGATTTAGAGCTTCCCTCGCTCAATTTCTGCCTTCCTCGCTCGATTTCAAGCTTCCCTCGCTCGATTTCTGCCTTCCTCGCTCGATTTGGTGCTTCCCTCGCTCGATTTCTACCTTCCTCCTCAATTTCTACCTTCCTCGCTCAATTTCGATTTAGAGCTTCCTCGCTCGATTTACGGCTTCCTCGCTCGATTTCGAGCTTCCTCGCTCAATTTCTACCTTCCTCGCTCGATTTCTACTTTCCTCGCTCGATTTCTGGGTTCCTCGCTCGATTTCTACCTTCCCTCGCTCAATTTCTGGCTTCCTCGCTCGATTTAGAGCTTGCCTCGCTCGATTTCTACCTTCCTCGCTCGATTTCGAGCTTTCCCTCGCTCGATTTCGAGCTTGCCTCGCTCGATTTCTACCTTCCTCGCTCGATTTCGAGCTTCCTCGCTCGATTTACGGCTTGCCTCGCTCATTTTACGGCTTGCCTCGCTCGATTTCTACCTTCCTCGCTCGATTTCGAGCTTTCCTCGCTCGATTTGTGCCTTCCCTCGCTCGATTTCTGGGTTGCCTCGCTCGATTTCTACCTTCCCTCGCTCGATTTCAACCTTCCTCGCTCGATTTCAACCTTCCCTCGCTCGATTTCTACCTTCCTCGCTCGATTTCTGGCTTCCTCGTTCGATTTTAGGAGCTTGCCTCGCTCGATTTCTACCTTCCTCGCTCGATTTCGAGCTTTCCTCGCTCGATTTCGAGGGCTTGCCTCGCTCGATTTCTACCTTCCTCGCTCGATTTCTGGGTTGCCTCGCTCGATTTAGAGCTTCCTCGCTCGATTTCGAGCTTCCTCGCTCGATTTCTGCCTTCCTCGCTCGATTTCGAGCTTCCTCGCTCGATTTCTGCCTTCCTCGCTCGATTTCGAGCTTGCCTCGCTCAATTTCTACCTTCCTCGCTCGATTTAGAGCTTCCTCGCTCGATTTCGGCTTCCTCGCTCATTTTTCGGCTTCCCTCGCTCGATTTCTGGCTTCCTCGCTCAATTTCGAGCTTGCCTCGCTCAATTTCTTCCTTCCCTCGCTCAATTTCTAGGTTGCCTCGCTCAATTTCTACCTTCCCTCGCTCAATTTCTACCTTCCCTCGCTCAATTTATACCTTCCCTCGCTCAATTTCTGGCTTCCCTCGCTCAATTTCTAGCTTCCTCGCTCAATTCCTACGTTGCCTCGCTCGATTTCTAGCTTCCTCGCTCGATTTCTACGTTGCCTAAGCAATTTGTAGCTTCCTCGCTCAATTCTGGGTTGCTAGCTCAAATCGTAAGTTCCCTCGCTCGTTTTCTACGTTGCCTCGCTCAATTTCTACGTTGCCTCGCTCAACCATCGACCTGATGGAATCTTAGAAAATAACTAGGTTGGTTGGCTAAAGTAGCTTCTCTTACCCCAAAATCATATGTGGTACGTCAAGTAACTAATTTTGGTTTAGAAGATATTCTTGTTAAATGATTAAAAAAATAAATGAAAAAAAAGAGGGAAAAAATTTTTATATACTTATATATACCTATTTATATAAATATGTATTAAAGAAAATTATAGGTAGAATAAATTTCTCCATGTAAAAAAATAAAAATAAAAATAAATAAATAAAAAATTTTATAAACTGGCACAGAGCTCTGATTATGGCTACGGTTATAATCCGTAGCTAAAGATAAAACACCTTTTTCGATATATCGACAGACAGTCGATATATCGAAAATTGTAAGATTTTTTAGAAAAACTCACTGGACAGATTCTGGACCATTTTCGATATATCGACGTTGGTTTTTTTTTTTTTTTTTTTTTGTTGTAATTCCACCACTTTTTGTGGTCCCATTATGAGGTATGTGTTATATCCAAACCGTCCATCTATTTGGCGAGCTCATATTTAGGCTTGAGACTAAAAATAAGATAGATCTAACTATCAAGTAGACCACACTGTTAAAGGCAATGGGGAATTGAACGTCTACCATTGAAACCCTTTTAGGGGTTATAGAAGTTTTAGATCATAATGAAATTTGTTTTTCTTCTTCATCCAGGTCTTTGTGACCTATGAATGAACTTAGACGGGAGGATTTCTCACGAACATCACAGTGGGCCCCCAAAATGTTTTTAATGGTCGACGCTCATTCAACACTGTTTCCAGTAATGTGGTACACTTGAGATTTGCATATACCTCATTTTTGGTGGTATACCATAAAATGATATGGAAAAATATATGGACGGCATGGATGAATAGCATACATCATGGTGGGGCCCACTGGACCACCGACCCCAATCCTTTTAAGCCGTTCGTACAACTCTCGGTTCGAGGAGCGTCAGCGCACGTCTTCGCGGCCGAAAAGGAGGGGTAGTTTCGTCCTCAACGTCGCTGTCCGCACGTGCTAATCTAGATTGGTAACTAAGGTTTGTATTCTTTCATAGAAACCGCTGGGTAAAAGGGTTTGTCTACAGTGGTCATTTTCTCCATGAAAAATAACGAGAGAGAAAGAGGAATAGGTACATAGTAAAGTGTCCATTTAGCTTATCTTGGGATGATCTAATTCATAGATCGTGATCTGGGGTCATCTATACCGTAGAATCAGAAGGGTGAATAGACCCATCTGCTGCAGTAGTAAATAAGTGGGCCGCTGGATCTGAAGCATTAATCTTTGGCTTCGTGAAGGTTTCATACCGTGTAGACCATCAGATCTTGAGGGCTCACACTTTCGCACTTCCTAACAGCGGTATCAAAGCATCCTGAGGTCTCTCTTTTTTTCTTCTTTTTCTTTTTTTTTTTTTTTTTTTTTTTTTTTTTTTGTTTAAGATGAGAATTCCTTAAAATCTGCTTTGGATTTCGATGTGCACATATGCACCATATTTGGGCTCACGTGGATGCATATGCACGTGTAAGATTTGAACTTATGGATGTGCATGCTATGGACATCCATTTTAACGGTGGGCGTTCAGCCACGTGGTTCACCTGATATTCTAAATTGCATCATTTTTATCCTCTGTCCTTAAATGGGCTGACAAAATGTATGAACGGCGTGTATAGCAAAAGGGTTAGTTTTATAGAGAACACGTGTTCCCACGTGTACATGCTGCCAATTTCGAATGCATGGCCCCACAGGTGTACCATTCACCACCGTACAAATGATGGAGATGGTGAATAATAAGAACCTCAAGCGTAGTATATGTACAACTTTTTGGCATGTGACGAATAAATGGATATCAATCCAAACCGTCCAAAATGTGGGCCCCTACATAGATGGCGAAGAGCCTTAAAATCAAACTAATTGGCCCCACCAATTGGATGGTTCGGGTTGGCTATATCTTGCCCACCTACACAGCCGCTGTTTCCATGCATTTGAATTTTATAGACTCGAAGTTGCATGTGTGATTGATGGTAGCCGTTCATCAGATGGTCCCCAGTATGAGGATGACGTACCTCATAAATCCAACAGAAGTCAGATGATACTCTGGCAGCGTGATGTGCACGCAGTCTGATCTCACGGTCCTATCTCATCCACTAGACTCGGTAACATGTCTCCTTAGCACCTGAGGATCTTAGCCATTTAAGAACATTATGTTTGGTGAAGGATTTGATGTGGATTTTTCCCTTGCATCAGATAGGTGATCCCCTTTTATAAATGTTTTACATGTGCCTAACGATTGGAGAAATGGGTGTATGCTCAATGCATGTGGATTTTTGCATTTTTTTTTATCCGTGATTCTTCATCTGCAACCTGTTGAGAGGATTATTGTGTGTGTGTGTGTGTATATATATATATATATATATATATATATATATATATATATATATATATATATATATATATATATATATATTGGCCGTGGGTATTCTGAGTCGAGGGAGCACTTACCGAGGGGTTCAGACCAATCAAGGAAGGGCTCACCTATCCAATGCAAATGCATATAACCTATACTGCCTGTAAGTGTGGCATAAGATAATTCCTATTGTCACCTAAATCACCTTAAGAGAACATTAGTTTTTTATGGCAAGCATCTGATACATAAATAAATAAATATAAAAAGTGGTGGTCTGGCTGGACTAAGCCTAAAGAGCATGTTGGGCCAAAAGGCTGCACCGGCCTGTTTTCCTTCCATTGTAGAGAGAGGGAAGTAGTCATAGCTATGTGAAACCACCCTCACGGGGTGCCTTCCTCTCTAGGAACCGAGTAGCCTGGTTTTCACCTGACCCACACGATTCAGCTGATAAACCCAGCTTGGAACGGGCGGGCCAGCTTCACAGCCTATGGGCCGGACTCTACAAAGCAAAAGTCAGCCATCCATCACCACCTATGCCCCTGCTCAGGTACATAAAGTTGTCTTATGGTCCATGGTTCTAAAGATCATCTTATAATGACTCCACTTGGTTATGGTTGGCAACTTTATGAATTCCATGCAACTCAACACCCGATACCAGATCGAATAGGGATGAGCCTGGACAAGTCATACCAGCAGTCTCCAGATGAGTTACACTCTGGAATATGTCAATAGGCTTCTAGTGCCCAATCCGTATTGCGCATTTTTTTAAGCCCATCGGAATGTTTGTTGGCCATCAACTTACCAGACACGGTGGGATTAGTACATGTATGTATACATGCATGTGAATGTGGTTTCCTTTATATCATTCTATTCACTGTTGATCAAGAGATCATTAGTGATCGAAACGATCATTAACTATGATGATCAATGTTGATGATAGGATCCATCATCAACAATGATAATTAACGGTAAAGATCGGATCCATCACTAATAGTCATGATCATAGGTGGTGATTGAACTCTCCTTATGGCTATGTACTTTTTTTTTAATCTGATGATAATGATTATATGTGTGACATTATTAGGCCTGATGTAATTAGATCTAAGCCATTTTTCATTGGAAAATAGAAAACTTAGTGCTAGAGTGCTCCCTATATATATATATATATATATATATATATATATATATATATATATATATATATATATATATATATATAAAGGTTGTGCATAACCTGAGTGAGAGTTTATTCTTCTCCACCAAATGATGCATGCAACCTATAATGGAAAGCTGCAAATATACAAATATATTCTTATAAAAGTATTAAACTCATTTTAAATAGAGAACTTGATTGTTCTACACAACCCATTCGGGTATGTGGACTTTCAGATCTCATTGAGATGTGTTGACTGCTTTTATACTTTAAAATTTTGAATAACACGTAGAAATGCTGATAATTAGTATCAATACCTTAGATTATATTTAAGTAGTGATACTTGATGCAATGTAGAGATAGCTGTCAAAGCGTCAGCTAAAAGGACAACAATTCGACCATAATAACTACGAAGACTTGTTCCGCGCGGTGCGAAGCCTTCTGGACGAAGACGACATATCGCATACACTCGATGAGGTTCAAGAGGAACCCATATTGGCTAAGAACGAAAATTTAGGAGAACATAAGGCAGCAATGACCCGCTACAATAAGTGACGTAAACAGAATTGTTTAGCCCTTAATGTCTTTTTAGCACTATGCACAAAGAACTCATACTAATGTATGAAGTGCATGACACCGCTAAGAAAATCTGGGAAGCACTGACAAATGTCTATGTGCAAAATTTAGATGGGAAAGTTCGGGTAATGGAATTAGAATTCCAAGAGTATAGGATGTCAGTCGGTTGCCCCATCAAATATCATATTCGTAAGATGGAGCAGATGATAGGTGCCCTTAGGAACGTTGGGTGTAAATTGATTGAAAATCAAAAGATAATAGCAATGCACCGTTCCTTACCTGAATCTTGGGTCCCAATTAAAAGAATTCTGAACCATACTGATTCTATCACTACGTTCAGAAACTTTTGTGGTCATTTGGTATGTGAAGTTGAAATCAATACAATTCAGCCAGGTTCGGCCAAGGCCATTGCAGCAGAGACCCATAAACAGAAAGCTAACAAGAAACTGTTCAAAGCTCGCAAGAAAGTGAAAAAGAATAACCAATAACACAAGACCACAACACCTCCTCCAAATCTCAAGAAGGGGAATGGAAAGAAGAAGCAAAAAAAGACAAATATAGTCTGTTTTGTCTGCAGAAATTCTGACCATTATACCCGATAGTGTACCCATAAAAAGACAGTAATTCCTAGGTCACTAGATACTTTGTATGTAAGCATTTGTTCTGAAATCCTTTCTGTTGATACTATATTTAACGAGTGAATTTTGGATTCAGGCGCAACAAAGCATGTGATACGGAGTCGTCGAGGACTCGAGGAATTCCGACCTGTAGCTAAAGGAAGTTACAAGTTGTATATGGTAAATAATGTTGTTGAAGACATACTAGGGATTAACATTTTCCATCTTTATACATGCATAGGGCGAACAATAATCCTCCGTGATACTCTTTATGCACTGGGCATGCGTCGAAATTTAATTTATGTTTCTAGGTTATTATTTGATGGTTTTGATATTCATTTTTCCAGGACACAAGTTTCTTTGATACTAAATAACCTCATCTTTACATGAGAAAATTTAATTTCAGATTTATTTATTCTAAACGTAGATAGTGATAATGCACCGTTTGTTTTATCTACTATGTCGAATGAAACTATAGTATCTGAATATCAAAAATGGCATGCGAGGTTAGGTCACATCGGAAAGAATCGTATGACAAGACCAGTACGTTCTTGTCTGTTAGACTCTTTATCTAAAGTTGATTTGCCATTTTGTGAACATTGTGTGTTAGGGAAGACTTCGAAGAAACCGTTTCCTAACACGGCTAGGTCGAGGGGCACACTAGAGATAATCCATTCATATATCTGTGGACCCTTCAATGTACATGTCAGAAATGGATGTCAATACTTTGTCACTTTCGTTGATGATTACTCGTCGTATGGATATGTATCTCATCTCATACAAATCTGAGGCTTTTGATTGTTTTCTTAAATATAAAGCTGAGGTAGAAAATCAGCTTGAGAAAAAGATTAAAATCCTTCGATGATAGAGGTGGCGAGTATACATATGAAACGTTTAAATCATATTGTGAAAATATTGACATTGTTCAGTAGTACACAATGGCTTACACTCCACAACAAAATGGTGTTGCCAAGAGAAGGAATGAGACACTATTGGACATGGTTATATTAATGATGGCACAAGCCAATCTCTCTACCACATTCTGGAGAGATGCACTGTTAACAGCTGTCTATGTCCTTAATAAAGTCTCATCCAAATCCATTCCTAAGAACCCATATGAGATGTAGTCTGGAAGGATTCCTTCTTTAGCCAACTTACGCTCTCAGGGATCTTTGGGATATGTTTTGCTACCTACTCCGCATAGAGGTAAAACTTGATGGTAAAACCATTGAATGCGTGTTCGTAAGGTACCCTATGCATTCAAAGGGATACATTCTAATTTATGAGGACCATGGACGATGGATTGAGATAGAATCTTGGGACGTGACCTTCGTTAAAGATAGATACCTTAGCTAAATGAAGCAAAAGGTTCCAATAGAACTTTTTAAAATACCCGATGTATCTCAGGAGAGTAGGAGTTATGTTTCTCAAAATGATGATGCTTTTATAGTTCGTCAGGATAGTGGGAGAACATCTCAGCAGGCTCTTGAGTTACGTCGAAGAGAAAGAGGAATGATTCCTTGAAGATACTTCGATATTGAGGGGCAGACATTCTCTTGTCTTGCGGTCGATGATGATGAACCTGATTCGTATCAGGATGCATTATTATCTTATAACTCGGCTGATTAGGTGACTACTATGGACGAAGAGATTGCTTCCATGGAGAAGAATAAAGTCAGGAAACTTATTGATCTGTCTTCCAATCGCAAAGCGATAGGTAATAAGTGGGTACTAAAGATCAAAAGAAAAGCAGATGGTACAGTGGATAAGTATAAAGTACAATTAGTTGTTAAAGGTTCTACACAAAAAGAAGGCATTGATTATGAGGAGACTTTTTCACCTATTGCAAAGTTCTCCTCAATCCGCATGATATTGTCCATTGTCGCAAGTTTAAACTTAGAGTTATATCAGATGGATATAAAGACCGCATTATTAAATGGTGACTTAGATGAAGAGATATACATGCAACAACCCATAAGTTATGTGAACAAAAAGCATCCAAAGAAAGTCTGCAAATTGTTGAAATCTATATATGGGCAGAAGCAATCTTCAAGACAGTGGTACATGAGGTTCCACTTAGCCATCATCACTTTTGGATTCATAATGAGTGAAGAAGATCATTGTGTATATATGAAACTGTCTGGAAGATCTTTTATGATACTATCTCTATATGTAGACGATATCCTGTTAGCTAGTAATGACATGCAATTATTGATATTGACAAAAGATTGACTATTCTTGAACTTTGAGATAAAAGATCTCAGTGAAACTAACTTTATTCTTGGGGTAAAAATCATCAGGGATCGCCCTAAGAAAATTTTAAGCTTATCTCAAGCTACCTATATACAAAAGATCTTAAAGCAGTTCAAGATGAAAATTTTAAAAGCTGTTGAAACCCCTATGGATAAAGCTACCAAGTTAGACAGGAAATCGTGTCCCCAAACTGAAGCCAAAAAATTGTATATGTCCTCAATACCTTATGCAAGCGCAGTAGGAAGCTTAATGTATGCTATACTTTGCACCAGACCAAATATTAGCTATGCAGTTGACATAATTAGCTATTATCAGAGTAACCCGGGATAGTCTTATTAGTAAGCCGTCAAACGTATAATCCACTATCTCAGAGGAACAAAAGACCTAATGTTGTATTATGAAGGAACAAGCCTTGTGCTTAAAGGATATTCTGATGCTGCTTGGGGTAATGACGCCGATGAGGAAAAGTCTACTTCAAGATATGTATTCTTACTTGGAGGAGGAGCTATCTTATGGTCGAGTAAGAAACAAACATCCACAGCTCTTTCATCTATGGATGCCGAGTACATTGCATGTTGTGCTGTAGTTTAGGAGTGTGTATGGGTTCGCAGATTTCTATTGGGTCTGGGTGTTGTACCAAGTGTTCGTCAACCTATATCGCTGAAGATAGACAATACTTCTGCCATTGACAATACAAAAAATCTCACCTTTAGCGACGAAAATTTTCGCCGCTAAAAGCTAAATTTTTTTAGCTAAAAAGTTTTAGCGATGAAAATTTCCGTCACTAAATTCGTCGCTAAAAGACCGAGGCAAATGGTTTTTAGCGATGAAAAATTTTAATCATCGCCAAAGGGAAGCTTTTTAGCGACGAAAATTTTTGTCGCAAAAAAACTTTTGCAAAACTTTTAGCGACGAATTATTTCATCGCTAAAAAATAAATGTTAAACTTTTAGCGACGATAGTTTTCGTAGCTAAAAAAAATTATAAAACTTTTCGCAACGAAAATTTTCGTCGTTAAAAAATAAATGTTAAACTTTTAGCGATGATAGTTTTCGTCGCTAAAAATAATTACAAAACTTTTAGTGACGAACATTTTCGTCTCTAAAAAATAAATGTTAAAATTACAAAACTTTTAGCAACGAAACTTTTCGTCGCTAAAAATAAATATTTAACTTTTATCGACGATAGTTTTTATCGCTAAAAATAATTACAAAACTTTTAGCGATGAACATTTTCATCGCTAAAAAATACGTAAAAAAACTTTTACCGACGAAAATTTTCGTAGGTAAAAATATTTACAAAACTTTTACCTACGAAAATTTTCGTAGGTAAAAGTCTCTTTTAAAAAAAATAATAATCCAGCATAAAATTCTTGATATACACCTGTTACAATATTCATCATATTCATCCTAATATACACCTGTTAGATAATATATTTCATCATTTTCACATTCACATCCATCTAAACCCAAACTAGTAAATCCATCCAAACATAAACTACATTCATCCAAACTCAAACAATCTTATCCATATCACATTCATTCACGTATAAATACATATAAGCTTAACATAATAAACAAAAATACCCTAAACCTAAACCTCAACCTAAACCTATAACCTATAACCTATAACCTAAACCTAAACCTAAAATCTAAACCTTAACCTAAACCTAACCTATAACCTGTAAGTTTAGGTTTAGGAAATCGGGTTCGGGTTCGGGATCGGGTTTAGGTTTGAGTTTTCAAGTTTAAGTTTAGGTTTAGGTTAGGGATTTGAGATTAGGATTAGGCGTAGATTTAGGTTTAGGGATTTGAGAATACATTAAGGTTTAGGTTTAGGAAATCGGGTTCGGGTTATAGGTTTAGGTTTAGGTTAGGTTAAAGGTTAAGGTTTAGGAAATTGAGTTTAGGTTATAGGTTTAGGTTATAAGTTAAGGTTAGGTTAAGGTTTAGGTAATAGGTTAAGTTTTAGGTTTAGGTTAAGGTTATATAGGTTTAGGTTTAGGTTATAGGTTTTGAGATTTGAGAATAGGTTTAGTTTAAGGTTATAAGTTTAGGTTTAGGAAATCGGGTTCGGGTTCGGGTTCGAGGTCGGGTTTAGGTTTGGGTTTTCAAGTTTAGGTTTAGGTTTAGGTTAGGGAGTTGAGATTAGGATTAGGTGTAGATTTAGGTTTAGGGATTTGAGAATACGTTAAGGTTTAGGTTTAGGAAATCGGGTTTGGTTATAGGTTTAGGTTTAGGTTAGGTTATAGGTTAAGGTTTAGGAAATTGAGTTTAGGTTATAAGTTTAGGTTATAAGTTAAGGTTAGGTTAAGGTTTAGGTTATGAGTTAAGTTTTAAGTTCAAGTTTAGGTTTAGGTTATAGGTTTTGAGATTTGAGAATAGGTTTAGGTTAAGGTTATAAGTTTAGGTTTAGGAAATCGGGTTCGGGTTCGGGATCAGGTTTAGGTTTGGGTTTTCAAGTTTAGGTTTAGGTTTAGGTTAGGGAGTTGAGATTAGGATTAGGTGTAGGTTTAGGTTTAGGGATTTGAGAATACGTTAAGGTTTAGGTTTAGGAAATCGGGTTCGGGTTATAGGTTTAGGTTTAAGTTAGGTTATAGGTTAAGGTTTAGGGAATTGAGTTTAGGTTATAGGTTAAGGTTTAAGTTTAAGTTTAGGTTTAGGTTATAGGTTTTGGGATTTGAGAATAGGTTTAGGTTAAGGTTATAAGTTTAGGTTTAGAAAATCGGGTTTGGGTTCGGGATTGGGTCTAGGTTTGGGTTTTCAAGTTTAGGTTTAGGTTTAGGTTAGGGAGTTGAGATTAGGATTAGGTGTAGGTTTAGGTTTAGTTTTAGGGATTGGAGAATACGTTAAGGTTTAGGTTTTAAAAATCGGGTTCGAGTTATAGGTTTAGGTTTAGGTTAGGTTATAAGTTAAGATTTAGGAAATTGAGTTTAGGTTATAGGTTTAGGTTATAGGTTAAGATTTAGGTTATAGGTTAAGGTTAAGGTTATAGGTTAAGGTTTAGGTTTAGGTTTAGGTCATAAGTTTTGGGATTTGAGAATAGGTTTAGGTTAAGGTTATAAGTTTAGGTTTAGGAAATTGGGTTCGGTTTCGGGATCGGGTTTAGGTTTGGGTTTTCCAGTTTAGGTTTAGGTTTAGGTTAGGGAGTTGAGATTAGGATTAGGTGTAGGTTTAGGTTTACGGATTTGAGAATACGTTAAGGTTTAGGTTTAGGAAATCGGGTTCGGGTTATAGGTTTAGGTTTAGGTTAGGTTATAGGTTAAGATTTAGGAAATTGAGTTTAGGTTATAGGTTTAGGTTATAAGTTAAGGTTTAGGTTATAGGTTAAGTTCTAGGTTTAGGTTAAGGTTATAGGTTTAGGTTTAGGTTATAGGTTATAGGTTTTGAGATTTGAGAATAGGTTTAGGTTAAGGTTATAAGTTTAGGTTTAGGAAATCGGGTTCGGGTTTAGGTTTGGGTTTTCAAGTTTATGTTTAGGTTTAGGTTAGGGAGTTGAGATTAGGATTAGATGTAGGTTTAGGTTTAGGGATTTGAGAATACGTTAAGGTTTAGGTTTACAAAATTGGGTTTGAGTTCGAGATCGGGTTTACGTTTAGGTTTTAGGTTTAAGTTTAGGGTATAGGTTATAAGTGTAGGTTTAGGTTTAGGTTTTAGGTTTAGGTTTAGGTCATAAGTTTTGGGATTTGAGAATAGGTTTAGGTTGTAAGCATAGGTTTAGGTTATAAGAATAGGTTAAGGTTACAAGTATAGGTTTAGGTTTAGGTTTTATGTTTAGGTTAAGGTTATAGGTTTAGGTTTAGGTTATAAGTGTAGGTAATAGGTTTAGGTTTAGGTTAAGTTATAGGTTAAGGTTTAGAGACTTGAGTTTAGGTTATAGGTTTAGGTTAAAAGTTAAGGTTATATGTTAAGGTTTAGGTTATAGGTTAAGGTTTAGGTTTAGGTTTAGGTTAAGGTTAAGGTTAAGGTTTAGGTTTAGGTTAAGGTTATAGGTTTTGGGATTTGAGAATAGGTTTAGGTTAAGGTTATAAGTTTAGGTTTAGGAAATCGGGTTCGAGTTCGTGATCGGGTTTAGGTTTGGGTTTAGGGAGTTGAGATTAGGTTTAGGTTTAGGTTAGGGAGTTGAGATTAGGATTAGATGTAGGTTTAGGTTTAGGGATTTGAGAATACGTTAAGGTTTATGTTTAGGTTAAGGTTATGGTTAAGGTTTAGGTTATAGGTTAAGTTTTAGGTTTAGGTTAAGGTTATAGGTTTAGGTTTAGGTTATAGGTTTTGAGATTTGAGAATAGGTTTAGGTTACGGTTATAAGTTTAAGTTTAGGAAATCGGGTTCGGGTTCGAGATCGGGTTTAGGTTTGGGTTTTCAAGTTTAGGTTTAGGTTAGGGAGCTGAGATTAGGATTAGGTGGAAGTTTAGGTTTAGGGATTTGAGAATATGTTAAGGTTTAGGTTTAGGAAATCGGGTTCGGGTTATAGGTTAGGTTTAGGTTTAGGAAATCGGGTTCGGGTTATAGGTTTAGGTTTAGGTTAGGTTATAGTTTAAGGTTTAGAAAATTGAGTTTAGGTTATAGGTTTAGGTTATAAGTTAAGGTTATAGGTTAAGGTTTAGGTTATAGGTTAAGTTTTAGGTTTAGGTTTAGGTTTAGGTTTAGGTTATAGGTTTTGGGATTTGAGAATAGGTTTAGGTTAACGTTATAAGTTTAGGTTTAGGAAATCGGGTTCGGGTTCGGGATCGGGTTTAGGTTTGGGTTTGGGTTTTCAAGTTTATGTTTAGGTTTAGGTTAGGGAGTTGAGATTAGGATTAGATGTAGGTTAAGGTTTAGGGATTTGAGAATACGTTAAGGTTTAGGTTTAGGAAATCGGGCACGGGTTCGAGATCGGGTTTGCGTTTGGGTTTTAGGTTTAGGTTTAGGCTATAGGTTATAAGTGTAGGTTTAGGTTTTGGTTTTAGGTTTAGATTATAGGCTATATGTTTAGGTTAAGGTTTAGGTTATAGGTTTTGGGATTTGAGAATAGGTTTAGGTTATAAGTATAGGTTTAGGTTAGGTTGTAGGTTAGAGTTTAGGGAATTGAGTTTAGGTTATACGTTTAGGTTATTGGTTATAGGTTTAGGTTGTAGTTATAGGTTTTGGGATTTGAGAATAGGTTTAAGTTATAGGTTAAGGGTGTGGTCCCTATAAATACAGATATAAACACGGCCTTTCCAAATGGCCAGGCCACTTCAATGTTGTCCATAGGAAATGGACAGCTTCATCATGGTCACAACAGTGGTTACCACCTTCCAGGGACCCCTACTCAATATCCGAATAGTTCCAACGCACATCTGGGTCTACTCCATCAATTTCGAGCAAATATAGATATAAACACGACCTATCCAAATGGTCAGGCCAATCCAATGATGTCCATAAGAAATAGACAGCTTTATCATGGTCATAACAGCGGTTCCCACCTTCCAGGGACCCCCACTCAACAACCGGATAGCTCCGACGCACATCCGAGTCTGCTCATTTAAATAAAATGGATTATCAAGATCATTTAAAAATCAGGTCCAATCAACAATCTGACCTGGAGGATTCTGTTGGCATTGTTGACGGCACCTCGAATCTTGTTTAAATCTAGGTTGCAATCTATGGCCACTGATGCTATTTGTCTTTCTGTGAAGTTGGCGACGATTTCTGCATCAAACTCAGCGAAAGCAGCCCTAATGATAAAGAACATTTCTTTTCATGAATTCATTATCTCTCTCTTTTAATTTTTTAACTTTTCATTACAATAATAACTACCTTAAATCATGGCGTTTTCTCAAAATAGAAGTCCATTCCATCCCAACTTGTGCACCGGTTTGGACAAGCAATTCAAATAACATCCTGCAACACATTTAAATGCCTAATTAGTCTCACTCCAGTCTTATATATTGAATGCCTAATGTACAGTCTCTTAAATTGGTGCAAACCATACCTAAATTGAGTGTAATGAATCAAAGAATGAAGAAATTCAACATGTAACTACATACAAGAAAGATAAAGGATATGCATACCTGGAGTGCTGTTATTCTCACATTGCTGTGAGAGAGTAGGGTTTCATCATATATATTGATCAACCTATGGAATTTTATGATCATATGAAGCTGAGGCATGCATTCAAACTAAAAAAGGCACTCCATAATCTAAAGTATATGACCAAAATGGGTTAGAATGAATTCATTTGCTTAATTCATGGAAACCTTGCATTTAGATATTCAACAAAATTGAATTGTAATAATTCAATTCAGTTCAATAAAAACCATGATGGCTCTTTAGATCATTTGTAATTCTTAATGTTTTAATTCCAGCTCGAAAAGCATGGAATTCCAATAGGAATTTGATTGCTGTTACAAATTAAAATGGCGCCATCCTTCTTTGGCTGTTCCAATTGGAAATAAGTGAATTGCAATTCAAGCCAATTGAACATCCAAACAACCCAAAACAGCCCAACACAGGGCAATACAAAGCTGTATCAGTGGTGAACGATGCAATAACTGGTACACCAATTTTAAACCTTACTGATCTTCTCTGTCATCTTTCCATCAGAATTCAATCTGTCATTATCAAAAAGGCATCGCCTTGCTGACTTCTCTTGTTTGGCTGCAACACGCCTTGCTCACTTCTCTTGTTTGGCTACAACAGGGGACTAAAACAGGAAAAAAAAAAATTTTTAAAAACTATAAAAATAAGTTTGAAATGAACAGCCAAACACAGCCTTACCTTCCCTCCCAAAAAATAAAAATAAAAAATCACACACATTCTTAAACAACAGACTTCCTAGACAACCTAATGCTTCATGTTAAGGTGTCTCCAGAAATGCATGGAATTCCATACTTTGCCAATATGTTTATGGATTTTCAAAAACGTGTTGGTTTTGTGCATATGATGTTATGTTTCTGTACAATATATGGTGTCATAGCAACTCAAGGAAAATAGGAAAAAAAGTTCAACCAATTTGCAAAGGTGCAAACCCATCAACAGCAAATTTTATTGGTTACTGGATAAATTCATACAGTAAATCTATACATAAAGTCAATGGTTGGAAACATGCATTATATAAACTCAGATTTCTAAGAAGGATTTAATGGTTTTAAATTTATGGTTTTCTGAAAAAGGTCCATTTCCTGGACGAACCGAGATCATAACATCCAAACCTTAAACATATAGATTGAAAAGGGTCTATTAGTAAAGGGAAAGGATTTACTCACAAGTCATTAGATGGTACCAACTAGGAACTTCACCATTAAATACAAAAAGGATTCCATGGAAACTTAATTGGTAACATGTGATCATCCCTATTTAGGGTAAAATAATGTTAGATCAAACAAAAATTAAATGTCAAAAGTAGAAAAGGCCAGGCAGAATGTGGCCAAAATTTGTAAACTTATGCAGAAACGATTCAACAAGGACCCCCTAATAGGGGTACAATTCAGGGAGGTTGTGTTGGGTTGAGGGTCAAACCCGAGCACAACCCGACATCAAAAGGATACAATCTACAACCCAACCTAAATCCCAACCCAAGGTGCCTAACCCAAACCCAACCCCAATTGCTCTGTCCTTGATCCAACCCGGCCCAAATACATGTGATTATTCCCAAACCGACCTAACCCAACCTGTATTTGCCCAACCTGAACCCGACTCAATTTCAAATTGAGTCGGCATTTTCCAACCCAAAATCAACCCGAGGACCTTAACAACCCAGCCAGACATAACCGAAATTAGGGTTGGGTCAATCGGGTTTGGGTCAACCCAAACCCAAGCTGCAGCCCCACCCTTTCTTATGAAATGCAAAATCTGCATTCATAAAGTAATACAAATGGTTCAAATGAAGAAATTTTAAAAAAAAAAAAAAAGAAGAAGAAGAAAAAAAAAGCCTTTTTATCCTCCTTTTTGTTTTTCCTCTGGAGAAGCCACAGGCAAATCTACCTGCTGACTTTGCAGCCACAGCTTCTTGAACGACATCTGTCGGAAATAAGATCTCCGACGACTTATCTACTCCCACAGACTGCGAGATCTCAAAATAACTACAAGTTTCTTTTGTTTCTGCACATTAATAAAATAAATGAAGCCATCTAAATGCAGCAACAATAGAAATACACATACAGAACAAATGTGTATATTCTGATGGGGTGGACCAAGAAAACATACCCTCTCATGGTATCAAAGAATCCACACAAATATTTTCTCAAATCCCCATACACTGTATTTCCGAAGATTAGACTTTGATCCTCCCTACTACCACTAGAATATATGTATCCCTGCACGATGATGAACAATCGTGGTGGCTAATCCCATCAATGGGACTTCATTATACAATGGTTTTTTTATTTTTATTTTTTGTAAAAACAAAAAAAAAAAAAAAAAAAAAGTCACCATGACTTTCCAAAAAATGCAAAATAAGTCTACATTTGAATGCAAAAGTGAATTGAATTAGGATCATTCAGTTCAATGACAATGTGAACAAATTCAATAGGTCTTAGTATTCATAATAGGGAAGCAGCCATCAAATTGCACTTGTGTCCCTCCAAGTCCAACTAGAAAGTAATGCAATCACAACTTGAACCCCAGACACTGCATGTGAATGCTAATGAAACTATGATTTGGATATTTCCACTTTATTGGACTAATAACTGAAATTCAAGTTAACAGTGCATCCAAAGCATCCTAAGCCCGTAAAAGTAGAAGGCAAAGTTACAGGTGGTGCTATAATGATTCGAGCAAATTGCCCCTTTGATAGCCATCCGCTCTCGAATGCACGACACCTGTTGGCTCATCTTTTGAGTAAAGAAAGCTAGAATTAGACTACTAAAGTTTAGCAACATTATGAAAATGGTGGCGGCTCTTCACATGTGAACAAATGTACAGCTGTCCAAACCATCCAAAATTTGGGGCCCATCTTGGATGGAGCATATTTCTAATATCACACCAACCAAGCAATCCTAATCATCCAAGTAATGACTATCAAATGGATGGTTACTAGTAAAATAGTGGGTGATCCAAAATCAACGGGGAAAGTAAGAAGGTTAATATTACTTTTCACAGTGCCAAGTTTCAGTTATGTCTCTTTTTTTGTTACCTGATCAAAAAGATCAGATGTTGGAAAGTTGGAAACTTGATCCACTACCCTACACAATATAGCATGACTCAGTGCACTACTTCTGGCCCACCCAATGTGTGCACGTTTGCTTCAACATACCAAAAAATCAATAATCTGACAATTCTAGTGTTATATTGAGGACTTTTGGGGGAAAACAAGGAAAAAAGAAAAAGAAAAAAGGATGGTTACAGAAGGTCAGCCGAAGTTCCTTTAACCATCCACTTGTGTGATTCTGGGACATGGCCCATTAGAGGTTGGGCATCAAATGATGAGTTTGGATCTCTTACATGCCTACAACATATTCGTAAAAGCAGGTCACTGATTAGTTAAGCAAAGAAAAGATAACATTTTCAATCTAGTTGCCTTTAACTTCAGTTCAATTCCAAAACGTTTTTGAGTCAGGTACTAAATGGGCATGCTCTTTTGGAATGTAAACCAATTAGAGAAATGATCACATGCTGCAGCCATTTCTTTTCCACAAATACACCACGTGTAGAATTTGCAAAAGATGGGCCACAACATGGATATCACCACAACCATGATCATCTAAACCTTATCCTAGCTAATTGGGATTGGCAACAGGAATCCTGTTCTGCAATTCCACTTCTATCAAGGGCCACAACATGAATTCACCTGGTATATAATAATTTAAAAAGAAAAAAGGTTGATCTGCTAATCGGGTGGGACACAACAGTAAAACTCTCATGGCCATGGACTGAGCGATCATCAGATCGATTCTTAGTTGAAGCATTTCTTCAAACATGTAAGAGGCCATGGACAGCGGCAGATATGGCTGCCGCTACCATGGTTGCTGCCCCATTTGTGGCCCTTAAAAGAGTAAATGAGAGAGAAAGAGAGAGTACCTTTCACTTCGTGTGCTCTGATTTCTTCTATTCTCGTCAGCTATTGGAGGGAGATCGATTAATGGCTGCTACATCTTCAACAAGAGCCATCTCCTAGTCCACGTCATCCCTATCTCAGCCCTGATCATCCTCTTCTTCCCCATCATCTACATCTTCCAAGGTATCTACAAAGGAGATAAGGAAGGAATCAAAGCGGCCGTCCCGTTCATCTTCCTCCTTACTGCCCAAATCTTCATGGACGGCGAGAGAGAGAGAGGGGGCAGAGGGAGGGCGGCGAGGGAGGGTAGAGGGCAGGGGTGAGAGAGAGAGAGAGAGAGAGAGAGAGAGAGAGAGAGAGGACGGTGAGTGAGAGAATGGGGGGAGATTGGGCACGACTCTATTTTGAGTGCGTGCCCAATTTTGGGCAGAACCATGGACGGTGCTCTGTGGGCCCTACCATGATATATGTGTTTCATCCATTTTTAAAGATCATTTTAGAGTTCCATGCCAAAAATTAGAGGGATATAAATCTCAAGTGGTCCACACCACATGAGAAGAATAGTGATTGGATATCCACCATTAAAATCCTCCTCAGGCCCACTGTACTGTTTATTTGACATCCAATCTGTTGATTTGGTCATACAAGACCAGATGAAGGGAAAAAACAAAAATCAGCTTGATCTAAAACTTTTATGGCTGCCAAAATGTTTTTAATGGTAGATGCTCATTCAACATTGTTTCCTGTAATGTGGTCCACTTGAGATTTGGATATATCTCATTTTTGGTCTCATATTGTAAAATTATCTGTAAAAATATATGGACGGCATGGATGAAACACACATCATGGTGGGGCAACAGAGCATCGACCACCAACCATTGGCTGGTGTTAGGGGAGTAACCAATCCGTTCCCAAGCGTACCAAGTAAATCTTGTGGGGCCCACCATGATTTATTCATTTTATCCACTCCATCCATCCATTTTAACATATAATTTTATTACATAAGCTCAAAAATGAAGCCTATAAAAATCTGAAGTGGACCACATCGTAGGAAATAGTATAAACTGAATGTCTACCATTAACAATTTTTGGGAGGCCACTGAAGCTTTAGATCAAGTTGATATTTTAGTTTTCCTTTCATCCATGTATTTGTGATCTATTGAACAGGTTAGATGACAAATAAAAATCACTGTAGGCCATAGGAAGATTTCAACGGTGGAAATCATAATTCCCACTGTTTCCTGTGGTATGGTCCACTTGAGCTTTGGATATGCTTTAATTTTGGGCTCAACCACTAAAATGATCTGGAAAAATGGATTGATAGTATGGATAAACCAAATACATTCACTGTGTCATTGCTAACTGGATACGATAGGGTAAGATGCAATGTGCATTGAAACCCTCTCGAGGGGCACAAAAGTTTTTGATCAATATGAAATTTATTCTTCCTATTCACCCCAGTATTTGGACCACACCACATGAAATGGTGTTGATTGAATATCCAACATTAAAAACTTCTTGTGATTGAGCCAAAGTATGAGGCAAATTCAAAGTTCGAGTGGACCCCATCATCCGTATACGAAACTCAGTGGGTCATACCATCTAAAACTATGTGAAGACATCCTAAAAAATATAAAAGCATTTGGTGGGCCCAGATGAGTTTTGGATGTGGCTGAAACTTAGTCTAACCCCTCATCCAAGTGGGACACACATAATGAATGGGTTGGATCTTTGAATCACATTTAAGTAGGCCCAATATATGATTATGAATGTTACCCCTCTCCACTATATTATGTGGTGTGGCCCACCTAAGTCATGGATTGAGTTTGAGTTTATTTTTAAGCTCTTGGCCCACCCAAGTCATGGATTGACTTTCTCCATACCGCTCAACACTTTTCTCGGATCGTTTTAAGATATGAACCAAAAAATGGGGTGGGTCTAAGGCTCAAGTGGGCTACAGAGTGGGGATTGAACGTCCGCCATTAAAAACTTCTTAAGAGCTGGACAAGTTTCAGATGAAGCTGATATTTGTGTTTTCATTTCATCTGTGTCTACATGACTTTATGAATAGGTTGGATGGTAAAAAAAAAACATCATGATGGCCCTTAGAAAGGTTTCAACAGTGGGTGTCATTATCACTACAACTTCCTTTGGGTGTGGTCCACTAGAGCCCTTTACCTACCTCTTTTTTTTTTTGCTCATACCTTATAATGAACTGAGAAAAATGATGAACAGCGTGGATAAAACACTTACATCACTGTGGGCTAAAAATGAAGCATATCCAAAGCTCAAATGGACCACACTACCGGAAAGAGTGTGAATTGAACATCTACCATTGAAAATTTCATGGGGGCCACAAAAGTTTTAGATCAATCTGATATTTGTGTTTTCATTTCATCCATGTTTTTGTGATATTATGAATAGGTTGGATGACAAATAAGCATCACCGTGGGCCATAGAAAAGTTTCAATGGTGGAAACATTATTCTCACGGTTTCCTATGGTATGGTCCACTTGAGCTTTAGATATACCTCAATTTTGGGCTGAACCACTAAAATGATTTGAAAACATGGATGGACGGAGTGGATAAGACAAATACATTCACGGTGGGCCCAACTGAGTTTACGATATCATTTTAGAGAATTATCCAACAAAATGAATAATATCCCAAAATTAAATGGACCACACCACAAATACCAGCAGGGGATGATGATTTTCACCGTTAAAAATTTCGTAGGGCCCACCATAACATTTTTTTTCCCATCCAATCTGTTCATAAACTCGATCCAAACAGAAAAATGGCTCAACCCGGTTTTGGATTTTGGACCGGTTCTTCTGTTGTAAGCCCGATGAAATCCAACGAGCCAACGCAGTTCGTTACCAATCCTAGAAAACCATACCTGGCGAAGGAGACATCGTCCTCACAGATGGCTGAGGATGAAGCACATGAATAACACAACCTTCACCGCAAGGTTTCTCTCCCTATGAAGGGGTGGAGAGTTTTAGGGATTAGGGTTTAGGGTGGGTGGAGAGTTTTCTACCAAGCGTCTTATTTATAGAAGGTTGGTTGAGAAATAATCTCATGGGCTAGAAGTGTATGGTAATTTGTGCATGCACATAGTTTAATCTGTACTCGCTGAAGTGTTGATCATCTATCAGGACTGTACGTCAGTCCAAGTCCGTTCATGAGGTAACTTGGATTTTAACATGAGGTTCTCTCACAAGCAATTACCTCTTGAAAGCAATGCTAAAAATGGAGTCCACTGATTTTATATAACATAAGAAAATTGTAGTTTCAGTGGCTGGGTGTCAATCTAAAGAAGATTACAAGGATAGAGCCTTCAAACACATGAAGTGATTTCTTAGTTTTGATGGCCACAAGGACAGGAAGTGGGATAAATCATTTAGAATGATTTCTTAGTGGTGAAAAACATGAAATGGCGGTGAAGACCACACTAGTTGAAGAGGGAATATGTCAATATGTCCTAGAGGGGGGTGAATAGGATTTTTAAAAGTTCTTATGATTTATTTTAAAATCCTATTACACTAATCCTAACAACAAACATATATTAGGATTACTTAAATGTAACTCTACTAGCTTCCAAGCCTGGTAGAGGATCCAATCACAAACTATTCAAGAGGTAGCAATATATAACTTAGTTTAGTGAATGTGTGTGAGGTGTGATCAGATATATAAATATGAATGCATTGACATAAATCACACACACAAAAGAAGAGCAATCTCAAACACAGTCATTTTTATAGTGGTTCGACGACTTGTCTACTCCACTCCTGGAAACCGCACTCAACCCTTGAGTGTACCGGATTTCACTAAGGAGGTTTCATAACGGTTCACTTTAAACCTAAGGTTTTAAATTAGGTTCACCTTCAACCTTTACAACCTACACTGAGGCTGACTGTTTATGCTCTTACGAGCAAGGGTCAATACAACACACCCACTTTTAGGCACACTGGTCAAGGATCTTTCATAAGACCCTACTGGAGGTTTCTACACGTTTCACCTCAAACCCAAGGTTTCACAGCGGTTGACCTCAAACCTAAGGTTTTGCTGATTCACCTTCAACCAGATGTTTATGCTCTCCACAGAGCAAAGGTCCACACAATGCACCTATCATGTACACTGCCGCCGGAGGCCTTTTACGAAGGCTTCAAGGATGAGAACCACTTAAGACCCAATCCTACAAAGGAATGATCACAAATGTCCTCTTAGACTCTAGATACTTACAAATAAGTTGATGAGTCCTGACAAGCACAATGCCGAAGATCTCCTCCTCTTTATTGACGAAGAGTCTTCTGCTCCCTTGATCCGCAACACAAAATAATATACCAATACTCGGCTTCGGGTTGGGTCAAGATCAAGATGGAATCTTACTCTCAAAATATTTTCCTATCAGGAAGATAGAGTGTTCCAATCTTCTAGGTATTCAAGGCATCCCAGCTTAATGATTTGTCATTAAGGTAGCAGTTGGAGGATCCTTGAATGTGGAAGTTCATTCCCCAATCCACTCTGAATATCAATGGTGAGGGTGGATTAGAGGATGAACTTCCTTGAGAGAAAGGGCTTTGAGTATATGATCTAAGGTTAAACACTCAAAAGCTCTCTCTACTTTGTCTCCCAGCAACAATAGATAAGTCCTCTATATATAGGCAAAAGGTTCCAACGGATATAAAACGGTCACATTTATGATTGAGTTCGATATCATCGAGCAGGTTCGATATCATCGAGCGTATACTCTCGATAGCATCAATAGTCTGCTCGATGACTCATACTCAAAGTCATACGCTTTTGAAACCTTTAACCAGCTGATCGATGAATCAAAATAATTGTCGATGTCATCGGATTTCGAACTCCAATTCCATCGATGATATGTTCGATCCATGGACACTTGAAAAATGAGAGAGACTTGACTAGAAATATTTCAGGTTTTTAAGGTATGATCGAGGGTCAGCCAATGTCATCAGAATTTGCATGTCGATGATATCGAAGGCAGTGTCGATGCATCGATAAATCCTATAAATTTACCAGTAAGCTCGATGGACAGTTTGTGTCCAGTTTCAATGCAATCAACTCGGCCTTGAGATCATCAACATATGAATATCGATTTCCTCGAATGGCCCCCGATCAAAGTAAAAACTAACCTAAAACATATGCTGGAAGACATGCGCGCCCCCAATCGATATTATCGATGGACTTCCAATCTTATCGATATTTGATTTCAGATCATATTGGAAAGAGCATCGATATATCGAAGGAATTTGAAATTTTCTTTACAAAACAGGGGCGCCGGAATCTGCCTGTCGATAGAATCGAGTCGATTTTGATAGACTTGAGATTTGAATATCGATGATATCGATAGGTGTATCGATACATTGATAATTCGTCCAGATTTATTGTGAGGTTGCTGAACATTTTTTATCCTCTTTTCGATGGTATCGATGGAGCATCGAGGACTTGACAGCGCAGGTCGATCATATCGAAGGTGTTTCGATAAAATCGACAAGGCAAGAAAAACTTAGAGATTTTCTTATTTTGAAAAAAGTTTTTTCACCTTAAAATCCTATGATTTTCTAACTTGTTTTTAAGGGTTATATTCACCTGGTGTTTTGGAACATGGGATGTGAGGCTTTAGATTTATCTGTGGCGAGCTTGCACACATCCGGTTGAGGCAGATACTTGAATTGATCTTCCTATCAGGCTTTATAGACAGTCTGACTCAACAATCACGTAACTTGACAAACCAAGGCACTTTCAAAACCCATAATGGGCCCCACTACCTAGATGGTTCTGATCGAGGAACACTAATGTCATGTTTACAATAGGTATTCGCATGGATGATAATACTAATACTTTGGCAACAGATCAAATAAATCCTTTCAAAATATACTTTTACTAATGCTATTTGGCGCCGGTTTTGATTCGGCGAGTATTTTTGCATTTTGCTCCCTATTTTTGTTTAAATCGTACCAAATTAGTCCCAATAGGTGAGAAATGTTTGATTCTTTATGTTTTTCCAACAAAATCAAGGATTTGAACCTTCGATTTCAAAATTTGAGGGCAGGTGATCCAATTTGGGAGAAATTAGTGAATTTGATTTAAACATCTGAAGTTATTTACTATTCAATCTGAACTGATTAAATTATCCAAAAATAGTTGATTAAAGGTTCAATTAGTGGATGTCCCTAATAATTTAGTAATTTTATTTTTCACAGATAAATTTCGATTTCCATTTAAAAATAACATTTTTTTCCAAAATGTATATTTTTTTACTCTTTTAACAAAATATCATTTTTATTATAAAATATTTCAAAAATAAAATAAAATACAAATTTTGTATTTTTATTTTCAAAATCGAAAAAAAAATTCTCATATTTTAATTTTTTTCTCAAAAATTTCAAAATTTCGATTTTTTTCTTCAAAAGCATCATTTTGTTCTCAAAATTTTTCTCAAACATAGTTAAAATTTCTAAACTTTTCAATAATTTTTTTCATATGATATTTTAAATCATTTAAATATTATCTTTTAATTAGATTAAAAAAATTAGATATTTTAAATCATTTAAATATTACCTTTTAATCATTTAAATATTACCTTTTAATTATATATAAAATATTACCTTTCATATGATATTTTAAATCATTCGAATATTACCTTTTCAAAAATTCAAAACACCCTTTAGTGACAAAAATTTTTGTCGCTAAAGGTGGATTTTAGCTACGTAATTAATTTCGTCGCTAAAAGAAAACTTCTTGACTTTTTGGTTTTTTCAAAAATTCAAAACACCCTTTAGCGATGAAAATTTTTTACACTTACCTTTAGCTACGAAATTAATTTTGTTGCTAAAAGGAAGCTTCTCGACTCTTTTATTTTTTTAAAAAATTCAAAACACCCTTTAGTGACGAAAATTTTCGTCGCTAAAGGCCACCTTTAGCTACGAAATTAATTTCGTCACTAAAAGGAAGCTTCTCAATTTTTTGTTTAATTCAAAACACCCTTTAGTGACGAAAATTTTCGTTGCTAAAGGCCACATTTAGCTACGAAATTAATTTCGTTGCTAAAAGGAAGCTTCTTGACTATTTTGATTTTTTCAAAAATTCAAAACACCCTTTAGCAGCGAAAATTAATTTCGTCGTTAAAAGGAAGCTTCTCGATTATTTTGATTTTTTCAAAAATTCAAAACACCCTTTAGCGATGAAAATTTCCGTCGCTAAAGGCCACTTTTAGCTACGAAATTAATTTCGTCGCTAAAAGGAAGCTTCTCGACTATTTTGATTTTTTCAAAAATTCAAAAACCCTTTAACGACGAAAATGTTCGCGGCTAAAAGTATCGACGAAAACAATTTTTGTGTGCTAAAAGTAAACTTTCCGACTGTTTGTTTTTTTTTAATTTCAAAATACCCTTTAGCGACAAAAATTTTCGTCACAAAATGTGGCTTTTAGCGATGAAAAAAAATTTCGTAGCTAAAAGTAAACTTTCCAACTGTTTGTTTTTTCAAAAATTCAAAACACCCTTTAGCGACGAAGGTGGCTTTTAGCGACAAAAAAAAATTCATCGCTAAAAGTAAGCTTTTAGCAACGAAAAAAAATTTCGTCGTTAAAAGTCACTTTTGGCGATGAAAAAAAAATTCGTCGCTAAAAGTTTCGTCGGTAAAAACTCTCTTTTTTGTAGTGTGACTTGGCAAAGGACCCTAAACACCACCAGAAGTCTAAGCACATTGAGATCAAGTATCATTACGTCTGCAATCAAGTGAGAGATAAGAAGGTTGTCCTCAGCTACATTCCTACTAAGGAGATGATGGTTGATCCCATGACGAAACCTATAGCCAAAGATCTATTTCAAGTTCACGTCAGGCAGATGGGATTGAGAAAATCTTGAGTGATGTAATTGTTTTTAGTACATTTGATCTTTCGTTAATGAATAATACATTACATTTATTCAGTATTGAACACTAGTTTACACTAGGTAAGTAGATCATCAACATTTACCTTGAGATCATGTAGGATTTCGATTTTTGTTGGCAGGCTGGTCACCACTCACACGAGTTGACTAACCTTGAATATGCAAGAGACATACATTTGGGGCCATGTTCATACACTGAGGTATGGACTTCTCTTTATTGTGAATAATAAAGAATGAGGATATGAGTGAGTCGTATCCGCCTACAATCTTAAAAAGATTGAAGATGAGACTGATAAAGTCGAATAACATAATCGCATCATTCCTTTTTCATACGATCTGTGTTATGACTTAAATTTTTAGTCAGGTTATAAGGTTATGAGATGAGTCATACCTCATATAGAATGACCTGCGTATTATAGACCTGACATACACTTAATATTGTCTACTTTACGTCATGGATTGTAGCAACATGCTGAGACCTTTTACTTACAGATTGCTTTGATTCGATCTAATCATTGCAACGTGCGAGTGGCCAGTCCTGTAAGTAACTCTTTGTGTCCTTAGCTACCCTCCTCTTGTGTCTATGAGGATGACATTGAGTGTCGCTACTTTAGTGTACTATGACGAAAGGTCCTTGATTAGACAGACTTAGTTACGTTAGGAAAGCAGCTTAATTGATTCCAAATTACACATCTGCATGAGGAAGATCCCGTAACAGCTATACCAAGTTTCTAGAACTATAAATACGCACTTGAAGACTTATCCACCAGCAATATCGAGTTATTTTTAATAGACTTTTGTAAACAATATTTTTTTATTTTAAAATGTATATATATATAAGTGTTGCTTTAAAATTGATTTTAGTCGATATTTGTGAAAAAAAAAAATCAAGTTTCAGAATAATTCGATAAGTTGGATAAGTGCCTATGTTGGCTGAGTACTCCAGATTGGGAGTTAACTCCATCCGGTGTAGTCATGCAGACTAGGACAGGTATTGTGAAGCTTGAGTTATTGAGTACAAGTAGGTGGACACTTAGTACTTTAACACCTGTAAGAATATTACAGTGGTTCAATTGGTCTTACGCCTTTGATTACTTTGATCGCGATATTTGGTTTTGATTGTTATTAAGCGAGTTAGATGGATAATTTTTTTGTGCCTATCCCACAATGTGATTGAGTGGGAGATGTTGAACGTAGGGTAGTGGGGCCCACTGGTGAGCAATCACTAGTGAGTGGGTCCCATGTATTTAGGCCTTTTCCGGCCTCCTCTCTTTTTAGTTGGTTTTTCAAATTCAAAATTGAATTTGATTTTAGATGGGAGATATGGAGAAGACCGGATAATTTGGTCTCATCCAAACTCCACCCTTTCCTATAAAAGGGATATATAAGGCCCTCTTGTACAATTCACGAAAAATAACGAGAGAGAAAGAGGAATAGGTACATAGTAAGTTGTCTATTTAGCTTGTCTTAGGACGATCTAATCCATAGATCGTGATTCAGGGCCATCTATATTATAGAATTAGAGGGGTGAATAGACCCATCTGCTCTAGTAGTAAATAGGCGGGCCGCTGGATTTGGAGTGTTAATCTTCGGCTTCGTGAAAGTTCCATATCGTGTAGACCGTTAGATCTTGAGGGCTCAAACTTTCGCACTTCCTAACATATACAAGGTTCTCTGATTGGTTTAAAGCAAGGGAATGCGCTGGTTTGATGGGGACTGTTGGATGATGGATGGGAGGCTGGGATCAGAAGAGTGAGATAGTGCATCGTTTGGAACAGTTTTTCTAGAGTTTTCAATAGATCGGACAAAGGAGGAGGAGAATGCGGGGAAGTTGTGTGGAATGCGGATTACCGTGGAAGCCTTGATGGGTTCCACTTGTGATGTTGAGAGAAATCCAATCCGTCCATCAGGTTCTTCAGGTCAAGTTAGGTTATGAGTTGAAAAACGAGGCAGATCCGGAGTTTAGGTGGGCCACATGATAAGAAATAGTGAGGAGAAACGTCTGCTGTTGAGACTCTCAGGGTTTGTTGCTGAACGGTTGAGATTATGATGGTGGGTCCCACAAATGATGTTTGGATCAAGGTGGGTTTTGTTGTGATGGATGGTTGTAGAGGGAGTTGGAAAAGAGAAGGAAAAGATCACGGATGCACTGTGATGCAAATTGCATTCCAACGCACGTTGTGGCTGGACTCTTTTGTTTTTTTGTTTTTTTTGTTTTTTTGTTTTTCCTTTAGGTGTGGACTCTACTGGTGATGTTGTGAGAGATCTGGTCCTTCTATTAGTTTTGTTTGCTCAGGATAAGTTAAGAGTTCCAAATATGATATAGATCCGAAGATTAGGTGGGCCGCACAACAAGTGGACGTGTAGGGAAAAATTCCTACCATTGAAACTTTCCTAGGGTTAACTTGATGAATGGATTAATGAGTGGTTGGTTAGAGAATGCTTAGAGAATGGATGATTGGATTTGCAAGATGGAAAGCCAGGGATGGCTGGATTGGTTGGATCAATTGACGGTGGTGTTGATGGATGGTTTGATGACGATGAACATCTTGGACTAGGTGGTCGGTAGTGCATTCCATGATCAGAGAGTTGGACATTTTAATAGGTCCATGAAGAGTATTCTCGATGGTTTAGATCCTTATAGATCAAGCATGTTGTGAGACGAAGGCTTGGGATGTGTAGAAGGGCGTGTATGTGTGTACTTGAGAGTGGGGTCGCTAGATCATGATCTCGACGGTTGGATAGGTTATACATGGATGCTAAATAAGATGAACGAGTCAAATTTATGGATGGATATGTACACTAGCAACTGTGAAGATCTCAAGGTTGGTTTCCTATGATTGAATGATTTAAAAGTGAAGGGGGCGGTCAAATGTCTTTCTCAAGTTAAGAGTAGCTATTTCAATGGTTGGTTCGATGACTAATCAAGTATACGAAGGTATATTGGGTCTAAAAGATTTGTAACAAGGTGCACGCAGGTTTAAGTGTGTGTAGATGGGTGTGAGTCTGAGGCCCCGTTTGTTAAATCTGAAGTTTAAAGCCTGAATCTGAAATCTAAAGTCAAAAAACATGTTTGGTAACTATGGCTGAAGTCTGAAAATTAAGTACTGAATTTGAAACAATTTATTTATTAACAAACATCTGAAATGTCTGAAACATGTTAATTTGACACATTTGCCCCTATCTATCTCTTGTTTGGAAATGCTTTACATTTGCCCCTATCACTCCATCTTGCCCTGCCACTATCCCTTGAAGCCATCGCTACAATAGTCTAGTATAAACTGAGAAATGTTTAAAGAAGAACAATTGGATAAAAATCTTTTAATAAATTTACTTGATTAAAATAAATAGAAAAAACAAAAAATCAAGAAAATCAAGTCAATCTTCCCGGATAGAGAGATTGTAATACCATCTTTTATAAAAAAATGTTGAAAAATAATCGATGATGCAATGGAGAAGTGAATGAGAAGTCTAATCTCCTTAAAACCATTCGTACAACTTGGAGCTCGATGACTCCATATAGGCCTCCAACACAGGAACTTCGTGCGAAGAGGAGAGGAGGCAGATTTCTTGCTAAAGCCTTTCGCAGGGAACTTAGGTGGGACCCATTGTAATGTTTGTCAGGAATCCACTACGTCCATTCGTTTTGTGAGTTAATTTTAGGAGATTAGACCAAAATTGAGAAGGATCCAAGACTCAAGTGGGCTGTACTAAAGGAAAAGGTATTTAGGGAAATTTCTACCATTGAAACCTCCCCGATTCGACAGTGATGTTTACATGCCATCCATACCGTTCATAACTTTATTCCTACTGGAATGAACTGAAAACACAAATATTAGCATGATTCAAAACTTCAGTGGCCCCACGAATATTTTAACTGTGGACGTTTAATTATCATGTTTTCGGCCCACTTGAGCATAGGATACGGTTCATCTTTGGCCTCATGTCCTAAAATAAACTCACAAAACGGATGAACGATGAGGATTTCTCACAAACATCCCAATGGCCCCACCTGCGTTCCCAGCGCAGAAACTTCCCGCGAAAGGCTTTCAGCAGGAAATCCGCATCCAAGACGATACGGATTGGCTACTCCCCCAGCCACTAGCCCAGTCGCTGATGGTCGATGCTCTGTTAGCCCTCCATGATGTATGTGTTTCATCCATTCCGTTCATCCATTTTTATCGATCATTTTAGTGCTTCAACCCAAAAATTAGAGGGACATAAATCTCAGGTGGACCACACCATAGGAAAACAATAATGATTGGATATGCACCATTAAAATCCTCCTAAGGTCCACGGTACTGTTTATTTGACATCCAATCTTTTTATTAGGTCATACAGGCCCAGATGAATAGAAAAAACAAAAATCAACTTGATCCAAAACTTTTATAGCCCCTAAAAAGTTTTTAATGGTCGACGCTCATTCAATATTGTTTCCTATAACGTGGCCCACTTGAGATTTTGATATATCTAATTTTTTGTCTCATACCATGAAATGATATGGAAAAATAGATGGATGGCATGGATGAAACACATACATCATGGTAGGGCCCACAGAGCACCGACCATAAGCCATTGGCCAGTGGCAGTGGGAGTAGCCAATCCATTCACGTCCTAGACGGATGCGGATTTCCTACGGAAGACTTTCGCAGGAAGTTCCTGCATAATGGTTCTGGGTGGGGTCCACTTCAATGTATGTGATAAATCTATTCCGTCCATACGTTTTGAGAAATCAATTTAGTTCATGATGCCGAAAATGAGATGGATGAAAAACTCATGTGGTTCACACGAGAGGAAAATTTGGGGAAAGAAATTCCTACTGTTGAAACCTTCCTAAGCTCTACCTTGATGTTTATATGCTATCCATACCGTTTATAAAGGCATTCCCAATGGAATGAATTGAAAACACCAAAAATATAGCCTGATACAAAACTTTTATAGCCATAAGGATGCTTCAACAGTTCTTACTGAATTCCCACTGTTTTCTCTCGTGTGGCCCACTTGAGTGTTGTATACACCTAATTTTCTGTTTCACGTCCTAAATTGATCTCTCAAAATGGATGGATGGAATGGATTTATCACATACATTACAGTGGACCCCACCTAGCAAAAATTCAAGAAAAAATTGCCATATTAACTTGAAAAGGGGTACTTTTGGAAGTAAAAATTTGTGTTTAATGAAAAATCACGGAGCGCATTCCGCGTTCACCATTAAGCCAGACTCCTATCACGGAAAGAATTCAGTGAAAAACCACGTAGCGCTTTCCGTCTTCCGCGTTAACAATGCATTAACAAACACCACTAAACACGGAAAAATTTTCTAATTCCGCGTTAAGTGCATAAATTCAGCGTTAACAAACACAAGTGTCGTTCTCTACAAAGCACGGGTCCAAATTGGGATGTACACAAGGATAAGTGCTCGTGTACATATGCGAGCGCGAAAAAATTTGTGGTATTACATGCAGATCATAATAATATGACTTGGATTTATAATATTTATTAGGAGATTAGAAATCAAAGGCAGGGGGAGCGATCAGTGTCTAGCTATTAGGCTAAGATGCATGGTCTTTGGCAGAAATTATCCTTTTTGGATGATCTTTAGTTCATGTGTTTTATAAATGCATAGGCATATAAAGAGAGCATTCAGAAGAAAATAATTTTTGAGCTATTGGAAGGCCTTAATACAGAGTTTGAACCAATTGACACCTAAATTATCATCAGATTCACGGTTTGGATTCTATATACAAATCACAGGTGGGCCACACAGCTCAAACGCATGGTAATTTCCATACCCGCCGAACGCATGGGACTATCGCCAACAACAATAATAAATAATACATCTGGAGTGGAACCTGCCTAACACTTCAGGAATACGGGTGGGCCCCACCCCGCTTGCTAAACGCAAACGGATTGGCTACTTCCCCTATGACTAGCCCGTGGCTGGTGGTCGGTGCTCTGTGGCCCCATCATGATGTATGTGTTTCATCCTGCCATTCATCCATTTTTACAGATCATTTTAGGGCTTGATCCCAAAAATTAGAGTGATATAAATGTCCGGTGGGCCACGCTACAGGAAAACAATAGTGATTGGATATCCACCATTAAAATCCTCCTTAGGCCCAATGTACTGTTCTTTTGACATCCAATCTGTTGATTAGGCCATATAGACCTAGATGAAAGGAGAAAAAAAAAAAAAAAAAAAAAGATCAGCTTGATCTAAAAATTTTATGGGTCCCAAAAAGTTTTTAATGGTCGACGTCCATTCAATATTATTTCCTGTAATGTGGTCCACTTAGATTGGGATATACCTCATTTTTGGTCTTATACCCTAAAATGATCTAGAAGAATAGATGGACCGCATGGATGAAACACATACATCATGGTGGGGTCCACAGAGCACCGACCACCAATAGGCTGGTGGGAGGAGAGTAGCCAATCCGTTTCCTAGGTCAAGGATTCAAATTTGAGCTTGACTAGTCACCCGACCTGAGCCCAACCATTCACTCAAGATGGGTCTGGAGAAGCCTATGACTCGTCCTCATATGACTTGTCCGAGTCAACTCAGACCCAGTTGAACTCGATCCAGTCCAATACAACCAGTCACCCGGACGAGTCACCCCTGACACAGTGAGTCAAGCCATTTTACCCCGGTTCTACCAACCCATGACTTGGCTCGATTTCTGACAAGTTGGTTCGAGTAGCCAAGTCTTAAATCCATGTTAACAACCTGGGCTCATTGGTAGACTTCAATTGGCTAATGGACTCGGTTATTAATATTACGTATAAATTTCTCATAAGCATTATCCACAGGGTGTATTGAGTCTTGTCTCTTTGACTGTAGTGAAAAATCTTATGTAAGTTAATTTCTCGGTTTTATTATTCTCAAGGTATAAACTTTTGAAGGCTTTTTAAGGATAATATTGAAAATATTCTTACTCAAAATGTTTTTTTTTTTTTAAATGTTACTATAGATATTGTTTAATAAATTATTTTAAAATTTTAAATAATTTCAGCGAATCCCGTCAATTTGACATTTTAAGATAGGGTGGAATGGAGGATCAATATTAGTTTTCCAGCCCTACTTAGTTGCTATGAGGTTTAAATGATAATCAAGTTGTTAAATATTGATACGTGGAGTTTACTTGTGGGCAACCCTAATAGATGAGTCTCACATAATTTTTTTTCGGAATATTTCTAAATGGATATCTTTTTTCACTTTCTCTTGAAGTTTTAATTTTAATTTAAAATAAAGTATAAGAAATTATAATAAAGACAGTTCGAATGTAATAGAGATAAGCAATATCGTATTGAAACTCCTAATCCTTTTAATTTCTCCCTTTATAAAATAAGAATTATTCTCTAAGTAAAGACATATCCTAGTATTTTATTTTTTTTAAGAGCTATAACGAAAGAATACCTGATTGTCCGATTGGTTTTCTAGCTTATCTAAATCATTAATCATTTTCAATGACTCATCCTAATTATAGGATCAAAGAGTTGATTGGCTCATTTATGATCCTGTAATAGTTATGGATGGCTAAATGAATTAACAAATCATATAGATACCATCAAATCATGAGGTCACACCCATTCAAGCCTTTTAAAAATTATATTAGAGCAACTTCTACATATTTCCAAATTATGAGGATTGACATTATATAGAGGTAAGTACCATTTTCTAATATTAAAATTTATTTAATTTAATGCTTTTATTTTTCATAAATTGATTATCATCATCATTGCTCACCCGGCCCCAAGGTTTTTTTTTTTTTTTTTAATACTAAAACTCAACTAACCAATAATCCTTTTAGTTTTCCTAATGATGGGGTAGCCATGTTGATAATTTTATTTTATTTTTTAAAGAAGGGATAAGGGAAGAGAAGGTATTGTGCCCTAATTCTGATCGAGTCAATTAGAAGAATACATGCGTCGCTGCATAAGAATAGTACAACACGCATGCAATCTATTGAAATACATGGAGTGTGTTTTCTGAAATAACAACTTGTGTTGGATGATCGGAACATGTCATTTAGAGATGGATAGTGGCTGAGCGAGATATACAGATGGCTAAGGATGAAGAAGTGTTCAAGAAATTAAGAGAAAACTGAAAAGTCAATATAAATGTTGAATATGAAGTGTATCATATAGATGATTCTTCTCCTTTAGAAAAACCTACAAATAAAAGAGAAAATTAATAGAACAAGACATCTGACACCAACCGAACAAATCAATCAATCTATCTTTCTTTATCATAGCTTTAGCTCTATCTTAGGAGTATCGATAATCTCTAGCTATAATCCCAAGTCTATGCTCTTGCGCTAGACTAGTTATGTTTTAATGTCAACAGTTTTTCATTCAAAAAGGTTCCTTGCAGTCCTACCCTATGATTGACTATGAGTATTTATTTATTTTTTGTGATTGTTTCTAATTGCCAGGTATATTAAAAGTCCTTTCATACAGAAGGCAAAGTGTAATCCATCTTCGGAGGAAGAACTCTACCCTTTAATAAGTCACTTGATCATCTTGAAACAATCTTGTATGAGTGACTGAACATGCGACTGATCTTCTCAAGTCTCGATCATATATGATCGCATTCGACATATCTGTCTAACTTGGCACTTGGGGTCTAAGTTGTTCGGTTTAAACCGAGCCACACAATTGATTCTGACATGCCCGCATACACCACACATGACCAAAAACAAGCCAAGAGACAATAACTTTTTGCACGCCTAGTGGGACTTAAAACAGTATGGTACCATAAAATATCTATTGTGCACTAGTACAATATGAGCTAAAAAGATTATAATGCTTCTATTACTGTTGAACCTTCTGTACAAGAAGAGGAAATACAAGTGCAGCTAGTGCCTGAGGTATTACCGAATATGGTACCCAATCCTCTAAACCCAAACAGAGAATCTTTATCTCGCACAGATCCTCTTGAGATAATATCGGTCGGGCTATGCAATATGCGAATGGAGATTCGACATATTGCAGAGCAGTCTCGAATTTATGATAAAACCTTTAATAGATGGAAGACCAATCAAATTAAAAGCTTGAATTAGATGCTGGCCATTTTCGTTGAAAAAGCACCCACTGTGCCTCAGCATACAATGCCTTAGTCAACTTTGCCTCAACAAACTGTTGAGAAAAGATCCGTCAGAAACTTAACGCCAGCACAACCAGTCTTGACAGTATATCTTTTATAACGAAACACGCATACTGCTCCAGTATAGGAAGTATGGAGTATTTCTCAACCTATTAAGGTCAAACGACCTGAAAGGGAGAATATGAATTATGTTCACGAGGTTAAAAATCAGGTGTTAATGCATCTTGTTTGTCAATCACGTGAATCCTTGTGTCATGTAGTCGGTTGAGCTTTGGAAGCTAAAGACCAAAGACATAAGAGTACAAGAGCACTAAGGAGCAAAGAACAGAAATGAGTTGTCTTTGTGATCCTAACCCTTGACTCAAAACAACCCTTAAACTTCTAGATGATATTTGCTTAATATGTAAACCCTGTTGATCATCCTTTAGCTTTATAAACCTAATTGGAACATGATAAGTAATGCTAGAAGAGGTGCGAAGCTGATGTGAAAACATACGCTCAAAACAGCAGATTGTGAGTAGTACCCATTCTCATCAAGCAGGCATCAAATGAGAAGTTAGATATGTCCAGCAAGAATTGATCATATTATCTGATTTTTCCGATGGTATCGAGGTTTTCTTCGATGACATCAAATAGGTAACTCGGATATGTCCAGCAAAAACAAATCATATTATCTGATGTTCTCGATGGCATCAAGGTACTCTTCGATAACATCGAAGGTAACCTCGATGGCATGGATAAAGCCATTATTTGCCCATTAGAACTCGAACTTCTTATAATGGGCATTCGGTTCTTGAGCATTTAAATGGATTTTTGGTGTAATAGAAGCTTATGTGATTTCATGATTATATTTCTCATCTAAAGCCTCTAAACTAATAAGTTCTAAGTCATCTTCCTTAATAGTAACACTTTAGTGAGGATTCCAATCTCTATCTTTAAGATAAACTTAAACTCTACAATTTTCTAAATATTAGAATAAATTTTTATATACATATGAGTCTTAATCCTCTATAACACCCGTTTAGGTGAATCTCCTAGGAAATATAACTTTCCATTAGTTGTAAGAGATTCAACCAACCTTTCATCACATTGGTTACCTCAAAAGAGCATTACATGCAAGGTGTTTGATTTTGGAGCTAGAGCCTTTCTAAAGCACTGGATTTATGATCAGGGTAGCAAATGAGAGTTGATTGCAGCATGGAAGAGCATTGATCAAGTGACTCAAGATGGCGCTACAAAATCGCTCAATTCGATCAGTAAGTTGTTAAGTGTAAAAGTCTGCATACTCTATTTCCTTGTATAGGATTGATGATAAAAGTTTATGACTCAAACTTGACTAGGCTCTTGTGTAGGACCTTGACTCTTGTATAGGGCGTAAATCCATGTTCTTATGTAAGTCAATGGCTCTCGTGCAGGGCCTAAAACATATGTTCCTGTGTAGGACCTTAGCTCTTATGTATGGCTTAAATTAAGTCCTTATGTGAGACCAAGATAATCAAGTTCGATTAAGATGATCGATTTTGATGTTTTTCGACCAAGATGGTCGAGTTCGACCAATATAATCGAATTTGATGATTTTGACCGAGATGGTTGAATTTGACCAAGATGACTGAATTTGGTATTTTTCAATTGAGATGGTCAAGTTCAACTAAGACAGTTGAATTTAATGTTTTTTTACAAAAAAAAAAAAACTGAAATGGTCAAATTTAATGTTTTTGCCTAGTTGATCAGTCACACTTATTGTGCCGAATGATGAACGAACGTCACTCTCACATTTTCAATCAAAGGCGAGGCGACATGAGGGGTAGTGTTGTACCTTAATTCTGACGAAGCCAATTAAAAGAAGACATATGTCATTACATAAGAATTGTACAATACACGTGCTATCACTGGGATATGTGGAGTGTGTTTTTTGGAATAACAACTTGTGTTGGATGATTGGAACATGTCATTTAGAGATGGTTAGTGGCTGAGTAAGGTGTGCAAACTGTTAAGGAAGAAGAAGCATTAAAAAAAATTAAGGGGACACTAAAAGGTCATCGTAACAGCTGAATATGAAGCATATCATCTAGATTATTCTTTTTCTTTATAAAACTTATAAGTAGCAGAAGAAATTAATAGAGAAGACTTTTCACACCAACCAAACAAACCGATCGATCTATCTTTCCTTATCATAACTTTAGCTCTAATTTAGGAATAATGATAATCTTTAGTCGTAATCCAAGAATATACTCTCACGCTAGACTAATTTCGTTTTGTATCTCTAACCGTAATCCAAGTATATGCTCTTATGCTGGACTAGTTCTGTTTTAATACAAATAGTTCATTCAAAAAAGTTCCTTATAGTCCAACCCTATGGTTAATTGTGAGTATTCATTTTTTTTGTATGATTGTCTCTGATTGCCTGGTATATGAAAAGTCGTTTTATACAGAAGACAGTGTAACCCATCTTCGGGGGATGAACCCCACCATCTGATAAGTCGCTTGATCATCTTGAAACAATCTTGTGCAAGTGGTTGAATAGGCAACCGATCTTCTCAGATCTCAGTCATATATGATCGCATTCATCATATTTGCCCATCGTAGCACTTGGGGTCAAAGTTGTTTGGTTTGAATTGATCCGCATAATCAGTTCTCACATGCTCGCACACACCACACGTAACAAAAAACAAGTTGATAGACAACAAAGGGAGGGCAGCTAACAACACAAATCAAGCCCATTATCTGGCTATCTTTTTCATTTATTCTCCATTTAATTTATTTGTTCTCATTCCTTTAATAGCAGTAAGAGAACCATCATCGGTCACCATGAGCAACAACCACAACCCCATCCTCCTTTTTCTTCCTTCTCTTTTATGGCCCGCTTGGATGCTACTAAATAAGTAGCTTTTTAACTTATATAATATAATACATTACTTTTCTTAAATAAGTTAGTTTGGTTATTAAACTTGGATAAATAGCTTTTTAGAAAAAGTTACTTATTTTTAAGAGTTGTTTTTTTAATTGCTTTTCAACTTATAAAAGTAAAGTA